>OX438910.1:7500-4807500 GCA_949316265.1 Diarsia mendica
TAACCTAACCTAACCTAACCTAACCTAACCTAACCTAACCTAACCTAACCTAACCTAACCTAACCTAACCTAACCTAACCTAACCTAACCTAACCTAACCTAACCTAACCTAACTAACCTAACCTAACCTAACCTAACCTAACCTAACCTAACCTAACCTAACCTAACCTAACCTAACCTAACCTAACCTAACCTAACCTAACCTAACCTAACCTAACCTAACCTAACCTAACCTAACCTAACCTAACCTAACCTAACCTAACCTAACCTAACCTAACCTAACCTAACCTAACCTAACCTAACCTAACCTAACCTAACCTAACCTAACCTAACCTAACCTAACCTAACCTAACCTAACCTAACCTAACCTAACCTAACCTAACCTAACCTAACCTAACCTAACCTAACCTAACCTAACCTAACCTAACCTAACCTAACCTAACCTAACCTAACCTAACCTAACCTAACCTAACCTAACCTAACCTAACCTAACCTAACCTAACCTAACCTAACCTAACCTAACCTAACCTAACCTAACCTAACCTAACCTAACCTAACCTAACCTAACCTAACCTAACCTAACCTAACCTAACCTAACCTAACCTAACCTAACCTAACCTAACCTAACCTAACCTAACCTAACCTAACCTAACCTAACCTAACCTAACCTAACCTAACCTAACCTAACCTAACCTAACCTAACCTAACCTAACCTAACCTAACCTAACCTAACCTAACCTAACCTAACCTAACCTAACCTAACCTAACCTAACCTAACCTAACCTAACCTAACCTAACCTAACCTAACCTAACCTAACCTAACCTAACCTAACCTAACCTAACCTAACCTAACCTAACCTAACCTAACCTAACCTAACCTAACCTAACCTAACCTAACCTAACCTAACCTAACCTAACCTAACCTAACCTAACCTAACCTAACCTAACCTAACCTAACCTAACCTAACCTAACCTAACCTAACCTAACCTAACCTAACCTAACCTAACCTAACCTAACCTAACCTAACCTAACCTAACCTAACCTAACCTAACCTAACCTAACCTAACCTAACCTAACCTAACCTAACCTAACCTAACCTAACCTAACCTAACCTAACCTAACCTAACCTAACCTAACCTAACCTAACCTAACCTAACCTAACCTAACCTAACCTAACCTAACCTAACCTAACCTAACCTAACCTAACCTAACCTAACCTAACCTAACCTAACCTAACCTAACCTAACCTAACCTAACCTAACCTAACCTAACCTAACCTAACCTAACCTAACCTAACCTAACCTAACCTAACCTAACCTAACCTAACCTAACCTAACCTAACCTAACCTAACCTAACCTAACCTAACCTAACCTAACCTAACCTAACCTAACCTAACCTAACCTAACCTAACCTAACCTAACCTAACCTAACCTAACCTAACCTAACCTAACCTAACCTAACCTAACCTAACCTAACCTAACCTAACCTAACCTAACCTAACCTAACCTAACCTAACCTAACCTAACCTAACCTAACCTAACCTAACCTAACCTAACCTAACCTAACCTAACCTAACCTAACCTAACCTAACCTAACCTAACCTAACCTAACCTAACCTAACCTAACCTAACCTAACCTAACCTAACCTAACCTAACCTAACCTAACCTAACCTAACCTAACCTAACCTAACCTAACCTAACCTAACCTAACCTAACCTAACCTAACCTAACCTAACCTAACCTAACCTAACCTAACCTAACCTAACCTAACCTAACCTAACCTAACCTAACCTAACCTAACCTAACCTAACCTAACCTAACCTAACCTAACCTAACCTAACCTAACCTAACCTAACCTAACCTAACCTAACCTAACCTAACCTAACCTAACCTAACCTAACCTAACCTAACCTAACCTAACCTAACCTAACCTAACCTAACCTAACCTAACCTAACCTAACCTAACCTAACCTAACCTAACCTAACCTAACCTAACCTAACCTAACCTAACCTAACCTAACCTAACCTAACCTAACCTAACCTAACCTAACCTAACCTAACCTAACCTAACCTAACCTAACCTAACCTAACCTAACCTAACCTAACCTAACCTAACCTAACCTAACCTAACCTAACCTAACCTAACCTAACCTAACCTAACCTAACCTAACCTAACCTAACCTAACCTAACCTAACCTAACCTAACCTAACCTAACCTAACCTAACCTAACCTAACCTAACCTAACCTAACCTAACCTAACCTAACCTAACCTAACCTAACCTAACCTAACCTAACCTAACCTAACCTAACCTAACCTAACCTAACCTAACCTAACCTAACCTAACCTAACCTAACCTAACCTAACCTAACCTAACCTAACCTAACCTAACCTAACCTAACCTAACCTAACCTAACCTAACCTAACCTAACCTAACCTAACCTAACCTAACCTAACCTAACCTAACCTAACCTAACCTAACCTAACCTAACCTAACCTAACCTAACCTAACCTAACCTAACCTAACCTAACCTAACCTAACCTAACCTAACCTAACCTAACCTAACCTAACCTAACCTAACCTAACCTAACCTAACCTAACCTAACCTAACCTAACCTAACCTAACCTAACCTAACCTAACCTAACCTAACCTAACCTAACCTAACCTAACCTAACCTAACCTAACCTAACCTAACCTAACCTAACCTAACCTAACCTAACCTAACCTAACCTAACCTAACCTAACCTAACCTAACCTAACCTAACCTAACCTAACCTAACCTAACCTAACCTAACCTAACCTAACCTAACCTAACCTAACCTAACCTAACCTAACCTAACCTAACCTAACCTAACCTAACCTAACCTAACCTAACCTAACCTAACCTAACCTAACCTAACCTAACCTAACCTAACCTAACCTAACCTAACCTAACCTAACCTAACCTAACCTAACCTAACCTAACCTAACCTAACCTAACCTAACCTAACCTAACCTAACCTAACCTAACCTAACCTAACCTAACCTAACCTAACCTAACCTAACCTAACCTAACCTAACCTAACCTAACCTAACCTAACCTAACCTAACCTAACCTAACCTAACCTAACCTAACCTAACCTAACCTAACCTAACCTAACCTAACCTAACCTAACCTAACCTAACCTAACCTAACCTAACCTAACCTAACCTAACCTAACCTAACCTAACCTAACCTAACCTAACCTAACCTAACCTAACCTAACCTAACCTAACCTAACCTAACCTAACCTAACCTAACCTAACCTAACCTAACCTAACCTAACCTAACCTAACCTAACCTAACCTAACCTAACCTAACCTAACCTAACCTAACCTAACCTAACCTAACCTAACCTAACCTAACCTAACCTAACCTAACCTAACCTAACCTAACCTAACCTAACCTAACCTAACCTAACCTAACCTAACCTAACCTAACCTAACCTAACCTAACCTAACCTAACCTAACCTAACCTAACCTAACCTAACCTAACCTAACCTAACCTAACCTAACCTAACCTAACCTAACCTAACCTAACCTAACCTAACCTAACCTAACCTAACCTAACCT
This sequence comes from Diarsia mendica, assembly GCA_949316265.1. Classification (NCBI taxonomy): domain Eukaryota; kingdom Metazoa; phylum Arthropoda; class Insecta; order Lepidoptera; family Noctuidae; genus Diarsia; species Diarsia mendica. The sequence continues at coordinate 11,096 of OX438910.1, forward strand.
AACCTAACCTAACCTAACCTAACCTAACCTAACCTAACCTAACCTAACCTAACCTAACCTAACCTAACCTAACCTAACCTAACCTAACCTAACCTAACCTAACCTAACCTAACCTAACCTAACCTAACCTAACCTAACCTAACCTAACCTAACCTAACCTAACCTAACCTAACCTAACCTAACCTAACCTAACCTAACCTAACCTAACCTAACCTAACCTAACCTAACCTAACCTAACCTAACCTAACCTAACCTAACCTAACCTAACCTAACCTAACCTAACCTAACCTAACCTAACCTAACCTAACCTAACCTAACCTAACCTAACCTAACCTAACCTAACCTAACCTAACCTAACCTAACCTAACCTAACCTAACCTAACCTAACCTAACCTAACCTAACCTAACCTAACCTAACCTAACCTAACCTAACCTAACCTAACCTAACCTAACCTAACCTAACCTAACCTAACCTAACCTAACCTAACCTAACCTAACCTAACCTAACCTAACCTAACCTAACCTAACCTAACCTAACCTAACCTAACCTAACCTAACCTAACCTAACCTAACCTAACCTAACCTAACCTAACCTAACCTAACCTAACCTAACCTAACCTAACCTAACCTAACCTAACCTAACCTAACCTAACCTAACCTAACCTAACCCAGTACCCCCCCAGCTCTCGTGGCGGTCGGATCGGTTTTGAAGCAGCTCCACGCTTAAAAAATCATTTTTATGGGTTTTTGTTCACCTACGACAGCGAGTGAAGTGTCATTAATTGTGGAAATTTGGGCCGCACAAAGTGCCGCCCCAAAATTGTGCCAAATCAGTGATCCTGAAAAGTTATCAGTGAAAAACCCTCATTTTAGAGGTTAAGTGAAACGTGCGTTTTACCAAATCGCCTACGCTGCCTCAACGAGATCGACGACCCCCCCCTTTTTTTATTGAAAAAGGGTGGACATCGTGGCCCCGGACCATCTGGACCTTTCAAAACCTTCCTGACATCGTATCCTGGCGAGATATTCAGGATTTTCAAAATACCACGTGTCCTGAAAAGACGGAAGGAGTGGAGCCAGCGGTACGAAATTTGGCACCTATCTGAACAAGTAGAACACAAGGCGAGTGCAACACTTTTTAGAATTTTTAGTCATATATACATTTATATATGACTGTTACAAAATACAAACTTTGACCATCCATAACTTCGGACTGAAGACACTTTTTCAAAATTTTCAACTGCAGCCCGTGGCGCGCTTATCCATTTAGTAGAGATCGTAAGTTTTAGATTTTTAAGTTCAATAGTTTTTAAGATACAATTAGTTTTTCAGGAAAATCACTTTTTCAAAAAATTTTCCACTTTGTTTTTGACTTTTTAAAAATTTTATTATTGTGTCCTGTAGTCCTTTATTTTATACATTTTTAGCATATTTTTTCAAAATTTTAACTTAAGCGGTCCCAAAGTTATTAAATTTTATATGTTTTTTGTTAATAATTCAATAGTAATAGGAAATAATCAACTTTTTATGTTTTCATAGTGTTTAAGTACCATATTAGGACCTAGATGAGCCCAAACTCGGGCCCTATAGACATTAATTTGGCTGTTTTGATAAAAAACACCAAAATAGGTTTTTAGGTTTAAATTTTTAGATTAAGATAGCTCGAAAACCGCTGGTCCGTTTCAGCTCGTTTTTTCACTCCGGCCAGTGGATTGTATTTACCTATAAGAATTTTCAGGTTTCAGCCTGTTTCAGGCCTTCCAGAAAACTGTCGCTGAAACCACTTTCAGGCCACACCTGGAGTGGCGCCGAGCTGTAGGTCCAAAACCCCGTCCTCCTGTGACGTAGGGTTCAAGAGTTACGGACGTTTGAACACGACGTTTGACAGTTCGGCGGCCATCTTGTTTGGCTTCAGACCCCTGTAACTCCACAACCGGTGGTCGTAGGAAGTAGCGGATTTCGACGTTACAGACAGGAGACCGCTGCCCTACGTACCCCAAGTTTTCAGGAGGTTTGGAGTCAGAAATTTTCAGGATCCTGAAAGTGGTATCAGCAGACAGCGGAGCCCGGGCCGAGTAGGGAGAGCCCAAACTCGGGGTGTCTGCGGCTTTCTTGAGGGGAGTTATCATCAGTCTAAGTACGACTTTGACAGCACCGCGGCCATTTTGGAAAACCTTTAGACGGCCATAGCTTCCCAACGGAGAGTCGTAGAGGGCCGGGGTTTTCGCTGGACATATCGGCAGGACAAAGGCTAAGTGCCTGACTACCTTTCAGGCTTTTCAGGAGTACAAAAAATTTTCAGCCTGAAAACCGCCCCGGCGGATCGGTCTCGCCGAGTCAACCTCGGAGAACCCAAGCACTGGTGTTTTTGGACCGCGGGATCCGGAGATATCCTCTGGAAACATTTTGGGTTTTTTATTTTTGTGAAAAACCCGAAAGTTTGACTTGGGATATCTCCGAAACCCCTGGGTGTAGTTGCACCGAGTTTGGGGTCATTCGGGAGGGCTCGGCGAGAGCTATCCGCCGGTACTGACGGAGCGACTCTACATAGAGTCCCTCCAAAAATTTGATATTAAGGCAGGGGTTTTTGACTTGGGGAAGAATTGTTGACGGATTTTGACAGTTTTTGTGACACCCGCTCTATTGAGCGAATAATCCGTGACTCTATATAGAGACAAACCACCGCACACGTGGATGTATAATTGCTTTCTTTTTTACTTTCATCTGATTTGACTCCTCATTTACAGGGCTCAAACGGAACTACTTTTAGTGAATATTTCTCTTCCCCCCCATTTACAAACACCCACCCCCCTTTACAGGGTCAATATATATTTTATACACACTTTTCCCCGTCTTTTCGCTGTGCCCTATACACACAAGCAGCACAACTTGGGTTAAAAAATGTTCGGGCACCGCACCCCAGTTACAGGAAGAGGGCAGGGGGCCAGCGCCAGCGGATCTCAGGAGACCACGTCGCCTTCGGGGAAGCTCGATGCGCCGAAGGGGATATCCCTGACATACGGCAAAAAAGGCGCTGTTCAAGGAACCTCAGCGGAAACAGCAAAAACACCAATGTCGTCAGTGGGGACCTCTGATGCTGTTGCTCCCAACACTACCCCCAGCCCTGCAGGTCCACCTGGACAGGCGCCGGACGCCGCCAGGACATTTATCCGAAGACCAGAACGGAAGAGAAGGTCCCTCAGTAATATGGAGGTATATAAAAAACAAATTGACACCTATGCCACATCCTCGAATGATAATTTACTCCAGGAGGTCATGAAGGTACTTGAAGAGATCCCATCCAGAGTAAGCAGCTACCCTCAAATGAGGAAGGATATAAAAATCTACCTGGAAATGCAGTCGGATAAATGCCAGCGAACCCTGTTCGAGCTCAGTAAGAGAGTGAAGGAATTGGAAACAAAAGCGTCCAAAATAATGTCGTCTACCAAAACCAACACCACGCCTGTACCACCCAGACCATCGGACGACCTCTTAGAAAGGCTCGAAAATGTAGAGGCAAGCATAAAGGCGAAACTGTTTGACCTGGAAGAGAAAGTAGAGAAAGGCTTCAAGCATATACTCGAGGAACAAAATGAAAATGGAGCAGACATGATCGACAAAATCGTCGAAAGGGTAGAAGATGTCGGCGATAAGGTGGACGTGATGAAATACAGCATAGACACTACGATGGAAGAGGTGACGGCCGTTGCTCGAGCTGCGGTTACCATCGAGGAGAAAATTGTTAACGTTGCCAGTGAAGTCGTCGCTAGAACTGACATAATCAAGCAGAGGATAGCAGAAGTAGCAAGCGAGCCAAGAACCGAACCGCTCTCATACGCCAACGTCACGGCAGCCATACCCGGGCGGCGACCAGCTCTTCACTCGATGGCGGTAACCATGGAAGGCAGTCAGGAGACTGCTGACGAGGTGCTCGCTAGGGTGAAGAAGGCGGTCGATGCCAGGGGAACTGGCCTAAAGATTAATAAAGTCCGGAAGGCAAAGAATCGGACAGTTATCTTGGGATGCGAATCGGAGGCGGAGCTAAAAAAGGTCAAAGAAATGATCGAGAGCCGTGGTGAGGGGCTAACAGCAGCGCCTATAAAGAATAAAAACCCACTCGTCGTCCTAAAGGACGTCTTTTTGGACGGTGACGATGAGGAGATGGTGAAGGCACTCCACGCCCAGAATAAAAACATTTTTAGCGGCCTAGAAGAGGAAGAAACGGAAATAAAAATCAAGTACAAGAAAAGAACCAGGAACCCCAGAACAGCGCACGTTGTTGTCCAAGTCAGACCAAAAGTATGGCAGAGGATGACGGAGGCAGGGGCTCTCTACCTTGACCTGCAAAGGGTAAAGGTGGAGGACCAGTCGCCGCTCATCCAATGCACGAAGTGCTTGGCATTCGGACATGGCCGGAAATTTTGTACCGAGAGTGTGGACAGGTGCAGTCACTGCGGAGGACCGCATCTTCGAGAGAAGTGCGAGGAATTCATTGCAGGTAATGAACCGCAGTGCTGCAACTGTTCGCACTCGACGTCCCAAAGGACCGACCACAACGCCTTCAGCACGGAATGCCCGGTCCGCAAGAAATGGGACTATCTGGCTCGGACAACAACGGCGTACGCATAAAGTGTTAACTGGGGTTAACGCAACACGGAGGGCGGATAGGTGTGGTCACAGCGGAGAGATATACAAATTATATAGTACATATATACTTATATATCAAACACACGCACAACACCAAACACGCTCCCCACACAACCCTAATTGTGCTGACAAATATTTTTATGTATATATGAATACAAATAGAACAAGAAACGACAATAAATATGTATATTCTAAGTATATATAATATAATATTGCCGCAACAATAAAGGAAAGTAAATATACTGAAAAGATAAATAAAGCCTTAACAGTCCAAAACAACCCCAAGTAAAAAACTACCTGCCTGTATAACTGATTGCTACAAAATTGTTAACATCCTCAAAGAAGTGCATATATATAGCCACTGAATGAGTATTCAGCTCCAAAATGTATGTCCCAAATTAAGGAACTATAATGTACCACTTATAGTAATAAAAACTACCATATATTAAGATAAGAAATAAGAGAAACCTTGTATTGAATAAAAATTAGAATAAAAACATAGACATGTAAAACTTGTTATTACGTAAGGAAATACTAGGAATGTAAATTAGAACGTAAATTAGAAAGTAAGTTTAGCATGTAGAAAAATATAGTTAAGAAATAGATATAAAGAAATAGTATGTAATAACCTATGTAAGAAACAAAAAATGTAAGAAAAGAAGCTGTGTATTTAAATAGAGAAACCTTGTATTGAACAAAAATTAGAACAAAAATATAGACATGTAAAACTTGTTATTACGTAAGGATATACTAGGAATGTAAATTAGAACGTAAATTAGAAAGTAAGTTTAGCATGTAGAAAAATATAGTTAAGAAATAGATATAAAGAAATAGTATGTAATAACCTATGTAAGAAACAAAAAATGTAAGAAAAGAAGCTGTGTATTTAAATATCCCTAAATAAAGAAAAAGTAAACAAAAATAGTAGATAGATAGCGGGAGTCCCACCCGGCAAAGAATGTAAAGAGATGAATAAAAGAAAGACCACGTATGAAGCTTGAAAGTGCGAGAGGCATAAATGTGAGAAATGGAACGAATGAGAAACTTAGAATATCAAGATCCCTTCGTGCTTATGGACGGGGAAAAGTAGAAAAAAAAAAAAAAAAAAAAAAAAAAAAAAAAAAAAAAAAAAAAAAAAAAAAAAAAAAAACCTAACCTAACCTAACCTAACCTAACCTAACCTAACCTAACCTAACCTAACCTAACCTAACCTAACCTAACCTAACCTAACCTAACCTAACCTAACCTAACCTAACCTAACCTAACCTAACCTAACCTAACCTAACCTAACCTAACCTAACCTAACCTAACCTAACCTAACCTAACCTAACCTAACCTAACCTAACCTAACCTAACCTAACCTAACCTAACCTAACCTAACCTAACCTAACCTAACCTAACCTAACCTAACCTAACCTAACCTAACCTAACCTAACCTAACCTAACCTAACCTAACCTAACCTAACCTAACCTAACCTAACCTAACCTAACCTAACCTAACCTAACCTAACCTAACCTAACCTAACCTAACCTAACCTAACCTAACCTAACCTAACCTAACCTAACCTTACCAGGACTACATAAAATAAACCTAACCTAACCTAACCTTACCAGGACAGTCTGGCTCCAACCACCGCTGTGAACGCCACGTTTTTTTACTCGTCTCCGGCTATAAAAATCAAAAAAGTGGTAAAAAGTGGTCCGATTTCGACAAATTTGGTGTCAAAGTGTGGGGCTAAGTGCTGGCTACAAGCCCAAGTGACAGTTTTTACCCGGATTTCAGTGCAGTGACAGCTATAGCTGTAAACCCTTATTATTTTGAGGTTAAACAGTTAAGAAAAAACTTCGACTGCACACACGGCCGAAAACAGATCGACGACCCCCCTTTTTTATTGAAGGAAAAGGTGGGGATTGCCTGCGCACATATCCTCGACCACCCAGAAGCTCCGAAAACCGAAAGTTCCAGGAGTTATTCAGGAAATATCAAAACCACGTGGTGCTGAAAACACCGAAGACGCAGAGCCAGACGCCTGAAATTTTGCAGCCGACATCTGCATTCATTGTTTAGACGGTAACTGCAAAAATTTTTGATTTTATTACCATACCCGATTTTTGAGAGCAGTTAGAAAGTGGAAAATTTGGACCAGTTTATCTTCGGCCCAAATCAAAATTTTGTAAATCTTCAACTGCAGCCTGCTGCGCGCTCATCGGCTCAATAGAGATTTTAAGTTTTAGATTTTTAGGTTGACTAGTTTTTAAATTGTAAAGTAAATTGCTGAAAAACCATATTTTTGAAAAAATTTTGACTTAGTTTTTAGATTCCAAAATATTTTATTATTGATTATTGTAGCCCTATATTTAAGATATTTTAGCATATTTTTTCTATAATTTTGTGACAAAAGGTTCCAGAGATATCGATTTTTTAATGTTTTTTGGTCATAAATAGTAAACAAATAGTAAATTCAAAAATTTAACGCCAGGATAGGGTCCAATACACCCATTCTGACCTCCTCAAGCCCAAACACGGGCCCCATTGCTCCCAATTTGGCGTTTTTGGAAAATCTGAGCCATCTGGGTTTTTAGGTTTTTATTTTCAAATTAAGATATCTCGGGAACCGCTGGCCCAATTGAACCCGATTTTTCAGTACGGCCATTAGAATATTGTTATCTTTAAGTTTTTCAGGTTTTCAGCCTGTTTCAAGGCCATAAATTTTTTGCCGCTGAAACCACTTTCAGGACACACCTGAAGTGACGCCGAGCTGTGGGTCCAAAACCCCGTCTTTCTGTGACGAAGGGTTTTGAAGTTACGGACGTTTCAGTGAGAACTTTGACAGCTCGGCGGCCATTTTGTTTAGCTTCAAGCCGCCATAACTCTTGAGCCAGAGGTCGTGGGACACTGCGGTTTTTGGTTCTGTACTCAGGGACCTTTTGTCCCTTTTACCCCACAATTTCAGGCGGTTTGGGGCTGAAAATTTTCAGGACTCTGAAAGTGGTTTCAGCGGACAGCGGAGCTCGGGCCGAGTTGGGAGAGCCCAAACTCGGGGTGTCTGCGGCTTTTCAGAGGGAAGTTATCCGTTGTCAAAAATCAACCTTGACAGCACTGCGGCCATTTTGTAAAAACTTTAGACGGCCATAGCTTCCTAACGGAGAGTCGTAGAGGGCTGGGGTTTTCGCTGGAAAGGCCAGTAGGGCTTGGAAAATAGCATAGGACTATTTTCAGGCGTTTTCAGGACATCAGGATTTTTCAGCCTGAAAACCGCTCTGGTGGATCGGTCTCGCCGAGCCAAGCTCGGAAAGCCCAAACACCGGGGTTTTTTGGACCGGTGGTTCCGGAGATATCCTCTTGTAACCATTTTCGGTTTTTTATTTTGGCAAAAAACCAGATTTTTCAGGTTGGGATATCTCCGAAACCCTTTGGTGTAACCATACCGAGTTTGGGTTCATCTGAGAGGGCTCGGTGGGAGCTATCCACTGGACTTAACAGAACGACTCTACATAGAGTCTTTCCAGGAGTCACTCTATTTAACACATTTTCTGACTTTAGAAGCTTTCTCGCTACTGTTTTCAGTGCTTGAACCGTTCGTTGAACAAAGGATAGACTCTATCTAGACTATATTAGAGACAAGCTTAAGATTTTTTTAATCTTAGAACGTCACAATTTTCTTTATTTTGATAATTTATTTTACTTTATTTTATTTATTTGACTGAGTCTGCAAAGGCTCACTTAGTCTCACAAATCAAAGTGACTGTTGACTATTTTAATTGTAGTCCGATTTATTCTATTATTATACTTTCTGTGTTCCCCCCTTTACAGGGACGCAGAATTACCCGGTGTCCTCTGACAAATTTAGCCTCTCCGTCCCAAATATTGGCATTTCTGACCACCTTAAGACAGGGGTCAATTTAGAATATTTATTAAATCATAAAATTAAAATGTTCTGCACTCCCTCCGCTACCATGATGAAGCCGGGCTCCGGAAGCTCGCCGCGATCGACGGACAAGTCGGGAACTACGCCAGATGGCGCGAGGAGGAGAATTTCCTTCGGAGACGAAACTCCGTCCGCGCTTCAAGAGGACCCTGCCACTTCGGCGACGCGCCGAGGTCCTGCGAGCGCCACCACACAGCTCAGGAAACCGGGGCCCGGGTACCGCAGCCGTACTGTGGAGGCGCGAGCTTGCCTAAACAAGGCCAAGGTCAATTTGGGTAGCTCGCGCAACCTCAGAGCCGACATCAAGGCTGCGGTGCTCGAGGCTATAAACCGTCTCTTCGAGTTGGTGAAGGAGTCGGAGCAGGATAAGGCTCCTCCCGCACCTGTACCCGTACCGGAACCCGCGTCCACTGCTGACAGTGGTCCCCGGTCTCACCTGGATGCCCTTGTTAGCCAGACTGAGCTCGTACAGACCATGAAGGAGCACATCACTCTTATTAAGGAGAACTCCGAAGAGTTGGTGAGGCTGCGAGACAGTCTGGCTAGCAAAGAGTGTACCGCTCCCGTCGTCGGGGAGAAGACCTACGCGAGTGCCGCGTCTGTGAATATAAGCCACACTGGGGCACAAGCCCCGGAGCGAAGAACACTGCACTCCGTGGTTGTCTCCTCGACGGAAGTTGCGGATACAGGGGACGAGGTCCTGGAAAGAATCAGGAAAGTGGTGGACGCGAAGGAGGGCTGGGTGCGGGTCGAGAAAGTGCGGAAGGCCAAAGACAGAAAAATCATAATGGGATGCGAGACAAAAGAAGAACGCACCAAACTGAAGGAGCGATTGACGGCAGCCGGAGGAAGCCTCGTCGTCGAGGAAGTGACGAACCGGGACCCGCTTCTGGTCCTTAGGGACGTGTTGTCGGTACATACCGACGACGAAATACTAAAAGCCCTTAAGAACCAGAACCGGGAGCACTTTCACGACCTCGGCGGCGCGGACCAACGGATGTCAGTCAAGTACAGGAGAAGGACACGCAATCCGCACACGAACCACGTTGTGCTCAGTGTGTCCCCAGCAATCTGGAGGCGGGCAATTGACGCCGAGAGACTCCGCATTGACCTCCAGAGGATACGCGTTGAGGACCAAACGCCACTGGTGCAGTGCACCCGCTGTTTGGGATACGGCCATGGGAAACGCCTCTGTAAAGAGCCCGCCGATCTGTGTAGCCACTGCGGCGGCCTACATCTCAGAGCGGACTGCCCTGACCGTTTGACTGGTGAAACAGCGGTGTGCATAAACTGCACCAAGTCCAAGCTGGGGAACAGTGGGCACAACGCGTTCAGTGACGATTGTCCCGTGCGTAGGAGGTGGGACGCACTAGCCCGAGCTTCCATAGCGTACTGCTAAGGGCGCCCCCGAAACCACCACTAGGTATAAAATGGTCCAGGCCAACCTGCAACGGAGCCAGCTAGCCACAAATGAGCTGCTGCTGGAGGCGACAAAGCGCAAACTTGCCATAGCGTTGCTCCAGGAGCCCTACGTGGGTGGGGTGAGAAGGATGAGAGGTCATCGGGGCGTAAGGGTCTTCCAGAGCTCTGAGGAAGGAGAAGGGACTGTAAAGGCGGCAATAGCTGTCTTTGACCAAGACTTAGATGTCCTACAGTACCCGCAACTCACCACAAACAACATCGTTGTGGTGAGAGTCCGGACCAGAGCCTGGACGATCACGCTGGTGTCCCTCTACTTCGAGCCCGACAAGCCCATGGAGCCATACCTGGAGCACCTCCTTCGCATAGAGCGAGAGCTGGGCTCTAGCAGGATGGTTATTGGAGGAGACGCGAACGCGAAAAGTACCTGGTGGGGTAGCAGCAGTGAAGACGTGAGAGGGGGGCAAATGTGCGGAGCGCTGGGGGAGCTGGGGCTACAGATCCTTAATACTGGGGATATCCCCACCTTTGACACCATTCGGGGAGGTGTCAGGTTTTGCAGCCACGTGGACGTGACGGCTTGTTCGGTGGACATGCTGGACCTGGTGGACGGCTGGCAGGTCGACGAGGGTCTTACGGGTTCCGACCATAACGGCATTACATTCGACATTAAACTTAAAAAATCAAAAGGCATTAGCATTGAGAGAACCACTAGGGTCTACAATACGAAAAAGGCTAATTGGGGCAAGTTTCGTGAGAAACTTAAACAAATTATGCAGGACAAGGGGTTGACCCTGGTGGACCTCTCAAATGTTGCTGACGTACACAGTTTGGAAGACATAATAAACACATACACACAAGCTATTACACACGCATGCCAACACACAATTCCTTCAAAAAAACACACAGAAACACTTACCTTGCCGTGGTGGTCTGAGGAACTCGCAGAGATGAAGAAGCTGGTCGCCACTAGGAGGCGCAGAGTAAGGAATGCCGCGCCTGTCCGGAGAGCGATGGTTGTGGACCTGTATCTGAAAGAGAAAGAGAATTATGAGACAGCAGTGATAAAAGCAGCAACAGATAGCTGGATTGAGTTTTGCGGGAAACAGGATCGAGAGGGGGTCTGGGAAGGTATTTATAGGGTGATGGGAAGGGTAGGAAAAAGAGAGGAGGATCTGCCACTTCAGATGGGAGGGAAACCGCTGGACGCGAAGGGTTCCGTAGAGCTGTTGGCCGAGACGTTCTATCCCGAGGACCGAGAGGAAGAGGATACCATGGACCATCGCCATATAAGGGAACGGGCAAAAATGGTAAACGAGTGGAGCCATGGTGAAAAACATGACCCACCGTTTACCCTAAGCGAGCTTGATAGGTCCATGGGATCTTTCAACCCTAAAAAGGCCCCGGGTGCAGACGGCTTCACGGCTGACATCTGCAGCTGGGCGGTAAATTGTGACCGCGAATACTTCCTGGCACTGTTGAATAAATGCCTGGCACTGCACCACTTTCCAAAGATCTGGAAGGAAGCGACAGTGGTGGTGCTTAGAAAGCCGGGCAAAGACTCGTACACCGCACCCAAGTCGTACAGGCCGATTGGGCTATTGCCGGTCCTAGGGAAAGTGTACGAGAAGATGTTGATTGCCCGTCTCAAGTTTTACTTATTACCCAGGATTAGTACTCGTCAATACGGCTTTATGCCCCAAAAAAGCACGGAAGACTCCCTTTATACTCTTGTGCAGCACATCCGCACTAAGCTGGCGGCAAAGAAAATTGTCACGCTTGTGTCGCTAGACATAGAGGGAGCCTTCGACAGTGCATGGTGGCCTGTTATTAAAGTACGATTGGCTGAGGAAAAGTGTCCTGTGAACTTGAGACGGGTAGTCGACAGCTACCTCAGTGACCGGGAGGTCACAGTGAGATACGCCGGTGAAGAATGCCGCAGGAAAACTAGCAAAGGATGCGTCCAGGGTTCGATAGGAGGTCCCATCTTTTGGAACCTTATACTGGACCCACTCCTTAAACAGCTGGAGAGCAGGGGTGACCACTGCCAGGCATTCGCAGACGATGTGGTGCTGGTATTTGACGGGGACACAGCGCTGGAAATCGAGGGACAGGCCAATGCCGCTCTCGAACATGTTCGGGCGTGGGGTGTCAGAAATCGGCTGAACTTCGCACCGCACAAAACCTGTGCGATGGTACTAACGCGAAGGCTGAAGTATGACACGCCGCGCTTGAGCATGGGTGGGATCGGCATTGGGTTGTCCCAAGAAGTAAAGATATTGGGGCTGACAATCGACGCCAAACTCACTTTCAACAGTCACGTAGCTATCGTCTGTAAAAAGGCGATAGGTATGTATAAACAGCTGGCTAGAGCGGCCCGGGTCAGTTGGGGCTTGCATCCGGAAGTGATAAGGGCAATATACACCGCAGCAATAGAGCCTACTGTTTTGTACGCCGCAAGCGCATGGGCACCGGCCGCCAACAAGTTGGGGATCAGAAAGCAGCTGAACGTGATCCAGAGGGGGTTTGCCCAAAAGCTTTGTAGAGCCTACCGCACGGTCTCGCTAAACTCGGCACTGGTGCTGGCTGGAATACTCCCACTCGATCTTCGCATCCGAGAAGCGGCTGCATTGTACGAAGCCAAGAGGGGGGTGCCCCAGCCAGTGCTAGGAGGCAGGGAGATCGAACGGATGGCTCCAGCGATAAGTGCTCCACACCCCGCGGACCAAATAAATCTGGAGTTCGGAAGCCTGGTAGACGAGGAACAATACCACAACCACAGCGATTTCGCTGTGCGGATATTCACGGACGGCAGCAAGATTGAGGGCAAGGTTGGGGCGGCGCTATCCCTGTGGAAGGGTGCTAATGAAACTAAGGCCCTCAAGCTTGCTTTGCCGTCCTACTGCACCGTCTACCAGGCGGAACTTTTGGCCCTACAAAGGGCGGCCGGAGAGGTGCTCAAGAGCGGTGAAACCACGTTCGGCATCTTCAGCGACTCCATGGCGGCCCTCCAGTCGGTCGCGAACGTAAGCTCCCCCCATCCCCTGGCCGTGGAAACCAGGGACACCATACGACGCTGTAAGATCCAGAACAAGAGTGTCTCCTTGTTCTGGATAAAGGCCCACGCCGGGTTGGAGGGGAATGAAAGAGCCGACCAGCTTGCGAAGGAGGCCGCACTGAGGTCGAAGAAGAAGCCGGACTACGATCTGTGCCCCGTGTCATTCGTCAAGCGAAGAATCCGGTCAGAGACGCTCGACGAATGGAACGGGAGGTACGGATCGGGTGAAACTGCCTCGGGCACGAAATTCTTTTTCCCGGACGCTGTTGCGGCGTACAAAACAGTGCGTAAAATGGTCCCCTCAAGCATCACTACGCAAATACTAACGGGGCACGGTGGGTTCTCTGCATACTTGAGTCGCTTCAAGTGTAAAGAGAGCCCATCGTGCGCCTGCGAGCCTGGTAAGGAGGAAACGGTGCTCCATATACTGCTAGAGTGCCCTATAACCGCAAAAGACAGATTCGAGGTAGAGCAACACCTTGGTGTTGAGTTAGTGGAAAATAATCTCCCAACTATAATGTCGACCAACAAAACCCGCGAGAAATTTATAAAATATTGTATAAAAATAGGAAACATAGTAATAAATAGAAATAAGTAGCATAAGTAAAAATAATACTAAATTATATAATAAGTATATAGTTTTAAGTATTGTAAACACAATAAGAATAATTAAATAAAAACAGTAAGAAGAAAAAAAAAAAAAAAAAAAAAAAAAAAAAAAAATAGTATGAATTACAAATAGACCGAAAAGAAAAAAAAAAAAAAAAAAAAAAAAAAAAAAAAAAAAAAAAAAAAAAAAAAACAGGAGTGTTGCTGTAGCTAGAATTATAAGTATAGAGTATAATTATGTCTCTAATAAGTAAAGCTGTTGTACTGAGAGAATGTTGTCTCCCCGGAATCATTTATTTATAATCATGTTTGTCAAATATAAGAAGTCACCAATATACTAAAAAGCCCAAGAAGCGGCTCTGACCCTGTCAGAGGAACACCGGTGGGGCAGGAGTGTGGTTTTAGCCGGTTCGAGTCCGGCACTACCTCGACTATCTCACAGCCTGAGAGGTAGTCGAGGTGTCCGTGGGGATTTCCCACTCCTGCCAAAAAAAAAAAAAAAAAAAAAAAAAAAAAAAAAAAAAAAAAAAAAAAACCTTACCAGGACTACATAAACGAAAATTTTAGCAAAACGTTGATATTATTATCTTTAGTGTTATACACGTGTATTTCGTGCTGTTTTCAGTGGAGACAGACTAGAGTAGTGCTCCGCCTACTCCCTGACCATATTTCATTGACCTACCCCTGAAAAAAATTTTAGCAAATTTTTCCATTTTTTTTATAACTATGTTTACGCTAGCAACCCTACGATCCATCTGGCAACCCTAAAAGTAGGGGACCATCATTTCATCACATGCTCACATCATCTTCAAGGCTTCCCATTGGTTCAAAATGACGTGATATCTGTCGGCAGCCAATGAGAGGCCCACAATTCCGTCGTCGTCATCGCCATTTTCCCTTCTTTTCAAACCCTTTTATATACGCTATTGTTCCCGCACCCAACGCACCTCGAATTTTGTAAAACTACTAAAGAATAAAAAAGTTGAATTTTCAAGAAGTTGCAAATTATTTCTACGCCTCAAGACCTCACAAACATCTTGCTAAAGCGCCAGAAAAGGAACCAGCAGACCAGCACAGCAATGCCCGTTGGAGGTACGGTCAGCCATCCTGCCTAATTCCCCTGTGACTCCATTTCCACTGTGTAATACCGTGCTATTTTGTATAATTTCAGTGAGAACTTGTGTGTCTGATTCGTGACGTGCCAACTACTCCGCAATCTGCGACGTCATCAGCGTCACATTTGAACCGTGAGTACTCCATCTTCCTATTGCCTACCAAAATGAGCGATTCTGAAGTCCCCCTAGTGAAAATAAGCAACCCTAATCCCGTAGCAAAGCCCTAAGCTAGCAAATCTCGCGATAAATCCCCTATACCTAGTGTTTATAATGACAAAGTCTTAAGGGATCTAGTGAAAAAAAGGGGTATAGTAAAAGGAAGGTTTACAAGATTTATTAATTACATACATAGCCTGGTAAATGAAGACCTTTCTAATCAAGACCGCATAGATTTGAAATTAAGGATTCAAGGGGCAAGTAATTTATTCGATGAATTCAATCATATTCAAACTCAGCTCGAGGAATCGGTCCCTGAAGCGCTGGTAGACGAGGAACTAACTAAACGAGAGCAGTTTGAGGACAACTACTATACCATAATGTCGCAAGCGGAATGCATTTTGAATAAAAATAATAGCCCTGCAGACTGTTCTACTAAGTGTGCTCACAAGTCACGAACAATTAAACTCCCTACTATTGCTATGCCCACATTTGACGGCTCATACGAGCAATGGGCACAGTTCAGGGATTCTTTTCTCGCATTGGTGCATAATTCTAGTGAACTGAGTGACATAGAAAAGTATCACTATTTAAAATCATCGCTAAAAGGCAGCGCGGAGTTAGTTATAAATTCATTGGAATTTTCTAGTGATAATTATTCGGTTGCATGGGAATTGCTTCTCAATCGATACAATAACAGTAGGTTGTTGGTGCATAGTCACGTGAAATCCCTATTTACAATGTCAAATATAACCAAGGAATCATCAACTTCAATTAAAAACCTAATAGACACCGTACTTAAAAACTTACGCGCATTACAAGTTCTCGGTGAGCCTATAGACTCGTGGGATACCTTGGTTATATACATGGTAGTATCTAAGTTAGATCATACTACAGAGCGTGAATGGGAACAACACAAAGGCACATTATTTTCCGCAAATGGTGAACCTAACAAACGTATAAAGGTGTCTGATTTATTGAAGTTCCTCAAAGATCGAGCTGACATGCTGGAAACATTGCAAGTTTCGCATAACAAAAGCAGTAATTCCACTCACGTTGATAGTAAAAAACACAATTCGCACAATAATAAAGTTCACTGTAACGTTTCCAGCAATAAGCCACAAGAACGGAACCGTACGTTCACTACGCGCCTATGTTTGTTATGTAACGCTAAGCACCAGTTATATTCGTGTCAGAAGTTTATAGATTATAACTTAGAATCAAAACTTAAGTTCATTAACGACAAAAAACTGTGTATGAATTGTTTACGTGCCGATCATGACTTGGAGAAATGTAGGTTCGGGCCGTGTAGAATGTGCAACAAAAAACACAACTCATTAGTGCATTCCGATAATCATAATAATTCGCAGGAGATAGTTACACTTCACACGTCTCGCGCAAGTGAGGTGTCGACTGCGGCGGCCACCGCGGGTGCCTTGCCCCCTCCAGTGGCATCTGACCTGCGCGGGCCCACCTCTTCCCTATCTTCACATGTACCGATAATACAAGCAAATAAGGCACACATAAACATTCAATGCGCTCAATCAGCTGTATTAAAACCAGTTTTGTTGTCGACCGCGCTAATCGAGATAGCCGATAGTTTCAATAATTATCACGTCGTTCGTGCGATCCTTGATTCTGGTAGTGAGCGATGTTTTATTACAAAAAATTTATGCGATCAATTACAAGCGCCAGTCTTACAGTCCACTCAAGAAATAAGAGGTGTCGGCAACTCGATCACACAATCTACGCAAATATGTGATGTTGAGATTAAGTCACGCACCTGTAACTTCCTTACGCATTTACAATGTTTTGTTTTACCTAACATTACATCGGCGTTGCCTGCAACGCCAATTAAATTTACGCATTTTAATATTCCCAAACATTATCAGTTAGCTGACCCGCAGTTTTTCGAATCTCAGAATATTGATATTTTGATAGGCGCTGATAAGTTTTGGGATTTAATGAATAATAAGAAGATTAAATTACCTAGTGGGCCATTTTTATTAGATACAAAACTGGGCTGGATAGTTTCTGGGCCTGTTTGTTCTACTTCGCATGATAGGTACATTCAGTGTAATTTTAATCAGTCGATTGATGCGCAATTACGGCAGTTCTGGGAGCTTGAAGAGGTGTCTGTGTGTCGGGATACGCGCACTGATGAGGAGCGTGCTTGCGAGGAACATTTCGTCAACAATACTACGCGCAATAGTGACGGAAGGTTCTGCGTACGCATACCTTTTAAAAAATCGCCCGATACATTAGGTGAAACATACTCTTTAGCAGAACGTCGGTTTCTAGCCCTTGAAAAGCGTTTATTACGCAATAATGATTATAGAACGCTTTATAGGGACTTTATTCACGAATATATTAGCCTAGGTCATATGAGTCGTGTGGACAACTATGGCACGCCTCATTATATTTTACCTCATCACGGAGTATTTCGTGAACACAGCACCACAACTAAGTTACGCGTGGTATTTGACGCTAGTGCAGCGTCCAGTAATAACATTTCGCTTAATGAGTTGCAGATGGTAGGTTCGCCGATACAGGGTGATCTTTTTAGCATCTTATTACGATTTAGGCAACATAAATATACAGCCTGCGCCGACATTGAAAAAATGTACAGACAGTGCCTGACTCATGAAGATCAGCGTGACCTTCAACTAATCTTGTGGCGTGACGAACCGTCTGAACCTATTAGTGTTTATAGACTCAATACCGTAACCTACGGAACCGCATCGGCGCCATTCTTAAGTTGCAGGTGTCTAAAACAGTTAGCGATTGATTGCGCGGATCGTGACGTCAGCAGAATTATAAAGGAGGATTTTTTTGTTGACGATCTAATTACGTCAAATAATTGTAAAAATAAATTATTAGAGAATTGTCGAAACGTAAGTAAAGTTTTAAGTTCCGGATGTTTTCCGTTACGTAAATGGATTTTTAATTTTAAGTTAGATAACACGGAAAACAACTTACCTGAAATAAGTAAGCAATTAACATTAGGCGAAAATGTTAACGCAAAAATATTAGGTTTAGGTTGGTTTAACTTTAGTGATGAATTTAATTTTAGTACGCAATTTAAAAATAACAACGATAAGATCACTAAACGTTATATCATGTCAAATGTCGCGCAAATATTTGACCCTTTAGGGTTACTTAGTCCAATGATTATGTCAGCTAAAATACTATTGCAAAGGCTATGGTTGTTGAAAATAGGTTGGGATGACGAAGTTCCTTCTGACGTCATACAAACTTGGAACAGGTTTTGTAGTTCGTTAGATATTCTCAACAATGTACGCGTGCCGCGACATGTCATAGGCAGTGACCCTGAACGAGTGGAGTTGCATATTTTTTCGGATGCGTCGGAATCTGCATATGGGTCATGTATTTATATGCGCACAGTTAATCGTGACTCATCGATCACTGTTAGATTATATTGTTCTAAGGGTAAGGTTGCGCCGCTTAAACCGATAAGTATTCCGAAGCTAGAATTGTGCGGGGCATTACTAAGCGCTAGATTATATAACAAAGTACGTGAGTCCATTAACTGTCAGGTTGATTATGTAGTATTTTGGTGCGACTCAACTATTGTGTTGGGTTGGTTACGTATGTCACCCAACCAATTAAAAACATTTGTGCAAAATCGTACGGCTGAAATTCATGAAATCGCAAAAGATCTTCCGTGGTGTCATGTAAGTGGTAAGGAGAACCCTGCGGACCTTGTGTCACGAGGTGTTAGCTTGAACGATCTTCAATCTTCCACACTCTGGTGGCAGGGACCTTCCTTCTGTAACCAGGCAATATCAGAAAGGGTACATACATTACGGACAGATGATTTACCGGAAATCAAGTCTAAGGTGGTTCACTCATTACTCACAGCGAGTGAAATCTCATTATTTCCTTTCGATAGATTTTCTCAATTTAACCGTATGAAGCGCACGTGTGCCTACATTCTACGCTTTATTTATAACACACGTAATCCACATAATGTTCGCCGTGGACCTCTTACGGTCGATGAGCTGAGGGAAGCAAATTTAACACTCTTAAGACTGTCTCAGCAAGAGTCCTTCCCAGACGAATATAAATTATTAAAAAATAATAGTTGTGTAAAATCTAAACATAATCTAAGTAAACTTAATTTATTTATGGATAACAATAACATAGTACGAGTTGGGGGAAGAATTGAATACTCACCTAACTTCAGTTTCGATAAAAAACATCCCAGTTTAATTACGTCTAAACATAGGTTTTCAATGTTATTATTTCGTTATGAACACATACAGCTACAGCACGCTGGACCGCAGTCGTTGTTGTATAACATGCGTGAGTCATACTGGCCGCTAGGGGAAGGGACCTGGCTAGGCGCACCGTACACACTTGCGTTATCTGTACCAGATTGAGAGGCAAAACCCTGTCGCCGATTATGGGAAATTTACCAAAGGAAAGAATAACCCCAACCTTTCCTTTCTTACGATGCATCGTAAGAAAGGAAAGGTTGGGGAAAGTAAAAATAGGCCCAGCGTAGTCTACTCCGCATCGCGATGCGGAGTAGACTACGCTGGGCCTATTTTTACTTTAAATCGCAAAGGCAGAGGCTCAAGGTTAGTGAAGGGTTACATAATATGTTTATTTGTTTGTCTCGTGACTCGTGCGGTGCACTTAGAACTAGTGAGTGACCTGTCCAGTGATGCTTATCTACTAGCGCTGAAGAGACTGATTTCTCGACGCGGTAAACCCGCTGAGATTATGTCGGATAATGGTAGAAATTTTGTAGGTGTAGCCAATGAATTCTCAAAATTTTTATCTACTTGTTCCCCTGCTATTATTGATTATGCGACTAGCCAAGATATAAAATTTACTTTCATCCCGCCTTATGCGCCTCATTTTGGTGGGTTGTGGGAGGCTGGAGTTAAATCGTGCAAGCATCACTTGCTACGAGTGGTTGGTAATGCTCACCTTACATTTGAGGAATTTAGTACGGTATTATCACAGGTCGAAGCCATTCTCAATTCCCGACCTATCAGTCCCATGTCTACCGATCCCAACGACTTCATTCCTCTGTCTCCCGCCCATTTCCTAGTTGGTCGTCTCCTCACAGCGCCGGCATCCACAGAGCTGCTTGATGTTCCTGTTCATCGATTAACACGCTACGAGAGACTCGAACAGATACGACAACACTAATTCTGGAATCGCTGGAGCAAGGAATACATCTCAGAGATGCAGGTCAGGAATAAATGGAAGGAGAATACGACTGATCTTCAACCTAATACATTAGTCGTCATTAAAGAAGATCACACGCCGCCATTAAAATGGAATTTGGGACGAATCGTTTCCATAAGACCAGGGAAGGATGGAGTGGCCAGGGTAGCTGATATACAGACTGCATCAGGAGTTATCAGACGCGCATTCCCACGCATTTGTCCGCTGTTTATTGAAGAGTGACTGTTGGACGCCAGTGCTTCCAAGGCCGGGGGCATGTTTACGCTAGCAACCCTACGATCCATCTGGCAACCCTAAAAGTAGAGGACCATCATTTCATCACATGCTCACATCATCTTCAAGGCTTCCCATTGGTTCAAAATGACGTGATATCTGTCGGCAGCCAATGAGAGGCCCACAATTCCGTCGTCGTCATCGCCATTTTCCCTTCTTTTCAAACCCTTTTATATACGCTATTGTTCCCGCACCCAACGCACCTCGAATTTTGTAAAACTACTAAAGAATAAAAAAGTTGAATTTTCAAGAAGTTGCAAATTATTTCTACGCCTCAAGACCTCACAAACAAACTATTTATTTAATATCTAATCCAAATCAAAAGTTTCTTTAGTTCTAATTTATTTTTAATAGTTTCAGGCATACTTACCCTCCAACCCTGCGCTTTTGGTCACGTTCCGTGGTCCTGGGTTCAGATTGGGGGTTGTTTATCTAAATTTTTTGCCCCAAAAACTGGTTTTTGAGGGAAAACCCAATTTTTTTTTTCCCGACTATCTTTTTTTCATTCCTTATATATGTATTCGACTAGCCCGCGCGAGGCCCGTTGTCTGGACGTGCCGCACGTGCGGCTAGATTGCAAAAATTTTTGCCCACTCGCAAAAAAAAACCTAACCTAACCTTACCAGGACTACATAAACGAAAATTTTAGCAAAACGTTGATATTATTATCTTTAGTGTTATACACGTGTATTTCGTGCTGTTTTCAGTGGAGACAGACTAGAGTAGTGCTCCGCCTACTCCCTGACCATATTTCATTGACCTACCCCTGAAAAAAATTTTAGCAAATTTTTCCATTTTTTTATAACTATTGTTGGCTCAAAGTCACGACATCAGCTAGTAACCGTGCGGTTAGCGTCAGGTCGACGTGCGGCAACCGACAGAAGTTCATAAAACGAGGCGAGCGGCGGTGCAACGGTCACTTTTTGCTTGGACGGCGCTCGGAAAGGACTTGCTACCCGACTATTATCGTGTGCTTCGCTAATTTTGGTTTATGTTTTTGATCGTGTACTGATTATTCCATTTGCTAGTGCTATTTCTATTTGATTATTGTTTAAAATGTTTATATTTTTGTAAAAGTGTAATTCAAAAGATATTAAACATTGTTTATTTTGTTCACGTATTTCACTTCTGATTCCTAATATCAGAAGTGGGATAGTGGATTCTTTTCGCCCACAAGTTAAAAACTAGTTTTCAGGCTTTTAATTTTAGATAAAAGCGGGTAGTAGTTAGCAATGGATAGATTGAGTTGTTCGCGTTCAAAAACTAGTGCCTTGCGTTCTAAGCGATCTCGTAGCCACCATAAGTGGAGTGGAAGGTCACGTATAGCAAGTTTCGGGATCCGATCGCCGTTCCAAGCGCGAACGAGATCGTCGTCGTAGGAGCCGCGTGAGGACGCGAAGTCCTGTGTAAAACCGCTCTCGCGGTTGAGGTGACGCTCCGGACAGGATTGGTTTACTTTCGTTCCTGATACAAGTAAGATCGAACCATTTTAATATTTCGTTGGTTTAGTAGTCGTAAACGCGACTATGAGCATGAAGGTTCTGGGTTCGATTCCCGGGTCGGGCAAAGTGTTATTTTCTGGATTTGTGCCCTGTTGGTGACAATGGGCTCACCCCTATTACATGGTTAAGCTTATGTCTTAACATAACTGGCGAAATGTGGGTTTACTGGGTACCTCTGCCTAACCCTTCGGGGATTGCAGGCGTGATGTTATGTGTGTGTTTATAAGGTCACTGGGGTGATTGGCAATGCCTCGGACGCATTGGTGGTTATTTACATGGTGGTGCTAATACGTCGCTTAACGATTGGTTGACCAATCACGTGGACTCATTTTAAACACGAATTTCGGTCATTGTGTCCGCGTGAAGTCAATATGGCCACTGTGCTATAATGACGTTATGAGTACAAGTATCTGTATGACCTACAGATAGTTTTTTCAAAGTCGGGTACTTGTGTATGTGAGCTTAAATATTTGTGAAGGTACCCACGATACAGGAGAAATTCCTGGTGAGGGGCAACGTTGTGATTTGTGATATCTGATGCTCAAATAAAAGCCGCAATTATGAACAAAACAAAATACAGTCAAAAGTCGTTTTCCGTATATTTGAAACCAAAAAGTGCAGTTGTTGGCACATCAAACTCGAATAATCATGGTCTGCGTAAATGCAAACCCCTAGGCTACGCAATATGATCAGTTGACTTGTTTTCGTGTGAAGACGTAGGCCGTATACAGGTGCACTGTAAAGTCTGATAAGTTTTGCTTTATTATAGAAGTTGCTTTTTATTACACATGATAGGCTAAGAAAGATGCCAATGAGTTACGTATCAGTTGATGTTTATAAGGATTTTGATGAAGTAAAGTTGTGGTTGCAAGCCAAGAGATTCTATCGGCTGTATTGTGTTAGACAGTACCAGTAATTATTGTGTAGTCGTAGTCCGATTAAAATTGAAAGTTTTTGAGGAAACTCGAGTAGACAGCGGGTGTGTTTGTTGTATGTTGTGCGTTGTGCGTTTAGCTCTGGTTGAGGTCAGGGTCTGGAAAGACCGTAGTGTTAAGTCAAATAGTGATACACACGGGAGATAGACTTGTTTACTAGTCAGTTAGAAATCTGTGGTTTTACTCGATGATTTTTGTGAACCTGACATTTTTTTGACGCAATAATGTTTTTAAGATTGATTTAAACGACAATGGTACCCAGGGTGGTTGATTGTTGTATTTTCGATAATTTCCAGTTTAGCCGCGTTTGATTTTATCAACGAGAGTGGGACCTAATGGATGTTTGGTCAGGTTCTGTCGTAGATTTGTCTCTTTGCATAATAACCATTACTTATGAACGTGTGGTTTGGTCAAGCGCGTGGCCTCAGCTGCGTGTGTGAAAGTCTGTGTGATACGCTAACAATGTGTCTATGTCAACAGCCACTGAGGGGTATGCAAACTTGGAGCCTATGCCTACAGTGTGTGTGGAAGTCGACATATGAGGGGTATGCAAACTTGGAGCCTATGCCTACAGTGTGTGTGGAAGTCGACATCTGAGGGGTATGCAAACTTGGAGCCTATGCCTACAGTGTGTGTGGAAGTCGACATCTGAGGGGTATGCAAACTTGGAGCCTATGCCTACAGTGTGTGTGGAAGTCGACATCTGAGGGGTATGCAAACTTGGAGCCTATGCCTACAGTGATGTGGAAGAAGTCTGTGTGATATGCTAACAATGTGCTTATACATCCCTATGTTCCTATTGCTATTCTTGTCTGACAAGTTTTGTTTGGTGAATTTGATTCTCGACTTGAATGTTCCTTAATGAATGAGATTACTCTTTTGTTGTACTACTCGGTTAGAGAGCCTTGGTGTTAAAGGTTTTACTCGATGATTTCAGCAGTTTTTGTTGCAATTGAATTTTTAAGGTTGGTGTGAAGCACTATGGTATATGACTCAAGGTAGTTGAGTGTTGTATTTTCGATAATTTCCAGTACATTTGATATTAATGAGAGTCGAATTTGGTGCCACCCAATGGAACTAAAGTTTGGTCAGGAGTGATCGAGCGGAACAAAATTCTGTTGTAATTGTAAAGTTTGTTTGCAGAGTACCTAACCATTACACAAGGATGTGTGGCGTGTGTTTGGACGCAACGCAACGCTGCTTGGCCTTAGCAGTGGTTGCCAGGGCTTTGCCACAGTGACGCCGTGAACGTGCACGTCGCTGCAGGGCGACCGCGCGCCCTACTGGCGTTACCGAGCGCGCCTTACCGGCGTTGCTGAGCGCGTCGCTGCAGGACGACTGCGCGCCCTCTTGGCGTTGCTGAGCGCGTCGCTGCAGGGCGACTGCGCACCCTCTTGGCGTTGCCGACAGCGCGGCAGCGTCGCTGCGAGCCGACTGCGCGCCATACCCGCGTTGCCGAGAGCGTCGCTGCGAGCTGACTGCGCACCCTACTGGCGTTATCGAGCGTGTCGCTCCGGGCTGCCAGCGCGCTACTGGCGTGTACAGCGCGTGGCTCCGGGCTGCCAGCGCGCTACTGGCGTGTACAGCGCGTGGCTCCGGGCTGCCAGCGCGCTACTGGCGTGTACAGCGCGTGGCTCCGGGCTGCCAGCGCGCTACTGGCGTGTACAGCGCGAGGCTCCGGGCTGCCAGCGCGCTACTGGCGTGTACAGCGCGAGGCTCCGGGCTGCCAGCGCGCTACTGGCGTGTACAGCGAGAGTCTCCGGGCTGCCAGCGCGCCCTTCAGGCGCAGTTGTGCGTGGCACTCCACTGTGCCAGCGCGCCCTTCAGGCGCAGTTGTGTGCGGCACTCCACGGTGCCAGCGCGCCCCACAGGCGCAGTTGTGTGCGGCACTCCACGGTGCCAGCGCGCCCACAGGCGCAGTTGTGTGCGGCACTCCACGGTGCCAGCGCGCCCCACAGGCGCAGTTGTGTGCGGCACTCCACGGTGCCAGCGCGCCCCACAGGCGCAGTTGTGCGTGGCACTCCACGGTGCCAGCACACTCCACTGGCGTTGTGAGACACGCTATCAAGGAGACAGCGAAGACTCAGCCGCCTTGTTGGAAGCTGACGAGGACGTCAGAGCGTCAGGAGAGGCCGTGTTGGCTCAAAGTCACGACATCAGCTAGTAACCGTGCGGTTAGCGTCAGGTCGACGTGCGGCAACCGACAGAAGTTCATAAAACGAGGCGAGCGGCGGTGCAACGGTCACTTTTTGCTTGGACGGCGCTCGGAAAGGACTTGCTACCCGACTATTATCGTGTGCTTCGCTAATTTTGGTTTATGTTTTTGATCGTGTACTGATTATTCCATTTGCTAGTGCTATTTCTATTTGATTATTGTTTAAAATGTTTGTCTTGATATTTTTGTAAAAGTGTAATTCAAAAGATATTAAACATTGTTTATTTTGTTCACGTATTTCACTTCTGATTCCTAATACTATTTATTTAATATCTAATCCAAATCAAAAGTTTCTTTAGTTCTAATTTATTTTTAATAGTTTCAGGCATACTTACCCTCCAACCCTGCGCTTTTGGTCACGTTCCGTGGTCCTGGGTTCAGATTGGGGGTTGTTTATCTAAATTTTTTGCCCCAAAAACTGGTTTTTGAGGGAAAACCCAATTTTTTTTTTCCCGACTATCTTTTTTTCATTCCTTATATATGTATTCGACTAGCCCGCGCGAGGCCCGTTGTCTGGACGTGCCGCACGTGCGGCTAGATTGCAAAAATTTTTGCCCACTCGCAAAAAAAAACCTAACTAACCTTACCAGGACTACATAAACGAAAATTTTAGCAAAACGTTGATATTATTATCTTTAGTGTTATACACGTGTATTTCGTGCTGTTTTCAGTGGAGACAGACTAGAGTAGTGCTCCGCCTACTCCCTGACCATATTTCATTGACCTACCCCTGAAAAAAAATTTAGCAAATTTTTCCATTTTTTTTATAACTATTTATTTAATATCTAATCCAAATCAAAAGTTTCTTTAGTTCTAATAATTTTTAATAGTTTCAGGCATACTTACCCTCCAACCCTGCGCTTTTGGTCACGTTCCGTGGTCCTGGGTTCAGATTGGGGGTTCTTTATCTAAATTTTTTGCCCCAAAAACTGGTTTTTGAGGGAAAACCCAAATTTTTTCTTCCCGACTATCTTTTTTTTATTCCTTATATATGTATTCGACTAGCCCGCGCGAAGCCCGTTGTCTGGACGTGCCGCACGTGCGGCTAGCTTGCCAAAATTTTTGCCCACTCGCAAAAAAAAACCTAACCTAACCTTACCAGGACTACATAAAAGAAACCTAACCTAACCTAATGCGGGCGCCACACTTTGCTCCTTGCGCTGCTCATCGCTTTGCTCCTCGCGCTGCCGCTATTTGCCGCGATGTTGTCCGCTCTGCCCACACACTGCTCTACTCGCGCAATTAATCGCGACGCATTTGCCTCACAGAACATCTACACTCTAGCGCTCGCGCTCGTATTGCCGGCCCTTTGACTCGCGCACAAAAGCCGACAAAATAGGGAGCGTTGGGCAGGACGAGGAGCATGACGTGCGGCATGACGAGTAACGTTGCCACACTATGTCTCTGCCTCCTTTCCTCGCTACTTCCCATGCCACTCGTCGAGTGTGTGGCGCCCGCATAACCTTACCAGGACTACATAAACGAAAATTTTAGCAAAACGTTGATATTATTATCTTTAGTGTTATACACGTGTATTTCGTGCTGTTTTCAGTGGAGACAGACTAGAGTAGTGCTCCGCCTACTCCCTGACCATATTTCATTGACCTACCCCTGAAAAAAAAATTAGCAAATTTTTCCATTTTTTTTATAACTATTTATTTAATATCTAATCCAAATCAAAAGTTTCTTTAGTTCTAATAATTTTTAATAGTTTCAGGCATACTTACCCTCCAACCCTGCGCTTTTGGTCACGTTCCGTGGTCCTGGGTTCAGATTGGGGGTTGTTTATCTAAATTGTTTGCCCCAAAAACTGGTTTTTGAGGGAAAACCCAAATTTTTTCTTCCCGACTATCTTTTTTTTATTCCTTATATATGTATTCGACTAGCCCGCGCGAAGCCCGTTGTCTGGACGTGCCGCACGTGCGGCTAGCTTGCAAAAATTTTTGCCCACTCGCAAAAAAAAACCTAACCTAACCTTACTAGGACTACATAAAAGAAACCTAACCTAACCTAACCTTACCAGGACTACATAAACGAAAATTTTAGCAAAACGTTGAGTGTTATATACGTGTATTTCATGCTGTTTTCAGTGGAGACAGACTAGAGTAGTGCTCCGCCTACTCCCTGACCATATTTCATTGACCTACCCCTGAAAAAAATTTTAGCAAATTTTTCCATTTTTTTTATAACTATTTATTTAATATTTAATCCAAATCAAAAGTTTCTTTAGTTCTAATTTATTTTTAATAATTTCAGGCATACTTACCCTCCAACCCTGCGCTTTTGGTCACGTTCCGTGGTCCTGGGTTCAGATTGGGGGTTGTTTATCTAAATTTTTTGCCCCAAAATCTGGTTTTTGAGGGAAAACCCAAATTTTTTCTTCCCGACTATCTTTTTTTTATTCCTTATATATGTATTCGACTAGCCCGCGCGAAGCCCGTTGTCTGGACGTGCCGCACGTGCGGCTAGCTTGCAAAAATTTTTGCCCACTCGCAAAAAAAAAAACGAGTGTACGACTTTGCGCCGACGGACATTACGCCGACAGACTGAACGCCGACTAGACTTTACTTCGACGGGACTCTTCGCCGATAGGACACTTTGCCGATCGTCAAATTACTAAAACCTCTTACTTGTCCTTCTTCATTGAAGTAGAGAAAAAAATATGAAGTGCCCGTTTTTTTTGCAAAAGAGTTTATATGAGTTTTAGCGGTGAACCTTGTCTCTGATATAAGAGCAATGTCGATCATTTCTGATTCGAGGTATACTTCAAGTTCTTGACGTCTTTCCGTCAAGCCGTTGGCGTTCCAAGTTATAACTCGGAGGTTGCGTGCAGCTCGATTGATCTGAGGCGTGCAGTCATTTTTTTGTGAGGCTGGTGACTAGTTGAACAATACTGTTCATCATTTTCTCCATCATATTTTCCATCATCGCCATCATTGCCTGTTGCATTTTTTCAAACATAATATTTTCCAAATGTTGATTAATATTTGTGGAATCAGTGCTGCCCGTTGTCTGTTTGCGTTTGCATTTTTGATTTTATAGCTTCTGCATAAGTTTTATTTAGTTTGTGTCCGTTCGGCATTTCAGGGTTCTGTACACCATTTACATTTGTATAAGTAAGGTTTGGAGCTTGTTGTTTTTCTCTTGGCTTTAGTGTAGTTTTGAGAATTTTTTCCTTGTATTGCTTGTAAGTTTTACAGCCCTTATAACTGGCAGGATGCTTCTCCAAACAATTGGCACAGGTGGCATCCGTATCTGGTCTTTTAACGCAAGTCTTAGTAGGGTGTTCATCACCACACTTAACGCATCTAAACGGTCTATGGCATTGGTTTTTCGTATGTCCAAATCTTTGACATCTCTTACACTGCAGGATATCTTGGCTCTTTTTCTTGTACGGTGCTTCTATTGTAACCTTCACATTGTTTATGTTCTTGACTTCAAAGACATCTTTGTTGTTGTGTTTTGGTTCAAGGTCCACGTAGAACATAGGCAATGGGTCTTTTGTAGCCCGATGTAAGATGTTGACTACTTGTCTCACTTCATGTCCCTTTTCTGATAGCTCTTTTGCTATTTGTGTTGTATCCTCTGTGGAGTGTAGTCCTCGTAGTACGACTCTGTACGCTCTTTCGTTTTTTAGTTGATATGTGTAATGCGATATGTTGTTTTTAATGAAATTTTCTCTGATGATTTTATACGTTTGTATATCCTTAGGCATGATTTTGATTATGTGGCCTGATCGGAGTGTGGTCATCGTATACGAGGTAATTTCCAAGAACTTGTTCATAGCTTCTTTGAGCGGTGCTACGTTGAGTACTCCTGTGTCAAATATCGGTTCTGGTTTGGGTACATATACTTTTTCTTGTATTGTAGGGTTGTGAGGTGATTCATCATCTAGTATTTCAAATCTGTTGTGTGTAGGTATTGTTATGTCTGTGTTATTCTTTTGCTTTTTGTTAACTTCATTATTTATTGGGCTTATTTCTTTTCGTTTAGCTCTCTTAGCAGGTGCTCTGTCTTTTTGCCAGTCATCCTGCGAGTCCACCTCTACCTTTTGTCGCTCTGTGTCTGATGTGTCGGTACTGGTTTCTGGTCCACATTGTGTTGAAGGTATTGATGCAATCGAGTTGGCTCTTTGCCTAGTAAATATGCTATTGTGCAGCGTTTGTTGTACCATATTGTTAGGATTATTTAGAGTTTTATTAGTTGTATTCATATTGTTCCCACGAGTAAGGTCGAAATAAGTAGTCACTTGAAGGATGACGCCTATTCCTTCAAGAAGGCTCATACAACAACGTTTGCCAGGTCCGTTGAGGTTGGCGCTAGTAACTTACTACCCGTAAGCCATACTGCATCCTCTCGGCGCGGTGCCCACCTTAAGATTAGGTTGAATTTTTGGAGAGGCTTTCTACCTCGTGACGCGGGCGGTGAAGCCAATGCCCCCAATGGTTCCATACATAATACTATGGAGTTACGGGTTGTGAAGGTCATTTCCTACCCCCAGCAAGAAAGATTGTACCACAACTGATTTTGAGTTTTTTTATTTAAAGAAAGAAAGAAAGAAAGAAAAAAATATTTATTCATCGCAGCTTAACAAGAACATACCTACAAGGAGAAATAAATAGAAAATAAAACAATATAACGCAATAACGTAACGTATTTCAATGTATAAACTTTTATTTAATATATCGAAATATACAAAGACAAAGACATTTATTCGTAGGATACGGTACTTACAAAGTTGTTACATAAATGTTACTAACTATATATTAAAAAATCAGTAGTTATTATTTCAATATATTAAAAAATCAGTAGGTACTTATAGGTCCGTAGGTTGAGTTAGAAAACGTCAAACTGCTTAGGATAGGTAATAGCCACTCAAAAATATGTTTGAATAATTAAATGTAACAAACTTTCGTTATAAATATTTTTGTCGTCGTAAATCGATCGTGTAATGATTTTGTAAAATAATGGCAAACTTCTTTCCACTAGCGATAGATGGCGCTAGTGAGTGTATGAATTAGATACTTCCGTTTTAGCTGTTAGTTACCTAGTAAAATATAAGTAAAATAAGTTTGTTTAGATTTTATAATTACTAAATCATTATTATTTCGATTATTATAATTTATTTACTGTTAATAATAAGTGTGTAATGTATTTTAGTCGCTCAATTGAACATACTGCTGTGTATTTCGCTCTGATTGGTCGAATATAGCTTGTTGAGTGTTGACCTGCTGTAAGAGTGGGGAACATTCAGCTTGTGGCTGACATTTTGGACTGAAGCATTCGCTCTTGAGCGGTTGAACCACAGAACATATATAGGTTGAACTGTAAACATATCTTCTAAGCCAATGTAACTGTGCTACTTATAAGTATATTTGTGATTATGTTGAATGGATTAAAATAATTTACTCTTATACTTGAGGTGTTTGATTTCATGACATCTCAGAAGTGGGACTTGCCTACAAAAACAGTGTTAATGTTAATCGAGTGAGTGAGTGAGTTGATTATAAGTTATTAGGCCTTGTGCGTTTAAGGTTAAAGACAAGTGTGTTAATGAATTTAGGCTAAGTATGCCTATGATTTGAGCCAAGTGTGCTCATGAATTTAGGCTAAGTATGCCTATGATTTGAGCCAAGTGTGCTCATGAATTTAGGCTAAGTATGCCTATGATTTGAGCCAAGTGTGCTCATGAATTTAGGCTAAGTATGCCTATGATTTAAGCCAAGTGTGCTTATGAATGAGTCTTTGGCCAGGTGTGCCAAGGTCATATACAGTGAACATCAAGCGTGTAAGTAGAGCATGAATTTATTTTTTAACGAAATCATCGTGACTAAGTACGTCACAGATTTAAATAAAATAATAGTTGGCCATGTGTGCTATGATTGAATAAAGATATGTGATACTGATCGCGCCAGGACTCAGCCGAACCTTATCTCGGGCCCATGGGAGACAGGTCTCAGAACAGCTGCCGTCCTAACGGGATCAAATAGACGCGATACGCGCCTCCGAACAATATTACAATTTCTGAACTTAAAGCTACCCTTACCTCATTTCTTCGAGCCGGTCTCACTTCCTTGACCCCTCGCAAGTTGTGTAACTGTGTATGTGTATAATGAGTGTATATGACCTTGCGATGGTTTGCTGGTAGTTCCGGACGATTCTTCCACGTCGCTGCAAGCCACGCCGTTAACGCGAGCCACCACACTCACTCCGTATTAGTCTAACCACAAAAGCCTCGGTGCTTTCCCACTAGCACTCCCGTGACAAGGCAAACCAATGATATTATCAATAACCCGTTCGACATTCACAGCGTCGCTAACCGTACTGCTTAACTAGTATAATTGGGTGCCGCGAAATGACTCCACAAGTCGATTTAATCAATGCGCGTGCGCTTTCACCCGTTCTATGGCTACTATATAATCGTTCGACGCCCAGCGCGACTCAATACGAACTACTATTCACGCCGAGCCCAGCGCTCGACCTCTACCTCCGCCCCTTCGCCTCTGTCGCACCGAGGCGGAGAAAATCAAAAATCTGAAGGTAGATTATAAACAATCACCCCCCCCGGACCGACCCGTTGTCGGTCCGCTCAAACTCCCGGGAGTCGAGATAAAGTTGAAACTGCCCGTCTAAGGATCGAGTCCCTCACCTGGACGTCTGCGATCCTTGGAAACCCATCCTTGCCCGTAATCAGGTTAACAATGCGCCCCCGTCGCCAACACAACGGTGATAGGTTAGCATCCTTAACCAGAACGAGGTCTCCAACACAGGGTGGGGTCGTCCTGTCCGTCCACTTAACGCGTTGCTGTAGAATATGCAAATACTCCAGCGACCATCGCTTCCAAAAATTTTGGCTCATTTGCCGTAACATCTGATACCGTGACAACCGGTACAACTTGACATCAGCATACGGATATTCCGGCAAGGCGTTAAGTGGTTGGCCAATCAAAAAATGACCTGGGGTCATGGCCTCAAGGTCATTCGGGTCAGCGCTCAACGGGCACAAAGGTCGCGAGTTTAAGACCGCCTCAATTCTGCAAAACACCGTTGACAACTCCTCAAAGGTGAGAATCGTTGAGCCGATGACCCGATACAAGTGAGTCTTGGAAGACTTGACTACTGCCTCGAAAATTCCACCCCAGTGGGGGCATCCAGTTGGACTAAAATACCACGAAATGCCCCGACTGGCGAGGCCCGTGCCAATCTCTCGCTCATTCTGACTTAAAAACAATACAATTTCCTTTAAGCACCGGTCGGCGCCCTTGAAGTTGGTACCACAGTCCGACCGAATCAGTGACGGTACTCCCCGTCTAGAAACAAATCGATCTAACGCCGCCAGAAAGGCCTCCGTAGAGAGATCGGCCACCAATTCCAAATGAACGGCCTTGGTCGCCAGACACACGAAGACACACAGATATGCCTTAACCGACTTCGCGTTGCGAAGGTGCGATGTCTTGACCATGAAGGGCCCCGCGAAATCTGTCCCTACGCCAGCAAATGGCCGAGCCTCCGTGACTCGGTCGATACTGGACCCCTTAAATGGCCAACGCATGAAGATTCTCCGAATCCTCAAACAAATGCGGGTCTTGTTGATACTCAGTTGGCAGTCCTGCCAGTACCTCTGGGCAGTTCGACAGCCATTTCCTGAGTTCATAGCCACCGGAGGCCATGAGCGCCACCAATTCATCCCTTAAGATGAGCGCCTGCTCAATACTGTCTGAGCCCGTACAAATGTCGTCTACATAGACGTCCCTATCAATGACAGCAGCCGCGCGGGGAAAGCGGAGCCGTTCTTGATCAGCCAGTTCTCGTAGCGTACGCATGGCTACATATGGGCTGGGCTTTAATCCGTACGTGTTTGTGTTGAGCTCGTACGTGACCATCGGTTCCTCTGGGCTCTCTCGCCACAATATCAGCTGGAACCGACGGTCGTCTGGATGAATCTCAGTTTGACGAAACATCATCCGTACGTCCGTAACGAAGACAACCTGGTGTCTCCTGAAGTCCGTGAGAATGTCTGCAATGTCTCTGGTCAGCTTAGGACCAGCATGGAGACATTGATTCAGGGACACCCCGCTAGACGTCTCCGCGCTCCCGTCGAACACGACCCTAATCTTTGAGTCAGGTGTCTTCAAACCAGCATGATGAGGCAACACATAATGCTCCTCATGACGATAGTCAACCCTGGACACCGACATGTGACCCAACGTCAGGTATTCGCGCATGAACTCCACATACTTCTGTCGGAAGTTGGAGTCCCGCTTCATGCGCCTTTCCATTGCCACTAACCGCTTTTCTGCCAGACTCCATGAGCTCCCCAGCGGAGGTCGAATTGACAGAAATGGCAACCTGGTCATAAATCTACCCGATGGGAGGCGCACCGTGTTAAATCGATAGAATGTTTCGCACTCCTCATCACGTGGGTTATTCCTAAGAGCGGTGGGTGGCTCTTCCGTTGCCCAGAACCGTTGCAGGACGTCTGATAACACGCTGCCATAATATATGGAGCTATAATCCGTTGAGTGCTGTGGTTCCCGTACTGGGCCCAATAACGCGTAACCACCTGCGGTACGCATGGCCACAACCCCGTTTGGTTGCAGCTCCCGTTTGCCGCTTCGGAGCAGCTTCCCGAGGACGTCAGACCCAAGCAAGACGTCCACCCGTCCGGGGATCGCGAAGTGGGGATCGGCTAACTCCAATCCATTGGTCAACCCTTTTACCGCAGACGGTAACCGAGTCTGAGGGAGGACCCCAACCACTTCGTCCAAAACGATCGCCGTGGCATTCACCCGCGTGACCGATGCCGTGTCACCCATCTCGAACAGGAATGTCGTCTGACCCCTGAGGTGAGGCACCCGATTGCCACCTATACCTACGGCGCCATCCCGTGATGGCTCTAATGTAAGGCCCAGCTTTTTCACTAAACAGCTGGACACAATACAACCTTGTGCCCCTGAATCTAACAGTGCTCGCACGTGCACCGGCTGTCCGTCAGTACCCCTGACAGTAATCCTAGCCGTCGGTAATAATACCGTTACTGTCGGGGTGGGCACCACTGACGAACAGGCTGCTAGTTGCTAATAGGAGGCACCTCCCTCCTCCCCTGCCGGAGGGGGAGTAAATACTGTCCCAGTATACGGGTCCCAACCCGGGTAGTAACCCTCCCGACCCATCGGTGACATCCGTGCCGGTCGGAAGTAGCCTACTGGCATCCTTCCGAACGGTGGCGGGCGCGCCGTCAGCCGAGGGCGTTCTGCGAGAGGCGGGGAGAAGCGACTACTCGGGGGTGGCAACATGCCCCCCAACGCATTCGAGTACGCCGCGTAACCCGTCTGTACTACCTCCGGGCCCCTGCCCGAGTCTCGGTGCCTATCCCCCCCCCGCGGGGAAGACGACGGTATCGGGTTGTGCTCTGGATCAGCCCTTGGCCCACCCCCCCGAGGGGGCGGCGACCGCTGATTCCTGGCCGACCCACCCCCCCTAGGGGGGGGTGACCGACCACCCGAATCTGGCTTAGGAGAGGGGGGGTGACCTCCCGGCGAGGCTCCGTGCACCTCCCTACTCTCCGCCAGGCATAGCAACTCGTGATGGGCTCCTCCGCAGGTTCCACAGTTAGTGGTCCTGTGGCACTCACGTACAAAGTGAGTCCCCAAGCAGCGGAAGCACAAATAGCGCTGCTTGACCACCCCTCTTCGTCTATGCACCCGCTGCGCCTTAAAGTCCGCGCATGCGGCGAGACCGTGCCCTTCCTTCCGACAGAAGGCGCACACTTCCGATTGGAGGGCGTGGTATTTCTTCCCCCCCCGACGGGGCTCAACCGGCTTGGGCCCGCTCGTACGTCGGGTTGACGGAGGAGGGTGCGACGTGGATGCCCCTTGGCAATCCGCCCGCCGGCACTCGCCTTCTAAAAACACCCTCAAGTCATCGTAACTTGGGAGGTGGTCCGTCGATTCGCCACCATGTGACTGCTCAAAGCGCGCCACCACGTCGATCGGCAACTTCCGTAAAACCCTATTGACGATGATATATTTATTGTCCCCTAACGACAACTTAAGTCGATCTAACGTGTTCACCGCAACCGTGACCGGATTAAGGATTTTCGACCTTATTTCGTACACGTTAGACACCTTCGGGATTTCAAAAATCTTATCAATGAGGCCATCAACTATTAATCGCCGATTATCATATCGGTCGATTAATAGGCCCCATGCCGTCTCATAACTGGCGTCCGTAATCTCCAGGTGGGTCAAGATGTCGTGCGGCTCACCGTTAAGCCTACCCATTAATTGAGCCATCTTGTACGCGGGCGAGAGATCTGTACGCGAATGCACGACACTATTAAAAATATCGCGGAATCGCGGCCAATCGGCATACTCGCCGCTAAACTCGGGTACATGTACTGGTGGCAACGGCGCCTGAATCCCTACGCCTGCTGGCCGACATGAATCCCTGACGTCACCCTTGCGCGATCGCTCAATGTCGGCCGCCGCCTGGATTATGCTCATGGACATTTCCCCACACTGGTCCACATTGCCCCGTACCACCTGAGCATCCTTGTCCACCGACGACAGATCCGTCGATTCGAGACATGCTAAATACTCAGCGTGACACTTTAACACGGCGTCATATCGTTCGTCAACTTGCCGAGCGCGTGACAATAACGCATCTTCACGATCGGTGCGACCTACCAACGTAACAACCGATGAAAACCATCTCAATTCAGCTTCGATTCTGGCTGCGATAGTTTTCGTTACTGACGGAGCCATAGTACCAACTTCAATACGCGATTATGCAATAATAAATAACAATAACCAAAAAAAATAACAATTATTGTATCCGGAACTAACAATAATAATATATTCGTTGAGTGAATAAATCTACGACGCTATGCCAACTCTTGAACTTATTCCTCTACGTGCTCTAGAGGTTATTCCTCTATGTCTCAAATGTTGACAATCATAACACGATTTGTGATGAGGTTATATTTGTGCGTAACCGAACGTAAATAACAAATTATTTTATCAACGAATATTCACATTCCATTTATGTACTTATTATTAATAATTCCAAACTCAACTTGAGGTGTACACTGGTATGTAGGTCAATGTACTACTACCTACAAGTTGAATTTGTACATGAACACAATTTTTACAAAGTAAATTGGTACCAAGTACCTACTAATTTTTACAAAGTGGGTTTAAATAAACCAAGCTCTGCTACCAGATTTTGATCGCGCCAGGACTCAGCCGAACCTTATCTCGGGCCCATGGGAGACAGGTCTCAGAACAGCCGCCGTCCTAACGGGATCAAATAGACGCGATACGCGCCTCCGAACAATATTACAATTTCTGAACTTAAAGCTACCCTTACCTCATTTCTTCGAGCCGGTCTCACTTCCTTGACCCCTCGCAAGTTGTGTAACTGTGTATGTGTATAATGAGTGTATATGACCTTGCGATGGTTTGCTGGTAGTTCCGGACGATTCTTCCACGTCGCTGCAAGCCACGCCGTTAACGCGAGCCACCACACTCACTCCGTATTAGTCTAACCACAAAAGCCTCGGTGCTTTCCCACTAGCACTCCCGTGACAAGGCAAACCAATGATATTATCAATAACCCGTTCGACATTCACAGCGTCGCTAACCGTACTGCTTAACTAGTATAATTGGGTGCCGCGAAATGACTCCACAAGTCGATTTAATCAATGCGCGTGCGCTTTCACCCGTTCTATGGCTACTATATAATCGTTCGACGCCCAGCGCGACTCAATACGAACTACTATTCACGCCGAGCCCAGCGCTCGACCTCTACCTCCGCCCCTTCGCCTCTGTCGCACCGAGGCGGAGAAAATCAAAAATCTGAAGGTAGATTATAAACAGATACATTTGTTTTTCTCATATTTGATTACTAATTTAATGTTCTGTTAATACCCCAAAGTTTATGGAGATGTAGATTTAAAATTAAATTAATAATTTTTTAACGAAATCATCGTAACTAAGTACGTCACAGATTTAAATAAAATAGTAGTTGGTCATGTGTGCTATGATTGAATAAAGATATATTGTGATACATTGGTTCTTCTCATATTTGATTACTAATTTAATGTTCTGTTAATACCCCAAAGTTTATAGAGATGTAGATTTAAAATTAAATGAGAGATGATAATTTTATGAGATCATGTTCTTGTTTTTGCAATTAGTACTTTAATAATTTTGTTTTGTCATATTTTGAGGTAATGGTGTCTGATAAAGACAATACGCCAGACCAAGAGCCGCCAGTTCAGACCAGCAGGGTATCAAGAGGAAAAAGGATAACTCCTGAATCGAACAATGGAGACAAGGGGACAAAATTTGCAAAGAACCGATCAAGAAGGAAACGGCGGATGTCTGATTCGACCTCTTCGTCATCGAGCTCATCAACTGATACTTTTAAAAACATAAAGGCAATACCAAAGAAACCTGGAATATTATCAAACAAGTATGCTATCTTAATAAAAAGAACGATTGTCCAAAACAACTCCTTACAATTTCTGAAAATTCTGATGACTCATTAAAGCAAATTAACAAATATTTTACCTCGATCGGTAAGGATCTAGCTAACGCTACTTTAAGTAGACTCCAAATCAGTGACCAAACGCTTGCGAATGAAGCTTTAACATGTAATGGGCCTCCAAATTCAATGTCATTTGCTCCAACTGACCCCGTAGAAATAATGGATATAATAAGGAACCTTAAATCAAGCAGCGCCACAGGTTGGGATAAAATTTCCACGTTAGTAATTAAGCAGCTATGCCTTCGTGTTAGCTCTCCTATTAGTCATCTTTGCAATTTAAGCCTAAGTAGTGGAAGTTTTCCCAATGCATTTAAAAAAGCTATAGTGATACCTATCTACAAGTCCGGTGAACGTAATGTACCTAATAATTATAGACCTATATCACTTCTTTCGGTTTTGTCTAAGATATTAGAGAAAGTAGTCAATAAGAGATTAACGAAATACCTAGAAATAAATCACATCTTATCCGACAACCAATTTGGATTTAGATCTAATCGTTCGACTACTGACGCTGTGGATAGGTTAACCTCTAGCATTACATCATATTTAGACAAGGGAGAAAAATGCGTGGGGGTGTTTTTGGACCTACAGAAGGCATTTGATACCGTTTCAATTCCTATTCTCATCTCACGCCTTCAGAATGCAGGAATCAGAGGTATTCCACTTCTGTGGTTTCAGAACTATTTATCTGGAAGGCAACAGTGCATTAGGATTGGAGAGGAGGTTAGCGACAGCATTGAAATTGCATATGGCGTTCCTCAGGGGAGTACACTCGGACCAAGCCTATTTTTACTCTATATTAATGAGCTTTGCAACATCAAAATTGATAAAGCTGAATTAGTTATGTTCGCAGATGATACAGTTATTCTGTTTCACGATACTTCATGGCACTCAATAAGGACTACTGTTGAAAGAGGGTTATGTATCGTAACGCGGTGGTTAGAAAACAGCCTGTTAAACCTAAATGCGGAGAAAACAAAATATCTTTGTTTTAGTATTACCAAATCAGGCGCCCCAAAGGATACAATTACAATTAAGAGTCACACATACCCATGCAACAGGAATCCTTATCTAGATAACGATACAAGTTGCACGTGTCCCATTTTAGCTAAATCAAAAGCCATTATAAGTATTTAGGTGTCATAATAGATGACAAACTGAACTGGGGTGCACACATAAATTCGGTAGCAGCCAGGACAAGGAAACTTATACTCGCGTTTAAAAACCTGCATGATGTGGCTGGCAGAGATCTCCTGGTACAAACATATCTTGCTCTTGGTCAAAGTATTATTAACTACTGTATCAGTGCTTGGGGTGGGGCTTGTAAAACAATTATGATTGTTCTTGAGCGCGCACAGAGATCATTGCTAAAAGTCGCATTTAAATTTCCCTACCGCTATCCCACCAAAGATCTATATGAAGAAATAAATGTCATGAGCGTTCGTAAACTTTATGTTTATGAAGTCTTACGTAGATACCACAAACAGGTCATTCCGATATTATTATTATTATTATTATTATTAATTTTTATTTCGGACACAAGAAGATCCATAGAGTGTTAGTAACATATTAAATAGCTTATTATCTAGTGTTAGTACCAATTGACCTCTGAACAAGAAAAATTACGATTGGAGAGCTATAGCTCTCCGCTACAGTTCTCAGGATGCTGTTGCGACTGTCTCTCACTCTCCTGAGTAGCGAGGCACTTTTTTTACGAATGATCGCGTGAAATCCGTCGGTACGAGCTTGCGCAAACATCCCCGACGCACTGCAGTAGCGAGGAAGTCTCAACAACATCCTGAAGGCATTATTATATTGGACGCGCAGGACATCTAGCGACCTTTTGGTGTAATTAACCCATAGATTACCCGTGTACAGACTCTGGCAGTAGGCCTTGAAAAGAGTTATTTTAACTAGGTCCGTACACTGAGCAAATCTACGGATCAACATGTTGCACCGGACGGCTAGTGCCCTGCGCTCCCTTTCTATATCTACATCGTCTTTAAGGTCGTCGGACAGAACATGACCCAAGTATTTGCAACTAGATACTTTTCGTATTACCGACCCGTTTATAAGAAGCTCGGGGCCCTCTTCTCGGAATTTGCCGCCGACCTTAAAGACCATGTACTCACATTTATTAACATTATAAATTAAACCATGTGCGGCAGCGTAAGCTTCACAAGTCCCCAACAGTTTTCTTACAGCCTCCGCAGACGGACCCAGCAGCACCATGTCATCCGCATAGCTGATGTTGTTAATGCTAACACCACCAACACTGCATCCGACACGCGTGCTGCTGAGTCCCTCTATGAGGTCATCCACGTAGAGATTGAAGAGCCTGGGAGAAGTCAGACCTCCTTGTCTGACCCCACACTCCAACCTATACGGTTCAGAGAGCGTACCATCCCATCTCACATGATTGGTCTGATTGCCATACCAATACTGGAATAGCCCGCAAATTTCTGCCGGTATACCCCTGCTTGCCATTTTCTCCCAGAGTAAATCATACGAGACAAGATCGAAGGCTCTGGAGAGATCAAGGAAGCAGGCGTACACCGGCGTCCCGCGATCTACATAGTATTGAACTGTATGCTTGAGACTCACAATCGCGCTTTCAGTAGAAAGTCCGGGACGAAACCCGAACTGCGCATCATGAAGATGTATATAGTCATTAAGGCAAGTATCAAGCACACCGTCCAAAACCTTTGCTATTATAGTCGCAAGTGAGATGGGACGATAGTTACCCTGGTCAGAAATATCTCCTGTCCTGTTCTTCACAATGGGAGTCACGATGGTCTTCATTAGATCATCAGGTAAGTACGCGTGACTAATACACATTGTGAACAACATAGACAGGACTCGCGGCAGGTGTACACCCGCGTGCTTCAAGTGCTCAATACTGAGCCCATCATGTCCTGGAGATTTGCCTCGGCTCATACTATTAATAACCGCACTTACTTGCTTGCTCGAGAATCGCATTAGAGGTTTACCTCCACAACTGCTGGGCTCAGCATCTACCTTCACGATTGAGGGACCGAGAGGGGACTGAACTCGAAAATGCTCTTTGAACATATTCGAGATTCCAGTGGGTTCATTTAAGCCTCCTACACTCGTAGGGAGTCCCGGTCTCCCGTCCAGCTTACCAGTGGATTTCCAGAAATCGCAAAAATGTTTACCAGCCCGCTGTTCAGCCAATCTATCCATAACAATCTGCTCAGCATGGTTTTGGCAATATTTCAGCCGGCTTTTAAAACACTTTCGCTTCTCATGCATATTATCATAGATAGGGCCCGAACAGGGACGGTTGCTATCTTTCCAGGCCTGAAAACTAATCCTGGCTTCGCGATGAGCGTCTCTCACGTGCTCATTCCAACCACACACCCGCTTGCCCCGTCTCGGCCCTCCAACGCGTGTCACTTTAGATTGCCTAGCCGCCACACAAAGTATTTCAACAATCTGCCTATACAAATTGTCCAGAATAGTTTTATGACCAGCCAAACTGCACGGTCCATTACCGCAACTCTGAAAATCGTGGGGGAAGTCAACATCTCGCAATTTACTAGTACAGATACTATGGTAGTTTTGTATTTCAGACTTAGTTCTTTCACCCCACACCACAGAATCACGGCAGATGGGCCGCGACACCATTTTAGGCCGTACCACTTCTAAATTACATTCTATACAAATGGGTAGATGATCCGACACGTAAATATCTTCAGACACGTCAACATTGACAATTGTATGCCACGCTGATACAGATACCAAACAGTGATCCAGCCACCTTCTACAACCATAAACATCACTTATAAACGTGTATGTGTCGCTATCAATCCCCCGCTTCTCAACATCAGCACAAATCCAGGATTGATCTGAACAAAAGTTAATCAGTTCTTTATAGAACATTTCATGAGGGTGAGCATTGAAATCACCCAACATAAAAACATTTTCTACATCACAGCTCGCTATGGTGGCACTAATCTCACTTAACACATCTGTAAAAACGGGTAAGTTATCTGAACAATTTGTAGGCATATACACAGAAAAAACAAGAATTTTTCGACCCTTCGACGCTGCTGTGATGGCCACTAAGCGAGGACTACTACAGTTAACAACAGACACCGAATCAAATATGCCTTTCCTCCAGAGAATAGCTACCCCACCATGAGGCCTTCCTCTCAATAGACCCTCGATATTACCCAAGTTGAATAAAAGAAAAGTGCATTGTCCAGTACCTAGAGCCAACACAAAATTTGCTAGCAGATTTTACAACGTTCAAGCTCCACGGTTATACAATAAAATAACACAGTCCATTCAACACATCAGATCATTCAGTAATAATCAAGTCAAAAGTAAAATTATTGCATGGTTGAATGACATGGACTATGAAAAAATAGAATCTCTTTTTATAGTAGCGGTATGAAATACACAATCAATCACGCTCAGATCACCCACACACATATACATAGATACACACACACACGCACAACTACACACACACACAACTACACACACACACAACTACACAAACACACACAACTACACAAACACACACAACTACACACACGCACATTCCTTTTTATTTTATTTTTTACCGTTATTTTCTGATTTTAGTTATACTGAAAACTAGTAATATATTTTTTTGTTTGCTAGCCTAAGATAGAAGTTAGCCTACGTTAAAATTATGGACCTACTGTACTCGTATTTAATAACACGTTTGTGAAGGGAAGGAACTGACCTCCATGATACAGTATTTTACTAGTTTGGAGGTCAGGGTCTCACCTCAAAGAAACCTTGTAAGATGTTCATAATAAAGATTATTATTATTATTACTTTGACTTCATCACCAAGACGT
Source organism: Diarsia mendica (assembly GCA_949316265.1). Taxonomy (NCBI): domain Eukaryota; kingdom Metazoa; phylum Arthropoda; class Insecta; order Lepidoptera; family Noctuidae; genus Diarsia; species Diarsia mendica. Next base: position 53,581 of record OX438910.1, read on the forward strand.
AAAATACACAAAAGGACATCAAGTTGGACAAGAAGGAAGGTACTGAATCTTTTAGATGTTTTTCAAGTAAGAGATGTTATAACTTAAGCAACAACAATTTGGACAATGTGATCCCGGAGTTCGACCCTTCAAGTAAATCACAGAGTATTGAAAGTTGGCTTAGGAAGGTTAATGAATGTGCTGTAATATACGAATGGGACGAGAAGTAGACCATACATTTTGCTCTACAAAAACTTTCTGGGCATGCCAAAAAATGGTTTGAATCCTTACTGAGTGTAGTATTTAACTGGACGGAGTGGCAAGCAAAACTTAAAAGAGCTTTTCCAAGTGAACGAAATTATGGTCGGCTTCTAGAAGAAATGTTAGCTTGTACGTCTCGTAGTAATGAAAATTTGACCGAATATTTTTATGACAAATTAATGCTTCTACACAGATGTGATATAAGTGGTAAAAGAGCCGTAGATTGCATAACTCTCGGTATTTATGATAAATCTATTAGAAATGGAGCACAAGCATTAAATTGTCGTGAACCGGAAGACTTATTGCATTTAATAAGTTCTCAGCGTACTTCCTTAGAAACTGTCCTCACTAATAAAAAGTGCCATGACCATGTCTCAGCATCACCTTCAAACGATAGTGCTATAGTGTGCTTTAATTGTTGTAATAAAGGACACCCTTACTTCAAGTGTCCAAAACCCCTGGTAAAGTGTCTAAAGTGTCATAGGGTAGGGCATAATGATGAAAATTGTAAACTTACACCACTTATTCCACGAATATAATCTAAATCGAGCGATGGCACATAACGTAAAACTCTAACGATTTCTACATGAAGCAATAGTGATCAAAAGTTTTTCCAATCAGTTAAAGTAAATTATATCTTTTTCTTCCAACTATGCTTTAATTTCATCACAATCACACTAAAAACTCAGTACAAAGCGAGTCTTTAATGCTCTAGAGCAATAAAAATGTATAAAATTTCATTATTGCACAGTTTATATTTTTTAATCGCACCGGTGCCAATCTCAATGGATTAGCTGATTAGCTCTATTCAGCCAGCCGATAACAATACTTTTGGCGGGGACTTTGTTAATTTTGCTTGACAATATTTTTGGAAACGATAAAGTGTGATACTATCTGATTTTGAGTGCTTCGGCTTCGAATTAAAATGGAATCATTTAGCGACACATTAACTCCGGAAAACATTTTAAATGAAGCCGACAGTGTTATAGAAAATCTTTTAACTGTTTGATATGAGTTTCTTTTATCTACTACTAGCTGATGCCCGCGGCTTCACCCGCGTGAATGTCGTTCAAATTATATACTAAAACCTTTCTCTTGAATCACTCTATCTATTAAAAAAACCGCATCAAAATCCGTTGCGTAGTTTTAAAGATTTAAGCATACAGACAAACAAACAGACAAAATAGCGACTTTGTTTTATACTATGTAAGGATTCCTTTATGTAATAGTTGAAAGAAAAGCAGATTGTGCACCTCGCCTTAAGTGATTTGTATTGCCCTCGTGCCTGTTAGATTGGAGCCCTCGCTAACGCTCAGGCTCTGAATCAGGCACTCGGTGCAAAATAATGAATTGCTTTGTGCTCGATGCAATAATCTATTATTATTGCGTAATTATGTCGATTTTGGTGGTGAATATAGTCTCATGCGCGTGTCTGACGCCAATAGTCTAAACTTTTCAAAACCATTTCTAAATTATCAATAATCAAGGGTTTTGGTAAGCCCACGGTTACACCCTTGTATAGGACTTTTGTCAACCTTAAGATTGATGAAATTGAATTGAACGTAGATGTACCTACTTGTCGTTTTTATGAATTCTTGCAGAGTTCTTTACTGATTGGCCAAAATTTTTCTGAATTACCATCCATAACGGTTTATAAAGTTTACTGATTTACCTACGTTATATTTTTACAAAAGTCCTGGGCTTAAATTCCCTAAAACTTTCCCGTAAGACATTCTGTTATCCACAAACAAATCCGAATAAGTCGAAGTTTCTGGTTCAGGTCCATGTTATTCTAGCGATGGCCATATAGGAAAAGGGTTATAAGAGATGTAAACCTGGTGAAGACTATACCTTACACCAGGGGGCTTTAGCGCAGGTAAATGTCACCTAGTTCTGTCCAATCTTTCAGACCATACTTTAAAACCCAAAAAAAAATACCTTGAGTGCCAGAGCATAACCTTTGAAGAGAAGATCCTATTTAGTAACAAAATCACAAAGGACTTCGACTAATTTAGCTCCCCTTATTAAGCCTGAAATTAATGTCTGATCTTGCGTATTTTCAAAATTTCTAAGCCTAAATCTGACGACGAATATGAGTTGGCGATGACATACGCTTGGTTCTCCCCCAAAATATTCGTTGGCAAATATGCCGTTACAATAACATGATGATGTAGGGCATCTAGGTATTTCTAAAATGACTGATCGTATTCAATCTGTCTTTTAGTTTCCGAAAATTCAGCAAATAAAAAAAAAATATGTTGAGTCTTGTATTCAGTGCGCTTACAATATAGAGGACAGAACAATTATAACAATATCCTATAGAAAAAGATAGCAATCGCATATCAACCACCTTGGCCCATTCGTAAAGAGTAAAAACTGCAATGTCTACATTCTCACTATAGTTGAAACTGGTAAAAGACACAAAAACCAGGACTGCGCTAAAAGCTCTTGGAAACATATTTTATGACTGACTTACCATTTTAATTTGTCTGATGAAAACAAATGACAAGGACTTGGGAATGGATGAAGTAAAAGAAGTACCACGGTACTTACGGTACGGTATAGGCCTATATTAACTAGCAAAGGTTTTGCGTAATAATTGTTATCAAATCGGGTTTCAGCAAACGAAAAAATACATTCAAAAGCGTAGTCTCGGCTGACCGTGGATAAAATTGACAAGTTGCACTAGTAGTTCATCTTCCAGTTCTGAAAGTAACATTGATAACGATAAATCATGCCACAGCGAATCTGAGATCAATGTATAGCCGAATGTAATGATTTTGGTAACAGGTTCGTCGTTAATTTAACTTTCATCTTAATTGTAAAATCGTGCGTCAGGAGATCGCACGATGTCGGATGGCCGAATGTAATGATTTTGTAAAATAATGGCAAACTTCTTTCCACTAGCGATAGATGGCGCTAGTGAGTGTATGAATTAGATACTTCCGTTTTAGCTGTTAGTTAGTAAAATATGAGTAAAATAAGTTTGTTTAGATTTTATAATTACTAAATCATTATTATTTGGATTATTATAATTTATTTACTGTTAATAATAAGTGTGTAATGTATTTTAGTCGCTCAATTGAACATACTGCTGTGTATTTCGCTCTGATTGGTCGAATAGCTTGTTGAGTGTTGACCTGCTGTAAGAGTGGGGAACATTCAGCTTGTGGCTGACATTTTGGACTGAAGCATTCGCTCTTGAGCGGTTGAACTGTAAACATATCTTCTAAGCCAATGTAACTGTGCTACTTATAAGTATATTTGTGATTATGTTGAATGGATTAAAATAATTTACTCTTATACTTGAGGTGTTTGATTTCATGACAATCGTTTTGCCGTACGTGAGGCGGTGTGCATCAACGTTCTTCGTTTGAATTTTTAGACCTCGTCCTTTGTACTAGGTGACCGTTGACTTTTAAATGTATCAGAGCGTCGTTTAATCGTAGGTTTTTTGTTTTCGATACCACTTCTGAGTGTTACGACAGTGGTAAATAATAAACAGGAACTGATTTATAACTTTATTCGGGCAGAGCTTCCCCTTACAACTACTTATTACAATCGAGTGCGACAAGAAGGCGAAAATGAGCTTGCAGGGCATTTTAAAGCTTTATCCCCACCGGAGACGTCCGGTAGTTATGGCGGTGGCATGGCTTAATAATTGACTGTCATTGGGCCGGCTAGAGTGGCTTGGCTATGGTGGCCCGGCTATGGTAGCTTGGCTATGGCGGGTTGGCTGTCTAGTGTGGCGCGCTGTCAGTGGGCTGTTGTAACACTATTATTTAATTGTTACTAGCTGATGCCCACTGCTTCGCCCATGTGGTGTTTTGATTTCTCCCACGGGATTGTAGTAGGTACCGGAATAAAGGTATCCTATGTGTCATTCCAGATTATAAACTACTAGCGACCCGCCCCGGCTTCGCACGGGTGCAAATGGATGTTATTATACATATAAACCTTCCTCTTGAATCACTCTATCTATTTAAAAAAACCGCATCAAAATCCGTTGCGTAGTTTTAAAGATTTAAGCATACAGACAAACAAACAAATAAACAAACAAACAAACAGACGCGACTTTGTTTTATACTATGTACTAGTGACCCGCCCCGGCTTCGCACGGGTACAAAAAAGGTATTAAAACCTTCCTCTTGAATCACTCTATCTATTAAAAAAAACCGCATCAAAATCCGTTGCGTAGTTTTAAAGATTTAAGCATACAGACAAACAAACAAATAAACAAACAAACAAACAGACGCGACTTTGTTTTATACTATGTAAGGATAAGGATCTGTGTGCCAAACATTGAAATCCGATCAGTAGATTTTGCGTGAAAGAGTCAAACATCCATCCATCTATCCATTCTTACAAACTTTCGCATTTATAATATTAATAGGATAATTAAAGTCGTTTTTCAGATAACACATAATATTTATGTTGGATTGTAATTTGGAACGACGCCGTCGTCCATATTAAATACCTAGCCTCGTAAATAACACCACAGGTTAATTAGCATTTCTATCGTACGTTCTACACAAACAGAAAAAAATCCTTTAGAATAACAATAAGTACATTTCTATAGAATAACAATTAACTTCGCGGCCACGTCACGGTTATCGCCAAGTGTAATTCGTACAATGGGCATCACAGATGTGCATAGTAATATTTCCTGACTTTTCAAAGAAGAATATTCCATATTCATATTTGACTATTATGAATAAAAACGTGATCACGTTTTTAACCGACCATTAGGTATACCTCTTGTATTAGTTCTACCTACAATACAGAAATACGATACGTATGAAAATCAAGATAGGTAGCCATTTTTTTACTACCTTTAATATGACTTCAAAAGCACTATTTAGTTAAATACCATACAAACAATTTACCATGCAAAATAAGCATACGTTTTTATTATTAAACTAGCTGATGCCCGCGACTTCGTTCACGTGGAAATTGTGATGTCTGTTATCGAGCGGTCCTAAGCGCAACTGAGCATGTGTGGTCTGGGGTTTGTTTACCGAGACGGGCAAAAGGTTTTCTCAGTAGAGGCCGCAGAGTCTGGTTTTGTGTCCGTTTGATAGCAATAGCCAAAATTTGGAAAAACGTGCATAACTGCATATTAAGTTCACTATCTGTTGGCACTGGATGGGGACATTCTTCTGAAAATATATTGTATGTAACCGGAGCCGGTTGGGCCCAGATTCGGCGGCAAATTATAAACGGAATGTGCAGTCTGGCCATAGTAAAGCAAAGTTTTGGGAGGTACCTGCACCGAATCAGGTGGGAGAAGACGCCCGGATGCTACCATTGCCTGGAACGGCCGGACGACACGGTGGAGCACACCGTGGAGTTAGCTTGGGCGGAGCCCCGCCGGTATCTTGTAGCGGCGATCGGCGGCGGCGACCTCTCGCTCCTCTCTCCCGAGTCCCGACCCTGGTGCAAGCCAGGGTCCGGGGCGAGAGGGAATGGGACGCCGTCGCCTCCTTCTGCGAAGCAGTGATGCTGGCGAAGGAGGTGGCGGAACATGAGAGGGAGAGACCCTCTCGTCCCAGCCGCCGCGGAAGGCGCTCCGGGCTTCGGGGGTCACGTGATGGCTTCCGGCCACCATAGACGCGGGTCTGTGTACGGTGAGTAATGGGCTAGATCTCTGTCCGTCCATCTTATGACGACGACAGGCCTCAAAGAGATGTCAGCATCAGGGGCCGCCAACGCTGCGGGTTGTTCGAAAGAGATACCGTGTGCATTGGTAATTTTTTTTTTATCTATTCACGGAAAATATTCACACCGTGATTCAGAAAATGGTGTCCAATGAACAACGCCGTCTATCAAAGATGAAGTTAAACTGCAAAAAATTAATGCATGAAAAGTGAACACTCTATAGCAAAAGTAGCGTCATTTAGACTAATTAAGAGTAAGTACCTATTGGTGCCGTATCTTTTTAAAAAAAGGTCTACTTATTTAAAAGTTATCTGAACACAAATAAATATTATTATTATATTATTTATTAGTAAGTACCGTTCTGATGCAATAGATGTCGTTGCATGTATCTTTCGTAATGATTATAAGTTCTTCAAATTCATATAATATCTATCGGATATCAGTATCGGATTACAATGAAACTAAAACTAAGACCCTAATCAGATTTGGCTTCATAATCCATACAAACTAACACAGACAAATGAAAAAGATTTTTTTTCTAAATAATTTGTTAATTTTACAGAAACTCCACGTCTGCAGATTTATTTATATAGCATTCCTAGGCAATCTCTTGCTACCGTCAGTCGATATTCAAACAGGTATAAACTTATTGCATAAAGTTCTTGACAAATTGCAAACGAGGAACTTAAAATTAAATATGAGAAACCGTTAATTTTTACATCCTACTAATATTATAAATGCGAATGTTTGTGAGGATGGATGTATGGATGTTTGTTACTCTTTCACGCCAGAACGGCTGATCGGATCTGAATGAAATTTGGCACAGAGGTAGATTATGGTCCGGAATAACACATGGGCTATATATTATCCCCATAATTACTTAAGGGGGTGAGCAGTATTGCATTATCCATAATCCTCAACTGTTTTACAGCTTGATACTGGAAATACGAAATAACGCAAGGGACATCGAGCGTGCTGTGCAATTTTTCACTTTAGGAGCCTGGTGCGAGCGTTGCAAATCCAAGAGAAAGCTGAAGTCCCTTACGGCATGTCAAATTTCCGGTATCGAACCACAATCGAACTGTCAACTGTCATACTATATTGAAATAGAAGATCTATTTCAACATATTTGTCACTGGTGTACGTAGTCTAACGGTACGGAGGCTTACCTGTAAACAATGGTACGCAAGTTCAAATCACAGTCAGTTTCCACTTTTTGTGATTTTTTATAATGTTGAAGAATTTCCAAAAATTTTAAAAAATGTTCGCGAGTTCGATCCCCAGTCGGTTTTCACTTTTTGTAAGTTCCAGGTATTTATTTTTATTTTGATGCTATATGGTTTTCAAATCAATTCAGAGTAGATTAATATAATTAATTTTAAATATAATATTATAGAAAAAATAATGTTTTCTTTTATTGTGTTACAATCATTTTTAGAATTTTTCTATGTAGTCTGTGTGTCTTGGATGTATTACTTTATTATTATAGTATTATCGTGTACATTTTAAAACTAATATGATTAGGGTTTTAGTTTTTGTTTCATTGTAATCGGTGCTCTCTATCAAAAGATATACGAATTTAAAGTGTTTAAGAAGAACTTATCATCGTTAAGAAACATACATGCAACGACATCTATTGCACCAAAACGGTACTAATTAATAAATGTGTTCACAAGATAACTTTCAAATCGTCTTTTTCAAACAGTTACGATACCAAAAATAACTCTTGATTTGTTTAAATGACGTTGCTTTGAAAATCTACATAGGGTTTTTTTTTACCCGACTACGGCGAAGCCAAAAGGAAGGGTAATGATTTTGGCAGTCTATGTATGTATGTATGTATGTATGTTCCACCGTAGCGCCTAATCTACTGAACGGATTTTAATAAATTAGGTGTCAATAGATTCGTAAGAATAGCCCGGGTGACATAGGCTATATAAATTTTATAAATTCTTTTTATGACGGAATTTAAATGTCAAAAACTTACCTCAAAAAATATTAAATTGAGATAACCATAGCAAGTTTGGTATCAAATGAAAGGTCTTATCGAGCACATTACAAATATGTATTATATTATAGTTTAAGTACACACAAAAATAAAATTCAAATAAAAAAATTAAGTTCAAAAATATAAAACCCGAATACTAACAAAATCGCGGTCTTAAAAGTAGAAAACAAGAAAATAATTCTTGTCTAATATTCTTCGTAGTCGCATGCCACCTTGTATCAATGAGAACGCCATGAAGGAGCATCAGGTATCAGTGGCATGCGACTACGAAGAATATCAGACAAGAATTATTTTCTTGTTTTCTACTTTTAAGACCGCGATTTTGTTAGTAGTCGGGTTTTAGATTTTTGAACTTAATTTTTTTGGAGGGTGGGAAATCATCAAATTACTCCTCCCGCTCTGGGCAAAGCGGTAGGGAATGTCAGACTTCTACTGACTAAAACCACCCATGTTCCTTCTTTGCCCTTTGTGCTGGGTCCGCAATATCTCTTTCGAACAGCCCGCAGCCCCGGGCCTTGCGGGCCCCTTCCATGTTGCTGACATCTCTTTGAGGCGCGCGTGGAACACGAACGCGCCGTTGACACGGCCTGTCATCGTCATAAGACGGACGGACGGTAAGCTAGCCCATTACTCACCGTCCACAGCCATCACGTGGCCCCCGACACCCGGAGCGCCTCCCGCGGCAGCTGGGACGAGAGCTTCTCTCCCTCTCACGTTCCACCACCTCTTTCGCTAGCATCACTGCTTCGCAGAAGGAGGCCACGGCGTCCCATTCCCTCTCGCCCCGCACCATGGCTTGAACCAGGGCCGGACGCGAGAGGTCGTCGTCGGTGCCTTCCGCCTGATTCGGTGCAGGTACCTCCCGAAACAACCGTGTCCGGTGAGGACCTGCGCCAGATGGAAGGTGAGGGCGTCGTGGCACCTCTCAAGCCAGTCCTCAAAGAGGAAACTTACCACCACAGTGCCCTGCACGGGGTTGTGACAGACACTCTCTTCATGTCGCCATGAAATCACACCGGGGCGGTCTGTCCGCCAAGCGGTAATATGCCGCGGCAGTGGAATTACCCCCCAATGTAGTGACTCCGCGCGCCATTCATGCAGGAAACTACATAGCCTAAGCCCTGTAGTGTGTGTTTGCTTACCATACATGCAATTTTGGCAGTTTAACTTCGTCTTCGACAGATGGCAGTGTTCATTTGACACCATTTTCTGAATTGCGGTGTTAATATTTGTCGTGAACAGTCAACAAATACAAATTGACCGGTACACAGTAAGAAAAACTGCTATAAAAACTTTAAAATAAAAACCTAATTAAAGTTAGATAAGACCCACGACGTAAATCTATTTATTCAGTGCGGGAATCGAATACAGGACATGCAGCGCCACAGTCAAACGCCGAGGCACTACGCCAACCGTGCCGTCTTATAGCTGTGGCTTCCTCGGGCATTGCTGCAACTTTGCTTAACAAACGGCCAGATTGCACTTTCCGTTTACAAATTGCCGCTGAATCTTACCCCAACTTGCAACATCACCAAAAATCTGCGACTGGCCATGAAACAGATGTCTTTGCAAATAAGCTGCTTTAAACAGGAGACAGTCGCCTGGAATTAGATGTAGATGCGAAAATTCCACTTTCCGATGAGTTTTCCCATCCAGTGCCAACAGAAGATGAACTTACCATGCACGGTTTTCCTAATTTGAGAGGTTAATATAAATGATTAAGTGTGGTTGTGTAAGAGGACCGTCACCAAAGAACAAGGCATTTGTTTACATTTTGAGAAATAAGTTAAGGTACGGTTACGGTTTTTAAGCCATCGTCGTCTCAACTCCATTTCATTTTGATTCAAGTCGCTGCTTTTGTAATCATTACTCACATCATCACATTTTGATCAAGCCGTCAGGTCTCACATATAAAATAACATTACGCCTTAATCCCGAAAGAGTTAGGCAGTGGTGTAGGTACCTAATCGTAAACCCACATTTCGCCAGTAATGCATGTTCAAGCGCCATGTAATATAGGCGTTTGATGTCTATAGATATAATATCGCCATTGACGGGCACGAAAACCACGCTCCGTGGCCTCTACTACGAAAACACTTTGCAATCAAACCCCGGACCTCATCCTCAGTAGTTGCACTTGAGGTCACTCGATCAACGAGACAGTCACACATCAAAATTTCCACGTGAACGAAGTCGCGGGCATCAGCTAGTATTTCATAAGTTGATAATGTGTCTTAATTTCCCGTCTCGAGTATACATTACTCGAGACGGGAAATTAAGACACATTATCAACGAATACGTTGATAATGTGTCTATTGTTTATGTGTATGTACACATAAACAATACGAAGTGCGTCAATTTATTCCATCTAGTTCTATGTAGTTATTTATGAGGCCAACAGGAGTCAAACGCGAGTTTTATAATGCGTAAAAGTATATGATTCACTGCAGTAAACAAAATCACAGTGTTTTACTTTTTTAGTCCAATCAATAGTTTTGTTGTAAATCGCAAAATACCACTAATTTCGCACTATTCGGCCGCAGCGAAAGACGTAACAACCGCTTTGTAGTGCAAGCTGATTAGAACTTTATTTTAACAGTATTTCAGTCGAAGTTTGAACCACCACAAATAGTGTTGCTAATTTGAGGTAAGTAGTATAGGCTCGTAAGAAAGTTCATAAATAACTTTGCAATAATAGCTCGATTGTATAACAAACTAACAAAAAATAATACGATGTGGGTATGACTATGAGGCAAGTCACATAAATCTTGTTATGGAAGTAAAAAAAAAATGTGATTATTATAATAAACGATCCTAGTTTCCCAACAGAAATTCACACGTATGCAGCAAGGTATCTTTTATAAAAGCAGATTGACGGTAGTTTGCGCCCTGTCCTTTAGTTTAGTCGCGTTACTAGTCGGAAAGAGTGTTAATCATGATTTTGGGCTTTAATCCCTTGCAGTACCTAATGAAGTTGTTGCGAAGATAATAATATTATCGTATAATTATGTGTTATGTAAAAATGTCCATGTAATTTCGGACTGTACTGCAGTGCGCGATACAATGACTAAACGTGATCTTATGCCATACATTGCTCGATATTACAAACAAAAGCCAAGCAAAATCCAGCAAGCCAAAACCGAAGCTAAAGTTAAATTCTATGCCTATGCCTGCCTTTGCTTCAGCCTTATGTAAGTAGATCGTTTGATGAATGCCGTTTAATGTGTACCATTTAGAGGTTAACGATTAGTTCAGTACAGTGCAATGACAAGATGAAAAACCAAAAAGTTGTATTGTTTTGCTGCAAAGTGGATGTACAGATAGTTATACCTATAGTGAATAATTGTAGTATTTATAGTAGCCTATAACGTAAACAAATCTTTACGGTACCCGATTAGTTGTGTCAAACTTCGCGCGATGGAAAATATTACAAAATGCATCATGACGATGTTGGCCCAGGCGTAAAGTTCGTAAAGAACGAAGTTCTGAACTTATAAATAAGAATAAAATTTCTGGTTTCCATAAATTACCCGATTTATACGTAAACATTATTATGTGACGTCATGTTTACATTGTGCTTACGGGAAAGCGGATACGGTAGGAAAGAGGGCCAATGACATTCGATTCCTAAATCTACTGAACCAATGAAAATTGTAAATATCGATAGTTTGAGCCACAGAACATATTTACTCTACCGAGGGTTTGAGCCCTTCTGGCTAAATAAAAAAGGAGTAGGTACCAGTGGGTACATGTATAAATTGATACATGCTTTCACTAAATTCGTTGTTTCTGAACCAACGCGTACTGTCAATAATTCTGTGGTGACAATTAGTTTAGATCGCAATTATTTTTTCAGATCACATTGTTTTACCATGGCAAGGTCTTTACGAGTACCTAGATATTTCAAGAAGTTTGTAACGGAACAGCAGTTTAAAAATACTGTAACTGTTAACAGCTATTGCGTTTCCTAGGTTTGCTAAGAAGAATAATATTAATTAAGTCTATTTACTTACAATCATTTTTGTTAATGTACCTAACTTAGCGCTAATAATACATGTAGCAAGTAAAATTTTAATTTTAATGTGGTGATAAAACCGAGGTCTCGAAACTAGGCTACGCCTGTAGGTATCTTGGGGGCCAGAGTATCATTATCTTGGCATTAGTGCTTAATAGCTTAAAAAAAAAAAAAGTATTCATGGTGTTGATGGGGTTAAATGGTGTTGTGTGTAAAAGTAATGAAGTTTTGCCATCGACACGCTAAGAAGCATGTGTGTGAGTACCTACATGTGTGTGTGCGTGTGTCTAATTGTTTCTTCCGTTTCTTTATACGATAGTTTGGCAAAACATTTCAGTTATCTTTCTTACATGAAAAATGTTTCATGCATTTTAATGTCGCAGATTCTTCTTTTAATGAGTAGACTGAAGTGTGGAAGGCACTAATCGCACAATTCACGGAACATAAGAAAGCATCTCATTAGGGGGACAATAGGTTACCAAACATAATTTGTAGTTTTAATAATACTGTTAATAATACAACAGGGTACCTATAAGCCTTTAAATTAAGTCTTACGATTTATCCTAGACCGGGTTTCTGAACCAGTGCAATTTAGAAGCGATAGAGTTATCTACTACTGGAATTTGAATAGCTGGAAAGAAAATGCGACGTAGCTTAGATACAAGGCGAAAAATAATAATAGCTGATAATAGTGTGATTTACAAATTACAAAAAACGGTGATTACGCACATTTACGCCAGGCGCAGACTACTAGCGGCAACAAGGTCAATGCTAATAACATCACGCTTGTAATGCCCGAAGGGTTAGGTAGAGGTGTACCCATGAGTACACACACATAGTAATTTACAGTAAAGTTTGAGTCCCATGCAATAGGGGGCGAGCCTGTTGCCAAGTTAATTCTTGTTTATTAAGGATTTATATTCTGGCCGACTTAAGTGATATTAAGTGAGTTAGGTCATGATTGACATAAACTAAGAAGTACGTACAAAAGGTCATAATATAATTATGATACAACGGGTTTACAGGCTTAGTATCCGTTGATTCCAGACTATATCGTAGCGATAGCGATGCTTATATGTCTGATAGCACCAGTAGTGTGGATGAACAATTGAGCACCGAAGATTTCATAAATCTTCTTGAGAGATCAAAGTTTATTGCCCCATTTTAACTTGGTTTTTTTGAGCTGACTTGTAATCGTTGGTTTTGTGGTTCCCATTGCGGGAGCAATTGTTTCAGGACGGCCGAATGTTACAACAGCCCACTGACAGCGCGCCACACTAGACAGCCAAGCTACCATAGCCGGGTCACCATAGCCAAGCCACTCTAGCCGGCCCGATGACAGCCAAGCCCATGACAGCCGTCATGCCACCGCCATAACTACCGGACGTCTCCGGTGGGGATAAAGCTATAATATAATGCCCTACAAGCTCATTTTGCGGTCTTGTCGCACTCGATTGTAATAGTTGTAAGGGGAATTAATAATCAATATATTATTAAGCCGAGATACTTCTATTCAGTTAGGACTATTGAGAGTAGGGCCTGAAACCACAGTTATGACAGCATATACAGAGCTGAACAACAGTTATCTAACCAAGGACAAAATAACTGCTATGTATCCTAATATATTCTCAGGGGTGGGCAAGTTGAAAAATTTTGAACTTAAAATACCCATTAATCCTAAGGCTTGTTGCTCAACCTGTCAGAAGACAACCATTTAATGTGAGACAAATAGAAAAAGATTTAGTTCAGGAACTACTTGACAATGACATTATCGAACCTGTGACAGGACCGACACCCTGTGTTTCACCTTCACATATTGTACAGAAAAAGGAGAAGGGGCAGCATCGACTAGTAGTCGACATGAGAATGGCAAATGAAGCTGTGTTGCGTGAAAGGGTACCACTTCCTACATTTGAAGAATTACTGGACGACCTCAATGGCTGTAAGTACTTTTCTAAAATTGACATTAAGTGGGGGTACCATCAGATCTTACTCTCTGAGGACTCCAGAAACATCACAGTATTCAGTTGTAGTGTGGGGCTCTTCAGATACAAAAGATTATTCTTTGGTATTCGATGCGCGAGTGAAATGTTCCAACGAATTATCTCCCAACTACTGCAAGGCATCGAAGGTGTAGCAAACAGCCAGGATGATATCAGAATCGGAGGTAGAACACGTGAGGAGCATGATATCAGACTAAAACTGGTACTTGAGAGGCTGCAAGAAAATGGTATCACCCTGAATGAAAACAAGTGTGTATTTGGAGTGACAGAGATCACATTTTTAGGACACCATTTATCAGCTAAAGGCATTAAGCCCACACAGACCAGTCAACAAGTTATTCAAGAATTTAGGGCACCTGAAAGTAAAGCAGAAGTAAGAAGCTTTCTAGGGCTGGTAAATTTTTCAGCAAGGTTTATACCTAATTTTAGCACCATCACTGAGACACTTGACAAAGAAAGACACAGATTTTACATGGCAGGACAAGCACCAGCAGGCATTCCAGCAGCTGAAGGATATTATTGCAAAGGCCTGCTTTGGGCTACTATGACAAGGATGCAAGTACTACACTAGTAACCGATGCTAGTCCTGTAGGCATTGCAGGAGTGTTGATCCAACACCAAAGTATTAACAATGAGAAACAACCAGTGCCAATCATATATATTAGTAGAGCTCTCACACCAACTGAACAGAGATATTCCCAGACAGAAAAAGAAGCCCTGTCTATTATATGGGCTTGTGAGAATCTGTATATGTATTTATTAGGTAAAGAATTTAAAATAATATCTGACCATAAACCGTTGGAGATAATTTATTCAGCGAGGTCAAAGCCAAGTGCTAGGATTCAAAGATGGGTGTTAAGATTGCAACCATATACCTTTAAAGTCATCTACAAGCCAGGTAAAAACAACATTGCAGATCCGTTATCAAGACTATTAAACACTAACAGGAAGCCAGAAACGTCTGAAGATAAAACAGAGGAAAATTCTCTTTTAGGCCTGATTGAAATAACTACACCTGCAGTTACAGTGGAAGAAGTGAGAGAAGCCACATTAATAGACGAAGAGTTAAAAGAGGTGAAGAAAGCAATAGATAAAGACATATGGCCAAAGGAATTGAGGAAATATGAACTTATAAAGACAGAGTTGTGTGTTGTGGAAGAAATTCTTTTAAGAGGGCCTAGAATCATAGTACCCAAAGAACTGACTGCCAAAATACTAGAAATAGGACATGAGGGGCACATCTCCGCAAATGGGATGAAGAGTAAATTAAGGTCAAAAGTCTGGTGGCGGACCATGGATAAAGATATTGAGTATTGGACAGACACCTGTGACGGATGCAGGTTGGTGAGGAAGGCTATACCACCTGAACCTTTGGTACCAACTGAGCTTCCAAGTAAAGTATGGGAGCAAGTGGCAATTGATTATCTGGGACCATTACCATCAGGACATTACCTGTTGTTCATTGTGGATTATTACAGCAGATTCTATGAAGTAGAAATTGTGAAACATCCAACAGCTGAGAACACAATAAATATCTTGAACAAAATTATAGCCAGAGAGGGTATCATGGATAGTATAATCTGTGATAATGGACCAGCATTTATTGATCATCGTTTTGTGCAATTCCTGAAGTCATATGACATCAAGCTTAAGCATAGTACACCCCTGTGGCCACAGGCCAACGGAGAAGTTGAACGACAGAATCGCAATGTTTTAAGAAGATTAAGAATTGCACAGGCAATGAAAAAGGATTGGAAAGAAGAACTACTTATATATCTATCTGCTTACCGCACAACACCCCACAGTACTACTGGAGTACCACCAGGAGAACTGTTTAGAGGCAGACTCATAAAGACAAAGATACCAGAGCTAACAAAACAGGAAAAAACTAATTATGAGGATGAGGAAATCAGAGATAAAGATAAATACCAGAAGGGCATATAGAAGCAGTATGCAGACAAGAGAAGACACAGCAAAGTTACGGATATCAAACCAGGAGATAAAGTATTAATAAAACAGATGAAGCAGAATAAACTGAGTACTGACTTCTCACCTACAGAGCATACAGTTATTTGGAAAACAGGAAATTCAATGGCAACTCAATCACCAGATGGAAAAATACTGAGAAGAAATTCTACTCATTTTCAACCTATCAAGAGAAGAGATATGAGTAGATTTAGTATGCAGAGCAGTGAACAAACTGGAGTATGTGAAAAAGAGAATACAGATTTGACAGACAGCCGTGAAAGTGATAAAGAGCAGAGGGAGAAAAGTAAAGAGAGGGGAAGTCTGGACTTGACAGAGGGTAATGTTAGGATTAAGACTGACAGACCTTCAAGAGACTGTAGGGCTCCTGCTAAATATAAAGATTTTGTGTTAAGCCTGATATTAGACTGTATTAGTGACTGATATGTTAAATACTCAATTTATACATGTTTAAGGCTAAATTATGTGTGTTGATTACTTCATGTGTACTTATTTGAGGCTAGTTGTATTAGCGCCTGAGATGTTGATTATTTTATGTAAACTTATGTGAGGCTATGTTTCTTTTAGTAGGCAACTGATGTGTTGGTTGCATACCTAATTTGTTTTGTTTAAGGCTAATCATTATGCTTGTTAATTGCCACACATCAACACGGTCTAGGGATATTTTTAGAAAAGCGAATTACTATCAATGTGTTAATTATTTATATGACATGTATATATTTAAAATATACGTTATTTAATATTCTACCATTTTTTAATAATGGTTAAGGTACTGATTAAAATTTCAGGATTTTATGGAAAAAAAATGAAGCATAGACGGAAACCGTATATGAATTTTTAATTTGTGAGTAAAAACTGAAAAAAATAGAAAAATCATTTAATTTGTGTTTATAAACTTGAAGTTAGTAGTCTGAGAAAGCGCCCATGATGTTGATCGGCAACGATTCGGCATGCTCAGAACAAGGTTGTCAATGTCTTGCTGCGGAATATTGTCCCGTGTCCTTCTGAGGTGCGCAAAAAGTTGATCTTCTGTAGCCAAATTTTCAGGAACTTCCTTCAGAGCTCTTCTTTGCAGCATATCCCACGCATGCTCAATGGGATTTAGATCTGGCGATTGAGCAGGCCAGTCTAAGGCCCTAACATTATGTGTATGTAACCAAGCTGCTACCGTTCTCGCCGTGTGTGCCCGGGCATTGTCGTGCATGAGCAGGAAATCTTGCCCCATTTGTGTTCTGTGAGGCAAGATTACGGGCCCCAGCACCTGTTGGACGTATCGTTCTGCCGTCATATTGCCCCGCACCCAAACGTGATCCGTCCGTCCTCCAAGACGAATTCCTGCCCAAACCATAATTGTTCCTCCTTGGTATGGGTGAACTTCCTGAGGGTTCTGGAGACGGCTCCATCGTCCAGGAACTCGCTAAACACGCGTCCTTCGTGAATCTGGATGGAAGCCGAACCTGGATTCATCCGTGAACAGCACATTGGACCATTGCTCAAGGCCCTAGTCCACGTGGTTCCGAACCCATTCTAATCGTCGTCCACGATTGCCTCTCCGTAAAGGTGGGACCCGGAGTGGTCTACGAGAGCGTAGATTGCTTTCATGCAGTCGCCTTCTTACAGTTTGGTCACTCACAAGCACTTGGTGTTCCACTCGCAGCCTTTGGACCAATTGAGTCGCCGTTGCATTTGGTTGAGCTCGCGCAGTAATTTGCAAAAATCGGTCTTGTCTGGGGGTAGTGATGCGACTTGGCCCCCGGTGCCTCTCCGCTACTTCACCTGTGGCACGATAGCGTGTCCACAATCTTGAAATTACATTTTGATGGGTCCCTATGGCCTCAGCAACATTACGCTGAACAGATCCAGCTTCCAGCATTCCCACAGCTCGTAACATCTCCGCCCTCGTCAAATGTCGGCGTTGCATGGCTACAATACCTCAATTTTAACTTTATCTTACGTTTAAAAATGAAAAAAAACTGTAACTAAACGTAATTCGTATTGTTTTTTAAATTTCGCACAAATGAAAATTCCCTCTCCTATACATCAAGACATTTTTATGCCACCGAAACAAAAGAATTTTCAAAATTTTGAATTTGGAATTAGTCTGAGATAAATTACAAACAAATCGGTGTATTAAAGATTCCAATGCGGCCAGTACTTTTCGAGTTATTTAATTGAGTATGAAATATCCGTACCGTGTTGATGTGTGTATTTTGTTTATAAAGAAAGGAAGGGATTGTAGGATGTGTAATGTAGAACATCCCTATTATTGGTTTATGGACACCTCTATAAGAGCTGTCAGATGTCTATGCAGATGTTTGTAGGTTAGATCCGGAGTGAATTATAGAACGTGTTTGGAAGTAAACCAGTGTTATTATTTAGTACTAGAAAACCTCTACAACCCCCTGGTGTGATTTCATGGCGAAATGGAGAGAGCGACAGTCGCAACCCCGTGCAGAGCACAGTGGTGGTAAGTCCCCTCTTAGAGGAGTGACTTGAGAGGCGCCACGGCGCCCTCACCTTCCGTCTGGCGCAGGTCCTCACCGGACACGGTTGTTTCGGGAGTCGGGAAGTACCTGCACCGAATCAGGCAGAAGGAAACGCCCGGATGCTACCATTGCAAGGATCAGCCGGAAGACACGGTGGAGCACACCGTGGAGGTCTGCCCCGCTTGGGCAGAGCCCCGCTTGGGCAGAGCCCCGCTTGGGTTGAGCCCCGTCGTGTTCTCTTAGCGGCGATCGGCGGCGGCGACCTCTCACGTACGGCCCTGCATGGTTCAAGCCATGTTGCGGGGCGAGAGGGAATGGGACGCCGTCGCCTCCTTCGGCGAAGCAGTGATGCTAACGAAGGAGGTGGCGTAATGTGAGAGAGAGAACCTCTCGTCCCAGCCGCAATAGGAGACGCTCTGGGCGTCGGGGTCACGTGATGGCTTCCGGCCACCGTAGGCGTGGGCCTGTGGACGGTAAGTAGTGGGCTAGCTCGCCGTCCACAGGCCGTGTCGACGGCGCGTTCGGTTCCACGCGCGCCTTAAAGAGATGTCAGCAATATGGTTGAGCCGCTTGTCGGGGCTACGGGTTGTTCGAAAGAGATATCGCCGCCACAGCACAAAAGGCAAAAAAGGAACATGGGTGGTTTTTAGTCAGTAGAAGTCTGACATTCCCTACCGCTCTGCCCAGAGCGGGAGGAGTCAAATGATGATTTCCCACCCTCCAAAAAAAAACCCTATGTAGATTTTCAAAGCAGCGTCATTTAAACTAATCGAGGGTACATTTTGTTATCGAAACTGTTTGAAAAAGACGATTTATAAGTTATCTTGTGAATACATTTATTAATTAGTACCATTTTTATGCAATAGATATCGTTGCATGTATGTTTCTTAATGATGATAAGTTCTTCTTAAATACTTTAAATTCGTATATCTTTTGATAGAGAGCACCAATTACAATGAAACAAAAACTAAAACCCTGATCATATTAATAGTTTTAAAAGAGAAATAATTAATCGAGCCACAGTTTTTTTAATTGGCCACAGGATCCAACTTCTAATTTTATAACTAAGCCACGGGAAAATTATATAGCCTCTAATATACTAATTCGTCTTCTTTACAACGCCCACTAAATATTCTATAGAAAGCATCAAGTGACGATCAACATTTATATTAACTTTTCCTTGTTATTTATACATAGGCACCTAATTTACTAACTCAGCCACGGAATTTATATCTCACCACCATTTTACAGCTTCAACACAAGGCCCTCAAAAAAATATAAATGAAGCGACCGTAGTCAACATCATTTATTATAACTTCGCATGTAAAATAATACATCACATTCTTTTATCATATCATAGCAACAGAAAGATTTGGCGCGAGCGCGCGAGACGACAGCGACCGGCCATTTGCACCAATCAGAGAGCGCCAACGTATATTATATATGAAATGTCAACTGTTGATACACTTTAGATTATTATATTTATGTTAAAAATACGTATTAGTTACAGAAATGTTTTTACCATTGTCTAATTGACTAGTCACAGGCAGATTGTATGATTCGTTATTGTAAACTGAGGGAAATAGGTTAGGTTAGGTTAAAACTGTTACCAAACGCGAGCTACTTCCGAGTTGCTTGCAGAAATGTTTTCACAATTTATTGTCTATTTTTCCGATGAAAATGAAGTTCTGAAGCGATTCTGTCGATAACTTTTGTAGCACAACATGTAAATAAAATCGATCGTTAGGACATTCGATACTCTGAACTTCAATATTTAGGTCATTAACCTCTCAGATACGGGGGACCGCACTCATTATGACGTAATCCGCCCGACCTTCGAAAAAAAAACGATCGCCGCCGGCGCGCCGAGCGCGCCGCCGCTTATCTTAATTTTTTGTTGACGTGTTGTAAACAATACAGGCTTCGAGTAATGTTTTTATTAAAGCTTATGAGAGACCCTTTCAAGTGATGCCAAGTGTTTGTGTGTGTATTTCGTTTGTAATTTATTATACTTAGCGTTAAATATTGACTCTTGTTGAAATAAACATGATGTGAACTTTAAAAATTATTATTTCGAAAAATATATCGATACTATATATATTTTATGTGTTTTATTGCTGGAAGGGTTCTATTTACGTACGATAAAAAAAAAAAAACAAATTGATAGTACAAAAATATTAATTTACAGGCATTAGCCAACCAGGATTTATTGCCGACGGTGATTAATTTAATCACTTAAATTAAATAATTTATTACAACTAAACTATTTCACGTAAATTAAAAATATTGCTACTATCTGAAAGATAATTTAATAATGTAACTTACATGTAAGTATTATGCTGATAGGTTTATACAATACAGTAAAATATGGAATTAATTAATTAATTAATTAAATGAAAAAATTGCACTCGACATTTTTTGTTTATTTTTTTTTGTGAATTTTGAGTAAACTAGATACATACGATGTTATTGTTTTCTACAAGAACCGCCCCTATGACGACCCCCTGACCAAGAAATACTCTTTTTATTTAAATTGAATCAATTTTAATTAATTTTTAAAAAATATACTTTTGAACTTCGCGGGCCCCCATTGTTGTTTTTGTTAGGTTAGGTTCAACAACATTTTAAATCTTAACTTTAATTTACTATCTTTTGTATATGTTTTTGCTGAAAACTATTGTCTAGTAAATATCCAATGTGATAACTATTACTTTGGATACGGAACTGGTCTTAAAATTTCATAAATTACGAAAGCATTCTGACAAAATTCTAATACCGTTACAAGCACCCGTAAAATCACTCAGAAGTTAAAATATACTTACGTTTAGGTTAAAATCCGGTTGCACACACATACACTGTATTATAATTAACACTTAATCACTATTTTATTCACAAACACTCACTCAAAACTAATAAATTACTTGAAAATACATTGGAGCATCCGTCAAACCCGCGCGTCATTCATCGGATTTCAAAGACTGACATTCAACTTTTTTTTAAAAAGCGTTCCGGGTTTACGTTTGACAATGTTTAGCATTCCATAGCAGCTCCCGCTACTTGGCCTTTGGCACAAATTTTGCCAAACGATTTAGAGACATATTTTACGTAAAAATAAGGTTTGAATTTGCTGCGCCCGACTGGAACGACGTCGTTCCAGCGGGTCCCAACGGAAATGTCTCACTGGAACGATATCGTTCCAGTCGGGTCCGGAGCGGTTTTAAGTACTCTGAACTTCTATATTTAAGCCTTTCGATGACTCGACAGGAGTTTATACATACTATTAGTGGCTATAATATAATATTTGATGACAGTTTTAATTAAATTTTGATGCTCAGTTAATGTGGCATGAGATATAATTTAAACGTACTGAGTTAATAAATTAGAAGCTAATTGAATATTTTCTGATGCCATATATTAATATTTTAGAAGTTTACTGTTTGAATTCATGTTACAAATTTAGATGCTAAAAAATAATCACGATGCTGAGTTGTATTTAGAGTGACTTTAAAAAAGATAACTTGTGGCTAAGATAGTATTATTTTGATGCTCGTTAATTGTGGCTGACTTAGTAATTTAGAAGGCAAGTTAGATTTTTAGATGCAAATAATGCTATTAAAAAGAAGCCGGTTTAATTAGCACTCATTTAAAATGTGCTTGTTTTTTGCTTTTCAGTTTTTTCAGTCGGGTTTTAGTTTTTTTGTGTTTGTTCTTTAGTTGATCGCGTAAAATTCTTCGCAGATGATTTAACTTGTTAGGTATATATTTTTGTAATCTCCTTTTAAAACCCGTTATTTTGATACCGTACTCGATGGTAATGGTTTTTTTTTTTTTGAACTCCGCGATTTGGCCCCCAAAATCCGCAATTTTTCTTTGTTTTTTTAATTTTAATATAGCCTATAACACTCGCGCCATCAAGACAAATCTAAGGACGTATATTTCATTCAAATTACTTCATCCGTTTAGGAGTTATTATGAGGGAACAAAGAAACGGACATACATACATACATACACGTCAAACACATAACCCTCCTTTTGGGCTTCGCCGCAGTCGGGTAAAAACATAATTGAGTTTTATTTCTCATTAAACTCTAAACGGTACTGAGGGCAGACGCGCTTCGTGTTCCATCCAGATCGTCGACTGCTTTTTCAATTTGTGATTCTGGGATGGGCGACTCTTCAATATTTTCCTTGCAGGCGGTGTGCATCAACGTTCTTCGTTTGAATTTTCAGACCTCGTCCTTTGTACTCGGTGACCGTTGACTTTTAAATATATCCAGAGCGTCGTTTAATCGTAGGTTTTTTGTTTTCGATCCCACTTCTGAGTGTAACGACAGTGGTAAAGAATAAACAGGAACTGATTTATAACTTTATTCGGGCAGAGCTTCCCCTTCAACTATTACAATCGAGTGCGACAAGATCGCGAAAATGAGCTTGCAGGGCATTATATAGCTTTATCCCCACCGGAGTCGCGGTAGTTATGGCGGTGGCTTGGCTCGGCTGTCATTGGCATGGCTGTCATTGGGTTGGCTAGAGTGGCTTGGCTATGGTGGCCCGGCTATGGTAGTTTGGCTGGCTAGTGTGGCGTGCTGTCAGTGGGCTGTTGTAACACTAGGCAAAGCTGCCTGCCGTTTACTTTTCCTTTTTTTTTTTGTCATACTCGCACGCTGGTTACGGGTACTACACTACGCACCTGTCCTTTCTGAAGAACTCCACCAATAAGGTCAGTTTTTGTTTTCTTTCTTGGGATCTCCTCCCGGCGTTGCCACTCACATCTGCCTTGTAAAAATCTTTCGTTAATAGACTTTCACTCATTTCTCTACATGACCAAACCACCTTAGCATACCTACTCTTTTCATTTTTTGTCATTACGTCATCTTCTTTTAAACCGCACCATTCTCGTATATAGCCGTAGTCACACGGTATTAAAGTGTTTAGGTTGGTACCTATAACGTGTGACTACAGCTTTTCTTTTTGTTCTATCCTGAAAATATTGTTTCATACTTTTCAGCGTCGTTGTTTTTTGTCGTAGTCGGGTTTTAGTTTTTTACTTTTTTTTATTCATCTTTTTATATTTTTTTTTTTCAAGAACGAAATTAAGCTTCGCCGTTCGATATTTAAAACTAGCTTTTGCCCGCGACTTCGTTCGCGTGGAATAGTGACTTCCGGCAGATTTTTGGTTTATCTCGCGAAAAAAAAAAACTATCCTATGCATTGATGTATTATAATACATCAATGATCCTATGTCCTTTCTCAAGTTCCAAACTATGTCTGTACCAAATTTCACACAAATCGGTTCAGTAGTTTAGGCGTGAAGCAAAGACAGACAGACAGAGTTACTTTCGCATTTATAATATTATAGTTAGGATAGTTAGGATTGATGACTATTAAGCCTCTTAGAACATTTGGTATTGGGACGTAGAAACTGGGTGGGGGAGGCTTTAAACTCATACGATCTTTTGTCATTGGGCTGAATGCATGATGTCTATTGCCAGTATGATGGTTAGAGGTACACGAACTTTTTGAAAGAGTGAAGTGTTTTTTTTTTTAATTACTTACCGCCCTAGGGCTTTTCTTGCTACATTATTACTCTAGAGCGCTAATTGGTCACCTACAAGCCCCATTTGGGGGTAATAAGGACCTACTTACCGAATATGAGAGATGTAATAGTAGATTAGTAGCCAACAAGCGCGGATCCAGGGGGGGGGTCAGGGGGGTCATGGTCCCCCCCTGGGCTGGGTCCAGGACCTAGGTGGACCACTAATTAAAATTGTTAAATGTAATGTTTTTATTATATATTTCACACAACAGCCCAAAAAATAGTGTTTTTAGGGTTGTTGTATGTTTATTTGTGAGTTTCTATAATCCACCATAACTACTAAACGCCTGAACCGATTTTGATAGGTACTATCCTTAGATTGTTTGCATTATCCCTAGTGTGGTGGTGAAAAATTCACGTTAAAAGAAGAGAAGGTACAACGAGATATCCCTAGTATGACTGGTTGTCAGACTTTCGGGCTCTGGCTGTTTTCGAGGCAATGAAAAAAACGGGTTGCACTCCGGGAGTGCCGGCAGAAGTGAAAACTTGATTATTAACGTTGAGCATGTTTGATATTTTGGAATGGTTAGGGAATAATTTTGCACCAATTGCTTTAACAGTATAAAAGTACTATCATTTATGTGGTAGAATACAATATTGATTTATTGCGCTATCGTACACAAACATGACAATTTATATTACATTAAAAATTTAACACTTTAAAACTATTACAATTATTTTACATTAAAAAGTTTATCTCTCCGAAAAATCAACTTTCATCCATAATTTCAACGACTTTTTCACCATCATCATTACCAGAACTATCATCGCCAATCTCTAAAACTGATACGATAGGTTTATGGTAGCTGAAGTAAGAAACGAACAGTTTTGATTCGAACCTATTTAAATGTCTAATAAAGACCGCATCAATAGTAGTTTTGTATTTCGTTGTGCTAAGATTGCGATCATTCGACTTAGTTAAACCAAATTCATTATTTAAAAATTCAATTATTCCGCCATAACTATGCTAACCCATTTATTTTGTCTTTCCCTGTCCTCCGATCGGAACTCCGATTGGTGGAGGAGCGGGAATATTTTTTCCCATGGCATCATAAAAACATTGTACAGTCTAGTTCAAAATAAATTATTTTTGTATTTTATTGACTGTACAGTCGACATCGTTAACGTTCAGGGTCAAAATGTCCAACTCCCACACGACTAGTCTAAGATCGATAGTTTCCGAGATATAGCCGTTTCAATTTTGACAGCTGTCATCCGAAATGTAGATCTCATTGAGATCTATCACTTGTCCCTACACACAACTAGTCTAAGGTCGATAGTTTCCGAGATATAGCTGTTTCAATTTTGACAGCTGTCATCCGAAATGTAGATCTCATTGAGACCTATCACTTGTCCCTACACACAACTAGTCTAAGGTCGATAGTTTCCGAGATATAGCCGTTTCAATTTTGACAGCTGTCATCTGAAATGTAGATCTCATTGAGACCTATCACTTGTCCCTACACACAACTAGTCTAAGGTCGATAGTTTCCGAGATATAGCCGTTTCAATTTTGACAGCTGTCATCCGAAATGTAGATCTCATTGAGACCTATCACTTGTCCCTACACACAACTAGTCTTAGGTCGATAGTTTCCGAGATATAGCCGTTTCAATTTTGACAGCTGTCATCCGAAATGTAGATCTCATTGAGACCTATCACTTGTCCCTACACACAACTAGTCTAAGGTCGATAGTTTCCGAGATATAGCCGTTTCAATTTTGACAGCTGTCATCCGAAATGTAGATCTCATTGAGACCTATCACTTGTCCCTACACACAACTAGTCTTAGGTCGATAGTTTCCGAGATATAGCCGTTTCAATTTTGACAGCTGTCATCCGAAATGTAGATCTCATTGAGACCTATCACTTGTCCCTACACACAACTAGTCTAAGGTCGATAGTTTCCGAGATATAGCTGTTTCAATTTTGACAGCTGTCATCCGAAATGTAGATCTCATTGAGACCTATCACTTGTCCCTACACACAACTAGTCTAAGGTCGATAGTTTCCGAGATA
The DNA here is from genome assembly GCA_949316265.1 of Diarsia mendica. Classification (NCBI taxonomy): domain Eukaryota; kingdom Metazoa; phylum Arthropoda; class Insecta; order Lepidoptera; family Noctuidae; genus Diarsia; species Diarsia mendica. Next base: position 79,592 of record OX438910.1, read on the forward strand.
TAGCCGTTTCAATTTTGACAGCTGTCATCTGAAATGTAGATCTCATTGAGACCTATCACTTGTCCCTACACACAACTAGTCTTAGGTCGATAGTTTCCGAGATATAGCCGTTTCAATTTTGACAGCTGTCATCCGAAATGTAGATCTCATTGAGACCTATCAATTGTCCCTACACACAACTAGTCTAAGGTCGATAGTTTCCGAGATATAGCTGTTTCAATTTTGACAGCTGTCATCATTATTATTATTATTATTATTATTAATTATTATTATTATTAATTATTATTATTATTATTATTAATTATATTATTATTAATAATAATTTTATTATTATCTCCTTTATTCATTTACTTACATATAGATTGCATTTTTAAATATTTCATACAAAATTTATAAAAAAACATTTAAAAATGTAAAAAATAGTGGTCCACCGATAGCGGGAGCAGGGCCCAAGCTACCGGTAGTTAGGGCTCCAGAGACAGGAACCTCCTCACAATGCGGGCCGTATCGAGGAGTACTGCCTTCTGAATCAGGCCCTTGATCCAACCACCAAGTGAGAGTTTTTATTATTAATTATATTATTATTAATAATAATTATTATTATTATTAAGCGCCCTGCGCTGCCTAAACGAAACAGTAGGCCCAGGCATACATTTTCGCCGCGCCGTAGAGAGGGGATAGCTGTCTACTCTCCATCCGTCTTACGCTTTTTCGATCAGGGTCACGTGGTCACGTGTCCTGACGCGAGTTTAAGATTTTATACCCATCACAGAACAATTTCCCAAAGTGCTCAACGCCGCTAAAGAAGTTTTCACTTCAAAAAACGTGCCCATTGAAGTACGTAGATGAAGTGGTGACGCGTTTCGGGAGAAAACGTAAAAGAAAAATTGATTTTGTTATTTAAATATAGGCATTTTTAAGTACCTACGTACATAAATTAATAAAACACCTATTTTTTACTTGTATCCATGATTATTAAAATTAAATTATAACTTGTGACTTGACAACGACTCTTTGTGACCCCCCCCTGGCACCAAAGCTGGATCCGCCCTTGGTAGCCAAGGGCTGTAAGGCATCAATAATTGCAGCCCGAGATATTTGCGGGAAATAGCTGCTCCCGCCGATATGAACTCAATAAAACCTTAATTTCATGCCAATATAATTTAATTAGCCGATTGGCTTCTCAATAAAGAATTAATTAGAATAATTGAATTAATTAAAATACAGGAAAAATAATTCTTCAGTCACTGACAAATTGACATAGCAGAGCTAGTGTCAAAATCCCATAGAGATGTTACTAACAATCAAAGAGGTGTTAATCGCCACACCACCCCCCTACGGAGAGAATAAAACCAAGCTAAAATAACTAACATCATTCTTACAACTAAGGCACAATAATAAAAGAAAAACAAGAACTTAATCAAAATTCTTAAATCTAACGCGCCTACCCGAGCGTGTGGTATAGGACTGCTTTACTGGCAACTGAATCTTTACTGACTGTTGTGGAATTGAGGGCTCGGAAGACTTCTTATCTTTTACGGCTTGCCGAAGAGGAAAATCAGCCGAGGCGGGCGATGGCATTGAGTGGGTCGTTTGCAGATCAGAATGATCGATAAAAGCCGGTTTGAGTCTGTCGACGCTTACGACGGTCTTGTTGCCCTTTAACATTAGAGTAAAGGTCTTCCCATCACACGAACGCTCCAGGACTTGGAATGGACCAGTATAGGGTGGCTGCAACGCTCTTCGGATGGTATCGTCTCTAAGGAAAACATGAGTCACAGTCGACAAATCCCTGAATATAAATGAAGATGTTTCACCATGTCGACTAGCTGGCAATGGACGTACCAATGACATTTTGTGTCGCAGCTGAACAACGAAATCACCAGGGTTTTCAAATCTTCCAGATGCTAAAGGAGGCACCAAAAATTCTCCAGGGAGCCTAAGAGGCTCTCCGTAAAGTAATTCCGCTACCGTGGCTTTGAGGTCTTCTTTAAACGCCGAACGCATTCCTAACAAAACCATCGGTAGGGACCTCACCCAAGAATCATTATAGCACATTAACGCTGCTTTGAGCTGCCGATGAACTCGCTCGATCATCCCGTTTGCGCAGGGATGATATGAAGTGGTTCTAATGCGCTTGGTACCGAATTGCTGCAGTAATCGGTGAAACAAATCTGACTCAAATTGAGAACCCCGATCTGTAGTAATAACCAACGGAACGCCAAAACGAGGTACCCATTCTTTAGTAAAAGTCTCGGCTACCTCCTCGGCGGTAATGGATCGCATGGGCCAAACCTCGGGCCATCTGGACACTCTATCTATTGCAGTCAAACAATAACGATATTCGTTACAGACGGGCAAAGGACCAACGATGTCGATATGGACATGCGTGAAACGACCAGATGGTATGTCAAAATTACCGACAGGGGAAGAATTGTGTCTTGATATTTTGCTGCGCTGACATGCTTCACAAGATCGGGACCAATTTCGGCAATCCTTTCTAACCGAAGGCCAAACAAAACGCTCTGCCACCAAACGAGTCGTAGCTTGAACACCAGGGTGGCTCAAATTGTGCAATTTATTGAAAGCAGCACGGCGGAAGGAAGGGGTCAAATAGAGACGTGGCTTACCGGTAGATATGTCACAGTAAACCGGAGTGTTGGTCCCTGATGTATTGATTTTGGTGAGTGTTAGGCTGGAACCACCTTGCAATAAATTAGCAAGTTCTTGGTCTGATGCCTGCGACTTAGCCAAAGCTTCAAAATCTTGGTCTAAAGTGATGGCGTCTATGTCAATGCGTGACATAGCGTCGGCCACGATATTGTCTTCACCCTTAATGTACTGGATGTCGGTCGTGAATTGACTAATGAATGATAGCTGGTTAAGTTGTGGAGGTGGAAGTTTCTCACGTCGCTGTAAAAAGGCGTACAAAAGTGGCTTATGATCTGTGAAAATTGTTGCATGCTGAACTTCTAAAATGTAACGAAAATGTTGAACGCTTTCATAGATCGCTAACAATTCACGGTAATAAGCTGGCCACTGTGTTTGCTGCGGAGTCAACTTTTTGCTGAAAAAAGAAAGTGGATACCACTGGCCGTTAATATTTTGCTGAAGGCAGGACCCAATGTGAACGCTAGATGCGTCAGTAAATAAACCCAACTTTGCGTTGCTGATTGGATGTTGCAGCAGTGTTGCGTTGGAGAGGCTCTTTTTACAAGCATCAAATTGTTGCAAGAGTTCAGGTGACCATGGGAATGGCTTTGCACCTTTACTGTTAGTTGAAACCAATGCATCAATCAAAGGAGCCTGAAATTGCGCTGCACGAGGCACAAATCGACGATAATAGTTAAGCATACCCAGAAACCGGCGCATGCCTTGTACTGTCTCAGGTGGCGGAAAATCCAGCAACGTTTGAATTCGATCCTGAGGAGGGCGAGTACCATCACCACTGACATGGTAACCCAAAAATACGGCTTCGCTGACACCTAGGACACACTTAGAAGGGTTTATCACCACTCCGTAGTCTTGCAGGCGTTTGAAAAGGACGCGCAGGTGTTGAAGGTGGGAAAACTCGTCTTTGGAAAATATGAGAATATCATCTACGTAAGGAAAACAGAATTCGAGACCCCGTGTGACCTCATCGATGAAACGCTGAAAGGTTTGGCCAGCGTTCCTTAAACCAAAGCTCATATACGGGAATTCGAAGAGGCCAAACGGGGTCACGATGGCAGTTTTGGCAATATCCTCTTCAAAAATCGGAATTTGATGATAAGCTTTAACGAGGTCCAGTGTGCTAAATATCTTGGCACCAGAGAGGTTATGGGCGTAATCATTGATATGCCGAACCGGGTATCGATCTGGTACGGTCCTGGCGTTCAAGGCGCGGTAGTCGCCGCAAGGGCGCCAGGAATTGTCTTTTTTAACGGTCATATGTAATGGTGAAGACCAAGCACTTTTTGACGGCCGAGCTGTCCCGCATCTTACCATTTCCTCGAATTCTTTTTTAGCCGCAACCAATTTCTGTGGCGCCAAACGACGAGGTCGACAGAAAACAGGGGGTCCGTCTGTGGTCTTGATGTAGTGCACTGTATCGTGCTTGATGACTCTAGGAAGGCCGGGAGGTCGAGTGATATCTGGAAACTCTGCTAGAAGCTGAGTAAATATTGACTTACCAGACGCTACTGCTCGTACGCTGGGCTGATCAAAACTAGCGGCAGAAGCAGCAGATGTTAGTCCAGTGGTGCCATCGACCAATTTCTTATTTCGGCAGTCGGGTAAAAGATGATAAAATGCCAAAAAATCAGAACCAATAATGGCTGTGCTGACGTTGGCTATAACGAACTGCCAAGTGAAAACGCGGCGCAAACCAAAATTTAATTTAAGGGTTATTGTACCAAAAGTTTGTATACTGCTTCCATTAGCGGCACTTAGTTCATATTCAGTAGGCTGCCTGCGAGACGATAACCAGCGATGCGGAAAACAACACAAGTCTGACCCAGTGTCAATTAGAAACCGGCGGCTGGTCACATGGTCTGTGACAAAAAGGCGGCGACCGATGTTTTCGCAATCAGTTGCCGCCGCTACTGACCGCTTTTTGGGTTTTCCGACTCCCAATCACATGGCCTAGTACATCTAGTTGCTTTAACACCCCATCTCCTATGATACCAACATCGCTTGGAATTGTTCGCTGCTCTATCGGAAGATGCCGACCTGCCAGAAGATGCAGACCGGTCACGAATGGGACGGTGTTGCCGCCTCGAGAGTGCAGCTACTTGACTAGTCACATCTTCCAATTTCTGAGCTAATGCAGCCAAAGAAAAAGTTGAAGTTGTCGACGTGCAACAAACAACAGGTGATGGGGCTAACTCAACGATTTTATCAGCTAACTCCGACACTTTATCCAAATTGAGGTCAGCCTGTGCTGCTAGTATTGCTTGAGCTTGTTGAGGCAAACGGCGCAACCAAAGTTGGCGTATGATTCTATCATCTGAAAGAAACGTCCCGGCAAGTAAGCGAAGGTGACGAAGAAATTGTGATGGTTTCCGATCACCGAGCTCTTCATCACTTAGAAGCTGTCTAACTCGTTTCTCTTGGGAAGTTGAAAGTTGTTGAATGAGGACTTCTTTCAGTTTTTCATATTTCCCTTCGGCTGGAGGATTGGTTATTAAATCTTCGACCTCACCTGCCAGCCTTTCATCAAGGTGACCTACTACATAATTGTATTTGGTAGTATCACCAACAATATTAGCAATTTGGAATTGGGCTTCCACTTGTGCAAACCAAATTGCGGGTTTGTCAACCCAAAATGTAGGTAATTTCACTGCTACCCTACATACCTTTGCCTCCACCTCATTTTGGCCTAGCCGCTTTTGTAATGCTGCATTTTCAGCCATTAGTTGCTCAAGTTGTGCCTGAAGCTGTTCATTCTCCATGATGCAAAACCTGTACAAACCTAGTAGCAATAATACCACACACCCGAGCACCGCAGTACAAACAAATAATAATAAATCAATTTTGATAACTACAGTACCAAACCAAAAGAAATTAACGTTAGCAGTAGGTAGAAATTCAAATAACAAAATATACAAATTTTTACAAAATGAATTTTCGATCAATCAGCTGAGCAATATTAAATTGATGTTAAGCTTCATTTAAAGATGCGGGTCAGTTACAAACACTTGCACTCAAAAAACACCAAAAAGCGATTATGCACTTTGGGCAGTTGTTCCGGCGATTGCAGTCGTTAGGTACCAACTGCAAGTTGTAATCTGAACTTCAGAAACGCGATGAAATTTTCGTAGCATAGATGAACCCAAGGGCGAATACAGACCACCACAGTGTCGGGACAGAACTCTGGTTGAGCGTCGGCAGCGTCGAAATCAACGTCAAAATATGGTTCCTGCTCTCGTTTGAAAAATCACCGACTGACGTAGGAAGTGGCACTCCGGCCCCGGCGTTGGTGCTTGCTTGTCTAGCTACTGGTCACAATTCACCTCCTGATGTTGCTTTGTCAGCCGGAAACGATCATCATCACGTCGGGGTCACCAAATGCGGGAAATAGCTGCTCCCGCCGATATGAACTCAATAAAACCTTAATTTCATGCCAATATAATTTAATTAGCCGATTGGCTTCTCAATAAAGAATTAATTAGAATAATTGAATTAATTAAAATACAGGAAAAATAATTCTTCAGTCACTGACAAATTGACATAGCAGAGCTAGTGTCAAAATCCCATAGAGATGTTACTAACAATCAAAGAGGTGTTAATCGCCACATATTTAGGCGCACGAGCGCAGCGAGGGCGCCAATAGTTCGAGGGTGCAATTGATGCTTACACCCGAGCTAACTACTCTGCTTTACATCTCGATTATGAGGTAAGAAGAAAAAAACCGGCATTACAAGAATAAAGTTTTCAAATATCTCTCTTTAGAACTTTCAGGCAAAATATTGTTAATTGCTGCTTCAGCTTCCATTTTCATTGAATCGGGAGTGCAGCTTATATCTTCATCACTTGCAGAACTCATGTTTTTTTCCTAATTAGCACGTAATTATAAAAAAATCCCAAAAACAAACAATATTTAAAGTAAGTTTTCTATTACCGCCTTTTTCATCTCTTTTTTAATTTTTTTTTTTTCAAGAACGAAATTGAGCTTCGCCGTTCGATATTTAAAATTGATGACTATTAAGCCTCCCCCACACAGGCAGAAACGCAAAAACGTTCTTGTGTGGGGGAGGCGTTATAATCATACGAAGACAAGGCTGAATAGCGAAGCGACCTCTTTTCTTTTGTCATTGGGCTGAATGCATGATGTCTATTGCCAGTATGATGGTTAGATGTACGCGAACTTTTTGAAAGAGTGAAGTGTTTTTTTTTAAATTACATATCGCCCTAGGGCTTTTCTTGATACATTAATACCCTAAAGCGCTAATTGGTCACCTACAAGCCCCATTTGGAGGTAATAAGGACCTACTTACCGAATATGAGAGATGTAAAATATATTTTTCTTCCAACTATGCTTTAATTTCATCACAATCACACTAAAAACTCAGTACAAAGAGAGTCTTTAATACTCTAGTCTAGAGCAATAAAAATGTAAGAAACATTATTGCACAGTTTATTTTTTTTAATCGCACCGGTGCCAATCTCAATGGATTAGCTCTATTCAGCCAGCCGATATCAATACTTTTTTTTTACGTACCTACGTATTATTCGTTTCTATCCTACTTGTTCCAAATTTAAAAAATGATTGCTGCTAACTACATACTAAAAAACAAAAGAAAAAAAAAGTGAATTGGCGGGAACTTTGTTAATTTTGCTTGACAATATTTTTGGAAACGATATAGTGTGATACTATCTGATTTTGAGTGCTTCGGCTTCGAATTAAAATGAAATCATTTAGCGACACATTAACTCCGGAAAACATTCTAAATGAAGCCGACAGTGACAGATAGAAAATCTTTTAACTGTTTGATATGAGTTTCTTTTATCTATTATTCCTTTATGTAATAGTTGAAAGGAAAGCAGATTATGCACCTCGCCTTAAGACGCAGTCAACGGGGGAACCGTAAAAACGACCTGTTTTTCGTCGCAGAGTTAGCCGTATTGCTACTTATTACAATTCCAAAAAAAATACAGTGTATAGTCAAATGTATAGGTAAAAGACTTATGCAAAAATATTTTCTAAAAGTAATCAGGAACCTCGAAAAAAAAAAACACAAAATCACAAAAAAATCACACGAAAAAACTTTTTCGTCTCGAAATGCTCAATATTTTGAGTGACAACTGTTATTTATTTTTTTACTATCAGAAAGGAAATTTAACCAACTAAAGACATATGTAAAAATATTTTAACATTACAGCGTATTTTTTTTTTTAATAAATTAAATCTGCGAACTATCGTTCATTTTGGCAGTCACGAGCATCAAACGCGTCGCCATTTTCAACCTTATTTGTTTAGGCGATGAGTTAAGCGCGCGCTCAAGGTCGCGGGCAGGTGATGTCGCCTTAAGTAATTTATATTGCCCTCGTGCCTGTTAGATTAGAGCCCTCGCTGACGCTCAGGCTCTAAATCAGGCACTCGGTGCAATAATAAATTACTTTGTGCTCGATGCAATAATCTACTATTTCAACACACTTGCTCATAAAGTGGCTATAATTTCACCGCAATTAGACACATAATGACACCAAACAAATATATAATCAAACTGTGACTTTTTCATTGCATTGTAGAGTTGCTACGTTCATAAAAAAGTTTCGATACCTACAAAAAAGATCGTGTTCAATAATAAAAAAATTCAGATTAATCGGTTGACAGGAAGAGGGTGAAATTTGAGTTACTAAATTTGATCCAAGAAGAATAAAACAAACGGGGTGAGCTAAATAAAACCGTTTAAAAATAAATTATTGTACTTAGTGCTTGCTCATTTCATGCAAATTTAAATTTAAATAGATAACTTCAACTTGTACGTTTTTATTAAATGAAACTTTCACTCAAATAATATAACTTTTATTTTCTCTGTAATAAAGAAAACTTTTTCCTCATTTTATACGTGGCTAAAACTCTATCGCGCTCATTCATTTGGTCTATGGCCGATCACCATATATGGTTACAGTATGACCATTTTATGTGTGAATGTCATGGTGGCGCCACTGGTCCGGAAAAAATGCATCGCTACGTCAAACTTAGTACATTTATTTTAGTTCCGTGTTTTCCCGCATGCACAGATAAGTTGGTCGAACTGTAGATGAGCGCGCATAGGAAAACCGATTATTTTTTTCCCGCTATTGTGAAAAAAAATCAGAACTCGTTTTAACTGTTGAAGATGACTTTTTAAGTTCTTAGTATTATTTCCTTCACAAGTGTGTTGAAAAACGTCGTATGATACACGTGTGTTGATGATTACCGTCCTCGGCCTATCCTATCATTGATGCTAGAGACTCCTCCATACCGTCCACTACTGATGTGCTAAGCTATACCTCTACCAAGCTACCCTACCATATTAAGAAAATGATTCGCTACAAAAACTACTTGCGTCGTATTGAACAGAGACTGCCCAGCGGCCAGCCTAGAAGAATCAACCGTAGTAATATAAACACTCTCCAAGCTCATATAAACACAAATATCCGTAACCACCTTGATAGCGTATGGAACGCTAAACTGGCTAAAGTTGATAACCCGAGTCAAGATATCTGGCGTGTGATTAAATCTCTAAAACCTAGATCTACGATCATACCTCCTCTTAAACTATCGGATGGTTCTCTGACGACTACTACGGCTGAACAATGTAACTCTTTGGCTAAAGCCTTTTATGACAATACGAACCTTACCACCAACTGGGTTAGTGACTCTGAACTCACGGCTGAGGTGTCGAAGTCCATGTCGGTCATTAATGAATTTACTTTTTCTCCTGGCTTAATAAAGCCGGTTAGGCCTTTTGAAATACGCAAAACCCTGACTAGGCTTAAATCTCGTAAGTCTCCAAGTCATGACGAGATTCATAATTCACTGTTAAAGAACTTACCTCAAAAAGCGATAGTTTATTTAACTAAAATTTTAAATGGCTGCTTTGGCCTGGGTTATTTCCCTAAGATCTGGAAAACAGCTAAAATAATACCTCTTAAAAAACCAGGAAAAGACAGTACCTTACCTATAAATTACCGCCCTATAAGTTTACTACCTTCTGTTGGCAAAATTTTTGAGTCAGTGATTTATTCAAGGCTATTGCATGCTACTGGGCAGTTTCTGATCCATGAGCAGTTTGGTTTTCGTGCTACTCACTCAACTACCCAACAATTGGCTAGAGTGTGCGAACACATTTCCCATCACCAAAATCTTAAGCAGTCCACAGGTATGTTTCTGTTGGATATCGAAAAAGCTTTTGACACAGTCTGGCACGAAGGCCTGCTACACAAGTTGCTCACCCTTGGCGTCCCTATGCCCCTCATTAGACTTATACAGTCATACCTTGCGGATCGGAAATTCCAGGTGTACATAGGTAACATCTTTTCGCCACCATACAAGATCCCAGCTGGCGTTCCGCAGGGTTCGATTCTGGGGCCCTATTTATTTCTCATTTTTGTAAATGATATTCCTATTCAACCTCGAACGAAATTAGCCTGCTTCGCTGACGATACAGCGTCGTATACGTCTTCTAACGATACTGACTTGATCATTGGTCGCCTACAATATTCCATTGATTTACTCCAGGACTATTTCAAGAAATGGAAACTAAAAATAAATGAGGGTAAAACTGAAGCAATATTCTTCTCTCGTGCCAGGCAACCCCCCACAAAAACCTTAAAAATAGCAGGACATAGAGTACCATGGAAAGCAAGTGTGCGTTATCTTGGGGTGAGAATGGACAGCCGTCTAAACTGGTCTAAACATATTGCCGACTTACGTTTGAAAGGTGCCCAAGCCCTTGGTGCTTTGAACCCTATAATGAACCGTAAAAGCAAATTAAGTAGCGGTACTAAATTAAGAATTTATACTACACTTGTCCGTCCGTGTATAACTTACGCCTGTCCTGTTTGGAGTGGCACTTGTCTTTCCAATCATCACCTACTTCAAATAATACAAAATAAAGCTATAAAAATATCATTCTTAACTAAATTTAAAACAAATCTTCGTAAATTCCATAAAAACATTAAACTTCCCTTGCTATTCAATTACATCATCAAAATTTCATTAAAATTTTATAATAAAAACAAAACAAATACTATTAACCCATTAATTTCTAATATATGTTCGTCAACTGTTGACAAGATACCGTATGTCGACAGTTACGGCACGTATCGCCTGCCCCATCACTATCTTTTGTTCCCACCATCCGAGGATCGACCAGTGAGTTGACCCCCGAGAGGCTCGCTGCCGTCCCGGCACCGGGCGCTAATACGCTGGTGCGCGGGCGGCAGGGAGGCTCCGTCCGCTGAGCGTTGACTGGTCACGCGTTTGCTTGTCCATCGCGGACTGCGTGATCAGATATTTTTCGATTTACCTACATGCAAGCAGTAAATTGTGACTAACTAAACAATTTACATATTGTCAGTTCATATACCCTTTTAAATTGTGTGTTAAGTTTATGTTATTACCGGTAAACCAATCTATCATCTTGTAAGCTTTGAAAGGCGAATTGCTAGCCTAATAAAGTGTTTTATTTTAATGTGTTATTGTAGCTTAGGATAAGTGCATTTTGTTATTGATAGGTATTATGTTAAATAAAGATATTTGAAAATGAAAAAATGAATGACCGTCCTCGGCTTTCTTAAGACCCTCACCTGACGGCTCGGGTCTCAATGGCGCCTCAGTGGTAATCACCAACGTTACACACTTGTACCATAATGTACATACTAATATTCTTCAGGATATATGCTAGTAGCATAGTGTTGTGAAAACATAATACAACTAACTTTGCTCGATGGAAAAAAATCACGAAGATACCTCTTAAAATTTCATCACTGCGTGCAGTACACTGCCTCAGGTCGCCTTCGTTGTACATCCCGACATCCAATTTGTCTAGTTCGGAAGGAAGGGGGAGAGGGCATAAGAAAACAGATAGATACAACGTACATTCATAATATTATATTTACATCTGGCACAACCTGCACGCACAGTTAAACGAATAGAATACGTGTACAATGTGTATCGATTACAGTCATGTCACTACCGGCGCGTCGCTCGGGGGCCCGTGCGCGGGGCCCGGAGTGCCGGGCGGGGACCCGGCGCGTCGCTCGGGGGCCCGAGGTCCCGGGTGGAGGGCCCGGGGGGATCCGGCGCGTCGCTCGGGGGCCCGAGGTCTCGGGTGGAGGGCCCGGGGGGATCCGGCGCGTCGCTCGGGGGCCCGAGGTCCCGGGTGGAGGGCCCGGGGGGATCCGGCGCGTCGCTCGGGGGCCCGAGGTCTCGGGTGGAGGGCCCGGGGGGATCCGGCGCGTCGCTCGGGGGCCCGAGGTCTCGGGTGGAGGGCCCGGGGGGATCCGGCGCGTCGCTCGGGGGCCCGAGGTCTCGGGTGGAGGGCCCGGGGGGATCCGGCGCGTCGCTCGGGGGCCCGAGGTCCCGGGTGGAGGGCCCGGGGGGATCCGGCGCGTCGCTCGGGGGCCCGAGGTCTCGGGTGGAGGGCCCGGGGGGATCCGGCGCGTCGCTCGGGGGCCCGAGGTCTCGGGTGGAGGGCCCGGGGGGATCCGGCGCGTCGCTCGGGGGCCCGAGGTCTCGGGTGGAGGGCCCGGGGGGATCCGGCGCGTCGCTCGGGGGCCCGAGGTCCCGGGTGGAGGGCCCGAGGTTCCGGGTGGAGGGCCCGAGGTTCCGGGTGGAGGGCCCGGGCCGCGGAGCGAAGCAGCGGTGCGCGCCGACGGACGACAAGTCACTAAAGCTAACGGCTTTGTACTTTATATACAAAAAAACATGTAGTAGTAGTACATGTACGACTGCGAGATCGTCCGGCGCGGCCGGTTCGCGCGCAATAGCGTCGCGCGCCGGACCGAGTATAAAAATATAGTTCCGTATAAAGTAAAAGGAATGATCTCCGTCTCGGGCGGGAGTTAGCTGGCGCACTTGGTCTGGCCGTCCAGCAGCTTGCGCCACAGGTCGAACTGCTCGTGGTAGCGCACCATGTGGATGGCCAGGCCGCGCTGCACGGCGCACGGATGCGCCGCCACGCGCTTGTTGTAGAACTCGGGCGCGTGAGTGCGTGCGACGCGCAGGCGCGCCGCCAGCACGCCGGTCACGAACACGTCCTCCAGGCGCACGTAGCGCTCGGCGGGCGCGGCCGCCAGCAGAGGCCGCACGCAGTCGGCCGTGAGCAGGTAGGCGGGGCCGGTCGCGAAGTCCGGGAACACTCGGCCCGGGAACTGCAGCGGCGACACGTAGTACTTCGACTTGGTCGTGCGCTTCGGCAGCGAGCGCCGCATTACCTGCAATCGACGTTCACGTTTTTCAATTGAGTATTGTACAGGTAAAGAACTGAACTAATGACAATATAATCAAAAAGTCATGTGCACGAGGTGTGAGGGCCACTTTGTTTAAACTCTTTGAAAATGTGCTTAACATTTAGTGAAAATTCCCAAAGAATTGTGAAAGTTGGAATCAGATTTTGTGAAAGTCAAATAACCGAGTTATGGACTGTTGTTGGGTGTAAAGTATTTTTTAATACAGTTGCTCAAAAAGTGGCGTATTGCAGGGACGTATAGCGTTCGGGATGTGGGCTATTACGTACTTGTGCTTTTTCTTTACCTTTCCCGAACTCGTGCGTTCTCTTTCCCAACTGTCAAAATAATGTCCATAAAAAAAACCAACCACGAAGTATTTACTAAATAAAATCATAGAAGTTTTTATGATTCATGCAAATATTTCTAAAGAAGTTACTAATTTGTTTCAATATCAGATTTAATTATTTGATTCAATGAGATCTCATTAAATTTCATTTTTATTTCATATCAATAAAAAAAATCTACTGAAGACTTGGCTGTATGGGCATAGTTCCCTTTGCCTACCCAGAATGGGTAAAAAAACAAAAAAAATCTCTGCATATATTCTTTTACGGTAGGCGCCATTTTCCAAAAATGTTCTTTGCGAGTTTAATTACGGTTTTATTATTTTATTAAATTGCTTCATTTTTTCGCAACTGTATTAAAAATAGTTGTTCAGTACACGTGCGGAACCGTCATTGCAACTTGTTCCGACTGTCAACCCTCGCCGTCGGCTGTGCCTCGGCTCGGTTAGACATTTTGTCGGAACTCTTTGCAATGACAGGCTTTCCGCACTTATAATGAAATATACTATATCCCAACAAAAACATTCTGTAAAAAAACTAGCCAAGTCTCGATGGAGCTGCTTGTTTATCTCTAAAAAGTAATGAAATCTAGACAAAGTCGTGCCAAGTCTAAGGTTGCGATTTCTTTATTATTATAGTTAATGTTGTGTGTCTTGGCCTTGGTATAAATATTTTTCCCTCAATCCCTAAATCCTCTATGTGCGAACTGAGGACTCAGCTTTACAGTACATAACTCACTGGGATTATAGTCCGGTCAATATAGACATTTGAAATAACAATAATTCCCACAGAGCCAAATATTGGTGGAGAGCTGGGGTATACCATTACAAACAAAGCCTTAAAAATCCCCATCGATCCTATGTGTGCTACAAAAGTTATTCGGGGTCAAAGGTCAAAATTTGAGGACTTTTGATTTTTTCTCGAAAACGGTAAGTTTTATCAAAAAAAACCTCAACCCAAAGTTGTAGATCATAAAATTCTCTACAAAAATGTTGTTCATTATTATTTTTTAAGAGTTACCATTCCTGAGATATCGCGATTCTAGCAGTCACATTATCTATATCTATTACAGAAGTAAAGTTTGTGTGTTTGTTAAATTGTAAGGGGTAATCTCGGAATCTACTGAACCGATTTTAAAAATTCTTTCACCAATAGAAAGCCACACACTTTTTATCCCTGTATTTTCACGGGAACGGGATCTACGCGGGTCAAACTACGGGACGTCCGCTACTTAGTTCTTTATATAAAAGCAAAAGGTAAATCACTCCTCACGAGATCTTGAAAACTGATGGACGTATAAAGATTATTTTTGGAAAGGAGGTAGTTTACAGTTAGTAAACGTCCGCTAAGAACGGATTTTGCGACAGGGCCGTATTAGGGTGATCTTAGGGCCCTCGCAAGTTTGTATGAAAGTCCTTCATTTTTCGTGCTACAATCTTGATTTTTGGCAGAGACGTAGTTTATAGTCAGTAGACGTCTGCTATGAATTAATTTTCTGACAGGGCCGGATTAGGGTGGTCTAAGAGCTTTTGCAAGTTCTGATTCATACAAACTTGTGTGGGCACTTAGACCACCCTAATCCGGCCCTGTCGCAAAATCCGTTCTTAGCGGACGTCTACTAACTATAAACTACCTCCTTGCCAAAAATCATATTTAAACGTCTAGCGGTTTTCGAGATTTCGTGAGGAGTGAGAATTACCATTCGCTTTGATATATAGGATAATGTGACTCTTAGAATCGCGATATCTCAGGAATGGTAACTCTTAGAAAATAATAATGATAAGCATTTTTGTAGAGAATTTTAAGATCTACAACTTTGGGTTGAAGTTATTTTAGATACAACTTACCGTTTTCGAGAAAAATTCAAAAGTCCTCAAATTTTGACCTTTGACCCCGAATAACTTTTGTAGCACACATAGGATCGATGGGGATTTTTAAGACTTTGTTTGTAATGGTATACCCCAGCTCTCCACCAATATTTGGCTCTGTGGGAATTATTGTTATTTGACCACTACTTTTATGTCTAAATTGACCGGACTATTATAACTAAATCCTAAGCCTATTTTCAAAGATTTTTAACTAAGTGCCCTCACACCACACGCACACAAAAAGACAATTAAAATTTTTCACACTTTAAAAGAACATCAGATATAAAGAAATCTACATAATAAGGTGATTAATTGCATCGTTTCAATTATTGCATGCACTGAGTGAACGCTTACATAGACAACAAATAAGAATGGACTGAACAGAGAACCCTGAGGCACTCTGCTGCGCATACGTTCCCAAACTACATAGTCATGTAGTTAGTTAGACGCTATGATCTATATTTATTTAATAGGAAAACTACCGCAAAATAATCGCGTCATACCAATGTAATTAAACTTTTTCTTTAAGGTGCCAACAACAGGTGTGTTCAACTCGATAAAAAGCCTTTCAGTAGTCTGAATAAGCCACATCAACTTGTTTTGCACCATTCATAATATCGGTAAAAGAAACTTTAGAAGAGGATTGTGGTGTGAGACTTAGTAGACCATTTAGCAAAACAGCATTCAGGAAGGAGCCGAATGAGTAAGCGTAGGTAGCGTACCTTGCCCCAGATAGTGCGCGTGGCGTTGACCCGAGCAGGCGCGGCCGCGAACTGCAGCAGGCGCGGGATGTTGATGAACATGTCGTCGTCCGTCTTCAGCAGCCGCGGCGCGCGCGGGCAGTACGTGTCCGCCCACTCCAGCATCGACAGCGTCTTCAGCGTCAGGTTGGAGTACGAGTCCAGCGAGCGGCCCTCGATGACGTCACCGTACAGCGCGTCCTCCGCGTCGATGGCCGGGCGCAGCGCGGGCGGCGACGCGCCCAGCACGAAGGCCACGGCCACGTCCGCGCGCGCCGCGTAGTGGCCCCACGTCAGTCGCACCGCGTCGCGCGCCGCCGCGTGGCTGGGCGCCGACGACACCAGCACCAGCAGGCGCAGGCGCGCGCCCAGCGCCGGGCACAGCTCGGGGTGCGGCCGCGAGTGGCCCGCCTCGTACACGTCGCGCACCAGCACCACGCGCGGGTCGCGTCGCGCGGTGGCTGGCGGCGCAGTGGACGCCAGGGCGGGCGCGCTGGACGGGGCCGTGCGGTTGGTGGCGGCGGCGGTGGCCGGCGGCGGCGGGGGCGGCGCGGGCGGCTCGGTGCGCAGCGGCGCGGGCCGCAGCGGGCGCGGCGCGGGCGGCAGGCGCGCCAGCAGCAGCAGCAGCAGCGCGGCGAGGGCGGCGAGCGCGGCGCAGTGCGAGCGCCGCACGGGGCCCAGCATGAGGGCGCGCTCACCGCCGCGACCCGCCACACACCTGAAACCGGACACGAGCACGGTCAGATATCAGTTTTATAGTAACATCATGGAGTCGCATGCATATTTTAGTGGCTTTTAGTCTAGCTTCGCTGGCATAAAGGTCGACAAATATTCCACGGGAACGCTCTAGCGGGACAAGAAGTAAAGTACCTACCTAATGAAGTCCTACCAACCCAAGTCATACATAGTTGACCTGTGAGCCAAATTTTATGCAAATCCGACAAATCAATAATACCTATCTAACCAAAAAGTTCTTGAAACGCCGAACGGTTATGGTGAGCTCCCGTTATGTTCAAAGAAAATCAATCACACGAGTGGTGAGCTCACGTGGTCGACGCCGCATTTACACATTCGTGCGAATTCGAGACGAATGGCAAGGCGAATAAAGAACACGCATAATTATGTAAACAGTGCGCTCGCTGTTCGCCTCGTGCCTCGTTTCGCGATTGGGAGCGGTTTTTCGGACGCGAATCAAAGTGCACGAATGACGAACACGAACTTACTGTACACATTCGCCTGCATTTCACCTCAAAATGTCAGATTAAATAGGTAGGAACTTTCATTGCTCTGTTGCGATGACACAGGTGATCATCCACCATCGTCTGGGACGACGATTCTTTTTTACGCAGGATATTTAAAATAATTGTATAAACTCATTAGATGCCTACTAAATCATGTTCGGTGCGAATGTCAAAATAATTCACCCCGCGAATGTGTGAATAGTTGTTCGCGACGGCACACGTAGGTAGGTATACGCACAGAATAGATAAAAGTTTCGTCGAGTGACGAGGCGAATGGCGAACCGATTGTGTAAGTGCGATGTCATCAATAGTATTCACGGCGCACACTCACAAAGTGTTCAGAATGCGCATGCAGCATAGCAAACTGACCACTGCTGAACTCGGCAGCATGATGACAGGAACGCATCAGCGACAACTGGGACTGAGCCTGCTCCTCTGGCTAGGTCATGGTGGTGCGTGGAGAGAGAGCGTGTGACAGCTAGCACGAGTGCAATTATCACGCAGCCCCGTGACCGCGGCCATCCACGACGATAATTACAAGTGAACACGGAGACAGCATTCAAGCAATCAAGTGGCGGCGTTGGCACACGGGGACGGGGGCACACGCATTGAGGCATGGGAAGTGCCGCTGATAACAATGATGAGTTTGTGATGTAACGTGAGCGCGTGCCATCACTAAGTTGTTAGGTAAACGTCAAGTGAAGGTCTCCCAGACATGGCCACGTACTGGCTTCATTAGGCAGTTCCGCGTGTTGCGCAAGTGGCGGAGTGGCGGCCCTGCGCTCGGCACGACGCACATGACGCGGTAATGAGCGCTCACCGCGGAGGTCGTGACCGCGCGTCGCGAGTCGTGCGAACATCTCAACACTGCGGACTTCGGTGACGACATATTGGGCCTACTACACGCACGACTAGCACGTGTACTCCACCAGAGCGAGTACGAGCCTAGAGCGGATAACGAAGGGCGATTAGGTACTCGAAGACGCCTGAACCGATTCGGAAAATTCTTGCTCATCAACATGAAGTGATGACTGCTAGATATTTGAATCGCTTTAGTAAAAGCACGAAACACGTAATACGTGCCTACAAAATGTGAGGGTTGCCTTCGATTTCTCTGGGATACCATCATCAGATCCTGATTTCTTTATCATGGTAGGTAGGGTCGTTTCGCCGGTTAGCGACCAGTTAGCTGAGTTGCCCACTTATGATGAAGAAAAAAAAATGTTGTCTACACGCAAAATAGTTTATGTTAATGTGAATTTGTCCCAAATATAGTCTAGTTTGGATACAAAAACATAAAATAAAGTACATTCATACAAAAATATTTATAAAATGCTGAAAAAGTGAAAATATAGCGAAAACGTCGGTTACCGACCACTTTAGTCAGTTAGCGACCACCAGTGTGTTGGTTTGCGACCACTATTTTAATATGAAAAAATGCCATTAAAACAATTATAATCGCTTTAAAAATGTATAAATTATTATATTATTCATTTATATGGTCCCTTCCCTTCTTTTCGGATATCATCAAGAGCTTTTTTCAGGGCTTCTTCAGTGTACCGGACTGTATTTTTCTTTTTTTTCGTTGACTCTGAATTATATGGGTACTCCATCTTAAAAAAGTAATATAAAATAATTTAATTTTGTTTTTATCAAATATAAAAAATAAAATATTCCGACGTTATTTCTCTCATACTAAATTATGGTGGTCGGAAACCAACGTCTTTATTTCGATTATTTTGGTTTACGACCACCTGTTTAGCATCCCGTTTTTATAGTAATTTCAAAGAAAGTGGTGGTCGCTTACTAAATAACTACAAAGAAAAGCTTCTAAAATGTTACATTCAAAATTGTAACAGTCCTGTACAAAGCAATAGGGTCATATTGATAGAAAATAAATAATGCGATACTCGTCGGTTTGCGACCACATGGTCGCTATTTAACGTTCTTGATAAATAAGCATTTCGGTTACCGACCACTTGATTTTATCTTAATAATAACTTAAAAAATAGCAAAATACAACTAAATAATAACGAAAACTTATCGGTTGTACAATTTAACATCTAACTTGTGTGTAAAACATGAAATAAGTAATGAAAATTACCTTTGAGCGCCGCGCGCCGTGCTATTTTTTTTCTAACTTGCGGTACGTTTTCTCACCACTGAATCAAAACGCGCCTTTATCAATATTTTTTCGGTTCTGGGTTAGCCCATTTGTTTCAAACTGTGTAAATTCTTATTTCATAATTATTTATAAAGCACGTTAGGTTTTTTATTTATTTGTGTTACCTCTACAAATACTATTATCTTGTTTTAAAGAAACTTAGTACGTCAAATGGTCGCCTACTGAAGGTGGTCGCGAAACCGGCGAAACGACGGGTCGTTTCGCCGGTTAGCGACCAGTTAGCTGAGTTGCCCACTTATGATGAAGAAAAAAAAATGTTGTCTACACGCAAAATAGTTTATGTTAATGTGAATTTGTCCCAAATATAGTCTAGTTTGGATACAAAAACATAAAATAAAGTACATTCATACAAAAATATTTATAAAATGCTGAAAAAGTGAAAATATAGCGAAAACGTCGGTTACCGACCACTTTAGTCAGTTAGCGACCACCAGTGTGTTGGTTTGCGACCACTATTTTAATATGAAAAAATGCCATTAAAACAATTATAATCGCTTTAAAAATGTATAAATTATTATATTATTCATTTATATGGTCCCTTCCCTTCTTTTCGGATATCATCAAGAGCTTTTTTCAGGGCTTCTTCAGTGTACCGGACTGTATTTTTCTTTTTTTTCGTTGACTCTGAATTATATGGGTACTCCATCTTAAAAAAGTAATATAAAATAATTTAATTTTGTTTTTATCAAATATAAAAAATAAAATATTCCGACGTTATTTCTCTCATACTAAATTATGGTGGTCGGAAACCAACGTCTTTATTTCGATTATTTTGGTTTACGACCACCTGTTTAGCATCCCGTTTTTATAGTAATTTCAAAGAAAGTGGTGGTCGCTTACTAAATAACTACAAAGAAAAGCTTCTAAAATGTTACATTCAAAATTGTAACAGTCCTGTACAAAGCAATAGGGTCATATTGATAGAAAATAAATAATGCGATACTCGTCGGTTTGCGACCACATGGTCGCTATTTAACGTTCTTGATAAATAAGCATTTCGGTTACCGACCACTTGATTTTATCTTAATAATAACTTAAAAAATAGCAAAATACAACTAAATAATAACGAAAACTTATCGGTTGTACAATTTAACATCTAACTTGTGTGTAAAACATGAAATAAGTAATGAAAATTACCTTTGAGCGCCGCGCGCCGTGCTATTTTTTTTCTAACTTGCGGTACGTTTTCTCACCACTGAATCAAAACGCGCCTTTATCAATATTTTTTCGGTTCTGGGTTAGCCCATTTGTTTCAAACTGTGTAAATTCTTATTTCATAATTATTTATAAAGCACGTTAGGTTTTTTATTTATTTGTGTTACCTCTACAAATACTATTATCTTGTTTTAAAGAAACTTAGTACGTCAAATGGTCGCCTACTGAAGGTGGTCGCGAAACCGGCGAAACGACCCTACCATCCTTGAGATATCTCCTTTCCAACAAAAAATAATTTTCCATGTCCACAAAAAAGCAAAGGTAAGTAGGTACCTATACTCCTAGGCAAATAACTTGACACAAAATGGCGTCATTCTGCGCAGGTTCTCTGCTTGATTTGTATGGGACGTCGAAAAAACGACTACTGCGCAGGTTCAACTTAGGTACCTATATGCCGCGTGGTACCTATACGGTGCAATCAAATTATCTTGGCAGGTCCGAACTTCGTGCAGGTTATTTTGTTACAACTAAATCAACTATTGTCTTAAAAGTGTTTTTTATTTATTTTATTTGTATTTCTCACTGTATTATTATATATTTTCTGATCGTATAGGTAGGTACCTATTGGTTTATCTGGCAATAACAGTTTTCTTCACAAGTTTACATGCGTAAAAGTTCGCAGAGCCTATGTTCAGACCTGTCAAGATAATTTGATCATACTGTACAAGTGTACCTACAACATACACACGAATACAGAACATCCTCCTTTTTAGAAGTCGGTTAAAAAACTTAGTAATACTTTGCCCGACCCCGGGACCTGATGGTCAGCAGTCGTGCTTGCGACCAACGCGCAACGCGGCAACGAGGCCTACTTCTAAAACCCAAATTGTTGAAGCAACAAATAATTTCAGGTTTATTTGTCAAACTCTTGCAGCGACGGACTACGTCTTACGATTAAAGAGTTTTATTACTATTGTAAGGTGTTGATAATTATAAATATCGAACCTTGTATTGTAACGGTAATTAACGCCGGTTATTAGAATTACTAGTGGTGGAAGTACCTACTTCTTGCATCCAGAAGACCAGAATACAAGACAGTGTATGTTGTGTACACTCTTACACAACAACAACTAGATAGCAACTAGCAACATTCAGCAGATTGTGAACTAATTCGTATAATGCATTGCTTCATCATCGTCATTATCAAGGTCATGTATTTAAACCGATTTATCTGAATATTCCCTTTTTGAACCGACTTCCAAAAAGGAGGAGGCTCTTTGTCAGTATGTTTTGTTTTGTATGTAAGTATATTTTTGGATATCTCCGTCGTTAATGAACCGATTTTCAAAATTCTTTTGTATTTAAAAGAGTAGGTAAACTCCCGAGATGGATCCTGACTTGGTAACAATGTGATCCTTGGGATCCCAGGGAGATCGAGTGCAACTCTCAAATATAGGTAAGTAGGTACTGGTTACGTTTTCCATATATTTTCTAAAGTTGTTCATGTATTTGCGTCTGATAATCATAATCCCATGTGGATGCGCTGATGATTGAACGTACAACTAGGTACTCAACGGTTAGGAGTTGAAAGGAAATTCTTTCAAAATAAAACGTAGGTACTTATGGACCAATAGTTGTATTCTTTCAGGCTATATTATGTTAACCTGATAATGATGTCATCCCAGAGAAATCTAGGGCAACCCTCAAATTCTATGCACGTATCACGTGTTTCGTGCTCTTTCTAAAGCTTTTCAAGTATTCGCA
The DNA here is from genome assembly GCA_949316265.1 of Diarsia mendica. Lineage (NCBI taxonomy): Eukaryota > Metazoa > Arthropoda > Insecta > Lepidoptera > Noctuidae > Diarsia > Diarsia mendica. The sequence continues at coordinate 101,813 of OX438910.1, forward strand.
TCTAGCAGTTATCACTTCATGTTGATGAGCTGATGATGGAAGGTACAACTCCTTAACGGTTAGGAGTTGGAGGACAATTCTTTAACAAATTATTATTATGGGGACGTATACCTTTACAATATGGTTGTATGCTTTCAGGTTATCTAGGTGAGCTGATTATGGAAGGTACTACTCCTCAACCCTCAACGGTTAGGAGTTGAAAGCAATAATAAGGGAATCTTGAAGGTTACGGACTTACGGGTTTGGTTTCTTGGTTGAATGTTAAATGCATAAGTAGTAAATATTTGTAGGTATAGGATGACTATTACAACTAAAAAGGGAAAAATAAAACTTTTTTGCTATTTAAAAAAACCGACTTCAAAAAACAAAAAAAGTGAAAAAAAACAAAATCACAAACAAGTGAAAAATTAATTTTAGAAGAAAAATCAGCTTCTGGAGTCAGTGGTAAAAAAAAACGAAATTAAACAAACAAATGTCAACGACTTCTAGTAGGTATTTCATTAAGCTAGTTTTTCATCTAAAGTTTATTTTTCACTTTTTCGTGTTTTTTTTTTTCACTTTTTGGTAGGTACCTACTCGAACCACATTTTTGGTGTGAATTCGATAAAAAAGGTCATCTCAAAAACAAAAAAGCGTACAAACAAAAGTGTTTTTTTTAACTTGTCGGTGACAAAAAAAATAATTCAAACAAATTCACCGACTTCAGAAACAGATTTTACTTCTAAAGTTTATTTTTCACTTTTTTTGTTTTAAGTATTTTTTTTTTAAGTCGGTTTTATTTGTTAAAAAGTTTTTTAATGTAGACCGTGACACTTGCGCTACCAAGACAAGTCTAACGACATAATATTATATTTTATCCAAATCCGTTCAGCCGTTTAGGAGTTATGAAAGACAAAGAAACAGATAACACAATACAGGGTAAACACATAACCCTCCGAGGTATTCCTCGTAGCGCTCCCGTTTTGAAACGCTCCCATCTAAGCGCTGCCGTTTTGTTCCTCCAAGCGCTCCCAAAAGGAGCGCTTCGACCTTCGAGGGACGATTAAGACACATCAGTATTCGCAGACCCACCGGTGGGTCTGCTTGGTGGGTCCTTGAAGACGAAGCGTGCGGGGAAGGGGGTAGTAATGGGAAACATAATGGAGAGAAATCATAAGCTTTCTAAACAATAAAAAAATATGAATAGGTACATATTATGTCGGTCGGTAGATTATATTCATCTATTTGGTGGACTAAAGGATTTACAATAAAACAAAAAAAAAAATAATTACCAAACCCGTGCGAAGCCGGGACGGGCCGCTAGTTGCATATTTTATCAATGTGTTCTACTTATTATCGATAATTTCAGTTAGTATAGTCCCACCTCTATCCGAAAGTTAATCATGGGATCGCTTCGAGGAAATAAATTTCAATATTTTTAATCGTCCCTCGAAGCGCTCTTTTTGGGAGCGCTTGGAGGAACAAAACGGGAGCGCTACGAGGAATACCTCAACTCAACCCTCCTTTTGGGCTTTGCCGCAATCGGGTAAATATGCAGGTGAGTCAGCGTGTACTGGTGACCGGATGCAAACAGCCTCATTAGCTTGAAGTAAAGGCTGTCGCTGCGATAGCTACGTCACTAGTTCACTATGTGATCAGTTTGTCTGCAGCGCTGTTTGTTTGCGCAGCGCTAAGTGAGGAGTAGTGTCCGCTGTCGCTGTGGTGAAGGTCACGTTGCAGCAATACAACAGTCACTCTCAATGCTATATTTGCTTCCTTTCGCAATGTCGTCGGCAGGCTGTCATGTCGGCGCTGCCTCTACTCGCTAATACTCGTACAAGTGCAGACTGCAGACAGATGATAACTGCAGATTTTGCTATCTGTTACTGGCGCCTGCCGGCTGGCGGCCGACAACAACCGAACTAATTCTACTAATGAGTTCGTTGATGCTAGACAAGTTCTGTGTAGGAGTTCGTGCTATCCACACATTGCACTCGTCACAAAGTAATACATACCATGCTAGTTGTTCCATTGTTCAATAATGATGAGTACTAAGTATTTCCGTTCGACTCGTAGTCGTGCTCTAGCTATAGTAGCTGCTCTACTACATGTATTGTGTGTCAACTCGATGGGCACCGCGCGAGTCGCGACCAATGAGCTGCGCTATTATATCTGCTGCATGTTACATGACAATGACATGCAGTGCAAACAATGCGCCGTGTGCAACTCGAACCTGCCCCAACAGGTACCTGCTACTAGCACACAATCAACTTCTCGTTACGTTACACATACCTATAGGTACCGGTTTCATAGTGATGAGTGGTGCAAACTGCAAGGTGCTGCAGCCGTCCGCGTCGTGAACAAAGGACTACACTGCAGGACAACTGGCGAGCTGGTAATCAGAGCCAGTTCAGCAGGTTCGGTGTCTGTGTGTCATGTGTGTGACACAGGCGATGTTGATTTGTGGCGACATGTCACAAGTCCTGTTATGCCACGACTCACGTGTAGAACGGGCGCGGGGCGGGTGAAGGTCGCGCTCACCTGCCGCCGCGCGCCAGCTGAGCGCTATCAGCCCCCACTCCCCCAGTCACGAGTCCCGCGGCGCGCGGTGCGAGATAAGCGCGCCAATGAACTTGCGCGCGGCGCACGCACCATTTCGTTGAAGTTTAGGCAAGCAGATTAGCAGACTCTATTCCGCTATCTCCAGATGATTGACGGAGTGATGAGTCATGCTTGACGTTGCAAGTTTTTGTGGTTTTATGCGATGGGGCGCTGTCATTGTGCTCACAACTAAGCTCTCCAAGTCGCGATGCAAGCGAGACGAATGCGCCCGACAACAGTCACTGGCCACTGGCCAGTGCCCCAGTGGCCACCCAGCCGCCGCCGCCGACCAGGCCGTTTGCTTCATTCTTGTGGGTTAGGTACCTATTTCAATTAGCTTTTATTAGTGTGTTCACGAGAAAAAGTGCTGTAGCGACAAATAGACTAAGTAGCTACGCGAGTACCTATCAGAACATATCGTGCCGTAATGAAACACTATGAAAGCTCCAAGAATGTTGATTGTGTTGTGTTTACAGTGTGGTCAGCTAGGTACCTATCAGACAGAGGTATACGCTATACCGTACCGCCTAGGTATAACACTACGTGTCTGCGACGCGACGGTACATCAGCTGTGCAAGCGCGGGAATGTGGTGGACGGCGGCGCACACCGGTGGGCGGTGGTTCACCCCGCGCACACAACGTTGTTTCCCCCCCCCCCCCCCTGCCTGTCCAGTCGAGCACGCGACCTGTGACCGCCGTACGCCGCACGCTCTCAGCCTATATAGCTTCATCCCACGGCTCGCAGGCTCTACTCACTCTACAGTAGCAGCACTAGCAGCTCTGTGCAGTGAGCTGTGTCACCGAGCCAACTCTCAAGGCTTCCAACAATGGTAACACCGTCATCGTCATACGTCATCAGTAATACCAAAACATCTGTATCGGAGGGAGTTGTCTGGGTGTCCTGTGAGAGCGTCAGACTACTCCCGAAACTAAACTAATGACCTACCTACTCACTTTGTTGTGTGAGTCATTTTTGGAAGACCCAAGAAATCAGTCGAACAAATCACATTTTAAATTGTTTTTTTCTTCTTAACTAGATTTATTGTGGGTCCAGTTGCAAGCGGGTCCAGTTGACCAGAGTCAATATTGTTGAGGATAAGTCATAAAGTAAGTAAGTACCTACCTTAACAAGTTAATTATGAGTACCTACACCGCGCGACCTTCTTTTGCATCAAATTTTAATGAAAAACAAAACTGGCCAAGTGCGAGTCGGACTCGCGCATGAAGGGTTCCGTAGGTACCATTGTAAAAATTCGTAAAATGGTGGCAATTCATTATATTCTGCTAAAGTGGCCATTTTGGACCCCCTGGTCCCATATAAGTATAGCAGCTGTTTGATTACCGTGCAGCCGCAGCCGTGGCAGTGTAGTGTTACGAACACGATCTGTTCATTTTTAACCGACTTCCAAAAAGGAGGTTACTATGTTCGTGTGTAGGTATTTTTTTTTAATTTTTTTTTTATGTATGTTACCTGATTTCTCCCCCATTTGTAGACCGATCATCAAAATTCTTTTTTTATTTGAAAGAGTATACTCCTGAGGTGGTCCCATTTTTTTTTGGTGAAGATCTGGTGCTGATCTTCGGAGATATACAATGGAACTCTTCAAAAATAGACGGCAAATCTGTCGTAATTGCTGGAATTGCTTGGATGTTTATTGAATATACATTATCATGACGTAACATCACGCCTGTTTGCTCGGAGGGGGTATGCAGATGTGTACAATACACATTTTTTTTGTTGTTTTATGAATTTTCGTGCTTTTTCTGGCGCTATTCAAGTATTCGCATCTAGCAGTCATCACTTGTATTCATGTTGATGAGCTGATAATGGAAGGTATACTACTCCTCAACGGTTAAGAGTTGAAAGTATAAAAATAGGGGAATCTTGAAGGTTAAGGGTTAGGTTTCTTGGTTGAATGTTAAATTCATAGTAAATATTTGTATAGGATATAATATAGGTACTTATTACAACTAAAAATGAAAAAATAAAAAAAACTTTTTTGCAAAAAAAACAACCGACTTCAAAAACACCAAAAAGAGAAAAATAAACTTCAGAAGAAAAATCAGCTTCTGAAGTCGGTGGCAAAAAAATAAAATCAAACAAACAAATGTCACCGACTTCAGAAGCTGATTTTTCTTCTGAAGTTTATTTTTCTCTTTTTGGTGTTTTTGAAGTCGGTTGTTTTTTTTGCAAAAAAGTTTTTATTTTACACCTCAGATACTGCGCTACCATAGCACGTTGGCAAACCTTGAGTTTGGATGTTAGTACAAGACCAAGTTTGCGCTCCGTAGTCCGTAGGTCAAGATGGGGAGAATACACATGTCCATTAGCTTTCGCTTCAGTCATACTATGGATGGACCGACGAATACTAATTCATGGACTAGTAACTCTTCAGACATTTTCTCTGGTTATAAAGTTACTAGCTGATGCCCGCGGCTTCACCCGCGTGGATGTCGTTCAAATTATATACTAAAACCTTCCTCTTGAATCACTCTATCTATTAAAAAAACCGCATCAAAATCCGTTGCGTAGTTTTAAAGATTTAAGCATACATACAGACAAACAAACAGACAAAAATAGCGACTTTGTTTTATACTATGTAAGGAAGGATATTTCTGTAAGTTACGGAGTCCCTCAAGGCAGTATTTTAGTTAGGTTAGGTCCACTTCTATAGCAATTCCTATGCCTACTGTAAACTTCAAAATTGTAAGATCAACTCATACGATGTCGACACTACACCTACGGTCCTTCAAAGACATTACATATCATAGGTATTACGCCAACGAGAGAAGCACGCGACTTTAGATGTTCGCTCTTTAAACGACTTCCATGTAGGTAGGTACCTACCAAAGGAGTTTTAGTAAAGCGTCGTTTTGAAGTTACGCGGCCAGTAATGAAACTTGGATATTTTGAAAGAACAGAATAAAGCGATCGAAAGTTATTATGGATATGGATGCATTTCTCTAAATCTAATCGGATGGAGATATTTGGCTTTGTATTGCACTGGTTTAGGTTCCTGCCGTATTTTTTACCCGACTGCAGCGAACCCCAAAAGGAGGGGTAAAAAACAAAGAAAAATTGCGGATTTTGGGGGCCAAATCGCGGAGTTCAAAATTTTTTTTTTTCCAATACCATCGAGTAGGGTATCAAAATAAAGGGTTATAAAGGGAGATTACAAAAATATATAACACTTAGGTATATGTTTAAAAGAAATTCAAAGTGACAAATTCTTTAAACAAGCACAAAAGTTAAATCATTTGCGAAGAATTTTACGCGAAAAAAAAGGTTTAAAAGGTTAAAATATTGATACACCAGATTGCTCGTCTTGTAATTAGAATAACTTTTATCTATCGAATGAGCAAATAAAAAACTTTTTTGCAAAAAAAACAACCGACTTCAAAAACACCAAAAAGAGAAAAATAAACTTCAGAAGAAAAATCAGCTTCTGAAGTCGGTGACATTTGTTTGTTTGATTTTATTTTTTTGCCACCGACTTCAGAAGCTGATTTTTCTTCTGAAGTAAGAAGTTGTATTTTTCTCTTTTTGGTGTTTTTGAAGTCGGTTATTTTTTTCATTTTTAGTTGTAATAAGTACCTATAATTCAACCAAGAAACCTAACCCTTAACCTTCCTTCCCCTATTTTTGCTTTCAACTCTTAACCGTTGAGGAGTACCTAGTACCTTCCATTATCAGCTCATCAACATGAAGACAAGTGATGACTGCTAGATGCGAGGGCGAATACTTGAATAGCGTCAGAAAAAGCACGCAACACGTAATACGTGTCTATATTTTTCATATTTAACAACTAAAAAAATGTGTGTTGTACATATCTGCATACCCCCTCAGAGCATACAGGCGTGATGTTACGTCATGATAATGTTTATTCAATAAACATCCAAGCGATTCCAGCAATTACGACAGATTTGCCGTCTATTTTTGAAGAGTTCCATTGTATATCTCCGAAGATCAGCACCAGATCTTCACCAAATTAAAATGGGACCACCTCACTCGTATACTCTTTCAAATAAAAAATTGCTCGTCTGTAAAGTCGGTTTACTGGCGTTACTTTCGTTCGTGCAGCCGGCCATCGAATTATAAGACGTTATCACGTCAAAAAAATATTGAGAATCGGTCCACTAATGGGGGAGAAATCAGGTAACATACATAAAAAAAAAAAAAAAAAAACATACACACGAACATAGTAACCTCCTTTTTTGAAGTCGGTTAAAAAGCACTTAATATCCGTTTTTTGGGTCGTATAGATACTGTGCAAGGAAATGCCAAGTCGTTATAAATAGTTATAATGCATCGACCCACAGATAACAGACATCGAGCCATGCAATCTACGTTCCTATTTCATTTAGAATTCTCAAATAAAAAGTAGTTAAAAACTAAAAAAAGTAGTTAAAAAACTAAAAAACCCGACTGAACCAGGCGGGGTTCTATTTTAGTTCTAAGTTTTTCATTTCATAAATTAATATTCAAATGAACCCCGTCTGCTTCCTAGTTTTGTTTAATTTAAAATGTGCTTGTTTTTTGCTTTTCAGTTTTTTCAGTCGGGTTTTTTAGTTTTTTAACTACTTTTTTTATTTCCAACTTTTTAGTTCTTTTGCGTTTGTTCTTTCGTTGGTCGCGTAAAATTTTTCGCAGATGATTTAACTTTTGTGTTTGTTAGGATTTGTAACTTTGAATTTGTTTAGTATTATCATACTAATTTATATATCTACACATCAATCTGTTCCTTTCTCACACTCTCTCTCTCTCTCTCGGTGACTGTCATTCGTGTCACACGCGCTCTGTATATTATATTCAAAAGCTGTGATTTTAATAAGTAAATACGGTTGTGCAGTGCTTATACATATATATTTAACAATAAACAGTTCGTGTTGGTGCATATTAGTTTTCATTCAAAGAATCCTCAAACATCAAGAATCGTCAACAGAATTTCTTTTAAACATAGGTATTATATATTATAAGTATTAAGTAAGTATGTTTACATTTTTGTAATATCCTTTTAAAACCCTTCATTTTGATACCCTACTCGAGTACCTAGGTAGGTACTCGATGGTAACGGAAAAAAACAATTGAACTCCGCGAAATGGCCCGCAAAATCCGCAATTTTTCATGTTTTTTTTTTAATTTTAATGTAGTCCAACATGTAACACACGCGCCATCTAGACGAATCTAACGACGTATATTTTATTCAAATCCGTTCATCCGTTTAGTAGTTATGAGGGAACAAAGATACAGACATAAATACATAGATACACGTCAAACACATAACCCTCCTTTTGGGCTTCGCCGCAGTCCGGTAATAACATGAAAATCAAAAGTAGACGCTGTAAAATAAATGACGCAAATAGGTAGTTATAATATTAGTAAGTGTAAGGATATTTATATTCTTTCAGGCTATTAAGTTGAAAAAGTGAGAAATATAGGTACTTCAGATGAAGAATCAGCCCCAGATAAGTCGGTGACTATTCTTTATTTTTCTTAATTTATATTTTTTTCCTGTTAGAAGTTTAGAACAGACACAGCAATGGTCGTTGCTGCTTCTGTTCTAAACTCTGGTAGCTCGAGGGACCGGTTCGCCATACATAGCCTACCTTCACACGATACTATTTATGAATTCCCTGATATCCCGAGGCTAATATAGGCTATTGTATTATCTCTTACATAATTATAGGGTTTTATGAACCGCATTCATGTAAAGAATCTCGAGTATTAATTTCGTCATCATCAGAATCCTCCAAGACATGGCCGGACAAGTGTGGTACTGTGTGGTAAATATGAGCGCCGCGCCGGCGCGCCGCCGTCGCCGTGAGCTCATGTCGGCGCGTCGTCGCCGAGTGGAGCAAGCGGCGCGCCGTCGCGCGTCGCGAGACCGTCGTCTCTCTAATCCAGAACCTTGAAGATATCCTCCAATGCAGCGGTAAACAGTTTCGGAGATATGACGTCTCCCTGTCTCACACCGCGCTGCAGAAGGATAGGTTCCGAGGTCTGGTCCTGAAGTCGGACTGACATGGTGGCGTTTTTGTACAAACACTTCAACACCTCGATGTACCGGTAGTCGATTTGGCACCGTTGGAGAGACTGCAGCACAGCCCAAGTCTCGATGGAATCGAAGGCTTTCTTAGTCCACAAACGCTAAACAGAGATGCAGGTTATACTCTTCGGTCTTCTGTATAACCTGCCGCAGCGTATGTATGTGGTCTACGGTACTGAAGCCTTTTCGGAATCCGGCTTGTTCGGGAGGCTGGAAATCGTCAAACCTGCGTGCGAGACGATTCGTGATGACTCTTGAAAACAACTTGTAGACATGGCTTAGAAGTGAGATGGGCCTATAGTTCTTCAACCGGGCATTGTCACCCTTTTTGAAGAAGAGCACCACCACACCCCTGCACCAAGCCTGTGGCGTTTTCCCCTCGAGTATGACGGAATCAAACAGCTTCTGTAGGGCCTTAAGGACCGGTTTGCCACCCGCCTTCAGAAGTTCGGCCGTAATTCCGTCATCACCCGGCGCCTGTTGTTTTTAAGCTGTTTCAGAGCCATCCTAATCTCGTACAGGCTGACATCCGGAATGTCTTCGGTATAGTGTCGGGTCAATCTAGCTCTGGGGTCTTTTGCTAGATTTTCGACGGGTTGACTAGTTGACGTGTACAGCTGCCCATAAAAACTCTCGATCTCTCTCAGAAGCTCCGGTTTGGCGGACACGATCCTGCCATCGTCGGTCTTCAGTTTCGTGAGCTGGCTCTGCCCAATAGCCAGATCTCTTGTAAATACCTTGGAGCCTTTGTTCCGTTCAATCGCGTCTTTAATACGCTCGGTATTAAAGCGGCGGAGGTCGCTCTTCAAGGATTTGGAGATCTGTCTATTGAGCTGCCGGTATTGCCGAGCTTCGTCTGAAGACTGCAGGATCATCTCACGCCGCTCCTTCATGAGCCTGAGAGTGTGATCTGAGAGTTTTTTGATCTTATTTGTAAGACGTATCTTAAAAAAATTTAGACCCAGTCGTATGGACAGTTTCCACGAACCCGTCGTTGTAATCGTCCACTGAGCTTCGTAGGCATGCGAAGCGATTCTGGAGTTCAAGTTGAAAGCTCTCGGGGTTTTGGATTTGGATCTGTGCTGGACGGAGCGTAGACTTGAACCGCCTTATTACAAAGCAGTTAAACCAGGTTTAACTTAGACTTGGTTTATCTCGCATGCTGTCACTTTCTTTTCAATATTATTGAAGTGAGACGACATGCGAGATAAACCAAGTCTAAGTTAAACCAGGTTTAACTACGTTTTGTAATAAGGCGGCATGAGTCGTGACCTTTCTAGCTTTTTAGTGATGTTCAATGTGCCTCTTATCATGCGGTGATCGCTTCCGGTTTTCACCTAATTGATCACAGAGACATCATTGAACATTTGCTTGTTGGACATGATGAAGTCAATCTCATTTTTAGTCGCACCATTGGGGCTCGGGGGTTATATAACTTACTTATATACATATTTTGACTATGTTATGTTGATAAATATTTTGATTTTTTAGTTTTTATTATAAAGATAGATAACGCTGTGATTAAAAACGCTCAGTTTCTCTTTAACTGAAAATATTAAAATGATTATTTTTCAGTAAACGTGATCTCCAATTATTTAAAAGACTGTAAAATTATATTTAGAATGATAAAAAAAATTAAGGTTTTTAATATGGTTTTTTTAAGTTTTTTTTTTAAGAAATCTCTCCCTGATAAAAAAATATGTTTTGGCCCACGGCCGGCCAGGCCGCGCCGCCGCGACGCCGCCGCCGCTGTGGAAATTTTCAGGCCACGCCGCCGCCGTGGAATTGGCTATCGGCGCTCATATCTACTGTGTGGTACAACGCAACCGGTGTTGTCCAAGGTTATGGTCTATCTGCATTTATTCGAATTGTGGTAAAAGGCAAAAGATTAGGGTTCCGTGCAAAACGTCAAAAACTCAAAACCCTTAAAATTGATAACAAAACCCGATTAAAAAAGGGAAGTAATTTTTTTATAATAATTTGAGGCGGACGAAGGTCGCGGACGACAGCGTCGACAGTTCGACAGCTAGTTTATTATAATATGTATGTAAATGAAGTGTACCTATTATGTTAATTATGTAGTATGTACCTATGTCTGAACACGGCACATTATACCTACTTCACTCTGAATGATTGGAGCACCAAAACGTGAATAAGGGACGACACCATTGATATCGACATCGCGGGAATCTCACGAACAAACTGTTACAACAGCCCACTGACAGCGCGCCACACTAGACAGCCAACCCGCCATAGCCAAGCTACCATAGCCGGGCCACCATAGCCAAGCCACTCTAGCCGGCCCAATGACAGCCGAGCCATGCCACCGCCATGTCTACCGGACGTCTCCGGTGGGGATAAAGCTTTTTAATGCCCTGCAAGCTCATTTTAGCGGTCTTGTCGCACTCGATTGCAATAGTTTTAAGGGGAAGCTCTGCCCGAATAAAGTTATAAATCAGTTCCTGTTTATTTTTTACCACTGTCGTTACAAAACAAAACACGAGTGACAGGTGAACAGGTCGCGGTGCGCGGTGTCGTCAGCGTCACACTCAGTACAAGTGCACAAGGAGCCGAGCGCATCGCCTTGCAAAGTTGCAGCCTTCGCCGGTGCAGCGGACAGCGGTGCAGCGGTTATACACCATAGCTCAGCGCAGTACACGCACCAGACAAGTGACGATCACGCGCAACTCGCAGCGCATCCCTCGCGCACGTTCGTGAATCACAAACTGGTTCGCACACACTGAGCGCGCGCTCGCTACAGACAGCACCGGCTTCAACTATAATAAATTGTGCTGAGCGTTGTTCAACAATACATGAACATATTATACAGAACCTATAGGTACCAAACGAGAGAGAGACGAACACTGAGCGGTACGTACGTGTTTTTATCCATCCTGTGTGATGTAGCGAACGCACATGTCAACAGTCGAATGGCACGCGCACATCACAACACGCACTACACGGTACACGGTGGCTCCTACAAGCAGTAGACTGGCTGCGCGTCCACAGGTGCCGGCAGCACGTGCGAGACTGCGCCACTCGCCACTCAGTCAGTGAAGCACTGAGTCAGCTGGCAGCGCGTCCCGCTCCGCAGGTGACGGGCTGACGGTCAGTGGCGGGGACGACGTAGAGCGGGTGACGGCTCTACGGCGGCTGATCTAGTGAATTCTAGTGATCACAGTCTAGCACCGCGTCCGGAGCCCTGCGTTGCCATGTGCTACATCTACAATTGAGTGCTTAAATTTACCGTTTGCACAACGTCAGCAGTTCACAATTAAGACCATGACGTTTTTATGTTGAGGCGGGCCACGTCACTCACCCGAGTTAGTGGTACAACCTGCCATCTCAGACAGAAAGCTTCTACCCCCCCCCCCCCCCCCCCCCCAAACACAGCAGTAGCGCTTGGCCTTGTGTATTGGTATGAGTTCCACGGATGTGCTTATCACTAATAGCTCCACTACTTACAATCTCTCAACATTTAATTAAAAGGAACTTTCATCGATTCGCGGATCATGGGTTTCTAGTGTAAGTCCTTGCCTAGATTACGCGTATTTACTATTGATAGTCATACAGGGCACTACAACTACAGAAGCGCGATAAGAGTCAGAGGTCAGCACAATCTTGGTACGTCATGTCAAATGTTTCATAACAAATGTCCACAAATCCGAAACCCCCCCCCCCCCCCCCCCAGTATAAGAAAAAACCTGTTCGATATTATAACACTGACCGGTATCTTGACACGCATCGAGTGTATCAGTGTAGTCATGTAGCGGCTACTGTGGCTAGTCGTCATTAACAATTAAGGCGCGTCCCCCAGCAAAACGTAGCTCTAGCCGTTTTTTATGCAGTTTTCTGGAGCTTATAACTCTTAAAAAAAAAGATATATCAACCAACAAAAAATACATTAAATTTCTACATACTCTTACCTTCAAAATGGTACGTTTTGTTTTTTTCTTTTTTAAGTAAAATATTTAATTAATCCCCTCACAACGAAACCACAGAAATGAGAAATAATTATTGAAAACATGCTACTTCTCCAAAACTAACAATTGTTTTTATTTTGTTTTTACACTAATGGATAAGCAATTTCATAATGAACATTATGGTACGATTTTTTTTTTCAAAAACCCAAAATTTGATTTTATAAAGATTTTTATGCAAAATTCTGAGCGTATTCGCAACCGTATCTATTGACATTCAGTATGCCGCCAGGCCTCGAAGGGGGAACCCGTGTCGCTCGTCACCGCGCCGCGTCGGCTCATGCGCTCGCTCGCTTACGTCACATTATCAACAGATCTAAGAAGTAATTTCAAGTAATAGATATGGCATTCAATGAAATATTTTTTTGAGAAATATTTATTGGTGCGTCCAAATACTTTTGGTCATTATGAATTCAGTTATTATACTCACGTCGATAAATAGGTAGGTACTTTCAACTTTTACTGTGATACAAAATAATATTGGCACGATTACGAAACTGAGCTCAAAATTAAAATCCAAGATGGCGGCTAGGAAAATTTTAGGTTTTTCCGTCATGGGTGTCGTTTTCATGGTTTTTGGGGTCGCTGATTACGAAAATGAGGTCAAAATGAAAATCCAAGATGGCGCCGACGAAAAATTTTGGTTTTTCCGTCATGGGTGTCGTTTTCATGGTTTTTATGGTCGCTGATTACGAAAATGAGGTCAAAATGAAAATCCAAGATGGCGCCGACGAAGATTTTTGGTTTTTCCGTCATGGGTGTCGTTTTCATGGTTTTTGGGGACGCTGATTACGAAAATGAGGTCAAAATGAAAATCCAAGATGGCGGCTAGGAAAATTTTTGGTTTTTCCGTCATGGGTGTCGTTTTCATGGTTTTTGGGGTCGCTGATTACGAAAATGAGGTCAAAATGAAAATCCAAGATGGCGGTAAAAATTTTTTAGGTTTTTCCGTCATGGGTGTCGTTTTCATGGTTTTTGGGATCGCTGATTACGAAAATGAGATCAAAATAAAAATCCAAGATGGCGCCGACGAAAATTTTTGGATTTTCCGTCATGGGTGTCGTTTTCATGGTTTTTGGGGTCGCTGATTACGAAAATGAGGTCAAAATGAAAATCGAAGATGGCGCCGACGACAATTTTTGGTTTTTTCGTCATGGGTGTCGTTTTCATGGTTTTTAGGGTCGCTGATTACGAAAATGAGGTCAAAATGAAAATCCAAGATGGCGGCTAGGAAAATTTTAGGTTTTTCCGTCATGGGTGTCGTTTTCATGGTTTTTGGGGTCGCTGATTACGAAAAGAGGTCAAAATGAAAACCCTAGGTGGCGGTCAGGAAAATGTTTGGTTTTTCCGTTATGGCTGTCGTTTTATATATATATATATAGTCGAAAAACCAAAATTTACGTCGGCGCCATCTTGGATTTTGATTTTGAGCTTATTTTCGTAATCAGCGACCCCAAAAACTATGAAAACGACACCCATGACGGAATATCCAAAAACCGTCGGCGCCATCTGAGATTTTCCTTTTGACCTCATTTTCGTAATCAGTGACCCCAAAAACCATGAAAACGACACCCATGACGGAAAACCTAAAATTTTCGTCGGCGCCATCTTGGATTTTCATTTTGATCTCATTTTCGTAATCAGCGACCCCAAAAACCATGAAAACGACACCCATGACGGAAAAACCAAAATTTTTCGTCGGCGCCATCTTGGATTTTCATTTTGACCTCATTTTCGTATTCAGCGACCCCTAGAACCATGAAAACGACACCCATGACGGAAAAACCAAAAATTTTCATGGCCGCCATCTTGGATTTTCATTTTGACCTCATTTTCGTAATCAGCGACCCCGAAAACCATGAAAACGACACCCATGACGAAAAAACCAAAAATTTTCGTCGGCGCCATCTTGGATTTTAATTTTGAGCTTATTTTCGTAATCGTAATATTTGTATCACTGTAAAAGTTGAAAGTACCTACCTATTTATCGACGTGAGTATAGTAACTGAATTCATAATAACATTTCATAAAAAAATATTTCTTTGAATGCCATATCTATTACTTCTTAGATCTGTGAATTTTACTTGTCTTCGTATGAAGTTCGCCAGGTGGCGCAAGTAATAGTTTACGAAGTATTGTAGAGGTGGGGTGCGGCAAAGAGGGAGCAAATGCTCAAGGTTATTTGCTCAGGGTACCACCTTAACATAGCTGTACGCACCACGTAACCGAGCCGCAGCCGCAGCCCGCGTGACAGCATCCACTACTCAGCCAACTCAACACTAGACGTGTGCTTTGGCGTTTTTTTTTCAGACATTGGGGAAAAGTTGTAGCTGTGCGAGGTGGTCGCTGGACGGCTGGAGGCGCTGCTCTCGGCAACAAGCGGTGTCCTATCCCGCCTATCCCGGTCTCTTTTATCACAAGCTGAGGTTATCGCCGCCGCCGCCCCCGTCGGGCCTGCGGGTTGTTCACAAGAGAAACCGCGGCCTCGACATAAAGGGCTAAGAAGGAACATGGGTGGTTTTTAGTCAGTAGAAGTCTGACACTCCCTTTCGCTCTGCCCAAGAGCGGGACTATTTGATGATTATCCAACCGCCCAAAAACAAACGTTATCGCTTCAGGTCCCATTTGTTTGATTGATTTGGCCGCGGTGTGGACTGGGGACTTTGGTAGGATCCCTGCAGTTAGAGTGCATACCTACGTGTCGTGCCCGTGTGTCCCGGTGGGGGCGGTGCGTGCTAACCAGCGCGTGCAGCGTGACAGTGACATCGATACGAGTGCAGGCGCGCGCCCTTCGAACCGGAACCTTCTTCGTGTTGGAGTAGTACACAGCTGTATCTAATGTAACCTGATGAATGTAACTAATCGTTGGTAACGGTGCGCGGTGTGCACAGCTGTGAGTGCTGTGACACTCAGATTAGTGAACAATACGTAATGAATCATACCTTATTAGGCAATTAACAGTCGTCCTCAGCCTCATTACGTTGTGTCCACAAAAACAATCGCGAAGTGAACAATTCGATTTGGTTCATTTGTTTGAATATTGAATTGAATCCATATTGAATCACATTGTTGGTGAAACAGATTGTGTGGCAGAGCGGCAGTACCGCACTAGTGGCAGTCGACACTTGGGCAGTGTTCGCCTGGTCGCAGTGTCGCAGTCGCAGGTGACGCGAGGTGTTCGCGCGCGCTCGCAAATGTCACACGTTCTTTAATATGGAATGTTGTTTCAGCACCAATAAGATGTGCATATGTTAACATTTTCACAAGTATTGCACTTCACACACACAAACACACAACACGTCTGGAGCACACACACACACAGTCTGGATGTGACTGTCTCGTGCCACTTGTGCACAACTACTGAATGTACAGGAAATATATTCATATAATAATAAGAACTAGTATACATACCGCTATTGTTATTGTTTGATGAAGTAGGTAATTCACTTGATTATAACTTTTTTGGAACATACTATTCACAAATATAAGCTAAAAGTATGGGCTAAGTTCCAGTTCACTGAGTGGGTACATACACACTGATTAGAGAATCAATGTTATTACACAAGCTTGCAATTAATTAAGTCAATATGTAATATTATCAGAGTAAGAGTAATGAGCTCTGCTGTCACCCAACACTGATTACGTGACTGATAACACACAAGTGTTGCTCATAGCTCACAGCAGTAGGACCTGCTAATTATTTAAATATTTATACACACACTGAACATGTTGCAACACTGGAACAAGCTGGCCACTGGGCACTGGGCTGGGGCTAGCTGAATGCGAGCCCTTGATCCAACTGCCTGTGGAAGCTCGTGTGACTATACTGCCATTATCTTTAGTATGCTTTTAAAAGATATAGTCAAGTGCCTGTAGGTATGTGCTATGAATCAAGTTGGGTTTTTTCCGTTTCAATAATTTCCCCTTTCAGTGATATATATGCCTAATGCGGGCACTTCATGAAATCAAAGCTGATCTTATCTCTGGCTATCTCCCTTCCTTGTATTGATGACACAAGCAGTGAAGCACACTTCAGTCTGCAAGTGGTTGTCCTTGCCCATATTTATTTATTTAACACTTCAAGCACAAAGTAAGGATAGGTCGCGGGAGCAAGGTCAAGTACTCAAAGTTTCCAGGAAGTGATGTCACGCTGGCCAGAGCAACCTGGTGCCAGTGTGGTGGTCACCAGCCTGCTGCCATCTCGTGTGGAGACTTGATACATGTTTCAGTTACCTTCAGTTAGTAGTTCCATCACAAACTGTGTTATTTAATATTATGTAAATAAATGAGTTAGAAGCGCTGTCTGCATTGGATGTGAGTGTACAGTGTCGTGCTATTGTCTACACTAATTAGTTACCAAAGGCTGCTTGTAATGAGTGCTTCACTGAGGAGTGAGGGATCTGCATTATGTGTGTGTTCACGGTCCACTTGTGTGGATGACAGCTAAGTGACCATATTGTTGTCCCAGCCACAAAGCCTGAGCAATGAGATGCCGTCACAACAGCAGCCTGTGTCAATGGCCACGTACCTAATGTATTGACATGCGTGTATCCCCCCACACTTCACTATATGCATGCTACACATAGTATACACAACACTCACTCATGTCCACACGTTGCACTCCTGCCAAGTCTTATTATAATATAGCTACAGATATCTGTTTTTAAGAGTTACAACAGATACAAACAAAGAGGTCAACGCTGCACGTTAACATTTTAGTGATTATTAACATTTATTAGTGCAACCGAGATGTTGTGTAAACACGCGCGATTCACTCGCGGTGCATTGTGTGGCACATCCACACACCGCGCGCCGCGGGAGACTACGACACACGACACTCTCCTTCACCACACATTACTACATTCCCAAGTGCTTCACCACAGAGAAGCCCTGCAGTACTGCTGAACTGCACTACTGCTTGTACTCGTCAAGTCGGATTTACTTATATTGAACGTAAGGTAAACACTGGTATTGTCAACATTCGCGCATCACGCGAGCACACAAGTACAGAGTAACGCTGCTGCTGCACTCACCATGCTAGGCTGGTCGGCGCGGCCGGAGCGGGCGGTCGGCCGCGGCAGGTCGGCTTGCGGCGCGCAGGCGGAGGGCGAGCGGCGGGCGGCGGCGCTGGCTCGCATGGGAGCGGGCGAGGCTCAACTCCGCACGCCTTAGACTCCAATGCAACACTCACACACAATCCCGTTCCTTGTGTCGAGTTTCCCAGCGAGGCTTGCGATCCTAAAAGATCGACCCACCGTACACTCCCGTCAACTCCGACATGACTATCACCAACAGAGTAAGAAAACTGACTGACTATTATTAACTAATTTATATGTCGTGAATAGTGCAGACTGTGCGTCCACAGTCAATATCGATATGTTTTTTATACTGACGCCTTGATTTCAACCCATTAGAAAGCTCATTGATACAATACAGGAAAACTTGAAACGATCATCTTTTCAAATTTGAATTAGTTCTGGCGTCTATCTATTTATTATGCGTAGTAGATCTAATGTGAACTCTAGTTTAATGTTAAGGCGAACAGGTAGTAATTTATTTTCATTCAGATGTAGACCTTACAGTTCAGCTGTATGTAAAGTAAAAGTTAAGTTTTTAATGACACATAATTTATACCTATTCCGAAGAAGCTCAAATTAATGTAGTCCGGATCCAGTATTAAGTAATTACAATAGTTGCTATAATTTTAAATTATTATAAGTACTTATTTTTATTATTATAGCTAGCATAAGTTGTCCCACTGCTAAGCAAAGGCCTCCCTCCATTCCTTATTTTTAAATACGCAGTAATTATTCATACAAGGTGAGAAAGACGCTGCCGCAGAAACGGTTACACATACACACACTACTTAAACTGCTAAAAAAAAACAATTAATTTATTGTACTTAGCATACCTACATTTTGACATTGTAGTCTTTGAACTTTTGTAAAAATATCTGTCTTTTAAAAAAACGGTTTTCGTTTGTTACCTAAGAACTGACATTATACTATTTAAAGCTAAATCATCATCTATAGATAAAACTCAACTTACTGTTTGTAAAGTTTATACTGTTGGTCGACCGTAACTATCGATGGTCGTTGGTAGCTGGTAGGCACATCACTAAAAGCTCGCATGAATGACGTAGTTTATTGACAGTTACTTCGCGTTTTGTTGTTGCTGAGTATCTTGTAGCGAATCTTGGTAAAATACGTAAATTACCTACCTATGATTGAAAACTTGAAAATAATTCACATTACAGATTATTATTAAACTTGTAAAAGTTTGAAAATTAATTATTGTTGAACTATAGAAAATAAGCTCCCTAGAATAAGCTCTTACTAAACGCAACTTTACCACTTATTAGTCACAGCCACTGTAACTCCGAAACTAAAATTATTATGTCTATGAAGATTACACAGTTGAAACACGGTTGAAATTTGTTAGTTAAGGCAAAAAAAAGATTTAGGGCTCGTTTACGGAGACGTGGGGCGTTGCGCGGCGCGTGCAGAAGGCTCGTCTCGTGCTTTTACTGAGACGGGTCCACCGCACCAAACGCTGCGTTTTAAACTAACGAGCGAAAAAACACTTCTCGTAAAATCAACGTTTGAAATCGTTAACTTTTTAACCGACTTCCCAAAAAGGAGGAGGTTCTCAATTCGATTGGTATGTTTTTATTTCTATGTACACCGATTACGCTGCGATTTATGATCCGATTTACGTGATTCTTTTGTAGTTTGATGCGCAATAGTTGCCATTTGGTCCCATAAAAATTTAGCATGGTTTGGCCCAGTACTTTTCATTTTATGATCATTTTTTTATAATTTATGAACATTTTTCGTTCGTTTTTTTTATGTGTTCGCGTCGTTTATGAACCAATTTTGATGATTATTTTTTTAATGGAACGGAGATATATTATGGGTGGTACCATGATATGGAAACCAGATCCTGGTGATGGAATCCCAGAGAAATCGAGGGCAACCCTCAAACATAGGCACGTATTACGTGTTTCGTGCTTTTTCTGACGCTATACAAGTATAGGTTTCATAATAAATATTTCTTGACACACTAAACTAAAAACTAAAAATAAAAAAAACTTTTTTGCAAAAAAAACAACCGACTTCACTTCGAAGAAAAATCAGCTTCTGAAGTCGGTGGCAAAAAAAGCCAAATCAAACAAACAAATGTCATTTTTCTTCTGAAGTTTATTTTTCACTTTTTGGTGTTTTTGAAGTCGGTTGTTTTTTTTTCATACATCATTAAGTGTTTGAAATAAAAAACGCAGCACGCGCCGCGCGACGCCCCGCCTGTACGTAAACATGCACAGGAGGCTCCACAGTTCCACACCCCGCACGAGTAGGTTTGAATGATGATGTTGATGTTTTTTCATCACCACTCATTCCACTCAACAATTCGAAGGCATGACATCTACCAGTACCAATCCGCACTGGGGCCGCGTGGGGGATTATTCCCGCTCGTAGAGAAGAGGCCTGGAGGCCTGTGTCAGGCTGTGTCCCAGCAGTGGGAACTTATACTTACGCTGATTATAATGATGAAGTTTTTCTGAGCTACATATCGGGTGAGTTAATTTATACGTAGGTGGGTGGGTACCATGGAGGTGGGTACAGATTGTGCCACACGACTGTGAAGGGTATAGTGGGAGAGGGGAGGGGGGGGGGGGGGCGCTGGGCGCAGATGCGCGCCTGATGACTGTGACGAGATGCTTAACCACATTTAAATTCAATTGAATTCATCGACGCATAATCAAATACTTAACTTTGTGAGTGTTGTGACATTTTGTTGTAGTTACCTATTCATCCCCGTCAACTTTAAGTTAAGGTATTATGTATGATTTATGCATATTCTAGTCGTCCTAGGTAGGTAGGAGTCCCAGGACGTGTACATAGTAGTCAAGTCGACAATTCAAAAATTCAATTCGTTTATTTGGAGATCCAAAACCTCAGTAAATACATAAGTATAAGCACAACTTTAAGCTGTGAGCCTTTCGGTGTTCACGCCAATAATGCTAGTATCGTGGCACAATCAGCAAGTCCCACGTCGGGCGCCATTACAGTGCGCGGACCAGAAAATTGAATCAGGAAGCGCACACGCTCTGGCGCGCGCTGATGGCAAATGTATTGCGTCGGCTGTTATCGCGGCGCGACAGACGCGACGTGCGACGTGCGGTACTCTCGCTCCGGCCGTGCAGCAGGCGACACCATGCAGGAGTCGGGCGACTCGTCCGGCGCCATCGCGTTCGCGCTCATCTACTTCACGTTCTTCCTCGACAACGTGCTGCTCACTGTGCTGGGTGAGTGCTGTGCGTGCATTCCTACTGCGCCGTGCTGTGCTGTGTCTGATCCGTGTGTCGTGCGCAGTGCCCATCATCCCGGACTGGGTGCGCGGCGAGGCGCTGGTGCTGTGGAGCACGCAGGACGCGCCGCTGGCCAGCCTACTCAACCACACCGTGCGGCACATCGACACCGACACCGGTCAGTGCTCACCTGCTCACCTACACCTAACTAATACTAGCTGTGGACTGTGGACCACGCAGGACGCGTTATTTATTTAAAGTCGATTAATGAGATTTACTTTCTATCATCAGGTCAACCTAATAGCCTGAAAGATTATAAATATCGGCCCATTTGTACTACGTATAATTGTGAAAAAAGTATCTTTCAACTCCTAACTGTTGAGGAGTTGTACCTTCCATCATCAGCGTATCCACATGAGATTATAATTATCAGACGCGATCTTGACGCGACTTGAACAGCTTTAGGAAATATTTGGAAAACATTATAAGTGCTTCGATTTCCCTGGGATCCCATCATCAGATCCAGACTTCAAATACAAAAAGAATTTTAAAATAGGTTTACAATTGACGGTGATAAAAAAAACATACATGACATACACACGAATAGAGAACCTCCTCCTTTTTGGAATTCGGTTAAAAATATTGTGAAATAATAAGCTTTAAAAGTGGTTTTTAACCGACTTCAAAAAAGGAGGTTACTATGTTCGTGTGTATGTATATATGTATATTTTTTTTTATGTATGTTACCTGATTTCTCCCCCGTTTGTGGACCGATTCTCAAAATTCTTTTTTTATTTGAAAGAGTATACTCCTGAGGTGGTCCCATTTTTTTTGGTGAAGATCTGGTGCTGATCTTCGGAGATATACAAACTCTTCAAAAATATACGGCAAATCTGTCGTAATTGCTGGAATCGCTTGGATGTTTATTGAATATACCATTATCATGACGTAACATCACGCCTGTATGCTCTGAGGGGGTATGCAGATGTGTACAATACACATTTTTTTAATTGTTATATGAATTTCATAGACACGTATTACATGTTTCGTGCTTTTTCTGGCGCTATTCAAGTATTCGCATCTAGCAGTCATCACTTTTATTCATGTTGATGAGCTGATAATGGAAGGTATACTACTCCTCAACGGTTAAGAGTTGAAAGCAAAAATAGGGGAATTTTGAAGGTTAAGGGTTAGGTTTCTTAGTTGAATGTTAAATGCATAGTAAATATTTGTATAGGATATAATATAGGTACCTATTACAACTAAAAATGAAAAAATAAGAAAAACTTTTTTGCAAAAAAAACAACCGACTTCAAAAACACCAAAAAGAGAAAAATAAACTTCAGAAGAAAAATCAGCTTCTGAAGTCGGTGGCAAAAAATAAAATCAAACAAACAAATGTCACCGACTTCAGAAGCTGATTTTTCTTCTGAAGTTTATTTTTTGTTAGAAGTGTCCCCTCTTTTTAGGGTTCCGTAGGTACCTCAAAAAACCGACACAACGTACGTGGCGTGAATATGTTATGTACTGGTGTAAACAATAGACATACTTACATGTGAACTGATTTCAGCAATCCCAGTCCATTTGCTATCATTTATTGAGGAGTTCCGTTGCCTATCTCCGAAGTTCTTCATCAGATCTTCACCAAATAGTTTTTATAACCTTTGTAGTGAGTACAGGCGTGATATTATGTTGTGTGATGGCGTAAACAATGCTTAGATATGCTATAGCAACAATCGCGGTTAATCTGCTGTTATTTATTGAAGAGTTCCCCCGATTTCTACAAGATCCCATCATCAGATATTGAAATGGTGACAATGGGACCACACGGGAAGCACCAGCTTTCAAATAAAAAAAGAATTATGAAAATCGGTTCACCCAGTCGCAAGTTATGAGGTAACAAACATAAAAAAAAATAGTCTAAAATTGATAACCTCCTCCTTTTTTTGAAGTCGGTTAAAAAGAAAAAACGCACAGAGCGGTCTCCCTAGTTCCCTACCGCTCTCCCTAGTGACAGACTTCTACGGACTAAAAACCACCCATGTTCCTTCTTACCTTTTTGTGTCCGGGGCCGCGGTATCTCTTTCAAGCAACCCGCATCCCCGACAGGATCCCCTCCCCCTACCACCAGCTAAACGATTGTTTATACTCGTACATAACGAAATTAAAAGGAAAACTATCACAACTTTATGGAGGCTTTACAAGTATACGAGAAATATTCGACCAACCTATTTATAAAATGTACTTGTACAACATTTATTTTCCAAATAATTTATGGGAGCACAGGTTTTTTTAAACTCTCAATGTAAGTTTGTTTTATTATTACAATAAAAATCATGGTTCGGAGGCAGGTAAGCAGGGACTAGGGAGGTTTAATCAGTTTACTAAGTCCACATATTATTTTGTTGGGCAACTACGGAACGCTACATTGTGCGTGGTCCTACATACACTTGGCCGGGTTTTTTAAAATTATTGTTTAAGTAAGTAGGTAGGTACTTATTTGTAAGTAGTATGAAAGATATACTTATAGGTACTAGACGGTGGGATTTGCAGGCGGTTATCGTTTCCCACCAAGAATCCCGTCCCGTGGAATAACCCACGGATTCTTACGAAGGGCTGGCTCACGGCTGCTGGCTGGTTTGTACCGCGCGCCTGCTCATACTAACACAATACAAGTTATGAACCCTCGGTCCCAGGGAGTAACAGCGTGCAGCATGCAGCTGCTCTATACTAATTGTCCAATTCAGGCGGCGGGTCGCAGGCGCTGGTGGGCGTGGTGCTGGGCGCCAAGGCGGCCGCGCAGCTGTTGGTGGCGCCGCTAGCGGGTGCCGCCGTGTGCCGCCGCGGAGCCGCGCCCGTGCTGCGCGCCGCCACCGCCACACTCGCCGCCGCCGCCATCGGTAGCACTACACTCACCGCACTCACTGCACTCACTGCATCGCCTCACCCATAGTAGTTTGCGAGTTTAATTACAATTAGCGACGTCACCCGATATGTTTTGGAAGTCTCTAAATCCGTTGAGACGTACACACACACTTCTAAAAGCAGGTAGAAGACATCGCAGCAGACGGAGGCGAAGATTGACTTCTATAGATTCCTAAAGGCACCTGCGAGCGAACAGGAGGACCTTTACTCTTGCAGTGTATCTATCTATGTTTGGTGCAGATATGTGTTCCACAGGGTTCGATTCTATGTTCGCTCTTTGAGTGACAGGTGTGTGTTGTGTGCAGTGTTCACGTGCGTGAGCGGGCGCGTGGGGTGGCGTGCGGCGCTGTGCGTGGCGCTGGGGCGAGTGGCGCATGGCGCGGGCGCAGCGCTGGCCGGCGTGGCGGGGCTGGCGCTAGCGGCGCGCGCCGTGCCCACGCACCAGCGCGACCGCGCCATCGGCGCTCTACTCGGCGCCGTGGCGCTAGGTACACACAGTACACACTACACACCCTGTCCCAGCTTAGGCTCATCCCACACACTCATTCTCATTCCTACCCTTAGGGATTTCCATGCTCCTATCGTTTTCCGTCACTCCTAACTCCGTAATTTTACCCGAGTCACACAGAGCGGGAATGCTTTCCCACGCAGCAGCAAGCAACGCCAAATGCGATTCCGTGTTCAAGCTCAAATATGTCTAGCGAGAGTAGAGCACAGCACAGATACATGTATCTGACTCTCCATGGTTCACGTTCATTGTTTTTGGTGTGATATCAACCGTGATAGGTATTAGACACAAGTGCGAGAGACCCTCATATTTGACCGAGCGGTGTGTTGTGGCAGGAGTGCTGGTGGGCTACCCGTTCGGCGGCGCGACGTACGCGCTGTGGTCGCGCGGCGCACCCTTCCTGCTGATCGCCGCCGTGCTGCTCGCCAACCTCGGTAACCATGGCAACCCATGCATTGCTTTGTTTTGGCGAACACGTAACGTCTGTGCACTCAGTTAATTGTGCATTGTTTATTCATTCCAGCCATGCAATACATGTTTTTGGATAATGAGGAATATAATCGCGTAAGTATATGAGTTGGTTTTGAAGTTATTTACAGCTGATGATCCAAATATCAAAGCTCTCTTCGAGCCACACCCGGAGTTTAGTTTAGTTAGAAATGATTGATGCTAAACCATCATGGAGGCACGCCTGGTGACGGTTTGGTATAGCCAGTCTGGGCTATACCAAACCGTCACCAGGCGTGCCTCCAAGTGCGCCCGATTTGTTTGTAAGGACCAATTAACACTCGAACGATCGAGGCACGGATATAGCACAGTATACCAGGAACTGCTCCATAAAGTTTGGTTAGGGCACAGCTATCCCAGTGCTAGTAAATGTGTGTGTGCAGCCTTGCATGGCGGGCGGCGCGGTGTCGTGGCGCGGCGTGCTGGCGCTGGCGCGGCGCGGCGCGGCGGGCGCGTGTGCTGGCGCCGTGCTGCTCACCACGTGCGTCATGGCCGCGCTAGAGCCGTGTCTGCCGCTGTGGATCGTGCACAAGTTCCACGCGCAGCGCTGGGTGACGGGCGCCGTGTTCGTGCCCGACAGCGCGGGCTACCTCCTGGCCGCTAGCCTGTTGGGCGGCGCGGCGCGGCGGCTGGGCGCGGAGCGGGTGGCGCTGGCGGGGCAGCTGGGCGTGGCGCTGGCGGCGCTGGCCGTGCCGCACGCCGTGTCCGTGCCGTGGCTGGCGCTGCCGCACGCGCTGCTGGGCGCGGGGCTGGGCGCGGCGGACGCGGCGCTGGTGCCGGCGCTGCTGGCGCGTCACCCGCAGCGCGCGCCGCACGTGGCCGCACTGCTGCAGGCCGCCTCCAGCGCCGCATACGCACTCGGTAACGGTCTCGCTATAGGTCGCTAAGGGGTGTCGACGGTGTATGGGTAGCCTTAGACAACGATTGTACTTCGAACAGGGACGAGAATAGCAATATCATCGTCTCGTTTCGTCATGTTGGGGTTTGTATGCGTGTGTGCAGGGCCGGTGGTGGGCGGCGCAGTGGCTTGGTGCGTGGGCTTCGAGACGGCCCTGCGCGCGCTCGGCGTGCTGAACCTGCTGTACCTCGCGTGCCTGTACCGCGCGCTCGTGAGACACCCGCTCTCCGAACAGGTAACACGAGAGGGAGGCAGTACATACTGCTCAATGTTTGCTGAGCTGCAGGTGTTCAGTGTGTGTTGGTGTCCGCAGTGGGGCGCCGGTTCGCCGGACGACGACAGCGAGGAGGAGGACGCGGCCGCGGAGGCCACGCCACTGGCGCCGCTGGCAGCGCGCGCGGCTCTGAGCCCGGCCGCGGTCTTGTCTCACTAGCTACGCTACATGTCACGAAAACAACGAGTCTTCAATCTGTCTCGAATTCTCGATACCACTGCACACTGGCTACTGCTCTAGTATTTTGGTGTCACTTCTCATTCTTTATCCCTATGTACCTACTTACTTGAATTTTTTTGTAAGTTTTAAAGGTAGATTTAAATTATTATTATGATTACCTATATAATTATTAAGCCCCTACTGTCAGCCTACCTATAATAATTATATTGTATAGAAATAAATGCATACCTACTTACGTAACTACCTGTTGTTGTTTCTTTGCGATATCTTCTCGACTGTCTACAGGCGTTGTGTGCTCGTGTGCGTCCATGTCCATACACGACACTGGACGCCCAATGCAGCTACAGTGGCTACCTTACCCCACCACCCCCCACCCACTCACTCAGCATCTTCCTATCCTACTAGGTTAGAAGGAACCTTCTCCGAATCAAAGCTCCCACCTCGTAAAGTTGGGCTTTCTCAATGGAGCGGCAGCGTGTATGGACCAGTGGAGGCTGGAGCTGGAGCTATGCTACAACAAATGTTCCTGCCTTCTGCGTCTGTGGCCAAAACGACACCATGGTAGAAATTAAGTTTTGTTTATTTATTTATTTTTATTATAATAAACAAGCAAAGCCCCTAAGCCCTTTTTTTTTTTTTTTTTGGTGGGTGGAAAATCATCGAATAACCCCCCCCCCGCTCTTGGGCAGAGCGAAGGGGAGTGTCAGACTTCTACTGACTAAAAACCAAACCCATGTTCCTTCTTCTTCGCCCTTGTGTTGGAGCCGCGGTAACCTTTCGATATCCACAGCCCCGACGGGCGTCGGCCCTTGCGGGCCCCTCCTTGCTGACATCTAGAGCTCTTTGAGGCGCGCGTGGAACACGAACGCGCCGCCGACACGGTCTGTTGCCGTCATGACGACTCACCGTCCACAGGCCCGCATCTACGGCGGCCGGAGGTCATCGCGTGACCCCCGACGCCCGGAGCGCCTTCCGCGGCGGCTGGGACGTTGAGAGGTTCTCTCCCTCTCTCGTTCCGCCACCTCCTTCGCTAGCATTACTGCTTCGCAGAAGGAGGCGACGGCGTCCCATTCCTCCTCGCCCCGGACCATGGCTTGCACCAGGGCCGGGCGCGAGAGAGAGGTCGCCGCCGCCGATCGCCGCTACGAGCACACGGCGGGGCTCTGCCCAAGCAGGGCACGCCTCCACAGTGTGCTCCACCGTGTCCTCCGGTCGATCCTCGCAGTGGAAGCATCCGGAGCCCCTAAGCCCTAAGGCAAAGAGGCAGCGACCCCGCAGCAAGTTGTTGGTATACACTAGTCTCTGCACTCGTTACGTCCTCATTAGGGCGCCTCCTTGCGACGCGCCGTGACAAGCCACGCTGACATCACGTTTCGACGTTTGAAAGTTCATTTGTTTATAATCAACAGTCGTGGCCGACGGATCCATGTCAAAATTACCGTAGTTTTACGTAACGCAAAATAATTCAATGATATAAAATTTCAGTGCATTATAAACCTAAAACAAACAAGTAACCCACAGAATGGCGGCGAAACCATTGGGTGAGTGATTCTCGTAAGCGATAGTTGAACCAGCGCACAGGGCCCCGAGTCTGCTATTCAATAGTGTCAGAATGGTCGATCATTGATCTCATAATGGTTGATTGACGACAAGTCAAAAAGTACCTTAAGTCGACAGGCATAAGGTACTTTTTGGCTTGTCATAAATCAACCATTATGAGATCAATGATCGACCATTCTGACACTATTGAATAGCAGACTCGGGGCCCTGTTTACCAGCGCTGTACACTGTCTCCTGAGCGATCGATGGTGGCCAACTACTCTAGCTAGGCACTGGCGCACTGGCCGTGCTCTGACGTGACTTGCGCTGTCCACCCGACCGCATTGCCTGTTGCAACTCGAGACAGCATTTTTATACAATGGTGATGAAAATCTTCGCTTATCATATTCCCAAAAACACCAAAAAGAGAAAAATAAACTTAAGAAGAAAAATCAGCTTCTGAAGTCGGTGACTATTGTTTGTTTGACTTCATGTTTTTGCCACCGACTTCAGAAGCTGATTTTTCTTCTTAAGTTTATTTTTCTCTTTTTGGTGTTTTTGAAGTCGGTTGTTTTTTTTGCAAAAAAGTTTTTTTATTTTTTCATTTTTAGTTGTAATAAGTACCTATAAATGTATATATCCTATACTTACAAATATTTACTATGCATTTAACATTTAACCAAGAAACCTAACCCTTAACCTTCAAGATTCAACTATTTTTGCTTTCAACTCTTAACCGTTGAGGAGTGGTACTACTCCTCAACGGTTAAGAGCATGAAGACAAGTTATGACTGCTAGATGCGAATACTTGAATAGCGTCAGAAAAAAGCACGAAACACGTCATACAGGTCTATGTAATTCATATATAACAACTAAAAAAATGTGTATTGTACACATCTGCATACCCCCTCAGAGCATACAGGCGTGATGTTACGTCATGATAATGTATATTCAATAAACATCCAAGCGATTCCAGCAATTACGACAGATTTGCCGTCTATTTTTGAAGAGTTCCATTGTATATCTCCGAAGATCAGCACCAGATCTTCACCAAATTAAAATGGGACCACCTCAGGAGTATACTCTTTCAAATAAAAAAATATTTTTGAGAATCGGTCCACAAATGGGGGAGAAATCAGGTAACATACATAAAAAAAAAAAAAAAATACATACACACGAACATAATAACCTCCTCCTTTTTCGAAGTCGGTTAAAAATCATGTAAGATGCGTTCTTAGCTACTCTAGCGCAGAGCTAACGCCTTTTGTGACTATTGAACACCTCCAATGAACAACAGGATCGCACATATTGAACCAGAAGCTGCTTAACTGCTAGCTGGCGCCCTATCGTTGGTCAAGTGGCCGTTAGCGCGACAATGTAAGACCCCAAAGTCGGCAGTCGCGCTGCGCGACTGCCGACTTTGGGGTCTTACATTGTTGGGCTATTTATTTCAGGAAATTCATGAGCAGCCTGAGTTTTCACCCCAAAATTCAAAGTAGGTAATAAATAGCTTGACAAAGTTCAAATTCCATTTCAAAACTCTACTGCAAATGGTGACTCAAAATTCGATTAAAGTAGAATGTAGAAAACTAGAAACGTAAGTAAAAAAGAAATTTTGAAAAAACCCACGACTGTTAAAAATTAATTGAAAAAAGGATAAAATAACATAAAACACCCACCTTAAAAAACACAAAAATGTCCGTCGGGGGCTGCCATTAAATGAACTAGTTTTGCAATGTTCAGCTCCCGACGGACATTCTTGGGTTTTTATAAGGTGGGTGTTTTATGTTATTTTATCCTTTTTTCAATTAATTTTTAACAGTCGTGGGTTTTTTCAACATTTTTAATTTTGCTTTTTATTTTAAACTTTTTACTTTTTTTTTTTTTAAATTATGTAAAATCATGCATGCACCAATCAAACCTAAACCCATAACTGAAAACTGAATCAAAATCGGACTTGTAGTTTTGGAGAAAAATGGCAACTTTGATTTGCACAAAAAATGTTTGCTGCAGCGCCCCCTGGTGGGTTGTCACCGTAACACCTATCTAAGAACATGCACCAATCAAACCCGAACCCATAACTGAAAACTGAATCAAAATCGGACTTGTAGTTTTGGAGAAAAATGGCAACTTTGATTTGCACAAAAAATGTTTGCTGCAGCGCCCCCTGGTGAGTTGTCACCGTAACACATATCTAAGAACATGCACCAATCAAACCCGAACCCATAACTGAAAACTGCATCAAAATCGGACTAGTAGTTTTGAAGAAAAATGGCAACATGTGTTTGCACAAACACACAAACAAACAAACAACCTCTCACCCCAAACGCATATACCGTCTCCGTTCCGTCGTGGGTAAAAATCCAATTAAAAGAAACACAGTACAATGCCGTATTTTTTGGTGTACTTCGTGTACGACTACAGCAAGTCGTGTTTAGTAAGTTGGTTTCAGTTTTATGTTGTTGTTTCGTGTGTAGATATCGATACCTATTGCTAATGAAGATTTCTCTAAATTAGAGAGAGTTTTGCTACCTATATGAAATGTTTGTTAATGATGTATGCAGGCCCCGGGCCGGGCGCGTACAAGCTGCCGACGACGGTGGGCTTCCCGTCGCACGACCCGTCGCGCTACCGCAACCCCATGTTCTCGTTCGGCACCAACGCCGGCTACCGCGTCAAGGTATGCCAGCCCGTCTATTACTACACCCTCAGGATCACGTACACTAAGCAAGCAGCGCCACCTTACTGACGCCGCGGCTGAGCGTGGAACTAACCTTACCACGATGTATTGTTCCCCGAACGTGCGAGTGCCAGATGCCAGTGCAGCAGTGGCCTGAGACTGGTGTTTATGTTCCCAGGGGCTGGGCCCGGGGCCCACGTACCGCATCGACCGCGTGACGCGCGACGGCAACATGACATCCCCAGCCTGGAGCTTCGGCGCGCGGTTCGCGACGCGCTCCACGCTGCGCACGCCGGGGCCCGGGGCCCACGCGCCCGAGCGCTGCCCGCCGATGCGCGAGCCGCGGGCCCCCGTGTACTCCATGGGCGCGCGGCTGGGTTTCGCGCTGAAGCGGCTGGGGCCCGCGCCCAACGCGTACGCGCTGCGCATGGGCTCCGGAACGCCGGCCTACACGATGGGGGCCCGCGTGGGCTTCAACCTGAAAGCCAAGTCGCCGGGGCCCGCCGTTTACTTCCAGAAGGACACCAACGTGTACAGATGCAAGTGAGTACCACATTTACTACACTTTCAGTGGCATTCCCCAACTAAACAATGACTCACGTGTGTGTGTGTGTGTGTGTGCAGACAGCCGGTGTACTCGCTGGGCGCGCGGCTGGAAGGCGCGGGCAAGGCCACGCGCACGCCCGGCCCCGCCAACTACCCACCCAACCTCTACAACGTCAAGAAGGTAACCACCCTCCACCCTACCCTGTCTGACACTCACCCTTGCTTGAATCACCATTTATTTCCATCAGTGTTTCAGTCACGGTACGTAGCATAGTAGGTATCGGTTTGAAGTGCAACTGGTGCTGTATAGTGGTGTGTTGTAACGTTTCAGAACCCATACTCGTACTCGTTCGGCACGAAGCACGGCGACTACGCGCCGCCGCTCATCGTCAAAGAGGACACCATGGACTGTCTGTAGTGCCACGTGATGCTTCGCGTTCACGATCCACATTGTTGCGAGGTGGATCTCTGGGTATAGCAATATCCTGGTAAAGCTTCGCCCATGTTCTAGCGGTGTTCGTTTTTCCGAAAATTGTTAGAAAGTGTATATTTCAGGTTTCTAATGCTTATGGTGCAAAGTGATGTCAATGTGCTAGTTTAAGTAAACGGTAAAAAAATCGTACACTCCAGCGAAGTAACGTCGGCTTGTATTAGATAACAACGACGA
Source organism: Diarsia mendica (assembly GCA_949316265.1). NCBI lineage: Eukaryota > Metazoa > Arthropoda > Insecta > Lepidoptera > Noctuidae > Diarsia > Diarsia mendica. Next base: position 133,452 of record OX438910.1, read on the forward strand.
CGACGACGACGACGTTTGGTTTGATTGCAGTGCCCGACAGGGTCCACAATGATCATAACTTTGTAAAACCTACCATTTAAGTAAACTTGTGGAAGCAATAAATATATTGAGTATTGAACAAATCACATGGAACATTAGTACAGTCACGGACTATAAATGATGAGCCACTTGCCACCATTCGTATTTTAGCCGTGTAATGCAAATAATAATAAAAATAATAAGTGGCTCATCATTTATAGTCCGTGACTGTACATTACTCACGTAGAATTGTAAAAGTATTTTAGGCAAACGTGGCGAATTATGTTAAAGTGCCGTGTTGTATAGTCGACCAAGAAATTGGTTTACCACTTTTGATGACATCTCCCAGTAACATAATTATTCGCTAAGGATGACAGATTGACAGATTCTGACGTGAAAATAGCACTTGATGTTTTGTACGTGCAAATGATATTCAACCTTAGAGTGGTAAACCAATTTCTTGGTCGACTATACCTACCTATGTATTGTTTATTATTTTTTGTGGACCGAGTGGAATATTTTTTTGTCTAAATTGTAATTTTCAACACACTATTAAATCAAGTCTTGAGAATTAAGGAACGTAAATGTTAGCAGAGTTGATATGGGCGATTTGAGTCATATATCAAACGAGATATCTTGTGTTATGAGACTTGTGCCACTTGTGTTGGATGCCTGTGCTAGGATGGAGCTGGATTTAAACGCGTTCACTGCTTTGCGTTACTGCCACTAAGGGTCAACTCACACCGAAAGAGCGGCGAAGGGCAGCGAAGCGGAAGTTTCATATAAATTTTAACTTTATTATCATTACCATAATACTTATTATCGCATGAGAAACTCGAACGAGTCGCTGCCCTTCGCCGCTCTGGTAATGATAATAAAGTTAAAATTCATATGAAACTTCCGCTTCGCTGCCCTTCGCCGCTCTTTCGGTGTGAGTTGACCCTAAGAGGTAGGTGTTGGCATTAGGATTTAGGATCGCACAAAACGCTCATAACTATGCGTGAACAGTTGTCTTATTTTCTCGACTTGGTTCAGTAGTGTATTTAGTAATGTATGTTGAAACACAAATCAAGTCATTTGCATTGTTTAGAGTCCTAACTATTGTAAATCGTTTGTGAACAGTTTGGTTTTGAAGTCTTTGTAAATGGAATAAAGCTTTAATTTGTATAACTTGTTTATTGTTTAACAATTAGTAGCTAGTTACATCTAAAATTATTTATTCACTATAAACACTCAGTAGTCTGCCACTGTCTTATATTGAACACACACTCGGAATCAGATTTGCTATTAAAATGTTCAAGTTATCTGTAACACTACACCTACAGCAGCTATCCTGAGGGCGCATTGTGAGGATAGCTGCTGGCTGCTGGCTGGTAGTGAGAGCTAGAACTTGCGCATGGAGCGCAGCTTGTTGTTGCGTCGCATGCCGGCCGCGCGCACGCGCAGCCAGTAGCGCTTGGTGCCGGGGTCCAGCGCGGCCAGGCGCGGCGCGGGGCCCGTGTGCAGCGACCACAGCCACTCAGGGTATGCGCTGTCCTCGCCTATCTGCAAACATGCAATTCAAACAGTATGTAAAATTAGTTTAGACCAACTGGCATTTTAACAAGACTGGTATTTCTAAAATCTACTTAATTTGTACTTAAACTAGATGATGCCCACGACTTCGCTCCCGTGGGATGTGTCACTAAAAAAATGTTTGGAGTGAAGCACCCCTAACACATTCTCATACCTCTACCTAAGTAAGGGTAAGAAATATAGATTAGGACCGATTCTCAGACTTACTGAATGCACATAATTTTAAAAATTGGTAAAGACATTTCCGAGGAGCATTGAACTAACACTGTAACACAAAAGTTTTTTATCTACCCAAATATCATAAACCCTCTCTAATGCGTTCAAAAACCATAGGCAATGACCAGCATTACCAACCAGCAGAAATTAACAGAACTGTAATGAGCTCATAACCTACTGAAAACAGTAGGTTATGAGTTTAAATTTGGAACAGGTGTCAAATTCAAGTGAGTGTGCTATTCTAGTATAGAATCTACATTAAAACAGATACCTATCGATACGAAACCCCAATTCAGTATGATTTTAATTATAAATCGCACGACATTTTGATCTCGAGTGATACAAGAATAGTGACTTTGTTCGTTTGCCTATGATTTAAAAAAATGACAGATATCTGAAACGCCGCCATTTCGAGCTGTCATTTGTTCGTTAGCTTTTTATTCCCTTTCATTGAGTAGACAAACTTTCTGATAAGTTCTTTATTTCTGTTGAAAATGAGTGATAGTGACTCAGAAATTAACATGAACACTCCGCCAGATATCGTAAATGCAGCGACGAATGCAACTAATAACCTGTTTATTTTTTATTGCAATACACTGGTAACAATGCTATGGTCATTTCCCTATGGTTCCTGAGCCCATCATAGAGCCCTTATGATATTCGGGTAGATAAATTAGTGTCTGACCATCTTCATGCAATAAACCAAATAATCGAAAAATACCAAGAGTACAACATCGGTGTTTATAATCTACCTTCAGATTTTTGATTTTCTCCGCCTCGGTGCGACAGAGGCGAAGGGGCGGAGGTAGAGGTCGAGCGCTGGGCTCGGCGTGAATAGTAGTTCGTATTGAGTCGCGCTGGGCGTCGAACGAATATTATAGTAGCCATAGAACGGGTGAAAGCGCACGCGCATTGATTAAATCGACTTGTGGAGTCATTTCGCGGCACCCAATTATACTAGTTAAGCAGTACGGTTAGCGACGCTGTGAATGTCGAACGGGTTATTGATAATATCATTGGTTTGCCTTGTCACGGGAGTGCTATTGGGAAGCACCGAGGCTTTTGTGGTTAGACTAATACGGAGTGAGTGTGGTGGCTCGCGTTAACGGCGTGGCTTGCAGCGACGTGGAAGAATCGTCCGGAACTACCAGCAAACCATCGCAAGGTCATATACACTCATTATACACATACACAGTTACACAACTTGCGAGGGGTCAAGGAAGTGAGACCGGCTCGAAGAAATGAGGTAAGAGTAGCTGTAAGTTCAGAAATTGTAATATTGTTCGGAGGCGCGTATCGCGTCTATTTGATCCCGTTAGGACGGCAGCTGTTCGGAGACCTGTCTTCCATGGGCCCGAGATAAGGTTCGGCTGAGTCCTGGCGCGATCAAAATTTGGTAGCAGAGCGTGGTTTATTTAAACCCACTTTGTAAAAATTAGTAGGTACTTGGTACCAATTTACTTTGTAAAAATTGTGTTCATGTACAAATTCAACTTGTAGGTAGTAGTACATTGACCTACATACCAGTGTACACCTCAAGTTGAGTTTGGAATTATTAATAATAAGTACATAAATGGAATGTGAATATTCGTTGATAAAATAATTTGTTATTTACGTTCGGTTACGCACAAATATAACCTCATCACAAATCGTGTTATGATTGTCAACATTTGAGACATAGAGGAATAACCTCTAGAGCACGTAGAGGAATAAGTTCAAGAGTTGGCATAGCGTCGTAGATTTATTCACTCAACGAATATATTATTATTGTTAGTTCCGGATACAATAATTGTTATTTTTTTTGGTTATTGTTATTTATTATTGCATAATCGCGTATTGAAGTTGGTACTATGGCTCCGTCAGTAACGAAAACTATCGCAGCCAGAATCGAAGCTGAATTGAGATGGTTTTCATCGGTTGTTACGTTGGTAGGTCGCACCGATCGTGAAGATGCGTTATTGTCACGCGCTCGGCAAGTTGACGAACGATATGACGCCGTGTTAAAGTGTCACGCTGAGTATTTAGCATGTCTCGAATCGACGGATCTGTCGTCGGTGGACAAGGATGCTCAGGTGGTACGGGGCAATGTGGACCAGTGTGGGGAAATGTCCATGAGCATAATCCAGGCGGCGGCCGACATTGAGCGATCGCGCAAGGGTGACGTCAGGGATTCATGTCGGCCAGCAGGCGTAGGGATTCAGGCGCCGTTGCCACCAGTACATGTACCCGAGTTTAGCGGCGAGTATGCCGATTGGCCGCGATTCCGCGATATTTTTAATAGTGTCGTGCATTCGCGTACAGATCTCTCGCCCGCGTACAAGATGGCTCAATTAATGGGTAGGCTTAACGGTGAGCCGCACGACATCTTGACCCACCTGGAGATTACGGACGCCAGTTATGAGACGGCATGGGGCCTATTAATCGACCGATATGATAATCGGCGATTAATAGTTGATGGCCTCATTGATAAGATTTTTGAAATCCCGAAGGTGTCTAACGTGTACGAAATAAGGTCGAAAATCCTTAATCCGGTCACGGTTGCGGTGAACACGTTAGATCGACTTAAGTTGTCGTTAGGGGACAATAAATATATCATCGTCAATAGGGTTTTACGGAAGTTGCCGATCGATGTGGTGGCGCGCTTTGAGCAGTCACATGGTGGCGAATCGACGGACCACCTCCCAAGTTACGATGACTTGAGGGTGTTTTTAGAAGGCGAGTGCCGGCGGGCGGATTGCCAAGGGGCATCCACGTCGCACCCTCCTCCGTCAACCCGACGTACGAGCGGGCCCAAGCCGGTTGAGCCCCGTCGGGGGGGGAAGAAATACCACGCCCTCCAATCGGAAGTGTGCGCCTTCTGTCGGAAGGAAGGGCACGGTCTCGCCGCATGCGCGGACTTTAAGGCGCAGCGGGTGCATAGACGAAGAGGGGTGGTCAAGCAGCGCTATTTGTGCTTCCGCTGCTTGGGGACTCACTTTGTACGTGAGTGCCACAGGACCACTAACTGTGGAACCTGCGGAGGAGCCCATCACGAGTTGCTATGCCTGGCGGAGAGTAGGGAGGTGCACGGAGCCTCGCCGGGAGGTCACCCCCCCTCTCCTAAGCCAGATTCGGGTGGTCGGTCACCCCCCCCTAGGGGGGGTGGGTCGGCCAGGAATCAGCGGTCGCCGCCCCCTCGGGGGGGTGGGCCAAGGGCTGATCCAGAGCACAACCCGATACCGTCGTCTTCCCCGCGGGGGGGGGATAGGCACCGAGACTCGGGCAGGGGCCCGGAGGTAGTACAGACGGGTTACGCGGCGTACTCGAATGCGTTGGGGGGCATGTTGCCACCCCCGAGTAGTCGCTTCTCCCCGCCTCTCGCAGAACGCCCTCGGCTGACGGCGCGCCCGCCACCGTTCGGAAGGATGCCAGTAGGCTACTTCCGACCGGCACGGATGTCACCGATGGGTCGGGAGGGTTACTACCCGGGTTGGGACCCGTATACTGGGACAGTATTTACTCCCCCTCCGGCAGGGGAGGAGGGAGGTGCCTCCTATTAGCAACTAGCAGCCTGTTCGTCAGTGGTGCCCACCCCGACAGTAACGGTATTATTACCGACGGCTAGGATTACTGTCAGGGGTACTGACGGACAGCCGGTGCACGTGCGAGCACTGTTAGATTCAGGGGCACAAGGTTGTATTGTGTCCAGCTGTTTAGTGAAAAAGCTGGGCCTTACATTAGAGCCATCACGGGATGGCGCCGTAGGTATAGGTGGCAATCGGGTGCCTCACCTCAGGGGTCAGACGACATTCCTGTTCGAGATGGGTGACACGGCATCGGTCACGCGGGTGAATGCCACGGCGATCGTTTTGGACGAAGTGGTTGGGGTCCTCCCTCAGACTCGGTTACCGTCTGCGGTAAAAGGGTTGACCAATGGATTGGAGTTAGCCGATCCCCACTTCGCGATCCCCGGACGGGTGGACGTCTTGCTTGGGTCTGACGTCCTCGGGAAGCTGCTCCGAAGCGGCAAACGGGAGCTGCAACCAAACGGGGTTGTGGCCATGCGTACCGCAGGTGGTTACGCGTTATTGGGCCCAGTACGGGAACCACAGCACTCAACGGATTATAGCTCCATATATTATGGCAGCGTGTTATCCGACGTCCTGCAACGGTTCTGGGCAACGGAAGAGCCACCCACCGCTCTTAGAAATAACCCACGTGATGAGGAGTGCGAAACATTCTATCGATTTAACACGGTGCGCCTCCCATCGGGTAGATTTATGACAAGGTTGCCATTTCTGTCAATTCGACCTCCGCTGGGGAGCTCATGGAGTCTGGCAGAAAAGCGGTTAGTGGCAATGGAAAGGCGCATGAAGCGGGACTCCAACTTCCGACAGAAGTATGTGGAGTTCATGCGCGAATACCTGACGTTGGGTCACATGTCGGTGTCCAGGGTTGACTATCGTCATGAGGAGCATTATGTGTTGCCTCATCATGCTGTTTTGAAGACACCTGACTCAAAGATTAGGGTCGTGTTCGACGGGAGCGCGGAGACGTCTAGCGGGGTGTCCCTGAATCAATGTCTCCATGCTGGTCCTAAGCTGACCAGAGACATTGCAGACATTCTCACGGACTTCAGGAGACACCAGGTTGTCTTCGTTACGGACGTACGGATGATGTTTCGTCAAACTGAGATTCATCCAGACGACCGTCGGTTCCAGCTGATATTGTGGCGAGAGAGCCCAGAGGAACCGATGGTCACGTACGAGCTCAACACAAACACGTACGGATTAAAGCCCAGCCCATATGTAGCCATGCGTACGCTACGAGAACTGGCTGATCAAGAACGGCTCCGCTTTCCCCGCGCGGCTGCTGTCATTGATAGGGACGTCTATGTAGACGACATTTGTACGGGCTCAGACAGTATTGAGCAGGCGCTCATCTTAAGGGATGAATTGGTGGCGCTCATGGCCTCCGGTGGCTATGAACTCAGGAAATGGCTGTCGAACTGCCCAGAGGTACTGGCAGGACTGCCAACTGAGTATCAACAAGACCCGCATTTGTTTGAGGATTCGGAGAATCTTCATGCGTTGGCCATTTTAGGGGTCCAGTATCGACCGAGTCAGGATGCCTTCACATACAGTTGTGAGGCCGAGTTGCTGTCGAAGACCTGGACCACGCGATCGGTCCTTTCGACTATCGCACGAACGTTCGATCCAACCGGTTGGATCGCGCCGGTCACGTTCATGGGAAAGTGCTTCATTCAGGAGCTTTGGTGGAGTTGTTGGTTAGGGACCGTCACACCAAGAATTCACACGCAGGCTGTAACACCCTTCTGGGCATTTTGCAGCGTGAATTTTGGATTTTATCGGCCCGCAGAATCATACGGAGCGTTGTGTTTCGTTGCTTGCCTTGTTACCGACTCAAGGCAGCCACAATGCAGCCACAAATGGGAGATCTCCCGGCCGATCGAGTCACGGAGGCTCGGCCATTTGCTGGCGTAGGGACAGATTTCGCGGGGCCTTTCATGGTCAAGACATCGCACCTTCGCAACGCGAAGTCGGTTAAGGCATATCTGTGTGTCTTCGTGTGTCTGGCGACCAAGGCCGTTCATTTGGAATTGGTGGCCGATCTCTCTACGGAGGCCTTTCTGGCGGCGTTAGATCGATTTGTTTCTAGACGGGGAGTACCGTCACTGATTCGGTCGGACTGTGGTACCAACTTCAAGGGTGCCGACCGGTGCTTAAAGGAAATTGTATTGTTTTTAAGTCAGAATGAGCGAGAGATTGGCACGGGCCTCGCCAGTCGGGGCATTTCGTGGTATTTTAGTCCACCTGGATGCCCCCACTGGGGTGGAATTTTCGAGGCAGTAGTCAAGTCTTCCAAGACTCACTTGTATCGGGTCATCGGCTCAACGATTCTCACCTTTGAGGAGTTGTCAACGGTGTTTTGCAGAATTGAGGCGGTCTTAAACTCGCGACCTTTGTGCCCGTTGAGCGCTGACCCGAATGACCTTGAGGCCATGACCCCAGGTCATTTTTTGATTGGCCAACCACTTAACGCCTTGCCGGAATATCCGTATACTGATGTCAAGTTGTACCGGTTGTCACGGTATCAGATGTTACGGCAAATGAGCCAAAATTTTTGGAAGCGATGGTCGCTGGAGTATTTGCATATCCTACAGCAACGCGTTAAGTGGACGGACAGGACGACCCCACCCTGCGTTGGAGACCTCGTTCTGGTTAAGGATGCTAACCTATCACCGTTGTGTTGGCGACGGGGGCGCATTGTTAACCTGATTACGGGCAAGGATGGGTTTCCAAGGATCGCAGACGTCCAGGTGAGGGACTCGATCCTTAGACGGGCAGTTTCAACTTTATCTCGACTCCCGGGAGTTTGAGCGGACCGACAACGGGTCGGTCCGGGGGGGGTGATTGTTTATAATCTACCTTCAGATTTTTGATTTTCTCCGCCTCGGTGCGACAGAGGCGAAGGGGCGGAGGTAGAGGTCGAGCGCTGGGCTCGGCGTGAATAGTAGTTCGTATTGAGTCGCGCTGGGCGTCGAACGAATATTATAGTAGCCATAGAACGGGTGAAAGCGCACGCGCATTGATTAAATCGACTTGTGGAGTCATTTCGCGGCACCCAATTATACTAGTTAAGCAGTACGGTTAGCGACGCTGTGAATGTCGAACGGGTTATTGATAATATCATTGGTTTGCCTTGTCACGGGAGTGCTATTGGGAAGCACCGAGGCTTTTGTGGTTAGACTAATACGGAGTGAGTGTGGTGGCTCGCGTTAACGGCGTGGCTTGCAGCGACGTGGAAGAATCGTCCGGAACTACCAGCAAACCATCGCAAGGTCATATACACTCATTATACACATACACAGTTACACAACTTGCGAGGGGTCAAGGAAGTGAGACCGGCTCGAAGAAATGAGGTAAGAGTAGCTGTAAGTTCAGAAATTGTAATATTGTTCGGAGGCGCGTATCGCGTCTATTTGATCCCGTTAGGACGGCGGCTGTTCTGAGACCTGTCTCCCATGGGCCCGAGATAAGGTTCGGCTGAGTCCTGGCGCGATCAATCGGATATACCTTGCCTTCATAGACTATTCCAAAGCTTTCGATAGTCTAACCCACAATGCCATATTTAACGCTCTGAACAACCAAGAGATAAATCCCACCTAGTACCTACATCAACTTGCTCCGTAACATATACACAAACAGCACTGCTTCAATTAGATTACAGACAGTCGGACCATCATTCCCCATAGAAAAAGGCGTCAAACAAGGAGACCCACTTTCACCCAAGCTTTTTAATAGTGCTCACTTGAAGAAGTGTTTAAAAAGCTTACGGCTAGTTGGGAGAGAAACGGCATTGAAATCGGTGGAGTGAGGTTAACCAACCTTCGCTTCGCTGACGACATTGTCTTATTCTCTTCCACGGCGGCAGAACTGGAGCTTATGTTGAACCAGCTCAGTGAGGCGAGCCTTGAGGTTGGACTCGCGATGAATATGTCAAAGACCAAACTGATTTCAAACACCACCCAACACAAGATCCGAGTAAATGGTGAAGAATTGCAATATGTCCATGAATACATCTACTTGGGCCAGTTAGTCTCTTTCCAGGCAAGACAAGACAAGGAAGTCGCAAGACGAACCGAAAATGCCTGGAAGAGCTACTGGTCCATGAAAGAGCTTATGAAGGGAGATCTTCCACTGTCACTCAAGAGAAAAATCATGGACATGTGCATTCTTCCCATTTTGACATATGGATCTCAGACTTGGTCTTTGACAAACATTCAAAAGTCCAAGCTCAAGGTTTGCCAACGTGCAATGGAGCGTAGTATCCTAAGCGTTAAACTAATAGACCGTATACGCAACACCACACTGCGCTCCAAAACACAAATCACTGACGTTGCTCAAAAAGCCGCTAAGCTGAAGTGGGACTGGGCTGGCCATGTCTGCCGTATGCCCAACGAGCTGTGGGCCAAAACAACCACGTTCTGGAACCCTGACACAGCCAAAAGGCGACGTGGTAGACCTCGAAGGAGATGGCGGGACGAGCTTGATAGAACAAACGACCAGTGGTCCACATTGGCCCTGGATCGCAAAATTTGGAAATCATGGGGGGAGGCCTTTGCCCTGCAGTGGGATGACACAGGCTAACAGTAACAGTATGCAACTATACATAATTAGGCATTACAACACTCGTGTGATGCTATTAAGAAACTCGCCTTCGGCTCGTTTCTTAAACCCACACTTGTGTTGTAATGCCCTTCATTATGCACAGTCGCATAAACTACTATTATACTGTAGGGGATGGGGTAGTCCTTTATGGCTTGGATCTTGTCATCCAGTGGTTGGATGCCTGCACGAGATACTCTGCAGCCGAGGAATGATTCACTCGATGGCCCGAGGCAATCCCTTCTGCCACGCACGTTTACGTCCGAGAACTCCTCGCGATTTACGAATCCGTGAAACATTTCCGACACTTCGTGGAAGCCAGGCACTTCAATACATTGATAGATAAAGTTCACTGAATATATGTGGGAGTGCATGAGCGAATGCTTGTTTAATCTGTGGTCGTATGAAAGGAAAGAATGAGATGAAGTATGTGGTGTGGGAAAGAGAGGACAGGACTATGGCGGACGGTTTTTTCAAGTGCTTGTATCGCTCTCAGATATTTTTCCTAAATAAAAGTCACAGTTGAAGATTTCAGGCTTTAATTTATCCCAAGTCCTACAAATTGGGGGCTCGTCCGGGATAAATACAAGAAACCTGTTTCGACACGAAGATTGGCGGGCTACGACGTAGGCGAAATACGCGAGCACGCGCAGGCGCAATAGTGCCATAGTCATCTCACGGGTGTGTGGTTGATTGAACGATTCCGACCGACATGCCTAAAGACGGAAGACGAAAAAGCCGGCAAGATGATTTTGCCGAGAACGACGAGCACAGGGAGAGCCCGGTGAACATGTTGCAGATGACGGCGGACTTGGTTCCAAAGTTCAGTGGCACCGACAGTACCTACCCTGTGGCGAACTGGATCGACGACGTGGAGAGCAATGCGGAGATATTCGTGTGGTCTCCTCTGCAGCAGCTGCTGGTGGCACGACGATCTCTTACGGGGACAGCGGCGCTGTGGCTACGTGCAGAACGAGCTTTCAAGAGTTGGGACGATTTAAAAGCGGCTGTACAACGAGAATTCCCTGATACAGTGGATATAAAAACCATCCATGAGCTTATGAGTGCAAGGAAAAAGCAAGCGAAGGAAACTTGCCTTGATTACATGTTTGTGATGAAGGAGATAGGCAAAAGGGGAAAAATGGCTGACTATGTCGCTATAAAGTATATAGTGGACGGAATTGAAGATGTAGAAACGAACAAAGTGATGTTGTATGGTGTAACTAGTTACAGTGATTTGAAAGATAAACTGAAGATTTATGAAAAAATAACGTCGAAGTTGCAAGAGGCAAAACAAAGGAATACAGAAGTAAAGACATCGAGCATCCAGCAAAAAGGCAAGCGTATTCGTTGTTATGGCTGCGGCGAGCTAGGGCATGCATCCTGTGACTGTCCTCACAAGAGTAAAGGCTTAAAGTGTTTTAAGTGCAACGAATTTGGCCACGTTGGATCAACATGCACGAAGACGAACAACGAGACGATCGTAAACAATCGGAAGGCTTCGGCAAGCGGTCGGCAGGAGCGTCAGGATCGACAACCTAACAACACGTCAACGAAGCGGGCGATGTTCGGATCGGTGGCGAAGGATACCGATACAGTTGGTGAGGGTGGTGCCAATGCTGAACGAGAGCGAGAGCGAGTGGTGAATGAAAACAACTCTAGCAACACTGCGGCCAACGGGAAAATGAACGCCGGAACGAACAAAACCATAGATATATAATTCCGTAGATTGGGCTTGAGAGTGAATGAGAGCTCCCGCTTTAGCGGAACTTTGCTGTGTTAGAAAGAGAGAGAAACAGAGAGAGAAACAGGGCCAAAACACGTATTTGCTACCGGCCCATACCGGCCCCGGTAACTGTTTACGCGAGCGTTTCGGCAATTATTTAAGTGAACTACAGTGATAACCCGTGATTGAATTACCATAATACGATGGTTTCTTGTGCAGTACCAGGATGTGAATCTTCCAAAAAGAAAAATCCCCAGGATTACTCGTTTCACCAGTAAGTTTACAAGTTGTTTACATCGTTATTTCTGCAATAACAATGCACCTAATAAGCCGGCTTTAAGCAAAATATTATGAGAACATTATTTTATTTACGATCTAGATGAATTAGCATGCCTAAAACCGACGTATTTGAGAAATAACAAATAGAGAAATACGAAGGAGTTATAACCTCACTTTTTAGTGATGCGATGGCCTAATTTTTGTTGATATCGACAGCTAAGATAGCGTCTTACAAATGCATAGTCTTAGAAAAATAGATTATATTATTATGTAGGTACTTATTGTAACAAACAAAATAAAATATAGATAGATTACAATCGTATGTATACTAATATTTTAAAGCTGATGAGTTTGTTTGTTGATGATCATGTTTTGTCTGATGGTTCGAATTATTCTACCGCTAAATGAGGTTATATAGTCGCATGCCGACAGCATTTATTGCGTCAGACCCATAGGCGTCTAGCACACGGTCATGCAAGCGTCAATCAATTCCATCAATCATGAGTGATGGTTTTCGTCAGTCAGTACAAAATAACTTCAATCATCGCATTAGACGGTAGGTTTTTCGTCAATCAAAAAATTTACCGTTGCAAAACTGACAGCAAAACCTATCGTGTAATGTTCGCCATAAGACATTTAACAGAATTACTCGTGCATGACGATTTACGTCACATAAATTATCGATAGAGACCAACAAAGGAATAGACTAGTCACAACACTGTCTGTGCACACACTCACATTTTACACAGACATAGATCAATGGTTTTTGGTCTCGTTTGATTGTTGACATTACCAATCTACGGAATTATATATCTATGAACAAAACGAACGAGATTGTCTACGAGTATGACAGTGACAGCGACCTGTCACTCAAAAGTGTGGTAATGCAAGTCAACAAACAAAATAAACATTGTAAGTCGAGGAAGCCAATTTTACCAGTGAAAATCGCCGGACACAATATAAACATATTGATAGATTCGGGGAGTGATGTGAATATACTATCGACGGGAGTTTACAATGCGATCGGAAAGCCGGAATGTGTTAAAGACGAGCTCACTTTGTCTGGTATTGGTTCCGCGACCGTACGATCTTTAGGAAAGTGCAAGTTAGATTTAAATGTTGATGAACAGTGCTACCAGAATGTTACATTTCATATAATATCTAGGAAAAGCATTCCATATGATGCTATACTCGGGCAGGAATTTCTTGGCGACGTTACAGTGGTGATGGAGGGAGGTTGTGTCAGGTTTGTGTGCAAGGACTGGCTTCAGCTGGGTTGTTATGTGAGTGAGGTGTGGTTATATGATTCTGTTTTAGGTCACATCACCGACCCGGCACTACGACAAAAGGTCATTGAGTGTGTGGAGAATTATAAACCCAAACAAGTCAAGGAGTCACCCTTACAACTGAAGATCATACTTAAAGATGACATTCCTGTGGCGCAACAACCTCGTCGATTGTCAATCAAGGAACAAGAAATAGTGGAACATCAGGTATCCGAGTGGCTGGAAAATGGGATTATCAGGGTAAGTTATTCGGAATATAGTAGCCCTCTTGTACTAGTGCAGAAAAAAGATGGATCCACTAGAGTATGTGTTGACTATCGGAAAATAAACAGTAAGATGGTAAAAGATAAGTTCCCATTGCCAGTGATTGAAGACTTAATAGACAAATTAAAGGATGCCAAGGTATATAGTGTAATCGATCTAAAAAATGGATTCTTCCATTTAAAAGTTAGTGAGGAGTCAATTCACTTCACTTCATTTGTGACACACCATGGTCAATTTGAATTCTTGCGTGCCCCTTTCGGATTGTCTATTTGTCCGAAGTATTTTATGAGATTTATAACCATAATATTTAGAGACTTGTTAGCTAAGGGTGAAGTTATGATATTCATCGATGACCTATTAATTCCAGCAAGTGGTGAGCAACAAGCACTCCAGAGGCTTAAAAATGTACTTACCATTGCAGAACAATATGGATTAGAAATAAACTGGAAGAAGGCGAAGCTCATATGTCATGAAATTGAATATTTGGGTCATTTAGTTAAAAATGGTGAAGTCAGACCCACTCCGGAGAAGACAGATGCAGTAAGAAGGTACCCTAGACCAACCACTACCAAGCAGGTACAAAGTTTTCTTGGATTGACTTCATATTTCAGGAAGTATATACTGAACTATGCATCTATAGCCAGACCGCTGACTAACTTACTGCGGAAGGATGTCAAATTTAAGTTTGAGGAAGAGGAATGCACTTCTTTTGAGGAATTGAAGAGGAGTCTGGCGAGCAGCCCAGTTTTAAAAATTTATAATGCTGATTTACCTACAGAGTTGCATACAGATGCATCATGTGTTGCTCTATCTGCAATATTGTTACAGCTTCACCCAGAGGGATTGCATCCGGTATATTACATGAGTAGAAGAACCAATGATGCCGAATCCAGATATTCTAGTTATGAATTGGAAGCCCTAGCCATAATAGAAGGAGTGAAAAAATTTAGAGTGTACTTGTATGGTTGTCACTTCAAAATTGTTACCGATTGCCAAGCATTCCAGTCTACCCTGAAGAAAAAGGATTTGTCAGCCAAGGTTGCACGTTGGGTATTATTTTTGGATCAGTTTGACTATGTGGTGGAGCATCGTGCTGGGTCAAGAATGAGGCATGCTGATGCACTGAGCCGTAATCCCTGTATGGTTGTGACAACCGGTAGTCTGAGAGAGCAAGTAAGATCAGCCCAACAGAATGATGAAGGTCTAAAGGCTATCCATGATATTTTGATGAATGATTCATATTTGGACTATTGGATTGATGGTGGCCTCCTGTATAAAGGGGAGCAGAAGCTGCTGGTTATACCTAGTTCATTGGAGAAAGAAATCATTAAGCAAGTTCATAGTAATGGCCACTTTTCAATTAAAAAAATGAAAGAACTTGTTATGAAAGATTATTACATCAAGGATTTGGACAAGAAATTGCAAAACTTTATTGTCACTTGTATACCATGTTTACTTGCCACCAATAAGTCAGGAAAACAGGAAGGCTATCTTAATCCCTTGGAGAAGGAAAGTGTTCCATTACATACTCTCCACGTTGATCACATTGGGCCACTGACTGAAACCCGAAAAATGTACAACCATATACTTACTGTCGTGGACGCATTCACGAAATTTACCTGGATATTTCCAACAAAAAGCACCACCAGCAAGGAGACACTGGATAAAATGAAAATACATCAACAGCATTTCGGCAATCCATCTAGGATTATCACTGACCGTGGAACTGCCTTCACTAGCAATGAGTTCCAAGAATATTGCAGGGAGGAGAACATCCAGCATATCCTGATCACTACTGGTGTACCCCGAGGAAACGGTCAGGTGGAGAGGGTGCATAGAACTATTATAGCAGTATTAACAAAATTATGCATAGAGAATCCTGCATTATGGTATAGACATGTGAGTCGTCTGCAAAGGAGTTTGAATAGCACCTTCCAGCGCAGTATCAACACTTCCCCATTCCATCTTATGGTCGGTAAAAACATGAGATCAAAGGAAGATTTGGAAATGGTTCAATTACTTAATCAAGAGGCAGTTGAGCAGTACAACGAGGACAGGGAGGAACTGAGGATTAGAGCCAAGCAGCAGATTCTTAAGGTGCAGGAGGAAAACAGAAGAACTTTCGACAGGAATAGAAAAGCCAGTTCTAAGTATGAAGTTGAAGATCTTGTTGCCATTAAAAGAACACAGTTTGGAACTGGCCTTAAATTAAAACCTAAATATTTAGGTCCGTATAGAGTTGTTAGAGTAAAAGGTAATGATCGATATGATGTGGAAAAGGTGGATGCTAATAGTGAAGGATCTAATAAAACCTCCAGCTCTGCAGACCAAATGAAAAGGTGGCCGGTGCTAGACCAAGACTGAAAAGATGCTAGGTTGGTCCCATTTAATTAATAATTTTTCGGTTGTTGCTGCTTGGAATGTGAGATGATGGGATGCAATATATAATCACTACTGTAACAGATGTCAGACTCAATTGCTGTCAGTTTTCTATTAATGATGCGAGTATATAACTAGTAGGTGGGTAGGTACTTGTGTTTTGTAATATTGATAGGTAGGATTTGTAGTAGACTATTTTAATATTTTTGGTTTGTAATTTGTAAACAAATAACCACCTCTAGACTAAGATTGGTGCACTTGTTCTTATCACTGTTTGTTTAAGGAAATGGGAACTTTGTAGTTAATTTAATGATAAGTTGTCTAACGTGGTTCATGTTAGAGTTGAATTGTTAATTTCTGTATTACATTGTTAAATACTATAATTAGAGCATAAGCTTGTTTAATAAGGGACTGTGTGTGGGTTGTGTACTTGTGGCAGTTAACGTGAAAGGTAGTAGTGAATCAAATGAATGACAGGGGTTGTATGGATGTGTCTGAGGACAGACATGATAGCAGGACGGCCGAATGTGGGAGTGCATGAGCGAATGCTTGTTTAATCTGTGGTCGTATGAAAGGAAAGAATGAGATGAAGTATGTGGTGTGGGAAAGAGAGGACAGGACTATGGCGGACGGTTTTTTCAAGTGCTTGTATCGCTCTCAGATATTTTTCCTAAATAAAAGTCACAGTTGAAGATTTCAGGCTTTAATTTATCCCAAGTCCTACATATATATCTGACCATTACCCATTAGATAGGAAGGAGGTAACTACTGAGACAACTAGTAACAGAAAAGTATGGAAGAACACATGCTGCGGCACGGTTGGCGCAGTGGCTCAAGCAATGGACTGCTGCGCTGCGTGTCGCGGGTTCGATCCCCGCACGGAACAAATATTTGTATGGCCTACGGATAGTTGTTTCGGGTCTGGGTATTTGTGTATGTGAGTTTAAATGTTTGTGAATGCACCCACGATACAGGAGAAATTCCTAGTGTGGGGAAACGTTTAAAAAATAAATAAAATATTGGGATAAGGGCAAAAGATTAACATTGATGTAGAACAAATTATTAGTATCCATCTAATATTTGAACCTCCAGACACTCAGTATCAAGTTAAATAGAGGGATCCTCAGTATCAGGTCACATTTGTATGTTGTATGCACCTAGATATCATTCTGATCTGGGTTTAAGGTGCTTGCATGTAGTTACAGCAGCTCGTCTATCGATTAAAAAAATTAAATTAAAATTCTAAATCTTACCTACAACAATCTATATAATACTAAAAGCAATAGTTAAAAGCGCCAAACTAGTAGCTCAATTCTGGGCTAACACAATTTAGATTGCCAGAAGAATCAGTACTGATCCTGAAAACCTGTTCCTCAATGCAAGTACAGTAGAATCCTGATTATCTGGATCAATAATAAAAGGGATATTTTAGATAATCATAAAATTAAACAACATTTATAACTTTTAAGTATAGATAGTATTTCTCATAATAATATCTCATTTAGACAATGGAATATAAAATTGGGTAATTAGAGCCGTGAACAATGAGTCTGGATAATCGGCTATCCAGATAATCAGGATTGTACTGTATGTCAGACAAGATACGATGCTATGAACACAATGTGTCACCTTGATGTCCTCGCCGGTGGTGTAGATGTTGGAGCCACACACGTAGTGGACGAGCTTGTTGGGGTCTGTCTCCACCGGTATCTCCTTCTTCTCCATGGTGCCCAGCTTGCCGCCCTTCTTCTTGCCCTTGCCAAGGCCCATCACACCTGGAAACAGACCCGTTCTACTTACTATGTGTTGCAGACCATTGCTACACCTGTTTCTACAATAATAACTACTAAAACAACTTGATTATGTAATATTAGTCACGGCAAACAGCACGTCCAGGGTTTTGAATCAACCCTTGTCAACCAGATAACGTTTAATATGTACTACTTTTTTATTTTGTTAGCCTCCATTGGCCCACTCTTTGACAAAGGCCTCCGTCAAATAAATACTAGTAATATAAAAAAAAAAAGCTAGAGAGGAGCTCGTGGCTTAATAAGAACTGCCACTCGTGTCGATCTTTAGGTAAAAGCTGTGCTTGCCTAGGTCGGTCTATGGATGGGTGACCGCCCGACATACCGAGTTTCCTCCGTGCCTCGGAAAGCACGTTACGCTGTTGGTCCCGGCTGCCATATAAAGATCTTTGGCAGTCGTTACAGGTAGTCAGTGACCTGAAATTCTGACATCCAGTCTTACCAAAGGGTATCGTATTACCTAGTATTAACTTATTGCTTAGGTTGTGGGGGTCAGATAGGCAGTCGCTCCATGTTAAATACTGGTATTCAGCTGCATCCGGCTAGACTGGAAGCCGACCCCAATATAGTTGGGAAAAGGCTAGGCAGATGATGATAAAGAAAAAGCTAGAAAGTCAATATTTGGGGGATAATAATCACCTCCAGCGGCGGAAGTGGTTTTCTTGACGGCAGCATAGTCAGCGGCAGTGCTATGCAAATGCGATGACTGGACGACGAGCACCTGCCGCAATGGCAGTAATGACCTCAAGAAACCAGGAAACATTGTGTACAAGTTGTTCAACTTTATTTAATGATAACAATTCCAGTAATTGCAAGAGCTTATTTAGGCCGCGTTCCGTATTACAAAATAATCGCTCACAGCGCTCACGTCGATATTTTGCGTTCCGAATTAGATATTATCACGATTATGACAGCTAAGACCTGTCATCAATTCGGAACGCTCGATATCGCGCTTACAGTGCTCACTCGTCACGTGATAACAAAAACATAACCTGCATGAGAGAAATTCGTCGCCCGTTAGGCTCGTCTTGTATATTTACTTGAATACTCATGGTTAAGAGATTTCAAAGAACTAATTGAATGTATTTGTGCGACTCCAGCCAGTGAACCTCAGCTGTGAACACACGCACACACCCAGCCTCACACAAAGTCAAAGTCAAAGTGACGATTCAAGGGACATCGTTAGCGCGCTCACAGTAATTCGGTACGGGTTTATGGACACTCAAATCGATTACAGCGTAATTCGGAACGCACCCTTAATAAGATTTGAATTTTGAGGTTATATTTTGATTTTTGATGGATTTTTGCGGACAGCTGACTTTTCTATTACAGTGACAGTGACATTTGCGTTTAGAAATTATTTTTTTACTGGAAATTACATAATATTTTATTATAATAAAATTATGTAAACTAAGAACTCTGTACTTTTGTGCTAATTACCCGACTATGGCGAAACCAAAAGGAAGGGTAATGATTTTTTTTTAATTGTGACTTACAAAAAGGGATATTTTATTTTTTAATTACTAACTGTCCATAAAGCCCACAGATACGAAACGTAACATGAAACAACAAAAATGTCCATGGAAAATGATTGTCAAACCAAGTGTGTCACAAATATATTACAAATAATAGGTATTTATTTTCTTATATGTATATTTTTTATCAACACTTATCGACAAGTTACACTTTACGTACAGTTTGTTTTATTTATTTTTCATAGTCTAAATTATTTTATTTTTTAATGCTTTCCACACACGTTTCTCCATTCCACATTTTTGACATTGGCAGAATTGTCGACATCGGCACAATTGCCATTCATAAAAATAGAATAGAATTAATAGTGATGTCCAGCAGATTTTGGTAAGTTAAATCGATTTGTTATTTTCTTTGTTTGCTGACGGTGGTAGTTCCTCGCACGGACGAGGTGCAACAAGTTAGTCTAGAACTCTAGACTCTAGTGTTGCAAATGTAAAGGACTCGTAGAGTCTGTTAAATAAATTCAAATTCTTCGTGATTATTCGGAAGCTTATCTTTATTAATTTTATTTATTTATTTATTTAGGGCACACCACGATAGTGGCGGTAAGTCCCTTTTTGAGGAGTGGCTAGAGTGGACCCACGGCGCCCTCACCTTCCGTCTGACGCAGGTACTCACCGGACACGTATGTTTCGGGAGGTACCTGCAACGAATCAGGCGGGAGGAAACGCCCGGATGCTTCCACTGCGAGGATCGACCGGAGGACACGGTGGAGCACACTGTGGAGGTGTGCCCTGCTTGGGCGGAGCCCCGCCGTGTTCTCGCAGCGGCGATCGGCGGCGGCGACCTCTCGCGTCCGGCCCTGGTGCAAGCCATGGTCCGGGGCGAGGAGGAATGCAGTGCTGCTAGCGAAGGAGGTGGCGAAACGAGAGAGGGAGCGCACCTCTCAACGTCCCAGCCGCCGCGGAAGGCGCTCCGGGCGTCGGGGGCCACGTGATGGCTTCCGGCCACCGTAGACGCGGGCCTGTGGACGGTGAGTAGTGGGCTAGCTCGCCGTCCGGCCGTCGTCATGACGGCAACAGACCGTGTCAGCGGCGCGTTCGTGTTCCACGCAAGGGCCGACGCCCGTCGGGGCCGCGGATTTTAGTACTAGATGACGTGGCCTCGGCACAAGGGCAAAGATGGAACATGGGTTCGGTTTTTAGTCAGTAGGAGTCTGACACTCCCCTTCGCAAATCAAATCATCATTCATCATTTGATGATTTTCCACCTACCAAAAAAAAAAAAAGCTTATCTTATTTTAACTAATAAAATAAAGCTTTCACTATTGTAATAAATTAATTCGATATAATATGTATAATATGGAATTATTTATCGAGCTTGATAAATGTATTTAATTGTGGATCCCAAATTCCCAATCCATAGCACCACTATCAGCTCTCTTACCTAGTTACCTACCTACTTACGACAGGCGCACCTACACCTAAACCAGTATAGGCCGATCATTACTCGGACGTCTTCGTCTTATTTTCTATCGACGCCGAAAGGTTAATTAGGAAGGGGGAGGGGGGTGCATGTTAAATTTTTCGAAAAGAGCCTGTTTTTGGTTTGGTGTGTCGATTCGTGCAAGTATAGTAAGTAATTTTAGGGAAGGGGAGGGAAATTTACAGGATTCAGAATAGGCAGCACGCTGCCAACTTTGCTGCAGTATAGTAAATGATGTATTTGCGAGCGCAGTGAGCATTTGTGTTCTTTTCATTCATTCATACTGATGACAATAAAAGTAACTCCGTCAACTTATAAAGAACTTAGAAGATGGCAGAAGGTACATAATTAATGAGCGAAGCGAGGTTAAAATATTTTGCATTCTACCGTGGAATGGGTAGGTAGGTTCCATTGTGCATAAAACTAAGTTGTTGGGGGGGTCATGACCCTGAGTCCCCTTCCCCCTTCAGACCGCCTGGTGGTCACCTAGGCTACTACAATCGTCATCGCCCGATGACAGTTGATCAACCGATCAGTTCGAACTTGGTGGGATTTCTAGCCAGTTTAATTGCGATCCAAACTTTCTAGCTGATACATTTCCTCCATCTTAAGTCCAATGTTGGCAACTTGGCACAACAAGTTTAGTGTAAGCACATGCACGTCCGAGTTACTAGTCCGACTAGTTTAGTGCATTGTCATCCGACAAAATCGGTTTTGGTGTTACTGTACTACACTCGCGAGCAACCAAATCGACTCAAGCCTTGACGGCGCACATATACATTGATTTTCCTAAAACGATAAATGGTAATTATAAAAGTGATATGTCATTCGAAAGCTGAAGAATTATGCTTTCAATTAACATCAATACCTTAAAAAAAAACTAAGCGCTGATTTATTGACGCATTTTAATTGGCCGTCAGCGTAAATTACCTCATTAGGAATCCACGACTTGCGCTACCTGCTCCCGCTATAAAACCCCTCCACATCCGGTTTACCTTATCAGTCGCTTGTTACAAGTTGACCGGTACACATCTCCGTAAATTGCATTCCTTGTTTTCGCTAAACCATGGATACCACACCAGAAGAAGCCGCTCAAGTGGTTGCCTTGTTGCAACAAGGGTTAAGTCAGCGAGCAGTCGCTGCCCAGCTCCACTTGAGCCAGTCTTCTGTATCCCGAGTATACAGACGGTTCCAAGAGACTGGTGCCTTCAATCGGAGACCAAGAACGAGCCGCCACCGGTGCACTTCAGAGAGAGACGACCGCTTCATTGTCTCAACCTCTCTGCGCAATCGACACCTTACGGGCGTTGATGTGCAGCAAGAACTGAGACGTGTACGACAAGTATCTGTCAGCGAGTGAACAGTGAGAAGACGCTTGAAGGAAGCCAGCTTGACGCCAAAAAGACCTGCGACGGGCCCTAAATTGACTGCAGGCCACCGACAAGCGCGCCTTCAATTTGCTCGAGAGCATCTCAATGGGAGCGTTGCGCAATGGCGATCGGTCCTGTTTACTGATGAGTGCAGAATGTGTCTACATGGCAGTGACAGGAGAGGCCGAGTCTACAGGCGTCCGGGGGAACGATTTGCCCAATGTTGTTTCGCTGAAACAGTGGCATATGGCGGCGGTTCCTGCATGATGTGGGCTGGTATTTCTTTAGAGGGAAAAACCGAACTTGTTTTCGTGCCTGGGGGCGGCCGAGGAGGCGGGCTAACAGCTGATCGGTACATCACCGACATTCTACTAAATCATGTTGTGCCCTACGCAGGGTTTGTCGGTTCA
The DNA here is from genome assembly GCA_949316265.1 of Diarsia mendica. NCBI lineage: Eukaryota > Metazoa > Arthropoda > Insecta > Lepidoptera > Noctuidae > Diarsia > Diarsia mendica. Next base: position 155,912 of record OX438910.1, read on the forward strand.
GACTTCGTGTTAATGCACGACAATGCCCGCTGCCACACGGCACGAGTCACTCGACAGTTTCTGGAAGAGGTCGAATTACGCACGATGGACTGGCCTGCGCTCAGTCCTGACATGAATCCCATCGAGCACTTATGGGACGAGCTTAAAAGAAGAGTTCGGGCCAGGAATCCAGTCCCTTCAACCGTAGACGAACCGTAGACAGCATTATTAGAGGAGTGGGACGGCATTCCTCAAGAAAATGTCAAAAAATTGATAAGGTCAATGAAAAACAGACTGCAGGCTGTAATTAGGGCAAGAGGGGGCAATACGAAGTATTGATTTAAATTTATTAATTTTATTTTTAACAAATTTGTAAAATACGAGACCCATACCCTTTTCCCTAAATTCCTGTTTTTCCTACTCTTGCGTTCAGACACCATTTATTTAAAAAAAATATGGATGGATTTCAATGATAAAGATATCAAATTAAAGCTGACATCTTAAGCTTTCGAATGACATATCATTTTTATAATTTCCATTCATATTTTTAGTTTTATCAATGTATGTGTGCGCCTACAAGGCTTGAGTCGATTTGCTTGCTCGCGAGTGTATTATTGTATTGTAGATATTCTGTCTATTTCTCTGCAATGTAACGAATACAAGTCATAAGCTTAACAAGATTGTCTTTTTCTGCTGTGCCTACTCGTAATGCCATTTGGGCTTAGTTATAGGTGAATTACGAAAATTACGATGTCTTGTGGTTATAAGAATATTTATATTGCTAGAGGTAAGAGGTGTACCTAAGTCCTATGTAATAGGACATATTTTTTTTAAGTCCGTCGTACTTTTCAAAATCGTGTGGCCGATATACTATGCAGTTTATTAATTAAGAACTAAGCCGTAACGATTTTGTAGTTGTGGCCTTTTTCTATTTAGTATTGTCAAATTCATTTATAAATATTTTCCTGGAGTTATCGTTAATACTATTCATAAATACCTATTTACCGTATAGGTATTGTTTTTGTTACGATTGTAATGTTCTAAAATTAAACAGTCAGTGTTTAACATTCGCACGTAAGTCGTGATTTCAGGGACTAAGTTCCACACTTTATAAAACTCGTAAGTATTTATGCGTGATAAAACACATTTTTAATAAAAAATCATACTTTATAAGTTCATAACTCAAAGTGCTTTGAACGTTAATCGAGTTAGGATCCCAAAGAGATACATACTTCGCTTTCGTTTTACAATCGGTACCGTATCAGATCTATCACCTCATGACCTCACTAGTTTTCTCCGATACGTCAAGTCAATACGTCATATGTACGACCCGACCGCCCAAAGCGGGTCTTTAGGTAAAATGTCATTTTACTATGTTTTTTTTAGCATTTTACCTCTAAAACTCTTGATAACTATGGTTTTTTCATAGAAACTGTGCAATTATAGAATTTCCTTTCGATTAGATACGCAGAACTCCCCTTTAGTCCTAAGTAATTAATTGTTATTTTGCGAATATAATTTCAAAGAGCGCTTTGTTAGATCGTTATCATAATTATTATTATCTTGTTTTCCTTGTAAAAATCCGGAAATCCCGTGCATCGAGTGGTTTGTCCGCTGCTCACACCGAGTGCTGGGCAGAGGTGACTCATACGTCTCACTGCGATGAGTGTTGTGTGTGTCGAACTGTCGAGTATCGAGTGGCCAGCGAGTTAGCGCTGGCAGTGTTGCCGTTTTAGCCACTTTGTGGCTAGATCTAGCGAATTTTCAACGGTTTTAGCCAAATAGAAAACCATTTTAGCCACCAAAATAAATCTAGCCACTTCTGGCTGATTTTTGTTTGACTGTGTGCATTAACACTTAATTCGATAATTATGATTAAAAACCAATTAAAAATATTAAAAAAAGCTTGCCACAATTATGCTTTGCCACCTGAAGTTTTAAACAAAGTCACAAAAACGGTCAAATCGGTAAAACAAACTGAAATACCATCCACATCATCATCCATTGACGAAGAGATTACTGAATCTCCAGATGAGATTGTAGACTTTGACATTTTAAACTAAATAATTGACAATAGGTTTCACTAGCTGTACATTTTATTTTAATCAGCTTTTAATAAAAATTGTTTTATTTAACCCATTTATCCCCCATGCCTAAATTGTAATACTTATCAATAGTAATTGGATAGCAGTAACCGGCCAAAAGTACTTTAGCCACTTCTAGCGGAATTTTGAAAGAGATTTTTTTGCAAAACTGGCAACTTTTTTCTTACATTTGGCCACAGACTAGATTGTCCTAACGGCAACACTGAGCGCTGGCTCAGTAGTCAGTAGCGTGAAGGCGACTCAGTGAAGTGGAGCGCAGTGTCATTGTTATTGTTTTATAATTGCAAGTGATGTTCGACTCGAATGAGTTAGACGACGACTTGTACAAGGTAGGTGCGTCACGAGTGCCGAGTCGCGAGCATTGCACGCGGATGTGCCGACGAACTAATGCCTTATCATATCACTGTCGCATAAGTTTATCAGGAGCACTAATGTTACATTTCGATTAACAGTCAGCAATCAGGGTAGGAACACACAGGTGTGATAGTGCAGTCTTTACCGGGAGGTGTTCAGTGTCACTTGAGTGTAGTGTTACTTGCAGTGTTAGCTTGTGTTCTGTAGTGTTTGTGCTGGTAGTGAGCTGCTCACGGCCACGTTGTGCCTGGTGCGCTGAGTGTAGTTGCAGGTATTGTGTGCACAGATAAGTTGTTCAAGTTTTCTGTAATGTGCTCATTGCTGTGAACACGGCACCAGATGAGCGTGTCCTTCACATTGTACATCCACATTACTGAGTCTGTGAACTAAATGTGTTATAAGATAACTGTGAAAATGTGCTGTTATCTAGCCAACCTCTTTGTAGTTTGTACAGATGTATAATTAGTATTGTAATTTGTTTGTCATTGATAAGGCATTACATCAGCACTCTCAGAATAATCTCTTTCTCAGTAACACACATGTGATAACCTGTGCCTAACTGCCTACTCCTGCTGTGCCAGAGTGACATCAACAAAACTGTTTGAGTCTACATTATCTTGTCTCAAATGTTGTAGAAATCTGGTAGTCTGAAGTATGAACGGACTAGCAGTGTTACCAAGGGGTATTGTATTATCCAGTAACTGGGTTGTGGGCACAGATAGACAGTAGCTCTATGGAAAATACTGGCAATGAGCTGGATCCGGTTAGACTACCAATAGCTTAGTAGGCAGATGATGAAATGTTATAATCTCTTTGTTCAACATATGCAGGATTATTTATTTAAATTTAATACTTCAAGCACCCAAAAGGGCTGAGTTTGATAATATTATTAATAGCTATGGCAGGTATTAAATGAACTTAAATGTTGTTCAGTACAGGATGGCATTCCATTCTATTTACAATGTATTTTATGCAACACTGACTTACACTAGCTGACTGTAGGAGCAGGTAGGATTAGTAACAAAGAGTATTGTTTGTATCAACTTGTAATTCAATTAATAATAATAAGATATGCTGTTTCTGAGTAATATGAGTCAGACTGCACACACAGCTTAGTGTTATCGTTTTCACTGAACACTGAATAGTTGCACAATACCTCAATAATGTTTGAATTCATGACAAGATATGCTAGTACTAGTCCTACTAGATGTGCCACTAGTAACCTAAACAAGTTAATAACTTGTTGACTTCACAATAATATTGCCCAACCACTATGAGTCACACACACAGGTCACAGGTCTAGCTAGTTACATATTATATGTAAAAGTGAACCAAACCCAGTGCTATGATAGCCCAGACAGTAGGTGAATGTGAGTTATCTGGCAGCAGGGCACGCAGGCACCCACTCATTCCGGCTGCACAGGAAGTGATATGGTTTAGTAGATTGTTAGGCTGACTATGTCATTGTGTTAGGAGATTGGCCTTCTGAACATTGTTGTGTGAATTGTGAAGTAGCTGCCACCCAATGATATTATAAATAAAAAGAGGTAGATAACGCATTAGCATGCACAAATTGTTGAGGACAAACTACGGCAATTGGTGCAGTTTAGTAACTAGCTATCTCATTTTATCTTAAACATTCCGTATTATCTATCCCTGTCGTAGAACGCAACGATATCTGAACGCCATTCAGTATGAACATGGCGTATCTTTCTTTATAATATCACTAGCTTTTGCCAGCGGCTTCGCCTGCGTGAAAATGACGATTTTCCGTAAAAACTTTCATCCCCTATTTAACTCCCTTAGGGGTTGAATTTCGAAAAATCCTTCCTTATTCCTTGTCTACATTATAAAGGGAACCTCTGTGCAAAATTTCAGCTTTCTAGGTCCAAGGGTTTGGGCTGGGTGTTGATGAGTCAGTCAGTCAGTCAGGACTTCTCTTTTTATTTAAATAGATTGCTGCCACCAGCAACATTGTTTACATTCATTCATTCATTTTGTTCTTGGGCTAACATTTCTCAAACTCTGTCCATCTTGGCTGTATTTTTTCTTACACGGATCAGGGTTGTATTTGGTCTGATGTGAAGCAATGATGCAGCATGCAGTGGAGCATGCTTGCCAAGTTAGATTCTAGGATCGGTCACCTCCTCTTATAGTAGTATTGTAATGTTACTTCAATGCAGGAACCAGATCTCCTCCATCTTCTTTTTATACTCCCTGGACATGTCGAGAGGACATCCTGCCTCTTAGTGGATGCAAGTCCTGCCACATGTGTCCCCAGAGACATCATTGTGAAAACTGAATGTCAGGCGAAAACCCACAACATGACTGGTTTCGTTTCGACGACAACTTCACTGGTTGAGAGACAAGATAGTTAGGGACGTTGCGTCGCGGTTTTTGTCCCCTATACGGATACGTGTGTTTAGGCTAAGCACCCTAATAGCTTATAATTATATGAGAGCATGTTATGTGTAGCGCTACCCGGTGATCGAGGTTCGGCGAGGCCCGAGCATGGAGCTGCTGCTGTGGCTGGCGGCCGCCGTGGTCACGTCCATCCTGCTGGCCATCATCTGCCGCTGCTGCTGCCGGAGCAAGTCGCGCGGCCGTATCATTGCGCGTGAGTACCACCCACTATCAATACACTGTCCGGTGTCCCTAACATACTGTTCACCTTCACACTCACAGATTTAAATCAATTTCCTTTGCTTTTTTCAATTCATTTGGATCAGTCAGTCAATCCCGTAATCCCGTTATTATATTTTGCCTCTGAATATAGTCAGCCTTCAGTGATTTGTGGGTCGGCGTGTCGATCATTCGATAAGCAGTCACAAGTACTTACATGATTCACGTGTATTCGCGCGAGGTTTTCCTCCAGCGGCGAGTGCAGGCGACCTCGCTCACAAGTTATCGAGACAACTTTGTGATGATAACATTTGGGCTGCGGCTGGGTTTCTCCGCGCGACATAACGGTCCATACTTACGTGTCATCGCGAGATGAAATGACGCGCGCTTTCTGTGTTTTACGTAAAACAGACTGGTGGGAAATGTTAATGACAGTAAATTTTAAAACAATATTCATACCTAAGTAACACTTTTATGATGTTAACTTGAGACCTTCGGTTGCACCTCCCATCTGTGTCATTTTACACAAACGCAATTTATTTGTCTTTTGATCGGAATCCCATTGTTATTCTATTCCATTTTGTGTACATTAATCTTCATCGATTGGGTATCACAAATAACAATACGCTACCTCTATAGCTGCAGATTTCTAGCGTCTCTTCATTAGGCATTTAGGGCGGGACTCCCCAAAGCAGAGATGTGCCAAGCGGAGATGAGATGTGCTAAATTCGACCAATCACAGCTAGTCTTTCGCCCTTCCTGTGATTTGTCGAAATTGGCACATCTCCTGTCCGCTTGGCACATCTCCGCTTTGGTAGAGTCCCGACCTTAAAGATGGCTCCACATTTATGACATGTCACCAATGCTCACACGTGAACCTGCCAGATACGATTCAGGCCCAGTTTCCATTCCACCAAAGCGGAGCCAAGCGGAGCGGAGAGAACCCGTGCGGGAATTCACATCGTTTATTTCGTGATTGGCGAATCTTACACGTCTCCTCTCGCTCTCATCTCTGCTTTGATGCAATCTGGGCATGTTCACGGTGTGATGTGACAGACGTGGCGTCATGACCGGCATGTAAGGTAACGTTGTGGTTGCAGCGCCCCCCCGCGACGAGTCGGTGCCGGCGCCGTACCCCCAGCAACAGTACGCCACGCCGCTATACCCCGGTGAGCAACACCCAGCACAAGGTAGCGTAGCTTCTCATACTCATGTCCACACTAACCCGAGGTGAAGTGGCCACTAACACAGCGTGTGAGTAAGAGCGCATCAGCGCATGTCCACTGCCGAAACGTTCAAGTGAAACGTGTTCAATGTTAGACCCTCTTCTCTTAGTTGAAATGTTATCATCTCAGGAGACATGTTTATGTGAACGTTTCGCCAGTGGAAACGTACAATAAAGGAGACAGTTGTCGATCGCCAGAAACAATGGATCAAAGCATTCATAGCGAAGACAAGAACTGTTTCATGACATTTACAAATCATTTCTCTGGGGTCTGGATGTTGTTGTTAACAGACAGCCATTTCTCTGGTCATGCATGGTGTTGGCAACATTCTATGTAGTTTTTCAGAAACCGAGTGTACCCATAGTAGTGCTGCACTAAATGAGTGCAGTTAGTGTGGTTCATATCCATTCTGTGTTCAGAAGCATGTTGTAGTGAACTATTATTTACCCGTGCTTGTGTTGCGTCTTGTGCATGTCGATGTCAATGTATTGCATGTGGTTCTGTTGAAAAAAAAAGTCGGAGGATGATATCAGGTAAAATACTAAAATATGAAGGTGAAATGGTTCTTTTGGATGATGATGAGAAAATTAAAGTTAAGTAGAAGGGGTAGTTTGAAAGACTGATGAATGAGGAGAATGTCTGAAATACCTACTAGGTATTCGTAACTAAAATAGTGATGAAAAAAATGTTGACGGATGGAGAGGGAGAGGGAGAGGAAGACCGACGATGGGAGAAAACAAGGAATAAAGGATAGCGTGACGGTTGACAGAGGGGAATGAAGAAAACAGCGATATCAAGTAACATGGGATAAGTTCAGGAAGATGATGATGCGAATACCTACATCTTGATGTTTGTACGCGGTTACTATATAGACTAGTATAGACCAACACAAATATTTGCACATACCAGACCATGCAGTACAGCATGTCAATGTGGACGAGGCAAGAGGAGTAGGTATATAAGGATCGTAGCAGGTAGCGTTCTGAGGTTTCTGCCTACCCCCATGGGAAATGGCATGTGTTTATGTATGTTTGTATGTATGCAGGATTGTCAGACGCACCACTAACCTATTGAATATCGTGTACAGCCCAACCAGTGACAGTGTACCCAGTAGGCGCGGGCTACCCCACGCAGGCGCCGTACCCTGCGGGCGCGGGGTACCCCACAGTGGCGCCGTACCCCACGGCCGCGCCGTACCCCGGCGCCGCGTACCCCACGGGCGCGGGCTACCCTCACGCGGCGCCCGCGCACTTCCCCTCCCCCGCGCCCTACCCGCCCGCGCCCACTGCGCCTGATGCCACCGGTACGTTCATATACTTGTTAGGGCTTCACACACACGACCAGCACTTTGTTGTCAACTGTGGACAGAGGCAACTTGCTCCGAGTTTGCTGTCCACAGCAAAGTGCTGGTCGTGTGCACGAGGCCTAAGGGCGAAGTTCACCGATACAACTGAACGCGTGGTGACACTGAGTGCTCTTGAACCCAGTTACCCAGCTGAGCTAATTGCGTTTAGTTTAATTGGTGAACTTGCCACTAATAGTTTGTAAGACAGCAGCTTTTTTGTGTACATAAAACAATCATGGGCCATTACATTTTGTACAGTCTACGATTTTTATTGACAATGAAATTTTGCAACTAACAAACGTCGTCGCGATGGATCATGATTGTAACTTGTAAGTGAGTTTGGCAATAGAGTGCAGTGTGTCATGTGTGCGCTGTTCACTGTGCTTGTAACTAACACGAAAACTGGAGACAAGGACAAATACAATTAGACAATTACATAATATTGGTGGAGCCAATGAAGCGGGTGCTATAGACAATTGTAATCTAAAATAATAGATTCGAAACGAGTTTCAATGTATATTGCCGACCCTCTACGTCTACAATCAGTATCAGTGTATATACGAGTATGAATTAAACAATAATAATAATATTCCACAACTATCACACAACGCCATCTAGTCCCAAGCTAAGCAGAGCTTGTGTTATGGGTACTAGACAACTGATAAACATACTTATATATTTCTAAATACATATATATTATAGATAAATTACACCCAGACACAGAACAAATGATCGTGCTCATCACACAAACATTTGTCCTGGGTGGGAATCGAACCCACGACCTCCGGCATAGCAGCAGTTAGGGTCACTAACCACTAGACCAAACAATGATTTGTGAAGTAATGTGAAGGTTCCTCCACGTGGTTTGTTCAACGTTTCGTTTTGATAAAATGTTTCAGAAACCTGAATGTTTGCGGGGTCTTAGTAAAGTTATAATGATGAGTAATTGTGGCTCATGGCACGTTTGGGTAAATGGACAGGCGACGCGCAATTATCTCGGTTGCCTTCAATAAACGTGCTATCATCGTGTGCGCACAGACAGACAGACACACGGACACAGAAGTACTTCATCTCGTGATGTTGCCGTCATTTCAAATGCAGTTTGGTTTTTTTGGAGATCACAGTAGAAATCGGTAGCCTTGGCCCCTATGTTGGGGTCGGCTTCCAGTCTAACCGGATGCAGCTAAATACCAGTACTTTGTAGCCTGTACGACCCAGTTAGTACTGAGTAATACGACACCCCGCTTCCCATAAAAAAAAACCATTTGTGTGGCACTTGGGCCTTTTGTTATGATTAGTGGACTGTATGAGAAATATTGAAGGGTTTAGAGATACCTAATTAATAATTCTGGTGTAAACTAACATTCAGATCCTTGACTAGAACAGGCAATTTGACTCCACTAACCTTTTGCTTCACCCTTGTCCTGGCTTGGATCAAGCTTGCTGATGCAGCTCGCTGCCACGTGGTTGGATGTGATGTCACTATGAGCTTCTAGAAAGTCTTTCGGGATCCGAATTGTAGGCACACACAAATTATTGTCTAGGATTGTTCTGGTACGACCAGAAGGCACTATATCACAATAGTAGACGAAAAGTCAGGTTTTACAATGTGGTAATCAGCACATCGGCGTGCACGGCAACGCGAACCTGTGTCCTTTTCGGTAGTCGAACGTCGAATGGACGCAGCACTAAGGTGGCTGCTCATCGCCGTCACTTCACCAGAAGTGAGGGTAGAAGGCATAAAATTAATGGAGCTTAAAAACTACCTTAAACTAGACAAGGATCGAACATACCCCCCACCGAAATCACTATGATGATTTCCCATAAAAGAAAAAAAATAAAACAAGAGATCGGGCTACGAGCCAGAGCTAGAAGCCTTACATCAGTGGTCACGAACCCTGATGGACCATGTGGGAAAAAAAACAAAAGGGGGGAAGAGACGAACCTATAAGAAACTATATATTAAGTATAGATTATAATTATTATCCTATAAAACTAGAATAACTACCTATGGGGTAGGTATTTTTAAACTAAAACTACTAGTTAGCGTATGGTAATGGGCAAAGTTTGTTTACCGGTCTTTTAAAGGTACTATTTTTTGTTCGGACAGTAACGACGCGAACAACATTGTCAACACCGGGATGAGTTTTATCAATTCTTGCCAGCGGCCATTCGGATGGATGCTTGACATCAGATTTCATGAGAACTAAGTCTCCTTCCTTCAGATTAGGTGGTGATGAATACCACTTCGCTCTCTGTTGCAGAGTGTGAAGATAATCATGAGACCAACGTTTCCAAAATGATTGTGTAATTCTTTGAAGTGATTGCCAACGTGACAACCTACTTAAAGAAACATCCTCTAAGTTAAACTCTGGAACCGATACCATACTCTGACCAATTAAAAAATGACCAGCGGTAATGACATCAAATTCATTAGGGTTATCGGACATTGGACAAAGTGGGCGTGAATTCATTATCATTTCAATTTTGCAAAAAACCGTTGATAGTTCTTCAAACGTGAAGATCTTATCTCCACAGGAACGAAAGAGATGATGTTTTGCGGATTTTATTCCGGCTTCCCATAAACCACCCATGGAAGGGGCACTAGGTGGATTAAACTTCCAATTAACTGATCGCAATGTTAGACCATTAAGAATGTCATCGCGGTTTCTTTGACTATTAAAATATTTACAGACTTCTTTCAGATGCTTGGAGGCTGCAACAAAATTTGTCCCACAATCAGAATATAAGGTATTACATAATCCTCGTCGAGAAACAAATCTATCAAAAGCTGCTAAAAAGCACTCGCATGACAAGTCCGATAAGACCTCGAGGTGCACAGCCTTGGTGGAAAAACAAATGAACAGGCATAAATAGGCCTTATAAGTTTTAGCATTACGTTTTTGGCTTTCCTTTACAATGAACGGGCCTCCAATATCGACACCTACATGATTAAATACTTTGTTAGGTTGAAGTCTATTTGAGGGTAACGTACCCATCATTGGTTGGGTTGAAGTCGGTCTAAATTTTGCGCATTTTGACAACACCGATCTAATAACATTACGACCATTTATAATCCAATATTTCCTAGATAAGATTCCGTGCAACGTGCGCGGACCCACATGCATGTAAAGTTTATGATAATATTCTATTAAGATTAAAGTTGTATGACATGCCTTTGGCAAAAGCAAAGGATGCTTGGTATCATAGGGCAAGTCAGCCTGTGAAATTCTACCCCCCACCCTGAGGAACTTATTATCATCTACGAAGGGTGAAAGTTTACGTAAGGATTTTACTACGTTGCCACTTTTAGAAAGTATGGCAATTTCAGATTCAAAATAGTTTCTTTGAATTATTTTAATTATAGAATCATGAGCTCGTGCTAGCTCAAGATTAGTGAGTGGCCCTGAGACTATCTGTTTCGATTTTAAATAGTCTAAATAACGGTGGTACCAGGCGATAAAACGTTGTAACTTGTTAAATGATGAAATTTTATTAAATATTAATTCTTCTAGATTAATTTTACAATTCTTCAATTTGTTGTCAGTAGTATTAAAACAGAAGGTGTCATAATTTGATTTTAATTCGGGCACTTTATTTTGGTCAGAAACATAAACCGTTTTAATCGGCCATAGATCACGTTCCTGATATAACCACGAGGGACCACGTATCCATTCCGGAGCATATTCCATAAATCGATCAGGTAAAGCGCCTCGTGAACAAATATCAGCAGCATTATTGTCACTACTGACATGATACCAACAGTTGGGCTCCACGATGTCAGTTATTTGACTGACTCGATTAGAAATAAAAGTTTTTAATTTATATGATGGAGTCTGAAGCCATGAAAGAACGACACTCGAATCGCTAAGTGCAATAATTGAGGAATCTAATTCCTTTATTTTTTTCACAATAGAATTTATAAGTTTAGAAAGCAGCACGGCCGCCATAAGTTCAAGTCTGGGGATTGACAACACTGGTTTCATTGGAGCCATTTTTGATTTGCTCGTTAGCAACCGCACCTTTATATTACCCGCGTTGTCAGTGCTGCGAACATAAATACACGCTGCATAGCCTAAGGATGACGCATCGCAAAAGGCGATGAGCTGAACCGAATTGAACTCCGAAATTAAAATATGTCGTTCAATTCGCAACTCTGCAAGACAGGGCAAGGTTGAAAAGAATTTATGCCATTTTTCTTTTAACTGGGCTGGTAAATAGTCGTCCCATCCTAAACTTAACTTCCATAAATCTTGCATAATACACTTAGCAACAAAAGTGCATGGCGATATAAAACCCACGGGGTCGAAGATACTCGCAAGTAATTTGAGAACTGACCGCTTCGTTGAGAGCGAGTCATTTAAATTATAATTGAAAGAAAAACAATCACAGCTAGGTAACCACGTCAACCCTAGCACCTTGATTGAGGACGATAACGTATCGTCTTGAAAATTAATAACAGATACCTGCTCGGTTGACATACGCGTGAGTAATTCAGAACGATTACTTGCCCACTTCCGGAGGTCAAATGCTCCACCTTTAAGAAGTGAGGTTAACTCATCTTGTAACGCGCAAGCTTCGTCTATCGTAGGACATGACCATAATACATCATCAACAAAACATCCTTGTAACAACACATTGGAAGCCAAGGACTGCGGATTATCATTAGCCAATTGATGTAACGTGCGAATAGCTATGAACGGGGCACTTCTAAGACCGTATGTGTTTGTTTTAAGTTCATAAATGCGTACGGGGTCTGATGTTGTGTCACGCCAGAGAATATGTTGATACTTCCTTTCTGATGGAATAATATTGATCGCTCGAAACATTTTAGAAACATCTGCGGTAAAACAAACATCGTATAACCGAAACTGACTTAGAATTTTAAAAATATCTGAATGTAGTTTTTGTCCGGTTAAAAGAATGTCATTAAGTGATAATCCGTTAGTGGTTGGCGCCGAACCATTGTAAACAACACGCAAAGGTGTAGTTGTACTCGTGGGTTTCAATACACAATGGTGCGGAATAAAATATTTAGATGGTTCCGTACCTTTATAAAGTTCCATGTGTCCTAACGATTCATACTCATTCATAAAATCACAGTAGGCCCGTTTTAAATCGGGTAATTTATCAAGTCTGCGCTCTAATTGAGTCAGCTGCTTAAAAGCTGAATTGTAGGAATCACCCAAAGGCTCGTGGTTTGGTTTTAATAAAATAGGAGAAACGTATCGGCCCGTTTCGTCCCTGTAATGATTTACAGAAAATATGTTTTCAGCAAGAACGTCTTGCGGATTTAAGTGTTGAACTTCGCACGGCAAAGATTCAACCTCCCAAAAACGTTTGAGGGAGTCATTGAGGAGATTTTCCTCGACAGTAAACGTTACTGCATGCAGAGAAGTAGTAGCAGCGGTTACGTTAGAATGGTTGTTCTCCGACATACAAAACCTTCCCGTAATCACATAACCAAAAATGCTACTTAACGCAACAGGTATATCAGAACCAAAGATTAATTTCTTACCGTCATAGATATACGGAAAAACATCACCCGCCAAAATAATATCTATATCTGAACGCCTATAAAAGGTAGGGTCAGCTAAAATTAAATTTCTATATTCATCAATCACGCTTTGAGGTAACTGTACGGTCGGCAAACCACCAGTAATTTTTGTAAGCACTACAGCGTCAATATTAAAAGATGGTTCGTTACTATGACGCGGTTTCATAGCAAACGAAGTCATACCATGATTTTTTACACTTTCGCCTGCGAGTCCAAAAATATCAAAATTACATTTACGAGGCGTTAATCCTAAACGCTGTAAACAATCAACAGAAATAAAGTTTGTTTGAGCGCCAGAATCAATCAAAACACGACACGGCTGATAACAATCGGTATTATCTAACACATGCACCACAGCTGTACCTAGTATAACTGTACCAGCAGTTGTGTGTAAAGAAGCAGAATGGCAACTGTTAATTTCATTCAGACCGGTAGTAGTCGATGTCGTCTGTGATGACAATGTTTTTTCATGAGATGTACTCGAGTCGCTGCCGCTTGGGCGCGAACTCAGAACCGGTTTGTTATTGTCGAGGTGTAATAACACGTGATGCGATTTCTGACAAACTAAACATTTAAACTGACTTTTGCACTCATTGGCATTATGGTTTTGTTTGAGGCAATTATGACATAATTTAAGTGCACTAACACGGTCAATGCGCTTCTCAGTGGACAATTCACGGAATTTATCACACCTAAAAATCATATGATTGCCGTCACAATGTAAACAAGTCGTCTGCGACGAAGTTGCATGAGTAAATGACCTAGTTTTTTCCGTCATATTAGTTGGTTGACGTTTATTTTGTTGCAAGTTTGCTGAACTTGTATTATTAGTGTAAGAAATAGAGTGATCAAGTACTTTGATATGATTGTGTACAAAGCTGATTAAATCATGGAAAGTCGGAACAGATTTTTGATCCCAATTTTGTTCAAATAATTTTCTAGTTTGTGAATCTAAGGCACGTAATGCAATATGACACATCACATAACTATTTAAATTTTCTATATTTAACGCTTGAATAGCTTGATAAGAGTGTTCAAACGTTTCAATAAAAGTATTTAATTGAGCTGAAGACTCCTTATTTATCGGTGAGAAACCTAACATTTTATCGAGGTATCTACCCACCAACATACGATTATCCTGGTATTTGTCAAGAAGACTTTTCCAGACTAAACCATAATTACTTGCAGTAATCGGTAAACTTTTAACAATATTTAATGCACTGCCCTTCGTACATGATAGAAGGTAATGGAATTTATCGATATTTGGTATATGTGGTTGGTTATGTACCAGTGAACAAAAAGTTTCGTAAAACGTGGTAAAGTTTTCGATATTACCGTCAAATGTAAATAGCTCTAATTTAGGTAAACGCGGACAAGATTGAACTACGTTTTGATTTTCTGATTTAACACTACCCGCAGCTTTATTTATTAATCTATTTGTAACTAATTTTACGTTATAATAAATATCATCGAAACTTTTTATTTCCTGGGTTCTCACTCTAGCGTCCGGGTTTGATTCCAGCTCCGATTCGCATATTTTAAGAATTACTTTTTGAAATCGATCACGCACTTCGTCAATGTCCGAAACACGTAATAATAGTAAATCCTGCTTATCAGGCGTTGATATATCCTTCGTCATTTCATAGGCATATTGTAATTGCTCAAAGAGTACTTCTTTTTCTTGGATTAGGTATGCAATTGATTGCGATGTATCTTTTTTGGGAGGCATGATTAGGTTCCTTCAAAGTTATAAGTTGACAATATTGTTTTAATGTAGGTAGGTTCTAGGTAGGTAGTGCAAATTAGATACGTAGATATTTAATGCAAGTAAGTATTTGGGATTGATGCAATGCAATTAATAGATTTAGGTATGTATGCAATGATCTGCACACCGTATAATTTTTACGTACGACGTAAAATAAAATATTACAGAAAGAAAACTATAAGGTGTTGAAAGTAACTGGTAAAAATAGGTACTGAAGTCCGGCTCGAATGGACCAAAAAATGTGGCACTTGGGCCTTTTGTTATGATTAGTGGACTGTATGAGAAATATTGAAGGGTTTAGAGATACCTAATTAATAATTCTGGTGTAAACTAACATTCAGATCCTTGACTAGAACAGGCAATTTGACTCCACTAACCTTTTGCTTCACCCTTGTCCTGGCTTGGATCAAGCTTGCTGATGCAGCTCGCTGCCACGTGGTTGGATGTGATGTCACTATGAGCTTCTAGAAAGTCTTTCGGGATCCGAATTGTAGGCACACACAAATTATTGTCTAGGATTGTTCTGGTACGACCAGAAGGCACTATATCACAATAGTAGACGAAAAGTCAGGTTTTACAATGTGGTAATCAGCACATCGGCGTGCACGGCAACGCGAACCTGTGTCCTTTTCGGTAGTCGAACGTCGAATGGACGCAGCACTAAGGTGGCTGCTCATCGCCGTCACTTCACCAGAAGTGAGGGTAGAAGGCATAAAATTAATGGAGCTTAAAAACTACCTTAAACTAGACAAGGATCGAATAATTTGAGTAAAATAACAAGTCATCAATTATTGCCAAAAGAAGTACATTTGTCATTTCTAGTGTTTATGAGAACTATCCCTAACGCCACAAAGTTGATAAGTTAGTAATAGCTAGTAAACGACCGGTTGGTTTGTGTGTCGCGCGTCAAACAAATACGTTGGTCTTGGTAATGAACTAAATAATGAAACATTCGATAGTATACAGGTGACTGGTGAGTCATGCGGACGACTCTAATTCGTCACTCGCTAATGAACCGCACTCATTTTTGATTGAGTATAACCTTCTTGTTCCACCGCAAGGTCTTCAAATGCAGTATTACAGTTTCATCAGCACGACACCATCATCATCCATCACAGCCCGACTTCACCTACAGACTGCTGGGGTATAGGCCTCTCTTATTTGTGCCAAGCTTCATGGTGTTGTGTCAGGCTCATCCTGAATATGACTACAGTGACAACAATGCGGCCATCTGCCCATCTCAGCTCTTTATGAACGACTAGCGGACGTCCCGCGGTTTCACCCGCGTAGATCCCGTTCCCGTGGGAATACAGGGATAAAAAGTAGCCTATGACACTCAGCAATAATGTGGCTTTCTATTGGTGAAAGAATGTTTAAAATCTGTTCAGTAGATCCCGAGTAGGGTTCATGATTTCTCGAGCTTTTCAATTTCTCGGGTCTCGAGAATTCTCGAGGCTAATTTCTCGGGTCTTCTCGGGTTGTCGAGAAATTTACATTAATGTACGTTTTCTCATATTATTTGGTTCCAATAACGTCAACAAATTCAGTGGTTTTCCTCTCAAATAAAAGTATCAAATCTAACTAATATTATGAAGCTGCAAAGTTTGTTTTACTCAGGGACTAATGGTTGGAATTGAAAAATTCTGTTTTTGTTGGATAGTCCATTTATCTAGGAAGGCTTTAGGCTATATAACATCACGCTATCGCTACGACCAATAGGAGCGGAGCATAAATGAAAAATGTTGCAAAAACGGGAAAATATATTCCTTTTTAACCGACTTCCCAAAAAGGAGGAGGTTCTCAATTCGATTGGTATGTTTTTGAGAGCTACCGTTGCGTGCGCTGCAAAAATGGTTTTAGTTATGCAAATATCCTGTACGAAGGAATTGTTTCTCTTTAAAAGTTCTAAAAAAGAAGTCCGGAACAGCATACAAGATCAACATCATCATTCAAGATCATCATCATCTTTTAGGATTGACTCACTGTAACCATTTTTTTTTTCTATTAAAATGTTTGGTTAAAAAAAATATTTTTTGCGAAGCTTATTTAACCCATATTATGGTATTAATCTATATTTATCTAAATAAATGTGTTTGATAGAACTGAAATTTAATATAGAATATTTGTGCGCTTTACTCTATACAAATATCTTAGAAGATATCGCAATATAAAAATATCGCGTGACAAAATAATTACGCGGTCCAGCCGGCCCTTGCGTCACAATGGAGATTCTGGCCTCAGGCAAATTCAAATAAAAATAAAAAAAGAAAGAAAGAAATACAAAATATTCATTATTATTATTATTATATTAAGAGATACCTATATTAATTCTCACTTTATTAATATAATCTAAGGTAATCTAAACTAATATTATTGAGAGGAAAGATTAGATTTTTTGTTTGTTACGATTTAACTCAAAAATGACTTTGCCAACTTTGAAAATTCTTTCAACATTAGAAAGCAACACCTTTACCGAGTAACATAGGCTATTATATTTTCGAAATATACGCGAACGAATAAAATTTTAATGCTGAGGAGTTTGTTTGGTTGAACGCGCGAATTGAAAAATATTTCTATGTTGGATAGTCGATTTATCGAGCAAGGTTATTTAAAGCTATATATTGTAACGCAGACAAAGTTGCGTGGGTCAGCTAGTTAATTATATATTTTTTATTGATTAAATTCAAAACATAATAAAGCCACGCAACACAACAAACGGCGATTTAATTTCTATATAGGTAGGTACATGATTTCTCGAGTTCTCGACTTTTCTCGAGCTTGATTTCCCGGGAACAACGCCCAAGGATTTCCCGGGAATTCTCGGCTCGAGAATTCCCGGGAATGAACCCTAATCCCGAGATTACCCCTTACAATTTAACAAACACACAAACTTTACTTTTTTATAATATTAGTATAGATAACAATGCCCTTTTACAGTTCCTAATGTTTTAGCTGGGTAGAAACTTTGGCGGAACAATCTCTGTCTGTTAGCCTAATTTTAACAAGCGTTCTTATTCGCATATTGTCAGTGTGTGTCTACGTTTCACATCCGCTATAAGTCCACCGCCAAAACGTAAGCAGACCCGTTTCTCTCATTGAGTTTGTCCGAATTATCCTTTTTCCTTGACCTTCAGCCATTCATGTGTTATCGCGAGCCGCGACCGCGACTGATAACGTAACTGACCACGTGGCGCGGCTGCGACGGTTTGCGGTCTCTATCGCGCTATTCTACTTTCAAAGTTGTGCGAAAGTGACAACTGTAATGCTTGAGGTACAGGATTTTTTGTCTGCAAAGCACAATAATCTCCTCCTGTTTAGAAGCTAGTTATAAATCGTAGATGCGTTTAAAACGTCTGCCGAGGACTTGCCAAGTTGCCATGTACTAAACGCACTCGGTGTGCGATCATTATTTTGTAAATCCCGCTTTGTGTGTGTGGTATGTGACGCGTAATACACCTTGGCGTTCTTTGTTCTAGTTTTGGTCGGGGATTTCCCTATACTTGTGTGCGGTCGATGTTCTCGATCACTCGCACTCTTTGTTTGATTGTTTCATACTATCTATGTATAATGTATTCCACCGCCAGATTACTTCTTGATTGATTACATAATAGAGGAAGCCCGCGTAGTGGTCCCATATAAATTTTATTAAGAGGAAATGCGAGTGCTGTCTCTTTCTACTATCGCTGTCTCTCTCCGTCCTCCTGCCCTCAAATACGTGCGATAAGGACAACTGTAGAAAAAAGTTAGAATTCGAGGTTTGGCTCTCGCCTATTTCCTCCTCCAATATTGAACCAATTTAAAAGATATTTTAGACAATGAATAAGGAGGTTATATACTACGCCGCTATGTTTTTCTTTTTTCGTTAATAGTTGTCAAATTTGTACACTAGGACTCTGTTAACAGCGATCTAAACAAGCAATTTTGAGCATTTTTTGAGGGTTCTAGTGCTTATAAAAATAATTTATCACCAAAAAGGAAAACATAGGGGCATAGAAATAGTTAATATTTATTATTCTGTAAAAAACCATTGCTCTAGGGTCATTAACCAAAAAGAAAACAGGCGAGAGCGTTTGTATGGAGAAAAGACCACTCGCGTTTCCTCTTAATGTTGCTTGAGTACACTGAGTAGTTTAATGGTACGTATTTTTACCTATTGATTCATGACAAGAATTTGTCTACCAAACTAAAAAGGGTGAATAAAAAAGTAGTTAAAAAACTAAAAAACCCGACTGAAAAAACTGAAAAGCAAAAAAACAAGCACATTTTAAATTAAACAAAACTTGGAACCAGGCGGGGTTCTATTTTAGTTTAGTTCTATGTTTTTCATTTCATAATTTAATATTCAAATGAACCCCGCCTGGTTCCAAGTTTTGTTTAATTTAAAATGTGCTTGTTTTTTTGCTTTTCAGTTTTTTCAGTCGGGTTTTTTAGTTTTTTAACTACTTTTTTTTATTTCCAACTTTTTAGTTCTTTTGTGTTTGTTCTTTCGTTGGTCGTGTAAAATTCTTCGCCAATGATTTAACTTTTGTGCTTGTTTATAGGATTTGTCACTTAAAATTTCTTTTAAACATATAAGCGTTTTATATTTTTGTAATCTCCCTTTAAAACCCTTTATTTTGATACCCTACTCGATGGTATAGGACAAAAATTTTTTTTTGGACTCCGCTATTTGGCCCCCAAAATCCGCAATTTTTCTTTGTTTTTTAATTTTAATGTAGCCTATAACACTCGCGCCATCAAGACGAATCTAACGATGTATATTTCATTCAAATCCCTTCATCCGTTTAGGAGTTATGAGGGAACAAAGAAACGGACATACATACATACATACTTACATACATACATACACGTCAAACACATAACCCTCCTTTTGGGCTTCGCCGCAGTCGGGTAAAAAGAGAATGTGGCACTCGGAGACTGCCGCGGTAAAGCTATTGAATAGCATTTTTTATCAATTATTTAATTTGATAGCGTCGATATAGCGTCGGGATAGCGTCGTTTCGAAGCCGGAGATTCTTTCGGAAGTTGAAAACTTCTACGGCCAGCTGTACGCATCGCATGCATCTCGACCGAATCCCGAAAATGAGGATTCCAGAGCCACCTTAACCCGCCATTTCACAGAAGACCTGCCAGAAGTCAGCCAAGATGAAATCGAGGCGGCTCTTAGACAGCTTAAGAATGGAAAAGCCCCTGGGGAGGATGGGATAACGACTGAACTTCTGAAAGCGGGAGGAAGTCCTCTGTTAAGAGAGCTTCGGGAGATTTTCAACTCGGTCCTGTTCTCTGGGAGAACTCCAGAAGCGTGGAAAAGGAGCGTGGTCGTTCTCTTCTTTAAAAAGGGGAACAAGACCCTACTAAAGAACTATAGACCCATCTCGCTCCTTAGCCACGTATATAAGCTGTTCTCAAGAGTCGTCACGAATCGTCTAGCGCGAAGACTCGACGACTTCCAACCACCAGAGCAGGCCGGGTTTCGAGGAGGATATAGCACCATAGACCACATCCACACAGTGCGACAGATTATACAGAAGTCCGAGGAGTATAATCGGCCTCTGTGTCTTGCATTTGTGGACTATGAGAAGGCTTTCGACTCTATCGAGACCTGGTCTGTTCTGGAGTCATTGCAGCGATGCCAAGTAGACTGGCGGTACATCCAAGTGCTGAGGAGCCTATACGAAGACGCCACTATGACCGTCCAAACTCAAAACCAGCAGACAAAGCATATCCCATTGCGCAGGGGGGTGAGGCAGGGGGACGTAATTTCCCCGAAATTGTTCTCCAACGCACTGGAGGATGTGTTTAAGACGCTGAACTGGGAAGGACGGGGCATTAACATCAACGGCGAGTATATATCGCACTTGAGGTTCGCAGATGACATCGTCATACTGGCTGAATCGCTGCACGACTTGCAACACATGCTGGATGGCCTAGTGGATTCTTCAGTTCGCGTTGGTCTCAGGGTGAACTTGGACAAAACCCAGGTTATGTTCAACGAACACGTCACCCCAGGACCTGTTGTTGTCAATGGCGATCCTCTCGAGGTTGTTCGAGAATATATTTACCTAGGGCAAACTCTGCAGTTTGGTAAAAACAACTTTGAGAGAGAGGCTAATAGAAGAATCCAGCTGGGCTGGGCAGCTTTTGGGAAGCTTCGTCGGGTCTTCTCGTCACGCATTCCACAGAGCCTAAAGACTAAGGTCTTCAACCAGTGCGTCCTGCCTGTTATGACATACGGAGCTGAAACGTGGACACTGACGATACGGTTGGTCCATAAATTTAAAGTCGCTCAGCGAGCTATGGAGCGAGCTATGCTAGGGGTCTCTCTCAGGGATCGCATCCGGAATGAGGTGATCCGACAGAGGACCAGAGTTGTCGACATAGCTCACAGAATAAGTAAGCTGAAGTGGCAGTGGGCCGGTCATATTAGTCGCAGAACCGATGACCGTTGGAGTAGACGTGTTCTTGAG
Source organism: Diarsia mendica (assembly GCA_949316265.1). Lineage (NCBI taxonomy): Eukaryota > Metazoa > Arthropoda > Insecta > Lepidoptera > Noctuidae > Diarsia > Diarsia mendica. The sequence continues at coordinate 177,332 of OX438910.1, forward strand.
TGGAGACCGCGAATCGGCAAGCGTAAGGTGGGACGCCCGCAGGCTCGGTGGAGCGATGATCTTCGCAGAGTGGCTGGTAACAACTGGATGAGAGTTGCTGAAAATCGAGTTGAGTGGCGTAAGATTAAAGAGGCCTATATCCAGCAGTGGATTGCAATAGGCTGATGATGATTTAATTTGACAACCTCAGTTGACAACCTTGTTATTTTCCGTAACCATAGCAACCTGGTTGAAAATTTTCGTTACGGAATTTCTGGATTCGCTCTCCACGCTCAAAGCCCGCGATAGAAGCTATGCAATAGCTTTAAAACCTTTTTAGACTTCCACTTGACTTCCAATGAAACATTGGAACTTTTATGCAAGCTATTTCTCGACAAGCGAACTTTGTCCCCGCGCTGAAAATCGTATTATCATTAACGTGGCAATTAGGTATCTGATTCACCGGATGATAAAGTACTATTGTTTGAAGGTTTCGAGTTCCATCCGCGGAATTATAAAATCGATAATCGTGTGTGTGGTCAACTGGTCAGCCCAATAAGGTCGGCAGTTCGGCACATGACACTTCAATAATGTTTATACTCGCTCCTTATAAGGGGTACACAGTAGGAACGTGGACTTATATAATATTATACGTTGTGATTTGTATCGAAATATTACGAACTTACTAAAACATAACATCACGCCTGTAATACCTGAAGGGCTAGGCAGAGGTGTAGGTACCTATAATTGTACACTGGCAGAGCCACGGAGCTTGGCAGAAATCCAGGCTCCGTGGTTGCTACTGAAAAATTCTTGATGCAAGAACCCAATCTGGGGGCACGGCAGTGCCCCCGCCGAGTCGAGCGCGAAGCAAACACTGCCGTACCATCCTTTACTGGAACCATTTCGCCGCATTTTCAGGCCCCTATTTGAGAACCTCTGGATAAGACCAGAACGCTGAAATTTTCGTCATCCAGTAAGCTATACAATCAGATTTAAAATAAAAAGTTTCAAGTCTTTAGGTCATTAAGTTCCGAAGTTAAGCGAGAACAAAGTTTCGCATTTATGAAACTCACTCACTCACAGTCATGATAGCACAAGTTTAAACCTTAGTGGTTTTTGGTTGCTATTTGTAGGTATGTATAATTCTGTATTCTTTTGTGTAAACGTTAAATAAATTTAAAAAAAAAAAAAAAACTCACTCATGATCATTAAAATAGAACTAGTACTTCCCATAAACTCAGAGAGCTGAAATTTGGTACAGAGTTAGGGTTTAATGGCCTCATAAAGGGAAAACTATAAAAAGTAGGAAAATCGAAAAAAAAAAAACTACAAAAAAAAAATTGTTTTAAATAAGAAAATCTTATAAAATAAATCAATAATTATGCCCACGTTTCTACAAAAAGAAGTGAAATCCCAACAAAAACATTCTGTAAAAAACTAGCCAAGTCTCGATGGAGCTGCTTGTTTATCTCTAAAAAGTAATGAAATCTAGACAAAGTCATGCCAAGTCTAAGGTTCCTTATTGCGATTTCTTTATTATTATAGTTAATGTTGTGTGACTTGGCCGTTGTTCGTTTCGTTTAGTTCGGTAATTTTTCTTCTTGGCGTCCTATTACCAATACCAGTATGGGTTATTATCTCGCTTAACAATCATAGGTACATACAACAGATATAACATTACGTATAAACTAAATTGACTTGTACCCACTAACGTATAAAGAATGTTCAACGGCCAAGACACACAACAATAACTATAATAATAAAGAAATCGCAATAACGAACCTTAGACTTGGCACGACTTTTACTTTGTAGAGATAAACAAGCAGCTCCATCGAGACTTGGCTAGTTTTTTACAGAATGTTTTTGTTGGGATAACATTTTACCCGACCCGGGAATCGTACCTAGGATCTCTAGCACAGCAGACAGCAGTCATGCTTTCGACCACTAGACCAACAAGGCACCTACCCGCTTACTGTATAATATGCTAAAATAAATGAGCTGAGTACATACCGTAGTCAATGGATTCCGTGGTATGCATACATGTGCCAATTTTTTGGAACGCTAAATTAGTTTCATACTATTTTTATTTGATTGTAACTTATAACGATATTTCCCCCCGATCACTTTGCTTCGATAGGCGCTATTCATAGGTTAAGGAAAAGTTGAAATAGTCGAAAGGCACGTTGTTTTGCAATAGTTCAGAATTTCGTTACATATTCAATACATAGGTACCTACTAGCTAATACTATTTTGTTCTATTTAAAGCGGCACGCGCTTGCCTGATAAGTTTCCGTGTAAAAGTGCGCTTATGTACAATTACATACTTATACGTGTGCTGGTTGCTACCTTATAAACTCTACTAGCTTTTGCTAACTCCTTCCTTAGTGCATGTTAACGTACAGGCGGGGCGTCGCGCGGCGCGATGCTGCGTTTTTAATTCAAACACATGACGATGTATGAAAAAGTTAACGATTTCAAACGTCTATTTTACGAGTAGCGATTTTTCACTCGTTAGTTTAAAATGCAGCGTTTGTTGCGGTGGACCCGTCTCTCAGTACATTAATAAAAAAACACGAGACGAGCCTTCTGCACGCGCCGCGCGACGCCCCGCGTCTCCGTAAACGAGCCCTTAGATTTAGACCTTCTTCGAGAACCACTCTATCCATTGGTGAAAACAATATGAAAATCGGTGCAGTAATTTTTAAGTTTATCGCGAACAGACACGCGGCGGAGGACTTTGTTTTATAATATTTGTGGTTAAAGCGATATAACACAACGTGGCACGCAGCAACATCCGGCAAGGAAACAAGTCACGCTGCGGGTTGTTCGAAAGAGATACCGCGGACTCGACACAAAGAACTAAGAAGGAACATGGGTAGATTTTTCGCACCTTTCAAAAAAAAAGGGAGCAAGTCAGCAAAACTTTGCTGATAAATAAAATATGTAGACCGTGCTTCTGCGGAGAGCTTGTGTTCGGCCACAGGTAGTCAGAAGCCTGAATGTCTGACAGACAGTGAGAGAGTGGTATCGAGTGAGCTAGCTGTAGTTACCTCTGGGTGGTCGACGATATGGAGTCGCTTCATGCGCAATGTAAATGCTGGTGTTCAATTGCATCCTACTGAAGGCGTCGGCTTTCAGTGGCTTGTAGCACTTGTACCTGAATCCTAACTTATAATATTACTAGCTGTTGCCCGCGGCTTCGTTCGCGTGGAGGTCGGTTATGCTGACCAAAAGTAATCCCTTCACCCTCCTCTTTTCAACCCCTTACAACCCTAGCCTATGTCCTTTCTCAGGCTCTAGACTATCTGTGTACTTGCGTTTTCACGCATACACCACTGAACCGATCATCGTGTAATGTTGCATTATAGTATTACTAGCTTTTGCCAGCGGCTTCGCCCGCGTGAAAATGACGATTTTTCATACAAACTTTCATCCCCTATTTAACTCCCTTAGGGGTTGAATTTCAAAAAATCCTTCCTTATTCCTTGTCTACATTATAAAGGGAACCTCTGTGCAAAATTTCAGCTTTCTAGGTCCAAGGGTTTGGGCTGGGCGTTGATGAGTCAGTCAGTCAGGACTTCTCTTTTTTATTTATATAGAAGTAGTCAGGTGTACAGAACCGCACATAGAGTTACCTTCCAACCAGAAAACTTCTGTTCATCAGGAAAACAACAATAATTTTCTTATCATATAGATGGCGCCACGTGTCTTTCGAATCATGATACAATTATATTAATGAAACTATAAATCAGTAAAACAATAAATGATACAATAGACTACGACTATGATTATTAAAAGTTTAGTAGTATTTTAATAACAAGTGCACGCGGGGACGAAGTTCGCGGGGCTTAGCTAGTTGTTTATTTGGGAAATGGCAGACAGGTGATGATGATGAGCTTGTTTAATTACTGTATTATGAATGACGTGACCTCGTTGGCCTAGTGACTGCTGAGCACGAGCTCCTGGGTTCAATAATAATTGGCCAGTAGCAGCCACGGGGTCTGGATTTGTGCAGTGTTGATGGCAATAGGCTCACCCTCCAATGTCATGGGACTTGAACAGAACTGGTGAAACGTGGGTCTGCCTAACCCTTCGGATATTACAGGCGAGATGTTATGTTATGTGTGTTATGTTATGTTGTGGAATGAGGAGCAGTGGTCCAAACCATGCTGTAGTCACTGATTATATTGTGCTTTACTAAAAGGATTCTGATGTAAGATACTCGTATACAGTCGACTTATCAAATCTTATCTTTACTTACCCTTGTCATATTCATACAAAAATGTGACGATTTACATCAATATTGGCATACATGTAGAAAAACATGGTGACGATACACAATATGTTGCAATAAGTGTCGCGGAGTCACAATGTACTTAAGTACATATACTCGTAATTATGTCGGTAAGCACTCGACTCTGCACGTATTGACTGATTGATATATTTGCCATTGATATAACATACACACACGCTGACGATTCCATATAACTAGATGATGTGTCGAGCTCTCCATCTATCATTCTATCGCATAGTGTTCAGTATTTTCCTTTTGCTTATAAAACCAGTAAAAAAATGTATAAAAGTAGCAACTTATCTTATTTAGACGATGTATTTTTTCTACATATTTCTGTACGTCATTGTAGATAACACTATAAAAATCCATACTAATATTATAAATGCGAAAGTAACTCTGTCTGTCTGTCTGTTACTCTTTCACGCCTAAACGGCTGAACGGATTTTGATGAAATTTGGTACAGACATAGTTTGGAACTTGAGAAAGGACATAGGATAGTTTTTTTTTTTTCGCGAGATAAATCAAAAATCTGCCGGAAGTCACTATTCCACGCGAACGAAGTCGCGGGCAAAAGCTAGTAAACAATAAATGTTTAAGAAAATACAATCATTGCTTTGATTCCTACAACTCACACTATATAGATTCCCTGTGTCGTGAGTTCCTGGCTCCTTCGTCCTACAGTACTACATCATCATCATCTGCTTGCCTTTCCCAACTATGTTGGGGTTGGCTTTCAGTCAAACCAGATGCAGCTAAATACCAGTATTTTACATAGCAATACGTCATTATAGTGAGGAATCTAATTTTCTTGGAAAAAAGAACTATTGAAATCGTAAATCAAGACCAATAACGATATAAAAGACGCAGTAAGTCGTAGCAAACATTCCGATCGTTGCAAATGATTGCTAATTCCTACTCATATTATACATGCGATAGTTTGTGAGGATGGGTGAATGGATGGATGTTTGTTAAAGTTTCACGCAAAAAACAATGAACGGATTTGAATAAAATTGACCACACAGATAGTTTATAACCTAGATTAACTACTTACATAGGATACTTTTTATCCGTGGAACAAGAATTATCGAACAGCACTCAGGCGAAGCCGCGGGGACAAGCTAGTTTAATATAAAAGATGTTAAAGTGCATCGCGCCAGACGAAGTACGGTCAGCATCAGAAGTAGCTGAACATTTCGGAATTTTAATTCTTTTATGTATAGGACTCTAGCTATTATTTTTAATGTTTCAGAAGATTATTCGTTAAAATAGTCCTTACACTCCAATAACATGTAGTAACAAGTAATATCTAACAAGTTTTTATTATAAAAACAGCTTCGAAACTTTGAGTAATGTTAATATACTTCTGATGCTGACCGTACATTATAATTATGAGGAAAAGAAAGATATCGGTCAGCTGCTGACGTCATCACGTCACCACCAGACTGCTTCGAACGCCACCTCAGCGATATACATCGCTAGGTACCACGTCAACACAACGATGAACCGCTGTAACCTTTATGAAATAATGATTCAGTATAACTCTACTGACGTATTCAAATTGATATCTAAACAAAAATAAACGTATACGTTGAAAACTAAAATCCAACTGCGACAAAAACGGCAACTAAAATATTCAAAATGATGTTGTTTTCTGGTTTCCGTATCATCGCGGCATCGGAGCCACACGTCATCATTTATTGTTATTTTTGTGTCATTATAAATTGTGGGTATCTTAGTTTAGATTGTGGGGTTTGCCAGATTTTAAGCGAATCAGCATAAGTATAGTCGACCAAGAAATTGGTTTACCACTTTTGATGACATCTCCCAGTAACATAATTATTCGCTAAGGATGACAGATAGACAGAGCACTTGATGTTTTGTACGTGCAAATGATATTCAACCTTAGAGTGGTAAACCAATTTCTTGGTCGACTATACATAGGTCAATAATGTATAAGTTGACAGTACTGTAGTACATTATTATTGTATTGGAAGTTTGTGATACAATCAATTATTTGAGATCAGTGACAATTAGGCAGAGCCACACATGCCTACATTCATTAGTTTGGTAAACGTGACGTTGGTGTTTATTACACGTTTCCGTCCTGATATGATAATTTATCATTAAAATGTTATTATTTCTACTTAACTTTATCAAATACCGCTTGCTTCGGTGAATGCCAAATTAATTTTAAATATTTTGATAAGTTAACTCAAAACATGGACGTTGAACAAACCACTCTATCGTTAATATTAAAAAAAAAAAAAAATTGTTATAGTAAAAGTAAATATATTATGTAACCTAATCACCTGATAATTGACACGATGGTCTTCACAATCCGAACTAGTTTATCATTATTGCACCCAAATTCTGAACTGTATAACTGAATTTCTCAAAAGCAAGGTTTAACTGTTCCAATGTCGGTGTGTCTGGCAGCAATTAACCTGTAGTTGACCTGTAGAGACGCCTTGATTACACATTGAATCATCGAGTCTGACAAGACAGAGAACTCGGCCTAGTTTCTACTCTATCTTGGAATTGCCCCTACTCTATACGTGTAATCGAGGTATACATACGGGGAGTCCGGCAGTTCAGATGTACTGCAGGTTATCAGCCATACCTTTTCGATGTTCCACGCATTCGCACAAAGCGCTTTGCTACATCTTTCATTATGCGCACAGTCAAGTGTTCGCAAGCTCATACGACCCCAATCTGAAGTCGCGAGTTGTTAAGCTTCTTTTGGGTTAGCTCGTTTCATCGTCGACCTCATCTATGTCCTCAGGACATGATTGACTTCAAGAGTAGGCCAATTTAATCACTACATATTATAAACCAAACAGAGTCTTCCGCCGCGTCTGTTTGTCTGTCTGTTGGCGATAAACTCAAAAAACTACTGCACCGATTTTCATGCTGTTTCACTAATGGATGGAGTGGTTCTCAAGAAAGGTTTAAATATATATTTTTTTTTCGAAATTCAACCCATATGAGAGTTAAATAGGGGATGAAAGTTTGTTGGGATATTTTTCGACATACACGCGGGCGAAGCTAGTATAAAAAAATATGTCCTTAGAATGCTCCTCCTGTAGGGGATAGGTCAACAGCGTGATAGGTGTGAATCAACTCGGTGTGGAGTGCGGAGGGTCTGGCCGGCTGCAGCGTTATCTTATCGCGTGCACTGATTCACTCCATACTGTGCGGTGTGCGGTTGGCAATGACAATCACACGTTTATATGTATTACAAGTTTTTATTAGAATGGAGTTTCTTATCATACGTTATCGTTTTGATTCGCTGGCGGGCGACGCGGGGCTACACCGAACAATGTGGCGATAATTTTTTTGCACTGTTTTTTGACAAACATGCAAACTGAAACTTTTTTCAATCGATTCAGCTTACCGTCAATTTTAAGAGTGTACAAAAATGTCACACGTCTCTATTTGTTTGTCTTTGTACGGTCATACACAAGTCAGTTAAGTCATAAACTGAATCTGCCCTTACAGCAAAATTGTAACATAGTTGTCATAGACGTGCGGTTGACAGTACATCAATATACAATTTCACGTACAAGTTACTCACCATATTTTGGTCCGACGTTTTGTAAAATTTCACTGTCTTTTGTCCTTTTCAAAATGTATTAGGTGCCTTGTATAGAGTGTAAATATAAACTATTTGATGTTATTTGGATGTGCTAAAGAACATATATACATACTAACCCCGCAGTATCTGAAATTCTGAAAGTCTAGTCGATAAATGAGGTCAGGGTCACCCAGATTTAGATCGAGCTTTTTTTTGAAAGTCGGTCGATATTTTGTGGTTGAATAACTACTCGGTTAATTGACTTACGATTTAGAGCATAATATGGAGCATAATACTTTTTATAATGCTCTATCTAAATAATAAGTTTATTTTTGTTGTTCTTATGAAAATAGCCACATACAGGTCTCCTTTGCAGCCAATGTTTAGTTGTGAATGTTGTGATCGATAAGGACAACAAATTAAGCATTATAATTGATCAAATCATTAATTGGATAGCCTTTCAGAGTTCATGCACAAACGTATCAGGAGCACAACATTATACAGAGAACAATTTTATCTGTGTAATTATTCTCATGATGTTTCTTATTCAATTCAATTCAATTCAATTTATTTAATTCAGATAATAAAAATCCATAATATTACATTAAAACAATATAAAAACATTAAGATGAATAAATTTAAACAAACAATAATTTAAAAATATTAAACAAACAATAATTTAAAAATATTATAAAAATTTAATCGTGAATGTCAAAAAAACCTATTATTACCTATTATAAGTATGAGGGGCCGCTAGCGTGCAGCCGCATCCACCTCATCAACATTGGTGAGTCCCACCTCTGGGACAACGCGCTAAGAATACCATTCGGGCTGCCACGCACACGCCTTAACAGCGAGGCGCACCTTTTTCTAATTATACCGAAAAAATCATCAGTCTGCGCCTCAGCAAACATAGCGGAAGCACTACAAAAGCGTGGCAGCCCCAACAATATCCTAAACGCATTGTTATACTGGACACGCAGAGCACTGTACCCCCGCAATGTAAAATTTGTCCATAGGCTGCACGTGTAGAAGGTCTGACAGTATGCCTTGAATAACGTTATCTTTACTTGATTAGTGCAACGTGCAAACCTACGAGCCAACATATTACACCGGATGGACAGTGCCCTGCGCTCCCTCTCGATGTCCTCATTGTCACACAGGTCTTCGGTCACCCAGTGACCCAGATACTTAAAGGCACTTACCTTTTTTAAACGCATGCCGCATAGAGTTACATGAGGAACATGGGAGTAGCTTTTGGTTCCTGACTTGAACAGCATGAACTCACTCTTATTCGCGTTGTATCTGAGCCCATGGGCTTCCGCGTACGATTGGCAGATGCACACCAATTTCCGTAACGCTGCAATCGATGGGCTTCTTATGTTTATAAGGTCCGTATCATAGATATTAGACGGAAGATAATCTCTATGGTTCGTCCGCTCGTCCGAGCTTTATAATATATGCGTTGTAAGTGTACATTACTAACATATAACTAACTCGTGTTCGCTTTGTGTGAAGCTTTCTATGGAGTCGCACCGCCGGGCTGGAGCGCGCAAGGTAACTCGTACTAACTCGTACTCGTGCAGTCACTGCCCAGCATTACCTGACCCCTCGTATAAAGAAGACGGGGGCAATTAGTGCAGTGAAAAGAGGCGGTCAGATAATGCAGGGCACTGACTGTACTAGTCATGATCGTAATACTGTTCGTGCTGGGCAAGCGGGCATGCTCAGTGTAGTGACGTCTAGCTTGTAGTGATATGTTTGTACAGTCAAGGAGCTTAAATGTTAAACTGTTTCCTAACACGTTCTTTTCCTACATAATGAGCGCATGTTACTTTGCGAACTGTCATTTCAATTAAAATGTTGACGATATGTAGGCGGTTCAAACGAAGTTCAATTCCGTGACCGTGACTATACTTTCATACTAGTCGTAGTATTAGTTGATCCACTGAGTTCAGACATAAACACGGCGGCCTATCAATCAATACAAAACCTTATTTGTCATTGTATTCGAGGATGGCCTCGAATACAATGACAAATAAGGTTTAGTATTTTGATTTTGTTTTGTAGATTAACTAAAAATATTAAAATATTGATGTGTCGCCGTTACTTTGATGAGAATTCTTTGTGTACTCGCTACTGTTGTCACAGATTTTAGATGGTAGTAGTGGCTATATGTAACAAGGTATGCAGCGTGGTATCGATATGGTTTGTGGGACATGCATGAAATTGTTCAGTTTGATAGTCTGTCGCCCAAATACTCAAACGCCACTTAATTATAAGTAACCCTCAAAACTCCTGCTGTCTCTGTCACTCTGCGTTAAATTAACAAAGACAGCACGAGATTTAAGTGCAACTTAAAATTGAGTGACGTTTGAGTATTTGCGCGTAAATCCCATAAACAAGACCACACGTTTCTGATACATGCTGTACTGTATTGTATCGCTTCATATTTGTATTTAAATAGCTGGTAGAGGGTAGTCTGTAAGAGTAAAGTGTGATACACATTTATGTTCGGGTCGACCTGATTTGCCACGGTTCGGCCGAATGAGAAGAATGATAACTACATACATTAGCTGGACTTTCAATAGTTCACAATGTGAGCCCACGACTAGTTGGTTATTATACTAGTTGACATTTTTCTATACTAATTGATGCAAAATTGATATTTTTACTATTGACATATTGACATTCTTAATTTTACAACATAACAATTATTACCAATTAATAGATTCACTTTTAATGTATTATTTAATTTTGCATGCTAGTTTTAGCGAATTGTGTGAGAGCTACTGTTACAAAACCTGACCATCAATATTGTACTACAATTCTAGCAAATAAAGTTCATTTCATTTCATATATCGCCGTTTCGCGGTGTGCTGGTATTACCGTTCAGCTCTTAGACCATGCATTAACCAATAGTTGTTAGCTCCCAATACGACAGGTTGCAGAGGCTGAATTTAGCGTTAATAGTTATTAGTTAGTATTCTAAGTTACCGCAAAGTCTCACTCCCACTCTCTGTAGTTGGTGTCAAATATTGTTACTTGTAAATAATTATATTATTTTACTAGTGACCCGCCCCGGCTTCGCACGGGTGGAAAAAAGATATTAAGGCGACATTACCTGCCCGCGACCTTGAGCGCGCGTTTAACTCATCGCCTAAACAAATAAGGTTGAAAATGGCGATGCGTTTGATTCTCGTGACTGCCAAAATGAACGATAGTTCGCAGATTTAATTTATTTAAAAAAAAAATACGCTGTAATGTTAAAATATTTTTACATATGTCTTTAGTTGGTTAAATTTCCTTTCTGATAGTAAAAAAAAATATAACAGTTGTCACTCAAAATATTGAGCATTTCGAGACGAAAAAGTTTTTTCGTGTGATTTTTTTGTGATTTTGTGATTTTTTTTTTCGAGGTTCTTGATTACTTTTAGAAAATATTTTTGCATAAGTCTTTTACCTATACATTTGACTATACACTGTATTTTTTTTGGAATTGTAATAAGTAGCAATACGGCTAACTCTGCGACGAAAAACAGGTCGTTTTTACGGTGCCCCTTTAACTGCGCCTTAAAACCTTCCTCTTGAATCACTCTATCTATTAAATAAAACCGCATCAATATCCGTTGCGTAGTTTTAAAGATTTAAGCATACAAAGGGACATATGGACAGAGAAAGCGACTTTGTTTTATACTATGTAGTGATAATACATACAATAATGTTGTTTGTATCCTGTGTTCTTAAATTATGTAGTTACCTTTATCGGTTTGAACGTAACGTCATAGTGTGGCTATGTAGCATGTAGCTATCGATTAATTTGCATTGTGTTGTGTGTTTAATAGAATTAGTAAACATTCTTCCTTTGCCTTCATTTCCTTTGACTGGCCTGTTGGTCTAGTGGTTAGTGACCCTAACTGCTATGCCGGAGGTCGTGGGTTCGATTCCCACCCAGGACAAATGTTTGTGTGATGAGCACGATCATTTGTTCTGTGTCTGGGTGTAATTTATCTATAATATGTATGTATTTAGAAATATATAAGTATGTTTATCAGTTGTCTAGTACCCATAACACAAGCTCTGCTTAGCTTGGGACTAGATGGCGTTGTGTGATAGTTGTGGAATATTATTATTATTATTATTCCCATCATTGCTTGTGTCACGTAGTGTGTGTTACTTGTGAAATACGTTTTGGAGACGGACGTTACTTTGTCGAAACCAATGTTATGCAAAAATATTCAGTTTTTAATTCGATTTGAACTGCTATAATTAGCTTGCAACACAACTGATGGCAATAGGTTCGCCCTTTATGACATGGCACCTAAACATAACTGGCGACATGTGGGCGTACTGTTAAGTACAACTCTGCTTAACCCTTTGGTGATTACATGCAGGGTGTGATGTTATGTTTATTAAATGTTATGCAACTCAAACTTGTTTAACTCCCCTCCTCCGCCAAGCAACTGGTAGAATTAAAACTAAATATTTTTGCAATTTATTTATCTTTGAAAGTAAACGTGTTGTATTAAGTTTTGTTTTGTATTATGTTCCAGCTTGCCCGCCGTCCTACGACCAAGTGATGAGCGCCGAGCAACACAAGCAGCCGCCATACAACCCGCACGCGCCGCACTAGACAAACACACACACACACACACACTGCCCCCATACACACACTACACACACTAGTGTAGTAGGGGGTGTGAACACTTTTCTATAAACGGAGTAAATACTTCAGGCGATTGCACACCTCGTGATATATTGACAAAACAATCATTTAATTTTATTCCATGTCTATGAAATGTAGCCTCGAAATAAATCTTATTCTGGGAAGAAACGTCACAAATTAGTTACCAAGTCAATATTGTAATATGTACCTTTAAGATATTTGTACCTGTATGTATTTAAATGGTGTTATATCTGTCGATGTACCACAGGGTGTGCACTCAGCCTGCCTCGACAGTGTAGTACACATACACACACACACAAGTACGCGTGTGTGTGTGTTTGTGCAACACGTTGTACACTGGACGCGACGTCACTAGCACGTTGTGCTCACAGGGACGCTAAACTATCGAGCCGATCACTGTTACCGTATTAATAGGTATATCAATACAAGTGAATATAGAAACACACACAAATACGTGTGAACATGTGTGTGTGTACACTGTCCAACTGATCATTAAGAAGCTAAGGTATGTATCTCGCTCTTTTTATGTATATAAAGTGAGATACATATGTTTCTACCATTGTTTTTGGCTCTGTAGTTTAGTTCGCTCGATATAATATATCGTTTAGTTAAGTATAATGAGTTAGTGTTGCAAATTGCAGGGTAAGCTATACTATTGTCACTCGCCATTCATTTATTTAACGTATTCTTATTATTTTCTTATGATATTGTGTACCAAGTATATTTTCCGAATTATTTGTCACAGGGATATATTTTTTTTCTTTTGAACATATACAATTACTATTTATATTTTCTGAATAGTTTTATTTTAAATATGAATATTAGAAGTGATATAGATCTCAAATTGTAAAAAAAAATATCGTGTCCTCAATAACTACCTAAAAACATAGTTCAAATGTTTAAAATTTTACAAAATGTTAAAGATGACATCTACATCGCATTTTATGATCGACTAAATTCTCGTTTCGGAGAATTTAGTCGATTATGAAATGTATCGGTGCATCTCTAGATACTATTAATAGTGAATTGTGTACATGTAATTCTATTATTACATTACTTTTAATGGGAGTTAACCTGGGTCAGTATATACTGGTTCAATGTACATAATACAGGAAAAACCAGTGTTTAATGACCCTGGTTGACTTAAAATAGTAATTTTTCATATTTCTGATAGTAAATATAGGAGTTGTTGAATGATCTGTTGTTGACTGAGATTAAGTGGACGGACTGTGTGCAGGCCGAACTGTGTCTTATGATGGTGTAGGTGAGGTCGAGAATAGCATACCACTCGAAACATGGACTGTCAATGCTGTGAAAATTGAAGGATTTTTGAGTGTTTAGTATTGGAATGTAATCACTATTCTCTCATTTAAAGTGTTATCAATTTATCATAGACCAAAATTATTGCTAAACAAAAAACAACCTTATGTCCTATAAAATACATTGGCTTCAAAACCGTTCTCATAAATTGGTTGTCCCACACTCTGTAGAGTGTGTCGTACTACTTGGTTGTTGAAATGCTCAGTTTTGTGTAGACTCCTTTACAAACATTGCGTTAGTTGTACATCTGCTTACTGTACCGTACGATGTACGTCTGCTTACTGTACCGTACGATGTACGTCTGCTTACTGTACCGTACGATGTACGTCTGCTTACTGTACAATACGATGTACACAGTACACTCGTGCCGACAAGTACTTAATTATTGTTAATTTAGACAGCCTTTTTCTGACTATGTCTACTTCTGATTATTTCTAAGTAGCAGGTGAAATATAATTAAACTTTTAACTTACTACAAAAACTTTGGAGGCTATGAGATTGCAGTCACAAATATTATATTTTAAATGTCTGTAATCGATTTTAAAATATTCGATAGTGTTTACATATTATTATTACTTATAGAAAAAAATATCAATTGTACAGTTGTGTAGTAAAGTGATATAGAAACGTTCCCTAGTACATATTTACCTCTGGTAGTGACCAACTAATTAAACAGCGGTAACTGGGGACGGTTTGGCAACACATTATACCTTTAACCGACGTAAATTGATACTTAGCCAATCGTAATAAGGTACAGATTCCAATGTTCAATGCTGTGAAAAGAAATCTCCTTTCAAACCTTCGGGTCGATCTCTAAACATTGGATTTTGTACCTTGTTACTATCACATACGTATGAATTTACTTTGGGTAAAATAAAATGCCATACCGCGCTGTCCCCGGTACGCATAGCGAGCTTTAGAAAGAGACACTTGTATGAAAAGCGGAACTGTTTCTAAAGCTAGCTATCCCTTAACAATACAATGCTGGAGGTAATACCCGTGATGCCAATCTGACTGTTGTGTAACAAGTAGTTAGTACAAACAAGCCGCCATTCGGTACACTCGTTGTGACGTCACTAACTCATGTTCCTCACTGTTACACGTCAAACCATACATTTGTATACAAACATAGATATCTTCCAATAACGTTAAGTGCTCACTTTTATTCATTAAAATATATCGACTGTTTACCTGTTAGGTGTACATTGTGATATGTGAGGCAGTGCAGTCAGTGACCAGCGTTATCTGACCCGCTTACTAAGAACATTTCTTTGTAAGAGGGGTCAGGTAATGCTCGCCACTGACTAAATGCGCAGACATTCGTAGAGTTAGTACTTCAGGAGATTCTAGCAGATTACTCTTATTTACCCTAAGATAAGCGATAAGAATACTTTATTATTTTCCAAATATAATTTAGAGCTTTATTTCTTAATGATAAGGTGCATTTTGTTATGATAAAAAAAACTATTTTCATTTTAGTTTGGCAAGTCACCAATTGTATTTTAATTTTCGTACAAAATGATGTAAAATAAAGTGCATAACGCATGACCTTGTGGCTTTTATTTGAACACGTCTACCTGTCGTAATAATCTAATACTTTGTAAAATACAGGAAATACTTTATCTTCGTAAAAATGTTGGTGTATGGAGAGAGAGATAACCATGAGATAGCGATCTGATCTCACTTTATCCGTCGGATAAACCCATCGATTGGTCCAAATGATAAGTGTTCGCTAAGATAGTTCATGACTCATTGAAAACATCTAAATCTAGTTCCAGATCTATGTTTTTCTAAACCGGTGCAAAAACGTAATACCTAGTGGCGCTATTTCCTCTTATTTAAATCGTCGCCTACGCGGCAAAGGGGCGAACCTCAAATGAGAAAATTTTACAGGAGAGGCAAAAAACGTTTTTTTTCTCCCGATGGCGCGCTTATTTTGATGATATTTAAAAATATAGACATAATAATCAAACAATTCAAACGCGAAGGTGCACTATGGAAACAGGACTACAAAATTAATACAAATATAATATTTTACAATGCTGGGTTTTTCGAGAAAAAGCCGAGAAAATATATACGCCTTTTCGTCGCGCCACTTTATCACCAAGACATCCCGTTTAACTAATATTCTCTTAGAGTTACGCCTCGATGCGCTATGATAATATGCGTTGTTTTAATTTCAAAAACTATATTCAAAACAATCAAAAAATGTATTATGAGATCACAAACTTTTTGACCTTAAAATATTTTTTAAACAAACCAAATTACTTAGTAAGTTTGGATGCTTTGTCATTACAACTATTATGGTTAAAATCAAAGAAAAACAATTTTGTATTACAAATCAAATAAAAACAATTTGGTACAGTGTTTCACATAGGTAACAAATAATATCAGAAATATGTTCATGTGCGTTGTTATTTTATGTGTGCAATAAAGAATAAGAGAGAGAGAGTATAACAACAAAATAAAAATAAATAAATCGATGCTAGGCCTACTGAAATACAGTCATCTGCAAAAAAAAAGTATGAAATAAAGTGTGTATGTATGTATTAAATTTAGGCACGGTACAGTATTAATCTTATAATAGGCGAATACGTTGGTGTTGCAGTAATTAACAGTACCTAACTATAAAGTCTAGTTGAAAAATACTAAGAGTGTATTATAATACAGTCTGAGTATTTTTCAACTAGACTTTATAGTTTTTTGTATAAAATCTAGAAATTGCATGAATACAATAAGTAGTAGTAGTAACTAGACTTTATAGTTAGGTACTGTTAATTACTGCAACACCAACGTATTCGTATATTACAAGATTAATACTGTACCGTGCCTAAATTTAATACATACGTACACACTTTATTTCATACTTTTTTTGCAGATGACTGTATTTCAGTAGGCCTAGCATCGATTTATTTTTATTTTGTTGTTATTAACATATTTCTGATATTATTTGTTACTTAAGTGAAACACTTAATACCGAATTGTTTTTATTTGATTTGTAACACCAAATTGTTTTTCTTTGATTTTAACCAATTATAGAGTTACGAGTATAATGACAAAGAATCCAAACTTACTAAGTAATTTGGTTTGTTTAAAAAATATTTTAAGGTCAACAAGTTTGTGATCTCATAATAATTTTTTTGATTGTTTTGAATAAAGTTTTTTAAATTAAAACAACGCAAATTATCATAGCGTATCGAGGCGTAACTCTAAGAGAATATTAGTTAAACGGGATGTTTTGGTGATAAAGTGGCGCGACGAAAAGGCGTACTTCGAGTTCGTCTTTTCGTAAAATTTTGCTGGAACTGATTTTGAGATACGCCGTCAATCTTTTTTCGTTTCTATTAGTCTTAGAGCTTCGCCTTTTTGTGACGACATAGAGCTCAACAAATGGAGCATTTTTGTATACTTAACTAATTTTTGACCGTTTGTATGAGGTTCGCCCCTTTGCGGTGTTGGCGACGAAATGATTCAAAAAATACACAATACACACATTTTGATTTCACAAATCTGTTATTCAATCTGTTATTAATTGTTTACTCCTTAAGTGCTTTTGGTTTCTCTAATAATTATAATTTCACGATAATGTCACCGGCCGCAATTTCCACAAGTACCTATCCAAATGCGCACTCGGTAGTGTCATTCAACCGCTGCCGCTCTTAGCAATATAAATATGGCGGGTATTCCCCTGGTAGAGACAATACCTAAGCTATTCATGCGTTCAAATAGACAAATACCAAAAATACGTTGATGTGAGACATGTTCATAAAATGTTCATGTAAGGCCTCATTGAAATTATATTACCTACGTCATTTATTTTCTTAATAGAAAGAGATAGGTAGGTAATACCATCCGTGCCCAACCAAAACCAACCTTAGGACAAGACAAATCCAATTACTTAATACACTTTTTTTTTTGTGGGTAGAAAATCATCAAATGCCCCCCCCCCCCCCCCCCCGCTCTTGGGCAGAGCGAAGGGGAATGTCGGACTTCTACTGACTAAAAACCGAACCCATGTTCTTTGCCCTTGTGCCGAGGCCACGTCATCTCTTTCGATAATCCGCGGCCCCGACGGGCGTCGGCCCTTGCGGGCCCCTCCTTGCTGACATCTCTTTGAGGCGCGCGTGGAACACGAACTAGTGAAATTACAAAAGGTTGAAGATGTCTTTAAATTACAGGCTCATTCAGCAAGACGCGGCCGAGCTACCCCGCATACCTACCGCCGCGTTTGACGCTTTGTTTGTTGTATGGCATCTCGCAGTTCAACGTAGGAGGTTGTCGACTGCTTAACAGGACTTTCGTGCGTGTCACGCGCCGCGCTGCAGGAACTAAGTATGGAAGCAGCTAGCTGCAGGCCACAACGCTGCGTGCCCCACCACGGCGGACGGCGCCGCACAACACGCCACTTCTGCGTAACTGATGAGCCATAAGTAACTCAAAACTTACTGCTAACAAGTTACTTCCTGATAATCTAGAGCAGCGGTAGCCCAGTGGTGGCGGCCCCGACTTACGAGCAATAAGTCGTCGGTTCGAACCCAGGCAGGCGCATTACTTTGTGTAATTTATTTCACCACAACTGCTCTCAAAAACGGTGAAGGAAACGTGAGGAAATTCGAATGTCCTAGATAGAACCAACAATTCGAAAACACGTGAGTGTGACCCGCACTGGGCTCCACCACGCGGGCCCATTCTAGCCCATTACCTCTCATAGCCACCGTCCCAGCAGTGGGGACATTATAGGCCGATGATGATGAATTCGGCACTGGGTTCCCTCATAGGAATTAGAAGAAACCCAATACTATCTTTGGTCTTATTTCAGTAACGTGAAGGAATGCCTTAATATTATATTACACTCATGCATTGATGCAATTTTAATCCCCAGTGAGGCGGTGCTGAGCTGAACGTTATAAATCCTATAGTGCGCTTTTGTTTCGGCATTCCTTTAGGTGTGACCTAGAGTTAGGGAAAAATGCCATTAATATGGAACAGGGTATACCCAGCACAGGGTATACCCAGCAGCGGGCAGTAGGCATTCAAATCACTGATCACCACATCAGTGAGCCATGACATAAAATAATATCACGCCTTTATTTCCAGGGAATGGTTAGGCTGGGTGTACCTATCTCATTTCGCCAGTTATGTTTAAGTCCCGTGTATTGCCAACAACCGGGCACAAATCCAGATCCTGTGGCTGCTACTGAGATAAGTGATGGAAAAAATCCCTGTAACAATTATCTCGATGAGAGAATCGAACGCAGGACGTTTCGCTTCATCTTCAAGGACCCACCAAGCAGACCCACCGGTGGGTCTCCGAATACTGATGTGTCTCCCAAGACCTACTATAGTGGGTCCTCTGAGATTTTATTGTCTTTGAAGACCCACTGTACGACAAATGGCAAAACATAGAGCGCATATATGAAAACTAGCTGACCCACGCAACTTTGTCTGCGTCTCTATATATAACTTATAACTTTCCTCGATAACTCAGCTATCCAACCAAAATTATCAAGTTAAATCGTACCTAACAAACAAAAATTTTTATCTTTCCTCTTTATAATATTAGTTAAGATTATACTAAAATGAGAATTACTATAAATATCTCTTACTGTTAAATATACGATGTCGATAACACCCTGTACTTGTAAATATTATTTTGTTTGAATTTGAATTTCCCGGAGGCCAGCCAGAATCCCCCGTACCTACATTGCGACGCAACCCGCGTAATTATTTTTCCGCGCGGGTATTTACACATTGCGATATCTTCTAAGATATTTGTTTAAACTGTATAGAGTAAAGAGCACAAATATTCTATATTAAATTTCCGTTCTAACGAACACATTTATTTAGATATAGATTAATACCATATGGGTTAAATAAGCTTCGCAAAATATAATTCTTTTTAACCTAACATTTTAATAGTAAAAAATGGTTACAGTGAGTCAATCTTAAAAGATAGACAGATGCTGTCGCGGACTTTTTTTTAGAACTTTTAAAGACGAATAATTACTTCATACATGATATTCTCGTAACTTAAACCGTTTTCGCAGCGCACGCAACGGAAGCTCTCAGAAAGGAATGTTCTTTTCCCGTTTTTGCAACATTTCTCATTTATGCTCCGCTCCTATTGGTAGTAGCGTGATGTTATATAGCCTATAACCTTCCTCGATAAATGAACTATCCAACACAAAAATAATTTTTCAAATCCAACCAGTAGTTCCAGAGTTTATCGCGTTCAAACAAACAAACAAACAAACAAACAAACTCTTCAGCTTTATAATATTAGTATAGATGTAACGCCTGTTTACCTACCAGGAGTATAGAAGTAGGCAGGAGGTAGGTATTGAAAATATTTATTTTGGAGATGAAAAAAAAAAGATAGTTTTACGTAAGTCCCGCAAACTACCAGGAGAACAGAAGTAGGAAGGATTAACACTAGACCAACGGGGCAGTGCAGAATGCAATAAGTAATACCTATACCTATGTGCAGTTCACTGTTAGAGCTACATATGCATACATTGGCTCTTGTCTCTTGTCTCGACAGAGCGCTCTGTGAATATAATTCGTGAAACTGCTGAAAAAACGAAATGGCGCGATAGTTTTGATGTGGGTTGTGTTGGGCAAAGTGCCAACAGATCATTGTTCAGTTGATGGGTGTGACGTCATCACTAGTCTGTCAGTTGACATGTTTAGTGACGTGTAGTGAGTGCGTGACAACTGTGACAAGTCACAGAGCGCACGCGCGTGTGGCGGCGCCACGCTGACGCGACTGAGATCACCCTGTGCAGGGCTGACTCACAACTGTACTACAAGGGATGGGAATATGAAATAACATTCCTGAATGAAACGTCTAATAAAGCTCTGCTTGACCTAAGAATCAAATCCACAGCTGTTTTAAAGTAGGTACCTAACGTAACGCCTGAAAGTTACAACGATGATGTTTAAAATATAGGATCGCTTAATAGATCGTTAAAACTTAAAGGCACAATGTTACTATAATGATATTTGTTCATTATAATATGCAGACTGCAGTCTGCATATTATAATGAACATTGACGATAACCCAAATTCTTTCTCTCATCTTATTTCTTTGCATTTGTTAGGAATATAAATGCGCCACGTTTAAACTGACATCGTTGTTCGCAAAGCGTTGAAGGAATAGTATCGAGAGGGAGACTGCCTGTAGGTACCTACCGGCATTGGGATCCTGATCCCCTTCTTTTTCCAACGAAAAGCCTTTCAGCCCAGCAGTGGTCTTCTTCTATTTAGCGTGTCGATGACAATATAGGAATTGAGTCACCCAGAATTTTGCGACGAGAATTTGCAGTTCCGACCATTAGCTCCTGTATGGCTCAGAGGTAGTTAAGTTGTGAGTTGACGAAAACCACAGATTTCACCTTAGTTTAGTATATTTGTAAAGTTACACGTAAGTTATGGTGGATGCTAATCCGCGGTTATAGCGCTACGGCAGCTATTGGTCAACTAATTTAATAAGTATATGTAATTATAAAAGTAAATTAAACGAGTAGCGAAAAGTAGGTCGCGGCGTTAGCAATTTACCTGTACGTGAACCGTACAGCTCCTGCCATGTGAATTGCAAGTTACGGAACAGGCAGGACACGATATCAAGTGTACCATCGTCTGTGGGGCAACACCACATTTACACTCCAGGGCAGAGTCATCAATGTTGTGGTTTACTTATAGAATTTTCAAAGGTATAACTAACTCTTATGTGTCTGAGATAAAAACAAAGCAGTGTCACCCCTGAGCAGCGGCCCAGCATGCTCGGCGCCGGAGTGTCGCCAGCACTTGTTGCGACGTCGCGCCCTCATCCGCGCGTCACGACGTGTTCCAACTACAGGCACACGGAGCACTGTGTCTGACACACGACACATGTCCTTACCGTGGTGATCAGTGATCAGTGAGTATTGAAGTGAGAATTCGATAGAAAGGCGTAGAAGGGCAACTTGAGAGTTGAGTTCGTAGCGCTACGTGCTATCGTAGCGCTACGAACTCAAGTGAAGTGTAGATGCATTTATACAAACATCCATCATATTATTGTCGTCAGTCGCGGATTCTGTACATCGAACTACACAACATAGTAGAGATAACTATGATGCACCTGCTTACTGGAAAATAACTCCTACATGTATGGAGTGAATGACGGTTTTTTAAGTACCTATACTTGTTTTCTTTAGCTAAAGTTGGGGTCGAAACGAACGGTAGGATTTGTATTGACTAAAACCCGCCCATGTTCCTTCTTAGCCCTATGTGTTTCCCTTTCGAGCTGCACCCGCAGCCCCAGGACATGTGACCCTCGACTTCAATAAATGTAGCTTTCACTCCCGTCATCTCTTGTGAGTACCTATTAACTATTTTGAAGGTATCTGTTATCTTTATGAGTACGAGTACAAGTAAGAATTACTGAACTTTGCGTGAAGTCGACTTCCCGTTCTCTTCTCTTCTCTTTTTTAGGGTTCCGTACCTCAAAAGGAAAAAACGGAACCCTTATAGGATCACTTTGTTGTCCGTCTGTCTGTCTGTCTGTCTGTCTGTCTGTCAAGACCTTTTTTCTCAGGAACGCGTGGAGGTATCAAGCTGAAATTCATATCAAATACTCAAGTCTATGGTCTCTTGGAGCTGTGAAAAAATCAAACTTCTAAGTCAACGCGATCAAAAGATACTCCCGTTTATGCCGCAAATTTTCGACACTCGCAAGGGAATCAAAACCTACAGGGTACTTCCCGTGAACTCAGAATCTTGAAATTTGGTACGAAGCAACGTCTTATAGCATAGATAAAGGAATAATTACGAAAACCATAAATTTTTAGTTACATCAAGATACTCCCGTTTATGCCGCAAATTTTCGACACTCGCAAGGGAATCAAAACCTACAGGGTACTTCCCGTGAACTCAGAATCTTGAAATTTGGTACGAAGCAACGTCTTATAGCATAGATAAAGGAATAATTACGAAAACCATAAATTTTTAGTTACATCACATAATATATTTTTTTTACGGAACCCTCGGTGCGCGAGTCCGACTCGCACTTGGCCGGTTTTTATAGGGTGGGAAATCATCAAATGATTCCTTCCGCTCTGTGTAGAGCGGTAGGTAGTGTCAGACTTCTACTAACTAAAAACCACCCATGTTCCTTCTTAGCTCTTTGTGTCGAGGCCGTGGTATCTCTTTCTCACAACCCGCAGCCCCGACGGGCATTCTCTGATCCGTGTTGTCGTGACACTATGTCTGTGTGTATCGTGCACAGTGTCTCAGTGTATCTGACACGGTGCTCTGTGTGTCTGTGACTGGTCGTCGACTCACCATTACCATGGCATCGTCGCGTCAGACATGATCTCTTCGAGACATTACTCATTAAATCTTTTTATACTTTTATACGTCTTGTGTCGGTGGCGAGGCAGTTTATATGTCAAGATAGTGGTGAGAGAGTGGTGCAGTGACTGTGACGGCTTCTCAAGTATGAGACCAACAGAGAGGAGTTAGGAGTTGAAGGAGAAACCAACTGTTGTGGCAGCTCGTGCGGATCTCATCAAAGGTGAGTCAATTACTTCTGATTTTGGTGAAAAGTTAAAGAGATGCTTCTGATAAGGTATTAATTAGTTTTCGCAGATAGGGTCAATGAACTGTCCAGATTATTCACACTGATCAAATAAATAACTCAAAATTTTTACTCGACTACGGCGAGGGAAAAAGGTGGTTATGTGTGACGTGGTGGATAACCCGATCAATTATCTGCTAAGCAGATTGTTTAAACTGTGAAATACAAAGTTCTGGAATGATTATTATTATTATAGCTAGCTTATGTTATCCCTGAGCTTTTCATTACTGCTGAGCAAAGGCCTCCCTCCATTCCTTCCACCGGTCACGACTCTGTGCGACGTCTCTCCAATTCTCAAGGAAGACATCTAGTTCGTCCCGCCATCTCCTACGTGGTCTGCCCCGACCCCGTGTCACTGTTTCAGGGCACCAATTTTGAGCTTTACGGGCCCACACACAGCTCGTTCGGCATGCGACAGACATGTCCTGCCCAGTCCCATTTAAGTATGGCAGGAATGATACGTAGTAGGAATGTTATTATGGCTAGAAGTGCTACCTGTTCGGTGTAGATAACAGAATTGCTAATCTGTAGTATGTTTACAGCTCGGATGGTAATGCGATTATAGCGATGTGCAGAGAAGTGCGGACACTGCGATGTTAATCAGTCGTTAATCCACGTGCTGTGAGCGCGGTATTGTGTATTGTGTGGCATTTCTAGCACTTCGGCACTCTCGTATATGGATTTAATAGCTACTCCCCGCTTTGACCGTGTCAAATTATATTATAAACTTTCCTCTTGAACCACTCTATCCATTGGTGAAATCAGCATGGAAATCGGTGCAGTAGTTTTTGAGTTTATCGCAAACAGACAGACAGACGCGGCGGAGAAACTTTGTTTTATAATATGTAGTGATTTTGAC
This sequence comes from Diarsia mendica, assembly GCA_949316265.1. Taxonomy (NCBI): domain Eukaryota; kingdom Metazoa; phylum Arthropoda; class Insecta; order Lepidoptera; family Noctuidae; genus Diarsia; species Diarsia mendica. Next base: position 201,664 of record OX438910.1, read on the forward strand.
GAATAACTACGAATAACAAATGGTAGAATGTACCAGGAACAAAACTACTACTGTAACACTTTAAATGTATATATACCTACATTAAATGTAAATAAATACATTCTATTCTATTGCAGTTAAATAAAACGAAACTTGGTTAAACAATTACAGAACTTCGGCTGCTATAAAAAATCGTAGCAAACTTAGTTCACATAGTTGCTACGTATTACTACGCCGTAGCACACGCTACGCCCTTCGTAGCCGCGTAGCACGCAGCGTAGCTGTTCCGTTTTTGGGGCAAATGGAACTTTTGACCAAACGTGTTATTCTTTCTTACCATGTAACTCTTGTATAAGCTTGCAGGCTATACTGGTGTTGGTCCCCAGCGCGATGGGTGTCCCAGCCCCACCACCGAAGGGCACACGTCGCCCCAGCCACGTGGCGTACTACGTGGCTCTCGTGGGGATCCTGTCGCTGCTCATCATGCTGTGCCTGTACTTCTTCTACTACTTCATCAAGAAGGTCAAAGGTATGTTGTCTGGCTGGGACTCCAGGTGCACCTACTGAGCAAATGTTCGGACCAATTAGAGTAGTAGATGTCATCGGTCGGGTAACTAAAAGCCTGCCCTATTATTATATCAGCTCATGATAAAGTAGTCACTGTAGTAGAATTAAATTAAGAATCAGTTATAGCACGAATGTTCAAGTCAATCAAAAAATTACTTCGGCTTCACACAATTTTACCGTTACAATGGAATTAAAATTCATGTGTACCAGAAAATGCAAATTGAGTCAGAATTTTTTTCAGAGCCATGATTATAGTTCTCAGTTCTATCCATAAAAACTAGCTCTTTACGCATTACTTGACAGTTTCGTGCTTCGTTTATGAAAGTTAAGATTAAGTTCGATGTTATAATGTTGGTCATGATAATAATTATGTTCCAGAGTTGAGTTCATCGGACACGCTGTCTCTACCGACGACGTCGTGCCGACCCCCGCCCGCTCCCCCCGCGTACCCCGTACAACCAGGTATATAGTACATACGCACATCACTGTACACTAGACACAGTTGTCACTATCACTACACACTGCACTGCTTCGATGGTGTCGTGGCAGCAAGCGCCAGTGCTGAGCGTAGGCTCCTGGGTTTGATTCCTACATCGGGCAAGCTATTAAGTTTGTTATTACGAATTCCTCATTAGCAGCTCCGACTTGGAATGAGTTCTTTCGTCGATGGTTATAGTCACCGAAGGACGGTCAAGAAGACTATTACAAATATCTAAACATCAGTACCTATTACGTAATTTACTTAGGGAACGTCTTCTGTGATTTCTGCTATAAGCTATAAATCTCTTTATAATTCAGAAAACAACAGGGCCATTTAACTAACCAAAAGCATGTATGATTTCAGTTGTCCGCGAGGGAGCGAGTGCGATGGCCAAGCTATGCAAGCAGCTGCCCCCAGCCGGCAAGGGGGACACCGTGTTCCCAACGTCCACCTCGCCGGCTGCACTGCGGGCCAGCACTGGCGACGCGGCGCAGGTCGACGTGCCTGACGCGGCCGGGGACCCACCTGACAGGAGCGATGCAAGGCCTGACAGGCCCGTGAGCGACCCGCGGCCTGACAGGCCCGAGGACGAGCCGCGGCCTGATGTTAAGTCCCTGCCGGTGCCTGTCGTGTCGATCACTGTGGCGCCAGACGTTCCTGCGCGGTAGACTGATGGCGATGGCCCGTTTGATGGTAGTGACGACTTCACGAGGTCAAGCGTGAACCAGTGATAGTCCAGAGGGCCTAGACTGAAACTGTATCGACAATAAGTAAAAACAAACCTACCGAAGAGCCGGTGTCAATGCGTTTGAAACTCGTTGCTGAAGCACAAATCGCTTTATAAACGAGTGCCACTTCTCAACGCTCTCAGATTTGTGCCAAATGTTGACTGCGCCGACTGTTGTCAGTGGATTGCAAGTGCGAGTGCGATACCAACATTATAACTTGTGATAAAACTTGATGAATATAATATTATCAATTCCACTTCGAATTGCTTCATATTTGCATTATATCCATGTCTATATCTACCTCGAAAACTTACAAATTAATAGTAAGTATCTATAGTCATTTTTGTAACGCCCTTTTTCAAATTTTATCTCTGATTAAAACTGTTTTAGCAATGGAAGTTTTCTAGTATGTATTATAAAGTCGTGTGTGTTACGAGTTTATGGTTAGTTACTAAAGCCGCTTATAAACGGGTCAGACTTACAAAATGTTCATTGACCAATGTTTGATATGAGATGCGAGTGTTTCATTGTGCTCAATATTATTTTTTCGTCCGGATATGGCCGTCCAGTTCGTTATAGGTACAGCCAGCCGCGCGTCTATGATTACAACTCTGTCTATTATAAGCAAACAGATTTTCGCAAAGTTTGTAATATTGGTGTGCGGTTGATAGTACTGTTGTTATGACCAAAATGTTTTGTATGTTATATTAGCCTTAGGTAGGTACATTAATTTTTACTTAATATTAAAGCTTTTTGATGTTGTTTATAATACCTATCAATAGGGAGCAGAAGTTATTCCTAAACTTTAAATAAAATGTTTCTAAATGTTGTGTAAAACCAAGCCAAATAATGTTCAAGTACTTAAATCATAATATAAATAGATTTTTTACCTTTTTATATATCCGGCAAATAATTAATCTTACTGTTGATGTATTTTACAAGTAGACACAGTGTGTATATCAGCAATATGTGGCTATCTATACTCAAGCGGGTGGTACAGACGCTGACGGTCTGAACTGATTACCGTCCCCCGCGGGGAGCTACTACATACTAAAAGCTAGTGTTGAGTAGCAATTGAAATTTTGTTTGTACACACTTAAATACCTGCGAGTCCTATGAACACGCATTTCTGTTACATGCTGTAATAATCATGTTATGCCAAATGAATTATGCCAAGTTGTTATTATGGGAGTTAGGTGACATATACTTATTGAGTAATGTGTTACTATTGTGTACACGTTCTTGTACGCTTATTGTAACGGTGTACAGTCGAACAAGCTAATAAGTATTCGTACAGCCAGCTAACTTGCATTTATTTTAAAGATAATGATACATTTAGAGACTGCGATTCTGCCAAACGCTGTATAAAACAAAATTGCAATCAATATTATCAGTGTAATTTATAAAGATGTCTGCCTGTTTACTTATTAGCGTGTTCGAGTGTACAATGACTGGTTGTTTGATTCTCGTATCGCTGCTTACTCGAGCTTCTTGTCTGTATCAATTTGTATGTGATGGTTCATAAATAAACTCAATGTTTTGTCACACTAACTGGTTTTAATGTCATTGTGTCGCATCGTTAACTGCTTGATCTTTTAGTAAACGATTTGTGAACTGTAGTTTCCGGTTCGAGTCTTGAACCCCAAAATACTCTAAATCGCTTTAAAGCGACTACCAGACGCTTTATTTCGGGTAAATTATTATTTAATCGCCACGACCAAATCGAAGAGGTGACATCCACCAGCCCGCACTGGGCACGTGAGAACACCCTACTCCCTCGTTTCAAGAGGAGGCCTGTGTCAGGTCTGCCAACGTTATAGAATGATGCTACGCTTGTGGTTGATGGTTGGTACTTGGAAAAGGTTGCATTGGTCAAAGAAACACAGAGCAATAGGTAACATAAACTTTATTAACACGAAACGATTGACTAGAGTTTATTACACAACTAACACAGTACAGTCAGGGTAACACATTGTTCAGCAGAAATAACAAAGACTGTTGTGATTTGAACGTATATTATAGTTTCACATGAATGTTTTTTTCAATACAATTCCCTCAGAACATTTCCCACAATTTCCTGATGATCAAGCGAGCAAAGATACTTACAGCTCTGTATCGAGAGTTGATACAAAGCCAATTTGCTAAACGATCTATTTACAAGGAAAGCACTTCACAACGTACACAACGAGAAACAATCAAATAAATACAAATATTATATAGTAGAAAATATACAACTAATTGACAGTACTTATCTAACAGAGGATATCTTTCACTTACCTATGCACTGTAATAATACGAATACGAGTATCATATAAAAATATGTACAATCGAGGAAAATAATATTTTAAGCAGATTTACACAGGCTGGAAGGGCCACATGTTCCGTACACCATACCGAGCTCCCCCACATACAAATTATTTAGTGACCGACCGTAATTTCGGTTTCGGTTTCGGCCAGTTACGGCCAAAATATCTAGTTTCGGCTTTAGTTTCGGTTTCGGCTACAATATAGTTCCTAAATTGGAGTGGGAGGAGAGTGGGGGGTTCAGAATGATGTCATGAATCCGTGGTTTGCTAGCGTTTGTGTATCAGGGTCCCTTCCATATACTACGTAATCCTACTCATGTCATAAAACCGATTAGAAATGAGAGATTTGAGTGTACTGCAGAGTTGGTAGAACTTTTATTGAACTATGTAGTTGTTTGCCTGACTGTACGTATCTAAAAAATAGTACATTCTTAAAAGTTACTCTCACTACGTGTCATTCACATATCAAATATAATTATCTTGTAAAATATTATTTTGAACTCTGCATTACTTTCTAAAGCGATGTTTTATTGAAGGATTTCTTTATAAATAACAACTATCTCACGGAAATATGTGAGAGCAATATTGGACAAATAATAGTACTCCTTTTGATTTAACTAGAGTTAGTGACCTCCTTCTTTTAATAAGTCGGTTAAACGGGTCCGAACTCAAGAAACGTTGCTAGTTTCGTTAACATTCTGTTACTTACAGCGAAGAATGTCGATATAAATTTTAATATGAATTGCACGTCGTGTTCAGGACATTCTTTTATTATTTACTTCTTAATCCGATAAATCGAAAGCTCCACATTTAAAAGACGCGAAGCTTTAACAATTAAATACCTACCTACCCTACCTAGGCTTGAAGCATCATAGATTCATGAGATGTAACATTTAACAAAATTCAAAGTTTCATAAACATTTTGTTACTTCGGCTTTTATTTTCAAATGTAAAACATTCAAGATAAAAAGACGGGTATATCATTAGTTCGATAAACTGCGAGTAGTCTGCGGCATGTGCACGAGTGGATGAGTGGTTGTGAGACTGACGGGCAGGACACAAGATCGGCAGATTGTTAGTGTGATTGTCAAGAAATGTGACTTTTAAGTAATAAATTATGAGTACTTTACAATTTCTGTCCAAAATTTCATGATTATAATGCAGATTTTTATGTGTTTGAGTACAAAAAGTATCCTCTAGTAACAGTTCCGTATTATTTAGAAATCTGTCACAATAACGATCTGTTGACCTAATGACTGGTCACACAACCAATCAACATAATAACTGGTCACACACTGTTTAGTCGAGCTAATGATATAACCCTAGACCCGCGCAGTTCCTGCTACTGTACTCTAAATGGCGGTTTCCTTGTGATCCTGCTGTGCGTAGTGCTGTAGCTCGTCGTAGGGTGGGGGGCGCTCCTCAGCCCCCTCCAGGTCCAGGTCCAGGTCACTCTCTGTAACACACAATATAGTTATGTACTGGCTGGGCAAAGTAATGTTCATTGGAAGGACCATTCGTGGCATTCATGGGTAACACAAGAGAAGATGAAACATAAAGAGGACTGAAAGAATTAGAGACTTTACTAGGTAAAACAAAAGAATCAAGACGGATTCACTATATATACGTAAAGTTGTGTTAATAATGTTCAAGCTGCTAGTCAACGTAATGTAATCAATATTTGTTAACTGCCTGCACTCCAGCACTACCCATTATGATCTGGCCAATCAACATGTTGCTAATTGATAATATTCAATGCTGGACAAGCGGTGCACAGAAACTAAAGCTGGTCTTTTAGAAGGACTCTGATGAGGTAAAAATCCCACCATATCGTCAGGCTTATCTACAAACGCCGCTCACCTTTTACACTTCTTACCAACAAGAGAGTCATCTGCGTAGGTGTGTTATGCAGTAGTAACTCATACCTGAGAAGGCCCCTGACTCGGGCCTGTGCGGCGGGGCCAGGATGTCGCCGTCGCTAGCGTGGCGCGCGCGCATGGCCCCAGGGCCGCTGCGGCCGGGGCCCCGCGCCGCGCTGGGCCGCAGCTCAGCCAGCTCGCCCGTCTCCGCGAGGTAGCAGGCGCCGCCGTCGTACCCCACCGGCTCTACACGCACGCATGCATGCATATATACACACGAAGCAGTCATAACAAAGCTTATAGCAGAGGACAGTGGAAGAGAGCTGACTCATGGGTCTTGTACTCCTCACACATAAGACCTTTTTCACTCCTCTTGCTCAAAAAGAACGTCATAATAGCATACCAGAGCGGGCGTAAAATTGCATATATTGCCCTAGGGCTAAAAGTAAATCTCGTACGACAACTTGTTCAGCCAGCTGGACATGCGTGATTTAGTTTCAAGTAAAAAAAAAGTTTTATTTTTGAAAATGGAACTAAACGCGCTGAATGCCGAACTCTTTGGTAGAATGTGTGCGCTGCATTGCAGCTACAGAAGAAATAAAAAAAAAGCATTGGCGCGAAATTTTTGGAATTGTATTATTAAATTGAATTTAATTTTTAATAAAATAAACTCATATTGAACATGGTTATTTTATTTTCTCGCAATCGTAGTGAAAAGTACAGTGTAACACACGGCGCTAAAATCCCATTATAACTCGGTTCCTATTTACTACCTAGCTAAAGCTCGGTAGTAAAACTACCTCGTATATAATGGGTCATTTTAGGCCCTTGTATTACAATGTACTATTGTTATCAGTTTGGGAAAGTCTGTTTTATCACTAAGCTGGGATATAAGAAAAAATAAGACACAGTAAGCGATGCAAATTCCGACATGCCTTCAGGAGCATACAAAACATCATCCCTTGGTAATAAATCATTTGGGCGTAAGTACAATTCTTGCAGGCTTGATTGCATAGCCTTAAATTTTGTTTCACGATGCACAGATATATATATATATGTTAGAAGTAGACAGTAAAACGATGCGTCCAATACAAGTCACAATACGCAGTAGGTACACAAGCTTTGTAAGGACGCTCAACTGACCGACAGACGGCGGCGGGAACACGTGGCGGCCGGTCAGACTGACCCTGGACTCGATTGAGTGGTGCATTGCTCCCGAGCGGTCCAGCGTGTCGAGCGACTCCAGCCGGTCGATGACGTCATCGAGACAGAAGCCCAGCGTCAGCGGATGCAGTTCATCCACCACCGTCATCTGACGCGGACGATCCTTGCTCCTGATCGACTCGTTGAACGACTGCTTGTCGTCTTTGGCCTTGTATATGGACTGTAAATAATAAAAATTCGTTTGTGAATAAGGCCAAGAAAAAGAGTTATTATTACAGAATAACAAAACAGTGATATTCATAAGTAAGATTTAGATAATTTATTAACGTCGATGAGGAAAAAAGTTTATGAAAGGTTCGTAAGAACTGGTGTTCTGCGGTTTCTGTCTGTCTAGTCGTATTTAAAATAACATAATACATCACTTAACGTCCACCTCAACACTTATTCAATACTTCGTGTACCACTTCGCATACACGCACGGCAGGCTCAAGTATTGTATAAGCTAACAGACAGATGTGTTGCCGGGGAGCTGTTCCACTACTTCTTCTTCCCAGCTAAAACACAAGGAAGTGCAGAAGGGTGGGCGTTTTGGGGGACTATCTCTTGTAAAATTTAGCGTTCAAAAAGTGTTGATTATCAGTCTAATTTGAATAAATAACTTTTGATTTTTTTCATTTAGTTGAGTGACATACCTTGGTGTGCACATCCTCGCACCTGTCGTCCACACTGCTGTTCTTGTTGATAGGAGAGCCGTCATCCACGTGTTCTCCGATATAGAAGTTCTGCCGCGCTTCGGTTGTGATCAGAGCCGTGGCTTCAGTGGCGTCGTCATCCTTTATGTCAGTGGATTGCTTCTCCTTCTTCGTCTTGGATGACTTGATGTTGGTGTGGTGCTTCTTGCATGGCTTCAGGTGTTCTTCACTCTTAGCCTTAGGAATAAAGATTGTAGGTGCTTAGGTTTCATCATCATCAGCCTATAATGTTCCAACTGCAGGGACTCAGGCCTCCTCTCTAAGAGAAGGATGGGCTATAATCTACCACGCGGGCCCAGTGCGGATTGGTAGATGTCACATGTCTTCGAATATTTTGGTTCTAAGACATGCCGGTTTCCTCACGATGTTTTCCTTCACCGTTTTGAGAGCAGTGGTGATGAAATAAATTACACAAAGTAATGCGCCTGACGGGGTTCGAACCCACGACTCACTGTTCGTAAGTCGGGGCCGCCACCACTGGGCCACCACTGCTTGCTTAGGTTTACAATTTTATTATCAAAGGAAAACGAAGAAAGCTACTAAGAAAGATTCTGTGGCGCTAGCTTCATTTAAATACATTTGTTCCATAGTATCGTAAAGTTAGTAAGTTAATTTTTATAAATTAGGAATAGGGTTGTTACCTACTGTGGGATGATGTGGAGTAAAAGTGGAGATATTTGTGTATACTCGTATGTGTGTGTATGTGTTTGAGCGAGGACATCGATCTAACACAATCGGTGTATTTTTTCATGAGTTGATTCTTTGATTGAGATTTTACAGTACACCCATATTTCGACGGTTATAATGTTGCGAGTCTATTGCCACCAACGGGAAAGAAATTGCTAATTGAAAAACCCAATAACTAATTTGCCCGACCTGGTAATCGAACTCAGGACCTCGTGCTTAGCAGTCGTGCTTGCGACCACTAGACCAACGAGGCAGTAATTCTCATAAATATGTCAGTATAGTTAAGAGCTGATGTGCACCTCACTAACCTCAATAGAGGAGGACTCAGGAGTGGCATGTGGCGCTTCAGGACTCTCACTGGAACTGGTGTTGTTGGAGTGTCTATCAACCTCGTGGTCGCCAGGCTTGAGCGGGATGAACAGGTCCTTGCTGGAGCGCTCCCAGTCGCGGCGGTGCAGCACCTCGTCGATGACGCTCGGCGCCGAGTGGTAGCGCGTCTCCGGCTCGCTCACCTCGTGGACCGACAGCTTGCGGTGTCGTCCTATCTCCTCGTGGCTGCGGTGAGCTGACAGAGCCTTCTTGTAGCCTTCAAATATTTGTAGGGCAGTTATTACTTATTGAGAAACTTATTCTCACTCCTCCACGCTCTAACTGCTGACGGATTCGTACCAGGCATTCGAATATACATAAAATATCTGGATCCAGAAAAACATAGGATACTTTATACCCCGGTAGGACGTGCTCGTGGGATCATATCCAAGTATTACGCGAACGAAGAAATAAATAACAATCGTAGGTACTGGTTTTATGGAAAAGGCTACTTTGGAAGAAAAAGAAAGTTGGCCTTCGTAATAGTTTTTGGCCCACATTAACATCGGTGTTGGCTCGGTGTCAAGACCATGACAAGTGGGTCAAGACAACGCTGTTTGCTTCGTCCTGCTTAGTGGAAGGTCTATGACCTCAATGACTTTGCCAAATTATTAATAGGTACTTAATAATAATAATCATCCTACTAATATTATAAATGCGAAAGTTTGTGAGGATGGATGTTTGTTACTCTATCACGCCAGAACGGCTCACTGGATCTGAATGAAATTTGGCACAGAGATAGATTATAGTCTGGAATAACACATGGGCTATATAATGTCGCTATAATAAGTTAAGGGGGTGAGCAATATTGCATTATGTGCATTTTCCTCAACTGTTTGACAGCCGATATCTGTCATAGTATTTATATCAATAGAACGATTATTTTGAATCATTTGACACAGGTGTAAGTAGCCTAACGGTTCGGCGACCTACCTGTAAATAAAGGTACGCAAGTTCAAATCACAGTCAGTATCCACTTTTTGTGATTTTTTATAATGTTGAAGGATTTTCAAAAATGTTAAACATTGTTCGCGAGTTCGATTCCCAGTCGGTTTTCACTTTTTGTAAGTTCCAGGTATTTTTTTTATTTTGATGCTATATGGTTTTCAAATCAATTCAGAGTATAGATTAATATAGTATTAATTTTAAATATAATATTATAAATCTGTAGACTGAGTTTCTGTGTAATGAACATACTATTTAGAAAAAATAATGTTTTCTTTTATTGTGTTACAATCGTTTTTAGAATTTTTGTATGTAGTCTGTGTGTCTTGGATGTATTACTTTATTATTATAGTATAATCGTGTACATTTTAAAACTAATATGATTAGGGTTTTAGTTTTTGTTTCATTGTAATCGGTGCTCTCCATTAAAAAGATATACGAATTTAAAGTGGAAGAACTTATCATCGTTAAGAAACATACATGCAACGACATCTATTGCACCAAAACGGTACTAAATAATGAATGTGTTCACAAGATAACTTTTAAATCGTCTTTTTCAAACAGTTACGATACCAAAAATAACTCTTGATTTGTTTAAATGACGCTGCTTTGAAAATCTACATAGGGTTTTTTTTTGGAGGGTATAAGGAAATCATCAAATTACTGCTCCCGCTCTGGGCAAAGCGGTAGGGAATGTCAGACTTCTACTGACTAAAACCACCCATGATCCTTCTATGCCCTTTGTGCTGGGACCGCAATATCTCTTTCGAACAGCCCGCAGCCCTTGCGGGCCCCTTCCATGTTGCTGAAATCTCTTTGAGGCGCGCGTGGAACACGAACGCGCCGTTGACACGGCCTGTCATCGTCATAAGACGGACGGACGGAGAGCTAGCCCATTACTCACCGTCCACAGGCCCGGAAGCCATCACGTGGCCCCCGACACCCGGAGCGCCTCCCGCGGCAGCTGGGTCGAGAGGTTCTCTCCCTCTCACGTTCCACCACCTCCTTCGCTAGCATCACTGCTTCGCAGAAGGAGGCGACGGCGTCCCATTCCCTCTCGCCCGACACCATGGCTTGAACCAGGGCCGGACGCGAGAGGTCGCCGCCGCCGATCGCCGCTAAGAAAACACGACGGGGCTCAAACTAAGCGGGGCTCCGCCCAAGCGGGGCAAGCCTCCGCGGTGTGCTCCACCGTGTCCTCCGGCTGATCCTTGCAATGATAGCATCCGGGCGTTTCCTATCGCCTGATTCGGTGCAGGTACCTCCCGAAACAATCGTGTCCGGTGAGGACCTGCGCCAGATGGAAGGTGAGGGCGCCGTGGCACCTCTCAAGCCAGTCCTCAAAGAGGGGACTTACCACCACTGTGCCCTGCACGGGGTTGCGACAGTCACTCTCTCCATGTCGCCATGAAATCACACCGGGGCGGTCTGTCCGCCAAGCGGCAATATGCCGCGGCAGTGGAATTACCCCCCAGTGTAGTGACTCCGCGCGCCATTCATGTAGGAAACTACATTATAGCCTAAGCCCTGTAGAGTGTGTTTGCTTACCATGCATGAAATTATGGCACTTTAACTTCGTCTTCGACTGATGGTAGTGTTCATTTGACACCATTTTCTGAATTGCGGTGTTAATATTTGTCGTGAACATTCAACAAATACAAATTGACCGGTACACAGTAAGAAAAACAGCTGTAAAAACTTTAAAATAAAAACCTAATTAAAGTTAGATAAGACCCACGACGTAAATCTATTTGTTCAGTGCGGGAATCGAATACAGGACATGCAGCGCCGCAGTCAAACGCCGAGGCACTACGCCAACCGTACCGTCTTATAGCTGTGGCTTCCTCGGGCATTACTGCAACTTTGCTTAACAAACGGCCAGATTGCACTTTCCGTTTACAAATTGCCGCTGAATCTTACCCCAACTTGCAACATCACCAAACATCTGCGACTGGCCATGGAACAGATGTATTTGCAAATAAGCTGCTTTAAACAGGAGACAGTCGCCTGGAATTAGATGTAGATGCGAAAATTCCACTTTCCGATGAGTTTTCCCATCCAGTGCCAACAGAAGATGAACTTACCATGCACGGTTTTCCTAATTTGAGAGGTTAATATAAATGATTAAGTGTGGTTGTGTAAGAGGGCCGCCACCAAAGAACAAGGCATTTGTTCGTACATTTTGAGAAATAAGTTAAGGTACGGTTACGGTTTTTAAGCCATCGTCGTCTCAACTCCATTTCATTTTGATTCAAGTCGCTGCCGCTCATAATTACAGCGCCCATAAGGACGCCTTTTGTAATCATTACTCACATCATCACATTTTGATCAAGCCGTCAGTCGGTCTCACATATAAAATAACATTACGCCTTAATCCCGAAAGAGTTAGGCAGTGGTGTAGGTACCTAATCGTAAACCCACATTTCGCCAGTAATGCATGTTCAAGCGCCATGTTAAAGGCGTTTGATGTCTATAGATATAATATCGCCATCGACCGGGCACGAAAACCACGCTCCGTGGCCTCTACTACGAAAACACTTTGCAATCAAACCCCGGACCTCATCCTCAGTAAGTTGCACTTGAGGTCACTCGATCAACGAGACAGTCACACATCAAAATTTCCACGTGAACGAAGTCGCGGGCATCAGCTAGTATATATATATATTTTTAACCGACTTCTAAAAAAGAAGGAGGTTCTCAATTCGGATGTTTGTATTTTTTTTTATGTTTGTTCGGGCATAACTCCGTCACTTGCTAACCGATTTGAAAAATTATTTCTTTGTTGGAAAGGGTATACTTCCGAAATGGTCCCATAATTTTTTTTTCAATACACTTCCTCGAAAACTAGCTCTTATTGCACTACGATTAGGTTCGACATGCAACATATTTCGCACGCGTGCGGTAATAAGATAACAGCGTGCTGTAATCTTATTACCGCACGCTGTAATCTTAAAGCAGCGGTAATTGGATTAAAACATAAGAAATTAAAAAAAAAAACCACTGACTATTATAGAGCAGGCGTGTTTTTTTTTTAAATCTCGTCATTTTGATCTGCGTCTTTACAGCGTAAATATTTTTTGAATATTTAAATTGTGTTTGTAAAAAGAATACTATTAATAAACGTAAATATTTTAAACAATTATTTACTTTTTATGAACAAGTAAACATTTTTTTGTGTTCTTAATAAAAAAATATTTGAATTTTATATTTTTCCTGTGAGGCTGTTTGGCAGCTTTATACCTTTGCTTCTTTTTCAACCTGGCGAAATCAAACCGCGGAAAAAAAGTAAATTAAACCATAGTCTCATCAAATTTGTTGACAAAAACATATAACGTTTTTAGTTAATTTCTTTGAAAGTGTATTGAAAAACGTCGTTTGATACACGTGGGAATTTGTTATTGCATTTCTCGACCCCATGAACACCCTCGCCATACGGCTCGGGTGTTCAATCTGCCTCGAATGCAATAACAAACTTTCCGCACTTGTATCAAAATGTACTATTTCGAAATCGGACAAGCGGTTTTTGAAAAATCAACAAAACTCAAAAAAAAACTACATTGTCCACATTGACCCATGAACACGTGAACCACTAAAAAGTGAAAAATAAAAACTTTTTAACAAAAAATAAAACCGACTTCAAAAAAAAAAGTGAAAAATAAACTTTAGAAGAAAAACCAGTCTCTGAAGTCGGTGGCAAAAAAATGAAATCAAACAAACAAAGGTCACCGACTTCAGAGACTGGTTTTTCTTCTAAAGTTTATTTTTCACTTTTTTGTGTTTTTTTTTTGAAGTCGGTTTTATTTTTTGTTAAAAAGTTTTTTTATTATTGAAGTCAACGTACGATTTATAACATTTTATAGTGACTCCTATATGATTATTTAGCCTGTACCTAATGAGCAACTTACATTATTTCAATCCGGCAATTATTTTTATTATAAGGGGGCACTCAACCATATAATTCAGCATAACCTTGCCGGCAATTCGAACAGATGTTTATTCGATTAGCTCGAGTTGTGCCAACTGACTTGAACAACATGATCAGCGAGGGTAGATGTCGACCCCGTCGGGGCTGCGGGTTGTTCTTCACAAGAGATACCGCGGCTTCGACATAAATAAAGGGCTAAGAAGGTTGGTTTTTAGTCAGTAGAAGTCTGACACTCCCTTTCGCTCTGCCCAAGAGCGGAAGTGGTTATTTGATGATTTTCAAACCGCCCAAAAAAAGCGCAAATGTCGATCAGTGCGAGCAAAATATTATGTGTAGTACAGTAATTACTTTTTCTTACATGAATACTGCCGAATCAAAAATAATTATGCAGATACATGTAAACAAGTGTGTAGTTTCTCAAACAGCATTGATCGCATTGATATAGCGGTGGGACAAAAAATAATAAGTGAATTTGTAGTATTTATACCTAAAACAGAAATGAAATGACAACGGTCGGTTATAATGAGTGCAATAGAACGTAAAGTAGTGAGTTACCGGAGGTGCTGGGCAGGTGCAGTGACACAGCACTGCTGCCGATACGTCTGCCAAACAAGTCACTGGAGCGCCGGCGAGAGCCCGACTCTGAAACAGATGCATAGCTAATATATATCGCCTTCCTGCCTTCTTATTGTATAGTAAACATGTCACCGCGGCCTATGGACAAGCAATGTGGTCCCACGCTGGGCGCCAATTGGTAGTTCACTTGTATTTTCGTTTCTTACATTAATAATAACTAGTGACCTGCCCCGGCTTTGCACGGGTGCAAAAAAGGTATCAAAACCTTCCACTTGAATCACTTTATCTATTAAAAAAACCCGCATTAAAATCCGTTGCGTAGTTTTAAAGATCTAAGCATACATAGGGACAGACAGCGGGAAGTGACTTTGTTTTATACTATGTAGTGATAGTGAAGTGATAATCCATGGTTAATTTATGTTATTGGGAGAGAAATAAGCGTAGAGACAGCCCGATCGTGACTAGTCACTTAGGGCCACGTTGGGCGCCATTTGGGAGTTATGCAGTTTTTATATATTTTATAGTGTAACGAAAAGTATTTAATGTTACCATGTACATGGGCGATCACCGGTCTCTGCGGGTGTTTGCCGGAGGTGCTGTCTGAAATCAAATATTATGAACAATTAATAAACTATACCAAGATTAGTTAATTTAGTGTTAATGGCTTTTGCTGTACTAAATGTAATAAAAAAAAAAATGGTTAGATAGAGGTCGTACTACCGACCTCGCCCAACCGTCAACTGTGACGTTTACTTAGAACATTGCCAGAATATAGGCTGCGAACGACGACGTTTAAAATGTATAAGATGTGTATAAGATTAAATACACAAGTCTTGTAACTGAAGTAATCAGGTGACAAGTTCAAAAGTGATTGTACTCATCATCATCATCATTTCAGGAGTAAAATGTCCACTTCTGAACGTAGGCTCACCTAAGGACCGCCACATTGACCAATCCCGTGCGTCTCGCATCCCTAGCAAGCGGATCCCCGCAAATTTCACCAGGTCATCGGTCACCAAAATAGAGGACTTCCAACGCAACGTCATCCGGTTGTTGTAGTCATCGTACAGTCGGTGACTGTATATATCTGACTGTGTATCTGCCCTAGAGTGTAAATGTGGTGTTGCCCCACAAACTACGGGGCACCTGATATCGTGTCCCGTTGTTTGCACATCGCAGGAGCTGATGAAGGCTGCTGAAAGTTCTATGTTGGTCGCCAAATTTTGGACAGACTCAATTTGAATTGTCATCGACACGCTAAGAAGAAGATTATCTGACTTTATCATTGTACGAGGGGTCCAGTACAGAGGTCTGAGGGCACGTACCGGAGGCGTCGTCGGGCCAGCAGCAGAGCCAGCACAGCAGCAGCAGCGGTGCGCACACCTCCACCGCCAGCAGCCCCCCCGCCACCGTCGCCGCCCCCCCACGACCCGAGCCACCCATCACACCAAGCGTCTGCACAACACAAACAATACTCTACTAACAACCACCATTTTTTTTGTAAAAAAAATCATCAAAATAATGAATCCTCCCGCTCTGTGCGGAGCAGTATCATTCTTATCAACTAAAAGCCATCTGCGTTCCATCTAAAGTCAAGTAACTGTTTCGAACGAATTCTGTTACTCTGGCAGGAGCAACAGTCACCATGGTCATTGCAGCGACATAGCAAAACATACAATAAGATAAACAGTGACATCCATGATTGAAGTTTTTTTTTTTTAAGAAAAAAGTTAAGAACTAAAAACCCTGAATGGCATAATCAAAACCGAAATCTGAAAACAACTGTCGGGCCACACAACTCCCGTCCGGTCGTAGGATCTTTTCTTGACAATAGGGAATGAGGAACTTCAACCCTGTTCCTCATACCCTCTACAGTGTAGAGGGTGTGTAGAGTCTACACCAATAAGACCTGGTTGATCAAAATTGGTTGACCGCGCTTGGCTCCAGAGGTTTCTCCACCTCCAGAGCGTAGGTCCTCCACCAGGTTAGGCTCTGATATGGTGGTGCAGATATCCATTAACAGCAATGGACGACGATCAAAGCTTTAAGATGCAATTTCCCCTTCTCTTTCTCTGCCCTCATCTTCTTTCATTATGTTCAATCAGTTCTTTGAAGAGACATTATAACCCTTAAACCTACAACGTAATTATACATCAGAGTTTATTCTCATTCGCTATCAGTTGCCCGAAATGACAACAAGCCATTTTCCCGAGTGTACTGTAATGATATTTGTTTTGCTGTCGAGTGTCCACCCAATATTCGATGTCGTTTTCGAATGAGGTCAGCGATTTTGGTTTCCATTTCAGCTTATTTAGTTCGTTGTAGTTTTGTTACAGCTAAAGGTTTTACCAGCCTACACTAACTTACAATATATTAGTAAGTAAGTTATAGAATAGTTACTTATTTAAAGAAATTGAATAGCACATACCTGATAACCTGGCAGAAGAAGTCCTTCAAACGCAAATGAGAACTTTTTTCATGATTTACAGCATTTTATTATCAATCAATTTTTATTCTCTTGTTCACTAGTTTCTGCAATCTTCCATTGGTTCTCAACTTCCATTTGTACAGTCCACAATAGTTTCCTTGTGATGATGATGATGATTTTCCGAAGTTCACTTGTTTTTAGTATGTTCCACTGATGTTCTCTTGTAACGATGTGATGTTGTGATGATGGGCCGGTGATAACAACTTTCACTTGATTTTTGAATTTTCCGTTGACGTTTAATTGTTATTATTTCCGAAGTTCACTTGTTTCTAAAGTATTTTGTTCATCTTATATGCACTAAAGATGTGTGTTGGTGTATAGATGGTGTGGTTTGTGTCTGCGAGTAGTACAGGGTGTTGTTTACAGCGGCACTGCGCGCTCGTCTGTGCGACTCTCTCCGATGAGAGTAAAACTGTGCGGGAGAGACACACCGAGATATTGGCACGGGATGCTGTGCGGAACTTTTTTTTTTTGTAGGATTATATTGGTACATATTCTCTATTGAATTATTAACTTAGATATTATGTAAATTGGTTTAGAAATCCCAGATTGAAAATCACTTTTCAATTTAACAAAATATTTGGTGTTAAACTAAGTGACTGAGACAACATATCAGTTTGACACGAACAAACTAACTTCATTGATTTTCTTGCCTATTCTTCTCTATAGAAATCTATGCTTTGGAATGGGTTACTACAGAACTTTTACAAGTTTTACAAAGCTTTGTGACTGTAGCTTTGCTTTTTTTTTTTTTTTTTTTTTTTTTTTTTTTTTTTTTTTTTGTTTTTTGCTTTTTTTTATAGTTATATTGAAATAAGTGGTTATAGAGTTTAACTAGCAACTATAATCTACTCGAAAGAGAACAACTGTCAAATTCCATACTAGAAGATGTCTTGGAGGCATTATTTATTCTTTATTTTACTATTTATGTACACGCAGTAGACAACACACCACAACATCCCTATCATTTCCCTCTGCCAATTCTCCTTATTATTTAGAATACTTCGCCTCAGTCGGGTAAAGAGGAAGCCCACTCTCACCCGTTGTAGTGCCCGGTGTACCCCCGGACGTAACGCGGCGTGGCGCCGGAGTGGCGGACCTCATCGATCCTCCGCGACACGCACACACACAGAGACACATTGGTACGGGACAGCCTCATACACATGGGCTTAGGGCTGATCCACTTGGTTTGACATGGATGTTCTACAAACAGGAATCAGGCAAAGTCAAGTCTTCGACAAATCAAATCATAATTAGACAAAAAAAATCTTGCCGATTTAAAAAATTAGAGTTGTGAGATTTAGCTTTTTGATTTATGTAGCTAAATTACGAACAGGTTCTTACATTTTTCTTCGTATAGGTATATCATCATCATAATCAGGGTCATTCTTACAGGTTTTTTAATTCTTTATCTTTACATAGTACGTAGCTCCCGCTGTTTGTACGGTTAGGCCTTTTTAACTTCGCAACAGATTTTAATGCTGTTTTTTAGAAATAGATAAAGCGTTTCAAGAGCAAGGTTATGTAGCTCTCATACATCACCGGGAGAAGTTTGTGCGGGTCGACTAGTATATGTGGATAGACTGGAATTATTAGTATTAAGTAAATAACATTTATTTAAATACAACTATTGGTTTACCCTAATGAAATAAATTTATCTAAATGATTTTTAATAAAGTAGAAATCATTAAATTAACTCAGAAGTTGATAATTATACAGGTACAACTCAAAGGATGAATTCGTAGACTCATCGTAGCCCGTAGCAGTCGTAGCACGTAGCTCCGTAGACATTCTTCTACGGATGCTACGGGCTACGAATTTCTCTCAAACCATTTACGTAACTTAATTTTATACTTTTCAATGGATGTTAGAAATATATTTTTGCAATTTACCAAAAACTTTTTTGCATCTTCTTCTTCTTTTCGTGTCGACTGTATTATACTTCCATATTACACGGTTTGGGCCCAAAAGGTAGCCACGTTTATTGCAGCGGCAGAGGCGCTGTTCAGGTCGCCAAGGGTGCATGTGTACGGACATCTGGGACACTCCAGCAGGTGGGGCATTGAAAAATTTTTGCATAAAAGAAACCGACTTCAAAAACTCAATGAAAGGAAAAAAACAAAAAAAAAAGTGAAAAATAAAGTTCAGAAGAAAAATCTAAGCTTCTCGAAATCGGTGACATTTGTTTTTTTTTGTTTTATTTTTGGTATGTTTGCTATCAGATATCTCCATCATCAATCAAACAAACAAATGTCACCGACTTCAGAAGCTGCTTTTTCTTCTGAAGTTTAGTTAACTCTTTTTTTGTGCTTTTGTTTTTTTTTTCTGTTTTTTGTCTTTTTGTTTACGGTTACGATGTTGGTCCCTTACAGAAAGTGGTTCAGCTTGATGGCGTGTGCCAAATCCTTAAATATGATCCCACTGTTTTGATACATAGGTAGGTACTACTGCCTACCTACCTGTTACAACAGGCGTGATGTAACGTACCAGCTACGTTTATAGTTCAAGGCTGTATCGATGTAAACAATTACAACTGCATATAAGAAGGTACCATACAGCCACACCGTATACATAAGTATAGTATAGTATACAGCCGCACCGTATAGGTACATAAGTATAGTATAGTATACAGCCGCACTTCTGTTGCCTCACAGGGGGTCTGAAATAGCCACTTTACCAGATCATAATCATTATAAGAAGACGATTATAATATAATTTGCGTTAAAAATCGTAAAATGGTCACAGACAGTTACTATTATGAATAGTCCATTTTACAATTTTAATGCAATTCATATTATGATCCTATTATGATGTGCTAAAGTGGTAATTTAGATAGGAATTTAGATAGGATAGGTAATTTAAGACTTCAGTATTACATCGTTAGTCTGTCAATACTCAATTCTTTATTGCACTCCACAATGTAGGCTTAGGTGGTAAACATTTTTGAAAAAAGTGACAATCATGGACCCTGTCGGGCACAGCAAAAGAAGTATACGTGAAGTTATCTTATAATCTAAATTATTACACAAAAAGAAATATTAAAACTAACATCGCTACCATTAAAATTCGTGTAAAATTAAAATTCAAAAATTAATATCTAACTTTAAAAACAAAACAAAGAATTAAAATCAAATTCGTTAGAAAAAGGAACACTTTTGGTACCTATTTATAAAATTGAAATCTAATCTCTATTCAATACAGAAATTAAAAAAAAAATATATATATATATATATAATTATAAATATACATAGATAACTATATTATCATTTATCTATATAATCAAGATCATAATATAGTCAAGATGGAAGGTTTCATAAATTGATGCTCTCTTGTTATGTGTTGTACTGCGGAGGCTGCGAGTGACGTCACGGGCAATCGATGGCGCTGGACTGTTCTACTTGTATAATGCTACAAAGTCAAAGTCAAAGTCAAAGTCAAATATTTTATTTCAATTAAGCCATTACAGGCACTTTTGAATGTCAGAAGGACGGAAGAAGAACGAAACTACGAGTGCAATACGTCATTCCGAAAGTCACCACGCCGAACCACACACCACCGAATGCCCGCAACAACGAACACTGCGAGCACGAAAGCACGCAGCGACGCACACCGCAACAACGAATGCTCGAGACCCCGAATCACGGAACAACGAATGCACGCCGCAACGTGCAACCGCCGCCCCGCGACCCGGTGCCCCGCACACCCGCCGCCACGGTACACGCCGCCGCGCGCCCCCGCACCCACAGCACCCGCCGCCGGTAACATCCGGCGCCGCGCAGCCCGACGCAGCAACTCCCGAAACGACGCATTGCACTCCTACGCTACAGTCACAATCACAAGGCATAATAACTTGTGAAAGTACTGTAGTTGCCAGTTCCCTAACGTAGATCTCATGAAGATTAACGGGCAAGAAACTCCATGGACACTCTTTTAAATCAGAATTTGTTACAAAATCTTGGTACACTATGTGCCCACTATGTGTGCTGTGTCCTTGCTTAGGCGTGCCCGCGGCAGTGGCAACAGCATTCTCAGTGCTGTGGCCGGCCGTTTCGACTGTCCAATATTGTGGCATTGTGTACAGTTACATGTCAAAAAAGACTGAATAATGGAACAACATGCAGTACGCTTCACGTTTGCTAAGACTGATTTGCCCCATGTTTGTATTTTTTAATATTTTTGTTAATTGTATTATTCATGAGTTCATGACATTCTAATTTCCTAACCTGTGACATAATTTCTTATTTAATTAAACTTATTTTTGTTTCATTTTTAATTTTGAATTCCAGAAATTTACATTGTAGTTGACATTTAAAAGATTTGTATTAATTTAATATCATTTCATTTTTATATTGTATTTTGATGTTAATTTTAGTATGTGAGTGTGTATTTGCCTGTATGTGCCCTTAATGATTTTATCTGTTTACTAACATAATTTTTAAATGTATTTACTAACAATGTTATGGATATTATGTCTGAATCAAATAAATGAATTGAATTGAATTGAATATGTCATTCATGTTGAGATGGTATATGTGAGAACTATGTAGCAAGACGTGCAAGTTAAGAGCGTCCAGAGTAAAAAGATATAAAAAACAAATCAAAGAAAAATATATAAACCATGGTAGCTAAGAGATGACCAGTCTCCACTGACAGCGCCCGTTCACGAACATGACGCATGGATCAGCACCACCTAACTCAACCATTTTGAAGGGAACTAAATGATCCGACACACCCGCCACCATCAGCGAGACATTTGAGTGAGCATGACATTCTCTCAGCCACCAGGGCAACGTCACTAAAATATAACTAAATGTAAAAAGTGGCTTTAAATAGTACACAGAACTCACACATGTGCCATGCAATTATACAATATTAAGACATTGAATCTATACAATGCAAAGATATTTTTACAATCTTCTGCAGCCTCTACAATAACTTCACATGATAATCGATTTATTTGCCCCTAAGGTTGTGGAGCAGGACTAGCATTGAGCCAAGCATTTTTATCATCAATGTAATCCCCCAACTTATAGTATGCTTGCCTACATAGTGTGCGTTTTACACAAGTTTTAAATTTCGTCTCACTCAGTTGAAGAATGTGAGGGGGTATTTTATTGTAACATTTTAAACAGTACCCCATGAAAGATGAGTCTACTTTAGCTAACCTGAAACCTGGCTGAACTAGTTGGTCCCTATTCCTCGTATTATAGTGGTGTCTATCACCTCTTTTGCTAAACAAATGCAGATTTTTCCTAACGTACATGATGTTTTCATAGATGTATTGACAAGGTACTGTCATGATGTTAATTTCCTTAAACAGCTCTCTCAGAGAATCGCGCCTTCGTAGACCATAACTACAGTGTCAT
Organism: Diarsia mendica; assembly: GCA_949316265.1. NCBI lineage: Eukaryota > Metazoa > Arthropoda > Insecta > Lepidoptera > Noctuidae > Diarsia > Diarsia mendica. Next base: position 223,856 of record OX438910.1, read on the forward strand.
AACGCCTGTAATTCCCGATGGGCTAGCCAGAGATGGACCCATGAGTACACGTACATTTCGCCAGTAATGTTTAAGTCCTATGTAATAGAGGGCGAGCCTGCTGTCCGGGCACTATTTCAGACACCGTGGCTGCTATTGAGAAATGTTTGATGCAAAAATCCAATAACACTTTGTCCAACCTGGGAATCGAACTCAGTACCTCTAAGTCGCCCTCACGACCACAACACCAATGAACCAGTCAAGCCAAAACTTTGTGTAATTTATTTCATCACCAATGCTTTCAAAACCGTGAAGAAAAAAATCCTGGAACCCAAACATTCAAAGACCCGCACGGGGCTTGCGCGCCCATTCCAGAGAGACGCCATCCCAGCAATGGGAACATTACAGGCTGATCATGTTTAAACATCAAAACTTCCCCAAAGGCCTAGGCAGTGGTGTTTCACGTATTTGAATGCAGTCCTATTGCCAATAACCGGCCAAAAATTCCTGCACAAGAAACCTACTACTTTGGCCGTGGCCGGCTACGAGGCAGCCTAGTTTGAATTAAAAAATATAACAAAAATAAGGTCTTAGTTACCTACAGTGCAATTCAAACCTTGTTTCATAGTTTCCTATTTACACCGCCAACTTTGCCGAATGTCAAAGTCATTTTGAGTAATGTTTACAACGTCAACAACATGAATAATTATATTTTACACTCAATTTTACAAATAAATGTCGATGTTTAGCTAGTGGCTAGGAAGTACGTAACTCGGTGAGGTGCATAGACTACTATATATTGGTGAGGTGGCTCGTGGCTGGTCGTGGCTGCAGGTGGCTCGCCTAGCTGTTTATAATGTCGACATTTAAGAAGCAGGGTGTGCGAGGTACAGCCGAGGGTCGGCGGCGTTACTCCAGCAAGAGGCAACCCTCTAGTAGAGTGAGGAATGCGGCCAAGCCAAGGTAAGTGCGGTCTTGTATAGTGTACAGTGTTTGTATGGGCTATACAGGGTGTAAAGGTAAACGAAACCTTTACGAAGCCTCAACCAAGCATTATGTATATACATCAAACTAAGTACCCCCACTCAAAAATTATTACTTGGAAACATTCCTTGGAAACTACCTTTTTTTTGAGGTAAAAAATCACATTTTACGGTAAAACTGAAGGTAGGCTAGTGGATGCTTTGGATAGTGAACGGGTCATGGAGGTAAATCAAGTAAAGTTATAATCTGAAAACTAGTATTAAATACTAGGGGCGGGGTATGGTGTATAGCACAAAAAAAATATCGCAGTGATGGGGAGAGCAAGTGCATTTCGGCTTTGTTAAGGGTAAGTTTACCCTCGCTAGCTAGCCTTTCTGTAAAGTGGTTGATAGTGCTCTATAGTCTCGTTAGTCTAGTGTCGCAACCGCAAGCGCAAGAATTATTGTGATTTCAATTGGTGATTTCTCAATAGCAATCCGGTGTCTACATTCCCCAAATAGCTAGGCAGATGACTACCAGCCTATAACTGCTTCAGTGCCCATAGGCACTATGTCCCGTAATTTTTTGAGCTTTAAATTGCTTCTGGGAACTACTTGTCTTGTATTTTTTTAATTCCATACTAAAATCGTTTTTCATTTATCCCAGATGCGCAAAGAAACACAGTTGTAGATATTACATAGTAAGTGTCTTGCGTTAAAATTCGTGAAATGGTCACGGACGCAATTCCATAAGGTCCATTTTACGCTTTTTACGCAATTCATAACATGATCTGCTAAAAAATAGCCACTTTGGCTATTTTAGACCCCGCCCCTGTAGTTTCGAACATCACCCTACGAGTACATACAAACTATACATCTTCTATCTATCTATCTATATAAATCTATATAAATAAAAAGAGAAGTCCTGACTGACTGACTGATTGACTGACTGACTGACTCAAGAACGCCCAGCCCAAACCCTTGGCCCTAGAAAGCTGAAATTTTGCACAGAGGTTCCCTTTATAATGTAGACAAGGAAAATAAGGAAGGATTTTTCGAAATTAAATTCATATGGGAGTTAAATAGGGGATGAAAGTTTGTATGGAAAATCGCCATTTCCACGCGGGCGAAGCCGCTGGCAAAAGCTAGTTTCATAATATTAGTGTTGGTTTAGGCGCAAAATGCCAAATTCTCAAAATGGCAACAGAGTCGCAAAAGGACAAATTCTCAAAATGGACAATTATTCTCAAAATGCCAAATTATCAGAATGGCAAATTCTCAAAATGGCAAATTCTCAAAATGGTTGGGTTGTCTACACTAATATTACGGGATTCAATCATGTGTGCCGATAGTAATTAAATACTTAAAAACATTCGATGGACAATAGGCATAACTCTGTTAAACCTTTCTGAAAACACTGAATGATGATACAAGGTTACGACGTAGGTATTCAGTACATCATCATCACCATTCTGGACCACCCCACATAATTTTTACAGGTAATTAAAAAACAAAAAAGCTTTTTCCTGAATAGTGCAATACCAACACGGTCAAATGTATGTATCGTGATATGTGCAATAGGATAGATACCGATGCTACGGTAATTGTTCTCATCTCACTCTGTATAGCACATTTCTATGCGTCAGATTACGCCATTCTATCTCCCAATTAAAGCTGGCCTCATTCCAAAGGGGACGCGAGTTTGTGCGGAATAGTTCAGGAAATCAGAATACGGACGTTCAATTAGCGACACCCACCTTGTTGTATGCTATCAATCTGCGCTGTTCATTATCTACATCGTACCCGGGCGGCGCACGGCAGGGCGAGCCCCTCTTACTTTCCGCGCTAGTACCGCTACTCCCCGCAGCGCGGCGCTAGCGAGCCGTGTACCGGGCGCATGCGCGCGACACACCCTTCCCCGCTGTTTATTTATCCGGCGCTACTCCGCCGCGGTTCACGCGTTTGCATCGCTAATATTCGATCAAATACAACACAATTTACTGGGAAATAGTGCTGTGTTAGGTGTGTTGCTTAAAATGTGAGTGGAGATACAGTTGTTGGTTTGTTTGTGCATATTCAGGATATCTAGACGCTGTGGTGAGGGACTGAATGAATGTAGCATTGATTGCTCGACCTTGACACAAGAGGGAGGGATGTTCGCGGAGAGCTGCTGCAGAACGAGACACATTTGCCGCAAGCTGTGAGCGATATTGCACAGTGCATAGCAACCTGCCGCGCGGGGTCGATTATACAATTAACACGCAATACGGAGGTAAGTTTTCAAAGTAGTGAGTGAAGTGTTTGCTACTGAAGGGTAGATTCAGGAAGTAGATTGCTTGTGTAGCGTCGCGCGTCGCCTGGATTCCCCGCAGAGATATGCAAAGGTAGGTTGCTGTTTATAGCGTGAATAGGGTGGTAACTGGGGGAATATTTATTGGAATAATTGGTATTTTTTTGCTTTCGGTGTTAGTCAGCCCAAGATAGAAGTATTGGAAACACTATTGGTGTTTTGAAGACTGCAAATTAGCAGTATCAGAAAGAATGTGCATTTGTGTTCTATTCTTTACTTCTGACAATATTATCAAAACACTATCACGTTAGTTTAGTGGTTACTAGAACGACTGCTAAGAATGAAGGCTTAAGTTTGATTCCTAGGTTAAGTTCTTTAGTAAAAGCTGAGCTGGTCGGCGAATAGGCTTGTCCTCATTTATTGAACTTAAAATATTCATAAAACTAACGCATTACTCCCACGGAGACAGGCAGACCATAGTCTACTGAATGCTACTTGCTCTATTGAGGTCGCGAGTAAATAGGCTTCTTCTGGGTTAGCTCGTTCCATCGTCGACCTCATCTCTGTCCTGAGGGCAAAATTGAGGAAAACGGGGGCAAAGCAAAAGTAAAGTTTATTTTCATTAAAAAATAAACTTTACTTTTGCTTTGCCCCCGTTCATACATGCACATTCGGGACCGAAACGTGGTCGCTCACAATGGGCCTCATCAGAAAGCTCAAAGTCACCCAAAGGGCAATGGTGCTATGCTCGGAGTTTCCTTGCGTGATCGAATCAGAAACGAGGACATCCGCTTGAGAACCAAGGTTACCAACGTAGCCCGAAGAATCGCCAGACTTAAGTGGCAATGGGCAGGGCACATTGCTCGCAGAACGGATGGCCGATGGGGCCGAAAAGTTCTGGAATGGCGACCGCGAACCGGAAGACGTTGCGTTGCACGTTGGAAGGCCTCCCACTAGGTGGACCGATGACCTGGTCAAGGTTGCAGGAACCCGCTGGATGAGAGACGCACGGGACCGGTCAATGTGGCGACACCTGGGGGAGGCCTATGTCTAGCAGTGGACGTCTTTTGGCTGAAATGATGATGATACATGAGGTCCTATAACTGTGGGAATAAGTATGGGTTTATTTGGTGAGCTGGTAAACAATTTCTCTGTTCAAACAATACACACATGATGTTAGCTATGTTATTCTATTAGTAAAGCATGACTCAATCTGATTCAATACGGACGAATTGATGAGTGGGTGCGCACATGGATAATAAATAATAAACATTTCAAGACATCATTATCTGCCAGCCTTTTCCCAACTATGTTGAGATCGGCATCCAGTCTAACCGGATGCAGCTGAATATCAGTATTTTGCATGGAGCGACTGCCTTTCTGACCTCCACAACCCAATTATTATTGGATAATATGATACCAAGAGCAGTGGTGGCCCAGTGGTGGCGGCTCCTACTCAAACAGTGAGCCGTGGGTTCGATTCGAACCCCGTCAGGCGCATTACTTTGTGTAATTTATTTCATCACCACTGCTCTCAAAACGGTGAAGGAAAACATCGTGAGGAAACCAGCATGTCTTAGAACCAAAAAATTCGGAGACATACATCTACCAACCCACACTGGGCCCGCGTGGATTATAGCCCATCCCTCTCCTAGAGAGGAGGCCTGAGTCCCTGCAGTGGGAACATTATAGGCTGATGATGAATATGATACCCCTTGTTAAGTCTGGTTGTCAGACTTTCGGGCTATTGACTACCTGTACTAGTGTAACGACTGTTAATGATATGCAAATGGTAGCCAGGACCATCGGCATGGGCTGCTTTCCGAGGCACGGAGGAAAGTGGGAATGTGATGAGTGGTCAGGTCACCCATACACGGACCAGCCTAGGCAAGCGCGGCTTATTCTGAAGATCGACCTGAGCGGCTGTTATTATTTAGCCCCTAGGAAGACCCTGCACTGACCCTTCTTCTTATCGTGTGGGCAGTCAGGTCTAACGACCCGACACCCTGTGTCCGAGTTTCTAAACGCCTCAAAGGCCTCTGACATCGGCTGCGGGTAGTTTACAAGTTTAGTCAGTAGAAGTCTGACACTCCCCTTTCGCTCTGCCCTAGAGCGGGAGGGGTTATTTGATTATACCACAACCACGAAAAAAAAAATGACCATTTGGCGATGGGACCACCGACTTATGCGTACCTTCCAAAGCACGGAATCATCAAAAATCTGGTGATTCAAGCCTGTAATGTCCCATTCAAACTGGAAACAACTTTACAAAGTGTGTTTCCCGTGGGAATCAAACCCACGATCACCGGGTCACAAGGCAAATGTATAAACCACGGAGGTAGCTTACCTTTACAGTTGAGTTAGTTATAGTAGTGATCATCAGTTACTTAGTTAGTAGTTAGTTATGAACCAGTTTAGCTAGTAATACTGGTTGTTGCTGAAACTGCTCGAGTAGTTAGCGAGACCTACTTAGGTTATAATGCAGTTGTTATCGACATTAGAAAGTGTTACAAATACTTGATTTACTTAGCACTAGAACAAGCAGGAATTACTTGTTGCAATAATGTAGACGGATGTGTTGTGGTTTTTTTTTTTTTAAAAAAACTTTGCCCCACACTAGGAATTTCTCCTGTATCGTGGGTGCGTTCACAAACATTTAAACTCACATACACAAATACCCAGACCCGGAACAACTATCTGTAGGTCTTACAAATAATTATTTGTTCCATGCGGGGATCGAACCCGCGACACGCAGCACAGCAGTCCATTGCTTGAGCCACTGTGCCAACCGTGTTGTCGACATATATGGACGAAACGAATATACTGTTGGACTAGTGGTCGCAGGTTCGATTCCCATGTCGGGTAGTGTTATTGGGTTTGTCTTCATTACGAATTTCTCAGTAGCAGCTACGGAGTTTGGATTAATTGTGCCCGGTTGATGGCAATAGGCTCACTCCCTATAAATGGGACTTACATAACTTAACATAACTGGTGAAATGCGTATGTACTAATGAGTACAACTGTACCTAACTCTTAGAAGATTAATGGCGTGATGTTATATTATGTAATAAAAAGTCACTCTGTAAACGAATAATACGAGTTATAAGCTTAATTATAACGGTCACAAGGATCGATCTGCAAGGCTGCTCTAGGTTGCTTCGTGGATGGGTTAAATTACCATCCTTTAAATGCAGAGTTTCGTCCGTGCTTAGGATAGCACACTAAGCCGTGGTCCAGGATCACGCTTGTATTTGCCAAGAGTGGTAGCAGAGGCTTACAATCAATCAATTTATTTTCAGGCTACTGTTAGATAAAATACATACAATTAACTTATACAATAATAAACTAATTATAGTCCGTCTATCATCTATACCTCGCTAGTTATTGTACTAGTTCCATATTATAAAAGGGGGCGACTCTATTGATATACCATCACAGCACTGAGTCACCCTCTTCAAATTCGTCATTTGTCACAATTCGCACCCCTAGCGCCTGTGGACGTATGTCTTTGGTTTAGGTTGTCATGGAGACATGTTCCGCTAACCTAATGATATGTTAGCACTAACAATTTAAATTGTATCGTCGATATAATAGTAGTGGGCAATCAGGGCAATATGGCATTTTACGGAGAATTCTTCAATTTGTACCAAGCCGTGCGCGCGATATTATTTCCCATCGGAAAAACCTTAATGTGATACTTTGCCCCAACTCAAATTGTAAAATGCTTAAGGAACTTTTGTCCCATGCAATAGGGGGTGAGCCTATTGCCATCAAGTTGGCACAAATTCAGACTCCGTGGCTTTTTCTGAGAAATTTTGATGGAAAAGGCTAACAATAATTTTTAGTTTTATTTAAGGAAGGGTAGCTAGTAGCTAACTATAATAAATTACCCTTCATACCTCGGTGGCATGTTTAGATACATTCTGTAAACTCATTCAGTAATGAAAAATCATAAAATATGTAACACGCAACACATTCCTAAGATTCCAATGCCTTTGTCGACTACGAAGAAACTAAGTACTACTTTGTATTAATTAGTAGTACCTAATTAAAATAAATAGTCGTGCTCCATTAAGAATAATTTATTGTTCGAAACAATAGCTTTTTGGTGAAAAAACACTTATAATTATAATAGGTAGTAACAGTTACTCCATGTATATAAGTTCTTTAAATTAAGGGTCTGGGAAATACTTATATCAGCAGAAGTATCTTAGAGAAGCTCATTAATAACCGTCTCATCAGCGTTTTGATAACACAGCACATTGTCTGGACACCTGCAATACGGCTTTATGCGTGGAAAGCCCACAAAGACAGCCGTAGGGCTTTTGACTGAAATTGTCTTCTCAAAGGTTGATGCGGAGGAGGGGTCCATTGGTTTTTTTCGTGACCTAGCCAAGGCATTCAAAACAGTTTCTATTCAATAGGGAATCGGACAAAAAAATACTAATTAGTCCGTCAGATAGATTTCCAAAAATTATTGGACACGTATTTTTATTTTTTCACGTAAACTTAAAATGAAGACGATACAGTGCTTCGAAAACTCGTGTGACGTCATATGATAGTACATTTTGACGACACAAGTGACGTTTTAAGCCCCACTTCAAGATCTTTGACGCGTTTTATCTGCGTATTTTTTTATTGATTTAATAAAACAAAAAACACGTATTCAATATTTTTCGATAAACTAACTTACGGACTAAACAGAATCATAATTATTATTTTGACCCAGTCCGATCCCCTATTGCTATTAAAAAAACTAGATTGCCTCGGTGCAAGAGGCACTGCGCCAGAATGGTTTAGAAGCTACTTAATGAATAGATAGCAGTATGTATAAGAGGCAATGCCCGTGAAAGCTTTTCAGTCAGGTTTGTGACGCCACAAGGTATGAAGTGTTCATTCAGGATGACATATTAAGATTTCACGAGTGCAAGTGAAACAGACTCCGCAGTAAACGACATGCGAACTATAAATCTACGACTGGCTTGATTCAAACCTACTAAACCGAAATGACAAAGAAATACAAATTTTATAGCATTTCAAATCAATCGTCTCGCTCCTGTAGGGAAAAGAACAACGTCAAAATGACAAAACTCAGTGCCATGCTACAAACTGATATTGTAATGATACAGGCAGAGTCAAATCAATCAAATATTTAGGCGTCACTAACTTAGAATTGGCCAGAACCTGTCTTTCAAAGAACATAATAATATAATATTATCTCGACACAGTCCCTGGAGATATACTCGAAGCTAAAGTTATTATCAAGAAACTGACCGATGATGAATAAACAGACAATTCTAACACCCGTTGGGGTAACTTGCATGTTTTAAACGCATCTACGCAGTCACGTGGTCAAGACACGCGTCCCCCCCCACCACAAACACTACACTCTTTCACTGATCCGCTGAACTATGCTGAAGTGAACTGAACACTGAATGACGTCATTATGCTTACTGATGTTATTAGTTTTGCATGTTCATCTTCTCAGCTGGAAAAATGTACATTTTTTCCTAAATGTTATGATTATTTTATTTTGTTTGATTTCTGAATGATTTATAATAATTTTTTGTATAAGTTATTGTTAAAAAACATTCTGATAGTCAAAATTATTTTTATTTGTTATTTCTGTGTGATTTATAATTATTATTTTTATAATGTTACCCCCCCCTTCTCCCCCCTTTTAGGCGAATCTCGAAAGTTAAGAGACTTGGAACGATCTAATGTGTTTGCTGTACTATGAGTTATGACCTACTGAACGTTGGACTATATTAAATCTGCTAACACTGTCTATAATGGGTCACCAAGGTACATTTAGGAATTCATTAACTTTTCTCAATGTATTTTGTTTTTCTATCTTATCGCCACTATCATATACCTGCTATTCAATAACCTGAAGATGTTCAATAACCTGTTGATAGATTTCCCGCCTCCGCGAATCACTACATAGTCACTTCCCGCTGTCTGTCCCTATGTATGCTTAAATCTTTAAAAATACGCAACAGTTTTTGATGCGGGTTTTTTATAGATAATATAGTGATTCAAGAGGAAGGTTTTAATACCTTTTTGCACCCGTGCGAAGCCGGGGCGGGTCACTAGTTATACGTAAACCGATCATTGTTAGCGTGTATCGGAACAGTCGCAGGTCTCACACATAACTACGGTAATCCGGTGCTAATAGCAACAATAGTACTACTCATAGTACACGTAGTAGTGAGGGGAAGGGAAGACAGTAATTAATGATAGACGTGTGCTGGCAACCGGTGTACCATTGTGCAACTTAAACCAACCATAATAGTACCTATTATTTTAATTTGTTTCGCTACCCTGGCTAATCTCAACGTACGGCTAATAATATAAGAGATATGAAATAAAATTGTCTGTTTTTTTTTTTTTTTTGTGTTTATGGCAATCTGCCGAAGATTACGGCAATTTCTGCCAGTGTCGCGTAGTGACTGTACATGGGAATTTTATTAATAAATATTTCAAATTCAAATTCAAATTCAAATTCATTTATTTGCTAATATGGGTAATTACATAGAGTTGTTAAAGTTTAAAATAGTTCAACCATATTACGCCTTAGGGCATGCAAATTTAAAGCTTGGTCAGAGCTATCACAACATTATTATTTATTATACAATTAATTGCAACAATAATTTATAATTAACAACATAATTTTGGCAAATAATAATCAAACATTAGCAAATAACAATGTCACTAGAATAATTAAATAATATAAAATTAAAAATAATCATGTATTAAAATATTGAGAATGTCAAGATATATTTGTAAATAAATGTCAAAAATAATAATAATAATGGATAAATAATTAATCAGTGCAATAATTACATGTCACATCAACAAAGCATTATTTCTGAGTATAACAATATGTCCTTACATCCTCTCTTAAATAATCCTGAATACTATAATAACATTTGAATAGCAAAAATCTTTTTAATTTCCTTTTAAATTCATCAATGGATGGACTGTCTAGTATAGACTTTGGTAAATGATTGTATATACGCGGTGCCATACTGAAAATGCTTTTGGTATATAAGGCCGTCTTGCTAGATTTGCAACAAATTTTATCACCATGTCGCTTACTTCTATACTTGTCAAAAAGATGTTTGTAAGTTCTTGCGAAGCTAGCAATCTCATAAATGTAGACACACGGCAATGTTAATATATTATATTTGACAAAATATGGTCTGCAGCTATCAGTCTGGTTGATGTTAAACATTCCCCTAATACAGCGCTTTTGCGCCTTGAATGCAATGTCCTTATTGGTGGAATTGCCCCAGAATATAGTACCATACTTTATCAAGAGAGAAGATTTACAGAGCTTTTTGTGGCAATCCTTTTAGCCCTGAAACAAACACAGAACATAAAAGTTAGTAATAGTTAGTAAGATACAATTTATGTATATAAGTCTAAACATTAAATAACTTATAAATATATTAGAGTTTAATATTGTTATTAGAAATAAATTTAATAAAAGCACGTATAATGTGGGGATTAGGGAAAAATGAGAGGAGGTGACGGACATTAATGGGTTTTTGGATGTTCAATTTTTTGATAACTTTATCAAAAGAGGAAAGATCATTCAAAGGGCAATTTAAAAATATGTGATCTAAAGTACCATCATCCAGCCCACACTCACACAAAGAGCTGTCGCGAACCCTAATTTTATGGAGAAAGACTGGGGTACAGCAGTGGCCAATACGGATTCTGCATATAACGGATGTGACGGTTTTGGATGTTTCTTTGTATTTATAAAACCAGGGCTTGGGGGGGATGGTAGGTTGAATAGATGCAAACAAGCTAGCCTTTAATTTGGAAGATTGAGACCAGTGGACTTGCCAGGATTTAAAAAGATCTGCTTTGGCCTTGTGAATCAAGTCATAGACCTGGACAGCATAATGTTTTTTATCTGCGAGATTGCTGCTGACCGCATTCTTAGCTGCTATATCTACCAGCTCATTGCCCCTAATATTCATATGACTAGGAATCCATACTAGTAATATTATCTCAATGTTTTTTTTTAAAACAGGAATGTAGGACAGTTTTGATTTCGACTATAATTGGGCTACGTAGGTTATCTTTAAATGAATTTTTAACTATTGCCTCCAGAGCACTCCTAGAATCAGAAAAGATGACTGCTTTTGTAATAGTTGAATGAGAGGAAATAAATAAACACGCCTCCAAAATTCCAATGCACTCCCCGGTAAAAACCGAAGACTCAGGAGGGCACTGGAACTGAAGGAATATCTGGGAGTTGGAATTATATACAGCAATGCCTGTTTTACCGTCGGAGGTCAATTTAGAAGCGTCTGTATAAAATTTGTAGTGATCAGGCCAGTTGTTATTAACAGTCGAAAGAAAATGGTCGTTAGCATTAGTGGTGTCCTTATTTATTCCAATATGAGTGATCTTTGGAACAAAATTAAGGATTTCATAGGGGCATGAGTAAAGTGGGAATTTACTACACTGGGGAATGGGAGAATTATTTTCCACATTCCGGATACTCCTAAATGAATTAAGGATCAAAGGGGGGTCTTTATGTTTCCAATAGTCGCTTTGTCTACATAAATCATCTAGTGAGGAAAGCTTAGAGAGGACTATGTGATTACTAAGGAGATATGCCTTGTACAAATATTTATCGGCTAGGTATTGTCTACGGAGGAGAAGAGGAGGGTCGCCACTCTCAACTTGTAGAGCGTTGGTAGGAGTGGATCTCATACAACCTAGTACAATGCGGAGGGATTTCGACTGGATGGTTTCCAGCTTGGCCAATGCCACCTTACCACAGGGTTCCAGGAGGAAAGACCCATAGTCCAGTAAACTTCTTATTGTAGCATTGTATATGAGTTTGAGAGTAAAGGGATGAGCACCCCACCAAACACCCGCTAGAGCACGTAGCATATTAAGGTTCTTCTCACATTTATTGATTACATAATTGAGATGAAAGACACCAGATAATTTACAGTCCAAAATTACCCCCAGGAATTTTACATTATCCTCAACATTGATCGGGGATCCTTCAATTTCAAGGTGGACATTGGGAGTTAAACGTTTACGCGAGAAAACTACAACGGAGCTTTTAGGAGCTGACAAGCTAAGACCATGAGAGATTAACCACTGGTTTAGGGAGTTAAGGGATATTTGCATGGATTCCGTAGCAGTTTCCACAGACGAGGTAGGTATATATAAGCATAGGTCATCTGCGTATTGTAAAATCTGGCAGTCGTTATTAAGGGACTTGTGAAGATCCGAGGTGTAAATGCTGTATAAAAGAGGGCTTAGCACTGAACCCTGGGGTAGCCCACGCCAAACAGTTCTGGGGTCATATGATTCTCCTGGAACATGGAGTTTAATACTACGTCCAGCCAACAAGTTACAGATACAGTTAAGTATCTTTACCGGGATACTCAGCTGGCGTAATTTACTTCTGAGTACGGAAAGAAGGACACTGTCGTAAGCTGCTGAAATGTCAAGAAAGACCGCTAGAACTGACTCATTTTTGCTGAAGGCAATCCGGACATCGGTCATAAATATTCCAATGCTATCCATTGTGCTAGCTCCCTTTCGGAACCCAAATTGAGTTTTTGCTAGAAGGCCTCGGCTTTCAACTAACCACTCCAACCTGTTTTTTAGAAGGTGTTCAAGGATCTTACCTATAACAGGGGATAGAGCAATGGGTCGAAAGTTTTCAGGGCAGTCAGGTGTTTTCCCTGGTTTTAGAATGGGAATTATTAGTTGCGTTTTCCAAGCATCAGGGATATGGGAGAGAGTAAAACATGCATTCATCATCATCATCATTTCAGCCGAAAGACGTCCACTGCTGGACATAGGCCTCCCCTAAGTGTCGCCACATTGACCGGTCCCGTGCGTCTCGCATCCAGCGGATCCCCGCAACCTTCACCAGGTCATCGGCATAAACATGCATTGATTATTGATAAAAGGTATTGGCGACTGTGGGACCCCAATTTTTTAAAAAACGAATATGGATGGCCATCTATGCCTGGGGCGGAATCGTGAACATGTTTGAGCACTGCATCTAGTTCGCTTAACAAGAAGGGAGCATCTAAGGGGTCATTGGAAATTTCACCCTCCCCTGGAGGTGAGGGGCATTCTCCCAAAAAACCGGCCAAGTGCGAGTCGGACTCGCGCACCGAGGGTTCCGTAAAAAAAATATATTATGTGATGTAACTAAAAATTTATGGTTTTCGTAATTATTCCTGTATCTATGCTATAAGACGTTGCTTCGTACCAAATTTCAAGATTCTGAGTTCACGGGAAGTACCCTGTAGGTTTTGATTCCCTTGCGAGTGTCGAAAATTTGCGGCATAAACGGGAGTATCTTGATGTAACTAAAAATTTATGGTTTTCGTAATTATTCCTTTATCTATGCTATAAGACGTTGCTTCGTACCAAATTTCAAGATTCTGAGTTCACGGGAAGTACCCTGTAGGTTTTGATTCCCTTGCGAGTGTCGAAAATTTGCGGCATAAACGGGAGTATCTTTTGATCGCGTTGACTTAGAAGTTTGATTTTTTCACAGCTCCAAGAGACCATAGACTTGAGTATTTGATATGAATTTCAGCTTGATACCTCCACGCGTTCCTGAGAAAAAATGTCTTGACAGACAGACAGACAGACAGACAGACAGACAGACAGACGGACAACAAAGTGATCCTATAAGGGTTCCGTTTTTTCCTTTTGAGGTACGGAACCCTAAAAAGGAGCGAAAGGAGGAGCAAGTTTCCTCAGGAAAGGTTCTGCAATGTCATCAGGCATAGATGAGTAGTTTCGGACGGAGCAGCCACGTTTAAATCGTTTGAAATTTTGCCAAACAAGAGAGGAAGGCGTTGAAGGGGAAAGTGAAGTACAGAATTTCTTCCATCCTTCTTTTTTTTTTTTTTTAATAGGCGCCTAGATCTCGCACTAATCCGGTTGTACTCAATCAGGTTTTCTGTGGACATATTTTGAGCATACTTCAGTTCCGCTTCATTTCGAGATTTAACCACGCTGGTACATTCCCGATCCCACCAGGGCGGAGATGATATTTTTCCGGAGGCTGAATTTTTAAGCGGTATGTTGTCATCCGCGGCAGAAGAAATTGCACCGGAAAATTTCAATATACAGTCCACTAAGTTGGCTGGGGAAACCTGGGGCAAAGTGGAAATTATATCCTCAAGAGTTTGAGTGTACAATTCCCAGTCCGCGCCAGTAAGCCTATATTTTAAAAGAGGAGGGTTATCCCTATGAGGTAAGGACCTATTGATCAGAGTAGTGCATATTGGGTAGTGGTCGCTACCATGCGTGAGGTTTAGTCGTTTCCACTCCAACTGGGCGGACAAACTAGCTGAACACAGGGTAAGGTCTACACAGCTTCTACTCTGGCCAGGTCTAGGCAGCCGAGTGACGGAACCATCGTTGACAACACATAAACCCAAGTCTTCCAACAGATCAACTAACTCAAAACCAGTGAGATCAGAATGGTCAGAGCCCCACAGGGAATGATGGCAATTAAAATCTCCCAAAATTATAACAGGATTCAATGAGGAACATATATTATGAATGTATTGAAAGCAGGAGGGATTGGGGGAGGGAATATAGACAGATATAAAATTAATGCCAAGGATATTAACACCTACAGCATTAATCTCATCTCCGTGGGGGGGCAGGGATAGAGGGGAGGAAGAAAGAAGATTGTTCACTAGCATAGCAGCCCCGCCATAACCGTCAGAGCGGTCATCCCGGAGAGTGCTATAGCCAGGGAAATTAAAATGGAGTCGTGGAGTTAACCACGACTCTGAGATTGCAAAAATTGCAGGTTTATATAAATTAATAAGGTGGCAGATTTCATGTTTTTTGGGTAGTGCGCTTCTGGTGTTCCACTGCATGAGGTTGAATGTTACGGTTTTTAATTTTATTGACTATGTTGTCAGCTACGTGGTCAGGTAAAGAGTAATTTGAGAGTAAGGTGGAAAGCAAAGTAATAATAGTGTTCAGGGTCTCTTCATTCTCATTATGAGTGGGAGGGTGGTCCATCAGCGCACAACCATTAGGAGAGGGGGGGAAGGAATAACTGCTAATAATATCCTGATGGGCCCTACGGTCATAACCAGGATGGGGGGGTGTGTGGGCCTTTGGGCGGGAAGAAACAAATTTCTTACTGGAGGAAGAAGTAGGGGGTTGGGAATGAGATGTATAATTAGGAATTGGGAGACGGGAAGGGCGGGGATCATGGTTAAGAGACTGGTGGATAGTCAGTGCAGGAGGGGCTGACGCCGTAACGTCTGCAAAAGATCGGTAGGACGGGGCGTGACGTTTGGCTGCTTCAGAGTAAGGTATGTTATCCTTAGCCATGGTGGACTTGATGTTACGCTGACGCAGGTATTCCGGGCATTGACGACTGTTCGCAGGGTGGGCACCCGTACAATAGAAACACTTAGGCTCTTCAATTGAACACCCGTCCCCAAAGTGGTAACCCCCACAGCGGTAACACCGTGGCTTTGACCGGCATTGAGTCTTGGTGTGTCCATATTTACAGCACCCGAAGCACTCAAAATCAAAAAAAAAATCAAAATCAAAATTCATTTATTCAAACTAGGCTGATAATCAGCACTTTTCGAAGGTCAAAATTTACTTTACTTTACTTTACTTTACTACAGTGAAATTTGGCTAACTGGGACATGGATAAGTGAGAAATCTCTATAACTGGAACTCATACTGGGGTCCCATGAAACAAATTGAATATCTGAGACACATTTAACCAGGTTTCACTGTATTTACATTTTTTATAAGACAGTCCCCCAAAAACGCCCACCCATCGGCACTTCCTAGTGTTTAGCTGGAAAGAAGAAGTGGCGGAACAAACTCCCCAGCACACATCTGTCTGTTTGGTTGGTTAGAAGAACCAGACTCGATACAATAGCAAGGTGTCAGTTAAATTTAAGATTTACTACAGACACAATCAGTAATAAACAAAAGTATATACAAATTACAAAGTAAGTGTAAACAATGTAAAAATAAAATAATAAATACATAACATAACAGTAAACTAATTTTGGAGAAAGAACACAAATAACAAACATTGTCTTGTGTTCAACTCAGCGACCAACTATTCTTATCATCTAAGTAGTCGTTAATAGAATAGTAAGCTTTTAAACAAAGATTAGATTTAACTTTGGCTTTAAACTCATTAAATGGCAAGACTGGACAGTGGGAAAATTATAAATCTCAACTGGAAGGGAATTAAAACAGCAAAACACTCGATCCGGGAGGCTCTGACCATCAAATGTGATTACTACACTCGGTGTAGGAATCCATTCCGATTTCCCATCTTTCGAAACTCTGCGGTTTAATCTCCTCACCTTCAACACCTTACCAAGTGGGGACTTCAGGGCATCAAAGACTTCAATGTCAGTCCAATCAGTAGGGACGCCCCTCACAACACCCATCCTGGTGATGTTGAATGTGGGAATCATAACCGTGAAGCCTTTTTGTTTAATTGCTTCATTGTCTATAAATGCATTGGCATCTTCCGGGGCCTTGAATTCAACTGATACCCTATTTCTTCCTATTCTCTTTATACCCCCATCAACAATATTCACAATATTCAATTTCTGTACTAATTGACCGAATTTTATAGGATGGAGGGTAGTGCCAGAGCTTGGGTCGGATTCGTTAAGCGATGCGTAGACTAAAAATGGATGACTATCTAAATGCGAGTACTTGGAACGTGAGATCAACGACGGAGCCGTGACCCGGTCGCGTTTAGTCGCTGAAGCGTTTTCGTCCGTGGCATTCGAGGCATTATTGTGATTGTCAATGAGTTTCCTCTTTTGAGAAGTTATTTCTACTTCCATTGTCTCAAATTGAGACAGTGGAGCCGTCAGAATAGGCACATGAGTAAATAAGTCTTGCGATTGTTGCAGATCAGGATGAGGGGGGTCTGGCGGGCGACCAGGAGGCCGCTCGTCATCCGCCATTGTCAGACAGCATAGGCCAGTGGCCGGTGGAATAAAATATATATAGAATAAGAACTTACCAAATGTAAGATCACGTACACAAACAAAAACAAACACAGGACAAGAACAAACACGTTACATAAACCCAAAAACCACCAAAAAAAGCAGAGAAAGAGCCAAAAATCAGTGCGAGAACTAAAACAACATGTACTCGCCACAAACGCCTTTTGACACTCCAATTGTCTGTTAGTGATCTCTAAATAACAGATGAATGAATATGAAAGTTACATACTTTCATGTCGGTACCCATAACAAAAAAAAATGTTATCTAAACCTCCTAAACATTTTAGTGTCCTGTCTGTTCCGGCTAATAATATCCGAAACGGCTAGCCTGATTTTGGGGACTGAACTTGAACTGGCAGATAACTGTTTTAAGGAATACTTAGAAATAGACGGAAATGGCAGAAAGATGGCTCCAAGTGCTGTCCGACGCATACGGGTGATAAGATGTCTGCAACAAATTGCATCATCAGCAATAACACCACCATTGAACCTATTCATTAGTATTGTTTGTAATCGACGAGGCTGTAAAATGCTAAAACACACATGTAATAATTAATCGTTATAGGTACATTGTAACAACATGTAACGTGATCCGTTGGAGTGTAGAGTATCATCAGTGAGTCGGAACATGTGGGTCATACACTTGGCGCACTCAACTGCACATCACTGGTAACAATGTGTTATTAACAGGCGCAATAGGGGCTATATTCGTAGTATATCACTGTTTTATCGTCACCATCATTATTTCAGCCAAAAGACGTCCACTGCAGGACATAGGACTCCCACAAGAATCGCCACATTGGGCGGTCCCATGCGTCTCGCATTCAGCGGATCCCCGCAACCTTCACTTGACTTCATCGCCAGGTTGACTGTATCTTGAAGAACCTAACCACATGATTAGTGGATTGTATGGGTAGTTAAGTACTATACACTTCTGTCGAACCTTCCGAAAAATGCAAAGGATTATGTTATGTTTTATTTGGTAGCAGAAACATGAGTCTCTAAGTCTTGTAGTTAGGTCATAGGTAGGTTTAAGTCTATTTTAAACATGTACAAGCAGTAGCGTGTAAAACAGTAGTTTAGTCAAGTTTAGTACAACTTAGGTTAAGCACAATTGAGGGCAGTCAATAATTAGATTACATTTGGCCTATAACGTAGGCAAGTGTAGTTAGTAGCTGCCAGTAAAGTCAGCAAGGTAATAAATAAAAAAAATAAAAAAAAATAAAATTCATTTAATTCAGATAACTTGATCCATACAGGTAGAAGAAAATTAACATAGAAACAGGTTTCAAAATAAAAATTAATTAAAATCAAAATAATAGGAACAACAGGTCAAAATAAGATTAAAATACACATTCATTAAAAATTAAAACATTCAAAATAAAATTAGATAAATTAAAAATAAAATTAAAACATTCAAACTAAAATTAGATAAAATTAAAATAAAACATTCAAATTAAAATAAATTAAAACATTCAAATTAAAATAAATTAAAACATTCAAATTACCCGTCTAATAAATGACACCCACATCGGAGAAGAGATCCTATCCGCTACAGTCATCAGGATTCTGTTACAGCTGCCACGCATTCTGCAGATCAGGGAAACAGTTTTCTTGCGAATGACGGCATGAAAGCCATCAGTTCGATACAGTGCGAACATCCCCGATGCACTACAGAAGCGAGGCAGCCCCAACATCATCCTGAAGATGTTGTTATACTGGACGCGCAGGACATTCAGCGATCTTTTGGTGTGCTTGACCCACAGATTTCCAGTATAAAAGCTTTGACAATACGCTTTGAACAACGTTATTTTTACTTGCTCAGAGCAGCGGGAAAATCTGCGTGCCAGCATGTTACCTCTGACCGCCAAAGCCCTGCGCTCCCTCTCAATGTCCAAATCGTCGTCAAGACCCTCGGTTATGAAATGCCCCAGGTATTTAAATTTTGCAACACGATTTATGCACAAGCCATTAAGGGTAATATTATGTAAATACTCCGTGCATGCACCGGCGGCCTTAAAGATCATGTATTCAGATTTCTGGACATTGTATAAAAGACCATGTGCAGCAGCATAGGACTCACACACCCTTAACAGTTCTACAAGACCTTTCGCCGTCGGGCTCAACAGCACCATGTCGTCCGCGTAGCTAATGTTGTTAAGGCAAACGCCATCTATCGAACATCCGACACGTTTGCTACTGAGCTCGACGATGAGGTCATTTATGTATAGGTTGAAAAGCTTGGGTGACGTCAAACCACCCTGTCTCACCCCGCTTTCCAACCTATATGCTTCAGACAGCGTATTATTCCACCTCACAAAATTTGTTTGGTGGGAATACCAGTACTTCAGCAAATTGCGCACCCCCACCGGTATACCCGCGCTCCCCAACTTTCCCCAGAGCACATCGTATGAGACATGATCAAAAGCTTTGGAGAGGTCAAGGAAACACGCATATACCGGTGTCCTACGGTCCATATAGTATTGGACAGTATGCTTGAGACCTACGATGGCAGCCTCCGTGGATAACCCGGGTCTAAACCCAAACTGCGCGTCGTGTAATTTAATGTACTTATCTATGTAGGAATCAAGCACACCGTCCAGCACCTTAGCAATCACCGTTGCCAGAGATATAGGCCGATAGTTCCCCCCGTCCGAGATATCCCCAGTCTTGTTCTTCACAATAGGCACTACGATGGTTTTCATTAAGTCATGTGGTAAATATGAGTGACTCCAGCACATCGTGTAGAACAAGGCCAGAACCCTCGGCAGGTGAACACCAGCATGCCGCAGATGCTCCACACTAAGCCCATCAATGTAATATGTTTAGTTGCTCAAGAAGGACTCACTGTAACTCAACGAATGACTCTGTGGAATGCTTGTTGGGTCAAAGTAATGAGGCTTCATCTTAATCAGTGACCGGGACGCCAATGCAGCGTAGTAGCTGAGGTCATCATAAACGCCTCGTAGATTTGTTTTTTGTCTCCCCCCAAATTTTTGCGTTAATTTGGGGGCTCTGTTTGTGTGTAACCTGGAGGACGTCTATAATAATTAAGCGTAAGTTTCTGTGTGTGTGTGTTTTTTTTTGGGTAGGTATAAGTAGGTACCGTCAAAATTATTTATTTGTACCTTCATACAAGTTAAGGAAACTACGGGGTAATTGCGTGACGCACGCTTTCCAAATGTAAATTATTTTGTCAATTCAATAACATTCATTGCATTTTTAATCCATCCTTGCAATTCGAGAGAAGTGCGAATATCAAAAACCGAATCCTTAATCAATAAATAATTATTATTATCACTTGCTTCGGTGAAAGAAAACATCGAGAGGAAACCGAACCAGCATGCCCTTAGCACATAATATTACCGTGCCCTTTGGGCTCGTTTACGGAGACGCGGGCGTCGCACGGCGCGTGCAGAAGGCTCGTCTCGTGTTTTTTTATTGATTTACTGAGAGACGGCTCCACCGCAACAAATACTCGACGTTTGAAATCGTTAACTTTTTCATACATCGCCATGTGTTTGAATTAAAAACGCAGCACGCGCCGCGCGACGCCCCGCCTGTACTGTTAACATGCACTTAGAGATATTTCTCGACGGCATGTAAAGCCAAGTCAGAGACTCATGGGCGGCATAAACATTCTGATACTAGGCAACACGATAAAGCAAGAATATTGACATTTGATTTATTTCCTCCCCATCAAGTTATTAACATCAAACTCGTCAACTTCCAGCACAATGCAGCCGACGGTGTCCCCATGGGCCTGGGTGTCGTCGTGGGACAGACGCGCGCGCACCCGCGCGGCCGGCGAGTACGCGCGCTCGCGAGATCGCGCGCGTGCTCGCGAACACGACAAGTACGCCTTCTACGGATTGAGGAAGGATAGCAGACACTTCATCAGGTACTGTGATGACTTCATCAAGATTATGACACTTTCCAAAGGTTTTTCAAATATCCTTCCTTAGTGTACACTTGTATACTTAGTATAACTGTTGCACAAAATTGCATGCTTTTAGGTTCAACAGTGTTAAAGGCTACGACTGTGTTGTCTCAAATGTGTGTGATGATGAGTGAATGTATGATTGCCACTAAGAGGGTTCACCACGCACTATATCAAGTAATGTACGAAAGTGTTTGTTAGCGAGATGGAAGATAGACAGCAGAATAAGTTCAGGCGTTTGTGCTCCATTGGTGAAATTGCTGTGTGGCACCACCACCCAATTATTAGCCATTAATACAATACAATAGTAAGCCTGGTTGCCAGGCTTCTCACCACCAATGATGGACTGTCAACCATTGCTTTATTAGACTTGAGACAGAAATATGAAACGCTTGTCTTAGTGGAGAGGAAATAAAGCTCCTTCAAAAGATATGAATAATGTGAGTGGAGAATGTATGAAAATAACGTGTTATAAAAGATAAAGGAATAGGAACATCCCAACAGTCCTAGACGACGTTACTATTGAACTGCATGATAACCGTGAACCTGTGATCTTCCAGACTGGACCCTCTCGCGAAGGGACTCCTGCTGAACAGACAGTGGGTCACCACCCCGCCCGTGACGTGGCGTGTCGACCACTTCCACCACGACACCGAGCCCTGGGCTGTGCCTGACATCAAGGTGAGTGCTGTCTTCGTGCCTTCCCGACCGGAGCAGTTACTCAAGGGGCTGCAGATGAACAGACAGTGACGACTTCCTCTGGCAGCTTCAGTCTAATCATCATCATTTCAGCCGAAAGCCTCGCCTCCACCAACCACCAGGTGTCGCCACATTGACCGGTCCCGTGTATCTCGCATCCAACGGATACCTGCAGCCATAACCAGCCCCGGTAGCATGGCGATTTTATCTCTATTCTACCAAGAATAGACAAAGATTTTTCCATACAATTTGACATGATACCTTGCTACAATCTGTCATTTTGTCGATTCTTCCGTCGACAAAACCCGTTTCTTCGGTGGTCATGCTAAGCCGGCTGGTCATCAACCCACCTGGAGGCCTTCCAACGCAACGTCTTCCGGTTCGCGATCGCCACTCCAGAACTTTTCAGCCCCATCGGCCATCCGTTCTGCGAGCAATGTGCCCTGCCCATTGCCACTTAAGTCTGGCAATTCTTCAGTCTAATATCAAAGTGTAACTACTTACGGGTATATATCGTTCTATATTTGACGGGACCCAAAGGTACTGGAGCCATTTGGCCTAACTGTTCGTTGGCGACACGAGAGACACGCTCTTCCTGAGAGGGAGTGGACCGTAATTCGTGTCCCGAACAAACCCCATACCCTCTCATAGACAGGAGGTCTGGAGTTCCAGCAGTGGGAACATTATAGGCTGATTATGCGGATTATTCCCAATAGTCCCCTCTAGCCCTGTCCTCCGGGGTGACAGCTGGGAATTGTCTTCCCAGTTGTCACCGGGGTGACAATTTGTGCCGACTGTTCCCTTTCAAAACGGACTAGAGGGGACAAATGGGAAGTCTTTTTCTCAGTTGTCACCGGGGGGGTGACATTTGCTACGATCCCAAAAAAATATTAACTATTAAGTAAGTAAATAAAAATTTCAAAAAAGTTAATTAGAATCAAATAAAAAAAAATCAACGTTATGTTTCCTTTAATAAATACAATCACAGATTTAACACCAATATTTTTTTAAATTTTATATAATTTTTACATATTGCGGAATTTATTTTGTACGGTAACAGCGAGGTTAGATTTTTTTTTCAAAATTTAGGTAGAAACATATTAATTTGTTAACATATTTGTTACTGATTATGAAAAACCAGCTATGAGCGCCATCGCTAAAATTTTTCCAACTGTAATAGTGAGCGGGTGTTACTATCATTTTAACAAGGCTATTTGGCGTAAAGGGCGCGAGTTCGAAATCACGAAATCGAGCAATCCAGCAAAAATCCGGGAAATGGCATTGAGTGCTGTACTTCCTTTAGTACCACCATCCGAAGTCATGAACGGTTGGTCATATATCACACGGAAGCAAACAGAAGACGAGAACATGATAAAGTTTCGAGCCTATATGACAAAGCAATGGTTAAAAGAAGATTTTATACAAACTAGGAATGTATTCGGAAGTCAGCATCGCACCACTAACTGTTTGGAGGGCTGGCACAACAAATTGAATCAGGAAGTAGGGAAAAAGAAGCCCAATGTCGTATATTTTCTTAATATTATACAAAAGAATGCATCATTGGTCACAGTCCGACACACGATGAAAAAAAACAATTTTATTTTTAAAGAAAGGCAGAAGAAATATGTACTCAAGGACGAATTCATCTAAAAAATGCAGATGGAATTTCTGCATGGCAATATGTCTGTTGGGCATTTTTTGGAAATACTTAGACATTAAGTTTATGTCTATGGTATAGTACATAATTAATTAATTAGTAAAAAACATCATTGTTCGGTTAAAGTTACACGTGCTAATTTAGTAGCATGTTTGTTTGTAAGCTTGGTCATTGATTTTGTGCCTTGCGCCGCAGGTAGCATGACACAAAATAGAACGTCCGTCGATCTCATTCCTCCATCTCTCTCTAAGCACTCTTGAAATAAGCAAGTACAAATGAGTTCGACGGACGTTCTATTTTGTGTCATGACATCTGCGGCGCAAAGCACAAAATCAATGAGCAAGATTTCAAATAAGCATGCATTTAAGCACGTGTAACTTTACCCTTAGTGATTATCTATGATTATACGATTAGTATTAGTTAAAGTTAATATATAATTATAATAACCTGTGATTGTACCTATTAAAGGAAACATAATGTTGATTTTTTTTATTTGATTCTATATAACTTTTTTTTTAAATTTATTTACTTACATAATAGTTAATATTTTTTTGGAATTCGTAGCAAATGTCACCCCCCCGGTGACAACTGAGAAAAAGACTTCCCATTTGTCCCCTCTAGTCAGTTTTCAAAAGGAACAGTCGGCACAAATTGTCACCCCGGTGACAACTGGGAAGATAATTCCCAGCTGTCACCCCGGAGGACAGGGCTAGAGGGGACTATTGGGAATAATCCGATTATGCTATGTTATGTTTATGCTATGTTAGTAAATAGAACGTTAAGTATGTTGTTGCCATGTTGTTATATTTCTACTTATGGTGTTAGTTTTCAAGGAATTTAAAACCCGCTAGCAACTCAATACGTACTTCCTACCTGCAGAACCTGGAGAACTACCGTCCATACGAGCCGGTGTCCATCGTGCTGCCGGGCGAGGCGGGGGCGCAGGGGCCCGCGCAGGTGCAGGGGCCCGCCGGCAGCACGCGCGTCAACCCGCTGCACGCCTGGTCGGCGGGGGCCCGCGGCTGGATCACCGGGACCTTGGTCCTGGCTCTACTGGTGCTCCTCATCAGAGCAGCCGAGAACTGTCTCCATAAGAAGCTGTTCAGAGCTATATATGCGCACACAAGTGAGTGCAGTTTTGTTACTTTACTTATTAAAAGCTGTGCCCGCGACTTCGTCCGTGTGGAATACCTACTTTAGGTAGCATTTTTTGAATATATCTTTTGGTTTATAAATACCGTCGTTTGGGTATTTAAAAAACTGTACTTTACAGTATTGCGTATAGCCATCGAGGATCAAAGAATACAGGCTGCTAGGATTGCTAACACGTGACATAGGTAGCTACATAAAGTTGACCGTACGAACAACAGTTAATACTTAGATCCACATTCACAACTTTTAGCGTCTGACATTGGGCTTTATTAATTGTCTTTTCGAAATTTTGGCTCACTATAGAAACTGGACTCGTTTAAAACTAAACGGAAAATGTTTTCGGTGGTATTTGCGTTGACACAGATTCCAAAAATATTAAACAAACACTATTACCACAATAGGTATAGGTATTAATGAAAACCACATCTAAATCGGATAAGCCGTTTCTGAGATGAGCGTGCATAAACGCACAGATAAACAGACAAAAATTGCAACAATCATTGTTTTGGGTGCTATTAAAGGTCTTAATAATATTTTTTCTCAAATATCTTCCATGTACCTACAGACAGACAGCGATCCGTTACATTTTTATTATAAGTATGTATTGATATTGTAGAGTCGTAAATAAATCAATTCAATTCAATTCAATTTATTCGCAATAAAGCATTGGTACAATTTCGGTCTTAACATAAATCATAATCTAGATCCATAACACTTTGTCATAATAATGTGACATGCAAACATTTGGGTTTATAATTATTTCTAAAGTCCTAATTCATAATAATTCAAATTGAGTAGTACATAATGTCATTAAAATTAATTTCCATAATATTATAATTAATGTCAGAGGGTAAATGCTAATGGTAATTATTTATTTTCCAACTTCTTATTGAATAAGTCAGTCACTGAGTAGAAATTTTTTTCCCTTAACCATACTTTAAGACATTTTGCAAATTTATACGTGGGCAAGATTTTAATATTGTCAGGTATAGCATTAAATATACGAACACACATTGCATAACTGTTTTTACTGTATAGCGCTGTCCTTGGAATTATGGGCAAAACTATTCTATTCCTGTGCCTAGTGCTTTTCGAAACTATTTCATGATGTTTCTTAAATAGCTCTGGATGCATTTTAACAAATTTCGCGCACTCAAAGATGTAGAGACATGGAAGGGTTAGTACCTTGAACTTTATGAAAAAAGGTTTGCAAGATTCCCATGGTCGTATTCCCGCTATAGCGCGGATGCATTTTTTCTGCGCGATGAACACTCGCTGACTCTCTGTTGAGTAACCCCAGGTGATGAGACCATATCTCAACACGGAATCAACATACCCATAGTATGCAGATAATACGGTTTTTAACGCCGATGTCTTTGCGAGTTCGTATAAAACGTAGACGAATTTATTTATTTTATTGCATACTTTATTGACGTGGGCCTTCCAGTTGCAATTTTTGTCAATCGTTATACCGAGGAATGTTGTATCGTTTACTTCATTTAGTTTAAGTCCTCTGTAATTAATGTCTAATGTCTTATTTTCTTTTCCATATGTACTAAATTGAATAAAATTGGTTTTTGTCAGGTTTACGCATAGATTATTATCGTCAAGCCATGTAATTATCGATTCAATTGTCTTATTTATGTCAGTAGTATATTTATCAATGTCAGTATTATTCGATGTCATTATTAACGATATGTCATCAGCGAACAAAAAACAGGGGTGATTAGTAACGTCAGGAAGGTCATTTATATAAAGTATAAATAATAGGGAACTCAGCACACCCCCTTGGGGCACACCAGACCCATTATGTTTATACTTCGATCTGTACGACTTAAGTGTTCGTTGACTATCAACTTTTTCAATTTCTACACACTGCATTCTGTTACTTAAATAGCTACCTATCCACTGGAGTGCTGGGCCTCGTATCCCATACTTTTCTAACTTGTCCAACAGCAATTTGTGTGATACGAAATCGAACGCCTTAGACATGTCAAAAAATATGCCTGTTGTGCTAATTCGCTTATCTAAATTAGTTACGATTTTGTCAATTAAGTTAAAACATGCTAGTGTTGTGGATTTTCCCTTTTGGAACCCGTATTGTTCTTCCCTTAAGATAGCATGCTTACTGATGAATTGAGTTAGGCGTTTATGCATGGCAGTTTCAAAGATTTTTGATATGATGGGTACGAGAGTAATTGGTCTGTAATTATCGAGATCATCCTTGTTACCTTTTTTGTGTAAGGGTTTTACAACCGATTGTTTAAGTAGGCTAGGAAAACATCCAGATTCAAAAGATAAGTTAATTAAGAATGTTATGACTGGAGTTAATTCAACTGAACACATTTTTAAGATTTTTGTTGCTAGCTCATCATAACCAACTGAGTTTGTGTTGTTTAACGATAATATAATTCTCTGTATCTCGTCATATCCATACGGTTTTAAGAAAATACTATCACTAACAGATTGCTTAAGGCTGACACGAGTATTTTTATGGGTATCGTTTGTTAGATTAATCCAATAGTCATTGAATGTTTCAGCAATTTTGTCCGGGCTATCAACTACATTACCGTTGTTTCTTACGTTGTCGATGAATTGTTTACTCCACGTACCGGTGGACTCTTTTTTTATTAATTGCCATGCTGCCTTGCATTTGTTTTTCGAGTTACTAATAAACTGATGATTAGTTCTTTTAATAGACCCATGTATGCAACACCGTAGAAGTTTAGAGTATTTATTGAATTTTGATTTATTTTCCACAGTTTTATTAGCGTAGTATTTGTTTCTTAATGATCTTTTGGTTCTGCAGCTTGCTTTAATACCTTTGGTTATCCATTTTAGGGGTCGATCTCTGTTTGACATCTTTATTCTTCTGTTAGGGAAACATAATTTGTAAAACAGATAAATTAACTCGTAGAACTTTTCGTAAGCTACGTTGATATTGGATTCTGTAAATACTTCCGAAAACGATAATGCGGACAAACATTCTTTAAATTTAATGATGTGATGTTTATTATAGTCTCTCTTAAACGTTGAGTATTCTATCAACGCCATTTCTTTGTTTCTTACAGGTATACTTAATAACTGCGCCGTATTATGATCAGAAAGACCCAGGTGCAAAAGTTCTCCTTTAGCAGATTTGATGTTGCTGATTATGTGATCAATACAAGAATTTTGCCTTGTTGGTTCTTGAATATGGAGCACTAGATTATAATTTTGAATTATCAATCAACGTCTTGGATTTATTGTTCGATTGTATAGTGTTGATATTCAGGTCACCTGCAATAACTATCTTTTCATCTTTTCTCTGCAATAATCATCTTCTTCCCGCTCTTGTCCCATTATATTTGGTGTGCAATACGTGTCTCCCCTGTCAAACGTCAGAGCATCATTTACTCCTATCTCTTTCACATAATTCCTCACACAAATCATTCATCAACTGGTGTAATGTAAACATGTATGCTCAGATACCGGAGCGGGCGAACTTCAGCAAAACGACATGAGACCGGGACATTACCCTAGTAGCATTTTTGTTGGCATTTGTTGGCATTTAGTTGGGCCACATACATTTTTGTTGGCATTTAGTTGGGCCACATACCTCTGATGTGGCCCAACTAAATGCCAACAAAAAATGCTACTAGGGTACAGATTGCACGGAGGTTGGTACTGCTTGATAGCCCTTTAGCACGCCTTTAGTTAAAAGTCCTTCAGTCAGTCATTGTGTAATTTAGCGCTTGCCATAGTGGAGTCCATTAATTACGTCGGGCAATTTTGCCGATGCCCCCCACCCGGGTCCATATTGGCTCACCTAAAGTTTTTTACCCGAAATTGTTCTTCCTAACGATTTGTAATCCGAATGATCACTCCTCCTAAAATTTTTCATCCTAAAGTTTGAATTCCTACTATTTGTAATGTTACTGGCGATGTTCCTAACACTCATGTTTCCGAAAATTTTAATTCATAATATCGTTATTGTAAACATATTTCAACTCCTACTGTTTTTTATCCTAACGTTTTTATCCATAAACATAATTACCATAATATTTTCACTCATACAACTGTTTAGAATGATTAAAGGTCGTTTCACTGATTTTTGTCTTTAAATGAAATAAATGAATGAAATTCAGGTCAGAGTGTCGTCTTGGGGGCACTATGAAAAAAATACTTAGAAAAATTTCGCGACCAATTTCCAGGTAGCGCTCGCCGGCCGCTGCCGCGGCACTGCTCGCTACGCTCGCTCGGCTCGCGCGTAGTTGGTCACAGTTCTAACCTAACCTAACCTATGGATATCTTTGCATAGTATATAAGGTCCCATTAAAATAGGTGGACAAATTTTAACACAGCGTTTAGTAAGCCTAACTAAAGACACCTAAACAAAAAAAAAAACACTATATAAAGTGATTTTATTTTGATTTAAAATAATAAATTGCCGGCACTCTAGAACAAACTCATCCTATAAAAGTAGGTATTTTAATGTCTTTTTCTTATATATTTTTTTACTATTGTCCTTAATTTAGCGGTCTAAATGATTTCTAAAATTTTGTCCACCTATTTTAATGGGACCTTTTATAATACTGATTATTATGTTTAAAAAGTAATATAAACAAAAAAGATATGACTTTGAATAATAGTGTAAAAGATGGTTATGTTGAGAAAACATAGGAAAACAAATAATAGTGTAATAGATGTTTATTGCTACTGACATTATGAAGTTGAATGCTTAGGAATTAAAACATTAGAGACAGAGACTTTAGGAATTGCGATCGTTAGGATGAAAAATGTTAGGAAGAACATTTTCGGATTTCCAATTATCGGAGTTGAAATTTTAGGTGAACTTTGGCGCACCCCCCCCACCCTCCTCCTAGGTGAGATGTCGTGAGATTTGACTCAACCCCTTCACCTTGCCCCTAATCTCCCGTGGGGTTTACCAAATTGCGTAGTAAAAAATTCATTTTCTAACATTCAATACTACCTATTGTGAAGAATTTAGCCACGCCAGCCACAAACGTGTTTATTTTGCCGATACCCACCCTCTTCCCACGTGAGACTAAGTGAGATTCATCTCGAAGCCCTCCCCCCCCTTAACACCTCACGTAATTAGCTCCCCTTGGCCGTGGTATACGTATAACAAGACATTAATGTATATTTCCGGTATTTTATAAGTTCTTTAGCGTTCGAGGGTACACACAAATTGTGACTTTAGTAGTTTAGTAACACAAAATTTAAATGAATTTTAATTTATGTTTATTTCTATTTCAGTAAGGAGACAGGAGTCGGATGAATGGTCTACGCCAAATGTGTTGGCTACTAGTCGTAAGTATCTATTAGTGAATTCTAAACGAAAATGAAAAATATTTTTTTATTTAAGTACATAAACAAAATGCTTCCTAAACAATGATTTGTGTTCGGAGCCTCCTTTTAGGAAAACAATGCCTGACGTGTTAGGAGACTCCGCTCCTGCTTAACTTAGATATATTAATGTTATATATTTATATTACAGCATAATTATTGTTATTACTTTATACAGTTGTTGTCTACCTAGTATAGTGCACGGACGTACGATCGCGCGCGCGAGCTCTTTCGCGAGAGTTTTCTGCTGACGGATCACAACAACGTCGCGTCGCGGCGTACCTACGTCAATATATCGGGGTCAGTGTCATGACCTAGTTACAAGTGCGGAAATCATGAAGTGTTTACAATAACTTATTGTATAGGTGTTAAACTCGCCTTACAACTTAATAATGGCTACAAAAAAGTCTATTACTATTAAAACTGACCTAGAAAGGCAGTTATATGACTGTTATCTCCAAGAGAAAACAGATAGAGAAAACCTGCAAGTCATGGTACGTAAATTGAATGTACAAATTGATGCCCTGCAGGAACAAGTTCAGACACTTCAAGGAGAATTGAACTGCATTAAAGAAACAAAAGGGACTACAGAACCTGCTCAGACTACAAAAAATTACGTGGAATACTGTACAGACGAGGATGACCTTGCTAAAGAGACTGAGTGGATTAGGGCCAAGAGCAGGAAGAAAAGGAAGCTTAACACCTCCCTCTCTCCAAAACAACAACCCGGAAGCGCCCAACAAGACAATCACCAAAAAAATGAGAAAGTGACTTCGGTCAAAAAAGTGCCCTTACCACCGCCAATCATAATAGACGGAATCAAGAACTATCAAACGTTCTACGATTCGTTAATTGAAAGCCAACCAGCGGAATCATTTACAGCAAAAATGATGAATGGGGATTGTGTGAAGGTTAACGCCAAATCAGAAGACTCGTATAGAGTAATTGCCAGGTTCTTGTCTGAAAAAGACTACCACTGGCATTCATACGAAAACAAGCAGGCTAGACCAATTAGAGTTGTGGTAAAGAAACTACACTCTTCTTGCCAACCAGATCGAATTAAGGAAGATTTAACAACCCAAGGCCTAAAAATAGAAAAGGTAGATAGTAAATTGAGCTGGAAGACCAAAGAACCACTCAACATGTTCGTTTTATCATTTTATAACGATGAAGATGTCAACAAAATCTACGGCATTAAGTACATATTAGGGTGTAAAATTGAAATACATCCACTCAAAAATCCAGCACTCATTCCCCAATGCAAGAGATGCCAAGCTTATGGGCATACACATAAATATTGTCAAAAAGAGCCAAGGTGTGTGAAATGCACTGGCAAGCATCTTACAGCCAATTGTACCAAATCTCCGCAAGAGAAACCAAAATGTATCCACTGCGGCCTACCTCACCCTGCCAATTATAGAGGGTGTGAAGTAGCCAAACAGATGCAAATTATGAAAAATAAAGTTTTAAAAAAGAAACCTACGGTGCCTAATACCCAACAGTTTCCTCCTATAACACACCCTGGTAAACAGGCGCAGAAAGCAAGTGTCCAGTCAACTGCAAAACAACCAGCCATGCAAGTAACCAACATTGGTACTTACGCACAAGCTGCAAAACAAGGATCTCAACCTCTGAACTTAGAGGATAAGATTAACCAGATCTTGAAGTGCATTACCTCATTTGATAAGAGATTAGAGAAGCTAGAATCCAGCACTAAAACAGCTGTCTTGAATAATCAAAAATGAATAACACACTTAAAATAATGGCGTGGAACTCCAATGGACTCCTCAAACATCAGCATGAGTTGCAGGCGGTCCTAGATACAGAAAATATAGACGTGTGTTTAATCTCCGAAACGCATTTCACAAAGCAATCTTTTATCAAATTTAGAGGATACATGATATATAATTCCCTCCACCCTAGCAACTCTGCCAGGGGGGGTAGTGCGGTTATAATTAAAGAAAACATTAGTCACTATACGTGCAGTGTAAATATGAAGAAGAAGACATTCAAGCAGTGGCAGTATCTGTTAAAACTAAGTTTTGTCAAGTGTCCATTGCAGCCATACTCGCCTCCTAGGCACATGATAAGAAAAGAGCGATACTTACATCTGAATTATTAGGCCAGCGATTTATCCTAGGCGGCGATTTTAATGCTAAGCATACGCATTGGGGTTCAAGACTTACTACAACTAAAGGAAGACAGCTCTTAAGTGCAGTTAAAGAAACACATTGTGAAGTAATGAGTACAGGCAAACCTACATACTGGCCCACTGACCACCAGAAAATACCGGATCTTATAGATTTTTTCATCTGCAAAAATATATCCACCAATTACATCAGTTTGGAGGAAAGTTTTACTATGGACTCTGACCATTCTCCGATTATACTAATGCTAAGTCAAAAAATCCTATTAAAAGAAAGCCACTTAACCTTGGTTAATAAGTCCACAGATTGGGACAGTTTTGCTCTTGATCTAGATAATAATCGACCTTAAAACTCCGATAAAAACGCAAGATCAGCTTGACTCAGAAGTAAACAAATTTATTATTAATATTCAACAATGTGCGTGGAGCAATACACCTCAGCTAAAACGCAAATATAAGGGATTTATCTATCCTAAAGAAATTGTGGATTTACTATCAGAGAAAAGAAAACAAAGGAAGTTGTGGCAGCAAACAAGGTTCCCGCGTCATAAAACAACACTAAATAACCTAACTAAACGACTAAAGAGAAAAATTCTACAATTTGAGGATGAATCTCTGAATACCAACCTTCTTCAGCTTACCAATGACAAATCAACGGATTACTCACTTTGGAAAGCGACGAGAAATCTAAAAAGGCAGATTATACAAATACCGCCCATCAGAGATAGCAACGGAAAATGGGCAATAAGCAATGACCAAAAGGCGTTCCGATTTGCTCAACATTTAGAAGAAACCTTTCAACCCAACGAAAGCTCTGTAGAAATACATGAGAGTGTAAATTTATCACAAAACCAAAGAATCAAGCTTGTGACTCCTAAGGAAGTAATGAGAGAAATTCAAAACAACATTAGCTCAAAAAAGTCTCCCGGTTACGACCTCATCACAGGGGAAATTCTAAAACGCCTCCCACGCAAAGCCATAGTAAAGCTGACCAAACTAATAAATGCTTCATTTATCTTAAAATATGTACCTGAGCCATGGAAGGTTGCTGAAGTCATTATGATTGCGAAGCCTGGGAAACCTCCCCACGAAGCATCATCATACAGACCCATTTCTCTGTTACCCGTACTATCAAAGTTATTTGAAAAACTGTTACTAAAACGGATAAAACCAGTAATAGAAGATAAAAACCTAGTTCCAGATCACCAGTTTGGCTTCAGAGAAAAACACTCAACGTTAGACCAGGTACATAGAATAACTAATGTTATTGAAAAAACGCTAGAAAATAAAGAAGTCTGTGCTACCGTGTTCTTAGACGTCGCGCAAGCTTTTGACAAAGTTTGGCATGAGGGTCTCATATTTAAGCTCAGACGCATGCTACCAGAATTTGTAGATATCCTAGAGTCGTATTTAACTAAAAGAATGTTTAGAATACGCCAAGAGGACGCATATTCCGAGCTAAAAACCATAAAAGCTGGGGTGCCTCAAGGAAGTGTGCTTGGCCCAATTTTGTACTTGTTATACACTTGTGACATCCCAGAGCTGGAAAACAGCACCATAGCGACCTTTGCAGATGATAGTGCTATTATGGCCACCGGATCAAGCCACAGAGAAGCAGTAGAGAAAGTTCAACTAGCTGTGAACAAAGTTTACGACTGGACACAAAAGTGGAAGATCAATCTGAATGAGTCAAAATCAGTTCACATTAACTTCACAAACAAACACAGTGACTACCACCCACTCTACATAAATGGTATGCAAATACCTTATGCTAATACAGCCAAATACCTTGGCATAACTCTCGACGCCAAGCTGCGTTGGAAAGCCCATATCAAAAAGAAAAAACAGGAACTCGATATTCGTTATAAACGTTTGTATTGGTTACTGGGAAGGAAATCCTGTTTATCAATACATAATAAGTTGATAATATACAAGCATATTCTGATGCCAATTTGGACGTATGGTATCCAACTTTGGGGCTGTACTAAGCCAACCAACGTCAAAATAATTCAACAGTTCCAAAATAAAGTACTCAGGGCTGCTGTAAATGCACCCTAATACATAAGAAACGATGACCTCCACCGTGACCTCGACATGGAATTCGTCACCACCATCATACAAAAATTTGCTGAAGCCCACGAACACAGACTCCATCGACGCGTGAATGTTGAGGCAATCCAGCTGTTAGACAACACAGACATAGTGCGTAGACTAAAGAGAACTAAACCATTTGAATTAGTGTAGTGTAAGTGAATCAATAATAGTAACAATGTTGTGCTATTTATATAACACATGAACAAAGTGTTTTATCAATTTTACCAGACTCTAAGGAAGTGTTACGAACGTGTGTAAAAGTGCATACCTAATTATGGACACTATTCTTAGCATTAACATAATTTATAACGTAGCATAATAAGTTATATTTAAATTGTTTATTAGTCTTCTTAGGCTAGATTGCAATTAACTAGTAAGAACTTGGTTCTTACTAACAAGGAAAAAAGAAAAAAAAAAAAAAAAAAACTTTGTACTATTATTCAAATCAAATCAAATAAAAAACGATCCTCATATTAACCATTTCTGGTATGCAAAAACCAGAAATGGTTAATATGAGGATCGTTTTTTTTGTATTATTTATTGCAATATGTACCATCAAATCTATTTTTCAACACACTTGCTCATAAAGTGACTATAATTTCACCGCAATTAGGCACGTAATGACACCTATAATCAAACTGTGACTTTTTCATTGCTATTATTCACTAGTGAGTTATAGGTTTTTTTTTTAATTTTATTGGTTGAGTTGCTATGTTTTTAAAAAAGTTTCGATACAAAAAAGATCGTGTTCAATAGTAAAAATAAATTAATGATAGTACCTAGTGCTTCCCCATTTCATGCAACTTTGAATTTAAATAGATAATTTCAACTTATACGTTTTTAATAAACGAATCTTTCACTCAAATAATATAAATTTTGTTTTCTCTGTAATAAAAAAAAAATACCCATTTTGTCCGTGGCTAAAACTCTATTATCCGCGAAAAGTCAAAAATAGTGAAACCACGAAACCACATTCTTTTAGTCTATGGCCGATCGTCATTGTTACAGTAGTGGCGCCACTGGTCAAGAAAAAATGCATCGCTACGTCAAACTTAGTACATTTATTTTAGTTCCGTGTTTTCCCGCCTGCATAGATAACTTGGTAGAACTGTACATGCGCGCGCATTAATTTTTCCCACTATTGTGAAAAAAAAAACAGAACTTGTTTTAACTGTTGAAGTTGGTAGAACTGCAGTAGATGCGCGCGTATTAATTTTTCCCGCTATTGTGGAATAAAAACAGAACTTGTTTCAACTGTTGAAGATGACTTTTTAGTATTATTTTCTTCACAAGTGTGTTGAAAAACGTCGTATGATACACGTGTGTATTGATGATTACCGTCTTCGGCTTTCTTAAGACCCTCACCTGACGGCTCGGGTCTCAATGGCGCCTCTGCGGTAATCACCAACGTTATACACTTGTACCATAATGTACTATTACCCATATTATGCAAATAAATTATTTGATTTGATTAAAAATTGAACTGCCTATAAACTACATATAAAACAAAGTCACCTCACCGCGTCTGTCTGTCTGCCATTATAAGTTGCTTCGTGGATCTAAACGAATATAATAAGTGCAGAGCGATGATGGCATCATGATTTTGGGGTTCATCATAGAGCCCTTTCATCATTTCTTTAGTTTTTCCCAAGTCTCTCATTCTTTACCAGGAATAACAGGATGATCACATAATATGAACATCATAGTTAACAGTAGGTATACCAGGTACAAAGTAACAAAGATACATAACATACACGCCTGCAAATGCATTTCGCCTGCTGTTTCTAGCAAAAAGTGGAAAAAAGACGCAGCAAAAGGAAAAGACAGCTGAAAAGTTGTACTGAGTTTTTCAACTCAATACTAGGCTATGTACTTTTGCTCTAGGATTGTTCCGTCACCGTCATGCCTGTCACCTTATTAGCTCTTCCTACTGCTCAAAGAGTGCAGACTCATATGCATTTGAGATAGATGCCTTCTCATTTAAATAGAGCTCCTATTTTTTTTATACACATTCATACCATTGACATTAATTACGAAAAGCAGTATCGCTTGTTAATAAACATATTATTTTCGACATTTCAGTGCAACTGCAACACCGAGACTTCGACACCGGCTCGGTGCCCGGCATGGACGACATCGAGGGACTGCGCCCCCGCGCGGACCGCCCCCCTCCCTACTCCACGTGCGCGCCGCACAAGCTGGACAGTGAGGAGCCGCCGCCGCCGTACTCCGCCTGCGACGCGGCGCTCGCCAGCCCCAAGAGCGCCGCCCCACCCGTGCATATACGACGACAGAATACTCAGCAAGAACAACAGCATACCAGAACTGACGCTGACAACGCCCAAAACAATCTCATTGAAGACAGACTCAGAGCTGAATCAGTCACCACATCAAATAACTCTGAAGATAGAACAGAACTAGTATTCGCCAACGGCAGGATAGTCGAAAGGCCGAGTTTAGATGGTAACGAGACGGGAGGAGCCACTACTGATGATGTAGAAGTGAGTACGAGACGTACAGACGTTGTAGACAAAGTCGTGTTTATCGATGAGACTTCATTGGAGAACGCGACGCCTGAAAGAGCGTTACGCGTGTAATACGGACAAGTGTCGGAGTTAGAGAGCATCGCGACTTGCAGCGCTGATAACGTACAATGACTGCGATACGGTTGCAGTATTATCGCTGGCTTACGCATAAGATGCAAGCACGATTCAGCATCGATACAGAAATTCCTGTAAATACTTCAATAGCACAACGAACGACGTACGTTGCGAATACGACTGATACGAGACAGCAGCGATGCAGAAACGCGTTTACAATACTTCAAAGGGCCTTAAGCCCGATTTACATCGGTCAAGTGTCTAGTGAAGATATGAACAGTGGGTAGTGAACTACTCAACACTCACTCTCTAGGTGTTTGCCACACGCTACTCAACTTGTAGTCGCTACTTGCCACTTTCCCTGACCAATGTAAATCGGGCCAGAGTTTGTGATACTGTGAGTGAGTGGTATGAGAGACTGGAGTAATTTTTGTATAATAAAGTAATACTCAATATTGAGTAAATATATTTGTGGGATAGAATCCATGGAGAGCGACATAACGTCTCGGTGTGATGTGCGTTTAAGCGCTCAAAACAGTGGCAGTGACCATAAGTCAGGATAAATTAGAGTAGCTTCTAAATTCTAAACTATATGAAGATCTCGATATGTTTAAATGTATAAATACTTATATGTCACTAACAGTATGTAGATACAAAATCTGTAGCAGTAGTCTTTGATCTGAGGCAGGATTCTCAGCGTTTACAAATATTTACCCTTTCTTGAATGGTGGACTTGGTATAAACTTCGCAAATTGCAAGACAAATGTTTTCCAGATTGCATTGTGAGGTTTGAACCAAAATCCAAGCCCATTATATTATTAACAAATGTATATAGTTTTCTCGCATGATATACTAACAATACGATACGTCTAACATAGGTGTTCGCTTACCAAAGACACGGGACACGTAGACTAGATGTAACTCTTAAGAATGGGGTACAGATTATTTGCACCACAACAATCATGCAGTGCAATGCACGTAGCGACGCACAGTTTCTTGTGTGTTCACAGATATACAGGAGGTAATGGACCTTGCAGAGCCGCACACCCAAGCTTTCCGTACATACAATTATGTAACACTGAGAACGAACTTTTATTTGGTGTAAATAATCACGCACAAAATTCTGTACCTACAAGGTGCAGTTTTGCATCATCGTCATTGTACTCAGCATTATGAACAATGTTTACTATGGAACCAACCCTAAGAAAAAAAAAAACAGTTTTTCCTTACGATTATGTTCGCAAAACTCGTCAAAATGTATGGAAATGCAGTTTTTTTTTCCAAAAAGTTGTTATAAAAGTTGTTCATGATGTCCGGATGTCCCCCTGAAAGACGTGGATGCAAAACTGCACCTTTTTACATACTTATTACAGGCTACATACATGTAAGTTTTTAAACTGATTTTCTAGTGTTAGTGAACTGAACTGACGGTCACTAACACTAAAAAAGGGGTTGGACCTATTTGTCTGCTCATAAACATCCACCAGCAATAACTTCAGTTTATCTGTGACCAACTGATCATGGTGCAACAGCGTCGAAATATTGGGAACTTGAAACAAATAGTTAACTA
The DNA here is from genome assembly GCA_949316265.1 of Diarsia mendica. Classification (NCBI taxonomy): domain Eukaryota; kingdom Metazoa; phylum Arthropoda; class Insecta; order Lepidoptera; family Noctuidae; genus Diarsia; species Diarsia mendica. The sequence continues at coordinate 262,330 of OX438910.1, forward strand.
AACATGGTAAATATCCCGTTTGCACTGTTAACGATAAAGGTTTTTTTTTAAAAAAAGTGTGAAAAATTAAAAATTGTGAAACTTTGACTTTCAAAATCTGCATAACTATGAACGTTCACAGATTTAACAAAAAGACGAAATGACAGGAAGAAGTCTTTCGTTCTGGTAAAGAATACCTATAATTATGTTGCATTGTATGTCGTGTTGCCAATAATCTGTACCTGACTTAAGTAATTCTGTAAAGTAAGTAGTAGTTCCCCGCGACCAGCACTGTAGGGCAACGTAGACGTCAACACGACCGTTGTAACATACACCACTACATAGCAGTACATTGTCTCCCAATCAAATACTATTTATAATAAATTTTATTTAACTTATATTTTGTTTCATTGAGCTCTTCATCCGTCAATTCTCAGACGATCCTTGATGCAGTGGCAAGTAGGTACAAACTATGGTGACGCGCCATTAAACGGACATATATACTTTTTGAGGAGTTCCCTCTTTAGCAAGAGTACCAGAACCAAGATGTATGGGTTTGAAATTGAGTTGCACAAGATTTGATTAAATTAATGCATCCTCAAAAGTGAACACACGACGAGGGGCACAAAATGCGTCAGTCGGCAGTTAGCATAGGCGAACATAAGTGCGTCACTGGCTGCTGATAACGCTGATCGCTGCGCAAGCGCCGCTCGCCGCCTCCGTTTACGCGTAGGTACGTCACCCCTTAGAAACGTGCCTACGCCAATATTGTCACCAGCGGCAAATTTGATGCATCGAAGCCAGCGACAAACCAGAAAAGTAGAAAACCTGAAAAAGGGTGTTCAAACTGCGGTCCATGGCTCCTTGCCAAGAGAGAGCCAAATTAGTGAGAGTTCACAGTTACAAAAGGAAGACATTTTTTTTTTATCGAAATCGGGCAAGCGGTTTTTGAAAAAACATCAAAACTAAAAAAAAAAGCTAGGTACATTGTCCACATTATGACCTATGAACATGTGAACCACTAAAAAGTGAAAAACAAAAACTTTTTAACAAAAAATAAAACCGACTTCAAAAAAAAAACACAAAAAAGTGAAAAATAAACTTCAGAAGAAAAATCTGTATCTGAAGTCGGTGACTTTTGTTTCTTTGATTTCATTGTTTTGCCACCGACTTCAGAAACAGATTTTTCTTCTAAAGTTTTTTTCTTTCTTTGTTTAAATATGTATTGAGTAGATTTACAAGTTTGGTGGTACCTATATCCCACCGGTCTTAACCTTTTAACACGATATTTCGGTTCCTGCTCACATTCAGTTTCGTGCACTGTAATACTTAAACCTATAGGTATATACAAATCATTACAAATACATAGTATACGTACTTTTGAACATGTCGGAGTTTGGTGCACGGCTCCTATCGTTTCCTATAAGGAAGAGTCGATTTAAAACTCCTTCGTTCCTCTGTAACTCACACCTGTGTTCACGAACGTATAGGCAGACCAGACGTGGTCAATAATCTCCCTCGTTGGTGTAGTAGCCACAAGCGACACTGCTAAGCATGAGGTACACTTTTCGATTACTGTGTTTTTTCATCAGGAATTCCTCAGAAGCAGTGACGGAGTCAGGACTGTTAGGCTCCCGTCGGGGCTGCGGGTTGTTCACATGAGAAACCGCGGCCTCGACATAAAGGGCTAAGAAGGAACATGGGTGGTTTTTAGTCAGTAGAAGTCTGGCACTCCCTTTCGCTCTGCCCAAGCGCGGGAGGGGTTATGAAAAAAGGGGTTTACCCTTGTTTGGTAAAACGTCGAAAATAACGTCGACTAATTTCAGTTACCATAAAGTCAGGTCGTATAATTATTCATTTGACCGAATAATTAATTGGTCGATTTTTATTTAGCATAGGTATTTATTTATTTGAAATAATATCATTTAACCGAATTTTCAAATGCACTAATTTTATTTGACCGCTAAGTTTTTTCTTCGTGTTCCTATAATACGACCGTCTCGCGACAGTATCCTTTATGGGCGGCATGGGCACCGGGCCGTAGGCCGACGAAGGAGGCCGGCGGAGGCCCGGCACTTCGGGGACAGAAGATATTAGTGTTATTTAATATGCGAGCGAAGCGAGCGCGCGTCATGGAGTACATGCGTTGCATGTCCGCTAAGTGGATGAATCACCCCAATGTCTAGTAATAATAATAATAATGACGTCACTCATACATTCGTGTTCCTATAATACGACCGGTATTATAGGAACACGAAGAAAAAACTTAGCGGGAACCTAAACTAAATTATTATTAGTCTAGCTAGTGAAACATTAGTTGAAACGATGAAATGAAAATTATGCTAACCGATATTATACAAAATGATTATTTTCTTAAACGTTGTTCGAACAAGTAACATTATATCAAAAGTTGTTCGGCGAAACAAGGGTAAACCGAAAAAAGGACTATTAGACTTAAACGGCGTGATGTTAAGTAAATAAATAAATAACCTGGAATATGCAAAGGAGCTACTAAGCATTTTATTCTTGAAGTAAACCCAACAGTACAACAGGGCTATTGCGTATCTTTTAATGACAGTGGATAACTAAAAGTGACTATCAAATAACTGTCAAATGGTGTGTTTTTAAGAAAAAAATGTATCAAACCATTACCAATTTCCAGTAAATCGATGGACACTTTACGTTAGCCACTGTCATTAAAAGATACGCAATAGTCCTGCTGGAGACGCAAGTTTGCATTCAAGGAAGGAAAAGTTAGTAAATTATAAAAGTATTCAAAATTTTTCCTTATAGGTCCACTACACAAAACTTACTAAATTATAAGATTAGTTAGTTGTGTGTAGCTCATTGCATTGAATAGTCGTGTGAATTACGATCGTGCAATGAAGATGATAATATCTAACGATGATGGCTCCGGGGGGGATCAGATGCCCGTTGTCAGCAATGGGTCTGAGGGGGATAATATGAAGATCATCAGAAATGAAAGAAAACCTGTAACGGAACCACCGAATAACAATTGGTAAGCCAATTATTAATTTATTTATAGTTCACAAAATCCACAGCTAAGGATCCAGAGAACAAATTCAATATTTCCAAATTTAACAATATTTAGCAATATTTCAATGTTTTTGTAGCATTAGCGGAAAAAAACTATGTCCCATGAATGCGTCCCAACTTCTATTTTTTTTAAGGATTTCCGGGCTAATGCATGACTTGGATATTGAGTTAAAAGAAATGCAGAAAGAACCAACAATCGGGACTGGGGAAGAAAATAAATCGGACAACGGGCCCACCACACCATCTTCTTCCTTCAACATGGATGCTATGGCAGGGTTTGCCAAAGCCTTAGAGCCGTTAGAAAAAAAGATCAAGGAATATGACGACCAAATGAAACTCCAGAGGGACTTCATCAGACCCACAGAGAGTTATTCCAACCACTACTACGATACCGGGATCACCCGGTACAATAACAACAACTTGCAGGTATGCCTGTACTACTACTAAACCCTAGAGCGGGCTCATCGATACGCGATGTGCGCTGTGATTCTCTGACGTTTGAATTCGCTGTTCGTAAACATTTGTCAAATAGCCTGGTGACACATTATTGAGCAAGATGGTAGCGAGTTCCACCTATCGCCACGATCCACGAGAACCATGGTGCACTCTAATTTAGTTTCACATCAAGCAGCCCTTTCATTTTTTAGGACAAGCACGGCACGTCAGAGGAGTTCATTAAATAGTGGTGACACGCCAACGCATTGGTGTTCCACACAGTTATTTATGTTTTGACAAAACATCCTAGGTTTCTTTTCGTATTGATTGAGATATGGGTGTACTTACTGTTCAGCACACCACTGCTTAATTCTTCGGGGATTCGCGACGAACTGCAAGACATTGCGTTGGAAAGCCACCCACTAGGTGGACTGATGACCTGGTGACGGTTGCGGGGATCCGATGGATGCGAGAAGTACGGGATCGGTCAATATGGCGACACGTGGGGAGGTCAGCGGTCCAGCAGTACACGTCTTTCGGCTTTAAGATGATGATTATACTATAGAACATTATCGAACCGGTTCTACTTCTCGCAATATTAATATAATACGAGTACTAAAATGATTTAAATTTTCAGCCGTACGTGCCAAAACCTGCGCCTTCGCACACAGTTGCTATCATGGGTCGGACATTCAGCGGAATTATTGGGGGAATCCTGGTGCTGATGTTATTAGCCAGGATCTGTGGGAAAGGCAATCGAAACCGTAGAGGTACGTTGGAAGCAGTTCTTGCCATACAACTTACAACGTTGCGTGGTCAGATGAGAGGCGTAGAGACGAAGACACCTACGCTGTGGAATGGGCAACTACAGTACTCATATATACGAGTATTATGCTTTGTAACTGGATCTATTTGAAATGCACCTAATGACCTATTGCCCTTTTTTTTTGTTGTGTGGGTGGAAAATCATCAAATAACCCCTCCCGCTCTTGGGCAGAGTGAAAGGGAGTGTCAGACTTCTACGGACTAAAAACCACCCATGTTCCTTCTTAGCCCTTTATGTCGAGGCCGCGGTTTCTTGTGAAGAACCCGCAACCCCGACGGGATGACCTATTGCCCAAGTAAGTGACATAATATGTTTTTACTGGAATAAAGTTTCTTTAAACCGAACCGAGATATACATACTTACAGCGTATATAATTATGAGAAAGTTGTGGTCATATAATTTAAGAGTATTAAACTTCTTTTCGATTCGACAACTCAAATTTTGTCCGACCAGTACGTAGCAACCTGGACAGCTCTTTCGTTTGCCTCGTATAAGTCTTTGTAAGTAATGTTTGGGCACGACAGGCAAGAGAGAGAGAGTTGGGCATGTCCAGTGTTGGGGCTCTACACTCACATTCAATCAGAGTTGGGTCGATCATACCCAATCTAACCAGATTGGATCGGCACTTCGGCAGCATCCAACTTGGGTGCGTAGTCTATTTAAAAAATTTCATAATGACCACTGCAGTTCGTGTTCTTCTGCCGGTATGATGTAGTGTGGAGGGGGGGGGGGGGGGGTTTGTTCCGCAACAGTGTGCTTCGTTCGTTTGCTGCGCTGTGCTCTAAAGAGGTGGTGTGTGGTGTGTCTGAGGAAGCTTTTTCGGCTCTTCAAACGGGTTCGTGGTAATTCGTGTTCGTACAAAGGGTACCATTTTCAATACGAGACGCTGTTTCCCGGCACTACTGGAGTGGCTATGCCCGCCAATGGGTATAGCACAATGTATAGCACCGTAAGAGGGGAGGGATTTAAACATCCCGTAACAATGCGGCAGCTTTCATGAGCGCTATGTCGACCTCTGTAGCGTGGACGGAACGATGCCACACTGGGCATGCGAATTCGCCAGCAGAAAAGTTATGATTCACCTTATCTTTATTACGTTTCAGGTGTAGTTCTCGCTCCACGCACTGCCGTTGGAGCGGCGACAGTTCAGCAAGACTTGGAGACTAATGGGGGGTCTCTCGCGCATGTAGATTACCCACGACAATTCGTCACTGGTCAGACATCAGGTTAGTAATCATATATAATTATTATATCCGTTCACTTTTTAGTTCATTACCGCCTCGGTGGTGAGTGGTCGCATCGCAAGCGCAGTGACGCTTGTTAGCAGTCACTAAGCATGCGCAATCTAAAGGGAACATTGTATTTCTTATTACACCCACCTTTGTGGATATGATTTGAAAATCGTTGGTTCTTTTCGCTACAATTGTTAAAACATTGCTATTTCCGCAGGAGCAGTTCCTCCAAGCTTTGACTTGCCGCCACCGTACTCCGAATGCGTCAACCATCAGAACGTCCGCGAACAATCACCTTCATACACTAACCCTGCAGATACGCAACCACTAGTACACAACGATCTGGTTGAAATCGGGTTCAGAAACGATAGCGTTGCCATGACAACCAATCCTAACAACCAATCCTAACAACGCTAAAACAGAATTGGTATTTGACAACGGTAGGATAGTAGAGAGGCTGAGCTTAGATCTGAGTAAAGAAGCAGAAGCAGGACTGGGTGCTAAGCATTCAGATGTGACAGACAAAGTTGTGTATGTTGATGAGAAGTCAACAGCTACTCGAAGGTAGTTCTGGAGTGAAGCACGGCTGTGCTGTCCTCGAGTCTGTTAAAATTGCAATGTTGTCATTGTCTTTATATATTTCCTTTTAAATAAAATGATCTTATATAAATCATAATGACTTTGTTTTATTGGTGCCTGCTGTTCTCATAGAATGAACTGTTCAAATCTTGTGTTGTGTTCTAGCAGCTTTATTGGTCAAGCGCGCGTCCATAGTAATAATAACTTGTCAATAAAATATTATTTTAATAGATATGTGTAGGGGCGTGTGTCGGGAAACTCTTCAAGAATAGTCCTCTTTTTGGTTACAGTATATATTTCAAAGTTCACAAAAACTTATAATTAATAAAAATAGACTTCTTATGAGTTAGATATTTTAACATATTATTAGTGTCCGTTCCCACCGAAGTTAGGTAGATAAAAGGCGATGACAATAGCTGGTGACGACTGAAGCGCGGTGTCGTAATACGATCGTCTTTGTCCGTGGGATACGCTGAGTTTGCTGTACTTTGCAGGTTGGCTTCGTAACATCTCCCCTGCCAGATAAGCAACTATTTGGTGACCTTGACGCCAAAAGTTGCGGCTCTTCCTTCTTCCTCTGTCAACTCGGTATTAGCCGCTTCAGTTGTAATAATTAATTTCGCAGCTCGACGGCGGCGACGAATGAAATACCAGATGCTTAGTGCGCCTGCACCGAATAATATGAGTGAATAAAATGGAATTGTGGTATGGTACATTCCAGTTGTGTCCAATGATTCAACTGGTATTTCGTCTTGTGTGTTAATTTGGTTTTGAATTTCACGAAGACTGCTTAGATCTGTGGTTTTTGTACTGTTGGGGAAAGCAATTATGTAGTGGTAGCTGTCTAGCTCAATCAGAGCTTCCTTAGTCAGAGAGACAGGCGTGGTTTTGCACGTTTCATCCATCTCCTGAGATTGTATGAGCTTGTGAATACAGTCTGTTTTAGACATAATCTGGTGGACGATCCTCTGCTCGCATAGATGCCAGGAGTTGACCTTCGGGCATTCAGCCTCTATGTACACAAATTCCTGAGAATTGGATGCTATACAGGGTGCAGGTGGTACTATAATAACGCTACTATTATTTGGAACTGGGCACAATTAATATAACTGATACTCAGTACTAAATGTAATAGGAAACTTTATGGGACTATAAAGGCGTTTTAGTTCTTTTATCATATTTTTAAGATCTTTGACAGAAAGTATGGAATGATGAACTGATTTATCTCTGCTAAAGGCTAATATATTTTCTAATCTATTAATTTCACTCAGTAGTTCTTGTACATTTTCGGTCAAAATCGCGAAAAGTTGCACAAGATGAGCGTAATGAATTATTCGCTCATTATCATTATTAGTCATGTTAATGACATAAGAAAGAGCTTTTTCCAATTTTCTCTGATTATTTGAGAGATTACCGATTATCTGGTTTTGCTGAATTGTCATTTCTTTATACAAAGTAATATGCTTGTTAAATGATTGTGATAAAGTTCGGTCGTTTTTATTTAAGATACGTAATGCATTTTCATATTTCAGAGCGTCATCGTTGTCTAAATTTCCAGAAATACTTTTCATGATTGTACCAATTGGATTGATCAGGCCTCTCTTAGCTCTGGTTGGTTTGAATGTATCTAACTGCACCGTAACTTTTCTAACTTTGTGTTCAAATGTTTAATCTGATAACTGAAGAGAGTGCTGTCCCCATGTGATAAGTTATGTGTAGCGACAGCGAGTTGAGATTTTATAGTGTTGACTTGTGATTCAATTTCTCCAAGGTTAATGTCTTGCAAAAATGTATGGAAGTGAGATATAATTTTGGTAGCCGCGAGATTAAACGGTAGAATACCCGGTCCATTATCTAGGCTGTCAAAACGTATGTCTTGAGCACCGATTAGTAAAACTGGCAGCAATAATAAGTACCTGTAACAATGATATGAAGAATGTCATTTCTTCGGTGGTCTTTTTAATCGTGATTTAGCAACCGGACCACGACTTTTTGCGGTGTAAATATGAACAGGTAAATTCCTAACTACTTTGTCCTGAATAAACCGGGGTGCCAATTTTTGTCTACTTGCCATTGGATTTCTTAAATGTATGACTTGATTTGGTTCACAATCTAAAACGGGATCCCTATCAACGTTACGCCGCGTCATTATATCTATACGGTCGGATAGTGCAGAATCATGGATTATTTTATACACCGTTTCCATTCTACTACGATGTTCCTGAATATAAGTTTGGAGATATCGGTCCGTCATATTTAAATCAATAGGATTCCGAGGATCAAAATGGCCAGAAATGACATCAAAAGGTCTACACTTGGTTAAACTATGGATAGAACTATTGTAGGCAATCAACGCGTAAGGTATAAGACATCGGGTGGGCTCGTTTTTAGGGTTCCGTAGTCAACTAGGAACCCTTATAGTTTCGCCATGTCTGTCTGTCTGTCTGTCTGTCTGTCTGTCTGTCTGTCTGTCTGTCTGTCCGTCTGTCCGTCCTCGCTTAATCTCTGTGACCGTTAGCACTAGAAAGCTGAAATTTGGTACCAATATGTGTATCAATCACGCCGACAAAGTGCTAAAATAAAAATTGGAAAAAAATGTTTTATTAGGGTAGCCCCCCTATATGTAAAGTGGGAAGTGATTTTTTTTTAAATTTTAACCCTAACGTGTGATATATTGTTGGAAAGGTATTTAAAAATGAATAGGGGTTTACTAAAATCATTTTTTGATAATGTCAATAATTTCGGAAATAATCGCTCCAAAAGTAAAAAACAAAGCGTCCCCCCCCCCTCTAACTTTTGAACCATAAGTTTAGAAAATACGAAAAAAATCTGAAAAGTAGAACTTTATAAGGACTTTCTAGGAAAATTATTTTGAACTTGGATGGAAACAACAGATGGAAACTGCAGTTAACCAATATAATTTGGTCCCTGAATCGTATGAGCGCCTATACAATCCAGAGGTCAAGTTTCATTGGCCCGTATTTCAAACAAAAAAAGAATTATTACTACGGAACCCTACACTGAGCGTGGCCCGACACGCTCTTGGCCGGTTTTTTATGTGTAATTTTAAATAATCGGAGGTGCTCTAAAAGTGTACTGTGAAAACGTTCTATGATACCGTTTTCATTTGGTGCGTATGCACTAGTCATGTGGTGTTCTATTTTATGCAAACGGAGAAATTCTGACACTACTTGATTACTAAATTCGGTACCTTGATCTGTAGTTAAGTTTAAAGGAAACCCATAATGAGTACTGTAAGTTAAAAGGGCTTTTATTATATTGGGTGCAGTACAATCGGGTAAAAGATATGCCTGAGCGTATTTAGAAAATGAATCTATGATAGTTAAGTATTTGTCATGGTCAATAGTCAGAACGTCTGCGTGAGCTAATTTGAACGGTTGAGTTGGTGGAGGTACCACTCGGAACTGTGGGCGTATCGGATTTCGGTCATATTTCCCACATCTACATATATTACAATCATTTATAAATTTTGTAATATCTATTTTAATTTTCGGCCAGAAGTAACGTTGTGTGAGCGAAAGGTAGGTTTCGTTGATTCCCCGATGATTGGTCATACCTTCGTGGTATTTTTTTATTATTTCGAGTTGGTTTGACTGATCATAAACGTTAAGTACTTCATATTTGACTAAAACTAAGTTCATCGATGCATTTTCGAATGTTTGCTGTAAAATCGGTATGATACTAAACATTTTTTGGATAGGATTTACAAGAATCGCTGTCTGGAGTTCTGGATCGACGTGAGACTTTATAACGTTAATAAGACTCACTTCAATGCTATGTTCGTCAATGTCTACAGTAGTTTTCTGAAAGGACTGAAAAGGTTGGGTAGTTGTTGGTCTACTTCTAGGGTTACCATTTATTATATTTATCACTAACTGTCTCTTAAATTTATTTAAAGGTTCGTCCGATATTGGGATTTCCAAAACAGGGTTTTCTAAACTTGTGTGTATGGTTTCAATATGTCGGGAGACTGTAGTACTTTCTTGATGCTGTGGGTCATTTGATTCTCTATCAAAACCTGAGTGAGCTGTGAGGGTTGATGAAGAATGTATAGGGCTGTTTCCTTGAGCTGTGAGGGTTGATGAAGAATGTATAGGGCTGTTTCCCTCAGCAGTTAATGTAGAAGATGTATCTGAGTGTGATATTTCAGAATGATTAACGTACAAGGACATGGTTTCATTTTGGTTGATTTGAATACGTGACAGAGCATCCGCATTCGTATTAGTTTTACCTTTTTTATGGACAATAGTATAGTCATACTCTGCTAACCTTAATCGCCATCTCGTGAGACGTGATCCAGGTTCTTTAAGATTCATAAGCCAAATTAGGGGTTTGTGATCCGTTATAATTTTAAATTCTCTGCCAAAAAGGTAAGGCCTGAAATATTTTGTAGCCCAAACTATTGCGAGTAGTTCTTTCTCGATTGTGGAGTAATTAATTTCGCTATCGTTCAAAGTTCTAGACGCGTAGGCTATGGGTTTGTCAGAACCGATAGGTCCCTGAGAAAGTATTGCTCCCAAGGCCACGTTTGAGGCATCTGTAGTTAAAATAAATTCTTTGCTAAAATTTGGATAAGTTAGAATAGGGTCATTTGTAAGAAGAGTTTTGCAATGTTCGAAGCAGGCCAAGTACTCTGGAGTCAAATTTATTTTAGCGCCTTTTTTAAGACATGACGTAAAAGGTTTAGTGACACGTGCGAAATTTGGTATAAAACGTCTGTAATAACCAAGTAAACCTAAGAATGCCTTAATCTGCTTAGGAGTTTTCGGAATTGGATAATTTATAATGGCTGATATTTTATCAGGGTTTGGCTTCACACCGTCTGTAGTTATTATATGACCAAGATAGGGTGTTTCATGTTTGAGAAATTCCGACTTATCCATCTGAATTTTTAAATTCGAATTTCTAAGACGTTCAAATATGGCACGTAAATTAACTATATGTTCTTGTAAGGATGTTGAGAATACTAAAATATCGTCCATGTATGTGGTACAATTTGGCAATCCGCGAAGGACATTGTCCATAACACGTTGGAACGTAGCCGGAGAACTTTTTAATCCCATGGGCATTCTAACGTATTCAAAATGCCCTTGCTCTACACTAAATGCCGTTTTTGGGATATCGGACGGATTTAGTTGAATTTGTAGAAATCCAGATTTTAAATCTAGCGTCGAAAAGTATAAACATCTGCCTAACTTGTCTAAAATATCATTAATGTTCGGGATCGGATATTTATCGTTAATCGTTTTTGCATTGAGTTGGCGGAAGTCAATGACTAAGCGCCATTTGACTATACCAGACGCGTCACTTTTTTTTGGTACTATCCATATTGGAGCGTTCCAAGGCGATGAAGATGGTTGAATGATACCTTGTTGTAACATAGATTCTATTTGATTTTGTACTTCGTTCTTATGTACATAAGGGTATCTGTAACTTTTACTATATACCGGGATATCGTCTACGGTTCTGATATGATGTTTGATTTCATTGGTAAAGGTTAATGGTTCATTTTCGAGATGAAATACTTCGGAATATTCTTTGCAAAGATGAATTAAATTGGCTGTCTCTTCTGCATTTAAATGTTCCATGCGCAGGTGCGATAATACTTGCTGAGTTCGCATATCGGTATTCACGGTCGTGTCTACTCGAGTTACTGGCATTGTTTGTTCATTATAAATCTGTGCTAAGATAGGGTTTGTTAAAGAAATTACAATTTCGTTGTCTGTTGGATTGGAAATTTGTACATTAGTATGATTATTTTCGGCGGATGATAGGCATTCGCTGATGTAGCAATTAGAAATGGATTGTTCTTCAATGTAAATGTCGCCTTGCGCAATATTAGTTGGCACCTTAATTATCTGAGTAGTTTGTGCTGGTATTGTAATTTGATAAGAGTTTAAGCATGCAGGATTATATAAAACTATCGGAACATTAGTGAATTTAGTTTCTAACGTACATGTAGCAAGGTCGATTTTTGCATTCCATTTTTTTAATTGTTCGCAACCTATCAACCCATCGAAGAAATTATGAAATCTGTATAGGTGGAATTTTATCGGCATACAATCTTTAAATTCGTCGAAACAGGGCACAGTTAACGAGTAATAGTTTTGGGTAGTCGTGTGGGTATTTGTGACCAAAAAAGGGTCATAGACAAGTGGGATATGCGGGTAAAATTTTTCGTAAGCTTCCGGGCTTATAAAAGATTCATTTGCGCCTGTGTCGATTAAAAGTTTAATTGGTGGATTATTTATTTGAATATAAGGTAATCGGCGTTTACTGTGCAAATTTAATTCTATATGGGGGCAGTGTTCTCCGGAGTTGGGCAAAAATTTAAATTCTGAAGGTTTTGGCCATCCTCAAAAGGTAGATTGTTAACGTCAAGATCGGTTAAAAAAATGTTGGGGTTAGTTGAGTCTGTGTTAGTAACATCAGTGTTCTGGATATTACAATCATAGTAGCAATAATTTTCATTAAGCGATTCGTTGAAGTTCGCTTCATTAACTTGAGGAAATGCTACATTATTCACATTTAGCGCCAAACTGCGTGTTTCTTTGGGGTTCGTGGGCGGTAATGTACGTGCAACGGGGTAACTAATGCCACTCATAGGTTTTGGACAATTATTCTGAGGTGCTTGGCGTAGGGGGATTCGAAAGCCAGTTGACATATTGGTAGGGGGTTCTCCGAACATTTGTTGAGTATATGTTGGTCTCGGGTATGGTTGTCTTATTTGATATGGTCGTGCAGGCTGTGCCTGATATTGTGGTAGATATTGAAATCCCAAAGGCTGAATTTGAGGTCTTGGGTATGCTTGAAATGATAAATTCTGATTTTCTGGCCTAACTGAACGAACATTAGGACGTGACCAAGAAGCAAAATTCTGCAGTTTTTCATTTGTGGGTACTGGTTTATTTCTTTTTTGTAGGTATAGTATATTTAATTCGTCTTGAGCGTATTCAAGAGCAATTTCAAGAGTTGAAGGTCTCATGCATCTTATTCTAGATCCTAGTGGTTCTTCTAAACCTTTCAGAAAGCTCTGTAAAGCTAGTTTTTTATAAAGAGTTCGTTTGGATTCTATGGTGCTTTGTATAGATTCGTGTAATTCGACGTATGTCATAACTGTGCATAGTAAGTGTTGAACTTTTTCGTAAAAAACTTGTATCGTATCGGTTCCCTGAACTAAGAGAGACAGGTCAGTATATAATGACGATTCATCTCTATGATCTGAAAATGTATTAATTAAGGTTGATCTTATACCATTCCAGTCACTTGGAATTCCGTTAGTTGCCAAAGTACGTGCAGCATTACCAGTAATCTTGTTTAAAATCCCATTGATCAAAGATAAGTTCGAAAGCTGACGACCTGGTTCTGGACTGATAAAAGTGAGCACTAATTGGTCGCACAAATTCAAAAATCTAGTAAGAACATTAGGATTTCCGTCAAATTCCGGAACTAGTCTAAGTGATTTATAAATCTTATCTGCTAAATCTATTTGACTTATGTCGAATGTAGAACTACTACGCGATTCCGTCATGGTTTCAAAATTTTCTGTTATTTCTTCTAAATTACGAAAGGCGTCACTTCGCGCTATGCGGAGTTGATCGCGCCTACTAAGACTAGGGTCCCTATTACTACGTGGATGAAAATTTTTGTAAAATTATTATAGTACCTTGCGATAGAAATATAGCAACCAATAATAGGACTTATGTACTTACATGAGTAGCATTGCTGGCAAGTGTTGTTTCATCGATTTTTGGATGTCCCAATCTGCGTAGCACCAGCTTCCTCGACAGGCCTCCGATAGGTTCTTCGTCTAGACGGTTGATGCGGCGATTTCCTGATTTTTAGGTATTTCACTTCACCACACCATAAGTCTTTAACGAGTACCGACTGCGCCAGATATGTGTAGGGGCGTGTGTCGGGAAACTCTTCAAGAATAGTCCTCTTTTTGGTTACAGTATATATTTCAAAGTTCACAAAAACTTATAATTAATAAAAATAGACTTCTTATGAGTTAGATATTTTAACATATTATTAGTGTCCGTTCCCACCGAAGTTAGGTAGATAAAAGGCGATGACAATAGCTGGTGACGACTGAAGCGCGGTGTCGTAATACGATCGTCTTTGTCCGTGGGATACGCTGAGTTTGCTGTACTTTGCAGGTTGGCTTCGTAACATAATTCTCTTTATTCAGTTATTTTCATATTTCTTATATTTTATTCCAAAACAAAAAACATTTAAAAAATATAAAATACAGTGGTGTCGGGAGCAGGGTCCAAGCTACCGGTGGTTAGAGTTTCGAGCTCCAGAAACAAAGCGAGCCGTATCGAGGAGTACTGCCTTCTGAATCAGGCCCTCGATCCAACCACCACACGAAAGTTTTGAGAAATGCTGGTCCAGGCTCTTGGCTATAAGGCCATTGGCCGTTACGACTATTATTGTAGTCAGTAGTCAGCAGTAGCCATCTTGTTTTACAACACAATTTTACAAATGTTTAACAACAACACAGCGACCTCATGAAAAAACATCCAAGGACCATGCGGCACTAGTTATACCTATTTACTTAATTTACAAACTGTACCCGAATAATCTAGTAGTAGTCTTCTTCATCGCCAGACTTAAGTGGCAATGGGCAGGGCACATTGCTCGCAGAACGGATGGCCGATGGGGCCGAAAAGTTCTGGAATGGCGACCGCGAACCGGAAGACGTTGCGCTGGAAGGCCTCCCACTAGGTGGACCGATGACCTGGTCAAGGTTGCAGGAAACCGCTGGATGAGAGACGCACGGGACCGGTCAATGTGGCGACGCCTGGGGGAGGCCTATGTTCAGCAGTGGACGTCTTTTGGCTGAAATGATGAGTCTTCTTCTTTATCGTAGACGTATGGTTAGGGCCTAACTTACCCGTCGGGGCTGCGGGTGTTCGAAAGAGATACCACGGCCTCGGCACAAAGGGCTAAGAAGGAACATGGGTGGTTTTTAGTCAGTAGAAGTCTGACACTCCGTACCGCTCTGCCCAGAGCCGGAATAGTCATTTGATGATTTCCCACCGTCCAAAAACACGGGCCTGACTTGATGCCACAGTTTTTATGTTGACCAAGGGCTTCTGACTCAGCTTTACATACTGTCGAGAGATATCTCTCAGGTATCTGGTTTCCTCACGAATCTATAAGTAATTGTGTTTACGAAACTTTACAAACAAGATGATATAAATCTAAAGTCTAAACACACAAAGGTCATGGTTGCTCTCTTATACTTGCCATATCTCAGCATGTACCAAATGCCTCACCTCTACCCAACTATGTAAAGGTCGGCTTCCAGTCTAACCGGATGCAGCTGAGTACCAGTATTTTATTTTTACTATTATTACCTATCGGACATTCACAACCAAGAAAATTTGAATTTCCCGGGCTAACCTGGCGTTTCGCGGAGGACACTCGCTCAGTATTGTAATGGCTGGTCACCATCAACGGATCTACCTAGGCATAAGACAAGCATTGCTTAACCTAAAAATCGACCCGATGGGTGTAATGTATAGCCACGCACGAGCTCCTCCTTAGTCAATAGGTTTGTTTCAACCTAAATGAGGAAAAATATGTTCATATTTCAAAAGAATGTGTGGAACTGTGCAACGTTACATTTTCCTGGTAGGAACCAGAAAACTGTAAGATAACACTGAGCTCTCGATCACCTACCTAACTTTCAGCCTGGAGGGGAGCACTGTTAAAAGAAATAGTCAAGGGGACGAGTGCTTAAATCAGGTTTATAAAGTCCAAAAATTTAAATAAAAACCCATGTAAAAAACACACACATTACAACTGTGAACCGAGAAATACTAATAGGTACCTTCGTAACACAACACAATAATAATATTACGTGTGGTGTGACACATAAGTCGCGCGGCGGAGATTCCATGTCTGTGTCTGATATACTTTATAATTGCCACATGACGTACCTACATTCCGCGGAACTCAGCGGAACTACTATCTTTTTTGTTGTGAATGGCTTCTCGTAGGCTCGTAGGTCAACCAAGGAGGTCAGACGATGTTTGACCGCCTTTTTTTTTTTTTTTTGGTGGGTGGAAAATCATCGAATGACCCCCCCCGCTCTTGGGCAGAGCGAAGGGGAGTGTCAGACTTCTACTGACTAAAAACCGAACCCATGTTCCTTCTTTGCCCTTGCGCCGAGGCCACGTAATCTAGTACATAATACCGCGGCCGATGTTTGACCGCCTTCGTTTACCTTGACAAACAACTTATAAAGGGCCTAGTACATTCCAAGGATATCCCCTGTGTGGTACGAGGGTACCAGTCGTGGCTTAGGGCGTCGCTGCGGGAGGACAGCACAGGACAGGTGGATCAAGGAATTTCGAATTTTCGACTTTTGACGACTTTCCTTTATTTAGAGAGTGTTCGGAAGAAATGGGGGAGGCCTTTGCCCAGCTGTGGGACACAATTGACTAATAAAAAAATTAATTAATTAACCCTGGGTTCGATTCCTAGGTTGGGCAAAATGTTATTGGGTTTTATCACAGGCATTCAAATATTAAAGTCTTTTTAATCTGGTTGGGTTTTATCAATAGGGATTTCTCTGTAGTTTTGTGTTTTCCAAGTAATCCGATAGCATAACTCCGAACTCGGTAACCCTTGACCTTTGTCGAGATTTAAAACTTATGTTCTGGATAAAAAAATACCAATCAGCTCGTGAGCCAATTACTTTTAGTTGAGGGGCAAACGCAAAACTTCTCATTCGCAATTAATCCAATAACAAATTGTAAGTGTAGGCCTGTATGTACGTACGTAGCTCGGGAATCGACAGACGAGCTTGCAGCAGTTAAGGAAGGAAAAATCATAAATACCTAATATTAAAACGGACAATGACTAAAATTAGTTAGATACCTAATTAGTAGTGATTCGCTCTCCGCGTAGAGCAGACGCGAGACGTGAGTTTAATAATATTGTGCAATGGCTCAAAACGACCCAGCCTTCGCGTATATTCTGGAGCATATCTTCAAAGACTCTTCGATGACTTTTGACAAGCAGTTTCCTTCGATACCTGAAGAGGGTATCGTGAGACCGTTGGATACGGGGCCTACACCATGGATCTTCAAGAGGCCTGACTCACCAGCATGGCTGCCTAACTTAAGGCCGAGAACCAGGCGACCTCCCTCAGGACCGATCGACAAGGGATCTACCTCATCTACCGTGACACCGGTCTATAAGTGGACTACGGCGACACCGTCTACTGTGAGACCATCTGAAAGATCAATATTCTCAAAGCTACCCACAATCAGACAGCGCTGGGAGACGAAGCTGCCCGCTAAGGAGGTATGTACCAACTTCCACTATAACTTAGACAAGCTGATCAATTATTATAGAGCAAGGAGTTGTGATCACAAATCCATGGTTCCGTAATATTTCGAGGTTTCGATCATTTTGATGTTGATGCAACATTAAATACGAGTTCCATTCACCAAACTGTTTTAATGTCAGTGTTATGCATTTGACGGACTGCTTTGCATAGTAACGATGCTACTCCGTTACCGCAGACCTTGATCATATGATATTAGCCTTGGATATAAAAGATAGATGAGATGTTACTGTTTATCATTGTTTCTTTGCGATTATCTTGTGGATTGATTATTAAAATGATTTTGTTTTCCCGTGGTGGGCTTTGTTTTTCCGTGGTGAATAAACAAATGACTGTTCTAATAGTAGGCACACCTACAAGTACCTACTTAGCAAGGAGAATGGCAAATATTCCATAAACTCTGTATAGGATAACCTACCTAATGTTAGGGATAAAATTAATATAAATCAAATACTCGGAATTTTCAAGTAGGTACGAACATTTAAATGTAATAAGTTGTTTCAAAACATAGTAGGCAATCAATAGAATATGTGTCATTGTTTGTGAGTTTCCCTCACGAACAACGATGACACACAGGTATTTACTCCGTTATTGTCCCTCTGACAGATACAAACCAACAGCAACCCTAAGCAACAACTTTAAAGACCACAGCCTTTCTGACAGATGTCAGATGTGTCAGTCTCAGCGACAACAATGTAATGAGCACTGACATAATTATGGTAACGAGAATGTTGAAAAGAAACTGTCATTTCGACAGTCATGCAAGAAGTAAAATAATGATCGACTGATCCGTCGCAGTGAATGGGTTGTCATCAACTCAGTATTAGAGATGAAACGGGTAGTAGTTTGGCCGGATACCGGATACCGGATATTCGGCAAGCTACTAGGCCGGAGCGCCGGATATTCGGCCCTTTATTGCGTTGACGCGATCAGTTTGATTTGAATATTGGCGCGGTGAACGAGATCGGAAATATTCAGGCGCATTCGGGTCGCACGTAAGCGGAGATCGGGTCGACTCGGGGGCGTTCGAGTGTTATCGCGCGTGTCAGTCATCTCGTGTAAGTTTGTTTCTCAGTTCGTTTGTTGTTTATTTCATTGTTTATCACTTGTCGTCGTGATTTTATGTTTGAATTCTGATAGATTAACAAGAAATGTCATCATCAAAAACACGATCGCCAATATGGCAATATTTTGATTTAAATAGCAATATTTTTTTTTAAATTTAACTATCCGGTATCCGGCCGGATAGTGAAAACAAGGCCGGATAGGCCGGATACCGGATAGTTACCGGATATCCGTTTCATCTCTACTCAGCATTCACTCTCATAAATTACAAGGTGACAACCTAACATTCTGTTCACCAAACTAAGTCAAACTGAGCAAAAGTTATTGAAAAGCAATTATTTGGGATTCAAAATCACGGTTGTAAAACAAAGACATTGTGCTGATGTATAATATAGTAAACGGCACATGGAGCTATTAAACCTTAAAAGCAAGTATTTGTTTTTTTTTAATGTTGCCCCACACTAGGAATTTCTCTTATACCGTGGCTGCGTTTACAAACATTGAAAATCACATACACAAACACACCCAGACCCGAAACAACTATCTGTAGGCCATACAAATACTTGTTCCGTGCGGGGATCGAACCCGCGACACGTAGCGCAGCAGTCCAATCGCTTAGCCACTGCGCCAACCGTGTCGTCAGTATGTAAAAACAAAACTTGTATAATAGTTGAAACTTTGAACCCAATACCTGCAACTAGAAAAATCCAAGGTCCAGAACTAAACAAGACCGCAATGACAGAGGGAACTTTCGTCTTCGTTTAGGGCCTATTTAGGTACCTACACCCTTTATAGTAGTCAATGACATTCACTTCTCAGGTGACACTGCGCTATCCGTAGCTAAATATCCGATAGAATGACGAGACGTGCAGCTATCCGTCTTCTAAATTACTATCCGTTTCATTCTTATCCGTATTTTGAGAGTACCTACCTACTTTATCATCTCCTCATCTGCCTGCCCTTATCCCATTCTATTTGGGGTCGGCGCAACACGTTTTCTTTTCCTTTCTTCCCTGTTCTGTTAGACGTCACAGTCGTGACGTGACGGTCTGCTTCAAGTCCTGCGGTAGACTGTTGGGTGTTGTAACTTGTAGTGTCATCGGGCTGGTAAGGTCATGCTGAACTTCCAACACATGTATGACCATGAAATTTGGCTGTGGAGTCCCTAAGTACTTAGGAGAAGATGGGATAGCGGTGCGGTGGGAGCAGCGGTGGCCCAGTGGTGTCGGCCCCGACTTACGAACAGTAGGTCGTGGGTTCGAACCCAGGCAGGCGCATTACTTTGTGTAATTTATTTCATCACCGCTGCTCTCAAAACGGTGAAGGAAAACATCGTGAGGAAACCGGCATGTCTTAGAACCAAAAAATTCGAAGACATGTGACATCTGCCAATCCGCACTTGGCCCGCGTGGTGGATTATAGCCCATCCCTCTCCTAGAGAGGAGGCCTGAGTCCCTGCAGTGGGATCATTATTGGCTGATGATGATGATGACGTCACAGTGGCATGTACTCCTTTCTCTTTCATATTCCTCACACAATCCATTCATCTTGTCTTTGACCTTCGTCCCTCTCCATCCATCATCATTTATATACTTACATCGCCTTTTTAGTCGCATGCGATTCGACCCTCCTCATAGCATGTCCATACCACGACATTCGATTCCCTTTCAACTTTTCTTTAACTGGCGCAACTTTTAAACTTCCTCTAATAATTATACTCGTTCATTACCTTAGCCATTCTTGTCACACCACACATCCACCTCAACATTCTGATCTCAGCTACATGCAAGCTTTTGCCATCCATTTTTTTCACAGCACAGCATTACGATTCGACAGGTCTAATCACGGACTTGTATATTTTCCCCTTTAACTTGAGGGGTCACAGTGGGTCAGATAGTTCGGTACCTACGGTCTACGTAATAAATATTAATTGTTACAATTTGTGCAGGTCAAGCCGACACACGTGACAAGTACCACCGATTGGGGACGTCGCACAAATCTAGATAACCTCATCTGGGTGGCACTGGGGGGGTTTGCGGTCTTGGCGCTCTTGGCAATCTTCATGAAACTTGGAAACCCTATTCGCAGAGGTACGTTTGAAGCAGTTCATTGTCTTTTTAGGATTTATCTTAATTTTATTGTCGAAGAGTGGGCGTTTTGGGGGACTGTCTCTTGTAAAATTTGACGTTCCAAAAGTGCTGATTAATTATCAGCTTAATTTGAATAAATTACTTTTGGTTTTGATTGTTGGGTCAAAATTTAAGAAGACATTCTTCTTCCGTGTTACAGAAAATAGTAAAGCCGTTAGTCACGGCTGGCTGTGATTTGTAGATCTCTTACAATCGTTAAAGGTGTCTTGGAAGTCTGACAACCAGTCTTACCAACGGGTATCGTATTACCTGAGTTAACTGGGTACTGGAGCTCAGATAGGCAGTCGCTCCATAAAAAACACTGGTATTCAGCTACTCTGGTTAGACTGGAAGCCGTCCCCAAAATTGTTGGGAAAAGGCTAGGCCAATCGTGATGAAGACATTGCTATGATATTCGACGTCACTTTATGATGTCCTACTCACGTAGCGAACGACACGAGTCAGCCGCGACGTACCCGCTGGCGGTTCTATTTCTGAAAAAAATATGATAGTCATGGGACTTTATTAACTTCATCATATACTGGTTTGTCACATACGGTGCTTGTATTAGTTTTAATATTTTATTACAGTAAGAAGACAACTGTCAAACTCACGGCCTGCTAATGCAGCTGCAAATGTGATGAACCGCAGACGTAAGTATTAAGTACTAAAAGAATATGAAAAACATAAAATGCTCTTGTGTTAGGTAAACCTTTCCACTAATATAACTGCCAACTCCTGATTTTAGTCCTTAATTTTTATTATGTGTCAGCTAATTTCAGTTTTCAATATTTCAGATAATCGCAACTTGGACATGGGCTCTCTACTTCTGCTGACGGACAGCGAAGCTCCCACGGACGCCAGCCCTCCATACGGCGACCTGCCGCCGCCCTACTCCGAATGCGTACAAACCGACAAGGGGGACACTGAGGAGCCTCCACCGCGGTTCTCCGCCTGCTTCGAAACAGACACCAACACCAAAGATACAGAACCAAAAGTACATTTACAACCGCAGAACGTTCTTTTCGAAGACTTTACCACGAATGACGCTGAAGATGGTAATAGAATGAGAACAGAACTAGTGCTTGTCAACGGTAGAATAGTCGAAAGGCCCAAGTTACATCTGAAAAGTCTTAGTAATGAGACAGACGTAGCCAATATTGATAATGCAGATTTGAAAGGAAGAGTTGTGTATAACGGTGAAACTGATCATGTAAAACTCAATATTTATTAAGTGCATTTATGAGATAGAATTTGACAACAACGTCTTGTTTACATTTCAATATGATAGGAATTTAGAAAACGCTCAGTGGTAAATACTTATAGTTTTAGTAATAAGATTAGTTTGTAAAACTCCATGAAGATCTCGATAAAGTATTCTAGGAAATAGTTTGTGTCATTCATCGCTATGGATATCTTCTTCTTTACAATCTATAGCGATTGTATCATATTCTGACTGCAGATTTCCTACAACTGACATAAATGTCGTTTCATTGGTGATTGTTCGTTCTTTAGAGAACATCGACTCGTTATATCCCGTTTACAGTATGATTGTGACGTTATTTAATTAGTATCTCTACATTTTATTAAAAGCCCAATTTAATAGTCGAAGTGCTTTATTAATACAACTAAAACAACTTACATCTAAAGTTTAAATAAATAACTTCTAAGTAATTTCTAAACTTTTATAGGTGGACAAATTTTAACACAGCGTTCAGTACACCTGAACAAAGATATCTAAACAAAAAAAAACACTAAATAAAATGATTTTATTTTGACTTAAAATAATAAATTGCCGGCACCCTAGAACAAATTCGTCCTCTATGAGTAGGGTATATTATGCGTTTTCCAATTTATTTTTTTTATTATTGTCCTTATTTTGGTGGTCTGAATGATTTCTAAAATGTTGTCCACCTATTTTAATGGGACCTTATATATGTAGGTACTAATAATAATTATATTTCAAGAACCATGCTCTCTCAAACTTTTTGTTCATTGCTCTTATAGTTTCACAGTGGCAAATCTTTTGTAAAATATGAAATTTACAAAATATGCATTGCAAGTGATGTCACTTCCGCGTCAAAGTAATTCAGAACAAATCCTCGTCCCATGTTAGCTGAGGTAGGCGCAACACGATATAAGTTGAAGAAAGCATGGTTGTGATAAAACTTTACATAATTACAAATTATAAATGCAAATTGAGCTTCAATACATTCCCTCTATTATCTACGAAGTAGCTACATTAACGAGTATTTCTACAGGGAAAACGTAGTTAAGTAATATTTTTCCTGTTAATTTAACTGCAAGTAAATAAATGTTAAATGAATATATTGTGAAATAATTATTATGACAATCTATTTGAAATTCTGACCCATTGCATTGGGTTACATATGTTTGAAAGATTATGTTAACGATAATTGAAAAATGATGATTGAACACTAACTTATTGTATAGTCTAAGTTGATAAGAGATCTCGCCCCCATTTCTATATATTTTGTTACGTACGAACCTACTTAAATAATATAATTATTTAGATACAGTCTTAATGTCACAACGTTAAGTAGCAATAGCACCAAAATTAACATAATAATAATATAATTATTACATAATGCTATAGGAATACATACATTTATATTTAATAATAATTAGCATTAATTATTTCAAAATGTGAGAAATTAGAGATTATTATTTTAGAGTTAGATAGGGCATACCACCAGCTTCCAATATTGTCATACATTAAGTGACAAATAAAAATTTAAGTATTGAATGCATGTAACATACAGTGAAAAAATACATTTGGTAAACAAATAGCGTAAATAATCTCATTTGGTGGATTTTGTGGTGGAAAATATAAATTTGTGGTAGTGACTACCACAAATTCATATTTTTAAAAGAGTATAACGTCATCAAATAGACTACCAGGTAGTCTATCTGATGACGTTATACTCTTTTTGAGTAAGAATTCTTATAGAAGATGCTATAATGCGGTCCCTGTGCATGACTTAATCTAAATGATAATAAAATAATTCCTGTGTATGGATGATTGGCTTAGAGTTCATTATTCTGGCGACGACGCACATACCGCGCGAAGTAGTCAGGTCGCCAACACTTGCAGGAGCCGGGAACAAGGAACCAGTCGTAGTACAGACGGACCTGCGAATTTATTCACAGTTTGTAAATCATCTTCCTGCTATACTATGAATCTCTAGAGAAAATATTAAAGTAGTTAGTACACGTAAAGCAATAGGAAAACGAAATGAAATTAATAGAGGCAGGTTGGGTAGGCCATAGAGTGACCATGACAAGTGTGGTAGATGATATGGCTACAAATGAAGAAAATTCTGAGATGACGGTTAATAAAACTGTATGTATGAAAAGGACGTGATTTTGTTTATAACTGCTCAAATCCCAAATCAAATCAATTTATTTCTTTGCAAACATGGGTAATGTACATACATAATAGTATATGTTATTTTTTAATGATGAACAACATTAATGATGTATTATTTAGAGTCTGTCAAGCGAGTCTAGTCCCATGAAAAAGGCGGCAAATTCAAAAATCACTGATATAAAACACTGGTAAAGCACGCTGAAAACTTATTGATACTTGAATTTTAAAGTAAAAGGGTTGTGGACTCGACTCGCTTGACAGACTTCTATCAATAAGTTTTCAGCGTGCTATATCAGTGTTTTATATCAGTGAGTTTTGAATTTGCCGCCTTTTTCATGGGACTAGACTCGCTTGACAGACTCTAACCAAGAAATTGAGAGTGTCCGTGGACCCATTTTCCTACATAGAGATCTACGCTTTGGAATAGGCAACTACAGTACTTTAATAAGTTATTATATCTTGTGACTGTGACTGAAATAATTTCTTTGAGTTTGAGTCCTAAGGCAAAAGTGACTGTTTCAAATATTAGATGAGATTAGAGGTAAATAATACTTAATATACAAATACAACCTCGTAATAGAGTATTACCTGATAGCATCCCATCTCGTCGTGTCCATCACAATGCGGAGGTTTGTCAGTAGTGCTGTCTGTCTCGCCCTGACCCGCGCGGTTCTGTACGAACTGCTCGTAGTCCTGACACAATACACACATATTAGTATCGTATTCGTGCACCATAAGGTTCAATCTTATTTGCACATCAATCATTTTTGGAAAGTCGGACGAAAATTCATGATGTCAGAGACTGGGCGGTGCGCCTGTAGATTATTTATTTCTAAAAAAACTTTGCCCCACACTAGGAATTTCTCCTGAATCGTGAGTGCGTTTACAAACATTAAAACTCACACATACAGACAACCAAACCCGAAACAACTAGGTATAATATTTTTTCCATGCGGGGATGAACCCGCGACACGCAGCGCAGCCGGCAGCAGTCTAATCGCTGAGCCACTGCGGACTGCGCCACTGTGTCGTCATGGATATCTGGGAAGACGCAAAGATTGCCGATGGAGCACAGCTTTGACTGAGTGCTGGTCAACGTTAGGGCAAAGAAATCAGAGCCGACCTAAAGCTCTTCGGGACGACGATATCGTTATAGTCGTGGGAAACACCTGAATAAGGGACGTACAGAAGTACAGATCTAAGAAGTGTGCCGGAAAAAAGGAGAGGTCTATACCCAGCTGTGGGTGATTCTGGGCTGATAATTATGATGATGATAATTTCATGATTTTGTCATTTTTAGTATTCAAAAAGTGCTGATTTTAAGCCTAGTTTAAATAAATGGGTTATGGTACCTGCACGTGTTTGTTCTGTCGTGGCGGATAGTGTAGCTCTGCGACCAACAACGACACCCATCGCGGAGAGCTCAGACACCCGCCGTCCAGGTAGTGACAACGAGACTGCATGCATCTGCGGATATAACACACGAGGTTTTTGTTTATTCAGGTACAGTACATCACAGATGTAATCCCCGAGTAAGGCACAGCTATGTTTAAGTTCCATGTAATAGTGGGCGAGCCTATTATCTGCTACATTCAAACTCCGTGGGTACTAAGAAATTCTTGATAGAAAAACCAGAATAACACATTGCCCGACCATTCAACCCAGGGACTCATACTCAGCAGTCGTGTTTGCGACCACTACACCAATGAGGCAGTGAGTTAGGAAATAATATTCTAATTTACACCTATTGTAGATTTGGCTACGCTGGCCGCTGCAAATCGATTCTACTACTGATTTTAGAATCTCTTCACAAGACTAATCGCATCTCCTCTTCTGCATGCTCATTCTTCATCCTGAGGATTTAAATAAGGTAAATGCCGGAGCGATTAAATCCCCTCCTAAAGAGGCAGAGAAAAGTGAGAGAATTTCCTTACGCCTTTGAAAGGACATCAAACAATATCTTACTATCATCAAGCTGTTCATGACGTCTGGCAATTCATGAGACATGCGCGTGCGTCACTAATATAATTCGTTCCACAAATCACGTCAGTCTGACTCGCGTGTGATGTATTTAGGTAATCTGTACTCTAAGCCTTGCTCTAAGCAAACGTGTTTCATTTGTTTCCACAGTCACTGACGTATCACGCTTGCGTAACGTTTGAGCACGAAGCCTTTCGCCGCGCGTGCTGTCATACTGACGTGCTGACGTACTGACGTACTGACGTGCTGACGTACTGACGTGCTGACGTGCTGACGTGCTGACGTGCTGACGTGCTGACGTACATACCTGGTGACCTCGACGGTCTGCGTGAAGTATCCCTCGTACGGTATCTGCACGACGTAACGCCACACGCCCTGGTAGTTGCGCGCGAACACCGGCGTCGCGTACTCCACGCGTGCGGGGCACGGCGTGGGGGGGCCCTGGGGGACACAATAGAGGATTACAATACACGAATCTAGTGGTGCAAAAATATCGTTGAGAGAAGGGTGTTCTTGGCAAACATTTGTGAAGTGGGTGAAAAAACTAGATGGGTAGCATTAGTTTCCATAATTATGAAACTTATTATTTATTCATTTAAAAGTTTTCATAGATGGATTCAAAATTTCACAATAGGGACAAAAAAAACTAATTAGTCCGTCAGATAGATTTCCAAAAAATATTGAACACCTATTTTTTCTTTTTTCACATTAACAAAAAAATGAAGACGATACAGTGCTTCGAAAACTCGTGAACTCCTCGAAAACGTTACATGTCAGTACCTACATTTTTAACCCACAAGAGACGTCACGACGCTTTTTATCTTCGTCAATTTTCATTAATTCGTTAAAACAAAAAATACGTAACTATCCAATATTTTTCGATAATCTAACTGACGGACTGAACAGAATCATATTTTTTTGACTCGGTCCGATCCCCTATTATTAGTGTAACATATTGTGAAAGGATAAATTACGCTTATCTCTTCTGAACAACTTTGTACGGAAATAATTGGGTATTTAAAAGAAGAGTTCCTGTCACATCTACTATGGCACCTACCTCATATCTGTGTTGTGCAGGGTGTTGCGTGGCTGCACCGTGCGCCTGTGGGCCGGGGTCCTCGCGCCGTTCTACTCCTGCACTTGACTCGCTGTCCCCGTTGATAGCACGGTAGAGCATGCAAAACCTGTGAAGTAAAATAAATGAAGTTTTGGGTTAATCGTAAAGTAGTTCGTTAACTAGAATGTATTTTGTTATATAATGTATTTTCACAAAAGATTAACTGGTGAAAAGACATGATAAAACATAAACACAAAACATAAAACCGAATGTGAAACGAAACGTTTTTATTTGACACTGACATTTTACTAGTTTGACACTTGTCATTCTCACGATTTCGTGTTTAGAGGTTAGAATAGGATTTCCGTGTTGAAATACACATAAATGATTTCTCTACGCATTGTTTCATTAAAATGTCTTCAGCATTAGTGCGACAGGCTCTGGAACTCGTTGACCAAGAAGGTACAATGTGAAAACTTTGCTATTTCGTACATATTTATTAAACTTTATGGCCGTACATTTTCAATGTTGTTATTGTTTTGTAGACAGTGGCGAGGCGAAGCGTGGATCTCGGAGAAGTCGTCCACGACACGCGGGTCAAGGTTCGTCCAAACTTCAGCGACTTGCGACTGATATACATATTGTTATTACGTCACGTTCGTCACGACACTCGCGGTGTGTCGCGCGTTTATTGCGCCTATTACAACGATTAGACGCGCCTGTTTTATTGTCCACTTTATTAGTAATGGTCCTTTCTTACATAACGTAGGCATGCTCGTTCAATTTGTTTCAATTTCTTGGTCAAAACGATTAATTCAGTTTGTTGTGTAGATCACAGGCATTTGTTCAAGAATAAGAGCAAGAAGCCGTCGGCGCCGGTGAAGTCAAGGGAGCAGCTGACGGAGGAGAACGTCAACAAGTTGCTGAAGCTCAGCAAACCTGTGGCACACGTCAGTGTGGCTGACAAGGTATGTTGTCCTAGTACCTACTATTCCCGTATCAACAAGTGAAATTTCTCACTTCCTTAGCAACAATACCTAGCCAAAACATTATAATGTCTACGTTAGGAATTAGATTTTCGCACTTAGTCCTTAAAGTGGAACGCTGTATGTGTCAAAAATTAAACTTACAAGTTTAATTTTTGGCACATACGTCATAGTCACATGGCGAGCTGCAATGTGCTTAAAAAAAACTTAACAGTTACTTACTTAATTAATGAATAGATTCAGTGTAAGGCAACACAACTTAACCCTTTATGGCGCAAGATAATTATTTATAATAATTTTATAAAAACTAGGTGCCACATGGGGATTTATTAATGGGAAAAATAATATAAAAAATCATTACATAAAAAAAGTATTTATTTTTCCAAAAAAACTATGTGTTGCAGAAATACAACATTGTTTCAAAATGTTCAAGAAAGTTAGGATAGACGGAAATTTTTAAAACAGTTGTTTTGTTTATTATAGCATAAGCTAACCCCACATTTTTCGCAAACTGTTTGGGTATACCCTGTGCAGGCTGGAAATTTGCACCTCATTCTCTTATCCACCCAATTCGGCCAGTGCCCATATTGGTCCAACCTCACATCTTTTGGAGGAACATGTTGAGCTGGACCCTTCTTCTTTTTATCTTGGATAAGATATTCAATATCACTTTTGCGCTTTGTTGGGTTAATCGTCTTATATTTGCACAAAGTCTCTGCTATAGCTAATCGGAATTCAGCAGAGTTGAGAATTTTACTGGTACTACCTTTTGCTGCATTTATTCTTCGGTATAAAAGCCATGAATTACACATAGCCATGTCTAGGAAATTATAAAAACTACGTAGGTACCACCGCTTACTACGGAGTTTGATCTTATAGTGGCCCATCACACAATCTAATAGATCTACACCGCCCATATGTCGGTTATATTCTCCTACGACAAAAGGACGTTCAACAGAAATGTATTGTTTTTTGGACTTGTCCCACCTTCTTACAACAGATGTTGGGTGTTTTCCAGCAAAATTGGAAGCTAGAGTGACAATTTTATTGTCTCTCCAAGCTACTACAGCCACATCAACGCCATTATAGTTACCGACTTGTTAAATTGACGTACCGCGTGGTTCTTTTTTAATTTTTTTTTCGTCTGGCAGTTTGCAATTGGGTATGACCCTCAAATGGAGTGTCTAAACGAAGTATTTCGGGAGGTAACGTCTCAGATCCAAGAAAACGAGTTTGGTCATCATTTATGTTCAGGCTTTTTGTTTTCCATATCATATTCGTCCTAGGCACCCGATTAGATGTACTTGGAGCCGCAGTTGAACTAGTGCTAGGAGAAGCGATGGCTAGAGTTGATTCCGTTGCAGTACTACTGGGCTGATTGTATATGGATGTAGTTTCTGGGGTGGCGGCATCTTGAACACCAATTTCCAAGTCAGGTGGTTCCTCTGGGTCTTCATCGGAACTTTCGTGCTCATTCTGTTGTAAAGTATACGTTGGATCGGCGACATCGTCGTCGTCAGAAAAATCAAGGCCATCCTCACTGTCTCCCCATTCTCCTAAAATACTTTCCAGGTCCTGAGAAGTCAAATTACGCCATTTACGACTCATTCTGATGCTGAAAAAAATACATCCAAAATTGTAAATAATGGCAAAAAAATCGATTACAAACGCGCAATGTTGTAGTCATGCAACAAAACAAAATCAGTTCAAAAATAAATAATAAAGCTTGAATCTTTTCATCCCTTCAATTCGAAAAGTGTCGTTTTGTTCCTCTATAAGTGCGAGCAAAGTAGCTCTTTTCTCCATTAGACTTTTTAGCGGGCAGTAATGAGATTTGAATTTAGAACATGAATCGTTCATTGAAATTGAACGCAAATTGTATTGTGTTGGCTGTACGGTGCGAGGAGACGCGGTAACTAAATTAAAAAAAAAAACAAAAGCGCGCGATTTACTTCCCTGTTCTAATAATCGGTAGGTACGGACTTTATTGTATTTTGTGCAAAAAAATGAGCTCTACGTCGAGTTCTGAAAGTGATAGTGCATTAACTCCTGAAACAATAAAAATAGAAGCTAATAACGTCATACAAAACTTAATCCCTACGAAATCCCGGGAGAAATATTTAAAGGTACAATTTCTTAATATGGAGTAGAAGGTTGTTTAGTAACGTGTTGTCTTAATAAGGACGTAAAACTGGACACATATTCGTAATTAATATGTCTGATGGATTTAAACGTGTCGTCACTCTATTTTTATTAAATAATAATATTACAATAAAATATGAGGCGCCTTTTATTTTCTCATAGAGGGTGATGAAAAGTCGAGTGTATCACTCGGGTGCAAAATATATTTTGGGCTCGGGCGACGTACTTTGAATCCCTCGCTACGTTCAGGATTCTACTAAAGAATCCCTCACTACGTTCGGGATTCTACTCTAGAATCCCTCACTTCGCTCTGGATTCAAAAAAGCGCCCTCGCCGTAAAAATATTATTTTGCTCCCTTATGATACAATCTACTATTAAAAACTTATTATAGATAATTGAAATAGATAAACGTACCTTTTCCTAATATCAATTTCAATAGCCAAATATCAATATTGCACCAAAAAAACACTTTTCGTAAACAAACTCAAAGAGAGCTGAACCGGTTTGTTCACGTTCAAAATTTGAATGCGAATACCGATAAAGTGTCGCCATCTAGTTTGTCGATTTGTAACTAAATCCTTAGAACGCTTTGTTGTCGACATACAACACCGAGTAAAGTCGATCTATCGGGTTTTGGTATAATTTTAGGTCTAGTGGAATGGTATGTTGCAGGATTGCAACATGGCTCCATAAAGGGTTAAGCCATTGTTTGAGTCTAAAGCTTGAAGTTTTGTATAAGAATACCTCCTATCCCTAGACTGTGTAATAAGGAAGGGAAAATGAACTTTGTTATTGAAAGTAAACCACGCGTGTTGGAATTATTCTCAAAGTGTGTTGTACTAGTGATTGAATCCTCGGGGTAACTATTCAGCTTGTAGAGATGTACAAGAATAACCATGCTGTGTCAATCCTAAATTGAGACACAGGCAGGACGATGAACACACAACGACCAATCAAGTTTTGAAAACCAGTATAAACAGATCTCTCATCATAATGGCAGCTCATACAAAACAAGGTCAAGTTATGCTTGATATGTTGCGGTGTGTATGTCCTATACTTGGGGCTATGATATAGTAAATTATATTATTCTATTATTGACATGATCAGATAATCAATTACGAGTATTCCTATGGAAACAACCTTGAGGGTCTGAATAGACTCGGTCTATTAATTGATATAGGTATCTGTTCTAATTGGAATGAGAGCACAATGACGTGAGGAATGTTTTGAATATGACTCTGGATGGGTATAAATAAGAGAAGAGGAAGACTAAAGAAGCGATGGATGGACTGTATAAAGAATGATATGGTAAGAAAGAAGGTATCTCATGAGATGACGAGAAACAGAGAAGTATGGAAGAAGAAGACAGTCATGCTGCGCCGACCACAAATGAATTGGGATAAGGACAAGAGAATAATGATTATGTTCAAATTAAAAGAATTTCGATTGAGAGCAGTGGTGGCCCAGTGGTGTCGGCCCCGACTTACGAACAGTAGGTCGTGGGTTCGAACCCAGGCAGGCACATTACTTTGTGTAATTTATTTCATCACTGCTGCTCTCTAAATGGTGAAGGAAAACATCGTGAGGAAACCGGCATGTCTTAGAACCAAAAAATTCGAAGACATGTGACATCTGCCAATCCGCACTGGGCCCGCGTGGTGGATTATAGCCCATCCCTCTCCTAGAGAGGAGGCCTGAGTCCCTGCAGTGGGAACATTATAGGCTGATGATGATGATGAAAAGAATTTCCACTGTAGAGTCTCATATTGTACATAATAGTTCAGTTTAAGGTGTAATAGTTACACATTGTTGTCTCAAGTGATGCAGCACTACTTAGCTGATAAGATAATAATGGTCACACATACATACAAAGATTTATCAGACACAAAATATGACAGGGGTGTGTGTGTGTGGGTGCACCTGGTATAAAAGTAGTATGAGATACAATTGTGTTTGTGATACTGTGGGTTAGTGTAAGTTTTATTTTATAAAATAAAAATGTCTTAAAAAGAGTAGTATTTATTTATTTTGTACAGTTTTGGTTTATTCATGTATATTGTAATACAATTTTGACTACTGTTAAGACTAACTTTGAATCATGGCTGAAAGTTAAAAAGATTGCATTACCCTTGTGATAAATAACAACCACTTCAACACTACCATAAACATGGCACGGCTTAAACGAATACACGTAACTGTAAATGTACTGAAATTAACACATTACTGATACCTTACAAGCTAATTCATATTATTATAGAATCACGATGATATTTGTAACATGTTTGTGTTATTTGACCAGATAATATTAGAGCCGTGATTTTTTATATTAAAACTTATTTTTAACCGACTTCTAAAAAAAGAAGGAGGTTCTCAATTCAGATGTTTATATTTCTTTTTATTTTTTATGTTTGTTCGGGCATAACTCCGTCACTTGCGTTCGCTATAATTATTTTTTTTGTTGGAAAGGGTATACTTCCCAAATGGTCCCATATTATTATATTTTTTTTATCGAAATCGGACAAGCGGTTTTTGAAAAATCAACAAAACTCAAAAAAAAAATTGCATTGTCCACATTATGAGCCATGAACATGTGAACCACTAAAAAGTGAAAAATAAAACTTTTTAACAAAAAATAAAACTGACTTAAAAAAAAACACAAAAAACTACTATTAATATCACCACCACCACCACCACCACCACCACCACCATGACCATGACCATGTCAGTTTAAAAACTTATAAACACAAAAAAGTCAAAAATTAATCAGTTTCTGAAGTCTGTGGCTGTACGGTGCAACCGCACAATCTTCAGCACCACATATTCAGCAGTTTACGGTTTTATTTTTTGTTAAAAAGTTTTTTAATTCATACTGAACAGAGGTACCCCCAACCACAAGGAGCTTAAATATAAAGTGTATAAATTCTTCAGTAGCAACCGAATCTTGATTTTTTTATAGCGTGCAGCGGGGGCACGCTGATGGCAATATTCCTCGGAAAATCTTGTTGCACTATAAGCCAGACGTGTGCTTAAACCTTTGAGGATAAAAGGTGTGATGTTATACTCTTTAACTATTCTATTCTTAACAATCTTAATGTCATCATCAAATATAGCAGTAAGTATGTAGTTTCAGATAACGCAAAAAGAATTACTTTTATTTACGTTTGTGAATTGTGATGATGTAACATGTTTCGTAATTGTTCCCATACTTGCTTTAAATATAAGTAAATGTTATACTAAACTAGCTTTTGCCCGCGGCTTCGCCCGCGTGTATGTCGAAGTTTGTCAACAAACTTTTATCCCCTGTTTAACTTCATAAGGGGTTGAATTTCGAAATTAGGTAAATTTTATTTATAGTTAAACCTTCCTCGAGAACCACTTTATCCATTGGTGAAAACAGCATAAAGATCGGTGGAGTGCAGTTTTGAGTTAATCGCGAACAGACTGACAGACGCGGTGGAGGACTTTGTTTTATAATATGGGGAGTTATGATATGTCTAAAAAAGTAACATAACATATCAACACACGTGTAATCCTCGAAGGGTGAGGTAGAATGCAGATGTGTACCCAATAGAACACCCCCATTTCTCCAGTTATATTTAGGTCCCATGTAATAGGGGCCAGCCTATTGCCATCAAACGAACACACTGGATTGCACGAATCCGTAATGCGTGATTGCGACTAAGAAATTTAAATTTTTCAATCATTTATTTATGACGAACATTATTTTTCACTACATTAGCACACGACATCAATATAAACAACAAATAATCATAAACGTCAGCTAAATGAATCAAAGACATGATAATACATATAAACCTCAGAACTCTTAATAATAATACTTGCATACAGCATTTAGTTTATCTGTCATGCTATTCTTCAGCTACATTTCAAACAGAATATTTTGTTATTATCTATGTTTAACAAGCTTATTTTTTTGTGCAAGTCGATGACGAATATTTAACTAATTTTACATTTTAAACCCTCCTCAGTAAATAGTGAACGCAGAATAAATTATACCCATACTATGGTAATACATAAAATAATCCCGGGAATGGAACTCAGGTCCTTTTGCTCAGCAGTCACGCGTCGTATCATGGGGTTTACGTTTCGTCATATTTAGTAAATTGACATATAGATACACTACATCTACATAATATGTATATGTAGTTATTATTTATTTATATGGAGATCGTCATTATAATGAACTACGTCTATATTTCCAGCTAGTGGAGCGCGCACTCAAGCGCAAGCCGCTGGCGGACGCACCAGAAACCAAACAAGACGACTACAAGTCCATACTATTCCCTGAAGAAGAAACATTCGAAGACTTCGAGAAGGAACTCTTCTGCAGTTAAACCTAAGCTCTATCACCTAAACAATAAGCTTCAATATCGCACGCAGATAGAAGCATCTCAACGAAGGACAGACAATTATATGTTGAATTTGCCGTAGTATAAGGTTGAGATTGGAGTGATGCGTATATATGGACATTCCTGATGCGCTGATTGGTCGACTGCTCCTGGTGTCTACCAGTGCGGTGTTCGTTCTGCTGTCGTTCTGGGTTAACTCCTACCCTTTTATAGACGAAGGTGAGTTTACTTGCTTTGTATCCATTTTGCATTTCGAATTGAAAATAATAAAAAAAAACCTGTTACTACTACGAAAAAGAGGCACTTTCAAAGTCAAGTATTTTTGGTTACAATTCGAATTTCAATGAACGTTTTCATTCACGTTTATTTTAAAAGGTTAAATTTATATTTTTTCCATGCGACGCAGAGCCCGTCCCAGCTTTTTAGATTCTTTAGTTTTGCATTTAGAATACGAACTCCAAATAGAAATTTTCGAAATATCACGGTCATAGTAATTAAGTATTATTTGATTACTATGACCGTGAGTACACACGGCTACACATCAAGCTATACAAAACCAGTTAATCTTGGCCTCACTTTACTAGATCTTTTCGCACAATGAACGATCAGATTATACTGGTTTTGTATAGCTTGATGTGTAGCTGTGTGTACAGTTTGCTGCCGAGTTACGGCGACGTAATTTTCGCAGAAGTCTCGCTTCTCTTGAAGATAAAGCCCGAAGTATTAAGTCTTCTAAATATTCTCGTGGAATGTTCCAGATTCGGAGGTGTACAGCTTGGTCCCGGATCCGCAGTGGTTCTTACTGTTCTGCGGCGCTTGGGGACTGTTGTTCGTTGGAGGCCTCATGTCCTTCACACTGTACCACTTGCTGCCACATCTCTGACACCACGCTCGCTGCGCTCGCTCACAACAATCATGGTGCCGGATAAGAGTTCCTGGATTGTTATCGGTAAGCCTGCTCACATATTTTGTTTATGTCTGTTATTTTTAACCCTCTACGCAAAAACGACGAGGTGTTATAACTTTGACGTGTTTGTCTGTCTGTCTGTGGCATCGTATCTGCGGAACACAAAACCGATTATGATTTTGTTCTTTATGGTATAAACGGTGAATTAGACGAGAGCGTTCTTAGTTGTTTAAATAAAATTGATTTAGCCGTTTAATAGTTATGGAGGGTGTAAGTTACCACGAGTTTGCCAATCGTGTTTGACATTAACTAAACACGTTGTTTCCAGGTATATCCGGTGTGACCTGCGGAGGTAAGACCTCGCTGTCCAACCGACTCAAGGACAGTTTGGTCCCGGTCCATGTGTTCCACCAGGACAAGTACTTCTTCCCGGACGACAGTCCTAGACATGTGAAGTGCGACGGACTTGACCATAACAACTATGATATATTGTCCTCGCTGGATATGGAAGCCATGCATGCGGATATATGCGCGACTATCGAGGTAATCTGTCAAGATATCATTATCAATGTAGTCTCGCGATTCTCTACTTTGAAATAAGACCTATTTCGTAATATTGATGGCTTCCGAAAACGTTAAGGTGGGTGTTCCAGGGTAGCCCGCGAAATTCAAATTTTCTTACGTTTTTAGCGATTGGCAGGCCAGTGCTAGGTTGAGTAGTAAATGAGTAATTCATCAAAAGGTCATTCTTGACAGTTACATGAACTTGGAGGGTTGTAATGATGATTTTGATGATTATAATAGGGAATCGGACTGAGTCAAAAAAATATGATTCTGTTTACTCCGTCAGTTAGATTACTTATCGAAAAATATTGGATACGTGTTTTTTGTTTTAACGAATTAATATAATAACGAAAATTGACGAAGATAAAAAGCGTCGTGACGTCACTTGTGGGTAAAAAATGTACTGACATGTAACGTTTTCGAGGAGTTCACGAGTTTTCGAAGCACTGTATCGTCTTCAATTTTTGTTTAAGTACGTGAAAAAAGAAAAAATACGTGTAAGTACAATATTTTTTGGAAATCTATCTGACGGACTAATTAGTTTTTTTTGTCCGATCCCCTATTCTGTAACTGCATACGTCTTACAGCCGCGAATCATATTTTCACTAACATACAACCTAGCACTGGCCTGCAAATCGCTAAAAACGTAAGAAAATTTGAATTTCGCGGTCTACCCTGGAACATCAACGTTAAACTACATGAGCGCCCGTAGAGAACGCAGATAACCGAATTGATGAAAACAGCGCACGGGTCTTCAGGTAAATGCAACGTTTGCTCATCGCATACTGCCTGTGACTCGGAAAGCTAAGCCGTTGCTCTCTCGGCTGTCGTTTGTAGATCTTTGACAGTCGTTACTGGTAGTCAATGAACTCTGACAACCAGTCAACCAGCTGATGCTACTCTTACGGTCCTGGATTCGAATCATTTATTTATTGATTAGCACATACATTTGTTGTAACAGGTAAGACCCAAGCTAAGAAAAGTAGTCATACATTGTTAATAGTTCAGTCCCAAGTAACGGGTCTGGGTTAGAAGTATAAGTTACACAGTGGACAACGCACCTAGCCCTCTGGAATTCCGCCAAAGAACAAGTAAATATGTCCAAACGCCGAGACACACTATTTAGTGTCCTCATTGCACGAATCACAGGCGCAAACTTTAATAAGTAAGGTCATAGGTCGGGCCAAGTGTTATTAGATTGTTTATTTTTTTTTATTTTTTATTCAAAATGGGTTTACTCTTGACCTCAATCTTGCCCTAAGGGCAGAGATGAGGTCGACGATGGAACGAGTTTACCCAGAAGAAGCCTGTTTACTCGCGACTTAAATAGATTGGGGTTATATGAACTCGGGAATACCGACGCAGGCAGGGTGTTCCACTCCTTGGCTCTACGAATAATGAAAGACTTAGCAAAGCGCTTCGTTCGAATGTGTGGAACATCGACATGGTATGGGTGATAACCTGCAGTACGCCTAGTCTCTCGATGGAAGAAGGGAGATGGTGGGATCAGCTCGTGGAGCTCTTGCGCACACTCTCCGAAGTACAGTCTGTAGAAGACCGACAGACATGCGACTTTGCGGCGGTGGGCCAGGCTATGTAGCTTGTTTCATTATGTTTTTCTCACTATCAGGTAGTGGATTTGTGCTAAAAGGCTCTCCTTATTAAATGAAACTTTAACAAAACTAAAGAAATACACCTGTGCCTTTCTGTGTGGTAATTCTGTTTTCTCTTTACTGCTGCTCTATTATTTTCTAATTAATTTCGTTGCGGGATCCAAGACAGTTAATCGTTTCTCTGGGATTCTGTCTCGGTGAGTTTCCCACTGTTTATTTTGGCGCACAGGAGTTACAGTGGGCAGGGAATTGTGCGGTGGGTGCGTCACCTAACCCTTCAGGGATAACAAGCGTGATGTTATGTTTAGAAATAAATCCTTATTTATTATAATTTCAGGGTGAGGACAAGTCGCACGCTAAAGACACAACGGACGGTGAGCACAAGTTCAAGCTAGCCGGCAACAAGTTTCTTGTAGCGGAGGGTTTCACTGTGTTGAACTATAAGCCGATTATGGAGCTGTGTGATTTGAGGTGAGTCTTTCTTAGTTTTCAAACAACTTCAAAAAAAGTATAAAAGTAACTTCTTTGTGTTAGCGATTGGTCCCTTTCTCATCAAAATCGGTTCAGTAGTTTGGTGTTTTTTGTTCTTGGCCTATGTTGAGATGATGACATGAACTTCTAGATACAATAGTAGATTTTACAACAAGTGCACAAAACGAACCATTTTTATCCGAGACTTTTAGCAGCCCGCGCCAGCCAGCGAGGGCTGCACTTTCTTCTACAAAAAGATCAAACACTAGTAGAGTGTTATAAGTATGAATATATATGTTGTAGGTACTACTTCGTGCTCGAGTACGGCGAGTGCGTGTTACGTCGCTCGTACCGTCTGTATGACCCGCCCGACGTCGCGGGATACTTCGACCAGTGCGTGTGGCCCGAACATATCAAGTATAGAGCTGAGGTATGTACATATAGCTTGTATTACCGTCTGTACGAGCCGCCCGACGTCGCGGGATACTTCGACCAGTGCGTGTGGCCCGAACATATCAAGTATAGAGCTGAGGTATGTACATATAGCTTGTATTACCGTCTGTACGAGCCGCCCGACGTCGCGGGATACTTCGACCTGTGCGTGTGGCCCGAACATATCAAGTATAGAGCTGAGGTATGTACATATAGCTTGTATTACCGTCTGTACGAGCCGCCCGACGTCGCGGGATACTTCGACCTGTGCGTGTGGCCCGAACATATCAAGTATAGAGCTGAGGTATGTACATATAGCTTGTATTACCGTCTGTACGAGCCGCCCGACGTCGCGGGATACTTCGACCTGTGCGTGTGGCCCGAACATATCAAGTATAGAGCTGAGGTATGTACATATAGCTTGTATTACCGTCTGTATGACCCGCCCGACGTCGCGGGATACTTCGACCAGTGCGTGTGGCCCGAACATATCAAGTATAGAGCTGAGGTATGTACATATAGCTTGTATTACCGTCTGTACGAGCCGCCCGACGTCGCGGGATACTTCGACCTGTGCGTGTGGCCCGAACATATCAAGTATAGAGCTGAGGTATGTACATATAGCTTGTATTACCGTCTGTACGAGCCGCCCGACGTCGCGGGATACTTCGACCTGTGCGTGTGGCCCGAACATATCAAGTATAGAGCTGAGGTATGTACATATAGCTTGTATTACCGTCTGTACGAGCCGCCCGACGTCGCGGGATACTTCGACCTGTGCGTGTGGCCCGAACATATCAAGTATAGAGCTGAGGTATGTACATATAGCTTGTATTACCGTCTGTACGAGCCGCCCGACGTCGCGGGATACTTCGACCTGTGCGTGTGGCCCGAACATATCAAGTATAGAGCTGAGGTATGTACATATAGCTTGTATTACCGTCTGTATGACCCGCCCGACGTCGCGGGATACTTCGACCTGTGCGTGTGGCCCGAACATATCAAGTATAGAGCTGAGGTATGTACATATAGCTTGTATTACCGTCTGTACGAGCCGCCCGACGTCGCGGGATACTTCGACCTGTGCGTGTGGCCCGAACATATCAAGTATAGAGCTGAGGTATGAACAACTTGTGTATAGTGTCAACAGACCCATAGCAAACTCCTCAACTAAGCACTCTGTACATCAAACTTCAGTTACTCCACACAAAAACTATTGCTGGAAAACGACTTGTTATTGGGGTTATAAAACCATACAATAGGGGATCGGACAAAAAAAAACTAATTAGTCCGTCAGATAGATTTCCAAAAAATATTGACCACATATTTTTTCTTTTAAAAATGAAGACGATACAGTGCTTCGAAAAGTCGTGAAACGTCACAGGTTGATCCATTTTTACCAGACTATGACGTCAAAAGCCCCCTCTCCATGGTCTTTGACAAGCTTTATTTTCGTAAATTTTAATTAATTTGATAAAACAAAAAACACATAATTATCCAATATAAAAGATAATCTAACTGTCGGACTAAACAGAATCATATTTTTTTTTAATCAGTCAACTACTCTATTGTGTTGATGTTTTTTTTTTTTTTAAATGCATAGCATATTTAAAGTTGCGACATTAAAAACTTGCATTATATCTTTACCCGACTGCGGCGAAGCCCAAAAGGAGCGTTATTAAGTTATAACTAGAAGGTTCCCAGTTATGGTCCAGAACCAAAATATGATCGCAATGACGAGAAACTCAAGTGACTCTCAAGTTCGTGAGTGTACCGTATAGCCCACTACACACTGGGTTGTAGTGGTCTGATAACATCTGATAATCAGTGACTTCGTTTAAAATACTGTTACACAGCTGCATCCGGTTAGACTGGAAGCCGACCCCGACATAGGAAAAGGCTAGGGAAATGATGATTCTTCTCTCATCTTAACTTTATATTGTTTTCAGATCGAGCAAGACAAACGCGTCAAACTGGTAGACGGCACATTACCCAACGTGTACGATATCGTCATGGACGACCTGCGAGCGATGTACACGTAGCGGAACATACAGTGCAGGCTCACACAACAATTATAAGCACGGCATCAGATCAGCAATATCATCATTCCAGTCAAAACACGTCCACTGCTGGATGCGAGATGCACGGTGGCCTATGCCCAGCAGTGGACGTCCCACAACTGAACTGGTGGTCCACTGCTGGACATGGTCACACAGCCACATTGACCGGTCTCGTGCGTCTCACACAGAATAGCAAACGTCTCAAGTATCGCGATGTTGAGTGTACAGTGCGAGTGCTTATAAGTACGACGTGACCTTATTTATTATGTAAGTGGTACTCAGCCAGCGTTCGGATAGCCTCGGCTTGCCGCATTTTATTGTATACATTTATGATATGTGTAGATATTCCGATTAAGTGATAATATAACTCTTAAATCCAATTTTGAAATGCCACACCTGGTGACGAGTAATTTTTGTAAACCCAAAATGTCCTTAGGAGAAATCGAGCAGTTTGATGCTCTAAATCTCCACCTGCAAATTGTGGGTGTACTTTTAAATGCACCTTCTGGGGTCAAAAGGCGTGATTTTATAATACCGTACAATACTTCTGCAGTTTCGAAAAAAATACATTAAATAAATTGTATTAGTGCACAAGTAGTATATTAAAATATAAATAACAAGTATAAAATATACAACTTAAGCGATAGAAATAGTCGTGTTTTAACATTGTAATAGAGTCTATAATTACTCGTATATATTTTTCTATACATTCTGTACAAATCTGCTACACTACCCGCTATATACCGCAAGTCGCCTTATGTATGCAAAGTTCGCTTAGTCTTTATAATAATCTGATCATATACGGAAGATACTGTAAGAGTAAGACAGCGCTATACAACATCCATGAGTAAGAAAGAGACGGCTATATTTCATGAGTGTCTTCATTAAATAATCCTGCTACACTGATGTATATTTTATACAGAGTTATATGAAATGTCCGAATAAAGGTTAGTTCACACGAGCGGCGTTGATGCTAATATTGATACCTCATTTTATGAAAATTGGGTCAAAGTGGATACTTTAGAAATTAGATTAATTTACTCTCTCAATAACGATTATTGCAGTTTAAAAAAAAAATGTATCATAAACATGTTTTAATCAGAATTAAACGGTATAGCCGGGTTAAATAATCGAATATAATGTAGATGTCATGCCAAGGTTCAGATACGAGCACATGAAGCTACTACAATCTGTCTAATTTCTTTCATAGATTTTCAACTTTATCACTGAAGCATTAGGTTCAAAGTTAATTGCGAAAATTTGACGGTTATGGGTGATGTGCTGGCGTCTGTACTTACTTTGGCTTAGCTGTAGAGGCAGAAAGTTGAGTAAAACACAAATATATCATATGGAATCATTGCTTCGGGTTGGTTTTGTTCAATAAAATAAATAGCCGAGTGGAATGTGTTACCCCAAACACTTACCTAAACGCTAGACGTCACCGATAGTGTTTAATGGAAATTCTGAATTATTTCGATAGTTAGCGTTACCGCTCGTTCGTGTGAACTAGCTCTAAGTGTTGAGTGTCCGAGCGTTGTAGTCAATTGTATGTATTGTTAAATTATAACTTTTTCATAAACTTTGATCATGTAAAGTCAGTGTTTTATTTAATTAAAGTACCTATAATGTTTTTTTGTAATATTTTTAAGCTTCTTGATATTCCTTTCAATTAGCAAGGAATCAATTGAAAGCATAGATTGGTCGGCAACACAAAGGGCTAAGAAGGAACATGGGTGGTTTTTAGTCAGTAGAAGTCTGACACTCCCTGCCACTCCGTCCAGAGCTAGGAGTCATTTGATGATGCCCACCCTCCAAAAAAATAAAAAGTATACTCACACTCCGCCGTTATCGCAGAACTTGCGACTCTCCCTCGGCACAGCGGCGCGATGCTCGGCCGGTAGCTCAGCAGACGGCACTCCCTCACCGCGCGGCAGCACGGCGTGCGCGGGCTCGGACAGCGAACGTTTACTGCGCTGTTCCAGGCTGTGGGGATATAATACTACATTGTTACCTTAGGGGTGAAACGAACTTATTTAGTCCCGAGTCGGGGTTTGGCGCCTGAGCGCAGCGAGGGCGCTAATAGTTCAAGGGACTAAATAAGTCTTTAACCCGAGATAAACACTGTGCTTTTCATTACGAATACAAGGAAAGTTGATGGGAATAGGCTTGCGCCCAATTACCTAAATCAGTGAATAGGCTTTGCTTCTAATTACATTAGTTGATGACAATAGGCTCGCTCCTAATTAGATTAGTTGATGGCAATAGGCTTGATCCTAATTACATCGGCTGGGGGCAATAGGCTTGCCACCAATTACATCCGTTGATGGCAATAGGCTTGCTCCTAATTAGATTAGTTAATGGCAATAGGCTTGCTCCTAATTACCCAAATCGGTGGATGACAATAGGCTCGCTCCTGATTAGATTAGTTGATGGCAATAAGCTTGATCCTAATTACATCGGCTGGGGGCAATAGGCT
This sequence comes from Diarsia mendica, assembly GCA_949316265.1. NCBI lineage: Eukaryota > Metazoa > Arthropoda > Insecta > Lepidoptera > Noctuidae > Diarsia > Diarsia mendica. Next base: position 305,468 of record OX438910.1, read on the forward strand.
TGCCACCAATTACATCCGTTGATGGCAATAGGCTTGCTCCTAGTTAGATTAGTTGATGGCAATAGGCTTGCTCCTAATTACTGAAATCGATGGATGACAATAGACTTGCTCCTAATTATTTCGGTTGATGGCAATAGTCTTGCTCCTAATTACATTGGTTGATGGCAATAGGCTTGCTCTCAATTACCTAAATCGGTGGATGGCAATAGGGTTGCTCCTAATTACATTTATTGATGGCAATAGGCTTGGTCCCAATAGGGTAGTCGACCGACTAAAAAAAATATGATTCTGTTTAGTCCGTCAGTCAGATTATTGAAAAATATTGGATACGTGTTTTTTGTTTTATCAAATTAATAAAAATTGACGAAAATAAAGCTTGTCAAAGACCATGGAGAGGGGGCGTTTGACGTCATAGTTAGGTAAAATTGGACCAAGCTGTGACGTTTCACGACTTTTCGAAGCACTGTATCGTCTTCATTTTTTGTTTACGTGAAAAAAGAAAAAATACGTGTTCAATATTTTTTGGAAATCTATCTGACGGACTAATTAGTTTTTTTTTGTCGACTACCCTATTACACCAGTTGATGGTAATAGGCTTGCTCCTAATCACATTATTTTGTTGATGGTAATAGGCTTGCTCCTAATCACACTTAATTACATGATGGCATATAGGTTTGCTCCCTATTACAGTAAATAATTTGACAGCTGTCAGTAGAAAGCGATTCTTCCTAGGGCGGAAACTTTCAACCCGCTCCGCAGGCATGTTCTGACCTACTTTCAGAGTAATGATAAACTTATAAAAAAGAAAACATGTCATCAACTTGCTAGATTCACTCGTACCTGAAAAAATCGGTGGTGACACACGGACAGACGGACAAGAGTATAGGGTATAAGGGTTCCTTCTTTTACCTATTGAGATACGGAACCCTAAAAAAGGACAGTGTCACCTTACAAAACCCACTGCAGGGCAAAGGCCTCCCCCCCATGATTTCCAAATTTTGCGATCCAGGGCCAATGTGGACCACTGGTCGTTTGTTCTATCAAGCTCGTCCCGCCATCTCCTTCGAGGTCTACCACGTCGCCTTCTGACTGTGTCAGGGTTCCACAACATGGTTGTGTTGGCCCACAGCTCGTTGGGCATACGGCAGACATGGCCAGCCCAGTCCCACTTCAGCTTAGCGGCTTTTTGAGCAACGTCAGTGATTTGTGTTTTGGGAGCGCAGTGTGGTGTTGCGTATACGGTCTATTAGTTTAACGCTTAGGATACTACGCTCCTTGCACGTTGGCAAACCTTGAGCTTGGACTTTTGAATGTTTGTCAAAGACCAAGTCTGAGATCCATATGTCAAAATGGGAAGAATGCACATGTCCATGATTTTTCTTTTGAGTGACAGTGGAAGATCTCCTTTCATAAGCTCTTTCATGGACCAGTAGCTCCTCCAGGCATTTTCGGTTCGTCTTGCGACTTCCTTGTCTTGTCTTGCCTGGAAAGAGACTAACTGGCCCAAGTAGATGTACCTATTCATGGACATATTGCAATTCTTCACCATTTACTCGGATCTTGTGTTGGGTGGTGTTTGAAATCAGTTTGGTCTTTGACATATTCATCGCGAGTCCAACCAAGGCTTGCCTCACTGAGCTGGTTCAACATGAGCTCCAGTTCTGCCGCCGTGGAAGAGAATAAGACAATGTCGTCAGCGAAACGAAGGTTGGTTAACCAAGTAATTACCTACATTGCCCTAATTTGGCGGCAAAGCATATAATGGGTAATAGGGGATCGGACTGGGTCAAAATAATATGATTCTGTTTAGTCCGTAAGTTAGATTATCGAAAAATATTGAGGTGTTTTTTGTTTTCATCATCATCAGCCGATAATGTTCCTACTGCAGGGACTCAGGCCTCCTCTCTAGGAGAGGGATGGGCTATAATTCACCACGCAGGCTCAGTGCGGATTGGCAGATGTCACATGTCTTCGAATTTTTTGGTTCTAAGACATGCCGGTTTCCTCACGATGTTTTCCTTCACCGTTTTGAGAGCAGCGGTGATGAAATAAATTACACAAAGTAATGCGTTTGCCTGGGTTCGAACCCACGACGTACTGTCCGTAAGTCGGGGCCGACACCACTGGGCCACCGCTGATGCTCGTGGTTTTTTGTTTTATCAAATCAATATAAAATGAGGAAGATAAAACGCGTCAAAGATCTTGGAGTGGGGCTTGAAACGTCACTTGTGTCGTCAAAATGTACTATCATATGACGTCACACGAGTTTTCGAAGCACTGTATCGTCTTCATTTTAAGTTTACGTGAAAAAAGAAAAAATACGTGTCCAATAATTTTTGGAAATCTATCTGACGGACTAATTAGATTTTTTTTGTCCGATCCCCTATTGCACCTACAGGAGTTGAGGGCACTAGATCTCACCGGTTGTGTTGTATGTCGGGCATGGGCGCGCTGGGCACGTGCGCCACGCGCGGCAGTGTGTCGTCAGCGCGCAGTACTGGCAGCGTGCGGGATAGGAAGCGGAGTGTTTGGTTGCGGATCAACTCGCTGCGAACAGAACATTGGGTACACACATTAAAAGAAAAATATTTATTTGTCGCAGATACTCAGGGGGGAAAAGTGGAATAAGCCATACATGACGTACCTAAGTACATGAAAGGACAGAAAATGAAACAATAAACACACAATGATTACAAAAAAAATAGGTACAACAGGCCAGAACAGCAAAAAAAAATTAACAACTTGCACGTCGTGACTTATAGTTAGAGGACCGCAAACTTAGTATCTGGGAATACAGCTTTCCATTAGGCCCGTAGGATTCCCGGGGATTCCATATGGAAGTTGAGGATTGGAGGTCTCCTATAGAGATACAATACAATACAATACTCACAAGGGATAGGGCTCTCCATTAGGGTTCTGCCCCATAGGGTTCAAGGGTATGACCCCTCGGTTGAGGTCTCCGCACAGGTTGTTGGCGGACACGTGCGGTTTGTTGGACTCGACCTCCGCGCACGATGACGTCACTTGTCTGTACGGCGGGGGACGCACTCTGAAACACAACATATTTCGGTTAACTTGGGTTACTATAAGACTTTGTGCAGCAATGGGGTTGTGCAGGTTATCTAAAGTAACAGATATAAAATTGTTAGAAAGAACACACTCTAGCTTGTACCTATGTCTATAGAAACGCCTTACCGTGTATAGGAAGTCTGTATTAAACTTATGAGCTTTTTATTTCTCCTTCACTTGAATGACTCAAGGCCTGAATACCTAACTATACCGTGAAGCTATCAAATTAAGCATACTTTCATTGTAACTTTAAGCAAAAGTTCAAGTCACGAATCAGTCAAAAAGAGTTCACAGATCCCGCCCATATTCATAGTTCATCAATCATCTCTTTTGATACACAATCTGTGTAATTTGTATTGTTACAATACGAAGCACATTTAATGACGGACAGATGTCAATACAGCTTCACATTAGACCGGCAGATGTTAGTGAAAGTGAATGCGAGACACCTCGCCTTTGCCGCGTTGTCTGTCGTATGTTCAAGACTTCGAGAGTTACTAATTGTGCATCCAAGTCTCGGCTTAGAGGTTTTACGAATACAATAGCATTTGGTGTAAGTGGAAATAACTTTCGCAAAATTTAAGATTTGAGAAAAGTCTGCTGTAAAGCGGTGAAAATCTACTTAAATAAATAAAATTTAAGTGTCGGTTTGTAATTTCAAAATAACAGCTTTTTATTGCTCAGGATAGGCCATATTTTATTAATTATATTCAGTAAAATTTTGCATGGAAGATTCTCAGTGGGAAAGGAGTCTGCCAATACCGTATCATGCCAAAACCGTGCTATGATGAGCATGTCACGCGCGTAAACAAACATGGTCCGGACTACTACGCCCGAAAGAACCTAACGTAGGTATATCCACAGCATATTATATACATACCCGTTTATCACGGGTTTAGAAAGAAGATAAATAAAATAATGTCATAGGTATGGGTGTAGCCATAGAAAACACATTTGTCCAAATGTGGTTCCTATAATATCAACTTGATCTCTAAATTAACTCTCTCATCTTCATCAGTGAACACAGTTAATTATTTATATGACATGTATATATTTAAAATATGCGTTATTTAATATTCTACCATTTTTTAATAATGGTTAAGGTACTGATTAAAATTTCAGGATTTTATGGAAAAAAAATGAAGCATAGACGGAAACCGTATATGAATTAACTTTTAATTTGTGAGTAAAAACTGAAAAAAATAGAATAATAATTTAATTTGTGTTTATAAACTTGAAGTTAGTAGTCTGAGAAAGCGCCCATGATGTTCATAGCACATCGGCAACGATTCGGCATGCTCAGAACAAGGTTGTCAATGTCTTGCTGCGGAATATTGTCCCATGTCCTTCTGAGGTGCGCAAAAAGTTGATCTTCTGTAGCCAAATTTTCAGGAACTTCCTTCAGAGCTCTTCTTTGCAGCATATCCCACGCATGCTCAATGGGATTTAGATCTGGCGATTGAGCAGGCCAGTCTAAGGCCCTAACATTATGTGTATGTAACCAAGCTGCTACCGTTCTCGCCGTGTGTGCCCGGGCATTGTCGTGCATGAGCAGGAAATCTTGCCCCATTTGTGTTCTGTGGGGCAAGATTACGGGCCCCAGCACCTGTTGGACGTATCGTTCTGCCGTCATATTGCCCCGCACCCAAACGTGATCCGTCCGTCCTCCAAGACGAATTCCTGCCCAAACCATAATTGTTCCTCCTTGGTATAGGTGAACTTCCTGAGGGTTCTGGAGACGGCTCCATCGTCCAGGAACTCGCCAAACACGCGTCCTTCGTGAATCTGGATGGAAGCCGAACCTGGATTCATCCGTGAACAGCACATTGGACCATTGCTCACGGCCCCAGTCCACGTGGTTCCGAACCCATTCTAATCGTCGTCCACGATTGCCTCTCCGTAAAGGTGGGACCCGGAGTGGTCTACGAGAGCGTAGATTGCTTTCATGCAGTCGCCTTCTTACAGTTTGGTCACTCACAAGCACTTGGTATTCCACTCGCAGCCTTTGGACCAATTGAGTCGCCGTTGCATTTGGTTGAGCTCGCGCAGTAATTTGCAAAAATCGGTCTTGTCTGGGGGTAGTGATGCGACTTGGCCCCCGGTGCCTCTCCGCTACTTCACCTGTGGCACAATAGCGTGTCCACAATCTTGAAATTACATTTTGATGGGTCCCTATGGCCTCAGCAACATTACGCTGAACAGATCCAGCTTCCAGCATTCCCACAGCTCGTAACATCTCCGCCCTCGTCAAATGTCGGCGTTGCATGGCTACAATACCTCAATATTAACTTTATCTTTCGTTTAAAAATGAAAAAAAACTGTAACTAAACGTAATTCGTATTGTTTTCTAAATTTCGCACAAATGAAAATTCCCTCTCCTATACATCAAGACATTTTTATGCCACCGAAACAAAAGAATTTTCAAAAATTTGAATTTGGAATTAGTCTGAGATAAATTACAAACAAATCGGTGTATTAAAGATTCCAATGCAGCCAGTACTTTTCGAGTTATTTAATTGAGTATGAAATATCCCTAGACCGTGTTGAGGTGTGTATCAACTGTTGATGCTCATTTAAACGAAAGCATAACTTGTACGATAATGTGTAGTTTCATACAATCTTGATGATCTTTAGTGAAATCTGAAATGCATCTAACACTCGATGAAAGTGTAAAGTATTACCTATAATATATCGTGCAAACATTATGTATTATGACTGCAGACAAATTATGTATCTATCTAAGTACTGATATTAATTTAGCAGAGAAAGTTGTTCGGAAGTAACAAGTGTATGAGAAGTGTTCGGTAGTGTTCCGTCCGTGTGCCGGTTGAAAGTTGAAATGTAATCATTGTTATGTGGTTCTTGACTCCAGTCGCTTGTTTTATTTAATAAAATATGACAATCGTGGAAAGTTACGTCATAATACGTAGCAACTTCACGCTTAAAATTCTTTAACCCGATACAAATGTATGAGGTGAAATGAGGTCCTAGTTTCGATTCCCGGTTCGGGCAAAGTGTTATTGGGTTTCCAAACAGGAATTACTTGTAGCAGTCACGGAGTCTGAATTTGTGCCAGATTATTATAAAGTCAAAGTCAAAAATATTTATTTCAAGTAGGCCAGTAACAGGCACTTTTGAATAGTCGAATTAAACTAACTGCGGCACTCAGAGATATCCAACGATTGCTCAAGCCGCCACCCAGCAAAGGCCTGACATAGTTTTGTATGACAAAACTGCCAAAAACCCTTACTAAGCGACGGCCCAAGCAACCACTGAAGCTCTCCGAGTGCGGCAGTAAACTACTGAACTACTGAAGCTAAATAAACTAAGCTACAGTCCCAGTCACAAGGCATAATAACTCGTGAGTGTACTGTAGTTGCCAATTCCAAAGCGTTGGTCTCATGAGAAGAATGGCAAGAAACTTCATGGACACTCTTTTAAAATCGTTTGGGTTTACAATATGTTCAAGGTACAAACATAATCTTGGTATAATACACACATGAAGACTATGCAGATTAGTGTTTGAGATGGTCTTTTGAAGAAAGCACCACACAGATTTGAGTGGACCCGTCCAGTCAGTGCAAGCATTTGTCAGTTATCGTGGAGCTCGACTTATAACTCAAGGAGCTCAACGTCACGACGAACAATACCAAAGAAAGGACATTTGGGTGAGTCGCTTAAAGTACTCAAACTGCCAAACAATCGTTAAAATTAAATAAAAACCCACACGGTCCTCACATTCACAATATGAAAATAATAATAAAATACATGAAGATCATGCAGATTAGTGTCTGAGATGGTCTTTTGAATAAAGCACCACACAGATTTGAGTGGACCCGTCCAGTCAGTGCAAGCATTTGTCAGTTATCGTGGAGCTCGACTTATAACTCAAGGAGCTCAACGTCACGACGAACAATACCAAAGAAAGGACATTTGGGTGAGTCGCTTAAAGTACTCAAACTGCCAAACAATCGTTAAAATTAAATAAAAACCCACACGGTCCTCACATTCACAATATGAAAATAATAATAAAATACATGAAGATCATGCAGATTAGTGTCTGAGATGGTCTTTTGAATAAAGCACCACACAGATTTGAGTGGACCCGTCCAGTCAGTGCAAGCATTTGTCAGTTATCGTGGAGCTCGACTTATAACTCAAGGAGCTCAACGTCACGACGAACAATACCAAAGAAAGGACATTTGGGTGGGTCGCTTATAGTACTCAAACTGCCAGACAATAGTTAAAATTAGAGAAAGACCCACATGGTCCTCACATTCACAATATAAAAATAATAAAATATTTGTCATATAGATTGTAGATTGATGGCCATAGGCTCGATCGCACCCTATAGGTAGCACTTAAAGTAACTAGCGATATGTGGGTGAGTACTATTAGGTACACCTCTGCCTCACAATTCGGGTATTACAAGCGTGATCTTACGTGGGACAACGCATAAAAAAAACATCAAGAATAATGTCTTTGTCGGCGCATCGAATTCGTTGTAAAGTTTGACTTTGAAGAGCGTCTTTACCAAACTCATCAGTCTTTACGGTGTCCTATGTTTATATTATGACAGTCTCTGTGTAAAAACTCGAAGATATTATATTGCGTTCCAATAGGGATGCAGACTTTTTAGATGGTTCAACAAACACCACTTCTGGATTCCCAAAAAGTCAGCCTGCAGCCCATGCGTACAGGTTTCATCAACTATGTTCTAACGAATAAATCTAATTTCTGCCAAAGAATTATTTCGGATGAATCCTTTGTAACTGTAGTATCAAGTTCTATGTCTCACCTTGGCGGCGTGGCGTTAGGTGACTCCACAAACGCGTAGTACCCCTCGGGAGGCTCCTCTGTATCCTCCAGGGTTTCATCACGGGGCTCAGCTGTCGTTTCCGTGGGGGGTGCTGTTGGTTCCGGCAGGACCAGCCGTGTGGTGATGCATAAGATCTGAAGAGAGAAGGAGGAATTGTTAGATTGAATCAGTTTCACAACAAATGGTGACTGTACTGCGAACAAACGCTATAGTTTGATTGAGGATGTAGATAATCGTCTCACACATTCGTTATAGGACAAAGTTTGTATCGTTAGCAAACCCACTCTATCGTGTAGCAGCGCAGTACAAAAAATACTGCAGCGCTATAAATGAAGTAAATGAGGAATCTCACACCTTCTTTCTTATACCCCTAAGTAGTAGTTTATATAAGTGGTATTTTCGAATGTATTATTTTGGCTGATATACACGTTTCTATTACGGTATTTGGGTGGCAATTAATTGTAACACTATATCATTTGATGATATCCCTTGCACGCGACTATAACACTACTTCACGGCAAGTCTGATGGGAATTCATTTGATGGATACGTTAGTGTATCGTTGTTAATGTATGTTCGTCACGCCATCGTCATCTCAGTAACGGGAGCCGATGTGTTGCTATGTGATAGCCGTCAGCTAAGCATGTACTTAGCTTCATTCATGAACATGTAGACGGGATCATACGGTCTACGACCTACCCTAATCTTTTTACCTGTCGTGTGACATGATGACCAAAATCTGGACAGGTCTAATTAAATCTGTGTGGTTCTTTGAGTTCTTTCTTAAGACCGTCTCAGATGTTAATCTGCATGATTCTCAGACATGAAACTTGTATATTGTACAGTATGTTGTTTGGCCTTTTAAAGCTCTGAGTTTGTTTCAGAATGCCACCTGCTGCGATCCTTAGATACAGGTATGGATTCGTCTTAGTTTGATTTAAACTGTTAGGATATCTGTTATATAGGTACTTCTAATAAACACTTTCGCGTTTGTAGCTTTACTAACAGTTGGTATTCATAAAAAGGCTGTATAATATGTTAACCAAATTACCTTGTTATGGTATATTTAATGCGTTATTTACATACATTAGCTACAAATGAAGGTTTACGCGCGTTTAACGGTGGTTCTGGTCTGCGTGGTACAGAACAGGGACATTCACCCCACCGCCCCGCACGCCGTGTGAAGACGAAAGTGGAACAGACAGACATTCTAGATTTTATGAACAATTAACTTGAGAAACATGAAATTAAACTAAATGGATGAGGAGCAAAGGTCTTGGGACACGGGACGAACCAACATGATAGTATGAAATCGAAAGATGGTTGTAATAACGACCTACTTATGATACCTGCGGATAGTAATATTGTCTGCTTCTATAGGGATCCACCTTTTCTGTCTAAGTCCGAATATTGAGAATATATAAGCTTACAGAGATGTAAAGAAGGAAGACTAAGTTGCTGAGGTGACTAAACATAAAATGGAATAATGTTGCGCAAGCTTTCTTTCACTATTAATTACTGTCAGTGATGGACTTATCAGAAGCTTTACCTGCCTACTTGTTAACTACTCTAGGACAAGTCTTAAACTGTGCTACCCTTTTATAACTATCGTAAATCTTATTACTTACATTTATCTTATCTTTAGCTATTTCTCCTTTTACGTTATCAATTTCTAATCTCAACCCTGTTTTACTAATCTCCCTACCATCTATTTGTACCGGGACACTGACCTAAGCACTTTGTGTATTTAGTTCTGGTATCCAATTACTGAGGTATTCAGATATTTAAACGATGTCCACTTATAATATTAACTATGTGGTTTAATTCGCAAGATAAATCATTTATTTTGATTAGGTCATTCTTTCTTTCTTCTACTTCCTCAATAAATTAGGTCAATAGATGCCCAAATTCAAAGTATTTATTTCAATTTGACCATTATGCTCTTGAATGTCAGAAAAACAAAGAAAACGAAGCTACAGTTCATAGTCACAAAGCATAAACTTGCAAGTAGAGAAGTTGTTCCTTCCTAAGAATAGATCTTTAAGGAGAAGAAAAGACAAGAAACTCCATGGATCTAATGAAAGTACCTATTGTTACAAAATCTTGGAAAAAGGCACCTTTAAACCTTAGAATTGAAAAAAAATGGTAAATAGGATTCACAATGGTATATACTTACGTTGTATATACATGAATTCAAAGTATATGTGACTGTGGGAAAATGGTATGGCTTAAAAGGAAGTGGCTCATGAGATTACGACTAGAGAAGAAGACACGCTTAGCCGACTCTAAATAAGTTAAGATAAGGTATGAGAATGAATGATGCTGGTATAAATTAATTTAATTTTAGACCGACTAAATATATTACCTACTACTACAAATAATTGCAGTAGAAACAGTACTGTATGTGTAGAGCATGTTTACATGTTTGAAAGCCAAATCGCGATCGTACGCGTCGCTTAGGCATTCGGCACACAGACGCGATCCCGCGATAATCTAGAGCCGACCGCGGCCGCGCCACTGTCCCACTTCTGTGTGTGGCACACTTGCCGCTTGTCGCGGTTCGCGGACAATGTCGCATTGTTGCCGCGTGACGCGAGACGTGAGCGACAAGCGTAAGTGTGGCGCACGCCTAATTTTTAGTTCATAATAGATAGGTAGATGCTTTATATTTCATTGTAAATTTGGCATGATTTGTTGTATTTCGGTGAATGTTCTGAGCTTTCGTTGGCTCAGCTGCATTGTTCGTTGCACTTGTTTTTTTTTTTAACTTTGTCCCAGTATTGAGTAAAGGCCTCATCTCTTAGGCATGCGTGCATCACAAGCGTGGTATAATCAATGTTCTCTATTGATTACCACGCTTGCTCAAGACGGGTTAGTGAATCTAGACTAATAATATTAAGAGACCAGCTTTCCTCACAATTGGCTTATGTCAATGCACCCACAATCTTTCTCACTAAATAAACATTTTTTTGATGTGTAAAATTTATATATGGCGTTTATGTCTTTTGTAGGGAATGTTGAACTGCCGGCTTGGTAGGCGACTCGACCGCTGGAACTCGCCCGGTCCAGGCTAATTGGTGACGATGCTTGTCAAGCTACATAGCCTGGCCCACCGTCGCAAAGTCGCATGTCTGTCGGTCTTCTACAGGCTGTACTTCGGAGAGTGTACGCAGGAGCTCCACGAGCTGATTCCACCATCTCCCTTCTTCCATCGAGAGACTAGACGTACTGCAGGTCACCACCGATACCTAGTCGATGTTCCACACATTCGAACGAAGCCCTTTGCCAAGTCCTTTATTATGCGCACAGCCAAGGAGTGGAATTCCCTGCCTGAATACACTCGAATACTACTTCGACTTGAATATGAACTCGGAAAAACCGACGCTTCTTCTGGGTAAGCTCGTTCCATCGTCGACATCATCTCTGCCCTTAGGGCAAGATTGAGGTCAAGAGCAAGCCCATTCATGAAAAAAAAAAAAAAAAACTTGCTGCAAATGAATTGGGATGCGGATGAGGGCAAGAGAGTATGATGAACCGGGGATACCTCCACACAAATTGTACTGAAGTATAATTATTATTAGTACGGCACGCAACCGGTCCACAAACAATCCAGTTTGACTGAAGTTTAACACTTTTACATTATTGATGACCTCAGTCATTCCTCCACTTATGTAGTAGTAATTATAAGTACTAGAACACCTGCTCCACTTCCAAGCTCGCAAGTGGTCGCGTGCGAGTGCCGCGGGTCGCCACACCGGCCGGCCGTAGGGAGTCGTCCCAGACGGACCGTTAACGCACTGACCCGCATACCTTGCCAGCGATACACTTGCGTTAGAGCAAGCATAGCGCACAACTTGTTGCTATTAGACAGTCGGACTCATTATTACGCGTAGCTATTGCCTATCTGACCTCCACAACCCAGTACCCGTTGCTAGGTATCGATACCACAGCGAACTTGGCTTCTGACCTTGCACCGACCCAACGAAAGACTGTACAGTAAGTTCTATTGATATGTGGAAGGAAACAAGTTCAAACTTTAGCTGTGCGCATAATAAACGTGGAGGAGAAGCTAACTTTAACCTTTTTTACGCCAGAGCGTTAGACGCATGGCGCACCTCCCACGGCAAGGCACAAAAATCTATTAAATCATTATTTTATATTATTTCACACTATTTTGAAACAGCAGATAAAAGTAAAAAAAAAAACGGTTTTTGTCGTCTATAGACGTCGGTGGCGTATTGGACACGTTTTCATTTGTCGTCTATACTTGACTGTGGCGGTCAAAAGGTTAAAGTAGTCTAAGTTTTTCGGTGCTTCTCATAATATCTTTTTGTTTGACTTTTCTACTATTTGCCTAGCAATATGTTGTGCCACATGAACTTGTTGCATGATTGACATAATAGCCATATTCTTTTGTCTTTTTTAGGTTATCACTGTACAATAATTGGTGTTAGGACTCAAACTACTCAAACATGAGAAATTATAAATTAATTACTATTCTATTGTTCATGTATACTGTTTGGTATTTAAAGGGTGAATGCTTGCAACATTATTATTTCTTGGCTTATAGTCAACCTCCGAAATTATTCAATTATCTTCAAAAACAATAATTTTGATGATGTCTTATTACTACTTAATAACGTTGACCGTGTTGTTAGTGTGACTGGTACAGCTACCACGCTTGGTGCCCACACCCGATGTATGAGTTTCCTACAGTTATTATTCCACAATCAATTCCATCGGTAACGGTGTCAAATTAATTTTAGTAATAACTGCTATTATTTGAAGTTTCTATTTGGTAGTTTCTATTCTTGGGAACATAATTTTCAATAATTTGCTGTAGACAAGGTTGAATGTGAAAACATTAATTTGAAGCTTGTTAGAGCCAGGTGAGGAGAAATTAGTTAGTAACTAGAAATTTTAATGAACATGACAAAAGTAAATTGTATAAAACGAATTCAAGAAGGATAATATGGTAAGAAAGAAGGTGTCTCATGAGGTGACGACTAATAGAGAAGTATGAAAGATGACATGCTGCGCCGACCACTAATGAATTGGGATAAGGGCAAGCGAATTATGATCATCATCATCATCATTTCAGCCAAAAGACGTCCACTGCTGGACATAGGCCTCTCCCAGGCGTCGCCACATTGACCGGTCCCGTGCGTCTCTCATCCAGCGTGTTAATGTTACTTTGATTTATTCATACAAAGTCCAAATCTGAAAGATCAAGAAATTTTAACGACATTTGACTAATGAGGCAGGCCTTTAAAAGCTCATTTTAGATAGCTGGACTATAGCTAGTCCCAATATGGTCAAAGAGGTCAGGCTGCTTTGAAGCATGAAAGGACATTTAACCAATTTTTAACCAATGTCGATGATCTTATTTCCTCTTTTGTTTCGACTACGGTACATTGGTTTACTAGGCTAATTTAATGACGATCATTGAAACTAGCTATGGTAGCGCCATTAGATTCATATTTACCTTCCTCATTATTAGCTTAGTTAGAAACTACACAACTACTAAGAAAGACCACATCAATGTTCCACGCACTGTTTCCTTCAAAAATATAATAAAAATCTCCTCAGCCTTATAAAGTATAAACGATTCTGTCATCAAACCTACATAGTCAGGTAACTGTAAAGATGGAGCTTGCGACAGCTCCAGCTGTTGGCTCATAACTGTCACACGTATTTAACCGCGGTTGTCGGCAACCACAACATTATACCTGCCTCCTGGCACCATCTCTTATCCCAAAGTATTAAAGCTTATTTTAGCATGATCGCGATCTCTGATATTTGTGTCATCTTTTGGTGAAGGCTCCCATGTAATTGTAGTATCAGTTTAGGGCTAGGCTATCATGGCTCTTATGTCTTAGGTATAAGAGTGATGTTGGTGTGTATTTGGTGTCGTATTCATGTCATCTTTAGGTGGTCATTAGCGAGGGTTACCAACCGTGGTTTGTGTTACGTTGCTCTGCCATTCATGGATTAATGTTCTCGTTAGTGGAACACTTTTTAGTAGTTGGTTTACTTTTATTTTTGACACTATTCCTGCATTGTTTTGATGAATTTCTTGACTTATCGTAACCACAGGTGCATCGACTGAAACTTAAGAAAGTCTGCCACTAGGAAAAGTAATACCGCATGTAGTAGAAGGGTTTAAAAAAAACATGAACGGACTGCGCGAGTAATTATAAAGCTAGAAACGATTTAAAGCTTTAATACCAACAAACAATAGAGACGCATATAAGCAAACATATTTGTGCATTTGCATGTTAAAATGATTGACGTCCAGTGTCCACACTATTGTAGACAAAGAGTTAATTAAAATTCAAGTAATTTATTAAATTTTTAAACCATTTCTATGCACTTTTAAATGTCAAGGAGTCCATCAGAACAGTTACTCGAAGACTTTTCCGAAACGTCTCCCTATGGAGAACAACGAGCAGGAATTTCGATGGACGCTCTTTTAAATCATGTAAGATAATAAAACATTCATCATCTGCCTAGCCTTTTCCCAACTAGGTATATTGGGGTCGGCTTCCAGTCTAACCGGATGCAGCTGAATACTCGTATTTTATTTTATTTTATATTTTTACTTTATTTTAATTTTAGTTATTTTTGATTTTTTCTGTATACGTGGCGTCACCAATGGGCCCTATCAGAATACCAGCGCTGTGACATTTGTGATTTGTCATAGATGTTACAGCACCATGCTGAGATAGTGGCCCTTTGGCTTCGCACGGGACTTTTTCAAATTATTATGTCCTAATTTTAAGTGTTTCTCGTAATTATGTTTACCTTGTTAGCTTTTAATTTTTTTGTCAATTTGGTTTGTCCTGGTGTGAAACCAATAAATAATTTTTCTTTCTTTCTTTCTATTTTACATGGAGCGACTGCCTATCTGACCTCCACAACCCAGTTAATACTAGGTAAAACAATAACCTTTGGTAAGACTGGATGTCAGAATTTCAGGTCACTGACTACCTGTAACGACTGCAAAAGATCTATATTATATGGCAGCCGGGACCAACAGCTTAACGTGCTTTCCGAGGCACGGAGGAAACTCGGTATAAAATATTATTTATTTTATTTTTTTACAAAATCTAAGAAAATGTCCT
This sequence comes from Diarsia mendica, assembly GCA_949316265.1. Classification (NCBI taxonomy): domain Eukaryota; kingdom Metazoa; phylum Arthropoda; class Insecta; order Lepidoptera; family Noctuidae; genus Diarsia; species Diarsia mendica. Next base: position 320,479 of record OX438910.1, read on the forward strand.
GAGCAAAGTTACAGAGGACCTCAGGATATTCATCCTTCGGAAATTGACTCCCTAAAAGTTGAAATGGCAAGAAAGGATGTGTCTGAAAAAATTACGAGTAACAGAAAAGTATGGAAAAAGAAGATTTGCTGTGCCAACCTCAAATACATTGGGATAGGTAAGGGCAGGAGAAGCATGATAAGATATTATGAAATCTCTGGTAGCTTCGATAAGTGCCACCCTGCTATAAAATAATCACTTTCATCAAGGCAGTGTGACGCCTGTCGCAGCTGGTTTCCTTTTCGTTATCACAACGCGATATTATATTGTAGCGACACACATTTTTTACTCGACACCACTAAATTGCACTTTCATGCGTCGCGAGAGTTTTTTGTAATACTTTTTTCTCATAAAATATTGAGGTTTTAAGCTGCTTTAATGGTTTATGAAGATTGTTTAATTAGGACTTATCTCTTGTTAGCTGGCACGCATTGAATTTTATGACTATTTTTAACTGAGTCAGTAAAACCATTGACTTTACTTTCTGTAGACTTTTAATAATGATGTCTACCGTGTGTGTTTATTTTCTACTCTTTTACCATCGATTTGTTCATTGCCTGTATTACTACTAAAGTATCTATTTGAATTATTTGTTTCTACTACTATTATTCTTTATTACATAGTACTTTAGTTTCATCCAGGTTTGATTGTAGCAGGTGGTATTCTATAAATTCTGCCTACGACTATTGGAAAAAATGAGTATCGTGGTGGATTTAAATTTGATAAGTCGATGATTTATTGAATGTGACCCATTTTTCAAAGCTAGCCATCGAATACTATCAAAACCTGCCAGTACGAATCTATTTATTTGTCTTCCAATTATCACCACAGCGTCATGGGTGAATTTCCCAAATGACTTTTTTTTTTGTCTTCGGTGAAATTAGTATTTGAAAAAAGGAATATTGTTCTGAATTATTTTTTTTAGTATTCAATAGATAGTTATTGCGTTGTGGCAAAAATATAATTTACCTAGGACTATTACAAAGGTAGAAAATATATACATAAACCTCTATTTTTTTCAAATCGGTGCTGTCCCTCTACTTTTTTTACAAACAAAAAGCTTAATACACTAATAAAAATAAGTAAGTTAAGGATATAACTTATTCTATTTCATAGAATATTAGTTATATTATTAATATATACCATATTTTATTACATAATTAACGATTATTATTACTGAGAGGCACAAACGTACTTGTCCTGCGAAATGTTCTCATATCACTGGACAAAAGTAATTTAAACCTAACTTTACATCGACAAGTCCGACAGCGTCCCCACCCCAATTTTATTTCTCTCGTTAGTGTGTGCTAGTGCGCAGTCAAGACGGACGTGTGTCAAATCGCTGCATATTCCCGCCAATAACGTAAGTACGCCATTTCAGTTGCTCCCGGACAATTATTTTATATTATCGGTGGTTGCATTTTTCTAGTGTAATGAGTAGTTTCATTATTGTTGTTTGGTTCTAACAGAGGTAGTAAGTGAATTAGCTTCATTGACTGTTATTGAATTTATCCTAGATATTATGCATTTTTTCTAATTTTCTAAAAATTGTGTTATTTCTCACGTCGCTGTTCTCATATCGCTGTAATCGGTGGTCTTTATTACCACCGATGTGATAACTTACACCGAAATGATGAGAAAAAATCAATCGGTGTCTTATATCTAATATCGGTGTTTTGATTCCTGATCAACGCACAGTTTGGTCACATCGGTGGATTGCTTTATCATATCGGTAGATATTTTATCATCTCGGTGAGTCGTTTTATCATATCGGTAAATCCCGTGTCATTTCGTTAAGTATACAAAGAAACAATGGAACATACAAACATACATCCAAACACATACATTATATACATACATATACACCGTTAAATTTCGGTCGTTTTAATCCCATGGCTGGTCGATCTGGTACATGGAACACTATCGATTTGTAGCGATAAAATCAAAAAATAAAGTACCTTTTTTTAAACTCGTATTAGGATAGATTATCATATCGCTGGATATGTACATCATTTCGGTGGATAAACTTATCATATCGGTGTACAGAAAAATAATCGGTGCCGGTTTATCATGTCGGTGGAAACCAGAATTCAAACTGAATTTTCTCTTTAGTCTTAAATGTTACGTTGATGATATTAAATTTGGGGATATTTGATATCCTAAAGATTACATAAAACCTGAAAAATATAAAAAAAAAACATAAATGAAAAAGTTCACCGATATGATAAAAAAAATGGCATTTGTTGAAATTCACCCTCATACTTCACACCAGCTTGCCCGGCCACCTGTACACCTGTGCTGTACTAACGTTATGCGTAACGTTACCGTCCGCGCACGCGCCGCGTGGTGCCGTTACTCAGCAACCAGAGCGCGACACCCACGACAACCGGATCTTACACCCTATGCGATGATTGTAGGAAAATTGAAGTATTTTTGTGAAATTGGTGCAGGGACGTGGATGGGCACAAATAAAGAGAAGTGGAAGAAGAATGCAGTGCTTTCTTGATATGAAACAGCCAACCCGAACCGTGCAACTTTTCTCAACGTTACAAGTAAGTGTCTATGTAGGCCTATGCGAAATAAAATATTTAAATTTTGAAAATCAAGCTGTGACACTAACTGGAGCTAGAGCTTTCATAACATTTAATAAAGGAGGGATTTAAAAAAATCTTTACAACTGCTTTATGGGAAATAATGTTGCTTATAAAGGTCCGAATGGAGCGTAGCTTGCGCAAGACGGAGTACCAGTTTTCGGGCGTATTTTCAACCCGATCGGAAAGTTATTAATATTAGTCCTACAATTCCGAAAGTTAGAACATTCTTTAGGAAATTTCCTCCCCTTTTTAGGGTTCCGTAGTCAACTAGGAACCCTTATAGTTTCGCCATGTCTGTCTGTCTGTCCGTCCTCGCTTAATCTCTGTGACCGTTAGCACTAGAAAGCTGAAATTTGGTACCAATATGTGTATCAATCACGCCGACAAAGTGCTAAAATAAAAATTGGAAAAAAATGTTTTATTAGGGTAGCCCCCCTATATGTAAAGTGGGAAGTGATTTTTTTTTTAATTTTAACCCTAACGTGTGATATATTGTTGGAAAGGTATTTAAAAATGAATAGGGGTTTACTAAAATCATTTTTTGATAATGTCAATAATTTCGGAAATAATCGCTCCAAAAGTAAAAAACAAAGCGTCCCCCCCCCTCTAACTTTTGAACCATAAGTTTAGAAAATACGAAAAAAATCTAAAAAGTAGAACTTTATAAGGACTTTCTAGGAAAATTATTTTGAACTTGGATGGAAACAACAGATGGAAACTGCAGTTAACCAATATAATTTGGTCCCTGAATCGTATGAGCGCCTATACAATCCAGAGGTCAAGCTTCATTGGCCCGTATTTCAAACAAAAAAAGAATTATTACTACGGAACCCTACACTGAGCGTGGCCCGACACGCTCTTGGCCGGTTTTTGAATCTTATTTCAAATTTGAAAAATTTTAATTAGGTTTTGAGATATTTGCAAAACACTAAACCCATTTTCAATTTTTTAGTTAATTGTTAATAACTTTTGCAATTTTTGCAAGCGGAACTTCATTTTTTTTTCGAAAATCATCTGGATGCCATTCCAAATCGAATGACACCTCAATCATAATTTTCGGAGACTGCTGAAAAAAGTTCATCAAAAAAGCACTTGTTGACTATAGACTATAATGACAGATTTAATGTTCAAAAGGTTTTCTAAAACAAATGACACTCTGGCGCTACCAAGTCATCACTGTTGTATGGACATAAAACTGCGAATTTTCACACATTGTTCATACACGATATGAAATTATCTATGTAAGTAGTGTTATGTGGTATTATCTAGATAAAGAGTAACACAATGCTATAATCAGTATGCGGCTTGTAATGTACAATTAAACATCTGTAGAGATGGTGCTAGAAAGAGTGATGCGTCTCACCTCACCTCACGCATTAGGTACTGATATGGTAGGGTCAGGCCATCATTACAATTCTTGGGAAGCACGCTGGAAACCAGCGAAATATTTCAGTCATTAGAGGAGGCTATCAAAAACTAGACAAATTAAAAAGACAAACTAATTTCAAATATTACATTAAAACAAGATAAGCAAGCCAGTGAAGTCTATCTACTAGAGTACTTTTATTCAAATCCCTTTGGTAAGAAGCAAGCACATTGTTTGTATGAGTAGTAACATCATCTTCATAAACGAAGAAATGCGGTTTATAAGTCTTTAAACTGACATAGGCCCTGTAGTTACTAACATTACCCACTGAAAACGGTATATTTACTATGTTTACTGTCTGTTTAACACCCGCAATAACTTCAGATTATCCCTGATCATGGTGCTTAGGAACTCAAAACGAACAGTAAACATGGTAATATTCCGTGTTCAGTGTTAATGCAGCTAATGAAATGAGGTTTTCATTATCTCAATTTAAACCTGACAATGTACAGTGTGTAGGAAATGTTTATTTACGACGACGTAGCACCTACATGCAGAACGCATCCTCGATACAATCATGTTCATGAACTAACTCACCCAGTTGGTACCTAATGAACTAACTCACCCAGTTGGTAAAGAACTAACTCACCCAGTTGGTTATGAACTAACTCACCCAGTTGGTATTGGCTGTTATAGGATACGAAACAGTAAGATGCAAAGATTCACGTAATATTGAATAACTGAATGAATCTTTGAATATCAAAAGAACCAGATTTTAAAAGTTCTGCAAGGATAAGCTATAAATGTCCGAGAATTAGAGGCAAGGCTTCGGGCCTTCTTCACACATACGCTAGTATAAAAACACGAAGTAAGAACACTGACATCAAGAAAAGTCCTACGATGTTAAAATCAGTAATCGATGGAACAATGTCTATTGTTATAAATAAATAATTATGGATGGACTGTGTGAAGGATGATATGGCTAGAAAGGAGGTGACTGCTGAGATGACGAGAAATAGAGAAGTATGGAAGAAGAAGACATGTTGCGCCGACCACAAATAAATTGGGAAAAGGGTAGGAGAATGATGATGAAGAGACTCCAGCGAAGAGTCGAGAGATAAATCTACTTCATTGTTAGGAGTGTCTTGTAAGGTCTTCTTCTTCTGTCGTATCGACAGTACGTCTAATCAGAATACACTAATCTTGTAAGTGGCCACTCTGACAGTGGTGTTTTTAAATCCTCCAAAATACAGTCTTGATAAAGATGAGTATCATGAGTATCATTAGTGTCTTGTTCGTACAGTTCCGACTGCTCTGTATTACTACGCTGGTCAGTGGTCAGTGGCGAGCGCCGGTCAGGTCGCTGACCCCGCGGTCTTCCTCGGAACTGGGTGAAGGTCACGCGCACCTCCGTTAACGGTACCCTCCCATACTGACGTAGTGACGTCATACACAAGTATTTAGGTTACTGTTTACTGACTACTAGTGGTTTTTTCTGGGCTCGTGGCTTAGTAATCTGCAAGGCAGGTCTTAGTATACGATGTTTATGTTGAAATTTACAAGTAAAACGCCTGTAATTCCCGAAAGGTGTACCTTTAGCGCGCATACTTCGTCAGTTATGTTGATATGCCTGCCTATAGCTATCAACCAGGTACTGAACAAATATGCAGCTGAGTGCGTATATACTGCAACTTTGAAACTCCTAATGGAAAACCCAATAACACCAAACACGAAACAGAAATCGAACTTGAATCTAACCAATGATCAGCAGAAGCACATTTCTTCTTGGTCTAAACCAATGAGAGTTTTGCAGTGATTAGTCGACTGATTCGATCTTTCTCATTCTAATTTGTATTGTTTTGGCAGAAACGGTGCCCAACACTGAAATGATTGCCATTAAATGTCCAAAAAAATGCTTCTCCGTAAGTTGTACGTTGAAAATCAAAATGAAATTCCACTACTACCGCACAAACAATTCCAATAGATTTTACGATCATGTTTTTTATTACATCTGAACATTGAACCAGATGACGCCAGTACCACTTCAAATACTACTTTCTCTTGAGAAGAAAAAGCGAATCAACAAAAGCGAAATTGTTGTGGATAAAAAAATATTTCCGTGTTGTTATTGTAAAGTGTATCAAAGTTATTTGAAGTTGAGGATATACACTTTTTCTAGCAATCAGTTTCGGAACCAATAACGCCAATAATGATGATAGACCGACAGTAAATATCCATAAACGAGATGTAGACATTCGTATCGCATTAAAAGCATTTGCCACTTATCTTGCCCCTAGAACTCCGAACATATTAAAGTTTTTAAAAGCAAATAAGCAAGGAGCACCAGTAAATAACGAATTCAAAAATAAAGTAAGCCTATAGGACAAGAATCAAGACCAGTAACATTCGCTATTCGAAGCACCAAGCTCTACGGAATGCGCACACGTAGAAGGGCTAGTGAATACTGATAATGCGGATACATTAGATACTACTAAACTACAGCATAGAGGTAAAAATATATGGGAATACCATCTGACCCTGTTTAGGGCATACAACATACTTACATTACTTGAAATTAAAAGAAAAGATTGACGTTACAGTAGTCTTAATGAGAAAGCACCTACAGATACCTATGCAAATCTCAGAGGCCTTTTTTTTTTTTTTTGGTGGTTGGAAAATCATCGAATAACCCCCCCCCGCTCTTGGGCAGAGCGAAGGGGAGTGTCAGACTTCTACTGACTAAAAACCAACCCATGTTCCCTCTTCCTCGCCCTTGTGTCGGAGCCGCGGTAACTTTTCGATATCCGCAGCCCCGACGGGCGTCGGCCCTTGCGGGCCCCTCCTTGCTGACATCTCTTTGAGGCGCGCGTGGAACACGTACGCGCCGCCGACACGGTCTGTTGCCGTCATGACGACGGCCGGACGGCGAGCTAGCCCGTTACTCACCGTCCACAGGCCCGCGTCTACGGTGGCCGGAGGTCATCGCGTGACCCCCGACGCCCGGAGCGCCTTCCGCGGCGGCTGGGACGTTGAGAGGTTCTCTCCCTCTCTCGTTCCGCCACCTCCTTCGCTAGCATCACTGCTTCGCAGAAGGAGGCGACGGCGTCCCATTCCTCCTCGCTCCGGACCATGGCTTGCACCAGGGCCGGTCGCGAGAGGTCACCGCCGCCGATCGCCGCTACGAGAACACGGCGGGGCTCCGCCCAAGCAGGGCACACCTCCACAGTGTGCTCCACCGTGTCCTCCGGTCGATCCTCGCAGTGGAAGCATCCGGGCGTTTCCTCCCGCCTGATTCGGTGCAGGTACCTCCCGAAACACCCGTGTCCGGTGAGGACCTGCGTCAGACGGTAGGTGAGGGCGCCGTGGCGCCTCTCCAGCCACTCCTCAAAGAGGGGACTTACCGCCACTATCGTGGCGTGCCCTGCGCTGGGTTGCGACAGTCGCTGTCTCCATGCCGCCATGAGATCGCACCGGAGGTCTGTCTGCTGCGCAGCAATGTGCCGCGGCAGCAGAGTGACCCCCCGGTGTAGCGCCTCCGCGCGCCACTCATGTAGGCGCGCGAGGACTATCGCCTCCAGATCCCACGGCGGCAATCCGGCAAGGAGAATCGCCGCCTCGCGGGAGATCGTGCGGTACCCGCGGACAAGCCTTACGGCCATGACCTTTTGGGGCGCGTTCAGGTAGTGGACGGCCCGCTTCCTCACGGCACGCGCCCACACCGGGGCCCCGTAAAGGGCCATGGACCGCACGATCCCCGCATACAGCCTACGGCAGGAGGCGTTTGGCCCCCCCAGATTGGGCAAGAGCCACCTAAAGGCAGCCGCAGCCCGCTCCAGTCTGGGAGCCAAACGTCGGAAATGCTCCACGAAGTTCCACCGGCTGTCGAGGACGAGTCCTAGGTACTTCAAAGTACACTCGACGCCGATGGGAACCCCTCCCACCATTAGCTGGGATCCCGACGGTAGCACATTCCCACGTCCATGGAAGCCCATGGCCTCCGACTTGTGAAGTGCCACCTCGAGACCCAGCTGCCGGATCCTCTCAACGACTATCGCAACCCCGCGTGTCATGTTCGCGGCCGCCGCCTCGTGCGACTCCCCCCGTGCCAGCACCAGCGTATCGTCCGCGTAGCAGACGACGCTGACGCCGTCAGGGAGGTCGGCACGCAGCACCCAGTCGTAACCGATGTTCCACAGGGGCGGCCCCAGAACCGAACCCTGCGGAACACCGCACGACATCTCTCGCCGGTTCCACTGTCCGTCTTGACCAGGGTAGATGACAGCCCTGTCTGTCAGATAGTCCCCGACTACACGACGAAGGTAGGCCGGCACCCGGTGATACCGGAGTGCCTCCCTGATGCAGCTCCAGGGCATGGTGTTGAAGGCGTTGGCGATGTCGAGAGACACCGCCAGGACCACACCGCCCCGAGAGACCGCATCCCCCGTCGTGAGGGCTCTCACGCGCATGATGGCGTCCACCGTCGAGCGCCTCTTGCGGAAACCGAACTGGTGTTCCGCAAGATCCGGACCCATTCCCTCAAGGTGCTCGGCGAGGCGGTTTGCAATTACTCTTTCAAAGAGCTTGCCCACCTCGTCGAGCAGCACAATGGGCCGGTATGCGGACGGCGAGTCCGCAGGGCGCCCGGGCTTCTGAATGAGGACCAGCTTCCCCGTCTTCCAACGACGCGGGAACTGGCCTCTCTCCATGCACGCGCTGAAGAACCCCTCCAGTCGGGGCCCAAGAGCCTCTGAGGCCAGGGCCCAGGCTTTGCCAGGCAAGCCATCGGGCCCCGGGGCGGTATTTTTGGCCTTAAGCCTCCGTACCGCCACTCTCAGGTCTACCCCAGTCACCTCCGGAATGTCGTCATCAGATCCTGAGTGGTCCGCTTCCGGCACCGCAGGTGGCGGAGCCATTGGCGGGGGACGATGCTCCCCTCGCGAAGGGAACAGAACGCTCACCACGTCCTCCACGAGCTCAGGCCGGAGACTCTGCGTCAGCGGGGGGCCCCGGGTGCGGAGTTGATTCCGCACCACCTTATAAGGGCGCCCCCACGGATCTCTGTTGAGAGTCTCCAGCATCTCCTCGCGGGCCTGATCCTTGGCCCGCCGACGAGCCTCGGAGAGGGCGGTCTTCGCCGCTCTGTACCCTTCATACAGTTCCGCCTCCACGGCTTCCGCATTCGGAGGACGAATGCGGCGCCTGCGATGCCTGGTGTACCGGCGCCGCGCCACCACACACTGCTGACGCAGGTGCGACAGCTCTTGCGACCACCAGTACACATGACGCCGGGCGCTTCCTGGCCGGACTCGGGGCATTGCCATGTCGCATATCTCGGACATGGCCTCCTGGAACCAAGCCTCCTCGGTGTTGACGTCGGCGGGCCTGGCTGGGGATGACCCCCAGGACCACACGATCGCGGCCTCCAGGAGGAGCTTCCGGTCCAGCTGCTTCAGCGCCCAACGCGGACCACTCGGGGTCTGCGGGACCGGCGCGCTTGGGGACTGGGCAGAGACCTCAAACCGGATATACCGGTGGTCGGAGTAGGTCTCCACCCCCTCCATGACGCGCCAGTCAGCGACACGCTGCGACAGAGCGGGGCTGGCGAACGAGATGTCCACCACCGACTCGCCCCGCATCCGCACACACGTGGCCACAGAACCCCGGTTCAGGATGTCCAGGCCTGTTTCCAGAGCCCAGCACTCGACCATCCTACCCCGCACATCCGTGTAACGAGAACCCCAAGCCAAGTTCTTGGCATTGAAGTCCCCGAGCACAAGTACGGGAAGGGAATAGCCTCCGATGACGACACTCAACTCCCTGAGGGAGTTTTTGGAACTCGGCGAGAGTTCGGCTCGGAGAGAAGTAGACTCCCGCCGCCGTGCTGCTACGCACCCCTGACCCTTCCTGACCATCTCAAGGGCCGGGGTGCCGGCGGCGGCCGACGCAATGATGGTCACTGAGCCACTGAGGTCCTCCACCCAGTCTGGCCTGGGCGGGACGAAATAGGGCTCAGCGACTACGGCGATGTTGATCGACCACTGCGTCATGCTCTGGAGCAACAGATCCTGAGCGCAGGCGCAGTGGTTGATATTCGCCTGGAGGAGGCTTAATGGGGCCATTAATTAATGGCAGTCCATTTCAGCCCCCTCCGGGGCCCCCTCAGGCTTGGCGGCAGCGGCTTTGGCAGCCGCGGCTTTAGCGGCAGCGGCTTTGGCGGCAGCGGCTTTTGCGGCAGCGGCGGCTGCGGCAGCAGCGGCGGCGGCGGCAGCGGCGGCGGCGGCAGCGGCAGCGGCCTCGGCGTTGGCGACGGTGGGGGTGGTGGCGGAGGGCCTCCCTTTTCCCCTGGCCTTGGCGGGTGGAGCGCAGGCCTTGCTCCCTGCCCGGTGCTCGGCCGGCTTCCCAGCCGCCGCACATGCGTCGCAGTGCGGCGTGGCCAGGCAAGCCGCAGCCCAGTGACCGGGCTGACCGCAGCGGAAGCATAGTTCGCTGCGGTCCACCTCCGAGGTGCATCGGCACCCTACGTGCTGCCCCACGTGGCAGCGAAAGCACCTCAGAGGTCTGGGCTCCAGGAGCTTGACCTGCGCCCTCGACCAGCCCACCTTGAGGGTGCGACCCTCCGCAATCTTCTTCGCCACCGTCACAGGGCAGCTGACCGTTACAGTCAGCATGCCTTCGCGGTCCGGGCGCAGGGTGCCCGCCTTGATCTGCTCGGCAGAGCACCCCCCAGCCGCGGTGACGGCGGCCAACACCTCCTCCTCGGAGACCGAGTCGTCCAGCCCCACGATGCGCAGGCTTGCGCACTTGATGGGCCTGGACACCCGGACCTCGTCCGCATTTAGGAACGCCCTGAACTTTTCAGCCAGAGCGTCCGCCGACGAGGCGCTTGAACCATCGGGGAGCTCCAACAATCGAGCCCCTGTAGCGGTGGGTCGAACTCGGAGGCCCCCGATGATCCCGAGCTCTTCGAGGTTCACCTTCTTCTTCAGCCCATCTATAACGCCTCCGTACTCCATGCCCTTACTAACCGCGTTTGGCTGCAGCGTTACCACTACAGCCGCGTTTTTCGGGGCACGGAGCCTCGCCGCAGCGCTCCGCTTCTTCTGGCGACGCTTGCGCTCTCTACGCCTAGCCTTTTGGGCCGCCTTTCGCTCTTTCTGCCTTTTGCCTGCCACCTCCCATCCTGACTCGCCCTCGGGAGGCTCAGGGGGTGGAGGAGGTGTGGGCGCGGGCGCCTTGCCCTTTTTCTGGCCAGGCAACTTGGTATTTGGAGGGGCAGGCTCCTTGCCCTTCGGAGGGGTAGGCGGCTTACCCTTCTCCTGGGCGGCCTTACCCTTCACCTGGGCAGACACCTTACCCTTTGGAGGTGGTCCCGCCTTGCCCTTCTGAGGGGCAGCCGTCTTACGCGGTGGCGCTGGGGCCGGCTTCCCACCTGGCTGAGCCCCGCCTTCAGGCTGGCTGGATGGCCCTGCCTTAGGGTTACCGGCTGCCACGTCCGCATAGGACTTCGCCAGGGAGGGCCGAAGAACGATGCCCTCCAAGAGGGAGTGCCCCCTCTCGAGGTCTGCCAGCCTCTGCAGAACCAGGTTCAGGTCCCGGTTTTCGGTAGCCAGGGGCTGGCTTTGCCCGCGCCCGTCTTGACGCACCTCCTCAGGGCAGGCTCCTCGGAGCTTGGCCAGGTTCGCCTGGAGCCTCGCGTTCTCCTTCTGGAGACGCTCTATGGCGACCGCCTGGCGGGTGACCTCCGCCCGCAGAACGGACACCTCGTCCGACGGGGGTCCGCCACACAGCGCCTCCGCTGCCGCCACAATGGAGGCCGAGGCCGCGGCGATCGCGGCCTTCTTTGACTCATTCGTCCTCTTAAGTGACACGCCATGTATAGCGGCCCCCACGAACTCCGCAAACCCGGCCAGGCACTCACCAACGGAGCCGCCGCCGGTGGCCTGGTCTCCACCAGTGTTTGCCTCAACACCGGTCTCTGGCTCACCAGGCTCACCGCGCTCTCCACCGGTCTCCGTCTCGCCGCCAGAAGATGACGACGAGATGACCTTTCGGCCAAGATGGAGCCCTTCTCCGGCGTCCCCTTTGGCTCGCCGGGCAGCCTCCAGGGAGGCGGCACGCTTTCCCCGAGGGATTTTTCGGGCCGAGGTCAGTCGGTCCGATCCGCCGGACGACGACTCCTCGGCTCTGGCTCCGGCTCTGGGCCGCTTAAGGAAACGCTCTGCGTTTTCCGTAGCAGCCCCCGAAACCTCGTGTCTGGAGCCCGCCAAGTTAGCGCCCGACCCGGAGTCAGAATCCGACCCCGAGTCGCTCAAGCGACTCCCCTTGAGCGAGCACCCCCGCCAGAGTTTGCCGGGAGCCTTCTCCCGGCACTCGCCCGACACCTTGTCAGGCCTATTAAAACTTGTACCGATCGCATCATCCTCAGATGGAGATCGGGAGCCTCCTCGGCTCATGTTGCCAGTGTTGCCACTGGCAAACGGTGGTGAACAGATGTTGCCCCCCCCAGAATACGAGGGGCTTGACGCCTCCAAAGGAGACGTGGCGGATTCTCCAACTGCTGTGCAGCTGGTACCGCCCTGGGGTAGTTCTGTTCCATTTGTTCCTTCCATAATTTTCCTTTTAGAGGGTGCGGTCCCTGTCTCCACCTACTACGTCTCTCCCTCCGCCTACTCGCTGCCCTCACAGTCACGTCTGATGAGCAGACGCGAACCAGAGAGCAGCGAGTAGGGTTTCCTCCTGCGACAGGCACACCGCCCGCGAACCCAAACACTGTTCACGGCCCCGGGCGGTGCGCCTCCCGCGTGTCCCTCTTTGTCTGGTCTCTCGCCTTGGACCTTTCCGGCATGAGTATATCTACCGGCAGAGCCCCAAGGGTCATTGAGACACACAAGCCCCACCACGACGACAACGTGGGAACACTCCGGTGGGGAATCTCAGAGGCCTTGAGTATGAACAGCAATAACAACAGACAACAACCATTTACGGATGAGACAATCAAACATTGTAAGTTTAGGCGTGGGTAATCTTAGGAAATACTTTAATTATAAAAGATTCAATACCAAAAAATCTTTCACCAATGGGGAACTGCTTTATCCCCGCGTTTCATAGTTTTCCATGAGATAATTTCCGCCCATAATACGAGCGAAGCTGCGCAAAAACTAATCCTTAGCCTTACTAAACAATGTTTTTGCTTAGGAACCTCTTTAAATCTAATTCAGTGATATTTTCTGTTCGGAGCAAGTTGATCTGAATTATGTTAGGGTAAAGCTAGTCTGTGATAAACATCATCTCCAAAGGAATGCGACCATCAATCGTTCAAGCAATGCCCACACTGGCACGCGTGGCTCGTGACGATCATTGACCCGCGGCCAACCGGCCACTGGGTGAAGGTCACGACTCATAGCGGTGCTCATGACGCGATGACGTCACGGCTAATTACCAACATGGTGAATTAGAAAGTGCAGCCAGGAACGTACGACAGGTGACTGATGAGCCAATAGAGACCTGTGACAGGTGACTGATTGCTGAGGTGTTGGGGATGTATGACAGGTTACTGATAGTGCAGCCAATGAGGTTGTATGACAGGTAACAGACAGTGGCGACAGTGGTGATGTATGGCAGGTGATGAGGTGACAGATAGTGGAGTCGATTGGGATGTATAACAAAATAACAATCTTAGGTAGAAGAACATTAAATACAGTTTAGCTAAAATCTATACCAAATCACACGTGTATAATTATAGTACCTGAACTTGATAATGCTGTTTTTCTGGAAAGAGTTATAATTGATTAAATTATCACACAAGTACAAAAACAAAAATCCATAGTCATCTTAAAGAGACGTAAAAATTATATCTTGATAGGTTACAGATAGGTGGTGGGTCGAAACATTCACCCCCTTATTAATAAAAAAAAGTTAAGCCTGCTTAAACTTACGCTTGGTTTATCTCGCATGCCGTCCCTTTCTTTTGAATATTTTTGAAGTGAGACGGCATGCGAGATAAACTAAGCGTAAGTTTAAGCAGGCTTAACTTTTTTTTATTAATAAGGCCGTAAGTATCTCGGCTTAACCCTGGACGGTCGGTGGGGATCCGAAGAGCACTTCGACCGTCTAGTGCCCCGAGTCGGAAAGGCAGTGGGTGCGCTGCATAGACTGTTGCCAAATCTCGGGGGGCCTCGAGAAGAAGTTCGCCGCCTTTACGCTGGGGTAGTGCGATCAATGGTTCTTTATGGGGCGCCAGTTTGGTCAAATAGGCGGTCTGGAGTCAGACGTCGCAGGACTAAAGTCAACAGCTTGCAGCGTAAAATGGCTATTCGTATTGCACGAGGATACCGTACTGTGTCTTTTGAGGCGGCTACACTCCTGGCACGCCCCCGCTTGACATCCTGGCAGATATGGACGCAAGGGTTTATAACCGAATCCGAGCCATCCGCCAAAGTGGTACTGGCGTGCCAGAAATCGCTGTTGTCAGGCTGAGGCGGCAGGAACGGCGACACGCGCTCGAACAGTGGCGTGAGCGGCTGCAAAAGCCGCAATATTCACGTAAGCGCGTTGTCGAAGCCATCCTGCCACACTTGGAAGCCTGGCTGCAAAGAGAGGATCGTATCTCCTACAGGCTCACTCAGGTACTGACTGGGCACGGTTGCTTTGGCGAGTACCTGAATAGGATTGGGCGAGAGGCCACGGCGAATTGCCATCATTGCGGAGTCGGCCTGGACTCAGCACAGCACACGCTTGAAGAGTGCCCTGCGTGGGCCTCTGAACGACGAGTCCTGATAGCCAGGATCGGCCAAGATCTGTCTCTGCCCGCAGTAGTTCGAGCTATGCTAGCGGAGTCTGAGAACTGGAGGGAGGTGGCTTCTTTCTGTGAGACAGTGATGGTTCAGAAGGAGGCTGCGGAGCGCGATCGTGAGAGGGCCGATCCCGCTCGGAGAAGAAGGCGTCGGGCAGGCAACCGCCTCGATGCCTAACATGCCGAAACCCCACCCGCATAATCTAAAGCTGGTAGGAAAATGGGGTCGTGGGCGTTCAGAGTGGGGACTCTGTCTGCCCACCGAGTGACCCCAGAGAAGTCGGTGGCACAGTGGTCACGTGCTGCCGTACACAATTGCAAAGCGAGGCTCAGGGGAGATCACTTTACAATCTCCGCAGGGATGTGCCATAACAGGCGATGCACAGAGGGGGCTCCGGACAGGTCTTTTAAGAGGAAACGGTGCCTTCTCCCATGTGCGGATGGTGGCCACCGGGGTGGTTTTAGTGCGGTAAAAATCCCACACACCCCGGTCTTATCCCCAAAGACCGGTAGCCTTTTGAAGGTTTCCCCCCGAGAACAAAAAAAAAAAAAAAAAGGTTACACACTGAAAGCTATTGGAGACGATATAAGTGTGACAGATAACTGATAGTGGAACCAGACAAGTATGGGGTGAATTTCAACAAATGCCATTTTTTTTATCATATCGGTGAACTTTTTCATTTATGTTATTTTTTTATATTTTTCAGGTTTTATGTAATCTTTAGGATATCAAATATCCCCAAATTTAATATCATCAACGTAACATTTAAGACTAAAGAGAAAATTCAGTTTGAATTCTGGTTTCCACCGATATGATAAACCGGCACCGATTATTTTTCTGTACACCGATATGATAAGTTTATTCACCGAAATGATGTACAT
Source organism: Diarsia mendica (assembly GCA_949316265.1). Classification (NCBI taxonomy): domain Eukaryota; kingdom Metazoa; phylum Arthropoda; class Insecta; order Lepidoptera; family Noctuidae; genus Diarsia; species Diarsia mendica. Next base: position 336,152 of record OX438910.1, read on the forward strand.
ATCCAGCGATATGATAATCTATCCTAATACGAGTTTAAAAAAAAGTACTTTATTTTTTGATTTTATCGCTACAAATCGATAGTGTTCCATGTACCAGATCGACCAGCCATAGGATTAAAACGACCGAAATTTAACGGTGTATATGTATGTATATAATGTATGTGTTTGGATGTATGTTTGTATGTTCCATTGTTTCTTTGTATACTTAACGAAATGACACGGGATCTACCGATATGATAAAACGACTCACCGAGATGATAAAATATCTACCGATATGATAAAGCAATCCACCGATGTGACAAAACTGTGCGTTGATCATGAATCAAAACACCGATATTAGATATAAGACACCGATTGATTTTTTCTCATAATTTCGGTGTAAATTATCACATCGGTGGTAATAAAGACCACCGATTACAGCGATATGAGAACAGCGACGTGAGAAATAACACAACTTTTAGAAAATTAGAAAAAATGCATAATATCTACGATAAATTCAATAACAGTCAATGAAGCTAATTCACTTACTACCTCTGTTAGAACCAAACAACAATAATGAAACTACTCATTACACTAGAAAAATGCAACCACCGATAATATAAAATAATTGTCCGGGAGCAACTGAAATGGCGTACTAACGTTATTGGCGGGAATATGCAGCGATTTGACACACGTCCGTCTTGACTGCGCACTAGCACACACTAACGAGAGAAATAAAATTGGGGTGGGGACGCTGTCGGACTCGTCGATGTAAAGTTAGGTTTAAATTACTTTTGTCCAGCGATATGAGAACATTTCGCAGGACAAGTACGTTTGTGCCTCTCAGTAATAATAATCGTTAATTATGTAATAAAATATATTATATATTAATAATATAACTAATATTCTATGAAATAGAATAAGTTATATCCTTAACTTACTTATTTTTATTAGTGTATTAAGCTTTTTGTTTGTAAAAAAAGTAGAGGGACAGCACCGATTTGAAAAAAATAGAGGTTTATGTATATATTTCTACCTTTGTAAATAGTCCTAGGTAAATTATATTATTGCCACAACGCAATAACTATCTATTAAATACAAAAAAAAAAAAATCAGAACAATATTCCTTTTTTCAAATACTAATTTCATCGAAGACAAAAAAATAAGTCATTTGGGAAATTCACCCTATGGCAAGTATACGACATACCTGCAGAATAGATGACTGATGTAACATACGATAGAACTGAACTTGAAGAAATAGACACTCACATAGATTGGAATGTGTTCGACGAGGAGGAAAATTAAAAGATTTAGGTTAAAAACTCATTTGTTGGCCACGAAAGTTGGTGGTTAGAAGAGAAAGCTAATTTGTTTTGGGAAAATCATTGGAATTTAGGCCATGTATTATGTGGAATTGCAGAGTTCTAGAGTGAGACACCAAATAGATTCAAAGTATAGAGACGTCTCATGAATGACTTTGTTGTGGACATTTTCAAAACAGCCTGTTCCAGGGTTCATTATCTTTATACAATGGTATCCCCAAACCCTAGCTATTCTTCTTTAAAAAACATTGCCCCACACTAGGAATCTCTCCTGTATCGTGGGTGCGTTCACAGACATTTAAACTCACATACACAACCCGAAACAATTATCTGTAGGCCATACAAATATTTGTTCCGTGCGGGGATCAAACCCGCGACATGTAGCGCAGCAGTCAACTGCTTGAGCCACTGCGCTAACCGTGCCGTCAAATTTTATGTTTTTGTTTTATTTCCTTCTTTGTACACAGTTCCTAAGCCTTGCCGTCAATAATGTTGTTCTTTAATTTCTCAACTTGAGCATCCCAGATAGTGATAAGTTTAGTCTCACAATGGCCACTATGATCGAATCCTGTTCTATTGTTGACTTTATCACTATGATCCTCTTTTACAGTTTCCACGGGCAATGAACCTAGTTTATTTATTATTTTAACAGTTTTGAAAGTTGTGACATACCATTTATCACCTATATAGGCACAGTAATTTATCTTCTAGTTTCTATAAATGGTTTCGCGAATTCATAATACCCTCTTGATTGCGAATACCCATAATTTGCTATTCTACTAATTACAGTTGTCTTTTGTCTTTTTTTCTTCGTTCACGGCATAGCTTTTACTCATTAATCTCCGTTTAAGTGTGGCCTTAATTCTTTGACTACGGTTTAGGAGTCGTCCATATAAGTGACCAGAGAAAGCTTAACGGGACTCGTCGTATCCTCGGAAATTCGAAACGTGTGGGTAGGTTGACGATATACCTATTGATCGCAAAGCAAACTCACGACACAGATTCCAAAATATTTAAAGGCTCGGCACCAAAATAACTAAAAACTATCGAGGAAAATAAGCCATTGTGTTTTGCCATTCCAATATTCAAATCAAATTATCGTCTGAACGGTATCATGAATTTCGACGAAAATGAAAGAAAAGAGTGAAATATTTCTGAAGAGTATGCGTGCGTTGAAAATTGGAGCACACAATAAAAATAACAAAGCATAGCGAAAAGTTTACTTGAATGAAAATAATCATCTCGAATTTAGTGGGTTTTTAGAGCAATGGCAGACGAGAGACAATGCACAATGTATAGCGATTGTACTGGCCTATGGTTCTACGGAGAACTCTGTAAAATATTCATTGGTAACGGAACCACATAATATATCGGACGAGAATCGAGTATCGATATAATACACTCGCATTCCGAGATTATTAATTATAGTGGCATATTGGTTTCCAATCCAAAATTGGGTTTGTGTAATTTTTTAAATTGAGACTCTTTAACTGATATTTTTATTTTATTTATTTAACTGAGATAGAAGCTGTTATATGTTAATAATGTCTAACAACTATATTAAATTAAACTTTCTTAAACAAAAATAAACTTTACGTTACCAGGCAATACGATACCCCGGTAAGCCTGTTTTAGCAATATGTGTATTACCACAAAAGAATTTGAAAATATTCTTGTGCATAGGTAGCCACAAACTATCAACGCACGTAAAGCAAATTACATATCCACAAATCTACAAAAGCGGTAGCTACGTGCATCACTGATGCGGAAAAAACCTTAACCTCTTTTCGAATGTTTCAGATTTCAAAAAAGTGGAAGTGAAGTCCAAGATGCGTTGACAGCAAGTTGCACCAGTTAATGTACGGAGAAAGTTTTTGTTTATGTGGTGGTAACGTCCTCGAAAACAACTCAGCTGATTTACATACGTTTATGTTATTTACCGTTGGTGTGGCGCCAGCGAGCGAAACAAAAGACGTTGAAATATTCGTAGTATTTAGGTCTGGGGCGGAGAAACTGGTTATACTTTATAACGATGATGAAGATTCTAGTAATAGTCGTAGTCGAGATGAGTCATCGGAAGATAAACAACAAGCTACTCCGAATAACGGGACAAGACTTTGTAAAGAAGATGATGATTACAAAGTTACAGGAAAGTCGAAGCGCAGTGCTAATAGCTCTATATTTAGTAGGTAGGTAACAGAAAACCTAAGCGATGATAGTGAATATTTTAGTAATAGATTTATTAAATCATTGGAGGATAAGCTTGCGCAGCATGACTTCTAGAAGGGGACGTTGTTAACAAAAATGTAAATAAAAAATAATTAAAACTTGACCGAGGGGTAGATGGTGGATATTATAGTCATAGTCAAGATAAATCATTTTAGTTCAAAACAACAACAATTCTAAAGAAATCAGAAATGATAATGGTAATTAGTATTTTCATCCAGAAAACTTGAATGTGTATAATACTTTAATTTATAGTTACATAAATCTATCCAGTAGTCCCTATCTCTAGTACAAATATTTTCACAATTTGTAGAGGATAATTTATTAGTAAAGTTTCTAGACTTTTACACAATTGTGACAGCTATAACTTCTTGTTAGAAGGTAGAAAGTATAACAAAATCTTCGGCATTTAAGTATTATTACAACATCGAATTTATAACAGCTCTCATTTAAATAAATCGATTAGTTACTTAGATAATATCAATAATAATTTAGAGCTTGATGTAATCGTTACGCTGAGGACCGTGAAATATCGTCCATCCAGTAGAGACAGTAAAGTTAAGATTAAGAGAACAATTAATCATACTTTAGAATAGTTCAACATTTTTATAGGTACTTGGTTTGGATGCCGAAACTTGATTTGGCATTGTTTGACTTTACACAATGTTACGTAGTTAGTACTAAAATTGCAAGCATCATTTGGAGACACCATTTTAGTTCCAAACGTACTTTAAGCTTACTGGAGCTCCAGAACAGAACATGTCCCATATGTTGAAGCGTCACAAAGTGTCTTAAAACCTGCAACATTGAGGACCCTATAAACGTCACAAATGCTGTAATTGACGTGGTCACCTTCTGTGTCGAGTCATTTAATAAAAGTATATTTTAACCATCGATACAATGACCATCAATTTACTCCGACTCAATCTAGACCGTGCTTGCGTTGCAAGGCAATGCTCTTTAACCACGCAATTGATAGCAATAATTACCATAACTTGCTCATCAATGTATGTAAACAGGACAGTAGGGTGACATGGATCGTCTTTTACAGTTACGAAATTACCGTTTATGTAATCGGCTACTTCAGGTTTTATGCATGTCAGTTAGGATATAATCAAAGTTTAACATCTTTTGCAATGTTGTGATTATTAGTTTATTTCTATTAATAAGTAGTCTTATTAATAGCTATCCTATCATAACTATGATTATAACCATTGATATAAAAACTAAAGATATGGTCGTCCGAACATTTTGCTCGATGCGTACCCCATACATAGAAACACTAACGCCATCTATAAGAACTAAGAAGATAGCCGATCGTGAACTAGTTCACTTCGGTAAACTTCGGTTTAGTCAAGACCTATTTGGGACCAAGTTCGAGGCGTCATTTTATCATGCGGTCCGCCCAGGGGGTCTAAAATGGCCACTTTTGCAGATCATAATGTGAATTGCGTTTAAAAGCGTAAAAGGGACCTTTCATAATAAAAACTGCGTCTGTGACTATTTTACGAATGATAACGCAATTCATATTATTTTCTTATTATGATGTATTTTACTAAATTGTTACAGACGCAGTTATTATAATGAAAGGTCCATTTTACGCTTTTTAACGCAATTCATATTATGATCTGCCAAAGTGGCCGTTTTAGACCCCCAGTCCTTACGCAGTAATATGTCAATGGTTATAACCATCATTATTGCATTCTTCTTATAATCAATCAATAACTTAGCATAATAAATAGCAAACTAATTAAATCTGGATAGGATTTAGTGACGAGTTTGACACCCTCAGTATTGCATTTAATACACACACACCTAGTCCATAATAATTATATGGAGTTACCCATGAGTTACCACACATTTTGATGGATGTTATGACAAGATTTAAGGAATCCGTTTTCTAAAGGAGTGTCCCTTGTGTTGATACTTGCTAAAACTAGACTGAACTACCTATATACAAACACTAATTGCAAGATTTCAATTCTCAACTAGATATATAAATTCCTTTCTCTTGCCATGAAAAACAAAACGCCAAAGGGATTCGAAATTTAAACGACGATCATAGAGAAACGTTGTCACCAGAGCGTATAGACAATTTTCAGCAATCGCTTCGCTTCAAGATGTAGAACAATTTTATTCGTCTTACTCCTTTTGTAATCGCACAATTTCTCTCCAATCGCAACTCTGTGCCGGTCGCTTTCTACCGCAGCAGCACACATCACTATGTCTGCACTTACTTATGATTCTATTTTTCATTTCAATTGAGTTTCTTTCTAAGAATTCATTTGTTATTAAAATTGGTTTGAAATAACTGTCAAAGGAATCATTACACGAGCTGTCAAGATGGGAAATTGAAGTCGGAACATCCGGCTTGTACTATTATGTATTCTGTGCTTGAACTTAGAGTGTAGTCTTAATAGATACTTTTAATTTTCTTTTAGACTATTGAGAATGTAGAAGAAAGATATCTTAAAATTAATTAAACTTATAATGAGAGATGTTTGAGAAATGAATTCAAGCTTAGAGTTTAGAATTTCCTTTAAGTATTTAGTTTAATGGGTGGTAAATATTCTAAGATTTAAAAATAATAATTTAGTTACGACTTACCAAAAATATTAACGTATGCCGCGTCATATTAAACGCAGAACCCGTAGAAATAAATCACAACACTAAATGAAAGTAGCACAATTCACCTGAACATTTATCTAAAGTCAAATAAAAAACTAAATATTCAAATAATAAAATAAGAAATATTCTACAACAACTTTCCAATATGGCGCGCTTGCGTGTGCGGCGGCGTAACTTTTTAAATATTTTTTTATATTGGTGTAGGCGCGGTCTTGTTCGGCCGGCGCGTTCGGAAGTGTTCGCGGCGCTGACTGTGCACTGCTGCTTGCGGGACATGCAGACAACGGGAACTCGAAACGAGGAGAGAGGACATCACATAGAGCTGTCAATACGACGTTTTAGTCTATAACTGCAGTATTTGCCACGAATCTTCATAGATAGATATAACTGTGAGAAGCGTTTTCGCCACTATTTTGGAGTTGGCTTTCCATCTAACCGATTTTGACTGATTTATTACGGTGTGACTAACACAAGCCAGTTGCAGAGTGACACGATACATCTGTGTAAAAATGATTGTCAGATTTTCTTACTACCTACCCTTAACGGCCATTAAAGTACGGCGAATGTAATCCTGCCAGGCGACTCCTACGAGTACTTTTAAACAGTATATAAAATGTCCCCACATCACTCTTGCGACTACAAACACGACCAATTTCTCTCGAATGTCAGACACTACCACTACATTCAAGTGCCAGACACAACCCTCAAATATGGCATACCTACCATTTGCAACCTTCGCCCCAAACATTAAAGTAGACATTGTCACACTTTAATTTCACTTACCGTATCCCAAAGAGCAGCTCTATAGAGTTCCCGCAGCGACCGCCACGGTACTATCTAGTAGATCAGTCAATGGGAGGTGGTTGCAGGCCGAGCAGTCGTCGTGGTGTACTAACTGGGTGGAACTGAAGAAAAACAAGATTTTCCGGTGACTGATGTGTTTGTCGACCGATATTGATCCGACGATCTATCTTTAAAGGCATTTTTTAACTACTAGTTTTACTGTATTCGATCAGGGGCCGTATTTTTGAATCAATAGAATTCCAAATCGTGTACGAAATCGCAGAATTCATCACGTCATTTCCGTCATTTCTACTGGTAGAATATCGGAAACGAGTGGGTCGGACCACTCGTTGCAAAATTCACGGGTATGAATATTCAAAAATAGCGATTTCGTACGGATTCGCATACGAATTCTGCGATTTCGTACACGATTTGGAATTCTATTGATTCAAAAATACGGCCCCTGTACTTGTGTTTGTATATCTATTAATTTTCCGTAAACTATTCATTAATTCCAGTCTTGCAGTAAGATTATTTTATTTATTAGTCTTTTTAAAATAAATAAATTATCAATAAATTATCGTTCATTGGATCGGGGGTTAAGGTAACTGGTTAATTATTTTTGTGACTCTCAATTTGTGCGCCTATTTTTATAAAGTTAGTTTTTTTTTCCATTCAATGAGAACGTAAAGTGATTTCGGGAGCGAGATCTATGACAATATTAGTAGTGCTGTCCGGATGACAATTAGAATCCCTTAAGAAATAAGCTGGTTTCAGTCTATCGATTGATACCGTAACCTCGCGGCCAACTCAAAATCTTAAATCAAATCAAAAGTGTAATAATGTTTAATGGACCTGCAGTAGGACGCTATTTACATCGTCAAGATTTGTGAAACGTCTGTTTATCTTAAACTAGCTGATGCCCGCGGCTTCACCCGCGTGGATGTCGTTCAAATTATATACTAAAACCTTCCTCTTGAATCCACTCTATCTATTAAAAAAAACCGCATCAAAATCCGTTGCGTAGTTTTAAAGATTTAAGCATACTGACAAACAGACAAAAATAGCGACTTTGTTTTATACTATGTAAGGATATTGAAGAAGTATCGTCAGCAAACAACATCATTTGTGGTTGGTTTTTGAATAAATGGGGTAGATCATTATTACTGAAGAAGAAAGGATCTAATATCGAACCGTGTGGGACACCCATCCTTACTTTTGAGCCCTTTGAATTGACTACATTTATTTGTACTTGGTGATATCCAATCGTTTAAATACGATTTCGCTAAACTACGCACCAGTTTCCCTAAATCGTAATGTTCGAATTTAACGAATAGGGTTTCATGGTTGACGCAATCAAATGCTTTTGAGAGGTCACAGAAAATCCCTATGGCATCTTGTGCCTATTCCCACGCAGTAAATAAGTTTTAATAAGGTGACACCGTCAGTCGTACAGCGTCCTTTGGTGAAACCATATTGTTTTTCATGTTAGATTAGTGAATAAGCATTTTAATTAAGCATTACAATTTCAAACACTAGTAAGATCCGGGTAGACTCCCTGGTCCACACACAAATTAAATATGCTAAGTACGGAGCTCTCAATATTAACTTTATTTTTTTATTTAGCCTGTACTGTCCCACTGGGGCAAAGGCCTCCCCCAACTCCTTCCAAGAGCTCTTACTTATCTTGTGCCGCTTCGAACCAGCCCTCATGGTACGCGTCTAAATCGTCACGCCCGCGCCACCAATATTAACTTACCAAACTTTAATCGGCATTCCCCATAGATCCTCGTTTTTGATTTTGATTTCCTTAAAAGTCTCAATGGCTTTTGTGGAGGTCTTGAAACTCACTCAACTCGAACAGGCTGAAATGTTCGCTCTTTATAAACCAATAGAAAACAAGGGTTTTATTTAAGTTTTCAGTTGTTTTAAGTAGGATACTAGAAAATAAACCTATGAAGTCTTGAGCAACTTCATTTTTAGAGCTTAAAAGGCCACATGAAGTCTAAAGTATAATATCATTATTATATTTTTTGTAACTATGTGGTATAGCTTCAAGTGAAATAATTATTTTGCTTGTCAACGCAGTTTTGTCACCAAAAGTTGTAAATACTTATGCTGCAGCACCTTATACGTGGTAAAGTTCTAGAATAAGCTCTAATTAATGCCTAAATGTTAGGAGTGATGGATAGCATCAAATACCTATCTTCTAGTGTTTTGTGATGTATTCATAGGTATTCATAATCAATGAAAGAAAATAATATCTGTATCGCATATTGTGATTCTTCTATTTTAAAATAACATGCACAATTATTTCAATTTCAAAAATATCACACAGATCATATTCATGCACACACAATTATTTTCTATATCATTACTATTTAATCAGTTTTTATGTACTCATTATATATTGTACTTTCAGATCTAAACGTTTTTGATTCAAAATGAAGCTATACATGTACGGTCAGCAACTGAAGAAGATTATTCTGGTTTCAAACATGTGAAGTGCTTGCGTGTTACTAAACCTACTAATCAAATTAAATTAAGTCTTCTTGACAGGAATATCTCTTGATGTACACTTCTGATAGTCTATTGGGAACAACTCTTCGAACACTTGGAACCGATCTTCGAAGAGGTTCTGTTGGACGGAGAAGGGACTGTCTATGCGCAGGTACTTCCTGTCGTCCGGCTTGAACTGGGGCCAGCTCAGTGACCATAACTCCGGGGTGTCGGGTTGGGGGTTCGGGTCTCTGTGGGATGAAGAATAAGAATAAGAATAATTTATTTAAGAAAAAAAGATAATACAATAAGGTGTACATTTAGGCACAGTGTTGTTTCACATACAAAGTTATAATTAGTGCTTATAAGTAAACTACTAGGTACTAAAATATATTTAAGAGTTACAAAAAGTGGTAATTTAGTGGTAATCTTTATATTATTATAGCGACCTGCCCGATCTAGGTTTATTTAAACCTGTGTTTCAGGCCATCACTTTACGTCGCATAATTTAATTAATACAATAAAATTACTAAATAAAATAAATCTAATAACAAATAAAGGAACAAAATCTCAAAATGATACAAAAAAATAAAAACACTAAAACTAGCTTAACTATATATATGTACAATTAGATACAAAGTAAAACATAATCAAACGGCAACTTCTAGAAGTTTTTCTGTGTCTGTGTAGTTGAGTAACGCCAAATGTTCGGATATCATGACACTACATTTTTTATAGCTTAAGCTATAGAAGTTTAGTGTCTTGTTGAGTCTATTATACAGAAAAGGTCCTAAAAATACTTCAAATCGCTCAGCAAACGCATGCTTAGTTTGAGGCTTTGTACAAACCAGGTCCTTCCTTCTCCTATCGGAAGGAACTGGGTCATAGGGAAGTGTAGCATGCTGGTGTAGTATTAAATGAAGGACAAATAATTGCCGTACCGTGAGTACATTACAAGCTTTGTAAAGCTGGTGTGTAGGGAATCTGAAAGGACGGAAGGTAGCAACCTTTGGAATTGCTCTTTGAGCTCGTTCTAGAGGGAGCAGAATTGAAATTCCCGCGCCACCCCAGGATGTTATACAATAGGTTAGAATAGACTGACACAAAGCCAAATAAATCTGTTTTATTAATTTATAGTCGGCTATATTCCGTAAATTCTTAAAAACATATATTAGTTTGCGCACTCTAGTACATAGTAACTCGATATGTTTACGGAAATTTAGATTGGAGTCAATGGTGACACCTAGGTATTTTAAAATGGTCAGCTTTAACTAAAATAGGGCAGGAACATGCAGAGTCAGCGTACGTGTTACAGCTATGCGCGTAAATGTTTAGGTTAGTAAGCGGTGTGTTAGTATTCCTCATTGTAAATAAAATGTATTTTGTTTTATCAGCATTTAGTGTTAGAAGATTATTCTGGAGCCAATTTGACACAGTGTTGAAACCATTCTGTGCAAGTTCATAGACCTCTGCCCTTGATTTAGCTGCAAACAACAAGGCAGTATCATCCGCATAAGATATTATAACACCATTTTGTAGTGTTAAGCTGCACAGGTCATTAATATAGATTAAAAACAATGTAGGACCCAAAATACTGCCTTGTGGAATTCCATAACAAGTATTAGCAAGATCAGAACTTGTATTTGGACCAATTTTTACACATTGTTGACGATCACTGAGATAATCAGAAAGTAGTAGAAGCTGTGCTCCTCTTATCCCGAGTGTTTCAAGCTTCTGCAAAAGAGTCGTGCAAGAAATAGTGTCAAAGGCCTTGGCGAGGTCTAGAAAAATCCCAGCTGTATGCATTCCACTATCCAGATTTGTACTAATGTAGTTAGTAAGTTTGTTTACTGCTTGGCTAGAGGATTTTTTAGGCCGAAATCCAAATTGATTATCTGAAAGGAGTCTGTTATTTTCCAGATATTTTATTAGTCTACTGTTAATCATTTTTTCTAATATTTTTGAAAGCCCCGTTAGTACCGAAATGGGTCTGTAATTATTCACACTGAATTTGTCTCCAGACTTGAAAATAGGTGTGACCACAGACTTTTTTAGTGATTTTGGGAATATCCCGTTAGATAAACATAGTTGAAAGATGTGGGTTAGTGGAGGGGCAAGTATGTGTTTAAATCTCTTAAGTACATTGTTGGGTATACCATCCCAGCCAGTTGCGCAGACATCCTTTAACCCGTTTATTATACTTACTACTTCATTGACGTCCGTATCTAATAAAACAAAAGAATTTAATTTGGACATTGTCCTAACTGTGTTTTGTACGGGAGGGTGACTAATATTTAAAGATTTTTCAGCCAAGTTTTTACCAACGTTGACAAAAAAGTGGTTTACTTTATTTATTGCTTCGGATGGGTTTCTTTCTGTTGATAGTAAATCAAGCGGAGGTTCGGAAGTTTTCGACCTCAATGTATAGGTTTTTACAAAATTCCATACAAGTTTACTATTTTTCCCTGCCTTCTGTAATTCATTTTTGTCGTACTGGTTTTTTAGTTTTTTCAAGAGACTATTACAGAAGTTTCGATAGCGTTTATAGGTAACCGAAAGTATTGCGTCATCAGGTGCAAGTTTTGATTTTAGGTGAAGTTTGTCTCTGTGTCATATACAACGAACGAGACCGGGTGTGATCCACGGTTTAATGCAACTGTACTTTCTAGGGACTATCTTAGTGAAAGTGTTTTTCCTTATTGCGTATTGTACAGAATGTATAAAATATTGTAACGAAGTATTCGCATCAATAGAATCGTAAATAGGGTCAAAATTAATGCTGCGAATGTCGCTTTCAAGTTTTGTCATATTAAGTTTAGTATAGCTACGCTCGCAGTTTTTTCTAGGTGAACTTATTTGCATTGTTAGTAAAACGGCTTGATGATCGGTAAGCGTAGAGTTAGTAACCAATGTTTGGGATGGATTTTTTGATTTTAGAATGATATGATCTAGGCAAGAACCGCTTTGATGTGTGGGGTAATAATGAGCTGGCAAAAGTCCATGAAATGAGCAAATATTTAGATAATTATGTGTATGGGTATCGGGTTTCTCGGAGGCAATGTTAATGTTGATATCGCCCACCAGTATTATGTTTTTGAATGTGGTCAAGTTTTTTAAGTTTGTATCAAGGGAGTCTATAAAACTGTCAATGTTGTAAGAAGGAGGCCTATAAATAGCCACGACTACTGTATCAGGAATAATTTTAATGATTAAGCAGTTACTATTTTGGAATATTGGTTCTTCTTTGATAGTTTGTAAATTATTTTTAACATAAACTACTACTCCGTCGTTTTGGTTGATGTTTCTGTCTGTTTTGTATGAATAATAACCGGTCAGAGATGGTAAGTTGACTGTCTGTTTTGACAACCAACATTCAGTTAATACTATAATATCACAGCAGATGTCTATACTTTGTAACAACACTTGAAACCCGTCTATGTTACGGTTTATGCTGCGAATATATTTTGTGTTAGCAAGGTAAGCGTTTTGTCACCAGAACGAAGTATGTGTTTACAGTCCTCAATATTATATACTGCAGATTCAGACACAGTAAAACTATCTAGATCATTGATTAGCTGATTGCTCATGACAATTACAAAAGAAGAAATACAAATAAGAGATGAGCTACCTGTTTGAGTGCTACTAAATAGAATATTCTGTGGCGCTCTTAGGCGCCCTCATAATCTATTGAATTAATGTAGTTCGTCTCTGCATATTTACGAGCCGGGCAACTTACATCACCAGTTGGATGGTCACATTTCCTCTTGAATCTGTTGCACGTCGCGCACTGGGGGGGAAGAAGATTTGCTGCTGCATTCCTTCGAGGAGTGTCCAGTCTCTGCACAGTGGTTGCACGTAGGACTGGTTTCACGGCAAAACTTAGCTGCGTGGCCAAACTGTTGGCAGTTGTAGCACCTGGTGACTATCGTAAAGTCTCTCACAGGGCAAGAGGTCCAGTTAATAAAAATTCTGCCTTGGTTTATAAGGACTTTTCTTATAATAGCGGGTAGTTCCAAGATGTAGTTGCAGGTAGCAAGACCTTTCTTACCCGATTTATGGCTCAATTTAATGTTTTCCAGGAAGGCTTCACGAGTTGTATTTAAATTGTCTGATAGGTTTTGCTCGTAAATACAATCAAGAACCTCTTTATCAGTAAGGGCTATAGGAACACCGGTGACAGTAACCCTCGGGCGGCGTTTTGATGGTTCTTCTATGGTTAGGCCCGAGGTGAAAATTTTCTCCGATTTTTTTAATTTTTCTATGTCGCCTTTATTTTCGGTGCTTATCAATACGCCCCCATTTTTAACTTTTTTCAGGCCACGGACTTGGAGTTTGAGTTCTTCGGGCGATATGATCTTTTGGACAAGTGACTTGGTGTCGTCACTTGTTTTGGACTTGTCGCTGGGATAAATTGCAATCGAACTCAGGTTTGCAGGACGTACGAAATTGTCGGAGCCTTTCTTCACCATGCTAGCATATGAATTATTATTCGACAATGTTGGGGTCAGTTTGGATTCAATGACCTCTTTGAACTGGTCTAGAGAGTTCGTCATGTTCAATTGATGCTGTAGGTGCTGAACAGTGCTATGGGACTGGATCATTTTCTGCTTCAGGGATTGGTAAAGAAGGGCCATCTGAGAAGTCCCACTTTGAACCTTCAGGCAAAGGGTTGAGACACGCTGTTTCTGGTCCGAGTTCATTTTCCCTTCATTGACTACACTGGATAGTTCGCCTAGAATGCCATCTATAGACATTACCCATTTCTGGATTTCTGCAGTACTGATGACTTCGGTCGGTAAAGTATTTGCCGCAGGCGCCAATTTTACAGGTGCTACATTCACCGCTGGTGCTGGTGCTGGTGGTGGTATATGTGGTACGCTGGGAGGCAATTGTTCGGTAGGTGTCGGTGGAGGACTTCGTCGTAGTATTTGGCTACGGACAAACGGGCTCGATCCAGGGTTAGACATACTAACCGTTAAACTTTTTAATACTTATAGTCAATAGAAACAGTTGAATCAGTTCATTTTGCACATATAATTTCGTATTGCACTAGTCACAATTGACACACTTTACTTTGTAATATCTGACGCCGCAAAAAAATATTGATTTATTTTGTCGTAATCTATATATATAAAAATGTTATGTTGGTTTGTGTACGCTTCAAAAACTCAAAAATTACTGCACCTCTCGAGCTGAAGTTTTAGAATGATATATAATCCGCATCAAGGATTGTTTTTACAGTATCCACGCGGGCGAAGCCGCGGGCATCAGCTAGTTGTTTATAGATATTTCATTTTAGCAATTAGGTAAGTAACATAAAAACACGTCCGATTAGTCTCGCGTCGCGTAAAGCGTTTTTGAAGGATCATTGGTTAGTTTAAACATGACTTTGGTCATAGATGGATATAGTTGCCATGTAAAATAGTGGTTAAACTGAAATCACACCCCAACCAAAAACAAGTCATTATCTTCTTACCCGTATCTCATAAAGTTATAGAAGATGGCGGTCATCTTATCCACCATCTGCGAGTCTTGGGAGTCAGAGACGGGCACGGGGGGGAAGTTGTAGCTCACGTTGAACAGGTAAAGCAGATCGTCGTTGTGCACAGCCGCTGTGGGGGAAACAGCACTTTGTATATGGAAGAAAGTGTTGAATTGTGGTGTCTGGGTACATAGGAAGGACTCTAACACCAGATTATAGGCACTAACCCCAGGATAAAGAAGAAGTAAGGACAGAAAGTCTCCCACTCTTACCAAGAGGTATTATATTACTCAGTACTAACTGGCTCGTACGTAGGTCAAATAGGCAGTAGCTCAATGTAATACTGGTACTCAACTGCATCTGGTAAGACTGGAAACCGACCCCAACTGAGTTGGGGAAAGACTAGGCAGATGATGATGCTACTAGTGGTTCTCAATAACATCAATCTCACTCACCGATCGGTTTCTTGGTGTCGGGGTCCACGTAGTGACTGTTGTTACCAACGTATCCAAACTCGTAGTAGTACACTGGCTTCGATGAGTGACGAGCCATCAGGTTCACCAGTCTGCAGAGAGAAATATGCGCTGAGTACATTGGCTGAATAATGTAGAACTGCAAAGAATCGAATCAAAAATACGTCATTCACCCCATTTCGTTCTTATGACGCGATTCAACAAGACGTCGGATTAATTGATATCAGGGATGTTGCGAATATTCGAATCCGCATCCGCAAATGCGGAGCTTCCGCATAGATTTGAACATCCGCATCCGCATCCGCATCCGCAACAATCAATGCGGATATTCATGCGGATGCGAATGTCATACAAGTTGCGGCAAGAAAGAAATTGGGCGAGGCCGGCCGGCGAATGGCGCGTGCCGTTTCCCTTGTGACAAATGACAATGACCAATGGGAGCGAAGAAATTGGTGACAAGATCCGATTGTGGTGCATCTTTTGTTTCTTGTAATGTAAATAAGTCATTACGTGTTTGTTTGCGCTGTTGATTACTTATCGTATAGATTGATATTTCGAGTGTTGTCGTGAGTTGTGATTGTGATCATTGTGTGTAAATAATTGTTTATGGAAAAACTTTATATTAGTTACACTAATCTAAGAAAACTTCAGTCCTAGCTCAGCTTATTTCAATCATCAGGTCAATTCCATTATGTTACACCGGTAATACGTTTTATTGTAGGTAAAGTTTAATCAAAATTCTTTATTTTTTCAGCGTCTAGTTAATTAACAATGTCATGTCACCACCGATACAAAGTACCTATAAGTATAAGTATAAGTACGACGGGCTGGTGTCCGCAACTCCACGTTCGATGCGCGTATTTTGCGTGCAGGTGGGATTATCACTCGATCCACCCTAGCTCCCCGAGAAAAGCCAGCAGTCCCTTGGTGTTACTGGCAATCTCGCGGAGAGTACCTGGGTCACCGAAGTACTTGGTCCTATACCGGGCAACGCCCGGACAGTGCAGAAGCACGTGGGCGGCTGTTTCTTCTTCCTCCATGCAGGCTCGACACAGAGGACTATCTGTGACACCTATAACAAAGAGGTGCTTATTAAAAGTACCGTGTCCAGTGATGGCAGCCGTCACTGTGCGTAGTTGCAGCTTAGTCAGCCGGAGCGCTTGTTTGGTGAGGCGGGTGTCGATGGCGGGTAGCGCCTCCTTGGCCTGCCTGCACTCGCCGTGGTCTAGCCACAGCTTGGCGTGAAGTTCTTTGGTACGTTTCCTTACCAGCGTGCGAAGATAGCCGAACGGGAGTGGCACGATGGGTTCTGGTCCCACCACCTCCATGCTCGAGCCCCTACGAGCGAGCTCGTCCGCTGCATCATTGCCTCGGGAGCCGCTGTGTCCTTTAATCCATTGAATGGTTACATTATTGAGGTTACCAACCTGGTTCAGGCGTTGATGGCACTCGTGTATTAGCCCGGAATTGACCGTGGGGCTCCTTAATGCCAGCAGCACTGCCATGCTGTCTGAGAGTATACGGATGGAGTGATCCTTTACCTCCCGAGCCAAGATGGCAGATGCCGCCAGGGAGATACCCAAGCATTCTGCCTGAAAGACAGTGTTGTGGGCCCCCAGAGGTACGGCGATGTGGATATTGAGATCCTCCGAGAAGACCCCTGCTCCAGTACCAGTACCTGTTTTGGATCCGTCCGTGAAGATCCGTACTTCTGCAGGGTTAAGTCCCTCGCAGCGGTGGTCTTCATGGAGTTGGATTTTGTATTTTTTTATCGAATACGTACTGTTTGGGTACTCGATCGTTAACAGCTTTCACCAGGGGGAGCTCACTTTGGATTCCCTCTAGTGCCGCAGTATGTTGCGTGCATTTCTTACCCCAGAGTTGTAGCGTATTGAGGCGCAACGCCGTCATTGTTGCTTCCTGCTGAATGAACAGGTGGAGCGGCGGAATTCCCAGTATGGCTTCGAGAGCTGCGGTCGGGGTTGTCCTCATGCAGCCTGTGATTGCCATGCAGGCGAGCCTTTGCATACGTTGCAGCTTGCTTATTGCTGTGATTAATTTGGTACGGGGCCACCAGACCACTGCCCCGTAGGTGATCATGGGTCTGATTACCGCGCAGTAAAGCCAGAGTATAATTTTAGGGGATAGGCCCCACTTCTTACCTATCATTCTCCTGCACTGCCAAAAGGTAAGGCAGGCCCTGCTTAGCTTATTGTCAAGATGACTGCTCCAATTTAGCTTGCTGTCCAGGATGACCCCCAGGTATTTGACCTCGTTGGTTAACTGGAGCTCAGTATCAAATAGCTTAGGTAGGCAATGAGGGCCTAGCATTCGTTTTTGGGTAAACATGACTAGTTCAGTTTTTGAGGGGTTCACTGAGAGATCGAACTCAGCACACCATCGCTCAACTATACGTAACGCCTGCTGAGTGAGGTTACAGATTGTCCCTGTCACCTTCCCTGAGATAAGGATGGCGAGATCGTCTGCGTACCCAATAGTGTAGAAGTGGTTAGCATTGAGCTTCGTGATGAGGTCATTAATCACCATATTCCAGAGAAGGGGCGACAGCACTCCTCCTTGGGGACAGCCCCTGACTATCACTGCTGACTGCTGCTCTTCACCGAGGCGGACGACTCGTTTGCTAAGCATATTGGTAATCCAGTCTATCAGTACCTGTTCCACCCCGTGTCGGGAGAGAGCGGCGCTGATGCTGGAGAAGTTTGTTTTGTCGAAGGCTCCTTCGATATCTATAAAAGTACCCAGGCAGGTGCCCTTCTGATGTATCGCTTCCTCTATCCGGCCAACCACTAGATGAAGAGCGGATTCAGTGGACTTACCCGCACTGTATGCATGTTGATTTGCGTGAAGAGGTAATGCTTTTAAGACGCCATCCCTCAGCTCTCTCTCACATATCTTCTCCATGGTTTTCAAGAAAAAGGAGGTCAGGCTGATCGGTCGGTAGGATTTGGCGTTAGTATAGTCACCCTTACCTGGCTTAGGGATGAATATGACTTTCACTTCCCTCCATCCTTTCGGGATGTATCGAAAGGCCAGGCACGCCCGCAATATGGGCACCAGTCTTTCAGCAACGGAGAGCCCACCCCATTGCAGTAATGCAGGGAACACCCCGTCCGGACCGGACGCCTTGAAAGGATGGAAGCACCCGATCGCCCACTGGACTTTCTCCAGCGTGATCATCATGTGAGCATAGTTCCAGTCGTTTCCTGTTGGAGTTTGGTTTACCTCAGTCCAGTCAATTGTGGGTGTGAAAACGCAACCTGGGAAGTGAGTTTCAGTAAGGACGCGCATCGCCTCTTCTGGAGTAGTGGTAAGCGTATTGTCAGGTTTTCGGAGCACTGCAGGTCCATCAGAGTTCTGCTGTGCTAGTATTTTCCTTACCCTGTTTGCTTGCTGGCAGGATTCTATTTTCCCGCAGTATTTCCTCCAGCCAGTAGAGCTTCTGTGCCGGATGCATTTCTTGTAGCTGGATTTGGCCGCCCTATAGACGTCCCAATCCTCGTCAGCATAGGTGTTCATGGCTCTGTTAAGGGCTGACCTTACCTTCCTGCGCTTGCGTTCCAGCTCGGCTCCCCACCATGGTTGCCTGCCTGGTGTTGTGGGCGGAGTGGTTTCTGGACAGGACGCATGATAACTGTCTAATAGTGATTTCGACAGGTAGCTTACTCTTTCTTCAATCTGGCCCGTGTTCTCAATGGTCGACCAGTGCTTTGTTGGCGCAAGCTTGGTTTCAAGGATGCGAGTGAAGGCAGCTCGATCCGTGTTGCGTGGGTTGCGACGTGGCAGTATAGGTGTCACACAGACCGGGATGTCGAAGCGGATCCACCTGTGGTCCGAGCAGGAGGCCTCTTTCGAGACCTGCCACCCGGTTGTAATGGCCGCTGCGCCCTCCGATGCCAGAGTTAGATCTATGATCGTTCGGCTGCGTCTGGTGACGAAGGTTGGTTCGGAACCTGTATTTAGTAGGGTTAGGTTAGTCGTAAACAGATAGTCAACTAAGGCCTTACCTCTTTCGTTCTGCGTGTTCATGCCCCACAGAGGGTGATGAGCGTTTGCGTCGGCCCCTATGACCACCTCGAGCCGTGTGCACTCACAGTGCTTTACGAGGCGGGCGAGGTCATGCGGGGGTGGCTCCTCTGCCTCTGGCATATAAGCCGAGACGAAGGCCACCTCTACTTCCGTGTCCCCGCGCTGTAATAGCAGCCTAGCTGCAGAGATATCCCTGCAACAGAATTCCGTAAGTGGCTGTGCTTTTAAGTTACGCGTTATATAGATACACGATCTCGGATTATCATGTTCTGAGCTAAATAGAAGCTTACCCCCAAGATTGGAGAGTCCTTGTATTCTTCCCGCCCTGATCCACGGCTCCTGGATCAGGACTATGGCCGTATGTTGAACCTCCAGCCACTTCCGAAGCTGAGCCGTTGCGGTCTGACTGTGGTGGAGGTTTGCCTGCAGGACTTTACAGGTCGCCGAAGGGGACGCCATCACTGGTCGATCCTTCCTCGTCTCCCTCAAGCCGCAGCCCGGCAAACAGAGAGCCGGCGTCGAAACCGCCCTCCTCCAGGTCAGAAGCCGATGACAATAAATTGTCATCGAGCTCCCCACCCGACGAAAGGACGGTCTCCACATCGGCGACTGCTGGGGCCACTGGCGCTGCTCCCGCAGGCTCGACCGTAGGTGGCACCGTAGTGCTCGTGGAGGGAGTTGCCGCATCCACCCTTGTTACCCCCGATGTGGTAGCTTTTTCGGCCGGACATCCCTGAGGGACGTTGACGAACTTGCCGTTCGGAGTTTGAAACATCACGTAGACTCTCCCAGCACAGAAAGAGAGTCTACGTCCGGCGTCCATCAGTGTTGGGATCTGGTCCTCTGGGATACCAACTACCATGAAGCAAGCCTTCTCCTGCCTCTTCGCTTGCAGCATGGTCCATTTTTTGATATCTAGCCACCGATTCTGGTGGCATAGAAGGCGCCCGACGTTATGTGGGTCCGTAAACACACCCTGGTCGTCCGGGATGAGTATGCCGCATCGAATACGGCGCCTAATGTCCGCCTGCCTCCTGATCACCAGTGAAGCACCAGTGGGACCCGGCATCTCGGCGATGAGCGTTTTCAGCCAATTTAGGGTGACCTCATTGTCACACCACAGCCTAAGGGCCCCCTCGGCAAACGCTGGCCTCGCATTGAAGACGGGCACCGGTAACTCCTCCGCGTCAGGAGAACAGGCTTCGGCGAGCATCTTCCTCTGAAGAGCTTCGAGGATCTGGTCCGCCACCTCCTTGTTGATCTGGCCTGTCTTGCCGCATGTGACTGCGACGTCAAGGTCAGATCCCGCAGCTTGGGCGTAGCTCCGGTTAGCTACCCGTTTGGACTCACCAAGCCGAGGCCGCTTGCGCTCCCCACGAGGTGATGAAGTCTCGTTGAGAGCCCGCTTGGCCGCGGCCTGGTCACTCCGAACAGGTCGCTCCGTAGCCACCTTCGCTGATCCTTCTGCCGTGCCAGCTGGTGGTTGACTGGGTCCAGGTCGGCTGTTGCCGTCCTCTTCCTGCAACCGCTTGCCTGCGGAGAAGATGACATTACCTGCAGTAGGTTGTACCTGACCTGCGGCATTCGCCAGCATTGGTTGAAGGGACTTACCCTTCGCTTGAGCTGCTGCTAGCCGTTGTTTTTTGCTCGGCCTGTTTTTCTTCCGGATGCCACTAGCTGGGGGGACCGGAGCAGCTTGCACTGCGGGGTCCGCACCTTGGCGACGTGGTGCCGGAGCGTTACTTCCCTTCCTGCCCTTGTTCCTGCCCTTCTGCACCTGCCAGTTACGCGTAAACACGTCGTCGGGGGTGCAGAGCTCTGCCGACTGACCAGTGACGGCCACCGGGGGAGGGGCGACTAGAGGAGCTGTAGGCGGGGGAGGATTTGGTAGCAGAGCCCGTCCACCGGCGTTAACCATTGCGGGGGGCTGTGCTGAAGGATCGGCACTGGTCCCAGGCAGCTCCGATTTCCTTCCCTTATTGTGGGACTTGTTGGTCTTGGCCGCGGTATTCGCCGTTGCCAGACCGGTGCCCGCACAGGAGCTCGCCGCATTAGCAGTCGAACTCCCGGGGGCCGGGGAGGTGCTTGGAGCACCCCTCTTCGGAGTTTTGGCTTTCGCCTTGGCTCCGATGTGTGTGTGTGCAGTGTGAGTGTTTGTGTTAGTGGTTGTTGTATGTGTGTGAGTGGTTGTTGTGACAGTGTGTGTGTTGGGTGTGTGTGTGTTAGTGGCGTCAGATTGTTTGTTGACCATAGTGTAATGTGATTGAATTCGTCTCTTTGGCTTCCCACCCTCCTTGGAGCCCGCACCAGGGAACGTCTCGCTACAAGCTAGCTCGAACGTTAGGAATACCATCGAGATATAGGAGTGAGAGGCTGGTTTACAGTGCGACATCGGGTGCTTGATCGGGTTGGCATAGGGGACTGACTGATCCCTTCTGAACTGATCAACCCTCACTTACACCGTCAGCATGACCTTCACCACCGCTTTGGCCATCCTAAGACAACCTCCGCGGACCTCCCACACCTCGCCGTGTCCCTCTGACGGGACACTATGGCCATTTCCCTACCCCCGGCTATTGGGTAGGGCCACCGTTTTGCTTGAAATCCGGACCAAAGAGGGCGTGTTGCCTTGCGGACACATTACCGCCAGCGCCGTTCGGCTCAACCCCCCAGGATTCCTTCATCCCCGCGTACGGCGCTCAACTGCGCAGGTCCTAGCGCAGGTGACTGGTTGTACCTGCCCGATGCCAGTTAAGATTTGAGTGGCAACCAAGCCCACCACCATCCAGTCACAGATGGTCGCGGTGAGGTAGGGTGGAAAGCGCCTGGTGGTTTTTGTTACGTCTATTTCTTATGGAATTAGACCAAGAACAGGGTGGCAACCGCGTGAAGGTGAACTCACCAGACTTGCCTTGAGGATCTACACGACTGTGGCGCTCTCCCTCAAGACCCCGCCACCTTACCGCCTCTGAAGGAGGCAGTAAGGTAGACTTGCAAGCATGCTAACATGCCATGTGTAAGCAAAGCGTGTCGTTGTGCAACCGTGAAAGCATACATGCAAGCCAACCCCTACAAAGATTCCTTAGATTAGGTACAAAGTACCTAATCTAAGGAATGTTTTAATAATTCTTCATTCATATACCTAGGAACTTCATTTTTTTTTTACTTCGTTTATATAATATCTTAAACATTCGCATCCGCATCCGCATCCGCGGATGTGAGCCTTCAAAACTCCGCATCCGCATCCGCATCCGCGGATGTCAAAAAATCGGCATCCGCAACATCCCTGATTGATATCATGAGGCTATAATTATGAGCTGCAGATTGTTCGAAAGATACGGCAGCCCCGGACACAAAGGGCTTAGTAGGAACGGGTGGTTTTAGTCAATAGAAGATTCTTTCTTTTCTTTTCTTTTTTTTTTTCTTTTTTTTTCTTTTTTTTTTAAACTCTTTTAAGATTGACACTCCCTTCCGCTCCGCCCAGAGCTGGAGGATCATTTGAAGATTTCACTTTCTCCAAAAAAAAATGCTATTTGTGAAGCTGTACCATCACTTGGTATGTCATGTCTTCTTTAATACTTCTGTAATACTCTTTCAACTTGTCATTCACCTCATTTCTGATCATATCATCCTTTAATATAGTTCATATATCGTTTCTTTGTTCTTCTTCCACTCTTATAGCCATTTCCATACATCCTTTTTTCCTCACGACATTTTCTTCAAGGTGTCTGAAGACAAAATCTGCTGATAGAATGTCAGTCACGGCACTCACTGAATGACTTACAATATTATTATTATCCTTTTCTCAAAAATCAAGCCATGAGGAGTTGAAGTTGTGCAATGAATTCTCTAGGCAGACTTAGACAATCTGAGTGTTTACCTAATGTAATTCAGTTACAGATTTCTAAATCTTACCTATGAACTCCAAACCCAATGGCAGCATTAGAGTAAAGCTTCCCGAATCCTTCAGCAGTGGCCGTATCATTGGTCAACTCGTTGTTAGGCAGGTAGGCCTCCTTCAGTTTGTTGGCGTCTGCAGGGTTGCCCGAGAGGAACAGTGCAATGGTGGCCAGACGCTGCCAGTCAGAACGCCAGGCCTCAAAAACGGATTGGTTACGAAAAATATCTAGAAATTGAAGATTATCATTTTACATCAGGCAACGTAGAAGCATCGCATGTGCGTCCCCTTTTTGTGGAGTTCAAGATTTTCATCCATCAGTGATCAGTGATAAGGCACTTGTGCCCTCCGGATTTAGCGGTTGCCAGGGTAGGAACGTCTCCAACTACTCACTGAGAGCCTTCCAGATGAACTCATCCTGCGTCTGGCTGATGATGTATGGCACTTGCCGCAGCTCGCAGGAGCACAGCGCTTCAAGCGGCTGACGGGGCAGGAACATCTCGCCTTGCCCGAAGTCTTGTTCTTGTATCGGTACTATCAGCAGCATGGGATCGTAGCCTGACAAGTTCAAGTCCTGATAAGAGATAACAGAAACGAGAGACGAATAAAATTAGAGTACGAAGTTAGAAGTCACAAAATAAACTATGGGGGAATTGTATGAGAGATTATAATATGACTAGGCTAAATATTAAAATGACAATCAATATTCAATAGAGATAAATAAAAGAAGTGAACACGCTGCTTCTACCCCAAAATATTGAATGAATTGAATTAAAACTAATATTATAACTTACTATATATAATGATCAGCTAATAGAACCCACTGCTGGACATATCTATTCCTCCAAAATCGCACACAATCAACTTGATTACTCTGTTTCAGCTTTTTACTAACCACCCGGTGAATATTGGAGCTCCACCTCCACCACCTATGTGGCACAGTCGATGGCCACGTAAATAAATCATGGCACCAGTGGTACTCTAAAGTGGTCCTTTTTCTTAAATATTTTTTTCTTATTATATTCTTATTAAAGTGCAGGTATAGGATCGTGCACTTACAAACATCTTATACAGCGAGTCACCCAGCTGCTTGGACGTCTTAGTCTTGAGGCAGTCGATGATAGCCTGGGAGCTGTTGGTGGGGCACTGCAGTAGTTCCGCCTGCCTCACCGCTAGGTGGCGTTGGTGGAGAGGGATCACCACTTGCGAGATTGGAGAGCCGCTCATTGAGATCGCGCGGTGGAATAAACCTGGGACAGAGGAAGAAAATTCCATATAACGCTTGTATTTGTCGAAGAAGTAGGCAGTTGTGTTCACAGTTCTTGCCAGGTGTGCCAGTTCTGTGAACCAGGACGATACGGAGTGTAAGTTAACATTAACGTTTTAATCAAAGAAGTCAACAAGTATTAAGTACGCAAGTCTTTAACTCAATTCAAATCCGAACACGGCTATTGGAAATGTCTTAATGGACTTATATGTATATCACTAATACATTTATAAAACACAGTCCTTCGCCGTCTCTGTCTGTCTGTTAGCGATAAACTCAAAATACTACTGTACCGATTTCATGATGTTTTCACCAATAGATTAGAGTGGTTCACGAGGAAGGTTTTAGTATATGATTTGTCAAGATAACCGATATCCACGCGGGCGAAGCCACGGGCAGAAGCTGTTATCACACAACACATAATTGCACATAATTTGCGAAATATGGGAGAACGTAATGTTGAGATGGTTACAAGTTTGCCTTACGTGGTGATTAGCCAGCCAATTGACCCAGGACGACAGAGATAAACTTTCTGCATTCTTTTTACATTTAAGTGATAATAATTTCTCAAAAAAACTGTCAATTTAAGGCATTATCTAGTATTAGTATTCAATGCAAATGTGTATTTGTATATTTTTGATTAAAATGCAAAACCCGAGACTGCACTAGTTTTTCTGAATCATCGAGGACAATACGACAAGTAGGAACACGAAGTTATTCCTTTTTAACCGAGTACGTATTACTCGTAGTAGCCTCCTATAAAATGTTCCCACTGCTGGGACCCAGGGCCTGCAGTCTCTACACTAAATAACTATAAAAATCTGTCGCTAAGTCGTAAAATTACTTTAATGGATTTTCAACCTTATGCTGTTGAGATAAAGCTGAAAATCTATTAAAGAAATTTGACATCGATACGACTTTGCGACAGATTTTTATTGTTATTTAGTGTAGAGACTGCAGGCCCTGGCCTTCTCTTTATGAGAGGGAATGGGCTATAATCCATCACGCGGGCCCAGTGTGGGTTGAATAACTACGATCTTTTGGTGCTAGGAAATGCCGATATTATATCCTTACGATCACCACGCGCCTTTCTGAATTCGATCCCACGACTTAGGTACTGCTCGTAAGTCGGGGCAGCCACCACTGGGCCACTGCTGCCATCAACCGGGCACAAATTCATCCTCCGTCATTGCTACTAAAATATTTCTGATAGAAACAGCCAATATAATTTTGGACGACCTGGGAATCGAGCTCAGGATCTCATGCACGCAGTCGGGCTTGCGACCACTACACCAACGAGGCGGTCATCTTCATATTGTAATCCTTACATCCTTATCCCAGTTAGCCAAATTTCACTGTAGTAAAGTAAAGTAAAGTAAATTTTGACCTTCGAAAAGTGCTGATTATCAGCCTAGTTTGAATAAATGAATTTTGATTTTGATTTGATTTCTTACAGGCTTACATAGTAAAAAACAAAGTCGCTATTTTTGTCTGTTTGTCTGTATGCTTAAATCTTTAAAACTACGCAACGGATTTTGATGCGGTTTTTTTAATAGATAGAGTGATTCAAGAGGAAGGTTTTAGTATATTATTTGAACGACATCCACGCGGGTGAAGCGCGGGCATCAGCTAGTTAGACAATATAACACTATTTTGGTATATCAAAACCACCTTTTTTGTAGAGTGGGATATCATCAAACATTATTTTGATGATACTCCTCCCGCACTGGGCAGAGCGGTAGAGAGTGTCAGACTTCTACTGACTAAAAACCTCCCATGTTCCTTCCTCGCCTTTTGTGTCGAGGCCTTCCGAACAACATGCAACCCCGACGGGCCTTTTTACCCACCTTTGGACATAGGCGATACCATATGCAGCAGGACACTGAAGGAGCCCGCGCTGTACCCTGAGATGGTGACCAGCTCGGGGTCTCCGCCGAACGCGGCGATGTTCCTCTGCACCCAGCGCAGCGCCATCACTTGGTCCTTGAAGCCGTTGTTACCGGGGGCGAACTTGTCACCCGTACTTATGAAACCTGGAGATAAGGATAAATTGATATACCAAGAATGAATAAAGTAAGGAATCAGTATATTATTATCAGAGGATTTTGAAGGTTGCGCTAGTTACAGAAACGTTGAAAGGAATTATCGAATGTCAAGGTATGGGCATGTCATGAGGAGGAATGAATCTCATGTGACTAAAAAAGAGATGAATGGAGAGGGAGAGGAAGAAAGAAAAAAAGATGCTTGGATATTGTGGGGAATGATATGAAAGAAAAAGAGCAAATGATAGCGCGGTTAATGGTAGCGCCTGCGTGACAGGGGGAATAGAAACAAAACGACCCTAAACAACATGGTGTATAGTTTTATTGTACCGTTTTGTTATCGTTTTACGCAGTAACTGAATTATGATGGACAGGAGTAATTATAAGAAGTTTGTTTTATTTTGCATAATAACGGCCGATTAGCAAGTGCTCTCGGTAAGGTATTGGTATTCAGCATCAAGCTAAACCGGAGGCCGATTCAACAAAGTTCCGAAAAGGCTCAGCCAATGATGATACTGAACATAATTATGATACAAAAGCACTCTTGCTATTTTACCCTCAACAACATATCAAAAAGGGACTCACCAAGCGACCCAAGCCTATACTCGATAGTGACAAGCACAATATCCCGGTCCATGAGGTAACTGGGCCCACACACGTCACTGCGCCCAGACTCCCAGTAGAACCCGCCAGCGTGTATATACACCAGCACGGGCAGCTTCTTACTGTACCAGGAGAACATGATCATTGAGGATGACAAAAGACCAAAGCTTAATAGGCATGATATCATTAAAACCATCGTTGTGTTTAAATGTGAGACTTCCTCAATGTTTTCTGGTCATAGCGGGGAAACTGGAAGCCGACCCCAACATAGTTGGGAAACGGCTAGGAAGATGATAGTGAGCGACCATTTGATTGTGTAAACCATGAAACCCTACTCTTTAAACTTGAACATTATGGTTAAGGGAAACTTGCGCTCAGTTTAGTGAAATCATATTTAAACGAAAGACATCAGCAAGTACAATTAAATGATGTCAACTCAGTGGGCTTAAAAGTAAATATGGGTGTACCACAAGGTTCAATAATAGGTCCTTTCCTCTTTTTGGTCTATATTAATGATCTACTAAATTTATTTAAAAATCAACCACAGATGGTATTGTTTGCCGAAGATACTTCTTTAATACTTAAGGTAAGTAGACGTGCCTTTCAATGAGAGACAAAGGTACTAGGAACTCAGACTCACGTGTTGCCCTCAGGACCGTACACGTTGAGGCGCAGACAATCTTCGTGCACTGGGTAGTTGTCAATGACTGGCTGAGGACACGCGGGGCCGTCTTGTGTGGCGTCTACCTCGGTAGGGTAGTTCAGGATCATTTGTGGTGGCTGCCGGGAAGAAAAAATATTGAGTTATACACTCGCGAGCAAGCAAATCGACTCAAGCCTTGTAGGCGCACACATACATTGATAAAACTAAAAATATGAATGGAAATTATAAAAATGATATGTCATTCGAAAGCTTAAGATGTCAGCTTTAATTTGATATCTTTATCATTGAAATCCATCCATATTTTTTTTAAATAAATGGTGTCTGAACGCAAGAGTAGGAAAAACAGGAATTTAGGGAAAAGGGTATGGGTCTCGTATTTTACAAATTTGTTAAAAATAAAATTAATAAATTTAAATCAATACTTCGTATTTCCCCCTCTTGCCCTAATTACAGCCTGCAGTCTGTTTTTCATTGACCTTATCAATTTTTTGACATTTTCTTGAGGAATGCCGTCCCACTCCTCTAATAATGCTGTCTTTAGCTCGTCTACGGTTGAAGGGACTGGATTCCTGGCCCGAACTCTTCTTTTAAGCTCGTCCCATAAGTGCTCGATGGGATTCATGTCAGGACTGAGCGCAGGCCAGTCCATCGTGCGTAATTCGACCTCTTCCAGAAACTGTCGAGTGACTCGTGCCGTGTGGCAGCGGGCATTGTCGTGCATTAACACGAAGTCTGCACCGACAAACCCTGCGTAGGGCACAACATGATTTAGTAGAATGTCGGTGATGTACCGATCAGCTGTTAGCCCGCCTCCTCGGCCGCCCCCAGGCACGAAAACAAGTTCGGTTTTTCCCTCTAAAGAAATACCAGCCCACATCATGCAGGAACCGCCGCCATATGCCACTGTTTCAGCGAAACAACATTGGGCAAATTGTTCCCCCGGACGCCTGTAGACTCGGCCTCTCCTGTCACTGCCATGTAGACACATTCTGCACTCATCAGTAAACAGGACCGATCGCCATTGCGCAACGCTCCAATTGAGATGCTCTCGAGCAAATTGAAGGCGCGCTTGTCGGTGGCCTGCAGTCAATTTAGGGCCCGTCGCAGGTCTTTTTGGCGTCAAGTTGGCTTCCTTCAAGTGTCTTCTCACTGTCCACTCGCTGACAGATACTTGTCGTACACGTCTCAGTTCTTGCTGCACATCAACGCCCGTAAGGTGTCGATTGCGCAGAGAGGTTGAGACAATGAAGCGGTCGTCTCTCTCTGAAGTGCACCGGTGGCGGCTCGTTCTTGGTCTCCGATTGAAGGCATCAGTCTCTTGGAACCGTCTGTATACTCGGGATACAGAAGACTGGCTCAAGTGGAGCTGGGCAGCGACTGCTCGCTGACTTAACCCTTGTTGCAACAAGGCAACCACTTGAGCGGCTTCTTCTGGTGTGGTATCCATGGTGTTCGATATTGTTTGATGCACCTCACTATTTTCTTCGTATTTATTAGTCAGTGACATGTCCCATCCATATTCCTTCCGCCCGCACCCCTCTCTCTTCGCCTCCTAACGCTCGATTGCAATGGCGCGCGCGCAATAAGAAAAAATCGTATTAAATAAGTTATTGGACAAATCTAACTTTAAACTAGTGTTTTTCGCAATTAAAATAACAATTGTGAAGTGTAATTGCTGTGGTGGACGCTCAAACAACCCTCAAGGACAATATTCGGTGTTTTGTTACCGCGTGCACGCGGAAGAAGATTCCGCCATTATGCAAGAAAGGTTTTAAAGGTGAAAACTGGACAATCGTAAGTGTTTTTGCAATCATTTCACGCCCTAAACCCCTTTCCTGTTGTTCACTGACTAAAATACGCTTTAACAGTTCCATTCAGCTAGCCATCAACCCCTTTTTTGAGGCAATCATCGAAAATACCTCTCAAAATTTTATTCTCACAAATACAGTCCACTTTTTAAATTCAAGCGTCCGTTTTTCAATAACCGACCTTTTTTTTGTTTACCCTTTTCGCTAATTCACCAACATATTTTTGGTCCAATCGAACCGGATAATTCTAGTTCATATTTTCGTAATTAAAATTCGTATTTCGAACAAATACCTACTCAATCAGATCACATCTCTGTTGAATTCTATTACTGCATTAGGTATTCATTGTTGTGCTGGCTGAGCTTATATTCGTAACTAAGTATTTATTACTAAGGACCGACCGAAGGTTCGGTTTCGGTTTCGGTTTCGGCTAGTTTCGGCCAAAAAAACTGGTTTCGGCCATAGTTTCGGTTTCGGCCAATAATTGGCCGAACCTTTCGGCCCCGCCGAAACAAGGTATACGTGAATTGTCGCGCATCATTCAGCTAACTTCGAGTGCCAGTTGAGTTCGCTAGCCGGCGCGATTGTGATGATTTGAGGTTGTGAGATTTTTCTCGCGCAAAAATTAGGTATTTGTTTTTACTTATGATTAACTAGTGACCCGCCCCGGCTTCGCACGGGTACAAAAAAGGTATTAAAACCTTCCTCTTGAATCACTCTATCTATTAAAAAAAACCGCATCAAAATCCGTTGCGTAGTTTTAAAGATTTAAGCATACAGACAAACAAACAAACAAACAGACGCGACTTTGTTTTATACTATGTAAGGATGATGATGTATTTTTATGGCATTCATTAGGGTCTTGTGCTACAGTGTAAAATAAATAGGTTGTAAGTAAATGTGTATAGAAAAGAATTCATTAGATATTTTACTTGGTTCTGTTGAGTTATTCCCTAGAACTTATAAAATATGAATTTATGTAGAAATTAATTTAACACTTAACAGATGTGTGAAGATTCTGAAGATACGTGTGATGTTTGATTCAAACATTACTATATTTGTTTGTAAAATTGTTGATGGATTAAATTTTGTACCCGTATTCGAACCGCCCCGTAGTTCCGATACACAACTATCTCCAATGATTTAGGCGCTTTGCACATGGAGCATCTTAATTTGTGGCAACTTAAGCAACTTTAAAAGTTTCCTGTAACTAGTTGATAGTTGCTACAACGTTTACGGTTGCAGCAATTTTAAGGCAATCTGTGAGCAACTTTCATAACCGAGTTGCTCAATCTACGCAGCGAACAGCATTCATTGTGACGATGAATATCGAAGAAGCAGCAATTTCTCTAATTTTATTACGTCGTCGCCGTCTACGTTAACTATAAAAATCGGTATAATATTTAACAGTTGCTAGTTGCGGCAATTAAAAACTCAGTCATCGATTGCATCAACTGGAAACTGTTGACGATTGCCGGAACTCGAAACTCGAGTTGCTATGTGTGCGCAATCCAATTGAAATATATGTAAACAGCTAGTTGACAGTTGCTGCAATAGTTGCTCCATGTGCAAAGCGCCTAAAACCTTAACTAATTAATATAATTTAAAAAGTTCGTAATGAAAATTATTTCTTAAAACACCATCTTTGAAAATGATATGAGTATTTTTTTTGTTAAATAATTAGAAAAAAAGTTATATCGACCAATAGATTTTTAGCGTGAATGGCCTTCAGTACTATTAGTCATGTCGCATTTTTACCCTTTAATATGCGAGGTGCTTAGTTTTTTTTTTTGGAAATTATTAAAAAATATAGTAATGTTAAAAATGTAGTGCTTATTTTTAAAAAAAAATTGACAAATATGTTGATAGTATTTTTTTTTAAATCACATTATTAATTTTACAAATAAAGAGCTATTTTCCTTACCTACTTTAATTGTTGCATTTTTTTTACACGTGTTAACTGTGTATATAATTTATGCGTAAAAATACAATAGATTTTACATTTCATAAATATTTAATAAGTTTCGGTTTCGGTTTCGGTTTCGGCCGAAACTGGGACCAAGGCCGAAGGTTCGGTTACGGTTTCGGTTTCGGCTGAAAATCGTGTTTCGGTCGGACACTATTTATTACCGTGGTATTACAGATTTATGTATTCAATATCGTAGGTACTAATACACA
The DNA here is from genome assembly GCA_949316265.1 of Diarsia mendica. Classification (NCBI taxonomy): domain Eukaryota; kingdom Metazoa; phylum Arthropoda; class Insecta; order Lepidoptera; family Noctuidae; genus Diarsia; species Diarsia mendica. Next base: position 368,051 of record OX438910.1, read on the forward strand.
TAACTAGGAAAATATACTTATTCGGTGTTATAAGTACAAGTAGTATTGGTCAATTAACTACCTACCTACCTACTCATAATAAAAGTTGTCTAAGTACTTAGTTCGTTCATTGTTCGTAGTCGAAAGCGCGCGCCGATATATACGTAGACCGTATCTACCATAAACAAGCCGTGGCTTCTGTGCCGCTACTTGACACTCGTTTCGTATTTAAATTCGTTGATTGCGAGTACGGTCTACCTACATCTTTCGTTTGTATAGTTGTGTCTTGAACGTCGTTTATTTCATTTCGTTCGTTTATTCGTAAAACTATTAGGTACATTAGTGTCTACTCATACATAATATTCGTCCTAGTACATACCTATAAGTCGTTAAGGTTGTGTATTCAGGAGCCCTACTCGGGGGCATCTCGTTGTTCGTATTGAGTAGCCTACTACCTACTTATTTGGTGTTTTTTTTGCACACATACCTACCTACAAAGGGTAAGTGTGAAAAACCCCATTCGTTGTTGTCGCATATTTATCGTTGTCGTTTACTTTCGTTACTCTCGCGTTGGAAATAGGTAAATTGTTTACTCATTTCATTAATTTAAACGGCAAGACACAATTACGTATTTCTTTATCTACGTCACCTTTTTAGTTTACACATTCGCATTTTACATATTGGTTTTAATCATGTCGAACGACGACAATAAAAATAAATTAACCATATTACAAGCTAAACGAAATGCACATTTCGAACGTATGCAAAATATATTCGAGTTGTCAAAACAGGATATGAATGATGAAACATGTAGGGAGTCATTTTTAAATAATGTCGCAAATCTTCAAAGTTTACGTAATGAATTTCAAAGCGTATTAGACGCCTTCAATACGTGTTCTATTAAAGTGGATCCTACTGCTATTATAAGCTACCAATCTTGGATTTCGTTTGAGGAGCTGTACTGTCGGGTTCAACGTGTCGTAAATTCACTTAAAATAGAACAATCTCAAATAAAGGAAATGCCAAAGAATAATTTCCCAAAATTACCTCGTATCGATTTAGTTTCGTTTGATGGCGATATTCGTAATTGGTCGCTGTTTTATAATCAGTTTAAGCGCGTAGTTCATGATAACACGCAACTGTCTGACTCGGAACGCATTCATTTTCTTGTTAGTAAGCTGACTGGCAGCGCCGCTTCTTTGTGTGCAGGGATACCACCTACACCTGAGAATTATAAAATATTATGGAACTCGCTCGTGGATAAGTATGATGATCCGCGTTTTCTCGCCGCGTCATATTTAAATCAACTATTAGAATTTAAACCTGCTAAATCTACAACCGGTTTAGAGTCATTTGTAAACACATTTGATACCGCCGTTAGGGCGCTCAAGCAGGTACATTTGGGAGATCTTGCGGACTTTATTTTGTTACATCTCGCATTGCAAAGGTTAGACTCCGAGACAGTTAAGTTATTCGAAATGAGTCATCGCAAAAAAGTCATACCTTCTTATGATGATTTAGTTGAATTTGTTAAAGAACAAGATAAAATAGTACGCTCCAGTCCTTTAGTTTCCAAGCCTCAACAAGATGGCCAAATTAAAAACGTGTCTAATTCAAAACCAAAATCCACAAAGGCCTTTGTCGCTCAGACAGCCGATAATTGTATTTTGTGTAAGTCAGACAAACATAATAAATTATATTTGTGTTCGGATTTTACAAAAATGACCCCTCACGAAAGATTTAATTTTGTGAAATCGAATGCGTTGTGCATTAACTGTTTAAATCGTGGGCACAGGGTCTCATCGTGTTCTTCAAAGAATGTTTGTCGTCATTGTAAGTCGAAACATCATTCAATCTTGCATTTTGGTTCATCTGATTCGCAAAATAATGCGTCAAGTTTGTCCGCTGTCGCTACCGCTCCCGCTACCTCTCAACAGGATGACCGCACCTTAAGCGTAAGCGGAGTGGAATCTAGTTCACCATCGAATAACAATAATATGCCTGTTTGTGGTGTTGCTCGTGACCTTTTTGATAACAGGTGTTTGACTACTTTGTTGAGTACCGCTAAGATAAAGATTTTAGATAAACATAATCGTGTGCATTTCGTGCGATGTTTGATTGATTCCGGATCGCAGAGTGATTATATCACAGCTTCGTGTTGTAAACGTCTATCGTTATTTATTTCGAATAAAAACCGGTTTGTTGAAGTTCAAGGCATCGGTGGTGCATCTCAACGTATATTGGGCATGACTAATGTTCTGTTTACATCTCGTTTTGACGCTAGAACACAGTATAATTCGCAGTCATTTGTAGTTGACAAGATTACGTCACAGTTACCAGACGCTTTTATTGATGTAAACGCACTTCATTACTTAGATAATTTACCGCTTGCCGATGATGAATATCATTCACCCGGACAAATTGACATGCTTTTAGGTGTCAATTCATATTGCAAAATTTTGTTATTTAATAAAATTAGTCCTGGTAACAATTTGCCTACAGCAATCGAAACTAGTTTAGGATATATTTTAATGGGAAACGCACCCACCCTACTTTCATCACCTCGGTCTACTCGTTCATTCTGCGCGTTGACACATGAGCAAATTAATGATTCGCTTCAGAGATTTTGGCAATTAGAAGAAGTGCCTTCTAAAAATTTTATAAGCCCTGACGAACAGGTTTGCGAAGATATTTATACGTCTACTACTACTCGAAGTGCCGATGGTAGTTATACTGTTAATCTGCCTTTTAAGGAGAATGTCGATTTGCTTGGCAATTCTTTTATAACTGCAAAGCGTAGATATTTGTTTCTTGAACGTAAATTCGCGCGGTCTCCTGGATTACGTGAGGAATACAATGCCGTTATCACGGAATATCTTATTAAAAATTATTTGTCGCTCGTCCCGCCAGAGAATTGTCTCGAGTCAGGATTTTATTTGCCTCACCATCCCGTTATTCGTCAGGATAAATCTACGACTAAACTTCGTATCGTACTCGACGCTAGTGCTAAGACAGACTCCGGTTTGTCACTTAATGACGTTTTGCATACTGGCTGCAATTTGCAAAATGATATTTTTCATATACTTTTAAAGGTTCGTATATTATTATTTGAATTTGCTTTTTTCGCTGACGTTCGTCAAATGTACCTCTGCATCGAGGTACATCCTTCGCATCGCTCTTATCAAAGAATCTTATATCGTTTCTCGGATGACGCTCCATTGGAGACTTATCAATTTAATCGTGTTACCTTCGGTCTTCGTTCTTCGCCGTTTTTAGCTTTGCGGACTATGCGACAACTCGCTCATGACGAGCGTGATAGCTTTCCCCTCGCTTGCAGCGTGTTAGAAAGCGACATGTACATGGACGATCTAGCTTCCTCCGCTTCTAGCCTAGAGGAAGCGGTTGGAATGGCATCCGATCTAATCCAGCTTTTGAAGCGTGGTGGTTTCGAGCTAGTGAAATGGACGAGTAATTCTATTGACTTGCTCCGTACCATTCCTGATACTCACCGCCAATCGGAATCAGTCTCCTTCGACACAGACACATCGTTCAAAATTCTCGGCCTTCAGTGGTTGCCATCTTCTGATTCGTTTAAATTCACTGTCGCGCCACCTAATCCCGAAGGTACTAAGCGTGCGATTTTGTCTGTCACAGCTCGCTTGTATGACATTCTTGGTCTTGTTGGTCCAGTTATTCTTTATTCGAAATTGCTTATCAAGGAGCTTTGGCTTCTCAAACTCGACTGGGACGACCAACCTCCAGAAGCTGTTCTCCGTTTGTGGAAGCAGTTTATTTCGGAACTACCATTAATCTCTAATCTTTCATTTTCCCGCCATTTGGGCGTTGATTCGCATTCTCGGCTTTATCTCTTGGCGTTTTCCGATGCATCTGAAAAGGCATATGGATGCGTTGTCTATACCTACGTTTTGAATAATAACGAGAAGCCCATTGTTCGGCTGTTATGTTCGAAATCTAAAGTCGCTCCTATTAGAACTGTAACACTTGCTCGGCTTGAACTTTGTGGTATTCTTTTAATGGCTAAATTACTACGGGTAGCTCATGACACTATTTCAAAACGACATCCTATCGAGGATGTGTATGCTTTTTCGGATTCACAAGTCGCTCTGTGCTGGGTACATTCTTCTCCTCATCGGTTTAACACGTTCGTCGCTAATAGAATAGCCCAGTGCCAAACCTATTTCTCGTCGGAATATTTTCGTTTCATCCCGGGTACTCAAAACCCCGCGGATTCTCTGTCGCGTGGACAATACCTTCACAATTAGTTCAACATGAACTTTGGTTAACCGGTCCACCGTGGGCATCGCTTCCAATCGATCATTGGCCTATTTCGGTACTTTCTCCCACTTCTACTCCAATGCCGGAGGAGAAGTCAGCCGTATTCACTTCGAAAAATAAATCTGAACATATCCTTACAACGCTAAGTTTAAAGTTCTCTAACTGGGATAAATTTCTTAGATGTGTGGTTTATATGCTTCGGTTCATTAAAAAGCTCCCACGCAATAATTGTATAACCGCGTCAGACTTGGATTTCGCAGAATTGACAATCGTAAAGGCTGTACAACACACGTATTTTTACGAAGATATAGAAAAGATTAAAAATTCTAAATTATGTTCACATGCGTTACGCAAGCTTTCCCCCTTCTTAGATCAAGGAATATTACGTGTTGGCGGTCGCCTCTCTAATTCGTCGTTAGATTACTCGCAAAAACATCCGATTCTTTTGCCTCGGAATGGACATATCGTTGAGCTTATTATTGACGCTTATCATGTTAAACACTTTCACACAGGTCCCAATTTATTATTATCGATACTTAGACAAAGGTTTTGGATTTTATCTGCTCGTCGCATCGTACGTATGCGTATTCATCGCTGTAATATTTGCTTTCGACTCAGTCCGAAACCTACATTTCCTGTTATGTCAGATCTTCCAGAATGTCGCGTCGAGCAAAGCAAAGCCTTCTCACACACTGGGGTAGACTTTGCTGGGCCATTCAATATAACTTTCTCTCGTAAGCGCGGTGTACGCAGCCAAAAGGCGTACCTGTGCCTTTTCATTTGTCTAGTAACCAAGGCAGTTCATCTAGAACTTGCTTCTTCGCTTAGTTCGGCATCATTTTTGGATGCTTTCAAAAGGTTTCTATCTCGTCGTGGTCCTTGTCAATGTATTTACAGCGACAACGGTACTAACTTTGTCGCATCTAAGGCTTATCTTAGCGAGCTACATACATTTCTGCATTCTGAGGAATACTTTAAAACTTTTACTCACGAGTTGACAAACACTCGTATAGCTTGGAAACTTAATCCACCCAGTGCGCCTCACTTCGGGGGCATATGGGAGTCTAATATTAAATGCGTTAAATCTCACTTATTTAAAGTCATCGGGACTCAGATCCTGACGTATGAGGAGTTTTTATTTTTTTTATTTTTTATTTTTTATTTTAACAAATAGGAACAACAAACAGCTACATTATGGAATATTACAACATGATAACAAATAACTTAAATAATAATGTAGCCCACAGCGCTGTTCACAGTTTACCATTAATGACTAAAAACTTAAATTGCTAGGAAAGAAGCTGTTCATGCAAGACAGTTAAAAAATGAAAATACAAAAAGGAAAAAATAAATAACTATGCGTACTAAATTATGTTTATGATAGATCATATGGATACAAATAAAAATATTAACTAATCAATCAAATGACTCAAGCGTCTCGTACAACAAGTTTCGAAATTTGTGTATGGAGCATGTAAATATGTCTATGTGTTCGAATTCTTTATTGTAAGATGCTGCCATTCGCCGAATTGGCGAACGTTCGCCGGTGTTAGATCGGCAGGTACCTATTGCAAATAGAGAACCTGCACGCACCAGCCGTCTATGAACAGTTCTGGGGACTGCATAACACAGTACATTGTTCAGGTCCATACAGTCAAATTTGCCATTTACAATATTGAACAGGGTCATTGCTTCTAATTGTTTGCGTCTGGAGCTGAGTGTCAGGAGTTTATACCTATTGAGCAACTGGTCATACGACAGATACGCTCTGTGACACCTATAATGCATTGCACGAAGGAACCTGCGTTGTACATTCTCTAACATATCAATATATTTTTTATAATACGGGTTCCAGATGGGGACAGCGTATTCAAGCTGTGACCGGACAAGAGTTTTATATAGGCAGAGGTACGAAGAGGTCCGTTTAAAATCATGAGTTGATCTCATTATAAATCCATACATCTTGTATGCTTTATTAATTATTTGATCGACATGTAAATCCAAACAGAGTTTAGAATCAAGCAATATGCCCAGATCACGTACCGAGTTTGCGTTATTTAATGCAATGCCACATAAGCAGTAAACAAATCTAATAATGTTTTTATTTTTAGTAAAATTTATATAGTTGCACTTGGGAATGCTTAGAAAAAGCTTACTTGAGTAACAATATTCCGTCAGTCTGTCCAAGTCCTCTTGGAGGAGATAGCAATCCTGGATATTTCGAATCGGTCTGTATACCTTAAGGTCATCGGCGTATAACAAAAATTTTGAGTTGCGAAAACAGTTACCAATGTTATTTATGAAGATAATGAATAAAAGAGGACCGAGAATAGAGCCTTGAGGAACACCAGAGGTAACCTGAACAGCATCAGAGTGGTAACCGTTGATTACAACCCGTTGACAGCGATTAGTGATGTAAGAGATAAACCATCGCAACAAGTTACCTCGAATGCCATTGAAGGCTAATCGGCTCAGCAGTAGTTCATGATCCACCTTGTCGAAAGCCTTCTGAAAGTCCGTGTAGACCGCATCAACCTGTATACGATTATCCATCTTGTCAAACAGATCACTGGAGAATGCCAATAAGTTGGTTGTCGTTGATCGCTTTTTAACGAACCCGTGCTGTTGTTGTATGATAGCGTGATGAAGAATAGGGTATATTTCGTTATGAACGAGTCTTTCGAAGAGCTTCGACAAGGTAGGCAGAATAGAAATTGGTCGGTATTGCTCAACACTACGCTTAGATCCGGCCTTGTGTACAGGTGTGATATTAGCATGTTTCCATACCATCGGCATGACACCTTCAGTGATGCATTTATTATAAATTATAGCTAATGGTCTACATATAACAGTGGCAGTATTTTTGAGAAAATACGGTGACAGGCCATCTGAGCCTGGGCCTTTAGTAGAATCTAGCGATTTAAGTTCTGTCATTATTGTTTCCTCTTTAAAATATAGGTCAGAAACAACTATGTCATTAGACACTGTTTCAGAAAGTGGCTCCCATCGAGAAAGGGCAGGTGAAGCGGGCTCATATACAGAAGCAAAGAAATCGGAAAACATATTGCAAATCGATTGAGGATCGTTGGATTCTATGTTGTTGTACTGTACTTTTGCCGGTATACCGGGTTTATCTTTGCGATTGGAAACATAGACCCAAAAATCTTTAATATTTTTATGGATGCTGTCCTCAATCGACTGAATGTATTTAGAGAAACTTTTGTTACAATTTTCTTTAAATAAGGCTCTGTACTGAGAGAAAGTTTCGTGGTCTGCAATGTTCCCGTATTTTTTCCATTTGACCCATGATTTTTGTTTTTTTCTAAATGTTTTAATTAACGATTTTGTAAACCAAACTGGAAAGCCAACCGTTCTAGATGCGGATAGTGGTGTGTGTTGCTTAATAATTTCATCAATCCTATTGTAAAATAAACTAAGTGCCTCTTCAGACCCTAAGGGGGTAAGAAGTTCCGCCCAAGAGGTAATCTCAATTTTACGGTTGATTTGTTCATAGTCAGATTTAAAAAAGTTATATTTTTGCAGTGGCCTCTTTTTCATAGGAAGAGTGTCTATATTTAAGATTATATCACAGACAAAAGGTGGGTGATACGTGTCAATTGGAAGTAGAGGCAACAATGCACTCGATACCTTACATGGATGATTCGATATAAGTAGGTCAAGAATCTTACCATTGGCGTTTACCACGACATTATATTGCAAAGCATCAAGTAAGGACATTAAATTATTTAAATGGGTACAAGTCGTGGACGAGCCGATGCCTAGCCCACCGCCGCCGACTAGAGATACCATTGGACCCGATATGTTCCAAGTTATTTCTGGGAGATTGTAGTCGCCCAATATGTAGAAATAATCAACGGTAGGGTCACCCAGCACCTGCTGTAAGGTTTCAAAATGTTGTTCATATAAAAGGGGAGCCGTTTTTGGAGGTATATAAGCGGCACTAATGATATGCTTCTTGGAAGGTCGTGTACTAGGCACTTCTATAAGAACGTGTTCAACAAGGTTGCGAAATAGTGAGTTGGCAGGAGTTATAGAAACATCACATTCAGAGGACTTAAGTGTTCGCAACACGGCAACCAACACTCCGCCGCCATCCATTTTTTTTGTGCTAATACGATCACGATCACACCTGTACACAACATAGCGCTGATCGATAAACTCATTATTGCTGATCTCAGGAATCAACCATGTCTCTGTGAGTACGATGATGTCGTGGTTACCATTCAAAATGTTCATGTATAGCGTGTGTAATTTTGTACGGATACCTCTGCAGTTTTGGTAATATATGGATAAATGTTTGTTACTCATCACGAGATATTAAGTGTTCTAAATAATAATTACCACTAATGTACGGGTAAGTAGGTGACAGGCACTCGCCCGTGCAATGCTTATTAGGAGGATCAAAAGTTAAATAGAAGTAAAAATAATATTTCTCAGTTACGTAAATGGTACCAATCACATAACAAGAATGAACCCCGACGATACAGCAGTAAGAATGGTTTCTTAAACAGATCTTTAGATAAAACAAATTAAAGTAACTTGCAATAATATTATTGCGTTGTGTTACAAAAATCAAAAATTTCAGCAGGAAAAGATTCCTACACAAAATAACAGGTTTGTCTTGACCCTTTAAAAAGTATGACATAATAATATTTAGAAAACAATGAATAATAAAATCGTTATATTCACACAAGCATAAAAAGCAGGTTATTACCACAAAAAGGCAAAACAATTTAGACAAACACGAGCACTTAGATACAAAAAAATCATACACAAAATATTCAGTTGTTATATAAACAATCAACATTAAGCAAGTTATTACGACAAGAAGACAGAACAATTTAGACAAACACGAGCATTTTGATTTATAAAATTTATACACATATTCAGTTGTTATATTATAAACAAACAACGTTAAAAAGACTGAAACATTAAAAAAATATATTATTAAGATAAGCAAGTACCTGGGTACACACCAATTAAAGTGCGTTCGACGAGGGGGGGGCACCATCAATGTTGTTATTTGACGGGTTGTTTTTAATTTTGCGAATATCGTCGTCTTTATGTATTGCAAATGCAGTATCACCGTCCCGTTCGCGCACGAGAATAGTGGCGTTCCGAATCCAGACATACTTAAAGTTAAGCTGTGTGGCCACTTCCTTAACTTTGCGAAATAAATGTTTCTTCTTAAGTGTCAAATGCTCGTTCATGAAAATAGTCGACGGAGGACCTGTAAAACCCAGTTGTTCTGTTTTAAAGGTTTTTACTTTGCGGAAAGCAGCAAGTAAATTGTCCCGCAGGATACGTGACGACAGTTTTACAATAATGTTCTTTGGCCTATTTGTTTGCTGGTGAGCATGAGGAGTTATTGGACAAATCTAACTTTAAACTAGTGTTTTTCGCAATTAAAATAACAATTGTGAAGTGTAATTGCTGTGGTGGACGCTCAAACAACCCTCAAGGACAATATTCGGTGTTTTGTTACCGCGTGCACGCGGAAGAAGATTCCGCCATTATGCAAGAAAGGTTTTAAAGGTGAAAACTGGACAATCGTAAGTGTTTTTGCAATCCTTTCACGCCCTAAACCCCTTTCCTGTTGTTCACTGACTAAAATACGCTTTAACAGTTCCATTCAGCTAGCCATCAACCCCTTTTTTGAGGCAATCATCGAAAATACCTCTCAAAATTTTATTCTCACAAATACAGTCCACTTTTTAAATTCAAGCGTCCGTTTTTCAATAACCGACCTTTTTTTTGTTTACCCTTTTCGCTAATTCACCAACACATGGTTTAGCGAAAACAAGGAATGCAATTTACGGAGATGTGTACCGGTCAACTTGTAACAAGCGACTGATAAGGTAAACCAGATGTGGAGGGGTTTTATAGCGGGAGCAGGTAGCGCAAGTCGTGGATTCCTAATGAGGTAATTTACGCTGACGGCCAATTAAAATGCGTCAATAAATCAGCGCTTAGTTTTTTTTTAAGGTATTGATGTTAATTGAAAGCATAATTCTTCAGCTTTCGAATGACATATCACTTTTATAATTACCATTTATCGTTTTAGGAAAATCAATGTATATGTGCGCCGTCAAGGCTTGAGTCGATTTGGTTGCTCGCGAGTGTAGTTGTTGTAGTTATAGTTGTGTGATAGTTGTTTCGGGTCTGGGTATTTGTGTATGTGAGTTTATATGTTTGTGAACGCACCCACGATACAGGAGAAATTCCTAGTGTGGGGCAACGTTTTTTAAAAGAAGAAAAGAAGAAGAAGTTTACATAGAATAATAAAAATTGGTCATTATTCATCAGTCAGATCCTCATAATAACTCCGCAGATTAAATTAAATCAGTCATAAAACAGTTATGAAAAGCGTTTAAATCACTCAAAAATCAAATGATCTTCCAAAAAAACTATGACTGTGTTCGCCTGAGTGATACCAGTGTAACAGAGTAGTGTGAAGGTTAGTCAGGCGCGATTTTTCTTCCATCAGTTATCCATTTTAAGTGACCGCTATGCTAGTGCAATTTACCTGAAAGCGCAGCTCTCCTACAGGTGGCTGTGCATACCGGATGCCTCTGAAGGACTGGAACCTCTTCCCGCGACGAGTCAGCATGAAGGACCCTCGGAACTGACCTGATACACTGTTCACTATCGGCTCTGTGGTGCATGATGGGGTTGCTTCTGAAAAGAAATAGAATATTTATAAAACACTAGTTGTTGCCAGCGGCTTCGCCCGCTACAACTCGAAAATTATCCCACGTGAACATAAAATCGGGATATAAACTATCTTATGTGTTAATCCAGTTTATAAACTATCTGTATATCAAATTTTATCCAAATCCGTTCGGTAATATTTGCGTGAAAGAGAAATACATCCATCCATACATACCATACTTACAAACGCGCGCGTTTATAATATTAGTAGGATAACATCACGAATGACACAGGTAACGATATAATCATTAAAGGGTTAGGTAAGGGTGTTCCCTTTTCATTGGGAATATCCTCATGGATACTCTCCATCAACTAAAAACCCATTGTTTCTACTACCTACTACCATGAGTCAGGTGTGCGAAGAGACCACTGCCTGTACCCGGGATGCACCACGAAGAAGTCTGCTGGCACCGTACCCCCATTGTGTTCCTTAATACACCTGCATAGGATCACTTAGATATGCTTAAGTCCTACGTGATAGGGGGCACGCTTATGGCCGACTAGTCCAGACTCCGTGGCAGCTACTGGGAAAACCCAATAACACTTTGTACGACCTCCGAATCAAACTCAGGACCTAATGCTCAAAATAGACCAAGTTTCAGGTAGGTACACATCACCACCTGTAAGCTTTTGATGATGGTGATGATAGGCCGCTGCTACTCCCTCCAGTGCGGCACACAGTAACACACACAACCTCATCCTAACTCAGATGATGACACACTGAAGTGTATGAGCATTGAACAGGGCTTTTATCGAAGTTGGAACAAGAGGGCAGGATTATTCTGCTGTTATTTGTATATATTATTTTTTTACAGTTTTCGTTATCTAATCATACGTAAACGATGTCTAGAACATCTACCTGCCTACATGCTACCCGCAGCTGACAAATTTTCTCAATCAACCTTGAACCTAATGTGAAAAAGCGAAAGAGTTCAAAATCTATTGAAGAAAGACTCATATAGTAGTAGCTTGATGTGCTGGAGTCTCTGTACAACGAGAATAATTTGCATTGATTTAAGTTCAAGCAGATAAATTGTGATGACCACACAGTTGAAACTTGGTAGGTATTCTGTGACCCACTCTACGACTTTTACATAATAATAAAAATTATAAAATATTTTTTTTCGGTGTTGGGAAATCATCAAATAACTCCTCCTGCTCTTGAACAGAGCGGAAGGGAGTGTCAGACTTCTACTGACTAAAAACCGCCCATGTTCCTTCATCACCCTTGTGCCGAGGCCGCGTTATCTCTTTCGATAATCCGCAGCCCCGACGGGAAGGGGGGCTTCCTCATACATGGAACTGAAACAATTTGTTTTTCCTCAAACCTATACGTGCGTGTTTATAGGTCTTTAAAAATGAGATTGAGGTTCCTAAAACCATTTTTTCTCAAAAAAAATCGTTTGAGAGATAGACCTCTACTTTTAAAATAGAACAGAAAAAAAACAAATAAAAATGTTTGCTGTAGATCTCAATGAACACTTTCAACCAAAATTGGTTTGTATGTATATATGTAGCACATTTTCAAAAACCGCAAATATAACTTTGTTGTATTTGTATATGTGTTAGAATAGTCCACCTTTTAGAAACCTGTTTATGTATATAATTATTTGTTTTTTGTATAGTTATTTGTAGATAAGTAGCCGCACTATTGAATTAGGTTAAACTTGCCATGGTAGTTGCAAGTTGATAAATAAATAGCTAAAAATTACTTTCACCTTGTAATTTAGGGTTCCGTAGACGAATGGCAAAAAACGGAACCCTTATAGATTCGTCATGACTGTCTGTCCGTCTGTCCGTCGGTATATCACCACAACCACTTTATTCTTAAACTAAGTATTAAGACTACATAGTTAAAACTTAGTAGGTAGGTATAGATTTAAAAAAAAAAAAAAAAAAGTAAAAGATTAAGTTGGAGCTCCGCTATAAACTATACACGGAACTGAAACTGAAAAAAGAAATTGTTAAGGCCGGGTTGCAGTAATTTTAAGATTTTTGAACCTATAAAAATCAAACTAAATACGAGTTTTTTAATAAATAAAAATGATTACATAAAAATTGAACATACTCTCTAGTAAATCGTAAAGATAGAAACGCGATTTAGAATGATCGGCTCGATACTTTTTTTTATCAAACATGACTCTAAATCACAATTTCAAACGTGTACTGCTAAGACATTTCATCATGAATTTAGATGAAAGTTATATCAGTAGATAGAACTTTTTATTCTGAAGTAAATGGCGAAAACAGATTGTATAATTTCTTTATAGTTTTTCTCCAAGAAGCAAAAAACAGTCAAAATTTAGGCATTATATCGCTCGCGCGGCAGGGCGGGGGGCGAGGTCGTGCGTACATAAAAAGAAAGTACTGCAACCTCGCCTTAAACCTATATGGTTGTGATGATGATGATGTCTTGAATAATAACATCGCCCAAAATCCGACTGAAATAACTGACAAATCCAAATAAAATATTATGCTTTAGATCTCAAGAAACACTTTTAACTAGAATTGGTTTGGACATTTTGAAAAACCGCAAACAAATAAAATAAATTAAAGGGGAAGTACTACAATGGTACGGAACCCTTCACGTGCGAATCCGACTCGTACTTGGCCAGTTTTTTAAACTCTATTCAATTGTTTCATGCATATGTCACAGTCAAAACTGTTAATCAGTAAAAACTACTTTTGACCGGTCAAAACTATTTTAACAAATTATTAGGTGGTTTCTGTTTTATTTCTCTACTAAATTATAGTAACCTTAACGTCATCGTTAGGAAACTTATTAGGTTTTTTTTTGACCCTTTGGTTAACCTTGTAATTTGTATGTACGATAGCTAACATTTATTTCATAATAATAAACGCGTTTTAATGCAATAAGGGTTTTAGCTGAAACCAGTCAAAAGTAATTTTGACTGATTAAGAGTTTTGACTGACTGCAACACATATAATTCTCAAAGAATATGACAAACAAAGGTCTACCGAATACCACACACCCATGTCGCCAGTTATTTTTAAATCCCATGTAATGGGGGGCGATCCTATTGCCATCCACCGGGCACAAATCTAGACTACTGCTGAGAATTTACTGAAAGACACCCTTTTTTTTTTGTGGATGGAAAATCATCAAAGATATGCGTGGATCTGTGGCGTGGATAGACACTTGATAAACGCCTTATTCTTTTCTTGGTTTTTCATGACTTATAGTTTATTAAACCACGTTTTTCAAACCTGCACCAAAAGGTTTGGTGAAGGGAAGGTATCCTCATTTCATCAATTATTTTAAGCCCCAGGGGAGCCTATTGTCATAAATCGGGCATAAGCAATTGCACATAATTATTATGTACAAATTGTAAAGGTATTTTTACAGAGGAGTTATAGTGCATTCGAAGCCTAGGCCTGCTCGATGTTTTAGAAATCCTTAGAAACTAACTAAACGTTGCCACTATTAAAACATTCACTTAAAATCATGGTGTCTGATGATATAAAAAACAACAATTACATCTAAGAAAAGAGAAGAAGACAAATGACGATATCAGCTTGTTTTGTTTGAGTGGACACCAGTGTGTGAAGTGAGGTTCTATCACCGACTATCGAACTGTTCACATGCGCCTAGCCGCTTTTCCAAAGCAATGAATTCCATTCTCATTGAAAGTTGCCATAATAATACGAAACACACAGTTTTTGGATAGTCTACAACTAAGTATTGTGGCGGTTATTTTTATGCAACTATAACTACTACAACTATTACACGATGTTAGGGTATCTAAACTGGGCTGCGGGATGTTCGAAAGATCTCCCGCGGCCTCGGCACAAAGAGATAAGGAGGAACATGGGTGGTTTTTAGTCAGTAGAAGTCTGACACTCCCTACCGTCTAAAGCCTCCTCCCTGTCTGCCCACAGCGGGAGGAGTCATTTGATGATTTCACTTCCTCCAAAAAAACAAAAGAGTCTCTCTAAACTGTCTCCTGGCCAATTGCTTGCCGTATTGTTGGCCCTTAGGTCAAAGAGGTAAGGCCCAGCCTAGGTAGAAGTGACATTTTCGATATCTTCAATAAAATATAAAAAGGAGTAAATTATAGCATGACGATTGACTGGGGAAAAAGGAATTAAAAAAACTGGCCAAGTGCAAGTCGAACTTACACAAGAGGGTTCCGTATTATGACTTATTATAGGTTTTCCTGTAATCTATACGTGTTGAACAAATTTCTGTATTTTTTCAGAATTTTAGGCTTAGTAGGTGATCAGGGGGGGGGGGGGATGGTCGGACAGACAGACACACGAGTGATTCTATAAGGGTTCCGTTTTCTTCTTTTGAGGTACGGAAACCTAAAACTGGGTGGGTTGACCCCAAGGAAAGAAAGATGATGATGATAGCTCTGTTGTACCTAGTATTCAAACTGCCAGAAAATCGTTAAAGTCCTTTAGGGACAAAAAGGTAATGTAATTAAGAACATAATAAATAATTAATCATCGAATTTTTTTATACCTACATTATTTCTAAGATTTTTATTAGGTATTGTATTTTACCGATTTTTACTTTTGAATAAAATTTTATTAATATTATTATTAATACCAGAATCACTACTATATACACTAGTTTAATTAGAACGTAGGTAATTGATTGTTTTTAGAGCCATTGATCCAAGAAATAAACAAAAGCCAATCATGCGTCATGAACTAACAATCACAACTGACAGACAAGACAAGTAGTAGATTATACAAAGGCTTAATCCGTAATTAATAACTAATTTGAGAATGAGATGATAAAAACTGAAACAATGGATATGCGGTAAAAAACAAAAACTGGTTGCAATAATACTGTTTACTTAATTGTTTGATTGGAAATGGTGAACTAGTACACACGGCTACACATCAAGCTATACAAAACCAGTTAATCTTGGCCTCACTTTACTAGATCTTTTCGCACAATGAACGATCAGATTATACTGGTTTTGTATAGCTTGATGTGTAGCCGTGTGTACCTACGAGTACTAGCGGTTGCTTCCGTGTCATCATCATCTGCTTAGCCTTTTCCCAACTATGTTGGGGTCGGCTTCCAGTTAAGCCAGATGCACGGCACGTAAAGCCAAGATAAAGGCCTAATAAGGACTGCATAAAAAGTCGTAAGAAGAGACCCAGGTTTTTTTTTTTTATTGTTATTATCAAAAAAACATATTAAGAATACAATTTACACAATACGTTCCAGAAAACCACAGAGGTTTGTTAGGAACGTTAAGGTACAACACGTTAGGTACTGAATTGGAGGTCAGATGGAACTGGAATTCAGCTAGTTGGGAAAAGGCAAGCAGGTACTGTAGTTGGGGCAAGCCCGCCTCACTATCCACAAACCACTGTAACTCCTCAAAGCCTGAATCAACAGTGGCGACCACAAGAAAAGCGCCGAGACAATGAAGCTCGACGAAGTCCAGAGAAACGAGCAATAAAATGAATCAGAAAAGAATAGCGGAGGAGTAGGAAAAACATTTTAATAAAATTTTCACATAATGGTAAGTAAAGTATGAAGTGTGAGGAGTGATATGAAGGAAAAAGGAATAAATGATAACGTGACAACTAACAGGGCAGAATGGAAGGAAAAAACGTGTTGTGCCGACCCCAAATGACATGGGATAAGGGCAGGAAGGTGATGATGCTAAGTAAAGTATAAAGCCTAAGGGTATCTGTTTTATACATAACACTTTACAATTCTTGTTTGTTTACAACTAAAAATACGTTTGTAATTCCAAGAACAGATGCTAAGATAAGAGTGAGTTGTTGACAAAAAAATACGTATATTATGATGTCAATTTTCGGAGAATAGATAACATAATTTTATTAGGAATATTATTTCGATTTACATTATTATAATTTAAATTAAATTGATGTTAGATTAATAAGATAGAGCGGTGGAGAAACTGAGGGCAACTCAGTACGTTAGTATCATGTCATTCATAGTGTCACACATATTTTATAGTAGATTCATACATCGGGTCTGGGAATACCCTATTGACGACCATTTTCCTTAAGCGTGGGTACTTTTATTAAACGAGTACACGCATATTTTGTTTGTTAACTTTTAGAAGGCCGTATTTTGTGTTTCTACGATTTGTATTTTTACCCGACTGCGACGAAGCCCAAAGGAGGGTTATGTGTTTGACGCGTATGTATGTATGTCCGTTTCTTTGTTCCCTCATAACTCCTAAACGGATGAAGGGATTCGAATGAAATATACGTCGTTAGATTCGTTGATATAGCGAGTGTTATAGGCTAAAATAGAAGCTTCCAAGTTGTTTAATTTAAAATGTGCTTGTTTTTTGCTTTTCAGTTTTTTTTATGACAACTATCAATATTAATAATTAATTAAACAAATGCTCGTCTAGTGGTCGCAAGCGCTAGTGCCGAGTAGAGGTCCTGAATTCGATTCCCGTGTCGGGCAGTGTTACTTATTAGGTTTTTACATAAAAAAAACTCTAATCATTGACTTCGGAGTCTAGATGTTTAAGATAGTAGGTTCGCATGGGGCTTTAAAATAACTGGCAACTCTGGTCCCTCTGCCTGACCCTTCGGGAATCACACAGCTAATCGCAATCTAGGTGTTTAATCAAGCCAAAAACATGAAAACCAATAAAATTTTGTAGCGCAAAAGATAAGACGTCTATCAAACAATATTTGTTTATGTCCTACTAAATGTTTCGTAATCTCATTTTCCTTGCCATGTTTACGTTTGAAGACGTAAACAAACCGTTGGAAAGTTACGAATCAGGATTTATACAGTATTTGATCTATCCTGAGATTAGCCTATTTACTACAGAGGCCAGTGAGCAACAAATACCTATTACACAATATTATTAAATAGGTCAACTTTCTTTGCTATCAAATATTTGATAATTTATCTGAGTTCCTGCAGTGGAAACATTATAGGCTGATGATGATGATGATGATTATACTATAGGGTTTTCTGTCAGTAATTTCTCAGCAGTAGTCTGAATTTGTGCCCGGTTAATGGCAATAGGCTCGCCCCCAATTACACAAGTGCCGAAATGTAAGTCAGTGTACTATTAAGGACACCTCTGTTATTATCCTTTGAGAATTATTACATGTTTCGGAATAAAGTGACTGTGACATAAGAAGGAGCTAAGGAATCCTACAAAAGCATTGATATAATAAAACCCTAGATGCACAGTCTCGAACAAAACAAACAGTCGAAACTGTCGCCAAACACTCACCAATACACGCACTTCTACATGTAGTTATCGTCACTATAAAAATATTTTTTTTTGGCAAATTCAACCTTACGCAGATTCCTTTTACAATGCAGTTATAAAAAGCAATACAAAAAGTATTTTGTACGACCGTGCAGAGACGCGAGCGACGCGAGACTATTTGAAATGAGTTCATTGTGAACTCATTTTAAGCGGACGGTTTTGAGACGCGGAGTGTGTATCTTGGGTTTTATTGTATCAATGTACAAAAGGCAAATAATCCTTCAATTGAAGCTCGTTCTACTTGACAAGGAAAACTGAAAAAATACTAGTTATATTCATATTACAGCAGAATAATCCTGCGCTCTTGCTCACAGCTTTGATAAAAGCCCTGTTGAATGGTCGCCCACTTCAGTGTCTCATCATCTGAGCTAGGATGAAGTTGTGTGTGTTACTGTGTGTGCTGGTGGGAGTAGCAGCGGGCTATCATCATCATCAGAATGGAACAGGTAATGATAATAATATGTTTTGTTAACCTAGCTGAAATGCTGAAATATTTTTAAGGAAAAAGAATCAATAATTTTAAAAATAAAGATCAAGGAATATCGTGAGATTTTTTTTGCTTGTTTTTGTTATGATCTATGACTAAACTGGTTAGGCCATGAACTACGTGGCTGGTTGATTTATTTTTGCGAAAGCCATAAATTGTTGTTGCTTGTTTTACTAAGTTAATTAAAAAAATTGTTTCATAATATTCAGAATCAATCCCATCATCCAGCACGGAGCCGATAGTGCACAGTGTATCAGGTCAGTTCCGAGGGTCCTTCATGCTGACTCGTCGCGGGAAGAGGTTCCAGTCCTTCAGAGGCATCCGGTATGCACAGCCACCTGTAGGAGAGCTACGCTTTCAGGTATATTGCAGTGGTCACATATAAATTGATAACTGATGGAAGGAAAATAATTATGTATGTGTAATTTCGTCCATAATATTCATTCATTGGTCCTTCGGCAATATTGAACAGCGTTCCCTTACAAATTTTTTTGCAAGCGTACACAGTCATAATCTTTCAGGTTTTAAACACTTTTATAACTGTTTTATGACCAGTTTATGACTGATTTATGATGATCTGACCGATGATTATGATTTGTTTTTCTTATTCTATGAAAACTCTTAGTATTTTTCCTCATGACAGCCACCACAAATGATCATGAACTACACCACGGAGGTAGACGCCACACTAGACGGCCCCGCGTGTCCTCAGCCAGTGTACGACAACTACCCAGTACACGAAGACTGTCTGCGCCTCAACGTATACCGCCCTGATGGCAACACGTGAGTCTAAGTACCTGTTCTCTAATTGAGAGGCTTTTGTTGCAGTCTAAGCCTTTTGTCGTGGGATCTTAGGATCAATAATAGCGAAGGGCAAAGAGGTTTTTTGATTAGGAATTTCTCAGTAGCGTTTGGATGTTGACGGTATGATACCCCTGTGCTTCGAGAGGCTAGCCGTTGTTCCAGGGTTTGGACCAACAGCTTGACTAGCCTCGTGATTTCTCTGCCGTCTGATTGAATTGCCATCTCTGGGGATTTTAGAATGAGAGAAGAAAGAGTGTAACTGCGTGTGTTGCCTACACACATTTACTATGTTGATGGCTAAGCTCTGCTGAGCCACTGGATAGCCGCCATGTTCTATGAAACTTTGGTCCTGTATCAACTGTTTTCAATAGCCCTGTTCTCCTGGTACAGTAAGAAGCTGCCCGTGCTGGTGTTCATGCACGCCGGTGGATTCTACTCGGTATCGGGTCGCAGCGACGTGGCCGGACCCAGTCATCTCTTGGACCGAGATATTGTACTCGTCACCATCAACTACAGACTTGGGTCACTTGGTGAGTTCCTTTTTGATAATATTATTCACGGCAAGAGGCCAGCTGATTTTATATTCTTATGCTGAGCTGATTCTATTTTATTTGGCTTGGATACTTAATTTCAGTATTTTACAGATACTGACAGCTTCTTTTTCTTCTCGAATTGAAGACTCAGATTTCGTCCGACCAATACGTGCCTTATTCAAGTCCTGGAGCGTTCATTTAGTTGAATGCATGGTTGCATGTGTGCCATTCAACATCGCATCAGAGCAAACCATTCTGTCACATCATCACCTCAGTATCATTATCACACTATACGTTTTTGTCCTTGCCTCCAGGTTTCCTAAGCACGGGTGACAAGTTCGCCCCCGGTAACAACGGCTTCAAGGACCAAGTGATGGCGCTGCGCTGGGTGCAGAGGAACATCGCCGCGTTCGGCGGAGACCCCGAGCTGGTCACCATCTCAGGGTACAGCGCGGGCTCCTTCAGTGTCCTGCTGCATATGGTATCACCGATGTCTAAAGGTGGGTCAAAGGAACATAGAAAAGTTGCTGATACATGGTCTAACTAGCACTTCGCCCGCGACTTCATCCGCGGTTATATTGAAATATATAGTCTATGTTACTCGGTAAATATATGTATCTTTCTAATGGTAAAAGATTTTTTTAAATCGTTCGAGTAGATTTGAAGTTAAATCCGAACTAACACTATTTATTAGAAATGTATATAGATTTGATTATAAGATTCTTAATAACAATATAAATACCTCCTCCAATACCTCCTTCATGTTTCTGGCCCCCCGGGTAGTTTGTGAGACTTTATTATCCTTGTTTCTCATCTCTTACTTGTTTCTGGCCCCCCGGGTAGTTTGTGAGACTTTATTATCCTTGTTTCTCATCTCTTACTTGTTTGTACCTATTAAAATAATACAAATGCACAAAGTAGTCGAAAAAGTTTTTGAGAATAATTAAAATTGTTGAAGTACAAGAACACTCTTTCACATTTTAACGTCTACGTTATTATTTTATGCTTTGATATGACATGATTCCAGAGCGAAATCGTAATGCAAAATACTAGACGCCATTTTGAACAGAATATGTCATTAATTGAAAAACTATTAATTTTTGCACGCAAGAAATCGAGATTAATAAAATCACGAAATCAATAGGGTAGTCGACCGACTAAAAAAAATATGATTCTGTTTAGTCCGTCAGTCAGATTATTGAAAAATATTGGATACGTGTTTTTTGTTTTATCAAATTAATAAAAATTGACGAAAATAAAGCTTGTCAAAGACCATGGAGAGGGGGCGTTTGACGTCATAGTTAGGTAAAATTGGACCAAGCTGTGACGTTTCACGACTTTTCGAAGCACTGTATCGTCTTCATTTTTTGTTTACGTGAAAAAAGAAAAAATACGTGTTCAATATTTTTTGGAAATCTATCTGACGGACTAATTAGTTTTTTTTTGTCGACTACCCTATTCATGGAATTTTTGCTCTGTTTTGAACAATCTTATGGTAAAAATGATACATAGATCTCCTAAAATCACATAAAAGTGTTTGAAAGAATGCAAAAAGATTCTCTCCGGCGGGGAATCGAACCCCGGTCTCCCGCGTGACAGGCGGGGATACTTACCACTATACTACCGAAGACTTGCTATCTGGTCGCGAAATTATATACTACAAAACACCGATAGAATATTTTTTACTTCTGACGTGTTTCAATTTCAAGGCTTAGGTATCAATTATCATTTTTTGCAATAACTATAGACTTGAAAAATATTTCAGATTTATAAAAATACTAGCTTTTGCCCGCGACTACGTTCGCGTGGAATAGGTAGTGACTTCCGGGAGATTTTTGGTTTAAGTATCTCGCGAAAAAAAAAAAAAACAAACTATCCTATGTCCTTTCTCAAGTCCCAAACTATGTCTGTACCAAATTTCATCAAAATCCGCTCAGCCGTTTAGGCGTGAAAGAGTAACAGACAGACAGACAGACAGAGTTACTTTCGCATTTATAATATTAGTAAGTATGGAAGTATGGATAGTATGGATGTTTCCGACATTGTTATACATACCTATTCGTGTAAGTAGATCGTTTTGTACACGCCCACGATTGCCATTAATACCCGATTGCGGCGAAGCCCAAAAGGAGGGTTATGTGTTTTTATAATAAAAAATACTTAAAGAACGTAATGTATGAACGTTTTCGTGAATACCTCAAAGACCTAGTTAGTACTAGTCCTTTGTTAATGGCTGGATAATTAAATAATCATCACAACATTACGCCTGCTATCTCATAAGGGTTAGCCAGAAGTGTCTCCTACAGTTCACCCATATGTCGCAAATTATGTTTGAATTCCATTAGAAATTCTCACTAGCCCGGATTTGGACTCGGTTAAAGATTGGTGTACCATCCACCTATATCTACTTCTTCGATGAGAATAAAGGTAATAATAACTGCTTCATAGCCTCCTGTTTCATAGGACTATTTCACCTGGCAAGAAATGAGAACCCAAAGGCCTACTTATTTGATAAATACAAGTTTTACATAAAGTTTTCTCCCTCTATCCCAGGCTTGTTTCACCGCGCGATCTCAATGAGCGGCTCCCCAGTCTCCCAAATAGTGATCCCTCTCCACCAACGCCACCTGGCGGTGAGGCAGGCGGAACTACTGCAGTGCCCCACCAACAGCTCACAGGCCATCATCGACTGCCTCAAGACTAAGACGTCCAAGCAGCTAGGGGACTCACTGGATAAAATGTTTGTAAGTTACAACACATCTGCACTTTAGAAGATAAGAATCCACTACTGGTATCGCAATAGCCCTGGCTGTATACTATGCCACAGATACGGAGGTTGTCTGTGTCTTCAGTAAAGCATTTGACACTGTCATCTGTTCCAAATTGTGGGAATAATGCTGAAGATAGGCGTGCCTCAACCTCTGGTACACGTTACCAGGAATCTTTATGAAGGCTGAACAGCAGGTGTGCGCTTGGATGGTGTCGATTCACAATCCTTCAAAACACAAGCTGGTGTCAGACAAGGATGTATATTATCACCCCCGCTGTTCAACAATGTGCGATTGGAAAGGAATATGTCCAACAGCAAGCTCTAATAACCTGACCATTAATCAATCTATGGGAACAATCATCATCTCCCACAACTATACTCATTAATTTGAGGTCTCAGCGTGTCTTCTTATTCCATACATCTTCTATTGATTATTTTCTTTTTAATATTTAGCGAGCCATATTATAATCTTTCATTCAATTCCCTCATCGTTTATTTGGCGAAGAGTAACTTCATACTCTGATTTGTCTTTTGTCTTGTTATCTCTTATCAGGACTTCGGCTACGACCCCGTCCTGCTGTGGGTACCGATACAAGAACAAGATTTTGGGCAAGGCGAGATGTTCATGCCGCGGCAGCCGCTTGAAGCGCTGTGCTCCAGTGACCTGCAGCAAGTGCCGTACATCATCAGCCAGACGCAGGATGAGTTCTTCTGGAAGGCTCTCGGTGAGTAGTTGGAGATTTTGCTGCGCCGGCAACCGCTTGAAGAACTGTACTCCGAAGGGTTTCCACAAAGAGCTTATGATCACTGAAGCATGAAAACTCTCAAAACCAAAAAATGCGGGAAGCACAATGCGATGCTTGTTCGTTACCTATCGTCTACCAATTTAAAAATGATTTTCTTCAATTTCTAGATGTTCTTCGCAACCCATCCGCCTTCGAGTCCTGGCGCTCTGACTGGCAGCGTCTGGCCACCATCGCGCTGTACCTCTCGGGCAACCCAGCAGCCGCCAACAAACTGAAGGAGGCCTACCTGCCTGGCAACGAGTTGACCAATGATACAGCCAGTGGTGCAGGATTTGGAAAGCTGTACTCTGACGCTATCATTGGGTTTGGAGTACACAGGTAAGAGGAAATCATTAACAGAATCAAATTTGGCTAACGCCCAAATTGACAGACTCTATCTAGAAAGTTCATTTTTCAACTACAACACATCATGGCTTGAGTGCACGAAAGCAGTGAGTGCCATAACTGTGATTTCGTCAGCAGATTTTGTCTTTATTGACGTTTCCGAAAACAGAGATGCAGGTACAACTCAACACCGATAGCCATGTAGAGTCCAACGCTGTATTGCATCGCGTCATTAATTAATACCAAATGAGTTGCATGACGTCTTTTTGTCTCTTTTAGACAGTCGCTTTCACATTATGAGCCAAGCAAAAATCTACATAACCCGCTAAAATTGACTCAGCTCATGTATCTCTGCAGACTGGTGAACCTGATGGCTCGTCACTCATCGAAGCCAGTGTACTACTACGAGTTCGGCTACATTGGCAACAGCAGTCACTACGTCGATCCTGACACCAAGAAACCGATCGGTGAGTGATATTCACATTATTAGGAACCACTTCATTCACCACAACTATGTGGGTGTCTACTTCAAGTCTAAATGGACACAGCTGAATACCAGTACTTTACATGGAGCGATTGCCTATCTGACTTTCCAAAGTAATCGTCTTTTTAATTGTCCATGTACTAACTTACATTTGACCCGTCTGCATGATTCTACGGAAAGCGGGTATTTACTTTTCCGCAACGATTTCTATCCAGAACGGTTATATGGAACCAGACACAACAATTCATCTCTTCGAATAATCGCTCTTCTTCCGTATATATAACGTTCTATTTCCCCCACAGCGGCAGTACATCACGACGATTTGCTGTACCTGTTCAACGTGAGCTACAACTTCCCCCCCGTGCCCGTCTCTGACTCACAAGACTCGCAGATGGTGGATAAGATGACCGCCATCTTCTATAACTTTATGAGATACGGGTAAGAAGATTATACTACAAATTTTTAAAAGATTATAGTACTTGGTTGTTTTTTCAGTTTTCTCGGTAATAGTCTAGACCTGACCGGAGTCTGGCTTTCCGTC
This sequence comes from Diarsia mendica, assembly GCA_949316265.1. NCBI lineage: Eukaryota > Metazoa > Arthropoda > Insecta > Lepidoptera > Noctuidae > Diarsia > Diarsia mendica. Next base: position 393,069 of record OX438910.1, read on the forward strand.
TTTTCCCTCAACAAAGATGCTAACATACTTTTCACTTCTGCCTCCGTTACCAAGAACGCTAAACCTGGTCTAGTAAGTAATCAGAAGTGGGAGTACGTCACGTAAGCACGTTTGACAAACGACCGATGGCCGATAGTGTAAAATGATTCCTGTCACAATTGCTGTTGTGGAGATAGGTGTAGAACGGGTCGCCAACTATGTAGAATGGTAAGGTGTTATGAGCTTATCGGTGGCTTTGTCTAGTAGTGGTCTGCGACTCTGTGAATTTGTGATCTTTGAATGATAAATAACTCGGGCATAGAGCCGATCAACATCATCATCATCATAATCTAATTAGGGTGGGCTTTCAGTTCCTCTTAGCGTGTCGATGGCAATATAAATTGTGTTAGTTCAGAACTGAGCTACTAGTTTAGCGTTTTCCTTAGCGTCCTGGATAGTTCCCTGTTAACTTTGATTTGTGGACTTCGATGGGTGGGTGTTTTGGGGGACTGTCTCGTAAATGTAAATAAGTAAAGTAAAGTTCGAAAAGTGCTGATTATCAGCCTATATTGAATAAATGAGTTTTGATTTTGATTTCACTCGGAGCGACTATCTATCTATGAACATGGGCACTTAAAAACATCGAGAAAAAGTGCACGATTCGTGTTGGTCGTTTCCTATGGAGAAGAACCAGCAAGAAACTCCATGTTATGTTCTAACTAACGATCTTTCATTCAACAGGGACCCGAACCCCAAACCCGACACTCCAGAGCTATCCTCACTGAGCTGGCCCCAGTACAAGCCGGATAACAGGAAGTACCTGCGCATAGACAGTCCCTTCTCCGTCCAACAGAACCTCTTCGAAGATCGGTTCCGAGTGTGGGAGGAGCTGTTCCCTTTGGACTATCAGAAGTGTAAATCAAGAGATGTTCCCGTCAAGAAGGTATAAAGTGGATTCAGCAAGGAAAGTTGATAAACATAGATTCGGTTTATTAGCACTTCAAATGTTTGAAATAATCGCCTTTAATTGTATGTGTGGTTAACCTGCTGAAGTCTACTTCCAGTCAAAAACGAAGATCTGAAAGTATAATAAATAATGCGTACAAAATACTGCAATAAAGATATTGAAATTCAATGTGTCATAAATATTATTACCTACATGTTTGAAACAACATGTTTGCGTCAATTCGGTAAATGACTGAATAAAAACAATATAATTCTGTTTAGTCCGTCAGTTAGATTATCGAAAAATATTGGACACTAGTTACAATGCGTTTTTCCTACCTACCTATCTACTGCCCTACCTACTACCCTACGTATTACCCTACCTACTACCCTACCTACTACCCTACCTACTACCCTACCTACTACCCTACCTACTACCCTACCTACTACCCTACCTACTACCCTACCTACTACCCTACCTACTACCCTACCTACTACCCTACCTACTACCCTACCTACTACCCTACCTACTCCCCTACCTACTACCCTACCTACTACCCTACCTACTACCCTACCTACTACCCTACCTACTACCCTACCTACTACCCTACCTATACCTACTACCCTACCTACTACCCTACCTACTACCCTACCTACTACCCTACCTACTACCCTACCTACTATACCCTACCTACCTACTACCCTACCTACCTACTACCCTACCTAAAAAAAAAAAAAAAGTATTAAAGAACCTTCTCCTGGTTCTTAGCTACCTCCCTACCAATTTTCAGCTAAATCCGTCCAGCCGTTTTCATGTTATGTCGTGACAACGGAAAACAGGTTTCATTTTTATTATATAATAAGGTCTTTACCTATGAAATTGCCGTTTTGTTTGAAAAATTTAAAAGAATTTTTTTCATGTATTTTTTATTTGTATTAATCGAAGTAATCACCCATGCAATCAATGCATCTTTGCCAACGCAGTGGCAGTTTATTGATGCCCTTCTTTAAGAAATCAGCTGGTCGGGAGGCAACAAATTCTTCAAAGGCATTTTGTACTGCCTCTCGGGTATTGAATTTTTTTCCCGCCAAGAAGTTATCCAAATTCTGGAAAAAGTAGTAGTCTGTAGGCGCAAGGTCTGGTGAGTAGGGCGGATGACGGAGAGCTTCCAACCCCAGTTCTTGCAACTTGGAGACCGTCTGCTGTGCAGTATGAGGTCGCGCGTTGTCGTGCAGGAGCAGCGGAGACGAGCGATTGACCAATGCTGGTTGGAGATGTGCCAGCTTCTCCATCATTGTGTTCAGTTCTTCACAGTACACATCTGCAGTAATGCTCACGTAGACCTCCGTAGACCACCAAACAGTGACCATCACTTTTCTAGGGGTAAGTTTTCGTTTAGGGCATTGTTTAGGTGCTGAACCAGGATCCAACCAACTTGCTGAGCACTTACGGTTATTGTACAGGATCCATTTTTCATCGCAGGTAACAATGCGGTTCAAAATTCCTTCATTTGTGTGTCTGTTGAGCAGTGCAAGGCACGTCTCGACGCGTACTTCGCGCTGGCGATCATTGAGTTCGTGGGGCACCCATTTGTCAAGCTTTTTTACCTTGCCAATTTGACGCAAATGGACCAATATTGTTTTGACGCTAACGTCGAAGCTGCTGCTAATTCAGCCGTAGATTGTGCTTCTTTAACAAAAATTATTTTGATTTGAAATGGCTAGTACTGCAGAACGGCAATTTCATAGGTAAAGACCTAAGATATAGAGATACTTACGTGTTTTTTGTAAAGATCGTGAGTGACTTGTGACGTAGCTTTCTGAAAAAAAAAGTAAGTAGAGTCCTAGGCAAATAACTTGTTGACACAAAATGACGTCGTTCTGCGCAGGTTCCCTGCTTGATTTGTTATTTGTATGGGACGTCTAAAAAACGACTACTGCGCATGTTCAACTTATATGCCGCGTGCCATACCTACTTAACAATGAGGTCACACGACTTTTCGAAGCACTGTATCGTCTTCATTTTTTGCGTACGTGAAAAAAAATATGTGTTCAATATTTATTGGAAATCTATCTGACGGCTTACATTGTTAAGAAATTAAACACACTACTCTCTGACGCCATCTAGCTGACGCCATGGTACTAATTCTGCTGATCGATTGCAACTAGCACGCAATTTTTTCAATAGAGGGCGCTACCCGTCCTCATATTCTCAAGATCTGTTTGAGATTTTTATAAGCTTTTACGAAATAATTGTGCATGTTATTTTAGAATAAAAGAATCACAGTATGCGATGCAGATTTTATTGCTTTTCCTTGATTTTGAATAATAACACTAGAAGATATTATTTGATGCTATCTGTGACCCATCACGCCGAACAAACATTTAGGTATCAATTAAAGCTCGCTTTAGAACTTATCGGGATTTAAAGGCGCTACAGCAGTAGCACAGTAGTACAACCTTTGGTGACAAAAGCAAAATATTTCACTTGAAGGTATATATGAGTTACAATAAAAACTTTTTAACAAAAAATAAAACCGACTTCAAAAAAAAAACAGAAAAGTCAAAAATAAATCAGTTTCTGAAGTCGGTGACTTTTGTTTGTTTCATTTCATTTTTTGCCACCGACTTCAGAAACTGATTTATTTTTGGCTTTTCTGTTTTTTTTTTGAAGTCGGTTTTATTTTTTGTTAAAAAGTTTTTATTTTTCACTTTTTAGTGATTCACATGTTCATGGGTCATAATGTGAACAAGGTAGTATTTTTTTTGAGTTTTGTTGATTTTTCAAAAACCGCTTGTCCGATTTCGATAAAAAAAATTATGGGACCATTTGGGAAGTATACCCTTTCCAACAAAAAAAGAATTTTTCAAATCGGTTAGCAAGTGACGGAGTTATGCCCGAACAAACATAAAAAAAAAACATCCGAATTGAGAACCTTTTTCTTTTTTTAGAAGTCGGTTAAAAATATAATAATGAGCATACGACTGACCGCGGTGTCACCTTATCAAAACACATATTTATTCCTTGGGAAGATGCATAAAATGCCATAGGGATCTTCTGTGACCTCTCAAAAGCATTTGATTGCGTTAACCTCGAAATACTACTCTTTAAACTTGAACATTATGGTTTAGAGAAACTTGCGCTTAGTTTAGTGAAATCGTATTCAAACAATAGACATCAGCAAGCACAAATAAATGATGTCAATTCAATGGGCTTAAATGTAAGGATGGGCTTACCACAAGGTTCGATATTAGGTCCTTTCCTCTATTTAGTGTATACATATTAATTTATTTATTTATTTAGGTTAGCCTACAATTGTTTACACATTGCATTTCGTTTAAAATTACACAATATACATTTATGAGCGCAACAATTATTTACAGGCTAACACCACATGCACAATAATATACTACTTTACTATGAATAGCAATAAGTTGTGAATTTATAAATTTTAAAAATTATAAAATCAGTTTAGCAAACAAATCAACATAATAGTATTAAATTAAATGGTTTAAAATGATTGGCAATTAATACAATAACAGAATAATAAATTAATGAAACTAAGATTCAATATTTGGTTAACATTGGATAATACTAATTAAATTAAAACTTAATTAAGGTTAATCAGGTACGTACATAAGTTAACAAATTGGTAATTCATATTATGTCCTGTAATTGTGTGAATAGTATTCTATAATTAATTTACGAAATTTTCCCATTTTATCGTGGTGAACGTCGATCACGTCACTGCAGCTGTTTACGATTTTACACATTCGTGATATTGGAGAGTTAGCACCTAGAACAGTTCTACGCAAGGGCGGGTAAAGCGGAGTGATGGGATTTCGAGGATAGCGTGCTGGAGCACGAAACTTGAGGAGGCCCAGTAACTGTGGACTGTCAATTTGCCCTCTGAGGAGTTTGTACAGAAACAGTGCATCCATAACTTCTCTTCGGGTCGATAGCGAGAGCATCTTAAATGTTTGTAGACGAGACACATAGGAAGGCAGCTGCTTGCTTTTGCCTTTGGAAAAAGCAAGGTGCCATAAGAATCGTTTCTGGACCCTTTCTAAGAGAAGTTTGTGAGTGGCATAATGAGGTCTCCATACGACACTACAATATTCCAGTATGCTCTGGACAAAGCTGTTATATAACAATATTTTAGTACTGACCTGCTTAAAACCCTTGGTATTTCGTATCACAAATCCTAACATTCTGGAAGCTTTTTTAACAGTGTTTTCAATGTGGGGGATAAACGTAACTTTCTTGTCAAACAGTACTCCCAGATCCCTCATTGTCTCCACCTCATGAACTTTCTGTTGGTCTATGAAGTAGTTCGAATGGATGGGGTAAACTTTCCTAGAAAATGACATGTGGTAACATTTATTGATGTTCAATTCCATTTTGTTATTTTTACACCATTCAATTAACCTATTCAGATCGTCCTGCAGAAGCTCCATATCATTTGATGACTCGACCTTTCTGGCAAACTTTAAGTCATCTGCGTACAGAAAACACTCTGAAAAGTGAAGGCAGTGGGGAAGATCGTTTATAAAAATTATGAATAATATGGGGGCCAAGTGGGAACCCTGAGGGGCACCGGAAGTCATGCGATAGGTGCTGGAAGAGCGAAAACCATTTACCACAACATAAAATTCACGGTTAGCGAGGTATGATTCCAGCCACTTCAGCAAGGGTCCCGTGACACCATACGTTGCCAGTTTTTTCATTAATATGGAGTGGGGGATTTTATCGAACGCCTTACTAAAATCGGTGTATATCACATCTAACTGTTTATTCGAGTCAATAGTTTCTATCAAGAACTCTGTGAACGATAATAAGTTCGTGGCGGTAGACCTTGAAGCCACGAAGCCATGTTGGTGATCGGAAAGATAAGACTTAAAGTGGTGTTGGATATGGGGACAGATCATTGACTCAAATACTTTGGCGAAAGTGGCAAGAATTGCAATGGGCCGATAGTTTGAGATAGTCTCTCTTTTATCCGACTTGTGTACTGGGACGATTTTGGTTTTCTTCCACTCGGAAGGAAAAATGCCGGTGGCCAATGACATCCGATATATCTTTAGTAGTGGAGAGACCAAAGCCGGCGCACAGACAGAAACAAATAGTGGTGGGATTCCGTCAGGTCCTGCTCCTTTCCCAATGTTTAAGGATTGCAGTTTTCTGAGTAAATAATCCGCATCCAAGTCTGGGGTTGTTAGGCAACGGCTATTAGCTTCCAGTGAACTAAGATAGCTTGTGTCATTCCTCAATTCTGTGTTATTGTCAGAGGTGTAAACGGATGAAAAATAACTACCAAAAAGATCACAGATAGTCGTCGAGCCATCCGAAGTTGTAGTCTGTCCGTCAGTCATTGTCATTGGATAGACACTAGATCCTCCACGTTTAGTCTTCACGTGCGTCCAGAATAGTTTTGGATTATCTTTGATTTCTGATTCTAGGTTATATAAGTACTGTATAAACTTTTTGCTAAATTTTGACAACGTTTTGCAATTAATTTAAGTTCTATTTCATCTAGGGGGTTTTTATATTTCTTAAAGCGCAATCTTAGCTTGTTTTTCTCCTTGAGAGTATTTTTAATCGATTTATCAAACCATAGAGGATAACGACTGGACATTGGCTTACTATTTGGGACAAATTTATTTATGGCCGTGTTGATGACGTCATAAAATACGGTTACCATACCATCCACATCACTCTGTCTTGCAAGTAGTTGATCCCAGTCTTGTTCGTTAAGATAGGATTTAATTTTCTCATAGTCAGCTTTGTGGAAGTTTTTTCTCACGTTACGTTGGTTGTATGGCAGACTATGTTCTTTTAATAATGCAAGAGTAAGATCAAGTGGTGGATGGAACTTATCAACCGTCGTCAAAGAGACAGTGGCTTCACTCACTGTACAAGAGGGTAACGTGGATAAAACTAGGTCCAGTGTGCGCGCAGAACTGTTTTTAATGAGATTGTGCTGTGTTAGCTTACTAACATCCATGAACTCTAACAGTCTTTGGCATGTGTTGGGAAGTGAGCTGTTAGTTGCCCCCGGGGTCCAGGTTATTAAGCCTAAGTTAAAGTCCCCTACTATACAGGTTGGGATGCTTGTGGTTTCAAACACGTTATTGCAATGTTCGATGAAATGTTCAATTGTTGTAAGGCATACAGGAGGGGGGAGGTAGACTGCACAGAGAGCTAGTTGTCGCGTAGTCGAAATATCGATTGTGACCCAAAGGTCTTCACAGTTACTTTGCCATTTATCAATACATTTTGAGTTGATTTTTGTTGAAACAGCTATCAGAACTCCCCCTCCGTCCTTATTAGGATGGAAGCCAGTTGTTTCCCTGTCTCTCCTGTAGACAACATATCTATCATCAAAGAGCTCACTGCTGAGTACACTACTATTTAGCCAAGTTTCGGTTAATATTACAATATCATAATTTATGCAGCAAAGGTTACAGTAAAAAGTGTTGGTTTTAGATCTCAAACCTCTACAATTTTGGTAGTAGATCCTTAAGTTGTTGAATTTTACAATAAATAGGTACTGTGACATGCTTCTACAATAATATCTACTAAATTACGTGATTTTACTTAGGCTACTCATGTTCTTGATTAATATGTATTGAGCACCATCCACTTTCCTCACAAATATTTTACCGTTTCTGACCCACACGTATTTATAGTTCATTTCCTTCGCCTTAATCCTGGTCGCTGCATGGAGTGCTTTATTTGCGGGAGACAAGTGTTCAACAACATAGACAGGTGACTTGTCGCCGGTGTTTCCCAGGTGGCCACAGTTAAGTATTTCTTTTGGGTTATTATGGTTGTACTTTATAACAGATGCTAGAAGTTGATCGCGCAACTTTGGAGATGCCAACTGAACAACCAAGGATCTAGGGCGGTTACTGGACGGGTTGGTTTTTGCAATTCGTGAACAGTGCAATATGTCTCCCTCCTGTATATCAAAATTGACCACTTGGCCGAGTTGTGTGATAATTGAATATACATTCTCGTTCTTGGATTCAGGCATACATTGTACCTCCAAGTTGTTCGATCTGGATTGCTGCTCCAGGTTATTGATGCGTACCTGTAGATTGCCCATAGATGTTTTCAGTTCCGCGTTTTCTGATTCTAGTATTTGTATTTTTTCGTTAGATGCCTTCTGGTTTCTCTCAAAATCTTCAAATTGATTGTTAATGAACTGCATCGACCTAATCATCTCCTTCATTTCCGCTTTGACCGTTTCCAGTTCTTTATTCATTGTGCTGACCATTTTTTCGTTAAATTGGGTCAACATCTCACTAAATTCAGCTTTAACTACCTCCTGGATAATAGTCCGCAATTCTTCTTTATCTGATGTGACAGGTGGTGACTCAGATGGTGATTTACTGGCGGACCTTTTATTGCCTCTATTCTTATACATATTATTACGAGTAGGAGTCGACATAGTCGATTCGTTTTTTGAGATTTTTGAACGGTCGGAATTGCTAGCCATTATGACAATTTATTTCATCAAAAAATAAAGTGAGAAAAAACAATATTATAATTAAAATAATTAAAAATTAATGATCCACTCCATTTAATCAATTATGTTATGTCATACGGTATTTTACTATGGGGACGGGCTACAGACATCGAGTCTATTTTATTGTGCAGGAAAGAGTTATTAGAGCTATAATAATATATGTTCTACGTAGGCATGATTCTCTAAGAGAACTGTCTAAGATACTTAATAAAAAAAATAAGTAAAAAAGCCAGAATACAAAGGCTGTTTTCTGATGCTTTTTTGCCTTGAGGGTTAAGCACAGCCTGCAAAAAGCGTCCGCATAGTAAATATTACAATATGATCATTGTCCTTGACAGAAGTGCATGAAAACAAACAAATGGCATCGGCCTTCAACCCACAATCCACCAGACGCAGACAGCATCATAACAGAACTCGTCATCACTTGTAGGTACTCTGTATGTACAGAGTATTGTGTGATTCACGGAAACGATTGGAGGAAAATCTATATATATAAAAGAAAGTCGTGTTAGTTACACCATTTATAACTCAAGAACGGCTGGCCGGATTTAGATGAAAATTGGTAGGGAGGTAGCTAAGAACCAGGAGAAGGACATAGGATACTTTTTTTTTTTTTTTTTTTTTTTTTTTTTTTAGGTAGGGTAGGTAGGGTAGGTAGGGTAGGTAGGGTAGGTAGGGTAGGTAGGGTAGGTAGGGTAGGTAGGGTAGGTAGGGTAGGTAGGGTAGGTAGGGTAGGTAGGGTAGGTAGGGTAGGTAGGGTAGGTAGGGTAGGTAGGGTAGGTAGGGTAGGTAGGGTAGGTAGGGTAGGTAGGGTAGGTAGGGTAGGTAGGGTAGGTAGGGTAGGTAGGGTAGGTAGGGTAGGTAGGGTAGGTAGGGTAGGTAGGGTAGGTAGGGTAGGTAGGGTAGGTAGGGTAGGTAGGGTAGGTAGGGTAGGTAGGGTAGGTAGGGTAGGTAGGGTAGGTAGGGTAGGTAGGGTAGGTAGGGTAGGTAGGGTAGGTAGGGTAGGTAGGGTAGGTAGGGTAGGTAGGGTAGGTAGGGTAGGTAGGGTAGGTAGGGTAGGTAGGGTAGGTAGGGTAGGTAGGGTAGGTAGGGTAGGTAGGGTAGGTAGGGTAGGTAGGGTAGGTAGGGTAGGTAGGGTAGGTAGGGTAGGTAGGGTAGGTAGGGTAGGTAGGGTAGGTAGGGTAGGTAGGGTAGGTAGGGTAGGTAGGGTAGGTAGGGTAGGTAGGGTAGGTAGGGTAGGTAGGGTAGGTAGGGTAGGTAGGGTAGGTAGGGTAGGTAGGGTAGGTAGGGTAGGTAGGGTAGGTAGGGTAGGTAGGGTAGGTAGGGTAGGTAGGGTAGGTAGGGTAGGTAGGGTAGGTAGGGTAGGTAGGGTAGGTAGGGTAGGTAGGGTAGGTAGGGTAGGTAGGGTAGGTAGGGTAGGTAGGGTAGGTAGGGTAGGTAGGGTAGGTAGGGTAGGTAGGGTAGGTAGGGTAGGTAGGGTAGGTAGGGTAGGTAGGGTAGGTAGGGTAGGTAGGGTAGGTAGGGTAGGTAGGGTAGGTAGGGTAGGTAGGGTAGGTAGGGTAGGTAGGGTAGGTAGGGTAGGTAGGGTAGGTAGGGTAGGTAGGGTAGGTAGGGTAGGTAGGGTAGGTAGGGTAGGTAGGGTAGGTAGGGTAGGTAGGGTAGGTAGGGTAGGTAGGGTAGGTAGGGTAGGTAGGGTAGGTAGGGTAGGTAGGGTAGGTAGGGTAGGTAGGGTAGGTAGGGTAGGTAGGGTAGGTAGGGTAGGTAGGGTAGGTAGGGTAGGTAGGGTAGGTAGGGTAGGTAGGGTAGGTAGGGTAGGTAGGGTAGGTAGGGTAGGTAGGGTAGGTAGGGTAGGTAGGGTAGGTAGGGTAGGTAGGGTAGGTAGGGTAGGTAGGGTAGGTAGGGTAGGTAGGGTAGGTAGGGTAGGTAGGGTAGGTAGGGTAGGTAGGGTAGGTAGGGTAGGTAGGGTAGGTAGGGTAGGTAGGGTAGGTAGGGTAGGTAGGGTAGGTAGGGTAGGTAGGGTAGGTAGGGTAGGTAGGGTAGGTAGGGTAGGTAGGGTAGGTAGGGTAGGTAGGGTAGGTAGGGTAGGTAGGGTAGGTAGGGTAGGTAGGGTAGGTAGGGTAGGTAGGGTAGGTAGGGTAGGTAGGGTAGGTAGGGTAGGTAGGGTAGGTAGGGTAGGTAGGGTAGGTAGGGTAGGTAGGGTAGGTAGGGTAGGTAGGGTAGGTAGGGTAGGTAGGGTAGGTAGGGTAGGTAGGGTAGGTAGGGTAGGTAGGGTAGGTAGGGTAGGTAGGGTAGGTAGGGTAGGTAGGGTAGGTAGGGTAGGTAGGGTAGGTAGGGTAGGTAGGGTAGGTAGGGTAGGTAGGGTAGGTAGGGTAGGTAGGGTAGGTAGGGTAGGTAGGGTAGGTAGGGTAGGTAGGGTAGGTAGGGTAGGTAGGGTAGGTAGGGTAGGTAGGGTAGGTAGGGTAGGTAGGGTAGGTAGGGTAGGTAGGGTAGGTAGGGTAGGTAGGGTAGGTAGGGTAGGTAGGGTAGGTAGGGTAGGTAGGGTAGGTAGGGTAGGTAGGGTAGGTAGGGTAGGTAGGGTAGGTAGGGTAGGTAGGGTAGGTAGGGTAGGTAGGGTAGGTAGGGTAGGTAGGGTAGGTAGGGTAGGTAGGGTAGGTAGGGTAGGTAGGGTAGGTAGGGTAGGTAGGGTAGGTAGGGTAGGTAGGGTAGGTAGGGTAGGTAGGGTAGGTAGGGTAGGTAGGGTAGGTAGGGTAGGTAGGGTAGGTAGGGTAGGTAGGGTAGGTAGGGTAGGTAGGGTAGGTAGGGTAGGTAGGGTAGGTAGGGTAGGTAGGGTAGGTAGGGTAGGTAGGGTAGGTAGGGTAGGTAGGGTAGGTAGGGTAGGTAGGGTAGGTAGGGTAGGTAGGGTAGGTAGGGTAGGTAGGGTAGGTAGGGTAGGTAGGGTAGGTAGGGTAGGTAGGGTAGGTAGGGTAGGTAGGGTAGGTAGGGTAGGTAGGGTAGGTAGGGTAGGTAGGGTAGGTAGGGTAGGTAGGGTAGGTAGGGTAGGTAGGGTAGGTAGGGTAGGTAGGGTAGGTAGGGTAGGTAGGGTAGGTAGGGTAGGTAGGGTAGGGGGGGGGGGGGGGGTGGGTAAATTAATTAAAACATTCCCTCATGTCATAATAACTATAAATTGAAGAATAAAAAAATACTACTGTCATAAATTAAAAATAAATCAAATAAACATTACAAACAATAAATAAGTTATTAAGACTGATAAACAAATCATGTCAACAATAAAATATAACAATAAATAAAAGCATTCAAAAAAATAATCAATTCAATTGTAAATTAAGAAACAAAAAAAAAAAAAAAATATATATAGTCAAATCATAGAAATGTAATAATCAAATCACAAAAAAATAAGTACCTAATAATAATCAAAACAAACCAGCTACTCTGTCAATACAAATCTTTCCTCTAGGAACTCGTTGATGGTATAGAATGCTTTATTTACCAAGTATGTTTTAAGTTTTCTTTTCAGGTGTACATTATTAAGCTCCTTCCAACTTTTTGGCAACTTATTATAAATAGTTGGAGCCATGTGAAAAACGCTTTTGCGCATAAGTGCAGTCCTATAGGGGGGTACACAAAGTTGGGTTTGGTCACGCCTGTTCCTGGGAAATTGATCTTCTCTGCGCGGAAATAAGTTAGGATTGTTCCTGACAAACATGACGCATTCAAAGATATAAATAGATGGCAATGTTAAAATTTTATGCAATAAAAAATAGGGTTTGCAGCTGTCCGTAGTTTTCAAATGAAACATTGCTCTAAGGCATCTCTTCTGAGCTCTAAATGCTACTTCTCTATTAGTCGAGTTACCCCAGAAGATAACACCATATCTGAGAACAGATTCAGCCAGACCATAGTAAGCAGTTAATAACGTCTCCCTATTGACATTTCGTGACAGCAAGTGTAATGCATAGGCACAACTGCTAATCCGTTTACTCATGGCATCTATGTGGTCCTTCCAATTTAACTGTCGGTCAATAATAAGTCCCAGAAACTTAGTTGTAGTAACCGTGTCAATTGTTATGTTATTATATGTAATGTCAAGATTCGCAAATGTCAATAAACGCTGGCTAAAATGCATAATTACTGTCTTATTTAAATTAATTTTTAAATTATTATTTTCTAACCATTTTATAGTATTGATCATAAATCATAAATCATAAATCATAAATCATTTATTTTTTGCTGAATACACTGTTACAATGGTGTTATAAGAATTACATGTTTCAAGTGATTCTACCGTAAGGCATGCAAAATTTTTACAGTCATAGTTATTATATTAATAAATTAATCAAGATAGACATTGGAATAAATAAAATTAAATAAAATAAAATTAAAATTAAATGAATTAAGCATGATACAATTATAATAAGTTGAAGTCATAGTAGAGAATAAATTATTTTTTAAATATTAGAAGTATTTAGATTATTTCAATGTCATTCCTAGAATTATTATTACGAGATAGGTACATGCATAATATTCATATAATTGATTTTGCTTGATGTCACTGTGAGGTCTTTAGTTTGTCAAAATTATCATTGAGGAAGTCATTCAAGTTATAGTAGCATTTATTAACCAAAAAATTTTTCAGAGTTTTCTTAAATAGGGCCGTATTCATTGCCCTTATTGCTTTAGGTAATTTATTGAAGATTACAGGAGCCATATGGAACACACTCTTGTACATTAAAGAGGTACATGTTCGGGGTACATAGAGGCGAAGTGCGTCCCGTTGTTGTCTATTATTTATTTCTGATGCTAATTTAAATAGGTTTTTATTGGTTTTCACAAATATTGAGACCTCATAGATATACAGACTTGGGAGAGTCAGAATGTTATACTCCTGGAAAAACGGTTTACAGGTTTCGACCATTTGAAGCCCAAACATAGCCCTTAAGCATCGTTTTTGTGCTTTAAAAATTATCTCAATATCCGTCGAATTTCCCCAGAAAATTACACCATACCTCAGTACTGAAGCCACTAAACCATGATAAGCCGCTAACAACGTATTTATATTTGAGACCTTTTTGAGTTCATGTAGGGCATATACTGATTTATTCAATCTTTTGCACAATGTTTCAATCTGGGATTTCCAATTTAACTTATTATCCAATGTAAGTCCAAGAAACTTTGTTAATAGGACTTCAGCGACAGGTTCACCCTTATAGTTAATCTTAGGTGTACCTGCATTGATACGCTGACTAAAATGCATTATTTTCGTTTTCCCAATGTTTGCCTTCAGATTGTTACTATCTAACCATTGTATGATTGCATTTAGGCTACTGTTTATATCATGCTCGTAAGAAGTTCTGTCATTACACTTAATTGCAACGGTGCTGTCGTCAGCAAAAAGTGTCATTGGGTTTGAGTTAGCGTTCGGAAGGTCATTAATGTATATAATGAAAAGTAGTGAGCTCAATACGCCTCCTTGTTGATCAATGTATTATTAATGTCATTTTTATAGAATTCTTTATTATTACAGGGTATAGTGATAGTACTGTCGTCCGCAAAAAGTGTTACAGGATAGTCAATTGCCTTTGGAAAGTCATTTATGTAGAGTGTAAAAAGTGGAGGTCCTAGAACACTTCCTTGCGGAACTCCGTAGGTAACGGTTCGTTCCTCCGATAGAAAGTTTTCTTCATGTTTGGTTTTAGTGTTTAGTCTGCTTATTTCAGTTATTTGTTTTCTGTCGTTCAAATATGATTTAATAAGTTCAAGAACATTCCCTCTAAAACCGTACGCATCAAGTTTTTTTAACAAAATATCATGTTGGACATAATCAAATGCCTGAGTCATATCACAAAATAGAGCACAGACTGGAGTATTTTTATCCATATTTGACATAACTGCGTGCAAAAAATCATAAACTGCCATATTTATCGTTTTCTTTTTTCTAAATCCTTTTTGTTCGGTACAGAGTATATTGTTCACTTCTAAATAAAAACTAAGTTGATTATAAATAAAGTATTCAATCACTTTTGAGAACATCGGTATTAATGCAATCGGCCTGTAACATTCCATTAGTTCTCTGTCTTGTTTTTTAAACAATGGTTTTATAACCGATTTTTTTAAAGCGTCAGGAAATATGCCTTCACTTATACACAAATTTATAATGTGACTGAGCGGCTGACTTATTTCATCGGCTACTCTTTTAAGTATTTTTGTACTGATCCCGTCATAACCCACACTATTTGTATTGTTTAAAGCTAGAATTATTTTCGATATGTCATTCGGAGAACTTGGGGCGATAAACATAGAATCCCTTTTGTTCAAAATATGGTTTGTAACTCTATGCCCTGAATTTATCGAGGGTTGAATTTTGTCAATAAAATAATCATTAAATAAATTAGAAATATGGTTTGGATCCGAGAATATTTCATTATTAATTCTAATTTTTGGGATGTTATTCTTCGGTATATTTAATTTTGCTTCGTTTATTATTTGCCAGGTAGTTTTGGACTTATTAATTGATGTCTTTATTTTGTAATTATTTTGTGCTTTCTGTGTTAAATTTATTATTCGCTTAAATAGTCTTGCGTAATTCTTAAACCGGATTTTGTTCTCTTGAGTAGGTTTTATTCGATACTGCCACAATAATTGACGTTTTTTCACACTACATTTTTTAATCCCGCGCGATACCCACTTTTGTTTATTGTGAACATTAACTGAAATACGATTTACGGGAAAGCACTGATCGTATAACAGAATGAAAATATCTACGAAATTGTTATATGCTACATTCGGGTCCTTGGCTGCATAGACGTCTGAAAAAGTTAGGTTTTGCAGATAACCTTTAAACTTAATTATGTTGTCGATATTGTAGTCACGTCTTCTCTTCGTCCACCGTTTAAAAGTACAGACGTTACTAATTGGACACTTCAATAACTGTGCAGTATGATCAGACAACGCTAACTCCAATATTGTGGCTTTCCAGGACTTTTTAAAATTATGCGCAAAATTGTCTATGCATGTCTGGCTCTTAAGGCGCGTCGGTTGATAAAGTGCTAGTTTTAAGTTAAAGCTTAATAATGTATTTTCGAAGTCTATCGATTGCCTGTTTCTCTTAAGAACATCTATATTAAAATCCCCTACTAAAACAATATTTTTGCAATCATTTTTGACAATAGTCTGTAATATTAACTCTAATTTATTCATACATTCGTTGAAATTTTTAGGGTTAGGTACTCTATAAACACAAACACAAACAATCTTATGAGTAACAAGTTCAATGGCACAGCATTCAAAGATACCCGTTGATGACATTTTTGCTATTTTTGGCAACTCTCTCCATTGAAGGCCTGCCTTCACCAGTATGCATGCACCACCTCTCTTGCTTTCTTTTCTACTGAATGAGGCCGCCAAGCAATAATTCTTTAAATTAAGGTGTTGGTCATAGCCCTCCATCATGAAATGCTCCGTTATGCACAGAACATCTACGTTTATGTTTTTATCTGACAATTCGTTCAAGCTGACTGCAAGGGTGTCACATTTCGCCAGCAAGCCTGCGATGTTTTGGTGCAGGATATATAGATGTTTAGTCACGAAAAAAACTGTCATCCGTTGTAGTTCCTTCGTTTTTGTCGATACCATTTTGTTGTATGTCAGCGTAATTGTGAGTAATGTCAGTAAATAATTTAAATAAATCGTTTAATATTGTTCGTAGTCCAAGATTATTGATAGTCCCTGTGTATATATTAAACATGCTGTCGTCA
Organism: Diarsia mendica; assembly: GCA_949316265.1. Taxonomy (NCBI): domain Eukaryota; kingdom Metazoa; phylum Arthropoda; class Insecta; order Lepidoptera; family Noctuidae; genus Diarsia; species Diarsia mendica. The sequence continues at coordinate 409,276 of OX438910.1, forward strand.
AACCTCAGATTGAGGTTGCTGTCTAAAAGGTATGCATGTCCATGCGTCATAATGTCTAAGTATAAGAGATTATTGAATGTCTCTACTCTACAGTTGAATAAAGTCGCGTCAAAGGGATACTTATATGTAGGCAAACAAATAATTATATTGGTATTACTTATATCTTGAACTATACTTCTCAAATGGAATATAATATCATAATAGTCGTTAGTTTTTCTGAAGTCTTCTTGCCCAAGGAGAATGATGCAGCAATCTTTCATAGTATAGTTTTTTAGTTTGGTCCCCAGTCCATCCAAAAGTTGTTTTATATTTCCATTTGATTTTAGATAATGTAATAGATTACAGTTATTCTGAAATGCATTTTCAGCAGTTGACAATACCTTGTGTTTATTATTGCCACTTATAATGCATACTTTTGGTCTAGTCCTATCTGTGTGACTGTTCGATTCTGATAAAGGTGTTAGAGTTGTTTTGAACTTTGTGTCATTGTTTGTAGCCTGTTTTCCAGCACCAGGCATAGACTTTTTCAAGGAACTTATGTCTTGAACAGCCCTTTGTTGACTTAATTGCTTTGACGGAGTTGATAACTTTCTTGACTTTAAGTTTGGTGAGCCTACGTCGGTTGTTAATATCTTAGCAGTTTTTTTTAAAAGCTCACATTTATTAGTGACTTCAAAAAGTGTTGATTTTAAATTACTGTTCTCAATGGACAGTGTGTTTATCTCTTCATGGGCTGATAATAGTTCTAATTTTAATTTTTCTATTTGACTTTTTAAAGCATCGGTTTCATCACTTACATCGTCGGATATGTTTGGCAAACTACTTGCGCTGCCATCTAGCGTCAAGTTATTTACACTAGATTCTTCGAACGTAGTCTCCGACAATGACTGTGTACGCGTTCTTCGTAGCGTGATATTCTCGAAAAAGTTCATCATGGATACAATTTGGAATAAGAAATTGTTAAATAACAAGGAAAAAGAATATCACTTAGCGGGGATCGAACTTGCGACCAACAGGAACTTCCTCTCACTCGCCCACTGCGTTAGCCCGCTAGGCTAAGCGACCGTTTGTGACAACGTTGAAATTATTGACTACACCTTGGTCTTGTGTGGTTGGTGTGTCGAGTACCAGTCCAAAGGTCATTCCTTTGTTCTTTTGACGTGACAATGACGGTTGAAGAAAAAACAATATTTCACATATGTTACTTTGTTAAATTCACTGTTTTAGCAATATTGCAATCATGGCAAGAGTAATCATTTAGTTTGTAAGTTAACACACGCACTATTGAAGAGAATTTGAACTTTTGTCCGATTTTGATTCACAGTTTTTTCTGTTTGCTTTTATTTGATTGATTCTGCACAAATTGTCACAATAATCACTGGATAACAATGTCAGCTGTATATTGTTGTGTCCTTTCACTAATTGAGGCGTTTTTATTCACTTTATTACGACTAATATTTTTAAACAATTTTTAGTACGGAGCTGATGTTTACACCGGCGACAGCGCCATCTACCCTCAATCGGGTAGGGTAGGTAGGGTAGGTAGGGTAGGTAGGGTAGGTAGGGTAGGTAGGGTAGGTAGGGTAGGTAGGGTAGGTAGGGTAGGTAGGGTAGGTAGGGTAGGTAGGGTAGGTAGGGTAGGTAGGGTAGGTAGGGTAGGTAGGGTAGGTAGGGTAGGTAGGGTAGGTAGGGTAGGTAGGGTAGGTAGGGTAGGTAGGGTAGGTAGGGTAGGTAGGGTAGGTAGGGTAGGTAGGGTAGGTAGGGTAGGTAGGGTAGGTAGGGTAGGTAGGGTAGGTAGGGTAGGTAGGGTAGGTAGGGTAGGTAGGGTAGGTAGGGTAGGTAGGGTAGGTAGGGTAGGTAGGGTAGGTAGGGTAGGTAGGGTAGGTAGGGTAGGTAGGGTAGGTAGGGTAGGTAGGGTAGGTAGGGTAGGTAGGGTAGGTAGGGTAGGTAGGGTAGGTAGGGTAGGTAGGGTAGGTAGGGTAGGTAGGGTAGGTAGGGTAGGTAGGGTAGGTAGGGTAGGTAGGGTAGGTAGGGTAGGTAGGGTAGGTAGGGTAGGTAGGGTAGGTAGGGTAGGTAGGGTAGGTAGGGTAGGTAGGGTAGGTAGGGTAGGTAGGGTAGGTAGGGTAGGTAGGGTAGGTAGGGTAGGTAGGGTAGGTAGGGTAGGTAGGGTAGGTAGGGTAGGTAGGGTAGGTAGGGTAGGTAGGGTAGGTAGGGTAGGTAGGGTAGGTAGGGTAGGTAGGGTAGGTAGGGTAGGTAGGGTAGGTAGGGTAGGTAGGGTAGGTAGGGTAGGTAGGGTAGGTAGGGTAGGTAGGGTAGGTAGGGTAGGTAGGGTAGGTAGGGTAGGTAGGGTAGGTAGGGTAGGTAGGGTAGGTAGGGTAGGTAGGGTAGGTAGGGTAGGTAGGGTAGGTAGGGTAGGTAGGGTAGGTAGGGTAGGTAGGGTAGGTAGGGTAGGTAGGGTAGGTAGGGTAGGTAGGGTAGGTAGGGTAGGTAGGGTAGGTAGGGTAGGTAGGGTAGGTAGGGTAGGTAGGGTAGGTAGGGTAGGTAGGGTAGGTAGGGTAGGTAGGGTAGGTAGGGTAGGTAGGGTAGGTAGGGTAGGTAGGGTAGGTAGGGTAGGTAGGGTAGGTAGGGTAGGTAGGGTAGGTAGGGTAGGTAGGGTAGGTAGGGTAGGTAGGGTAGGTAGGGTAGGTAGGGTAGGTAGGGTAGGTAGGGTAGGTAGGGTAGGTAGGGTAGGTAGGGTAGGTAGGGTAGGTAGGGTAGGTAGGGTAGGTAGGGTAGGTAGGGTAGGTAGGGTAGGTAGGGTAGGTAGGGTAGGTAGGGTAGGTAGGGTAGGTAGGGTAGGTAGGGTAGGTAGGGTAGGTAGGGTAGGTAGGGTAGGTAGGGTAGGTAGGGTAGGTAGGGTAGGTAGGGTAGGTAGGGTAGGTAGGGTAGGTAGGGTAGGTAGGGTAGGTAGGGTAGGTAGGGTAGGTAGGGTAGGTAGGGTAGGTAGGGTAGGTAGGGTAGGTAGGGTAGGTAGGGTAGGTAGGGTAGGTAGGGTAGGTAGGGTAGGTAGGGTAGGTAGGGTAGGTAGGGTAGGTAGGGTAGGTAGGGTAGGTAGGGTAGGTAGGGTAGGTAGGGTAGGTAGGGTAGGTAGGGTAGGTAGGGTAGGTAGGGTAGGTAGGGTAGGTAGGGTAGGTAGGGTAGGTAGGGTAGGTAGGGTAGGTAGGGTAGGTAGGGTAGGTAGGGTAGGTAGGGTAGGTAGGGTAGGTAGGGTAGGTAGGGTAGGTAGGGTAGGTAGGGTAGGTAGGGTAGGTAGGGTAGGTAGGGTAGGTAGGGTAGGTAGGGTAGGTAGGGTAGGTAGGGTAGGTAGGGTAGGTAGGGTAGGTAGGGTAGGTAGGGTAGGTAGGGTAGGTAGGGTAGGTAGGGTAGGTAGGGTAGGTAGGGTAGGTAGGGTAGGTAGGGTAGGTAGGGTAGGTAGGGTAGGTAGGGTAGGTAGGGTAGGTAGGGTAGGTAGGGTAGGTAGGGTAGGTAGGGTAGGTAGGGTAGGTAGGGTAGGTAGGGTAGGTAGGGTAGGTAGGGTAGGTAGGGTAGGTAGGGTAGGTAGGGTAGGTAGGGTAGGTAGGGTAGGTAGGGTAGGTAGGGTAGGTAGGGTAGGTAGGGTAGGTAGGGTAGGTAGGGTAGGTAGGGTAGGTAGGGTAGGTAGGGTAGGTAGGGTAGGTAGGGTAGGTAGGGTAGGTAGGGTAGGTAGGGTAGGTAGGGTAGGTAGGGTAGGTAGGGTAGGTAGGGTAGGTAGGGTAGGTAGGGTAGGTAGGGTAGGTAGGGTAGGTAGGGTAGGTAGGGTAGGTAGGGTAGGTAGGGTAGGTAGGGTAGGTAGGGTAGGTAGGGTAGGTAGGGTAGTAGGTAGGGTAGTAGATAGGTAGGTAGGAAAAACGCATTGCAACGCATGCGCGGGTTCAGCTAGTAACAATATAATTATGATGTAGGTAAGAGTATTGGTAAGATGAGGTGAAATAGATGCCTAAAGTTATAGACAATAGATGCGACAGTAATGATTCTTGTTAAGAAAAAACCCGATGAGTAAGGAAAACATCATCTTCGTGTATTTCCCGAAGGATTAGCAGAGGTTACTAAACCTCTGTGTGCACTAGTAGTACACACTATAACATAAAGCTATAGGTACGAATATAATAACATTACTTTATTTTGTATAGATTTTCTGCGCAATGAGGGATCCGCAAAAACTGGGTTTTTAAGATAAATTGGCCGCGTACCTGTTTATTGTACACCAACCCAGTAATCTTTAAGTTCCGTGTAACAGAGGAGATCAACCGGGCACACATCCAGTTACTGTGAAATTCCTTACAAGAAAACCCTATCAGAGCCGAGTCGACCCGAGCCGAACCATATTAATTTATTCCCACTTCATTTATACAACAGTACATGTATTATGTGGTCTAAAATGAATATTTTTGAAAGTATCTAAGTTTCATTGATAAATACGAGTAGGTTATTATTTTTTTTCATTCAAACCAATCATTCATAATCATGAATCTGTCGAATGTCGTATGAAAACAAAAACAATTTTATTTTTTAATAATTCATAATAAGTATCTATGCCAATTGATTCTTGCATTCGTCTCATTCATAACCCAGAGGCCTGAGTTAGGTATACGTGATATCGAAGAAAATACCTTGCATTAATACAGGTGCTACTAATGACGTCCGATTAACCGCACTTTCTACCCCATTCCTACCCTTTCTAAGAACTCAGGGGCAATGCGAGTCATCTTCCTGTATACTTCAATGCACGGCGCACTTACCTACACCCACGCTAATCTATTCCGCTGTCATAGAAACGGGATTCCCAACCGACTAATGCGTTACTTGTGATTTTTCCTTGTTTGATTCTTTTGTTTATTGTACAGTGTACTTACCTTGTTCTAGAGTTTTCAATCATACAAACCAACTGGCCTGTGTTACTCCAAGGGTTGGGCACAGGTGTCGGTACCTTTAAGTATAGTCGACCAAGAAATTGGTTTACCACTTTTGATGACATCTCCCAGTAACATAATTATTCGCTAAGGATGACAGATTGACAGATTCTGACGTGAAAATAGCACTTGATGTTTTGTACGTGCAAATGATATTCAACCTTAGAGTGGTAAACCAATTTCTTGGTCGACTATACGTCAACATTTTGACAGTTACCATAAGTCACCTCATGTATGGACGAGTTTTTGCCATCATAATCTACAGCCCGACTTCACCAACTGCTGGTTACAGGCCTCTCTTTGCTTGTGCCAGCTTCATCCACCAGGATATAACCATGTCGTCTGCCCATCTCGCCATCAACTGTCACAAATCCAAACTTCAGGCTGCTACAATTTGACTTCCCCGCCAATAAACTGAATTGCACTTAACTACTTGTGCGGTCGGGAATGCTATTTACAAGACTAACATTTTATATCATGAGCAATTATTCTTTAAAACAATTCTTGTCAGCCTCATTTTTTTTTAACTATCTTTATGTCTATATTGTCAAAGTATACCTCCAAACGGAAACGAACGGATAAAGGACGCACAGAACAGAAAAGAGTGGCAGAAAAAAGGGGAGGCCTATAACCCTACAGTGGGTGATTCCGAGCTGAAATGATGATGATGATGATGATACCTCTCTAACCGTGATCATCTCACTTTTTGTGTGCGTTTGAAGGAATATCTCATCGAGTAGATGATTGGAAGAGAGTCAATAAAATATTTATTTAGATGAAATGGGTTTAATACAATTTTATGCAATTATTTCGTAGTGTAATCAATTTAGTACAAAACAAAGGTGGCAGACTGGTGATAACCGCAGAATAGTTCAAGGTTTTCACTGATAACAATTTGTTTACCTGATAGTTTGAACCGATTGTATACTTTTACACAACATCAGATACCATCACGACTCAATTTTGCAATAGAGGTAAGAAGGGTTGGGATGGGAACTATTCGGTGCGCTCGTGTTCCACGCGCGCCTCATAGAGATTTCAACAACATTGCAGGGGCCCACAAGAGGCAACGCCGCGGTCGGGGCTGCGGGTTGTTCGAAAGAGATACTGCGGCCCCGGACACAAAGGGTAAGAAGGAACATGGGTGGTTTTTAGTCGGTAGGAGTCCGACACTCCATTCCGGGACACCCAAAGCAAGAGGAGTAATTAGATGATACCTTTAAAAAAAAGGGTTTAGAAATACAATTTATGTAAAAAAATCCTATAAAAGAGGTAAGCTCATTGCCAATAATGGGCACATACATTCAGAGCCTTGAAAGGTTCTGACTTCCTGAGTATTTCTTATTCGGACAGCCTAAATACCCAACACCGTCCAGATAGAGGGCTTACCTAGGACCCTACACACAACACTTACTCATAAATTTTTCATCCGATAGACCAGACAAAGCCGTGTGTAAAATCCAGTGACATAAAAAACAAAAGCTTGCAGAATAGACCACTCCTAAAAACCACTTATAAATTCAGCAGTTTTCCTGTATTCGCCTCAGTCGCGCCCTCTGTGCCATACCGCGCGCACCATGTTGTTCCTCACAGTTCTATGTGTGGCTGTGTGCGCGTACGCTCACGAACACACACACGCGCAACATGACGCACCACAACAGACGTACCAGGCAGGTTAGTTTGTAAACAAATGAGTGTACTGTGGTGAACATAGTGGTGAATATTGATTGAAGTGCGCGTCAGATGGTCGTGACCTTAACCCCGCGCTTGCCCACCCATTACGTCATCCAAGTTTCCTCCGGGCATCGGAACACCGTTAAACCGCTGGTCCCGCTCCCGGCTGTCAATTGTAGATCTTTGGCAGTCGTTACAGGTAGTCAGTGGCCTGAAAGTCTGACAACCAGTCTTACCAAGTGGTAGTACTTTAGTATTACCCTTTACTTACTGGGTTGTGGAGGTCAGATAGGCAGTCCCTCCATGTAAATAGGTACTAGTATTCTATTTGGTTAAACTGGAAACGACGTGGTTGGGAAAAGGCCACGCAGATGATGTGTGCGATGGCCGTGGTAAATAGGACCACCTTCGCTCTTCGAGCTCTTATACCCGAGCTCGTAACAATCGTCAGCGTTCTTTCATGATCAGCTCATCAGTAGTCACTCTCTAACCAATTCCCCCTACTCTTATTGCCGTCCATATCTATTCTCAAAACTTCCCGCACGACCTTTTCCCCACTTTTCCAGTGCCACTTCCAGACTTTTGTTTGGTCGCTCACAATAGGCCTCATCAGAAAGCTCAGCGGAACGGGAAGCCCCCACCTCCCACTCCCACTAGGTGGATCGATGACTTGGTGAAAGTTACGGGGATGCGCTGCCAGACGCACGGGACCGGTCAATTTGGCGACACTTGGGGAAGGCCTAACACGTCTTTCGGCTGAAATGATGATGAAAGCCTCACTTTCTCCTTTGTAATAGTTCCAGTGGTAGCAGACGTGCCCTCGTACATCGAGAACCCTGAAGGCCCGCTCGTCCGCGGCGTGTCGGGGTCATTCCGAGGGTCATGGATGGAGACGCGGCGCGGCAGGCGCTTCGCAGCGTTCCGCGGGATACGATACGCCGAGCCCCCCATTGGCGCTTTGAGGTTTCAGGTAACGAGGACTAGTTTTACTGCTTATTTATTTAGTGGTTTATTGCATAACCTGCAATGGTGTAAGACTTTTTTAGGGTTCCGTAGTCAACTAGGAACCCTTATAGTTTCGCCATGTCTGTCTGTCTGTCTGTCTGTCTGTCTGTCTGTCTGTCTGTCTGTCCGTCTGTCCGTCCTCGCTTAATCTCTGTGACCGTTAGCACTAGAAAGCTGAAATTTGGTACCAATATGTGTATCAATCACGCCGACAAAGTGCTAAAATAAAAATTGGAAAAAAATGTTTTATTAGGGTAGCCCCCCTATATGTAAAGTGGGAAGTGATTTTTTTTTTAATTTTAACCCTAACGTGTGATATATTGTTGGAAAGGTATTTAAAAATGAATAGGGGTTTACTAAAATCATTTTTTGATAATGTCAATAATTTCGGAAATAATCGCTCCAAAAGTAAAAAACAAAGCGTCCCCCCCCCTCTAACTTTTGAACCATAAGTTTAGAAAATACGAAAAAAATCTGAAAAGTAGAACTTTATAAGGACTTTCTAGGAAAATTATTTTGAACTTGGATGGAAACAACAGATGGAAACTGCAGTTAACCAATATAATTTGGTCCCTGAATCGTATGAGCGCCTATACAATCCAGAGGTCAAGTTTCATTGGCCCGTATTTCAAACAAAAAAAGAATTATTACTACGGAACCCTACACTGAGCGTGGCCCGACACGCTCTTGGCCGGTTTTTTTTTTATTATACCATATATGGCTATGGGGCTCTGAGTTGGTTATATCACTTAGGCGTGCTGGACTCCTCAGTACTGCACACGATGTTTACCTTCACCAAAGCCTAAATAAAATAATTATACGATTCGCACATGAATCCGAAAAACATCAGTGGTTGTCATGTGAACTCATGTGAGACCTATGGTTGACTGCCCGACGAGGGAATCATACTATGTTAGTGACTGTGTCTTTCTATCAAATATCAGAGAACGCGTAGGAATTACCTGCTTCATTTAATGTCAATTTGTATTAAGTCAATCAGTGTAGGATTACCAAGTCTTGGGTTAGGAAAACTTCAGAAAAAGAGCATAAAAATTGTTCTTACTTAATGATTGGCTTTACAATCACTAAGTAAGAACAATTTTGTAGTAACAGTTGTTTATAGTTATGTGTAAAATAGCCTCGTTAATGCACCTAAAACACTGTCAAGTTATGATTGGATTAATTCAAGCAAATTGGACAAATCTAGTAGAACAAGGTACATGCAGGTCAATGTCAATTTAACGAGCACTGATTATAATTGCGTGGCTCAGATAGACAGGTGCACCAGTTCGGAACCCACGCTCAATAACCCACAACCAGTTTATTAGTGAAACAGGAAAATGTTGCCGCGAACTTAACCTTGGAGGTGTCGCTCAAAACATTGCACGCACGTACACTCGTACAGTATGAATGACTCAGAAAAACATCATCATGTATTACTCGTAAACAATAAATATTATGAAAAATCAAAGACAAATGCTCTTTACTCTAAATGTCATCATTCGCTTGCCATTTTATTTGTTTTTTGGGGTGGTAAATCATCAAGTCCAAGCAGTATTTGCTTGTGATAGGTGACCATCACTACATAATACCAAAGCAACATAATAAGCCGTTTTTTTCCGGCGTTACGAGTAATCAACTGAAAGTCGACATCCAGTCTTACCAAGGGCTATCGTATTACCAAGTAGGTACGAACTGGTAATACAGGCAGTTGCACCATGAAAGCTGACCCTAATATAGTTATAATAAAAGGCTGATCAAGAGCCTATACCATCACTTCCACAACAATTATGACAAATGTTCTGATCGCGTTCAATTCCTTATCCTTACCTCCCCGTTTCTCCCTAGCCACCGAAATTGAAGCTGACATACGAAGGTGAAGTGGACGCAAGCGAGGAAGGCCCCGCGTGTCCCCTGCCAGTGCCCCCGACTTACTACGTGGATGAGGACTGTCTTACCGTCAACGTGTATAAGCCGGCGCAATATAATTCGTAAGCATCCTTCTCATCTTGTTGATAACAGCGAGTCCCATTACCATCTTGATGAGACGGTCTACCTTCTACTTGCTCCACTACAACCAGTTTTTCTAAGTTATCTGACTAGGTTGATTCACCAAATGTCCTCCACCCTGGGGCAAGCGATTAAAAACCACCCCGTTGATACCTTCCCACACTTGCACTGGGGACCATGGGACTAGTGGGCCTTCCACGATCCTCGGTTAGTGCCGGCCCGCACCTGCCGGTCTTGGAGATGTAAAATTCCCCTGCGGCGTACGGGCGGGGGCGGTGGATATTCCGAAGTTCCCCACCTTTTAAAAAAACATTTTGCTAGCTAAAGTACCATGTGGTGATGAGCCACAAATTTTGAACTGCTACTGAGAGTTCTACTCTGTGTCTGTTGGGAAAGTCCAACCAAGGAAGAAGCAAGGTTTTTTTCATTTTGAAAGCTGTAACCTTCTAACCAATGCCACTGTGATTCCTTACAAGAAGTATGTCTATTGCAGCACCAGTCCGTTACCAGTCATTTTCTTCATCCACGCTGGCGGGTTCTACTCGATGACTGGTCGCAGCGATCTGGCCGGTCCACACTACCTGCTCGACAGAGATGTGGTGCTCGTCACCATCAACTACAGGATTGGATCCTTAGGTAAGGCGTAATATTACTAAATGAGGCTTTCTTTTATTTCAAAGTTTTGTGAATGGTATTTCGCAGTATGTTTAACATAGACCGCACGATTGGATCTACAGCGTTAAGCAACGTTTGCCGTAGCTGATCTGTAGATGGATGATAATAAAAATCTGTAGATGGTTTGCGAATAGTGTAGTTGGCATGTACCAATTAAAAATAACCTGTTCAGAGTTGCGAAAAGACTAAGAAAGGCTCCTGGTGTTATTGGACCTCTAATTGAATCGCTTCTTCCAGGATTCATGAGCACGGGCGACGCCCACGCCCCGGGCAATAACGGCATGAAGGACCAGGTGGCGGCGCTCAAGTGGGTGCAGAGGAACATCGCCATGTTCAGCGGAGACCCCAACCGTGTCACCATCACGGGGTGTAGTGCGGGGTCTATCAGCGTCATGCTCCATATGATTTCGCCTATGACTAAAGGTAAACGGAATTTATTTATCCTTCTCATAATATCAAAACAGGAGGCCTGTTATTCCCGAAGTTAGACAGTTGTCCTGGCTTATTGGTGGCAAGGACTACGTCTGAGAATTTGCGTAATGGGTTTTACCCTGTTTGAAATTGTAGTCAGGTGGTAACTATAATAGCGGAAGGCTAGTGAGGTTACACCTTTTTTTTATACCTTCGGGTTTCACTATCATGCTGTGAACCTGAGACTTTTAGATTACTCGAGGAGGCCTACTCTTTTTTAAGCAAAAACAATATTCCAGCTTAACCCTGTCATCTCTTCCAGGGCTGTTCCACCGTGGCATAGCGATGAGTGCGTCCCCTGTCGGATCCCGTGTGGCAGCTCTGACGCACCAGCGTCACCTGGCCGTGCGGCAGGCAGAGATTCTCAACTGCCCTACCGACAACTCCTCCATCATCGTCGACTGCCTCATGACCAAACCCTGGAGAGAGCTCGGAGACTCGCTACCTAAGTTCTGGGTGAGTTTTTTTTAAAGAGAGTATTTGTACGAAGACATGAGGAACTTAGTAAGTAAGTATTACCTCTTGGCCTCAAGTTATCCGATAAAAGTAGTAAGCCACCACAACGTGACTTTTGGAGTCTCGGACAGGAACAAGTAACACCTACGCGTGTCACCCACCACTTAACAGTTTCATAATAGACAGCCATCGGTTTTAATGCACACCACCTTTTCTCAGGTAAGTGAATCTTAAAGGAAACAAGTCAATTTATGCAAAGCAAGCATCCATAACGTTCGCACTGCTGGAACACAGGCTTCCTCTCTCTGAAAAAGTGGACCATAATTCACCATATTTTATGAGCGGATTGATGGATGACATTTACATTTCTCGAATTTTCACGTCCTTAAAAATTCCAGGAGTTCGGTACCGGAGATCCAGTGGGTCTGTGGGGCCCAGTGCTCGAGCCTGACTTCGGACAGGAGCGGTACCTCACTATCAACCCGCTGGACGCCATCAGGCAGGGCAAGATGCACACCGTGCCTCTCATCGTCAGCCAGACTACTGATGAGTTCTTCTGGAAGGCTTTCCGTGAGTACAAAATTGTTGTTTACAAGAACTTATATTTTACAAAGGTATTTTTTTTACGATACCGATGCATGTTTTTATAAAGAGCTGATGGACAGAATTTTAATACAAAGAAAAAAAAAATTGTCGCCGAGAAATGACAAAAAAAATGTTAACAGTTTGCAAGTCGCGACTGTGACAAGCAGCTTACCACTCACAGCACAGCGCTGGTTTTCAATGGTTATCCGTTTAAAAAAGGAAAGCGAAGACAGCAAAGCAGCTAGAAGCTTAGTCAATGAATTCATCATTTAGTAAAACTGGTGTGGTTGATTAATTCAAGTAAATACTAATCATTATAATTAACGTCACTTCTTTTGAGCACATACACAAACTATTATTGTCGTACTGCAGGGCAAACTGATAGACTACAGAGAAGACTAATTGAGCATTGATGACCTCCCTCAAAGCGACTAGTTGATTTCAGGCCTGAAACACCTAATCCTAACCTAACAAGTATATTTTCCAGCGGTCCTCCAAAACGAGACCCTCCTGAAGCAGATGAACGAGGACTGGCACAGAGTAGCCCCTATCTCCTTCATGCTGCCGGAGGAGAACCGCTTGGTGGCAGTGAACAGGCTGAAGGAGGTCTACTTGAAGGGAAAGAAGCTGGCCAATGATAAGGAGAGTGAGAAGGCACTGGGGCAGCTGTATGGAGACTCCGTTGTTGGGTTTGGAGTTCACAGGTAAGAAACCTTTCGATAGCCGTCGTACATTTGTTGAAAGTAAAAATAAGGAAGTTGTATCTACATAGAAGAAGAAGTAAGTAAAGTTAAGTTAAGTTTTACAGTTTGTAGGTCTGAACCTACATGGTATTGCGCTACTAAAAAACACACAAACTATGGTACTAACTTACTACTAAAGTCACTACATTTTCTATATTGTATCATTCCTACCAGTTCTTTATTAAAATATGTGATTAGTTCTAGTTCTAATAATCCTCTTCCCACCAGGTTGGCGAATCTGATGTGTCGTCACTCTGCACATCCGGTGTGGTACTACGAGTTCGCGTACATCGGAAACAATTCACACTACCAAGATCCTAAGGGAAAACCACAAGGTAAATCTTAGTCAAGCGGTGTGCTTAGATATGACACGACATTCTCTCGACGTGCTCAATAATATTTGTTTCACGCTGCTTCTTCTTTTCAAATCGATGGATCACATTTTGCACGACCACTACTACGTAATAATCTGGAGAGCTCTGTCGTTTGCTTCATTGAAGTCCTGGAGCGTACAGTAAGTTGTACACGACGGGTAAGAGCGGAAGTGCGGCATATCCTATGGGGGGGCACAAGTCTCTCATTGTATCCGAGAAGGGTCGATTATTACCATCTAGTCAAATTAGATCGGCAGCGGCCAAATTGTTACACGCTTTCTGGTTGCATTATTGTAAACCCACCCTCCTAACCAAACTAAACAACCCAGATGGCAATTCAAGAATCACACGCTGTTGCTACTTCATTTCAGTTGAGGTTTATCCAGTCCACCATCATCATCAACAGCCTATTAATGTTCCCACTGCAGGGACTCAGAACTCCTCTCTTTGAGAGGGAATGGGCTATAATCTGCCATGCGGGCCCAGTGCGGATTGGTAGATGTCACATGTCTTCGAAATGTTTAGTTCTAAGACATGCCGGTTTCCTCACGATGTTTTCCTTCACCGTTTTGAGAGCAGCGGTGATGAAATAAATTACACAAAGTAATGTGCCTGCAGCCTTGGTTCGAACTCACGACCTACTACTATAGTTACTACTATTCAGACAATGATAATACCTACTTAAACGACGTAATTTCTCACAGGTGCGGCCCACCACGACGACCTGATATACCTGTTCACGTTGAGCTACGCCTACCCCACTATACAACTGAACAGTTCTCATTCACACGTAGTCGATGAGATGACTGCTATGTGGTACAACTTCGCTAGATACGGGTAAGAAATGCTTCTTTACAATCATGCTCGCCTGGTAGAGCCTAGTACTTTTTTGCGGGTTGTTCGAAAGAGATACAGCGGCCCCGGACACAAAGGGCTAAGGGAAAGAACATTGGTGGTTTTTAGTCAATAGAAGTATGACACGCCCTTTCGCTCCGCCTAGAGCGGGAGGAGTCATTTGATGATATCCCACACGCCAATTGAAAAAAAAAACGGTCGATTCCCTAGTCGGGTAGTCATGGGTTTCCATGAGGAATTTCTTAGTGCAGCCACGTAGCCTGGATCTGTGCTCGATTAATGGCAATAGGCTCGTCCTCTATTACATGGGGCTTACACATAAGTGGCGAAATCTGGGTGTACATCTTCTTGTCCTTACCTACTTACTCTACTCTTTGGGGATTCAAATTGATGTTATGTTAATGGTGGTTCAGTGCAGCAGTATACGTCTAAAATCCTCCCTACATAATGCAAACTCTGTATTAAATACAATTCTTGTCTCATCAACTCTGGTTTCCTCCCCCAGCGACCCGAACCCTCGCACCGACACCCCTGAGCTGGGCAACCTGACCTGGCCCGCCATGAAGCCGGACAAGAGGAGCTACCTCCACCGCGGGGACAAGCTGGTCATCCGGGAGAACATGTTCGAGGATAGGTTCAAGGTGTGGGATGAACTGTATCCCATTCAGTATTGAGGAAAGAAGGTGGTTGGAGCTGCAGTCTCACTTCGTAATATAGTATTAGGGCCTCATGAACAAAGAAGAATTTGATCGTATAGTTATTTATTTTGAGTGATCATGTTTAGTACGTAAAGTTAAAATAAAGAAAGTGTTTTTATAATTAAATTGCTGTTTTTTTACCTAATTAATTATTTAAACTCATGAAATAGGTACAACCCTCTAAGCCCACTAAAAAGTCTCAAAAAAGTCATCTCTAACCAATGAGAATTCAAGAGCGAGCGCAGCGAGCTCGTTAAATTTAGCACCCCGTTTCAACGCTCGACTCAGCGCCGAGAGTTGAAATTCCAACTGCAACTGACCGTCTATGAGTACAGTAGCGGTATGTATGTTAGCAGTCGAGCTACGTATATAGGAACAACGTTTCAATGCAGTATCGACTCTGTCGGCGCGTTCTCCTTGCGTCAGTTTGGTGTTGGAGTAGCGGCGAACAGACGCGCGCTATTCCAAAATCATGTTCTACAATATATTGGCTCGGCTTATAGTATAACTGGGGGCAGGTGTTATGTTAAAAAATAAAGAAAACATTTGAAAAAAACTTTTTTTTTTTGGCACACACGATCAAAAAATTGCGTTGCCAAATTTTAACTAATGGGATAAGGGTTGCAAAAATAAAACAGTATTTTTTTATTTTTTATTAATGCACATTGCAGGCTATAGCTACTTTCAGTTTAGGATGAGAAACAGCTAAGTACTCTAATAAATTCGGGTAAAAAAGGCAGTCGCTCCATATTAAAATACTGGTATGCAGCTGCATCCAGTCAGACTGGAAGCAGACCATCATATGTAGGGACCACACCAGCTGTGGACGTCTGTTAACTCCACAGCTGGAGCAGTACCTGACGCAGACCGCGGCGACTCAACGTATCCGGCAATTTTACTGTACTAGTTAAATGTAGGTGTCGTTCGTACGGTTCGCGGCGCTGCATTGCGCATCTTTGTGTTTGCATCGACCGGGCGCGGTTCCAGCGTACTGGAACACTGGGCGCGGTGACATCTACCATAGAGAGGAGACCGGAGTCGCTGCAGTGGGAACATTATGTAGGCCGATGATGATGACTTACATAGTAGGTATAAGGGCTGAGTTGTCATTGTTTGTAATGATAAGTCCCAGACAAACTGAAAGAAAATAGTTAAGGTCAAAATGGAACTATAGTTTTTTTTGGTTTTTCCTTCATGTTTGTCGTTTTCGTGATTTTCGGGTTTACCGATAACGAAAATGGCGCTGAGGAAAATTTTCAAAATTATCGATTGTGCAGTTTAAAATGGATGCAAACACTGAAGGCTAGGTGGCCTGTGACTGATGATGAATTCTTGTTGATGTGTGCATCTTTTTGAGGCTGACTATTTGGGTATGATGTAAAGATATTGACCGTGACATCGCGCGTCGTCAAAACAAATACAACACTATGTTTATTAAATTGTAGAGTCATTTTATATTTAGACCTACTCAATAGCTCTTTTTAGCATTTTTTTAGCGTTGGAAGGTTTTTCACTAGGTCCGCTGACCTGGGCCCCGAGTCTGCTATTCAATAGTGTCAGAATGGTCGATCATTGATCTCATAATGGTTGATTTACGACAAGCCAAAAAGTACCTTAAGTCGACAGTCATAAGGTACTTTTTGGCTTGTCATCAATCAACCATTATGAGATCAATGATCGACCATTCTGACACTATTGAATAGCAGACTCGAGGCCCTGGTGAAGTTGCGGGGACCCACTGGATGCGAGACACACGGGACCGGTCAATGTGGCAACATCTGGGGTAGACCATGTCTTGCAGTGAACGTCTTTTGGCTGAATTGATAATGATGATGATGATGAATAGCTCTTTAACGATTTTTGCATCTGAGTCTGACTGAAAACCTACCGGGACGCGACGCGCGACAAGACACGACTCTGAACTATGACGCTTGTTTAAAATTATTGCAATACAAACATCAAAACAACAGCTTGGGTTTTCCAAATGAGCAATATTTTTATATTCTTTACCTTATAATAGTTGAAACAAACCCTTTGTCTTATGACATGTATGTACCTAGGTATACACGAAGACAATGCCGTATGAGATAATTCTTTAGGCTAGACTATAATACCGACAATAGAATAGTGTATAAAAGAATTTCGATAGTAGAATAGTGTGGTTTTATTCTTCTCCGCGTCTACTCATACATACCTCCGTAAAATTCCGCACTAATATTATAGAACCAAAAATACATGTAATTATGTCTGTTTGTCCGTTTGTTTCACAGTGCAGTGTTACCTTTTCTTGCCTCAGTGCATCTGGACAAAATTTGACACTCGGATAGATGTCTGACTCGTTTTCCCAAGGGACAATTTTCAACCTCCACAAAGGTGAAGCCGCGGGCAATAGTTGACCTTATCTGTCTAGTGAACTTTTATTAAAATCCAGCGCTCGGATAGACCATGTCCTGGTCTGGGTCATAACGACATAGGATACTATAATTATATACCGGTAGTACATGACATCCCCATGGGATAATTTCCAACCAACACGCGTGCAGGCCGCGGGCAAAAGCTAGTTTAATTAATTATTTTTCTTATGTTGGTCCCCTTGCTTGCAGAATACCCCACATACCACAACAAACAATAGCAGAATACGGCCATTTCTAACCTTATTATCACTCAGGGTATATGTATAAGGTTGACAAGTGGTCATCAGCCGAGGTCCGCGATAGTACCTAGGCTCCTGTATACTTATAAAAGCCTCTAGTAGTGCAATCATCGTCTCAGTTGACTCCTGGCTCTTGAGGAAAATGTTGGTGTGTAGAGTGTGGGTGTTGTGTGTCGCGAGTGTGGTTGTGCAGGCTACGGGTGAAGATGCAGGTCAGTGGTCAATAACAACTGTCTTCCTCTCTTTATCGTGTGGTTGGTGTATAACCTGGTGTCAGAGGTTTTGGACCTCTGACTCAGCTTTACATGCCGACAAGAAATATCTTTCAAACATGCTGGATTCCTCAAGTTTTTCCTTGACCGAAGCAAATGATAGTTATACAATACGTACATGAAGCCGAGCATGACTCAGAGGTGAGTGTCTTGTTTTCGAACTTGAGTGAGACTAAAGATTCGACAGTCCGACGGTCACATCACAAGACAAGGTAGGTAATGCGACATGTACAACAGCAGTGACTCGGTTCATAATATGAATAAGTTAAAGTTCTTACAAGTTTCAGTGCAATGACTTAGGATCAAATTAAATTGGCGAGTTGATGAGCGGGAGGAGCGGTTTTCATTTAGCCTTACTTTATTGATATTATTTCTTATTGTAGTACTACATGTGCAAGTATCTACCTACTACGATTCCAAAGAAACAGTTCTGTGACAGTCTGACGCATAGACAGCAGAGCCAATAGTGTAGCGATAACGCTCTTTTGGGTCATCATAATTATGTTACCTGCCATGCGTTTTCCCAACTGTTTTTGATTCAGCTTCCAGTCTATCCTGATGCTGTTAAATATCAGTATTAAACGTGAAGCTACTGCCTATCTGACCTTCAAAACCAGTTAGTACTGGGGGGGTAATACGATAGTCCTTGGTAAGACTGATTGTCAGCCTTTGCGATAGCACTGTCTTGGTTATGGAACACTTAATGATAACTAATCATAATTTTGTTTTGTCTTCTCCATAACATCTATGAAGCTTCGCTAAGACTTGACCGTGTATTCTATGATATGATCATATGATCGATGTTTGGCTCATAGGGACCGCGAGCTCGCTGCGCTCGCCACGCTTATTTCGCTCGCCACACCGAATAGCCCAGCGCGCGGCTGTGCCTGTCATCAGCTGGCCCCACTACTTTATCCAGCGGCAACCCATCGCATGGCCTCCCTATTTCGTTGGAACGAGCACCGTTCCTGTTACCACTTGTGACCAATCGTGTGAGGACTTTGTGATTTATTTCTATCTTCTTCTCTCTCTTTTCTTCATCGTATCGATAATTCCCATAATTATCTAATACGTTAACTTCGACCAGAACTCAGCCACATAGAGGAAGTTGGCAGTGGCTTTGGACAGATATCATAACGGCTAGCCCGAGGTCCACAATGAGCAGCACAGAAGGTGGGCCTTAGTTTGTGATGAGGCACCGCAATCGCACCCTGTTTCCTTTAGCAAGTAAAAGAGTAATTACCACAGAAGCCTAGTTTTGGTCTCATTTCGAAAGTAGATTCCACTATGTGTAAAATAGACTAGAACCGCACTGCATCATCATAATTGTTAATATATGTCGTTCTCCCGTGTTTACCCCATTTTATTTTTGGGTTCACGCGTCATTCTTCTCTTCCATAATTCTCTGTTACTGGCCATCTCACTCAGCAGTCACCTCCTTTCTAGCGTCTTACTCCATAGAGTACTATCCATCACATTTGCAGCCCTTTTTATATTTTTATTGAACCTCTATTACCTGAAGCTTGCTTACAATTCGTGTACACGCTTTACATGTGTGTGAATCATTTCCTGTATGCTATGATAATTTTTTTAAACTAATATGACTACTGCGTTGATTTTGTCCATTATTTATCTCACAGAGTATCTAGTACTTAACCCAGTAAGTAATGATTAAATAATATAATTATTAAATGTTTTTTTTAACTAGATGCGGTCAGTATTTCGTCTCCAACTACTCTGGAATCAACAACCGAAACGAACTCTGAGTGTGAGTTTACAGCGTCTTTTAGTCTCTTCCTAGTTTTAATACTAATAAATATGGCTACTTGGTTGATTTTGTGCGTACAGTATCTAGTAGGTACTAAAGCCAGTGGTTGAACAACTACACACACGTAGGGGGCGTGGCTCGGCGCTTCGGTATGATTTAGGCTAATTCATTTTTAAATGATCGGGTGGAGGAGACCCTAATAGTACATGGACACGTACCTTGCGCGCGCCATAATGGTGCAGCACGGCTATTCACTAATGACCTCCAAGTCCAAATTCGGCAAAAAGTGTTATTGATGTTTTCTATTAGTTCAGTAGTAGCCCGGAGTTGGTATCCCCGTGTCTCGGCAAGCACGTTAAGCCGTTGGTCCTGCACCTAGTGTCGGATTGTCGTTCCATTGGACTATGAGCAGAAAAGATGGCTACTCTCCGCTAAAATAAGTCACCGTGAGCGAAAACAGTCAGAACCTTATTAGTTCAATGTCTGCTTTTTTCCTTTCAGCTCCACATACTACACGTGAACCTATCGAGACCAAAAACGCACCCATCGTGCAGTCAGTGTCGGGGCAGTTCCAAGGGTCGTGGATGAAGACACGGCGTGGGAAGCCTTTCCAGGCGTATCGTGGGATACGGTACGCAGAGCCACCTGTGGGGCAACTCAGATTTCAGGTTAGAATATTATATCAATGTATTTGATGTCGGCGCAGCATTTCTTTCTTCTTCCATACTTCTCCATTACTTGTCATTTCAGCAGATTAGCAGTTACCCCTTTTCTAGCAAATTAAAAAGTGACTAGCGAAAGATGGGGCCTGTGCCTGACTACTATGAGAAGAAACAGCCAGATCTAGACATAATCTTAGTATACTCAAATGAGGACTATGCAGAGATGGTCTTTAGCAGTAGCAGTGTGTAGTGTAGTGTACGCGGGGCTGCGAGTTGCTCGAAAGAGATACTGCGGCCTCGGCATAAAAGACTAAGAAGGAACATGGGTTCTTTTTAGTCAGTAGAAGTCTGACACTCCCTACCACTCTGCCCAGAGCGGGAGGAGTCATTAATTGATAATTTCCCACCCTCAAAAAAAAATGGGCTATTAAAGAGGTAATGAATTATTCAATTTCTTCAAAACACTTTAATGGTTATCTACACCTTTCCCCGCAGCCTCCGAAACCGATCCTGAAGTATGCCACAATGGTGGACGCCAGTCAGGACGGCCCCGCCTGCCCCGCCCACACCAGGCCGAACTACCCCGTCGATGAAGACTGCCTAGTCATCAACGTTTATACTCCTGGATATAATACCAGGTAAGTTTGTGATTAAGCTTCAGAGCAGACAGCAGTTCTTAAATATATATTCATGTAAAGTGCGATGCTCGTACAACTTGTATCATGGACGCCAGTTTTCATCCGCCATATGTGTCATAGTACGCCTGTATCCTGGAGGAACTTGGATGGAACAGTAGTATCTTAAAGGTCCCACACCGCGAATAGAAAAGATAAACCCAAGAGCCTAAACAAAGTAAAAATATATGTATTGAATTGATTCGTGATAGAAACGTGATATAAAACTTCAAATCGCTTTCAAAGCGAATTTCATATTTAAATTAACCAGATGATAGCCACTCTGATAAAAGTCACGGGAATGCGAGAAGAGGTCGATGTCCATACTTCGGAGCTTACTTTCATCATTCAAATCTACGTTAGCTTATCTACATTTCAAAACTATCGCTCTATTAGCTAACTCTTGCATTTTGCAGCACAAAGTTTCTGCCGGTGATCTTCTTCATCCACCCTGGCGGGTTCTACTCGATGTCGGGACGCAGCGACGTCGCGGGGCCGAACTATCTGTTGGACCGGGATGTCGTGCTCGTCACCATCAACTACAGGATTGGGTCTCTTGGTGAGTTATAGCCCGAAGAAAATTCCAGGTTTTATTCCAAAGCCATCAAAGCTATATAATTATAATATGCCAATTTAAGTTCGAATAAATTATCCGTGAAGTCTACTTAAACCTTTCTGAAACAGTCTGAAGACTTATGAGTGGTAGGGAGATCAGAAACGCAGACCACATAGTACATATTTTGATGGCACGGTTGGCGGTGGCGCAGTGGCTCGAGCAATTGACTGAAAATATTATGCCTTATTCAGCAAATAAGATGGGCGGCATAAAAACTTTGTCACCAGGTACAGTACTTATGCCTTGCACAAGGTATTATGCCTTGTTGAGGACTGTGACTGCAGTTTCGTTTTGTTTTTCTGGCATTTAAAAGTGCCTGCAATGGTCTTATTGAAATAAATGCTTTGAGTTTCAGATTGACATGCCTCAACAATAACACATCATCTCCTCGCGCAGGTTTCCTCGCCCTAGGCAACAAGCTGGCACCAGGTAACATCGGCCTCAAAGACCAGGTGGTAGCTCTGAAGTGGGTCAAGACGAACATCGCCGCGTTCAATGGGAACCCGGAGCTGGTCACCATCGCAGGGTGTAGTGCGGGGGCCGTCAGCGTCATGGGGCATATGGTGTCGCATAATCCAAAGGTGAGACAACGTTCAACTTTAGTAACAACTGGCGGAGCATTGTAGTTTAATCTAGTTGTTTTCGTATCGGTTACTCTTTGGTACTGGTAGGTAACAGAGGAGCATACATAGGAGGCTATGTTGTTACCAAGGAGTAACCAAGTCTTTGTTACTGTCTCGTTAGTCTTGTTGTGGTCGCAAAATGTTATGTCGGTTTTTCCCAGTAGCAGCCACGGAGTCTGAATTTTTGTATCCGGTTGATGGCAATATTCTCGCCACCGACATGGGACATAACTGGCGAAATGTGGGTGTATTAGGTAATAGGTACACCTCTGGGATCCACCTTCGGGAATTATGTCCCTATACTCACACACAGTCATCTACGAAGTTATCTTCAATTCTTTGAATATAACATATTCTGGCACTCATATCCCCAGGACTCTTCCACCGTGCCATAGCAATGAGTGGATCCAGCACCGAGAAGGTACCGCTCCCCTCACACCGGTTGGACCTGGCTGAGAAGCAAGCGCGGGCATCCAAGTGCCCAGAGAACAACACCACTGCGCTCTTCAACTGTCTGAAGACGAAGCATTGGAAGGACATCGCTGGATCACTGCTGAAGTTCTTTGTAAGTGTTTACGTTTACCTCTGAAGGTGGCACCGGTTTCTGAGCAATTTGTCTCGGTATGGATATCTGATCCGGAGATATGAGAAAGATGCGTGAGGATAAGTTTCGAATTGATATGAATGGTGATGGTGATGAAAAAACAAAAGAAAAGATGGATGAACTGGACTATGTTGATATGGCAAGAAAGGAAATGGACTAGGTATCAATAACTGAGATAATGACTTGTACTCGTATAGAATCGTTCATCATTCATCATAAGTCAGTTTTCATTTGAGCTTGTTCCGTTGGGTACTTATCGTATTAATGATTGAAAAGTTGACCTGCTTAGTTAGCTTAATGAAGTACGGAGTTTTTCTAGAATAAGAGGACATCGTGAGCTAGGTAGAGTGACATGCATGTTCTTTGCTGAAAACGTATTAATTTTGTATTTGAGCAATTGCATTATAATTGCACAAAGTTATATAGTTATGCCTATCTGCGCTCTTTCACATTTTTGGGAAAACTACTGATTAATCTATCTAAATACCCAGGAATTTGGCTACGATCCCCTCATCCTGTGGAGGCCAGTGGTCGAGCCGGACTTCGGCCAGGAGCGGTTCTTGGTGGAGGAGCCGATGGTCTCCATCCGCAAGGGCAGGATCAACGCCGTGCCGGTCATCATCAGTCAGACCACTGGGGAGTTCTTTTGGAAGGCGTATAGTGAGTTACTTTACAGGATTAGAATTTTTGTTGGGCTGTTTCTAGCTAGGCTTCTTACGCCTTAAAAGTTCAGTTCTATCAAATTCCTATAACTTTATCGCTAATTATTTTTCAAGATTGATTTAAATTGTTGAAGTCTAAAATTTTATAGTTTCGTGGAGCTTGATGCGCAATTTCTCAGTAGCAGCCACGGAGGCTGGGTTACATGATGACTCTTAAATTACATGGGACTTACCATAAGTGGCGAAATGTGAGTGGTTCGGGGATAACAGGCGTATTATGGTATGTTATGCTTCTTCACAGCGATCCTGAAGAACGGAAAACTCCTAAAAACGATGAACAACGAATGGGACCGAGTAGCTCCGATCTCGTTCATCCTCCCTCGCAACGAGACCAGGGAGAGGCTGGACAAGTTGAGGAGGACGTACATTGGGGACAACCCGATACTGAACAACACTAACTATGCTAACCGGTTGGGGAAGCTGTATGGGGATGCCATCTCCGGGTTCCCTGTAGATAGGTGGGTATCGTAGCATTCGATTTTGAGATAAGTAGCCTCAATATCCCATAATACTAAAATTAGTAGTAGGTAGGTAAGTACGTACATAACTTGGTTATATCATGAATTCATGATTCATAATTATCTAAAATTCATCTTCTGACTGCCTTTTCCCAACTATGTTGGGGTCGGCTTCCAGTCTAACCAGCTGCAGCTGAATACCAGTGTTTTACATGGAGTGCCTATTAAACTTCCACAACCCAGTTAGCACCAGCTGGGTAAAGTGATAGCCTTTAAAGTAAGATTGAGTGTCAGACTTTCAGGTCCTACCTGTATCCCGTAACTGGACTAGCCGGGACCAACAACTTATAATAATAATAGTCCTCCAGACCGCTTTCGGTCACGGCGGCCAATCTTAGTGGAGATTAGCCCGATGCGCAGGAGATATTATAGTGCACAAGTGCGTGCGCAGGCACAGGTGCACTCTCTGTTCCTTTTCTCTCATAGTCCTCAGGGACGGCAATCCGACACTCGCGGAGAGAGATCAGGCGTAGGACCAACGGCGACACGTGCGCACCGAGGCACGGAGGAAACTCGGTATGAAATAGGCGTTCACCCATCCACAGAACAACCTAGGCAAGCGCGGTTTAACCTAAAGATCGACCCGAGTGGCAGTTATTATTAAGCACGAATATGTTACTCAATTTAAACAAGTGACAGCTAATATTCTCAGGAACATTGTCATGGTCACCATTTTGTTCTGTTGTAGAATGGCCAACCTGATGTGCCGCCACTCCTCGCAGCCGGTGTACTACGCGCAGTTCCGTTACGTCGGCAACCACAGCCACTACGAGGACTCATTCACCAGGAAACCAGTTCGTGAGTGACACCTTCTTCTTCCTTAATCTTCTCTGTTACTCGTCGTCTCATGAGACACAATTTGAGCAAAAACGTAAATCAATCTTCTTCTTAGCGTGTCGATGACAAATTTCTGTTAAATCGTTTTGGCCCAAAATTCAGCTATGCGAACTCCACTCGCTGATGCAGTCATAAGGTCGTCAAGTGTACAGGTGTCAGGGCATGCAGCGCAAGATGGAAGGTGGGACAATCTGTGGAGAAACGCCGCATACACTGCACTTGAGATCTGAACCGTCCGTGAACCCCCATCTGAAGAGATTGTCTTTGCTGCGGCTGACCTGGGTTCGGAGTCTATTTACAGATTTCCACGTCGGCCACGGCAAAGCATGTCCAGGTGGAAGGCTTTCGGACGGCTCGATGAAGCCGTCAGGGGGCATAAGCAGCTCCTGCCAGAGCTCACGTCTTGCAGAGGAGGCAATTCTATTCTAATTCTACGTAAATCAATAATAACTCAGTCCTAAGAGATTGTATTTAACTCTTCATTTTCGTATTGTAGGTCAACTCGCAGCCCACCACGACGACCTGATCTACTTGTTCTCCCTGAGTTACCGCTTCCCGCAGATAGGGGCTGATGACTCGCAGGACTCCAAGATGGTGGACAAGATGACCGCTTTGTGGTATAACTTCGCTAAACACGGGTGAGACACAAACCATAGTTATGGATATTTTGTTTCGTAAATTAAATACAAATTGCTTAGGTATATTTAATAAGAACCAAAACTATACTTAAATATATTTTTTTTTAAAGATTTCCATAAAAATTGAGCAGACTTAACCCTTAAATTGGCAGAGTACTCCACCAAAGACATACACTTTGAAAACATCAATTGTGGTAGTAATCTAAAAAAAAAACCTGTTATTATCATTTTTAGCTTGCAATAATTGTGTATTTTAGTAGATAAAATATTAGGATGTGATAAAATCAATAATTATCCGTCAAATTCAAAATATCTTCGAAGCGGTCTGACGTCTCAGTGTCACATGAAACCTTTTTAAGTTTTTCTGCGCTTTTTTGGTTAGGACTTGTGGTTATTAGGCTTTACATTGCACAAGGATATTATAAACAACATCAATCGTCCATATTTTTATGTGTAAATTACGTAATTGCAATTTTATGAGTTTGAAACTTTGTGTGTACTCCCTGAATACCGTTGCCAAGTACGCGCAAAATAGACTTCGGTATACACAAAGTACATTGCCAAGTATACAAAGAAATACAAAAGGGGTGTTTTTGTTTGTTTTGATATATAAGGTCCTATTAAAATAGGTGGACAAATTTTAACACAGCGTGCAGTAGGTCTAACCAAACATATCTAAATAAAAAAAAATACATTAAATAAAGTGTTTCTTTTTTACTTAAAATAATAAATTGCCGGTACTCTAGAACAAACTCATCCTTTAAGAGTAGGTACATAGATGCGTTTTTCTTACTATTTTTTTTACCATCGTCCTTATTTTGGTGGTCTGAATGATTCCTGAAAATTTGTCCACCTATTTTAATGGGACCTTATATAATGATATCGATTTTATGTTGTATAGCATGTTATTTTCCCTTTTCCTGCAGCACTTGAACCTGACACAATCATATAAATTCAAGCTTTGATCCCGAAAGAAAATACATGATTCGATGACAGTTCTTGTTTTGATGATGAATCACACTTCCTCCACCAAGCTCAATTCTCACCCACTATGAATGTTCAGTCTTTCAAAGTCAAATACACTTAACGTTGTAACGTACTCCTTACACCAATGCTTCAAGAGGTTTTTCCGTATTCATCCATCAATAGTATAATGCCATGCCAACATGGAATTAAATTCAACCATTATCTACTCCATCTGTAGAACTTCTACTGTCACCAGTTTCATAGCACATTGGAATCTTCACCTGTGCCGATCTCTAGATCTAAACGCAAGTAGCTTTCAATCTTCACTTTTTGCCCCATGTAGTACAAATTCAAGAAAACATATTTCACACTATAGTTGGCAATGTACTCCCGGTAGTACATCGAATTTCGCAAAAACTGTAATATTCAGATTTTTTTCACAAGTTTTTTCAGTCTTCTGGTGTCATAATAAACCAGGAAATAACAAAAAAACATTAAATTTTAGAAATAATTTCATTTGCCAATTTAAGGGTTAAAATGATTGAAACTGAGATTTATACTTTAGTCATAGCTTTTACGTTTACGAACAAAAATAAATTATAGTAAAAGCGCCTGCCAAAAGTAGCATTTTTTAGCATACATTTGACAAAAAGGTTTTTATTGCGTTTCTCGTTTCCGAAGGTATCACTATTTAAGTATCTATTCTATTTTCTTAGCGATTTTAACTTTCTAAACATTAAGCGACTGATGTCGATACAGTGTTTGACATCAGTCACTTAATGCTAAACGCTTTACAAAACAGAATTGCAATCATTATTGTCAGTGTACTAGAATTATAAAGATAACTGAGTGTACTTAGACAAAATAGCTTGTTCGATCGTACAAAAAATCATAAATATCAAATTATTACTTTCCCCAGCTACCCTATCCCTCGGGACAGGAACACCAATCTTCCAGAACTGTACTCAGTGTCCTGGCCAGCCATGAGACCAGCGATGAGGAACTATCTGCGGATTAACGAGGAGTTCAGCGTGGAACAGAACCTCTATGAAGCGAGGTTCCAGATTTGGGATGAGTTGTATCCTATAAAGTACTGAAGAGTTCGAGGGCAAGACATAAGACCGGGGACATAATACCTGGGACATTAGACCGGGGAAATTGGACCGCGGCATTGGACCAGGGATAAGAGACAAGAAGTTACCATCTTGCCTGTAATCACCGCAGGGATAGGCAGAACCCACATTCTTCCAGTTAGTTTTTAAGTCTTACGTTTTATAGGGAACAGACAGACGCTAGTATAGTATCTGTCTGTCTGTACTTGAGTACTGTCGCTAGCACATCAAACTACTGCAATCTGTCTGTGCAAACAAAACTCAAAAATATATTAAAGATATTTTTGAGTTTATCACTGAAGCTTTCGATTCAGGATTGATTGGGAAAATTTGACAGCTTAAGATAGCTTGATGTGCTAGCGTCTTGTACAATCAAGGGAATGAATATATTGTTAGCATTATAGAAACTTTTTGATCCAACCTCCTTGGTCCGAGTGGAAGTTTAGAAAAAGAAGCATGGAACACTATGACAGTTGAAATGTCACTTGTCAGTGAACGCACTCGAGATTAGTTTTTGACTTTTGGCGGCATTCCACATTTGACATTGGCAGAATTGTCGACATCGGCACAATGGGGAAGAAAACTGTCAAATACTCAAATAGTTCCACGTAGAGGGCGCTGTGCGTTGGCTACAAACAAACTGTCTAACTCCATAGAAATTGAACAATATCTTAATATTTTGTGACTTTTTTCAATATTATGGGTCGTTGTGTAGCCTTTGGATGCAAAGAAATAGGCGTTGTCAGATTTCCAAGAAATTTGCGCATGAAGAGAAAGTGGGAAAAGGCACTGAAACTAAAAAAATTCAAAACAAGTAATTTTTCGAGGTTATGTGGGAAACATTTCAACGAAACAAACTACGAGACCACTTCTAAGGCGACAGGTTAGTACGATACCTATTATTAATTCTGACTTTTATTAATAATTTGAATGTGTGGGAGAAACAAGGGTCGAACGTTGACTTGGTTTCTCCCACTTCAAGTCAACGTTCGCTCATGGGGGATTTAAGCCACACTGATATATGCCAAGTATTAATAACATTACCCAATATTGTTTCAGGCTTTCCACTCCAACGCAAAATTTTGAAGAAATCTGCTGTGCCCTCTATATTTTGTTGGAATGAATCACAGAGTGTCACCTCAGCTCGAACTGAGCGATTGCAACAGAGAAATGCAAGGCGTTGCTTATTATCAAGCCCTATAATATCAAACGAACCACTGCCATCTACCAGCTTTGATCTTATTCCAGACATAAGAATTGGTTGGGTGGGGAAATGGGTTCTTTTCAAATAACTATACATTTTGTAACATTTTAACAAATGATGTATTACCTTACTTTGTTTATTATTAGATCATTAAAAAGCAAAAAGTTAGTGAGTGAAGTTTATTTTACAACTTGTAGAACCATAATATTGCCCAGAAAACAGCTAAAAGTCGATAAAATGTTAAATCTATTGTACATTTCGACAAGCTCCGCTTTCTTTCCTTGTTGCGTTGCTACTCGTTTTTTCAATTCCTCCTTCAACTGGGTGATACGCCAGGTAGCATACATTGTGCAGCGACAAATTGAGTTAAAAAACCCGCGCAAATACTTGAAAAATCGTCCACACAATGCAAACGTTTATATAAAGCAATTTGACATGTGTAGCCAAACACCAGCGCCATCTTGCGGCGAAGTTTCCAGGAAACAACCCCATTGCCATTCATAAAAATAGAATAGAATAGACTTTTGGCGGCAACGCAACGCATGTGTTTTACTTGACTTACAGCTAATACAAACAGATCAAGGACAGTACAATAGTCTGAAAACCAATTACAGGTTTCGATAATTAATGAGGATATTATAATTATTTAATCGTTTTATTGTACCTATACCACCACGGCTTTTTATTGTTATTTTCTGCAATAAAAAGTTTCTGATATTCCTAGTTACGTTTCGGTTCCGATGCGCTGAATATGTTTTGTGTTGTTTTCTTTGGGCAACTAATCATGCTAGCAGCCCAGTGCTGGACATATAGGCCTCTCCCACGCGTTCCCACAACACCTTTTTTTTTTTTTTTTGGTGGGTGGAAAATCATCGAATGACCCCCCCCGCTCTTGGGCAGAGCGAAGGGGAGTGTCAGACTTCTACTGACTAAAAACCGAACCCATGTTCCTTCTTTGCCCTTGCGCCGAGGCCACGTAATCTAGTACTAAATACCGCGGCCCCGACGGGTTCCCACAACACCTTGTCCTTCGCTTCTGCCATCAGTCTGACCCGGCCTCTTTCTGAAGGTTATCGGACCAATTGACCCGGCTACAAGGTAACACATTTAACGTGACAATCACGTATATGAATTCGTGGGATGATTTCATTATTACAATATTTTAACTAATAAATAAATAGTAAATAAAATATAATGATCCAATGGGGAAGAAAGGTACTTACTCGAGTGGTGAACTGGTGACCACGAACCGGAAGACGCAGCGTTGGTAGGCCTTCCACCCTGGACCGACGACATCGTGAGAGTCGCGGGCATCCGATGATGGAAGCAAACGGCAGGCTGCCGTGTAGTATGGCGTTCTATTGAGGAGGCCTTTGTCCAGCAGTGGACGTCTTATAGCTGATGATGATTATGATGAAATAAAATAATTAAGTAAAAGATTTATAGGTACCTACCAGAAATGTGTACAATTTCTTCAATATAACTTACGAGATAAAGGTCCGCTAGAAGACCCCTCTCTTCAATGCACAATAATGAATTAAAAACCCGATCAATTGAATTTACAGAAACACTTAATGATATACAAATGAACTGTTAATCAATTAGCGACGACTACACGGTTTGTAATCATACAAATAGCAACCTTAAACTGTTATAGGCCTTCCTAATGACCGTGTTAAGATTATGGCTAATTTGCTACAGTGCCTGCCAAAAGAACCTTGCATCTTTTTGCACTGGTAATAATCGGAACGAATTATTTTGAATATAATGAAAATTGCCTATATTGTTACCAACAGCGCGCTCCTAGCATTAAGGACGTTTCTGCTCATGGCCATGACATAATTCCATAAACCGACAATTTATACCACTTCGAAACAGTACGTTTGAACTAAAGATCCACTTCACAAATGAAGCGCCTGCCCTAAATGTCATCGCAATGTGTCACTCGAGGGATTTCAACTTTTCAAGTTCATGTCCAAGAATGATTCATGTTTAACCTCCAAACTAATTTAAACCTTATTTCAATATCATAAAACGCATTATTGAATGGCGTCGTGAACGTGACAGAGTAAACACATTCGGAAGTAAACCATACTCCTCGAAGTTACGGGTGAGTTTCCCCTGGAAGGGTTGGAAATACAAGGCCTCGATTCGAATGCCTTGACGCATGCGTGCCGTGCCTATTATTCCCTACCCTTGGAAAATAGTGCTGTGATTATTTGAAAATTATTACCCATCGACAGAAAGACGAAAGATTCGATAATTTTGGTTGGGTTAGAATAAAATCGATGCATTGTTGGCTTGTATTACATAATTTATATGAACATAATAATAAATAGGTATTCTATCTTCGATAAGGCAAGTAGTTCTTTGTTATATTGTAAACAAAAGTATGTTCATACTATACCGGAGTGTACCTACTTCATATCCGTAAACTAACAAGATAAAAATGTAGACTAATATTGTAGGTACCGCTGTAATGATTATGAATAGAGTTTATCAAGATATAAGTTCCACATTAATAAGTCTATTCTAGGTTTTTTTGTCAGACTACGCACAAAAAAAAAAAAAAAAATACCTACATAACTCAATTCTGATTTGTGACAATATCACCTTGTTTACAAAATACGTTGGTGTATCTTCTTATAACCCGGTTCATTAAAGAAAGGAATCTAAAATGGCGGTTTTTTTTTTGGGTGGAGCGAGCGAGAGGACATGCCATGTGTTGCCATTTTAGATTCCTTTCTTTAATGAACCGGGTTATACATGGTATAATGGAATGTCTAATCGTGTAAATTAATGTAGCAAACAAATTATTGTAGTAAACAGGCGTCAAGGTCACATAACTGTTTGAATTTTTGTTCCAAACTAACCTAGATTACTTACTTCTAAAACAAAATTCTTTTAGAAATAGCTTGCATAACACGTCACGTCGACGTCACCGACGGGTTAGGCTGGGGTGACCTAATCTAATAGCAAACCCACATAAACAAACAAACAAATAAATATAGGTACAAATCTGCTTAATATCTCCAATAATCAACTCAAGCTCAACCACACCAATCAAATAAGTGGCGGATACGAATAGGTAGAGCATCACAATTTCACTGATAGATCCATGATCGGTCATCGACCGCTACAATGCACTCAGCGAAACAATATCTCTCTCGCCGCTGCTGTGAAAACAATCGCTCGCATAACAACACGCGCAGTCGAGCAAACACCATCGACTGTCGATGTGTGCCGGCGGCAAGCGGCACCTCCCTCGAGCCGCCATGACACTACGCGCGCGCGCCCTACGCGCCTGGCACGTACAAAAATAGAATATTCGATTTTTAAATAACAATATTCCGGCCAGCACTCATCTGGATATCACAAGTAAGTCGATGATTTTTGCTTTATTTTTTGGTAGTGACATCACTAATTGATTCCTTTTTGTTTGTTGGTATTCGTATAATTTTGTTTTTTGTGTCAAGTTATTTGATTTCCTACCCACTGAGAATGATCAAGGTCTTTGATAATATATTTGAATTATTGATCCTTGTTGTTGTTAAGTTTTTACGGCTTTTATTTCTATGTTTATTTCATATTTTCTCATAAACGTTAGCAGGCAGGATTACGACATGACAGTTCTACCGGTGCCATCACAGATTTTTGTTGGTATCGTTATCGACTGGGCGATTGCTACGAATATTTTTTTCTTGCTTATTATTGTATTAAGTACTTATCACATAACATAAATTCTAATCAGTAACAAAAATAGTTGACATGATTTCATTTCCTTGTACCTACCTATTTTGAAAAATAAATACAAAAGTTTTTTTATTATATTTTTGTGTGACATGCATTCAATGACAATCACATTTCTTGGTCATAGATCAACGATTCTCACAGAGGGGACAAGGTGTGTCAGTGTACAGTATATTTTTTTAAACAAAGAAATGGCTTTTTTTCAGTCGTTGTGTCGTGAAGGCCCAGCGTCTTCGTCATGGCGAACAACTGGTGGAGAGAACCCGACATGGGGGGTAAGAAACGTGTTTTGTTTATTCACGTTTTTATTGTTTTCAATTGACTATAGTAACACCCAAAAGTTGTATTAGTTTTGCTGGCAATGTTCGCTTGGAGATGTTTGGTATTATATTTATTGTGTTAATTTTTTTGAAATAATATTTAATTACCTACTTTTAACTTTTGATTAAACTTTTAATGGTAGTTGAGTCAACATTTTTAGTAGGTAACTAGAGCTAAAATTGAGGGTAGGTACCTAAATAAATCAAAGTTGCTTACTGAAATGTCAAATAAATTTTATGAAACAGTAAACAAAATTCACGTGGTGAGACTTCAGAAATAACTTGATACCTACTTTAAGTATTATTTTTAAAACATACGAAAGTGTGAACAGAGCATTATTTCATTAATTTTATTTATCATTCTCGACTCCTTTCTCCAATGTAACTAACGCTATTTTAATTACAAACTTCACTTTGACACATGTGCAGTGTATAATTAACGCGTCAGATTAAAGTTCTGTTAATGAGTGAGACCATTATTTAACAACGCATTTCTCTGAGAAAACAACCGGTCTGAATATTTTTGTAACTAATTACCGTTAAAACTGCGCAAAAACGAGAGTTTTGTTCGCTTTTTACCAGTTTTTTGCTCGAATGTTGTTTGTTACGAAGTGGCAAGTTTTTGTTGTTTTGGATTCTCTCCTTGCATGGAGAAACAACTGAATACCAGTTTTGGAAGATAATCAGGTTAGTGGTTAGGCTAACTAGGTCTGCGTGGTGGATTGATTAATTCGCGCTAGACACGCGAAAGGCCTTTGCGGTTACCCACCTGCTGACCACCCTAGGACTAGGGCATTGTTTGCTATTTAGGTGAGTCCTAAGTCCTGCACC
Source organism: Diarsia mendica (assembly GCA_949316265.1). NCBI lineage: Eukaryota > Metazoa > Arthropoda > Insecta > Lepidoptera > Noctuidae > Diarsia > Diarsia mendica. The sequence goes on from OX438910.1 coordinate 442,559, forward strand.
TATGTAGATTTTGACTTAAGTAAAAGGCAGCTAGAATTATAATGCTGGTAATGTAAATTGGAGCCCACTGATACTTCCAAAGCATCTTAAATACCTGACTGGTCTCCAGACGGCTTATCAGGTCAAAGCAGGCTGGAACCGGACTTTCACACTGGATATAAAGCAACTCGATTGCTCAGCAGTGGGATGTTTATTCTTCTTAATCGCTTCGTCATTACTGAGGGTGGTGACCACATAAAGCCGTTGCCTTCTCCACCAATGCTCTCCATGCTGAACGGTTTTCGTCCATACAAACAGATGCCTGAAAATTCCCCATCTGTCCATCGGGTTGGTGATTATCCACGGTCCCTTTTTGCTCCCACGTTACCAGGGATGATGCTAACAGCAGTTCTCTCAATTTCCAGTGATGTCAGCTCCAGTGCCATCGGGCGAAACGCAGGGCTGTTCCGCCATGCGAATGTGGCGCAACGCCTGCAACACGCTGGTGGCTCCAGATGCTGATGACGCCTGGAAGCAGGTGGAGAACGCCTCACCGCCAGAGTCGCTGTGGCATACGCTGAGGAACTGCGTGGCTTATCAGGTACAGCTCCTTGTTAAATGGAAATGGGAAATGCCCTCCCACGAGGATTTTAGGAGATTTCTTTTTTACAAGCGGACTGCGTGGCTCATCAGGGACAGCTTATTATGAGGCAATGTCTGATTAGCTCGGTAGTGGAATGAGTATAAACCGTATTCACAGGGTGACTGATGAGTCTGATGACCGGTTGAAGTTCATGAGAATCCGCTGAATGAGAGAAGCACAGCCTTATTTGTTTACATTTTGACGAAATGACTCGCGGGCTTCAAGCCAGAGGGTCGTATAAGCAATACTAGGGATACTTATACAACCCTCTAGCTTTAAGCCCGCGATGTGGTAAAAGAAACATTTATTATTTTCCGTACATGTCAAGTACTTAAAACAAGTATATTCGTATATGCTTGCTAATTCTTTCCCTCGTAGCAGGAAATACTAATTTGAGAGACCATTAGTTAGCAGCGTCGTTATTAAATTAATGTTTCCATCATGTGACTGATATTTCAAATCAAAGTAGGTACCTAGCTATTTCACTTTTTTATGTTGATTTAATATTATTTAAGTACCTAAAACTTATCCAATCAATCCATCAATGACTTCCGCATAATTATTTGATTTGTTAAGTTAAACAATTCTAAAATAACCGCCATTTTTTAATCGTTATTTTAAAACCGTTGCAGCCAAATAGCTTTATCGCATAAGCATTCAACTTTTTCACACATCGACACACACACCACACATGCACATCTCAAACAGGCATCCCTATACCACGACATGTACTCAAATCGATCATAATTCAAAGTTCGTTATCCATTACTGGTTCACAGGCAGGCGTGTGGCAGAACTTGCTCAACAAAGGTATGGACGATGTGATCCAACCGGCGGCGTTCAAACTCGCGATAGTGTTGCGGCACACGCCGTCCGAACTAACCGTTAAATTACTGTCTGACTTGCTGCGCTTACATCCGCAGTCTGTAAGTATATCAACATCATTCTTTATTTGATAACAACAAGAGGCGATCAACGACACAACGATGTTGCATGCAATCTGTGATTTCAATTGTACCTATCTGATGCAATTTGAAGTCATTAGGTATAGTTTGGAATATCTGTATGATACTTTGTCCGAGTAGTGAGTACGGGTGGTAAACGACTACTTAAGTACCTCATTCTATGTCTTTTTGCAGTTTTTGCGATGCCAATTATTAGCCTTTCAGCATCGCGAAAACTTAGTAGCTACATACCTACTAAAAATATATAAAAGTATCTGTTTGAGACACTGTTCGACTAGTAGTATTATGTCAGTCTTGATTACTGGTAATAAGTTCCACTTCGTTCTTGAGACGTTATTTTCGCGAACTAACTCGTACTTTGTGCTAGACATTTTTTGTTGCATATTTCTCCTTTGTAAAGTTCAACTCGGTGTAGCTTGGCCAATTCAATTTAATTTTGTTGTTAGAGCTCTGCAATATTAACAGACTCGTTTAGTCAAATCAAAGTTACCTAATGGTAACAAGCGCGATAATTACCATGTTTTTTCGACACGGTAAACATCCCGTTTTAAGTGTTAATGATAATATTAGTAACCATGTCAGTTTAAAATCTGAAATGTAGCTCTTTCCTAAACACAATGAAATAATTGAAAATACTGCAAATGTCGTCCGCCTTACGACCTATTCAAAATTTGCGATATTGATAAAAACGTTCCACATTGTTGACAACAAAATCTCTGACACATCTCGCCCCCAATTTCAATAAGAATAACAGTCATTCTATTTTTGTGTCCCAATGTCGCATAAATTATGATAATTCCACCTGTTTGTTACACATGAGATTCAGGTCAAAATGTCTTATTTTGGCCCAGCCTCTCTGTTTTGACATCCTAGTGCCTATTAAATTTTGCTTTTATCCCACTGACTACGTTGTAGGCATATCTTAGCCTTGTAAGACATTGAATAAAGCATTGATAATTCTTGCAATATGTAGGTATAGCCACATTTGTCGACTTGTGTTTACCCATCCGTAAAAGAGACGAGCTATTGAGTAGGTACCTATCAGTTTTCAAGACAATGTGTACTTAATCAATTGGTTGTACCACTATGATTTTCAGTAAATTGATGCTAGAGACAATTTAATCGGCAACGTGTTTATAGTTATGTACTTTAGCAATCTATGCCAATATGCCATAATTAGTTCATACTACGTATTTTGCACAAAGGAAGAATCATTAATGTCCCGGTAGGTAATGGTTCTAAATGAATTTCATTCCTATACACAAACATCAACAAATCGTACCAAAGACCGACAACTAAAACAGACCCGTCACTCCACAGCAAGACCTGACATCGTACATCCTAGCTCTCCTCACAGACGATGAAGCCACGTGGTGTGGGAACTGCAACAGTTCTGAGTCAGCTGCATCTTCAACACCCTCCTCCGCCGCTAGTTCAGCAGACGAAGAGTCCTCCACCACGGACCAGGCGGAGACCGACGCGGACGCAGCGGAGGCCACGGATGTCGAAACGAATGAGGCCGCTACAGGCCCCGCGGATTCGGCCTCTGGAGGCCCGGCGGATTCGGCCTCAGCCGGGACTTCGGAGGCGGCCGCAGTCGTAGCCATCTCGTCGATCCCACCACCTCCTTTCGCGATCCCCGTACCGCCAGTAGTGCCGGATTCGACGACTCAAGGCGAAAATGTTCCGGATTCGACGACGGCTGATGATCCTGTAATTGATGGTAATTATATTCTAAACAATTATTTGACCGAGTTTTGGTAACACTAACCTGGTGGTAACGACGTGTGTTTTGCGTCAGTGTCTGCGGAAAACAACTGAAAGCAAGTGTTTAAAGCACACAACGAGTCAAAGCGTCGTTGCGGTATTCACACGTAGGAACAAAATATGTCACACACGCATTTCGGGTGACGCTACTCGCATGGGGCTAATGACACTCATGAATGAGGCGACAGATTGACACTGGAATTGATATATGATTCAGAACATTTGGATGACTTGTATGCTAAAGGAGCTCGTGGCTAAATAATAACTGCCGCTAATTGGCTCCGTGGATGGTTGGCCAGCTGACCACCCAGTTTATACCGAGTTTCCTCAGTCCTACCAGAGGGTATCGTATAACCCAATACTAACTGGATTGTTGAGATCAGTTAAGCAGTCGCTCCATATTTTTTCAGCTGCATCCGGTTAGACTGGAAACCGACCGTAACATGGAAAAAGGCGAGCCAGATGATGATAATGAGATGACATGTATGACAATAATGATTCCTATCCTTTTAGAAGTAGACATGGTGGACTACGGAGACGCAGAATCCGTGATGTCTCCGGAATCTGCGGATTCGGCTGTCTCCGCGGAGTCAGGCTCGGGCGAGTCCGAGCCGGAGCCCGGCCCCGCCACCCCGGCGGACCCCGCCACCCCGGCGGACCCCGCCACCCCGGCCGGCCCCGCGCCGCTGCGGGACTTGCAGCTGTTCGGCGACTGCGAGCTGGCTGTGCTGGCGGCCTCTAGGGAAGAGTACGATGCTCACGCTAAACTTGTGAGGGCCGAGTATTCGAAGCTCACGCATGATAACTACGTTGAGTTGAGGATCAAGGTGAGCCATATTATTGTTTTGACGTAAGCATGATCAACTGTTCTATTTAATATTTCCATTGTTGGAAAAAAGGCTCTATTGGGATTAGGTGTATTAGAAATAATCCATAATTTGTGCTCTACTGAGGTTAAACCATCGCACCGAGGTTCTTGTTTCGTATGGAACGCCCTGAAGTACGTACTCAATTTTGTCACATATTTTTCTGCTTTCAGCTTGCCGAACATTTTGTCTTCTAAGTAACAATTTCGCCTCATAAGTTACCTGTTTTTAAAAAAACCTTTTTCTTCAAATTCTAGGTGCTAAACCAGTTCAGCCAGATACCAAAGCTATTCCACACTCCAGAGTTCGAATGCTTCGAGTCTGCAGCGCGGGAGAACATTGAGAGAGAGATCCTGACGCTCAGAGAACATCTCCTCACCGGGAGAAAAGACTAGTATTACGCCCCCCAGGAATTTGACGTTGACGATGATGAGGAACAGCTCAGTACTGAGAGCAACTAAATCTTTACTCGAACATCTAGCTTGATAAATTACCTGAGCACTTTGATGTGGGCTAAGAAATTTAAAAATCGAGAAATCGAGATTACCGCCGAAATTGTCTTGCCTAAAATTCGGGCTGTATCGTCGTCAGGAGCTGGGGTTAGGAGGTTAAGGTCATCATCATTCAGTCGAAAGACTTCCACTGCTAGATATAAGGTCTCGACCAAGCATCGCCATAACTAATGATCCACTACAGCTTCCAATGGATTCCCGTGACCCTCACCAGGACAACGATCCTCCCATGGCCTAACTTTTTTTTATAGAAAATTACATATTCTTAAACCTGATTAGTAAGCATAACGCCACGTGCCACGACCAATAAATTATTTAGGTATTTATAAAAACATGTTACATGATGATAAAGTGATAAAGAATACACAAAGTGTAAAATTGGCAGCGTTAAATAATCAGTAGCAAATAAAAAACGGGTGATACGGCGGAACCTAGATAAGCTAAGCTCACACGTAAAACATCATAATCATATCATCAATTTATCATCCCAAAAAAATGGGCAAAAAGTTACAATAATTTGCTGCTCAAGGTAATTTTAAGAAACGTTTGAGTAAACTTTTATTGCACGTATTGTGGTACCTACCTGTACCTACCACAGCAGTACTGTCTTCCTCTCGTCGTCAAACAACGTCATATTCCTGGAAAGCCTGGAAGGCGCTTGAATTTAACTTGTGTTCACTCATTCACTCATGCCAGTAACACAAGTAAGCTTCTCGGGTCTGTGTGGCTTGTAGGTTACAATCAAAGTGATTGTGTTTACGCAAAGGACACTTCCAGTGTAGTTTTATTCTTTAGATTGGTGTCTGTTTATTCCTAGATAACACTTACTTTACAAAAGTGAGCCGCGAAAAGGCACGTCTAGTAATTCGTTGTTTTCCAATTTATATGTAATAGGTGTTATTAAGTAAAACCATGGCGTAGTGTTCATAAACGCCTTACCATTCACTTATATATTATATACCTACCGACATTCCGTAATCGACAAAAATAAACGTATTACGCTTTCTTAATATGTAACACTTTATATATGTACCTACCTACCTAAGTATAGCTATAATATGTATAGCAGTAATTGTAAAAATAATGCATTTAGACATTAAATCACTTTTTGTCAAGAGGTACTTTAGTGCCACTAGATATTTAAAAAAAACATGACTGAATGTCTTTTAATTTTCAATATTGGGAGTATTCCATATTATAAAATGTATTTGCAACTTTTGAAATAGCTTTTTACAAAAAAAAGGCATTAAACTAGCATAATGTCCGTTCTGTTCAATTATTTAGTGTTTGTTACTACCTAAGTAATACGTAAGTATGTTAGAACATAAGACGTATTGTTTCGAATACTGTGCTTATTTCGATGTAGTCAGTACCTACCTAGTTAGTTAGCTAGGTTCTATAGAATTTCTGCTTATAACTAATTTTAACAATTTACTAGCATTTTATGACATGGTCAAACAAATAAAGTAAAACCATCGAGATATAAGTACTAGACGTACTAGAGAAGACACCGTAAATTCCTACTTAGTCTCGTTCAACTGCGGCGATCGCGCCGCACCGTCGCCAGTCTATGCCGAGCGGTTTCTGCGACATGACATATTTGAGTGAAGTTTTCTTGTCTAAATTATGCCTTCGTGTGCATTTAGTTTTTTTTTTTTTTTTTTTTTTTTTAATTAGCCTATTGTGTCCCACTGCTGGGCAAAGGCCTCCCCCATTTCTTTCCAGCTCTCCCGGTGTTGTGCCTTCTCTGGCCAATCAGTCACGAACGAGTCCAGATCGTCACGCCAACGTTTCTTGGGTCTGCCTCGGTGACGACGACCGTCTTCAGGCACCCAGTGTGTGACGATTCTGGCCCATCTGTCCTGATCTCTCCTGGTAATGTGACATTTAGATACTGTAGAAATAATTCAATAAATATATTAAGTAAAAGTCAAGGAGTGACTTTTCACAAATATATTAAGTAAAAGTCAAGGAGTGACTTTTCACCAGTAAATATAACTATTATGTATCTTTAAAACACACATAATTAAATTAAATTTTTTCCATTGCAATACGTCATCGCGGCGGCCATTTTGATTCATTCATGTCAAAGAATAAAATGCTCAGACCAGACATTACCGACGTATTCAATGCTTAGCCACGAATCCTCTACATGCGAGTCAAAATTGATAGTAGGTTGTATAATATTTGCATAAATGTATCAAAACAATTAATAAAAAAGTTAAAATGTGAAGATTGCAATTGATAGTTTGACTATATTATTAACTTCCACTTCACACATCTATCATAGGTACGTAATTTAATACGGCAAAGTGGTCTTGCCCTGAAATGTGATTTTAGTTGTATGTCCGTAAACACCGCAAAGCATTTAATTAGGAAAGAAGTATTTGCAAATTTGAATCAACATTCACTGAATCAGCCATCAACATTCAATCACAGATAAAATAAAAATTATTGTTACAGTTTAAGTAAATTTTTATTAATTTTCTAAGTACATACGTACAATCATTATCAAGTAGGCAGAATAATAACATTATGTCGCATCTGCACGTATTGCTACTAATCTATGAGAACATGACACCCCCTCGCCTGCCCCGCTGGTCATCAAGTGCGCGCACATTCTTTGTTTGAAATAGCTTCTCTAGTACTTATGTAGTACATTTATACCTCAATGAGTAAAACAAAATGATATCGTGTGCTTTTTATTTCCTCGATCCTCACTCCTGAAATGAGATTAATAATATTGTGTAGGTACATATAATAATCATGTCTCTCTCATCCATCAGTCACGACAGGATTGTAGTAGGTAGTAGCTTGATGTAAGGTCAAGGTAAGGTGCCGCGGATTTTTGTACTAGATGACGTGGCCGCGGCGCAAGGGCAAAGAAGGAACATGGGTTCGGTTTTTAGTCAGTAGAAGTCTGACACTCCCCTTCGCTCTGCCCAAGAGCGGGGGGGGGGGGGTCATTTGATGATTTTCCACCCACCAAAAAAAAAAAAAAAGAATCAGAATCATTTATTCGTAAACATAGGTAATAATTACATAAATGAGCTCTTAAAAATTAGGTAGTGCGCTATGTTTTGCCAATTGGCATACAAATAAAGGTCAAGGTAAGGTCTGTACTTTGTCAGAGAGGTAAGGCCAGCTATGTCAACTCTAAGGCTACTTCTTCCATGCTTGTATTTAAATCATAAAAAGGTTTGGTACTTTTTGTAATCCTTTTGTAACTTTGTGCATTAAGTATTACAAAATAATAAGTAGGTATAGGCGACATCCCATCATCATAATTTATTATGAAAAAGTCTTTCCTAAATCATTTACCTGTGTTACAAAAAACAACTTTCTACGATGAGGGTGTTTTGTACACTCAGAAAAGTACCTCCAAATGAATACCTACCCGTCGCGTGGCCATTATAAGTAGGTATAAAAAAAGATAGGAAAGGATTGGCAGGGCGCGCCCTAAACACATCATTCACAACTTGTGCATGATGTGTTTAGGGCGCGCCCACCCACAAGTGGACCACAAGCCACATCCGCCAATGTTCCTTGATCATACCACATCGCTGTCAACAGGACAGTGCCCAAAACGCTGACAGAAATGTCAGAATGTGGCAGAAATTACTCTAGAGTCGTAGATAAAAAGTTACTATTAATAATTTCCTAATGCGGGTTTTAACCTTGTGAATTAACAAATATTCTTTACTTTTTTTCCTCCAAGTTTTTCTGTTAAGGGGGAAGCTCACACCCTGCCCGCGAAATTCAAATTTTCTTACGTTTTTTGCAATTTGCAGGCCAGTGCTTGGTTGCATGTTGATGAACATTTGATTCGCGACTGTAAGACGTATTTAGTTACAGAATTATAATCATCAAAATCACCAACACAACCCTCCAAGTTCATATAGATCGAGAAACTATTTTTTCAAGGTCAAAGTTATTCCTCGATCTATATGAACTTGGAAGGTTGTATTGATGATTTTGATGATTATAATTATGTAACTAAATACGTCTTAGGCTGAGTTGCATCAAAAAAGTCGTTAAAGTTAAGGTTTTTGTCAAATTTGACAGTACTGTATGGGGTATAGAAAAATTATACATACAAAATTTTTTTTGCAAACATTCAAACAAAGTACCTATTATATTTATTGCTTTGTCTATACCACGTATTATTTTTTGGTTGAACAATTACCTACGATGAATATCCTTGTTACGCCTTAAGCAATGCAATCGTATAGTCAGCCACCAAGCTACGTTTTTAGAGACTCGAAATCTTGGCAAGAAACATTCGTCGTTCCATGTGGAAAAACGATCCGCTCTGGTAATCACACTTTTCTTTTCATCGCTTTCGTCATCAGAACTGGTTTCTGCGAGTATTTCTTGGAGCAGGGACATGATGTCTAAAGGTTATATTCAACGCGTTTGACAATAAAATTGACAGACAATTTAACACAAACTATAACACTAACCAGCGGAAATTGAGTGGTTGCAGTTACCGTTAAAGTTATGACGTCATTTAACTATTTGTCAAATCGCGCAACTCATTGTTGGCATAACCGATACAAAACTGAAGTTTTGATGTTTGTTTGACGTGCCATTTGACACAAACTTTAACTTTAACTACTTTTTTGGTGCAACTCAGCCTTACAGTCGCGAATCAAATGTTCATCAACATACAACCAAGCACTGGCCTGCAAATTGCAAAAAACGTAAGAAAATTTGAATTTCGCGGGCAGTATGTGAGCATTCGCCTTAAATTAGATAGGTAGCTGATCGACTATAGTCTTTAATTTGCGTTCCGAATTAGATATCACGATTATGACAGCTAAGAGCTGTCATCAATTCGGAACGCTCGTAAACGCGTTTACAGTGCTCAGGTGGTGCAAAAGTTCCCGATTAATCGGGAGATCTACTGATTTTGACTTTTCCCTCCCGATATCCCGATTTAGCGACCCTGTCTCCCGAATTTTTACAGTGTAAACTAAAGTAAGGATTAAAATATATTATTATTTAGCATTCTAAAGACGACAACACCGAAGGTGACCTGGTAACACTAAACCAATGCACGGGTAGGTAAAAATTATATTTTCTTTGGCACGGGGATTCCCCAAAAAAACTTATACACACAACACGTATTAGACCGAAATGTCTTACAATAGAGTTTATTATTGTTTGGTGTGGAATTATTTCGGTTCGGGTTGTTTAGCGAATCTACTGGGATGTTTAGTTTATTATTTATGGTTTCGTTCGTCCGCACTGTTGGTGTGAAAAAGTAATTTTAAAGTATTATTTGTATGAATTGTATGTGCTATAAGTTACGATGTCCGACTCAGATGATTCTAATAATAGCCCAAGTACTAGTACCGGAGTTAAGCGAAAAAAATCAATTATTGGTCTTCTGCACACAAAAAGATGTATAGGAGAAAATAATCAAACTTGTTATAATTTTAATATTGACCAAAAAATGTTTAATAAAATAGCAAGCAAGAAGTGGTATGAAAATGAATAATCAGTAATCACTGTACCTTTCATATTTTTAATAAATCATTTTAATTAATAGCATAAAATGCTGTTGTTTTATTTTGCCAAAAAAATCTCCCGATTTCTCCCGATTATTACCTGGAATATTACCCGATTTTTAAATTTTCACTTTTGCGCTCACTCGTCACGTGATAACAAAGACATAACCTGCATGAGAGAAATTCGTCGCCCGTTAGGCTCGTCTTGTATATTTACTTGAATACTCATGGTTATGAGACTCCAAAGAGATTTCAAAGAACTAATTGAATGTATTTGTGCGACTCCAGCCAGTGAACCTCAGCTGTGAACACACACACACACCCCGACACACACACGCACGCATCAGGCATCTGTCATTTTTTACTTTGATTTTGACAGCGCTCACGGTGATATTTATTTGGGGCATGGTCAGTGTAATCGCAAGATGGCGCATGTCATGACGTCATCTATGACGATTCAAGGAACATCGATATCGCGCTCACAGTAATTCGGTACGGGTTTATGGCTCAGACCAAGAAAAAAAGAAAGACGGCGCGCCGCGAACACCAACAGTGAAGCCACAAAACCACACGCCTATAGCAAGTAAACATACAAGCTCACGCACACACCTACACTAAAACCACACGCATTTCTCCTAGAACGTCACGACTTCACGAGACATTGTCTACACACATAGATAAAAAGTTGGCTTCACTTTTGATGTTCGTGGCGCGTCGTCTTCCTTTTTTTCTTGGTCTGAGGGTTTATGGACGCTCAAATCGATTACAGCGTAATTCGGAACGCACCCTAAATTAAACGTCAAACTCACAAACTGTCAAAGTCAAAATCGTTTTAGAAAACATGGCGTCGACGACGCATTTTCTAAGTTCGTGATTAAGAATTCTTTAGTACAATTATAATATTTCCATTGCTTAATTCTATTAGAACTACCGTGTAAAGTGCTATCCGTGTATTATTAAGGGCAAACATTATCGTCTCAGTGACCGCTACGCAGGTAAACATACGTACGGCGAGGAGAAAGGTTATTGAACGGTGATTATAGGCCAACCAACATGGAGGCAACGGGACTGCGGCGTCGAACGGTTTGTGAGTACAGTCGCTTTATTCGTACGGGTGATGTTCACAGACGTGTGCGATGTCGTGGCGAGGCCGTGACGAGAGGAACTCGCGCTGGGGCGACAACGACAGGTGGGCCGAGGGCCGCGCGCGCTCGCCTGCCTGGGAGCCGCGCCGCAGCAACAGCCCTGAGCGCCGCCCCGAGCGACATCATCACGAGCGGCCTGAACGCGAGCGCGACCGCTACGACCGCGTCCGAGACGACGACCGCGATCGCCGCGACCGCTACCGCCGCGAGCGGTATGACCGCACCGACCGCCCGCGCGATCGTGACCGCCGCCGCTCGCCCAAGCGTTATGAAGAGCGCGAACGCGACGTGCCGCCACCGCCGTCTCCGCCCACCATTAGCGAAACGGATCGCAAACCCAGTTCTAGGTCTAGCAGCCGCTCGGGCAGTCGCGAACATATGGACTTAGACTACGAGAGTAAATACGACACCAGAGACAAACATGACGATAACCAGACTATCAATGCTTCCCCGGGGGATTGGTTCTGCAAGTGTGGACTGTACAACTTCAAGAGGCGCCAGATATGCTACAGACGGAACTGTCAGGGAAAGAGGTCAGATGGCATAGTCTATGGTGGGGAGAACGACAGGAACCTCCTCACCGAGAGTGCGGGCATCACTAAAAGATTGTTGTTTAGAAGATTAGATGCTTTAACTACTGAGGAGAAAATATTAGAGGTAATTAAGGCCAGATGCTCAAAGACTATTTTAGATTCCATTGCGGGCATCACTATTGGTAGAGAAACTCTAACTGGGGCGTCAAAGTGCTTAGCTTATATTAATTTTAATTCTATTGCTGACTCTACAGCAGCTCATTCTGAGTTGGCATCTCTGCAACCACCGTTAGAGATAGATGGCCGTGAGGTCCTTGTTAGTTTCTATAATGAACCTAAGAAAATGTCTAAACCACCAAATGCTGACTATTCTGCCTATTATGCTCAAATGGCTAATTTTACTTCATCTGCTCAGTCTATGTCTGAGGCAGACCGTGTGAATGCAGCTGCAGCCGTTGCTCAATCTGCCATCTCAGCTGCTCATGCTCGGCATATGTCCTGGACTCCTGTGAGTGTCCCAATTTTTGTGACTTCCACTGCACAAACTGCTCCCACAGTCAAAGCCCCAACCGGTGATGGTACAACAGTGTACTCTGCCCCTGATGTTAGGACCTTCATGTATGATGAGACTTCTGGCTACTACTATGACCCAGCCACAGGTCTGTATTATGACGGCACTAGTCAGTATTTTTACAACAGTCAGACAAATCAGTACATGTACTGGGACACCACCAGCAACACATACGTAGCCGCTACACAGGCACATCAGAACACTGAGCAACCTAAACTACCCAGCCCACCAACCGCCACTACTGAGAATACCATAACTAAAGAACCAGAGGAAAAGAAAAAGAAAGATAAAGAGGATAAAGTGAAAGTTGCCAAAAAGATAGCCAAAGATATGGAGAGGTGGGCGCGAACATTGAACCAAAAGAAAGAGAATGCTAGAAGCAACATTGTTATAGAACAGCCTTTAGACACTACAGCCAGTAAGGGCTCTGCTGACATAGGCTTTTCAGTGCTAGGGTCTGGGCCTTCCTTGACTCATGTCAGAGAGATATCGCCCCCACCTACGGGAGATGAATTCCTAATGAAAAGGGTAGCTGAGACAGAAAGCTCCTTTGACAGTGATGAGGGCATCATAGACTGGGCCAAACTGACTTGCCTCATTTGTAAGCGACGGTTCCCATCCCCTGATGTGCTGAACAAACACAAGTCACTGTCAGACTTACACAAACAGAATCTAGCGGAGTATCACAAGAAGAACGAGCTCATCCCGCAAATGAATGGCTACAGAGACAGAGCGGCAGAAAGAAGGTTGAAGTTTGGTGAAGATGAACCACCTGTCGTTAACAGAAAGCGATATGATCCGCCTGACTCGATGCCTCCACCGATGGCGCCGCACCCTCCTCCCTCAGTTGTCGATACGATTGGTGGGAAAATGCTTCAAAAGATGGGCTGGTCAGAAGGGAGAGGGTTAGGTAAAGAGGAACAAGGAAGAATCGCGCCCATAGAAGCTGAACAAAGGCCTAGTTTAGCGGGACTAGGGCAGAAGAGAGGCATATACACTCCCACCCCCGGGGAGACCTACAGAGACACGGTCAAAAAACTCATGATTGCCAGATATAAAGAGGTCGTCGGACAAGAGGAAGGGAATTAGGTGGGTTTCTATCTTTATTACTTTCTGCATAACAATCATTTTTGTTTGCAGGGTTGGATTACAGGTCAGTCGAACACTTTAGTCAATATATTAGATTTATTTTGTAATTTTTATCTAGCTATCAGGTGATCAAGGTTCTTCCTTAGTTATGTATGAAACAAGACTGATATTTAAAAAGAAAAGACTCTTATTCTTTACTCATTATGAACTATTTCGTGCTTGTGAGAATAGTAAGTGATAACAATGGATTGTGTAATTATTTGCTCCAAGACTCAACTTTCATAAAGCTAATTCCTCTCTCATGTGAAAAAAGGCTTTACGTTGAAGTTGATAAGATCCAAGGTTGTGGTACATTGGTATGAAAAAATATTCTGATTCTAATGGTTTGATTCTGGTTTCACTACACTAGATGTCGGCGCTCAATGCTTCTTCTGAGGGTCGCCACTCAGAAATCTCAGCGTCCTACATGGTAAGTATTGATTCTAGAAGAATCACACTATTCTTGTACCCTAATCATGGTTTTTTTCACAGCCTCAAACAGGTAAATGTATAAATTGTGAAGCAGCCGAACTTCTGATATTCAAAAGTTCAAGCATACATACATCTTCTGAGGAATGGACTTCTGGAATCTGCTGAAATCTTTAGCTTTCTTCTAATCCAAAATAAAATTCTTCAACAATTGAAATCTTTAGCATTCCTCTAATTCAAGGAAAGACTTTTGGTGTAGTAAGAAAACATTCATTCCGTTTTTAAGGTTTTGCATTTAGTACAAATGTGACTACCAAAAATTAAAATTCTAGCGGTAGAAGTAAGTCTGGAAATTGATGATCAAAATTGGCTATAAAATAACTATAAGTATTGAACTGTGACCTTTCAACTAGGTAGTAGTCAAGCATTTATTACAGCCAAGACTGCAATCAATAATGTTTAATTTATTCTAAAACCAATATTTCCTTTGTCTGAATATCTGCAACAATAACGGGTAAGGTTCAGTAATAAATATAGCAATAGCTAAAGTTCAACGGAATAGGGCTGTCAAGTCGAAGCAATGAAGAACCAGGACATTGGACAGAAATGTGATAGAGTGACTGTAGTGTTGTGTTTGAAGAAAACGGTGTCTAAACCGACCCACGGCAGTATACTGATGACTATGACCATTTACCTTACAGAGACTACATGCCAGCCGCTGCTGCGAGTTGCCAAACATTATAACAAAACCTGTATACTCATAGATAAGGTAGACTAGACACAATTGTGAGATTACAAACTTGAAAGCATTTTTTTTTGTAGTAGTGATGTGCATTCAACTTAGCTCATAGTTTTAATTGTAAACTTTTGTCTATGCTTTTTTATAATTTATACTTCTAAAGAATTTATAGAATTCCTAATATTATTGAAAATGTTTAGTTGTTATTCTTATTATTAATGTACAGGCGCCTAGTTGAGTTTGAAGAATTATATTTAATGTTTAAAGACAATGAAACACACATTGCATTTATTTTTAGTTTGTTAAATCTTAGTTTAAATCATTGGCAGTCTAACAAATAATTGTGGCAGGGTGGTTTAATGGACTATAATACTAGCTACATTTTGTAGGTAATTTAATTAGGTTATTAGGAACAATCTGTTGTGAGTGAAGTGTTTTTTCTATTTTTTTGCCGAATAAATGTAGATCTATAAATACCTTATCGTACCTCGTCAACGATTAGAAGAACGCAATAATTTTAGTATTATACTACTGCAAATTGCTAGTAGCATTATTACTTACATAAATGTTTTTCCTAGAATTTAGGCTACTTATTTTAGGAATCTTCCACATTAAATAATTTGAATATTTTCTAATTAAATAGAGACTTATTATGTTCATAGTTAGGTAGGTAATAATAAATATGTAGTAAAACTTAAAACTAAGTCCATGTATTTACAATATTGTTGAACTATTATTGTATAAATTCGTTAAACATTCAAGCAAATAGAACACAATCGTTAAGCCAAGCAAACCAGTTACTTATGTAAATAAATCAGATTTGTACTAACACTTAAAACTCAATTTTAATCACGTTTTGTAAGCTATTTGTCTTTCTAGAAACTAAACTCATGAATACCTTTATAAATGTGAGTTTGTCTGACTCCGTTGATTAAAATTTTATTTTGTTGGAAATAGGTATAGTTCCTGGTCTAAGTATTTGAGAACCTATACTGATAAGAACTATACCTACAGACTGTTAAGAAATGAGTCTAATTTTAAAGTAGTGAGATGGTCAAGAGAAAACTGCTTCTAAAATTATGCTAATTTTAATTGTGCTTGTGACTTTACTACAGTTGGTAACTAGTGGAATACCTAATTTAGTAGTCTGGTCATGAATACAAAGTACATAGTGACCTAATTACTTAGTTCTAACAAAAGAGTTTTTAACCACTACGTAAAAGCTTCTTTGTGCTCTTGGCTCGCGTAACATGATTCGTTTTTTTAAGACACAATTATGTTGTTGGTAATAAAAGCAGTAATTCATTAGGTAATTATTAGTTCGTTATGGACAGATCAGGGGGTCTAAAATGGCCACAATTGCAGATCATAATGTGAATTGCGTTTATAAGCGTAAAATGAACCTTTCATAAAAACTGCGTCTGTGACTATTTTACGAATGTTAACGCAATTCATATAATTTTCCAATTATGATGTATTTTACTAAATTGTTACAGACGCAGTTATTATAATGAAAGGTCCATTTTACGCTTTTTAACGCAATTCATATTATGATCTGCCAAAGTGGCCGTTTTAGACCCCCAGATACTATTTTGCAGGTTTTTTAGATTGCTTAAGTTTTTATTGAGCATCAAATATAAAATGTAAAACTGTAATGTTTGTGTTTTCATTTAATTTCCTGTAGTCATGAAATGGAAAATTAGGAAGGAACACGCATATCTAGGAAGGTACACATCAAGCTATACATTTCCAGTTTACGCTGATCTCGCACTATAAGGAAATCCTATACAATGCGAGACCAGCTTATTGGAAATGTATAGCTTTATGTGTAGCCGTGTGTACTACTGAATGTAGGGTAAAGTAGATAAGTACTATATCGAAGCTTAGGATTTATTTATGCCCCATTGTTGTAGTAGTCTTTTCAGAGAAGCCATAAACTATTTACGATTATTGTTATTTGATGGTGGTGGGTAGGTAGGGCCTTTTCAATGGCCGTATTGGTAGGTAATTCGAATGTTTTATCGCCAATTCATACCATAATTATTATTACTAGGGAAGATGGGCGAGTCTAACAGCTGAAATGTTTATTGTGCTACCTAATTCTCCTTATTTTGATTCTACATGCATATTCATTTAAGTAATTAAATGATACCTGGGGGTCTAAAATGGCTACTTTAGCAGATCATAATAATCTAAATGAAATGTAGGTACACACGCCAGCAAATCAAACTCAAAGCTATAGTCTGTCGAATTTCTCTTTATTCGATTTTCAACTTTATCGCTAGGTGCATTTGGTTCAAGTTGGATTTTTATAAGGTAGGTACCTAAGTATATTATTTGGAAAAAAAAATGTGAGGTTCTGGTAGCTTATGTGCTGACTTCTGAGCATGCTGCTTGCTGATGGAGCCGTATCGGACTAAGCAGAGATTTCTAACTAAAGTGGCTGCCTGGTTGATCCAGCTAAGAAGAGGTCGCAAATGCTACTGGTGAGCCACAGGTTCATGAGTTCATGACTTCAATTCCCAGGTCGAGCAGTAATTTTTTGGGTTTTTATTCCCCATGTAGAATGGGACAAAGGCAGAAGTTCAGTGGCGATTTGTCAGAGGAACCTAGACCTCTTGCCACCTATCAGTCGAGGAGAAAACAAATAATGTTATACTATTCTGGTAAAACTTAGGATGTAAGAAATAAATGAAAAATTAAACAAAAGCTAAGAAATTAAAAGTTAGGGTTTATTGTAGGAACTTGTTTGACTAAAGATTAACTGCCTCGGTAGGTGGAGTATCCATACGGACTTAGTAGCAAGGGTATGTGGTAGTGTTGGCCATCTTTGGTGTTAAACGTTATCTGAAAAATAAGAAAGCGGTGTTAAAACTATGGTTTCTTGAATTTAGAACAACTAACGCCATCTCGTATCGAATAGACGAACTAGTGTTTTGCACATCATTGCATAGAGGGCGCTGTCATAAATACAAAAGTATTGTTTAGTGTAGTGAGTGAAGATTCAATAATTATCAAATGGTTTTGCTTTTCATCACGATAAACAACACGAGATATCGTGAATGTAGGTTAGGCTAGGTCAATGAACTATGACCCCCTTGGTAGCGGAATACAATACAGATACAGTGGCACTGTAAATACGTAGCTAGCGAATTCGTTTTAATTCACAGATAAGATTACTTTATCGTCTCTTTAATCGTATTCAATATACCTAAGCTACTAGTTCCCTAATAAATATTATTTGAAGGTTAACTACGATTATAACAGCTAAGTTTTGCTATAAAAACATTCGTAAACAAAATAGTTTCGTAAGAATTCTCATTGAATTATTCATGTTGATAACGCGGTTGATGAAGCTCATAATGTAACACAATCATTTATAAAAATATGTTGCGTTGCGGTTGGCTCTGATAATATCTGTGGCTCTGGTTACTAACTCTCACAATAAAAATGTGCATTCTTTCTGTGACTTTCCTGTTGTCATTACGTTGATTATTTGTTAATTAAACAATCTTGTGTCGTTATTTAACGTGGTACCTAACTTACTCAGACTTATTTTGAAAAACATAACGATTAGTAGGTAGGTACCTACCTACCTATAAAGAGCCCTACATATTTCTTTTAATTCAACATAGAGACGGTAATTTGAAAATAGGTACAGTCACGGTCTATAAATGATGAGCCACTTATAGTCCGTGACTGTACCTACCTAGCTATGTTATGTTATTCATTGAATGGTTCACCATTCACTCACAGCACAGTTAAACAAATGATCTATGAAGATAAGTACATTAGAATAAATAGCAAACAAAGTAAAAATACATACCTCGACCACCGGGTAAATAGTTTCCTTATCAATCATTTTATAGTAATCACCAACTTTGAACAACAATTTATAAGTTCCTCCCGCCATCGAATCATTCGAAAATGGAAACTGTATTCGTCCGTCACTGGATGTCATAGTGTTGTGCCATAGCACCCATGAATTATCCTTTTGCTTGTATAATTCAACAAAAACCCCGGCTGCTGGGGTTCCAGTAGATGTATCCAACACATGAGTGGATAAAACAGGTCGTGACATTGTGCACGTCTACACTCTGCGGCCGTTGAGAAACAAACTACATTACTACACGATAAAGATGTTTTCTCTCGACGAATGCTATTATTAATGACAAGACAGTTGGACTCTAATCGGTTGTGATAAGCTTTGTTTTAGATTACAACGTGTTTACGTATGGATTGTAAAGATAGTAGGG
The DNA here is from genome assembly GCA_949316265.1 of Diarsia mendica. Taxonomy (NCBI): domain Eukaryota; kingdom Metazoa; phylum Arthropoda; class Insecta; order Lepidoptera; family Noctuidae; genus Diarsia; species Diarsia mendica. Next base: position 461,605 of record OX438910.1, read on the forward strand.
AATCGCTTGGTAATTATTTTTAGTGGATTATTGTATGTTGTATCTCTTCTCCTGAGTATAAATTTTCGCAATAAGCTGCTTTGTCGTTATCATCGGAAATAACAAAACATTTTAAAACATCTTTCGACTCCTGCGTTTAAATCTTAGGCAATGTTTTAAATAAGGACATTGCTCAATAATATAACTAGGCGCTTTCATATTTTGTGCAACGTGAAGCATTTTAAAATGGACTCAAATCAATTGGATGATGATTTTGATTTCGCTTTGCGCGAACAGTTTAACCTTACAAGTAGGGACACCTGGCATGTGCAGAGAGGAACACTAACATGATTGCTTAACATACTTACACGTAGAGACTTTTAAAACTGGTTATCTCATAATCTATTGATTTTAATTTTACATAGTTTCATCATCATCATCATAATCATTTCAGCCAAAAGACGTCCACTGCTGGACATAGGCCTCCCCCAGGCGTCGCCACATTGACCGGTCCCGTGCGTCTCGCATCCAGCGGGTTCCTGCAACCTTGACCATGGTCATCGGTCCACCTAGTGGGAGGCCTTCCAACGCAACGTCTTCCGGTTCGCGGACGCCATTCCAGAACTTTTCGTCCCCATGTGCCATTAGTTCTGCGAGCAATGTGCCCTCTGCCCATTGCCACTTAAGTCTGGCGATTCTTCGGGCTACGTCGTTAACCTTGGTTTTCAAGCGGATGTCCTTATTTCTGATTCGATCACGTAAGGAAACTCCGAGCATAGCCCTCTCCATTGCCCTATGGGTGACTTTGAGCTTTCTGATGCATAGTACTTAGGTACATAGTTTCAAACATACAATATTCGCAATTCGCACGCATTCATTTATGAAATAGATATTTCATCACATCAAAGTTGCGTCAGTTATTCTAATGTTCATATTTCATTGTTTCATTGCACTCGGGCGGTGTTATTGGGGCTTTTCAATCAGGAATTTCTTAGTTTTTTTTTTTTTTAAATTTCTGCTTCATGGCAATCTGTTTTCCAACAACAAGCCACTTCTATGTCTGATTTCTTTAGTGTGATGTTACAATTTCTCAGTAGTAGCCACGGAGTCTGGACTTATGCCCGTTTGATGGCAATAGGCTCGCCCCCTACACGTGGGACTTTAACATAACTGGCGAATTAATAAAGGTGAACTACACACCACCACCACTAACACCACTTCTTTTTTTGTTGGTGGGATGGAAATCATCAAATGAGTCCTCCCGCTCTGGGCAAAGCGGTAAGGAGTGTCAGACTTCTGCTGACTAAAAACCACACATGTTCCTTCTTAGCCCTTTGCGCCGAGGCCGCGGTAGTTATCTCTTTCGAACAACCCGCAGCCCCAAGGAGAAGATACACCTCTGCCTTGCACATCTGGGATTACAATCGTGATGATAATATGTCGGAATTGTCGTATTTACTAATCTATTTAAACATTATCTTGTCTTTCGTTGGTAATCAAATAGAAATGTATGTATAATAATCAGTAATGTTCAGATTAGTTGCAAAAAAAAACAATTCTCTTAAGAAACAGGACCCTGATGGAGTTCAAAGATTGACCGGTTATATGTATACCGTGTGATCGTTAGTAGCAAGAAAACACCGAATTCAATTTTATAGTTCATTCGAAAAAATCCTGAAATAATACCACAGTTATACCTAGTAGGTACCCTTTAATACCTAGTCGCCGCTGGAATTTATTTCAACTAGATTGGTTTTCCTGCTGTGGCTCTTCTTAATATACACATCGGGATGCATCACGTCCATCCGCGGACCTGGTCCCATTATGCTGTCGGAGACGAGGACGTTTGGTCCCGTCCTCACAAGTTTCTCTTTTAACCGGTCCGGCACGTTTCCGAACACGTTCAACCCCGCGTCACTGTGCTTCAGGTAGTCTATCCTCCACACAGGATCCTCGCCGTCGTCAGTATCTGCCTTGTAGTTCATTTTATCCCTTCTCTTCCTACTTATTTCTAGAACCCCCATGTTCATGTCCGGAATCTCCACGGACATGGAGAGTTTATCCTCCGAGTAGTCTCCGAAGTCTTTCCTTGCCTTCGTCTTGTCTTTGTACTTCACCTTGTGCGGATAATACTTCCTGATCTTTTTCCGTCCGGTGTAGCGCGTTCTAGAGCCTTCACTGTTTGATTTCGATCGTTTCGTCGGCTCCCTGTCTCCATTTATCTCGACGTTGATCTTCGACGCTCTCTTCTTTTTATGTCTTTTGCTATCTTTCTCTTCCTTATTTTTGAAGATTCCTGAATTGCTGACTTGTAGAAAATTTGAGAGGTCTTCGCTGTTGACTGATGGGAATAACGTTAAGTGGTAAATAGGTGCCTGTGTGGTCTTCCCCATCGACATCTTTTTGTACTTTAGCTGCTGTATGGATCGTTGAATGAGATTCTTGAGCGTTTCGTCTTCTACAATCATGTCGCACGGTACTGTGGGGAAGTTCCTGCAGAGGACGTTTTGCATCATGGCCAAAACATCCTTTGGGTGTTTATGATGCTGGTGTGGCTCATGTTGCTCCTGTACATGTTTCTGTTCGTGCTGCTGTTGTGTAGCCATCGAATTGTCTTTCTGGAAGTCGGACACCATCTTAGATATGAGCGCGTCGTTTCTGATCATCTTTGAGTGAGACTGGATGAAGTAGAATGTTAAGAAGAGCAGCTTGAAGAATAACCGCGCCATATTTGGTAAGAGTATCTGGAACAAATAAGATATTTATTAGCATTGACGTCGAAACGATAAATATGTTTATGAAATACTTCTTGGTTTGTTTTATATAAACTGGTGGCAGTTTTCGTTCTACCATTCTCGGATTTTCGTCTCTCATTATTTGTCTGGGCTGATTTACCGTTCTCTATTCCCACTTCCAGTGATCGGCTCGTGTTTGCTATCAATCACCTCTCCGTCCTATCAAATAAGTTTAGTGAGGTACCTTTTATACTTTATCGCCATATTATTTCCTAGGTAGGTTATAATTATATCGAAGTAAAGATCTACATATTTACGAAGGCAATATGAGACACTAGGCACCCAAATCGAAAAAATATTTACTTCAATGTTTAGCTACTTATGCATTAACTTAATTGTGCAATACCGGCTGGCATCCTGAGACTGACTGCCATGGCCGAATTGATCTGGAGAAGTAGGTATTAGAACTATTCGGTACCAAAAAATTATGTAAAAAAAAAATTACAACTTACTTTGGCCAGTTCCTCGGATAAAACAAGCCTATATAATAATTTATTTCTAACACTAAGATTTAAACTGCTAAGTCATCATGCAGTGCAAAGCTGAGATTCAGCAGTTGGTCACAAATGTTCCTAATCTATGGCACACCTCGTAATGAGAACCGCCATCGTGAGTGCTATAGGATCCTGTGTGGTGTGTTTGTAAATCTCGTTATGTTTGTGAGATGTAATCGGCGAATGTTTGTAACAATATTTAGGAATGAGCGCGTGACTGCGATGTTTGTGAAATCGACGTAGGTTTTACCGTTAGGTACGAATTTGCTGAATTGTTACGTGAAAATACTCGTAGGTAGTGTACAAGATCTGCAAAGATAAGATTCAGGGCGACCCCTGCCTTGCGCAGTAAAGATTGTATAAAAATCTTTCTTTAGTAGGTATCTGGACAAGACCAGCGTCCAGGGCCTGCAGTCTCTACACTAATAACAGCACTACGAATGTCTCTACGTCGTATCGATGTCAAATTTCTTTAATGTATTTTCAACCTTATTTCAACAGCATAAGATTGAAAACCTATTAGAAAAAGTTTTCGATTTTACGACACAGCGACATTCGTAGCGCTGTTATTAGTGTAGAGACTGCAGGCCCAGTTGTCCACATTGGCTTTGGATCGAACCGAACAACTGGAAGTCATGGGGACCTTATTATACAAGTAAAAATTTGGTGTTTTATTAATTTATATACCTACGTAGGTACTTAAAAATACCTATATTTAAATAGGTAACATAATCAATTTTTCTTTTATGTCTTCTCCCGAAACGCGTTACCACTTCATCTACCTACTTTACCTTAAGGTTGATGTTCACGGTAGGGCGCGAAAATTCAAATTTTCTTACGTTTTTATCGATTTGCAGGCCAGTGCTAGGTTGTATGTTAGTGAAAATATGATTCGCGGATGTAAGACGTATGCAGTTACAGAACTATAATCATCAAATTCATCATTACAACCCTCCAAGTTCATGTAACTCTCAAGAATGACCTTTTGATGAAATAATCATTCTTGGGAGTTACATGAACTTGGAGTGTTGTAATGATGAATTTGATGATTATAGTTCTGTAACTGCATACGTCTTACACCCGCGAATCATATTTTCACTAACATACAACCTAGCACTGGCCTGCAAATCGATAAAAACGTAAGAAAATTTGAATTTTCGCGCCCTACCGTGAACATTAACCTTAACCTAGCAGTGGGATGACATGCCAGAGACATCATTTGTCTGTGTTAAGGGGACAGTTTTGTACAGCAGCGCCCTCTATATTTATTTATGCTAAATCCACACAGAGCCATCTATTGGAGAATAGCACTAACATCACCCACCGTAGGTAACAGACGAACAAAGTAGTTCTGCTATTCGCTAACAGATGTCGCCGCTTCACTCAAAATAACTTCTTGGGTACCATTTCTGAAAAACGCAAAGTTACGAACTGTGGGTAGAAGTGATGATTGATTGAATTGATTGACGCGTTTTATTCATGTAAATTAAAATGGCTGCTTTAGCAGAATCGAATCAGTCTCAAAGCTTCTTATTAGTAACTGCGTCTGTGACCATTTTACGAATTTTAACGCAATTCGTCATTTATAACCGACTTCTAAAAAAAGAAGGAGGTTCTCAATTCGGATGTCTTTTTTGTTTTTTTTTATGTTTGTTCGGGCATAACTCCGTCACTTGCTAACCGATTTGAAAAATTCTTTATTTGTTGGAAAATACTTTCCAAATGGTTTTTTATCGAAATCGGACAAGCGGTTTTTGAAAAAACAACAAAACTCAAAAAAAAAAAACTACATTGTCCACATTATGACTCATGAACATGTGAATTTACATGTGAACCACTAAAAAGTGAAAAATAAAAACCAAAAAAAAACACAAAAAAGTGAAAAATAAACTTTAGACGACAAATCAGTTTCTGAAGTCGGTGGCAAAAAAGAAATCAAACAAACAAAAGTCACCGACTTCAGAAACTGCAGATTTGTCTTCTAAAGTTTATTTTTCACCTTTTTGTTTTTTTTTTTTTTTGAAGTCGGTTTTATTTTTTGTTAAAAGTTTTAAATCCCCAGAATTTTTCACGCCACAGAAAATTTAAAAAATATTGTCAGTTTAGTAAATGTTTGTTGCAGTCGTTATAATTTTCGAAAAAAACATTACCTACCGGGTAAACGGGGTGAGTTATTTATGAGTAGAGACGCAGGGGTGATTCGAGACAAAACTTTGGGTTTAAAGTTCAATTAAAAAGGAATGTTGCCAAGGTCTCTAAATAATTAAGCATAATAAACTTCTTAAAATATTAAATAGAGTAGGTACTTCATTGTATGAGTGATTCACTCCGTTTTGTGGTAGACGTTATTTTTCCTCCCTCCTTTGTCAGGTGGTCCTGCTGGGTTCGATTCCCGGGTCAGACCAAGAATTATTGCCATAGGGAGTTTCTCTGCAGCTGCTACGGAGTCTGGATTTGTGCCTTGTTGATGGCAATGGTTCGCCCCCATAACTAGCAAAATATGGGTGCACTAATTAGTACACCTCTGCCTAGCCCCTCGGGGATTACAAACTTGATGCTTAGTAATTATTATTACATAACAATAGTTTTATTTAAGGAGGTTGCTGGACATACGAACCAAATCCCAAAAAATCATTAGGTAAGTACACCTTTTAAAAACAGCCCCAAAAAAGCATCAAATAGCAAATAACTTCTAACTGGCATCGAACTCTGTCCGGCACGCGACCTTACTTTACCGCCACAAAAAGACCTCCTTGACACAAACCAAAGGGTTGGAAAAAACAAACGTTTCTGTAAGTGGAGGCCCTCCATCAAACTCACTTGCAGGCGAGTGAAACGGGCAAGTATAGTGAACGAACGAGTCGAGTAAAAAAACTGTACGTATGGGCAGTTGCTGAGTGAGCCGCGTTTTTGTCGGTCAGCAGGGATTGGTTTAGGGTGGATGGGGTAGCTTAGATGTTATTAGGGAAGTTTGTGTAGCGTTTCTACGGGTTTGTGTTCTTTAGTGGTTACCTAGTTTTGTGTTTATAATATGTACGGGTGTTTGCATAACTACTCTAGGTTATAGGCCCCAACATGAGAGTTCAACTCGGAAACATCGTGAGCAAACGCAGAACATAATAGGTGGACTGTAAGGTATTTTTTAACGTAATGCTGCAATTTTTGAATACCTCATTAGGCCCCTTATTCACAAACGCTTTGATCCGATTCGGAAAGTCGTATGTCTATCTCGCTTACTTTAGTAATGCAAAAAAAGATAGACAACGACTTGTCGAATCGAAGCATTTGTGAATACGCGAGCAGGTCTTGCGGGAGTCTTGAGTCAGCAACCACTTATCATCAGATGGAACTCACGGCCTTTTCCCATTAATGGATAGGCCGAAACCACAATACGATCTTGACTTATTCTGATTGCCTCGTGCATGTCCATTCATCTGTTTCTAACTTTCTACACGTACGCCGTTTGCGAGTACCACACACCTGAACTTCCTGAAGTATCTCGGCAATAACATCAGTCAGTGTTGTCCCTCTAGAGCGTCCCCACTCGGCGTTGCCACTTACATCTGCTTTGTATTGTACATTGTTATCCAAGGGGCGAAAGTTACTTATTTAGTCTCTCCCGAGACGGGGTTTCGCGCCCGTAACGTAGTGAGGGCGCTCATAGTTCGAGGGATTAAATAAGTACCTAATACCGAGGTGAACACTGTGTTTTTCATTACGAATACGAGGAAAGTAAAAAGAAGAACATAAATTATAAGCTGAAGAAAAAATGAGCGTTGATCAGAGTCGCCTTCCCGCTTATTTTGTCTTTTTTTTGTCCTCTGGTCGTCCAGCTATACAGCCAGTATTTTTCATGTTCATCATTAAAAAATATGGAAATAGTATATTTCAATATAAGTGCGGAAAGGCTGTCATTGCAAAGAGTTCCGACCAATGTCTACACGAGCCGAGGCACAGCCGACGGCGAGGGTTGACAGTCGGAACAAGTTGCAATGACGGTTCCGCACGTGTACTGAACAACTATTTTTAATACAGTTGCGAAAAAATGAAGCAATTTAATATAAAATAATAAAACCGTAATTAAACTCGCAAAGAACATTTTTGGAAAATGGCGCCTACCGTAAAAGAATATAAGCAGAGATTTTTTTTGTTTTCATTACCCATTCTGGGTAGGCAAAGGGAACTATGCCCATACAGCCAAGTCTTCAGTAGAATTTTTTTTATTGATATGAAATAAAAATGAAATTTAATGAGATCTCATTGAATCAAATAATTAAATCTGATATTGAAACAAATTAGTAGCTTCTTTAGAAATATTTGCATGAATCATAAAAACTTCTATGATTTTATTTAGTAAATACTTCGTGGTTGGTTTTTTTTAAATGGACATTATTTTGACAGTTGGGAAAGAGAACGCACGAGTTCGGGAAAGGTAAAGAAAAAGCACGAGTACGTAATAGCCCACATCCCGAACGCTATACGTCCCTGCAATACGCCACTTTTTGAGCAACTGTATTAAAAAGATTTTTCCGAAATTCTTAAGTTAACTTTATGTTATTTTAATTTTAAATCGCGTTGTAATTAACTGGCTGTATAAAAACTTGGAACATGGTTCAATAAAAATGTGAAAATAGACCAAGTTTTTTTAATAATCTCTCGCACCGCTTCCTTCGCATTCTCCCTAGGGCTGAAAAGTAGCACTTTTAACCCGCTCCACAGGCATGTTATTACCTACTTTCAGAGTATGAGTTGTTAGTCGCCTTTCACTCATGCATCCTCTACACATGACATCTTCCTAAACCACCACGTTCTTGTCAAACCTTATTCCTCAATTGACCATACAGAGTTACACCACACATGCTTCGCAAGGAAAGCAAGTATTGCATTCTTTTGGATGAAAACATACAGACGTGACATTAAAAGGAACCTTAATTCTATGCCCACATGTCCTCCCTATTCGTTCCCCAATTCCTGCAACCGTCGGCATCGCGTCAGCTTCGGTGACACAGCGCCGTCATTTGTGGCTCTGACCACTGTGTGTGTGTGTGTTTCTGACTATGTATGCTAGTGAGTTGTGTTTGTGTGTGCGATTTATAAACGCTGGACCAGTCGTGTCGGCGGTTTGGAGGGAAATGTCTTCACATTAAATGAATGGGTTTGTTTTGAATTTGAATATTTTGGCTTTTTGCTGGTCAGCCTATTCCCATCCACCGGGCAGAGATATTCGATCCTGACTATCTATTATTATTATCTATTTATTATTATTAGCTTGACTTTAGAATTGAAGTCAGGACCTCATGCTCATAAGTTGCGTGGTGACCATTATACCAACGAAGCAGTCTAAGTTTGAATTATTTAGATTGGTATAATATATTACCTGTAAAAAACATTCGAAGTTTTCTAGGAATGTTACTGGAAACTCAATCTGTCTGAAATTCATTCTTGGAAGAGTAAACTTTACCTACCTTGAACTGCTTTCGACATTAATTATTTACTAGAAAACTGTAACTTGAAAAACACCGTGAGGAAACCAGCATATACCTGGGAGATATTATATATTTCTCGACAGTATGTAAAGCCACGTCAAAGGCATAAAAACGGCATAAAAACTCTGAAAGCAGGTAAGGCATTAACCACACGATAAATAAAGACTTAAGACATACTTACTGACATAGGATAATCATACAGAAACTTGTAAAATAATACTTCAAGCAAGCGAGTTAAAACAAAAGCATTCCGTAGCAATTTAGCGTAGCAGCTCGTAGACAGTGCTACGATTTCGTAGCAAACTACTACGAATATTTTTGTTTCTGTTATTACCTCGTAGCGGCGTACTTAGCGCTTTGCTGCAATCAGTTTTATGATGTTATGTGTATTTTGTAACGTATAGATAAATAATATATCTATAGGTCGTAACCTACGGTGCTCAAACCTGGGGGTCTAAAATGGCCACTTTAGCAGATCATTATATGAATAGCGTTAAAAAGCGTAAAACTAGAAGTTTCATAATAGTAACTGCGTCTGTGAAAATTTTACGAATTTTACCGCAATTCATATTATTTTCCTATTATGATCTATTTTCCTAAATGGTTACAGACCCAGTTTCCACCATGAAAGGTCCATTTTACGCTTTCTAACGCGCTTTTTTACGCTTTTTTTTCTTTTATCATATTGTGATCTGCTAAAGTGGCCATTTTAGATCCCCTGGTCACTCACCGAGTACACTTTGGCAAACTCCAAGGCGCAGCGGAACACAACGTTGTGGGCATCAAAAGACAAGGCCGGATTCGAAACACCGGACCTGCGGGTTGTTCGAAAGAGATACCGTGGCCGCGGCACTAAAGGCTAAGAAGGAACATTTAGTCAGTAGAAGTGTGGCACTCCCTACCGGTCTGCCCAGAGCAGAAAAAGTCATTTGATGATTTCCCACCCTCCAAAAAAACGTTGTGTTCCAAAATGGGTATAGAGGAGTTGGCAAGAAAGTGTCATATCAGCCGTATGTATGCACGATGACCGCTGGCTAAAAGTCTCCACATAATGGTTGAAGAGAAGACGGATGGCCAAGGCCGGCCCGAGACAGTTAGCGAGACGATCTGGACGCTTACCACGAGGGAAGTTCAAGGAGGCACGAGAAATGAGCACACGAAGGCAGGCCTTTAGTGCCTTTAGGCCCTTTACCCACCAGTGAAAAAGTGCAGTCTATTAAAAAAATATGTGTCCATGTATTTTATTTTTGACTAGCTGTTGCCAGCGGCTTCACCCGCTGCTACTCGAAAATTATCCCACGGGAAGATAATGTCGGGATAAAAACTATTCTATGTGTTAATCCAGGTTATAAACTATCTGTGTACCAAATTTTATCCAAATCCGTTCCGTATTTTTGCGTGAAGAAGTAACAAACATACACACTCAGAAACTTTCGCTTTTAGAATATAAGTGTGACTAGCGGACGTCACGCGGTTGCACCCGCGTAGATCTCGTTTTCGTAGGAATACAGGAATTAAAAGTAGCCCATGTCACCCGGAGATAGTGTAAGCTACACTATCACTGGGTGACATGGCCATAACCCAACGGTGAAAGAATTTTTCAAATCGGTCCAGTATAGTTTTAAGTTTAATCGTTACATCTAAAAATACAAATCTTTCCTCTTTAGTATTAGTATAGAAGTATATATAGATTAAATCACGGGCAGGGTCGGATATGAGACTTGGGTAAGGAATCGTAAACAGTTGGGAGCTAGTTTTCTATCTGCATGTAAGAACATACCTGGGGTCACTAACCACTGGTGATTTTATAGTATTCCCTATCGGGCTTCTTCATAGAGGTCACTAGAATGTTCAGTAATGCGTATAAGGACATGCCTATTACCATTAACGACGATGAGGATATGGGAAATTGACAATAAAGTACAACTCCTGGGTTGTGAATTCATGACATTGACGTTCATAAGGTTTGATACCAACCCAGTTATTTAAAATGACTTAAAGGTTGTATGTAGGTAGTGGATTGTCTACTAGCTAGTTAGTATTTCCACAGCACAAGCTTTTCTCATACAACTAATCTCGTGGGACAAGGGAAGAAGTAAACTCCCAGAAACACGAAACACTCCGAACGAACTACATTAACATCTTACTTTGTACCACAGTAGGCAACACCTCCATTGGTCCAAAAGTTCTCACACCACACAGCTTTCACCTCGCAACAGTATTGCTACAGTTTCCACCAATGGGGTGACCGGCAACAGTTTCTAACGCTGCGATTGGTCGACGCGATGTAGCGAAGCGGGGGCGTGCCCACTTCATTAAGGAGGTTGTCGCTAAAATAGGCTTTTTCTGTTTCGTTTGTTTTATGGATAGTTGTGTTTTGTAGGGGAGGGTCGCTGGGACCGTTTGAGCGAGCCTTCAGTATTGCATGTACGAGTATATAGGTAAGTAATGAAGGAAACATAAAATATTTGGTAAAGTAAGTAGTTCAAACCAGTAGATAAGGTAGAAATGTTACCTTTAAGTTATACCATGGTAACAAACTTGCACAAAGCAAAATTATCTGAAGGAGCGACAATAATTCATACCTAACTGTAATGGTATAATCATGACGTAGGTATGGAAAATAATGTTAGATCTTCTAAGGATATTGTCTAACTTCTGTGTTCTCGTATAAAGGTTCAAATAACGTTAGATCGTATACACGCTAATACGAAACACCTACACATTGTAGATCGATACCACTCAAGTTCAAAAGTGCCTGTAATGGCTTAATTGAAATAAATGCTTCGAGTTTGAGTTTTCATCAAGATTATCAAGAACAACATTAAACTCAAACTCAAGACATTATTTCAATTCGACCATTATTGCCACTTTTGAATGTGAAAAAGGCAAAAATCTACAATTACTTATTATAATAAACTTTTCAATTACATGAGAACGATGTAGTAAGACGTGCAAGTTAAAAGCAGAAATCCGACATGACTTACTGGCTTTCATCATTTCAGCCAAAAGACGTCCACTGCTGGGCATAGGCCTCCCCCAGGCGTCGCCACATTGACCGGTCCCGTGCGTCTCTCATCCAGCGGGTTCTTGCAACCTTGACCAGGTCATCGGTCCACCTAGTGGGAGGCCTTCCAACGCAACGTCTTCCGGTTCACACATACTGGCTTTACTACCACCAAATCACAGTTGAGTGACTTTCCTACACTGGCAATTGCCACTTAACTCAAAACTAAAGCAATTTATTTCAATTAGACCATAACATGGGCTTTTAGTGCGAAAGAACGAAGCCACAATCACTGTCGCAGGGCCTAATAACTTGTGAAAGAACTGCAGTTGCCCATTCTAAAGCAGAGAGCGAGAGAGAGAGTAGATATCCATAGAAAAGAAAGGGCAAGAAACTCCATGGACATTCTTTGTATCAATATATTGTTACAAAAACTTGGTTACACCATTCATATTGAGATTATACAAAGGTACATTGTAAGAACGATGTAGGAAGACGTGCAAGTTGAGGTCATACAGGCTTTGCTATCTCTAAATCACTGCTGACTTTCCTACACTGGCAACTGCCACCAACAAAAGCAAGGAGCTTGTCAAACAAGAACCCGTCTCATAAACTCATAACTTACATTCCCTCAACAGAAATCCAAGGAAATGTAGTTCTAACTGACACAAAAGGCACACAGACCATCCTCAAGGCGAGGCATCCTCACACGACTTCACACGAGGCGTTCTACACGAGGCTAAGATAAAGGCACACACAACACAACACACTACAGTATATCAGAGAGCTCTTGTGTCGCTAAATTACTTGCTCAACACAATATCCGGGAGAAGGGACTGGAGTGAAGAAGTAACGAGGATGTGGTATAAGAGGAATGGTTTTAATGATTCGAGGGTATCGTCAAAATCGAAGGAAAGACCTGGTTGAAGGTCGCATGAAACAGGAAAGTTTGGAAGAAAAGACGGGCGGTAATTCAATATTACAGGCTGAAATGATGATAATGTTGAAAAAGAGGGTAGATATGAAGATGTACACAGTGTAATACTGATTTGTCTGCTCATAAACATCCACCCGCAGTAACTTCAGTCTATCTGTGGTCATGGTGCTTCCAACAGCGCCGAAATATCTAAATCTCAAAATAAAATAGTAATCATGGTAAATATTCCGTTTCAGTGTTGATGAGAATAGGATATTTTAAATTGTTTAAAAATATCGCCAGCTTGTTTAGATAAGCAGTCGCTACTCGCTCCATGTAAAAAATACTGCATCACTGTTTTCAGCTGCATCCCCATATGCTAGAAAACAACCCCAGTATAGTTAGGAACAGGCTAAGCAGACAACCTACTTGTTTATAGATAAACAAAGTTAGACAATCGTAATTTTTGTACTTCTTGGCAAGTCTCTCGTGTGTGTTTGATTCGTACTCGTGGACAACTACATATTCCAACTCCTTTCTTTACGAGTTGTTCTTGGTCACTGTGTTGTATATCTTGGAGTAGAAAGGTCTTTGTATCTTTCGCTGTTTAATCAACCAACTGTTATTACTAAGAAGTTGATAGATTTGTCATTGCTGGCTTTAAAGTGGCACAAGGTAAAAGAGCGAGAAATGCCATAACAGATCATTTTGACTACAGAACTATCATAAGGCATAATACCTTGTGAAAGTACGGTAGTCAGTACCCATTTCAAAACATAGATCTCTAATAGAGAAGAATGGAAAACTCACTCCATGGACTCTCTTTTTAGGACTGCGTAAAGACATTGCATGCTCTATGAAAATGGTTAACAAAACCTTCACGCTTACTTATTTAATACTTGGTTGGTTACATCACAACAGCCAGTTCTTTATGTTTCTACTTCCTCCTCTAAATCAGCTTTCTGTTCAGATCTTTCCAAACTTCCCAACTATCTCCCACTTACGTGAATTAAAAAGTAAAAGCCTCAAAACAAACCACATACACAGAGAAAGCAATTTAAAATAAAACTACTAAGTACCTACCATATAATATCATCTTCCGGACGTGGCAGGGGGTGAGGCTGCGAGCGCGGGAGGGAGGGAGGGGGGGGTGGCAGAACGATATTCAAATTGCGAACATTTCATTTTAACGCTTGCGAAGATATTCGCGCGCTCCCACGCTTACGTAGGGATGGGCCAAGTGTGGTTTTTGGCTGTCGATATAATATTTTGTTTTTGTGTTTTCGGTAATTTGTTTTATAAAATTAAGAAATAGTCGTAACTTTTTATAAATTGTCATCATCATCCTCCTGCTCTTGACCCATTCTCTTTGGGGTCAACACAACACAGTTTCTTCTTCCATTATCTCCCGTCAGACATCATAGGTATTAAACTATTCAGCAGATGATGTAGTGGATAGGTATTAGAAGAAAAAAGTTGACCCAGTTTAGTAATAATAGAGTTTCGAGTTGTGTATTTATTCCGATAGCACTCAGTTCCTTTTGTAAGTAAATTGCGATTTTGTTCACATTATTCCGCCTGTTGTATCTTGTAGGTATGGATACCACTTTTTATATTTGTCTCAAGTCTTCAGCACCCTCTCCCATATTTTTATTATCATGACGTGTGATCGATTAAAGACCTGCTCCTGCCTCTGGCCAGTCTTGGCAAAGGGTATCGTTCTATGGGTAAGACAATTTAGTAGTGAGTACTAACCAGTTGGACCGATGACCTGGTGAAGGTTGCAGGGATCCGCTAGATGCGAGACGCACGGGACCGGTCAATGTGGTGACACTTAGGGGAGGCCTATGTCCAGCAGTGGACGTCTTTCGGCTGAAATGATGATAATAATAATCTTTATTCAAAAACCTAAAAAGCTAAAAATACAATATGAATCTTAAAACTAAAAATATAGGTATAATAATGTAAGATGCCTGTACTAAGATAATGAAATCTTGTATCACAGGCTGTAGGAGCTTAAACAGTATACTATTAGGACAGAAGTATTTTGTTCAATACATTTAACATTACATCACGACAAAACATTTTAATAAACTTAAACTCTAATAACTTAGAAACTAAACACATATTTATTACAGAAAATATTCGCATCAGCAGAATTTATAAACTAGGTTGCAAAACGAATTCGACACGCTCTTGTTTATTTTCGGTATTTGCACATAGCTGCTCTACCAATGTGCTTACACAATAAATAAAATAAAAGATCGATCGTAATTATGTCAGTGCAATGGACTATTACCAAGTCATGTCAGCAACATGCGTCAAACGCGGAAATTAAACCTAAAGTTACGCGCCCTCGTAGTCGATGGAGTTGATGTACCTATATTCCGCTATTTTCCTAGCAGGGCAATCAACATCCCCAGTTTTGTGGTTGTTGGGCTTTTTGAACCGCGAGCACGTTGCACACTTAGGTGTGTCCACTTTCTTCACGCACTCAGCCATCGAGTGACCAGCTTCCCCGCAGTGACCACACGTAGAGTTTACCTCTCTGCATGATTTAGCTGCATGACCAAATTGTTGGCATTTGTAACATCTTGTTACCAAGGTAAAGTCCTTAACAGGGCAGGAAGTCCAATTTATGAAAAGCCTTGCCTGAGATATTAGAGCTCTACGTATGTTGGCTGGAACTTCGATAACAAAGTTACAGGTAGAAGCATCTTTCTTCCCGGATTTGTGGCTCAATTTAACTTGGGCTAAGAAGGTCTCCAGTGACATTGTTGAAAATTTATCGGCGATGTTCTGCTCGTACATGAACCTGAAGACGTCAGCATCAGCCAAAGAAGTCGGTACTCCTACAATGGTGATACGTGGTTTGCGCTTGATGGGCTCGTCAGCGGTGAGTCCTGATGTAGACATCTGGACTGCGTGCTTGACCTTATCAGCATCCTGTTTGGTCTCGGTGCTAATAATAACGCCACCATTTTTGGTTTTCCGCAGACCACGTACATGGAGCTTCATTTCGTCCGGGCGTATGAGGTTTTGCACGAGATTTTTTGTCTCGTCACTCGACTTCAATTTATCGTCAGGATAAACTACTACAGAACTTAACTTATTTGGTCGCACATAATCACTAGAACCTTTTTTAACCATATCAGCGAACGAAGCGGTTCCCACTGCACCAGAGTCCTTAATCGTCTTTTTAAGGTCCGAAATTTGATCTGTAAGGCTGCGGGTTTCCTTCAGGACATCGATTATGCTGAGGGCTTGACGGGCTTTTTGCTTCAGAGCCTGATACAGAACTGCCATCTGAGAGGTATCAGATTCTACGTTACGGCACAGGTTGGTAATCTTCAGTTTTTGCTCCGAATTGAGTTTGCCATCTGTAGCGATAGTACAAACCTCATTCATCTTCAGCTGAATGGCTGACATACATTTTTGGATGTCGGGAGTAGATACAAAGTCTATGGTGAAGTTGGGTTTCACTGGCGAGGGATTGAGCTGCCCTCGACTACTTGAAACACCGGGGCTGTTATCCATTTTTCAAACAGTTCACTATTTTTCCATTGTTTAATAAACTGCACACTTAGTAAAATACTAAAGGAGGTCACAATTATTGCGTTAAACAAATACTGCTAACGAGCACGTCTGTTCACTACGAACGGCCACGATGCAATCCCAAAGTTGCAAAGTTGATGATGATGATGATGACTAACCAGTTTGTGGAGGTCATTATTGGGAGTCGCTCCATGAAAAATATTGGTAGTCAGCTGCATTCAGTGGGACTAGAAGGCGACCTCAATATATATATTTGGGAAAGGCAGGTGAAAATGATCGATAAAAGACCTCCAACTTAATGTGTCCCAAAACCATCGACACTTTCCCATCCCTATCCTAAGTTGAGACGTTTGCGAAATGTTCACATTTCACGAATTGATCGTTGCTCTGCGGAATTCTCATTTGCGCCTCGTTCCTGTACCTCACCCCCTCCCCCTCCTCCCTAGCTGTAGCCCCCCGCGCCTCACCCCCGCCGGGGCCCGCGCTCAGCCACACCTGTATCTGTTACGAATAGAGGATGCTCCTATTTTGAGGTATTTTTCGTGTGTGGGAATTTTGGGGAATGTAGTGGGTAGTTGGATGTTTTTTTTCTGTTTTTGGTGAATAAAAGGAGGTTAATGGTCAGACTAGACACCGACCTAGATAATGGACATATGAAACGATTAAGAGGAGATCCTGACCGACTCGGTCCCTCCAATAATACCTTTTTAATTAGGATAAATTATTTTTTTGACAGGCAGACACTAACTTCTTAAACATTTATTCCTGCAATGTATATTTCTCTTATTATTTATTTATATTACTTTTAATATTTTTTGGGTATTGTTACTTTTTTACCAATTTATTTTGTCCTGTGAGACAGTGTGAGACCATTTAATACTTTTTCGTTCTAACTAGGTTAAAGAAAAAATAGACACAGCCATGAAGTTCCAACGTAACTTCCTTACTATTACATTCTTAAAACATTATCCTTAATTATTTGTGACCAGCATGATCCATCAATACTTCTCTATGAATCAACAATTCCTCCGACCACCCCGTACAGAACACGCCGATCGGCTTTAAACACAAAACGCGCAGATATTCAGTTATACATTGATAATTACTCGTCACATCCCCCCCCCCACCACCCGTTGCCTACCACCCCTCGCGTCACCTCCCAGCCCTCTCATTGTAATTTAAATCGAATTCCCGCCGACAAGTAAATTGAAATATTTCAATTTGAACGCACCTTCCGCTCTGACGTTCGATATTTGAATTTAGAATTCGAAGATGGCGACGGTTACCGTTAAGTTTGAGTTTATATTAAAAGTTGATGTTGTCTTTTGTTTGGGTCTCTTTTATAATGATTTGATATTAGAATAGATTATATTTATCTACACAAGAGTTTTCCATTCTAACCCATCTGTGTGAACCTAGTGCTGAATGCTGAAACGAAAGCTATATTTCTATTCCTTTCTTTTTTTATAAATTAGTCTTCTTAAAATATTATTTCCTTGCTCCATGTAAAATACTGATATTCAGCTGCATCCGGTTAGACTGGAAGCCGACCCCAACATAGTTGAGAAAAGGCTAGGCAGATAATGACGTAGATATAAAGGTTTCTTATAAAGATTTCATGTTTTTTTTGCATTGTTATACTAAACAGCACTAAACTTAGAAGATTACAAAAGTATTGTAAGTCGAAATTACAGACTCTAACTCATCATCGAGTGACCTGGTGAAGGTTGCGGGGATCCGCTGGATGCGAGACGCACGGGACCGGTCAATGTGGCGACACTTAGGGGAGGCCTATGTCCAACAGTGGACGTCTTTCGGCTGAAATGATGATGATGAACTCATCATCAGCCTGCCTTTTGCCCAATTAGGTTGGATTCAACTTCCACTCTAAACAAATGCAGCTGAATACAAGCGTTATAAATAAAGTGTCTGCCTATACTAGTCCCTTACCTCCACGACCCAGTTAGTACTGGATAATTCATATCCCTTGGTATACCAATAACAAGTGGTATCGTTGGATATCTCTTACGGCTCCCACACATAAACACGATACGACGTCGCGTCGTGGAAATCTACGACACGACGTCGGTAACGTGTCGATGCATGATACGACGTCGTGACGTTAGAAACTCACGACACGATGCAATCCTGCGCAATTGTCTTGTTACTTTAATGATCAAATTAACATTTATTTGGGTTCTAATTTCAAAAACATTTAAATATTCTTTTCAGAATACGTCCACGCCACTGTATCGACGGCATCGTGCCGTGTATCGTGCGTGGCACATTACGTTACGATGTCGTGTTTTTTACGATGCTCATCGTAGATTTCTACGACGTGACGTCGTATCGTGAAACGACGCCGCATCGTTGTACGACGCGACGTCGTATCGTGTTTATGTGTGGGAGCCCTTAGTACCCAGAATTTCGGGTCAAAGTAACGACTGCTAAGGATCTACAAATTACAGCCAAAGTCTAAACGTGGCACGGAGGAAACTCGGTACGTAGGTCATAATGAGTTACCTATCCACGGTCTACCTAAGCAAACACGGCTTTAACTAAAGATCATCCCGAGAGAGATTATTATTTAAGTAGCTACAAACTCCTTCAAATTACAGACTGACAAAACCTAAGACGTCCTTACACTGTTTACCGTTCAAAAGAAATTTATACGTATTTTAGTAAATATACAACAGATAGATAGCTGCAAACCCCATTTCATAAAACTAAATATTCTTACCCTGCCCTGTATATATATACTTGAAATATGTAAATTCGCACACAAACACCAAGACTTTTACACTAAACGAGAAGACATACAAACTAGATATACACTGCGAAACAAAGCACCAACTCAACCTACCATCATCCCGCTTAAACATACACTCAACTAACCCTCTGGTTATGTCAACAAAAATATACAATATGTTACCGGAATCAATAAGAGAAGAAAAAAAACTCCATCTATTCATGAACAAATTAAAAAAGCTATTATTAAGTAAATGTAAACTACATACTAAACAGCACATATATGTACTACAGTGTAAACGAATATCTTAATGATAAATCTTTGAAACTGATAAAATAATCATAATAAGTAGTACAAAAAAAAATGCTTTGCATCAAAGTGTCAATTATTTAAAATTCTATTATTCCAATTACTCCATGTGTTTACAATTTTAATTCTTGTTTTTGTGTCCAATTTTAATTTTGACATTATATAGATAATATAGATATCTATGTATATCTATAATTATATTATTATTAAGTATTTTTTATTTTTAAAATTTCTTTATTGAATAGAGATTAGATTTCAATTTTATAAATAGGTACCAAAAGTGTTCCTTTTTCTAACGAATTTGATTTTAATTCTTTGTTTTGTTTTTAAGGTTAGATATAAATTTTTGAATTTTAAATTTACACAAATTTTAATGGTAGCGATGTTAGTTTTAATATTTCTTTTTGTGTAATAATTTAGATTATAAGATAACATCACGTGTACACACGGCTACACATCAAGCTATACAAAACCAGTATAATCTGATCGTAAATTGTGCGAAAAGATCTAGTAAAGTGAGACCAAGATTAACTGGTTTTGTATAGCTTGATGTGTAGCCGTGTGTACTTCTTTTGCTGTGCCCGACAGGGTCCATGATTGTCACTTTTTTCAAAAATGTTTACCACCTAAGCCTACATTGTGGAATGCAATAAAGAATTGAGTATTGAGTATTAAGAAAAAGAGTGATTTATTTCAACCTATTCAAACTTTAAAGCATGTTTAACAACTACAACGAACTCCATCCTAACAATTTCAAATCAATGTTAAAATATATAATGAAGAGAGAAAATAGCCATGAGGAGTAATCAGAACATCAGACAAAACTATCACAATACAATAACGACAGAAAACGAGCAACGAATGTCCATTACCCAGTGAAATATAATTAAGATGACAAGATATATCAGAAAACAAACAAATCTCTACAAATATGCCAAAACGCATCACACGGCGAACTAACAACAATATGACCAACAAAACTTATCACCGGGATCTCGAACCCAGCATATTCCTCGCATTAAGAACCACAATGAACTAAACAATCAAACAAAAAAACTCCAGAACAAAAACGAAACGGAATCCACGACGCGAATAACAAACATAATTGTGTTTTTTGTGATTCATTCAATACACTCTTTGTTCGCTATAAAAAAAACTGGTTCTCAAAAAAGTCACCTTTATAAATTAAGTTTCAGCATTCGCTAACCAATGGAATCACAGAGGCGGGGTCTAGAGGTCCCCCCATTGGCTAAACCGAGCCTCTCATCTTACAACATTTTATATAACCGGATGATACAACATATACAGTTAACACTACAGTGGGAGAGGGACAGAGGTATACGTTTGAATACAGTGTGTCGTTTCGCTCTCGTTCCTTCTCTGTCGCGCAGTCGGCAGCAACTGTTCGGTTGAAAATGAATCAACAGTGTTCGCAACAAGCTCGCGGAGTGCGTCGCCTTAACTGTAACGTTCGCGCTCCAAATTCGAATCACTATTCCTTTTTTAAAATTGGTTTATTTAAATAAAGAAGTGTTGTTAAACGATGTTGTTGTGGTGTTGTTAGGTGTAACAATCAGTTGTTTTTGGTTGTTATTTGTTGTTGGATTGTTGTTATTTTGATGGAAATGTCTCTTCCGAACGGTGTCGATGTGTCGCAGTTGGTCCAGCACCCGGTGTTGGCTGCTTTGCCGCCGTTCTTCCTCAGAGCTTCGGAGAGATATCAGGTAGCTATTATATTAATATTTATTTTGAAAATAAGTCAAGGTGTTACTGAAAATATAGTGTTTGTCCAATCTATTAGTGCTCTTGATTTTTCGTATCCCCAGAATTTTTACAAAGTTTTATCCTTATTCCTGTACCTACTTATATTTTTTAAGAAAAATGTTCTTGATGATTTAGGGAAATAGTAAATTATGAAAAAAATATTGCAATTAATGAAAAGGACACAGTTCTTTTTTATCACAGTTCTTTTTTATTCAGATGAAAATATACTTTTTAGGTTTTATAATGGTAACTATGAAATATTAAGAAGAAATATTATGAAGTTCTAGGCACCAACTGAAACAAACTAAAGGTTTAAATCGATGCTATATTTGGTAAAAGCTTTGTACCTAATTCGATTTCATATAAAATAACCTGAAAGTTTAAGATTTAGTAAGATGGTAGGGTAGGGTCACTAAATACTGTGTAGGAAGATGGTATTAGTCAGCTTCCTGTTAGGTCCTCCCTTCTTCTTTCTCCTGCCCTTATCTCATGTTGTTTGGGGTTCATTCTCCTCTGCCAAATGTCACACTAACATCATTTACTTCATACATATCATTCCTCACACACTCCATTCATCTTTTCTTTAGTCTTCCTCTCCCTCTACATCCATCAACATTCATATTTATCACTGTTTTAGTTATAAGCGATTTTGTTATGTTAGGTCTAAACTAGGAGTAGTCTATGAGTAGATCATAGGCATCTAAGAAAATTTTATATATGCACTTAATCACTAGCAGGAGATACTAGAGTACCATCATTTGCGAGTTAAATTGATCTTCGATAAATTACACTGTAGTTTCCACAATGGCTGAAAACATTAACTAGTAGGACGATATACCTAGTGTTCATAACTTTTTACAGAAAAGTCCGATTTTAAAGATTCTTATTTTATTGGAGTATATAAGCGAGATATTGTTATAAAAAGTAGGACCAACTTTGTAATATCTAAAATTATTGTCTGAAACCGTAGCGTCGGCGACGCGACCTAGCGACGCGACGGCACTCCAGAACCTAAGATGGTCTGCTGAAAAATAGCCTAGTCTGAAATTGAGGAGGGTGAAGTGACCAATAGCATATTTTTTTTTTCACTCAAGACTTTGGCAGAATGGTCGACATTGGTTTTGCTTACCAAATAAAAAAAATAGAATAGCATAATGATTTCTTTTCTCTATAGTTTTGTTCAAGCCTTTATGCTTCTTGCAAGGCTAAATATTTAATTCCTGTGGTGTCCTGCCTATTCGCCGAAAATTGTTTCCCAAATTTTCACTTGCCAACCAACGTTTCGCCGATGTTTCACTTTGACAACTAACGATTACCAAATTTTTGTTTGACAACGTTTCATTTGGTAGAATTATTGTAAAGCCGATTATTATAAAGACACAAAACGTTTGGGACATTTATCATTTGGCAAACATTTTACTAGGCAACACAACTATTAGACGAATGACGTTTTGTCAGTGTTACAGTTTCCTTTTCATACATTGATATATTGATAAAAAAATTACGACTTTTTTCATACATTTTTTATTTAAGAATATCAAAAATAACATTAAATTTTTAAATTGGCAGCAATGCAGAGCAATAGTTTTTCCTCTGAATATGTAGTTTTGTGTTCGAGAAATCTTTGGTTACGATAGGTTAGGTTAGGTTATAACAAACAACGGCAGAAGCAAATTGCTTTTGTAAAAGGAAACGTTAAGATAAGTTAGGTCACATTAAAGGTTAGGTTAGGTTATGACAAACAACGCACGAGCCGAGCGAGCGAAGCGAGCGTGCCGCGGCAGCGGCCGGCGATGTGCCAGAAGCGAATCGCTTTTGTAAAAGGAAACGTTAAGTTAGGTTAGGTCACATTAAAGATAAAGAAAAAAAAATAATAACAATAACACCTGATAAATAATATTTAATAATAATAATAATAATATATAATATTTAATAATAATAATAATAACCTGTATATAATTTGTCCCAAATGAAAATGGCATCCTTGTAAATAAATTTCTTCAAAATTTGATCGCAGACTCAGTATTGCAGCTTTTTCGAAATCTAACACACATACTTTAGGTGCAAAATTAATACCGTGCTAATAAATTTGGTAAACAATAAACAACTAAATGAATATTACGCAAAGTAAAACATTCTGCTACTTGAAAGTTGGCCTTTTAAAAAGTGTCATAATGAAAAGCAAACCAAACGTACAGTTGGTAACTGTGAGGTTGGGAAATAAAAAAATATATTATGATAAGTTGGCAAATGATTATTCGGCGAAATAAAATTCTGCGAAACGTTGGTTGGCAAGTGAAAATTTGGGAAACAATTTTCGGCGAAAAGGCAGAGAACCAATTCCTGTGTCTACTCTGATTACATTAAAACCATTCTTTTTCGTCGACAGTTCCAGCCAGGCTATCGAGTGAGTGATTTGCACAGATTTAATAAAACTAGATAAATAATTAAGATCAACTAATTCTGCTGATTTGAGCAAAAGCTCTCCTGTCAAAGATTTCGAAGTTTTTTGATCTAGAATATTCAGTGCTATAGTGCCTTTAAGTCGTACGGTATTCGCCCTTTTCCTAGCCCAATGATCGCTGAATTTTGAAATGAAATACCCAAAAGTTGTTTTGGTTTTCCACTCATAGCTCATCAATATGTCGAAGCCTTGACTTATCTCAGAGTGTCCATGACTGATGATTTAGCCATAACTGGCGAAATATAGGTGCATTATCCTCCTCAGTCACAAAAGTAATTATTTAAAATACCGTATTTATTTTATTGTTTAGTACCTATTTGCTCGAAGTTAAAACTGGCTGCTTAGAGGTTAGAATTCTTAACTTTACTTTTTAACAGTTGTAAAAGTAAAAAAAAGAGCGTTTTAAAAACAACTAGCAGACATAGCGGTTATCCCGCGTGATCGTGGTGTCAAGAAAATCATTCTATGTCCTAAACAAGGTTATGGTCTACCTACATGGTAAAATTCATCGGCATTCTTCTAGCCTTTAAAGTTAAAAAAGGTTACAGACACAGATTGATTCTCGCATTAGTAGTTCAAATTTTTCAAGAGCAAAACATAGAGCATTTTATAAATAAGATTCTAGTCGGTTAGTTCCAACCCCTATCTAAACAGTCGACAGTCGTACCCGCGGGCGAGTGGAGCTCTGTTCAAACACGGCGGCGACGTTCAAAGGCAGCACGGCAGTCGAGTGTGAACTTCAAGACAAAAGCAAACAGTTATAGTTAGTGGCAAGTCGACTGACTATGGCAAACTAATGGTTCAGTCGCGAGTTTGCGATGCGTTTAATGCGCTGATGAACTTTATTTTGGTGTGCATAGGTAGGTACCTAAGTAGGTAGATACTTCAAATACTACAAAATTTTTACTAGCTCTCTCCAACAAACATTTCACATTATACCTATTGTTTGTCATATGTTTCTTGGTCTTGGGCCTGGGTCCATATTGGCTCACCTAAAGTTCTTTACCCGAAATTGTTCTTCCTAACGATTTGTAATCCGAATGATCACTCTTCCTAAAATTTTTCATCCTAAAGTTTTCATTCATACTATTTGTAGTGCTACCGACGATGTTCATAACACTCATTTTTCCGAAAATTGTAATTCATAATATCATTAGTGTAAATATATTTAAACTCCTAATGTTTTTTATCCTAACGCTTTTATTCCAAAACATAATTACCTTAATATTTTCACTCATACAACTGTTTAGAATGATTAAAGGTATTTTCACTGATTTTTGTCTTGAAATGAAATAAATGAATGAAATTCAGGTCAGAGTGTCGTCTTGGGGGCACTATGAAAAAAATACTTTCGCGACCAATTTCGAGGTAGCGCTCGCCGGCCGCTGCCGCGGCACCGCTCGCTTCGCTCGCTCGGCTCGCGCGTAGTTGGTCACGGTTCTAACCTAACCTAACCTTTGATGGATATCTTTGCATAGTATATAAGGTCCCATTAAATTTAGGTGGACAAAATTTAACACAGCGTTTAGTAAGCCTAACTAAAGACATCTAAACAAAAAAAAAACACTATAAAAAGTGATTTTATTTTGACTTAAAATAATAAATTGCCGGCACTCTAGAACAAACTCATCCTATAAAAGTAGGTATTTTAATGTCTTTTTCTTATATTTTTTTTACTATTGTCCTTATTTTAGCGGTCTGAATGAATTCTAAAATTTTGTCCACCTATTAATGGGACCATTTATA
Source organism: Diarsia mendica (assembly GCA_949316265.1). NCBI lineage: Eukaryota > Metazoa > Arthropoda > Insecta > Lepidoptera > Noctuidae > Diarsia > Diarsia mendica. The sequence goes on from OX438910.1 coordinate 486,869, forward strand.
ATACTGATTATTATGAATAAAAAGTAATATAAACAAAAAAAGATATGACTTTGAATAATAGTGTAAAAGATGGTTATGTTGAGAAAATATAGGAAAACAAATAATAGTGTAATAGATGTTTATTGCTACTGACATTAGGAAGTTGAATGCTTCGGAATTAAAACATTAGAGACAGAGTAGTTAGGAATTGCGATTGTTAGGATGAAAAATGTTAGGAAGAACATTTTCGGATTTCCAATTATCGGAGTTGAAATTTTAGGTGAACTTTGGCGCACCCCTTGGGCCTCCTACATCCAAGTCTTGCCAGTCGGCCGTATCAGCTTGGCTCTATCAAGATAAGGGCTAATGCCAAAGTCATAGTCCCGAATTCTACGTGTTCTATGAATGTTTTTTTCGCAACGGCCGGAATAATGAAATTTTCTATTGCTCCGCTTTTTAGCCGGCTTGTTTTCATAAGTTTCATAGGTTTTCAGCTAATTTGTGCTTTTACTGTAGCTTGTTTAAATAAAGTCCTCAGTCTATTTAGGAAGGAATTAAATGAAATGTGTATTTGAATTTGATCACTTAGTATTACTTATTCTATTTAAGTTAACTCCTTACATTGAGTTACACGTTTAATACCTGGGTTCTATTGAACTCTTTGTATTTTTTTTATTTTTTATTACCATTTATATGGTGCTGTTTATCCTTTATTGTCCCTATATGTTGCTATAATTTTACTGACTAGTTCTTGTCACTGGCTCATTTGTGTTGAATTTTCTCGGGATAAGTAGAACTAATTTAAGGTTAAACTTATTTATTACATTTGCATGACGGCACGGTTGGCGCAGTGGCTAAGCGATTGGACTGCTGCGCTGCGTGTCGCGGGTTCGATCCCCGCACGGAACAAATATTTGTATGGCCTGCAGATAGTTGTTTCGGGTCTGGTTGTATTTGTGTATGTGACTTTCTATGTTTGTGAACGCACCCACGATACAGAAGAAATTCCTAGTGTGGGGCAACGTTTCATAAAAAAAAAAAAAAAAAAACAATAAATCAACTCATTACTGCTGTTTTGCAATTATTGCATACAGTTGCACTACTAACAGTTTGTCCTTCGACAAAGGCCTCCTCCAAACACTTCCACGTATATCTGTCTCTTGCAATTCTGATCCATTTTGGCAATTCTTTAGAGATCATCTTCCCAGTGTTTAATTTGACGAGCTTTCCTTCTTTAAATTTTAACATCCCTGGGGTACCATTCTGATATTATTCTAGTCCATTTATCTTTGCTCTGTAAAAAGTAACTACAGGTGCGAATAAAGAATTATACATCGCACAGTCAAATTGCCAACGGTTAGATTAAATTCAATTATTTTCAATAAGACAGGTTTTAATTTAATCACAGTGTTACATACGAGTACCTTGAGAATGACTATGACAATCGATTTAAAAATAAAACTTGTGACGAAGACAGACGAACAAATGAATAGTCAGCGCAGCAATGACATTAGAGGGTTCATTCTTCACTTAAGAATATTTCGGCACATAAATATAATTACATTGACCCACATCAAAACATTACAAAAACATCAAAATATCAGTTTCAAAAACACTTCCTGTTATAAATACAAACTAATAACAATACCTTTACAACAAATTGTTAGTAATTACGCAAATTACAATATTGTGTCAAATTCTCCCCTTCTTATAACACTTTGTTACATCGTAATATAACACTTTTTGTTTGTAATCAATTACATGTTATAATGTTAATGTAATTGTAAGTTTGTGATGTTCATGTAATGTGATATTTTTGTAATTTTTAATAAATTAGTAAAGGTATGAAAGGATTATGAATGTAAATGATACTTTTTTTTGTGTGTGTGGCCAAAATATGGGGTTTTGAAATATTGGTAATTGTAGGTTAGCTGCCTAATTTAATTTTGAATGAATGTGAGTTTTCAGCTGCCTCCTCGATACAATAGCATTATACTTCGCCAGCTATTCTTTCTTTTCTAAACTAAATTCGGAAGACTATACCCGTCAAGCTAGATGCAGTTTAGTATTTTAATTATTCGGGTGATTACCGTTGCCCTCATCTCTTTTATTGGTTAATGCTGTTTTTATTACTTGTTATAGCAAAGAGTTACAATCTTAAGTCTGACAACTTATTCATGAGGCCAATCTCAAAATACTAATAAGAAAATTAAAACTGTTGTATCCTCTATAGTTGATTTGTATTGCATTGAAATGCAAAGTGCAAGAATAGTATCGAAGGTATACCTGATAAGAAGTTAGCCAGTCGACTGATGTCTAGTCCGTTCCAAGTCTGAGACTCTTATAGCATCCATCAGTCAAACTAGTATGAACCAATTGCAGGCTTGCTACGGTTACGGTTTCTTCTTCTCGAACCGAGGACAACTTTTGTTTAATTAAAGTTCTGGAGGATGCAATTATTGTGTATGGTGGGCAAGAGAGGAGGTGAGGCATATCCTCATAGCATTCTGTTGGGGGTTACACTCGCATTGTGTCCAAGACTAATAGATACTTTAAGATGTATGTCATTCGTGTCCTGAATCTGTGCATTCCCAATTTGTTCGTACTGGTACAGTCGAACAAGCTAATAAGTATACAGACAGCTAACTTGTATTTAATTTTAAGATTATACAGATACATTTAGCATACAGCGGTTTAGGATACAGCATTTGACATCTGTCTCTTAATGCGAAACACTTGATAAAACAAAATTACAATCAATATTTTCAGTGTTATAGAATTATAAAGATCTCTACCCTGTATACTTATTAGCTTGTTCGACTGTACTATGGAACCTTAGCTGCCTTATCACAAAACGTAGTTCAACCTTGTTTAACTTAGACTTGGTTTATCTCGCATGACGTCTCACTTCAATAATATTTAAAAGAAAGTGACAGCATGCGAGATAAACCAAGTCTAAGTTAAACCAGGTTTAACTACCTTTTGTAATAACGCGGTAAATGTTTAACCGCTCGCTCTATCATTACTTGAACCTTGAATGACAATCAAATGGTAAAGTTATCATACCTTTTGGTACAGGACCTATAATTTGTTTACGTTTTCACTCATGTATTAGTTTAAAAAAAAATTTATCTCTTTGTTGAACTTTATTTTCCGTTTTTTTCACATTGTTAGTTGTGAATTGTTTGTCCTGTACGATTCCAATAAATATTTTTTCATTCTTTTTTACCCGTACCTTTATAGTGATTTAATATTTTGTTTTTTTTTTTTTTGCGCATGAGTTCCAACAAGTTTAGTAACCTATTAGTTAGAATGGGGTTTGAACTCTTTTGTATGGGAGCTGGCATATCGACCCACCGCCATTTTGATTTTATGTATGGCGGGCAGGTTGTTATGCCACATCGGTTCTATTCCGTTTATACGACCTATTAGGATATAAACTACCTACTTAAACCTATAAACTTTTTTTTTCAACTGTAGACTTACTGACTGTTAACCGTCCTGATCACAAGCAATAAACTCACAACCCCCCATCTCTTTCCCACCCAGATACTCGAAGACCTCTACAACTACACCACCCTTAACCCTAAAAAGAAGTTGCTACATAATAACCAGTCTGCTTTGCCCCACCAGAGGACCCCGAAGTGCGCCCGGTGTCGCAACCACGGCGTGGTGTCAGCACTCAAGGGGCACAAGCGCTACTGTCGGTGGCGTGACTGTGTCTGTGCTAAGTGCACGCTCATTGCTGAGCGGCAGAGGGTGATGGCTGCACAGGTGAGTGTTTTGTGCACAGTGATTGTGCATAGATAGGTAGTGTTTTGTGCACAGTGATTGTGCATAGATAGGTAGTGTTTCATGCACAGTGATTGGTGCACAGAAAGGTTGTACACTGCACGAAAAGGCAGAAGTATGACAGCCATTTACGAACTAATTCAGTTAAAAGATCCCATTATTGAGCCTGGCAACATACTAGATGTATTTGTTTACTACGCCACTGAAAATAGAATCCTTGAAAAAAGAATAAACCACCTTTATTGTATTTGTCCTGTGTTTAGAACCATAACGTGATCACAATAATACTTAGACTTGCATTCAGTAATTTGATGTGACCTGACGCACAAGTAGATATATTTATAGGCGGGTACCTGGAGGCATCATCAGCATTGACCATGGAATAATCAGCAATTCGTCGAATACGTGGTGCGCCTTGCCATTGACGTTCTAATCCAAACGTCAGGTTCAATATGGCTACGCTGACCATCGCCACAACGACCGACGCTCCGCTAGACTGACTGCTGTCAAGTCTCGATCCAATAGTTTCTGCTCCAATGTAATCTTTTCGGACGGCGCTTGCAATTCGCCGTCATATTATTATCCGTCATCATCAAAATCAAAGCATTTATTTCAATTACATGCACTTTTAAATGGTCGAAACAAAGATAACAATAAAATGTAGCTACAGTTCCAGTCACAGGGCATAATAATTCAGAAAGTACTGTAGTTACCCATGGCAAAGCGTAGTTCTCTATGGAGAAGAATCGGCAAGAAACTCCATGGACACTCTTTATATCAGAATATTGTTATGAGTATCCTATGTGTTAATCTCGATTATACACTATCTATGTGCCAAATATCATCCAAATCCATTTATTAATTTTTGCGTGCAAGAGCAACCAACATCCATCCATGTTTACAACCTTTTTATAATATACTTAAGTATAGATTAGTTTAGATATCCACCTTGAATGAAACTTGAATGATATAGTGCTATGTGTAACTACATAGTTCCTACAGCCGAGTCCTTCTGCACAGGTGGCCTTGCGCAGACAGCAAGCACAGGAAGAGAACGAGGCCCGGGAACTGAACCTGCTGTACGCCAGTCAGACGTCCTCCGCGCCACACCACTATGGGGACATGCCGGATGAGTCGCCAGGTATGAATTTGCTTTTGTTGAAGATATTATAGTGATGGAATGTTTTGGTGGAGAATTTTTTTTTTTCAGATAATATCGTAACTAAGCTATCATCTAGTCATTGCACTGTCATATCGGACGCTTCACTTTTCGTTAATTTCCATTTAAACGCAAAATGAATAAAATTAATCAAAAGAGAATACTGAATTACTTTGATCGTTTATTCCTATGTTATTTTGGTAATCGGTCTTTCACACCGACCTCCAATGTTCGAGTGAATCAGTTTCTTTCGGGCCGCGCTATCGGTTCACATCAGGCAAGTTGCTATTAAACGCAAGCCTGTTATGCGTTTAAAAAAAACATTTTCTATATTTCAAATTCAAGGTTTTTAATTTGAATCAGTGTACCTCTTATTTGCCAAAATCTAAGGTAATTGTGAGCATTTTTCAGCTTGTTTACTGACGACCTTTAACACTGAAATGAATAACGCCAATTAGTCTTTATATTACGGACAGACGTACAGTCTCTAAGCTCTTAGTTTCTTCATTTCAAGTTACGTCTCAAAGTCACAAATCTCCCCCGTACCAGACAGTAGTTCGCCCCAGGCTATCCCATATCACTGGCAGAGAGTGTCGCCAAGAATCTAATCTTACTTGTCCCTGCGAGCGCTTCCTTCCCCTGTCTTTGAGTGTCACTTACACTTGCCAGTCAAGTTACTGTACTGTGTGATGTGGATGTGAAGGAAGCATGTAAGTGATTCTTTTTGGAAGTTTCGACTTCGGCGCTTGGTTGACTAATTATACAAGTTGGTCTAGATTAGTGTCAATCGGTTTGAAAGCAATAATTATACAATGTGTTAGTTAGGTCACGAGAGACATATTGAATGAGGTTATTTAGTATTCTATTTTCGTCCGAAATATGTAAAAAAACTGTAACTTTAATTTGTGACGTAATTGTCTCATGGCCCCGCATGCTCTCCAGATCTCACTTTATTAGACGTTTATTTTTCGCTATTGTTCTGCGCCAGTTTCAAAATTTATAGGGAAAATGGATTATACTCATAAGTCGTTGACCTGCGCACATTTTCTGTGATAAGGGTTGCGAGATTATTTGGTATGGTTCTGTATGTTATTTATCAGTGTTATTTTTTGTTGATATTTGTATTAGTAGGTATCATGTGAGTATGCCATAGCGGGTTTGTTTCAATTATGTCCCTCGTTTAAACAAACATTCGTCATTGATATGAAACAAAGAAGAAATATTTTTTTAAAAATTTGAGGCTCAAAATGGTCTCCATTTCCTATGCATTTAGCAACACAGTAAGCCCCACAATTAGCCCTTACTTCCTATTATATATAAATTATTATAAATGCGAAAGCAACTCTGTCTGTCTGACACGCTTTCACGCCAAAACTGATACTGATAGTCTAGAGTCTGAGAAATAACAAAGATTACTTTATAATACGAAACAAGGATTGTAAACTATATAATAAGGGGGGGTATAAGGGTTGCAAGGCGGGAATGAAAATATGTATTACTTTTGGTCGCGATAACAGACATCCACACGGGCGAAGCCGCAGGCATCGACTAGTTCAATATATTCTGTGCTAGCACTCCTACTTAAACATTTTCCATCCGGAAAATCGATTCCATCCTCGCTCCGTTTAAAAATAAAACAACAGCAACTAACACCCCTTAAACTGTAAAAAAAATACAGTTTAAGAAAATAAAAAGCGCAGTGGTACCAATTAAGGCACAACAGTGAGTGTTGCCACTCTTGCCAACGCGGCGCTGGGGGGTTATAAAAAGTAAAAATAAAGTCGCGAGGTATTGTAGCAGCGGCGGGTTAGAACACTGCTGCGAAACAGAAGTTTTTTTTTGTTGGCTGTTTTTCTGTAATGCCAGTTTTGGATAGAAAATGTGTTGGAATAAAATTGGTGGAGTTTGCTATTCGTTCGTATTAAATTCTTTCTGGAAGTTCTGTTGTAGCAGTGGTGTATCTAGATGTAGTAAAAATCAGGTATTTTAGTGTGTTTTATAGGAAACTAGCCATAGCCATATACGAGCGATTTTGTTTTGTGCTTCAATCTGACGAGATGTCTGTGAACGAGAGATGCTTTAGTCCACCATTTTGTTGAGCAAACTTCCGGCATACGGCATTCCCGCTGACTTTTGCTGCTGGATTTCTGACTTCCTGAGTGAACGGTCGATCCGAGTGGTCATTGATGGCTGCTCCTCTGACCTTATGGCTATCGATGCCGGAGTTCCTCAGGGGTCTGTTCTCTCCGCGACACTTTTCCTGCTGCACATCAATGACCTCCTTGTCCCTGGTATTGTTGGGTACGCAGATGACAGCACTGTCATGGAGAGTTATACATCCAGCGCAAAAGCCAGTGGTGATGAAGTACGTTCATTAAGAGAGGCCATGGTAGAGCGAACGAATTCAGCCTTAAGACTTGTCTCCGAGTGGGGTGACGAGAATCTGGTAGATTTTAACGCCACCAAAACGCAAGTGTGTCTGTTCACCGCCAAAAGGAGTCCGTTTAATCTGGCCCCTACTTTCCGGAGTGCGTCTGTACAAGTTACTGACAGTCTCGAGCTTCTAGGCACGAAGTTGAGCGCGAACCTGAACTTCGGCGCCTACATCGAGTCGAAAGCTCAAACTGCGGCGAAAAAGCTGGGCATCCTAAACAAGGTTAAGCGGTACTTCAAGCCTGGACAGCTTTCAGTATTATATAAAGCTCAAGTCCGGTCTGGCATGGAGTATTGCTGTCACCTTTGGGATGGCTCAGCCAAATACCAGCTTGCCACACTTGACTCTGTAGAGCGCAGAGCCAGGAGGCTAATTGGTGACGAAAAGCTGGTTAACAAGCTACATAGCCTGGCCCACCGTCGCAAGGTAGCATGTCTGTCGGTCTTCTACAGGCTGTACTTCGGGGAGTGTGCGCAAGAGCTCCACGAGCTGATCCCACCATCTCCCTTCTTCCATCGGGAGACTAGACGTACTGCAGGGTACCACCGATACCTAGTCGACATTCCACACATTCGAACGAAACGCTTTGCTGGGTCCTTTATTATGCGCACAGCCAAGGAGTGGAATTCCCTGCCTGCGTCGGTTTTTCCGAGTTCATATAACCCTAATCTGTTTAAGTCGCGAGTAAACAGGCTTCTACTGGGTAAGCTCGTTCCATCGTCGACATCATCTATGCCCTTAGGGCAAGATTGAAGTCAAGAGCAAGCCCATTTATAATAAAAAAAAAAAAAAAAAAACCATGAGGGCAAATGCGGTTTGGTTGATCTGCCTTTGTGGTTTTGGTCCTATTAGTTCTTTCTTCCTCATGTAAGTTACTAGAAGATTGCCTACATTCAAGTATATCAAACCTAATAATTGATTTGAGTTGTTGTCCTGATCATACTTGCGGAACAATCTTAATATCCAATGAGCCAGCAACATAACTAAGCAGAGATATTATCAGGGTACCAAAACCTAGATACATACATACATAAACTCACGCCTTTTTCCTTTGGGGTAGGCAGAAACCACAGAACGCCACCTGAAACGATCCTAACATACTCCTTTTGGCTCGTCCACATTCATACATCTGATCATAAACTTAGCCACTTATGAGTACTACTACTACACGCCTGTCTTTTCTATCTATTTGAAGATTATTAAAACGGGGTATCAGCCTATCCATGACCAACATAACCATGGTTTCCAAAAACCGTCTCGCATCATTTCTTCAACCGTATTCTCAAACTCAACTCCGAATTTCATTCAGCCACTCATTCGACTCGTTATTTCAAGCCAACCCTGCTCCTCGGTACAATGGTGTACACAAGTGCCTCACGTCTCACGTCTCGCGTCCTGCCGTCACTCGATACAGTCGCGCACAACACGTAATGACTCGTTTACTCGCAGACGCGTTCGCTTGCACTTTTGTCACTCAATATGAGCCGGTGAGATGTTTGGTGTAAGTTAGGAGAGAATAAGATTTTTGTGTGTGTGTTCCACCCGTACCGGTAATTGTTGGGAGCGATACTCTCGAAGTTGTTGACAGTTATGTTTACCTGGGACAAACTGTTAAACTGGGTAGATCGAACTTCGACAAAGAGGTCGCCCGAAGAATCCAACTCGGATGGGCAGCGTTCGGGAAACTACGCGACATCTTTTCGTCCAAAATTCCGCAGTGTCTCAAGACGAGGGTGTTTAACCAGTGTGTGTTGCCAGTGATGACTTATGTACAGAGACATGGTCCTTAACTGCTGGCCTCTTAGAGAAGCTCAGAGTCACGCAACGAGCCATGGAGAGAGCTATGCTCGGAGTTTCTTTGTGCGACAGAATCCGGAATGAGGAAATTCGCCGAAGAACCAGGGTCACCGACATAGCTCGCAGAATATGCAAGTTGAAGTGGCAATGGGCAGGCCATATCGCTCGAAGAACAGACAACCGATGGGGAAGAAAGGTTCTCGAGTGGCGACCACGAACCGGAAGACGCAGCGTTGGCAGGCCTCCCACCAGGTGGACCGACGACATCGTGAGAGTCGCGGGCAACCGGTGGATGCAAACGGCAGGCTGCCGATCTTTATGGCGTTCTATGGGGGAGGCCTTTGTCCAGCAGTGGACGTCTAATGGCTGATGATGATGATGATGACGATTTTTGTTGTGAAAGATACTGTAAAGCGTTGTATTGGGAATTGTACGGTTTTTCGTTGGAATCGTTGGATCGATACCGAAATGTGACGTAATCAATTCACGGTTATATGTTAGAAAATGGATAGGTATAAATTCCAGTTGTATCAAAATTTAATGCCACTGGCACACAACATTTAATGAAATGAACCTACACATAGGTACATGAGGCTTCAGTGTTACTACGGGTTGTTTGAAAGAGATACCGTGGCCTCGACACAAAGGGTAGAAAAGGAACATGGCTCTGCCCAGAGCGGTAGGAGTCATTTGATGATTTCCACTCTCCAAAAAAAACGGTGCGGGCATCGAACCGGCGACAGGCAGCGCAGCAGTCAATCACTTAGGCCACTGCGCCCACCGTGCCGTCTTTGGTGTTAAAGTTGTCCATTGCCGACTGTTGTGTGTGTTCTTGTTACATTTATTTGTCTTTACAGTACCCACCCAACTTGCAAATTACTTGTGTTTGCGTTTTATGAGCTACTAGCTTTTGCCCGCGACTTCGTTCGCGTGGAATAGTGACTTCCGGCAGATTTTTGGTTTATCTCGCGAAAAAAAAAAACTATCCTATGTCCTTTTTCAAGTTCCAAACTATGTCTGTACCAAATTTCATCAAAATCCGTTCAGCCGTTTAGGCGTGAAAGAGTAACAGACAGACAGAGTTACTTTCGCATTTATAATATTATATAAAGTATGGATGGATGGATAATAAGTCTTTGTTAATGTCTGTTAAAACTACTTTGTAGCTTTCTTAGTTCACTTTTCCCAGAACCTCATAATTCATCATAACATAATTAAATTCGGCTGTTTCCCTACTCACACCAAAAGTGCCAGGTCTCCAAGAGTTTCAGTCTGGCAGCTGAATGGCGGAGTTTCAGTTGAAAGTGCTCGTATTCATACAAACGTGTTAATTGCTGCGTTCACAGCTTTCTTTATACAAATGTTTATAATTCGCATTGCGAGCCTGTGCTGCTACATCAAAGTGTGCCCCTACTACGAGAGAATTGAGGGGAACTTGGATTATTTAGAACCTTACTTACCGTGTTTCCTCCGTGTCTCAGAATGCATGCTCAGCCGTTGGTCCCGGCTGCCACCAGTAGATCTTAGACAATCGTAAACATGTCTTACCAAAACAAAAGGTATCGTATTACCTAGTAGATCAGATAGGCAGTCGCTCCATGTAAAATATTGGTATTCAGCTGTAAGTCGAACCAACATAGTTGCGAAAAGGATAGAGATAATATAATGAATTATTTAGAGTCTGTAGTTTTGGTGACTAGCGGAGGGGCTCGTGGGTGAGGTTCGGTCGTTACCTTGCAACGAAAGAGTGAAACCGATAAGGCGATAACACACCTCCGTGCTATCATTCGAAGATGTTTGGCAGTCGCTACGCAATGTCAAAATCCCCAAAAAATTACATAAAGTCTTCCCCATTGCAGAAACTGAATTGTGGAGAACAGACGGATAGAATGCGGTCGCTTTTTGCACATACTAGTGATCCGGTTTGACCGGAAGATGTCTCCAAAATAGTTGACAAGTGGCATAAAAATGTCTGCTGGCTAATTATATGCTTTTGTAGTGAATGTCACAGCAGCAATAAAAGGCCATAAAACGTGCACTTATCAGATCTGTCTTGAAAAAGATTAGCAGAATCTTTTAAATTATGAACGACGGACAAGAGAGGAGTTGTGGCATATCTTGTGTTGGAGCTTTACACTCGCATCGTGTCTGAGACTCTGAGTCATCTGGTCTTGGACTCAGACGAAAAAGAATACTTTTCAACCAGTCAAATAGATACGTGCAACAAGATATCGTATTGTCGATGCCCTTTGAAAAGTATCCAAAACCAATTGTAAAATGTATCGTGACTTCAAAGCGAGTCAGATTACCCCTAGTACCAGTAGTAGTGGCTTGGTACTGGCAAGCAAACTAGTATGTGTACAATCAACTAACTTGCTACTATTTTGGACAATATTGTAAGTGTGCTGAATAATGAATTCTTTTACATCACTCTGTTAAGAGTGTTGTCTTAAAAATACTGTACTATGGCGCCATCAATGACAAAAATGAAACACTAACCTCAAAATCTTGAATCGCACTCAATCAAATCTAGAGTAGCTCTCCAGACATAGCACCCGTCTGGTCGGAAAATCCTCCCATTTCTATGGGCGATGAAGAACTATACACACTGTTCTCCTACCAAAAAACAATTTAGAAAAACAATATTGCATCAAAAGTAGACAAAATGCGATGGTTTAAACGTGCTTAGATGTATTAATTCTAAAAAGGTTATGTTACAAGGCGACATTTAGTATTGTCAAGTTGTGTTAAGGTGTAAAATAAACATTCTTGCCTGTACACCAAACACTTTAGCCAACTGTACCCCACTCAGTTGGTTATTAAATCCGTTCGCAGGTACTTTGAGTCGCGTTAATGTGTTTTTTCTTACACTTTCTAAATTACAGGTACTGAATGAGGACTTAATATGAAACTAGCTTTACACTGCACACTGCACCCCCTCTTGTTAGCAGGGTGGAAGGGGTAACTTGCTTGAGTTAGACTTGCAAGTTTTGTTACACGTTTTCTGATGTATTTAGTGTTTGTAGAATTGAGCTAGACTTTTTGTTACTGTAATGGGTTGGTTTTGTTTTGGGTTTTGAAGAAAAGTTTTTTATTACATAAATCTTCTTCTTCTTAGCGTGTCGATGACAATTAAATTGAGTCGGCCCAAAATTTGGCGACGAGTTCGGCACTTTCAGTAGCCTCCATCAACTCCTGTGATGTGCAAGTAGCAGGACAGGCTGGACACGATATCAAGTGCTCCATAGTCTGTGGGGCAAGACCACATTTACACTCCAGGGCAGAGTCGTCTATGAATCTCCACCTGAACAGGTTTTCCTTGCTTCGGTCTACCTGTGTCCGGAGTCTGTTTAGAGACTTCCAGGTTAACCATGGCAACTCGTGTCCAGGTGGAAGATTTTCGGCAAGTGGCACAAATGGGTTGGGTAAGGCAACACTATCTCGCCACAACTTAAGTCTTTCCTTAGGGCGTTCGCCAGTGAGCGGGGGTACACACTTCATGAAGCTGTTGCGGCTTTTCAGCCTTTGCGGAACTATGATGTTATTGTGCAGAGGGTGTCTAGCGTCGGAGACCATTTTGGATCTTTCACTAGAGCTCGCCACCGCTCTGCGAACTACTGGTGGCGCTATGCCTGCCAATGGATACAGCATCTGTACCGGGGTCGGCTTGAGGCAGCCAGTGATTATCCGGCACGTTTCATTCAGTGCTGTATCCACTAACTTTGCATGGGCTGATCGACTCCACACGGGGCATGCAAATTCACCCGCAGAGAAGGATAGCGCCAGTCCAGTAGTCCGCATAACGTCTGGCGAAGCACCCCACTTTGACGAAACTAGTCGCTGTAAAAGACTGTTGCGGGAGTGCACCTTCTGCTTGATATTATTGCAGTTCTTGCCGAATGTAAGCGACCTGTCCAGAGTAACACCGAGATATTTTGGGAAGTTGCTGTGCTCGATAGGTACCCCATCCCAAACGATGTTGAGTTTGCGGCTCGCCTCTCTATTGCGAAGATGGAATACGCAAGACTGCGTTTTGCTCGGATTAGGTTTCAGTGAGTTAGCGTGGTAGTATGTGGTTAAGTCACGAAGTGCTTCTGACAGGGACACCTCAACCTCTTCAAAGGTGGTGGCTTGGGAGGTAAGGGCAAGGTCGTCTTAATAATTAATAAAAATAAATAAATAATTAATTAGGGTTTTGGTGAATTTGTCTTTAGTGAACCTTAATATTTTATTTGTGTAAATTGTCACATGGATTACAAATGTGATAACGTAAATGATGTTTATTTTGCTTATAGGATTTTACAAACAGTTTGACATTATTTTTTTCTTAAATCTAAATGTTGCCGGTGTTTCGTACGTGACTACTCTGAGAAGAACTGAAACAAATTCAGAGGTTATATTCTCTTCCCGTCGGGGCTGCGGGATGTTCGAAAAAAAAAAGAATTTCTTCATGCTCATACGAGACAACGTAAAAAGAAAACAAGAAGTCATTTCCGCACCTCACCAAAAAAGGCAACTTATTAGTCTCCAAACAGAAAACAAAAGAGACATTTAATAACTGTAACGACCAGAATTGTCGCGCAATATAAATAGAGTAATGTTTATTACTGTGATATAAGTATTGTGGGGCCCAGGGGCCCGGCGGTCCAGGGAACAGGGGCCCACAGCCTGGCTGCCTGCATAACACTTCGCGCCCCGCATACCGACATGCTTGCGATCAAACTACGGTGCGAAATACAAGCGACAGCGGTATTTTAGAGTTTGTATTTTTCCTACTCCTCTGCTATTCTTTTCTGATTAATTTCGTTGCGGGATCCAAGACAGTTAAAGTCTCTCTGGAATTTTGACAAGTTTCATTGTTGCGGCGTTGCACTGGTGGTCGACACGGTTGATTCTGGCTTTCAGGAAATACAATGGTTTGGGCGAGGACTTCTTCCACACTATTCCCAAACCACTGTCACGTCCCAATAATAAAAAAAACGATTTGAGTATGCCTATTATTTCTGTCTGTAAGAGTGTTTAGGAATGTTTGTCTGCAAATCTATTACTTATGAACAAGATGATGATGTATAACAAGGAACTTGATCCTTTTAAACTTTCATTGTTTAAAACCAGTGACTTATCGTCTGCTGTTTTAACAAACACAGAACCCTCCTTTTGGGCTTCGCCGACAACGACTAAAACGAAAGCATAAACCATTTAATTAAAGGTATGGCTTGCACGAATAGAATGATTTATGATGAATAAGTGTAGGTAGGTATTTAGGATTCGATATTTTTTCTACTTAAGATTAGCGAAAGATTTTTTACTTAAACAGGGAAGAAAAATAATAAGTATCACAGTACAGACAAATGGAAGTACAAAAAAATTAAAAAAAAGGTTTGTTTGTCAACTCGCTACCTCCCATGCCTTGTTCGGTACAAAAGCAATACATTGCTACGATATTGCGGTCCGCGTCGGAATGCGAGTCATATAGCTGCGACATAGTGTATTATTACTTTATATTTATCGCATATTATATAGCGATGTATTGTGGGGCGTGGGTAGTTCAGCGGCCATCACTCGGTTTTAGAAGTGGATTCTTTTTGAAGGGTCGATGTGACAAACTCAGAAAAGCCTGATTACTTTAATCGTAGTTTCCAGTGGTGAAGCCAGCCAAGCCTGACACTAGGTCATGCACTAACAATACGAAAAAGAACTAGCATTTTCATTAATACTGAAAACGGGATACCGACGGATAAACGCGCGTTCACGGTTTCTCCGTGATCATGGTGTTTGCAAAAGCGCCGAAATATCGGGAACTCGAAACATACATATTGTGGTACTCGTAAACGTTAATGAAAATGACAATTTCCGTCACCGGAGGAAGTGAAAATACGCACATAAATCCGAAAAATCAGAGCTGCGTGTCATGGATTCAAACTTGAGACCTATTTTGAAATAAATGCTTTCCGCCTTATTACAAAAGGTCGTCAAACCTGGTTTAACTTAGACTTGGTTTATCTCGCATGCTGTCACTTTCTTTTGAATATTATTGAAGTGAGACGTCATGCGAGATAAACCAAGTCTAAGTTAAACCAGGTTTAACTACGTTTTGTAATAAGGCGGTTAGAGTTTAAGTTTGTAACATGGGTGGGTTTTAGTCAGAACAAGCCTGACATCCCCAAAAAAAGGTTATCACGGCTACTAAGCTAAGTGGTAAACAAAGACACTCATGTTTTTCATCCAACCGCTTTCTCTTATGCCATGACACCGCACCTACAATACATTGGTGCGATATTGCGTCGCCGGAATGCGCGCGTTTTATTGCGGATACACTGTGTATTGTGTACTCTTTGTGTATTCCAACACAGTAGTTGTGTATTATGTACTTTTTCGAATATGTGGGGACGAATGTAGATATGTACAAAGAACGCGTTGGTCATACAACTCGGTTTGTAGTCATTTCAATGAAGGGCAAAGGTCTCTTTATACAAAGAAAGAGTGAGGATTCATCACTGTGCTTGCTCTCTGCTTGAAGCGATTTTGGACCAATATGTCAGAGTTGCGTAGATTCACTCAGAAACTATAGGTGACAGTATAGAAGATCACATACGATTAGAGTAGTTAATACATCGGTTTAGTGTAGAACATCATTGTTATTACATTGCGATGCTCTTGCCCTGTTTATTTGGGGTAACCCCCGTAACCCCCAACTCTTATAATCATCCACATTATTATAATCTGCTAACCTAACCTAACCATGGTTCACTTTAAACTTCAACCCAATGACTGTTTCAATTGGTTAAGGTTTGAAAATTGTCCTTATTGTAAAGAAAAACATCAGTGATTCAGACTTCTTCAATATGAGGTATGACAGCGCAACGCAGCAATGACTATTTTCATACTGTTTGACTTGCACCATTTATAATTAAAATTTGTACTCCATTCTCATTCCATTGTCTAATGACTGAAATATAAAGTTTGTAAATCAATTGACCTTCTCGCTAATGGTTGTATTGTTCGCAATGTTTGATCAAAAACTTAATCCAACCATTTGGCCAACATGAGACCATCATATCATGCAATCTTGACAAATATTGGACCAGATCACTATTTTAATTTTCATAATACTTTAGAAGCGTTTTCGAGTATTCTTTGTATTTGCTTAAGTTGGAATAATATTAAGTTAATAAAGATTGATTAATGTTTGAGGTTCTATAAGGAAAATTAGTTTTTTGGGAGATTTGAAACCTGCATTTACTGTTGATACTCCGACTTTTATTTAATTAGTAGAAATATGTTTAAATCTTGTTTGTTCTACAAACGTCTAGCTAAATTACGTTTTAAATATTGGTAATATTAGAATCTTTTCGTTAAAAAATATACTCCCAACTTCATTTCAAGGTGAGTCGTGTCTATACCATATTGTAAGTATTCTAACGTATAGATTTTTGGACAAATTGGATATTCCAGTATTGCCATGGTCTGGCCGTCCTCTCGATACAGTTTTTCACTTCGAAATCATCTGCCTCATTCGCTGAAATGATGGCCTAGCTTCTTTCTGTGACTGCCATTTTATTACTCTAGGAAATAAAATGGCAGTCACAGAAAGAAGCTATCGTATTTTTCAGTACGTAAATTGCCACAAAAAGCAAAGAGACAACAAACTCTTTTAACATAACTCGATCTATTTTTATAAAACATTAAGGAAGCTTTCCTTTCCAAAATTTAACACAATAGTAATCGAATTGAATGCAAACAAAAAACGCTCACGTTATAACACACAAAAGTGCTTTTCTACTCGATTAGACTAATCGATGTAATCGAATCAGTGTTATCGAGTCATCGAATCGCATTGATTCGATTTTGCTACGTTTTATACTTCGATGAAATTCAATCGTCGAGCTTGCAAAACAAAAACGGTTTTTCATTATATCTATTTTCAATATATAATTTAATCATTAAGTACTACCAAAGTTCTCAGTGCCCTATTACTTAATGAAAACCATAGTTTCCATTGTTTTTTCTTCCATTATGCCCTGTCAGTCACGCTACCATTTATTCCTTTTTCTTCTGTGTCATTCCTCACACACTCCATCCATCTTTCCTTTGGTCTTGTATTCATAACTAAATATACACAGTTACACACAATTATAAAATAAACACAATTACTAAGTATATCAGATACTAAATACCCGCAAGACCATATTTTGAATAGCAGACAGTTTATCACTAAACTACTTACACCAATTGTCAGACATACCCAAAAGCTTCCGAGTTTTGTTATTTTTCTATAGTCGATGATATTTATTAACACTAAACGGTTCAATTAAAACTAAGTGGCTACGCAGGGGTCTACGCTGCTACGCGAGTGTGCTACGACGCTACGCGGTGCTACGAAAATGTTATATTTGCGTAACGAAGGAATTTTTGTTTGTTTTTCTGGAATTTATCTAGAACAGTCTATGACTGTGTATGACTGTGTGTTGCAACAATTTAAAATTATAGTCACTTGTTACATTCAAATCAGTGAATATTTGAGTATAATTATAATAATAATATTTTAAGTAATTCAATAGTAGTCTCATAAAAGATGTTTATCATCGATTTCAATGCACAATTATCATGTCACAAAAGTTATAAAAGGGTTGAATAAACATGAAGTACATATCTTAACCAGTCCGTTTCTATTATAACAGCTAAACATTGTCATACAAAAATACAAACACAAATAGTAGATATCATATTTACCCTACAGTGAATGTGTCTACTACCATAATGTTAGAGATCTTGTGAGTTGTGATGCTGCGAGTTGTTCGAAAGAGATACCGCGGCCTCGGCACAAAGGGAACATGGGTGGTTTTTAGTCAGTAGAAGTCTGAGACTCATTTGATGAAGTCCCACGCCCCAAAAAAAAATGACGGATCCTGTGATAGGTATTTGGTTAAAAATGCTGAACATCTCTAGGAAATCTGCAACCAATCTTCCTCTTGCACTTAACCCAATTCATTTGGTGTCGGCGCAGCATGCCTTCTTCTTGTATACTTCTCAATTACTAGTTATCTTATCAGACACCTTTTTTCTAGCCTTATCATCCTTTAAACAGTTCATTCATCGTTTCTTTGTTCTTCCTCTACCATCTTCATTCATACTCAATACTTTCCTCACAACATTTTTGTAATTCCTCCGCATCACATTTTATTTATTTATTACCGCAAAGAAACCACTAATTTCAAAACTTATTTCTAAGCAATACAGTATCTTTTGCGTCGGAATTTTTAAACAGTATTATCTTCACCTTTTTAGGGTTCCGTAGTCAACTAGGAACGTCATCGCTTAATCTCTGTGACCGTTAGCACTAGAAAAATGAAATTTGGTTCCAATATGTGTATTAATCACGCCGACAAAGTGGTAAAATAAAAATTGGAAAAAAATGTTTTATTAGGGTAGCCCCCCATATGTAAAGTGAGAAGTGTTTTTTTTTAATTTCATCCCTAACGTGTGATATATTGTTGGAAAGGTATTTAAAAATGAATAGTGGTTTACTAAAATATTTTTTTGATAATGTCAATAATTTCGGAAATAATCGCTCCAAAAGTAAAAAACAATGTGTCCCCCCCCCCTCTTAACTTTTGAACCTTAAGTTTAGAAAATATGAAAAAAAACTGAAAAGTAGAACTTTATAAGGACTTTCTAGGAAAATCATTTTGAACTTGGATGGAAACAACAGATGGAAACAGCAG
Source organism: Diarsia mendica (assembly GCA_949316265.1). Lineage (NCBI taxonomy): Eukaryota > Metazoa > Arthropoda > Insecta > Lepidoptera > Noctuidae > Diarsia > Diarsia mendica. The sequence continues at coordinate 505,755 of OX438910.1, forward strand.
TTACCCAATATAATTTGGTCCCTGAATCGTATGAGCGCCGATACAATCCAGAGGTCAAGTTTCATTGGTTGGTGGAAAATCATTTTGAAAAAAAAACACCTTAAACTCATAAGTGGAAACACTTGTGAGTTTATTGTGACGGACGGGAAACTACGGAACCCTACACTGAGCGTGGCCCGACACGCTCTTGGCTGGTTTTTTCTCTAAAACTTAATCCTAAAATCCGACCAGTTAGTAACAGAATCCACGAATGGTCCAAATGTTTGCTCACATATTGAGTTACACGACAAATGTTGGCGAGATGTCATCATTACGACAATGGTGACGTAATATGATAGGCAGGGACACATGGACCACTTGGGTTTGAGGGCAATGTTCTTTAGGGATATTGTGTTATGATATTACATGTAATTAGGGTGCTGGCAATTATTGGTTGAGGTTGACAGTTGTTTTTTGTTTAGTCCATTTTTTTATGCGACTTCGGGCACGTTAGACCCCCTGCCTTGTCTACCAAAAAAAGGACATCCCTACCATCAAATCTCGAAGCCATTCTTGACATTACATAATCTTCCTGACCACTTTCGGTCACGGCGGCCAATCTTAGCGAATTAATCTATTATAGTGCACAAATGTGTGCACAGACACAGATGCACTCTCTGTTCCTTTTCTCTCATCTCCGATGGGAGTGTAATCCGACACGACCGGAGAGAGATCAGGCGTAGGACCAACAGCTTAACGTGCTTTCTGAGGCACGGGGGTTATCATGCCGCTAATTTACAAACTCCGGGCTACTACTGAGTAATTTGAATTTAAGTATTATTGTGTGTGTGCTTGATGTACTGACGTCAAATAAACATTTTTCCTTTCTTTCTTTGAAATGAAAAATGGAAATAGCACTTTTTTCCCCACCCGGGAATCGGACCCAGGACACGAAGCGTGATGTTATGCTATGTTACGTCTTGCAAAAGATAACAAATGAATGCAGTATTTGCTATGCTAGGTTTTTCTCACCACTTCAATGACACGGGTGGCCAATGAGACATCCTTCATGCAAGTTATTCCGTCGTGCCTATTAACTCTTTAAGATAATTTCAAAGCAACAAACTGAACAGTATATTTATTTAATCCAATACATTTATTTACCGTTTAAACAAAGCAAACTTCTTATAAGTAGGGATGCGCTATCCTACTTGCATTAGTATCGATATATTATATCGATACAAATGTAAGTATTGTATCGCACTTAGTAATGTTTCTAAGAATTCTGAGACATCATATTCTAGTGTTTTCAAATTGATTATGACCTGGAAGCGGAAGTCGTTGCGTTGGAAGGCTTCCCGTTAGATGAACCGATGACCAGGCAAAGGTTGCGGATCCACTGGATGCGAGACCAGTCAATGTGGCGCCACTTTGACCTCCAAGTCCATCAGTGGACGTCTTTGGACTGAAACAATGATGAAGATGAATGATTAATTATTATGCAATTTATGACAATAGTGTGCGATACGATCCCTAAATTCCGGTACATTTGTATAGATCCAAGCATTGTAACGTATTGGTTTGTATCACAATATTTTATTTCGCTTCTGCCTACATGGGCACATATAAACCGTCGAGAAAAGGTGCACGGTTCGAGTTGGTCGTTTTTTATGGAGAAGTACCAGCCAGAAACTTCATAGTTACTCTTATAAAATGATTTGGTTTTACATTATTAATCCATTCAAGTAACGGAGCACCGCAATATGTTGTATCGATACTGCAAAGTGTTGGATCATACCGCACATCACTACTACCAAGTAACTTCAACTAATATGAACCTCTTCAAAACATCTTTAGATACCAACAGAAGTACTATCCACTCAAGCGCATTGCTCGATACTACCCTCCCTCTCACACACACACGCACATCCTATTCGCATCTCTTTCCTCGCAAATCCGATACCATTTATATTTCAAGTGGCACTTCAAACGTATACCTGTCCTATTCGCTCTTGTGGGGAGTGTATATATCCGTCTCTTGTCCACTTCGGTCAGCGTGGGATGAAACCTGAGTTTTCATTGTAAGTATGGGATAATGAGAGCGCATTTTGTATGGGGCTGAAAGGGTTGGCTTTTGATGCTTACAATTTGTGTTTTATTCGTTTAAAGGAAGAAAAATGTTTAGTTGGAGTTTATTTTTAAAAAGTATTTTGTAAATCCTATCTTAGTAATAAGTATTAAAAACGCGAAAGTTTGTAAGTATGGATGGATGTTTATTGTTTGTTATCTTTCACGCAAAAACTACTGAACGGATTTGGATAAAATTTGGTTCACACATAGTTTATAACCTAGATTAACACATGGGATAGTTTTTATCCCGATTTTATCTTCCCGTGGGATAATTTTCGAGTTGTAGCGGGCGAAGCCGCTGACAACGGCTAGTACTACATAACGAAGCCTAATAGAGAGAGAAGAAGTTCATACTGACTGGACCTACACATTGGCTAATAAGTTAAAGTTTTGATGTTTTTCAATTAAACGTATTAATTGTCTTGCTTCCAAAGATTTTGACGAAATTGCTTACTGGCGTCGATAAGATTTAACAAAGATATGAGGCATAAGATAAATTATGTTCATATTGTAATTTGGTTGTTACAAACTCTTTTACACGTATTTGTTTTAACTAGTTGGAACCTATGTTTTGTACCTGACCACTCTGAGAAGAAACTGTCGAAACAAACTCAGAGGTCCACACATAATTTTGGTACACTCAGTCACTCGTATTAAGACTAAATAGTTGAGTGTCTGAGATGGTAATTTTAAGGAAGAACCATACAGATTATCTCAATATTGTAAAGTTCACCATATTTTATAAGAATTACTCTTCAAAAAATCTCGGACTGTGACCCCAATGGTATTTATCCTAATCAAACTTCAAATCTACATAATGTTAATTCTAACCAATAAAGTCAACAGTACGATCAATGACCCATCCGTAAAGAATGTGTTTTCATACATTTAATTATCTACTCGAACATACTCAATAATAAAATAACTTCACATTTAGAAAATGGTCAAACTTCGTATTATTTACGAGAGCTCTCGAAAAGTATAGAATAACTCAATAATGAGATCTTTTTCAACAAACCTCTTGAACCACTGGCCGGTTATTGAAACCTTTTTATTTTGAGAAAAAAATACTCAATTGGAATCGCCACTTGAAATCCTTACGTCTTCGGAGCATTTACCAATAGAATTTCAACCTTATTCGTTAGTTTCAGGACTTGATATTATTTTGGCAACTCGATACTAAAAAGCTAAACATCTTCGAGACAGCTATCATTGAAAATTCAGTCGTATTAACTAAAAAACAGAATTCAAAATTGAAAGAGATATGACATGATCTCCCAACTATTTTGCAACAAAGAACAGTAAATTCTATAAGAACTAGATAGGGTATGTTTCGGGTTGGGTTGTTTGTCTGTTTGATTCGAGTGGTGCTAGAAGGTTACCTAATGGTTCAGTAATCGACAGCGCCCGGGGGTGAGTGTGTTTGATATGTTTAGAGAAATAAAGTTACGGTGGAACCGACAAGACATGATAGTGTATTTGAAAAACCGACTACGTATTACTTTGTCATATTCATCAAGAGAGCAGCGGTGGCCCAGTGGTGGCGGCCCCAATTTAAGAACAGTGAGTCGTGGGTTCGAACCCAGTCAGGCGCATTACTTTGTGTAATTTATTTCATCACTGCTGCTTTTAAAACGGTGAAGAAAAACATCGTGAGGAAACCAACATGTCTTAGAACCAAAACATTCGAAGCCAATCCGCACTGGGCCCGCGGTAGATTATAGCCCATCCCTCTCCTAGAGAGGAGGCCTGAGTCCCTGCAGTGGGATCATTATAGGCTGATGATGATTCATAAAGTACATTACATCACGCCTGAATCCCTGAAGAGTTAAACAGAGGTGTATTTAATAGTACACACACATTTCGACAGTTAAGTTTGAGTTCGCGAACCCATCTTTATCACCCGGGTACAAATTCAGGCGCAGTGGCTTCTACTGCAAAATTCATTATAGAACAACCCCAATACTTTGTCCGACCCGGGATTGGAACCCCATGTTCAGTAAACGCACTTGCAACCACAAGACTAATGAGGCAGTTAAGACACGGGTCCGAACTATCATCATCATCAGCCTATATTGTTCCCACTGCAGGGACTCAGGCCGCCTCTCTAGGAGAGGGATGGGCTATAATTCACCACGCGGGCCCAGTGCGGATTGGTAGATGTCACATATCTTCGAATTTTTTGGTTCTAAGATATGCCGGTTTCCTCACGATGTTTTCCTTCACCGTTTTGAGAGCAGTGGTGATGAAATAAATTACACAAAGTAATGCGCCTGCCTGGGTTCGAACCCACGACCAACTGTCCGTAAGTCGGGGCCGCAACCACTGGGCCACCACTGCTCGGTCCGAACTATATCTATAAATTACTCGTATAAACTTTGGAGCAAAATTCCAAGTTACAAACCAAGTACCTAGTGTTTTTGTCGAATATTTAATTAATTTCGTCATCATTAAAATAAAATAATAGACCCATTTTTTTCTTCAACTAAATTCCAAAAACACAGTTAAGTACGCTCACTTCATCCCCTAAACCACGCTCAATCTGTGTTCACTTGTTTGAGGAAGTTTTTCCCGTTTTTATTAGCGCATGTAACTGATACACGCTACACGATTGATTTAGTCAATATTTGTTTTGTAAACGTGAAGTGCAGTTGGCGGAAAGATGAATGAGCGAAGCGAGCTTTGCGGGCTTAAGAGGTGTTTGATGTCGATGTGCATTGAATGCTTTTGATAAAGACTTTGAGCGGTCTCAGTAAAGATGGTTTGAGAAATATAAATAATAATAATAATATAATAATATTCCACAACTATCACACAACGCCATCTAGTCCCAAGCTAAGCAGAGCTTGTGTTATGGGTACTAGACAACTGATAAACATACTTATATATTTCTAAATACATACATATTATAGATAAATTCACCCATACACTCATTACACACTCACACCACTCATCACTCATTAGTATTTCAGTTGGTCCCGGCTGTCATTTTGTAGATCTTTGACAGTCGTCACAAGTAGTCTGACAACCAGTCTTACCAAAGGGTATTGTATTTAACTAGTACTAACTGGGTTGAAAAGGTCAAATAGGCATAACATCATAACATCCGGTAGAACTGGAAGCCGCCCCCAACATAATTGGGAAAAAGCTGTCTTTTCGTGCTTTCCGAGGTACGGAGAAAACTCGGTATGTAATAGATGGTTTCCCATCGGGGGCCAGCCTAGGTAAGCGTGGTTTAACCTAAAGATCAACCCCAGCCGCTAGACAGTTTAGCAATCTTCTAAATAAGACTCCAACTGGCTAAGTATAGACAACAATACAAATAGTACTGATTTTACAAAAACATTTTCTCAAAGATGAGTTACCCAGTTCCACGGGCCCTCCTGTACCTCGTGTAAGCCGACACCTCACTGACACGGCTTCCGAACATTTTTATTAAACGCCACTGAACATTGTGACTACGGGAGTTTTTACAATTGATTAAAACGATCTTGTTACCGCTCGATATTGATGTAAGGTTGTTGTCTCATTGTCAGCGAGAAGCGGGTTGAGCTGGCGACTGAAAACGAGTTATAAGTTTTTAAACGGACATGGTCACTACCTACTACTTCACTGCAGCAGCAGAAAAACAGTTGTTTGTTTGTCTGAGTCCTCGTTGCGGGTGTGAATTGTTGAAGAAGTTTCCACATAATATTTAACTATTACTATCATTAGGATGATGTCGACGTAAAATTAAATGAAATAAAGAGTCTATTTGTTTCTTACGTGAGAAAATAGTCGACTGCAAGTCGCTCCCGCGTCGGTGGCAGTAGGACCCGTGCCTTAGTGTGTGTGGAACTATGTTATCGTAGAGTTTTATTATTAAGAGACGCGCGTCAAACTTCCCCGATTGTAATGTGATAGTTTTGTTTTTTAGGGGAAAATCGTTTAGTTCCTACTTTAATAAAAATATTGCAAGTACTATTAAAATTTGCGGTGGGTAGGCCCTTTCCAAACCGTTTAATTTTAGGGATAGAAAACCTATCATGGAATGTCAATTAGTGTCCTGTGATCTGATCATCCAATCTCCTTTGTACTCATTGATAGATTAATTACACCCGTATTTATAAACAAGTCATAGTAATTACTTGAGTAAATGTCATTATTTAAGATACGATTTTTTCTCTGTTGTACCTTTAGTAGGTAATTCCTTGATGTTAAAACTATCAAAGGTTAGAATTCTTAGGTTTGCTTTTATTGACAGTTCTAACTTCGTTTAAATTCTTGTCCATTGCATAAAAAAAAATTCATAAGCTTAAGTCCAAGTAATTACTTTGACTTGTTTATAAATACGGGTGTTAGTAATCCCAGGGTCTCTTACAAAGCAATAAGCTGTTTTATCTCGTTTCAAATTGAACCAAGTCATAAAATAAGGTTCTAATTGTTTTTTTTTGTAGTGTTGGATTAAGGTCTACTGGACACACTATTTTTTCTTCTTCGTGTCTTTTAATCGTTATGTCAATATCATGCATACCTGTTATTTTAGATTTGAATTATAAATAAAAAAAATTGCTTACTGACTACTCTTAAACTCGTATTCATAAATAACAGTGTCCAAGAACTGAACCCCCTACCCAACAGTCGACCACTCCCCTACTATCCAACATCACTATCTATACACTACCACAGATATTCAAATACTAATTAACAACAATCGTTTGAAGTGACAGTGTCAATCGTTATCTGATGATGTTCCAGGGGTCGCAAACAATTACATGTTGTGATGACATCAGTAACAGTGACCTGTCATTGTGACATCAGAAACATGGAAACTATTGTTTTGATGTCAAGTTGAGGGTAGTGAAAGGTTGGATAAGTACGGTCAGTAGTCAAACCTAAAGAACGAAAACCTTGCTAAGAGATGGTAATTTCAATGTCAAATTGTTACAATGGTCTTGTGGTTGACTTAACTCAGAAAGGTAGATTAATTTTTGCAGGATGATTTAGGTAAGGGACTTTTAACAGGGTTGAGTTAAGTTTAAATAGGTTTAATGTGATATTTGATGTTCCGTAAATAGCTGCAATCATGATGTTTTGAAAAGTTTCAAGTGACTGCCAGATTTCAAATAGTTAATGAGATATAAATAAGCAGTGTGCTAATGAATACTTAGTGGATATTTTGATAGCTGACTGTTTCTTTCCGAAGTTTTCCCTCCAACTCTAAAACTAGCATTAACTAATCTAAAATGTAAGAATCGAACAGAAACAAGAACAGTCACACAATATTCTAACATATTGACAAACGTGTCTCTCGAACCAGCACTCCTATTACAATCTCCAATATATTTCTCCCCCAACAGACAACACGGTTGCTCCATACAAAACAATCCACTTTAAAAGTATTAATACAATTACCGTCTCATATTAAACCCGTAATATATCCGTATACAGGGCGGTTATCCGGCAGATCATTCATACAGGGTGACTACTTTTGTTGAACGACACAATGACACTCGGGGCTATATTAAATACTGAAATGTAATTTGATTTGGATATTAGTAGGGTTGTTACTTTGTTTTTTTTTGTTTATAATTTTTAGATTAACCAACCTACAAATGCATATTTTGTGTTTGCATAATTAATTATGTATACTTATTAAATATTGATAGCTGAAGAGTTTATTTGTTTGGCTGGACTCGCTCATCTCAGGAACTACTTGGTGGGATTGAAAAAAAAATTAGTGGATAGTTCATTTCAACAAACTTTACCTTTTTATGTTAGTGTGATGGTATAGAAGATTTGCCTATCTATTCTGAAAAAGTAATTACTATCTAGTTAATCTGTTTTTTTTCAAAACAACTTTTAATGCGAGAAAACCTTGATAACATACTTTCATTGTTAATTCAAACAAATTCGTGACAGGCGTGGCTACTCCTAAACAAAAGAAATAAATTCAAATACTCGAACCCCCGCAGTGCCAACCCTGCCAAATAATTGCATCCCAATAGAACACTAATTCCTCAATCGAATGTATAACCACATCACAAACCATCACCCCAAAACCAACTCTATATCAACCCAACAAAACTCAATTTGCACTACCAAACTTAATAATAGAGATCGCCAACAATTGGTTTTATTGTTACCGCCCGCCGATTCAAAGTTACTCCGTTCAGACTGCAATAAATTTCGAACAATTTTAAACTTTATTTAAATGGGTATAAAGTGTAATTTGGTTTGATTAATGTGGGGTAGTAAATTATAGGTGTCGGGTACAATCGTGGCGGGTAGTCAGAGTTCATTCTGTATTGCTAATCACTTGAGAATGGACTTAGTTCGGGGGTACAAATGAAGGGTCACGTCGTAACTCGTAGCGGGGGTGTTTTTATTAATTTTGCAGTCATTTGGATATTAATATTGGATAAAGGAGGGTTGGCTGTTTGTATGTGATTAGAAATCGACAAATGTTGAGTTATGGCCTGACATGATGAGGTCATGAATCATGATTAATGGGGCGGTTTTGGGAAGAGGATTTTAATTATAACAATGCATACGTATGCTAAAATATTAACATAATAGAGGTTATAATTAATTAGGGTAGCTTACTTTAACTGACATGTTTTAAAGAAAAGAAAAGCAGTCCACGTTTTCATTTCAAAATATCGAATGTCTCGCTAAATAATAAATAACCATCAGAGTTACATACTCATATCAGAACTCGAACTCTCCATGATAGCAGTTTGAATACTTTATTTAATAAAAAAAGAACGTTTCCATAGCAAAATATGAGCAAACCCTTCAAAACACACAAGTAAAACAAACAAGCAAAACAACCACAAAGCGAAATTTCACAAAAGGTTTAAAAACAAGAAATATTTTACAAAACTGTTCACTAATTACTTTATAATAACTCAAATGTGAGGGTCAGTAATTAGCGGCCACTTAGCGTTTATTTTTGTTAAATTGCATACAAATTGGACGGTGGACTGTTGAGAGCCTTTATGTATTTACTGTTTGGAGAAATACTGGTATTCAGCGTCCGGTTAGACTGGAAGCCGAGCCCGACATAGTTGGAAAAAGGCTGGCAGATGACGACTGTTTGGAAAAGACTCTTTGATGTTCGTGAATTTTAGGAAATCTTTTTGGTGTAACTTCTGGTTTCAATCAAAAAGTCATTGAAGAGAGAGTAATATTTCCAATAAAGTTATGGTAGTCACGCCACCCATACAAATAATTTGTTAATTTGCTAAATATGTAAACCTATTGTAGTGAAATTCAATTTTTACCGTAGCTGGAGTTTATGTTTAGCTTTCACCAGATACCGGTTTTCATAGAAAGTATCTCTAATATTCGTGGTTAATACTCAAACCGTCGCAATAGTGTCTAATTATTTGATTATGGACTTTAATATAGTATTTAATAGTACCTGAGATAGTATAAACCGTTTTGTTTATAGATGATATGATAATCTTTGATCAGCTACTTCTTGCAAGACTATAATATTTATTGTTGACTTTGTTGCAAGTACTGTTTAAACCAATTTTATAACAAGTTAAGCCAAGCAAGCCAAACATCCCTTTCCCGAAGTAACACAAATGAATAGTAATGCTAGTGGCGTACAGTCAGGGCCAGCGTTCACTAAATCTCCCGCACAATAGGCGCGGCCGGGCGGCGCGGCGCGGCGGCATTGTGCCCAGTGAGTTATGGCGACGACTGTACACGCTATGTTTCGGTGACGGTGTAAACATTATGCAGTCGACTGTAATTATGTATTTATATCATTTTGACGTAGTAGCATATTTAGTTGTTTCTTCTTCTCTGCCATTCTGTTCTGCTGTTTCTAAGAACGTTGCTGTATTTGTCGCGAGCGTGCCGGTGATCCTAGAAGTGAAGTTTGTTTTCACTTCTAGGATGAATTCTACAATAATTACGTTCAACAAGATTTACATTTGCTTTTCGGGAGTTTATGTCAATCCAATATATTTTGACTTCTCCGTCGTCGTTATCGCTGTTAGAATTTTATTTTGTTAGGTCCACAGAAGTAGGGTCTTTATTCATGTACTATTCTTTTTTGTGATTAATTTTTGTATTATATCATATCGCTCATTTGCGACAAGAACGTGACAAAGTAAAAATCTCAATTTGTGATAAAACGCATTTGAAAGTTTAAAATTCCTGTAACTTTTTAATTATTATGTTTAGACTATTCAGCTCAATACAACATAACTTCAAGGTTTTCGTTTTTTTTTTATCAAATTGCATTCAGACCTATAGGTCGGTCATTAAATTTATTATGATTATTTATTTAAAAAAGGGTCCTCCTTGTTGCGGTATTCTTGTAAAAAATTTGCAGTATTGCAAAACAAACAGATATGTACCGTTTTTCTTGAAAAAAAATTTGAATAAAAATCTAAACCTTTACAAGTTATGTCGTATTGTTACGTTTTTATTGAAAATCTGTAATCTAAATGTATGGAACATTTTAATTAAGACACGTTACTGTCGTAGAAATCTCTGTATTTTGTTTTACAAAATGAAAGATATTTTAGCGAAGTTATTGTGTAACTTTCGCTGAAATACAAGTAATAATCACATTTAAAAAATATTATTATTATAACCAGACACTAATATCTGTAGTTTTACTTTTACTCACAACCGTTAGCAATTATCACGTTACCTATTAAATATTTAGGAATGCCATATTAGCATAAACATCACAAGCCTCTGCTTATCTTAGTAATATTAGGAAACTAATCTTAATTAGGTCTCACATAAATCAACAAAAAACATCTTGCACACTCTATATTTTTTCCCCTTCGAAATCAAATAAAAAGCATTATTAGTTCGCTTTGGTTCAATAACCTGTCCTTCATCATCGAGTTTGACATAACGATTTGCTGGAATGGCTTCTTCAACGGATGCAGCAATGAAACTCCATTGCTTCTCGATCTCTCCTAAATTCCAGTAATCTTTCAGTATTTCACGGCGTTGTTCTTCGGAAAAAAATTTTTGACACTTGAAAATGCAGGTTTCCTTACAGGGTTCTCTTAGTTGACGGGGCGGAACAGTTTTTTGTGATGCTTTTGATTCGTAGGACTGTCCTGCATTTCTTAACTGTTTAGTAATGTTTTTTTTTCCATTTTTCTTTATTCAGTGGTCTTTTTTTTCCTTTCTTCGTAGGTGTAGGGTCTTCATTTGTGCTAATCGGTACATCTACAGCCGGTAGTTGATTTTTAGGTGCAATTGCTTCATTAAATGGTCTTTTTTTTGCTTTATTAGCAGGTGTTGTTTCTTCATTGGTGCTCATCTGTACGTCTGCAGTCGGATATATATTTTCAGATACAAATGTTGGTGTTTCTCTTCCTGTGGGCACGATGCTTGCAATGGCATCCAGCATTTCTTGTCTCATTCTATCGTCATTTCCTGTCATATTTTGTTTAGCTGTGTTATCTATTTCTTCATTTAAAATCGTATTTTGCATTATATTTGTTGTGTTCTCAGTTTTTTGTTTGTCATCAGTCTGTATAGTACGTATATCAGTCTTATTAGGATTTTCGTTGTCGTTCATAATTATATCTTCATCTTCACCTTCACTAGAACTCTCAATTCTTCGTTGATCTTGAACTAACTCGTAGTCAGGATCCTTCACTGAGTCGTCAGAGTCTTCAATAATTGATGGTATTGATGATGAAGAAGTGCTGCTGCTCAAAGAACCAGTCGAGTCGCAACGAGGCCGGTTACATTGCAGTTGTTGTTCTTCCGGTGCTGCTTCACATGGTGAATGTTCATTAATTCCTCGGACAAGATTTACAATCTTCCTAGACCGTGATTCCATCTGAAAAATAAATTGTAATAAGACAATGTTTTTATCATTTATAATGCAACATTGTAAGCTATTCGTTGTAAAAATTTATTATTTTTTATCAAGAATGTGTTAACTTGAGATAACCAACATTAAGACCAAACATTTTGTACTTTTATTATCAACTGTAACGGAACATCTTAAATTAACCAACAAAAAATATTGTTTATTTCAGCAACAACGGTACAATCCTATGTAAACCATAGCATGCGATTACTATTTTTACTACAATAATGACCCACATACAAAATGTCCCGTTATAGCTGCAAAAATAAATCACTAAAAAAACAAAAAGCAGTATTTACCTTTCATCAAAACCGTGACACCATGAGCTGTTACGTTTTTGCCGCAATCGGGCAGCACTTTCCTCCTCAAGCGAGTGGCGACAACTGACGTGAACCGATCTTGCATTAAACTTAAGGGGGGAAAGAGATGGCGCTAAACCGATAGTCGCCGACCTTTTCCCTCATTACTCGGTCATTTTCGGCGCTAGAAATATCGCGTTTTAGCAGCAAGTAGAGCGCGATGCGCCGGATTCTACTGTATCATTATTCCATAACGATACATATTTTCGTTAACACGTTCTTGTCGCAAATGAGCGATATAACACTACCTGTCCTCTCCAGTATGATTCAATATATACATATTTATTTTATTTGTTTATGTATCTTAGCATTATGTATTTATTTAAGTATATATCTATATTTTATTCATATGTGTATTTTATTATTTTAGGTTAAGTTAGTTAATAGGCTCATAAATGCATTATTCTTTTCCTTTTCTCATTCTCATACACTATTGTCTACATTTCTTCTTCATTTCTCCTTTAGCAGGTCTGCTGGCAGAAATTTCTTAAGAAATAAGCGGTACCTTTGTACTCAAGTATTATGTTAATGTTAATTTCCTGTGCCGTCTACTGTGTGTACATAAATTGTAAAATAAATAAATAAATTCAGCTCCGAAATGCTTACTATTTGCTCTCTGAGTGTGGTTTCCTCTTTCATCTTTAGTAATTTATCTATTGTTGTCGCTGCATTTTCTAGATTTCCTAGATTGCAGCTGATCCAACCCCACTTAGGGTTAATTGAAAATATCTCATTTTCAACTAGAGTGTTCAAGGAAACAGCTTCTTGTGTGAATAATAGGAGCTCGAGTTTTTAAATCAGAATTTATTCTCAAAGGACAGACTGTGTTTAGGAAGATATGGCTAGAAAACGAAGAGATAGACACGTTTGGAAGAAGAAGATATGGTATGCTGATACAAATAAATTGATATAAGGACAGGAAAATGACGATGATAGACAAACGTCCATCAGTTAGTCACCCAGTGTGGATATGTCGTAGAAAGAAAAATTCGAAGACGCAGAATTGCTCTGCGGTCGACTGGTGTCAGTTCTTCTTATAACGTGAAGGCCAGTTTCCCAGTAGTGGGAACATTAGACTGGTAATTAATGAGTTATGCTTACGGTACATTGTTTCATAGAGATGAAAATTAATTCAAATGAATCTACCTATACATAAGGTCCCATTAAAATAGGTGGATAAAATTTCAGAAATCATTAAGACCACCAAAATAAGGACGATGGTAAAAAGAAAATAAGAAAAACGCATTTAAGTACCTACTCATAAAGGATGAGTTTGTTCTAGATTCTAGAGTGACGACAATTCATTATTTCAAGTAAAAAAAATCACTTTATTTAATGTTTTTTTTTTGTTTAGACATCTTTGGTTAGACCTACTGAACGCTGTGTAAAAATTTATCCACCTATTTTAATGGGACCTTATATTGAATTCAATAATCGTGGAAATCGAGTCCGACTATAAAGCACCGTATATCGGCCAGTACCACGCTCCAACAATAGTTGCCGCAACGCAGTGACATTATTATGCACACAATACAATGCAGCTTTTGTTCGCGCCACCGGCCAGTGTTATAAGCAGACGCATAAATCTACGCGAAACATTGGCGGAGTGTCGTAACATGCGCGGTTATTGTACGGAGGAGTTTACTGTTTAATGTGGAATGGGTTGCTGATAACGCTGATGTTTTGGTCATAGGTTAATGGAGAAAGTAGTGATATTTTTGACGTGATAACGTCTTATAATTCGATGGCCGGCTGCACGAACGAAAAAAGATGACGTCATGAGTCGTTACCTCGCTCTGAGGCGTTACCTCGCTCTGAAGCGTTACTTCGCTCTGAGGCGTTACCTCGCTCTGAGGCGTTCCATAGCAACGGCGTGTTAATTGTCGTTCCATAGCAACGGCGTGTTAATTGTTTGTTTATAGCAATGTAAGTGCTGTATTTTCTTATGACGTTGTCACGTTCAAGTATCGCCAGTAAACCGACTTAAGGCTGAGGCTACATTAGGCCGCGACGCGACCTGCGACACATGAGCGATGAAAACAAGTAAATGAATGCTCACGTATATGGCTACACCGTACATCAATTCAATTCAGTTCAAAAAAATTCGCTCTTCCAGTCGCATCGCAAATCGCTGCCTACTGTAGCCTCAGCCTTACAGACAACCGATTTTTTTTTATACTGAGTTGGTCACTAACATTATCATTAACACACGTCTTTTCAGCCCCAGCGATAGCTATATATATTACATCTGTTCTGCTCGCAATGTGGTTACCCACTTACACTTATGTTTAGCAATTCTTCGAGCTACTATGGTAACCTTGGTTCTATTGCGGATGTCTTAATTTCTGTTTGAATCACGCAAAGAATCTCTGAGCAAAGCCTATTGCCCTTTGGGTTTCTTTAAGTCTTCTGTAGATCTTATCTAATTAGTATTCTAAACATTCCTAAATAATGGCCTCAAAACAGTTTCGTCATTCACAAAAATTGCGTCTCAAAAGTTTCCAATGGCAAAAATATTGACTTAGTTCGAATATCAATTAGCACGGGGACCCCCCGATTACGGCTCAATCAAATATTTGTTGTATTGATTACGTTTTATTATATCTCAAAAGCCTTGATTCTATAGAATTTGCGTAATAAACACTTTACTATAAGTTTTTTAACGTAGCGATGTGTTCTGCATTTTAAATCATAGTAACAGATTTTCCGAATCGATCCTAAGGTTAAGCCGCACTTGCCTGTGTTGGTTCCTGGATGGGTGAACCGCTCATCACATACATAGTTTCCTCCGGGGCTCAAAAAACACGTTAAGTCTTTGACCGCATCTTTGAAAAGAAATTAACACGGAAGTTAGGCAGGTCACTTAATTCAAACCTCTTTAAATACTGCGCATTGGTTGGCAGTCATCATACAATCAATCGAAAAGATGGTCAGTTGCTCTATTTTCAATTGTATGGAAATCAGTAGGTATATAATATTCACGATATAAAACGGTTTAATGATCGCCCCTCTTATAATCCTGCATATGCCAAACATTGTTGATACACAATAAATAAAAAATAAAACCAAAAGAGAACAGCATCATTTACCAGCAGATGTCTATATTAATTCTACTTACATTTCAAAAGCTCTATTCATCTCTTTCACACGAATACAAAACACTATCCCCATCTCGTTCACACACATAATGAGATTCAAAATGGCCAGTATTCGCTTTATTGTAATTCAATAAAACTTGTTTGTATTGTATAAAAACTGTTCGTATTATTTTAATGAAATTTTTTTCGTGCGAGGGCGTACCTTTTATTAGAAAACACAAAAACGATTCACATTTTTTCTTTTCATACGATTTTTTCTTTAAGAACGATTTACATTGATGATTGTGTTCACTGAATTGGTTCACTTATACTCAGTGTCTTTTCAATGTAATCGTTTTTTACGGACGCTCGCGGGTTTCGATTACATTTTAATGGTCGCAGTCGATTTAATTGAATGAGTGTTCACTCGAGATGCTTTTGTGGTTTTTAAATTGACGGATAGCGTTCCATTTTTTGAATATTGAATAAAATCTTTTTTTTTGACGTTGATGACAGCTACCTGTTATTTTTTGGTTTACTTTTTTTATTTATTAAATAAAAGAGGTCACACATAAAAGGTTCAATTTGATTTAGAAATCACTGTTTCTACTTACTTATACCAACAACAGCAGCATATTGATCAGCGATTACAGAAAATGGTTTTTTTATTAGTAGATAAGTGTTATTATGCCATTTGACTGAAACAATTCCACTTACTAAAATTTTTACATTCTTTCATGCTCATGTAACGACTGGTGGCAACCAAAAATTTAACAGGCATGCTTTTGCCCAAAAGCTTCTAAATCTTTCTTTAGTACTCACTTACTTTGAAACTGTCCCCTCCAAAGACGTATGTTATTTTACCCTATTTAAAAAATCTAAGTAATAAACTCTAAATACCTACCATAAAGGCCTCCACAAAACTGCCTACAACCTCGCACCAATAAAAAAACCAAACCTATAGGTATCTATTAAACCCTTATTAAGGCGCCAGCCGAACCAACTCTCGATACCCCACGTCAACGTTTATACGTTAAAAAAACAATAACTTGGGCCATTAAATTGGTTCACGCCACTGCGCTGACTTGCTTTAATTGCGGCAACACAATGACTGGTACGACTTGTGCACACCCTGTATAAGTGTAGCCGGGAATTTATACATGCTGTATAATTATGGTTTTTGGTGGGATTTGAAGAAACTTTTCTGGTTCTAGTGATTAGCGATAATTTTTTTGGTTAGATGCTGATTGTTTAGTATTACCATACTAATTCATATTCACATCTTTCTCTGACAGTCTCTCTTTGTCTGGTACATCCATTCGTCTTACAAAACTATTGTGAAGTGTCTAACATCATTTAAAACAGTTTGTATTGGTGCACGAGTGTTTAGATCAAGTAACCCTTTAAAATGAAGAATCTTCATATTTTTTTTTATTTTATTTAATATTTAAGTATGTTTATCAGTTGTCTAGTACCCATAACACAAGCTCTGCTTAGCTTGGGACTAGATGGCGTTGTGTGATAGTTGTGGAATATTATTATTATTATTTGGTCCTTCGAGCCGGATTTATGTTGAAGATTATTGATGCAATCATCAGTATTATAAATGAAAGCCTCTCAATCACCATTATTATTGTCAATTTCAATTCCAATGGTTTCCATTTCACCTTCATTGCAACATCATCATCAGTTTTAGCCCCCACATCTATGTTAGTTTTCTTTCTTTTAACCGACGACGGTCAGTTACGTAGTCAAAGTTTGCCCTGGATTGTAACAACTGGAAATCATGGGGAGATGCTTTTGTCCAGCAATGGGATGACGGGGGCCAACAGTATCAGTATGTCATGCTGGTCTGTCCTGTGCGAGTCCCAAATATTCCAACACTTTGCCGTTTTTTTTTTTTTTTTTTCGGTTGGTGGAAAATCATCGAATAACCCCCCCCCGCTCTTGGGCAAAGCGAAGGGGAGTGTCAGACTTCTACTGACTAAAAACCAAACCCATGTTTCGCCCTTGTGTCGGAGCCGCGTTAACCTTTCGACAAACCACAGCCTCGACGGGAACACTTTGCCCTCATTTGAAGAAGGCAGTAGTTATTATTCATCGAAGTGGATAAAACACGCAAGCCTCATAACACAACATAAAGCATAATATTAAGCTTTACCGTCATAAGTAGTAACTACTAAATACCGATAAAATATTAAATTCCGGTGTCCACCCTATATAAACAGAAACCATTTAAAAACATTTCACCTTCATTTGTAAACCATTATTTCAAGTAAACCCACATAAAAAGTAAAACATCAGTCTGTGTACACCCCACCACTCAGTGTGCACGCTGGTTCGCCTTTTTTGTTCTCCGTTATTGTTTGAACTTTTGTTCTCGACTGTATTATTTTCTCGCAGCGCTGTGTACTTTGAATTTCGAAACGAATATGTTTCAGAGAAACGTTCTTTGTTTGTTTTTGGAATTCGTTTTTTAAAATTGATTCGTTATTTTTTGATGGTTCTGGAATAATATTTGAATGTGTTTTGTTTTTTGAAAATATGTTAACGTAAGCGTCAGTGCGCTAAAGCGTTGGTCAATAACTTCTTAAATGTGATGGTTGCTTCAACTAACAACCATGATTGTTTCTATTTAAGATGCTTTTTCTTCTGCTGCTGCCTCTCCGTACAAGAATTGACAGACTTTAATAAAAAGCGACTCTTTTTGTTACCATGACTTTGACAAAATTTTAATCTAACATAATTATCTAACCTATTCCTCTCTTTGTCAACAGTTCAGAAACGAGCTCGCATCACAGAAGTTTGCTCCAGTCCGTCACCACCAACAGAATCTCAACAAGAATCTAAAACCCCCGCCCCCACCCCGCCGCTAGCCACTCCACCCCCGCGCTCGCCCTCAGACCACGAACTGAACGTGGAAGAAGAACTCGAAGAGACAGAACCTTCGCTCACACCTGAGAACCTGTCAATGAAAGAACAAAGGGAAGAGGTACCAGTCAAAAAAGAAGAAGAAGACAAATGGGACAACCAGGACTTTAAATACAAAATGTTTAGACGGGAGAGAAAGGAGACAGAAACTGTGGCAGAAGATCCATCTCCGTATCAAAAATCACCAGTAGACGTACTAATAAAAGTATTCCCAAGACGCAGCCGGCAAGAAATCGAAGGTATCCTAGCAAGATGCAAAGGAGACGTGGTAGCTGCTATGGAAATGATGATCACAGGCGAAAACGCGAACCCGTACCAAGTGACTCAAGAGTCACCTCCTTATATGCAGTATCAGTCAAAATCTGCCTTCTCTCCTTTATCAAATCAGAGTTTCAAATTCTCCCCGTCGCGACGGTTTCTAACGCCTCCATACAGTGGTACAGGGTATCTTCCCACGGTGATCCGACCTCCTCCGGAATACCTGTCTTCGTTCATGCCACCTTCAGAACTGATGTATGGGCGACAACTGCAGGTACCTTCACCAGGAACCTCTCCCACTTCTGATAATACGAATAATGATGGGTTTTCTGATTAGTACTCGTATGACCTTGAATATTGGACTGTGCTTTAATAGCTTGTGTTTTGTGCCATCGTGTGGATCTTCAGTGATTTTACGAAATGTGAAAAACTGCATTATATTTTATTTAAAAATTCTAGTGATTTTTCTGTTTGTTTCTAGTGAAAGAGCAGCTGACGTTTTACGTATTTTAATTATGTATTTATAGAAGTTTATTTAAGTTCTGACATCAGACGGAATCTGAGGATCTGAGGAAAACTATGCGAGTCAGCATGATTCGGCACACACGGGGTCTCAAAGTACAGGATAGAAGAGCCTGCATGAACAGCTACCCCGTGAACAGATACATGGACATTTTTCATCGGTAATTAGACAAAGAATCAGGTTTTTCCTACAAACAAGCAATACCTAAACAGTCAAAATAAATGGGTACAGTGCTGTTAAAAAAAATACAATACGTGGTGACCATTTAACGATGAGATGATGAACGTTAAGTTCGACACACAAAATGATCATCCTGTATAAAAATTTAACGAAAATAATATCGTGTAAATTTTGTCCCCTGTTTGGACCGCAACCTACTAAACCCGAGCAAGTTTGTAACACGCCTTTGAGTCTGTAAAATATGGCCACAATTTATTGGTCACAAATTATGTAAAGATTGAAAGAAGTGACGAGAAAAAGAATTACCTAGATGAAATAAGAAATTTATTCACAGATTTATAATATTTAAAGTAGTTCTGTGTCTTCAACAATTGGAATACTTATTGTAAATATTTAAATGATTATGCTTGATTATAATAATAAATAGATTATCGGTAGTATTATTAAACATACGTACTTACTATTTAATAATAATTCAGAATAGTTAGCAGTAGTCTTTCTCAGTAGAATTGTAGGGAAATATAGATTGATTACATTTTAAAACTGTAGCGTGCAACGCTGTACAAAAATGTATATATTGAAAATAATACTATAAGTACTATTAATAATACTCACTCTCTAGATTTGGTTGTAGTTGAGTGTAATAATTATTAAACTATCCCTTTTTGATTACATAACTTTATTTGTGAAAGTAAGATTCTAATGATCTGCTGAATTTTTTTACTGTTTCCTTTTTATTCGCAGTAATAAAAATAATTAATAAGAAATAATAAGAATGTAAATAAATCAAAATTTGAATAGACATTCGTAGATCTGAGATAAATAACATAGTTTCTGAATAAAAATCAGTGATTTACTTTTTAAATAATATTACTATTTAGAGTGTTTAAGCAGCCTATTATTATTTACGCATACTTGATATACTAATGTAATAAAAATAATTGTAAAATTTCGATGAAATACTCTCTATTATTTAGTGTTCAATAGTTAGATAATAATATAGATAGAGGTAAATGTACATAATAGTAATAGTGAAATGTTTACCCGTAATATTTAGAGATGATATTAATTATATTGTAATGTAAAATAATAATAAATAAACGTGCTCAATAAATCATACTTGAATGTGTATTATTTTAGATAATTCCCAATTTTAAGTATGAATGTGGATGGGTGTACTCGTAAGAGTAGAGGTCTTGGTCTACCAAAGAAGCGATGCATGGATGAACTCTGTGAAGGATCTTCTTCTTCTTTACGTGTCGATGATCTCAATTATTATGTTAGACCATTATGTAGGCACCTGCACAGCTCTATCGCTTGCTTCGAGTAAATCCTGAAAGGTGCAAGTGGTTGTGCAGGCTGGGCAGGAAAGGAGGTGGCGCATATCCTGTAGAGGGGCCCCACATTGGCAATTTTTTTGGGATGGATCTAGGATACCCCATTTAGCCAGATTATATCTACAACGGCCAACCTGGGCTCGCAATCGGTTGAGAGATTTCCAGATTGGCCACTGCAGTTCATTTCCGGGCGGCAAGTGTTCTTTCGGGTTGATGAAATATGGAGGGGTTAGAAGGATGATTTGGCAAGAAAGGAGGTGAATGATGAGATGACGTAATAGAGAAGTATGGAAGAAGACAAGCTGCGCCGACCCCAAATCAATTTGTTTAAGGGCAAGAGAATGATGATGATGACTGCAGAAAATCTGAAACTGAACACAGACAAAAATAAAGTGTGTCCGTTTCGACTGCTCGGCCACTATGTCGTAGAAAAAAAAACTTATGTCAGCATTTCGAAGGAATTTGTAAAAGATGAACAGTGAAAACCGCAAATTCGAAGAGTCAATAATCAGAAAGTTATGTGGGTTTAACCGTGGCCGCGCAGTCCGCATGAATTCAACTGCGCGGCCACCAGTTCTCTTAAACGGAGCGTTGTAAAAGTCTAATTCCTTTTGCTAATCACTGACAGGATTTCGAAGAAAATGTAGATCATAAAAATAATGCCCTACTGTCTGTAGTTCACGACCTACATCACTCCAAAGTTTGGCCGCGCAGTCCGCACAAAGCGAACCGCGCGGCCACGAGTTTTTTTTAATAGACCTTACACGGAGCTTAGTAGAAGTCCCATTCTTTTTGCTAATTACTGACACCATTTCGAAGAATATGTAGACAGTATAAATAAATCCTATAATTAAGAACTACAAGACCTACAGAACTTAAAACCTATAATCGAAGGAAAAAATAGGGTGACCAAGATTTATAGTGTGTGAATCCAGGCTTTTTTCCATTTCAATATCATAGTATAAATATATCATCACTACACAATATACAAAGTCGCTTTTTCTGTCCCTCCCTATATCCCTATGTATAGATTTTAATGCGGTTCCTTCTATATACATATAATAAAACAGTAAAAAAACTGTGTCTGTACAATGAATATATTAAAAAAAAAAAAATTGAGGAGGGTTAAGAAACAGTAATAGAGCACGAATCCAAAAAAAAAAATCTGTTTGTTTGTCTGTATGTCTGTTTGTCTGTATGTCTGTTTGTCTGTTTGTTTGTACACGCTAATCTTCGGAACTACTCGACGGATTTGAATGATTTTTTTGTTGTTGTATAGTTATTAAGTCTGGGCAACATATAGGCTATAATTTATCTTGGAAACTTGAACACCTGATGCAGAACTGCAACAGACTAGCTTAACTATAAGAGATACAAAAATGGTACCATAGCAAAAATTGTTCTACGTGATGAGCATTTTCTGCTCAGAGAATAAATTTGAAGATCTGGAACACCTGATGTGGAACTCCACGAGCCCAGCTACACTATAACATATATAAGGTCCCATTAAAATAGGTGGACAAAATTTCAGAAATCATTCAGACCACCAAAATAAGGGCGATGATAAAAAAAATAATAAGAAAAACGCATTCAAGTACAAGACTACAAGTACTCATAAAGGATGAGTTTGTTCTAGAGTGCCGGCAATTTATTTTTCTAAGTTAAAAAAAAACAGTTTATTTAATGTTTTTTTTTTGTTTAGATATCTTTGGTTAGGCCTACTGAACGCTGTGTTAAAATTTGTCCACCTATTTTAATGGGACCTTATATAGGAATGACGTCTTAGCAAGAATTGTTCAGCCACTTGATGAGCACTCTCTGTTGTCGTATAAAATTTGAAGATCTGGAACAGCAAGTTTTAGAAATGTTGTTGTTATCGTAAGTCAGATTTTGTTTTTAAATTCTGATTGCAATATGAAAACGAACTGTGATTGTTGAATTAGGTGATTTAAAGTATACTTTAATAAAACTTTATCTACTTACAAACTTATAATTTTATGTTATATAGGTACATGATGTTGCTCTCGTATATCTAGTGTAGTTTTTAAATAAGCTACTTTTTTTAGCTTATATAGTTATGATCTTAATCGTTACAACAACGAAAATAAGCAATTATTTTTTAAATTGTAATTATAAATATGAAAACGAATTGTGATTTTTAAATTATGTGATTTATAGTTTATAGTAATATTATGTTTTATCTATTACTTAAGAAATGGAAATATAAATCAATCGATGACATTTTTTTCTTTATATCCTTTTAATTAGCTTCTCTACTCAATTTCAAACCAAAAGACTAAAACTATTTGCATGTTACGATAAAAAGTATAGAAATATACGTGACAATGAAAACGTCTTATATGGGAATATCTCGTCAGCGCATCGTAAATCATGGTCACCCTTCTTTTAACTCTAGTTACAGGGTATAAGTTCTGTAACTCGCGATTTTCAAACATTAGAACTTCATTCATGATGTTTACAAATTCTTCGAAATCGTATCAGTGATTAGCAAAAAGAAAGACACCTGTACCAAGCTCCGTTTAAGCTCCACTTTAAGAAACACGTGGCCGCGCGGTTCGCCATTACGTGAGTGTTGTGGAACGAGAAGTCCAAACTTTAGAGCTATATTTTTACAATGTATTTTTTCTTCGAAATCCTATCAGTGATTAGCAAAAAAACTTAGACTTTTACAACGCTCCGTTTAAGAGAACTGGTGGCCGCGCGGTTCTCTTTGTGCGGACTGCGCGGCCAAACTTTGGAGTGATGTAGGTCGTGAACTACAGACAGTAGGGCATTATTTTTATGATCTACATTTTCTTCGAAATCCTGTCAGTGATTAGCAAAAGGAATTAGACTTTTACAACGCTCCGTTTAAGAGAACTGGTGGCCGCGCAGTTGAATTCATGCGGACTGCGCGGCCACGGTTAAACCCACATAACTTTCTGATTATTGACTCTTCGAATTTGCGGTTTTCACTGTTCATCTTTTACAAATTCCTTCGAAATGCTGACATAAGTTTTTTTTTTCTACGACATAGTGGCCGAGCAGTCGAAACGGACACAAATAAAGTAACTGTTTTTCTTTAGAAATATAATAGAGTTCTAGTTGCTGTGTAGTAGCTACTTTATATAGGTACTCTTAGGAAACAAACAACACATAAAATTACGTGAAAATCATGGATATGGACCACCGTTTAAAAAGGTGTATCAGCCATCAAAGCTATCACTGAAATCAAATGGTCAATTTTACCTGTAAAAGCTCTCAAAGAAATGTCATCATCATCATTTCAGCCAAAAGGCGTCCACTGCTGGACATAGGCCTCCCCCAGGTGTCGCCACATTGACCGGTCCCGTGCGTCTCTCATCCAGCGGGTTCCCGCAACCTTGACCTGGTCATCGGTCCACCTAGTGGGAGGCCTTCCAACGCAACGTCTTCCGGTTCGCGGTCGCTATTATAGAACTATTCCGCGCCATAGGCCATCCGTTCTGCGAGCAATGTGAAGGCCCATTGCCACTTAAGTCTGGCGATTCTTCGGGCTACGTCGGTAACCTTGGTTCTCATGTGGATGTCCTCATTTCTGATTCGATCACGCAAGGAAACTCCGAGCATAGCCCTCTCCATTGCCCTTTGGGTGACTTTGAGCTTTCTGATGAGGCCCATTGTGAGCGACCACGTTGCGGTCCCGTATGTAATCACTGGCAACACACACTGGTCATAGACTTTCGTCTTGAGACACTGGGGTAAGTTGGACGAGAAGATACCGCGCAACTTCCCGAACGCTGCCCAGCCGAGTTTTTTTTTTTTTTTTAAAACGTTGCGCCACACTAGGAATTTCTCCTGTATCGTGGGTGCGTTCACAAACATTTAAACTCACATACACAAATACCCAGACCCGGAACAACTATCTGTAGGTCTTACAAATATTTGCTCCGTGCGGGGATCGAACCCGCGACACGCAGCGCGGCAGTCCATTGCTTGAGCTACTGCGCTAACCGTGCCGTCCAATTGTAGATTGAACAATTGCCAAAGAATTGTAAAAGTACCTAATTGGTTATAAAGACTACAATGCAACAACGCAAACTCAAAGATCGAAGATCGTCACTAACAAATGCTACTCAGTACGTAAGAGACAAAATCAGACGTCTCCACATGCTACATATATACCTATGTAAGTAGGCACACACACACTGCACCCCCATATGTCCGCACAATTCGTCTTAGTCCACAATGGCGTGTTATCGAGCGACGGACTAATTACTGGCTTCACTGGACAGAGACTAGGCTCACTGTGGTGGTATTGGTGCTAGATATATGATGTCGGTTGATATGTGGGACAAAGGTGCTATACTGTACGAGTATACGATTACAGGGATTACAGTCAGTGATGGTAAGAAATCGGTAAGATTTTAAGGAAAAGAAAGAAAAGTATTTTAAGATGTTGATTATGTAAAATGTCGAGGTTCAGAAAGACAACCGAAAATTTTCTCATCAGTAGAGCAGATTCAGCAATAATTAAAATCCCGTGCAGCGATGATTTTCGTTGTATCGGTGATGGTTTTTTTATAGATGAGTTGGGATTGCTCGTCTGCAGGCTATTGTAGTTGTGTACAGTTTAAGTAAGGCCTAGTATATACATACCAATCAATCAATAGTCCTTATTACCAATTCAATTTTTTTTATTTATTTATTTATTTACCACTACTTATAGCAACATCACAGACAATACATCCAATACGATGCTATAAGACACAATACTAATTAAAAACGTAAAATTAAATAATTAAACTATTGCCAAATCCGTAAAACATGACAAAGTTTATAGTTGCACCCCATTTTCAATAACTATTTGTGCTCTTTGGGTTTTCGGCAGGTTTTGCCCAAATAAATCTTCCGATAACATGATAATATTAATAATACGCGCGGCTCGTGACATAGGAGCAAACTTGAGTAGGTTAGTCCTAGCCGCTGGCACGTCTAACAATGTGGGGCGGCGGCGGCGGCGTGCTCCCACGCACCCGTCCGGCGCGCGCAGCCGCAGCTCAGCCAACACCTCGGGGTGATGCAGCAACCCTAGCAATATACTCGCCACGTACTTCACTAACGCAACGTCTCTTCTTACTGCCAGCCTGGTGTACCCTACCATGCCCAGGACGAACAGACTTGGGTACATCAGGGGATAAAATGGATAAACTCCGTACTGTTTATAGTAGAGAAATCTACAGAATTTATTTTGCAACTTTTCCAACATGAGGCTATATTTTGCTTCATGTGGATTCCAAATAATTGCATTCGTTTCTAAATGACTTCTCACAAGTGCATTATATAAAACCCTGACAGCAGCAGTATCAGTGAAATCCTTACACTGTCTTATGATGAAACCAAGATTTCAAGAAAAGGTCATCTAATCCCACGAAAAATTCACAGCACATCCAATTTTCCACATTCAAATTCACAACCAACAACTGACCACTTAAAACTCTATCAAAATTGAAACCAGAAAAAACAATATCACATTGACAGCTAACAACTTGAACCAAACCATCTTGATACTTGTCACTCAACCCCCTATTCGCTTAGCAACTCGACGTCAGCGGTCACTAAGCTGACGTCAACTCGACGTCGACGTCGCCACAATGGCGTCACTCGTGCGTCGAGAGGACGTATGGACGTCTGCGGGACGTATTGTCCGATGCAAATTGGATGATAGGAAGGCAAGGATCGAAGATTGTCGTTTGTTTTGCGTGTGGAAGACGGATGTCTGCAGTTTGGGGACTGAGTGATGATGATCTTGTATAACATGAATGCCAATTAATGACGGTTTTGACATTTTGATGCCCGTATCTAGACAATCGGCAGACGGGTTGTTTCATTAAAAAAAAAAAGACTGGTTGTTTCAGCTAATCAGAAACAACCAACATCACTGCGCAATTTGATGTTAGTAATGACCTAGCTAGGTCCTGCCGGGGCTGCGAGATGTTCGAAAGAGATACCGGGCGCTCGAACATAAAGGGCTAAGAAGGAACATGGGTGGTTTTTAGTCAGTAGAAGTCTGACACTCCCTGCCGCTCCGCCCAGAGCTGGAGGAGTCACTTGGTTGTGGAGGTCAGATAGGCAGTCACTCCATGTAAAATACTGGTATTCAGCTGCATCCGGTTAGACTGGAAGCCTACCCCAATATAAGTAGTTGGGGAAAGGCTAGGCTGATGATGATGATTATGAAATGATATTGAAAAAAGCGGCTGCTGGAGTCGAGTTCGTTTGTCAAGTCGGGTAAAGTGCGTCTTCCATTAGGAATTTACAGAGTCTGGATTCTGGAAGCTGGATTTGAGCAAAGTTGATGAGAAAAAAATGTACCTTGTGAATTCTGAAAACAAAATGTGGGTGAATATCAGGTATACCTCTGCCTAATTCTTGGGGGATTACAGGCGTGCTGTTACGTTATTTCTTTTTTTCTAACGTTTCAACATTCATCTCTCACGCCCATAACAAACCATTAGAAATTAAAAACTTAAAAAAAAAAGTTTGCAACTGAC
The DNA here is from genome assembly GCA_949316265.1 of Diarsia mendica. Lineage (NCBI taxonomy): Eukaryota > Metazoa > Arthropoda > Insecta > Lepidoptera > Noctuidae > Diarsia > Diarsia mendica. The sequence continues at coordinate 532,909 of OX438910.1, forward strand.
AGCCGAAACTCAAATTCAAAAACAGAATCAGAATGCAAACGTCACAATACATTAGCAACTCGCGTTCATTTGATCTGATTACGGCAGAGCGTTCGGACGCCACGCGACCATTCCAGGGCGAACTATTATTTCAATTTAACCGCTTTTTAATTCATTGTTTGTAGGATTTTAAATAGCGGGGGGTGGTTTTAAATAATTATTGTAGATTTTTAAAGTCCGTGGGAATTGGTTGTGGATTATTTTGTTGGTGATTAGTGGCTGGATTATGTATGGTAGATTGAATGAACTTATGTTTGGTGTTGTTTAGTATAGAAGGGAGGAGATGCTTAATTTGCATTTAATGTTTTATAAATAACAAGCTGAGCAACGGTTAATAAAATTGCGATTTTAAACTAGTAAATCCCGGTAGTACTTTGACGGGATTTGTCAGTAAAGCTATACATGACCGAATCTTATTCCATTCATCCATTTTGGTGCTAAGATTGCGGAGGTCAAATAGGCAGTGGCACTATGTAAAATGGGTCCCCTATGTTGTTTCGAACGCCGCTGTTGCGACGCACGCTGTTGCGAATATTTTTTTCCACTGCCTCACGGGTTCGAAAGCTCATGGACTCGAATGAAGTAGTCGCGAAAGACGCTGTTTCGAAAAACATTTTCACTGCCTCATACGCTCGAATGCTTGTGATTTCGATATCAGAAAGGGGTGAAAGGCATAGTATAGATTTGATTTAAATATTCTAATACGTCCTGCCTACTTCTGATCTCCTGGTAATTTGTGGGACTTAACTAAATAAGTGATTTAAAAAAAACATGCTTGTGATTTCGATTTATTTAGTCATAAAGTTTACAGAAAAATATTTAAGCAGTAATTAAATCATTTAATATTATTATTAACAAAGTAACAAAAAATATTAGTACCTCAACTGTAAATTATTTTCTATGAGTAGGTAGGTATTTAGGTATTTTGTGTTATGTAGTAGCCTACATAACACAAAATCTGTCTGATTTTATAAAAAATTGTCTAGGTAGTACATAAGTGGTATAGGTAGTAAAGTCCCACAAACTACCAGGAGAACAGAAGTAGGAAGGAGGTATTGAAAACTGGAATGTTTTTTTTAAATAACTATCTATACTATCAAACACGGCTAGGAATGACATGGGTACAAGTACAAGATGTACGAAACTAAAAATGTTTCCTTCAAACAAGATGCTACGCCGTAGCCGCGTAGCAGTTTCGTAGCACTTTAAGACGGTTGGTTGAGAAATGGATTTTTTGTTTTGATTCGATTGTTCTATACTTGTTTTTGTTATTCTGTCTTCCTCGCTTCTTCCTGTCTTCTACTGTATCGATGGTCTAGGTGGTTGCAAGCGTTACTGCTGATCAAGAGGATCTGGGTTATGGCAATAGGCACGCCCCCTGGGCCACAGGCTGTTAATATGACTATTGAAATGTGCGTATACTATTAGGTACACCTCTGCCTAACTATTCAGGGATAACAGACATTTATGTTATGTTATTCTTTACAAAATATGTACATTATAATATTTTAGGACGTAAAAGATTAAATAAATAAAAGTCATTTCCTCACAATTTTATTTCTTACTTTTACATAAACCCCTCCATTAAAATCGGCCATAATTCAATACTTTCTTCAAACTTCGCTATCACTATTACAATAAGTTCCACTAGAGCGAGACGAACATACCACTCCGCAACACGAGTGAAAGAGAGAGAAGATCCTTTTGTAAAAGTTTCATCCCCTACAATAGAGTGAAGATGGAAAATTGTAAAATTTTAACGATTAACCGCTAACTGTGGTTACTGGATCAGAAATACTTCGGTTAGAAGTTTTACTCTTCACGCTTTCGGTAAAGGGTAGGGCAGGGATGGTAAGGGGTTCTTTATAGAGGTCCCATAGATTTGATATTAAGGTTATGAGTGAAAGATGGTTAGCTTTAGCCCTATGGGTATCAGTAAGTGATTACTAGTCTTATTCAGCTTATGCTCGCGGCTTCGCCCACGTTTTGTTCGGTAATTGTCCCACGGGATCATACAGTCGAACAAGCTAATAAGTATACAGGTAGAGTTTTTTAAAATTCTAGTACTCTGAAAATATTGATTGCAATTATGTTTTATAAAGCGTTGCTCATTAAGTAACTGATGTCAAACGCTGTATCGTTTGGAATCAGTCTCTAAATGTATCTGTATAATCTTAAAAGTAAATACAAGTTAGCTGGCTATGTATACTTATTAGCTTGTTCGACTGTACTACCGGGATAAAATTTTATCTAATCTAAAAATAATTTCATTCTAATCGGTTCCGCAATTCCTACTTGATAGAGTAACAACTATCCATCCATCTATATTCTTATGTTAGTTTAGATGGTTAAGTAATATGCAGGCAAATCTACTGAGATGCTTCTATTACTTAACTCATGCATGACTCCAGGAGGTACTGAGAAAAGCCTTTCTTTTTTTGGACGTGTGGAAAATCATCAAATAACCCCTCCTGCTCTTGGGCAGAGCGAAAGGGAGTGTCAGACTTCTACTGACTAAAAACCACCCATGTTCCTTCTTAGCCCTTTATGTCGAGGCCGTGGTATCTTCGTGAACAATCCGCAGCCCCGCCGGGCACTGAGAAAAGTCTCACGGTATATTTCAGTTACGGTAATCGTACCTACCCAGGATCTGGAATTCAACAGTCACAAGACTAATCAGTAGGGGTGTTCGGTTAAACTTTTTGTAAGATACTTCCTCCGTGAATGATGGAAAAATCTTGTGGTATTAAAGTATAGTTTGTCCTATGTGCAATTTATGGCCATAAATTGCACTTATCAGAGAAGTTTGTGGACGGATAAACATACATACATACATACATTTAAATCCGTTTAGGTGTAAAAATGTAAAAGACTGCAAGAGTTACCATCGCATTTACAACAGGTAAGACCTATTAGAATGGATATTGGATACTTGTGTTAGTACTGAACCATTAGTATCTCCACCAACACAAGTCCTACAACTGGTAGGTACACCCCACCCCACAAGTTAGCCAGCCAATCTAACCGTATACAAACATTTTAATTACTCAAACTCTGCCCAGTGTCTACTGCAGACGTAATAAATACGAATTAAAAACAAAAACAAAATGTCCGCGGGGTTAGACCACGGAGGGGGGGTATGGAGGGGTAAGGGGGGTTCGTGCGGCCGGCGGGAGGGGGGGAGGTGTTTCAATAATAAAAATAATTACCGAGTGAGTGTTAGTGACAGCGGTGGAACGGTTCAGAAGTGTGGAGTGGGTTTCATGGAGGATACTATATTGTGTGACCATTTCAATAGTGCCGTGCTAAGTATAGCCCATTTGTGCCACTTGCCGAAAATCTTCGACACAAGTTGCTATGGCTGACCTGGAAGTCTCTAAATAGACTTCGGACACATTTGGCTGAAGCAAGGAAAACCTGTTCAGGTGGAGATTTATAGATGACTCTGCCCTGGAATGTAAATGTGGTCTTATCCCACAAACTTGGTATCGTATCCAGCCTGTCCTGTACTTGCACATCACAGGAGCTGATGGAGGCTACTGAAAGGTAGTGCCTGTCTGTAGCAACTAGCTACTTACTAGTTTCTGTTAATTTGTAGGATTTTAGGAGATACGAAATAGAAAGAAGTAAATGATGCCGTGACGTCTAACAGGAAAGAATGAATGAACGAAACGTGTTACGCTGACCTCAAGTAAAAACAAGAGACAAGGACAGGATGATAATGACTTTTACAGGATGAACTCAGCCTCAGTGCTTCTACAGTGGCAACTCCAGAAAAAAAATACGAGTTGCGTTGATATTAGCTGAGTGAAATGTCGACTTATTTTGTTTTAAAAAAATTGTGATCCTAGCTGCAACTGAAGAAAAGGCACGCCCACGGGTTAATCTGGTGCAGTCATCGCTCAGTTTACGTTGCATTATGGTGAGATTGGTGCTACACATTATGAATCACTTTGTTACCCAAAAGAGAAAATGAGGTTGAATTTGAATATCGAAATACTCATCTGCATCAATCTTCTAGCCTTATCCTAATTTATTTGTTGTCGGCACAGCATGTCTTTTACCTCCATACTTCTCTAATACTCGTCATTTATGTCACTTAGTAGTCACCTCTTTCTAGTCAAAAACAAGTAAATTATATTTTATTGTGCAGCCTGTACTTTGTCGTCCACTAATAAATAAATAAGAGAAGAATAGAATAAGTTAGAATCTAAGATCCATAATTAATGTTATGTCCATATCTTCACATATATTTCTTTTGCTGTGCCCATGATCGTTTCATGAAAAATTGAATTGAAAAATTGGGTACTACCTAGGTAAGCCTACATTGTAGAATGCAATGTAGAATTGAGCATTCTCAATGCTCAATTCGCAACAACGCAAACACTGTGTTGTCAGACCCGGTTAAAATCAGTTAATCAAGAGCCGTCTCCACACTTTCCCACCCCTTTCAAGAGCGGCGCGAATATAAAATGTGCGAGCCGCGCGCCACAAGTATTGCGAATTAATCGAAACACCAATACAATCGAGTTCACCCCCTTTACCCCGGAACATCCCGATATTACCCCGGTTATACCCCTTTATTACCCTTTAGGAAGGCGAATGCTTTAGGCATTGATATTTGGTGATCTTGTCTTTACAAGCATAGAGGTATACTATGTTATGTGTTCCGAGTTCGATACTAGAGGGTCAAACGTTTTGAAGCGTTTCGTGCTGCTGATGTGCTGATGCTAGTGACGGTACGTTTGGCGCAGTGGCTCAAGCAATGGACTGCTGCGCTGCGTGTCGCGGGTTCGATCCCCGCACGGAACAAATATTTGTAAGACCTACAGATAGTTGTTCCGGGTCTGAGTACCTATTTGTGTATGGGAGTTTAAATGTTTGTGAACGCACCCACGATACAGGAGAAAATCCTAGTGTGGGGCAACGTTTTAAAAAAAAAAAAAAGTTACATGGCATTTTAATCAGTCATTTCGCACACCGCCATCTGATTTCCATAGCGGCACGGTTGGCGCAGGGGCTGTGAGATTTCCGCAAGGAACAGATATTTTTGTATTGCTATGGTATACGTTATTAAGAGATTGATTTGAATCTGTACCAGTTCTAACATAACATCACGCCTATAATCCTCGAGAGGTTAGACAAAGGTGTACCTAATAGTACATGTACATGTTGCCAGTTGTGTTTCAGTCCCATGAAATAGGGGGCAAGCCTATTGCCATCAATCGCGCACAAATCCAGATTCCGTGGATGTTACTGAGAAATTCCTCATGGAAAAACCCCAATAAAATTTTACCTGACTCAGGCATTGAACTCAGGACCTTAATGCTCATGTCGCGCTTGCCACCACTAAACCAACGAGGCAGAAGTTAGACTTTATTTCTCAGAAAATTCAAAAGTAACAAATTACGCGAAAAAGTTTCTAAATACGAAACCCAATATCTATTTCATTGCGGTCATTAAATCCACCACAATTTCTCCTTACAGTGTGCAACCTAACAAAAAACCCAGACAAACGAGCGCTACCGAGTAGTTAAAACGTCACAGAAACGTCATTTGAAACCATTCGAGTACTATCAATTACTATTGTGCAATCATTTTATGAATAACAACCTTTTTGTACAAAAACTTTTTTTTGTCCTATGGTTTTATTACCAACTTTTATTTTGCTTGTGTTCAAAGCCGTATTTTAAAAGGTAATAGAGTTTATTTTTCTGTTAGTTAGCTGCATGGTTAAATAGTTATTTTTTTGGGCCTGTTCTACACCCTCTACTTTTAAATAAATAAGGTTGAATTTTGTTTAATTTAGCTGTACACAAAATCGTTTTTGCGTGGGTACAGATAGAGTTGAAAGTATTAATTGTTGGTTATTTTTTCAATTGATATTTTTGACATGTGAATAGGGGTTTAAAAAAAGAGAATATGTTTAGAACCACACATTATTAGCTTTTGTATTGATTTGATAATACTCTGGTAGCTAAACATGTCAATTTGTGAATGTAGGATTATTTAAATCGGTGTATTGAAATGTAAACTAGTTTATTTGTTGAACTGTTCATTGGCATTCTGCCAATGAACAGTTCAACAAATAAACTAGTGGTTTGTCTGGGTTAGGTTTCCGTGTGCCTTGTGTTTGATATAAGCTCTTAATTACTTCTCTCTATAATCTAAAATAGGGAACCTTAACACCAGTGTTACATGGAGTGACTGCCTATGTTATCCCTTCAATCATTAGTAAGACTGCTTCATGTCGGGCTTTAAGGCCAATAGCTACCTGTAACGACTGCCAAAAATCTACAAAACACACCAGAACCTTGATTTCCGAGACACGGAAGAAACTCGGTATGTAATGAATGACTGGTCGGTCCCCTCAACTGATCAACCTAGGTGTGATTGACCCGAGACGTTGTTCAAAAGATTTACTCACTCATTCTATTCCTAAAGGGGCAATTTTTGCTACGGAGCCATAGTAATGGATTGTTGTTTTGATTATTTAAGTAATAAAAAAATTTTGACGATTCCTTAGCAAAATAAAGTAATTTGATTACTTAAAGGGCTTCAAAAAACCTTGCAAAGCTGTTTAAAAAAATCTGCCTCAAAAATTTGAAATGTAACAAATCAGCTAGCCACCTAAGCGTACGGAAACAAATTAGGGCGAAACCTCACGTGCGTCCGTGCGACCGCGCGGATAATCGCAAATTGTGCAAACAGCCCGTCTGAGGGGAGCCTTCTGCGAAGATCAAGTGTCGACAGATTTAATTCTGTTAAAATCGTGCGATTTTTTTTGCCTTGTGTTTGGACTTGAATTGAATTTTAGGAAGTGGAAACATTTTTTTCTACGTCTTTTTTTCGTTTTAACAATAGTAGTGTAAGATTTGCTTTAATTTGTATGTGTGAATAGCCTTTACATTAATGCCCATAATAGGCCACTATAACACCCGTCTTTTGTTTTTGAAATATAATGTTCTAGAAGGACCGTTATAAATCAGAAAACGGTCTAGAAATATCATATTATAATGATATTTGATCCTTTTAGTTTGAATATGCACTATGGGATAGACAATATATAATATACTAGCTTTTGCCCGCGACTTCGTTCGCGTGGAATAGTGACTTCCGGCAGATTTTTGGTTTATCTCGCGAAAAAAAAAAAAACTATCCTATGTCCTTTCTCAAGTTCCAAACTATGTCTGTACCAAATTTCATCAAAATCCGTTCAGCCGTTTAGGCGTGAAAGAGTAACAGACAGACAGACAGACAGAGTTACTTTCGCATTTCTAATATTAAGTATGGATATGGATACAATATATTATATAATATGGGATTTCGTATTACCCAGTACTAAAATGTCTCGACGAATTTTCATTTGTTATTTTAATTCGAATTTTACTTCAATTTTTGTATGCGTACATAATACATATGCTTGAGCAAATAAATATATCTTATTTATCTGGGTGTTGCAGTTCAATTAGGCAGTCGCTCCGTGTAAAATACTAGTATGTATTCTGTTGCATCCGCTTAGACTGGAAGCTGACTTGGACGTAGCAGCTATTTGGTTATCAGACGATGATGACTCGTATTTTAAGATTCAATGAGGTAAGATCCTTTTCATTTTATTTAAAAAAAAAAACTATAAAATGTATCGCTTCGCAAAAATACAATGTATCTCTATTTTACAAAATAAAACACAAATGTAACAGGTTGCAACATAAAAATATTTCGGTTTCTATATCACATTGCTAGTATCGATTCCCATGACGATTACTATCACGATTTAATCGCCAAAGGGATATGTTTCCAAAAAACACACAGAATCCGCCCTCACAACCATTGTATCAAAACCGAAATCCACTTGTTGGTACAATGGTTCACCAACATTGGACAAAGCTAAACCAACACTTGTACAAAGCATTACCAACATTTGGTCCAGGACAATTGGGCTAATGTCTATGAGATCAGGAGATAGTACACAATGGATACAAAAAAGGATGAAATTGTTGTATTTTGGGGGCGTTTTAGAAACCTTTAACTTTTTAAGACTTTCCTTTCTACTGTTTGTTGGTTTTGTCGTTTGTTTGTGTTACGTAGACAACTATGTGGGTTATTATGGGAAAGGAGTAAGCGAATGCAATTTGGAAGTGACTCTGAAGTCCGGGGCGTGTCAGGTTTGGATGGGAAGCAGATGCGGCTGGTACCAGGCCGAGTTGATGTTCTAGTGTCTCTAGTGTCACGTTCAGGCCATCTACCGATCAGCCTTGACATGTATAATACCAGATTTGTATCTAAAAGAATAACCTAACACAACTATTTAAAATGTTTTTATTACGTTCCCCTGCTGGCACATAATTATATAGATCTAAGCGTTTGCATCTCTATTTATTAATTTGGTACACTAACAGCAGTACATGTTAAGAATTAATTTGTAGCAAAAACATCATTCGAAAAATCATTTAGTTCTCAAAAGCAAAGTTTTCCTTCCATGTCTAATAAAACTGCGACTCAGTAAGCCAAGATTAGTCAAATAATAGGTAACAATAACATTACTAAAAAGCCTTTAAAGACAAACAAACAGATACACCTCACAAAACCAACAAACACACCACCCTTCTTTCACAAACTTACAAAAACCACCTTTTTACTCCAGACCGCCTGAAGCGACAGACACTTGTGTTGTATTCGTCCATATCTAACCGATATCGGTTACTACTCCCACGAGTTGCGCCCAAAGGATTGCGTTGTGCAGGTGGTGTCCCACGACTTGTGGGACAATTGATCAGGCTTGTTATTGTTAGATCTTGATAAGAAAGTTTGTTTGGGAGCTTTCTTCATAGGTTTCCGATCTGTGGGTCTGTTGAAAGGGCATTACACGTCGCATCAACAGGATATGAAACAATGTCCTGGTGTTTGTATAACATAACAATAACATCACGCCTGTAATCCCCGAAATGTGCTATAAAGAGAGATGTACCTAATAGTACACCCACATTTCAACAGTTATGTTTTAAATCCCATGTAATAGAGGGCGAGCCTGTTGTCACTAACCAGGCTTAGATCCAGGCTACGTGGCGTGTACTATGAAATTCCTGATGGAAAAATTTAATAACACCGACCTGGAAACCACACCTGGGTTCTGGATCAGAATCGGGTTTGCGACCACTAGACCAATAAAAAAAAACAAAACTTTTTTTTCGGACATATTTGGTCCATAAATTTGTTAGTAGCGACTTAAAACTATGTTACATTTGTAAATTAGGAGATTACAACTTTAGACAGATTTAAAACTTTACATTAAAACAAATTGCATTAAAAAAATTAAAACTTTACAAACTTTACTTTTATTTTTTTGTTTCCAATGAGGCAGGTTGTTTGTAAAACCTAAATTGTCTGAGGACCTGCCGCGATTGTCGAAAGGTCGCGGTCTAATAGAGCAAACAGGTATTGAGGAGACGTTCTCAGTTGGTTGCCAATGAGCTGAGGAGATGGTAGTATGCCGCAATTTGAAATGGAATATTCCCCTCTAGCCCTGTCCTCCGGGGTGACAGATGGGAATTGTCTTCCCAGTTGTCACCGGGGTGATAGGCTGCAGTGCTGCAGTAGATTACAGTAGGCTGAGATGATTGACAGCCTTACCATACGAGTTACAAACTGTATTTGATTTCAAAGTGCGCGGATCGTGAACGTTTTGTTAAGTAATAATCTAGCGAAATCTAAGTGTCTGAGGAATAGTAATTCCACTCTCAGATTTGTAATTCTTTAGACGTAAGACGAGCCCATCAATTAGGTACAAAACTCTGGGTAGTTACTGCGAAAATCCTTGAAATTGAAAATCACAATAACAATCTATAAGGACATCATACTGAGTGGACGTTATGCAACCAGTCGACCGCGAAAGTCTTGACAGAAGCATTTACTTTTAAAAATAAAAACGCAGTATGTCCTCTCTTATATTCCACTCCCAACTGAGCTTTTTAGTAACTGATATTCAAGCAATTATCTCAATTACTTCTGCTCGATCTCCCTACAAAGGTATAACAATTAATCAATAAACTTCCAAACAATGCCAACTGCATTCGACCCCACAATACAAGTCGCCACACGATACCTATTGACTGCATTCAACTCGAGCACCGTTACGAGAACACTACACATTGTTTTATTATTTCCTTTATTTATTCACTATACAATAATGGTACTCCAAATAATTGTTATTGAATTATTTATTTTTGAAGCTCGATTTTAGTTCTTATTTTGTATTTGATAGAGTTTTTAACAGTGTTTTAGAACGGCAATAAAAATTAAAGCACTTACAATAATTGTTTCATGATTTTATTTGAAGTGACCTTTATTATTTACAGAATAAGGTTATTATTAGTTTGTGAATAGTTATTCAAGTTATAATCTTTTAGTTAAAAGGTGGTTATTGTTCGTTTATTGTTAAAGGCGTGGCTACTTTAACCGATAAGTATTAGTTTTATAAATAAGAGATTTATTACTAATTGGACCCCTTGTGGTTTTGTTAACGTACTTATAATACGTTTAAAAACGATGCGGTTAAGTGAAAGTGGTTAGAAAGCTGCATTTAAGCGACAATAATAGGTAATTTGATAATTAAGTATACTGTATTGAGTTCTAACAGATTAAAATTGAATTAAGCCGAAAGAATAAGTCAAAGAACTGAATCATTCACAACGGACGCTAGTCCGATATAACATAACATAACATCACGATATAGGTACATAACATAACATCACGCCTGTAGTCTCCAAGGGGTTAGGCAGAGGTCAACTTAAGGACGCATTTACGATTGATAAGTCAAATCATTACTTTTTTAAACAAAAGTATGTTTATTAAATACAATGCTTTGTATTTTTAAAATGTTTTTGCTGCTTATTGTAGATAGATGTGCAAGGTACAATTCTTAACTATAAATATAATTTTAGATATGTCCAGTTTCTCAATAAATGTACCGAAGTGAAAAATTTTTACTTCGGTACATTTGTTTAAAAAAGTAATGATTTGACTTATCAATCGTAAATGCGTCCTTAATAGCAAACCCACATTTCGCCAGTTATTCGCGAGCCTATTGCCATCAACAGTACCAGTATCCGGTCTCCGTGGGCTACTGAAAAAAATCCTGATGGAAAAAGTCAATAGCCCGTCCCAGGAACCGAGGCCAGGACCAACAAGGCAGTCAAATACAATACAAAATTAAGAGACGTAAAAACGTTAAAAAATGTTTGGTTAAGCATACTATAAGGTACCATTAAAATAGGTGGACAAATTTTAACACAGTGTTCAGTAGGTCTAACCAAACATATGTATATTTAAACAAAAAAAAAACATTAAATAAATTGTTTTTTCTTTTACTTTAAATAATAAATTGCTGGTACTCTAGAACAAACTCATCCTCTATGAGTAGGTACTTAAATGCGTTTTTCTTATATTTTTTTTTACCATCGTCCTTATTTTGGTGGTCTGAATGATTTTTAGAAATTTATTTATAATTTGTCATTTGTCCACCTATTTTAATGGGACCTTATAGTATGCTTAATAAATATATAAAAAATAAATAACAATAAATACCCCTTCGAACCGGAAATAAATCTTATTGAAATCGAAGACTGACTAATTGCTAGGTTAAACCACAATAGTTTCAAACTATAAATACCATCGTATTGAACAACTCACTTTCTCTGTGACAGGAAAACAGATTACCGATCAAACTTTCGATTTGTACACATTAAACTCCCGTATCGTTATCATTTATGTTAGCTAGGGTTCCACGATTAAAAAAAAAAACCAGACTGAAATAGATCCCTTTACAATTCCATTCCATACAAAAGTATGTCCCTCAGTTAACACACGCGGTTTATGGACATTTAATGAGGTTTATTTAAACTGAAAACATTTTTCATTTTTATGTTTAATACTCGAGGGGTTTGGCGCTGATAGTCGAAATACAGGCTCTGCCTAGTTCGGCTACAGATGACTGCACCACTTACAATAAGTTCAACCTGCCTGTTAAAATATTATGTAAGCTATGTCTAAGTTTTCTTTGAATAAACATTACTATATACTATTAATAGCTCAAACGATGGGGCACTTAATATCGTGCCCTGTGTGTCCTGCTGGTTGTTCACTGCAGGAACTGATGGACGCTACCGAGAGCGCCAAACTAGTAGCCTAATTCTGGGCCGACACAATTTAGATTGCCATCACACACTAAGAAGAAGAAGAATAGCATGGTGTACTGCTTGCTCCTTCAGAGCTACTGGGAACATTTTATGTTAAGATAGTTATTGATAGTTCTTACAAGTACGGAAAGGAGTTTTTGAAATACCATAATATCTAAAGTGCGGACAAATTGTAGACCGGCTGCGGGCACTAGTATTTATTTGAAAGTGTCCGTGTTCGCTATTTGTATGTACCGGGGTGTGACCAAATCTCAAACAGCTATGTTATAAATACGGCATGCAGAAAAGGTTGTTTGAGTGAAAACTTAATTTTATTCATTCGACCTGGAACTTCAAGGTAAGTATACCTTTCATCACCATCATCGTTTCAGCCGAAAGACGTCCCCTGCTGGACATAGGCCTCCCAAAAGTGCCACATCTTTGACCGGTCTCGTGTGTCTCGCATCCAGTGGATCCCGTTAACCTTCATCAGGTCATCAATCCACTTAGTAGGAGACCTTTCAACGCAAACGTCTTCCGGTTCACGGTTGAGACTTCAGAACTTTTCAGCCCCATTGGTGATCCGTTCTGCGAGCAATGTGCCCTGCCTAATACCACTTAAGTCTGGCAACTTTTCGGGCTAAGTCGGAATACGTTGTATGCCTACGATCATACGGAACCTTTAGCCACCTACATTTTCTCTCCATTTTAGACAAAACATCTCCAAAACAAGGCTACTGTCATTTAATACCACCATCCTATCAGCTGTTCACCGCAGTTTTAATTGTATGAATAGATTCCTTTCATACAATAGCAGGTAGTACTTATACTTGCGATCAATTGAAACCCTTTGCCTTTTCGGAGTGTGTTAGTCTTGGGTTTAGAGCTATTAATGTGTATTGAATGACATGGTATCTTCAGTTCTTTTGGTTAAGTTATTTTTAAAGTGATATTTCTGTGAAAAAGTGTTTTTGTTCGTTCTTTTAAATATTTTCTAGTTAGGTAGGTACTGATTTCAGTGTAGCACGATGGTTCACGGAACGGGACAGTTCTAAACGGCTATGTTTGAGCGCAACATTCGAAATACAGTCTTATGATTCCACCTTTGACCACCCAAGGTCTCTTATTCCAAATCACCTTTGTTGGCGTTTTAACTCAAGGTTTACTCATAGGTAAATCAATGCCACCATTGATAAACCTGAATAAAGTTGTGTCTGGTAAACGAAGCACGCAACATCGGATAAATCTACCTTTCAAACAAATGCAAAGCTACCTAGTGGAAATTATGTTTTTCCTAATCCTCTGCTATTCTTTTCTGATTAATTTGGTTGCGGGATCTCAGATCGCCTTAGAAAACACTTATGAGGTCTTCCTCGCTGCTACCTGTTCTGGTGGAGATTCATTAATAACTTCGTGGCCAGAAATTAATGTGGTGCAGTTCCACAAACGATGGGGCAATTAATACGAGTATCGTGTCCTACGTGTCCTGCTGTTTGTTCATTACAGGACGCTACTGAAGGTGCCAATGGCACAGGGCACGCCACGATAGTGGCGGTAAGTCCCCTCTTTGAGGAGTGGCTAGAGAGGAGCCACGGCGCCCTCACCTTCCGTCTGACGCAGGTCCTCACCGGACACGGATGTTTCGGGAGGTACCTGCACCGAATCAGGCGGTAGGAAACGCCCGGATGCTTCCACTGCGAGGATCGACCGGAGGACACGGTGGAGCACACTGTGGAGGTGTGCCCTGCTTGGGCGGAGCCCCGCCGTGTTCTCGTAGCGGCGATCGGCGGCGGTGACCTCTCGCGTCCGGCCCTGGTGCAAGCCATGGTCCGGGGCGAGGAGGAATGGGACGCCGTCGCCTCCTTCTGCGAAGCAGTGATGCTAGCGAAGGAGGTGGCGGAACGAGAGAGGGAGCGATCCTCTCAACGTCCCAGCCGCCGCGGAAGGCGCGGAAGGCGCTCCGGGCGTCGGGGGCCTCGTGATGGCTTCCGGCCACCGTAGACGCGGGCCTGTGGACGGTGAGTAATGGGCTAGCTCGCCGTCCGGCCGTCGTCATGACGGCAACAGACCGTGTCGGCGGCGCGTTCGTGTTCCACGCGCGCCTCAAAGAGATGTCAGCAAGGAGGGGCCCGCAAGGGCCGACGCCCGTCGGGGCCGCGGTATTTTGTACTAGATTACGTGGCCTCGGCGCAAGGGCAAAGAAGGAACATGGGTTCGGTTTTTAGTCAGTAGAAGTCTGACACTCCCCTTCGCTCTGCCCAAGAGCGGAGGGGGTCATTCGATGATTTTCCACCCACCAAAAAAAATAAAAAATAAAAAAGGTGCCAATGGCACTACCATACGCTAAGAAGAGATTAGGTTATTTAACTTTGCGTCGGCAATTTCTATGTGAGTCTGTAATAAAAACAAGTTTAAGTAGCTTTGGTACTTTACCAAGCGTAAAAGTAACTTTTATGGGTCCATATCGGCTCACCTAAAGTTTTTTTACCCGAAATTGTTCTTCCTAACGATTTGTAATCCGAATGATCACTCTTCCTAAAATTTTTCATCCTAAAGTTTTCTTTCATTCATACTATTTGTAGTGCTACATCAGCGCTCATGTTTCCGAAAATTGTAATTCATAATATATATCATTGGTGTAAATATAGTTAAACTCCTACTGTTTTTTATCCTAACGCTTTTATTCCTAATCATAATTAACATAATATTTTCACTCATACAACTGTTTAGAATGATTAAAGGTCGTTTCACTGATTTTTTTCTAGGTATGAAAAAAGTACTTAGAAAAATTTCGCGACCAATTTCGAGGTAGCACTCGCCGGCCGCTGCCGCGGCACCGCTCGCTCCGCTCGCTCGGCTCGCGCGTAGTTGGTCACAGTTCTAACCTAACCTAACCTATGGATACCTTTGCATAGTATATAAGGTCCCATTAAAATAGGTGGACAAATTTTAACACAGCGTTTTAATTTAGTAAGCCTAACTAAAGACATTTATACAAAAAAAAAAACACTGTAGAAAGTGATTTTATTTTGACTTAAAATAATAAATTGCCGGCACTCTAGAACAAACTCATCCTATAAAAGTAGGTATTTTAATTTTTTTTTCTTATATTTCTTTTACTATTGTCCTTATTACATAAGTTCTGTTATTCCAGAAGGGTTAGGCAGAGATGTACGGTCAGCATCAGAAGTAGCTGAACATTTCGGAATTTAAATTCTTTTATGTACAGGATTCTAGCTATTATTTTTAATGTTCCAGAAGATTATTCGTTAAAATAGTCCTTACACTCCAATAACATAATAATATAGTAACGAGTAATATCTAACAAGTATTTATTAGAAAACAGCTTCGAAACTTTGAGTAATGTTAATAAATACTTCTGATGCTGACCGTATGGAAACAACAACAACAACGAACCCCTAATGGTACACCCTCATTTTGCCAGTTAATAATTAAAATAATTGTTTCTCGTCGAGATTCATTGTCTCGGCGTTTTTCTGGTGGGCGCCACTGGTGATTCTGGGTTTCAATCAGTAGTTTGGGAATAGTATGACGGGCTTGTCCCAATAAAAAAAATGCAAAAACATAAACACTGTAGCGGATTCACACCACATTGCCCTCCAACAAAATAACATTGCAAATAACCACATTAAACTATTAACTACTTAATAACTACAAATAGATTTCCACATGAATACCTTACTTGCAAAATATTATTATATCGAACAAACAACGTGGAGAACAATAATAAAACTATTATATAATAGTGTTCTATATCGGTTTACTCAGAGTATCGCGTTTCCCCACTGTTGGGCAATTGTTTGGCAAATGTTAGTTTTTGTAGTGGGACATCATGAATGGGGAGAAAAAATAGTTGTATGGTGAATTAGTGAATATAATTATGGGAGCAGGTAGGTATGGGTTTGTTTTATGATTTTTTGGTGAATAGGTAGTTTTTATTTGTGAATTTTATAAGCATTGATGATACCTAAATAATACGATATACTTGATAGGAATATACTAGATAGTGTTTTTCCTCGTGTTTTGGTTTGTGATTTATATGTTACACAAATAAAATTGTATTTGACTGTGACTATCAGAAATTTCTCAGTACGTAGCACTGGAGTCAGCAGTCTGTAGGTTGATGGTAATAGCCCTTGCGCCCTCTGCCTTGCCCTTTGCGGCTTAGGCACAACTAGCAATGTTTGGTGTTTACACGGTAATACAATATTTATTTAACCGTACGGACATTGTATAAAAACACTATTTATAGGCCAACTTCATACCTCTTCTGGGCTCTTTTTAAATATTTAGTATATTTAGAAAATTAGTAAACCTTATTTAAATACTTCAAAATCTAGAAAGGAATTGGAAGGGACAGAAACTTGGTTGAAATCAACTTGTCTGTGTTCAAGACTGGGCGACAAGTAAAAATTCTTTGATTAAAAATAATTTGAGGAAAAATATTCAAAATTAAATAAAGAATTCGAAACCGTAAAAATGTCATTAGTAAATCTGTGTTAAAACTTAACAAACAGTATTAAGAAACCTATTACAATGACAAATATATTTGCATTCCGTCTCAACCTTATTACTATGTCAATAAGATTTAAAATCATTGTGTTATTATTAACTATTTTGTTTGCACATACCATTGGAAAAGCAACTAAGACGTGCGCCTACGAAACCCAAACACCACCTTTAACACGTCCCAATAAAGATCAAAATTCAGTTTCGGAGCAGTAAAAGAAAGTTTGTAAAAATACATTTCGGGGTACAGACGTGCACAGAAAATGGAAATTTCTAAAAATGTCCAAATAGTAGAGGCTTGGTATGGCGTGAGCGGTGTACAGTCAAACAGAGAAGTGCAAACAGTCGCCCAATATATCGGAGTGAGGCGATCAAGCGAGCAGCGATCATGTTACTGCTGAATGTACAGGCGGGGACACAAGTGTTCAAGTAAGAAAGTTAAAACTAAGTAAGGTAGTTAAGTTAAACTTTGTTTTGAAATTATTCAAAGAGGTTAGCTGGTCTAAAAAGTCACACCTTTTTAGACCAGCTAACCTCGTACGTAACCTCGTTACATTCCTACTGTCAAGAATATTCTAAAGCTGTTAGCAGAACTTTAGTCAAGATTCAACGTAATCATGTGTTGTAAAGTTTTCATTTTCTTTATTGTCTAGCTATATGAAAGTAGTTTTACTTCTGGAGCAGTAACTATCTTCCAAGGTTTTCTATAATAACTACAATAAAACTGAATTTGCACTTAGAATTTGACTTCATCAACGGTAGCTAAAGTCAAAATCAAGAATATTGTTTATTATATAAGCGCTAGAATATTATTTATAAGAAAGCAATTTAATATAATTTTTATGATTCGATAAAAACCTAGAGCAAATTAGCTCTCTAGAAAAGTCACAATATTACTTTACAAGCTTCTGCAAGTTACACGTCACACTTGTCTCCACGATTGTACCAAATTGGTGTCTTTGAAGCGGGTTAATTGCGAACAAACAATGGAATTAAGTAAACCACAGATTAAGTTGCGTCACTTTACAACGTATGTGTGTGTGACTGTACATGAGTGTGTGGGTGGGAGGCAGAATTATAGCAAAATAGTGTACATGAGTATGATGATCTGTGCAAATGAGTGTAGGTTTCAAACCTCATTCCATTCGTCGAACTAAATGACAAACGCTAAATCATCATCATCAAGTCTAGCCTAGTCCCAACTTTATTGGGGTCTTACTGAATGCAGCTGAATACCAGAACAATACTGGAACAACCGCCTATCTGACCTCCACAACCCAGTTAACACTGGGTACCCTTTGGTTAGACTGGTTGTCAGACTTTCGGTCCACTGACTGTCTGTTAAGACTGTCAGAGATCTACAAAAGGCAGCCGGTCCCAACAGCTTTACGTGTCTTCTGAGGCACAGAGAATACTCGGTAAGAGGTGTCGCCCATCCCCAGACCAACCTAGGCAAGGCTTAACCTGAAAATATATTCCAGGAGCTGTTATTATCTGGTCACGAGCTCCTCTACAGAATCTATTAAGACTATTAATTTAATTATTTTCGTAGTACGCGTGTGTATTATCAATCCGAAGCACACTTTCTTAAGAAATATCGAAACTCAATAAAGACGTGTGTATGTGTGTCTGTGTTATGTTAACAAAGTAAATGTATTTTCCAGTTTTTGGATTAATATTTTAACATCTGCTGTGGAGGTGGAGAGAGACAGCATAACAGTATTGTTCGAATTATTTTTTCACTTTGTATGTGACCGTAATTATTTGTTTGTTGTGTGTGTTTTGAAGTATTGAGCGACAACTTATTATTATTTTTTTTAAACGTTGCTCCACACTAGGAATTTCTCCTGTATCGTGGGTGCGTTTACAAACATTTAAACTCACATACACAAATACCCAGACCCGAAACAACTATCTGTAGATCATACAAATATTTGTTCCGTGCGGGGATCGAACCCACGACACGCAGCGCAGCAGTCCAATTGCTCAGCCACTGCGCCAACCGTGCCGTCCGTATTTCGTCTCTAAAATAATTATTCATGATTTTGTGATGCATACATATTCCTTTTTCTATGCTGGGTTGGAAATCATCAAATGACGATAGAGCGAAAGGGAGTTCAGACTTCTACTGACTAAAAACCACCCATGTTCCTTCTTAGCCTTTTGCGTCCGGGGCCATGATATGTTTCGAAGAACCCGTAGCCCAACTTACCACTCAGCCCAGACCACAAGATCACTGAGGGGCAAAAATAGGTATCACACCACTATCACACATTAATCACACAGCAATCATATTTTCTTGGAAAAACCTTTACTAACTAACACCGTCTAGATCCCTGTGCAGTAGAACTAGTGGGAATGATCCACTCCTTTTCGAGTTAAGTTCTGACGATTCTCAGGAAACGGTAGAATTATACATCAGGCTGATGAACACTTTACTCCCCTCCAGTTGGGTAAAAGACACTTTATTTTCGTTCAGTCAGTAGAATTTATTTGCTATCTCTACTTGTATGTGGGCACAGTACCAACTTATTATTATCTTCGGTTGCATCGCTCCCCACACGAGACACGCGTGTACGACCTTGCTGCGTGGTTCACGGACGAGCTATCAGGTACCTACGTACTACACTTTACATAGGGAGTCAGAATCATCTTCACCAGCTTATAATGTGCCCACTGCAGGGACTCAGGCCTCTTCTCTAGGAGAGGGATGGGCTATAATCCTCCAATATTGACAGGTGCCGTATGTGGAATACCTCAGGTGCCATTACCTCAGGTGCCGTTAAAGCGGGTGCCCTATGTGGAATACCTCTCCACCGAGGACGCGGGCCCAGTGCGGATTGGTAGATGTCACATGTCTTCGATTTTTTTGTTTCCTCACGATGTTTTCCTTCACCGTTTTGAGAGCAGTGGTGATGAAATAAATTACACAAAGTAATGTGCCTGACTGGGTTCGAACCCACGACGCACTGTTCGTAAGTCTCGGTGGAGTGATGGTCTTAGCAGAGTGACTGCACATGGTAGCAACTGGATGAGTGTTGCCGAAAATCGAGACGAGTGGCGTAAGAGCTGGAGCTGCTGGAGTAAGGCCTAAGAGGCCTTACATCCAGCAGTAGATTGCTATAGGCTGATGATGATGATTTAAACGCCTGTAACCCCCGTTTGCGGATGCCCGATGGGGCCGGAAAGTTCTGGAGTGGCGACCGCGAACCGGAAGACGTTGCGTTGGAAGGCCTCCCACTAGGTGGACCGATGACCTGGTGAAGGTTGCGGGGATCTGCTGGATGCGAGACGCACGGCAGCGGTCAATGTGGCGACACTTAGGGGAGGCCTATGTCCAGCAGTGGACGTCTTTCGGCTGAAATGATGATGATGATGATGAATCCCCGTTTAAAGATAGGCAGAGGTACACCCACATTTCGCTAGTTATTTTAAATCCCATATAATAAGGGGCGACTCTATTGCCATCAACCGCGCACAAATCCAGACTCTGTGGCTGCTACTGAGAAATTCTTGATGGAAAAATTAAAAAAAACTTTGCACGAAGGGTGAATCGAACTCCTGTCGGGGCTGTGGATTATCGAAAGGATAACGCGGCTCCGACACAAGGGCGAAGAAGGAAGGAAGGAAGGGTTTGGTTTTTAGTCAGTAGAAGTCTGGCACTCCTCTTCGCTCTGCCCCAAGAGCGGGGGTGGGGGGGGGGGGGGTTTATTCGATAATTTTAAACCCACCAAAAAAAAAAAAGGGCGAATCTCGAACTCTTTTTCTTTCTTTTCTTTTTTTATAAAAACTCTTACTACTTCTCCTCTTACTTTTTTATAAACTCTGGACCACATATTCAGTAGTCTTGCTTGAGACCACTTCAACGAAGCAAATTAAAATGAAATAGAAAATATGTGAAAAACGTAATAAGGGCCTATAAAAATTGAGGGTTGCCCTCGATTTCCCTGGGATCACACCATCAGAAGCTGACATGCTGAATGGAACCTCCTCTTTGAAAATCGGTCCACAATTGACGAAGATATCGGTGAACATAAATAAAAAAATGTATTAAGAGATTTTCCATGTTATTTTAGCACTAGACTTCATACAGGTTTTCCTGTAATCTTTATGTGTTGAACTAATTTCTGTATTTTTAACCGACTTCTAAAGAAAGAAGGAGGTTCTCAATTCGGATGTTTAATTTTTTTTTTTTTTTTTTATGTTTGTTCGGGCATAACTCCGTCACTTGCTAACCGATTTGAAAAATTCTTTTTTTGTTGGAAAGGGTATACTTCCCAAATGGTCCCATATTTTTTTTATCGAAATCGGACAAACGGTTTTTGAAAAATCAACAAATCTCAAAAAAAATACTACATTGTCCACATTCTGACCCATGAACATGAATGTGAACCACTAAAAAGTGAAAAATAAAAACTTTTTAACAAAAAATAAAACCGACTTCAAAAATAAAGTCAAAAATAAATCAGTTTCTGAAGTCGGTGGCAAAAAAATGAAATCAAACAAACAAAAGTCACCGACTTCAGAAACTGATTTATTTTTGACTTTTTTTTTTGAAGTCGGTTTTATTTTTTGTTAAAAAGTTTTTTTCAAAAATTTTGTCTCAGTAGTTTCGGAGATAAGGGGGGAGGAATGGTTGAACAGACAGACAGACGAGTGATCCTAAAGGTTTTCGTTTTTTCCTTTTAAAAAGTTAATTACAGCTCACTCAAAAAACCTTTTAGACGAAATCATATCATATCCCCCCCGTCCCCGTAACAGTAGAGACAGAAATATATTCAAAGACACCCACATATCGCCAACAATATAACATAACAATGCAGATATATTGGCAGCCATACACGTGGATGCGAGAACCCGTGTAACATTGTTTGTACGGAGCCCTATTCCGATGAGAGTGTGTGGGAGTTCTATTTCAGTCTACTTACTACAGAGGTACCTACACACGTGTGCCTGTGTGAAAATAATAACTAGAATCTGTGCTAATAAGTAGAATTATTGAACATTGTTAGTAATTTCAAAATAATAGCGGTTTTCTGAAAGTTTATGAAATTAAAAAGAGAATAATAATTGTTTCTATTTTGGCCTGTCTGTTTGTTTTGACTCATCTCTGAAGCTGCGTGACCAATTTTGACGAAACTTTTAGTGGCGGATAACTGATGTTATAAAAAGTAACTGGGCTACTTTAAGTTTAGATTATGATTTAGGGTTCTCTAGGGCATCATACACATAATGAGTACAGGATAGATCCTGTACTACTGTAATGTAGGAGGACTATACAACGGTCTGCCTTTGTATAGTCCTCCATATTTTATATCTACGAAGTAATAACAGAAACAATGTTTGCAGAAAGAATTGTTTTGCGAGTCGCGAGTAAATAGGCTCTTCTGGGTTAGCTCGTTACATCGTCGACCTCATCTCTGCCCCTGGGGCAAGATTGAGGTCAAGAGTACACCCATATCTTATTAAAAAAAACAGAGAATTGTACTGACTCACCGACGTATTCACCCATCTTAATTCCAGTAATAATGGTTTTACTTAATTAAAGCATATCACAGTCAATCGGTCCGTGTTAGATTTAAATTATTATTAGAAGATGCTGCGAAACCACCGTACTGTGTCATCATCATTATCATCATTTGCTAAGAAAGAAAGAAAGAAAATATTTATTTGGGACAAGCACAGGAACTACAAAAAATAATAATAACAAAAAAGAATATAAAGCTAATTAAGAGAAAACCTGTGCGAAGCTTTTTCTATATTATTGGGGTCGGCTTCCAGTATCTGGGCACTAGGACCATCCAGCCCTAGGCCTATTAATTTACTTGTTTCTTCAAACTGACTAAATCAGATCACACTACAAGGCTCGAAATAGGTTTGATCAAATCGGAAAGAGGTTTTTTTTGGCGGGTCAGAAATCATCGTATAACTCCTCCCGCTCTGGCTGGAGTGGAAGGCAGTATCAGACTTCTACTGACTAAAAACTACCCATTTGTTCCTTCTTATCTTGGTGTCTTGTCTTGTGCTTGTCTTGGTGGTAAGATGAACTAGTCGGCATGTTTTGACAGCGGCAATGATTGCCTAGCTAGGGCGAGTCCTGTGCTTAACTTGGCTAAGAATTACATAAAGAAGCGGTAGAAGCCAAAACCTAAGAAAGAAAACACCGTGAACTTTAAAACCCTTTAAAAATTCCAAACCAATACATTTTTTTCAACGAAAAAATAACCAAGAATATTCTTAAACAATCTAGTTTTTTGTGTGCGCTTGCGACCGTTCCCAGTGTAGCCAATAAGTGACCAAATATTGTCACACTGAGACGATGCCAGTGTCCCGTGACCGGTGCTCTGTCTCCCTCTGATGGCTGAGGAGTGAGGGTGATGGGAGACTGATGGAAGAGCGAGCCACTTCGCGACAAAGCTGCCGACTAACAAAATACTATCATGGTGGCAATACAGGGACGAATTTGGGTAGTGGTACGGTTTGACGAGTTACTTTGAGCCTTTCTAGTTCTTTACTGCGCGATGGCCACCACTGATTAGTGGCCAGCAATAAAATAGATCGTACTTTGATTGTCCGAAATCTTTAAAAAAAATATCCATGAAATCAGCTGGATAGTTTTTAAAATTAACATATTTTTTAACTGCCTATATGTAGCCTTTTCCCACTTTTACGTTGGGGTCGCGAGTCTAATAGGATATATAGAGCTGAATATCAATATTTTACAGGGATTAACTACCTACCTGATCAACACAACCCAGCTATTGGATGGTTGGTTGATGGCCATGAAATTCATAAACATTAAAATCTTAATTGTCTCATACTCAGCAAAATAAATAGGTGTAACTGAATTAGTTGCGGGTTGGTGTCTGAAAGAAGACAATCCCGCTTTCAGTGCTAATGATAGTGTGTAGGTTGATAGGGTTCTGCGAAGAACTATTAATTTTCTCGCGTGTTGTCATTTATTGCGTTAAGTACCTAATAATAAATTCGAAGTAGTATGTCGAATGAAACCCAAACTCTAAGCATTTATTTAAATTACAAGGACTTAGGTTGCACCAACAAGCAAAGTGCTGTGGTTGCCTATTCCAAAGCGGAGATCTCTATTATTCTCTATGGTAAAGAATGGACAAGAAACTTCAGGGACAGTCTTTTAAATAAAAATATTTTTTACAAAATCTTGGTTGATGATCAACTCGAATTCCAAGTCCGTCCCCGTGCCTCACTTATAGCGCGCACTCAGCTAGTAGCCACGCGGAGAACACATCGACTTTGTGACACTTGCCGCTCTGCCCCGTCATACACACACACAGTACACTCACGAGCATTTTATGAGCCAAAGAGCCACGTCAAACAACGGGTTTTAATAGCTGCCAAGTGCCAACACCTTTTAAACAGTTTTGGATTGATACTCAAAGATCTAAATTAGCTCGTTTTTCGCCATGTTTTTTTTTTAGATCTGGTTCGCAATGTTGTCGGCATATGGGACGCGAGTACACTACTCCTTGTACCAATAGCTGTGTCGTCCACTGACTTACTAGCCATAAGCCTCCACCAACATCTGAGGAGGCTCTCGCTTTACAGCGGGATCAAGGGGTTGATTAAGAAAGGAATACTTCTAGACACGGTGTGAACTGTTAGAAGGTTCCTATCTCAAGACTCCCGACCACCAGTAGCTCAGATCCTGCTACCAGTGCCGTATTTTCGATTGATCGTAGCAGATGTTACGGAAAGTAAAATTATAGGGAAACACATCAAACTCAGACCATTTATTTCAATTAAGCCATTACAGGCACTTTTTAATGTCAGAAAAAAAACGAACGAAACTACGAGTGCAATAAATATGTCATTTCGAAAGCCACCACGCCGAACCACACGCCACCGAATGCCCGCAACAACGAACACTGCGAGCACGAAAGCACGCAGCGACGCACACCGCAACAACGAATGCACGAGACCCCGAATCACGGAACAACGAATGCACGCCGCAACCGCCCGCCGCTCCGCGACCCGGAGTCCCGCGCACCCGCCGCCACGGCACGCACCGCCGCACGCCCCCGCAGCCACAGCACTCGCCGCCGGTAACATCCGGCGCCGCACAGCCCGACGCAGCAACTCCCGAAACGACGCATTGCACTCCTAAGCTACAGTCACAATCACAAGGCATAATAACTTGTGAAAGTAGGTACTGTAGTTGCCAGTTCCCTAACGTAGATCTCATGAAGAAGAACGGGCAAGAAACTTCATGGACACTCACACTTTTAAATCAGAATATTGTTACAAAATCTTGGTACATCGTCTTCGTGCCTTTGGCTCATTGTTCTTGGGGTCAACGCTAAACGTTTTTTCTTCTATGCTACTTTACTAGACTTCACGGCATCATTTACTCCGTTTCCTTTCAATTTATTCGTCACACAATCCACCCATCTTTACTCTGACCTTTTTCTCCCTCTCCATCCATTAACATGTGTATCCATCACTTTTTTAGTCACCACGTGTGTCATCCTCCTCTTTACATGTTCAATTGTTCATATAGACAGACGAACCCTCGAATTATCATCTGTCCAGCTACCTACTATGTTGGGGTTGGCTTCCAGTCTAACCAGATGCAGCTGAATATCAGTATTTTACATGGAACGACTGCATACCTGACCTCCACAACCCAGTTACCATACGATACCTCGACGACTCCTCGAACAAAACCTGCAATGTATTTGGCAAGTTAAAATAAGATTACAAAGAAAACGTGAAGATGGAGACTCATTTCCACATCTCATAATAAAACACAAAATAAAAACTCAAAAAATGCTAATACTGGCAATATCCCTCAAGGAAACACTCCTTACTGGCGTAAACGGTTCCGCACAAAAATTAGGGTCCCTCACACCGTACGGAACCCTTCTATTATTGTGGTTTTTATTGTGCTCTTGCATTTTATTACTTTTTTATTTCTTTTTAACGGGAGCGGGGGTCAGTCACTGATATTTTGCTTAGGGTTGGCGCTGACGGAATATTATGTTTATTTTTGCTTTCTTTCTTATTTTCGTGTAATTCGATCTGTGTGGTGTTTTCCTTGAAGGAGGGTTTGAAGAATAAAATTGGTGAAAGGTATCGTCTGTTAGAACCACCTCTTTGTTAATTGTTGTGCCGTTATTTATCTGTCGTATTATCTTGAGAATTTCAGGTAGGCCCAATATTAATTATTTGAGGAGACTAAAATCATAAAACCCTCCTAGATTCTAAACCAGGAAAAAAGAATTTGTGTTAGTTGTGTACTTTAGGAACTTGTTATTATTTCATACAATATGTAATGCATTTCCATTTGGTGTGTTATTCAGTTTTTCCGTTAGAAATTTCTAAGATTTTTGTAGCCGATAAGCCGTTGGTCCTGCGCCTGATCTCTTTCCGGATTGCCGTCCCATCGGACTACGAGAGTAAGAGAAGAGAAAATGCACCTGTGTACACACGCCTGCACTATAATAATATCTACCGAGTCGTTGGTCAATCTGCACCGATATTTGTCGCCGCACCCCGAGCGCCTTGGCCAAAATGTAAAAAATTAGGAGAACTATTATTTTTCTCTAAGAATTGTTATAACTGACTAGCTGGTGCCCGCGGCTTCGCCTGCGTGGATGTCGGTTTATCGCAACAAATTATATGCGAAACCTTCCTCGAGAACCACTCTATCCATTGGTGAAAATATCACGAAAATCAGTGCAATAGTTTTTGAGTTTATCGCGAACAGACAGACAGAGGCGGCGGAGGACTTTATCACTACATAGTATAAAACAAAGTCGCTTTCTCTGTCCCTTTGTATGCTTAAATCTTTAAAACTACGCAACGGATTTTGATGCGGGTTTTTTTAATAGATAGAGTGATTCAAGAGGAAGGTTTTAGTGTCTTTTTTCCACCAGTGCGAAGCCGGGGCGGGTCACTAGTTTTATAATAAGTAGTGATAGTGTTCAACTACCTAGAGTTGTACATGGCATTTATTCGGTTCGGCATTTTACTGAACTGTGTCTATTTGTGGCACTGTGTCGATCATTATCCTTTGTCCATTTGTGTTAAGGTTGGAACTTTTTTGATTTTTTTATAATAATAATATAAGAATTTGTGGCATTTGCCAATATTTCCTTTCTTTCTTTATTAAACTAGCTAAACCTGCACCACTATTCTTCAACTAACACCCCATATCTACCGAGTGTCACCCCTACTCCCAGTGAAAGTGTTGGGGTCATCTATCAGTTGCAACACGTCGCTGCCCTTCCGTTAAATATCTTCTACATTCAAATTATTTCTTACTTCAAGAGTGCTTGAAATACCTCTTTCTTGAAGATAGAATTTATTTCTTTTTGGTGCGAAGAGATATTAATATTATTAATGGGTTGTTTTGCCTCCTTCGTCATAAAACTTACAGTTGCATTGCAAATCAAGATGGCGGCCGGCTTTCATTATATCCAGATGCTACTCAGTACCAGTACTTTACATGGATCTATCTGACCTACAAAACTCAATCTGCCCGACATACGCTACTTCAAAAAGTATCGTACCATGGTGTCTAAAATTGCCACTTTCAGCAGACTCTATTAAAATGCTCACAACCGCAGTTACTATTATTCATAATCCTTTTTACGAATTATAACGCCATTTTAGACCCCCAGGTTTATGGTTAATTTGGTCTACGTTACTCTCGTCTAGCTCCCTATTAACTTATTTACTGAGAGCAACTGCAGTTTGCCAATCGCCAGTGCTCTTCATTCGTGGATCATTTAATTATCATCATCATCATATCAGCCCGAAATCACCCACTGCTGAGTATAGGCCTCCCCTTTTTTCTGCCACACTTCCCGGTTCTGTGCATACCTCATCCACGTGTTTCCGGCGACCCTGACGATATCGTCAACCCAACGAGCTTTAGGACGACCCTGGTTTCTTTGGCCGAACCTTGGCCACCACTCGGTCAAAGCCTTGCTCCATCGGCCATCTCCGCGTCGAGCCAGATGTCCTGCCCACGTCCACTTGAGGCGCACCGCCCGGTCCCCGGTCCCCGGTCCCCGGTCCCCTCTAATTAACTTAAAGTGAAACATACGGTCTGCCCGTGGCCATTTTCCCGCTAGAAAGGCGCTGAAGTGAACATTTTAGATTATTTTGTATTATTTGTAGACTCCAAGTTAAGCTTACTGTATAACATATGTATACTTCCGTCTATCAAGTCTCGAATTCCATTTGGTTAGTCATCATCATAAGCCTATAATGTTCCCACTGCAGGGACTCAGGCCTCCTCTCTAGGAGAGGGATGGGTTATAATCTACGCGGGCCCAGTGAGGATTGGTCTATTCGATTAGTAAGACAACAGAACTATTTTTAAACATTTTTTTCCATAATGTGTGACACTGCTATTTGTGTGACCTTTTCGAATTGACTTCTTGACCCTCAATGTTTAGTAGTAGCAATCAGAAGTGTCTTATCATTACTCCTTGACATTCTTACTATATTAGGCGGTATTGTATAGTGCCTAGTACATATTGCGTCAAAGTTTGTCGATACTGTACGTCGAACAGCTTCCTTCCGTTGTTTGCCTATCATGATGGTCAAAAGTTTAAATGTGCCTTTATGCCTATACAAATTTTATCACTTGGTTTTAACTAAGCTACGCGAACCCCGATCAACGATACAGAAAATAGATCATCAATTGTGCAGGTGATGATGATGGGATGTCTGTAGGATGATGCCGCATACGCACATGAGGTTTGAGCCGTCCATGAAACCCTATCTGAAGATATGTCTTTGCTCCGGTAGACTTGGGATCGAAGTCGAAGTCGGTTTAGAAATTTACAAGTCGGCCACGACAACCCAGCAGTGGTCGACTTGGATCTCTAGCTGGAAAGATTTCTCATAGATCATTGAAGTTTCAGAGGTGTTTAAACCGTTGTATGCTAAAAGGTAATTTAAAACATCAAAGTTACGTCTACAAAAACGTCTTTCTAAAGTAGAGCAGGATCATAAACAAAAGACGAAACAATACAAAACACAACACACTCCTTCTCGACAATCGGATAAAAACAACTCGAAATACAAAAAAAGAAATAATTAAAAATAAAAGAAAACCACAAAACACAGATGCGAACGGAAATCTCAAATTGGATTTTCAAAGAGCGACTGAAAGAGATGGGAAGATACGTTAGTGTGTGTGTTGGAAAGAGACAAACATATAGTCGAGATCACAAAGCTAAGTAATTGTAGACAATGGGAAACTGAAAAAGACGTTTCCTTTATAAGATTTCTATCTCAAGAACATTTTGCGTTAGGACGAGAGTGCCAACTTACATTTACTGCCCCCAAAACCCACATTTGTATCTTAACTACCCAACACAAAGTCCAATTTTGCTTGACAGATACAGTCTCAAACGGTAAATAATAACATGGTAAAGTCTAAGCGACTGTGAAACCATGTCTAGCGTAAAACAAGATTTTGTCAAAGTATAATATTGTACCAACTTAAGTTGAGCTCTGAGGTTTTAGACACAATTATTATGGGTAGGTCTGTGTAATTTGGACACACATACGTTTGATATAATAGAAGTTTAAAGCGATAATTATAATGTAATTGTGAGTCTGTATTGTTGTCTTGAGAGCAGATTGTGTGATGAAGTTAAATGTCGCTGTTTAATTAAAATATCTTTATGGTAAAGCTTTGAAGGAGCCTCTTTAAGTTACGGTAGATCTTTTGCAGTCTGGGATAAGTTTCTTATCTTCTGTAGTCGATGACAGAAGAGTGTCCATGAAATGTCTTGCCCGTTCTTCTCCATGGAGAACGCTTTAGAATGGGCAACTGCAGTAGGTTAGTTTTTATGCCTTGGGACTGGGACTGTAGCTTCATATTGTCATTGTTGTATTTTTTGTACAATTCAAAAGTGAAATAAATGCTGTGATTTTTATGCTTTTTTAGACGTACTGCAGGTTATCACCGATACCTAGTCGACGTTCCACACATTCGTACGAAGCGCTTTGCTAAGTCCTTTATTATTCGCACAGCCAAGGAGTGGAATTCCCTGCCTGCGTCGGTTTTTCCGAGTTCATATAACCCTAATCTATTTAAGTCGCGAGTAAACAGGCTTCTTCTGGGTAAGCTCGTTCCATCGCCGACATCATCTCTGCCCTTAGGGCAAGATTGAAGTCAAGAGCAAGCCCATTTACTTATAATAAAAAAAAAACTCACACCATTTCACCTCTTTCTCAAGACTTCCTCGTTGGTCTAATGGTTGCAAACGCCACTGCTGAGCATGAGGGTCTTGGGTTCGATTCGATTTCCAGGTCGTGTAAAGTGTTATTGGGTTTTTCATCAGAAATTTCTTAGTAGAAGTCACGGAGTCTGAATTTGTGCCCAATTGGTGGCTCTTTATAAATACCCAGCTCTAGCCAATGTGTACCATGTAAACTCATAGGCAGATGATGTTATACCATCAGAACCACACTGTTTTATTTGCATCTCAATATTGTCTGCCAAGCCTTTTCCCAACTATGTTGGGGTCGGTATTTACTGTATACCAATATTTTACGTGGATTGACTGCTTAACTGACCTCCAAAACTCAGTTAGGGTAATACCGGTTAGTAAGATAAGATTGGTGGCCAGACTGTCAGGCCACAGGCCACTGACTACCAGGGGCCCAATTCTGTAACTTAGAGATAAGCAACATGCCATTGTCACTCTATCGACACACTACAGACATTATTATGCAATAGGGAAAAGAGGTGTCGTTGTTCGATGGCTTCACAATGGCAGTTCGATAGCCAAACACGATAGACACAACTGTCAGATTTCACTTGAAATATATTTACAGACTACCATAAAGTCCTACTATGGCGTTTCAATGTCACTACAGTGGCAAGTCAATGACCATAAATATTTGTAGAATACCAAATGTCAATGAGTAGTCTATTGAGACACAACCGACACACTATCGACACACTATTGATAAGTTAGCTATTTTACAGAATTGGGCCCCTGTTTCACTGACATTTTTTTTCCTACTCCGCTATTATTTTCTGATAAATTTCGTTGCGGGATCCAAGACAGTTAAATCGCTTCTCTGGGACTTCGTCGAGCTTCATTGTCTCGGCGCTTTTCTTGTGGTCGCCACTGTTGATTCTGGCTAACAGGAGTTACAGTGGTTTGGGAATAGTGTGGCGGGCTTGACTACCTGTAGCGACTGGATCTACAAATGACTGCTGCGACCAACTGCTTAAAGTGCTTTCCGGGGCACTTGATCACTACTGGTCACCCATTCACAGATCAACCTAGGCAAGCACGGCTTAACCACGAGCTCCACACTGTTTAACATCTATCTAACAATATTATCCACAACCGAATCACTTGTCAGACTCACGCCACATATTTTAAAACGTCATGCGTCAAATAAATTAGTTTCTTTGTAGTTCGTCGCGTGGCGAGGATTAGTCGCCATGCCAATTAGCCATTAGGGGTAGGCAGAGTGGGTGCTATCGACTCGATTGAGTGTGCGATGTTTAATTTGTTTTTAATTTCGGGATGGGTGATCTTGGTGTGAAAAGTTAATTAATATTTTCGCACTTTGGTTAGAAAGGGTAGGGTAGTATGTGGGTGGCTACGCTTTTGTTGAAGATTTGAAACTGGAGCTGATCAATAAGAACCTAAGGCTTGGTATTTTTATATTATAGGTTTATTTTCTAAAAAAATTAAATACTTAACCATATTCCACCAATTAACTTTGCTTGTGATTGACATTTATTTTAAACGTTCACTAGATAAAATACCTCCTAATAGCTGTGAGAAATATCATTATCTGCCTAGCCTTTTCCCGACTATGTTAGGGTCGGCTTCCGGTCCAACCGGATGCAGCTGAATATCAGTATTTTACATGGAGCGACTGCCTATCTGACCTCCACAACCCAGTTAATACCGGGTTTTACGATAGCCTTTGTTAAGACTGGTTGTCAGACTTTCAGCTCACTGACTACCTGTAACGACTGCCAAAGATCTATATATGCATGGCAGCCGGGACCAACAGCTTAACGTGCTTTCCGAGGTACGGAAGTAACTCGGTATGCACCCATCCACAGACCAAAATAGGCAAACGCGGCTTAACCTAAAGATCGACCCAATAAGTGGCAGTTATTACTAAGCCAGAAAGCTCCTCAGCTCTGAGAAATAGTTACTCGATATACTTAGTTCATTGGAAGAACTTAATTAAGTAAATATTTCCTTTCATTTTATTTGTGTAAGAAAGAAGAACGGACGGAAGAGAACACAACATTAGAACATCTTTACTATAGAAAACACTTCATTAACCCGACTTGTGCTGCCATCTACCAGTGAATAGATTACCTAACTAAAGTCATGGTTGCAGCGCCATCTATTGTCGAGTGGCTAACGTAAGAATAAAAGTGTCGTGAGAACCAACTAGTTAGTAATGAGCAACAGCGCTAGATGTCGTTGAATTTACAAAACTAAATTACAGCGTTCCAAAAATTATTAGCAGTACCTAACTATATATATTTTTTTTGTAAACGTAGCTTCAGTTACGCTAGTATTATATCACATATGATTATATTATCTGTGCTTCAGTGAAGCATATCGGCGTATAATATAATGCACGTGGCTACTTGTTTACAGTACCTATTTTGTTCAAGAGTATGACTGTAAAAATAATAATCAATCCACTATAAGTAATAAATGACTTGCTTTGTTACAGTTAGGTACTAAGTACCTACGTAATATCATAGAAATTGAGCGATAGTAATGATAGTAATGACTGAATTTAAATTAAATACGTACATTCTCACTCACACTCACGCCCTTTTCTCTTGGGAGTAGGCAAAAACCACAGAACGCCACATGCTACGATCCTTTTTGTGGAAAATCATCAAATGACCCCCCCGCTCTTGGGCAGAGCGAAGGGGAGTGTCAGACTTCTACTGACTAAAAACCGAACCCATGTTCCTTCTTTGCCCTTGCGCCGAGGCCACGTCATCTATAAGTACAAAAATCCGCGTGTCATGCTCTGCAGCAGAACCACTTTGCCTATAATACTTTAAACTTATAGGATAAAATGTAGATAATGTCTATATTATTGTAGGTTAATTTAAAAAAAATGTATATTGTCAGTTTCTTGGAAAACATCAATTCAAAGTGGCCCTGCTGAAGAGCATACTCCCCAGCAGAACCACTTTAAAATAATAGGTATTTCACGCTGATTATGCACAGGTCTTAGTAGAAACATAATGCATATTTATTGTATATCAAGATAACATCGTCAATTTTAGAAAAATATTTACAGAATAGTAGTTAAATGTAGATGAATTACAAGAATGCGCCTGCTATAATAAAAAATACAGGATACAATGTAGATAATGTCTATATTTGTGTAGCTTAATATCAAAATTTGTATATTGTTAGTTTCTTGGGAAACATCAATTCAAAGTGGCCCTGCTGAAGAGCATACTCCCCAGCAGAACCACTTTAAAATAACGGTTATTTCACGCTGATTATGCACAGGTCTTATTATAAACAAATGTATATTTATTGTATACTAGCTGACCCGGCAAACGTTGTTTTGCCATATAAATAATTTCAGAAAAAAAAAAAAGATGAAAAATAGATGTTGGCCGATTCTCATAGATACCCGATACGCACAAAAAATTTCATCAAAATCGGTCAAGCCGTTTCGGAGGAGTTTGGCATCGAAAACTGTGACACGAGAATTTTATATATTAGAAGATTAAGATAACATCTACAATTTTAGATAAATACTTACTTATTGATTTTTAGTAACATATAAATGTTTTATCGGAATGCGCCTGCCATGAATTTCTTAGCAAATAACATGATTAATAGATTCATACATATTAATATTTCTTTACGATAAATAAATGGTAGGTATTTCAAGGAAATGAATTCATCTATCTTATATATAAATAAAAAGAGAAGTCCTGACTGACTGACTGACTGACTCATCAACGCCCAGCCCAAACTCTTGGACCTAGAAAGCTGAAATTTTGCACAGAGGTTCCCTTTATAGTGTAAACAAGGAATAAGAAAGGATTTTTCGAATTTCAACCCCTAAGGGATTTAAATAGGGGATGAAAGTTTGTATGGAAAATCGACATTTTCACGCGGGCGAAGCCGCTGGCAAAAGCTAGTAAGGTATAAAGATTAAGAAAAAACAGACAAAAATGTAAATA
This sequence comes from Diarsia mendica, assembly GCA_949316265.1. NCBI lineage: Eukaryota > Metazoa > Arthropoda > Insecta > Lepidoptera > Noctuidae > Diarsia > Diarsia mendica. The sequence goes on from OX438910.1 coordinate 566,869, forward strand.
GAATTTGTTTTATTTTTAAGTAAGTACATAAATCTTGACATCAGAAGCATAAGGTCGGATGTACAAATGCATAGAGAGTTTTGTACATCCGACCTTCTGCTTCTGATGTCGAGAAATATAGATCTCATATATATAGATCTTTGGCAGTCGTTACAGGTAGTCAGTGACCTGAAATTCTGACATCCAGTCTTACCAAAGGGTATCGTATTACCCAGTATGAACTGGGTTGTGGAGGTCTGATAGGCAGTCGCTCCATGTAAAATACTGCTACTCAGCTGTATCCGGTAAAACTGAAAGCCGACCTCAACTCAACATAGTTGGGAAAAGGCTAGGCAGATGATGATTTTATATTAAAGCAAATTCTATTTACATTTTTGTCTGTTTTTTCTTAATCTTTATACCTTATGAATTCATTTCCTTGATATACCTACCATTTATTTATGTATTTGTCGTAAAGAAATATTAATATGTATGAATCTATTAATCATGTTATTTGCTAAGGAATTCATGGCAGGCGCATTCCGATAAAACATTTATATGTTACTAAAAATCAATAAGTAAGTATTTATCTAAAATTGTAGATGTTATCTTAATATACAATAAATATACATTTGTTTATAATAAGACCTGTGCATAATCAGCGTGAAATAACCGTTATTTTAAAGTGGTTCTGCTGGGGAGTATGCTCTTCAGCAGGGCCACTTTGAATTGATGTTTCCCAAGAAACTAACAATATACAAATTTTGATATTAAGCTACACAAATATAGACATTATCTACATTGTATCCTGTATTTTTTATTATAGCAGGCGCATTCTTGTAATTCATCTACATTTAACTACTATTCTGTAAATATTTTTCTAAAATTGACGATGTTATCTTGATATACAATAAATATGCATTATGTTTCTACTAAGACCTGTGCATAATCAGCGTGAAATACCTATTATTTTAAAGTGGTTCTGCTGGGGAGTATGCCCTTCAGCAGGGCCACTTTGAATTGATGTTTTCCAAGAAACTGACAATATACATTTTTTTTAAATTAACCTACAATAATATAGACATTATCTACATTTTATCCTATAAGTTTAAAGTATTATAGGCAAAGTATTATAGCTGCTGCAGAGCATGACACAAATCCGCGGCCCCGACGCGCGACGGGGCATGCTACGATCCTTTATTTATCTGTAAATATAACAGCAACTTCGTCTCGAGAATAATTATGACTATGCGTTATAGGATTAGATAAACAGTCATATTTTCAGTAATTTCACTGTAGTATAATAATAGTATAGTAAAGTAAATTTTGACCTTCGAAAAGTGCTGGTTATCAGTCTAGTTTGAATAAATGAATTTTGATTTTGATTGATTTTTGATTTTAGTACCATCTGAATCAGAGAAGCTTTCGCCACGAAGGTGGTGTTTTTATTATAATTTAAAGACTGGGATAAAGAAAGCCTTGCCTGTGGTTTAGAACAAGTGATGTCATAGATTCTTTTTCGTCAGATTTTTTTTTATTAGCCTGTACTGTCCCACTGCTGGGCAAAAGCTTCCCCAATTCCACCAAGTGCTCATTTCCTGTGCCTCCTTTCCCCAAACTTGTACCTCAGATGATGTGATGTCCAGGCTAAGCTAAATGTTTGGCTCTTTAGCTAGCGTCCATCAGTTCCTGTAGTGAAAAAACAACAGGACGTGTTTTAGATTTCATCAGAAACATCTGTAAATTGTGCAACTTCACCAGGTTCTCAATCAACAATCAAGTACGTCTATCGGAGACCACTGCTGGACGAAGATCTCTCCCGAGCTGTACAGCAAGATCCTGTCCTCAGCTTGACCCACCTTTTGTTTTCTTTGTCCAAGTTACCAATATCTATAAATAGTCATCAAATAAATCAATGTATTGATGTCGTTCACCCCTATGAATTCCAAGATCAAACTGATAACCATCATCTCCGCGTCACTAGGACTCTAATCATGACTGATGGATAAAACTTTCCGATAATAAGGTTGAAAACATAAACAAAAACAAGTGAATGACTAAGGAGATGAATCTGTAACCAGTTTCAACTACCTACCTATGTAACGAAGAGCAACGTATACTGAACCCTTGTAGGGACGTGGATGGCTATAAGAGAAGGGAAGATCAAATGAACTATGTGAAGGATGATAAGGCAAGAAAGGAGGTGTCTGATGGGATGACGAGCTATAGAGAGTATAGTAAGTTGAAGACATGGATTGAGATATGGACAGAAGAACGGTGATGATTCTGACTTCATAACCTTGATAGAGAAATTACAAATACAGTCTAAAGATTGTAGCCTGGGTTTCTCTATCGTACAACGTTAAATCATGCTTACGCTTAACAGGCCAGCCGCCGACACAATACCTTTGTAGTACACCGAAGAAGTCTACGTATTGATTCATAGCATCGTCTGGTACTTCAACGTGTTAACAAAGTTACTGTCACGATAATATACAACTAGCACCTCACGTCGTGATCACAATAAATTGCTGTAAAAATAAAACACCAAAACACCGTAATGGAATATTATACATTTATTCGTCATATTTAGGTACACTTTTATTGATTCTTCTCTCAAAAACGGTGAAAGAAGATATCGTGGGAATCCGGTGGGTCCAAGTTGTAGCAACAATATCAAGACATGAGGCGTCTACCAACCCGCAATGGGTCTACGACGTGGGTATAGGTACAGTCGTCTTCCAGTGGGAACATTTTACACACAAGTGGTAGGTAATAAAAAAAATTGCAAAAAGTTTTTTATTTTTGCATTTTTAGTTGTAATATCCTATAGAAATATTTACTATGCATTTAACATTCAACTAAGAAACCTAACCCTTAGCCCTTATCCTTCAAGATTCCCTTATTATTGCTTTCAACTCCTACTCTCCTAACTCCTTTGAGGAGTAGTAGGTATCTTCCATCATCAGCTCATCAACATGAAGTGATGACTGCTAGATGAGAATACTTGTATAGCGTCAGAAAAAGCACGAAACACGTAATACGTGCCAATGTTTGAGGGTTGCCCTCCATTTCTCTGGGATCCCATCACCAGGTCCTGGTTTCCATATCATGGTACCACCCTTGAAATATCTCCTTTCCAACAAAAAAAATAATCATCAAAATTGGGTCTTACACGACAAAGTTATTCAGGTAGGTAGGTAAACGAAAAATGTTCATAAATTTTAAAAAAATCATAAACTGAACTACGCTAAATTTTTATGGGACCAAATGTCAACTATTCCGCATCAAACTATTTAAGAATCGCGTAAATCGGAGCATAAACTGCAACGTAATCGGATACATAAAAAAATAAAAATTAAAACATACCAATCGAATTGAGAACTTCCTCCTTTTTGGGAAGTCGGTTAAAAAGAAAATGATTGGGGTATTGGTGATTCAGATTATGGAAACCACAGATGGAAACCTTTCTGTTCCGTGATGGAAACAAACTCTCTCGTTCTCATGAACATAGTAGACCATGTTTATTTACTACGTATAACGTATTAGAAAAAGGTGCATTTTTTACACTAAACTACTTAGAACATAAAACTATTGATAAAAAAAAAAATACATACACACGAACATATAACCTCCTCCTTTTTCGAAGTCGGTTAAATATCAAATGTACCAAAACATTTCTCAAAAGTACCTACCTACATTTGATTTTGGAAAAAGGCTGCACAAATAGAGAAAAACTCTACCCCATATACTAAGGGAAAATAAGAGTCAATGTTCTACTGTAACTTCGTGTACCTGTCTTTAATATGAATGTATTACTATATACTCTGTAAAGGGAGGGATAGAAGTGTGAATATTACCTATATTACGTTATGAACAATGCACAGATCAAATCAAGCGCACATCATGTGCGTACCTACTTACTGTTTGTGCGTATTATTTATTACTTTGCGAGTTCAATCGTTGTCGGCGCAAATCAGTCGGTCCCCTCAAAGTCGCGAGCGGTGATCCCAATCCTCTCAATTGCCCATTACGACAATGATAGGTTCAAGGGTCCAATACTGTTGGGTTCTACGACTTAATACTATTGGCTAACATGCACTCGATAGTTTATGAAGACTCTAAAGAAAGATACTCTAAAGTTGGAACAAAATGTTTCAGGGGGTCTAAACGAAATGAAGGCTTAGTCAATAAATGCCTAATTCATAAAATGCTTTGAATTTCATAACTTTGTGCACTATACAAATCTAGGGGCAATCATGTTGCAACTCATTGTAATCACCCTACGTTCCATGACCTGAAAACAAGAAGTTCACTTTTGCTTGAATTATTATAAAAGGGGACTCCGCGTATATCTGATAGTATTTACAAATTCACCATCTAAGGAACGACCGACTTCAGCTCTGCTGAGCTTCTCAATCGTAACAGTGTTAACATAGAAGTTACAAAGACACGGTGAGCTCAAGCCACATTGGATTGGTTGTCACTTATGTCATACCAAAAGCTAAGAATATTTACCAGTTCTCAGTGTACCAATTTGTGCCAGAAGCTTATCCCACAGAATATTGTAAATTATACGAGACCAAGTCAATTGCCTTCGGCCAGTCCAAAAAGAAGGTGTGCGATTTCCTATTGACGTAGTACTGAATAGTATGCTAGCTTCAGTAATTTAGGTACCTGGAAATTTATCCAATATCGTAACGTACCTACGTAATATTTAGGCAAACAACACTTTATTACCCAGGTACTCATACCTGCTAAAATAACATGATATTAGTAGAGTAGCCGTAGAGACTTGTAATCTGTCAAATGTAGAGTCACGAACAGAGGTTGATAGCGACAGAGACGGTGTCTATTACGTGTATGGATAGAAGGTAGATGCTATGCTGAATGGAAACTAGAGTCACTTTAATATCTGTGGATGTAACTATACCATTGCATCTTGAACTCTGTATATTTTTGACGTGTAAAACTAAATTTAGGAAAAAATATAAATTTCTAGCATCACCATTGATCTTGTGGTCGCAAGCTCGACTGCCAAGCGCGAGGTGTTAGGTTTGATCCCCCTACAAGCCTTTTTATAAGGCAGTCTTGATCCTATCTCATTGGCATTTCTAATAAAAAACTGGTGCCACGGTCACGCCTCTATGTTTTCGTGAATACAGAGATAGCTTAATATATATCGTCGGATTGGATCGATTTGTCTGTAAAGCAACATCTGATTCTATGACAAACAAATATTTTATCATACGCGAACAAATTCGGTTGAAGTAATTTACTAAAAGGATTACATCAGCTGCCACAGGAACTTGATTTCGATGTTTTTTTTTTTGTGTGTTTCAGCACGCTCGCGCTGTTTGTCTCTTTCTTTTGCGTTTACACACGATGCGATGAAGTCGTCGACCCAGCATTGTCTGCTTGTGAGCATTACGCAATACGTGTCCTGTGAGATAATTTTTATACACATTCAAATTCGTAATAACTATTTATTTTGACCAATAAAAAACAAGAAACATGCGTTTTTTTAAGAATTTTTCGAAAATGTAATATTGCGATGATGTAATTACCTACCTTGTATTTTCAAGCTTGCAGTTTATGATAGAAAAGTGGGCGCTTGATGGTAAAATGTTTTTATGGACAAGCAAAGGTACCCATTGGTTTGGTACGCACCCACATTTCCCCAGTTTTGCTGAAGTCCCGTGTAATAGAGGGCGAGCCTATTGCCATCAAACGGGGACTTTGCTATCTTTTAAAATATTTTACTAACGTTATCCATGAGTCCCGCCTTCAACAGTTAACAATTAAATCACTAATCTTGATCACAATAACAATAGCAACCACCACACGTAATAGCACCTCATCTCTTGTTATCAGTACACGTACTGGTTCATTGTATGCTCATCTCCGCTCAGTTGTTGACTGTGAACAGCGGTGACCACAAGTGAACGTGAGGTGAGCTGTCTCTCACTTTTTGTGCACTTTTATTTTTGCAACGAAAATTTTCTTGGATTTTATTTTGGGTTTGATTTTTTGTTTTGTTTATTTTTGATTGAATGTTGATGTGTTGATCAGAGGGTTTTTTATTGATTATTTAATTTATTAGGGATTAAATATTTTTTTTTAATTTGGTTTAAAATAAATTAGTGTGGTGTTGGTCGGTAAATACTTGTATGGTCCTAAAGTAGTGCTTTGTTTATTATTTACGTACTTTTAAGTATTGAATAAATTAAATAAGTTTTTACAAGGCAAAGTTATTGAAAAATCAATGGCCAAGTTATGTAATATAAATTGGCTTAAGGATATCACTTCCTACCAGTATTATCTAGGAGTAATAGTAATGGAAACCTGCATTACATTTACTAGTAAGTTACACAGGGTTAAAAAAATAACTGACTTAGTATTTTAATTTAATTTTAAATACGTAAATGGTTGTCATATTTTTTTAAAAATAATATATAGAAAGAAGGTTTTTAATATAAAAAAAATTGCAAAGTTTTCAATATTAATCACTTTAGAACCCCGTTAAATCACTAATTACAGAAAACTGTCTTAAAGTCTTCTCAAATCTGTCCAAAGTTAATCTTTATTCTAACTACCATACATTTATCTAACAGAACCGATCTCACATTCTTTCACAAAACAAACAAAGAAAATATATATTTTCTTTCTAGAAATAATACTACAAGATACTAAGCGCGAGACACCGGCAATCACATGATGTTAGTTTAACCACGCGGCCGCTAGAGGCGCCACCGTTGCGAAGTATTTATAGTTCAGTCTATATATTGTAGTAGATGTGTTTGTGAGTTCATTAAATAACTGATCCTTTTATTGACTTGTTACGGATAACAGCTGCATAGTCTGATAATAAAAAGTTGTCATGCAATGTTTTTCCGTTCTCTTTGTTTGTTTAAAGAGTATCTGATGCGATGCTATAGTCGTGCAGTTTCATTGGTCTGAAAATATGCCTTCCTGATGAAAGTTTCTTACCTTTGACTGAATTAGGTACATCTATAAGTCGACAAATTAGTCAAGTTTCATTAGTCTAGCTTCTTTCTATATTTTGCGTGTTGTTAATATTTGAAACCGGCTCCTGAAAATTAGGAAAGATTGACAGAGTTTCTCGAAAACCGATTTTAATTTCACATGTCATGTTCGATTGGTTAGCAGAAAAAAAACAACAGCTAATTTCAAATTCAGATCACATCAAGTTAATATCTAGGTACCCGACTGAGGGGAAGCCCAAAAAGAGGGTAATGTGTTTTGTAGTAACACAAAAAGCTATTTTAGAAAAGGAATAGTGCAAACACTTGTTTAATATTATTATTAAGTTTGAGATAATGTTTGGGTTCGAAAGATAAATCCAGTCAAGTTTTCATTAATTTCTCATTCCAGCCCAGATTTCTAAACCAACCAGTTTACAGTCCCAAAATACAGCAGTCAGTTTAAGTAAACAGTCTAGCAAACTTATGAAACCATACGTAACCATACTCATGCTTACATTGTCTCTCATCTCAATACAATAGAATATAACAATAAGCAGTTCTGCGGTAACCTAGAAACATGCTGTTCACCCCTGCTTATATTGACCGCCATGCGTGGTTTGTATCACGAATTCAGGACATCAAGATCAATTTTATTGTTGTTGTAGATTAACATGGTTACTTTACTCATTTAAGTTTACCTGACCAAGTTTTCTCCATGCCTCGGAAATCACGTTAAAAGTTAAGTCCCAAGCAAAGCGAGAGAGAGTTAAAACAAGAATTTTGAGTGCACACAACGTCGTTTGGTAATTTTTGCCTTTCAAGTGTCGGAATTATGGTTAACCTTACACCAGGCAGTCCTAACTGAAATTAATTGAAACACGTAACGAATTATGTTGTTAGAAAAACTAAATTGCTTTCCATTCGTAAAAGATGAATGGACTGTAAATCTAGTGCGGACAATTTGTGGACCCAGGGAGATATTAAATGATATACAAAGGCTTAACAAATAGTTTATACTTATTTTTAGTATAACAAGTTTGTACTTACTACTTACATAACTAGTGATAGAAGTGTCCTTTCCAGCAAGTAAATGCCTGTATTAGGATATTAGATAATAATGGAACACTCCCCTTTTCTGTAAGTTAAATTTACGTATCGTACAGTCGAACAAGCTAATAAGTATACAGGGTAGAGATCTTTATTTTATAATTCTATAACACTGAAAATATTGATTGTAATTTTGTTTTCTAAAGTGTTTTGCATTAAGCGACTGATGTCAACGCTGTATCGTTTGACATTAATCTCTTAATGTACCTGTATAATTTTAACTAATTACAAGTTAGCTGCCTGTATAATTATTAGCTTGTTCGACTGTACACACAGACAGAATATCCTCCTACTAACCTCTACAGGAATTACTATTAGAATTTCGGACAAAGGACACTCTCTAATAGTCTCATTGAAAGAGTCAGATAGATGAGCAGACCTACCCAAGAGCATTTAATTTACAGTTTTAATATAGCAAAGCATTTTAGATTTCTATATCTGAAATTCTTTCAACACGACGCGAACGTAATAAATCAAAGACTACATCCAAAGTAAATTCACCTCACCAATCATCAACAAGGAGGTTACCTAGCAACAGACACAAACATTCACCATCTCTTTCCACCCCCAGAAATAATGGCAACAAGCACACTAGAACCCGGCGCAGTGATTAGCCCCACAATCGACCATGATGGGGTGAAACTCCTCGCCGAACGCCTCTACGGCATCTCAGTACTCGAGCTGACGGACCTGAACGGGTATGATGACAAGAACTTCCGTATCATCGAAGACCCGAACGTGAAGAACCCTCTGATTACAACCCACAGTGAATATGGGTATGTGCTGAAGATCATGAACTCCATAGACTCGCAGGATGTGGGAGTCGTTGATGCTCAGAATGAGATCATGAATTTTTTGGGTAAGTTACTTTTTGTTTTAGATTTCTAGCCCACTTTCTTTGTTGTCACTAGCACATGACACATGAACCCACAACCACACAGTTAGGTAGGTTCAGTCCCTGGGACATATAAAGTTGGATTTTGATAGAATAAAATTATTTATTTACTACCTACTACCCTCATCCGTGTGTCACTGCGGGGGGCCTACTGAAAACCAGCGCTGAGTGTTTTACACCCAGCATATGCTGAGTTGGTTACCCTTTCGTTATGGGCATGCTCAGCGCAGTTGAGCTGTATAATTCATTGTTAAGCTGTTTGTTGTTATTTGTTTATGTATGTGCTGCTCTTTTGTGTTGCTGCTGTCCATTAACGAATAAATACATATTCTATTCTATTCTTTTTCTAGCGGGAATTTTTCAATTTTTCTCTTCTCTTGGCCTTAGTCCACTGCTGGACTAAGATCGTACCACAATACCTGGTCTTCCACCTTGCTAGCCATTCTAATCCAGCTAGATTGTTAAGGTCTTCAGATCACCAAGCAACCACGTTTTTCTATCCGTGAGGTATCCCCACGCTAGCACTCATTTGCTCCACAGGCTATCGGTCCTTCGACAGACATGGCTGATGCAATTCCAGTTTGGTAGCCCTCTTATTATATTTGACTAGCTTTTGCCAGCGGCTTCGCCCGCGTGAAAATGATGATTTTCCATACAAACTTTCATCCCCTATTTAACTACCTTAGGGGTTGAATTTCGAAAAATCCTTCCTTATTCCTTGTCTACATTTTAAAGGGAACCTCTGTGCAAAATTTCAGCTTTCTAGGTCCAAGGGTTTGGGCTGGGCATTGATGAGTCAGTCAGTCAGTCAATCAGGACTTCTCTCTTTATTTATATAGATGATTCTACACCTACTTATATGCTTCTTTTTCTTACAGCAACTCGTTCCATAACCTGCCCGAAACCAGTCCGCAATGTCTACGGCCACTTCCACTCCATCGAGAAGATCGGTGGCAAGCAGCACGCGGTGCGACTACTGGAGTATGTGCCCGGAGACTTGCTGCAAGGAGTTCCCAAGTCTGAGGCTCTGTTCTATCAGCTAGGAGAGTTTGTCGCTAACTTGGATAACAAACTGCAGGTTAGTTCCTTAGCGATATAGTGTCCTGGTAGTTTTTATCACTATTGCTGGGTAATACGGCCTCCTCTTTCTCATGTCATTACTAAGTATCTGGTTTAGTGCTAGCTTTGCAAGAGTTTTCCTCGATATCGTCATCAACCCAACGGTTTCAAGCTTTTGCACCACCTCCACTTGAGTTTTATCACCTTGGTGGAGGTCATTGTGATATTGGCTCGCCTGGTTTTTTTTTTTGGGTCTTGGCACCTTACTGTGCCTGACCATACCCACTGGAACATGCGTGTTGGAGCTCTAAGTGAACCGTTAATTAGTAAACATAGTTTTCGATTTTTCCAGATAACATCAAACACAGATTAACAATTGATTTTGCTAGTACACAAACACAATAGTAGTAATCTATCCCCTAACTACGCTAGTCAGTCAAACAGACCAAGGTTTCCATAATTTGTATCGTACTCTCGTTAACTAGTCATTGTACTTACGTGCATTTACATCTAGTACAGTGGCAGATAAATGAGATGTGATACGCGTAACCATGGCTGGGAGTCTATGGGAAACAGTCAAAGGCAGCCTGTTTCATTGTTGATTTTAAACCTAATTTACATCTCCTGTAATTTACCTGTTTCCTGCAAAAATTATAAATTTTGGAAGAAGCTCGCTTTCCCTATTATTTTTTATGAATTTCTTGTGTCTTTATGCTTCTAAAACTAGCGAAACAAATAACTTTTGCTATGTCAGTCAAATCTATCTATCTATCATATAAATAAAAAGAGAAGTCCTGACTGACTGATTGACTGACTGACTCATCAACGCCCAGCCCAAACCCTTGGACCTAGAAAGCTGAAATTTTGCACAGAGGTTCCCTTTATAATGTAGACAAGGAATAAGGAAGGATTTTTCGAAATTCAACCCCTAAGGGAGTCAAATAGGGGATGAAAGTTTGTATGGAAAATCGTCATTTTCACGCGGGCGAAGCCGCTGGCAAAAGCTAGTCTTCTATATAAATAAAAAGAGAAGTCCTGACTGACTGACTGACTCATAAACGCCCAGCCCAAACCCTTGGACCAAGAAAGCTGAAATTTTGCACAAAGGTTCCCTTTATAATGTAAACAAGGAATAAGGAAGGATTTTTCGAAATTCAACCCCTAAGGGATTTAAATAGGGGATGAAAATTTGTATGGAAAATCGTCATTTTCACGCTGGCGAAGCCGCTGGCAAAAGCTAGTTAATAATAATACTGACTAGTGACTAAGTCTCAAGTGCATTTTATACCATAAAGTTTGTAATCAATATGTTTGTTTGTTCCACAGAACTTCAACCACTCCGGACTGGTGTCCCGGGAGCACATGTGGATGCTGACGAAGGTACCTGACCTGGAGAAGTTCAAGTACGTCATCAAGGATACTGAGAAACTCGACCTGGTTGAAGAGGTAAGAAGCGTTAACCTCGTTTTGTCCTCCACAAAAAAAAAAGAGAATGTGGCACTCGGAGACTGCCGTGGTAAAGCTATTGCATAGCATTTTTTATCAATTATTTAATTTGACAACCTCAGTTGACGACCTTGTTATTTTCCGTAACCATAGCAACCTGGTTGAAAATTTTCGTTACGGAATTTCTGGATTCGCTCTCCACGCTCAAGGCCCGCGATAGAAGCTATGCAATAGCTTAAAAACAGATGTTGGTCAAAATCAAGTCATTTATTTAAACTAGGCTGATAATCAGCACTTTTCGAATGTCATTATTTTACTTTCTTAAAAGAGACAGTCCCCCAAAACGACCACCCTTCGACACTTCCTAGTGTTTTAGCTGGAAAGAAGAAGTGGCGGAACAAACATGCCCAAGCAACACATCTGTCTGGTTAGGGTCGTGAACTCACAAGCCAGTTCTTGAGCCCATAGCCTAGTTCATGAGCCTCTAGGCCACTATGAAATTGTCTTATATAAGTGCATTTATTTTATTGACCTAAAAGGGATCATGTATGTGTCAAGATTAGATTTAATCACATGTTTGAGCCCTAGGCAATGTCTAATCTATTATAGCAATTTATGAACAACCTAAGATGTATTGTTTCTTTTACACGCGACTTTACTCGCGTGGTACGTGTACCTCAATAAAATGAATGGGTCCGATTTTTATACCGAGTTTCCTCCGCACCTCGGATAGCACGTTTAGCCGTTGAACCCGGCTGTCAGGTGTAGATATTTGACAGTCGTTACAGACAGTCAGTTGGCCGAGATTCTAATAACCAGTCTTTCTAAAGGTTACTTATTGTATCACCTGGTACTAATTTGGGTGTATTGTGGAGATCAGATAGGAAGCCGCTGCATGTAAAATACAAGTATTCAGCTGCACCGCGTTAGACTGGAAGCAGACCGATACATAGTTGGGAAAAGGCTAAGCAGTTGACTACCTTGATAAAATGTTCCTAAAGACGTATAGGTTCCTTTGGACTAGCCCAGGTTAAGTTCTACCAGAGTGTGTCAAATTATATTATCAAAATGAGTTCAGCTCAACATTTAAGCGGCTTGCCCACAATCTGCCCTCTCCTCGTAAGTTCTGACAGGTAACAAGCTGAGAGAACGCCAGACAGACACCTGCTACTCTAGCATGCATTACAATGCACATAGTAGTTAGGCCAACCTATCTATGTACACTAGTAGGTAAGTACATAGATATGTTTGAATAGCACGCAACCGCTGCATTGTTAGTCAAACGGTGCATTCGCTACAGTACGTAATGGAAGCCATTAAATATGATGTTTACCGGACCTTTATTTACATGCATTGTAGTTTATAGTTGTAGTATTGAGGTAGGGTTTGGTTATCTAGTAGTAGGTTTAGTGCTTGTTGGGCGAGGCTGAAGTTTGATGTATATATAAGGTGATGCGATGTTTGTCAACGGTCCAGGGTAGGCGGTTAATTTAGTGGGTCTAGCCTTAGTTGTTCGTCTTCGTCAAACTCCCATTGCGTGGCATTTTGAAGCCAGTCACTGCGTTAAGAGGACTGCCTCGTTGGTCTAGTGGCCGCAAGCGTTACTGCTAAGCATGAGGTTCTTGGTTCGTTTCCCGGGTCGGGCAAATTGTTATTGGATTTTTCCATCAGGAATTTCTCAGGGCCACAGAGTCTGGAGCTGTACCCGGTTGATGGCAATAGGCTCGCCCCTTTATTAGGGGGCGATGTAATAATTACATGGGACTTGAACATAACTTAGGAAATGTGGGTGTACTATTGCTACTGCCTAACTTTTCGGGTATTACATAACAGGGTTGATGTTGTATAGACCAGTAACGTGACCTGACAGTACTTGCCTTTAGGCACAGAAATACATTATAGTACTACGTACAGAAGGGACACTCCCTTCCCCGCGCTCATATTAAATACCGCACCTCACCCCGCACTTCGAGGTATTCGTCGTCGACACTTGAGCAATGGCTCGCGCTCGTATTAGTCGTCGTTCTGTTTACGCGACGCAGACCGTTGCACTTTCCGCGCCATTTTTTAGGCTACGATAACCCTACTAGAGTTTACGCACACATTTGCACGTGCACGTCGTGCACAAACGTTATTTGTTTATGTAGTAGTAATAGGTAATTATTTTGCGGGCGTTGTATGGAGTGTCCGAGGTGTGCTTTAGGCAGACATGAATTCTCTAGCCGTATTTGGAACTCTATAACAGCTTAAATAGACTTTCTTACTTCTAATCTTCCAAACCGCCAGGTAATCGAGGAGTTCAAGTACGCAGTGCTGCCTCGTATCGGCGAGCTGGAGAAGGGCGTCATCCACGGAGACGTGAACGAGATGAATGTGATCGTGGGACTCAAACCGGGAGCCAGGTTCGTTACACAGCTACTCATGTGTCAAATATTCGAGTAGCACTTTACTGTCAATAGAGCCAACTTCGGCTGTCGACAGAGCCAACTTCTACTGTTAACAGAGGTAACTTTAGCTGTCGACAGAGTCAACTTCAGCTGACGACAGAGGCACCTTGGTCGGAATTTATTGTCCATGTGTCGAAGTTAGGTCTGTCGACAGATGAAGTTAGCTTTATCAATAGTAAAGCTGCTTGTGGCTTGGCACAATTTTTCTGATAAGAGTACTACTTAGTACAAATTGTACAGAGCAGAAAAAAATATGCCTACCTACAAAAAATGAACATTCGACATTTGGGAATTTCTGTCAATCTTGTACGTTTGAACTAAACTTACTGACAGCGAGTTGGGTGTGATGTCTGTAAATATTGTCATTATTATTCTTTGATGTATCGTTCAAGAAGTAGTTGAGCATCATCTAGTGCCTTCGTCAACCATTTTATTTATCATACCTGTGATCATACCTATCAGATTGTTGGTCTGTTTGTTTACCACGTTATTGCAAAGATAGTAGCATCCCGTAATCTTATCTCGAGATTGAAGTGATGAAACATCATTGAGATAACCGATTGTATAAACACTGCACCTATTTGTACCTACTTAATTTTATAAAACAAGCGTTTTCTGAATTTTTCGTTCTTATATTTTTTTTTCGTATTGCATTATTAGTTTTGCTACTCGCCAACAGATGGCAGTGATTACAGTTTTGCTAAAACTCTCATTTAATTTAGGCCCCGCAAACCATCAGTGATGAAGGTATGCAATCAGATTCTAAAAGGGATATTGTTGAGGTGAGCCAAGTATGTATGTATGTTTTGGAATCTGGATTATTTGGCTTCAAAAGTGGTAATAATTAGGTATTGGGTTTGTTTCGAACTCGCCACTGCGCGCTGTTAAGGTTCATGTGGTATGAGCACAAGTATGGATATGAGGTGCTTAGGCTAAGTAGAAGCACTAAACATTAAGCATTAGGCAATAAGTCCACCTCTGTGCTTTGAGCTTGAAATTTTAAATAAATACAAACCTATACTAAATTAACACAAATCTTAATTTTCTGAAGACCTCAAAACCTACCAGTCGAGGGTTGCATGAAATTTATGTACTGACAATAAATATGAACCAATCTTCGTTACTAACTTTCTTGAATGATATGCAAAAAATAACTTGATATCTTTTATGTTGCTTTCTTGTATGATAGTTTTTTTAGAAGCTTAAATTAAATTAGTAAGTTAAAAACTCGTAACAGAGATTATGGGCATTGTTAATACCTAAATGTGCTAAAAAAGTAAAAGTGCAGGAGTGACCTAGTGTGATTATAAATCGAACCTCTACGGAGTTCTGCTAAATAATTACAAAATATGTACCTACAACAAAATGTATCTAATGGAAGTATTGACAGAAAAAAACACCTAATATTAAACTGTGCTTATAACACCATGATTTATTTTCCAAACTTACAGCAAAACCGACTACCGCATCACAGGCATCATCGACTTTGGTGACATTCAGTATTCCTACTACGTGTTCGAGCTGGCCATCACCATGACTTACATGATGCTGATCACCGGAGACCCTCGTGTCGGAGGATACGTCCTCGCCGGGTATACTGTCAACCGGCGCCTGCCTGATGATGAATACAGGCTACTGAAGGTATGAAAACACAAACAAAAAAAAAACTGAGTAGTTGTTTCTATTCGATGACAGATGGCAGCACTTGTTCGTGGTAAGCTGCTTGTCTTGATAGAATAGAATAGATGCATCGGGCTAGTGTCCGCAACTCCACGCCCGGAGCGTGTGTTTTGTGTACGGGTGGGAATCTCATTCGATCCACCGAAGCTCCCCGAGAAAAGCCAGCAACCCCTTGATGTTACCGGCAATCTCGCGGAGAGTACCTGGGTTACCGAAGTACTTGGCCCTGTATGGGGCAACCCCCGGACAGTGCAGGTGCTTGTCTTGATAGTTTGATAACTTTTCAATAGATGGCAGCACTTGTATGTAGTAAACTGCTTGTATTGATAGTTCCACTACTCACTTATAGATGTCACTAGCCGTACGTAAGTTTGAAATTTAAGCAATAACTACTTTTTCTATTCTCTTCACAGACACTGGTCTCAGCCCGTCTAGTCCAGAGCTTAGTCCTAGGTGCTTACACCTTGGAACAGGACCCCAAAAACGTCTACGTGTCATCGACAGAGAAAGCCAACGGCTGGGAGCTGTTGCAAAAGATCCGTAAGTCGAAGGCGACAGAAGATCTGGATCCTACTGACTGGAAAGAGATTGCCAATGAATACTTGACTAGGAGTTAATAAGCGATAAATAAACTTAGGAAAAGATATTTTTGTATTCGTGTGGAATCTTGGAAGTCTTCAAATATTTGTTTATGAAGTTAGGCATGGTAACATGACTTGATTCGAGTTGAAAGACTTTGAACTTTGACTTCACTTGTATTTTGTTACCAGAAATTTTGTCGATTTTACATGAATTATTAGAATGTTTTCTCTTCTGATTTTGTTAATTTACGAAGTTATGTGCTCTGTTGTAAGTTAATGACAAAATGTCACATGCGTATTAAATATTAGATATGTTATCAAAATATGTATTATAATATAAAAAAGGCAATAAATAAATAGTCAAGCATTATAAATCAATAAATTATATTCCATAGATGTTTGCATAGATGTTTGTTTGTTTTGCTATAATTTTAAAATTGTGAAATACTATTTTGTAATATTAAGAAAAGTAGTTTCCAATAAAGACTACTACTATATGAAATCAGAAACTAGTTTATTTCATTGTGAATTCTGAAATTCGAAACTGCAGTCTTTTCACTTTATTTTACTTAACTATAAGAGCAGTATCTTAACAGGAACCTTATACTTACTAGCGGGAACAAAGATCACATTGATTTTCACAGAATTGTCCTTCTAGCGAAGAATATGAAGTTCAAAGTGCTATAAAATCAGAGTTAAAATTACTGTGACTCAAGGATGGAATAAGAATAAATACTGAAGATCCCTTCAGATAGCTTGTATTTCACTAGTAGAAAAAAAAATTTAAAAAAAGTTTTGAAGAAATAGGTAGCCTGCTATGAAACCTTAACAAAGCTGAAGTACCTACAGATCTTGACTGCTCTTGCTTTTAACTAGCTACAAGTTCTCTACTCTAAACAAAATTTCCCAATTGTCATTATATCATCGGGAAAGCAGAGAAACAGTGAAGCACCGCCAAAATGGTTGAAGTTCCACGGGCTCGAGCAAAGTGTTTCCCAATTATTATAATCTAAGTAGATGCCTTCCGGATTCGAGTGAATTAGTTTCTTAAGGCAAGCGTGGTCCGCTTTAGGCCGCATCTTCACATAAGGCGAGGTGTGGCCAAACAACCTGTTGAATGTACAAACGCTATCACATAAAAAAAAGTTAATTTAATCTGTATAATTTATTTAATAGATTTTCAACTTTATCGCTTTAGCCGTTTCGAGTAATTTGATTTGCTGGCGTCTGTACAAAAAGGTATTTACTTAGATGCTCCAAAAAGTAATCTGCGACGAACAGTCTCAAGCCTCACGTTCTACAACAAACTTAACACAAAAAGCGTAACGACAGCTCATCAATAACACATGGCTATCAATGGCCGTCCATGGTGGGCCACACACATCACATTATACGGAACATTATGTTGCGTTTATTGCCTTTTAGATCGTAATGGAGGAGTTATTTAAAAACATCCTGTCTGTATGATGATCACATAATATGATGTATGGTAGAAAATGTGTGATTAATTGCGGTTGGTATAAAAACTGATTTATTATTGTGCTCACACCTTGTATGGAGTTATGAACTTTTTTTTCTTATTTATTAATGTCTGTAGTAACTGTGTTGTACTGCATCGTATTAGCACGTACTAACTGCCATGGGTGGTGCAGGTCTGGTAGCCACTCGCTCCATGTAAAATACTGGTATTCAGCTGCATTTGATTAGGATCGAAATCCACCCCAACTTAATTGGGAAAAGGCGAGACAGATCACTAGTGTCCGTTAGAAATGTCTTTAGTTATGGTTCCAAGAATGAGGAAAAATTTCATACTTGTCCTTTTAACACCAATATAATCAGCCACAAAACATGCAAGAAAAAAATTACCTAATGAAAGGATTAAAATTTAAACCAACGCCATCTATCAGCAAGTAGCAGTACTAAAATCGGAAAAACGTTAACTTAGTCCTCGCAATTCTAGATGTTATCAGTAATTCCCTTTCTCAGACTCTCAGCAATAAACTGGAGTTTTATTTATATTTTATACGAAACCGACATGATGTGGTTATAAGTGACTGATAGGAGAACTTGATAAGACAACCAGTGCCTCTATCGGCGAAATGTTGAACTAAAAACAGCGCTTTTATGACGATTGGAATTTTAGATTTTAAAGCTGTTTTATTACTTCGTTTATTTCATATAAGGTTATACTGTAATAAATAATATTGCAGCGGGCTGTTATTTATTTCGTTCACAATAATCATAAAATGGCAGTTATTCTTGAAAATATGCAATAAATCTCGAAATTTGTACATTAAAATTGCACAGCCAAAAATGACAACATCGAATTAACTACCAACAAGCAAATTCTTCTCCGAACACATTAAAATTCTCTTCCTTTCTCGTACCTACTTACAAAATCTGTAATATTCAAAAAATCACAATTAAAAAACGATGCTTCGTCTTCTGTTGATTACAATTAATTAAGCTTATAAAGACAAAAATTGTTACTTTTTACTCTTGCAATCTTCATTAGGTTTTTTGTATGTCCTGTTTAATTATGCAAGCTGTGTGATCTCGTCGAAGCGTGTTCGTATTCATTACGTAGAAAAAACTTAATTTAATTAAGAGTAATTATCTTAGAAGGGTTTTACCGTATTATGGGTGTACCTAGATAGTGATATGAGAGGGTTTACATATGTGGGACTTGGTTTAAGAGATGTAACATGGTAATTTATCTGATTGCTTCTTAAAACGGGTTTCTGTTCGCCTAAGCGGGAACAAAACACGATTGTTCAAAAGAGATACCACGGCCTCGACACAAAGGGCTAAGAACGAACATTGGTGGCTTTTATTCAGTCGATGTCTGACATTTCCTCTCTTTCTGAGAGGAAGGAGTCATTTTGATGATTCCCACCCTCCAAATAAAACGGAGTTGCAGTGATTTGGGAATATTGTGGTGGGCTTGTCCCAAAAACAATCTCAGTTAACTACACCAAGTAATTACTATCAGTCTAGTCCATGACGTCACCGGCAGAGGTCATGATCTTCACTGTCAAAACTAAGCGGTTCTAACGGTCATGTAATTAATCATTTATCTAACGTTCGTAATTATGCGTAATTATAGAGATGAGCGATTAAGAATATTAACAGTAAATTAATATTAGATAATGTAATGTGGATTTCGCTTTCATTTTTCGTTTTTTTTTTTGTATCTTACTTGTTGGTTTAATTATCGCAAACGCCTTCTGCTGAGCATGAAGTACTTCAAGTACACTTCTGTTTAACCCTGCGGGGACTTCAGGCGTGAAGCTAAGGGACTAGTTCCTATTAACCAAAAAAATCGAAGACATTTATAGCATCTATCAAACCGCACTTTCCCACGTGGTAGATTATAGCCCATCACTCAGACCCTCAGGCCTCCTCTCTATTAGAGATGTTATAGGCTTATGATGATGATTCAAGATCCTGGTTGGTTGGACTAGCAGCCGACCCCAACAATAGTTCGGAAAAGGGTCATGATGTGTTCAGTAGCCAGTCTACAGAAATGCAGTCAAATACTCAATACCTTATATTCTCCAAAAGGGCACTGTCATCATTATTTTCCACATAGCGATTTAATACCATCTCCTCAACAATCTAATTACTGGGTAATACCGATATCCTTAGTCCGGTAACAGTATTTCTTATCTACACTATGTTTGAGTGCAATAAATGTAAAGTTAGTTTGTGTGTTTGTTACGCCTTCTTGCCTAAATGGCAGGATAGATTTAGATAATAACATAAATCATGCCTGTTACCAAACGCCACTTACGTTTAACATCAATGTTAAAGGGCGCGATCCTATTGCCATCAATTGATCAGAAATTGAGACTCCATAGCTGTTACTGAGAAATCTCTGATAGAAAAATCTAATAACACTTTGCCAGACCCTGAAATCGAACCCTAGGACCTCTTGCTCAGCAGTTCACTAGACCAACGATGCAGTCAGTGTATGAGAGCTTATATAAGTCCTTTTCTTAACTACCACGATTTAAATTTAATAGATTAGAGAAGCTTTATTAGCACCTGGCATTCCTAGTACCCAGGCACACGCGAGCAAACCCGCGGGCAAAACCTAGCGCAAGTAATATTTATGAACATAACGAACCACATTAATGAGAGCAGCGGGTAGCGGCGCATCATTACAGCTCCCTAATGATTTATAATTAAATAGTAACGGAGAACCCCCGCCGGGCTATGCGTTCCTGGTAGCTGGTAATACTAAGTTTTATAGGAATGTTTTTTTTTTATATGGATACAGGTAGATTATAACAAATAGATAGGTTATTTAGGGGAAGTCAGCTCAAAGCGGCCATAGAAGGCAAAGCGGCCACGATTCATTTTTCGGATATTTGAAGTGAAATCGCGACTTTGCCATTCTGGACGCGTAATGAACCCCCCGCCCCGTGCCGATCAGTCATTCGGTAGCGGTGGGATGATCGGGTGGCTCTTAGTGACGAAAAATACGTTTTCGCAACAACAACAACATTTGTTAAAATAACACAAGGTAAGTTTAACCTGTTTTGGTCAAACCTGTTTAGGTTTAAATGCTTGCATTACACGTTTATTGTTACTTGTCTATTTGGCTTTGTTTCTTTAGTATTAGCTCCAAAATTTGATAAATAATGTGGGGGTAGTTAATTTTTATAACAAAATGGGCGATAAAGGCAAAGCGGCTCGGGCAAAGTGGCCATGTGACCGCTTTGCCCTTATTGAAATATTATGATTCGATTGATAATGCTTAGTTATTTTGTTTACAATTACAAACGTAAAACTACCCAGGCGTCTTGGGATGAAGTTATTACGATGACCCGAGCAATCAAAGATATAAATGAAAAGCGCGCAAGAAATTAGTTTTAGTTTAGTTAAGTAGTTATTTTTTTTAGTTTTAGTTTTTTTTTTTAGTTCAGAAGTTTTCAAACTAAATACCTAATTATAACATTAAATTTAAATCAAATTACTTTTAATACTGATTGTGATTAAAACGGGTAGAAAATGTTGATTATTTTACTAAAAATATGTTTAATAATATTAAATAATGTTTTTAATATATTTTTTTTGTTTTTTATTTTGTCTATCACGATATATTTCAACAAAAAATAAACATTTCCGAAGAATTTTTGGGGTGGCCTCTATGCCCTTACCACTATGGCCGCTTTGGGCGATCCCTCGGGCAAAGCGGTTTTTTGACAAGTTTTTGTAATCTACAAATCTAAGGCTTATATTTAAATTTGCACGAAATTTAAATTGCAAATTACAAAAATTAAATAAATTCTCTACCTATTAGTATAAAATTATTTTCAAAAATGAATCGTTTTATAGGTTTTTTCTTAAATTAAAGTTAAGGTGGCCGCTTTGAGCTGACCTCCCCTATTCGTCGGGGCTGCGGGTTGTTCGAAAGAGATACTGCGACCTTGACACAAAGGGCTAAGAAGGAACATGGGTCGTTTTTAGTCAGTAGAAGTCTGACACGGAAGAGGCATTTGATGATTTCCAATGTCCCCCCAAAAAAAAAGAAAAGGTAGATTATAACGTACCTATATTGTAAAAATAATAAAAGGAGTATTTAATAATTGAAATGAATAGTCAGGTTGACTATTACATGAGATAAACGTAACTAGCGAATGTGTACGAGTAAAATATAAGTACTATTGCGTACTAACCTTTCGGGAATTACTACGGCGTTGCTTGTCAAGAAAATTTTAAATTAAATTCCTCGTTTTATGTTCTAATTTAAATTGAGTATCCCCAGAACTGGGCTACGAGTTGGGCATCTTCATGTCTCCAATTTCACTTATGGCCGATTTATATGTGTTATTTATTTTTTGGGATGACAGGATATTGGAAAAAATATGTTAGTATCCTTGCTGATGGACTATTTGTACAGTCTACATACCGAATAATTTCTTACTATGCATTTATAATAGAGCCAAATAACATGGAATCAATTTAAACGTTTAAATATTTAGTATACATTGAAAACAAAATATGAAAACATGATTCTTGGTGCATTTTTGTTTGTTTTCCTTTGGTTCAAAATGTCAAGGATAAATAAACAGCAAACCTTTTAAGAATCCTCTGACTGCACTTTTATTGAACTTCACAATACAGGTTTTTGGGAAAACCAGAATATATTATTATTGTTTAATAACATAACCAAGCAGTATGTACTTCTATATTTTCGTGTAATCCGAAATACCTCATACTTATTAACTTCAGGGTATTTTTAAATCCAGAAAAATACCGCATATTTTCGCACAAGAGCTCCAGACTAGTAACTCAAATTCAAATTAATTTATTTTTATGACTTTTGAAGGTTGAAAAAAACCAGAAGAAAGCGAATTAACACAGTCACAAGGCATAATAACTTGTGAATGTACTGTAGGTGCTCATTCTAAAGTCTATTGATCTATATGGAGAAGAATGGGCAAGGAACTCCATGGACACTCTTTTTTACATACAACACAATTTCAAAACGTTACTTGGTTCTCCAACAGCTTAAAACAACATTATCTGAAGCTTGTCACTAGCTTATATGCAAGTCTGTCTGTCTCATACAGTTTCACCATTTTTCTGCTTTGTCCCATAATACATGGGGCCGGCGCAACACGTTTTTTCACAGCCAACACGCTCGCAACTCTCAACAAATTTAAGTCTAGTCAGTAGCAAAACACAGCTAAGCCTGTCACATCTGGCTCAAATATGGCGAAATGTGTTATTCTGGATACCTCTGCCTGCTACTTCGGGGAACAAGCCTGCTGTTATGTTAAACGGTTACTTAAATACCCGATAATTGTGTCAATCATACCTTTAACTTACTTCGATCTGCATCTATTAAGAGCCCTTTAACGGCTGATATGCAATCAAGATAAGCGTTTTAGTCAGAGCTTAGTTTTTTGTTCCGCACCTATAATAAAAATACCTTTATTACGCCATTTGCGCGACTGAGAAGTGTCCCGCTGTGTTTTAGCGTAGTTTTGTCTTAAAAGGAATGGTGTACACTATTAGGGTAATCTAAGGCCCAGATTCACAGACCACACTTTGACTTTACTAAGTAAAGTATGATTTTTGGAAAGTAAAGAACAGCTTGACAGGACTAAGAAATATATTTTTGGGTGAAAGTAGATCTTTCTATCAAAGTAAAGTCAAAGTGTGGTCTGTGAATCTGGGCCTAAGAAATATATTTTTGCGTGAAAGTAGATCTTTCCATCAAAGTAAAGTCAAAGTAAAGTCAAAGTGTGGTCTTTGAATCTGGGCCTAAGTCATCCTATCCTGTTATATGAGCAATATTTGCATACTTTTGTAATCACGTCCTCGAAAACTGCGCTAATGATTTCGATGAGTTGCAATATAAAGTTTACGGGGGCGAAACAACACGAAACAAAAAACACGTATCCAATATTTTTCGATAATCTAACAGACGGACTAGCTAAACACAATCATATTTTTTTTAGTCAGTCAACTACTGTATTGAAATAGGATCCCGCAATGAAATTAATCTGAAAAATATTAGCGGTGGAGTAGGAAAAACACAATCTCCACTTCTCTCCACATCATTAGACAGAACAAAACACGGCCAATAAGCACAGAGGGACGTAAGTAGGTATATAATCATACATCTGGGTCTCACATCTGGTAAAATCGTTTTCTCTATTTTTACTCGAGCAGCTTGGTACCCAAGGTCAAACCAGGACCATCGACATCTACGACCTTTGTGCAGTTTTTACAATCCTTTTAAAAGAGAAATTTTACTGGCAGGTCTTTGTGTGTTTGGATAGATGTATGTATAGTATCTGAGGATGGAAAAGTTCGTTCCTGCTGTCTCCGAGAAGGCTGACTGAACACCACCTACCTTCGTTCGACCAGGGCTGAAGCTCGGCTCCAGGCATGCACGGCACGCCACAGAGTCCAGGGTGGGTTTCCAGGTTAAGCACGGCTGACCTAGGTTCAATAGGTCTCGGAAAAAGCACACTACACGGCAGTGAGTCCACAAACACATAAAGTTGTTGAAAACGTTTCAACATGAGGTTTTGGTACGGTCCAATAAAAAACATCCGTTCAGTTCGACGCGCGAATGCTTCCTGAGCCTCGAGCGGGTCACCGCTAGCGATTGAATTCAGTGATGACAATCTACCCTCAATTCAACAGCATAGAATATCGAACATACCCCCCACCGAAATCAATATGATTGATTTCCATAAAATGTATGAGAAGTGTAGGGTATATATAGATATACAAACATATGTTAAAGAATTAAAATAAACTTACGAAGCTTATAAATAAGAGTAATGTGTAATTTTTTCCACAAGTGGAGTATACCTAAAAGTATGTGTACTATTATAAACTTAAACTAAAATATTTAATGCAACGTTATTAATTTGCATAGGGTAATGGACAGACTTTATTAGTCGGTCTCTGAATTAAACCAGTTTTGGTTCTTAAAGTTAAAACGCGGTTTACTTTGTCAACGCCACTATGTACTTTGTCAATTCGAGCTAAATTCCACTGAAGAGGTTTAGTCAGATTTGACTTGAGCAAAACTAGATCACCAACGTTCAAGTTTGGTGGAGATTCAAACCACTTCGCTCTCTGCTGGAGAGTGTGAAGGTAGTCATCTGACCAACGCCTCCAAAATGACTGGGAAGCCTTCTGAATGGATTGCCAACGTGACAATCTGTTCTGAGGAACATCATCCAAGTCATATTCCGGTACAGCTAATAAACATTGACCTACAAGGAAATGACCCGCGGTAAGAACATCGAACTCGTTTGGGTTGTCCGATAAGGTACACAAAGGGCGTGAATTTAAAACAGCCTCAACTCTGCAAAAAACAGTACTCAACTCCTCAAAAGTGAGTGACCGATCACCTACTACACGGTACAGGTGATGTTTGGCAGATTTTATTCCTGCTTCCCAAAGTCCACCCATACTTGCTGCATTGGGCGGGTTGTTACGCCATTCCACGTGACGAGTTGTCAGTCCATTAATAATCTTATCATTGTTGTCTTTATTATTTAAAAAGTTTACGACTTCTTTCAAATGCTTTGCTGCCGCCATAAAATTAGTGCCACAATCTGAATATAAACAGCTGCAAAGTCCACGGCGTGCGACAAAACGATCGAATGCAGCTAAAAAACAATCGCAACTTAAATCAGTCAAAACTTCTAAGTGCACAGCTTTTGTTGAGAAACAAACAAAGAGGCACAAGTACGACTTGTAGACCTTTGCGTTACGCCTCAAACTTTCCTTCACAAAAAAAGGCCCACCTAAGTCACAACCAACGTGGTTGAAAACCTTATCTGGTTTAAGCCTAGGCGCGGGTAACGTACCCATAGCGGGCTGAATTGAGCTTGGACGGCATCGAAAACAAATCTTGCACTTAGATAACACGGATCGAATAATACTACGAGCACTAACTATCCAATAGTTTTTACATAATAAGCCTTGTAACGTACGCGGCCCTATGTGTAGGTATAATCGGTGAAAATATTCTATGATCAATTTGATCGTGTGACATTTAGGTAAAAGCACGGGATGCTTCGTATTGTAAGGTAGGTCGGACTGCACGAGCCTGCCCCCCACCCTGAGGAATTCATTGGAATCTACGAAGGGTGAAAGCTTACGCAAGGAAGCTACATATTTATTTTTACGCAACAGTGCGATTTCATTGTGAAAATGGTTCAATTGAACCACTCGAACGATGGTGTCATGAGCTGTCTTCAGCTCTGATGACCTGAGGGGTCCACCTGACCTATCAGATTTTTTAGATTTTAAGTTCGACACAAATCGATGGCACCATGCCATAACACGTTGCAATTTACTAAAAGATGATAATTTATTAAATATTTCTTCTAAGTCATTTTTTAAAATCATATTTTTATCATCCCAGGAATTTAAAACGAACGTATCACAATTTGATTTTATGTCAGGAATTTTAAAATTGTCTTTTATATAAAATGATTTAATTGGCCATTTTTGTCGATCGTCATACAGCCACTGGGGGCCGTGAACCCACCCCGTGGCACCTTCCACGAAGCGAGCCGGCATCGCACCTCGCGAGCAAACATCGGCAGCGTTATTCTCGCTGTTCACGTGAAACCAACAGTTTGATGGGACTACAGCAGTCACTTGACTAACACGGTTAGCCACAAATGTTTTTAATTTGTAAGGTGGCGTTTGTAGCCACGCTAAAACATTGTTCGAGTCACCCAACGCGATGATCGAAACTTTAAAATCATATAAGTTTTGTACAACAAAACTAACAAGCTTAGAGAGGAGCACGGCTGCCTCAAGTTCAAGTCTTGGTATTGACAAAATTGGATTTAGAGGCGCGACTTTAGACTTACTCGTCAGCAACCTTACCTTTACATGACCATCCCTATCTACGCTACGTAGGTAGACACACGCTGCATAGCCGCGCGATGACGCATCGCAAAATGCTATCAGCTGAACTTCATTGAAGTTTGATATTAAAACATGACGCTCAATTCGTAGTTTGCCTAACGCTGATAACTCGGTAATAAACCTGTTCCACTGGGAAGTCAACTCAGATGGTAACTGATCATCCCAGCCCAATCCAAGCTTCCACAGATCTTGCATTATACACTTCGCGACAAAAGTACAAGGTGAAATAAAACCTACTGGGTCGAATATACTTGCGAGCAATTTTAAAACAGAACGTTTTGTTTGTTTGGCGTCAGTTAAGTTATAATTAAACGAGAATGAGTCACACGAGGGTAACCATGTCAAACCTAAAACTTTAAGAGATGACGATAACGTATCGTCTTGAAAGTTGATAGCAGTAACTTGGTCCGATTGCATTCTAGTTAGCAACTCAGGACAGTTACTTGCCCATTTTCTTAAATCAAAACCTCCGCTTTTAAGTAGGGTGGTTAAATCATCTTGCAAAGTGCAAGCTTCTTCCTTGCTTTGACACGACCACAATACGTCATCAACGTAGGTCCCTTTTTTAAGGATCTCTGCTGCTTTGGATCTCGGCTGTTCAGTATGAGCCAGCTCATCCGATGCCAGCTGGTGTAAAGTGCGTACCGCGACGAATGGTGCACTACGGAGGCCATACGTATTTCGAGTAAGTTCGTAGGTACGTACTGGTTCCGTAGGATTGTTACGCCAGAGTATGTGCTGATACTTCCGGTCCACCGGATTTATTATCACAGCTCGATACATTTTAGAGACATCAGCAGTGAAACATACATCGTAAAGTCGGAAGTTAATTATTATTTTAAGTATATCCTGATGTAACTTTCTGCCGGTTAAAAGTGTATCGTTGAGCGAAGCACCGGAAGTAGTTTTGGCAGAACCATCGTAAACTACGCGCAGGGGCGTCGTAGTACTCGACGGGCGTAACACACAGTGGTGTGGAATAAAATAACCCGAGGGTTCTGTACCCTCATAGGGTTCCATGTGACCGAGGGTCTCGTACTCCGTCATGAAGTCGACGTAGGCCTTACGTAGGTCCGGAGATCGAGCAAGTCGGCGCTCGACCTGAGTGAGTCGCTTCAGAGCGGTGTCATACGAGTCACCAAGTGGTTTATGCTCAGGGTTCAATAAAATCGGTGAAACATATCGGCCGATTTCATCACGATAATGTTGTTCAACATAAATTCGTTCCGCTAGTTCTTCTAACGGATCGATGGGAACTTCGCACGGCGAAGATTCCACCTCCCAAAAACGTTTGAGAGTTTCATGAAGTGAATTCTCTTCAACGGTGTACGACACCAGCGATGTTGTTGCCGCTACAACATGGCAATTGTTGCTAGAAGATTGCATTTCTAGTCTTCCCGTCACGACATACCCAAAAACGCTACCTAACGCGATTGGAATGTCGGGATTAATAATTAATTTCTTTCCATTATAAATATAGGGAAAAATGTCAGCAGCTAGAATTATATCAATCGGAGATTTTTTATAGAACGACGGATCAGCTAATTCTAAATCCTTGTAATGATGAATAACATTATTAGGTATTTGAACAGTAGGTAACTCGGAAGTTAAGCGAGATAATATTACCGCATTTAAATCAAAAGAGGGAGTCGCGCAGTTTCGCGGCTTAATGGTACAATATACCATCCCGTTTGTTTTTACGTTTTCGCCACCTAGACCATAAATATTATACGGGCAATTTTGAGCAGATAAACCTAATCGTTGAAAGCAGTCAAATGTAATAAAATTCGATTGCGCGCCAGAATCAATTAGAACGCGGCAAGTTTGGAAGTTGTTAAACGAATCCTTTACATGTACAACGGCTGTCCCTAGAATAACGGCATAGTTATGCGTAGACGCAAGGTGGTTGTTACTACTGAGTGCGGGCGCTTGATTGTCGCATGGTGACTGCGCCGTCGCAGCTGACTCGGAATAGCAAACCGGTTTCGGTACACTACCGCTCGCGCTCAAATCACAATGTAATAGTGTATGATGCGACTGTTTACACACGTAACATTTGAATTCACTTTTGCATTCTTTTGACGTGTGATTAGGTTTTAGGCAATTGTGGCATAGCTTCAGGTCATTAGCACGGCTAATGCGCTGAACGTTGCTCAGTTTACGAAACTGATCACAACGGAAAATCAGGTGATTTTCTCCACAATGCAAACACGCAAGTTTTGTGTTAGAAGAAGATGCATGAGAATAATTATTTTTACCCTGCCTAGGTACATTGACTTTTCGTTGATTAGTTTGTTGCACGCTTGAACTAGCTGAATACGATGAAGAATGATCTAAGACTTTGATATGATTTTGGACGAAAGTTATCAAATCATCAAAAGTTGGAATAGATTTTTGATCTAATTTCTGTTCAAAGCTTTTACGAGTGTACGGATCTAAGGCCCTCAGTGCAACGTGACACATTACGTAACTGCTCAAGTTATCAATATGTAATGCTTCTATAGCCTTGTATGAATGGTCAAAGTTCTCAATGAATGAGTTTAAATTATCAGCAGATTCTTTTTGAAGGGGCGTAAAGCTTAGCATTTTATCTAAATACCTACCGACTAACATTCTGTTATCTTGATATTTATCAAGGAGACTTTTCCAAACGAGTTCATAGTTACTAGCAGAAATAGGTACGCTTTTTACAATATTTAATGCAGCACCTTTTGTACATGATAACAAATAGTGGAATTTATCTATTTGCGGAATACTCCCCTGACTATGAACCAGAGAACTGAACGTCTCGTAAAATGTATTGAAATTTTCAATGTTTCCATCAAATGTAAAAAGTTCTAACTTTGGAAGACGTGGTCGAGATTCTACTGAGCGAGTGGGAATTTCATCCTTATTGCAATGAGCACTAGGTTTACATTTCGATGCACTGAGCTTGACTCGAAAATATAATTCATCAAAACTTTTTAACTCATGATTACGAAGTGATGATTTCGGGTCATCTGCAAGTTCTTCTTGTAGAATTTGGAAGATAACGCTTTCGAATGAACTACGTAAATTATCAATTAGCTGCACGTGCATTAAAAAGAAATCAATCGACTCAGCATCCGAAATATTGATTGATAAATCATATGTATTTTGCATTTGCTCGAACATTCGTTGTTTTTTATGAATTAACACGGTTAACTCATGACTGTGAACCTCCTCCGGTTCATCAAGCTTTTTCAACTTCTTATTACCGGGATTCGCCATTTTGTTTTACTAACTACGCAGTTAGCGTGGACAAATAAATGTTTAAAATTAACGGAGATTAACGAATGAAACGATGCAAATTAATCACAACTACACTAAATAATATG
This sequence comes from Diarsia mendica, assembly GCA_949316265.1. NCBI lineage: Eukaryota > Metazoa > Arthropoda > Insecta > Lepidoptera > Noctuidae > Diarsia > Diarsia mendica. Next base: position 596,830 of record OX438910.1, read on the forward strand.
TGTACGACAAATATATGTATGTGTTATGTGAAAATATATAAATATGAAGCTGCCAGTAAAAGACAAAAAGGTTATGACAGTTATTTTTATGAATGCTAATGACGGGGTTTTTAGCAATGAGTTTTACAATGTAATTGTAACAAAATAAGGGCAGTAAAGAACGTCTTTACGTCGTATTGTCAAGCTATTAGCTCGTTAATAAACAACTGAGTAGGTATCTGATACGATCAGAAAGAGAAATATGGGTTAGTACAGAACGTCGGTACTTTACACTAACTACGAGTTAGGTATGAAAAAATGAATCTAGCACGGCTAGAATAGAACTACGAGTTCTAGACACACAGAAACCTATCTAGGCTCGAAGGACCAATTTGATTGTGCAGTTTTTACAATCTTTTTAAAAGAGAAATTTTACTGGCAGGTCTTTGTGTGTTTGGATAGATGTATGTATAGTATCTGAGGATGGAAAAGTTCGTTCCTGCTGTCTCCGAGAAGGCTGACTGAACACCACCTACCTTCGTTCGACCAGGGCTGAAGCTCGGCTCCAGGCATGCACGGCACGCCACAGAGTCCAGGGTGGGTTTCCAGGTTAAGCACGGCTGACCTAGGTTCAATAGGTCTCGGAAAAAGCACACTACACGGCAGTGAGTCCACAAACACATAAAGTTGTTGAAAACGTTTCAACATGAGGTTTTGGTACGGTCCAATAAAAAACATCCGTTCAGTTCGACGCGCGAATGCTTCCTGAGCCTCGAGCGGGTCACCGCTAGCGATTGAATTCAGTGATGACAATCTACCCTCAATTCAACAGCATAGAATATCGAACAACCTTATAAAGGTCAGACTGGATGCCGGAGGTAGAGGACACTACGACGACTAATACCATAGTTCGCTGCTCACCTGATTGATTTTTAATAATGGTTTAGTGGTTTTAGCAAGCATTATGATGTCATACGTATTTCCTAAAAAAAATATAGCATTTGGAAACAAAAAAAAAAGTTTTCCTTATACTTAAAAAAAACTTTTTTACTTGTAAACAACTGTCATTTTAAATGACAGCTTTTGTTTTACTGTTTGAAATTTTAGCTATCAGTATTAGGAAAAACTAACATTTAACCAGTATTATGTTATGCCCCTACTTCTGCCACAAAACCTCGAGAGTTCTTGATGCACACCTATAAATATCTTCCATCATTGTCTGTTAGTTCAGATAGGCAGACGCTACATGTAAAAAACTGGTATTCAAATTGCATCCAGTTAGATTGCAAGCCAACCCCATCGTAGTTGGGACAAGGCAGATGATGAATGATCATCTGTCAACCATCTACTGCCATCAACCGAGCACAAAGGGTTGCTACTGAGACATCATCATCAACCTAACTGCCTCCGTGGTCGAGTGGTTTAGGCGTTTGCCTTGTGACCCGGTGGTCGTGGGTTCGATTCCCACGGGAAGCATACTTTGTGAAGTTGTTTCCAGTTTGGTTAGGACATTGCAGGCTTGAATCACCTGATTGTCTGATAAAAAGATGGTTCCGTGCTTCGGAAGGCACGTATAAGCCGGTGGTCCCGGCCGCCAAATGGCGGTCGTCAAACCATGTCAGAGGCCCTTGCGGTGGTTTAGAAACTCTGACACTAGGGTGTGTGGGGTCGTTAGACCTTACACGATAAGAAGAAGAAGATCATCAGCCTTTAATGTTCCCACTGCAGGGACTCAGGCCTCCTCTCTAGGAGAGAGATGGGCTATAATCTACCACGCGGGCCCAGTGCGGATTGGCAGATGCCATATTATGTCTTCGAATTGTTTGGTTCTAAGACATGCCGGTTTCCACACGATGTTCTCCTTCACCGTTTTGAGAGCAGTGGTGATGAAATAAATTACACAAAGTAATGCACCTGACGGGGTTCGAACCCACGACCTACTGTTTGTAAGTCGGGGCCGCCACCACTGGGCCACCACTGCTCTGAGACATATTTGAGGGAAAAACCCAATAACACTTAGTCTGACCTGGGAATCGAACTTAGGACCGTATGCCCAGCAGACGCGCTTACGAGATACAAGACCAATGGGGCAAACGACTTTGATTTATAATAATGTCATAATGAATGTGTATATAAAAAACATAACACTCTTTTTTTTGGTGCAGTCGTGTAATAACTAGCTGATGCCCGCGGTTTCAACCGCGCGGATGTCGGTTATCGCTACCGATGCCGGTTATCGCGACCAAAAGTAATAATATATTTTCGTACCCCCCTTTCAACCCCTTGAATATAGTACATTACTGTAGCGGCCAGCAACAGAGGCATTGATGGACGAACGTGTAAATGTGTGCCTCGGCTTCGCCTCGGCCCACATTTACACGTTCGTCCATCAATGCCTAGTTGTGGCCAAGGCTTGTATAGTACTTTTCTCAAATAATGCGAGGAAATTAAATACAATTTACTTTTCAAAATCACATAAACAACAATAATTTTTCACGCGTTGAAGAGTTCAGCCAATTCGAAATTTAAATAAAACCTTTAATAAGTCACCTCCTTGGTTGCTATGGTTCAGAGTAAAAGATCGTTCGATTTTTAAATAACACGACAGATATGAGTTTAGTATGTAATTTATTTGGCCGCTAAACACGACAGATATGGATTTTCATACAACTTTTGCCGGCCGCTGGTCGCATGTATCTGGCCAGTACAGCAATTTCGATTTATCTCGAAGAAGGTTGTCAAAATAATGCTCAAATTTCCAAGCATGTTTGAGAAAAAGTTTTTTTTTTTTTTTTTTTTTATTAAAACTAAGTAGCCTATGTCGAAAGGACATAGGCTACTTAGTTTTAATCTTAATAAAATTTGGTATGGAGATATTCGGGTATCAAAATATCTCCATACCAAATTTCATGCAAATTGGTTCAGTAGTTTAGGTGTGATTGAGTAACAGACAGACAGACAGAGTTACTTTCGCATTTATAATATTAGTATGGATTTAGAGTATGGATTAGTATCATTAGTTAGTTATGTTCATAGTTCAAATCGCCCAAAGGTAAAAAGGACACAGTGTGTCACCTTGTGGGATCCAAGTTATAGGTAACCCGTTTAGTTTTATCATTAATAGAAGTTATGTCATTTTATTGTACCAATTGATAAATGACGTTTATTTTGCAAATAACTTTTTGTAAACTCTTTTACACGTCTCTTTTTAACTAGTTGGGGCCGGTATTTCGTACCCGACTTCTCTGAGAAGAAACAGACGAACAAACAAACTCAGGGGTCATAGTCGCTTTTAAGGTCCAGAAATAATCTTGGTCAATTCACATGAGGAGAGTGCAGATTAGTTATTTGATTGTTTTGTAAACACACCACACATCGCATTATTTTATAACTTGTTGTATTTATCTTAAGAGTAGAAAATGTTGGGTTTACATTGAATCAATATCAAAACAAAACAGAACCTGCTAACCCCATTTGTTAACTCTATTGCAAATCTTATCCCTGTACACTCAGACCAAGAAAAAAAGGCCTTTTTTTCTTGGTCTGAGCCTGTACATGAGCTGCCTTGATCAATCTGAAAAACATTAAGAGAGAATAGGGGGTGTCATAGATAACAGAAACAACGGGGCTGTAAATTATCCATAAAGCAATATTTTTTTTTCGTAAAATCAGATCTTCTGTAGAAATGGATCTGCAAAAATACCAAAATATTTAATACGCCTGTGATTAGAGGAAAATTCGAAAAGTTAAAAAATAATTAAAGAAAAATAGGCCGAGGATGGAAATAATGGGTAACATTTATCCCTTAGTAGGACTATTACCAAACGCCGTAAACTAGACCCTTGATAATCATTAGAAACCGCTACGTTTATTATCCCCACGACAATTTCCATACAATGGTGGCACTTGACAGCGAGCACAAATCAATACAATCAGATAAGCGCAATTATGTTCCTTATATGAACGTTAAATAGAGCAAACTATCGACTGTCACTAGATCAAACACAACGAATCGGGATTGTTTGAAAACAAGTGAAGTTATTTATTGTTGCTGCATTGTGTACTTAAAACTCTTTTACTGATCTCGTCCATTATTTATTATTTATTTATTTATGTCACCTAATAATCTTACCATTCTCACCTTTTAATCTTGTCGCATTCTAATAATTTATTATTACTTATAATTGACTGTTGTTACGTGAAGTCAGCAGCAGAAGCCAAAACTCTGACAACCAGAGTTTTTTTTTGTGAAATACCCTAATAATTACTTGGTTGTCAACTACTCCATTGTGGAGGTCAGATAAGCAGACGCTTTATATAAAACACTGGTATTCATTTGCATCCGGTTAGGCTGGCAGCCAACTCCATAGTTAAGAAAAGGCTAGGTTAATAAGGGGTTCGCTTAGAGACTGATGGAAGTTGCCAAACCACGGCCCGGCAAATTACTGTCACAAAATTAAATGAAAAGAGACTGATTCCAATGGTAACGTCCCCTCTAATTAGCATAAAATTATAACTTGATTTATATTCGAAATATACACATTGCATTTATTTCAGTAATAAAATTAAATTGAACGCAATTGCAAGTTGTCATCGTACCCGAAGATTAATCTGATGTTATTTAAATTACATCGTCGCAACGAGGATTAAGATTACCGATAATGTCACATCACTACCGTATTGGGATCAAAGGCACCGCGGTTCGGACGGCGTGCGAAATTAGTGATGGGTATCGCTGATTTTTTCTATCGATAGCTACAATTTTATTTGAAAACGTTTTAGACTGACTCAGAGATGACAAGTTATAGAGTAGTGTGGAAGAAGAATACATGCTGATCTGACCCCAAATGAATTGAGATAAGAGCAGAGGAATTATCATCATCATCATCATTTCAGCCGAAAGACGTCCACTGCTGGACATAGGCCTCTCCTAAGTGTCGCCACATTGACCGGTCCCAGCGGTTCCCGTAACCTTCACCAAGTCATCGGTCCACCGAGTGCCTTCCAACGCAACGTTTTCCGGTTCGCGATCGCCACTCCAGAACCTTCCGGCCCCATCGGCCATCCATCCTGCGAGCAATGTGCCCTGCCCACTGCCACTTAAGCTTGCCAATTCTAGGAATTATGGTCTGACAATATTTTAGACTTTAATTTAGGAAAATGCTTGAGAGATACAATGTCGACGGCATGTAAATTCAAGTCAGAGACCCATGGGTGGCATAAACATTCTGAAACCAGATTAGGCACTGACCTTGCGAGAAAGAAAAAGAAGAAAATACTTAAATACTTATCAGAAAACTAAGTATATACCGCATAACGACGACTTTAGGAAAAATATTATTAACGCTCTAAATATCAAAATATTGTTGACAAAATAAAATTAAAAAATCTGTTTTAGCTGCTATAAAAACAACTGCATTCAAATAAAAACTTTAAAAGTTGATCACAACTGGTTAAAAACATGTTACCCATCCTAATATTTTGCGTGCCTTTTCCTGGTCAAAAAGTCACATCAGATACAAATTCCTATACCTAACACGTTATATCAAATAAGCAAGATCAAAATCAAAACTCATTTATTCAAACTAGGCTGATAATCAGCACTTTTTGAACGTCAAAATTTACTTTACTTTACTTATTTACTAGACACAGTCCCCCAAAACGCCCACCCTTCGACATTTCCTAGTGTTTTAACTGGGAAGAAGAAGTGGCGGAACAAACTCCCCAGCACCAGTGGTACTGATCTGTTGTTGAGTCTAGGTTATAATCTCCATAAAGGTCTGTTGTCAATGTTGCGGACAGCTTCAAGTATTTACTGGATGCAGAGAATACTAGTATTTTACATGAAACGACAGTCTATCAATATACTCTGTCAGTCTTAAAAATCATAAATCTTTATTCTTCTTCATTTTACAAAATTGTAACAAAACAAATGATTATGCAGAGGTACAACTAAAAACTGATGTACTTTATAGATATACTGGTTCTTTTTCTGACTTTCCTATCGATATTTGCATGTGCCATCACTACAAGCACTAGTGATGTTGTCAAAGCTCAACGATGTCAGCTTACCGCGTAATTTGTCAATCGTTGCGCCAGCGCTGGTGTCAAGGAATTAATTTAATCTATCTTCAATATGTGGTTACTAGACAAGTTGGTGGATTTTAATTTATCGGTTATGCAAGAGGAAAATATTATCATTTGAAAGTGCAGAATATTACTCGTACACGCTATCACATCAACTTACTACAATTTTTCAAATTTATTAGTAGGTTATCAGCTTTATCGCTGTTGCGGTTGATAGGAAAAATTGACAGTCTCGGGGGTAGCTTAATGTATGTACTGGTGTTTGTACAAAGACGGACTTAATTCCTGCAGAGTGAAATGTTATGCAGATAGAAAACATAGTAGCTGCCGCTTCGTCTTCAAGGGTTTCCGAATACTGATGTGTCTCCCAAGACCTACTAGTGGGTCCTGCAGCATTACAGAGCATGAGTAAATTTATCATTTAGTCCGTGAAGGTTCATGTAACACAGAGAGACTCCTGCGTGTCTCTAAAAGCAGAATCAGTCGTAGGTCTGACTGTCAGAAGTCTCAAAGTCTGATAACCAGTTTTAAGGTCAACGCGCACCTGACTGCGCCGCACTCGCCGCAGTCATCCATTTACATCGAAAATGCGGATGGTTCGGCGCGGATAGGTGCGTGATGCCGTATACTATTTCATATAAAGATTATTAAATGTGAAGACTGCGGCGAGTGCGGCGCGGTCAGGTGCGCGTTCACCTTTAGCGACGCGGGTAGCTTGTTAGCCATTAACTGGGTTGTGAAGATCGGATGGGTGCGACTCTCCATGTAAATAGAGTGTTCCACTGAATCAGGTCAGACTGGGAGTGGACCTCAACATACGTGGGTCACCACTAGGTAGATGATGATAGAAACAAGCTACATAAAAATGAAATGTCGTGTATTGACGCGTTGATGTCTTTTGTACGTGCGCGTCGTCGTCACCGCGTAGCAACTCGAAATGCCACCACCTACAACTTGCCACTTTCTAGAGAGTAAAAATCAATATTTGGGATTTTGGTTTTACCAAATAATTGTTGCAAAACTAGTTTCCAATATATGTATAACTTGAAAACAAGGAAAAAGTGTAGGTTAAATCCTATTCAACCAAAAAAAAGTGGTTTGCTTACATTCACATCGACTTTGTGATTAAATAACATAACATTACGAATGCAGTCCCCGAAGGGTAAGGCAGAGATGTACCTGTCCCAGTTATGTTTAAGCCCCATGTAATAGGAAGAGAGCCTATTGCCATCAATCGGGCACAAATCCAAAGCCCGTGGCTGTTACTCAGAAATTCCTGATGGAAAACCCCAATAACACTTTGCCCGACTCGGGAATCGAACCCAGTACTTCACGCTCAGCAGTCGCGCTTGCGTCCACTAGACCAACGAGACAGTAACTCGAGTGTCAAAAAAAAGTCAAAAAGTCAAAATTCATTTATTCAAACTAGGCTGATAATCAGCACTTTTCGAAGGTCAAAATTTACTTTACTTTACTTTACTACAGTGAAACTTGGCTAACTGGGACTTGGATAAGTGAGAAACCTCTATAACTGGAACTCATACTGAGACATGAGACAGATTTGGGTGATTAAATAAATTAAAAAAAAACTTGAAAGTCAAAGACGCCACAAAAATATACAGAAAACCAAATAATTACAGAACAGAAAGCAATGAAAGACAATATTTATGTTTATAACGAAACGGACGGTAAATAATAAAACAAATATGGTCAGAAATCAATTTGTTTCGTGAACTGGGGCGTTGCCGTCGTAAAATGAGTTTTAATTGCACTCTCCTTTGATTGCTTTCTTGCGTAATGCGCAGATGTGGAACAATTACTGTGTCTAGCTGATTTTTTCCTCGTATTAATACTTGTATGGATATTTTTTTATTCGATTGTGTGATTGTGAAGACAGGGATATGTTTTACTTTACTTTACTTTACTTCTTCTTGTTCTTGGCCTTGAGATGACCATATAATTATACAATCAGTCTTTCCAAGGGGTATCGTGTTACCCAGCCAGTACTGACCCAATTAAGCTCACCTCCTCAACTGTGCCTTTTTTAAACTATAAAAAAGTCGTAGTAGTAGTTGGAAAAAGGCTATTCCAATGATGAGCCTCCGTTTTGCTGCAGCAATCTGCACGTGTTCAGGTGTAGATTCATTAGCCTAGACATCGAATCCTAGACAGTTTGCTAACAACCGAGGCACTGAGCTTCAATTACAAATATTTAATTTTACAACGCTCATTCTTATAGCCTCACGGGCCTAAACCCGTAGTCGCCTGCGGCTTTGTTCATAATAACTTCTTTGCAAAGATAATTGTTAGAAATTAATTAAGGTTTCACTAAACAATAGACTTGTCTGTCGTGTCGTGAAATGAGTAATTATAGCAAGGCTTAGTTTGAGTAATTAAGTTTTTGAAGACTTTTGAATACGAGCCGGTCATTGTGGTCTGTTTGCTATATACACAGCATTGTTTTTAGGCTTAAAATAATGATGTGCTTTTACTAGGTTGACTAGTATAAGAGACCGGTTTTTACAAGTTTTGTTGAATATTTATAATTTTCCATATCTACATAATTATATTGTTTTGCTAAGAGCTTGTGTTATTCCGCCACTTTTTCTTACCAACGAAATTACTAGTAAATGTCGAAGGATGGGGCCCATTTTGGGGGATTTTCTCTTGTTTGATGATCAAAAGTGCTGAATTATCAATTTATCAGCTGAATTTGAATGAAACAAAATTACTTTTGATTTCGATCATTACCAATCAGCAGAAAGGAACTTCTTTGATACTGGCCAGTATTTTCTCACTGAAGAACAAAAGCTTCTTCCTACATAATACGATCACAATTCTTTTTATAGAGTATACCTACATAGTAGCATTTCTGTTGTACGGAATATGTCTCTCTAACTGATTTTCTTAGCCGACTGATGACTGCTGAGTTGCTGTAGTGGTCGCAAGCGGGTTGCTGTGCTTGAGGTGTACTGATACTCAGGTAGAGTAAAGTGTAAAAGAGTATTGAGTTCCTCCATATATATTTTTTTTTTCATTCAATCTGGATTTGTGCTCGGTTTAAGGCCGGTCTATGATATGGGACTTAAAAATAACTTGTGAAATCTGGGTGTACTATACTATTATAAGAAGATGACTTCTGCCTAACCCTTCGGATATTACAGGCGTGATGTTATATTTTCTTGCTGCTAACCAAAATGATATGAATACACTTAGAAGCGTGTGGCTTTTACATTTGTTCTGGCAGAAGCTTGTAGGCTTTAACTAAAGTGAAAGTATATTGAGAGACTTGCTTCGACTAAATGAGTCAAGTATTCAAAAGAATTTATTCATCGCTGTCGTCACTCGATATCGTTTCTATCGCTACTCTAAATGACGATTGTATTGAGTGAGATAACTGTTATTTAACATATTAAAATAACTATATTAATGGTTACAGGTCTGGCTCGTTCTGTTGGATGAGAACGATGGCTGGACTGTATAAAGGACGATATGGCAAGAAAGAAGAGATGACGAGTCATCATCATCATCATCAGCCTATAATGTACCCACTGCAGGGACTCAGGCCTCCTCTTCCGGAGAGGGATAGGCTATGATCCACCACGCGGGCCCAGTGCGGATTGGTAGATGTCACATGTCTTCGAATGTTTGGTTCTAAAACATGCCGGTTTCATCACGATGTTTTCCTTCACCGTTTTGAGAGCAGTGGTGATGAAATAAATTACACAAAGTAATAAGGAGGCCTGAGTCCCTGCAGTGGGAACATTATAGGCTGATGATGATGATGATGATGAATGCGCCTGACTGGGTTCGAACCCACGACTCACTGTTCGTAAGTCGGGGCCGCTACCACTGAGCCACCACTGCTCCGAGATGACGAGTAATAGAAAAATATGAAAGAAGAAAATCAAGTAAACATGCACCGCCGACCCTAAATAAATTGGGTTATGGACAAGAGAACGATGATGATGATGACGTATAAGTGTCTTGGATGGTGCAGTGGCTGAGTGATTGGATTTGTGCTCCGTGTTTTTGGTTTGATTTTCGTAATAGATTTTTTTTTGTCAGACTCCTAGGGCATTGGAGATTTAAGCTTATGTCGTATGAATCTGTAATTTGTGCACGCACATTCAAATATTTCATTTTACATAAAGAAAATCAGTCGTCTTATTTACATAAACAAACCTTTAAAACGGCTATCTCGGTTAAAAGAAAAGAATAATTCAATTTGGCATACCTTCTTTAAAATTAATACTTTCACTGGGCAAAAAGAATTCGCCATAAATCACGGTCACGGGACAGGGAAACGATTCAACTTTAAGATGACTCAGTCCTGACTCCTGACCCAAAATTTTAATCTCAAAAAATCTTACTCCCAATTTTGAAACGTTTTTATAAGTTTTAAAACTGTAAGCTCGTTTAGATACACGAGGTCATGAATCACAAATAAGTCCAGAGTTTTATCACAAAATTTTATTAATTTTATTTAACACTAGCTTTTGCCAGCGGCTTCGCCCGCGTGAAAATGTCGATTTTCCATACAAACTTTCATACTCTATTTAAATCCCTTTGGGGTTGAATTTCGAAAGATCCTTCCTTATTCATTGTCTACATCATAAAGGTAACCTCTGTGCAAAATTTCAGCTTTCTAGGTCCAAGGGTTTGGGCTGGGCGTTGATGAGTCAGTCAGTCAGTCAGTCAGTCAGGACTTCTCTCTTTATTTATATAGATAGATAGAAGATAGAAGTAGTCCTCTAATAAGGGTTAGGCAGAGGTGTTTCTATTAGTAGACACGGCTACACATCAAGCTATACATTTCCAGTTTACGCTGATCTCGCACTGTACGGAAATCCTATATAATGCGAGACCAGCATATACTGGAAGTGTATACCTTGATGTGTAGCCGTGTGTACACCCACATTTTTCTAGTTATGTTTCAGTCCCATGTATTAGGCCCGCAAGCTTATTCCCATCATGATGGGTTAGACGTTTTTAAAATACAAAAAAAAAAATACAAAAAAGGTTGGATCTTTGTGCTTCAATAACTCCACAACTAGAAGATCCGCAGGTATGGTCCAAATAAAAACCACGAGAGCAATGACGAGGAGATCAAGTCTCTTTTGACTTAATTTTGGGGTCTTTTTACAACTAATAAGTGAGATCAACATCTAATTAAACTAAAATAAATTAAAAATTAATATTAAAATAAGGATAATCATGGCAGTTACTCCCACAAACGGACTTGCGAAGCCAAAATTTCAATCCCAAAATCTTACTCCGATTTTTTAAATCGCTGAATCAAAAGAGAGCTTTCAAAGTCTCAAGCTGGAGGCTCGTTTAGATGCGCGCTCTAACCCCTCAGTAGTGTGACACCGGGCCAGTTGCGCGCGCGCACAATCTATCAACACTTAGATCACGCAAGTGTTAAAAAAGTGATAGTGAACGGAAAAAAATAGGGTCAACATTTTTCAAAAATCACTGATGTTGCGTAGTGATGGGAAATACTAAAATAATTTAACCAAGTGAGAGTTTTTTTCGATAGTGTTTTGTTATTTTTTTTAGTAATACGAGTTTTTTTTGTATGTTAATCTTTTTTGGTGAAATTGAAAGTGCTCGTTTTTTTGGTGTTTTATAAGGAAAATTAGTTTTTGTGGCGTTGTTAAAGTATTTTACGTGGATGTGTATTTCGTACACTGGTTACGAAATTCTATTTTGTAAAATGATATGATTTTTTTTGAGTACTGAATGCATAAGCGATTTTATCAGTAAACGTTAGATAAAGATAAACTTTTAAGTTTCTAAACTGTTGTTGGCTTGATTAATGATGGGTTAGATAGTGACTGACAACCAATCGAGCTAAAGCAGTTTTTTTTCATAGCTGAAAAACGGTGCTAATAGAAAAAACCAATGAGCTAAAAACATGTTTTTAGAGTAATCTACAATAAAGTAGCTTACCCATCTAATCGTAAGGTTTCGGTATTTATAGTATGAGTTTGATTTATAGCGTAAAACAGCTGTTTGTTTGTGTGTTACTTATAAACAACAGCTTTTCAGATATTAGTGATATAAAGAATATCATTAACTTTTCGATCATTTAGTTAATTCTATATTTGAATTTGTTTAAATCTTCCACAAGACCTACTTAAATATTTTTTCATACTATAGAAGTATGTTTAAAAAATTCTAGATCAGTTAGTCATACAAAACTTTACCGTAAACAAATTAGTTTAATTTTTGCGGTAACCGAGATATTTAAACTTAAAGTTTTATTTTATTTATCAGAGGGATGTTCCGCTGTTTTTTTAATTCTATCGATATTTATATGAAGATTAGAAATTAACCAGTTTTTTATTATTTATAATCAGAAAAAAATGGTTCTAGAATGATAAAATAATTATGGTAGCAACTTATTGCATTTACCTATCCCTTCAGGCATATTTTGATAAATGATACGTTTATAATATAATAAATAATACTTCGTGTTCGTGTCTAATGGATAATCGTATCCTGTCACGTTTTTATTACTTGTTATAATATCACAGGTAATTTAATAAGACTAAGGGCCGGTTTCACCGGTTACGGATAAAGTGTCAGATAGTTATCTGACAGATAATGCTATCAAAAATTGTAGTTTATCTGGCAGATAAGTTCCTGATAGGCTATCCGGGACTTTATCCGTAACCGGTGAAACCGGCCCTAAGTATAACATAACATAACTGCCTCGTTGGTCTAGTGAGCGCATTCGCAACTGCTGAGCTTGATGACCTGGATTCGAATCCCGGGACGGGCAAAGAGTTCCTGTATGTGTTCCTTTCTCAGTAGCAGTCACGGATACTGGATTTGTGCCCGATTGATGGCAATAGGCTCACCCCCTATTACAAGGGAAGTAAATATAACACTAACTAATGTGTCTTTACGATTAGGTGTCCTTACCCTTCGGGAATTACTTAAAATTACAATAACATAAGATTAAATGATTACAACTGATACCAATAATGATTTAACAATTTAAAAGCAATAATTGAATTTATGTATCTACTTATATATAGAGGAGCTTGCGTCTAAGTGCATTAGTTTCTTATTATGTACTAGTGACCCGCCCCGGCTTCGCACGGGTACAAAAAAGGTATTAAAACCTTCCTCTTGAATCACTCTATCTATTAAAAAAAACCGCATCAAAATCCGTTGCGTAGTTTTAAAGATTTAAGCATACAGACAAACAAACAAATAAACAAACAAACAAACAGACGCGACTTTGTTTTATACTATGTAAAAGGAAGCAAATAAGCTTTATGTTTTTTGCAACAATTAGATGAGAAGATGATCTTAATACGAGCATAAGTGGATCTACATATTATATTATGTTTATGTTAATACGAGTATCTAAGGTGCAGTTTTGCATCCGTGTCTTTCAGGAGGTTGTCACAAAATACATAAAATTATCAATTCAAATTACGGTCTCAGGTCAATAATTATAACTAACATAATAATATGCAATTTTTTTAAGCTGTTTCGAATTTTAAAGTGTTTCAGAATAACCCCCATACCAACGGTATGGAGAAAAAAATTATGAAAGAAACGTTGGCCTATGTTTGTTTGTGTGTGTGTGTGAAAGTGCGGTTTTAGGGCGAGATACAGATATCCGTTTGTAAGAAGAAAAAACATACCAATTTTATTATAATTCAGGTCGAGAATCATTAGCATAGTTAACTTCTTCAATTTGACGCGAATGCATAACGACAGCTTGTGCAGTACAAAGTATTTCTTTTTGAACAAAATATGGCTTATAAAAGAACCACCTACGAAACAATAATTTAATGCTTAGTAGTACAATAATAGGTCGAACAATTTTAATTAAAATTAAAAAACTATCACATCCATAATAAGCATTAAAACCAGTTTTTTTGTACTCTTCCTATTAGTTTGAGAGCGGATTACACCATACACTTTAATCAACTGTTTAAAATTAACCGAAGATTTATTCAACAGCTCATAAAACAGCTGTTGCATTACGTTTTTTACGATTTCAAAATTCTAGAAGTCGTTACAGAAAGCTGGAGTCTTGCAAAAGTATCCGGACAATCATATTCAATCCTCATATTGGGTCATCTTCAATAGGTGTAGTCAGCAACAAAAGTAGCTAAACACTACTCAAAGTTTCAAAGCAGATTTTTTTTTAAACTCGTTACTAACAAGGTATTAATAAGTAAGGAATATTTTATACATAGAACTAGCTTTTGCCAGCGGCTTCGCCCGCGTGAAAATTAAGGTTTTCCATACAAACTTTCATCCCCTATTTAAATCCCTTAGGGGTTGAATTTAGAAAAATCCTTCCTTATTCCTTGTCTACATTATAAAGGGAACCTCTGTGCAAAATTTGAGATTTCTAGGTCCAAGCGTTTGGGCTGGGCGTTGATGAGTCAGTCAGTCAGTCAGTCAGGACTTCTCTCTTTATTTATTAGAAGATAGATAATCTTCCGAAACATTAAAACTAATTTTATTAATAACTGGAATGGTACACCAAATAATTAAAATTCTGAAATGTTAAGCTACTTCTGTTGCTGGCTGTAGGTACTCATTTAACTTTTTATTAATTAAAAAAAACCCGTTTTAGAGCAAATAACTAGGACAGACAGATAAACTGCAATAATAATGAAAGCTTAAATCCTCATATTATTTAACACTACCAAACATTGCAATGCTTGTCATAACAATTAAGAAGAAACTTGAAATGTAATAAAGTTAATTGCATGTTTATTGTCTGCGCATCAATCACTATCATTTAGAAATAAACGTAATAGCCAAATTACTAAGTCTGGCTTTATCGAATATCGTTTCATCATAACTGAGAGAAAATGATTATTTATAACTCATTCATTAATTTTAATGATTACACTAAAATTATTTTTTTTAAGGTGTCAGATATAGGAAGTAATCTCTAAAAGTTTTCATGCAACTTGAAATAATTTATTGACATAAAGTTGTTATGTTGTTAAAGAACAACCGGGGCAAATAGCTGATAAAGTAATAAAATTAAAGTTTTAAAAATTAACTTAAGATTAACTAAAGTTAACATCACGGTGTAATTCGTCCGTGATAAGTAAACATTTAAATAAAATTAACATAACGAGATTTCATAAATCACATAGGGAACATCGCTGAGACTGGTTTAGTAAAACAATATTATGTTAAATATAATTATCGTTATACACGTGACAATGTATGTACTTTTAATTCCTCTTAGATTCATCTCACTCAGCCTCCCACTGCTGGGACTGGCATCGTTGGTCTAATCGGATTGGATTACCAAGTACGACAAAATGCTGCTCTCCTAGAGACGAGGCCTGAGTCTCTGCAGTGGGAACATTATAGGCTCATGATGATGATGATGAATTGGGATTTCCGCTTTGGTTGGATTTTAGTTCTAAAGTCCATTTCACGAAAGAAGTCCCGCAGACGCAGCGCTGTATTCGCGCGACATAATGTTGCTATCTCTCTCTCTCTCTCTCTCGCCATATCTCCCCAACTGTCAAATTTAGTTCCACAATTGTCCACGGGACTTCTTTCGTGAAATGGACTTTAGTTGATTTCAAAAGGTGTGTTACACACACCACTGTCTAAACCTGTAGGAAACAGTATATTTGTACACGATTGCCCCAAAAAAAGAGTGTTATGTTTTTATACTGTATAGTCAATTATTTGTAAGATGGGCAGTTTTCTGTCTGTTTAAATATGTAACTATAGTAACTGAGCAATTGAACTGTCCTATTACAACATGAACTCAACACATAAAGTCTGCTGATTTACATAAATAAACATACGATTTCTTCAAACACCTTTACATACCTCTTAACCTGTGAAGTGTTTTACTGAAGAGTCTTGGGACTGATTTTACAAAGAAACATAAAATAATAAGAAACTACGTTTTAAATAAGTGGTCTATTCGTTTTATTTAAAACTTTGAAATTTAGATTACAGTCTATACTAATATTATAAAGAGTAAATATTTGAATTTTTGTATGTAACGAATAAACTTAAAAACTACTGGACCGATTTATAAAAATCTTACACCGTTGCGAAGCTACACTATTCCCGGGTGACACAGGCCACTTTTATCTATGTCTTCCCATGGGAATGGGAACTATGCAGGTGAAACCTGGTGCTTCTTACTTCAATTTATTCCAAGCAGCAACCGACCAGCAGTCTTTTCGCAAGTGCAATAACAATCACTTTTATTTAACAAAACCAGGTAAATAAAATAACTAAAGAAAGTGTTGTTCCATAAACAGAAATAGGACACAATATTGATAACTATTGTGTTCTGGTGACAGCTTGCTATCGAACGAGCGCCTGTCATACCACTAAACTCGTAGACTAGATAACTTCAGCCCCCAGTAACTAATAATATCGAGTTGATAACGATTTGAAAAACCATGTGTCTCTGTCTACATTACAAAAGTGAGCAAGATAGATACATGACTTTCCGAATCGAAATCGAATCGAAGCGTACGTGGATACGTTAAAAAAATAACTGTGAAAGGACTGACGTCTTCGATACCTCTTTGACAATCCTTACAACAGTAACTAAAACAAGACCGGTTTATACAAGCCAAACACTTTAATCTCCCAAATTGAGCACAAGAAACAAAGCCCACATCCTACCCACTTTCACTGCTCATCTCGTTAGTGTAAGCAAGCGAAAGGATTAAGCAAATCAACTAATTAACTCTGTCGCCTCAGTTGTCAAAGTGACAGTGACAGCGGGCTGACAAATTACGCGCCAAAGCTTACGTCAGGCCCGCAATGAGGTGAGTTGAGTGTCGCGGAATAGTGATGGGTGTGTCTATCGATAGGATGACTGTACTAATATTATAATGCCAACTGACTCTTTTCACGCCTTAGTCACTGAACTGGTTATTTTTAAATTTAATCGATGGGCATGGAACATGGAGAAGAAGGGAAAAAACATAGGCTACTTTCTCTATCCTAAATTGCACTCGAAGTCGTGGGCAAAGAAATCTTTGAGGTAAAAATGTCAGATAATTTATTGTGTCAGGTATAAAATCCAAAGTTTCGAAACAATTTTCTATCAAACATATTATTTTGGAAACACAAGTTTTAAACGGAGTTTTTTAAGCCAATACTTATTTTGGATTTTTCTTAGGTGTATCGAAATATGTTTTTTTGAGCAGTAAATTTTTGAGATTTCATCTTTTTACTTTCTTTTATGTTTTTCCCTTATTTAGTAAATCTTTTCTGGGACGGTTGTCAATTTTAAATAATACTAAACCTGATGAAACAAACATTCCTTTGATGCAATGCACCCAAAAATGGCTCCTACTCAGAAATAATTGATTTAAACATTCAATAGCGCATAGTCCAAGCACTGAGTGGGACTCAAGCCCAGGACTTCAAGCTTAGCAGTAGCACTTGTGAACCCCAAGCCAGAAGTCCAACGATGCTGACTTGCTTATCAACAATAACGTGTTTATAATTAATGTAAAACTTAAGACAACGTTACATTTTCTTTTGTTTTAAATAATTAAATGAAACTTACTCGTGTAATGAAATTGACTCGATCAATGAAACTTAGATTTCTTTGAAACTATGTATTTTTGAACCACATATTCTAGCTCTTTTTTGTATTTTTACTTTAGAGCCATATAGGGATACAAAAAAAAACAAGTTGTAGGTATAGCCTCCAATTATAATAATAACAAAAATGACCAGAGCGGAACTAATAAAAAAACTAGTACCTAACATAAAACTACATGTTACAGAAGTAACTTAAAACGTAGGGAGTGGCGGCACTTTCACTAAATTCGCGAACTTGATTAATTTTAATTTATTACTGTGACGACTGCTCGTACGATTGGGGTTCCGTAGTGTTCTCATAAAGACTACCTATCGTCACTCCGCCGCCGGCTAAATTCCAAATGTGCATTTTTGTAGTTTTTGAACACCTCTGACCTCAGTAATTAAAGTCTCCATTTCATTCTCCGAATTATTGACAAAACCTTTTTGTAATATGCAGTGCCTTCTTACATTGAGTTTTACCATAAAACGTGATTTGTCACCCCAAAAGCCGTCGTTTCAATCAACAGTTTGATGTACAGAATGCTTAACTGACAACTTTGTGAATTATCCGTTTACACCTTACACCCTGTAAACAATGTCTGGTTTTCAGATATCTGATAGGTAGGCCTCATGTAAGTCTGTACTAATAAATTGAAATACAGTTAAACTATCACTCATTTTCCTACGGAACCCACTCATCAAACCCAACTGAAAGACTTAATTAAATTAGTGCCCACTCACACGGTGTGGAATCAATCACAGATGTATGCGATACGATTGAGCGAATGAATCGCACAATCAGGTGGGCTGGCACACTTATTTATTTAACGGGCTAAGATTAATCGATTTACTTGCGAATTATAATGTTACATACATTAACTTGCTCGTGACTAAATCGCAACAGCCGAACAGGTAGATCGTTAAGCAACGCTTGCCGAGATCGGTTTGTGGATGGGTGACGATCAACTACATATTGTGTTCTCTCAGGGTGTCATTTGTAGCGTCGCGTCGTTAGTCGTGTCGCTAGTCGCGTTACTAGTCTTATCGTATCACTAGTCGCATCACAGTCGCATCACAAGTCGTGTCGCAAGTCATGTCACAAGGCGTGTCGCAAGTCGTCTCGCAATTAGTATTGAAAGTCGTGTTGCAAGTCGCATCACAGTCGCGAATGTTAGAATAAATCGCAAAATCAGGTGGGCAATTACATAGGTTGCTCTGTGGATGGGTGACCATTCACTATATATTGAGTTACTAGCGGGTGTCATTTGTAAATTCGCGTCGTAAGCCATATCGTAAGTTATGTCGCAAATTGTGGCGCACGTTATGTCGCAAGTCTAGTTGCAAGTCGTTTTATATAGTCACATCGCAAGTCGTGTCGCAAAGTCACGTCACAGTCGCATCACAGAAAAGGGTGCAAGTCGTGTCGCAAGTCGTATCACAGTCATGTCGCAGTCGCAAGTCGCGAGCGTTGGCGTAAGATTAATCGTTTGACTTGCGAATTATAATGTAACATACATACCTACATGGACAGGTGATCATGTAATAGACCGCACTGTGTCAATTATTGATGAGAAATGAGTTTCGCTAGTTTGTGTTGTGCCCTCAGGCTAGAACAAGTCAACCTAGGCTGGGCTTTTGCAAAGAGTTGATAATCTAGCCATACTAAGTAGCCAAGTAAAAGAAAGAAGGAAAACAAACATATCTGTGAGACAGTCTTACACAGGATAAATTAAAATGATAAAAAATATCAATTAACAAGAAGAATCAGCATTTATTTAATCTTCACCAACCAATGCCACGTCGTAGATTCCCTCTCATAGAGAGGCCTGGAGTCCCAACAGTGGGAACATTGCAGGCTGATTTGATTATGCTGCAATTGTTTTAGCTGGGAAAAGAAAAAGCTACCCAACAATAGAGAATAAATTATATTAGACTATCATGAATGATTATCGATTCTTAAGACCTTTTAATCTAAAGGAAAACCTTAAGAAGATGTTACCTAAAGATGACCTATTAATGTGATGTACATAGTGACATAAATTTATTACCTTATAACCCGTAACCCGTCACGTACACATTGGACTATCCTATGGGCTATTATAGATGTAAAGGAGTGTCCACACCACGACTTGCGAGCATTCGCAAACGAGCGTGCGAATTGTTACAAAGATTTCTTTGCAAGCCAACCATTTCCAGATCAGTCTAACAGGTACGCAAGGCGACCAATCAAGCTATGTACTAATCTACACAAAGCGAGGCCAAGTTATATTATGAACTAGCTGATGCCCGCGGCTTCACCCGCTTGGATGTCGTTCAAATTATTACTAAAACCTTCCTCTTGAATCACTCTATCTATTAAAAAAAACCGCATCAAAATCCGTTGCGTAGTTTTAAAGATTTAAGCATACAGACAAACAGACAAAAATAGTGACTTTGTTTTATACTATGTAATGTAAGGATATGTTTTGAGAAAAAAAAATGTATTTTGAATAGGGTATTTCACCAAAAAATCTAATTAGTTCGTCTGTTAGATTATCGAAAAATATTGGATACGTGTTTTTTGTTTTATCAAATTAATAAAAATTGGTTGTGATTGTGCCGTCACTTTCTGGGTAAAAAACATCACACGACTTTTCGAAGCACTGTATCGTTTTCATCTTTTTTTATGTGAAAAAGAAAAAATATGTGTCTATTATTTTTTGAAAATCTATCTGTCGGACTAATTAGATTTGTTTGGTGAAATACACTATTTTTATGTTCTACTGATATTATTATACTCTACCGGAAATGTATTGCGTGTGTACAGATCATTTTAGGTTCGTCTGCAGATAAAAGAAAGTGATAGATTAGCTAATTAATGTTTCGTTGGAGGTGTCCTTATTAAGGCCTGGTATCCACCAAAGCGGAGACGAGCTGAGCCGATAGACGACGTGTGGAAATCGACCAATCACAAAGTTAAGATCTACACCTGGTCTTTCGTCCTTCCTGTGATTGGTCGCATTTGGCACATTTCCTCTCCGCTATGGTGGACCTAAGAAGTTTAAACGCCCTACCTAACCTATGAGGCTGGAGGCCTTACACTCAAGGCATCCACAAGATTGTCTGGTTAAGCAGAAGCCAGCCTCATAGGTTGACCTGTGAGATGCCAAGCAGTAAAAATACTAAGCTTCATGCGGAAGGGATTAGGGAACGCACCTGATTTTCGAATACCTTGAAAGAACAGTGTAGCGCCGGATATACGGTATACCGGTTCTTTTTTTTTTATTTGTAGCACTGGGTCCCTGCACTAAAAAGCATGTAGTATGGACGCATCTTTAGAATTGATACGACAATAATCTATTATTATAATTATTAGGTCTTACTTTCCGCAAACCACAAGATCATTAACAGGAAAATATTCATAATAATTGTTTATGCATAGTTATGCAAAATGTATTATCCCATTAGCCAATTTATTATGAGGACATAATATACCAAAAAGGATTCCTTATAACACACACACATATATGTATAAATCTATCATAACAAAGTCACATAACTAATTTTCACTAGAGAACAACGGTCGCAAACCAATTTATAATTAAAAAAGTGAAGTGCAAAAAATAAACGTCAAAAATGTAAATACCACCCACAGACTCAATCAAAAACAGATATGGCATCGAACGGTAAAACGCCAGAAATTACAACCAATTTCGATACAATCGATTTGGATAAAAAAGACGAAAATGGAACGTCGCATCTGGAAAAAAATGGGCAATTCAACGGGCAATTTGCCGTCCATTTGTCGGCGATCAACGGGCAATATGACGGGAATTGCCTGGGTGTCCCTCGTACGGGACATCGGCCGTCTATAATGGAGGTGGAGTGTGCTAAGGAAAGGACAAGACTGGCGCTTTTGAAGCAATGTTCGGCCATTTTGAAACAAGGAGATCAGAAGTACACGAAGGAGAGCTTACATCGAACTTTTCAGGATGAGGTGAGTTAATTATTATTTTTTTAATTTATTTGTTCATAGAAATTCTACAAGAATAACGATATACAAAGTGCTTTCAAACTGCAGAACAGTTTGCTTTGAGTTTCAGTTGGATTTATTTTGTGTTGTGACAGTTTTAAGTACCTACTAACTACATACAGGTGTAAAAGAGAATCCCCCGCAAAATATCAGGGTGCATTCAGCTCCTTATTCTGAGTCATTTTGACATGTTTTTAAACTTACTATTCCTTCTGTACGTACTGCCCTCGTAACAGCAAATACAGTAATCGATATTTTTACAATATCGATTACTGTATTTGCTGTATACTTTAAGCCTTAGGCTGTATGTAGAATTATTATTATTGTTTTTGGATGACTTTGACATAGTGAAATAGTAAAGAAAATTCAGGATTTCGTGTGACATGATAACATGGCAGCGATTTTCTCGAAGCCGCCATTTTGCAAATACTACATTTGCTGTTCTTCCCATTGTCCCCCGTCAGACTTCCCGGAATTATTTGCTCCTTTCTCTTTCACATCCTCCTTCTCCATCCATTAATATTACATTCATAACTTTTTTAGCCACATGAACAAAAAACAATACTCTTAGTAAAATCCTAAGAATCAACACCAATCTATCTATCCTATATAAATAAAAAGAGAAGTCTTGACTGACTGACTGACTCATCAACGCCCAGCCCAAACCCTTGGACCTATAAAACCTGAAATTTTGCACAGAGGTTCCTTTTATAATGTAGACAAGGAATAAGGAATAATTTTTCGAAATTTAACCCCTAAGGTAGTTAATAGGGGATGAAAGTTTGTATGAAAAATCGTCATATTCACGCGGGCGAAGCCGCTGGCAAAAGCTAGTCATTCATAATGATCTTCAAATTAACGAGTCACCATATCATACGCTCCTATTACTACGAAATTCTAATACATATCATTACGCAAACTTCAATCAGTGAGTTCAAAAAAATCAATAGCTACCTAATGAAAAAAATAACATAAAAAAAGAATACTTACTTCTACGTAATTGAATTAAAAGGCAACCATTGGGTAAGTTTAAGTGAACTAACACATTAAGTTTTGCTCAATAGCAATACTGTTATAGTCGACCTTCGTTTTACTTACTCATCGAATATCGCGCGAGATCTCTTTATTACTAGTTTGGTGTTAAATGCAGAAGGTTCACTTGAATTAAAAACAGTAGTCAGCCACAACTGCTTCGTTGGTTTAGTGAACAAGAGGTCTTGGTTCATTCTGGGCTAGTTTCTCAGGCATTTTGGGTAACCTACAAAATGGATCTTTAAACTTTTTAGAAGTATGTCTACCAATGTATCGTTGCACAATGCATCTAAAGCGATAGTGCTTAATTGCGTGTGAATAATTTAAAATCGTTTAATAACAAAAATATTACCCAAAACATAAAAGTAAGCAGTCTCCAGAGCATACATTTATGATTTAGTTGAAGATTAATATTCAATATCCAAGCTCGTTTTTACCCGACTACGGCAAATCCAAAGGAGGGTTATGATTTTGACTGGCTATAATAATAATAATAATAATTCATTTATTTCAATCGCAAGTGATCATAATTAGCAATTAGATACATTCAATAAAAATACTAGAAAAAATAAGACAAAATACAATTAAGTACATTAGAATTTAAAGATTAAATTGGTAGGTACATGTCAACAAATTAAAATTAAAAACAATCATGTCACATTAAAATAGCATAGCTATGTATGTATGTTTGTAGGTATGTATGTATGTGAGAATCTTCATCTGTTCCCTCATAGCTTCTAATCTACTTATCGGAACTCGACATAATTATGAGGTATCGTTAGAAGCCCGTCGGGGCCGCGGTATTATGTACTAGATTACGTGGCCTCGGCGCAAGGGCAAAGAAGGAACATGGGTTCGGTTTTTAGTCAGTAGAAGTCTGACACTCCCCTTCGCTCTGCCCAAGAGCGGGGGGGGGTCATTCGATGATTTTCCACCCACCAAAAAAAAAAAAAAAAAAAGGTATCGTTAGAACCGTCTTAATTTTCCGCTGAACATAGGCTACGTGACGTGTCATAAAAAGCGATTTGGCGCCCTCTAGCGGACAAAAAGTAAGGCTTAAAAAATAAAAATGGATATAAATACGCCGTGTTTGGTATCATTTGAAAGGACCTCACTTGTAGGTACATTTTGTTCATGTGTGGAGCTCGCTTCCAAGATCTGTGTTCCTTTCCACTTATCATCACCGGATTACGGATTACCTATGGGTAATCCGTATTACTTCAAATCAGTAGTGAACAAGCATCTTTTAGATACGTCAGTCAGTTCTGCTCATCACTTTCCATCAAACAAGATCAAGGTTAAAAGCAAATCCACCAGGCAATAAAAAGCTCCTCGTATTCTTGATATAAATGAAGTTGATCTTCTGTAAAATTTTCGCAACAAACTCGCAACATCATTACACACGAATTAAAAGCTCGTTACAGTACAAATCGCGCACATTTCGCACGCAGTCGTGACGCGTGGCCTCAGGGTTTTGGGGTTTGAAAGCTTCACAAGCAAGGATTGAGGATCTATTGTGTGGCTGTGAAATTCGCGATTGGGATTTTACACGGTTTAATGATTCATGGTAAAATGTTGCACCAACAACATCAACTATTCACATTCATTCAAGATCATTCATCACATTCCACTCCATCTCACATGGATAAAGCCAGTGAGTGTACGACTTTGCGCCGACGGACATTACGCCGACAAACTGAACGCCGACAAGACTTTACTTCGACGGGACTCTTCGCCGATAGGACACTTCCAGTGTCGTAGCACTGACAACATCGGACTCATTTGTAATTAAATTGGACGAGCTAATACTAGAATTTCGTTATCGTGATTGAACTTTTTACCCGACCACGGCAGAGACAAAAGGAAAAGAAAGAAAAAATAATTATTTTTTTGTTTCACACAGAACATAACATTAATAAAAAATTAACAATAACAAATAAATATAACGAGTAAACATAAGAAAATCTTAAAAATAATACATATTATTATTTAGTTACCTATGTTCAAATTATTACCAGCAACTGTTCTCCCAAACGTCGTTTGAAGCCCTCTTAAATGTTTTCAAATGAAGTAAGTTCTTATGTCATTGTAATTAAATAAGGGCCTGTCAGTTTGTTTATAAACGTTTCAATGTCAGGTACTGTTCGGTGTTAAGCAGTCATTACGACCGCAAGATTCCGCTGTTATTCAATAAATAAAACTTACTTATTATTAATGTCGTGTACGGTAAATATTAATATAACTGGCTTCCGTCACGTTACTAATGTTGTATTAGGATTTGTTTTTTGGAGGTGCTATAACTTTGCCTATATTAAATAACCAATCTTTAGTTATAGTCGAGCTGTAATATTTATAACTACTTTTTAAAATTATTCATAATTATATTTTCCTTACTTATAAGCTATTTTCTCCAAGCCTTATTTAGGTGCTTTTAAAAAAATTGGTATTCAATAATGATACTGCCGACTGAATGTCATTATGTCAATAAAGCTTCAAAATTAAAAAAAAACTGCGGAGAGAAACTGTCCTCCAAAAAACGATATTAATCTGGCCACAACACAGACACGGATTACACAAATTGTACTTGTTACATGTGTGTCACACAATTTTATTCCAATACCACTATTCTGGTTTTTTCGTAATTCTGTGATTTTGATGATACAACTTTACACATTGCTGTCTATGCACAAATTTAATACCTACGCGAATGTATTCTTTATTGCGATGAAATTAGATCTCTTTACCATTTTGACAAGAGTAAACTTAATTTGGGTAATCAATTAGTTTATTTGCAGATCCGAAAGTGTTTTTTATTGGAATTGCGACTTTTTATCGGCTCATTAAGAGTGTTCACTTAGTTTTTAAACAGCTAAGTTTAATTTGTTTCACGTTTTGGTGAACTAGAGGATGAAGATTTTCAACCAAAAATTCCGTAATTAGGTACTACCAATACACGTATGTGTTAATTTTTATGAGAATAAATAAATTATGACTGTCATGAATTTATTAATTTACGGTCTTGCAATCAACACTAAATAATTTCAAGTGACACTCAATTTTATTGAGACTAGTTTATGTCTCCAGATCCGCTTTCGTTTTTATTTTGTAAACACGTCGTAATATTGCAATTTACAATGCGGCCTGAAAGTCTGACAACCAGTGTCAGAATTTCGGGCCACTAACTACTACTGTTATTACGACTGCCAAACATCTACAATAGACCACCGCGACTGTTCCCAAGGCACGGAGGAAACTTAGTATGCATTGGTCACCCACATGGAACCAAAAACATGACCTATTAAAGCTATTAAAGCTCTCAGAGTTGAGACTCCCCTTAAAAACAGTGATCTGATAAAGGACGAGGATTTAAAAAATACGTACCTAATTAATTCTTTGTAGAAGTTTGTCTCTCGAGAGACAAACTTCGAAACTCTGAAAAACGACGACGAACTTCGAAAAACTGTTTGCTAGCGTCTGCGTTTTTTTTTTCAGTAATCCTTTTTTAGGGTTCCGTACCTCAAAAGGAAAAAACGGAACCCTTATAGGATCACTTTGTTGTCCGTCTGTCCGTCCGTCCGTCCGTCTGTCAAGACCCTTTTTCTCAGGAACGCGTGGAGGTATGAAGCTGAAATTTATATCAATTACTCAGGTCTACTGTCCCTTGAAGCTGTGAAAAAATCAAACTTCTAAGTCAACGCAATCAAAAGATACAGCCGTTTATGCCGCAAATTTTCGACACTTGCAAGGGAATCAAAACCTACAGGGTGCTTCCCGTGAACTCAGAATCTTGTTTGGTACGAAGCAACGTCTTATAGCATAGATAAAGGAAAAATTACGAAAACCATACATTTTTAGTTACATCACAAAATATTTTTTTTTTACGGAACCCTCGGTGCGCGAGTCCGACTCGCACTTGGCCGGTTTTTTTTCCTAATATTTAAGCGATAAAGCTGAAAATCTATTAAACTTATTATAGCAGTTTGATGTACTGGCGTCTGAGTTAACTTTTCTGCAACAAACTTGTCGAAAAAGACCTTTTCTACTTAGTAGCTTGCAACTAATGTTGCTAATAAGTTATGGTCTCGTTAGCATTCCTACAATGTTCGTAGTTAACAATTAGATATATTGCTCCACTTAGCGCGGAGTTACAATGTAACTGTATAATGAATGACTTCATTTATATATCTGGGTGGTTTCATGGGAATTAAATGATCCTGTTGCTTATTGGTTTTTATCCTTCTTGAAGGTTTCTGCTCCCGTACCGTAGTTAAGACAACATAATTCCCCTGCAATTTACCATCATCATCACCATGAATGTACCCTCATCGGCCGGTTTCGTACATGCTCCAGCGGATCCTCGCAACCTTCACCTTCAGTTCCTATACTTACTCCAATTTATTCTTTCTCTAAAGCGTTTACCGTTAATATTTTGGTGTAACTTTTATAAATACTATCGAAGTCTTTAAAATATCCATGCCTTCCGGATATCAACCTCTTGCGTTATTAGAGGTAAATCAAGGGTAGCACTGGCAAAGCTTTGACCACCAAGCTTCTTCTTCTTCTTTTCGTTTCGATTATGTACTTCCATGTTAAACGGTTTGGGCCCAGTAGGTAGCGACGTTTATTGCAGCGGCAGAGGCGCTGTTCAGGTCGCCAAGGGTGCATGTATACGGACATCTGGGACACTCCAGCAGGTGAGGCATTGTTTGGTCCGGAGCGCCGCACTCGCACTCGGTGTTGGAGGAACCAATGATGTTCCACTTTGCCGGATTATGTTTGCAGCGGCCCACTTGGGTGCGCAATCTATTAAGGGCTTTCCAGATGGGCCACTGCAGTTCACTGCCGGGACCCAGGTGTTCTTGGGGCTTCAAGAAGTCGTGAGGTGACCACCAAGCTTGATTTCAGTAGTGATTGATCTATCAAAAAAAAATGGGTGGTAGGTACCTACTCGAAACAAACGATTTGTTTTTGGAGGGTGGGAAATCATCAAATGCCTCCTCCTACTCTGGGTGGAGCGGTAGAGAGTTCTTTGGGGGTATGAGGAACAGGGTGTAAAGTTCCTCATCCCCCATAGAAAAGGGAGGATCCTCCGACCGGACGGATGTTGTGTCCGGCGGGCTAACTGCCTGACATATGTAAGTCGGGAACTCCTTTATAGGCTTATGTCGCGGATAATGTTGATAGCGCGATGTAGGATTTCTGTCAATCGTTGTTAGTACGCGGGTGTTGCGATAGATTTCGCTAGTCGCCACAGTTCTACTGGCTAAAAACCACCCATGTTCCTTTTTAGCCTTTTGTATCCGAGGCTGCGGTATCTCATTCGAACAACCCGCAGCATCAAAAGGATATCAGAAAATAATTTGCAACAAAACAAGGCTCACCTCCACACCTTGCAAATTCCAACCTTTTGCATTACAACACACAAAAGATCACAAAGTAGATCACTTACGCAAGATGATCAATCAGCTCACGTCATTAGCATATGAATGGCTATTTTGACAAATGACTGCCGCGCCTGCACTGTACACCGCTCTTATAAGAGATGTTATGGATACGGAAATTTCGGTTTTGGATACGGATACTACAGGCATAATATTATTCCGGTTTCGGATACATACATATACTCACGTCCTTTTCCATGGCGTAGGCAGAACGCAACCTGTTACGATCCCAATATACTCCTTTTGCCTTGTCCACATTAATACATCTGGTCAAACACGCACGCCCCGGTTACGAGTACTACGCACCTGATCTTTCTGAAAAATATAAAATTATTGCTGATTATCCGTTAGTTTCAGATAATTTCGGTTATGGATATTAGAATCTTTTATCACAATCTGAAAACTGACAAGTGACGGATCAGCTGGGCAAAAAAAATGTGTTATCTACACTCAAAAATATGATTGTATCACGGGATTGTATCCCTAAAACTAAAATCAAAATCCCCTAAATTCCCGCCAAATACTTGAAATAAACCTAAAAAAATATTTTATAATACGTACACACACATGCATAAACTCACGTCCTTTTCCCATGGGGGTAGGCAGACATCACATAACGCTACCTGCCGCCATCCTTTCATACTCCTTAGGACTCGTCAATATTCATACATCTGGTCAAACATGCACGCCGCGGGTTACGAGTACTACGCACTTGTCCTTCTCCTTTCTGAAGAACGTCACTAATAAGATCAGTGTATGTCTTTCTAGGGCGTTCCTTCCTTCCTTCCTTGCCACTCACATCTGCCTTGTTTACCTTACGTTAAAAATAATGAAAAATAATTTAGATTTCGTCTGTATCCAAAACTTTTTTTCGGTTTCGGATGTTTTTTATTTCGGATATTCAGTATTTCGGTTACAGTTACGGACTACATCCTTAGCTCATATCACAAATATAATTGCTTTGGAAAGTCACCGATGGTATCAAGTGTAATATTTCACCAGCTAACACACGCTGCTAGCTAAACGGCTACTGAGCGATTGATCTCGGTTGGCCAATCGTTGGTAAGATGAATGATTGGTATTCACACCTTGCTGGTTGAAAAGGTGTTCGGAATTTTTGGTTAAGCAGCTTCTTCTATGATGTTTAAGACAAGTTGTGTCTGATTGTTCATCATTCCTGAAGACTTCTGTATCATCGTTCACCTGCCCTTTTATCAATTAAATTGAGGAAAGGTCTATAGTATTTGAGGACACCATTTTTTTATATTTGTTATTTATTTAATCGTTGCCCTACACTAGGAATTTCTCCTGTATCTTGGGTGCGTTCACAAACATTTAAATTCACATACACAAATACCCAGACCCGGAACAACTATCTGTAGGTCATACAAATATTTGTTCTGTGCGCGCAGCGCAGCAGTCCAATGCTTGAGCCACTGCGCCAACCAAGCTGTCAATTTTTAAGAATGCTTGTAAACCACAGTGAATCGTCAACATCGTCAATCGTGATTGTCCAACTTCTTCTTATTTTAGAGTTGACTTCTTCTTTTTGAGTCAAATCAAAGTATCCATTACTTTAATTTGATTATTGTAACCAATTATTAAAAATATAGGCAAAGCTCTTTAATCCTTCACTAGATTTCAATTCTCAGTAACATTTAATCTTATCTGTACTACACACAAATGTCATTCAACCTTCATTCAGATTGATGGTTAAGTCTCCCCCCGCCCGCGTTGACCAATGGAATGACTGCTTATAATTAATTGACCAATCACAGATCGACAGCTGACAGGGTAGGTCAACTGCCTGCATGATATACTTTAACCTTATGCTCGTATTATAAATGGAATAAAGGTAATTGCATACTTTCCGTGTGATCTAACTGTTTCAGTATTTTATTTTTAGAAAATAATAAAATATTTGTTTTTTTTTTGTTAACTCACGAGTTACGAGCTCAATTCTTTTGATTTTTCGATTCAGTTTTCTCTGTTTTCATAATTTTCATTAAAACCGTCCCTGTATTGTTCCGTTCGTATTGGATTTGTTTGGTTACTAGTAGTATTCGCTTCTCTACATCACTCGAATTACCCTTTAGCAAGCCTAGCTCGATATCCGGAATCTAGTAATTAACATCGACAGGTTTTCAAGCTCATGCTTTTTCGGAATTGTTAACATTTAGGATTTTCATCTTGGGCTAAAAATGGTAAACTAGGTTTGGCCAATATCAAAATTAGTCTGATTATTCTGTAGCTACATTAGCCCAGAACTGAGCTACTAGTTTGGAGCCTTCAGTAGCTGTACTGAACCAACAACAGACCACCATACACAGTTTGTTATTCACAATAACACTCTAGAGCAGAGTCATCGATAAATCTCTACCTGAGCAGGTTTTGCTTGCAGCATTTTAAACAGATATTAGTTGAAAATTAAGTAACACAAATCAAACAATGTTTCTTATTTAAATTCTCACATACAAAGCCTAATCACAAACACAAGCATAAAACAAAACTCGTTACAAACAACACCTGACTTATGACTTAAAGACAAAGACCTAGGAGCAACCTAACCTTCCCACCATACCCGCGATCTACATACATCGTGACATTACCTTGGAGCCTAGAAGGTGGCTTGTGACGTCATCCGATATAAGCAACAATTACTAGAGACAATTACTAACCCTTCACATGTGTACAACCTTGCGTTCACATTTATCCTTTCATTGGTCAGGTAGTGGTAGGTGCAGTGCGCTAAAAATCTAACGACCAATGAAAATGACGGATTTTTTTTCTAAGAATGATTTGGGGGGAATTGATCTGTTAGATTTTAATGAGTTCTAAGTATTATTTTGCAAGTGATTTCGTAAATGTTACTTTTGAATAGAGGATAGCATTGATATTACTATGCAAATAGGTAGGTAATTAAGATAATCATCGATAAGTAAAGTATGTCAAATCAGCAACATCGTTAAATAAAATTGAGAAATAAAAATTACGCTAAACGATACGGCAAAATTGACAAAATATGTTAACTTTTCTCTCCTGAAAATATATTCAAACACAGGGCTATTTAATTTTGTCAATCAAGTATCTTATTTTGCTTTAAGAGCGCTATTACAAACTCGAGTAACTTCGAAACGAGCGGCGACTGACGGTTCTTTCGCCTGTGTGCGTGATGTACGCTTCTTCATACACACACGTGCAGAGGCAGAGGTGCGTAACACGTTTCACTGCGGTTTACTTAGAATTGAATTGGGAAAAAATACAAGTTATGGAATGTTTTATTTTATGTGTGTGATAATGAAATACAAATATAAGTAACATAGAATTTTTTTAGTTTTCCATCATGGGTGTCGTTTATATGGTTTTCGGGGTCGCTGATTACGAAAATGAGGTCAAAATAAAAATCAAAGATGGCGCCGACGAAATTTTTTGGCTTTTCCGTCATGGGTGTCGTTTTCATGGTTTTTGGGGTCGCTGATTACAAAAATGAGGTCAAAATAAAAATCAAAGATGGCGCCGATGAAAATTTTTGGCTTTTCCGTCATGGGTATCGTTTTCATGGTTTTTGGGGTCGCTGATTACGAAAATGAGGTCAAAATGAAAATCCAAGATGGCGCCGACGAAAATTTTTGATTTTTCCGTCATGGGTGTCGCTTTCATGGTTTTTGGGGTCGCTGATTACGAAAATGAGGTCAAAATAAAAATCAAAGATGGCGCCGACGAAAATTTTTGGCTTTTCCGTCATGGGTGTCGTTTTTATGGTTTTTGGGGTCGCTGATTACTAAAATGAGGTCAAAATGAAAATCCAAGATGGCGCCGACGAAAATTTTTGGTTCTTCCGTCATGGGTATCGTTTTCATGGTTTTTGGGGTCACTGATTACGAAAATGAGGTCAAAATAAAAATCCAAGATGGCGCCGACGAAAATTTTTGGTTTTTCCGTCATGGGTGTCGTTGGTTGCGCCTTTAATTCATTCAATCAGCGAGGGCTGGGAATGCATTCACTCCCTCCGTTCGCGAGTGAACCTAACCCGCGAACGAACGTCACATTCTTCCGTACACTGCCGCTGCGACAAGACGCTGTCGTCGCTGCGTCCGCGCCACCGCGCCGCCCGCCATTTTTCGTTCTCACGCGTTATTAAAACTGCAAAACCACCCTCGCTTGCTTGCTAGCAACCCTTCGCATCCATTTCTACCACTCGCAAAACCGGACGCTGGCTACCAAGCATTGTGCACGCTGCCTAAAGTCAAGCTTCCACGAAGAAATCCTCAAGTCCTCGTGGTGCCATCGCCAGGTGAGTGAACTGCTTTTCTTTAGCTCTCGTCTGGTTGGATTGTTTTTTACGGCGCACCATATTTTCTCCCGCTCATACTATAACTCGCATATAATCCTCGCATTTTTACCCGCATCGCTTCACCATAATTTTGGTCCATTTCGAGTCGGACTGAGCCAGTATATACCTTTAAAATATTCCCCATCTCGCTATTTAAGTATTCCCTACTATAATTACGCTTATAACTGTGCTTGTTCAAGTAAATTACGTTGTTCATTATACCATTTCAATATCACATTTTTTATAAATTATAACTCGAACAACGGGAGCTTGGGTGACGCAACAAAATGGCGTCGGAAGCAAAGTTGAAAATGATCGTTGCAAAAAAAGAAACTATTTTCGAGAAAATAAATAGCTTATTCAAGATTGCAAAGAAAATAATTCCTTCAAATATTGATACTAGAAGTAAACAAGAATTTCTAGCCGCTTCTTCGAATATCGAAAAGTTATATAATAATTTTAACGATCTTTGTGATCAACATAATACATTATTATTAGAGATAGACCCTGATTATAAAATAAGTTTTAGTAATTGGAGCTCGTTCGAAACATTATTTACAGAAATCCAATATAAACGTAATACCATATTAGAGTCTACCCGCGCTAATGTAGATATTCCCGCTGTGGAATCTTACGTTTGCCGCTTACCGCCATTGGAGTTATTAAGTTTCTCTGGTCAACCGGAAAGTTGGCCACTGTTTTACCAATGCTTCAAAACTAACGTTCATGATAATAAAAAACTAACTGATGATCAGCGTGTACAGTATTTGGTAGGTAAATTAAATGGCAGCGCAAAAAATATATTCGCGGGAATAATTCCCAATGCGTCTAACTATCTTACGATATGGAATTCTTTAGTGACAAAATACCAGGACAAGAGGTTACTTGGGTCTATGTACTTAAATAATATACTTGACATAAAACCTACCTCGGGTTCACCCGGTCAATTAAATGATTTTATTGAAAGAGTTCACTCATCTTGGTCCGCGTTAAGACTGTTAGACATTGGCGATTTATCCGATTTCTTGTTTACTCATCTCGTTTTAAAAAAGTTAGATTCTCAAGTATTACAAAGTTTCGAGTTATCCGCCCGCGAGAAAGATATACCCACAAGTGATGATTTAGTTACTTTCGTACGGCATCACATAAAGGTTCTTGAACGAACAACAGCTGTTCGTCAAACCACGTCACCGCAAAATAATCAGGGGACTAACTTACAAAATAGGTCGCGTTCTTCTGCAACGAAAACTTCGCATAGTTTTGCAGTAACAGAAAATGAAGTTAATAATAATGTACCCACTTGTAAGTTTTGTAAAAAATCTCAACATACTCATTTATACGAGTGTTCAGAATTCAAAAAATTAGATGTAAAAGATCGCTTTAAGTTCATAAAAGAGAATAAAATGTGCATCAATTGTTTTAGTAGTAAACATTCCACCCTTAATTGTGGTTCTACAAATACTTGTAAACACTGTAACAAAAAGCATCATTCATTGTTGCATTTTAATAATCGCGAGACAAGCTCGCAACAATCGCAACCTAGTGTATTGGAACCGTCGCCATTGCCGGGCGCTCGCGCACTGGACAGCAGCCCTCAGTCGGTGTGTATGCATAGCAGCCATGTCGCTCGCGCGTCGCCGGTCGTGACATCTTCGTGTGTCGGGTTGAATGAATGTACTAATTCTAAGAATTCGATCGCGTTGACGTCGCGTAATAATAATATAGATTTATCTTGTGACCAGTTGAAAACGTCAGTTGTTTTACCAACGGCACAAGTTTATGTTCCGATAAATGGAAAACGCTTTGTTATAAGATGTTTAGTGGATAGTGGTTCACAAAACAACCTTATCACTCTCGCATGTTGTAGAAAATTAAAACTAAATATTCAACCGCTTGTTAACTCGTCTTTAAAATCAGTAGGTACGATTTCCACTCCCATTAAGGGTTACGTGTCTCTTACAATACAGTCGCGCGTAAGTGACGCTCAATACGAATTAACCATGTTAGTGATTGATCACATAGCTGATCCGTTGCCAGTTCGCGCGGTACAAAGGTCCGTGATGGATCATTTCATAGGTTTACCGCTCGCAGATGAATGTTGGGACGTACCTGGGAATATAGACGCTATTCTTGGTACGCAAATGTTCGCGTTTGTTTTGCTAGGGAAAAAGGTTATACCAGCATCTACCTCTCAATCAGCTGATTCTGCGATCACCGCTCGCTTCATACCTCATGCTTTAGAAACCACGCTTGGCTATATTGTCATGGGTGAGGTACCTTCTGTCAACCATGACAGTGTAGCCTGGTCCTTCGGCCCGTTAGTAGATAATTTAAATAATTTAATTTTAAAATTCTGGGAAATCAAGGAAGTACCTACTGTTAACAAAAAGGGTCCGGAATATCAAGAATGTGAAGATTTTTATAAATCGACCGTTTCGCGACATTCATGTGGGCGATATATTGTGTCGTTACCTTTTAAAGGTGAACCTAAGTCTTTAGGTAACTCCTTCATTCACGCTCAGCGTAGATTGTCCGCGCTAGAGCGAAAGTTTCATTCGCTTCCCGCTTTACGTCAAGCTTATAACGACGTAATAAATGATTATATAGATAAGGGTTATCTGTCGGAAATACCTTATTCTTTGTCCGCTATAAATGAAGGCTACTTCATCCCGCACCACGCAGTTGTAAGGCCTGAGAAGTCGACAACAAAAACCCGCATTGTTTTAGATGCAAGCGCTAAAACTGATAGCGGCAAGTCGCTCAACGACTTGTTGCATACAGGGCCTAATTTGCAGGCAGACTTATTTTCGCTTTTGCTAAACTTTAGATATTTTAAGGTAGCAATTACAGCTGATATACGTCAAATGTATCTTAGAATTTCATTGTCAGATAAAGATCGTAAATATCAAAAAATATTATATCGCTTTAATGATACCGAGAGTATTCGTATTTTCCAATTTAATTCTGTGGCTTTCGGCCTCCGCTCGAGTCCATTTTTGGCAATGCGTACCGTCCGTCAATTGGCGGAGGATTATCGCGAACGCTTTCCTCTCGCGGCAGATGTTGCCATGAGAGAACTGTACATGGATGATCTAACAACTTCTGTACATTCTGCCGAAGATGGTACTCGTTTAGCTGACGAGCTGCTCGCTTTATTCAAGTTCGGTGGATTTGATCTCGTCAAATGGGCGAGCAACTCATCGGAACTTCTCGCTCACTTGCCGGAGTCGTATCGTGCTGTGATCGAGTTCACAGATGATGATGACACACTGAAGGTTCTAGGTTTAAAATGGATACCTACTTCTGATGTGTTCTCGTTCACTACCGCCGCCGCGACTACGTGTAACACCAAACGTGCTATATTGTCAACTATTGCTCGCCTATTTGACGTGCTCGGGTTCGTCGCACCTGTCATTCTCTACGCAAAACTTCTTATACAAGATCTTTGGCTTTCTAAGGTGGGGTGGGATGAAGAGCCCCCGGAACTCATTACTAAATGTTTCGTTAAACTCAAATCAGAATTACCGTTATTAGTTAACTTACAAATACCTCGCCACTTAGGTGTCGCGGCCGACTGTGTTATAAATTTGCTTGGCTTTGGAGACGCTAGTATGAAGGCTTACGGCTGCGTCTTATACCTGCACGTAACGAACCCTAACGGTAATATATCCATTCATTTAGTATGCGCTAAGTCTAAGGTGGCTCCTCTAAAGACTGTTTCACTGGCAAGGCTTGAATTGTGTGCCTCGCTACTTCTGGCTAAACTTGTCAAACAAGTACATACGGTTTTTGATAATCGCTATCCTATAAAGGATATTTTCGCTTTCAGTGATTCTACGATCGCTCTGTCATGGATTCATTCATCTCCACACCGGTGGCAAGTATTTGTGGCCAACCGTGTGACTGAGATACAGGAAAATCTATCTCCTGACCGCTTTTTTCACATCAATGGGATAGAAAATCCCAGTGATTGTTTATCAAGAGGTTTATTACCCTCGCAACTCATTAATCATCCGCTTTGGTGGTATGGTCCACCTTGGGCTTGCCATCCAACCGCTGAATGGCCAATTGTACCATTCAAACCGTCTTCTGTTGAAGGTTCTATACCTGAAGCAAAGAGCTCTGTTACTCTAACAGTCATTCCTGATTTGGATTCTTCGATACTTCTGGAGCTAGCTCTCAGAGTCTCGTCTTGGAAAAAATTATTACGCATTCTGGTATATATCTTGCGCTTTCTGCGTAAGTTACCTCTCGCTCCGGTAATTCAAGTCTCTGACCTTGAAACCGCTGAACTCGTGATTCTTCGCGAATTGCAAAGCAAACATTTTGCTGATGAAATAAAAAATATTAAAAAGGGTAGATTACCTTCTCCTTCTTTAAGAAAGCTCGATCTGTTTGTTGATGACAACGGATTGCTCCGCGTAGGTGGTCGACTAATAAACGCACATATACCTTATGAAAGTCGGCATCCATTGTTGCTTCCTCGTCGACATCACTTAGTCGATCTACTAATAGATGATTGCCATCGATCCAATTGTCATACCGGTTCACATCTTCTTATGTCTTTATTAAGGCAGCGATATTGGATCATATCCGCTCGGAATATTATTCGACAACGCATACGCCAATGTAACTTCTGTTTTAAGGTTGCGCCCTCTCATCCTACACCCATGATGTCAAGTTTACCCCCTTCGCGGGTGCAAGAAGCTAAGGCCTTTACTCACACTGGCGTTGATTACGCTGGGCCTATAAACATTACTATGACGCGAAGGAGGGGCGTTAAAAGCCAAAAGGCATATATTTGTCTCTTCGTGTGTTTGACTACTAAAGCCATACACATTGAAATTGCCTCAGACTTGAGTTCGGAAACGTTTCTTGACGCTTTCAAGCGTTTCTTGTCTAGGCGAGGGCCAGTATCAGTTCTCTATTCCGATAACGGAACCAATTTCATTGGTGCAAAGCGTCAATTGGACGAGTTATATACTTTCCTTTCTTCTAAAGATACGTCTACCGCATTTCAAACTGAATTGAATAATCGTAAAATAACATGGCGTAATATCCCTGCTCGTGCACCCCACTGGGGAGGCATTTGGGAAAGCAACATAAAATGCATAAAAACTCATCTATATCGTTGCATTGGGCAACAATTACTGTGCTATGAGGAATTGTTGACAGTATTAACTCAAATTGAGAGTGTCTTAAACTCTCGCCCATTGTGTGCGCTGTCGGACCAGCCGCATACAATTATTACTCCTGCGCATTTTCTAAACACAACCCCTTTGCAGTCGTTGCCTGCCTATGAGGTTGACGCATCTGTAAGCCTTCATAACAGGAAAAAACTGTTAGACAGTTTAGTCCAAAGCTATTGGAAAAAATGGCATGTAGATTATTTGCATACACTTCAACTGAGGCAAAAATGGAATACTCCTGATGTACCTATTCAGCCGGGTTTACTTGTTCTCATCCACCAGGATGATTCACCGCCGCTTCGCTGGCCTACCGGAATTATTGAACAAGTATATCCGGGTAAAGATGGAATCGTGCGAGTCGCGTTAGTACGCACTACAGCAGGGATTTTCAAACGCCCCGTCGTTAAGTTGTGTCCCCTTCCTTCGCAATAATTTAAACTTAATTTACCAATTAGCACAGTTATAATTCGTTAATCTTAAGTATGTAATTTAGTAAATCTGTAATTTAATCCACACCCTTTCACCTTTTAAAACTTAAACTTTAAGTCAATCCATTTGACCTCGCTCCGCTTTAATCTAAGATCCTCTCCTTATCCTTTCCGTTTGTTTCGAAAATCCTAAGGATTTCCAAAGGGGGGAGGATGGTTGCGCCTTTAATTCATTCAATCAGCGAGGGCTGGGAATGCATTCACTCCCTCCGTTCGCGAGTGAACCTAACCCGCGAACGAACGTCACATTCTTCCGTACACTGCCGCTGCGACAAGACGCTGTCGTCGCTGCGTCCGCGCCACCGCGCCGCCCGCCATTTTTCGTTCTCACGCGTTATTAAAACTGCAAAACCACCCTCGCTTGCTTGCTAGCAACCCTTCGCATCCATTTCTACCACTCGCAAAACCGGACGCTGGCTACCAAGCATTGTGCACGCTGCCTAAAGTCAAGCTTCCACGAAGAAATCCTCAAGTCCTCGTGGTGCCATCGCCAGGTGAGTGAACTGCTTTTCTTTAGCTCTCGTCTGGTTGGATTGTTTTTTACGGCGCACCATATTTTCTCCCGCTCATACTATAACTCGCATATAATCCTCGCATTTTTACCCGCATCGCTTCACCAGTCGTTTTCATGGTTTTTGGGGTCGCTGATTATGAAAATAAGGTCAAAATAAAAATCCAAGATGGCGCCGACGAAAATTTTTGGTTTTTCCGTCATGGGTGTCGTTTTCATGATTTTTGGGGTCGCTGATTACGAAAATGAGGTCAAAATGAAAATCCAAGATGGCGCCGACGAAAATTTTTGGTTTTTCCGTCATGGGTGTCGTTTTCATGATTTTTGGGGTAGCTAATTACGAAAATGAGGTCAAAATAAAAATCCAAGATGGCGCCAACGAAAGTTTTTAGTTTTTCCGTCATGGGTGTCGTTATCATGGTTTTTGGGGTCGCTGATTACGAAAATGAGGTCAAAATGAAAATCCAAGATGGCGCCGACAAAATTTTTTAGTTTTTCCGTCATGGGTGTCGTTTTCATGGTTTTTGGGGTCGCTGATTACGAAAATGAGGTCAAAATAAAAATCCAAGATGCCCCCGACGAAAATTGTTAGTTTTTGCGTCATGGGTGTCGTTTTCATGGTTTTTGGGGTCGCTGATTACGAAAATGAGGTCAAAATTAAAATCCAAGATGGCGCCGACTAAAATTTTTGGTTTTTCAGTCATGGGTGTCGTTTTCATGGTTTTTGGGGTCGCTGATTGCGAAAATGAGCTCAAAATGAAAATCCAAGACGGCGTTCAGGTTTTTTTTTGGTTTTTCCGTCATGGGTGTCGTTTTCATGGTTTTTGGGGTCGCATTTTGGAAATATAGAGCGTTCTAGATAAAACGAAGTAAAATTCGTAGGACCATAACTCGGAAACGGTGCGTCGTAGGACCATGTGTCTCGGAACTTAAATGGTTTCAATGGACCAGGTTAACAATATGCTGCAATAAAAATATCCAAAATCTTGAAAAAAAAAAACTTCTGAAAATTTTACCGTTCTGTGCCCCGAAAATTTTTGCAAATATTTCATTTCTCTCTCTTTGTCGCGGTTTTTTTACACCATCTCATAGTTTTTAACTAGAGCAACAATTCTTTTCCAAAAAAGGTTTTAATTCGAGCTACCATTTTGGAAATATAGGGCATTCTAGATGAAACGAAGTAAAATTCGTAGGACCATAACTCGGAAACGGTGCGTCGTAGGACCATGTGTCTCGGAACTTAAATGGTTTCAATGGACCAGGTTAACAAGATGCTGCAATAAAAATAGCCAAAATCTTGAAAAAAAAAACTTCTGAAAATTTTACTGTTGTGCCCCGAAAAATTTTGCAAATATTTCTTTTCTCTCTCTTTGTCGCGGTTTTTTTACACCATCTCATAGTTTTTAACTAGAGCAACAATTCTTTTCCAAAAAAGGTTTTAATTCGAGCTACCATTTTGGAAATATAGAGCATTCTAGATGAAACGAAGTAAAATTCGTAGGACCATAACTCGGAAACGGTGCGTCGTAGGACCATGTGTCTCGGAACTTAAATGGTTTCAATGGACCAGGTTAACAACATGCTGCAATAAAAATATCCAAAATCTTGAAAAAAAAAAACTTCTGAAAATTTTACTGTTCTGTGCCCCGAAAAATTTTGCAAATATTTCTTTTCTCTCTCTTTGTCGCGGTTTTTTTACACCATCTCATAGTTTTTAACTAGAGCAACAATTCTTTTCCAAAAAAGGTTTTAATTCGAGCTACCATTTTGGAAATATAGAGCATTCTAGATGAAACGAAGTAAAATTCGTAGGACCGAAACTCTGAAACGGTGCGTCGTAGGACCATGGTTCTCAGAACCTAAATAATTTCTATGGTCAAGGTCAACACAAAACAAAAAAAAATAAGGCATTTTTGAAAAAAAAAAAGAAAAACAGGAAAATTTACCAAGCCCTGAAAGAAGAAGGGGCAAAACGTCCCTACCCTTGTAACACTTTCTGCTATATATCAAATGAAAGATCGTTAAAAGTACATCATTTTATTGTATTACAGTAAATGTGTGAATAATGGGAGAAAAAAGTTATTCACCGATAAAGATAGTTTTTTTTTTTTTTTTTTTTTCATCGAACTTACTTGAGTGGGGTGTCTATTGATAGGTATTTTAAAATGAAACTGAGGTTTCTAAAACCATTTTTTACCCACGACGGAACGGAGACGGTATATGCGTTTGGGGTGAGAGGTTGTTTGTTTGTTTGTTTGTGTGTTTGTTTGTTTGTGTGTTTGTGCAAATACATGTTGCCATGTTTCTCCAAAACTACAAGTCCGATTTTGATGCAGTTTTCAGTTATGGGTTCGGGTTTGATTGGTGCATGTTCTTAGATAGGTGTTACGGTGACAACTCACCAGGGGGCGCTGCAGCAAACATTTTTTGTGCAAATCAAAGTTGCCATTTTTCTCCAAAACTACAAGTCCGATTTTGATTCAGTTTTCAGTTATGGGTTAAGGTTTGATTGGTGCATGTTCTTAGATAAAAAAAAAGTAAAAAGTTTAAAATAAAAAGCAAAATTGAAAATTTTGAAAAAGCCCACGACTGTTAAAAATTAATTGAAAAAAGGATAAAATAACATAAAACACCCACCTTTAAAAAAACCCAAGAATGTCCGTCGGGAGCTGAACATTGCAAAACTAGTTCATTTAATGTCAGCCCCCGACGGACATTCTTGGGTTTTTTTAAAGGTGGGTGTTTTATGTTATTTTATCCTTTTTTCAATTAATTTTTAACAGTCGTGGGCTTTTTCAAAATTTTCAATTTTGCTTTTTTCTCAAAGTCAGTCGTTTGAAAGATATACACTTCCAAAGTGCTAAAAGGTGTCCCCCAACCCCTCTAACTTTTAAAATAAGAGAGTGAAAAATCTAATAAAAATATATGCTCTAGATCGCAATAAAAACTCACAACAAAAATTAATTTGAACGAGATATAGTTAGCAGTTTTTGAGATATAGAACATTTAAAAAAACCGAAAATATAACTTTGTCAATACAAACACTATGAAAAACAAACTTATCACAAAATGTATATTTCTGTTGCCGCTTTAACAACAAATAATACAAATTAAAGGGGCTGACCCTACGACGATGGTACGGAACATTTTTTTTTATAACCCAGATTTTAGTCAGACTTGTACTGACTAAAAACCACCCATGTTCCTTCTTAGCTCTGTATGTCGAGGCCGCTCTATCTCTTTCGAACAACCCACAGCCTTGACGGGCGTCGGCCCTTGCGGGCCCCTTCCATATTGCTGACATCTCTTTGAGGCGCGCGTGGAACACGAACTCGACGTCGACACGCCTGTCGTCGTCATAAGATGGACGGCGGCGAGCTAGCCCATTACTCACCGTCCTCAGGTCCGCGTCTATGGTTGCCGGAAGCCATCACGTGGCCCCCGACGCCCGGAGCGTCTCCCGCGGCGGCAGCGACGAGAGGTTCTCTTCCTCTCACGTTCCACCACCTACTTCGCTAGTATCACTGCTTCG
Source organism: Diarsia mendica (assembly GCA_949316265.1). NCBI lineage: Eukaryota > Metazoa > Arthropoda > Insecta > Lepidoptera > Noctuidae > Diarsia > Diarsia mendica. Next base: position 639,011 of record OX438910.1, read on the forward strand.
CAGAAGTAGGCGACGGCGTCCCATTCCCTCTCGCCCCGAACCGTGGCTTGCACCAGAGCTTGGACGCGAGAGGTCACCGCCGCCGATCGACGATCACGGCGGGGCTCTGCCCAAGCGGGGTAGACCTCCACGTTGTGCTCCACCGTATCCTCCTGCCGATCCTCGAAATAGTAGCATTCAGGTGTTTCCACCCGCCTGATTCGGTGCAGGTACCTCCAAAAACAACCGTGTCCGCTGAAGAGGACGCCTGTGGTGCCTCTTCAGTCACTCCTCAAAGAGCGGACTTACCGCCGCTATCGTGGCGTGCCCTATGGTACGGAACCCTTCATGTACGAGTTCGACTTGGCAAGGTGTTTATCCAATTTATTTTTTTCCAATTATTCACAAGGTTACTGTGTGAATAATTGGGGAAAAAAGTTATTCATCAACAGCCTATTAATGTTCCCACTGCTGGGACACAGGCCTCCTCTCTTAGAGAGGTAATGGGCTATAATCTACCACGCGGGCCCAGTGCGGATTGGTAGATGTCACATGTCTTCGAATTGTTGGTTCTAAGACATGCCGGTTTCCTCACGATGTTTTTCTTCACCGTTTTGAGAGCAGCGGTGATGAAATAAATTACACAAAGTAATGTGCCTACCTGGGTTCGAACCCACGACCTACTGTTCGTAAGTCGGGGCCGCCACCACTGGGCCACCGCTGCTCACTACTGGGCCACCGCTGCTCACTTAAAGTTATTCACCGATAAAGAATTGAATTTATTTTTTATTTTTTTACTAACGACCCGCCCCGGCTACGCACGGGTGCAATGTGCTACATATAAACCTTCCTCTTAAATCACTCTGTCTATTGCTGAAAACTGCCCCAAGCTAACTACACTCTGTGTTAGGATTGAACAAAATATAAGTTTTTTTTTATACGTGCCACGATAAAATGCGGCCTCTCAGCAACACGGATCCGTCGATTCTGATTTTTCTTAGTCAGTCATTCTTGGACTTTAATTTAGACATACTTCTATGGTGTATACACCATAGAAGTATTCCATTTCCTCAATTCAATTATTCACACGGTTCCTAACCGGTTATTAACCGTGTGAATAATTGAAAAAAAAATGGAATTGGGTAAAAAAAACTTGCCAAGTGTGAGTCGGACTCGCTCATGAAAGGTTCTGTATCATCGTAGTAGGGAATTCCCCTTTAATTTGTATTATTTGTTGTTAAAGCGGCAACATAAATACATATTTTGTGATAAGTTGGTTTTTCATAGTGTTTGTATGAATGACAACGTTATATTTGCGGTTTTTAAACGAGCTATATCTCAAAAACTGCTGACTATATCTCGTTCAAACTAATTTCGGTTGTGAGTTTTCATTACGATCTACAGCATATATTTTTATTAGATTTTTCACCTACTTAGTTTAAAAGTTAGAGGGGGTGGGGACACATTTTTCTATCTTTCTATCTCTATCTTTCAAACGATTGACTTTGAAAAGAAATGGTTTTAGTAACCTCAGTGTCATTTTAAAAGACCTATCAATAGACACCACACTCAAGCAAGTTCTAGGAAAAAAAAAAATATATATTTTCTTTCTTTATCGGTGAATAACTTTTTTCCCCCATTATTCACACATTTACTGTCATACAATAAAATGATGTATTTTTAACGCTCTTTCATTTGATATATAGGAGAAAGTGTTACAAGGAAAGGGACGGGGTTCATACAAATGTACCCATTCTTTTTTTTTAACAATTTTTTTTTTGTTTTCTTTGTTGCTCATAGTGCCCCTAAGCGTATACTCCAACTCATAAAAATCCGCCCCTATGACGACCCACTGACCTCATTTTGACCTCATTTTCGTAATCAGCGACACCAAAAACCATGAAAACGACGCCCATGACGGAAAAACCTAAAATTTTCCTAGCCGCCATCTTGGATTTTAATTTTGAGCTCATTTCCGTAATCAGCGACCCCAAAAACCATGAAAACGACACCCATGACGGAAAAACCAAAAATTTTCGTCGGCGCCATCTTGGACTTTTATTTTGACCTCATTTTCGTAATCAGCGACCCCAAAAACCATGAAAACGATACCCATGACGGAAAAAACAAAAATTTTTGTCGGCGCCATCTTTGATTTTTATTTTGACCTCATTTTCGTAATCAGCGACCCCAAAAACCATGAAAACGACACCCATGACTGAAGAACCAAAAATTTTCGTCGGCGCCATCTTGGATTTTAATTTTGACCTCATTTTCGTAATCAGCGACTCAAAAAACCATGAAAACAACACCCATGACTGAAAAACTAAAAAAATTCCTAACCGCCATCTTGGATTTTAATTTTGACCTCATCTTCGTAATCAGCGACCCCAAAAACCATGAAAACGACACCCATGACTGAAACACCAAAAATTTTCCTAGCCACCATCTTGGATTTTAATTTTGACATCATTTTTGTAATCAGCGACTCAAAAAACCATGAAAACGACACCCATGACTGAAAAACCAAAAATTTTCATCGGCGCCATCTTGGATTTTCATTTTGACTTCATTTTCGTAATCAGCTACCCCAAAAACCATGAAAACGATACCCATGACGGAAAAAACAAAAATTTTTGTCAGCGCCATCTTTGATTTTTATTTTGACCTTATTTTCGTAATCAGCGACCCCAAAAACCATGAAAACGACACCCATGACTGAAAAACAAAAATTTCCTAGCCGCCATCTTGGATTTTAATTTTGACCTCATTTTCGTAATCAGCGACCCCAAAAACCATGAAAACGATACCCATGACGGAAAAAACAAAAATTTTTGTCGGCGCTATCTTGGATTTTCATTTTGACTTCATTTTCGTAATCAGCTACCCCAAAAACCATGAAAACGATACCCATGACGGAAAAAACAAAAATTTTTGTCGGCGCCATCTTGGATTTTCATTTCGACCTCATTTTCGTAATCAGCGACCCCAAAAACCATGAAAACGACACCCATGACGAAAAATCCAAAAATTTTCGTCAGCGCCATCTTGGATTTTTATTTTGACCTCATTTTCGTAATCAGCGACCCCAAAAACCATGAAAACGACACCCATCACGGAATAACCAAAAATTTTCCTAGCCGCCATCTTGGATTTTCATTTTGACCTCATTTTCGTAATCAGCGACCCCAAAAACCATCAAAACGACACCCATGACGGAAACACCTAAAATTTTCCCAGCCGCCTTCTTGGATTTGTTTTTTCTCGAAAGATTCTTTTAAGTGAATATTTCAATGCAACATTCGAAAGATTCCCCATTATTTCTAAAATAAAGATTTCTATGATTTTTTATTGACCAGTAAAGTATCATTTACGAATAAACTTTATAGTAAGGTTGCGCAAAGCGTTCCTTTCCAACATAGAACATGACTTCAATTTTATTTTATCATATTAAATTACAAGAATACTTACGTTTAAACTGTTGACAACCTCTGGTCTACCTGTATTCGTATACGTAACCCACACTAAGGCGCGCGGGAGCGCGAGCGACATAGGTCCGTCCTCCACGAGCCCTCAGGCGTTACTGAGCATATGGCGGCCGTACATATCTAGTAATAAGGCATTATTTTGGAAAATCGTAATAAAAAAATGAGACGGCGTAAAATTCCAAAAAAATATAATTAGGGAAGGTAAAGTGTCGTACTATAAGTATGTCTATTTTTTTTTTGTTAATATTATCTTTATCCTATGTTTAAACCATATTTAAAACGCATAAATTTTAGCTCAGTATTGCTTTTGAATATCCTTTTTTTTTTGCTGCGATTCCATTTATATCTAAATTCTAATCAGGACAAAAACTTCAGGACTATATAACCAGTATTTTGACATTTTTTTCTGATTTTTCTGTGTTGCCAATTTGTCACAAGTAGCAGGGAAAAACCAGATGTTTTACGTTTGCTCGAAATTGGGTGTCGGAAAATTGCTATTTCTCGAAATATTAACATTCAAAACGAAATTCTAATCAGGACACAAACTAAAACAAAGTCAGATTTATAATTTTTCATTGAAATATTATGCCTTTATCTATAAATAAGACGTGTCCAGGACTTGTAAAAGTACGTATTTTCGGCAAATCGCCCCAAGTTTGTGACAGCGCTCTTAATATAAATAAGTCAAGAAGTACGGTATAATCCGATTCGTATCAACAATATCTTGAGTGTGCACAGGAGCTCCACGAGCTGATTCCACCATCCCCCTTCTTCCATCGGGAGACTAGACGTACTGCAGGGTATCACCGATACCTAGTCGACGTTTCACACATTCGAACGAAGCGCTTTGCTAAGTCCTTTATGCGCACAGCCAAGGAGTGGAATTCCCTGCCTGCGTCGGTTTTTCCGAGTTCATATAACCCTAATCTATTTAAGTCGCGAATATACAGGCTTCTTCTGGGTAAGCTCGTTCCATCGTTGGCATCATCTCTGCCCTTAGGGCAAGATTGAAGTCAAGAGCAAGTCCCGTTTATAATAATAAAAAAAAATTAAAAAATCTTATACTTTGCCAATAGGAAGTAACTCATGGATCCAAAACCGCTACCCGATTTTTTAATGTTATCGGGAAACGTCTCAGGGACTGCCTGTATATTAATATCAGTTAATGGTCTTTCTATAGGTACCCCTACAGGTAGGTAAACCTACGCAAATGAAACAACCATCTAACTAGAAACAGTTAAAATCAGCGACATGTAAAGTAAATCAGCGCTGATAAATAGTCGACAGCGGGCTAAGTTATGATAAAACTCAGTGGTGTTTACACAGTGAAATCGTTGGCCAATCTTACTGTCGGGCTAGATCAGTCTAAATTACTGAGGCAGGTGGTGGGGCTACTAAGGGTTCTCGTTTGAAACTCGATAAGCGTGTGTTAAACGATTGTGGATGGTCAAAAAGATTAAAATTAAGTTATAAATTAACATGATTTTACTGTTTGGATATTCATAACATCAATTAATGTTATGCACGCTCATCATCATCAGCCCATAATGATCTCACTGCAGGGACTCAGGCCTCCTCTCTAGGAGAGGGATGGGCTATAATCCACCACGCGGGCCAAGTGCGGGTTGGCAGATGTCACATGTCTTCGATTTTTTTAGTTCTAAGATATGCCGGTTGCCTCACGATGTTTTCCTTCACCGTTTTGAGATCAGTGGTGATGAAATAAATTACACAAAGTAATGCACCTGCCTGGGTTCGAACCCACGACTTACTGTTCGTAAGGTGGTGCCGCCACCACTGGGCCACCGCTGCTCTTAATGCACGTTATGTAGTGTAAATTCACTGAAAATTATCCAGGTTTGGATGCAGCACCACGGTTCCCGCTAGCAAAAATATGCATTTGCAGGAAATAAACATGGTATTTTTACCCACGACGGAACGGAGACGGTATATGCGTTTGGGGTGAGAGGTTGTTTGTTTGTGTGTTTGTTTGTTTGTGTGTTTGTTTGTTTGTTTGTGCAAATACATGTTGCCATTTTTCTCCAAAACGACTAGTCCGATTTTGATGCAGTTTTCAGTTATGGGTTTGGGTTTGATTGGTGCATGTTCTTAGGTAGGTGTTACGGTGACAACTCACCAGGGGGCGCTGCAGCAAACATTTTTTGTGCAAATCAAAGTTGCCATTTTTCTCCAAAACTACAAGTCCGATTTTGATTCAGTTTTCAGTTATGGGTTAAGGTTTGATTGGTGCATGTTCTTAAATAAAAAAATAAAAATAAAATTAAAAAGTTTAAAATAAAAAGCAAAATTAAAAATTTTGAAAAAACCCACGACTGTTAAAAATTAATTGAAAAAAGGATAAAATAACATAAAACACCCACCTTAAAAAAACCCAAGAATGTCCGTCGGGTGCTGAACATTGCAAAACTAGTTCATTTAATGGCAGCCCCCGACGGACATTCTTGGGTTTTTTTAAGGTGGGTGTTTTATGTTATTTTATCCTTTTTTCAATTAATTTTTAACAGTCGTGGGTTTTTTCAAAATTTTTAATTTTGCTTTTTGCAGAATAATGAAGAATGATATGAAAGAGAAACGATTTCATGATGCCGTGTCGTCTGACAGGGGAGAATGGAAGAAAAAACGTGTTTCACCAACCCCTATATAGTAGAATGGGACAAGGTCAGGATAACGGCGATTGCTCGTATCCTGTCTGTATAAATGTCACCTTGTGTACTATTCTCATCTCGAACACGCATCACCACACACAATCGAGTAACCACCGATTTCCAATCGAGAGCTTATAGTACCCCATTATTAATTTACTACCCACTTACGGTACGTCGGGTGGATAACCAAACCTATTAACAACACACATATGCAATAACTTTTATGTATTATTTCATGTAAATTCTGACCGTTACATACGAAGCCGTATATTAAGGTTTTGCAATGACAACTGGATTTGGATCATTTGAATTTGAATTTAAGACGAATGTGTAGGTAAGTGGGTTTGGTAAAAAAACATGTTTTTTTGAATGCCTCATTATTCTAGTGGTCGTAATCACGAGTGCTGAGCAGGTTCATGGTTCAATTCCCATGTTCGGGAAATTGGAATTTTTGTTGTATTTTTTTTTCATCAGGAATTTCTCAGTAGCAGCCACAAAGTCTGGCTTTGTGCTCAGTTGATGGCAATGTGGTCTTTATTTTCATTACTGTAAGGTTGATGTTGGATATCGGCTGAAAAGCAAGAGTACCTAAAGCCCGCAGCCACGACGGGGTGCTTATAACTTCAGTTATAAAATATAAAAGGTTATGTACGCGGTAAAGCGCATTAACCTTATCAAAAATATTATATACTAGTGACCCGCCCCGGCTTCGCACGGGTACAAAAAAGGTATTAAAACCTTCCTCTTGAATCACTCTATCTATTAAAAAAAACCGCATCAAAATCCGTTGCGTAGTTTTAAAGATTTAAGCATACAGACAAACAAACAAATAAACAAACAAACAAACTAACAAACAGACGCGACTTTGTTTTATACTATGTAAGGATTGACACTTTAGTCTTCCCGTAGACTAACGTAAAGAACTACAGACTAAGACTACATACTAACACACACAATCATGTTGTTGACTAAAACTAACACACATATTTAACCCTAACTGTAGCGTGGGTATATTATTATGTACCCCGCGCGGTAACACAACGATAGCGACTTCTAATTCGACTACACCGCCATCTATCGAGGCAAGGGTTAAACTTTGACTAGCTTTAGGGTGTTGTATTCAACCGATGAAAATAAGGGAGAGGGTTCATGCAACGTCTAATGTTTTTGTTCGACTATAGTGTTACAGTTACAGACAGGTCCGGTTTAAAACAGATTATTTTGTTGAATAACGTATTCGTCTTAGTTGGTCATATTTAAACTTCTAAAATAAATTCCACCCTAAAGTAATCTTAAATTAGCTTCTCTTTAATTTTCTTCTCAAATGTTTATTTCATAAGCAAGTCTTGACCGGCACTAATAATAATATGTAGTACTGATGACTTGAATTATTCGTATGCCGCGTCTAGTGGAGTATTTGGCGTTAACTATGCTGTTTTGGGAGTAGCGGTGGCCCAGTGATGGCTGCCCCGACTTACGAACAGTAAGTCATGCGTTCGATCCCACGCAGGGGCATTACTTTGTGTAATTTATTTCATCACAACTACTCTCAAAAACGATGAAGGAAAACATCGGCTAATAATAATAAGCATCGGCTTCACAAAGTTCACAATTCATTCGTAGGGCTCGGGATTACATTTTATAATAAACTGCCATCTTCTTTTCTAGACTTGCCATTTATTGAGTTTAAAGCCAAAGTTAAATCTAATCTTTGTTTAAAAGCTTACTATTCTATTAACGACTACCTATATGATAAGAATAGTTGGTCGCTGAGTTGAACACAAGACAATGTTTGTTGTTTGTGTTCTTTCTCCAAAATTAGTTTACTGTTATGTTATGTATTTATTATTTTATTTTTACATTGTTTATTGTTATATACTTTTGTTTATTAATGATTGTGTCTGTAGTAAATCTTAAATTTAACTGACACCTTGCTATTGTATCGAGTCTGGTTCTTCTAACCAACCTAACAGACAGATGTGTGCTGGGGAGTTTGTTCCGCCACTTCTTCTTTCCAGCTAAACACTAGGAAGTGTCGATGGGTGGGCGTTTTTGGGGGACTGTCTTATAAAAATGTAAATACAGTGAAACCTGGTTAAATGTGTCTCAGATATCCAAATCTGTCTCATGTCTCAGTATGAGTTCCAGTAAAGTTATAGAAGTTTCTCACTTAACCAAGTCCCAGTTAGCCAAATTTCACTGTAGTAAAGTAAAGTAAATTTTGACCTTCGAAAAGTGCTGATTATCAGCCTAGTTTGAATAAATGAATTTTGACTTTTTGACTTTTGACTTTTGATCGTGAGAAAACAAGCATGTCCTAGAACCAAAAATGACGAAGATTTGTGTTATCTACCAATTCGCACTGGGTACGCGTGGTAGATTATAGTCCATTCCCTCTCAAAAGAGAGGAGGCCTGTGTCTCAGCAGTGGGAACATTAATAGGCACATTTCTCTGCCTTTTAAAACCCTATCTGTGTAAATAAATGGTTAAACTTAGCACATCTCAGCCTAACACGTTCAAAAAAAAAGGTTTAATGCTTTTAACCCCAGGTTAAAATCAAAGGCTATGTACGCGGTAAAGCGCATGAACCTTGTCAAAAATTAGTAAATTAATACAGTTTCTGCACAGAGTGATTGGCGTTCGAAACTGGTTACGTTATTGTTAACTCTGTGAAACGGTCCCCGTGGGTATAAATATGTCCCCGCGCGGTAACACAACGATAGCGAGTTCTAATTCGACTACACCGCCATCTATCGAGGCAAGGGTTAAACTTTGATAAGCTTTAGGGTGTTATAATCAACCGATGAAATAAAGGGAGAGGGTTCGCAATATCACGTTTTTTTTTTTCGGTTGTTCTCTTATAGAGTGGTCCGATTGGAAAAAAAGATTATTTTGTTGAATAGCGTGTTCCTCGGAATTGATTCCATTTAAACTTTATAAATAAACATCCCTAAAGTAAGGTAGAATAAGATTCTCTCTCTCTTCTTCTTCTCTCTTCTTGATTTTTTACCGAATGTTCATTTGAGAAAAGAGTCTTGAAAGGTAATTCGTATGCCGTGTCTAGTGGCGGCAGTGAACGGAAATAATTTCCGTTCACTGAGTGGCGGATTCGGCGTGAACCATGCTATTTTTACCCGACTGCGACGAAGCTCAAAAGGACGGTTATTGTTTAACAACGTGGTGTCTATCGTATATTACGAATTGTCTTTGTTAAAAACTTAATAAAGTCCTGGAATAAAGAAAAGGAAACTGAAAAGCGAAAAATAAAACTTTTTAACCAAAAACGGCCTTTTAGTCTAAATAAGCACCTAAATATTAATGTTATAAAAAGTAATATCTTCTGAAATTATTTACGTATCGGGTCAAATGGTAGCTTGATCAAGATCTTCCTTGATTATTTTTTTGGCGCCGACTCTTTGTTACTTACATTCATTTAGGACTTTATTTAGACTAAAATGTTTTTTATTCTTGACATGACATTTGTAATTAAACAACTCCTCCTGACAACACACATTTTTTTTTTAAATAATATTATGTAATTGATATAATTTATTTTCAAATTTTAATTATGCATGATTTTCAAACAACCTTTGTATGTAATGTAATTCCGTAATATTTGAGCTAGATGCACACCATATTTGTACGCCTCCTGGCATAACATAGCGCTCTGTTCACCAAACTCAAGATCTGTATGTTTAGGTACCTGTGTTAACAAATAAAAATTATTTGATTTGATTTGATTCTTTTTTATTTAATTTATTTTAACTATTTTAACCACCATTAATGTTAACTTCAGATGTCTGAAATTTAATAGGGTTGCACTTGCGAGCTCTAGACCCAACCCAAGGTATCAAACCTAAGACCCCACCGTTCGCCAGTCTTCAAACCACTACACTACCTCTCCAAGCAACAGGTTCCACCTGAACTATAATGGTCAGCTATGCCCAGTGATTTATAGCTAAGCTTATTAGACTGCTTATGGTAACTTGTTAGCCGCGTGTGTGCAGCCGCTATCAGCTCTGATCTATAGATCGTTAACTGTAGATCAGTGCTCTATATACGTTATCAGCCAATTAAGTTGTTCTTTAAGGGAAGGAGTGATGGTAGTTTGGCGACGTGGAATCAGGTAGAAAGAGGTTTAATAATAATAATAATTTCTTTATTTTCAATACAGTGATAATAATATTTTACAGATATCTTTAATAAAACATACAGTAACATGTTATAGAGTTAGATTAGATCCCCTGGCTCCCAAACTAGGTTTCCACCTGTGACTTGGGAGTCAGTATTTCGTCGTTACAATCTGCATGTCCATAGACTCATATGATAGTCATCCAACAATATACCGAAAAGAAAACAGTAAGATAAGCTGACAAAAAGAGTGCATGAATAGTACTTGTCAGTACAAGTAGTAGGTACCTACATAAAAATTAATAAATTAAAAATAATATAAGAAATAAAATCAGAATTTAAAACAACATAAAAAATCAAAAACAAATCAAAATCCAGACCAAAATCAAAATTAAATCAGAATCAAAACTAAAATAAAATCAAGATTCAAATTAAAAATTAAAATACAAATAATTCCATTAGATTTCACAACCATTATAAACATTCGCAATCTTGTGCTGTGTGTGTGTGTGTGTGTGTGCGCGCGCCTGTGCGTCGGTCTAAGTGTGTGTATACCTTTATGGAGTGTAAAGTGCTTGTAAAGGGATGTAAAACATTTGTTTTTGTGTTTCGTGTTGGGCTAGCGGCTATCGAGTAGGGGAGAATAGTGCATTTTCAATTTCGTCGTAGCTTTTTTCCATTAGCCACTTTTTCACCACGCTTTTGCATTGGTGCGAATTAAGGTTGCGTATCGCGAGCGATTTGTTGACGGTATTGTATATCTTTTGGCTGAGGAAAGAGAACTGGTGCTCAGCAAAGGTGGTATGGTGTCTTACAGGTGGAAAAACAATATCAGCCCGACGTTTTTTGGTGGTTTTTATAGGCACACAATGTTTTTTTAGTATACACTGTAGCACAAACAATTTTCTCACTGAAAGCACATCGCAGTCCTTGTAAAGGCTCTCTGTAGGATATCTATAGGGCTTGCAATGCATTACTTTAAGAACCGCTCTTTGTGCTCTTTCTAATTTCAGAAAATAGGTCTTACAGGCTCCACCCCATGCTGGCAGGCAGTATGCAAGAAGTGATTGACAGAGCGACACGTAGACATCTCGGAGAGTACTAGTGTCAGTGTGTTTATTATCATCAATAGCCGAACAACTTACCGCAGTGTCTCAAGACGAAAGTCTATGATCAGTGTAGGTTGCCAGTGATTACATACGGGACCGAAACGTGGTCGCTCACAATGCGCCTCATCAGAAGGCTTAAAGTCACCCTAAGGGCAATGGAGAGGGCTATGCTCGGAGTTTCCTTGCGTGATCGAATCAAAAATGATGAGATCCGCAAGAGAACCAAGGTGACTGACGTGGCCCGAAGAATTGTCAAACTTAAGTGACAGTGGGCAGGATACATAGTCGCAGAAAGGATGGTTGATGGGGCTGAAAAGTTCTGGAGTGCTGCCAGTCAACTTTGTGATAGAGTACAAAACATCTTAAAGTTAACTTCATGATTTAGCTTTACCTGCTTGAATAACCTTCTAGAATATGGTTTTTAGGAGCATGCTAGCGATGCTTGGATTAAAACCCAAACTTAATTTGACTACACGCTTAGTACAGTTGCTGTGTGATTAGCTGCTGCGCTGCATGTCTCGGGTTCATTTTCTGCTCAGAACAAATATAACCAGCCTTGTATGTGAGTTTAAATAAACCCACGATACAGTAGAAATTCCCTTTGTTGTTTTATTTTGTTATGAATTGTTTCCGCCCAAACAATTCTTAAAACAAAATGCAGTTTTACCGTCAATAATTAAATATAAGTATCAGTGAAGAATATTTTTGACATTGCAAGTCTACATATTTTCACAACTAATTAGTATCTCAATTAGTCCGTCACCGCGTCAATCGTGACTTCGCCGACATTATCCACAAATAAATCATTGCGAGCTCGTTCGTAATCTTGTAGAATTACTCAACAACACGTCGGCCAACCTTCACTATTACTTAAATTAATAAATTTAATTTATATTGAAGTAATGAACATTAAAATAAATAAGCCTTGGTGTTGGTGCCGCCAAAATAATCCACACGACACACGTAAACATTCAGTTTGACGCTACATAGAGGTGACATTTTATGCTTGGTGGCATTTTGTCAAATGGTTGCAGTTGCAGAGACTGAATAAAGTTTTTATTTTTTGTTACTACTGACAATGTTCTCATTTTCTTGTAAGTACGTTGGAAAAAAATAGCATTGTTTTAAACTGAGTGTATTAATTTTATGCAGTAAACAAGAGTAAAAGAGAGCTTATAATCAATATTTTGCTTCCTGGTTTAAAGCGAAATTATTAGTAATTAAAACTTAATTTTTATTAGCACCAATCATGAAACTATAGAACCATTAATTCGGAGACGTGACATCAACCAGCGTGGTGCGTTAAACCCCATTCCTTCTCATCTCATCAGACGAGGCCTGTGTCTCAGTAGTGGTAACATTATGGGCTGATATTGCTATCAAAAGAATTGTACGACTAATAATAATTTTTCGTCAACATCAAAATATCACGAAAAACTACTACAACCTTGGTTCGCAATGTAGAATACTATTGATGATTGGCGCATTAGTGTTCTTCAAATAAGTGCTCACAACAAAACGCCTCCTTGATACTACAATCCCCTACACCCACACTCAAGTTGACATTGAAGTAACTTCTAGACCGCTTCGACTTTTACACAAAATAATTATAAGTGTGCGGCCCCGAAATAATCGTAATGCAATCGAAAGTAGATCGATAAAACGAATCGATTCGAATCGAAGATCATTCGTTATGTGTGACTAATGTGACGGGTTAAGGTGTGGTTCTGTTACGTTGTTTATTAATTAAATATCAATAGCTTGTTTGTCAGCTGATCAATAATTATAAATTACTGTCTATTTATAAGCTGTCAGGGTTTTTATTACCTACTTTGGTATTTTTTTTATTATTTACAAACTATAAAATACTTTATTAAATTATAAAAATATGTAAAAGTATTAATAGGGGAAAAGTGCCTAGAATAGTTGCAATATTGCCACGTCGGATGGGAATGCTGCTGAAGACTGATTTTCAGACTTTCAGATTTCTTTCTTTCTTTTCCACTGACTACCCAAAACGACTGTCAAAAATCTACAAAATGATAGCTGAGATCTTCCGAGGCACAGAGGAAACTCAGTGTGTATCGACCGAATTAAGAAAGTCTTTGTTTAATGATACGTAAATTGAGCGAATCATGAATAAAAAACAGAATCAACATCTTGCTCTTTTGTTTTACTTTCTTCAGTTAGTTCATAATTAAAAGTAGGTACACAAAATGCCACTGGAACCACACCTTAACGTAACATTAGAGCAATCTAACAGATCTGCCGACCATTAATACAGCGATCGTTTTAATTAGAAAACATATCGATATGTAATTTTATAAGTAATGAGTTCTTCACGCAACAATCACGTTCAGAAGGATCACTCTGCACACGAGAGGCGACCACATAAAAAAACCAACAGATTTTTTACGTAAAGAAGAGTCCAGGTTTTTAATTTAGATAAGTGTACATTTACATAATCATCACCTGCCTAGCCCTAATTATGTTGGGGTCGGGCTCCTGTCTAACCGGTTTCAGTTAAATACCAGTATTTAATATAGAGCTACTGAACACACACGATACCCCTTAGTAAGGCCGTATACAGAAAGAAAGCTGGTAATCGGCGCCGATCTACCAACGGCTAGGCACGGTGGAATCGACTGTCAGACGGCGTCCTAATTGGCAACGATCGTACGACCGAACGATGCGTTCTTGTCGCACGACGAGATTAAACACACAATTTTTTTAGTGTGTCGTAATAAATCTTACAAGTAATCGCACAAAAACAGTGAAATGTTTAAAAAATATCGTTTTTAAGCGAAAATAGATATTTGAAATGAAAAATTAGTGTGTTTAATCTCGTCGTGCGACGAGAACGCATCGTTCGATCGTACGATCCTTGCCAATTAGGACGCCACCTCAAAGCTCTACAAATGACAGCCGGGACCAGCGGCTTAGCGTGTTTTCGAGGCACGAAGACAACTTAGTAGGTATGTATTTGGTAGTCACCCATCCAAGTACCAACCGAACCCCAAACTAACCCGAATTAACCCGAATGGCTGTTATTATTTAGACACTAGTTCCTCTCCCTGTTCATCAAAAATGAGGACATCCGCATGAGAACCAAGGTTACCGACGTAGAATCGCCAACCGGAAGACGTTGTGTTGGAAGGCCTCCCACTAGGTGGACCGATGACCTGGTCAAGGTTGCGGGGACCCGCTGGATGAGAGACGCACGGGACCGGTCAATGTGGCGACACCTGGGGGAGGCCTATGTCCAGCAGTGGACGTCTTTTGGCTGAAATGATGATGATGATGATGAGTTCCTCTAAGAAAAATGGAGGTCGCAGTTAGATCAAAAGCACGATGACCTTAAAGCTAGACCACCTACGTTGTTGTTCTGACATGTCCACTTTGCGCTCGTACTTTTTCGGCCAAAGTTGGATATGCTAGCCACTTAAGAGCACATGAAAGAGCAGCATAACAAAGCTCTTGACAATCTGTAGAAAGTCAGCGAATGCAGTCGCTGTGGCCGAAATGGGTGATAGATCTAGATGGCATCATCATCAGTTTCTCGAAGAGCTGAATGTCATTTAAAAAAACTGGTCCTTCTATACATACCTGCTTACTGGTCCTAGGTGCTAGGATTACGACATTAAAGTCGTCGGCTTATGTTAATGTAGCGTACATTAGATAGCTGTTTACACTTGCCATGTGGGCAGTCTGAAGCCGCGTGTATGCGCTGCTTAATGAGAACTTAACTGGTTTCAGATTGAGATATTTTACTTGACGATGTACGATGCCTATCGATGGATTTGGCAGAATTTGGTAAATCGTATAGAGAACTTTAATAATGATTTACAAATTATTCTTCCATGACCTGACAATCACTTTGAATTCCTCATGTCGTCATTATAGAGTTTGACGAGGAATCAAACAGTCTTAGACTTAGCGAATGTCCTCTAAAATTACAAGTGTGATTCCTTCTAACACAAATGTACATTACACTTTATCTTACAATTCTTTCATTACTTCTCATAACTGACTTACTGTTAAAACCAGGAAAAGTGATTATCAATCCGACATTTGAAATATATTGAAAAGACATATTTACCAAGCTGCAATTTGGAACTCAAGCCTCACAATCAACAGTCTCCTTCCGACAACAACTCTACGTACGTATGGCTAGTGATAGCCACTGAGCTGTCAACCACAGTCTACCGGAGTTGAGGCAGTGTCTGAGTTGTCTGACACTTGATTCATTACGCTCTGCCTAACGAGTTGATGACAAAAAATATGTCGGCAGTAGCTTGTACTAAAAGTATTTTATTTTAGAAGTTACGTTCTTGTGCCATAATTATGTTATGTCGTATAATACTAAACACAATGTAAGTATGAGTGGCGATCAATGTTAGTCCGTACTCCAACAAAATATTTTCTGTTTGAAACACACCTTTGCCCTCAAGTTCTGTATTTTTTTCTAACATAAGCTGTTGCTATAGAAAAAAAATCCCAATTAATTGTCGTCTTCTATATCTATTTGTATATTACTCTTCACCTCAGCTGTTATTTAATATTCAAAACTTCCCTCACGTGATTATTCACTTTGAGCCACATCTTATGTCCATACCACGATAACCAATAACCAATTTTACTACAGAAAAAAATCCTGTGCTTAATTCGGTGACAATCACTGACCTGTCAAAAGTGACTAGACTACCGGAGTTGAGACAGTGGCTGAGTGCCTTTCACTTGATCTATTACACTTTAAAAATGTATCTCCGGTGTTAGATGACTATAATACCTCATTAGTGAGTGAACGTGGGTTGAAAATATTAGTGCATTGGATAAGCCGTTGGTCCCGGCTAAGTACCGGCTATCATTTGCAGATCTTTGACTGTCTTTAGATTTTACAAGGGGTATCATATATGATACCCTGCATGCTTTTAGGGTTATAACCCTAAAAGCATGCAGGTTGTGGTATCCCTCATTATTATATAGTTGGCAACACTGTTGCCGCCATTAAAACAGTTGGTTCGTGGACTCGCGTTTCATTGTGTGCTGCTCCCTAATTTATACGATAAATCTAACTGGCGACGAGGATGGGATCACGTGTTAACAACATAAATCGCATTAACAGTGTAAAAATATCAAGTACACATAAAATGCCGATCGGAAAAATCGAACAATTCGACATTTCGAGTAAAAAGTGGTCGGCTTATATTCGACGCGTGGAACAGTTCATGACGCTCAATGGAATCAAATCAGAACTTCAAGTGGCTACGTTAGTGACGTTAGTTGGCGAAGCTACATACGATTTGATGTGCGATTTGTGCGCACCGAATAATCCAGAAGAAAAAACATTCAAGGAATTGGTGAGCATCGTTGGCGACCATCTCGAACCAAAGCGCTCGGAAATAGCCGAGCGACACATATTCAGACAAAGGCGTCAAAAGGGCGGCGAAAGCCTCGGCGATTATTTACAAGCTCTCAAGCATCTAGCGAGCACGTGCAGCTTCAAGGGTTGCCTCGAAGAAAACTTGAGAGATCAGTTCGTATCGGGTCTATCTAGTGACGATATGAGATCGCGCCTATTCGCCGAACCAACGTTGACGTACAAAAGAGCCGTGGAGTTAGCATTTGCACTGGAGGCTGCCGACCGGCACGCGCAGGCGAGCGGGGCGGGCTGTACACCGGCGACGGCGGACTCCGGCGCGGCCGAGCCCGTGCATCGGATGGCGGCGGGGCGAAGCGCCCGCGCCGCGGGCCCAGCGAGGGACGCCGGCCCAGCTAGGGACGCCGGCCCAGCGAGGGACGCCGGCGCCGCGCGGCGCACCCAGCTGACGTGTTGGCGGTGCGGGAAGGGACACCAGGCCAACGGTTGTCGTTTTAAAAACTATTCTTGCGACGGTTGTGGCCAGAAGGGCCATCTGAAGGCAATGTGCAAGCGTTCCCCTCGTCAGGGTGAGGCGCGGTCGTCGAGCCGCGGGCAGAATTACATCGATAGTGATAACGATTCGGAGTGCGAGCTTTATAATCTAAGCGTGTGTAATAATAGTGATCGGCCCTATAAAGTGCATGTGAAAGTGAACGGTAAGGTGATGATGTTCGAATTGGACACTGGCAGTAAGTTATCCACGATTAACACTAATTTTTATCAGGAACATTTTACACAGATGCCGCTTATCGCTAATGATGTTTGTTTACATTCGTACAATGGCACTCGAATCGAAGTAGCAGGATATATTTTAGTAGATGTCGCTATCGGGACGCACACGGCGAGGAATTTGAAACTATTTGTAATTAAAAAGGGTGGGCCACCCTTAATAGGTAGATCGTGGCTCAGTCAGCTAAATATTAATGAAATAAAAATGAAAGATAAAATGTATAATTTAACAGAGGTTAATTGGGTTGATTGTTTACGTAATGAATTCCCCGCCGTGTTCGCCCCAGGTCTTGGAACATGTAATAAAGAGCTGTCGTTGAGATTGTGCGATACGACTCCAATATTTGTTAAGGCGAGGTCGCTGCCTTTGGCTTTACGTAAACCTGTTGAATTAGAACTCCAGCGACTCGAGGCAGAGGGTACAATTAAAAAGGTGGAATATTCGGATTATGGGACTCCCATTGTCCCGGTAATTAAGAAATCGGGTGATATTCGTATTTGCGGGGATTATAAGGTTACAATAAACCCAAAGTTGATTCGCGATCCGTACCCGATGCCGCGAATCGAAGAGTTGTTCGCTGCCTTAAGTGGTGGCGAACAATATTCTAAGATCGATCTCACGAATGCTTACCAACAGTTATTTTTGGATGAGAAATCGCGGGCTTGCACGGCAATCACTACGCATGTAGGTACTTTTGTCTATAATAGAACGCCATTTGGTTTGACTTGTATTCCAGAAAAATTCCAGAAGTTTATGGAAGAAACACTTAGAGGTTTAAAAGGTACTGCCGTATTCTTAGACGACATCGCGGTCACAGGTGCTTCTAGATCGGAGCATATGGCTAATCTAAGGGCCGTTTTGACACGATTACGTGAGGTCGGTTTAAGGATTAAATTAGAGAAATGTACTTTTATGCAAGATAGTATAACTTATTTAGGTTTTGTCATTGACAAGCAAGGCCTACACCCAGATAAAAATAAATTAAAAGCGATTGTGGAGGCTCCGCCGCCGGAAGACGTAACTCAGCTGAGATCTTTTCTCGGCCTAATTAATTACTACTCAAAGTTCATACCTCGGCTGAGTACGATTTTGCATCCGTTACATAGTTTGTTACGCAAGGGCACCGACTGGGTCTGGTCCACGCATTGTAAAGAGGCTTTCAAGGAAATAAAAGATGTAATATTAAGTGGAAAAGTTTTAGTACATTATAACCCGGAGTTGCCTTTGGTTTTAGCGGTTGACAGCAGTTCATACGGCATAGGCAGTGTGTTATCGCATCGTTTCCCAAACGGCGACGAGCGCCCTATCTGTTTCGCTTCGCGGACTTTAAACGCAGCCGAAAGATCTTACAGTCAGCTCGACAAGGAGGCACTTGCGATTATTGCTGGTGTTATCAAACATCACCAATATATCTACGGCCGTCACTTTATTATAAAAACTGATCACAAACCACTGACGTTTATATTCGGACCTAAATTTGGGTTGCCGGCAACCGCAGCTAGCAGGTTACAACGATACGCCACTAGACTGGCGTCTTACGATTTTGATATTGAATTCGTTAAATCGAATGATAACAGCAATGTCGATGCTTTATCACGATTGCCACTGCCGTGTCAACGGAAAATGTGTAATGAGTTGGAATCTGTGTCGTATATTAATTATGTCGAAGAATCTTTTCCTATTAGCGCTAAAGAGGTAGCTTTGTGGACACAAAAAGATGTCTTATTAAATAAGATAAAGAATTACATTATAATCGGTTGGCCTTCGAACATTGAAATCGACTTGGAAAAACCTTATTTCAATAGAAGAGACTATCTATGTTTAGATAGAGGTTGCATTTTGTATAATCATCGCGTTGTGGTGCCCGAGTCCTTGAGGAAGCAGGTGCTAGCTGAACTGCATGAGGGGCATCTAGGCGTCGTTAAAATGAAAAATATAGCCCGCAGTTATGTTTATTGGCCAACGTTAGACGTTGAAATTGAGTCCATCGCTAAAGAGTGTAGTGCGTGTCGGCAGCAGCGTGATATGCCTCCGCGTTCTTTATTGCACCCTTGGGAGTTCCCAGCGCGCCCCTGGCAGAGAATACATATTGACTTTGGGGAATTTCAAGGCAAACACTATTTAGTCTCCGTAGACGCCCATAGTAAATGGATCGAAGTACAGAAGATGACCAGTACGAACGCCGTGGCGACGATCGGAAAGCTGCGAGAACTATTCGCGCGTTTCGGGCTTCCCACGCAGGTGGTGAGCGATGGAGGACCACCGTTCGGCTCCGGCGAGTTCGCCAACTTCATGAAAAAAAATTACATCGTTCATACTATAACCAGTCCTTACAGGCCAGCGGGTAATGGCGCGGCTGAAAACGCAGTGAAGTTGGTGAAACGCGCTATGAAGAAAGCGGCGCATGAGGGGGTCGACATCGATACGGCGGTCAATAAGTTCCTATTTCAATATCGAAACTGCGAGCACGCCAGCACCGGCGTCGAACCGGCCAAGGCGATGCTCGGCCGGCGCTTGCGCGGGCGGCTAGATGTACTGCGGCCGAGCGCCGAGCGCGCTAGCGAGGCGGTGGCGGCGCGAGCAGCGCGCGCCGCGCCCGGCACCGAGCGCAGCGCCGCGCCCGGTGACGCCGTGCTGGCGCGGGACTATAGCGCGCGGGCTGACAAGTGGGCGCCGGCGGTGGTCACCGCGCGAGAAGCCCCGCTCACGTATAGGGTGCGGTGTTCTGATGGACGCGAGTGGAAGAGGCATATTGACCAGT
This sequence comes from Diarsia mendica, assembly GCA_949316265.1. Lineage (NCBI taxonomy): Eukaryota > Metazoa > Arthropoda > Insecta > Lepidoptera > Noctuidae > Diarsia > Diarsia mendica. The sequence continues at coordinate 659,298 of OX438910.1, forward strand.
TACTCCCGGTCGGAAAGCGTCGTTCGATCCTACGACATTCCATGGTCGCGCCCGAAACCATTCTGGCTAACCCCTCCCGGTCCGACGACGAATTCGATGACGCAATAGAAAACGTCGCAGACGCCGATTTGTCTTCCAAAGAAACCTCTAATGCGGATCGGGTTTCTATTATAAATCGTGATATCGAACCGATACCAACTCAAAATCTCGGAACTGCTGTATCAAATGAAATGCGTCCTAGACGCGCTTGCACTTTAAAACAAAAAGTGTACAAAGAATAACTGACTTATGTGTATTGTTTACATAGTTATAAGTATGTACCTACCTATGTGTTGCTTACCCACCGAGGTTTGAGAATCGTTCTTAGTTTTATTGTAGGTAATGTAAAACCTTACTTCACTGTATCTAAATATCTAACAGCGGCAGTGAGTACCTATGTTATTTATCTACCTTCCCCTAATTGTTTGTGTTTTTATATATTTTTTTTTAATAACCTACTACTTTAAGGGATTCTGTGGATAGATACTGTTTAGAATTATAAGCTTTACAAGAGGGGGGCGTGTGGTATCCCTCATTATTATATAGTTGGCAACACTGTTGCCGCCATTAAAACAGTTGGTTCGTGGACTCGCGTTTCATTGTGTGCTGCTCCCTAATTTATACGATAAATCTAACTCAGGTGATGATGATAATCGCTTTGGTTACTTTTCTATTGGACTTAAAAGTTTTAAAAGTTCCAGTAACATTAATAGTAACCTAGGGAATGCTTTTATATATGTATGTTTAAAATAATGACGACACGGTTGGCGCAGTGGCTAAGCGATTGGACTGCTGCCCTCGGTGTCGCAGGTTCGATCCCCGCACGGAACAAGTATCTGTATGGCCTACAGATAGTTGTTTCGGGTCTGGGCGTGTTTGTGTATGTGGTTTTCAATGTTTGTAAACGCACCCACGATACAGGAGAAATTCCTAGTGTGGGGCAACGTTTTTCTAAAAAAAAAAAAAAAAAAATGATGGCTTTCCTCGAAAGGCATAATGCAGAGCTGATCTAGAGTACCTTTCGCCAGTTTAAATGTTAAAGTTCCATGTAAAAAAGGCGAGTTTTTTGCCATCAACCGAGCAAAAATCACAGAGTATCCTTTCGTCTTATAATTTAATCCTAGTACCCTAGCACCAGCTACCATCTACTGCTAAAACGAGAAGCTATTACTAATTCTATGAAAGCTATTAGCTTTATCTAACGCTATTAGTGCCCATCTGTGTATGCAGTTAATAGTTCCACCTCGGGATATGGTTAACAGGGTCCGCTTGTGTAAGTTTGCTTATTAAATTGTAAACGGGGTGATCTGAATGATTAACTTGATTTAAGTTTGTTTTATTTAAACAGAAAATGGTGTTGTCATTAACACTGAAAACGGGATATATATCATGTTTACTATTTGTTTTGAGTTCCCTATATTTCGGCGCTGTTGCAAGCTCCATGACTCCGTGGTTTATGAGCAGACAAATCGGTCTACCTTTTTATGACTTCTTTTTTTGCACTCGGTACACTACCACTGTCATTCCGAACTCTCTGTTCCCGAATCACGATACAAGAAGCTCGCTGTTTTTTAACCGACTTCCAAAAAAAGGAGGAGGTTCTCTATCCGTAAGAATGAATTTTTTTTTCAACACTTTTTCGGTTGTAGCTTGAAGTTACCTTGCCAACCTTGAATTTTCAACTTTTTCACAATAATATGCCTGTAGTTTCATTGGGACCTTTGAAACAGAGTCATAGCAACACTGGTTGGCAGCACCACAACTCTTTTATTTATGAACTAGCTGACCCGCGCAACTTCGTCTGCGTCACATAAATATAGCTTATAACCTTTCTCGATATATCGACTATCCGACATAAATTAAGCTAAATCGTAACAAACAAATAATCTTATCTTTCCTCTTTATTGTAATTAAATAGTTTAGATAGTTTAGATTAGCTTAGATTATAATAGTGTGAATCACTATAGGTATCTCTTACTGTTAAATATACTATAACACTCTGTACTTGTAAACGATGCAGTAAATATTTTGAATTTGAATTTCCCGGAGGCCAGCCAGAATCCCCCGTACCTACATTGCGACGCGCGAATTATTTTGCCGCGCGTATATTTTTACATTGCGATATCTTCTAAGATATTTGTTAAAACTGTATAGAGTAAAGGGCACAAATATTCTATATTAAATTTCCGTTCTAACAAACACATTTATTTAGATATAGATTAATACCATACGGGTTAAATAAGCTTCGCAAAAAATAATTATTTTTAACCTAACAGTTTAACAGTAAAAAAAGGTTACAGTGAGTCACTCTTAAAAGATAGATATATGCTGTCGCGGACTTTTTTTTAGAACTTTTAAAGAGGAACAATTCCTTCATGATATTTGCGTAACTTAAAACGTTTTCGCAGCGCACGCAGCGGAAGCTCTCAAAAAGGAAATACCTTTTCCCGTTTTTGTAACATTTTTCATGTATGCTCCGCTCCTATTAGCCGTAGCGTGATGTTATATAGCCTAAAGCCTTCCTCGATAAATGGACTATCCAACACAAAAATAATTTTTCAATTCCAACCAGCAGTTCCTGAGTTTACCGCGTTCAAACAAACAAACAAACAAACAAACAATCAAACAAACAAACAAACTCTTCAGCTTTATAATATTAGTATAGATGTATCTCTCATTCTGTCATTACCAAAAGGCACTCGTTCTACATTCAAATGCAGCTGTTTAGCAAGAGCAGATAAATAAATAAATAGTCAATTATTCGATAAGCATCGAATCGATTAGAGCTCAAAACATTAAAGTATCGAGCGGCCATCGATCACAGCTTCGTGACTGGCTCGAGATAATTATATCACTCTGGCTCAGATATGATCGATTGGAAGGCGCACGTGAGGTGATAGGTTCGACTGCTGGGTGGGGTTTATTGTGGCAAGTTTCTGTTGGCTACTGTTTTTTTTAAGTTATTTTGGTGAGCCGTGATGGATTAGACAAGGATTTTCATGTATTGATGTTGTTGTTGTAATGGTTTAGAAAGCGGTAAGTAGTCATGTTATGTTATGTAACCACAAACATATTGTAAAGACAGGGCTTTGGGGCGATGCTTGGCGAAGGCTTCTGTTCAGGAGTGAATTTGACCGATTTCGGAAATTTTTCAGCGCAGATTAGTCATCGAAGCAGAAGATATCATAGATCGCAAATATGTGGACGGGCATTTTTTTACGTCCATATTTCATATCAACGGCAACGCGACAACCAGTGAGATATCAGGCGGAGGAAAATTGGGTGTGGATGATTCTAGTGACTCAGTTTTGGACCTACAAAACGTAGACTACCATCTTCATGCTAAAAAGAAGGATTATATGAGCAAAATAAAAAAATGGCTTATTAGTGTAAAATATGAAATCTCCTTAAGGGGTAATACTGAGATGACAGCTACCTAATAGAAAAGTTATTCTCTTAGAGCTCTCTTAGAGCAATAAATCACGCTGTGCCAATAGAAATAAACATGGTTGGAATACCAGTAAGGGATAGGTCAAATACGATCAATCTAAAACCAACTACAGCTACAAGACAGGCCGTTTGTAGTAATATGTAAATATATCAAAAACTTTCACCCACAACATGTAAGCGACAAGCCCATACAATACATCCCACCCACATAGTGTACCCCACACATACCACGGCTACCGGTGACTTTTTCGAGGAGCTAGTGGCTTAAAGCCTCGTATCCACTGGGCAACATTTGGCCCGCGACATGTTGGAATTTTGCGCGGAACTTTTGTTTAGCAACGTTGTTTGTATTCGCATGATCAGTAGTCAGTTCCTCTGGTGAAATGTCTCTGACGACGTTGCTCAGTGGATAGTGTGGATACGAGGCTTTATAATAACCGTGTCACGGGTCGATGTTCTTGGTTAGGCACTCACTGCTTGAAAAAGTTTGTTCGTGAATAATTGACCATCCATTACACCACGCATATCGAGTGTCTCCTGGAATCGCGTTAAGCTGAGTGTTGGCCCCGGTTGTCATTTGTAGATCTTTGGTAGTTTATGGTAGTCGGTGGCTCGAAAGCCAAACTTACCATTCTGACCAACAAAAATCGTATTACCAAAGAACTGAGCTGTGGAAGTAATTTAAGCAGCCACTCCATATTAAATGCTGGTTTTGATGCATCTGGTTAGACTAGAAGCCGAACCTGCCTTAGTTGGAAAAAGCTTAGGCAGACAATGATTCTGATGTATACGTCCATTTGTGTCTATTAGCCTTATTCTGTTCTGTCTATTATGGAGGGAAGTGGAAAGTATGTTTTTCCTACTCAGCCGCTAGATATTATTTTCTAATTCATTTCGTTGTGAGATCGGATACAGTTAAATTTTCTGTCTGTTGTCTGGAACTTAGTCGAGCTTCATTTTCTCGGCGCTTTTCTGGTTGCCACTGTTGATTCTGAATTTCAGGAGTTGCAGTGGTTTGGGAATAGTGTGGCAGGCTTGTCCCTTAGGACAATGTTTCATCTACATCATTAGGTCCACTAAGCTACATAGCATCCCACCCACCAGATCACTAAGTGTCCCCCACACATACCACGACTTTTTCATCTAAAATGGATGCCAATTACGCGTCCATATACAAAACGCGGGCGACTTTTTGTCGTTCGTCTGAAAAGGCACTAATTATGGTTTCCGGTTAGACAGAGGGAATGTTGGACGCGCGGCAAAAAAATCGCTGAGGTGTGCGCACAACGCGGTGCGACGCGCGACTGTCAATAATCTAGGGTTGGCACTGGTCGTCTATGAAACTGTATTTTTAGTTTGGATATCCCAACCTATAGTAAAAAGTTTGCTTAACGTATGGTGGCCAGACTTTTAGGCCTCTGACTACCTGTAACGACTGTCAAAGATGTAGCAATAGCAGCCGAGAACAACGGCTCAACGTACCTACTTTCCGAGGCAAGGAGGAAACTCGGCCCCCGTCGGGGCTGCGGGTTGTTCAAAAGAGATACCGCGGCCTCGGCACAAAAGACTAAGAAGGAACATGGGTGGTTTTTAGTCAGTAGAAGTCTGACACTCCCTACCGCTCTGGGCAGAGCGGGAGGACTCATTTGATGATTAAAACAAAATAAAAAAAATTGGCCACTTATTCACTGAGCAACCGGAAAGCACGGCTGAATATAAAAATCGACCCAAGCAGCTATTATTACTAAGCCACGAGCTTCTCTCAGAAATAATCTCTTCATCTCAGTGCCAGCCCTAACGCACACCTCTAAAGCCACTTCCATTACGACTCCAATCACGTACAGGCCAGCTCAGAGTAACGTACCTACAAGCACTAATGAATATCTTCATTGCGGAACACATGTACCGAATTACTGATACTGCATCGAGCTAACGGTAGCTTTTTGTGGACATATCAATTTTTATTGAGAGAAATATGAATGAGTTTGTGAATGAGAAATTGTTGTGGAGTTATGATATTATGAGAGACTTGAAGTGGTTAAGATGCTTGCATTGCTTGGCGAATTCTTGAACAAAATGAATGAAGGTAGTCTTTTTGTCCTTTACTTGATGCATTTTGAGTTTTTCCAACTCCTCTGCTATTCTTTGCTGATTAATTTCGTTGCGGGGTCCAAGACTTTAGATTGTTTCTCTGTGACTTCGTTGAGTTTTGTTCTCTCGGTGCTTTTCAGGCGAATCTGGCGCACAGGAAATACAGTGGTATAGGAATAGTGTGGTGTATGTTTGTATGTGATGATAAAATTTTTATACATTATCAATATGGCACTTAAAATTAAACACAAACACCTTTTTAGCTGGTAATGATTTTGGCAGTCTATGTATGTATGTTCCACCATTGCGCGTAATTTATCAGAGTGGACTCAAGCGTGACGCCCGATGCGAATCATACTTCAGCTGGTATTTTCGCTTATTTCGTGTTTAGTTCTTAGTTTTCTTTTTTAAATTTTTTACTTTGTTGTGTGCACTTGTGGCATGTGCCAAATAAATATGTTTTCTTTCTTTCTTTCTTTTCTTTCTTATAGCGAACCGGGCACAAATCACGGTACTGGGCCAAAATAACTTCGACTCGTATTTTTGTACATTGACTAGGTTTTCTTAAAACTTTTAATGTCAAGAAACCACTAAATGACACTGTATCAATGTTGAATAAAACTAATTAACTTTGCAGGACTTTTTAATTAACATGATGTCAATCAAATTGGTTTAAAGAATCTGATTGACGTGACAGACGTCAACTTGTATTAATTCATCAAACTCTTACTTACTAATTAAAATTCGTTGCAAAAAAATGCATGAATAATAAATTCAATTCTCTGTGGACACATTACTCTGTACCCTCAGATGGTGTCGAATATAAAGAGATCGTTATCAATTAAAACTGTGGTAAGTACATTAAAATGTCTCTCGATTCCTTTTTTTTAGACGTGTGGAAAATCAGAAAATAACGCCTCCCGCTCTTGGGCAGAGCGAAAGGGAGTGTCAGACCTCTACTTACTAAAAAACCACCCATGTTCCTTCTTAGCCCTTTATGTCGAGGCCGCGGTACCTTTGTGATCAACCCGCAGACCCGACGGGAACCGCAGCCCCGAGGGGGTCTCTTGACTCCTTTTTTTTTTTTTTTGGTGGGTGGAAAATCATCGAATAACCCCCCCCCCCCGCTTTTGGGCAGAGCGAAGGGGAGTGTCAGACTTCTACTGACTAAAAACCAAACCTTCTTCGCCCTTGTGTCGGAGCCGCGTTAACCTTTCGATAATCCACAGACCCGACAGGCGTCGGCCCTTGCGGGGCCCCTTCCATATTGCTGACATCTCTTTGAGGCGCGCGTGGAACACGTACGGCCGGACGGCGAGCTAGCCCGTTACTCACCGTCCACAGGCCCGCGTCTACGGTGGCCGGAGGTCATCGCGTGACCCCCGACGCCCGTAGCGACTTCCGCGGCGGCTGGGACGTTGAGAGGTTCTCTCCCTCACTCGTTCCGCCACCTCCTTCGCTAGCATCACTGTTTCGCAGAAGGAGGCGACGGCGTCCCATTCCTCTTCGCCCCGGACCATGGCTTGCACCAGGGCCGGGTCGCTTGACTCCTTGAGACAGAGTTGAAAACAAATTAATGTTTTAAACCTTTATGTCATTGACAATTATGAAAGAGTTCCGTGGCTCAGAAAGTAGTCCTGTGCATGATTGCCCTGACCACCCCACCATGATATTAATTAATAGAGGAACAGAGAGAGTACTTGTGCCTGCACATACATTTGTGAATATCTCCCGTGTCGATGGCTAATCTTCGCTAAGTTTCGCCGCCGTGACCGAAAATGGTCAGCAGGTAATGAGTACCTACCTTGTCATATGACGAGGTACTCATTCCTAAAAAAAAATAACGACACGTCATATAGCATAGTTCATTGGTTCCTACGTTCCATGGTCCGCTTTGATATTGGCTTCGATTGACTGTAATCGGCTTAAGAACTCATTAAGACGACAAAAATGATAGTATTTATCCGCGGCTTCTCCAGTGGAGCAATTTAGGCAGTTAATTATATACACAGCGTCCTATGTTATCTACCACAGGTTAATCAGAGTGCCCATCTAAATCCGTTGTACCAAGAAAAGGACAGAGTTACTTTCGCATTTATTTACAAAATAGTGTTAGTAATAGTAGTAATCAGAGTGCCCATCTAAATCCGTTGTACCAAGAAAAGGACAAAGTTACTTTCGCATTTATTTACAAAATAGTGTTAGTAATAGTAGTAATCAGAGTGCCCATCTAAATCCGTTGTACCAAGAAAAGGACAGAGTTACTTTCGCATTTATTTACAAAATAGTGTTAGTAATAGTAGTAATCAGAGTGCCCATCTAAATCCGTTGTACCAAGAAAAGGACAAAGTTACTTTCGCATTTATTTACAAAATAGTGTTAGTAATAGTAGTAATCAGAGTGCCCATCTAAATCCGTTGTACCAAGAAAAGGACAGAGTTACTTTCGCATTTATTTACAAATAGTGTTAGTAATAGTAGTAATCAGAGTTCCCATCTAAATCCGTTGTACCAAGAAAAGGACAAAGTTACTTTCGCATTTATTTACAAAATAGTGTTAGTAATAGTAGTAATCAGAGTGCCCGTCTAAATCCGTTGTACCAAGAAAAGGACAGAGTTACTTTCGCATTTATTTACAAATAGTGTTAGTAATAGTAGTAATCAGAGTGCCCATCTAAATCCGTTGTACCAAGAAAAGGACAGAGTTACTTTCGCATTTATTTACAAATAGTGTTAGTAATAGTAGTAATCAGAGTTCCCATCTAAATCCGTTGTACCAAGAAAAGGACAAAGTTACTTTCGCATTTATTTACAAAATAGTGTTAGTAATAGTAGTAATCAGAGTGCCCGTCTAAATCCGTTGTACCAAGAAAAGGACAGAGTTACTTTCGCATTTATTTACAAATAGTGTTAGTAATAGTAGTAATCAGAGTGCCCATCTAAATCCGTTGTACCAAGAAAAGGACAGAGTTACTTTCGCATTTATTCACAAATAGTGCTAGTATAATTTATTCACAATAGGTAGTTAGTGTCTGTTTGTAATTTAAAAATACCAACTTTTTAATGAACACTGACTACAGTACAATGACAACTTTTGTTTGTTTGTTCCGGGCCCGGCTCATCTCTGAAACGCTTGACCGATTTACTGGGCCGGACTGTTATTGGAAGACCGTATTTTTTTTACAAAAAAAAGAATTTGAGTTCTTCAAAAAAAATAAAGCCCCTTAAATTGTTGTTTTATCATAATTTCACACCAACGACTGTCGCGCGGCAAGAGTTAGTTTAAAATAACAAAACCTAGATTCTAAGTTATGTTAATTTCCCCACATTTTCTTGTCACAAACATGATCACATCACCGGCAACGATTTCATCTCCCTACATCCATATAAGTACTGATTGTAGGCAAGAAGTTGGCACAGCGCGCACTATTCCGGAGACGTGCATAAGATTGCATGTTTCACAGGAATAAGTATGTATTTAGAGTTTTTGTGGACTTCGGACACGTGAGTGATCGATGCGAGCTGTCGAGATGTCGTTTGACGAGATGCATTAACTTATCTGGTATGTACTTATGGCATCGGAGAACCATAGAAAACTTTTTAACAAAAAATAAAACCGACTTCAAAAAAAAAAAACACAAAAAAGTGAAAAATAAACTTTAGAAGAAAAATCAGTTTCGTCAGTCAGTTATCAGAAGTCGGTGACTTTTGTTTGTTTGATTTCATTTTTTTGCCACCGACTTCAGAAACTGATTTTTCTTCTAAAGTTTATTTTTCACTTTTTTGTGTTTTTTTTTGAAGTCGGTTTTATTTTTTGTTAAAAAGTTTTTATTTTTCACTTTTTAGTGGTTCACATGTTCATGGGTCAATGTGGACAATGTATTTTTTTTGAGTTTTGTTGAGTTTTCAAAAACCGCTTGTTCGATTTCAATAAAAAAATTATGGGACCATTTCGGAAGTATACCCTTTCCAACAAAAAAAGAATTTTTCAAATCGGTTAGCAAGTGACGGAGTTATGCCCGAACAAACATAAAAAAATAAAATTCAAACATCCGAATTGAGAACCTCCTTCTTTTTTTAGAAGTCGGTTAAAAAAAGAATATTGTTAAGAAACTCCATATCATCATCTAGCCTAGCTTTTGCGACTCGGGGTCGGCTTCCAGTCTAACTAGATTCAGCTGAATACCAGTATATTACATGAAACGACTGCCTATCTGACCTCCACAACTCGATTAGTATCGGGTAATTAATTATACTAGGTAAAACTGGTTGTCTGACTACTGACTACTTGTAACGATCGGCTTAGCGTGCTTCCCGAGGCACGGAGGAAACTTACCACTCCTGGCCCTGCAGTCTCTACACTAATAACAGCGCTACGAATGTCGCTAAGTCGTAATATCGAAAACTTTCTTTAATAGATTTTCAACCTTATGCCGTTGAAATAAGGTTGAAAATCTATTAAAGAAATTTGACATCGATACAACGTAGAGACATTCGTAGCGCTGTTATTAGTGTAGAGACTGCAGGCCCTGGACTATAATCTAGACCTACGCTACAATACCCTAGCCTTCGTCCTAGTCTCACAGTCTAGAATTTTCGTTTTAGATTGATAGAGACTTCCGGGCAAATGTACACTGTTTTTCGATAGAGTTAAGTCCATTACCATTTACAACCATTTAATATAGTCCTAGACCTACAAACACCTGTTCGACTTGATGGCATCTCACCACGAGAACCATTGACAACATATTTGATGAACGTGTTTTTACAGCTAGCAGCACTTTAAGTGCAATTTTCAAAGTAGTTTCACATAAAGTTAATTTGTAGTGTCAGTAATTGTAGCGATTGGCACTTCATGTATTTACCGGTTGTCGTTATACTAACAGGATACACAACGCTTTGATCGATTTTTTGCGGTTTCTAAAAACTGCAAAAACCGATTAAAGCGTTGTGTTGTTCAACCCATTTAAATACATTACTTTTGATGATCGGCAAGCGTAAGGTGGGACGCCCGCAGGCTCGGTGGAGCGATGATCTTCGCAGAGTGGCTGGTAACAACTGGATGAGAGTTGCCGAAAATCGAGTTGAGTGGCGTACCTAAGATTAAAGAGGCCTATATCCAGCAGTGGTTTGCAATAGGCTGATGATGATGATGACTTTTGATGCAATGCTCGTTGGCTAGATACTAACAGCCGGTAGGATCAATTTTCAAACTAAGCCGTGTTTGCCTAGGTAGGTCTGTGGATGGGGTGACTATCCATTAGATTCCGAGTGTCCTCCGAGCCTTGGACGCACGTTGAACAGTTGGTCCCGGCTGTCCTTTGTAGATCTTTGACAGGGGTTACTGGTGGTCACACACCCGAAAGTCTGACAACCAGTATTACCAAGGGGTAGGTAACAAATTATTCGATACTAACTGGGTTGTGGAGGTCAAATAGGTGGTCGCTCCATGTAAAATACTGGTATTCAAATTGTATACGGTTAGACTGGAAGCTGACTCCAACATAGTTCAGAAAAGGCTAGCAGGTGATTCCATGCCTTATATTCTATGATTTAAGATTCCATTTAGACATTTCATAGACTACTGGTAATCGAATACTTATTGGTTCATTCAAATTTTAATCCCGACGACTGAATTATTGCAAAATCTTAAATTAACTGAAACCTATAATGGTGGAAGAAATTACCCCTCCTGCCAATTTATCCTTATAAAATATCGTCCCTATTACCTCCGCGCTCCGTTTGGCAAACTCTAACTCACGGTCGCAATCAGCCCGATGACACCGACTTCTAAGTCCACTTAAGTAGCAGGGACATGTAGCTCACATAATTAACGTCAGCGACACACCACTGTGCTGTCGCTCCAACACACGTGCGCCGAAGTGAGCTGGTTGGCAGCTAACATGTTCTGGTTTCCTTATACAGGCAACTGGATTAAGTATACGCTTCTAGGATTTAATAAAGGGAAATAATAAACTTGTTACGAAAAGGTGTGTTGGGGAGAAGTAAATTTGACTGGCCTGTTGGTCTAGTGGTTAGTGACCCTAACTGCTGTGCCGGAGGTCGTGGGTTCGATTCCCACCCAGGACAAATGTTTGTGTGATGAGCACGATCATTTGTTCTGTGTCTGGGTGTAATTTATCTATAATATGTATGTATTTAGAAATATATAAGTATGTTTATCAGTTGTCTAGTACCCATAACACAAGCTCTGCTTAGCTTGGGACTAGATGGCGTTGTGTGATAGTTGTGGAATATTATTATTATTAATTATGGTCGATTTCCTCATCTATATCAAGCTGTGGGTACTTTCCGCTTTGGAAGGCTTTCCTATCCAGGGTTATTGATACAAATGTTTAAACATAGCATTAGTCGTGTCTCTGAAGTGTATCTTTAGCCATAATAATTATGTTTCGCAGTATCTAAAGCAAAAACTGGAACTATTGGCGCCCTCGCTGCGCTCGTGCGCCTAAATACATTTATCTCGGGCTGCAATTGATGCCTTACTACAGCCCTTGGCTACTAATCTACTATTATCGTGTGGTTAGTGCCTAAACTTGGTGTCAGAGTGTCTATCCACCCATGGGCTCCTGACTTGGCTTTACATGCCGTCGAAAAATATGTCTCAGGCATGTTGGTTTCTATCACGATGATTTCCTTTACCGAAGCAAGTGATAGTTATACGAAACGCACATGAATGGGGGGAGAGGGGGGAGCTTTGAAAAATGATTTCGACTAACTTATTGCCCCTTTTAATGAATCTGAAAAAGAAATCTTCCAAGTCTCTTAACTTCCGAGATCCGCCTAAAAGGAGGGTGAAGGGGGCAAATGGGGTAACTTCGAAAAAGGTAGGAGTGGAAAAGGGGCAAAAGGGGAGGTTTTGCACTTTTTAGTTTTTAGCTACATAAGAGAGTTACTTATACGCTTCACCCACTCACCCTTCGTTACGCTACGGAGGTCGCCGGCTCGCTTCGCTCGCCACCTCCCAGAACTATCACTGTATTGATAATGTTAATAAGTATGGATTAGTGTAGGTATGTGTGAGTTGTATAGAAGCACATTAAGATATTGGTGGTTTTTCTTCTTAGCGTGTCGATGAAAATTTAAATTGAGACGGGCCAAAATTCGGCGACGAGTTTTGACGAGAGACAAGAATTTGTGGTTCAAGTTCAAGGACACAAAACAAAACGAGGAAAACAGATATTCATCATCTGTCTAGCCCTTTCAAAACTATGTTGGAGTTGGCTTCCAGTCTAACCGGAGGCAGCTGAATACCAGTATTTTACATGGAGCGACTTTCTTAATCTGACCTCCGAAACCCAGTTTAGTTCCTAATGGGTGATACGATACTCCTTGGTAAGACTTGTTGTGAGACTTTCAGGTCACTGATTACCTGTTACGGCTGTCAAAGATTTTTAAGTGACAAACGAATTCAACGACGTAATGTGTTTTCCCGAGGCACAGCGAAAACTCGTGTGGCAATTCATGTACAGACCAATCATCTAGTCAAACGCGGCTTAACCTGAAGATCGATAAGACCGATCTATTATCTAGCCACGAGCTAAATGAAGTAATACAGAAGCAAATGAATCAAAGTCTAGGTAGGCTACTGCATGACTGAAAGAATGTAGGTCATTGAGACGGCCGTCTATTGGCTAATACCGAGAGACCGACGACCAATGGTGACGCTGTATTGACGGCTGATGTCTGTCACTCGTTAGATCACGACTTTTGGTTTCAAGGCATTTCTAGGTCTTTAGGCAATAGGTGCTGATGTTTTTAATTATATCCCGGTATTGAGTTGATAAAGAACTGGTTTTATTTTGCACATCAACGACTATTTCTGAAATTACCGTCGCGTTGTTAGTGGTCCTAAGCGCGACTTGCGAGCTTGAGATCGTGGATACGATCCTCGGGTCGGGCAGTGTGTCATTGATGTTGACTATCAGGAATTTCTTAATAGCAGCCATGGAGTCTGTATTTGTGCCTGGTTGATGGCAATACTTGCTACTTACAATTACTTTGTGTAATTTATTTCATTACCACTGCTCTCAAAAACGGTGAAGGAAAACATCGTGAGGTAACTGGCATGTCTTAGAACCAAAAATTCGAACACTTGTGACACTGCGTGGTGGATTATAGCCCATTTCCTCTCAATAAGAGGAGGTCTGTGTCTCAGCAGTGGGAACATTATTACAACATTAGGATTTAACACATTATAACATTAACATAATTATTACAAGATCTTATGAGGGTCGTTGGGATATTATCAATTCCGCTCTGGGCAGAGCGGTAGGGTGTGTCAGACTTCTACTGACTAAAAACCACCCATGTTCCTTCTTAGCCCTTTGTGTCGAGGCCTCGGTATCTCTTTCGAACAACCCGCAGCCCCGACGGCCGAAGAGAACCCCCTCATCACCAATTAACAAACAATTTTAATGAGCAACCACCACTTTGTTTCTTCATCCATTTCTTCTGGCCAGTCGTCATTCCATCAACGTTGTACTACTCAATTGAATTATCTCCTGTCTCTGTCTAACGCGTAGGAGTCATGGCAGTCATGGCAGTCATGAATAATGGATGCGCTTGCGCACCGCGCGCCGAGTATCGATCACGCCGCCCTAATGATCTAGTATCGATCTATGATCTATAGTGTGATGTTGTGGGGTGACTATGAGTTTTGAGTGGTGGAAGCCCAGTGGTTGGTTACCTGTCTAGTGGTCTTGGCTTACAAACAAAATATTTCGATATAATTATAATCTGAACAGGGTATTTGAAGAGAAGTGGTAGATATCCTCAAGATGTTGGGAGGAATGAAACGCGGTGACTTCAATAATGGACTGTATTATAATAATGATTTACAGGAAGTAAAAACAAACGGTTCTTTAAAATTGAGAACGCGAGAAACGATTAGATTATGATAGCTAGTGCTCGGTAGCGAGGACGTTGACGCAGTGTCGAACCGGCCGATGCGCGCTCGCAGCTCCGCCCTCCGCGCCTCAGCTCCCGCCCGCGGTCGCCCGGCACGGCTGATATTCTCGACAGTATTTCACCACAAAAATCGATTTAGTCCGTCTATATCGAAAAATATTGGATACGAGTTTTTTTGTTTTATCTAATTAACAAAAAAAATATGAAAATAAAACTTTCTGGGTAAAAAAATACCAACCTTGTGACCTCACACGACTTTTCGAAGCACTGTATTGTCTTCATCTTTTGTTTACGTGAAAAAAGAAAAACTATGTGTCCATTATTTTTTGGAAATCTAACTGACGGACTAATTAGATTTTTTTGGTGAAATACACTTTAATATGGAGCGACTACATATCTAACCTCCCGAACCCAGTTAGTACTGGGTACTACGAAACCCTTTGATAAGACTGGTTGTCAGACTTTTAGGCCACTTATTAAACTGTGATTGGTCGAATTTGGCACATCTCTCCGCTTGGCACATGTCCGCTTTGTTTGGTGGAGTCCCGCCCTAAATCGTGGCCGCAACTACTCAGCCACCACTGACATTCAAAAGTGCCTGTAATGGCTTAATTGAAATAAATGATTTGAGTTTGAGTTTGAACGACTGCTAAAATCTATAGGTAAATGGCAGCTGGGATTAACGGCTTTGTGTTTTCCGATGCTTGGAGGAAACTTGGTATTTAACAGTATAATCGCTTGGTATTTATCTCGATCCCGTATCACAGCATGGTCACCCATCTATTATAATTCAACATTCTCGTACACATATGGCAGCGCTCGCGTCGACCGCCTTCTGTTTAGCGAGTGATTTAAGTGCTAAACTCGCATTCCTATCACCACGCTACTTGCCAAGAAGGGTGGGTAGAATATAAGGAATGGTTGGTTCTTGCTGGGGTATACTGAGTTATTGGCTACTATTTCTATAGTTCATATTACCAGATCGTAAAGTGCCTTTAAAGGTTAGGCCTGTCCAGAATGGTTGAACTGGAAATTGAAGTCATAATGTAGGTACTATTTTTAACAGTTTAGTGATTAATTAAGTCTTCTGAATCTTGGTTTGAATTCGAACATTCGCCCATTGCAAAGTGTCCGAGTTTGCCAATGGAAATATTTCTGGATTTGTATTTCGTATTTGCAGGATATCTGGCTTGAGCCGAAGACAACCCGATGGAGTAAGGTTCTGGCAGAATGGTGAGTAAAGTTGGATCTAAGAAACTGTGGACGTATGAAGACGTGGCAGAATAAAAAGGAGGCCTATATAGGTACTCAACAGTGGATGATTCCAGGCTGAAATGATGATGATGGCAATTGGCTTTCTTATAAATGATTGTGATTATTCTTTTCTGGTGTAATATTGGTACATCTCTGTTACCATGAATTTATACCGTCATACCATCACGTCCTAGTTATAAATTCATTTCTCTTTCAAGAACAGATCCAGCTCAAATGAAATCACCTTTCACGATCACAAACCAGTTACAATCACTCATACATTACAGGCTCTTATTGTGAATGATTTAATCATTTGATGCATTGTTTTACTGCCTGGCCACGGGCTATGCGCTTAAACGACGCGCGTCTGTTGTGACACTTACTATGAGAGAAATTGCATGGCGTTACGACATTATATCAATGCGTTACGAACCCCTTTTATCAAATGACTCCTCCCACTCTGGGCAGAGCGGTAGGGAGTATCAGACTTCTGCTGACGAAAAACCACCCATGTTCCTTCTTAGCCCTTTGTGCCGAGGTCCCGGTATCTATTTTGAAAAACAGGCAGCCCCGGCGGCACGACGGCGACGGCGGTTACGAACCCCTGTTTGAGGAGGTTCGTGGTAAAGTAATTATTGCTATACGAATGGATCTTCGAGGTAAAGCAACGATTGCCGAGGAATGTCTATAAATTGCAGACCTTTTCGTGCCTCGAAAAGTAATATAAACGGGCCCAGCTGTCTTTTGTATTAATAGTCTTTACGGGTAGTCAGTTACCTGAAAATCTGACTGTCTTAAGATAAGGTATTGTAACACACAATAACAGGGTTGTGGAGATCAGTTTTCCTAACAACCAGTCTTACCAAAGGGTGTATTACCCAGTATTAACTGGGTTATGGAGTTCAAATGGGCAGTCGCTTCATGTAAAATACTGGTATTCAGCTGCATTCTGTTACACTGGAAGCCAGCTCTAACAAAGTTGACAAAAGGCAAGGCAGATAATCCTGAGGATTCTTCCAACATGCCATAGTGATGCAACAATACTCATTTCTCACGCGATGGAAACAGGTGACGCTCGTGCGTGATAGTCGCCGCGAGTCTCATCGCCCGAGGTTGTGAACGGGGCCGTATGTAGTTACAGTTTATAGAGGTTACAGTTTGATGTATTGTCTCTGGTCTATAATCACGCTGTGAGCGATTGGGCGTTGTTTATGACGCGCAGATTATGATATGATTGAATTCGCTGTCTGTGTATGTTGGCCAATGTGATTTATTATACGTGGAGATAATTGATAATTGTGGGATAATTTATTTGATCATTTGTAATGTAAGTACTGCATTTTCGTGGTGGTCGATGGTTGAGTTGATGGCTTTTAAATCAGCAGGGATAATATTATGTCGTTGGTCCCGGTTATAATTTGTAGATATAATCCGAAAGTCTGACAACCCGTCTTTCCAAGGGATATCAACTTACCTCGGGCTATCTGGGCTATAGAGGTAAATCGGCAGATGCTTGGAAAAGGCTAGGCATATAATTATATGATGATGAGTTATCTGAAGTCTTGATTCAGTAAACTAAATCTTTTGTAAAGAGCCAATACGGTTTACTGTAAGCCAGTTTAATTTTTTTGTCTTATTCGATCAAAATTACGTCTCTTAATTATTCATATTTTACAAAGACCTCCACTAGTGCCTCAGAGCTCTAATAAAATACGTATTATATTGAACACATTACCCTACATTTGATGTTGGCTTGCTAGCTAGACCTTATACCGGTTTCATACACAATAGGTACCTACTGTTAGAATTATAATCATATAGCACGACAATATGCCTGTATGGTTGAAATTATTGCTATTGAAATGTAGAGCTTATAAGACACTTTCGCTGTTTCTAACCGTGGCTTAATTGTTGAAGATTTGGCGCACACTTGCGAATAAAGTTTCTTGTTATGTTAAAAGTATTTGAAATTGGTGTAAGTGGTTGGCATACACGGGCAAAGCACCGGTCCAAACTAAGAAAACACATAAAACTTTTTCATTTATTTATTCCCAAGCTTTTAACTGAATGTAGTTTTTTCAACTCTTCTTTAGCGCCCTACTGTGTTTCCCCAAAAATATAAGACATTTTTGTCAGACCATATTAGGAGCATTATTTTAATTTTTTTTTTAATTATGCAATTAAAAAGGCACTTTCAAACATTACAAAAAAAAACCGGCCAAGTGCGAGTCGGACTCGCGCACCGAGGGTTCCGTAAAAAAAATATATTATGTGATGTAACTAAAAATTTATGGTTTTCGTAATTATTCCTTTATCTATGCTATAAGACGTTGCTTCGTACCAAATTTCAAGATTCTGAGTTCACGGGAAGTACCCTGTAGGTTTTGATTCCCTTGCGAGTGTCGAAAATTTGCGGCATAAACGGGAGTATCTTGATGTAACTAAAAATTTATGGTTTTCGTAATTATTCCTTTATCTATGCTATAAGACGTTGCTTCGTACCAAATTTCAAGATTCTGAGTTCACGGGAAGTACCCTGTAGGTTTTGATTCCCTTGCGAGTGTCGAAAATTTGCGGCATAAACGGGAGTATCTTTTGATCGCGTTGACTTAGAAGTTTGATTTTTTCACAGCTCCAAGAGACCATAGACTTGAGTATTTGATATGAATTTCAGCTTGATACCTCCACGCGTTCCTGAGAAAAAAGGTCTTGACAGACAGACAGACAGACGGACAACAAAGTGATCCTATAAGGGTTCCGTTTTTTCCTTTTGAGGTACGGAACCCTAAAAATGAATTGATTGTTGTTGCCAATTCACATTTGAAGGTGCACTTTTGACCCCATGATGTTGGAATACAAATCCATTGTGTTCTTGGGTGTGTTTGATTAACCCCTGGCCTATGGTTGAACAAAGCATGAAGTTCGAATCGAGAGAAAAATTGACGTGAAACAACTCATAGCCATAATTCGATAAGACAGTATTATAGAGACCGACAGTTAATCAATACATTGTGGATTGTAGAGCTTATGAGTTCAAATTTCTTCTTCTTCTTTTTCTTTTTATCGTGTGGGCAGTAAGGTCTAACGACTTTACACACCTGATTTTTTTAAACGTTGCCCCACACTAGGAATTTCTCCTGTATCGTGGGTGCGTTCACAAACATAGAAAGTCACATACACAAATACCCAGACCCGAAACAACTATCTGCAGGCCATACAAATATTTGTTCCGTGCGGGGATCGAACCCGCGACACGCAGCGCAGCAGTCCAATCGCTTAGCCACTGCGCCAACCGTGCCGTCAAATTATGCCATTTGGCAGCCAGGAACCACCGGCTTTTACGTGCCTTCCGAAGCACGGAATCAGCTTTTCATCAGACAATCAGGTGATTCAAGCCTACAATGTCTTAGCCAAATTGAAACCAACTTTACAAAGTATGCTTCCCGTGGGAATCGAACCCACGACCACGGTCTTAAATTTCTGAGTTCATCAGCCGAATATACGCACATCAACACGGTCTAGGGATATTTTTAAAAAAGCGAATTACTATCAATGAGTTAATTATTTATATGACATGATATATTTAAAATATACGTTATTTAATATTCTACCATTTTTTAATAATGGTTAAAGTACTGATTAAAATTTCAGAATTTTATGGAAAAAAAATGAAGCATAGACGGAAACCGTATATGAATTAACTTTTAATTTGTGAGTAAAAACTGAAAAAAATAGAAAAATCATTTAATTTGTGTCTATAAACTTGAAGTTAGTAGTCTGAGAAAGCGCCCATGATGTTCATAACACATCGGCAACGATTCGGCATGCTCAGAACAAGGTTGTCAATGTCTTGCTGCGGAATATTGTCCCATGTCCTTCTGAGGTGCGCAAAAAGTTGATCTTCTGTAGCCAAATTTTCAGGAACTTCCTTCAGAGCTCTTCTTTGCAGCATATCCCACGCATGCTCAATGGGATTTAGATCTGGCGATTGAGCAGGCCAGTCTAAGGCCCTAACATTATGTGTATGTAACCAAGCTGCTACCGTTCTCGCCGTGTGTGCCCGGGCATTGTCGTGCATGAGCAGGAAATCTTGCCCCATTTGTGTTCTGTGGGGCAAGATTACGGGCCCCAGCACCTGTTGGACGTATCGTTCTGCCGTCATATTGCCCCGCACCCAAACGAGATCCGTTCGTCCTCCAAGACGAATTCCTGCCCAAACCATAATTGTTCCTCCTTGGTATGGGTGAACTTCCTGAGGGTTCTGGAGACGGCTCCATCGTCCAGGAACTCGCCAAACACGCGTCCTGCGTGAATCTGGATGGACGCCGAACCTGGATTCATCCGTGAACAGCACATTGGACCATTGCTCACGGCCCCAGTCCACGTGGTTCCGAACCCATTCTAATCGTCGTCCACGATTGCCTCTCCGTAAAGGTGGGACCCGGAGTGGTCTACGAGAGCGTAGATTGCTTTCATGCAGTCGCCTTCTTACAGTTTGGTCACTCACAAGCACTTGGTGTTCCACTCGCAGCCTTTGGACCAATTGAGTCGCCGTTGCATTTGGTTGAGCTCGTGCAGTAATTTGCAAAAATCGGTCTTGTCTGGGGGAGTGATGCGACTTGGCCCCCGGTGCCTCTCCGCTACTTCACCTGTGGCACGATAGCGTGTCCACAATCTTGAAATTACATTTTGATGGGTCCCTATGGCCTCAGCAACATTACGCTGAACAGATCCAGCTTCCAGCATTCCCACAGCTCGTATCATCTCCGCCTTCGTCAAATGTCGGCGTTGCATGGCTACAATACCTCAATTTTAACTTTATCTTTCGTTTAAAAATGAAAAAAAACTGTAACTAAACGTAATTCGTATTGTTTTTTTAAATTTCGCACAAATGAAAATTCCCTCTCCTATACATCAAGACATTTTTATGCCACCGAAACAAAAGAATTTTCAAAAAGAATAGTGGCAAACGCTCGAACAAATTTTTGTTGACATTTTTTTTTTTGCGTCAGCCTATGGAAAAAATATATTTGTATAGAGTTTGAATTCCTGAACAATTTTGTCTTCAGTTATATTTTTATAGGTACGCCAGAATTAAAGATATTCCTGTTTAAAGTTTTAGAGGTTATGTTGTATTAACAATGGACTAATCAAAAAAGAACTAAAGAACTACGAAATACAAAATAAACTACGGACGTTTTCAGATGTCGGTCGCAAGCTGAGCGGACCCATTAATGACTTCTTTTACCTACCTCGCAATAGAAAACTGCTTACGTGTGTGTTTCCACAAACACCAACGAAACACCAACAAAGAGTCGAGTGGAAACGAGTAAAAATGAGCTTGCTCTGCTACGCCAGAATTAAAGATATTCCTGTTTAAAGTTATACGGCCTTATTAATAAAAAAAAGTTAAGCCTGCTTAAACTTACGCTTAGTTTATCTCGCATGCCGTCTCACTTCAAAAATATTCAAAAGAAAGGGACGGCATGCGAGATAAACCAAGCGTAAGTTTAAGCAGGCTTAACTTTTTTTTATTAATAAGGGGGTTAGAGGTTATGTCGTAAAAACAACGGACTAATCACCCTACTTACCCTTTAAATATAGATAGAAATGCATTTACACATTATAAACTACGGACTACCGTATTCAGAATACTAAGTCCAACCGATGCAAGATACCGCGGCCTCGACATAAAGGGCTGAGAAGGAACATGGGTGGTTTTTAGTCAGTAGAAGTCTGACACTCCTTTTCGCTGTCCAAGAGCGGGAGGGGTTATTTGTTGATTTCCCAACCACCCAAAAAAAAAAGGTTTACCTACCCTTACCATTTTAGTAGATACAGAAAAACACGTTTAACACAATTTATTTATTTAGAATAGGTACACCAATAGTATGCACATTTCACAATCATTCATGACAATATGCAGGCTAGGGATGTTAAGGTATCAATTGCATAACTCTCCTAAGTACAATAAAGCTATATCATCGTAAAGTTAAAGAAATAAAATGTGTAATAGAAAACTAAACATCTTTGCTATTCGTCTATAATTGGCTAACTCCACAACTTGTGTTGGCTCAGGTTGGGTTGATGCATCAGCATCAGGCTGGATTACATTTTCTTGTGGTTGCACATCGTCAGTTGTGTCTAGCTGAGGACTACTTTCATCTTGACTATTCATACGTAGGACTTCTCTTCTTGTGCGTAACCAGCACGCATGGCAAACACGTTGTATAATGCTTGTAGGCCTTACACGGCTACCCATCGTGATATTCAATTCGATGTACACACCTCACAATAAAGTCCAAAGTAAAGAGGCAGAATCGGAATCCAGAGTCATCCTTAGGCAAGTCACACAGGGAACAGTAAATATCAGAGTTCTTATGCGGAACTAGTCGATGAATTAGAAAATCACGGAGAATCGATGGAAAATAATATAATGAGATGCTCGTGCAGACTATGACAAGCTGTCAGTTCAGTACAGTTGTCAATTGAAATGTCTTTTAACTTACAAAGGTTTATTACATGCCAATATTAAAAGCATAGCTAAGTCAAAAGTTGTAAAGTCAAGTCAGATAGAAAAAATAAATTAAGCTATGATTATATGTAATCTAGTCAATTGAGCTCATAATTATGATGATTTTTTTTTCCAGCGATTGCTAGGCCTTAAGCTTGATTTGATAAAACTAAGTAAATTATTTCGTCTATATCTATCACGGTGACTTAAGTAGACGCTTATTAATTCCATCAGCTATAATATAGCCACTGTTCTTTGAATTTGGAATTAGTCTGAGATAAATTACAAACAAATCGGTGTAATAAAGATTCCAATGCGGCCAGTACTCTTCGAGTTATTTAATTGAGTATGAAATATCCCTAGACCGTGTTGATGTGTGTATTATTTTGAACTGGTGGTTGATCACTGCCATGCCATTGACATGGCTGAATTGGAAGTCATTAAATAGAATCCAGACCCAGAATGGTCGCACCAAGTAAAACCTGCTGAGGTGGAGATTCATCAATGACTCTGAGATGGACTCATAACAGGTGCTGTTCCCCGGACATACATACATACATAACCCTTCTTTTGGGCTTTGCCAACAGTCATCTTACTCAATTAAACATGAAAGCACATCCCAAGTGATGTTAAAACAATTGAACAACAACACACCTTAAGTCGCAACAACGTAAGTGCGTGCACAACGTTATAACATTATAATCGTTCGCTCACGACTGTCATAATAGGACGTCATATCAAAGTCGCATGTCGCGTGTCGCAATGATCAAGTTGTGAGGTCGACGTGTCGTACACGCGTTATAGTGTCGTAGGCAGGAATTGAGGTGTGCTGATGAGGTATACTGACACAGGTTGTCTTCCTAGTAATTAAAACAAACAGCATCCGTTAAGGGGTAATGGAGTAGAGTTTTTTTACTTAGGTTTCCGTCGTTTTCTTATAAACATTTGGTCAATCGGGATTCTTACTTTAGAGATTTCCATCAGGATTTAACTGGCTAGAGGCCCAGTCCTTTAGCACCTTGAGACTTAACTACATAAGCGAGATGCGTGTCACACTACGATGTCTCTCTGCCTGACCGGAGAGGCAGGCCTGATGTTATGATATATTATATTTATTTATTCAAACTTCATGTCCAATAGTGGTAAATAGGCGGACTTAATGCCACAAGGCATTATATATTGTCTAATTTCAGTCAATCATTGTATTGTATTTTTAACGGGCTGTGGTATCCGCCACTTTACGTTCAAAGCGCGTACTTTGCGAACTGTTATTTATTTATTTAAATAACAGTTCGCAAAGTACTGTTCAGTCAATAATTCATCGATTTCCTATATATTTTACAATCACGACCATAATTAGTCTTCCTTAGATATCGATAGCAAAATTACTCTATTTCTTAATCAAGTTATCTGCTAATTAAATCGACATTTAAAACAACAAAAATATCAAGTTTACGACCACGACGGATATTACACTTTCTATACACGACTATATCAGCGGATACTAAATGTCAGATTACATACATTTATTATTTACATCCGTTTTACGTGGGCCATAAGTCAGTATTAATAGTGTGTGGAGAATAATTAATAATCGTTTAATGATGTTTCTAGAGCAGTCGTGATGGCTCAATGGTAACAGGTCCGGCTTCCAAGTTATGGGGCGTGGGTTTGAAGATTAAAACATAAAGCACTGAACTGAAAGTTAATAATATACTTCGCAACTTATGTTTAAGACTCATTTAATAGGGATAGGGGCGAGCCTATTGCCATCAACCGGGCATACATTAAGCCTCTGCCACAGAAAAAATCCTACTGGAAAAACACAATAACACTTAGCACGACGCGGAACCTATCTCTATCTTACCAAGGACCATGTATTATTATCAATAGGGGATCAGACTCACTCAAAAAAATATGATTCTGTTTAGTCCGTCAGTTAGATTATCGAAAAATATTGGATACGTGTTTTTTGTTTCATCAAAACAATAAAAATTGACGAAGATATAAAGCGCGTCAAAGATCATGGAGTGGGGCTTGAAACGTCAATTGAAGGTACAAAATGTACTATCATCATGACGACACACGAGTTTTCGAAGCACTGTATCGTCTTCATTTTTTGTTTACGTGAAAAAAGAAAAAATACGTGATTTATAGTTTTTGGAAATCTATCTGACGGACTAATCAGTTTTTTTTTTGTCCGATCCCCTATTATTATTTATTGGCACACTGCCTCGTTTTTGTTGGTGTTGATGCCAGTAAGACTGCTGAATTTGGCATATTAGGCCAAAAAATCCTATTTCAGTTCCCTAGCTTGTCGTTCAAAAGTGCGTTTTAATGGATTAATTGAAATGAATTGGTTTTTACTCGCCCATAATTATGTCATTATTAAGTACGGACCTAACCTAACCTCCGAAGAAAGAGAACAGGGATAAAGGCATAAAACTTTACATTATGATCTAATGACAGCAAATTATAGGTAACAACAGATAAATTATAATGTTCTCAACCTTGCCCTGTATGGAATGAGTTATAACGTATTATCTGCCTGTCCCTTGACGTCGAGCTGTCGTGATGGTATAATGTCATGATCCGATGATGTACTGGTTCAATTCTCACGCCCTAAACGTATGTTGTGCAATTACTATGTGTGTGTACTTAGTTTAGTGGGACACACGGATGTGGAAAGTGTCGAGCTTGTTTGGTCTTTGTTAGGTGAAGTTTAGAACCGCTATCACATCACTACATAAAATATTATAAAACAAGTCCTCCGCCGAATCTGTCTGTCTGTTCGTTCGCGATAAACTCAAAAACGACTGCACCAATTTTCATGCTGTTTTCCCAGTGAATAGAGTATTTGGTCGTCGAACAAATCACATTTTTAATAGTTTTGTTTATTGTTTTGTTGTGGGTCCAGTTGCAAGCGGGTCCAGTTGACCAAAAGAGTGGATTCTTGGAAGGTTTTAGTATTATAATTTACACGCGGACGAATTCGAAGGGCGAAGTGCTACTTTTTAGAATAAAATAAAGACACCAAAATAATTGACTGTACCGTTTTTTTTTTTTTACTAGGCTATCTTGTCCCACTGCTGGGCAAAGGCCTCCCCCATTTCCTTCCATCTTTCCCGATGTTTTGCCTTCTCTGGCCAATCTGTAAGGAATGAGTCCAAATCGTCACGCCAGCGTTTCTTGGGTCTGCCTCGGCGACGACGAGCGTCCTCAGGCACCCACTCTGTGACGATTCTGGCCCATCTGTCTTGACCCATCCTGGTAATGTGACCCGCCCAGTCCCACTTCAACCTCGCAGATTTATCGCCAACATCGGCGATGCCTGTCTTGGAGCGTATTGTGGTGTTACGTATTCGATCGGTGATTTTGATCTTTAAAATGCTACGCTCCATCGCTCTTTGGCAAACCTTGAGTTTGGACTTCTGAGCCTCTGTCAAAGACCAAGTCTGGGCGCCATACGTTAGAATAGGCAGGATACACATGTCGACGAGCTTTTTTTTAATACCTCCTACCATTTTATATAATTTTAAAGTACCAGGCAAATAATAATTAATAATGAAGGTGGGGGTCTTGTTCTTCCATATGAGAAAACCGGGAAAATGTCAACCATCTTGATTTTAACCGACTTTCAAACAGGAGGAGGTTCTCAATTCGCTCGATATATTTTTTTATGTATGTACGCCCGATTTTCAAAATTATTTTTGTATTCTAAAGAGTATACTCCCAAGGTGGTCCCTTTGTCACCAAGTCAGGATCTGATAATGAATCCCAGGGAAATCGAGAGCAACCCTCAAATTTTATAGGGTTTCGATATTTTTTTTTGTTTGGAAGAAAACCTAAGGTAAATACATAAATTGAAGCGACTATTTAGGAGTCTACATAATTATATACTTAGATGTAAGTACATGTAGTCACATTGCCTAACGACAATTCCACTAAGGGTCTGTAAAGATGCCCGTCGGGGCCGCGGAGCCCGTCGGGGCCGCGGATTTTTGTACTAGATTACGTGGCCTCGGCGCAAGGGCAAAGTAGGAGCATGGGTTCGGTTTTGGTCAGTAGAAGTCTGACACTCCCCTTCGCTCTGCCCAAGAGCGGGGGGGGCTTCGATGATTTTCCACCCACCAAAAAAAAAAAAAATAGGGTCTATAAAGATGAAGAACAAGCTCGCAATTCTCCACACCCGTATGTTCCACAGCCCGAGGCAGCTTTCAAAAGTGTTACAGTTAAAACCGATTATGTTAATAGCCGCTATTTCTTTAAGATTAGCATTTATTTCTATAAAGTTTATATAAACTACACGCCGCATAATTGGGACATGATAGTGTAAACAGATATTAGTTATAAACGTTGCGCTATTAGCGGTGGAAGGGTATAGGAGCTAATTTGTGGTACTGACGCACAAGGTTCTAATATTATTATCGTAAATATAAGGTCAAAGACTTGATATTCTTTGAAAAATATTCAGAAGTTCAAACTTAAGGTTTACCAACGAGAAATGCAGTGCAAGATACTAGGTATTAAATTAACGGATCGCTCCAAAACAAAATAGCTGACTTGGCTCAAAAGGCTGCTCAGCTCGAATGTTACTGGGCAGGACATGACTGCGAATGGCCCAAAAAAATCACCATACCCTATTTAACCGGACATGGTTCCAGACTCCGTAGCTGCTACTGAGAAACTTCAAATGGAAAAACTCAAAATCACTTTACCCGTCCCGAGAATCGACATCATGCTCAGGAGGAGATCGGTCTTTTAATACTCTTCTATCGCCATTTAATATTTATCTCTCGTTTTACGATAAAAACTTTACTTGCCATCCGTTAATACTTAGCCATCAAAAACACATCATTGAGTACAACCTACCCCAACACTTCGTGACTACTCGCGGTCACAAGGGATCAGTCGGCAACTTACAAAGATTTATGTGCCGACTGTACTGATAAGGCTGTATGTGTTCATAACACCTTGATACATCACGACCACGCCTGTCATAGGTAGCTATAGTATGGGTTAGCAGGTGTAGTCACGATGAAGGAACAGATGCCAGAACATCAAGCTAGGTACCTACCCAAAACTGTAATTCCACTCAAACTTCACCCAAATGTTTGATGTGCTGGTGTCTGTTCATCATTATCACTAGGTATATCACTATCATCACTAGGTACATCCATACATAGTATAACACTAAGTCGCTATTTTGTCTGTTTGTTTGTCTGTATGCTTAAATCTTTAAAACTACGCAACGGATTTTGATGCGGTTTTTTTAATAGATAGAGTGATTCAAGAGGAAGGTTTTAGTATATAATTTGAACGACATCCACGCGGGTGAAGCCGCGGGCATCAGCTAGTATTATATAAAACAAAGTCCTCCTCCGCCGCGTCTGTCTGTTCTCGATAAACTCAAAAGCTACTGCACCGATTTACACGTTGTTTTCACCAATGGATAGTGTGGTTCTCGAGGAAGATTTTAGTATATAATTTGTCGAGATTTTTTGACAAACACGCGAGCGAAGCCGCGGGCATTTTTGCGGAGTTTCATGTTCTTATTCTAGACTATTCGTAAGCCATAATATATTAGTATTCGTATTAAACCATACAGTAAGGCTTAGGTGATAAATAAAGTGCAACAAGTGTTAAACACACCCAGCTACGTGCTGTGGGAACTCACGACATTATCATGTCGTGCTGTGTTAGACACTAACATGAACAAACATATGTGGGCTAGCGACATTAATGGCAATGGATTTTATTACTGGGGGTCTAAAATGGCCACTTCTAAAGTGGCCATTTTAGACGCCCTGTTCTCTCAAGTTTATGTAGAGGTGTCTCTTCCCATCATCATCCAATCTAATAATTACGTTCATCAATGGCATAGAGCTTTGCATCCCACACAAACAAAAAAATCCTGTCAATCTTGACCAAGAAATTGATCAATTACTTAAACAACACATCTATCAGCTGTTCTAAAACACAATAATTAGCATATCACCCATTGTTTTAACTGACAACTTAATCAACAACTCCAAAGCGTTAATTGGCGAGTTTCTGTCAACTCTCAGCGCTGTCAAATGTCAAGCTGTCAGTGAGTGACAGCCGATAGCAACGCCCCCTCGCGGCGTGACTCGAGATTAGCTTATCTTGATGTGAAATGACGGGGGACGCCTTAATAGTGTGTATTAAGTCTTGTAATAGGATTAAATGTGACAAAACGCCTATGTTTGGTTTGAAAGGGTTTTGGGCACTTTCTTGTGAAGAATGTTGTAGTAGGTATTAATTACAACTTTAATTAATGAACGAACTTAATTGAAATGCAGCAACCAACATAATACAAGCAGCCAGACCCGGAACAAATATCTGTATGCCATACAAATGTGTGGGCGTGCGGGGTTCGAACCCGTGACTCACAGCGCAGCAGTCAATCACACACAAACACTGCGCCAAATGTGCCTTTTTTTGGGTGGGAAATCATCAAATGATTCCTCCCGCTGGGTGGAGCGAAAGGGAGTCAGACTTCTACTGACTAAAAACCACCCATGTTCCTTCTAAGTCCTTTTAGTACGAGGCCGCGGTATCTCTTTCGAACAACCCGCAGCCTAGACAGGCAACTGTGTGAACTGTGCCTTCATTTCATGTTCAGAGTCATAATTACGTAGGTAGTTTAGCCACTCTATAACCGACCCAATTGCCATCGGCTAGACTCACACTGACTGACACTAATCATAATCTAAACACACAACTGGATCCATATAATTTGATCGAATCAACTTATCGAGTACTCGACACGAGCACGTCACATCGAATCGAGTCAAATCGATTGCAATCATCTTAATTGGGAACTACTCGAGTAAGCTGGTGACTAGATGAAGGAAAACTAGGTATATTATGTTTTTATATAGGCACCGCTTTTTTCTACATATAATATTTCATAGTCAATGAGTAGAAGAGGTATAATAGTCAATGTGAAAGTGTTTTTGTCTGTGTGTTTGTCATACTTTAGAAGTAGCTTCATCATTCTCTTGCCTTTATTCCAATTCATTTGGGTCGGTGACATACATGTGTATGTATATGTCATTCATATGTATGTACCTACCCTCATCTCATCAGACACCTCATCATCATAATCATTATCATCAGCCTATTAATGTTCCCACTGCAGGGACTCAGGCCTCCTCTCTTTGAGAGGGAATGGGGCGGATCCCGTCGGGGCCGCGGTATTTTGTACTAGATTACGTGGCCTCGGCGCAAGGGCAAAGAAGGAACATGGGTTCGGTTTTTAGTCAGTAGAAGTCTGACACTCCCCTTCGCTCTGCCCAAGAGCGGGGGGGGTCATTCGATGATTTTCCACCCACCAAAAAAAAAAAAAAGGGAATGGGGCGGATTGGTAGAATGTCACACACCTCAATTCTTGCTAAATATCATTTTTTACACAATTCATCCATCTCTGAGAGGTGCACTCGGGTTGATCTTTAGGTTAAGCCGTGCTTGCCTAGGTTAGTCTGTGGATGGGTGACCACCCATTACATACCGAGTTTGCCCCGTGCCTCGGATAACACGTTAAGCTGTTGGTCCCTGCTGCCATATATAGATCTTTGGCAGTAGTTACAGGTAGTCAGGGACCTGAAACTCTGACAACCAGTCTTACCAAAGGGTATCATTACCTAGTATTAATTGGGTTGTGGAGGTCAGATAGGCAGTCACTCTATGCAAAATACTTGTATTCAGCTGCATCCGGTTAGACTGGAAGCCGACCCCAATATAGTTGGGAAAAGGCTAGGCAGATGATGTAGGCTTTCGCTTACACCCTCTGGATAAAGAACCCTAACACAGGCAAAACAAAGTTTTTAAAATTCATTCGAAAAATACGAAACATCACACAAACGTCGTCGTGAGCCAAACACGTGTATTTTGTTTTTATCCTTTGACCTTTAGCTTAAAATAAAAACTGGTCAAATAAGTACTTATAGTTCAAATATTGGAGTTAAAATGTCATGACGAATTGCTACGAGATTAAGGCAGTGTGAGGACATCGGTAGGCTGAATACAACGCGATTTTATGTTTTTTGATTATCGTAGTCCTTTTCTTTTGAAAATTTACTAAAAGTTAAACGGGCTACTAAAATTGAGTTCGTCGTGGCATAGTCTGTGTTTGAAAATTGCCAAGGATTGCGAATTTAGTGACCCATATGAGAAAAAAATATGTGATTCCCTTTAATAATTAATTTTATAGTGTTCCATTTTCATAGAACCATAGGTAGGTATGAAAAAAAAAGAAATTTAATAAATTCAAAATTCGAATCTGAGAATGAGCTACAGCCTACAATTTGAAAAAAAAATCTTAGTATTTCCATTTTTAAATTGTGTTCTACCATGTGTAAACAATATTTTGTGTGATTTTGATGCTCCGTTGTTTTTATTTTATATAAAAAGTGGTTTTGATTGTTTCAGGACTTGTTGGAGCGAATATTTCACCTGTTCGATGCAGATTCTATAGACCATTTGGATCAAAATGAGTGGCTTGAATACTTGAAGGAAAGACTCACGTAAGTGGTTTATTTTTTCTATAGTGACGAGCTTTTACTTGACTTCTTTCCGTTGATCTTGCACAGATTACATTTTATCATACAACCTCTGTTAAATACTTCTATTCTCTAAATATTTTGGGATATTTTTTATTCAAATATCTTGGAATAGATTTATATTTTCATCAAACAAAATAATTAGCTAATCGAGTTCCAAATTCCCTCGCATTTCTGTAAAGATCGAGAGTGCAGCGCCATCTATCGACGAATAGTAGAACCAATTTTGTTCACATACCAACTCTTTTACTTTATTTACAGGGAAGACAAACAGATAGACTTCATTGAGCAGTTGGAAAGTGTAGCTTATGTTTTATGCGGAAATGGTGTGATAACATTGGATACATTTCAACTCATCTTAAAAAATAAAGTTGTAAGTATAATATTGTATACAGCGCCATCTGTTTGCGAGTAGCGTAACCAACTCACGGTTGTAGTATTTTGTTTACACAAGAGAGGGCGCTGTTTCAAATATATTAAAGTTACAAAAGAGTAGTAAAAAACGCGGGTAGCTTTTGCAATATATTTTCGACACTAATTTAGTCAATACAGTCAATAGTGTGAATGAATGTTGGTCAATAGTGTGAAAGAAAGTTGTTTTCTTCAAATATCTAGTGGTTTTCAGGTGACAAACAAATTGCTCAGGGTAGTGGACACGGATGGTGACGGCTATGCGACTGCTGATGAAATCATGGAGTTCCTATCTACAGTTACCAGCAGCAGGTATTGTTTATCATCTTTAGTTGAGATTACTGTGTATATGTACCTAGTACTTTTGTTCCCGTAGGTGCCGTAAAAGGCGTCAAAACTGGTCAAAACCTTTACGAGAAGCATCTTCGGATCTTGCTTTAACAACAAGAATCACTAATTTGCTTTACAAGTGTCTTGACGACTTAAAATGGTGTCGTAAGTGACGAATGGTTTGGGGAAGGCCTATGTGCACTAGTGGATGTCTTTCAGCTGAAATGATGATGATGATGATGAAGTGTGGAATAGAATATTATTATAATCAACAACAGCCAAAGTTTAAAAGTGACGAACCACAGGGCTGTATAACGAAGGGAAGACAATTATTATCCGTGTTATAGAACTAAAGCAACACTTTACTAAAAAATTTCAATATGTAATTCTTTTTACGTGTCGATGAGCTCAAACTGTGCCAGACCAGTATAAATAGCCACCGCAGTTCTTAAATTTGCTTCGATTAAATCCTGAAAAGTACAAGTAGGTAGGTAGTTGTGCAGGATGGGCAGGACAGGAGGTGGCGCCTATCCTGCAGAGGGGTTCCACACTGGCAATTCGTTTGGGTCGAGTCGAGGACACCCCATTTGACCAGATTATATCGACAGCGGTTCATCCATTTGGCCAATGGACTTTCATCAGAACATCGCCATAACAGACTCACGTTTCTTCAGACCGCGAGTTGGCTTCGACAAGCACAGCGTGGACCGACTGGAGAAGCTGTTCCGAGCGACCGTCGGCGATGAGAAGGAGATCACCAGAGAGCAGTTCCAGAAGATTGTCGTGTCTAAGAATGTGAGTTCCTATTTAACTACGCTTACATATAACATCACGCCTGTAATGCCCGAAGGGTTAGGTAGAGATTTACCCACATTTCGCCAGTTATGTCAAAGTCCACTGTAATAGGGGGCGAGCCTATAGCCATCAACTGGGCATTAAACAAACTCCGTGACTACTATTGAGAAATTCCCGATTGAAAAACTCAATATCAATTTGCCTGACATGGGAATCTAACCCTTATAATTATGTAATTGGGACTTTTTTGCTTTGAGTATATTCGACGAACCTTGAGGTCAGCGTAATTTTTTAAAATCAGATGTCGTTATTTCGTATATAGACATAGACGGAATGATTCATTTAATCATCGGCCTATTCACTGTTCATTATAAGTGATATAACCAAAATAAACTACTTTCTTTCACTATTATAGAAACAACTTCTAATATCCAGTTCTTCTCCTCTTTCCAGCCATTCTTCACGGAGCGAGTATTCCAGATCTTCGACGAGGACGACTCGGGCGCCATCTCTCTGCAGGAGTTCATCGCGGCTGTGCACCGGTTCGCTGGACAGACCCCTGAGGATAAGATACGGTTCCTCTTCAAGGTTTATGATTTAGATGGTAAGAAGTTTGATTTTTAATCATCATCTGCTTAACTGTTTCCCAACTATATTGGGGTCAGTTTTTAGTCTAACCAGCTGCAGTTGAATCCCGTTGGGGCTGCGGGATGTCGAAAGAGATACCGCGGCTTCGGCACAAGGGCGAAGAAGGAACATGGGTGGTTTTTAGTCAGTAGACGTCTGACACTCCCTTCCGCTCTGCCCAAGAGCGGGAGTAGGTAGTTATTTATTTATTTATTTTACAATTTATGTACACACGGCTACACATCAAGCTATACAAAACCAGTATAAACTGATCGTTCATTGTGCGAAAAGATCTAGTAAAGTGAGGCCAAGATTAACTGGTTTTGTATAGCTTGATGTGTAGCCGTGTGTACACACAGTAGACAGCACAGGAAATTAACATAATACTTGAGTACAAAGATACTGCATATTTCTCAAGAAATTTCTGCCAGCAGACCTGCTAAAGGAGAAATAAAAAAGAAAATATCGTCCCCGTAGAGGGAAAATTAAATAACTCTGATTTTGTAGTTTTGAGATAAACGCGATTTAGTGTTTTTTTTTCAGTTAATGTACATTTGTTAAAAAATGTGAGACAATTTTACCGTCGGTAATTTTATATTTGGTGGACCTGATTACGTTTTATATTATGCTTTAACGAACTGAACTCTGTCTTTATCTATAATTTAATAAAAAATAAAAAATCAAGTTATTTAATTTTCCCACAACTGTTATTTATAACGTCACTACAGTTAGCTACTTATTTCGGCTATTTATTTAGTTTTCCTACAAGCTAAATATATTGGTAGAGTAAAATTTGGTGAAATAAATGCAGTTATTGAATTTATCAAACTCGAAATATTTTAAAATGTAAAATTTTGTGGCTTTGTATGTTATTATTACTTTGATATTTTTTTAACTATTATTGGTCTCATATAAAATAAAAGCTGTATTATGATATTAATAAAGTTATTTTAAGGAAGAAATAGAAAAGTAGAATAAAATAAGCAAAAGTGTATTGTAATTAGATACTTATCGTACCACAAACTTAAAAAAATAAACAAAATTACACCAATTATAACAAGTGGAAACAAATTAACTTAAAGTATTCTTTCAAATCAAAACAGAAAATAATTTGAACCCAAATAATAACATTATAGCTCTAAAATCAGAGACCTAATTACGTAGGGCATACTTAAGTAGTAAGTGAAACTATGAAAAACTTAAAATAGGTATCAATTAGTGTAGCATGCGCACCAAAGCCGAAATAGCAGGGGTGGCTTTCTGCTACTAGGGAACACAACGATGACGAGTAAATACGATGTTCAAAAACTCCACAGAATGTCAATAGCAAATAACAGTGCATACACGTACCTTGGACTGCTACGACACACGTTGAACTTTCCACCTCCGATAGTACCAAGGGCAGGAACACAGGAATTCCGGGATGCGAGTCAGATATTCACGCGCGTAGAAGATAAAAACCGATGGTTTGTCCAGTGCTGGGACAGGAGAACGTCGGGCGCGAAAAGGATATGTTTTCACACACGCGGGTATCTAAGAAGTGTCTTCGCTCCAACTTTTTACGAGTCACGGTATGCACCACAGATTATAGATGGTCTGCGTTTTGTTATCGCAAACTGATGGAACGTTGAACATCGATTAGAATTTGAAGAATTAGAATAAGTTACGTTTGGTTTTGTACGATGACGGAACATCCCGCCCACCAAAATGGCTATGGCATTTTCTGGTCAAAGAACGATATATGATAACATGGACTAATAATGACGATAAACTAAGCTAAACTAAAATTAAACGTACTAAAATTAGAGTTACTTTGAGAGTTAAGTTAATCGATTTGAGCTATGGGCAATGGACATAGCTTAACCAACGGTCGTTGTATTGTATGATTAGTTGCGGTTTTAACGACTGCGATCCGAACTACCCCGTCAGATCCAGGGAGGAGATCTACCACACGAGCAAGAGGCCAATGTAATGGCGCACGATTGTCATCTTTGATTATCACCATCGAACCAACTGGTAATGGTTTGGAATCTTTGGTCCATTTGGCACGTTGTGTTAGAGAGTTAAGATATTCATTTTTCCATCTGGACCAAAAATTCTGATGAAACGATTGTAACAGCTGCCACCGGTGAAGCCGGTTAGTATTGACTTGTGATAGATCCTCATCAGGGACAGCGGTTAAAGGTTCTAATGTGAGGAAATGACCTGGGGTCAGAGCTGTTAGATCATTAGGATCTGAGCTGATAGGGTACAGCGGTCGAGAATTCATAACGGCTTCGATTTGGGTGAACAGAGTTGTGAGTTCTTCAAAAGTAAGGACTTGATCACCAACGATACGTAACAAGTGAGATTTAGCTGCCTTAATTTGAATTTCCCACACTCCGCCGAAGTGTGGAGCCGAAGGAGGATTAAATTTGAATGTTATTTTTTCTGCACTAGATGCATGTTGCATTAGAGTCGCCAATTGATTGCTAGCACCCACGAAGTTAGTCCCACAATCCGCGTGTATTTCGTTACAGCGACCACGTCGCGCCACAAGACGTCGTAGTGCTGCGATAAAACCGTCTGAACTTAAAGTAGAAACCACTTCAAGGTGCACTGCTTTGGTAGCAAGACAGACAAACAGACATAGGTATGCCTTGTCTATCTTAGCGCCACGGTGTGGACCTAGCTTGATACGGAACGGGCCACCAAAATCGACGCCTACGATAGAGAACGGTTTTACTTGATTGACGCGATAGGCGGGTAGATCGCTCATGAACGGTTGGAGCGGTTGCGGATTAGTACGGAAGCATTGAATGCATTTAGATAGGCACTGACGTATGACACGCTTAGCAGAGAGAATCCAAAATTGTTGTAAAAGTAAAAAATGTGTCGTGTTTATACCTGGGTGTAGATGTATAAAATCTACAATTAAAAACGATAATTGATGATCCGACGGTAGAAAGGCTGGATGCTTTTGTTCGTATTCTAAGCCTGCTCGTGATATTCTTCCGCCCACCCTGAGTATTCCTCGACGATCGATAAACGGGTTTAGTTTACGAAAAGGTTTAGGTATAGATTTTTTAGAGTTTAAGTTTGAAATGATTTCAGAAAATGTTATCTGTTGTATATGTTTGACTAAATGCATTAGCAAATTATGTCGCTCAACGTTATTTAAGAATTTGCAACGATTTGCTGAAGCTGGATTACGGCAATTTGTAATGAAGCGACGAACAAATGTAAGTATGTTTATTATCTTTTGTAGGGATGAGAACCGCTTTATTAAAGATTCTATAATTGATTCGGTCTGCGACCCACTGTTTACGCAAGTAGTTAAGGTCACCATTTTCCGAGCCTCAGCCTGTACGACTGACTCCTCGTCGCTAGTCAGCTGTGCTAGACTACTAGTGGAATTGGTCATTGGCCATTTAGTTTTATCATTCGATAGCCACCAGGGCCCCGCCCACCATAACGAGTTAACTAGAATTTCACTCGGGAACTGACCTCGCGAGCAGATATCTGCGGGATTGTCTCCGGAGGACACATGACGCCAACATTCCATGGGGGTTATATCCTGGATGTGACTTACGCGATTAGCGACGAACGTAGTCCAGCGCGAGGAGGGCGAACGTAACCATGATAAAACGATGGTTGAGTCAGACCAGAGAAAAACGTTATCGATTTTAATTTGAGAAAGACAGGTGTCACGCACGAATTTGTATAGGTCGGAAAGAAGAACTGCAGCGCACAATTCGAGTCGTGGCAGTGATATGCGTTTTAACGGAACCACACGAGCTTTAGAGCATACGAGGAAAACGTTTACTTGACCAGCCTGGACTACACGCAGATACACTACTGCTCCGTATGCGATCTCAGAGCTGTCACAGAAGCCGTGGATTTCGTGTGACTCAGCATCTGTGCAAGTCAATCTACGAGGAATCCTGAATTGAGCTAGCTCCGGTAGTTGGTCACGATAAGTGTTCCACGTTCGAATGACGTCATCAGGTGGAGTTTGATCCCAGCCTATGCCGAGAACCCATAGTTTTTGTATCAAACATTTCGCTCGGACGGTGATTGGTGAGAGGAGACCCAATGGGTCGAAGATCCGCGCTGTTTCGCTTAAAATCGAGCGCTTCGTACAAGGCCGGTCAGAAGATTCTATAGCGAAGTTGAAAGTATCTGAGGATGGATCCCACTGAAGACCTAACACCTTCAGGGTTGATGGTGATGTTTCCATGGTGTCGAATGACACTGCACCAGTTAAGCAATCTTCACTAGGAAGATCCGATAGAAGTTGAGGATGGTTACTAACCCACTTTCGCAAATGAAATTGACCACGTTTGAATAAAGCGATAATTTGCGATTTAGCCTCCTGAGCAGTTTCTAATGTTGAAAATCCAGTAGCCACGTCATCAATATATACTTGAGTTAGAATAACTTGTCTTGCCAGAGGATAAGCGTCTCCTTCGTCTTCTGCGAGCTGTCTCACAGTTCGACACGCGAGGTATGGAGATGACGCTAAACCATACGTGACCGTATTTAGGCGGTATTCCTGTAGGGGCTCGCTAGGCGAGGTCCGCCAGAAAATGCGTTGATAGTCGCGATGGTCTGAAGACAAGACAATTTGGCGATACATTTGACGGGCATCTGCCATAAAAACAACGTTAGGTTCCCTGAACCGTAAAAGTAGTTCCAAAATATTTGGTTGTAATTTTGGACCGATTAGTTGGGTATCATTCAAGGAACGAGAATGAAGATCTTTAGCTGAAGCGTCAAATACGACGCGTAGACGTGTGCTAACGGAATGAGGACGTAAGACGCAATGATGGGGAATGTAATATTTTCCTTGACCTACGTCCTGGGGCGGTACAAGTGACATATGACCGGATTCGAGGTAATCTGCCATGAATTCAGAATATTGACTACGTAAATCAGGATCGCGAGATAATCTACGCTCGATAGCGTAGAATCGGCGCAAAGCTACTTCACGAGAGCCTTCAAAAGTAGGTTCCGTGTCATTTTTGAAAGGAATTTTAACAATGTAACGCCCTGTTTGATCACGTGAATGAGTAGAAATGAAGATTTGTTCACAGAGTGACTCATCTGGACTCAATGAGGACGAGTTCGGTAACGAATCAATTTCCCAAAAACGTTGAACTATTGAATTTAGATCGTTATCACTACTAGTTAAAGCAGATAATTGAAGTAAAGAAGTTGATGACAAAGACGTTTTACCTAAAAGAAGCCACCCATAAATTGAATTAAATGCGGTAGGTTGGTTGTAACTTCCTTTAATGCGTTGGTTAAGAACAGACTCAACGAAGACATCTGCAGCTAATAGGAGATCGATGGGTCCAGGAATATCGAATCCTGGATCGGCCAGTGGCAACGATTTTATATGTGACCACCCCGATGTGTTTAACTGAGCGATAGGTTGGTCGCCACATATTTTCTTGATCACGTGCATGTTTAATTTGTAATAAACACGCGTATTCGTGCCTACGGAACAAGTGACATCACCAGCAATGGGTGCTACAGAATCCCCGAGTCCACTGACCTTGGCATCAGCCTTAGCTGGAGTAAGCCCTAAACGCTTAACAGCAGATTCGGTAATAAAATTGCTCTGACTCCCGGTGTCGAACAATGCACGAAAAGATTGCATGTTGCCTGAAGCGTCCCTAACCTGAACGATAGCAGTAGCCAGCAACACAGTAGTATTTGATTGAGACCTTGATACCAAGGACGAGACGGTTGGACTTGGTTCCTGCGGCTGAGGTTTCTCGCGGTGAAGTAACGAGTGGTGTTTGCGTTTACATGTACGGCATGTAAATATCGAGTTGCAATCTTTAAGTTGGTGGGATGACTTTAAACAATTATAACACCATTTTTTCTCATTAGCTACGTTCATACGTTCGTCGACCGATTTTTGAAGAAACGTGGGGCAAGACATTATTGAATGTGATTCATCACAATAAGCACATTTACTCGGTTGTGTAGGTTGTTTCGCATCACCAGAAGCAACAAGTGCTGTAGAGGCGGGGGCGCGTCGAGATTGAGGCGACACAACCGTGGGCGCAGTCTGGTTTGATTTAGGTTTAGAAGTAGCGGTGAAGTGGGTACCACGCATAAGAGCTTCTGACTTGGCACGCAAAAATGATTTCGTTTGATCAAACGATGGTATTTCTACATCGAAATATTTCTCTTCAAGACTTTGGCGTACATCTGGGTCTAGTTTCGATAAAATATGATAAACCAAAACAAAGTCCCAATGTTGGACCGGAAAGTCGAGTGTCTTTAAAATACATAAATTTTCTTCTAAAAGGTCTAGTGAAGTTTGGAATTTATTCGCATCATTATGTTTAAAGTCTGTGTTTAAAACCTCACGCCAACAAGTAAAAGATAAGTTGCGTTTAGACTTGTAGCGATTAACTAATGTTTGATATGCATCATGATAATGGTCTTGGGTCTTAGGGAACGTTTTCACTACCGTTAATGCTTCACCACTAAGGGAAGAAACCAAATAATGAAACTTTTCAGTGTCTGTAAGTGTAGGAGAATTATGTAAGTACTAAAGCGTTAAATGTATCATAATACTCAGGCCACTGTTTGATATTACCTGAGAAACTAGGAAGGACTATTTTTGGTAATCGAATATTAGAAGAATAGTTTACATTTTGCGATTGAGATGATGGTGAAAGTGATTTTGTTAAACTGTGATAAATTGATCCTACTTGATAGTACATATCATCAAAACGTTCTTGCATATCGTTATCATCATCATCCGGGTCGTCTAAAATATCTAAAATAATTAAATGTGCTTGTTCGAAATTGTGTGCAATGGCCTTTATGTCTCGATAATACGATAAAAACAAATCTTGCTTAGATGAGTCACTTAATGCTAACGTGCCAATCTCGAAAGATTTAGCTAGCCGGTTGTAAGACATAGTACGCTTGCGACGTAACGATGGCAAATCCTGTGT
This sequence comes from Diarsia mendica, assembly GCA_949316265.1. Taxonomy (NCBI): domain Eukaryota; kingdom Metazoa; phylum Arthropoda; class Insecta; order Lepidoptera; family Noctuidae; genus Diarsia; species Diarsia mendica. The sequence goes on from OX438910.1 coordinate 699,286, forward strand.
GGTATATTCATCCACATCGATAGACTTCGATTTAGTTTTCTTTAACCTCCTAGTAGAATGTTTACTAAGCAGCGACATTATGTGAAACGTAAAATAAAAATGCGTTAACACGTAAACAACAAAGATAAAGACTCACTGGAATGAATAGGTACAGCTAACCGCACAAGTTTTGTTTGAATGTACTATGACGCACCATACACGTACGATCCGAAACTTGTGTGGAGCGGTATACACGGTCGGCCGTTACGAAGAAATCGACGCCGGTTACGAATGCTCGACCTTGCGTTTAGTATGAAGTTACCCACAATATAAAAAAGTGAAAAACGAAATTTTTAAGATTTCTGTAATTGAAATATTATAGAATGGAATGAAAATGAATACAGATAGGTGAATTTGATACGGGTGGTAAATGATTATTGTAAGCCGATGGAATTAAGCACCGATAGAAAAGTGATTGCCTAATTAGATCCTACAATAATTACCTACGATGAAAGTATGTGACGATAGATAATTCCTGTTCGATGGGGTTACCTCTTGGAACGATTGTGATTTACGTAGGTATAAACGGTTATTTCGATAAGAAATATTAAAAATATAGCTCGGAATGCAGCCGGTAAACGTTTGTTGTAATAGATTTGTTCTACAGACCAAGTTATATGACGTTTCTAACCAGAAAATACCATAAACGTAATAAGATTAGATGGAAAGGTCCCTGGTTTCGGCACCAAAACATGTAGCATGCGCACCAAAGCCGAAATAGCAGGGGTGGCTTTCTGCTACTAGGGAACACAACGATGACGAGTAAATACGATGTTCAAAAACTCCACAGAATGTCAATAGCAAATAACAGTGCATACACGTACCTTGGACTGCTACGACACACGTTGAACTTTCCACCTCCGATAGTACCAAGGGCAGGAACACAGGAATTCCGGGATGCGAGTCAGATATTCACGCGCGTAGAAGATAAAAACCGATGGTTTGTCCAGTGCTGGGACAGGAGAACGTCGGGCGCGAAAAGGATATGTTTTCACACACGCGGGTATCTAAGAAGTGTCTTCGCTCCAACTTTTTACGAGTCACGGTATGCACCACAGATTATAGATGGTCTGCGTTTTGTTATCGCAAACTGATGGAACGTTGAACATCGATTAGAATTTGAAGAATTAGAATAAGTTACGTTTGGTTTTGTACGATGACGGAACAATTAGAACTAAAAAATATAAGTTTGTATCAAATCAAAACTTAATTAAAACAGTACTATAATCCTATTCTGTGTTAAAACTCAAAAAATTAAGATTGTTTGTACCTAAGCCATAGGGTCAGTACTCAACTAAAAAATGAACAGCAAAACAAAGGTACAACAATCATTATAAAACTTTAAAACGACTCAATTCAACTAAAAATATTTCGTAATAAGGTAAGTAAAATACAATTTAAATAAAACTCAAAAAAGAATCCTGCCAACAAGCAAACAGGGTAAGGAAAATACTAGCACAGCAGAACTCTGCTGGACCTGCAGTGCTCCGAAAACCTGAAAACACGCTTACCACTACTTCAGAAGAGGCGATGCGCGTCCTTATTGATACTCACTTCCCAGGTTGCGTTTTCACACCCACAATTGACTGGACTGAGGTAAACCAAACTTCAACAGGAAACGACTGGAATTATGCTCACATGATGATCACGCTGGAGGAATTCCAGTGGGCGATCGGGTGCTTCCATCCTTTCAAGGCGTCCGGTCCGGACGAGGTGTTCCCTGCATTACTGCAATGGGGGTGTGCTCTCCGTTGCTGAAAGACTGGTGCGCATATTGTGGGCGTGCCTGACCTTTCGGTACATCCCGAAAGGATGGAGGCAAGTGAAAGTCATATTCATCCCTAAGCCAGATCAGCCTGACCTCCTTTCTCCTGAAAGCCATGGAGAAGATAAATGCGAGAGAGAGAGCTGAGGTATGGAGTTTTAAAAGCAATACCTTTTCCCGCAAATCAACACGCATATACAGCGCGGGTAAATCTACTGAATCCGCTCTTCATGTAGTGGTTGGCCGGATAGAAAAAGCGATACATCAGCACCTGCCTGAGTACTTTCATAGATATCGAAGGAGCCTTCGGCAAAACAATCTTCCCCAGCATCAGCGCCGCTCTCTCCCGACACCGGGTGGAACAGGTACTGATAGACTAGATTACCAATATGCTTAGCAAACGAGTCGTCCGCCTTGGTGCAAGCAGCAGTCAGCAGTGATATCCAGGGGCTTTCTCCAAGGAGGAGTGCTGTCGCCCCTCCTCTGGAATCTGGTGATTAATGACCTAATGGCGAAGCTCAATGTTAACCACTTTTATACTAATGGGTACGCAGACGATCTCGCCATCCTCATCTCGGAAAAGGTGACAGGGAGAATCTGAAACCAGTCAGCAGGCGCTACGCATAGTTGAGCGATGGTGTGCTGAGTTCGACCTCTCAGCGAAATCCACAAAAACTGACCTTGTCATGTTTACCCGAAAACGAATGCTAGGCCCTCATCGCCAACGTAAGCTATTCGATACTGAGCTTCAGGTAACCAACGAGGTCAAATACCTGGGAGCTATCCTGGACAATAAGTTAAATTAGAGCAGCCATCTTGATAACTAGCTAAAGAGGGCCTGCATCACCTTTTGGCAGTGCAGGAGGATGATTGGTAAGAAGTGTGGCCTATCCCCTAAAATTATACTTTGGCTTTACTGCGTGTTAATTCGACCCACGATCACCTACGGGGCAGTGGTCTGGTGGCCCCGCACCAACTTAATAACAGCCATAAGCAAGCTGCAACGTATGCAAAGGCTCGCCTGCATGGCGATCACACGTTGCATGAGTATTACTCCGACCGCAGCCCTCGTAGCCATCCTGGGGCTTCCGCCGTTCCACCTGTTCATTTTGCTGAAAGCAACGATGACGGCGGCGGCGGTGCGCCTCAATACGCTAAGACTCTGGGGTAAAAAGTACACGCAGCATACTGTGGCAATAGAGGGAAACCAAAGTGAGCTCCCCCTGGTGAAAGCTGTTAACGATCGAGTACACAAACAGTACGTATTCGATAAGAAATACAAAATAAGCTCCATGAGGACCACCGCTGTGAGGGACTTAACCCTGCAGAATTGAAAATTACACTATTACTACAGAAAATTATTCGCTAATTGATTTTAACGTTCCGTATGTGGTTTCACTATTAAAAAAATGTTTAACGAAAATACCTAACAAAAAACAATTTGTGTGACAAGCTAAAAGTAACCTTAATTCTTCAACGTAAGAGTCAAAATTCAAATGAAAGCAGAAGAGTTATCAACTTTTCTCAGGTGCATTTTGGGTTATGGTAATTATAAACAACTTAATTTAATTAATTTTATTTGCCTAGTATCTTATAATTAATCATTATCTAGTTGTAGAAGAAATAGATAACATCAAGTATTTATAAATTAGGTACGTTATATCAAAATTCTGAATAGCAGAATTAAATAAGTAGAGTTATTTAGTTTTCCTAGAACTTAGTTAGTTTTGTGAAAGAATTTTTAAGTTGAGAAAAAATTCAACAACTCATGTTATTTAATTTATTTGACATTCAAATTATCACTGACCACAGTTATTGATTTATTTACTGAGTTATTTATTTTTCCTTTAAAAAAATAGTGTTAGTCTGAAGATATTTATTATTCCATCTTTCCGACAAAAATGACTATATTTTTGGAACGGAATAAGATACGAAAATGCCTGTAAGGCTAAAATATGCGGCATGTTTTAGGTGTTTTGAAAATAGGAAAAAGTCAATATCGCCAAAATCGGAGTTATTTAATTTTCCCTCTACGGGGACGATATATTATGTAGACAAATAGTTTATGAGAATGAGAAAAGGAAAAGAAGTTATTTGATGGCTTCCCACCCCCGAAACGTTACATGAAGCATCTGCCTGACATGCCGGCCGGACATGGCCTCCACAACCCAGTTAGTACTGGGTTATAAATACGGTACCCATTCGTGAGGCTGGTTGTATGACTACTTGGTGACTTTCAGAGATCTAGAAAGAAATGCTACAATTTAGTAACATTATCGCGATAACTCGAAATGATGAATTCAGATTCAACATTATCTGGCACTAAATAATTCACTGCTAAAGATAAACCTCCCCGAAGCATCAAAGTCTTTCTGCCTTTAACCCATAATAATTAGTCGGGTTATAATCATCGGCACGATTCTTGAGCGCTGAAGCTGCAGTGAGTTATTGGGTCCCTTTGGTGGTATGAAGTGAGACTTGGGGCGGGGAAAGTGCAGTGATTGGCCCGTAGCGCATCGCGTCATAGCCGTCACAAGGGATTTGTTCAACACTCCTGCTGCACTTACCTCACGACCAATCAATAATAAACGGGTGTGCGTTTTATTTGTCATAAAGTGTACGATGCGCACAGCGATCCCCACTCTTCCGCCGAGAGCTCAAGAACCGTGCCGGGTATTATACAACACGTTTTTTTCTTCCATTCTCCCCTGTCAATCGACAAGCTATCATTTTTATTCCTTTTTCCTTCTTTTCATTCCTCACACACTACATCCATCTTGTCTTTGGTCTTCCTCTCCCTCTCCATCCATCCACATTTATATTCATAACTTTTTTAGTCACACATGCGATTGCATAAACTCCTAATAGGGTAGTTGACAAAAAAAATATAATTAGTCCGTTAGATAGATTTCCAAAAAATATTGTATCTACACGTATTTTTTCTTTTCTTCAATTTTTGTCTTTTTACGTGAAGTAAACAAAAATTTAAGACGATACAGTGCTTCGAAAACTCCCACCCCGACCCGTGGTACAACTGCGATGTCCAACTGGTTGTACTACGGGGAAGTAAATTTACCCATGGTTCAACTCTTTTTTCTGATATTTATGATTATGACCCGTGGTACTACTGTGGAATTATGTCCAACTGGTTGGACCACGGGGATAGGATGATCGTGTAAAACAAACATACATGCAACGCATGTTGTACTCCATGACGCGCGCTCGCTTCGCTCGCATATTACATAACACTATTGTCTTCTGTCCCCGAAGTGCCGGGCCTCCGCCGGCCTCCTTCGTCGGCCTACGGCCCGGTGCCCATGCCGCCCATAAAGGATACTGTCGCGAGACGGTCGTATTATAATTTTGGTTAAAAGAGGAGGTAGTAATTGCATTGCACTTCAGCATTAATAGATAACCTTTTCCTGTTTATTACCAGTAGTTGTTCCATAGATCATACATTCAATTCCCAGAAGTACAACTAGTTGGACCAAGGAAAGAACAACTCACTGTAATTGAACCATTGGTAAAGATATTTCCCCATAGAACAACCAGTTGAACCCAGTTGAACCATGGGTAAATTTACTTCTCCGTAGTACAACCAGTTGGACATCGCAGTTGTACCACGGGTCGGTCACTGAAAACTCATGTGACGTCACATCGCACTACATTTTTTACCACGTAGTAACGTCAAAAGCCCTCTCCTGATCTTTGACGCGTTTTATCTTCGTCAATTTTCCTTAATTTGATAAAACAAAAAACACGTATTCAATATTTTTTGATAATCTAATTGCCGGACTAAACAGAATCATATTTTTTAGTCAGGACACATCCCTATTATTATTAATCCCTCCCTCTAACCCCACCCCCCCAGGTGACGGGCTCATCCAGCACCGCGAGCTGGCGCACGTGATGCGCGCGTGTATGGAGGAGAACGGGATGCAGTTCAGTGACCAACAGCTGCAACACCTCACGGAGGCCATGTTTGAGGATGCCGACACCGAGCAGAGGGGAGCTATCACGTATGAGGCGCTCAAGAAGCAGCTCGGGAACCATGATGGCTTGCTGGAGAATTTGTCTATCAGGTGAGACTATTTTCAAGTCTAATATTAGCCGTAGAACCGACTATTGTTGGGGTAGACGTGTTCTTGAGAGGAGACCTGGTAATGCAAGGGATGCCTTCAGGCTAACTTGAACGACGATAGCTCATAGCAGCTGGATGAGAGTTGACGAGGATCGAGTTGCATGGTCTATGCCTAGCAATGGCATCTTGTACGAGGTGCCGAAGAAGAAACTGACGAGCCATGAGTGAATAGTTAAGTAACCTATCAATAAGGAACGGCTAGATAATTCGGTTGAATATCAAATACTACTATTAATATCATAAACGGGATATTTACCATGTTTGATTTTTGTTTCGAGTTCCCGATATTTCGGTGCTGTTACAAGCACCATGATCACGGTGATAAATAAAAATAATAATAATAAAAAATAATAATATCAAATAGTTTACTCTTATTTTAATCAGTTTGTTACTGAGAAACTGGGAAAAAACATGGAATTTTCCCAGTCATATTCATCATCAGTTCACAATATTTTGAATGCGTTACATGTACATTAAGTTTTACCGTAAAACGCGATTTTTCACCCAAAAGTCGTTTCCTAGTCATTTTTTGCAAGGTGGGTGACTTAGTTTCATGTACAAAATATTTGGTTGACAGCTTCGTGAAAAAGCCGTTTATACCTTGTATCATAGGGTATGGTAAACACATCACTACATAATAAAAAACAAAGTCGCTTTCTCTGTCCCTATGTCCCTTTGTATGCTTAAATCTTTATAACTTCGCAACGGATTTTGATGCGGTTTTTTTTAATAGATAGAGTGATTCAAGAGGAAGGTTTTAGTATATAATTTGACCGACATCCACGCGGGCGAAGCTGAGGGCATCAGCTAGTGTAACTATAAACTTATTTCCTTTCCACAGTATAGACCGCTGGCTAGTCCCACCAAAGCAGGACCCGAAGCCAGTTTCCTTCAAGCAACGTCTGTGGAACCTCAAGCCCTACCAGCTCTCGCTGCCATACTTCAGGAACAACTACGTGTTCCTCACATACTTGGCGCTGTTCTGTCTGGTCAATGCGGGACTCTTCATCGCGAGGGTTGTGGAGTATAGGAAGATGAATGCTAATGTTTTTGTTATTTTTGCTCGGGCTTGTGGTGAGTTTAATATTAGTTTTTTTATTATTAGTTACATAACATCACATAACATAACATAACACCTGTAATCCCTGAGGGTTTAGGCAGAGGTGTACCTACCTAACAGTGTAGGTACCCAGATTTTGATAGTTTAAATGATTAAGACGCTTACACTTTTGGCGGTAATAAGTAATTCTCTTAATTTATCAAGTCTAGAATCATGAAAAGTGATTTAAAAAATACTACAGGTAATTTTACTAACTGTATGATACCGTTTCGGGTTTTCAAATTTGATGTGCAAAAGAAATAAGATGTGAGTGGCGCTAGTTTCAGTGCTGTAGTCGCCATAAGTCCCTTGCCTTACAGGAGGCGTGCCTATAGCCATAAACCGGATACTAATCTAGACTACGTGGCTGCTATTGAGAAATTCCTGATTGAAATTCCTAAACTCCAATAACACTTTGCCCGATCCGGGAATCGAACCCAGGACCTCAGCAGTCGCGCTTGCGACTACTAGACCAACGAGGCAGTTAACTTAATCATTACTAACTTTATATACAAGGAAATAAATATTTTTCTTCCTTTTTCTCGTCTATTAAAAACATACATAAACTGCCAAAATCATTACCTACCCTTCCATTTGGCTTCGCCGTAGTCGGGTAAAAACACGTACCAACAACTCTACAAAGTTTAACCCTTGCCTCGATAGATGGCGGTGTAGTCGAATTAGATCTCGCTATTGAAGTTTTACAGCGCGGGGTACATATACCCACGGGGACCACGGTTCGGTACGGTACACATATAAGCTTTTTATCCAACTCTCGACGGACGGCGTCAGAGTATTGGTAAATTGTATAAAATACTAATTTTTGACAAGGTTGCGCGCTTTTACGTGACCTTTATATAATATATACCTGATTCCTGAAACCAATAACTTAACGCCTGTTATTCTTGAAAGGTTAGGCATAGGCAGAGATCTGCTAAGACAAACGATTTACTTTAATCAAAGGACATTGAATGAAAGTCACTTTGATACGTTTAACTTTGAATTCATTATATTTTAATGTAGGTACGCAACGCGACTGCAGTGCATGAGATCTTAGGTAGGTTTAATTCCCAGGACTATGCATACCTCATGCACTGCAGTGCTTCGTTGTCACTAGTACCATTAACAGTTCCATGATGGAACTACTAATTGTTTTTTTTTATCACTAGTTCCATTTTAAAAGAATCTGAAAATAATGGAACTAATGTTGAATTTGTTATCATTAGTTCCATTTTAAAAGAATCTGAAAATAATGGAACTAATGTTGAATTTGTTACCATTAGTTCCATTTTAAAAGAATCTGAAAATAATGGAACTAATGTTGAATTTGTTATCATTAGTTCCATTTTAAAATAATCTGAAAATAATGGAACTAATGTTGAATTTGTTATCACTAAATCCATTTTAAAAGAATCTGATAATAATGGAACTATAATAGGTATGCGTTGCGTTTATTGGGTTCTTATGTGTTATGGGTTCTTCTATCGAGAAACCATCATAGGTTTAACAATGGCATGTCTAGTTCAGGATAATCATGACGTCACTGTGTTCTTCCTTCCTAAGACATTGCTTTCAACTACAACCTAACCTTCCACCTTCCAGGTCAATGTCTAAACTTCACGTGTGCCTGGGTGCTGGTCCTGATGCTGCGTCACTGCATCACTGAGCTGCGAGTGCGAGGGTTCAGCTCCTACCTGCCGCTGGACCATCACATCTACCTTCACAAGCTGACCGGAGTGCTGATAGTGGTCTACAGTGTGGTTCATACTGTCATGCATTTGTGTAATTTTAGTGAGTACCTATTTGAATATACCTACTTAGTTTTTTAGGGTTCCGTACATCAAAAGGAAAAAACAAATTCAAATTCAAATCAATTTATTCGCAATAAAGCATTGGTACAATTTCGGTCTTAAATCATAGTCTAGATCCATAACACTCTGTCATAATAATGTGACATGCATTTGGGTTTATAATTATTTTTGAAGTCTTAATTCATTATAATAATTCATTATACCTACCTAATTCAAATTGAGCGTAATGTCATTATTAGATCAATTTCAATAATATTATTAATGTCAGAGAGTAAAAATGGTAATGGTAATTACCTATTTATTTTCCAACTTCATACGGTAATTATTTATTTTCAAAACCCTTAAAGGATCACTCGTGTGTCTGTCCGTCTGTCCGATCATGCCCCTTTATCTATGAAACTAATGAGCCAAAAATTTTGAAGAAAATACAGAAATTAGTTTAAAACGAAAACCCTACGAAAACCTATAAGAAGTCATGGTACGGAACCCATCAATGTTCAAGTCCGACTTGCACTTGGCCAGTTTTTTAGCATGTTAGTCATTAGAGAAACAAAGCTCTCGAAAACAATTCTAGTAATTTATCGATTGTAGTCGCTGTGGCCAAAATCGGCCAGATGCCATCATCAAAATTATGGTAATTTAAATAAGAAAAAAAAAAACGTGTGGCACTCGGAGACTGCCGCGGTAAAGCTATTGCATAGCATTTTTTATCAATTATTTAATTTGACAACCTCAGTTGACAACCTTGTTATTTTCCGTAACCATAGCAACCTGGTCGATCACAATATTTTCGTTACGGAATTTCTGAATTCGCTCTCCACGCTCAAGGCCCGCGATAGAAGCTATGCAATAGCTTAAAATTTTATTGTTGCATTAATTTTGACTGTGTTGGTTTTTGAGTTTTGCACGCCTTGTTTACCTTTTATAGGAACATACATATAACAAAGTTAATATTGAAATTGTGTTCATAAAAGGACGGATGTGTAACTAGAGTCTATTAATTTATGTATGTAAAACCTGTGGTACCGTACTACCCAATAGATATAAATGTTTTAATAATTTTTAATGAGCTATCTTCTTATCTGGAGGTTAAAAATATGTACATATAAAAACTTCTTTTTAAGAATTAATATTTAATTTAGTACAAAATGCAAAAAAAAAATCTGCCGAAACCAGGGATTGAACCAGGGACCTTTAGATCTTCAGTCTAACGCTCTCCCAACTGAGCTATTTCGGCGGTGAGCATTGAGGTGAAACTATGTCTCCCTATCTGTTTAGCACCTATGTTATGGCTTATCGCAATAGGTATAAGTATTTGTACCAAGTTTGTGTTTTATTGATACGATTGTCTTATTAATATGATGCAATATTGTGCATTTTTGTGTATATAAAAACAGAGTACCTAAATTGGTACCTATTACCAATTTGTACCACACAAACATTCAGAATCTTTAATATCTGAATCAATCACTGCACTTGACTTGCGTATCATTTTCGAAAAGTTGACTTGGCCACAGATAATATAATACTTGGCGCAGTAGCTGAGCAATTGGGCTGCAGCGTTGCGTGTTTGCGGGTTCGATCCCCGCACGGACATTTTATGGCCCTCAGATAGTTGTTTCGGGTATTGTTGTTTGGTTTGTGCATGTGAGTTTAAATGTTTGTAAACGCACCCGGTCCACGATACACGATAATTCCTAGTGTGGGGAAACGTTTAAAAAAAAGTCAAGAAATTGAGTTTCCTGACCATGACTCCAGTACTAGTTTTAGAGCTAATCAGACGTCTCACAATCTCCACAAACTAACAGTAAACCTCATTGACTTATATATTACTGCGTAAGGACTGGGCGGACCGCATGATAAAATGACGCCTCGAATTTGGTCCCAAATAGGTCTTGCCTAAACCGAAGTTTAAAAGAAAATGAAAATGTTTTTTATTTTATTTTTTATTAACATTTTAATGAAAGCTTTATTTAATTTCTTTAGACCTCGTTATTACCACGTCACGCCGCTCATACAAGGTTAAGTTTACGAGCAGCCTGATTATTTCTTATAGATGACGTAGTGTTTCTTGGGGAACGCATCGAGCAAAATGTTCGGACGACCGTATCTTTAGTTTTTATATCAATGGGAAACCTCTTTACTCTTTCAGGTCTGATAGTAGTCCACGACCCAGTCATAAACTCGGGTAACTTCACGCTGTCGGAGTGGTTGCTGACAGAGAAGCCGGGCAAGTTCGGTCTGGTGGGGGGCTGCGCCAACCCCACGGGGGTCGCGCTCGTGGGGATACTCCTCGTCATGTTTGTGTGCAGTCAGCCTTTTATTAGGAGGGGAGGGAGCTTTGAGGTGAGGAGTGGAGTTTTTGATCTTGTTGTTAATTTTATTAGTGCTATGATCCCTCTTCGACAGAATTTGCCGGTAATGTAGCAGTTCAGATTTAGCAGCGAAGCGATGTTTTGACATAATTTTAAATGAGCTTTTTTTTTAATAAGCCTTCAAACTCCACCAAGGGCAACAGTCTCTACACTAATAACGACGCTACGAATGTCGCTAATCTAATTTTCAATCTTGTGCTGTTGAAATAAAGTTGAAAATCTATTAAAGAAAGTTTACGATTTTACGACTTAGCGACATTCGTAGCGTCGTTATTAGTGTAGAGATTGCAGCCCCAGATGAGTACCGTAATCAATTTTTTACAATCAATCAACCGTAATCATTTTTTCAAAATGTTTTCTATAATATCGTGATGTCCTTGGTTTCTAGTTGTTCTGCTTTCTGTACTTTTTATCATCGTTCAATCTTTCTTAGTTTCCAATAATCCGGTCCTTTGTAATCTCGGGACTTTCGATATTCGAAACCGTTTTTCTAATTATATTATTTTGTGAAATAATTATAAATGTAGGTAATACCGAATAAAGATTGTGGTGTTATATTTAATGTTTTGTTTTACTAATGTAGGTACTCAGTCAAGACCACCGATAATTATGTACCTAAACGAAGCAACTTCAAAAAGTGATATTTTCCACTGCGTCGTTCGTCCACGGACATAGCATTTTGAAAACAATAGATACTTTTACGAATTAGGTCTTATCTCAAAGTAGAAACCGTTATTTCCGTTACTGTTCTACATATTGGTGCATGAAGTCATTTTGTAACACCTACTCCTGTATCGTTCTAGATATTCTACTGGACTCACCTGCTGTACGTCCCGTTCTGGTTGCTGCTACTGCTGCACGCGCCCAACTTCTGGAAGTGGTTCGTGTTGCCCGGGACTGTCTACTTGTCGGAGAGGATCATGAGACTCGCCTGGATGAGGTGAGATTACGTTCTGCATGTGTTTCTCTCTGTAATGGCTGTTTTTCACCAATTTCCACGTTCCTGTCATCCAGGTTTTGCCAGTCTATGTATATTAGGTGAAATAGATGCATGGCAGTGTCATGTGCTCCAGCAAGTTCAAAGACATGAAATTCATTGTTTCAAATAAGTATCTATAGTAAAACCTTACACAGGTTTTCACAGGGGACACGTTTTTGTTGATTAAGGGTAAACAAGCCAACGGCACGAACTAGTTGGTGGGCGGGGCTAAAATGCATGCTATTTCATCCGACATCACGAGCGAAATGCATAGAGCGAAAGAGACACAACTAAAACGGGCGCGCGATTGTTTCTATGCAGACCTTTGGTATGTTTGGTTTCATGAAAAATCTATTGAATGTATCTGTTCAAAATCAAATTATTTAAATTTTTTAATAACTGATCTATGTCCGTATAGTTTCACTTTTTTCTTTTTCATACTATATACGTTACTTATTTACGCCCAAAGATGAGTTAAAATTAGTGCTAAAATATGAAAGTTTTGACGTTCTTATCTTCCAAATCAATATTTTTTTTCCAATTCTGCTTCCATACAGACCTAGATAATGATAAGACCAGTTGATACAATTTTTAATTTTGAACCTACACCGTCAAACAGAGGAGTAATCACCTTCATAAGTTTGTATGGAAGAATGACTGGCTTGTTCAACCTTAAACTCTTAATTCGTACCTTGGAGTACTTGGCGATACATAGATATAGCTGTAACTGCTCACATTATCACCTAATTGAATAAAGCATTGCAATAGTCTTTATTTCGAATTGGAATGTGTAGTACGATTTACCATAATTATTATGTAACAACAACATGGCCTGACAAAGAAGCATCTATTGATCAGCGATAAAAATAACGAAAATGAAATTAGACTGGCGTATTGAATTAATCCTGTTAAATCTCCTTGCAAGAAAACGATACGCTTTGAAATCAATTGGCCAAATACCTTCTTTTTTAGGGTTCCGTAGTCAACTAGGAACCCTTATAGTTTCGCCATGTCTGTCTGTCCGTCTGTCCGTCCTCGCTTAATCTCTGTGACCGTTAGCACTAGAAAGCTGAAATTTGGTACCAATATGTGTATCATCACGCCGACAAAGTGGTAAAATAAAAATTCGATTTTTTTTTTTATTAGGTTAGCCCCCCTATATGTAAAGTGGGATGTGATTTTTTTTAAATTTCAACCCTCACGTGTGATATATTGTTGGAAAGGTATTTGAAAATGAATAGGGGTTTACTAAAATCATTTTTTGATAATGTCAATAATTTCGGAAATAATCGCTCCAAAAGTAAAAAACAATGTGTCCCCCCCCCCCTCTAACTTTTGAACCATAAGTTTAGAAAATATGAAAAAAATCTGAAAAGTAGAACTTTGTATGGACTTTCTAGGAAAATCATTTTGAACTTGTATGGAAACAACAGATGGAAACAGTTAACCAATATAATTTGGTCCCTGAATCGTATGAGCGCCTATACAATCCAGAGGTCAAGTTTCATTGGCCCGTAGAAGAAATTGTATAAATTATAGCATACCGTTTTGGTACGGAACCCTTCATGTGCGAGTCCGACTCGCACTTGGCCAGTTTTTTTTTTTGTTGGGTGGAAAATCATCGAATAACCCCCCTCCGCTCTTGGGCAGAGCGAAGGGGAGTGTCAGACTTCTACTAACTAAAAACCAAACCCATGTTCCTTCTTCGCCCTTGTGTCGGAGCCGCGTTAACCTTTCGACAAATCACAGCCCCGACGGGAACCACAGCCCCGACGGGTTGGCCAAATACCTCACACCTCCATTCCAGGTGATAAAAGTATTCCACTCTCTATTCCAGATCCGAGCGCGGCAAGAGCTACATCTCGTCAGGCATCCTGCTACCATCTCGTGTGACGCATCTCGTGGTGAAGCGACCTCCACTGTTCCACTTCCACGCGGGAGACTACGTGTTCGTGAACATTCCTGCCATCGCTACCTATGAGTGGCATCCCTTTACTATCAGCAGTGCGCCGGAGCAGGAAGGTTAGTACTGAATTACTATCACACTAATATTATAACGGCGAAAGTTCGTGAGTGTGTGAGTGGGTAGGTATGTTTGTTACTTCTTCACGCAAAAACTTCTGAACGGATTTGGGTAAAATTTGATACATAGATAGTTTATAACCTGGATTAGCACATAGGATAGTTTTTATCCCGATTTTATCTTCCCGTGGGATAATTTTCGAGTTGCAGCAGGTGAGGCCGCTGGCAATAGCTAGTTGTATATATATTGGCCTGTGCTATCCCACTGCTGGGCAAAAGCCTCTCCAGGCCCGGATAATAAATCTCACGTAATGTTAAGTATGAAGTGGGATGTCTGTCGTATGCTCAACGAACTGTGGGCTAAAATAACCATGTTGTGGAGCCCTGACACAGCGAGAAGACCACGAGGTAGACCTAGCAGGAGCTAGGTCGAACTGGACAGAACCAACGACTAGTGATCCGTATATTGAAACAGAAACTAAAAAAAAAGTATTAATTTCAAACTAGCTGTGCCCCGCAGTTTATTGGGGAAAATAAGTAGCCTATGTGTTAATCCGGGGTGTTACCTAACTGCATACCAAATTTTATTAAAATCGCTCCAGCCTTAAAGACGTGATGGAGAAGTAACAAACTTACACACTCACAAACTTTCGCCTTTATAATATTAGTGTGTTAGTCTAATATAGACTTTTTTACAATGCCAAAAATAGTAACCCATCCTTCTTTTGGGGCTTCCCAAAGTCAGGTAAAAAGATGAAGCTACAAAACATGAGGCATAATGATTGTTAAAGTACTGTAGAAATTAATTAATTCTTACCTTCTTCAGCTACTAATTCATTTAGCCCAAACTCAAACAAGCTCTGTTTATATCACAGACTACATCTGGCTCCACATCCGCGGTGTGGGCGAGTGGACCAACAGACTGTACTCTTACTTCGAGAGGGAACAGGCGAGGTTGCATGGAGAAGAGCTGCCGGCTATTGAGACTGGACATGAGTAAGTTACATGCCTGTCTGTTTTGCATTACTGTTTGTCTTTATACCCACGTGTTCTATATTATATTTTTATCCGACTACGGCGAAGCCAAAAGGAAGGGTAATGATTTTGGCAGTTTATGTATGTATGTTCCACCGTAGCGCCTAAAATACTGAACGGATTTTATTAAATGAGGTGTCAATAGATTCGTAAGAATAGCCCGGGTGACATAGGCTTTTTACATATTATTTTTATAAATTCTTTTTATGACGGAATTTGAATGTTAAAAACTTACCTCAAAAAATATTAAATTAAGATAATCATAACATGTTTGGTATCAAATGAAAGGTCTTGGCGAACAAAAACCAATATTTTATTCGTAGTCGGGTTTTAGATTTTTAAACTTGTTGTCTACATGCTTTAAGTTTAAAGGGTGAAAAGAACCTTCCATAATAATATATTCCAGCGACAGAATTTTTTCATCGATCATTAGAAAAAAACTATTGAAAAATTGTTTGATGCCTGTACATTTTACAACCCTCATTGCTACTCTGTGCTTTGGCAACTGAAGGTAGAACGACAAAAATCTCATACTGTTGACCTACCAAATATCGGGGTAACCTGTCATATGCGGTATAGTGGTGGCCAGCGAGAGTGCTGTACATGAGGTCCTAGGTGCAAATCTCAGATTGGGCAAAGTGTTATTGAGTTTTGTGTCTCGTTGATGTCAATAGGCTCGTCCCCTATTACATGGGGCTTTAATCATAACTGGCGATAGGTGGGTCTACTAATAGGTATATCTCTACTTAACCCTGTGGGGATTACAGACGTGATGTAATGTAAAATCCCCTCGTGCCTTATTCATTCTCTTCACCATCGCTTATTTCATTTTTTTTTTGCAGGAAACTAGCGCGCTCAATGTCCAGTCAGAGTAAGAAGTCTCGCAAGAGTTCAGTCGCGAGCGGTAAGAAGCGTTCAGTTGACTTCTCTCCGAGGAGTTACTCCAACGACGCCTATGTAGGGGACGATGGGAATGGAGATATTAAACAGATTGAAGGTATGTATAGTACTTAAGGTTCAGTTTATTGGATTCTGTACGTGGTCTTAGGTTATAACGGGGACTGGTAAATGTGGTGATACTTAGCCAGACGGAGAACGCACATAAGAAGCCTCTGTCCAGCAGTGGGGGTCTTTTGGCTGAAATGATAACAATAATAAAAACATGATCAATGATCATTGTGAATTCTGTCTGTGGAGTATTGTTAGATCTTATTCTGTTCTTGTAGTGTAAACGCATGCCCTAACCTGGGTACTTAGATTTATTTTTGAGTTCTTTCTTCCTTCATTATCATGATCAGTGGTTTAATCTGAGAAAAGTAGTGTTTTATCAGTTCATCATCAGTATCAGTTTTATCATCCAATACAAAGTTTTACCTAAATTACTTAAATATCTAACCAGCCTACTAAAATCCCGTACATTGGGTTTATGTGTAGACGGCTTGAGTTGCTTATCGCACTTAATGGTATATTTTATGCATTAGCCTGTGTTCTATTCATAGTCACATCCTTGTAACTTTAGCTTACCTAGTACTACCTTCCCTCAATGTGACAAATGTTTGTTAGTTGAGCGACCCGCCCCCGCTTCGCATGGGTGGAATGTGTTATATATAAACCTTCCTCTTGAATCACTTTATCTATTTAAAAACCCGCATCAAAATCCGTTGCGTGGTTTTAAAGATCTAAGCATACATAGGGACAGACAGCGGGAAGCGACTTTGTTTTATACTATGACGTAGTGATAGCGGTACTCCGACTTATACTTTATTCTAATTTTCAGCCTTTCTATAAAAATGTTCAGTCCTTCTTCGTAATTTTCAGCTTCAGCACCGCGCTCCCCCACAAAGACAACATTCGCCCCTTCCCTCCTGCTCGCTCCGCCGCGAACTTTGGAGAAGTCGCGCTCCATGCCCGACGTGCAGAAGAACGTCAAGAAACGACAGCGGCTCATAGCGTGAGTAATTATATAGTCTGAGGCTTTTGACAATTTAGAATACTGTCCATAAGATGCAGCGACCAAACACGTTTGTATACAACTATATTATTATGACATAATATCGAGACGAGAGATTAAAGTCATCACACAAAGTTGTACAAACGTGTAACCAAAGTTACAATGTTATTCATATTGGGTGTCGAGATACACTGTTAGATTTTGACACATCTATTACAGGATTTTTCTTGTTCTTGGAGCTACTGCAGGAAATAACTAACGATAGATTTGGCTAAGGCCGTGCCATAAGTCAGTCAGTCAGTCAACTAACAAAAGTCAAGCGACAGTTACTTGTCGTTCATTGCAAGTCACATCGCCACTGCCGGGGCTGGGAAAAGAGTCAATGCGGCAATGGGACGTACAGAGCTTAAGAAGGAATATGGATGGGTTTTTGTCATGATGGGTTTTCAACATAGTCTGACAATACCTTTCACTTTGTGCAGAGAGTGAGGCTGAGGAGTCATTTGATGATTTAGTTTGGTTGTAACAAGGCATTGCACAAAATGTTTGGGTCTATAAATCATTCTCACGTTACTCTTTCTTCAATCTTTCCAGTCTCCGTGACTTCATGCGCTCTGAATCCGAGAGACAGCTGGACGAGAGCTCGATGTTGAGCGCGCGCAAGACGTTCAGCCTCGCGTGCAAGATCCCGCAGAACAGATCTCTGGCTCACAGCTTCCGGTACATGCGCACTAAACCTACCATCATTGCGTTCAAGACGCCCAGCTTTGATGATAGGAGGAGGAGCAATGATAGCATACTGACGCTTGGTAAGTCAATAATAAACTGTACAATAATGAGATTTCATACATTTTTATTGTTCTAGAGCATTAAAGACTCGCTTTGTACTGAGTTTTTAGTGTGATTGTGATGAAATTAAAGCATAGGTAGTTGGAAGAAAAAGGTTTTTTTTAGGGCTAGCCCACCACATTTATCAGACAAACCACTGCAACTTCTGAAAGCCAGAATTTAATGAACAGTGGCAACCACAAGAAAAGCAGCTAGACAATGAAGCCCGACGAAGTCCCAGAGATTGAACTGTCTTGGATCCCGAACGAAAATAATCAGTAAAATACATACTCTCGAAAAACATAACCCTCCTTCTGCCGCAGTCGGGTAATAATGGCGAAAGAATGAGCAGTGGTGGCCCAGTGATTTACGAACAGTTGGTCGTGGGTTCAAACCCAGGCAGGCGTATCACTTTGTGTAATTTATTTCATCACCACTGCTCTCAAAACGGTGAAGGAAAACATCGTGAGGTAACCGGCATAGCTTAGAACCAAAAAATTCGAAGACACGCGACATCTACTGCACCGCACTGGGCCCACGTGGTGGATTATAGCCCATCCCTCTCCTAGCGAGGAGGCCTGAGTCCCTGCAGTGGGAACATTATAGGCTGATGATGACGATGAATGGCGAAGGAGTAGATAAAACAGGCTTACTTTCTATAACACAGTCATCATCAGCCTAATCTTGTCCCAGCTATGTTGGGGTCAGCTTCTAGACTAAGTGAATGCAGCTGAAGACCAGTATTTTACAAGGAGCATCTGTATGTCTGACTTACAATCCAGTTTCTGGAAAACACGACAACATGCAGTAAGTCTGGTGGTCAGATTTTGGGCTACAAACTGACTGTAAGCTTAATTGGTTTATAACCGTTAATTGATATACCACATCCTTGGATTCATAATTGAAACATGTTAAGTACAAGTTCATACGACCCCAATCTATACGTATTTAAGTCGCGAATGACTAGGCTTTTTTTGGGTTAACTCGTTCCATTGTCGACCTCATTGTCTTCAAGACTTCTTCAAAAAATTCTCACTTCGATTCTTATTTTCCAGCGCGTCGTCGTTTATCAAAAAGTCTGTCACCAGACAGAGACGTGGAGTCTGTTCCTGAGAAGATCATGGAGGTAGAGAACGATGGCTCAGAGGTTACGGATGACTTCGAAGCAAACTACCCTATTGGGAAGCCGTTGGAGGTACGTATCCTACTCAGCTGAAATTCATTCTAGTGTCTCATAACTATTGAGAAGTCGACTGTTTTATGAGGACATTCCTGCAGATTGCGATCGAGTATCATCTATATGGAACTTTCTCGGGTTTTTGTAACTGTCTTTGAATTTTAATGCCTACTTACTACATCCAAGATTGTTTTTTTCTCCTAACTTCTTCTTTGTCTTAGTGTGTGATGGCAAATAAATATTTAAAAAAAATTATTCTACGTATTGATACAGTCATCAGATCAACTTAAAAGTACCTTTGACTCCTTGAATTGGCACTGTTAAGAGAAGGCGGGACCAGTTACTTTTGGATCGACCGACTACATAACAAGATATTCATCATCTGCCTAGCTTTTTCCCAACTATATTGGGGTCGGCTTCTAGACTAACTGGGTGCAGCTGAATGCCAGTATTTTACATGGAGCAACTGCTTATCATACCTCCACAACCCAGTTAATACTGGGTGATACGATACCATTTGGTAAGACTGTTGATGACAAGGTCATCATTTTCATCATCATTTCAGCGAAAAGACGTCCACTGTTGGCCATAGGCCTCGTCCAAGTGACCGATCTCGCATCCAGCGGATCCCTGCTCACTTAAAGCTAAGGGCAAGCCTTAGAGGCACTATGGCGCGACGACTACGACCATGACTACGACGCACCATTTTGGAAATATAGAGCATTCTAGATGAAACGAAGTAAAATTCGTAGGACCATAACTCTGAAACGGTGCGTCGTAGGACCATGGTTCTCAGAACCTAAATAATTTTTATGGTCAAGGTCAACCCGAAACAAAAAAAAAAGAGGAATTAAAAAAAAAAAACAGGAAAATGTAGTCCCAAAAATTTTTATTAACAATTTTTTTTTTTTGTTAAAAAGTGCCCCTAAGCGTATACTCCAACTCCTAAAAATCCGCCCCTAAGACGACCCACTGACCGTGTCGCATGTTACCAGATCTACCTGGACGGTCCGTACGGCGCGGCGTCCTCCCACATATTCGTGGCGCAGCACGCGGCGCTGGTCGCGGCCGGCATCGGCGTCACGCCCTTCGCCTCCATCCTGCAGGCTGTCACCTACCGGTACTGGGCTGCACGACACGACTGTCCCAACTGTGGACACACCTGGGCTGATGATATGCCTAGACATAATATGAATTTGAAAAAGGTGAGTCTTTTTAGGTGTTATTAATATGTATTTGGCTAATGGTAATGTAGTGATTGTGACCATCGAACTCGAATTCTAACCCAAGACAGGTTACTCTGATTTCTTGGATTCATGTGGATATTGTATAGGCATCACAAGGAAACCAGGATCTCAGGGTCGTCCGAGACAGATTTCTAAATGACATCTAATACCCAGTCAGATGACTATGGGTAGATTTCATCAAACATTACTTGTATTCTTCGAGTAAATACCATCACGTTGTACAAGTAGAGTACAGTACAAGTCACGCCACGGTATCTCTAAGCAATAATTTCTTAAACTACCTCTCTTGTCAGTTATAATTTTGTCGCTTAAGCATATCGATACTGGACCAGTCCAGTAGCCAGTGCGACCAGACGTGTGTTGAACTCTCTAAAACAATTAGCTTAAAACAAATACCTGTCACCCCAGTTTGAACTTTAAAATTGTTAAGTGAAAGTGCTAATAACCGTGTGCAGAAAAGACTATTTTGTTACTACTCAAGTGCGATAGCTCTCGCAGCGCCGCGGTGCGCGGCCAAGAAGCGGCTCCCTTCACCCCCTCGAGTAAACGAGACGGAACTATATTTTTTATCCCGCTCGAACTCCGTGACTCCGCTGCAGCAACGAACAAGTACAAGTAATTTTCAACCTTCGCATACTTGTTTTACTACTCCTAATAATGAGTGTGGTGAGGCGATCGCCTAACGAAAAACCTAACACACCAATGGCGGTACCTGCAACAGCATCGTCATCGTACCCGGATTTGCGGAAACTAGACGAGAATGACGAACTGCAATCGATTACCATACGCAAAAGAAAAAGACCTGAGCAGGAATTTAAAGAGGAGATCACCAAAATCCATACTGAGATAAATACAATGAATACTCACTTTACGGAAATAATTACTAGCTTTCGTAAAGACATCTTTGCCTCCTTAGAAAAATTTTCAAAAGCTCAATCAGACAATATGTCACAAATTCGGCAAGACTTGAGTGACCTCAAAACAGACCTATCGAGCATTAATCAACGTGCGGACCAGCTAACAACGGAACAACAAATACTAAAGTCCGATTTATCACAGCTAGCATCTAAAAGTGACATAACCGAGCAAAAGCTAAATCAGATCGAATCCCAAATGTCGACCCTTAATACAGAACCAACCTCCACGCTCAAACAAGAAGAACTACTTCACGAAATGCGCGAACGGTACGACCGACAAAAAAATATAATCATAGCGGGAATTCTAGAACTAGAGGACGCAAACAAAGCAGATCAAGAATATCTCGAAAAACGAGAAATACAAAAAATACTACAACCTCTGTACGGCGACAACCACTGCCCTAACATCACCAAATGCCTGCGCCTCGGTAAATATAATGCCGATAAAAACAGACTCATCAAAATAAGCCTGGAATCCCACGAAATAGCTCAACACATATTACGCAACAAGGAAAAGCTGTCAAAATCAAATATAAAGCTATTCTCAGACCAAACACCCAACCAACAAAAATACCTAAATGAATTAAGAACAGAACTACAGCGCCGCCAAGAAAATGGTGACACCAACTTAATCATAAAATACGTTAAAGGAATACCTAAAATTGTGAACATACCTTCAAAAAACTAATATCCACTGCGACCTCAATAGTCAACTATCCAAACCCTAACAAAACAACGTACCAAGCAATACACAACTACCCACAACTTAACACCGATGCGCAAGCCCTTAAATTCCTATATATCAACATACGAAGCTTATCAAAGCAAGGAAAAATGGATGAACTACAATGCATTTTGAAAAGCATACCCCACGTAATTCACCTGATTCTACTAAGCGAAACATGGATCAAATCCCACTCTGAAGGCTCGTCACTATTCATACCAAACTACACTCATCACTACAATTATCGCACTGATCGACGCGGCGGAGGAGCATCGATCTTCGTCCACAATGACCTTGAACACAAAGTTGTTCAAGAAAACTACATTGATGGGAACAATTACCTCTGGATTTTCCTGGAAAAGTATGCGTTGGACGTCGGCGTCATCTACAAACCTCCAGATACGAACAATAAAAACTTTATAGATTACTATTCTTCACAACTTCAACTAAAGCGACGATGCATTACCTTCGGCGACTTCAACCTCGACTTACTCAAACCGGACCGGACTACGACAACCTACACAAATATGATCAAAGAAACTGGCTACAAAATCCTAAACAAAACAAACAAGAAATACGCCACTCGGACTACCGATACCACTAATACAATATTAGACCACGTCTGCTCAAACCTCGCCAATGATAACTTTCACATGGCTGTCATTGAGTCATCTTTATCTGACCACAACCATATATACCTGGAACTAAAGAAATTCAAACGACCACCAAAAAGAAGGCATTACTATACAGCTATTGACTACACAAAGCTATACAAAGATGTATCTAGCACCAACGACTTAACAACAAGCGACGACTATCATGCCCTAGACAGTTTCATAAAGGATAAAGTGAAGACAAATACGAAAAAGAAATCAAAAATTCTAAACCTACCCAGAGACGATTGGATCAACAGGAAAATTACGAGGGAAATCGACAAGAGAAATGTACTATGGAGAAAATCTAAAAGCGATCCAAACAATAACGACTTAAAAACCAAGTTTATAACAAAGAGAAATGAAGTACACCATTTTATGAAGCAAGAAAAACGCCAGTATTTTTTCAATAAATTCTCTAACTGCAAATCAAATCCAAAGAAGATGTGGTCCTTAATTAATTATCTATCTAATAATAATCCGGTCACTGCCCCCAACATACCTAAGTTAAACGTAAACAACAAAACCATTAACGACCCTAACGAAGTATGCGAAACTTTCAATACCTTCTTTGCGTCCGTAGGGAAGCTCCTAGCTAATCAAATACCACAAAAATTTCACAACAACCTAACATACACAACATTAAACAATAACCAAAACTCAAATCAATTAGATACCCTCACGCCTTGTACTAGTACCGAAATAATAAAAATAATAGATAATTTGGATCCGTGCTGTAGTTCGGGAATTGATGGAATCACCACTAAAACTATCAAATGCCTAAAAAACCTAATAGCGGACAACCTAGCAAATTGTATCAATAACTGTTTCAAGAGTGGCTCATTTCCAAATACCCTCAAAATTGCGAAAGTCAACCCTATACACAAATCCGGCCCAAAATCAGACCCTGGGAATTATCGACCCATATCAGTATTACCGGTAATATCAAAAATATTTGAACGACTTATTTACACAAGACTAGAAAAATACCTTAACGACATCAATTATATATATGAGCGACAGTTCGGTTTTCGACCCAAATCAAACACCCTGTGCGCCACAATCGATTTGGTCACGAGCATTAAAACAAACATTGACAAAAAAAACATTGCGCTAGGAATTTTCATTGACCTAAAAAAAGCTTTCGACACTGTGTCCCATAAAATCTTATTATTAAAGCTAAAAGGCATTGGAATCACCGGAGAAATGTATAATATCCTCTCTTCATACCTAGAAAATAGAAAACAAATAGTCAAAATGGGAAATGCGATGAGTGGAGAATCTCCCATTGAATTCGGTGTTCCCCAGGGATCTTTGCTCTCCACACTCCTTTTTGCTATTTACATAAATAATATTAGAGACCTAGGTTTAACCGGACAACTGACTTTGTACGCCGATGATACTTGCCTTTTCTACTTCGGTACCAGCATAAACACCATCGTGGCTGACGCTCAAAAAGACTTGGATACTTTGTATAACTGGTTTAGCTCCAATTTACTAACTATAAACGCAACAAAAACATCGTACATGATATTCACGGCTAAAAATAAAAAAATCCCTGACTATCCAGCTTTACACATAAACAACACTAAAATCAACAAAAGTAACTGTGAAAAATACCTGGGACTTAGATTGGACAACAAACTCAATTGGCAAGCACACACTGATTACATAATATCTAAAATAACATCGCTAATGGGGTCAATGCGCGGGTACATCAATAACATTCCAAAAAAAATCCGTTTCAATATTTACAACTCATTAGTTCGCTCACACATAAATTATCTTATCGAAATCTGGGGATGCGCCACACAATCTACAATTAAAGACCTACAAATAGCACAAAATAAAATAATTAAGCTTTTATTCAACTACGATTATCACACACCCACATCTGAACTATACAAAAACACCAAACTAATGAGTATTCATCAACTCTATACATTCAATTCTTGCATTCTCATTAGAAAAATCCTAACCAAAACCATACACACACAGCTATCATTCAACACAAAAACATCCAAATACAGTCAAAGAAACCCTAACCAAATACAGACACGCCCCCCGCGGACGCAATATGGCAGGAAAAATATAAAGTACGAAGGTGTTCAACTTTATAATAATCTACCGGCAGATATCAGGAACACATCTTCTTTTAACGTATTCAAAAATAAACTCAAGCAGTACTTCATTGACAACACAAAATTACTAGCCTAGCATTATATACCTTAACAAACCAACATAATTATCAGCATCGTACCTACTTACATTATATAAATAACAATAAGATCATTTACTTCAAATTCATCCTAAGATCACATCTATGTATTTTTCGTTAGTAGAATTGCAAGCCATAAAAGATTTCCAAGTCCACGTAATATCATACTACAACTCAGCTGTAGAAAACAATCTACAAAAGAATCTGTGTATAATCATGTTGACTCAAACCAGTTTTCTAATGAGCGACCCAATAGCAAGCACTTACTTACAAGTTATGGGTAGATGATAAAAACTAAAATGATTAGGTGCAAAATATTTTTCATATATACCCACATCGTAATATTTGTTTGTAGTGATTGGGCATTGTTGTTTATAGTAAAATGTATCTCTGAACTGTTAGCTACTGGACTAAATGTTACCATATTATGTATTTATTCGTTAAGTGAACAATGTATGTTCTTTTAGAATAAATAAAGAATCTTTAAACCCAAATATGAAATAACGTAAGGGACAAAACTAAGGTTTTCAGGAGAGCAAAAATAAGATATTTTTTCTACAAAACTGGCAATAATTTTTTAACTATATGTTTTATGTAAAAAGTGTCTAGGACAAAGTTTCTTAGATTTCTTCATTCTTTGAAGCTAAGATAGTAAAAAATCAATAAAGCCTACAGTTTCAAAGATAGCATGTCCCTTACGTTAAATAATAATGAATACGAGGGATATACGTTTACAAAATTTTAGATATAAATAAACGGCATTGATGTATGGGACACTTTAGGAAATAAACATTTAGAGTTTTTCAAAGTAAAGGTCTCATAATGGTACACTCTATAATGTTAATGCTTATAAAAAAATGAATTTTATACATTCGTGACCTACTATGCCTGCACCATACAGTTTTAAACTACTTGCTGACTCATAGGGATAAAATAAAACGAATAAAATAGATCAAAACTTTTATTTGTACGCTCAGGGAGGCACTTCGGTATCACCGGGTGCCGCCGGCCTACCTTCGTCGTGTAGTCGGGGACTACTTGAACGACAGGACGGTCATCTATCCTGGTCAAAACGGACAATGGAACCGGCGAGAGAAGTCGTGCGGTGTTCCACAGGGTTCGGTTCTGGGGCCGCCCCTGTGGAACATCGTTTACGACTGGGTGCTGCGTGCCGACCTCCCTGACGGCGTCAGCGTCGTCTGCTACGCGGACGATACGCTGGTGCTGGCACGGGGGGAATCGCACGAGGCGGCGGCCACGAAAATGACACGCGGGGTTGAAACAGTCGTGGAGAGGATCCGGTAGCTGGGTCTCGAGGTGGCACTTCACAATTCCGAGGCCATGTGCTTCTATGGGCGTGGGAATGTGCCACCGTCTGGATCCGAGCTATCGGTGGGAGGGGTTTCCATCGGCATCGAGTGTACTTTAAAGTACCTCGGACTCGTCCTCGACAGGCGGTGGAACTTCGTGGAGTAATTCCGACGTTTAGCTCCCAGACTGGAGCGGGCCGCGGCTGCCTTTAGGTGGCTCAATTGCCCAATCTGGGGGGGCCAAACGCCTCCTGCCGTAGGCTGTATGCGGGGATCGTGCGGTCCATGGCCCTTTACGGGGCCCCGGTGTGGGCACGTGCCGTGAGGAAGCGGGCCGTCCACTACCAGAACGCGCCTCAAAAGGTCATGGCCGTAAGGCTAGTTCGCGGGTACCGCACGATCTCCTGCGACGTGGCGAATCTCCTTGCCAGATTGCCGCCCTGGGATCTGGAGGCGATAGTCCTCGCGCGTCTGCATGAGTGGCGCGCGGAGGCGCTACACCGGGGGGTCACTCTGATGCCGCGGCACATTGCTGCGCGGCGGACAGACCTCCGGTGCGATCTCATGGCGGCATGGAGACAGCGACTGTCGCAACCCCGTGCAGGGCACGCCACGATAGTGGCGGTAAGTCCCCTCTTTGAGGAGTGGCTAGAGAGGAGCCACGGCGCCCTCACCTTCCGTCTGATGCAGGTCCTCACCGGACACGGGTGTTTCGGAAGGTACCTGTACCGAATCAGTCGGGAGGAAACGCCCGGATGCTTCCACTGCGAGGATCGACCGGAGGACACGGTGGAGCACACTGTGGAGTTGTGCCCTGCTTGGGCGGAGCCCCGCCGGGTTATCGTAGCGGCGATCGGCGGCGGCGACCTCTCGCGCCCGGCCCTGGTACAAGCCATGGTCCGGGGCGAGGAGGAATGGGACGCCGTTGCCTCCTTCTGCGAAGCAGTGATGCTAGCGAAGGAGGTGGCGGAACGAGAGAGGGAGAGAACCTTTCAACGTCCCAGGCGCCGCGGAAGGCGCTCCGGGCGTCGGGGGCCACGTGATGGCTTCCGGCCACCGTAGACGCGGGCCTGTGGACGGTGAGTAATGGGCTAGCTCGCCGTCCGGCCGTCGTCATGACGGCAACAGACCGTGTCGGCGGCGCCAGAGTGTTCCACGCGCGGCTCAAAGAGTTGTCAGCAAGGAGGGGCCCGCAAGGGCCAACGCCCATCGGGGCCGCGGATTATAGAACGAGATGACGTGGCCTCGGCGCAAGGGCAAAGAAGGAAAATGGGTTCGAGTTTTAGTCAGTAGAAGTCTGACACTCCCGTTCGCTCTGCCCAAGAGCGGGGGGGGGGGGGTCATTTGATGATTTTCCACCCACCAAACAAAAAAAAGGGTCAATATAATTATGATAGTTTAGTCACAATTTAATGTAAGGGACAATGGTATTTGTACCTTCTCAGGGAACACTAATGTATGAGACAATAAATAAAACATCTCAAATTATGGAATAACTTATGTGACATGTTGTAAAATGTACTCGATTTTGATTTAATGTAAATCATTTCATTTCATTTCATTTATTCAATAACAATTTACATTGTATCTGAATGTGTTACAAAAAACAAAAGTAATTACAAAAAAAGAACATAAGAGACAGTAAATACCAAATACTGTGAGTAAATATGTGATGTAAAGGACATTTTTTTCAAGATATCGAGATTTTAAATATACCAATCGATAGAGCAAAAAAATCTGAAACCAACGATATATATAACTCATTTTCGACAAAATGTCCCTTACGTTATTTCATATTTCCAGTATCGATATTGCTCATGAGCAAGCGATAGCCCAAAAATGCAACCTTATAACTTTCTCACTCTCATTCTCAGGTGGACTTCTTCTGGATAAACCGTGAGCAGCGTTCGTTCGAGTGGTTCGTGTCTCTCCTGTCTCAGCTGGAGATAGAACAGGCCGAGTTGGGAGGATCCTTCGACCGGTTCCTGGATATGCACATGTATATAACCAGTGCGCTGCAGAAGTCAGATATGAAGGCTGTTGGACTGCAGCTGGCCTTGGACTTGTTGCATGAGAAGGTGGGTCACTTGTTTTTTGAATACTAAAAAGATTATCGCCACAGGATGGCCTTTATTAGAAGTTTGACAACTTGACTGCTTTGCTGCTTGACCGGTTTGAATCGTGTTAGTGGTTTAGCATAATTAGGATTGGGCGCCAGAATATAGCAGTTTGTTGTGACCATGGTATGACAGCGCCTCCTCTATCATGATCTGCTGTCAGAAGACAGTCACCACGTAAACATACATAGATGTGTCGCTCTGCTAGAGTGACAGTTGTCGGACAGTGTCTTTTGAGATTTCAATTTATCGCAGTCCTTTGAAAAACAAATCTATCTCGATCCCAATAATTTCTTAATTACCGAGTTGCCAGGTTTCCGCATCATGCGCTCTCTTTTTAGGCATGGTTGACACAGTCAACAAGTGGGATAAGCAATATTTTTTTTTTTACTTTTCAACATTTTTTGACGCAAAAGTTTAACAAATTTTCAGGAAAAACGCGATCTCATTACCGGCTTGAAGACCAGAACAAACGCAGGTCGTCCGAACTGGGACAAAGTGTTCAAACAACTGCAGGAACAGAACAAAGGCAAGGTGACCGTCTTCTACTGCGGACCACCACAGCTCGCCAAGATCCTGAGGGTCAAATGCGACCAGTTCGGCTTCGGGTTTAGGAAGGAGGTCTTCTAGTGGATGAAGAAACTTGTTTTCTGAATTTTCAACTTTTGGGGCTTAGTCGAAGTTTGGATATTACCAACCGTTGTTATGCATTTTTATTCAGTTGAAAGACTTTCGATGCTAAACTGTAAGGCTTTCCCAAAGATCATCTCGTGGTTCATCATCGTTTTATCCCTGCCTGCGTCGGTTTTTCCGAGTTCATATAACCATAATCTGTTTAAGTCGCGAGTAAACAGGCTTCTACTGGGTAAGCTCGTTCCATCGTCGACATCATCTCTGCTCTTAGGGCAAGATTGAAGTCAAGAGCAAGCCCATTTATATATAAAAAAAAAACCAATGGGTTCCTGTGACTTTTAAACTTTTGGGGAGCTTACTGTAGCCAGACTTTTCTGGATAGTGGTCACTTCCTCTTTTTTGACCGTAAGGGGCCAAAACGCGGGAAAAAAAATTAAATTGCTGGAAAGTAATAATATTACAAAAATATTATTGTTATAATATTTAGAATACTCAAAAATATAAAACTCATTTTATCCATGACAAATATTACTAAAGTATAACAGAAAAAAGTCCATTATCGATTTTAGTTTAGATTATTAATAATTTTTGAAAATTTTATTTAAATAATAATAATGTAATTGTTCAATGTAATAATTCAATGAACTTAACGGTCCATATCCGTAAAACTATGTAGATATTATTTTATAAGTAAAAAGTTTTTAAAAATAAATTTTATTTTTACCAGGCCATACTAAAATGACTTTTTTGTCTACTTGGCAAATGGCTTTGTTTGTTTTATATTATTTTCGTAATTATTTTAAAGATTCACGTAATCCATGATCAAATCAAAATACTAACATATCCGTTAAACAAGCTTATTAAGATTGTTCCAAAATCACCTACAAAACAATTTTGTTTAAAAAGAACCAATAACTAAAAATATTTATTTTATTTACTATCATCAAAAAATCTGGGACTTTTTTGATAAAATTATTTTGTTATTTCGACTTGGCTGGGTTACGCTACCATGCCCCCAAATAAATTAATAGAGACAATAAGTACTTATAAGTTACCTACTAAAGTGATGTTAGTTGTAAAAAAAAAAAATGAGACAATAATTATTATAATTAATAAGAATAAATTACAATAATTACGTATAGTTACCACATTGTTAGTCATCGTATTGAAAATATTTCGAAATTTTTGTTACCTAATACAATTTATGAAACGTAATGTTTTTTTTTTGTATCCCAAAACAAATCATCCACTAAGTATACCCAATCATATTTTTGTTTGTGACGGCCTACCTATTGCGTAACATGCTTTATTAGCAATACTTAACTCTCTGTGTCTGGTTTATGTATTAGGAGGCAACGTAGTCCATATACGGAGGAAGTACCTTATTCGGGCTCAAACACATAAACACGTTACGACGACGCAACGTGCCACGTTGCACGGCACATCGTCATTTTATTCTTTATCCGTCTTCTTAATATTAGCAGGAGGAGAACACCGTCTGGTGTGGTCCATTTCTCGATAATGCACCACCGCCAATACGACGTCGTTCAACGTGGCACGTTGCGTCGTCGTAACGTGTTTATGTGTTTGAGCCCATATTCGAAGACCCGTAAATGATTTGGTCAAGAATCCTCCACAGCTAACAAATCGAAGAAAAAAGAAACAATAGTAGATTATTGCATCGAGCACAAAGTAATTTATTATTGCACCGAGTGCCTGATTTAGAGCCTGAGCGTTAGCGAGGGCTCTAATCTAACAGGCACGAGGGCAATATAAATTACTTAAGGCGAGGTGCATAATCTACTTTTCTTTCAACTATTACATAAAGGAATAGTAGATAAAAGAAACTCATATCAAACAGTTAAAAGATTTTCTATACTTAACACTGTCGTCTTCATTTAGAATGTTTTCCGGAGTTAATGTGTCGCTAAATGATTCCATTTTAATTCGAAGCCGAAGCACTCAAAATCAGATAGTATCACACTTTATCGTTTCCAAAAACATTGTCAAGCAAAATTAACAAAGTTCCCCAAAAGTTCCCGCCAAATTACTTTTTTAAATTTCTTTCATTTTATAGTAACTAGTTAGCAACAATCATTTTTTAAATTTGGAACAAGTAGTAGGATAGAAACGAATAATACTTATGTAAAAAAAAAAGTATTGATATCGGCTGGCTGAATAGAGCTAATCCATTGAGATTGGCATCGGTGCGATTAAAAAAAATAAACTGTGCAATAATGAAATTTCATACATTTTTATTGCTCTAGAGCACTAAAGACTCGCTTTGTGCTGAGTTTTTAGTGTGATTATGATGAAATTAAAGCATAGTTGGAAGAAAAATTAATTAATAATAAAACCTCATTATAAGACTTTTATTTCACAAAAAGGCGAACTGCAGTAAAACAATAGTATAGTTAGCCAGCAGGTACAAGAGACTGAGCTGTAGCGCCGCGTCTACGTAGAACAGACCGCACACACGCAACTTGCTGAACGATACCCGCTGTAACCGCAACACGTTCTTGCATAGTTTCCTCTCATAATCTGCAAGCAATCTTACCATTATTAAAGTATGTTACAACAGCCCACTGATAGCGCGCCACACTAGACAGCCAACCCGCCATAGCCAAGCTACCATAGCCGGGCCACCATAGCCAAGCCACTCTAGCCGGCCCAATGACAGCCGAGCCATGCCACCGCCATGTCTACCGGACGTCTCCGGTGGGGATAAAGCTTTATAATGCCCTGCAAGCTCATTTTCGCGGTCTTGTCGCACTCGATTGTAATAGTTGTAAGGGGAAGCTCTGCCCGAATAAAGTTATAAATCAGTTCCTGTCTATTTTTTACCACTGTCTTTACAAGTACGAGAAATTGTGTGGATGAATGGATAGATGGAGTGACTTGACCCACTGCTGAGTATCTATGCTGCTGAGTACAGGCCTCTCTTTGCCTGTGCAAAGTTCCACGTTCTTGTACCAGTTTTCATCTTCATGGCTATTATGATTTAATTAAGAGCGTATGGTACCTCAAACGCGAGTTTTATAATGCGTAAAAGTATATGATTTACTGCAGTAATCAACATCAGAAAAATATATGATATTCTTCAGGATATATGCCAGTGCCATAGTGTTGTGAAAACATAATACAACTAACTTTGCTCGATAGAAAAAAATCGCGAAGATACCTCTAAAATTTCTTTTAACGAGTAAAAACCATACTAAAATACATGTCATCGTTCTGATTTTTTACCAAATAATTCTACAAGCAACAAAGTCATAGTATTTTACTTTTTTAGTCCAATCAATAGTTTTTTTGTAAATCCCAAAATACCACTAATTTCGCACTATTCGGCCGCAGCGAAAGACGTAACAACCGCTTTGTAGTGCAAGCTGATTAGAACTTTATTCTAACAGTATTTCAAGCGAAGTTTGAACCACCACAAATAGGGTTGCTAATCTGAGGTAGCATACGCTCTTAACAGTTGTGCGGCTTAATTGTTTAGGGTTAGAAAAGGTGTAGTATATAGCCCGGTGGTCATTACCGGTCGAATCGACAGAGGTTAGCAACTCACAATCGACCATATTTGCTTACCGATACGGCTGTACTAAGTGCTTCGTGAGCTCAGTGCATAATGGACAGCAACCATGTGCATTCAATCCCATTATTTTAACGATAGCTTAGTTACCTACATAAACCCTTTAAAGTGTCTCATTGAGTGCTTACCTTAGTAACTTAAGATTCTTATTAGATACCACTTAAATGCGTCCCCAACAAGCGTTAAAAAATTACCTGAGCAATTTGACTTCAAGATGAGTGCACAAGAGTCTCGAACGTTCTCCACAGCTACATAAAATGTCTCACATCGCTGCATGAACAATGTCTGGCACAATAGGTTCTTGCTCAACCAAGCTAACAACATCACCAAACCTAGAGCTGGCGCATGCTGTAACAGAATTAATGTTGAATCATCATCATCGCCAGCCAAAAGACCTCTCCCGTATAACGCCGTAACGAACGCAACCTGCCGCTGGAATCCACCGGTTGCTCGCGACTCTCAGGATGTCGTCGGTCCACCCGGTGGGAGCCCTACTAACGCTGCGTTCGTGGTCGCCACTAAAGAACCATTCTTCCCCATCTCTTGTCGGTTGTTTGAGCGATGTGGTCTGTCCATTGTCACTTCAACTAGCATAGTTGGGAAAAACTAGAGAGATTAATTAAATACCTACACTAAAGGGGATTATGACGTAACAGAAGTTCATACCACAAAGATAGTTAGAACGAGCAAGTTAAAGTAGTACTTTGAAATAATTGACAGGAAATATGGCGGCTAACAGGGAAAACTGTAAAAAGAAAGCATAATAATGTCCCTATCAAGAAGAAAAACAATACCTACTATATAAACGAATACTTACCATTTTGTGGTTCTTGACGCCTACCTTCAACATTTCAATGTTCACTTCAGTGTGAATCAAAGAATGCATAAATACTTCTACAATATAAAATAAAACCTGAAAATTGTTAGAAGAAATTATTTTGATTAAAAATGAAATGTATGCCGATATTATAAAGGTTTCAAGATTGTAAGTTTGGATGCTACCAAATTTAAGCTTTCAAGACACCAAAAAAACGTTCACTAATGAGAAGCAATATGCCAGATATATCTAAAATGTTTCTGTGAGATGATTTCCAATTCCAATAATTTTTTTCCAGTGAGTGACGAATTGACGATCCTTGGCCACTTCACCGGGTGCATCGTGGCCAGCCCACTCCTACTATGGCATGTATGTTTTAACTTCAGAATCAGTCACTTGAGTTATGGAGCGCAGGATGCTGTTTCTAACGTGATCTGATCGCTGGGCATCTATTATGCTGCGCTCCATCACCCGCTGGCAAATCTTGAGCTTGGACTTTTGTTGTTCAGTAACTGACCATCTTTGTGCATCGTAGGTTCTTTGTATTGTCTATTTTAGAAAGACACTGTCTGGCCCAAGTGTGTGTGCTCATCGACATTGCAACACAACATAAAGATAAGCCTAAGCCTTTGCCATGCGAGGGATTTCTATGTATAATATCATTGATGGATCAGTAGCTAGTTAGGTACTTACAAATGACTGAAAGCAAATTTTAAGGAGTTCATAACACTCCAATATATCTACATAAGCTTGAAACATTCTCTTGCTGAAACCTTCTCCACGTGTCCCTTCTATTTCAAAACAATTTATCACAAGTTTGTTCCATAACCCAAGTTTATCTTCAAGCAATGTTATGAGTCGATTGGAGTAAAGTATATTGAGATCGAAAACGATGAGAAGGTAATGGACAATTATATAATACCAAGGCAATGACAGCTTCATGTTAAAATAGAAGAAGAAAAGGAAATATGAACTAAGAACCAGGATAACCACAATCCAGTTCCAAGTGATGAATTGATTGAAACTGGTTTTATTATTCAAGAATCTATGCACTCTTTGAAACACTAAGATGAATTTAGTATTATTTTTGGAGTGAATGACGCCGATGACAAAATTCATAGCGAATCCGAAGGAGTAGAAGACACAATCAATAAAAGGAGTGGTACACATGAATTTCGTGAACCCAAAATGTGTTTTGTAAAGCAACAGCATACAAGTACGGAATATGTACAAAGAAATGAATATTAAAACCCCGATTAATGAAATTAAATTGAGAAAGAAACTGTTTGGGGTAATATAATTGTTTTTGATGCGATATTTAGGAGTAAACGAGATGAAATGTAACAGATTTAAAGGCCACAGCATTAATTGTATATCTTTGTCCACCAAATTGTTAAAAGCATAGAACGCGGAATTTTGTTGTTCGTTATTACGGAATCTTTCCATTTTAAATAGACCAATAGCTTAGCTTCCTCGTTGAGGACTGTTAAAATTAAGATATCAATATTTGATTGTAAGTGTATTGACATCATACATCAAATTCATTTTGATAATCAATGTGATGGATGGAATGTCTTACTACCAAGTGCTACTAAGACTACTAACTGTGCCCCGCGGCCTTCCTCGTGACTGTCATCACCATTCTCTTGCCCTTATCCAAATTCGTTTGAGGTCGGCAGTTCGGCACAGCATGTTAAGCAGGTCGAACAAGCTAATAAGTATACAGGGTAGAGATCTTTATAATTCTATAAAACTGAAAATATTGATTGTAGTTTTGTTTTATCAAGTGTTTCGGATTAAGCCAATGATGTCAAACGCCATATTGTTTGACATCAGTCTCTAACTGTATCTGTATAAGATTAAAAGTAAATACAAGTTAGCTGGCTGTATACTTATTAGCTTGTTCGACTGTACCAATATCTACTCGTCGTCTCATCAGTCACCCCCTTTAGACAGTCCATTCATTCTTTCTTTGGTGTATCGTTCATTTCCGCGTGAAATTATTGTAAAACTAATACTTACATAGTGAAATAGGATTTTGTTAACAATTTCAATGGTTTTTTGCACGGAACCCTAATTCGTTTACTCCATAAAACATCTGGCAATTTATAGTCCCCACAGAATCGGTCCAACTAATTAGGAGATTAGCCGTAAAAATCAGACAGACAAAAAGAAAAAAATATGTTATATTGGTCGTATATACTTTAATTACCCATTAAGTAAATAACTGTTAGTTTGAAATTACAAACAGAAACTTTAATTTTATTTATTAGGTAGTGTAAATTAATTTTAATCTAAATATTTGTTTGGATGGATGTTTGTTACTCTTTCAAGTAAAACCTACCTAATGGACTTTAATTTGGGACACAGATAGTTTATAACCTGGTTAAATGCACAGGGTAGGTACCTAGTTATTATCCCGGTAGGTACTAAGATCCCATGGGACAATAGGGTTATTATTATTAGCCTGTACTGTCCCACTGCAGGGCAAAGGCCTCCCTTCCCTCCTTCCACCTTTCGCGATCCAGTGCGATGATAGGCCAATCCTTTGAGAAGGAATCCAGCTCATCCCGCCATCTCCTTCTGGGCCTGCCGCGTTGTCGTTTCCTGCTTGTTGGTGTCCACTGAGTGGTAATTTTTGCCCATTGCTCCTCCGACATGCGGCAGATGTGACCAGCCCAGTTCCATTTCAACCCAGCAGCTGTATTGCCAGCATCGGCTATTTGGGTTTTCGAGCGAAATATAGTGTTTCTGATGCGGTCCGTGAGTTTGACACCCAGTATACTTCGCTCCATAGCTCGTTGGCAGACCCCAAGTGCGGACTTCTGACGTTTTGTAAGCGACCATGTTTGCGCTCCATAGGGACCATAGGTGAGGGTGGGGAGAATGCACAATAGAGTATTTCACCAAAAAAAAAATCTAATTCGGATCGAAAATCATGCGGGGAGAGTCACATATTTAAGCTAGTGTCTATTAATTACTTAAACTAATTTACATTAATTGTTTTAATTTATGTAATGTTGTTAGAAGATATAATTGTAATTGAGTGCTAGGCTGACAAACCTTTAAAATAGTAGCGTTTTACCTTCAAATAAAACGCTTGTTGTGTCCGGAGACTCATTCGGGGTCATTAAACAATATTTGAGTCTAGCATCTTCCGTTTCCGTGTCACATCTATACAGGTATATGCAACTATCGCCTTTTTGACAACACGTTGATGACGTATTTCCGCTTTCGTTCACCAGGTGGCCGCAGCGCGCCAAATCGTTCATTGTGGCCTCAAAAACCTAAAAACTTGAGAACCAATAAAAACCAGGCAGGCTTTAAAATTATGACCCCGAATGAGTCTCCGGACACAACAAGCGTTTTATTTGAAGGTAAAACGCTACTATTGTGTCCTTCGGCCTCATTCGGGGTCATTAAACAATATTTGAGGCTTTGTTTGTTATCGCCTGGTGAACGGGACGCCAATGTGTTATAATTTTATAAAAGAAATTAGATCAGAGAGCAAAAATTTTTTACATTAAGTACAACATTTACTAAATACATTGCTATCGAATATTAAAATAATTAATTTATGAAATGACTGATATGTAAGACTATAATTATTAAACACTAAACCGATTATACTGAACGTATACGTACCATATCATCTCTTTGTTAACTTACCATAATCATGTAACATTTATCATTCCTTCTTATCTCATTGAATATATAAATATAAATGTACCTATTTCATTGAATCAAAAATAACCAATTAATTGACTGCAAAAGGTAAATCAAGGAGCTTCTCTGTGCTGAAAACACTTCCCTCCTGTAAACATTTTTAAAAGTATAACTCCAATTAGCTCGTACCATTTTTTCGTCCAGACGTTCGTTATCCAAACAACATCGGGAGGCAACCGCAGATCAAAAATCTCCTTTAAAATCCACTTACCCCAACCAGCCAATATAGTCTACGTACCTGGCTTAACTTTTCAACAAAATGTAATAAATAATAATTTATCTCTTTATCAAAGCAACCGACGCGGTTTTACAATGTTTACAAACCTTTTAAGCCAAACTATACTAAGTCAAACGCCGCATTTTCAACATTAACTAATATTCTCCAACCCGATTACGTGAGTTCTCAACTCTATTCTCACCTATCGATACATTTAACGGGCCAGTTAGCGATGTAAAGTCGCGCCCTCAACATGACAACATAACTGACTGAACTGCACTTTTACTCTTGAAATGTCGAATACGATGTTTGATTTTTTAAGAGGTCTACTGCCCGACTAACCTACGAAAGACTGGATCAAAGACAGTGTGTGGACACTTCTTAGATTGCAGCAACGCTAATATAATCTATGCTTAATTTAACTGACCTCGATCTTTCTATTACATAATGAACAGAAACAATTTATGAAGGATAAAGGTCAGAAAAAATCTTTTCTTCGACCTTAGAACACCAAATTAACCCTCACTGCTCTACTGGCCTATAGATATTCAAAGTTTACGACCTCCAACTTGGTTTTAGCAGAAACTTGTTCTTCATACCAGTCACCTAAGGATTCAGAACACCCCCACATTACCAACTACTAAGACCAAGTCTTCACTCGAAGTGGTGGCTGCCAGCAGGTCCTTGTATCCACTAGCACTACGATAATTTGTGAACGGAGTTGTGGTCGCTCTGGTTTTTAAGACTGCTCTCCAGAATGCTCGGGACCACCTCGGAACAACTATCAAGAATACACCTGGAGCCTGATTGAGATCCATCAGGAGAAGAACCTCTGGTAACACAGAAATATTTTAAACACCAAACCGTTTTAAAAGAGTAACCATGGGGTTTCTTGCTGGTTCTATAGGATGCGCCCAACCAGAACCGTGCACCTCTTTGTCGACGTTTAACAAGTGCCCATGTAGGCCTACGTGAAATAAATTATTTTGAACACACTCGAAGGAGGAAAGACCCAAGCCAGACGAAAACCTATTTGAATGCGCTTGTTGATCTAGATTCTAGAGTGACCTACCAAGGCACTACGTGAGCCGAGCTGTAACAAAAAGATCAATCTCGGGAACACCTCACTTTGCAAGGACAATGCTTGTGAATTCAGGGAGAAGATAATATCCCTGTAACGTCGAATGACGCGATAGACCAGCTGCAACATTTTTGTGCCTGTCGGGTATGTGATGGGGGTTAACATGAATGTCCTACTTCTCAAATAAATGAAATATTCGTTATATTAACTCCATCAGGATCCTCTACTTGCTTTCGCTATCCTTTCTCTCGTACGCCATCACCGTCTTGTCGTCGCACTGCAGTAGGAGAGATGTACGACTCAGAGACGAAGCAAATTCTAACAAATATTTTGGAATAGTTTCTTCTTTTGTCCAATTGACCGATAAATGTAGACCGTTCAGCTCGCCCCCCCCAAAACCTGGATAGGCTGCAACCGTGGTCAAAACATTAACTTGTTGTGGATGAAGTCAGGATCTTTCTAGACCGTAAATTTTCAACCAATTCATTCCTTTCGTCCCTGAGCAGGCTAGAGGTAAGTCGACTGAAATGGCATTTTTTCAGGACCAGGTTGCAATAAGCCAGTAGGTGGCAATAATTCAAGAAATGGAATGGAATCATGGAAATATTGCACCAGAACAGCAAAATTCCAAACCCCTAAAAAACTCTGTATTTGTGGAATAGACGCATTCCACCGGCGGCGGAACAATTTCGCCAAAATTATTTACATGCTCTGGATTTAGTTTTCTAAATATTAGTTTTTAGTTTATCTTGCTGCGCCCTAACAGGGTCATGTACGTACGAGTACTCACTAGTTTTAAGCCTAGCGTGTAATTATGCTGTGTACATTGTGCATTAAATAAATAAATATTTGACCAACTTATAAAATTTACTTGCAATACACACCTTCCCAAACGTAATGTATGGGAGCATAGGTTTTCTGGAAAGAATAATAATTTACTATGGATCCCGGATCCTGGAGTGTTTTATAAGTGCCTGTGCTGCAAGAGATAATTAGGTATCGAGAAAAACTCGTATGCCTAGATCCATTAAAATCACGGTGGTCCAGTTGGTCAGTGATGCAAATACTTTGGGCGCTGTCGCCAGGCCAATTGCGAACATGTCATTTGCAGTAACCGATTTCGATACAATAGGCGGAGAAAACAGCAATGTACAGAACCAACATTTACCCCAAACGAAAACCTATTTGGTTGTAGGCTGGCCCGAGGTCCTTTTCAATCCTTGTCCTGAATAAAATCGGGAGCCCGATTTTCCAAAATCATACTTAACTTGCTTTTGATCAACTAGTTGTTTAAAAACAACAAATTAAAAATGGGACGACGTCCGTCACCTTCCTTACATAGTATAAAACAAAGTCGCGTCTGTTTGTTTGTTTGTTTATTTGTTTATTTGTTTGTTTGTCTGTATGCTTAAATCTTTAAAACTACGCAACGGATTTTGATGCGGTTTTTTTTAATAGATAGAGTGATTCAAGAGGAAGGTTTTAATACCTTTTTTGTACCCGTGCGAAGCCGGGGCGGGTCACTAGTTAACAATAAAAATACATTTACTCTAAAACTCTCAACATAATTATTTTGAATGGTTGTGCCGGAAATGGTAAAGATTGCAAAATTCCACCTACCTTGCGGGACTAGAGGCGGTTTCTTTTGAAATATAATACATCACCTGCCTTGGCGGGACCAGAGGAGGTTATATAAAAAAAAAAAAAAATAATAATACGTCACCTGCCTTCGCAGGACTAGAGGCGGTTACTTTTTTAATATAATACATCACCTGCCTTGGTGGGACCAGAGGCGGTTACTTTAAAAAAAAATAAAAAAAAAAATATGTCGCCTGCCTTGGCAGGACCAGAGGTGGTTACTTTTATAATATAATTCGACACCTGCCTTGGCGGGACCAGAGGCGGTTACTTTTAAAATGGAATACGATAATCTTTCACTATTTTATTAATGGTTTTATAGGCAACCTCCTCCCAAATTCCTGATCCAAATCAGTACTTTAATTTAATTTACCCGAGCCCTTGCCTCGTGTTTCATTGTTTTGATTGAGGACGAAAATAAATCTAGGGCTATTAAACGGGCATTGCCTGATAATTATAAAAAGTTTCTACACTCTGAGGAGGAAGAAATCTTTGATTCATCGTCAGTGCGAGAGCGCGACTGGACGGTTGATATCCACTAGGTTCAGGGTACGCCGCCTGAGAGCTAGGGCTTTTAAAAATAAAAATAATAAAAACGTCGCCATTATACTTAACAAATTCACTTTTCTTTAACCATTTCTTGAATAACTTATCCCTTAATTACCTAATTAATACTTTGTTCAATTAGATATATTATATCGCAGCACAACCAGCAGAAAAAACCTCTTATTTATATTCCTAATTACTCTGGATCCATACTACTAAAATCTCCCTTGCCCAGTCAACAATCTGTCGGAAACCCTGTTGCATAGCCGCGTTTTGCGTGCTTAATGGCAGAGTTACAGAGCCAAGAAATTTATACGCGGTATAAATAAAATAAATGATTCCAGTTGTCATTATTGAAATATAACTAAACAATAACAAAATCAAATGATTGAACCGGTGCAGGATCTGTGACGGGTTCCGACAACCTTATCTGGTTGCTCCTAGGCCATATCCAAATTATACTTAACAAATTCACTAAAAATAGAATAAGTACATTACATTGTGAGGGTAGCTTAAAAATTTTCAAACCACTGACCTGTTTCGCAAGCTATTTTACCTTGCTTTGCCCTCGGAGACACTTCTCCTCTATTTACTCGCTTTCTTCCTCTTACTGGATGTAATAACCTGTTCAACCTCTGAAACCGACGCTGATGATTCAGAGAAACTTGAGGAACTCGACGAATCCGATGACGAAACCGAATCTTTTACGACTACGCGTCTGTATTCTATCCGGCGGATAGACCGCCATCTTAAAAACAACTTAATTTAACACTACATTTTTAAATTTTTAAACTGTGCATTTAGCTAACGCTTACAGCGTTTAAAAATAAAATAAAATTAATATTTATATTCAATATTATAAAATATTTTCTCAAAAATCGAACGTTAACAACGTTAACTTTTAAAAGATGTGAACCGTCCGAAAATCAGGACGCCAATGAACGATTTGGCGCGCTGCGGCCACCTGGTGAACGAAAGCGGAAATACGTCATCAACGTGTTGTCAAAAAGGCGATAGTTGCATATACCTGTATAGATGTGACACGGAAACGGAAGATGCTAGACTCAAATATTGTTTAATGACCCCGAATGAGGCCGAAGGACACAATAATATTTTTGAAGAGGAGTGACACGAAAGCTAAGTAATGACAGCCACACGGGTAAACGTAAGTCACACGGGTAAGGGTAAGCAACGGTTGCCGAGGTTGGTCCGTAGATGGGTGAGAATCTAACATACATACTTGACACCGTCACACCATCCTTACTTTGGAAAATACGGGCACTTATTTTCCTCGTCTCTGCTTTGGTAAATTGTTTGAATGCAATCTCAACGCCATCTATCGAGCCAGCCTAGGTGGTTGACTTTGAGTTGCAGTTTTTGGAGCACTCACAAAAAACAATATCAACATGTTTTTGGGTTCTCGAATGTTATGAATCCCATTAAACATGACAAACATCCCTCCTGAATCCCCGAAGGGTTAGGCAGAGGTGTACAGTCAACAGCAAAAGTAGATGATCAAAATCAGAAATTCAATAGGTACCTAGGTACCTACTTACCTACCTACTAATGAACGGAGTTCGCGTCAGAACTGTGTGGCGGCGAAGTGATTCCAAAGTAGGTATGTGAATGTAAATTATGCCAAACATTTACTACTAGTAGGTACAACTGCCATAATATATTCGTGATCTGCCATAATTATTAGTATTGAATTTCTGATTTTGATCATCTAGTTTTGATATGATCAAATATTTGCCTTCAATCCAGACTCCGTGGCTGCTATATACTGAGAAATTCCTGATGAAATAACTCAATAACACGAGTTGAACTCAGGAACTCGTGCTCAGTTTTTGTTTTTGGAGGGTGTGAAATCAAATGGCTTCTCCCGCTCTGAGCAGAGCGGTAGGGAGTGTCAGACTTCTACTGACTAAAAACAACCCATGTTCCTTCTTAGCCCTTTGTGTCGAGGCCACGGTAACTATTTCGAACAACCTGCAGCCCCGTCGGCACCCGCACTCCGCAGCCCCGACGGGTAGGTACCTACCCAGGTAATCTCAATCTCCAGTCAATCTCATTCCTTATTAGGTACTAGCTGACCCGTGCCCACTTCGTTGGGCATAATTAGTCGAAAGTAAGCTAATTACGTTTCGAAAAATTCAATTTCGGGGACGTCCGCTGCGTAAGGAGCCGACCACGCGACTGAGCCGCGCGGGTACCTACCTCTCAGATCATATGTAAAAGGCCACGCCCCTTTCTCCCGAAGCGGGCACGAACGCGAACCGAATTAAGGCCCAGTCAAAAGGGCACCGTAAAAACGACCTGTTTTTCGTCGCAGAGTTAGCCGTATTGCTACTTATTACAATTCCAAAAAAAATACAGTGTATAGTCAAATGTATAGGTAAAAGACTTATGCAAAAATATTTTCTAAAAGTAATCAAGAACCTCGAAAAAAAAAATCACAAAATCACGAAAAAATCACACGAAAAAACTTTTTCGTCTCGAAATGCTCAATATTTTGAGTGACAACTGTTTTTTTTTTTTTTTACTATCAGAAAGGAAATTTAACCAACTAAAGACATATGTAAAAATATTTTAACATTACAGCGTATTTTTTTTTTAAATAAATTAAATCTGCGAACTATCGTTCATTTTGGCAGTCACGAGCATCAAACGCATCGCCATTTTCAACCTTATTTGTTTAGGCGATGAGTTAAACGCGCGCTCAAGGTCGCGGGCAGCTAATGTCGCCTTAAACCCGAAACCATCCCGCGCCCGCCGCTGCGTTGCTTTTTTCTGCGATTCACTTTGCAAAACGGACTACCACGTAAAAGCCTTTTTATTTTTCGGTTTTTTATATAGCCTATGACACTCAGCAATAATGTGGCTTTCTATTGGTGAAAGAATTTTTAAAATCGGTTCAGTAGATCCCGAGATTACCCCATATAATTTAACAAATATACACACAAACTTTACCTCTTTATAATATTAGTATAGATATTATAGAAGTATAGATAGTATAGATTACCCACATGACTATGAAATAACTACCTGTCATAATAATATAATTATAACGTAGCTCATTCAGTTATTATCAGATCTACATAATCACATCGCAATTAAAAACCAACCATAACAACGACAAGAATAGAACTCGTTAATAGATCAATATATATTATACATAACTTCTGCGTCATCACCATCGTCATCAGAAAACGCGTTATCAATACGTGTGCTAAAATTGTTCGCAGAAACGTCACTGACCTTCCCACCAAGGTTTTCAACGCAAGTTCAATGCCGATATCCTGCCAAGGGCGACCTTCTAAGCAAGGCCAAGCGACCTTCAAGCAAGGACGCGGCCTTGGCCAAGGTCGTTTCTGTAAAGCTATTTTTGAGATGTGTCTATGTAATTTTGTTAGGTAATTTCTGGCTGAAATGCTGAATTGTATTGTTTTGTGACGTGGAGTTTAGCTGGTAGAAAAAAAATTGCAGTATTTCAACCTTGACTCAAGGTTATTTGACGTCAAAACCGGACAAAGTTGCTATTTATTGAAAAGTTTTAAACAATTTTTTAATCATACCGTGAGTAATACTATTAAATATATTTTAATTTTATTACAATTAACTATTAATTGTTTATTTTAATTTATAAAAACTATGCACAGCATTTTTTTAGATATTTTGTTCATCTGTCGATTTGTACAATACCTACTTAGAACATCAACAACGCAACTGTTACAGCTAGTGCGCTACAGATGGCGTTGTACTCAATATCAACTTGCTTGCTTCCCGCGGAATTTAGGCAAACGTCATTTTGCCAATTAATTTTATTGACGTTGTGTTTATCACGTATTGTAATATTTTTCAGTTAAATGTACTAGCTTATAAATAAATTCACTCCTGATGACTTAAAGACTATTTGAATAGTTTGAGAAGTATTTTCCTATAGGTACAGTTTATGTGATGTGATATAAAAAAGTATGAGGCCTCATTAGTAAGTAGGTACTTATACAGGTCATGTTTACTATCTATCTGATAGTAAACAAGAATAAATTAAGACCTATTTACTGTCAGTACTAGATAACTTATAGACAAAAGAAAGTCAAATTTTTACATTCATTTAGAAAGAAAGAAAATTATTTGTCGCAGAAACACAATGAGACAATAAAAAATGCAATAGGTATTAGGTACACAACATACAACAACACATAAAAAATATAATATCATTCATTTATTTATTTTATACAGCACATGAAAGAATATGACTTGGCTATCACATGGATCATACGACTACGGACTGCTTAGCATGAGGTCTT
Source organism: Diarsia mendica (assembly GCA_949316265.1). Classification (NCBI taxonomy): domain Eukaryota; kingdom Metazoa; phylum Arthropoda; class Insecta; order Lepidoptera; family Noctuidae; genus Diarsia; species Diarsia mendica. Next base: position 744,254 of record OX438910.1, read on the forward strand.
TGGTTAAATCCCCAGGTCAGGCAAAGTGTTATCTGCGGGTTGGTCACAAAGATACCGCGGCCTTGACATAAAGGGCTAAGAAGGAACACGGGAGGTTTTTAGTTAAAAGTCTGACACTCCCTTTCGTTCTGCCCAAGAGTTGGAGGGTTTATTGACGATTTTCCACCCACCAAAAAATAAAAAGGCAAACTGTTATTGGGTTCTGACATCAAGAATTTCTCAGTAGAGCAGCCACGGAGTCTGGAATAGGGGATCGGACTGACTCAAAAAATAGAATTCTGTTTAGTCAGTCAGTTAGATTATCGAAAAATATTGGATCGTACGTGTTTTTTGTTTTATCAAATCAATAAAAATTGACGAAGATAAAGCGCGTCAAAGATCACAGAGTGGGGCTTGAAACATGACTTGAAGGTACAAAATGTACTAGGTACCTACCTATCATACGACGTCACACGAGTTAGCGAAGCACTGTATCGTCTTCATTTTTTGTTTACGTGAGGAAAGAAAAAATATGTGGTCGATATTTTTTGGAAATCTATCTGACGGACTAATTAGTTTTTTTTTTTGTCCGATCCCCTATTGTGCCCAGCTTATGGCAATAAACTCGCCCCCAATCACATGAGACTTAAACATAACTAGCGAAATAACTGCAATTATTGTAATCCCAGAAAAAATAGGCATAGGTGTTTCTCATAGTACATACTACGAGATAAACTTCTGCCTATCCTTTCGGGGATTATAGGCGTGATGTTATGAAGTAAGTCATTTTCATCATGACGAATGGCGAATAAATGAAACATCTCCAGAATAACATGACCTGCCATTGTACTAAAAGTTCATACAATGAGAGTTCAGCATAAACTGGCAACCGTTCTTCGATACCGTCTTCATGTGTAGTACATCTAATCGGCGGTACCTTATGACCTCTCATTGCACTGCAACTCCGTACAATGCCAGGTCAGCTCATACTGGTTTCTGATTATAATAATGATAATAATATACATTTATACCATTGGCATAGAAAACTTATTGAAGACATACATATAGTGTTAAACCCGTCCGTCTGTATAACATAGGATATATCGATAAAGATAAGCTAACATACAATGATAACAAATTGATATGCAGCTAAAAGGTTGCTGTACACTGATGTGTAACAAAGTACAGAAGAAAAAAACCTTGAACAAGATTTTTTAGTCTTTGGAATTCTTTAAAATCAAGTGGCTTTTGAAATTAAACACAAAACAAAATCGAAGCAAAAAAAAAAATTGTTAATAGTAGTAAGTAAGTACAGCATAAGACAAGTTTTTTTTAATTTTTTAGCTGGGTGGAAAATCAAATAACCTCTCCCGCTCTTGGGCAGAGCGAAACGGAGTGTCAGACTTCTACTGACTAAAACCACCCATGTTCCTTCTTAGCCCTCTAAGTCGAGGACGCGGTTTCTCTTGTGAACAACCCGCAGCCCCGACGGGAAATCAGACAATCCTCTGCCTAGCTTTTTCTCAACTAAGTATGTTGGGGTTGACTTTCTGTCCAACCAGACTAAACTAAACTGAATACCAGTATTTTACATGGAACAACTGCCTATTTACCCGACTACGGCAAAGCCAAATTACCCGACTACGGCAAAGCCAAAGGAGGGTTATGATTTTGACTGGCTATGTATGTATGTATGTTTGTATGTATGTGTGTATCTTCATCTGTTCCCTCATAGCTTCTAATCTAATTATCGGAACTCGACATATGAGGTATCGTTAGAACCGTCTTAATTTTCCGCTAAACATAGTACGGTATTAAAGTGTTTAGGTTGGTACCTATAACGTGTGACTACGGCTTTTCTTTTTGTTCTATCCTGAAAATCTTGTTTCATACTTTTTCAGCGTCGTTTTTTTGTCGTAGTCGGGTTTTATTATATTATATTATTATATTATATTATTGACTCGAGCGGTTGCTATTACAAAAAAGTTTACAAAATCAGGACGGTACTCAATTGGCACCTATTCTATTTATCTTCGGGGACGCCGGCAGACACCAGGCGGGCGATCAGTCCTTTCGTTGTGGATTGTTTCGCCCAGTTCCCCATTCATATCATTTCATATTGGCACCTATGATTGTCACAATACAAGCCAGGGTTGTAATTGACCTGGAGAAGGTTGCGGGGACCCGCTGGATGATAGACGCACGGGACCGGTCAATGTAGTGACACCTGGGGGAGGCCTATGTCCAGCAGTGGACGTCTTTTGGCTGAAATGATGTTGATGATGATGAAGCCAGGGTTCCCATAATGTGCCCGGTCTCTAATTTTTTGAATGCGTCATTTTGAACGACGTCATGCATAGTCACGTCACGCCCGCTCATCCGCAAATGCACGGGGTGTTTACAATCGCACTTGCGTGTTTGTTTTGCTGCACTATTAGCCATATGCCCATGTCCAATTGCCATGTAGCTATCAAGGACCTCCATGAACTAGGCTACTGAACCGATTTTGATGATTTTTTATGGGACTAATCGAAAATATTCTATTTTTTTGGAGAGTGGGAAATCATCAAATGACTCCTCCCGCGGTAGGGATTGTCAGACTTCAGAAAAACCACTCATGTTCCTTCTTAGTCCTTTGTATCGAGGCCGCAGTATCTTTACAACATAGAATATTCTTGCACAAAAAACACAGAATTTTTCAAATCGGTTCCTAAAGGATTCCGTCCTATAAGAACCGATTTGAAGAATTCTGTGTTTTTTGTGCAAGAATTTTCTATGTTACGAGATAACAAACATAAAAAAAGAACCAAATTCAGAACCTCAATTTTTTGAAGTCGTTAAAAAAGTAGTATCCTGAAGTCCTTCAACACTTTCCCAGTTATCTTCCTCCCAACTTAGCTTTACTATCTCATTTACAAGACAAGTAAACTTTCTTCAAAAGACCATTTCAGACACTAATCTGCATATTAATCATGTATGTAGGATCTATACCAATACCAAGATTATGTCTGGACTTTAAAAGAAACTATGACCTCTGAGTTTGTTTCCGATTTTTCTTCTCAAAAGTAGTCAGGTACGAAACACCGGCCCCATCTAGTTTTAAAAAAGTGACTTAAAAAAAATGTTTGTAAAAACCAATTTTTTCTATACAAATATTGTAAAGAGGTAAAGTTTGTGTGTTTGTATATTTGTTAAATTGTAAGGGGTAATCTCGGGATCTACTGAACCGATTTTAAAAATTCTTTCCCCAATAGAAAGCCACATTATTGCTGAGTGTCATAGGCTACTTTTTATCCCTGTATTCCCACGGGAACGGGATCTATGCGGGTGAAACCGCGGGACGTCCGCTAGTACCTAATAAAAATAGATACATTTTCAAAATAAACATCATTTATTATTTAACTTTCATCCTCATTCCCGTTACAAAAGCCTTTCAGCTGTGTAGAAAATATTTATTTTCTAGTAGAATGCACCTCATCATTGAAGCGTGGGCTATTGCTCGCACGTTATATTTATAGGCACAGCTATTTATACCTATTTATATGAACTCGTTGCTTGCCAACGCACGTGGACGATTGATCGTAATGAAATGTGTTCATCGTTTTTTACTCGAGAGAGAGTGATCACTCAGGTAGCAAGTCTGACAACCAGTCCTATAAACGATAGTATTCTTCATCATCATCATCATCATTTCAGCCAAAAGACGTCGACTACTGGACATAGACTTCTTCCAAGTGTCACCACCTGTGGTCAACACATTGACCGACCCCGTGCGTCTCGAATCCGGTGGATCATTGCAACCTTCACCAGGTCATCGATCCACGATATTATTATCCAGTGCCAACTAGGCTGTGGAAGACAGATTTACGTAAAATACTGGTATTCAGCTAATTCCTAGTTTAAGTTGTTCTTCATGGGTTACAAGTCGAGCTAAATGATAACTGACAAATGCTTGCGCTGACCGAACAGGTCCATTTAAATCTGTGTGGTTTTTTCTTCATAAGACCTTCCGGCATGCAAGTCTTGTTGTATTTATACGTATCATTCGAACATGGTGATTATCTGGAAATCATTCGTCAATACTTTCATCATTCTCCATTCTCCTGCTCCTACTTATCCCATTTACTTGGCCACTTGGGGTTGGCACAGCATGTTTTATTCTTGCATACTTCCTTATTACTTGTCATTTCAGCAGTCACCTATCTAGCCTCACACATACCGATATTTTAAAGCGTAATTAAACGGCCTTACGCTTATCCGTAACAACTTCAGACAGAGAGAGGAAGAAGCAAGTTAACATAATATGCCATTGCACAAATACACAAAAAAAAAAATAACATCGAATGACTGTATTTCCACTCAATAATTAAGTCATCATCATCAGCCATAAGACGTCCACTGCTGGACAAAGGCCTCCCCCATAGAACGCCATAAAAAACGGCAGCGTGTCGTTTGCATCCACCGGTTGCCCGCGACTCTCACGATGTCGTCGGTCCACCTGGTGGGAGGCCTACCAACGCTGCGACTTCGTCGTCTTCCGGTTCGTGGTCGCCACTCGAGAAACTTTCTTACCCATCGGTTGTCTGTTCTTCGAGCGATGTGCCCTGCCCATTGCCACTTCAACTTGCATATTCTGCGAGCTACGTCGGTGACCCTGGTTCTTCGGCGAATTTCCTCATTCCGGATTTTGTCGCACAAAGAAACTCCGAGCATAACTCTCTTCATGGCTCGTTGCGTGACTCTGAGCTTCTCTAAGAGGCCAGCAGTTAAGGACCATGTCTCTGTGCCATAAGTCATCACTGGCAACAATAATGAAGTCATCGTAACATAAAGGCACCATCTGCCTATAGCCTTTTCCCAAGTAAGTATATTGGGGTTGACTTCCAGTCTAACCGGATGCAGCTGAATACCAGTATTTTACATGGAGCGACTGCCTATCTGACCTCCACAACCCAGTTAATACTAGGTAATACGATACCCTTTATTAAGACTGGATGTCAGAATTTCAGGTCACTGACTATCTGTAACGCTAACGACTACCAAAGATCTATATATGGCAGCCGGGACCAACAACTTAACGTGCTTTCCGAGGCACGGAGGAAACCCGGTATGTCGGGCGGTCACCCATCCACAGACCGACCTAGGCAAGGACAGCTTTACCTAAAGATCGACCCGAGTGGTAGTTCTTATTAAGCCACGAGCTCCTCACTTATAGGCTCGTAACATAAAGGCACCATAATAAAAAATCTGCAAAATCGCCTGGCACCAATTTTCCTTCCATGTTACCTAAGATGAGTGACTCAAGATGCACAGGCGTTCATGTCGTAGCCCCAGTGCGCGCCTGCCCTAATAACACACCGTTATCAGTACTCTATATATTTCTTACACTTCATTCAGTGTTGAACTAGACTTCAAAGCGAACGGACGTGTTGTTCCAAACGGTGGAATAAATAAATAATTAAAGTACTAAAAGTTATGTTGAAGTGACAAAAAAAAAACAATATGAAAGTGCTAATTTGTGTCGCGTTGTTGACATTTGGCGCTGTTGCTAAAGGTAATTGTAATTGTTTATTAATTAGTTTAGTCATTAAGGTTCAATTTTATGTATCAATAGCTGATGAATTCCATAGTTTTGTTTTCTTGAGAGAAGGAAATTGTACCTATAAGACGAGTGAGGATGTAAATAATAGTACGAGTGTTTTATTAATAATAGCAGCAGACAGGATGACGCCAATAGAGGTGGAAATAGACGACTATTTGTACCTCTACGTTGTGTGTTCGTATACAAACAGTATATCGTGTGGAAACTTTTCTTAGTGCACCGTTTCTTCTACGCAATGATACGAAAAATATACAAAAACTCTGATCTTCTCTCATCAGGGTAGAAACTATGCTACCTACTAGATTTACGTTTACTATCGTATGACACGCACATCAAACTAACTACAGACTCAAATTTCTTCAATAGATTTTCAACTTAATCGGTAAATCTTCGGAAAATTCGACAGTTTCGGAGAACTTGAGGTAAATACTGGTGTCTGTACAACTGTACATACTTCTTTTGTCTCATTCACGTGCAGTGACGGATTAAGACTACTTGATGCCCTAAGCAATCCACGCCTGTGGGCCCTCCCATCAGTATGTCAACTAGAATTGGTCTTTAAACCTTTACAAACATCAGTTTATTTTTTTTGTAAAATAAGATGATGCATTGTTACAAAAACCAAAGCATAATTTATTTATTTATTAAAATGCGCCTTGCGGCTTTTCCGGGCATTGAATTTACGCAAGATAGCAAGGACTCTATGTATACTATCGATAAATTATCGAGCCTTTCTTGTTTCATCTTTGTCCTATTTTCATTTAATAATATTTTTGAATAACAACGTTCCGCAAATTGGGTGGTTTGTGATTGACTGATCGCAATTCCAGTGCATTCGAATTGCCGAATGCACTAGCGGGCAGCGAGTGGGCAAGCGGGAGCGGGGTTATGACTCTAGGTCGGACTCTTATGTCCACTTAAAGTTGATGCGACAAGGTAGCCCGCGGAAAAATCTAATTTTCTTACGTTTTTTGCAATTTGCCGGTCAATGTCAAGTCGTATGATAAATAACATACGATTCGCGGCAGTAACAAATGTCTATTTACTGAGTAATAATGATTAAAAACACCAATACAACTGTCTCAGTTCATAAAGGCCTCAAGAATGCCGTTTTCATCCAATAGTCACTCAAGAGACCTCTATGAACTGAGATGACCGTGAAATACTTCGCGGTCAGTGTCTTCAAAAATCAAAAATTTCGTGGGCTACCTTGTCGCCTTCACCATAAAACGTGCGAATTTTCAAATTAGTCTCTCAGATCATGAGATTAGTCCTAGAAACTTTTTTGGGTGTGGTTTTTGGTGACGTTAGAGTGAGACGTGATGCTTAGGGCATGCATCACGTCTCACTCTCGGACGGATTTTTTTTTGTGCTTCTTCTGGTGCCCCCCCAGACGTGATGCCCTAGGCAATTGCTTAATTTGATTAAGGGTTAATCCATCACTGTTCACGTGCATAATGTATATTTTCCACACGCACGCACGCCGCGTAGTGAGTTCTATGTACCCTGACCTTTCTGAAGAACAACGAATACCTATATCTTTCCTAATTCATGATTTGGTTTTCAGTGTTTCAAATTGTGTTACCCTACGAGGATTACAGGCGTGATGTTACGTTTAAATAGGCACGATTTTGTCTAAGAAGAATTTATACAATTACGACGTCTGTAATATTGCCCAATATTTTTTGGTTTTCCAGAATTTAAACTTAGTCATAGATACCGCGTCTTTCTTCGATGTTTTTCTAAAAGTATTTGTGAAGTCATTGATAAGCATCCTGTGCGCTGATAGTGGTATCAGATAGTGATTATGTTATCACAATATGACTACGTAAATACCCTGTAGTTGGGGGGACAAAGGTATTTTGGACAAGGAAACGGAACTCCAGAAATGATCATCATTATTGGATTTTATTTGAATTTTAACGCAATTCATTTTATTTTCCTATTGTGATCTATCTTCCAAAATGGTCACATAGGTACGAAGTTACTATTATGAAAAGTCCATTTCATATTATGATCTGTTAAAGAGTGGCCATTTTAGACACCCTGCAGTTTTATATTCACAATATTATGTAGTTAGACTGGAAAAGAGGCTAGCTAGGCTGATGATAATGAAGATGGTAGTAGTGCCAGCAGGTTAGTTGTCAAGTCAGCCAAAGGGGAGTTTTTCTACCAATAATTCTCGCCTACAGGCATAGATTCTTGCCCCCAGTTACATGGTATTACGTACAGTAATTATTGTTAATAATATTGTCTGTTTTCTTAGGAGCCTTAGGGCTTCATAGGTACCAAAGAGTGGGCCCATCAATGGGCGACCTCCTTTGACAAGCCTGGGTATAAAATTGACATGACCGAATCGTGACTTAGCCGTCATCTTATACCTATGTAGGTACCATTTATCTACTGGCTTTATTGTATACTTGCTATACGTACATAGGTAGTCGGTAGATATAAAATAATTAACCGGTGAATAGAAAAACAAGTTTATCATAATCTGTAATGTGATTTACGATCTTTGAAACACAACATGAAGTAAATGTGTAGGTAGTTGAGACTGTGTATAATAGCAATTTTATTATCTGTTGTGTAATTCAGTATCAGGTAGACGGATGGACTGTGTTAAGAATGATATGGATGAATGATATAAAGCAGGTGGCTCATGAGATGACGAGAAACAGAGAGGTATGAAAGAAGAAGCCATGCTGCGCCGACCCCTAATGAATTGGGGTTTTGAAAAAACGTAAGAAAATTCGAATTTCGCGGACTAACTTGTCGCATCAACCTTGAACTGAAAGTCTACCCCAGCATAGTTGGAAAAACACTAGGCAGATGATGATGGATTGTCGGATTTCTCGTTAGATGTGTCCCTACGGTTAATGTCGCCACTTGCCGTGTTTAATTAATGCTCTACACTACACGAATTCGGAAATAAAACTATTTGTTTAACAAAACCTTACTAAATTAGTTTGATAACAAACATTTCCTGCTGAAGCGATAAGACATTTTTGACTCATGTTTTGGCAGACAAACAACTCAAAAATACTACATTACAGCTAAAGGAACTTTTAATAAATTAAATTTTATCATACAATTATTGATGACTAATTAACATAGATACTTTCATTTCCCTTTATAATAATGTTTATTTTCGGTTCATCATCATCCAATAATGTTCCGACTGCTGGGACACAGGACTCCTCTCAGGAAAGGGATACCACGCTTGCCCAGTGCGGATTGGTAGATGTCACATGTCTTCGAATTTTTGGTTCTAATAAGACATGCCGGTTTCCTCACGATGTTTTCCTTCACCGTTTTGAGAGCGTTTGAATTTGAACCTATATTATTTGTGTGTGTGTGTGTTATCTATATCTATACTTCTATATTTACTTAATAATCATCATTCTCTTGCCCTTAATATTTTCTTCATCCATACTTCTCTGTTTCTCATCATCTCATGAGACACCTCCCATAAAATGTTGTATTCTATTTGGGGTTGGTAAGCCCTTGGAATCTTAAGTGTTACAAGCCGGTTAAGAAATAAATGTACAATTTTGTTGTGTGTGAACTAAAAACTTTCCTTCTAGACTTATCATAATTATCAGTGTCATTTTCATTCATCATGACACTGATAATTATGATAAGTCTAGAAGGAAAGTTTTTAGTTCTAACAAAATTGTACATTTATTTCTTTACCGGCTTTTTTGTTAGAACTAAAAACTTTCCTTCTAGACTTATCATAATATTTATCAGTGTAGTGTAATGATATTGCAACAATTTGAACCGTCTGACCTAAGACCTACTGGCTTGGTAGTTGGAACTAAAGTACTAATCCTATGACGAGGAATGATTACTTCACTATCTATAAGTGTTGCGTTCCTGATATCGATGCATACATTAATAGTACTTTCCTGACGCTGAATGTATTCTTACACATTCGGTTTATTTATTTTTTTGGAATGTGGGAAATCATCAAGTGACTCCTCCTGCTTTGGGTAGAGCGGTAGGTAGTGTCAGACTTCTACTGACTATAAAAATAACCCATATTCCTTCATACAATAATAGCCCTTTGTCTCCGAGGCCGCGGTAGCTCTTTCGAGCAACCCGCGCGCAGCCCATGTGTTTTGATACCTCTGCCTACCTCTTCGGGTAAACAAACGTAATGATATGTTCTGTTGAGAATGGAATAGATCTAAAGTCAAGCGTCAATTACTGATGGTCTCCTAATCAAGTTCGTTTTGAATTGTCAATTGAATCTCGTTGGGCAGATGTTTATTATTGATGCGAGTATGTTTGTATCACTTGGATACTGAGGTTAGGTCGGTGGCAAAAAACGACATCACACAAACAAATGTCACCGACATCAGAAGCTGATTTTTCTTCTGAAGTTTATATTTCACTGGCTGGTGCCAGCGGCTTCACCCGCTGCAACTCCAAAATTATCCCACGGGAAGATAAAATCGGAATAAAACTATCCCATGTGTTAATCCAGGTTATAAACCAGGTGTACCAAATTTTATCCAAATCCATTCAGTAGTCTTTGTGTGAAGAAGTAACAAACATACACACTCACATCACACACTTTATAATATTATATTAGTGTGATATTTGGTGTTTTTGAAATCGGTTGTTTTTTTTTAAAGTTTTATGTGTGAACTGATTTCCAGAAAAAGCTTGTAGAGCTAAATAATAGCCACTGAGGTAGATCTCCAGGTTAGGGCACGCTTATCAAGGTATATCTGTGAATGGGTGACCATACCATAGGTACATACCGAGTTTCGCCAGAAGCGTATCGTATTGTCCAGTTCTATAATATCTAGATTATGGAGGTTAAATAGTCAGTCGTTCCCTGTAAAATGCTATCTAGTGTTCAGCTGCATACCCACCCCGACATGGTTGTGAGAAGTCTAGGTAGATTATGATTTCCTTAGGAATAGGGAACAAAATTCTCCTAGTAATCACTACATACTATAAAACAAAGTCGCTTTCTCTGTCCCTATGTCCCTTTGTATGCTTAAATCTTTTAAACTACGCTACGGATTTTGATGCGGTTTTTTTAATAGATAGAGTGATTCAAGAGGAAGGTTTTAATATCTTTTTTCCACCCGTGCGAAGTCGGGGCGGGTTACTAGTTTATCATAAAATTACGCGGAGAAATTGTTTACCTTTACACAGTCTGCCAGTTTACCGATAGTCATTTTTAGGAATGGTGATGTCATTTCCAATTAAATTCGAAAAATATTTTTATGCGGAATTCGGAATTGTCACGGATGAGCTGTGTGAAAATTCTTTGAAGGTCACATAATAATATAGTGCATTTGTCGTAACAGGAAAAAACCACGAGGAAACCTGAAATTGCTTGGTTTTGTTCGAAATTTTACATCACTGTCTTACATGGTACACTTAGTGGTTTGTTATAACACTACACTTTTCCTGTCCTGTTTTACTTTTTTTTAGGCTCCTGTTATTTTTTTGAAAAATAAAAACAAAAGAACGATTCTGTGATGGCGTCATAGTGGTAGCACTATCGTATCTTACAACTATACCAATGTACATCTAATAACAATATTACTATCTTTAGGTAGACTCGACGTGCGTTGTAGGAAAAATAGCGAATTTATGTATGTGTTCTTAGATGTTGGTATCAATTTCTTATCAGGATAATAATTTCGTACAATATTGTAATATTTCGCACTTGTGAATTGTACACACAGGTAGGTTTGCTATTGTTACAGTCAGTTTATATTATAGGTACTTAGGTACCTACATGATTAGTGGATGAAGTTCCCACAGTTGGGATTTAGGTCTTCTCTCCGAGATGGATGCCACATTTCTGGATGTAACAATTACTTTAATAATGTGATATACCATGAAATGCCTGAACCAAATCTTTTCAAAGTCTATTCTTTACATATAAAGTTATCAATGAGAAATACAATTTTGTACGTTTATTCGTAAAGAGAGCAGCGGTGGCCTAGTGGTGGCGGCACCGACTTACGAACAGTGACTCGTGGGTTCGAACCCAGGCAGGTGATTTATTAGCCTACTCTTTCCCACTCCTGGGCAAAGGCCTCCCTCCACTCCTTCCATTTCTCTCGAACCCGTGCGTCCTCCTTCCAGTTCTGGCGGAATCTGTCTAACTCGTCCCGCCATCTCCTTCGTGGCCTACCGCGACCCCGACTCACTGTGTCAGGGCACCAGTTTCCGGCTATTTTGTCCGGCATGCGGCAGACATGTCCTGCCTAGTCCCACTTGAGGTTGGCAGCCTTTTGAGCCACGTCAGCTATATTTGTTTTGGAGGTGGTTTGGCAGGTGAATTACTTTGTGTTATTTATTTCATCACCACTACTCTCAAAACGGTGAAGGAAAACATCGTGAGGAAACCGGCATGTCTTGAACCAAAAAATTCGAAGACATGTCACATCTATCAACCCGCACTGGGCCCCTCTCCTAGAGAGGAGGCCTGAGTCCCTGCAGTGAGAACTATATAGGCTGATGTCGCTGATGATGATAATTCGTAAAATGGTATCAATCAGAGTTTCGAGAAAGGCACTCTATAGTTAAAAAACTGGCCAAGTGCGAGTCGGACTCGCACATGAAGGGTTCCGTAGCCGTACCAAAACGGTATGCTATAATTTATACAATTTCTTCTACGGGCCAATGAAACTTGACCTCTGGATTGTATTCATACGATTCAGGGACCAAATTATATTGGATAATTGCTGTTTCCATCTGTTGTTTCCATCCAAGTTCAAAATGATTTTTCTAGAAAGTCCTTATAAAGTTCTACTTTTCAGATTTTTTTCATATTTTCTAAACTTTTGGTTCAAAAGTTAGAGGGGGGGGGGGACACATTGTTTTTTACTTTTGGAGCGATTATTTTCGAAATTATTAACATTATCAAAAAATGATTTTAGTAAAACCCTATTCGTTTTTAAATACCTTTCCAACAATATATCACACGTTAGGGTTGAAATTAAAAAAAAAATCACTTCCCACTTTACATATAGGGGGGCTACCCTAATAAACCATTTCTTTCCAATTTTTATTTTACCACTTTGTCGGCGTGATTGATACACATATTGGTACAAAATTTCAGTTTTCTAGTGCTAACGGTCACAGAGATTAAGCGAGGACGGACAGACGGACAGACAGACATGGCGAAACTATAAGGGTTCCTAGTTGACTACGGAACCGTAAAAAGTGTCTGAGAATAAACGGGATATTTAGTTTCGAGTTCCCGATATTTTAACGCAAAAAAACGATCAAGAGAGAGGGTATACCGATGTGTCTGCTTATAAACATCCGCAATGACTTCAGTTTATCCGTGATCATGGTGCTTGTAACATATCCGAAATATCGGGAACTCGAAACATAGGTATAAGTGAACATGGTAAATTTCCGATAAAATTAAGTATTAATTTATTGTAGTGTCAGTGACCATGTCAGTTTAAAAACTTATACAACGCCAGTGTTTGAGTTCGGTGTAGAGGTCAGGCAGTACCCACCTTATACCCACTGATGGATATAGGCCTCTCTTTTCTGGTGCCAAGCTCCATGTTCCTGTGTCAGCCTCATCCAGACCATCCAACTGGGTTGTGGAGGTCAGACAGGCAGTCACTCTATGTTAATTACAGGTTTTCAGCTGTGTTCGGTTACACGCTGTGCCTAAACCATACCTATTCATAAGCCGGCAGAAATGTAGAATAGAATAGAATATGTATTTATTCGTTAATGGACAGCAGCAACACAAAGGAGCAGCACATACAGTAATAGACTTTACCTTCAAGATGCGACGATTCTAATTTAAATGCGAATAACAAGGGAGATGGTTTTACCCAGTCGGGGAATGTCAATACGCAGTTAAGATAACTACTGTTACTTGATAAGAAATCTAATGCATAGCGAATTAGCGACTTCTCTGAATAGATAAATTAATTATTTTGAAGGTGATTAATTTCTAATATACGGTGCATGTTTTTACAAACTATTGACTTTGACTGGCCTGTTGGTCTAGTGGTTAGTGACCCTAACTGCTATGCCGGAGGTCGTGGGTTCGATTCCCACCCAGGACAAATGTTTGTGTGATGAGCACGATCATTTGTTCTGTGTCTGGGTGTAATTTATCTATAATATGTATGTATTTAGAAATATATAAGTATGTTTATCAGTTGTCTAGTACCCATAACACAAGCTCTGCTTAGCTTGGGACTAGATGGCGTTGTGTGATAGTTGTGGAATATTATATTAACTATATACATAGGTACTTAAAACAATAATTTATTCATCAAAGAGGGCGTAAAATCGAGGACACTTGCGCGAATGAACTTGTGCGAAAAGACATGTGCGCGTGGCGTGGACACTACCGTGAGTGACATTATGCGCGACCGCGAATATATCTAAGGTATTTGCACGACTTTTCATTCGACGGTTCGATTTTCGCGACAGACTCGTTTTTTGCCCCTTCAGTATGACCACCGTGGACTCCCCACGGTTTTGTCGACGAATGAATTTATCGACAAATTGACAGATTGTAGAAAGATTTCTTTCGTTGTTTGTATGGCGAAAAATGATTAAAAATGTAGAAAAGAAATGTTTCTATTTATTTATTTAAACTTCATGTACAAGAATGGTACATAGGCGGACTTAATGCCACAAGGCATCTATTCTATTCTTTAGTAGAAGACTCGAGGTTTTTGAATCGCCACATGTTCGGGCAGAAGACATATCGAGTTGTATAGAAAGAGCTTTGTGTATTCTTGGTAGAATAGAAATGTAGCGATTATAGAAAGCGCAGTGACGAAGTGCATGGGGTCCTGTCTTCGATACCATTTAACTTGTTTGTTGTAATTGTAATACTTTAGTGTGTTGTTAGTTAGTTTAAAAATACAAATGAAATAATTGTTGCAAATATTACTCACTTACCGATAAGGCGTTTGTAATTGGGTCACGACAAAGGTGATGTCATTTCTTAATTGAACTTAAAATCTATACTTATCTATACTAATATTATAAAGCTGAAGAGTTTGTTTGTTTGTTTGTTTGTTTGAACGCGGTAAACTCAGGAACTACTGGTTGGAATTGAAAAATTCTTTTTGTGTTAGATAGTCCATTTATCGAGGAAGGCTATAGGCTATATAACATCACGCTATGGCTAATAGGAGCGGAGCATAAATGAAAAATGTTACAAGAACGGGAAAAGGTATTTCCTTTTTGAGAGCTTCCGCTGCGTGCGTTGCGAAAACGGTTAAAGTTACGTAAATATCATGTATGAAGGAATTGTTTCTCCTTAAAAGTTCTAAAAAAAAGTCCGCGACAGCATATGTCTATCTTTTAAGATTGTCTCACTGTAACCCTTTTTTACTATTAAAATGTTAGGTTAAAATGAATTATTTTTTGCGAAGCTTATTTAACCTTTATGGTATTAATCTATATCTAAATAAATGTGTTTGTTAGAACGGAAATTTTATATAGAATATTTGTGTCCTTTGCTCTATACAGTTTAGATAAATATCTTAGAAGATATCGCAATGTAAAAATATCCGCGCGTCAAAATAATTCGCGCGTCGCAATGTAGGTACGGAGGATCTGGCTGGCCTACGGGAAATTCAAATTCAAAATATTTACTGCATCATAATGTTTACAAGTACAGGGTGTTATCGTCTATTTAACAGTAAGAGATACCTATTAGTAATTCTCACTTTATATAATCTAAGCTAATCTAAACCATCTTAACTAATATTTTAAAGAGGAAAGATAAGATTTTTTGTTTGTTACGATTTAGCTTAATTTCTGTTGGATAGTCGATTTATCGAGAAAGGTTAGCTATATTTATGTGACGCAGACGAAGTTGCGTGGGTCAGCTAGTAATATTATAAAGCTGAAGAGTTTGTTTGTTTGTTTGAACGCGATAAACTCTGGAACTACTGGTTGGATTTGAAAAATTCTTTTTGTGTTGGATAGTTCATTTATCGAGGAAGGTTATAGGCTATATAACATCACGCTACTACCAATAGGAGCGGAGCATAAATGAGAAATGTTGCAAAAACGGGAAAAGAACATTCTTTTCTGAGATCTTCCGTTGCGTGCGCTGCGAAAACGGTTTAAGTTACGAGAATATCATGTATGAAGTAAATATTCGTCTTTAAAAGTTCTAAAAAAAAGTCCGCGACAGTATATGTCTATCTTTTAAGATTGACTCACTGTAACCCTTTTTTACTATTAAAATGTTAGGTTAAAAAGAATTATTTTTTGCGAAGCTTATTTAACCCATATGGTATTAATCTATATCTAAATAAATGTGTTTGTTAGAACGGAAATTTAATATAGAATATTTATGCCCTTTACTCTAAACAGTTTAAACAAATATCTTAGAAGATATCGCAATGTAAAAATATCCGCGCGGCAAAATAATTCGCGCGTCGCAATGTAGGTACGGGGGATTGTGGCTGGCCTCCGGGAAATTCAAATTCAAAATATTTACTGCATCATAATGTTTACAAGTACAGAGTGTTATAGTATAGTTAACAGTAAGAGATACCTATAGTAATTCACACTTTAATATAATCTAAGCTAATCTAAACCATCTAAACTATATTAATAAAGAAGAAAGATAAGATTTTTAGTTTGTTACGATTTAGCGTAACTTATGTCGGATAGTCGATATATCGAGAAAGGTTATAGCTATACTAGCTGACCCGCGCAACTTCGTCTGCGTCACATAAATATAGCTATAACCTTTCTCGATATATCGACTATCCGACATTAATTAAGCTAAATCGTAACAAACAAAAAATCTTATCTTTCCTCTTTATTACAATAGTTTAGATGGTTTAGATTAGCTTAGATTATATTAAAGTGTGAATTACTATAAAATCTATCTCTTACTGTTAAATACTTATACTATAACACTCTGTACTTGTAAACATTATGATGCAGTAAATATTTTGAATTTGAATTTCCCGGAGGCCAGCCAGAATCCCCCGTACCTCATTGCGACGCAACCCGCGTAATTATTTTTCCGCGCGGGTATTTTTACATTGCGATATCTTCTAAGATATTTGTTTAAACTGTATAGAGTAAAGAGCACAAATATTCTATATTATATTTCCGTTCTAACGAACACATTTATTTAGATATAGATTAATACCATATGGGTTAAATAAGCTTCGCAAAAAATAATTCTTTTTAACCTAACATTTTAATAGTAAAAAATGGTTACAGTGAGTCAATCTTAAAAGATAGACAGATGCTGTCGCGGACTTTTTTTTAGAACTTTTAAAGACGAATAATTACTTCATACATGATATTCTCGTAACTTAAACCGTTTTCGCAGCGCACGCAACGGAAGCTCTCAGAAAGGAATTTCCTTTTCACGTTTTTGCAACATTTCTCATTTATGCTCCGCTCCTATTGGTAGTAGCGTGATGTTATATAGCCTATAACCTTCCTCGATAAATGAACTATCCAACACAAAAAGAATTTTTCAAATCCAACCAGTAGTTCCAGAGTTTATCGCGTTCAAACAAACAAACAAACAAACAAACAAACAAACTCTTCAGCTTTATAATATTAGTATAGATTTATGTGACGCAGACGAAGTTGCGTGGGTTAGCTAGTAAGTATAATATTCGTCTACGGGGAATAACCAAATGCTTCTAATAATGGGACTACCGCTGGCAATTAGAGGCGGTACTTATTAACAAGCTTATAAGCTTGGATTGCCCTTTTTTTTGGTGGGTGGAAAATCATCAAATGACCCCCCCCCCCCCCCCCCGCTCTTGGGCAGAGCGAAGGGGAGTGTCGGACTTCTACTGACTAAAAACCAAACTCATGTCACTTCTTTGCCCTTGTGCCGAGGCCACGTCATCTCGTACTAAAATCCGCGGCCCCGACGGGAGCTTGGCTTGCCCATAACCTACTTCTCTTTATCTTCTTAGCGTGTCGATGACAATTTAAATTGAGTCGTCCCAAAATTTGGCACTTTCAGTAGCCTCCATCAACTCCTGTGATGTGCAAGTAGCAGGACAGGCTGGACACGATATCAAGTGCTCCATAGTCTGTGGGGCAAGACCACATTTACACTCCAGGGCAGAGTCGTCTATGAATCTCCACCTGAACAGGTTTTCCTTGCATTGGAATACCTGTGTCCGGAGTCTGTTTAGAGACTTCCAGGTTAACCATGGCAACTCGTGTCCAGGTGGAAGATTTTCGGCTCGACTTCTCTTTATGATGTTAGGGTTTCTGAACAGCTGGGGCTGGCGGGTTGTTCAAAAGAAATACCACGACCTAAAGGGCTAAGAAGGAACATGGATGGTTTTTAGTCAATAGAAGTCTGACACTCCCTTCCACTCTACCCAGGGCAGAAGGAGTCATTTGATGATTTGTGAATAGTCTGCTGGCAATGATGAATGCAATGCAAATGTGGAGCGCAAATGTGGTGTTGTGTATCGTGTTCTGCCTGTCTTGGTATTTTCGTCCGACTCAATTTGAATTGTCATCGACACGCTATGAAGGAGAATTTATAATTTATTCGTGCCTATAGATATTTACTTAGGGGCATTAATAACTGACGTGGGGATCGAATTGAAATAATGTTAAATTGACAGTGATGCGAACGAAATTTATGACGCCTCTTTTCGGTTTTTGAAAAGGAGTTTTGGGACACAGCTGCCTTGCGAAAAAAAAAAGTGCTTAGCTCTCAAAATACAGTGCTATGTGGTGAATCCTGGGTGATACTATACCGGTAGGTACTGAAAGAGTCACCGCGGCCATGGAACGCAAAAGGCTTTTTTTTTTGTTTTTTAAATGGGCTTGCTCTTGAGTTCAATCTTGCCCTAAGGGCAGAGATGATTAGCTCGCCGTCCGGCCGTCGTCATGACGGCAACAGACCGTGTCGGCGGCGCGTTCGTGTTCCACGCGCGCCTCAAAGAGATGTCAGCAAGGAGGGGCCCGCAAGGGCCGACGCCCGTCGGGGCCGCGGTATTTTGTACTGGATTACGTGGCCTCGGCGCAAGGGCAAAGAAGGAACATGGGTTCGGTTTTTAGTCAGTAGAAGTCTGACACTCCCCTTCGCTCTGCCCAAGAGCGGGGGGGGTCATTCGATGATTTTCCACCCACAAAAAAAAAAAAAAAAAGGGCAGAGATGATGTCGGCGATGGAACGAGCTTACCCAGAAAAAGCCTGTTTACTCGTGACTTAAACAGATTAGGGTTATATGAACTCGGATTAGGAGGATAACGGATGGGTTCTTGTCAGTAAGAGTCTGACACTGCCTTCTGCTCCACCTAGAGCAGGAGGAGTCATTTGATGATTTCCCATCCTTAATATAATTATATTCAAGTTACTGTTGCTGGCGAAATGTGGGTATACTATTAGGTACTCCTCTGCCTAACCCTTCTGGGATTACAGAAGGTACTTTTAAAATCGGTCCTCAATTTTTGAGCGTATGCTACCTCAGATTAGCAACCCTATTTGTGGTGGTTCAAACTTCGCTTGAAATACTGTTAGAATAAAGTTCTAATCAGCTTGCACTACAAAGCGGTTGTTACGTCTTTCGCTGCGGCCGTATAGTGCGAAATTAGTGGTATTTTGCGATTTACAAACAAACTATTGATTGGACTAAAAAGTAAAACACTATGATTTTAGTATGTTGCTTGTAGAATTATTTAGCAAAAAAATCAGAACGATGACATGTATTAAAGTATGGTTTTTTACTTGTTAAAAGTGAGTTAAAGTTAGTTGTATTATGTTTTCACAACACTATGTCACTAGCATAATATATATCCTGAAGAATATCATATATTTTTCTGATTTGATTACTGCAGTGAATCATATACTTTTAAAACTCGCGTTTGAGGTAGTATTAAGCTCTTATGGACCTAAGGTCGCGTGTTCACGAAGTTACTTGATTTATAAAAAAGATCTGACACAATCTAATACAGCTTACAATCTATCAATATTATCATTCAAATTGTTTACAAAACAAACAAATAAAATAAGTTGCTTAATGCATGCGTAGAGTCACCGAAACACGACGATATAGTCACTCAAAGAAAAACAATTGACTCTCACGCTTGCGTATTTTGCTTGACGTACGTGTTGACAAGTGTCAATTTAAGTGTGACGTCATTATACCCTCACGGAAATATAAAATACGAAACACTCGAATCACGTCATGATTGCAATTGCAATCGAAGATTGAGGCAAGATTGAGGTCAAGAGTAAGCCCATATTAAATAAAAAAAAAAATAAGAGTTTTCCTACTCCAGATTGCTTTAGCAGATTTAAGGGACATATTGTTTCATGGCACTAGGTTGATCTATGGACGGCTAACCACCTATTATACCGAGATTCCTTTGTGCCACGGAAAGCATGATAAGCTTTTTTTCCCGGCTGTCATTTGAAGATCTTTTTATTCCGAAGTCTGACAATTGTATTACCCTGTACTAACTGGGTTGTGGACGTCAAGTAGGCAGTCGCTCAGTGTAAAATACTGGTATTCAGCTGCTCCCGTTTGATTGAAAGTCGACACCAAGATAGTTGGGAAGAGGCTAGGCAGATGATGAGGGACACGTTTTATGACTTGTCAGAACTCTGAAACTGTATCTACCTTTATGACTCAAATTCAAAATAGTGGCCATTACATAACATGAAAAACGTTGGCAGGCCTCCCACCAGGTGGACCGACGACATCGTGAGAGTCGCGGGCAACCGGTGGATGCAAACGGCAGGCTGCCGATCTTTATGGCGTTCTATGAGGGAGGCCTTTGTTCAGCAGTGGACGTCTAATGGCTGATGATGACATAACACAACGACTGTAATTCCCGAAGGGTAACGCAGAGGTATTCCTAATAATACGATTTTCTCTTTCGAGATAGAAAATCGTTGTTGTAGAAACAACAACGATTTTCTTTTGTTATTTTTTTATCAAGACTCTTATCTGGTTCTCGTATTTTTAAACGTGTTCTTGACACATTCCTTCCTACCCACACATTGCTTCTTTACATATTGACGGTAAAATGCTTCTATATAAATATACAAGTTTGTTTGTCAAATGTTCCTCGTTGTTTGTCTTACAAGCAGTTTTCATCGTCATTCAGCTGAAAGACGTCTTATTTTTGTATGACCAATCATCAGACGACTCTTCCCACTTTGGTTGGAGCAGAAGGAAGTGTCAGACTCCTACTGACTAAAATCCATTCGTATTTCTTCTTATGCCCTACATATTTATCGATAGTAGCAGAATGTGCCCTGTTGACGGAAATAGGTTCTCTCCTTATTACTTTGGGTCACTGGGTCTAATAGCTTTAGCCTCGGCGCAAACTGAGTATGAAATGAATGGTCACCCATCCACAAATCGACCTTGGCAAGGGCGGTTTAACCTTGAAGATCTGATATCATAAGTCAGTATTTTATTGAACTTACCTTCTAATATAAAGGTGTGAGAGTTAGTATATTGAACGGAAATTATTATAACTTTGAGCGATAAAAATAATACGACTTGATACACTTAATTATTATCTACGTATAAATAAAGCGTGCTGATAATATCTCGCTATGAACGTATTTTTGTGATCAATAAAGCATCGCATTACAGTATTTAAGGCGAGGTTGCAGTACTTTGTTTTTATGAACGCACGACCTCACCCCCCGCACTGCCCGGCGAGCGATATAATGCCTAAATTTTGACTGTTTTTTCTTCTTGGAGAAAAATTATAAAGAAATTATACAATATGTTTTCAACATTTACTTCAGAATAAAAAGTACTATTTATTGGTATAACTTTTTAATAAATTCATGATGAAATGTCATAGCAGTACACGTTTGAAATTGTGATTTAGAGTCATGTTTGATAAAAAAAGGAATCGAGTCGATCATTCTAAATCGCGTTTCTATCTTTACGATTTACTAGAGATTAAGTTCAATTTTTATGTAATGATTTTTATTTATTAAAATACTCATACTTATTTAGTTCGATTTTCATAGGTTCAAAAATCTTAAAAAGTACTGCAACCCGTCCTTAATATAATGTTCCCACTGAGGCGGACTCAGGCCTCTCTAGGAGAGCGATGGGCTATAGTCAACCAAGCGGGCCCAGTGCGGGTTGGTCACAGATGTCATATAACTATCTTCGAATTTTTTGGTCGACTCAGACAAAACTGTAAAGAAAACATCGTGAGGTATACAGATCTTTAGACATACCGGTTTCCTCACGATGTTTTCCTTTACCGTCTTGAGAGCAGTTACTGTTCGTAAGTCGAGGCCGCAACCACTGGGCCACCAGTCCACCACTGCTCTCCTTTAAGTAAATAATAAACGCTACCTAGTACCTAAACGCTACCTAGGTACATATATTATTATATGACAAACTGTAACTATATTGTTATCAATGTATTATCAGACAACACGGGTATACCACGTAGCACGTAGGATTCAGACTAGTTATCACTGATAAATACGAATAAACACATTTTATACGACTGTAAATCAACTGAAATATTATCAATATTTTAGTTAGAAAATGTGTTTCTTTGTTAGTTCAGTGTGTTTGCACTGCAAAACTACTGAAAGAAATTACATGTTTGAGGAAAAGAACCTTAAAAAACGACAAAACACATTTTCTGTCCTAAAAATACGTATGGAGGTGGTGTAAAATATTGGTTTCAAAATCAAAATTCATTTATTCAAACTAGGCTGATAATCAGCACTTTTCGAAGGTCAAAATTTACTTTACTTTACTACAGTGAAACTTGGTTAACTGGGACATGGATAAGTGAGAAATCTCTTTATCTGGAACTCATACTGGGGTCCCATGAGACAAATTTGGATATCTGAGACACATTTAACCAGGTTTCACTGTATTTACATTTTTATAAGACAGTCCCCCAAAAACGCCCGCCCATCGTTTGCTTCTCGTTTGGTCAGACTTGGAACCGACTCCAATATAATTGGGAAGAGACTGGCAGATGATAATGAACACCAATTATCTACTCTGCCGTTGGATCTATGGGGGATGAGGAACTTTACACCCTGTTCCTCATATCCCCCAAAAAGAAAAAAAATCCTCCTCCGACCTGACGGGCAGTTAGCCCACTGGACACAACACCCGTCCGGTCGGAGGATCCTCCCTTTTCAATGGGGGATGAGGAACTTTACACCCTGTTCCTCATACCCCCAAAGATCTCTCCGCTCCGCGTATAAATTTTATGAATTTTATAATTTATCGCAAATTCATATCCTCTATCGATAAGCGAGATTTCATGCAATTCAAAGGTTAGAAGTTGCACAGGTCCGTTACAGCTATGCTTTCATAACTGCTCCAGTGGATAAGCAGCGTGAGTCCAGTGTCTGTAGCCAGTTTGAATCCAAACTTAAAACATTACATAGCATACATAAATACCACAGAACTACTTTTTTTTTTAAATTACTTTGTATCCCACTGTTGCTGTTCAAAGGCCTCTCCTTTCTCCTTCCAAACCTCTTATCCAGTCACACCACATTCGCTGCTGTCTACCTCGACGGTTTCCTCCTACAGAAGTCTAGTGAGTGACAATCGTTGCCCTTCTCTGACCACGTGGCCAGCCCATTCTCACAAAAAAACAACTATAGTTACATAATTACCTATTTCTTTAAAACTATTTACTTGTAAACATTCAAATAGAATTTAGCTCTAAAGTGTTTATGTTTCATTAAGGAAAATGTATTAGAAAAACAACGACACAATGGTTGTCTCTGCGGCTAATAAAATTAAAGTATCCATTGAATGTTTTAATTAATTACTCAGAAAACAATAGGAAACATTTAATGAATCATTAGTCAAACATTATGGTTTTGGTGAGCGAGTGATCGAGGTAGAAAATATTAACAATAGCTGAAAATGTTTGAGTGACTCACAAAATGCCTGCCTGAGTTTATAGTTGTTATAAACATGAATTATATTTTTATTAAGAAAATAGGATACGTCTCATCATCTGCCTGCCTTTTCCAGTCTTCCAGTCTAACCGGATGCAGCTGAATACCAGTATTTTACATGGAGCGACTGCCTATCTGACCTCCACAACCCAGTTAGTGCTGGGTATTACGATACCCCTTGCTAAAACTGGTTGTCAGACATTCGGGCCACTGACTACCTGTAAGGACTGTCAAAGATCTACGATTGACAGCCGGAACCAATTGCTTAACATGCTTTCCGAGGCTAGGAACAGACTCAACGTCAACGACTTCATAAGTAAACTTGTGGAATCAATAAATGTATTGAGTATTGACTCACGCAACTCCTCGACTTGAAACGTCTGCAAACTATATATTTACTACCTATTTTACCGAGAACCCCAAGGAGTCTTTTGTCAACTGGACCTCTCTCGAAGTGGACCCACGAGATCAGTCGAACAAATCACATTTTTGTTAAAATTGTTTTTTGTTTCATGGTTTTATTGTGGGTCCAGTTGCAAGCGGGTCCAGTTGACCAAAGGCCCCAAGGTTATCATCATCACAGCTACATGCGCTCCAATTAGTTTATTTATCATATTACATCTTCACCGAGACTAAATAATTATGACTAAGTAGATAGACGAGTAGAGGTCATTTCTTCTTATCGTTAATATTTCGCATTCAGCAATATGTGTAACTCTTCTTCCGTATTATTTAAACACTACCCGCCTTATTACAAAAGGTAGATAAACCTGGTTTAACTTAGACTTGGTTTATCTCACATGACGTCTCACTTCAATAATATTCAAAAGAAAGTGACAGCATGCGAGATAAACCAAGTCTAAGTTAAACCAGGTTTATCTACCTTTTGTAATAAGGCGAACTGACCTTTTCATCATAATCGTGTGGTTAGTGCTTAACCTGGAGTCAGTTTTTATGCTGCCCCAGGGCCTGCAGTCTCTACACTAAATATCGTTAAAAACCTGTCGCAAAGTCGTATCGATGTCAAATTTCTTTAATATATTTTCAACCTTATGCTGTTGAAATAAAGCTGAAAATCTATTAACGAAATTTGACATTGATAAGACTTTGCGACAGATTTTTAACGATATTTAGTGTAGAGACTGCAGGCCCTGGCCTCTGACTTGGCTTTACATGCCATCGAGGAATATAATATCTCATTCATGCTGGTTTCAAAGAAAAGAAACGTCGTCGTCCAAACTCCATGAAATTGTGAGAGACGCGCTGGTCATAAACCGGTGGAGGCAGATCATCTACTCCAGATGCAACCTACATGCTGACCACGATCCTCAGAGATGAGGGACCAACCAGAGAGAGATGCTGGTTGCCCCGTGGCGTCTGCGAGTTGTTCGAAATAGATACCGCGGCCTCGGTACAAAGGGCTAAGAAGGAACATGGGTGGTTTTTAGTCAGTAGAAGTCTGATACTTCCTACCTCTTTTATAAGCCGACACCAACATAATTATCTATTTGGGAAAAGGCTAGGCATGGTAGATGTCAACGATGTTGATGAATAATAGTTTGACCACATAAATTAAGGAAATAACAAGGCATTACTATTTTATTATTAACAACGATTTAAACAAGAAACTCGGGCACTATATTATAACTAAATAACCTATTATGTATTAATTAGTCTTATTCATCATTCAACGGTTCAACCGCAAAACTATTATCTATATATATAAAAGAAAGTCGTGTTAGTTACACCATTTATAACTTAAGAACGGCTGGCCGGATTTAGATGAAAATTGGTAGGGAGGTAGCTAAGAACCAGGAGAAGGACATAGGATACTTTTTTTTTTTTTTTTTTTTTTAGGTAGGGTAGTAGGTAGGGTAGGTAGGGTAGGTAGGGTAGGTAGGGTAGGTAGGGTAGGTAGGGTAGGTAGGGTAGGTAGGGTAGGTAGGGTAGGTAGGGTAGGTAGGGTAGGTAGGGTAGGTAGGGTAGGTAGGGTAGGTAGGGTAGGTAGGGTAGGTAGGGTAGGTAGGGTAGGTAGGGTAGGTAGGGTAGGTAGGGTAGGTAGGGTAGGTAGGGTAGGTAGGGTAGGTAGGGTAGGTAGGGTAGGTAGGGTAGGTAGGGTAGGTAGGGTAGGTAGGGTAGGTAGGGTAGGTAGGGTAGGTAGGGTAGGTAGGGTAGGTAGGGTAGGTAGGGTAGGTAGGGTAGGTAGGGTAGGTAGGGTAGGTAGGGTAGGTAGGGTAGGTAGGGTAGGTAGGGTAGGTAGGGTAGGTAGGGTAGGTAGGGTAGGTAGGGTAGGTAGGGTAGGTAGGGTAGGTAGGGTAGGTAGGGTAGGTAGGGTAGGTAGGGTAGGTAGGGTAGGTAGGGTAGGTAGGGTAGGTAGGGTAGGTAGGGTAGGTAGGGTAGGTAGGGTAGGTAGGGTAGGTAGGGTAGGTAGGGTAGGTAGGGTAGGTAGGGTAGGTAGGGTAGGTAGGGTAGGTAGGGTAGGTAGGGTAGGTAGGGTAGGTAGGGTAGGTAGGGTAGGTAGGGTAGGTAGGGTAGGTAGGGTAGGTAGGGTAGGTAGGGTAGGTAGGGTAGGTAGGGTAGGTAGGGTAGGTAGGGTAGGTAGGGTAGGTAGGGTAGGTAGGGTAGGTAGGGTAGGTAGGGTAGGTAGGGTAGGTAGGGTAGGTAGGGTAGGTAGGGTAGGTAGGGTAGGTAGGGTAGGTAGGGTAGGTAGGGTAGGTAGGGTAGGTAGGGTAGGTAGGGTAGGTAGGGTAGGTAGGGTAGGTAGGGTAGGTAGGGTAGGTAGGGTAGGTAGGGTAGGTAGGGTAGGTAGGGTAGGTAGGGTAGGTAGGGTAGGTAGGGTAGGTAGGGTAGGTAGGGTAGGTAGGGTAGGTAGGGTAGGTAGGGTAGGTAGGGTAGGTAGGGTAGGTAGGGTAGGTAGGGTAGGTAGGGTAGGTAGGGTAGGTAGGGTAGGTAGGGTAGGTAGGGTAGGTAGGGTAGGTAGGGTAGGTAGGGTAGGTAGGGTAGGTAGGGTAGGTAGGGTAGGTAGGGTAGGTAGGGTAGGTAGGGTAGGTAGGGTAGGTAGGGTAGGTAGGGTAGGTAGGGTAGGTAGGGTAGGTAGGGTAGGTAGGGTAGGTAGGGTAGGTAGGGTAGGTAGGGTAGGTAGGGTAGGTAGGGTAGGTAGGGTAGGTAGGGTAGGTGATGATGATGCTATCTAGCCGATTTCGGCCACAGCGACTGCATTCGCTGACTTTCCAAAGATTGTCAAGAGCTTTGTTCTGCTGCTCTCTCGTGTGCTCTTAAGTGGCTAGCATATCCAACTTTGGCCGAAAAGGTACGAGCACAAAGCGGACATGTCAGAACACCATTGATGATATTATAGGGTATAGCTTTAGGTTGCCTAGGGTAGGGTAGGTAGGGTAGGTAGGGTAGGTAGGGTAGGTAGGGTAGGTAGGGTAGGTAGGGTAGGTAGGGTAGGTAGGGTAGGTAGGGTAGGTAGGGTAGGTAGGGTAGGTAGGGTAGGTAGGGTAGGTAGGGTAGGTAGGGTAGGTAGGGTAGGTAGGGTAGGTAGGGTAGGTAGGGTAGGTAGGGTAGGTAGGGTAGGTAGGGTAGGTAGGGTAGGTAGGGTAGGTAGGGTAGGTAGGGTAGGTAGGGTAGGTAGGGTAGGTAGGGTAGGTAGGGTAGGTAGGGTAGGTAGGGTAGGTAGGGTAGGTAGGGTAGGTAGGGTAGGTAGGGTAGGTAGGGTAGGTAGGGTAGGTAGGGTAGGTAGGGTAGGTAGGGTAGGTAGGGTAGGTAGGGTAGGTAGGGTAGGTAGGGTAGGTAGGGTAGGTAGGGTAGGTAGGGTAGGTAGGGTAGGTAGGGTAGGTAGGGTAGGTAGGGTAGGTAGGGTAGGTAGGGTAGGTAGGGTAGGTAGGGTAGGTAGGGTAGGTAGGGTAGGTAGGGTAGGTAGGGTAGGTAGGGTAGGTAGGGTAGGTAGGGTAGGTAGGGTAGGTAGGGTAGGTAGGGTAGGTAGGGTAGGTAGGGTAGGTAGGGTAGGTAGGGTAGGTAGGGTAGGTAGGGTAGGTAGGGTAGGTAGGGTAGGTAGGGTAGGTAGGGTAGGTAGGGTAGGTAGGGTAGGTAGGGTAGGTAGGGTAGGTAGGGTAGGTAGGGTAGGTAGGGTAGGTAGGGTAGGTAGGGTAGGTAGGGTAGGTAGGGTAGGTAGGGTAGGTAGGGTAGGTAGGGTAGGTAGGGTAGGTAGGGTAGGTAGGGTAGGTAGGGTAGGTAGGGTAGGTAGGGTAGGTAGGGTAGGTAGGGTAGGTAGGGTAGGTAGGGTAGGTAGGGTAGGTAGGGTAGGTAGGGTAGGTAGGGTAGGTAGGGTAGGTAGGGTAGGTAGGGTAGGTAGGGTAGGTAGGGTAGGTAGGGTAGGTAGGGTAGGTAGGGTAGGTAGGGTAGGTAGGGTAGGTAGGGTAGGTAGGGTAGGTAGGGTAGGTAGGGTAGGTAGGGTAGGTAGGGTAGGTAGGGTAGGTAGGGTAGGTAGGGTAGGTAGGGTAGGTAGGGTAGGTAGGGTAGGTAGGGTAGGTAGGGTAGGTAGGGTAGGTAGGGTAGGTAGGGTAGGTAGGGTAGGTAGGGTAGGTAGGGTAGGTAGGGTAGGTAGGGTAGGTAGGGTAGGTAGGGTAGGTAGGGTAGGTAGGGTAGGTAGGGTAGGTAGGGTAGGTAGGGTAGGTAGGGTAGGTAGGGTAGGTAGGGTAGGTAGGGTAGGTAGGGTAGGTAGGGTAGGTAGGGTAGGTAGGGTAGGTAGGGTAGGTAGGGTAGGTAGGGTAGGTAGGGTAGGTAGGGTAGGTAGGGTAGGTAGGGTAGGTAGGGTAGGTAGGGTAGGTAGGGTAGGTAGGGTAGGTAGGGTAGGTAGGGTAGGTAGGGTAGGTAGGGTAGGTAGGGTAGGTAGGGTAGGTAGGGTAGGTAGGGTAGGTAGGGTAGGTAGGGTAGGTAGGGTAGGTAGGGTAGGTAGGGTAGGTAGGGTAGGTAGGGTAGGTAGGGTAGGTAGGGTAGGTAGGGTAGGTAGGGTAGGTAGGGTAGGTAGGGTAGGTAGGGTAGGTAGGGTAGGTAGGGTAGGTAGGGTAGGTAGGGTAGGTAGGGTAGGTAGGGTAGGTAGGGTAGGTAGGGTAGGTAGGGTAGGTAGGGTAGTAGGTAGGGTAGTAGATAGGTAGGTAGGAAAAACGCATTGCAACGCATGCGCGGGTTCAGCTAGTATTTATTAAATGAAACTAAAACAAATGAATCATGAGAACCATTACCACTTATTTATTTTTATTGCCTATTTATGTGCTTGAATACCTACGGATTTATCATCGTGAATTTTATTAGTAACACGTTTTCGCCCGCGGTTTTACTCAAACTCATAGCATTTTTTTCAATTAGACATTGGTACAACATACTTTGTAAAGTTGTTTTCAGTTTGGTTAGGACATTGCAGGCTTGAACTACCTGATTGTCGTATAAAAAGATGATTCCGTGCTTTGGAAAGCACATTAAGCCGGTGGTCCCGGCCGTCAAACGGTGGTCGTCAAACCATGTCAGAGCTAGGCCCTTGAGGCGGTTAAGAAACTCTAACACTAGGGTCTGTGGGGTCGTTAGACCTTACTGCCCACACGATAAGAAGAAGAATAAGACCATTTTACGAAAGAAGGAAAGCAAAGCTACAGTCACTAGGCCAACCTAGTTTCATGAATGTTATTTATAATATGAGGAAAAATCGTCATTGATTTTCTCACGGAATAGCAGTGGATGTCGGATATCGCGACCAAAAGTAATCTTTTCACCCCCCTTTTTGAAGTGATATCCTACTGACAGATCGCATTTGTTAAGTATTCAAAATAATAGTAAAATGATTAGTTGATATTGTTATTAAATTGATTTATTTCACTTTGAAGAACGGCAACGTCGCGCGTCGCAATTACTTCTTGTTATAATGACCTAATAGCATTTATTCATTATGACAGCATAATTATTGTAACACTAAAGTCATCAATTAAGTAAGTGCTTATCAGGCATTGATGACAAAATATTTTTCGCTATTTACTTGCACTTCGCCCGTGACTTCGTCTGCAAAAATTAATGTGATATCTCAAATATAACTGATATGCAAGATGTAAATATAATTTAATATGTTTTAGGGTTCCGTACCTCAAAAGGAAAAACGGAACCCTTATAGGATCGCTCGTGTCTGTTTAAAACCTATTATACCTCCAAAACTAATATGCCAAACACATTTAGAGGATCTCCAAAACTAATAAGCCAAACATTTTGAAAAAAATACATAAATTAGTTCGACACTTATAGATTACAGGAAAACCTATAAAAAGTCTATGGTGCAATGATACAATGGTATGGAACCCTCACTTGTCCAGTTTTTATAATTGGATTAAACAAAAAATTCGAAAACATAATTATGTGACATCTACCAACCATTATCTTTATCTAGGCTCGCGTGGTGGATTACAACCCCACTCCCTCTTAAAGAACGGAATCCCTGTGTCCCAGTGTGAGTAGTAATGTACGAAACACCGGTCCCATTTAGTTTTAAAACCTTACAAATTATGCGATATCTAAAAGTGTTATGTTCAACCATTTTACGGAAATAAATATTACTAATGATTTGTTAATTTAATATTAATTGACCAAAATAACAGGACACAAAATTAAAATTTATATTTAACCGAATTGAGTAGGTAGGTATTCACAGTTGTTAGAACCCCGGAGTTGAATGAACCGCAAAACCATACCGATTCATAATAAGTAACGACTTTTTGGTCAAAACCACAACGATGTACTTACTGAAAATAATTTTAATTATAGTATATTCTATGAAGTCTGTGAACAGTCACTATTCAGGGGAATAGTCACATATCTGCATTTACTTGTGGTCTTCCATACTTCTCTATTTCTCGTCATGTCAGCAGTCAGCTTCTCTCTAGCCATATCATCCTTCACACTGCAGTCGTCGTTATATTAGTCTTCGTCTACTCTTAGGTTGAAAATGGTCTTAGCATGAATAAATCTATCTAGGTATCTATCTATCTATCTTCTATCTATATAAATAAAGAGGGAAGTCCTGACTGACTGACTCATCTACGCCCAGCCCAAACCCTTGGACCTAGAAAGCTGAAATTTTGCACAGAGGTTCCCCTTATAATGTAGATAAGGAATAATTCCTTATTCCTTATCTACATATTTTCGAAATTCAACCCCTAAGGGACTTAAATAGGGAATGAAAGTTTGTATGGAAAATCGTCATTTTCACGCGGGCGAAGCCGCTGGCAAAAGCTAGTAAATTATAATATCATTCTTTTATCCTTTGTAAGGTTAGGCAGACTATACTCAACGTTTGTGACAATACTAGAACTACCAGTCAATTGCGAAAATCTACCTAGTCTAACTACATATTATTATGATTCAGTCTTACCGGATGCAGCTGAATGCTAGTATTTTACATGGAGCGACTGTCTACCTGTCAGTGGTGGCCCAGTGGTTGCTAGCAAATCGTGGTTTCGAACCCAGGCACGCGCAATACTTTGTGAAATTTATTTCAACATCACTGCTCTCAAAACGGTGAAGGAAAACATCGTGAGGAAACTGGCATGTCTTAGAACATTGTGACATTGACCAACCCGCACTGGCCCCATGTGGTGGATTATAATAGCCCATCCCTCTCCTAGAGAGGAGGCCTTAGTCCCTGCAGTGGGAACATTATAGGCTGATGATGATGATGACTGTCTGTATAGTATATCAAATAAAAGTGAAATAATTTTTAGAATTGAATCATTAATTCTAAAGATTGACAAGCCAATATTACCGCTTTATAATATTATTAGTAGGTATTAGTATAGCTGAATCATAAAACGATTTCATTATAAATACCAATTAAACGTTTGATTTATTTATTAATTTCAAAACATTCAATTAAAGCCAAAGTTACAGAGCAATGTTCCCAAGCAACAGTTTATTAAATAGGAAAATGAACTTTATTATTATACAGTCAAAAACCATTTCAAAGATTTGTCACTTGTTTGTTTTCTAAGGTCCAATTATGGGTTTATTTAGTTGACAGCTAACTCAGCTAACACAATAGCATTTAATTGATCTCATCTATCTATCTATTTAAATAAAAAGAGAAGTCCTAACTGACTCATCAACGCCCAGCCTAAACCCTTGGACCTAGAAAGATGAAATTTTGCACAGAAGTTCCCTTTATAATGTAGACAAGGAATTAAGAAGGATTTTTCGAAATTCAACCCATAAGGGAGTTAAAATAAAAAGGGTGTAAGTGTTACATACCTACTGTGTACGTGTTGTTGTGAGTTATGATGAGTCATGAAAATAAAACAACTGGTTTCGGCGAGCGCTAGTTTATAATAATTGAAGTTTTTGCAGGGAAAATAATATCGAATGAATAACTCTAACTTAAATCTGATAATTTCAATTATTCACAGGTCAATTTATATTTAGAGATTTACATAACGTAACATCACGCCTGTAACCCCAGAAGGGTTAGTACGTAATAGTACCTACAACCAGTTATGTTCAAGTCCCATTTAATAAGGGGCGAGCCTATTGCCAGTGCCATTGACCGAGGACAAATCCAGTATTCATGGCTGCCACTGAAAAATTCTTGAGGGAAACCCCAATAACACTTTGCCCGACCCGGGAATCGAACCCAGGTTCTCATGCTCAGCAGTGACGCTTGCGAGCATTAGACAAATAAAAGATTTCAAAATTATAAAAAAAAAACCTGTTCTAACTAAAGCATTTATTAAGAACATCTAGGTACTGCTGAACAGAGAGTCATGAGTTTAATTTTTAACCGACTTCAAAAAAAGGAGGAGGTTATCAATTCGACTGTATTTTTTTTTTTTTTTTTTTTTTTTTTTATGTTACCTCATAACTCCGTCGCTTGCTAACCGATTTGAAAAATTCTTTTTTTGTTGGAAAGGATATACTTCCCAAGTGGTCCCATGATCACCAAGTCAGGATCTGATGATGGGATCCTGGAGAAATAGAGGGAACTCTTCAAATTTTATAGGCACACTTGAAGTGATTTGAGTAGTTTTTGGAAGAGTACTTTCTCGGAGTGGTTCCATTTCAATTTAGTGAAGATCTGATGAAGAACTTCGGAGATAGGCAACGGAACTCCTCAACGAATGATAGCAAATGGACTGGGATTGCTGAAATGTCATGTCTGTCTATTGTTTAGACCAGATCGTCCAGATCATAACATAACTTCACGCCAGTACGCTGTGAAGGGGTAAGCACATGTGAACCACTAAAAAGTGAAAAATAAAAACTTTTTTACAAAAAATTAAACCGACTTCAACAAAAAATCAAACACAAAAAAGTGAAAAATAAACTTAAGAAGAAAATCAGCTTCGGAAGTCGGTGGCAAAATCATGAAATAAATCAAACAAAAGTCACCGACTTCAGAAGCTGATTTTCTTCTTAAGTTTATTTTTCACTTTTTTGTGTTTGATTTTTAGTCAGGCAAAGGGATACGCCCGTCGGGGCCGCGGATTTTTGTACTAGATTACGTGGCCTCGGCGCAAGGGCAAAGAAGGAACATGGGTTCGGTTTTTAGTCAGTAGAAGTCTGACACTCCCCTTCACTCTGCCCAAGAGCGGGGGGGGGGGGGTCATTCGTTTACATTGTTTACACTTTGTAATTTGTATTTATTTTTGTTTATTACTGATTGTGTCTGTAGTAAATCTTAAATTTAACTGACACCTTGCTATTGTATCGAGTCTGGTTCTTCTAACCAACCTAACAGACAGATGTGTGCTGGGGAGTTTGTTCCGCCACTTCTTCTTTCCAGCTAAACACTAGGAAGTGTCGATGGGTGGGCGTTTTTGGGGGGCTGTCTTATAAAAATGTAAATACATTGAAACCTGGTTAAATGTGTCTCAGATATTCAAATTTGTTGTAATGTGTCTCAGATATTCAAATTTGTCTCATGGGACCCCAGTATGAGTTCCAGTTATAGAGATTTCTCACTTATCCATGTCCCAGTTAACCAAGTTTCACTGTAGTATAGTATAGTAAAGTAAATTTTGACCTCCGAAAAGTGCTGATTATCAGCCTAGTTTGAATAAATGAATTTTGATTTTGATGATTTTCCACCCACCAAAAAAAAAAAAGGCAAAGGGATATTGATTTTTTTTCAAGAAATTCTCAGTAGCAGCCGCGAAAGTTGGGTTTGTAGGTCCAATGGGGAGGAGAAAGGAACTAGTTTAATAGTCTACCACATTTTTATATGAGCTCGCCTAATGCTGGTTTCATCATCATCATCATTTCAGCCGAAAGCCGTCCACTGCTGGACATAGGTCGCCACATAGACCGGTCCCGTGCGTCTCGCATCCAGCGGATTCCGCAACCTTCACCAGGTTTACTAAAAGTCTAAAATTATTATTATTTTGTTACAGCGCAACAACAAGAATACCAAGATTACTGGGCAAATGACTACGGTAACTACGACGATTACAACCTAGCCGTTGATGAAAGCAACGAGGACACAGAAGCAAAACAAGCAGAGACCACTCAAGCAGAAGCACTACCAGCTGAAGCTCCAACAGCAAGTGATGAATTCAACGATTATCAAATAGAAGATAACAGGTCGGAGGCTACCGACAAGGAAGCTGTTGACGAAAATAAAGAGGTCACGGCAGAAGCTACCGTAGCTGAAGAACCAGCCAGTGAGCCAGCCGTACAACATAAAGTCTTACCTCTAGACGTCTTGCCCCTAGAAGAACCTGCACTGAATAATGAAGACGAAGAATTGAAAGAACTTGGACTGGATACAGACGATGAGACGGCTGACGAAGACTTGGCTCCTCTACCGGTACCAGAGCCAGAAGATAATGACAAGGCTATCTTTGAGGAGACCAAAGATATTTTGAACGAAGATCAAGATTTTCTGGATAAACTACAACAGGCACCAGTAGGAGATTATAAGAATCTGGATAAAATAATCGAGGAAACAAACAAACTTTTGGCAGAAAATGATGACGCTTTTGACGCGAACGATTATGAAAACTCTGATGAACAGGCAAAAAGCGATGAAGACATCTTCAGTGAAAATAATGATGAAAATGAGGATGATACACCTGCCAAAGTATATGCTGATTTAAATGCTGACTTGGACAAACTATTTGAAACTCTTGACAAATTGTCTGATGATAAGACAAGTGAACAAGCAAGTACCGCTGAGCAGGTAGTAGATGACGTTCAAGATTATGAAGAAAAATACGATAAGCCGTACAAAGAAGACGCTGTCCTCTCATGGCGGAACGCGGAAGACAATAATGCTGTAGAGCCCCAACAAAATGACGAAACTGCTGATGAAAATGACAACGAAAACGCAGACGATGTTGTATCAGATGAGGAGGGAGCCGATGATGAATATGAGCTCATAGATGACAGCAACCTTTCCCAAATTTTCAATGTAAATGCCAACGCGTCAATTGAGAATGCTGACAATAATAACGAAGAACTGGTTCAATTAGACGCAAACAATGAGCAAAGCGCAGACAAGACTGATGAAACTATACGTCAGAAAATTGATGAGCAACAAGCAATTGATTATGCTGATAACTACGATGATTCTCACGACAGCGAGGCTAACGCTGACGACGATATCGATAGCGTAATCAAACAAATATTCGCTGACGATGTCAAAGAGCCGCAAGCGTATGGTGACGATGCCTTGGTCGACGAAAAATATAAGGAAGAAGCAGCCATGGAATTGGAGGAAGTGAAAACTACCATCTCTGATGAAGAAACTACACAAAAAACAGCAATGATCGATGACTTAAACAGCGCTGAGCTTAGCGACCTTGTCACCCAGTTTGTGTCCGCTCACAAAGATGAGTTTGATGTTAATTCGGAGAGTTTCGCTAAACACATAGCACCTATTCGTTTAACTCTGTCTGTGGACGAACCTGTAGTGATTACGTCACCAGGATGGCCTGAAAACTACGCACCTGGCGATGTTATTGATTGGATCTTGGATGGCCCTGGAGTGGGTATTGAAATGAACATCACTGACTTGGACATTAGCGGCGTGCTCCAGCACTACTTGCTAGTGATACCAGGTTAGACTTTTTATTACTACTTTAGCACGTAATTTCACTCGCCTTAAGGTGACTACAAGCTAGTATAAGTGTCGTAAATATTATAGCCTATTACACTAAGAGATATTGTAGTTTCCCATTCATCATCATCATCATCATATACATTCCGACTTCACCCATTGATGGGTGTAGGTCTCACTTTACTTGTGCTAAGCTCCACGATCTGACTACCGATGTACGATGAGCTATACCCTTGATCTATTCACAGGTGGACTGGATGTCTCCCGCAAGGATGGCCTCGTGTTCACCCATCATCTGAATTCAGTCAGGAAATACAGGTTCTTTGACGTCGACCGAGTGTTCGTACGATTCTTCACCGCTCCAAGCGCCTGGCGGGTCAACAAGGGCTTCAGGCTTTCCGTTAAATTGATTAGTAAGTCAAAATCAAAGCATTTATTTCAAGTAGGTCAGTTACAGGCACTTTTGAATCGTCGAAACAATTTAATGTTAGCTACATTAAATTGTTTCGACAATTCGAAAGTTCAGTCCCAGTACGAAAGTACTGTAGCTACTAACAGCCCATTTCAAAGCGTAGATTCTATCTGTATGGAGAACAACGAGCAAGAAACTCCATGGACACATTGAAATCGGAACGTCGTTACAAAACCTTGGCTGGATGGCCGGGCCATTAATGCAATATTTAATATAGACGTCGACGCTAGAAAGCCCTGACGAAGTGGAGATTTATCTAATGACTCTGCTCTGTAAATATGGTGCTGTTCCACAAACAATGAGTCACTTAATATCGTGTCCTGTGTCTCCTATTACTTGTTCACTGCAGGAGCTGATGGACGCTACCGAAAGCGCCAAACTAGTACCTAGCTTAGTTGTGGGCAACACAATAGGGATAATTCCTGACAAAAAAAATATGATTATGTTTAGTCCATCAGATACATATCGAAAAATATTGGATACATGTCTTTTGTTTTATCAAATTGTTAAAATTGACGAAGATAAAACGCGTCAAAGATCATGACTGGGGGCTTGTAATGTCACTTATTGGTAAAAAATGTAGCACGATTTGACGTCACACGAGTTTTCAAAGCACTGTATCGTCTTCATTTTTTGTTAACGTGAAAAAGGAAAAAAATATGTGTCCAATATTTTTTGAACATCTATCTGACGGACTAAAGTTAATTAGATTTATTTGTCAAATACCCTTGCCATCTACACGCTAAGAAAAAGAAAAACTGTTAATGTACTGAATACGTGGAAACTAGACTATATTTAAACTCCCTACCCACTTTTTGCAGTGCCTCTATCAGAATCCTACGAGGAGGAGGTACCGGAACCCGAGCCAGTAGCAACCGCTCCCCAGGAGACGTTGACCCTCAACCTGGCTGGTCTGACGCTGCCCCGGTTCCAGGCGATCAGGGAACAGTTCCGGGAGCTACTCGCTGATATGGCCAAGCAGTATATTCGGGATTACAACATTCCTCAGGGATTGAATACTACGTAAGTGTTTGATGATTTTATTTATTTGTACAAACATAGGAAGGAGGTTTCTGAAAAGATGACGAGTAAAAGAGAAGTATGGAAGACTAGCTTTTGCCAGCGGCCTCGCCCGCGTGAAAATGACGATTTTCCTAACAAACTTTCATCCTCTATTTAACTCCCTTAAGGGTTGAACTTCGAAAAATCCTTTCTTTTTCCTTGTCTACATTAGAAAGGGAACCTCTGTGCAAAATTTCAGCTTTCTAGATCCAAGGGTTTGGGCTGGGCATTGATGAGTCAGTCAGTCAGTCAGTCAGCCAGGACTTCTCTCTTTATTTATATAGATAGAAGAAGACATGCGACCCCCAATTGAATTGGGATAAGGGCAAAAGAATGACTATGAAACTATAGAATATAGCTACTACAATCTGTCAAATTCCTTTAGTAGATTTTCAACTGTATCGTTACAGAATTGGTAAAATTTTACAGTTTCGGGTAGCTAGCTCTACGTAGCTTTAATTCTACATCACTCAGTTAAAAACCAGAAGTCTCCTTCTGGTTTTTGGCGGAATGAGCTGGACTCTTTCTCAGAGGATTGGTCTAGGCTACCATCGCTCTAGATCGCGAAAAGTGGGAAGAGGGAAGGGAGGCTTTTGCCCTGCAGTGGGATAATATAGGCTTATAATAATAATATTCATTTAACTACCCTTGATATTATGCTAAGATCACCAGAAGAAACTATTTATTTTCACCTTACTATAATATGTAAGGAGAAGACATTTTACATAACGTTCCTACCAACAATTATGTACTTATTAACACATCATTGTTTAACTAGGTGTTGTATTCATCAATGTGCACTTTGTACAGATGTTTGTGATATTACGCGATGTGGACGAAATAATACCCTCACTTTGGTCTTCGCTGCACTCGGATAAAAAGTATCATAATTATGTACTAACTTAAGTCTATCTATAATCTATCTCATCATCATCATCTGCCTAGGCTTTTCCTAACTATGTTGGGGTCGGCTTCCAGTCTAACCGGATGTCTCTGACCTCCACAACCCAGTTAATACTGGGTAATACGATACCCTTTGGTAAGACTGGTTGTCAGACTTTCAGGTCACTGACTACCTGTAACGACTGCCAAAGATCTATATTATGGCAGCCGGGACGAACAGCTTAACATGCTTTCCGAGGCACATAAGAAACTCGGTATATAATTGGCGGTAACCCATCTACAAACCAACCTAGGCAGGCGCGGCTTAACCTAAAGATCGACCCGAATGGCAGTTATTATTAAACCACGCGCTCTATAAACGAGGTATCTAAACTAATAATTATAATGCGGAAAGATTTCATTTTTCGTTTGTTTGTTACAATTTAGATAACTCAATAAATACTTGGCCGGTTTTAATAAAATATTTTCAACATTATTAAGCTACACTTTTACCGCGTAACGTAGGCTATATTCACCATCATCACCATCAGCCTATAATGTTCCCACTGCAGGGACTCAGGCCTCCTCTCTAGGAGAGGGATGGGCTATAATCCACCACGCGGACCCAGTGCGGATTTGTAGATGTCGCATATCTTCGAATTTTTGGTTCTAAGACATGCCGGTTTCCTCACGATGTTTTCCTTCACCGTTTTGAGAGCAGTGGTGATGAAATAAATTACACAAAGTAATGCGCCTGCCTGGGTTCGAACCCACGACCAACTGTTCGTAAGTCGGGGCCGCCACCACTGGGCCACAGTGGTGGCCCAGTGGTGGTAAAATATAATATACATATACATATATGTATATTATATTATATATTATATTATATTTTTATAATACATGAAATGAAGACTTAGTACCAGTCTCTGGATTTGTGTTCGGGCGATGGCAATAAGCTCGCCCCCTATTCCATAAGACTTAATAATAGCTGGGGACATCTGAGTGTACATAAGGTAGGGTAGGTACACCTCTGCTTAACCCTTTTATTTATTTAGATTACAAGCGTGAGGTTAGGAACTGTTTTATACCTTTTTTTCGGAGGTTTTGAAATCATCAAAAGACTCCTCCCGCTCTGCCGGTAGGGAGTGTCAGACTTCTACTGACTAAAAACCATTCATGTTCCTTCTTAACCGTTTTGTGTCGAGGCCGCGGTATCTCTTTCGAACAACCCGCAGCCCCGGCGGGACTGTTTTATATTTATACACACGGCTACACATCAAGCTATACATTTCCAGTTTACCCTGATCTCGCACTGTACGGAAACATATACAATGCGAGACCAGCTTATACTGGAAGTGTATAGCTTGATGTGTAGCCGTGTGTATCCTTCTTCAATATGCGGAAGGTGACGCAGAAGTATATATATATACCCGTATATTGTAATCAAATATCAATTAAGGCAGTTACTCTAAATAAATACACACACACATTTAAACTTTTATTTGTATAATCACAAACACAAATATCAATTGAACCCTGATTCTAAACATATCATTAGTAACTGGAGTTCAACTAAAGCTGGTTAAACTAAATATTGTTATCAACAAAATAAACATTTATTACAGTTTTATCGTTTCTTTGTTTCGTCTTCCATTCGATAATCCAACAATATCTTATCTACACTGAGTCATTGAAAAACTTAAAACTTATTTCGCTATTTTATTGTTTTAAAGTATTTTTGTAGTTATTGCAACAGACAAGAATGTACAGTCACCTGCAAAAAAGCATGGATTTTTTCATGTGTATTTTTCTCTCCTCCTCAAACTTGCAATGCTCAACTAAAGATTAGATCTGATTGATATAAATAACATTTTCATTAAACAAACATAGCAAATTAATAAATAAATCCCAGTACAATGTGATACTAGGCTGCCATTTTCGAGAACTGGGTCGGGCACAATACTAAAGAAAGAAAGAAACAAAAATATTTATTTGGGACAAGCACAGGAACTACAAAAAATAAAAACAAAAAAGAATATAAAGCTAAATAAGAGACCTAGTGTGCGAGGCCAAAAAGGCTCCTATCTCAGCATGATGCTGCGATAAATGAAAACAAATACCGCAGCGCTGGTATTCTGATAGACTGCAACTACACTACTAGTTACTAACGCCCGAATACTCGAACGTCACTCAATTTTAAGTTGCACTTAAATCTCGTGCTGTCTTTGTTACTTTAACGCAGAGTGACAGAGATAGCACGAGTTTTCAGGGCTACTTATAATTGAGTGACGTTCGAGTATTCGGGCGTTAGACTTAAATTGTAATACGGCACTTCCGATTCCACAAGGTTGTATTTCAGAGCAAGTTGCTGATAGATAATCCTGGCTACAAGGTTGTGTATAAGCAAGTACTCTCCGTTAGCCAGACGAGAACCCCGGAGATAATTTGTGACGAATTGATTCGCCCGGACGGTGGCATGCCCCACATAATATGTCAACATAATTATGTCCGTGCCGTCCTAAATACATCATCATCTGCCTAGCCTTTTCCCAACTATGTTAGGGTCAGCTTCCAGTCTAACCAGATGCAGCTGAATACCAGTATTTTTAACCGACTTCTAAAAAAAGAAGGAGGTTCTGAATTCGGATGTTTATATATTTTTTTTATATTTGTTTGGGCATAACTTCTTCGTCCCATAATTTTTTTCGAAATCGGACAAGCGGTTTTTGAAAAATCAACAAAAAAAACTACATTGTCCAAATTATGACCCATGAACATGTGAACCACTAAAAAGTGAAAAATAAAAACTTAAAAAAAATAAAAAATAAAAGCGACTTCAAAAAAAAAAAACAAAAAGTAAAAAATAAACTTTAGAAGAAAAATCAGTTTCTGAAGTCGGTGGCAAAAAATATGAAATCAAACAAACAAAAGTCACCGACTTCAGAAACTGATTTTTCTTCTAAGTTTATACATGGAGCAACTGCCTATCTGCTGCGTGTTCTTCTTCCATTCATCCATTCTCATTCATATCATTCCTCACACAATCCATTCGCACAGAACCAGTTTAAACGGATCTCTCAATAGACGGGAAATCTATACGAAGTAAAGTCAAAGTCAAAGTCAAAAATATTTATTTCAAGTAGGCCAGTAACAGGCACTTTTGAATAGTCGAATTAAACTAACTGCGGCACTCAGAGATATCCAACGATTGCTCAAGCCGCCACCCAGCAAAGGCCTGACATAGT
Source organism: Diarsia mendica (assembly GCA_949316265.1). Classification (NCBI taxonomy): domain Eukaryota; kingdom Metazoa; phylum Arthropoda; class Insecta; order Lepidoptera; family Noctuidae; genus Diarsia; species Diarsia mendica. Next base: position 785,494 of record OX438910.1, read on the forward strand.
TTTGTATGACAAAACTGCCAAAAACCCTTACTAAGCGACGGCCCAAGCAACCACTGAAGCTCTCCGAGTGCGGCAGTAAACTACTGAACTACTGAAGCTAAATACACTAAGCTACAGTCCCAGTCACAAGGCATAATAACTCGTGAGTGTACTGTAGTTGCCAATTCCAAAGCGTTGGTCTCATGAGAACAATGGCAAGAAACTTCATGGACACTCTTTTAAAATCGTTTAGTAAGTAAGGTAATGTTTTACTGGAAAAAAGGTTGATTTGTCCTCGTGTGCCCACTCAACCTTCATCATTTATTAGTCAGTCATTTTCAATTGAATTATTATCATTACATGAGATCAATCACATTCTTTTAAAAAAATATGACAATAACCTAATCTTCATTAAAAACCTGTTTTAATAAGATAGATGTAAATCTAACCGATATGAAAGCATATTTTTACATAAATTATCAGCACTAAAAATCAAATTCCTAGTAACTAACTCAAGTATTTTTTTGTAGAAGGATAACATAACATAACATCACGCCTGTGATCCCCGAAGGGTTGGGCAGAGGTGTACCTAATAGTACACCGAAATTTCGCCAGTTATGTGTATGTCCCATGTCAGATGGTGAACCTTTTGCCGTCAACCGGGCAAAAATCCAGACTCCGTAGTGGCAGAGAAATTTCTTTTGAAAAAAAAAACACAATATCTCTTTGTCCGACCCGGGAATCGAGCTCAGGATCTCATGCATGGCAGTAGATATGATAATTGTTAAGGTGCCATGGAATAGGGGGTGACCCTATTGCCATCAACCGGGTACAAAGTTATCTGTAGGTACTATATCCTTGCAATTTAATTGCAGGTCATGTGACTTAAACCATATGACATAAAGTTTAATTTGCAACAATGAATGATAGGTATGTGAAATGTATCACCCTATACAAAAGGGTAGTCGACAAAAAAAAACTAATTAGTCCGTCAGATAGATTTCCAAAAAATATTGAACACGTATTTTTTCTTTTTTCACGTAAACAAAAAATGAAGACGATACAGTGCTTCGAAAAATCGTGAAACGTCACAGCTTGGTCCAATTTTACCTAACTATGACGTCAAACGCCCCCTCTCCATGGTCTTTGACAAGCTTTATTTTCGTCAATTTTTATTAATTTGATAAAACAAAAAACACGTATCCAATATTTTTCAATAATCTGACTGACGGACTAAACAGAATCATATTTTTTTTAGTCGGTCGACTACCCTAATCTGGGTCTCACTGTTCTTCATTCATTTGTTTTTTCCTGTGATAAATATTGGCGCAAAGACAAATCCTCAGTACTATACAGTTTATGTCTGACAGCACCGAAAAACAACCTTATTTTAATAAGAATAAAGATCACAGATATTTGACAGACTTGTCAGTGGTAGCCAACCAAATAGCAACCTTGTCGAAATAAAAATAGAGACCACAGTCGTTTAAACAGTGATGCTCAATCAGAAGCTAACTGTGACAGAACAGAAGGCCTCTGTCCCACAGCCAGCGATAAGCGACAAGCGACTAGAGGTAGCGGGTAAAACGAGTTGTTAGAACGAAGTCTTCGCACCTTAGCACACACGTTAAGCCATTGGTCCTGCTTTTGGCTATTGTGTGTTGGCTTTCTTTTGTAGATCTTTGACAGTCATTTAAGGTATCAGTGGCCTGAAACTCTATCAACCAGGTCTTACCAAGAGGTATCGTAGTTATGTACTAACAGGGTTGTGGATTGTGAAGGTCAGAGAGGCATCGCTCCATGTAATAGCATGTCCGCTATTAAGCAGAACTTGCTTCATGCAAAATACTGGTATTCCGTTAAGAGTAGAAGTCCGATTTGAGTACTTAATCCATTTTTATTGGTGAGTGTAAATTTCAAAGTTTGTTCCATTTAGGTTTATTTCAATGACAATTCACTTTGAAAGTACCGCTTGTATAACAGGGTCATGTTTACGTTGCTTGACCGAGAAAAGTAGATAGCAAGTCGCTCTCCGCGAACGGTGGGACGGGAGCCCTAGCTCCACGTGTTCCCTGACATTTGTCCCCCTATGTGCGCCTGCAATGTGTTCTATCCCTATCTATAACGTTAACCGATCGTTAAAAGTTAAAAATAAACAGGCACGTAGCTTCGCACGTTTATAAAGTGTAATTAACTTGAAAAAACCTGAGCCTGAGATATGAGACACGAGAGCGCGGTGTAATGTCAATATTATTTTCGATATTTTTATCGAAAAAAAAAAAAACTTTTTTGCAAAAAAAAAAACAACCGAAAAAAAAGTTTTTTATTTTTTTATTTTTAGTTTTAATATCCTATAGAAATATTTACTATACATTAAACATTCGACTAAGAAACCAAAAAACACGTAATACGTGCCTATAAAATTTGAGGGTTGCCCTCGAGTTCTCTGGGATTCCATCACCAGGTCCTGGTTTCCATATCATAGTACCCTTAAAATATCTCCTTCACAAAAAAAGAATCATCAAAATTGGTTCATAAACGACGAAGTTATTCGCTAACACACGAGAAATGTTCATAAATTAAGAAAAATCTTCATAAAATTAAAAGTACTGGGCCAAACTACACTATTTTTTTATGGGACCAAATGGCAACTATTCCGCATCAGACTAGAATCACGTTATAAATCATAATCGCAGCGAAAAAAAAAAAACATACAAATCGAATTGAGAACCTCCTCCTTTTTGGGAAGTCGGTTAAAAATACAATTATCCTATATTATCATCTGCTTAAATAGCCTTTTCCCAATTATGTTGGCTTCCAGTCTAAACGGATGCAGCTGAATACCAGTATTTTACATAGAGCGATTGCCTATCAGAACTTCATAACCATAATACTGGGTAATACGATACCCCTTGGTACGACTGGTTGTCAGATTTTCGAGCCTTTGACTACTTGTAACGACTGTCAAAGATGTACAATTGACAGCCTGGTTCAACGGTTAAAGCTTTTTTAGATGATTCGTTTCGAAGACTACCTCCCACATCCAAACTTATTAACTTTAACTCTATAGAATACGGTGTGTTATAAGTTGGTCAACAACCTAAATTAATTATTACATGTCCTTAGTTAAATGGTAAACAGGAAAGTCATTACCACGGTCAAATTATTCATTGGTTTCACATGAAATAAAGGTGTCCATAACTTATTCTTTGAATAAGATCTTGAGAATAAATCTGTATATTGCATTGTACCTATACCTTATTGAAAATGTTGATGGATGGAGAGGGAGAGGAAGGCCTAAGAAAAGATGAATGAAAGAAAGAAAGAAAAGAATGCCATCAATATGATAGGATTGGAAAAAAAATTCTGGCCAAATGTGGCCGTATTATTATTATATACCATTTTCGGACAAATTAATAAATGTATTCGAATTGGAACCTCTGCCTTAGCCTTCGGCGATTAAAAGCGTTCTGGTGCAATTTTCCTGTAAATTCTACTTTACAAATTGAACAATTTCTGCATTAATTTTTTTTATCCCACTTATGCCTGAAACTATATTTGACCCTATTAAAATATTTAATAGGTATTTCTACTATCCTACTATCTACACATAGGACAGTAGGGTAATCTGGGTTAAATTTATGAAAATTTTGTTCTTAACATATTCAAAACTTGAATAATTTGCTCCCAGTTCCACGAAAAAGCGTCGTTAAGATAGACTGAACCAATTATTCTAAATGCGGAACTCTCAACGTTGTCGCATACAAAGTTGAACTATGCGCCACATACTTATACAAAAGTAATATGTTCTGACAACAGTGTTTCTATTCTCGGACCGTCGACGTCATTCTGCCCCACTTACGTATCAATTAGAATGACAATACCTATTCACTGCACTACATGTTAACGAAAATCTTAAATTTAACGAAAATCTAAAGCAGAAACAAATGAAATGGAAGTGAAAATAAATAAAGAGTAAGCCGTTCTTGTTCGAGAGGGGGAACAGTACGCATGCGCGGGAAGCTCCACGCATGCGCGCCAGAAACGTCAAATCTATTTCAGTAAAGCTCAAGGAACGAGCTTATAAAACCGCTTTTAAACGAAATAATATACAAAAACTAGTAGTAAATACATCAGAAACATAACAGTGTATGATACAAGTGTCAAAAGTGAATAATGTGCACGGAAAAGAGTTTAACATGCTGAAAATAAGAGTGTTATTCCAAAATGCAGCATTGCGACGAATCGATTCGAACGTTCCCTGATGCCAGAATTTAGTGTCAAATATACAGGATGGAGCCTCTGATAGACAGGAACAACTTCGCCATCAGTGCGATGGTTACCGTGGCTATGCAGATATTGTTCTTTACCATAGCCTCGTTGTTCCAGAACGATAAAGTGACTGACTTCACTGGCGGGGCTAACTTTATTATTATAGCCTTGCTAACCTTCTTTCTCGGGCAAGGCGGGTCGCACCTGAAGAGCTATGACAGCAGGCAGCTCATGGTCACTGCCTTCGTCTGCCTCTGGGGCGTCAGATTATCCGGCTACCTCATCTATAGAATCTATCACATAGGCAGAGATAAACAGTTCGAGGATCGAAAGAGCAATACTTTAAGATTTGCAGTGTTCTATACATTTCAAGCAGTGTGGGTGTATATTGTTAGTTTGCCAGTTATTATCATGAACTCCCCACATCACTCGTTCCCTAAGTCACCAAAGACGATGACGACTTTAGACTCCGCTGGAGCAGGAATCTTTGTCATAGGACTGTTAATTGAAACTTATGCTGACCTACAGAAGTTTGCGTTCAGACAGGAACCAGCGAACCAAGGGAAGTGGTGCAATGATGGACTCTGGGGACTCTCAAGACATCCCAACTACTTCGGTGAAGTTGTTCTTTGGTGGGGAATATTCATAATATCTTTAAACGTGATAAATGGCGTCGAATGGATTGCGATACTATCACCTTTATTTACGACATCGATCATACTGTTCTTATCAGGCATACCACTGCTCGAACGTTCGGCGGACGAAAAATACAGAGATAATCCCGATTACTTGTATTATAAGGCGTCGACTTCGCCCTTGATACCGATCCCACCTGCAATCTACGTCGAAGTTCCGAGATTCTTGAAGTTTGTCATGTGCTGCGAGTTTCCAATCTATGACTCCACTAGTGATGAGTTCCCTGCAGCCACCATTGTCACTGAGACAACCAGCATATCTATGGTGCAGTCTCAAACATAGCTAACAAACGCCGCGCGCGATCTCGCCGCGGCTAACGACCAAATAATTAAGAACCCTAATCAGAAACAATTGTGATACACAGCCGAGGACAGACAACACCGGCTGCCAAACTCGTTGCCACTAAAACAAAATAACACTGTAGATATGAACCTTCACAATAGTTATATGGAGAATATTAAGAAGAGTAAACATATAGCCTTAGGCCTTATCGAAGAGACGAGAGATTACAGCGCTGCGGATACTCCTGATAATGATATTGAGAACAGCATAGACTTAGCTGTGCCTAGTACTAGTTATGCAAAACGACCTACGGAGATAGTTAAGTACGGTAAAATTACTTTTAACACGACTGCGATACTGCACCATTATCCTCAAGTAGCCAATAATGAACTGAAGTCAAACTGCACAAAAAGTGCCAAGAAGAAAACTGACCTGAATCTCCAAGAGCCTAAAGTAGTAACAAGTAATAATAATGATTCGACACCTGAAGAAGTAGTTGTAGATATTATAAAGAAAGATAACTTTAATAATAACGAAAGTAAGGTTGATATTACAACTGACAATGCAATCGAAGTAGTGAACCAGCCTGTTAAATTTACAGAAGAAAAGCTTGTATGAGATTGGGAGATAACTTTTTACTCTGTACATTTTCGATGGTGTAGATTTTGGCATCAATACTTGAGGCCTACGTGGACATATCGCGATCGATGCTAAGACTGGAGACAGAGTAACAAAAGTATCAAAGAGACAATTTAGATGTGATAAGTGTAAAGTCCTCATACCATAGATGAAATCCGTCTCATTTAGTATAAATGTTAGATTTACAGATTTAAGAATATAAGCTATAAAATATTTAATAAGGACCTAGAAGATTATGTTAACGGTGAGTCTTTGGAAACATTTTATGCATGATTTTATAGTGACTGTTGTCACTACGAACCTTTCACAGTTATTATGCCTTGTGATTTGTGTGCCTGTAGCTTCATCTTTTAATTTTTTCAATTCAAAAGTGCCTAAAACCGGAGTATCATAAATGTTTTCAGTATATTTTTTTTGCCCTCTTTATTTTTCTGGACTAGCCCACTCACTGTCACAGGGACGGCCTCCGTCCATAACAAAGGCTGATAATACTGATTCTTGTGCAATAATCAAAAATTGAGTATTCTGATCATTCATTTGTTTTATTCAGTATGTATCGGCTTTTATTTTCATGTTCCAACCTTATCTTACCGATTTGTAGTGCAATTAGCAAACATACGTCGTATGTCTTATCAGTCACATAAAATAGCGCATTTAAAATAATGATAAATAGGTATATTTTCTTCGTTTTGGTTACCTTATGTATTAATATGTACTAACAAAGAAGCAATTTCTTCTGTTTCTCAATTTAGTGGCCTTAAGCCTATATCTTAGGAAGGTAGAGTTTAAAGAATGTAGGATGTGATCTCCAAAACTACACTATCGATTTGGAAAATTGTTCACTGACGTATAGATACGCTATCACCGCGTGCCATAGGCTTCTTTTATTTGATGCTTTTTTTTGAAAATTAATCACACTCGTTCCATCATAGACCCTAAACAGGTCAAGAACAGGCCCATTTTGCAATACAAAATAACTTTGAGATCGTCTATCTGACAAAATAGAACCTCAGCCCATCGCAGTTCACTGCTGCAAATAGGCCTTCCCAAAGCTGCACCGTATGGTGGTGCAGCTTGCACCACCATACCTTTTTTATAAACCCTAGTTACCCTAGTTAACCCTAGTTGCTCCATGTACAAAAGTTGTATCTACTACAATTTTTATGCTTTGTAAGTCACGTCCGCATCATGACGAAGCCTACGTGATATCGCACTGCGCCCATCACAAGCAGACAAAGTAGAAATGTCTTAAGTGCCTCTATTTTTGCAGGCAGTTGTGCCCTTTTGAACTTGAAGTCAGATAAATGCTGATTTGCAGTAGCGACTCGTATGGTGTTAGCATCTAAGTTGCGTATTTATGAAGTAGGAGTTATTTATGTGTCTTTGCGTACCTAGTAAGTGTTTTTATAATTCCGAAAGCCTTCCACCTGGACATGCTTTGCCGTGGCCGACGTGGAAAAGACAATCTCTTCAGATGGGGGTTCATAGACGGCTCAGACCTCAAGTGTGTATGCGGCGTTTCTCCACAGATAATGTCCCACCTTCCATCTTGCGCTGCATGCCCTGACACCTGTACATTGACGACCTTATGACTGCATCAGCGAGTGGAGTTCGCATAGCTGAATTCTGGGCCAAAACGATTTAACAGAAATTTGCCATCGACACGCTAAGAAGAAGATTCGGAAAGTGTTTATCCGATTTTACGATGGTTGATTCACGGTGACCCCCATCATCATCAACATTCTCTTGCCCTTATCCCAATTCAATTGGGGTCGGCGCAGCATGTCTTCTATTTCTCTGTTTCTCGTCATCTCATGAGACACCTCTTATTTGGTGACCCCCACCGTGATTAATTTTAGACATTGTTTCGCTGTTCACCACTGGTGTGCTAACTGGTGGTGGACACTGGGAAGCATTGCGATTTTAGTGGGTCTTACTTCGGTATTTTTTATAGGTTTCTGTCTATTCTAGTTTGTGTATGATTTTTTTTCGATATAAGTCGATGGGTCAAGATTTAAGAAGTGACGTAAGATTAAGCCTGTAATTTCCGAAGGGTGAGGCAGAGGTGTGAATTGAATGAATTTTTGGTAGTGCCGATTAGCTCGCTCCCTATTACATATTATTATATCATATACATAATTGTTGGAATATGGTAGTAAATGAAGTAAGGTAGTATATTTCCATAATCCTTTTTAGGATCCATACAATTTAACACAAAACAGTGGAAAATAGTGTCATAAAGTAATTGTATATTCATGCCATTGAATTGATAAGCCCCCGTCGAAAGATAAGGGCTTATTGATAAACTTGTCTGCGATAAACAATAGAAATAGTGAACTGTATGAAGTGAAAGACATTTTGAGTGACTTTTCGTTGATAAGTATCTTGTTGTTGCATGTCTTTGTCTATAGATAATTTGGAATCTATGTATTTTGGGGCATGTAGATATTTTATTAGACCAATAAAATTGTGGGATAGTTCAATATAACATCACGCTTATAATCCGCGAATTGTTCAGCAGAGGAGTACTTTTTTGGGGATTAGAAATCATAAATGACTCTCCCGCTCTGGGCAGAGTGTTAGGGAGTGTCAGACTTCTACTAACTAAAAACCACCCATATTCCTTCTTAACCCTTTGTTTCGAGGCCGCGGTATCTCTTTCAAACAACCCACAGCTTTATAGCGCAAGCACTATCAGGTAAATCTCTGTTTAACCATTCTAAAAGTAAGTATTTTTTGCCAGTTATGTCCTAAGTCCCATATTTGGATTGACGAATCTTTATGTAAAGACTACCTATCCTTATGAAAAATAAACTTTTAAGTACCAGTTTACTAACAAATGATTTCAAGTTGACAGAATGATGTCTTTGTGCGTCATTGTGCTAGTAGAATATTAGTTAATTAAATGCAGAATTTGCGTCACATAATTACGTGCTAAATTGCCACTGTTACGTAATTATAGATAAATGGTACCTGGTACAGGCATCAATATGCACACAGTAATGTTTAGAAGCAATTTCAGCCTTTTGCATTGATTTAATTTTCATGGGACGATGAAATTAATATTTTGAAATACATTTTGTCATAAAGTAATATCTCAACATGCATGAATGATGTAACCAAGTTTTTGTAACATATTCTGATTTAAAAGAGTGTCCATAGAGTTTCTTGCCCGTTCTTCTTCTGTAGGGGACTGTAGCTTCTTTATAATTTGTATTTGTTTTGACTATGCAAAAGTGCCTGTAACTGGCTTACTTGAAATAAATATTTTGATTTTGTGGTCGAAGTGACAAAATTGACTGACAATGTTGAAAAAAAGTCATAAAATTTAAGTATTTTTTTATTTTTGTTTTTTTTTATTTGTCATTGTCAATTGACAACGTCCACATTGTCCGTAGCCTTGATTTGTGCCCGTTTGATGGCAATAGGCTCGCCCCCTTTTACATAGAACTTAAACATAACTGGCGAAATGTGGGTGTTTTAATAAGTAAGTACCTCTGCCTAACCCTTCGGGGGATTACATATGTTTTAGTGTCTAATGTTCAATACTAAAGTAGTGTCCTCAATTCACCTTGGAGATAAAAGTTACTAGCGACCCTACCCGGCTTCGTACGGAAGCTCTTCTTGAATCACTCTATCTATTCAAAAACCCGCATCAAAAACCGTTGCGTAGTTTTAAAGATCTAAGGCCCCTCGCCAACGGCGACTTTTTGAAGCGATGCTGTCGCGCGTTTCATAAGCTCGAGACAGCAATTGACAGCATTGCTACTAACGAGCATTAATTTCGTGGGCGAGGGTAAACAGCTAGCGACCACAGCACGACTTTATCGCTGCTGCATCGGTACAAAAAGTCGCCGTGGGCGAGGACCCTAAGCGTACATAGGGACAGACAGCGAGAACCGACTTTGTATACTTTGTAGTGATAATGATGTTGCAACCTTCTTACAGAAGAAAATGCTCTTGAATATTGCTAAATATTGACAACGTATTCGTGAACGTGACTGTACATACTGGCTTGAATGACTGCGGTATTTAGAGACCATTATATTGTTCTATGACTATGCAAATTGACACTAGTTAGTTTAAGATGCTTCTCTTGCAAACAGGTACGAGGTATCTATTACGAAATGTGCCGAAATATAGTTTTGTTTGGTAAAATGTAAAATAATGTCTTACTAGAGATTTGACGCCTTTTCGAATTTAGTTTGAAAAGTTTTGCTTAGCAATTTGAAGTTTATATAGATAGGTACATTACTCATCATTGTCAGCCTAGATACCAACTGCCAGTTGTGGTTTCCACCAGGAGTGGGTATTTGTACCAACATAATGTTTTGCATGCATTGAAGAGGAGCTCGGTCGTGGCTTAATAAGAACTGCCACTCAGGTCGATCTTTAGGTAAAGCTGTGCTTGCCTAGGTTGGTCTGTGGATGGGTGACCGCCCGACATACCGAGTTTCCTCCGTGCCTCGGAAAACACGTTAAGCTGTTGGTCCCGGCTGCCATATATATAGATCTTTGGCAGTCGTTACAGGTAGTCAGTGACCTGAAATTCTGACATCCAGTCTTACCAAAGGGTATTGTATTACCTAGTATTAACTGGGTTGTGGAGGTCAGATAGGCAGTCGCTCCATGTAAAATAATGGTATTCAGCTGCATCCAGTTAGACTGGAAGCCGATCCCAATATAGTTGGGAAAAGGCTAGGCAGATGATGATGAATGTTTTGCATGAACCGCATCATCATCATTCTCCTGCCCTTATCCCAATTAATTTGTGATCAACGCAACATGTCTACTTCTTCCATACTTCTCTATTACTCATCACCTCATCAGACACCTTCTTTCTTGCCATATTTTCTTTTACACAGTATTGTATCACCTATAACAAAATATCTTATCTAATCAGTAAGTAAAAGTCTTGTAAACAAGGGCCTCTCTATCTCAATAATATAGCTGTTAGATTATTTGGTGATAGCAGTAGTCAAGTAGACGAAACCTCAACTTAATAGTATCATTACGCCAATGAGGCATGGTGCGTAGCAGAAACAATTACTTGCAAAGAATGTTTGGTGTTCAATTCCCGAGCCAGGCAAAGTGATATTTCCGTCGGGGCTGCGGCTTGTTCGAAAGAGATACCGCGGCCTCGGCACAAGGGCTAAGAAGGAACATGGGTGGTTTTTAGTCAGTAGAAGTCTGACACTCCCTACCGCTCTGCCCAGAGCGGGAGGAGTAATTTGATGATTTCCCAACCCCAAAAAAGTGTTATTGGCTTTTTCTATTAGGAATTTCTTAATAGCAGGCACGGAATTTGGGCTTGTGCCCGACTGAAGACAGTAGGCTCCTATAACAAGGGACTTTAACATAAAATGTGGGTATAACCTCTGCCTTATAATTTTGGGTTTACAGACGTATTTCTGAAAGTTTTTTAACAGTTTATTAAATCTTTACCGACAATTTCAAGCTAGTTTACATTTTCAAAGACGTAATTCTCGAAGATGCATTAGATACATTAATCATAGAGCCATGACCTTCGTTCGTGAGATAAACACTGATCTATTACGAGATTCGATAAACACGTTTACCGATGATTTTGTTTATGTTCAGAGCGACGTATATGTTTATAATACGCATTTCATATTTTCTCTTGCGTTTATTTGTGAGGAGGGCTGCGTTATTATAAATATAAAAGTTTTTTTTAATTATGACTAATGCGTGGAGGTCAGAACCTATCGGGGGAGCATCTACCAAACTAGATTCTAACACATATCTACACATTTAACTATCTATATATAAAAGGCAAAGCTGACTGACTGAGGATCAACGCACAGCCTACAGTGACATGGCATGAGTCACACATTTTATCACAGTTTGGGCGATAAAACCGTTTTGTCTTAAGGCGCGGCTAAAGGGGCACCGTAAAAACGACCTGTTTTTCGTCGCAGAGTTAGCCGTATTGCTACTTATTACAATTCCAAAAAAAATACAGTGTTTAGTCAAATGTATAGGTAAAAGACTTATGCAAAAATATTTTCTAAAAGTAATCAAGAACCTCGAAAAAAAAATCACAAAATCACAAAAAAATCACACGAAAAAACTTTTTCGTCTCGAAATGCTCAATATTTTGAGTGACAACTGTTATTTTTTTTTTACTATCAGAAAGGAAATTTAACCAACTAAAGACATATGTAAAAATATTTTAACATTACAGCGTATTTTTTTTTTTAATAAATTAAATCTGCGAACTATCGTTGATTTTGGCAGTCACGAGCATCAAACGCATCGCCATTTTCAACCTTATTTGTTTAGGCGATGAGTTAAACGCGCGCTCAAGGTCGCGGGCAGCTAATGTCGCCTTAAATGCTAGCACGGCGGCGTAAGATAATTTCTTGCTAAGTGATACAACTTCTTGACGTCTAGTTGGGACTCCTATGTCTTATTTGATAATATGGGCGCACCCATTTTGTAACAAATGTCACATTTTGACAGATGAATATGCTCGTTTATATCACGTTCGTTCGGAGGTGGTGATAAAAGTAAATTAAAAATATAAGTATATTTTTCTGCTTACTACTGCATCAAATGGCAGTAAATTATTATAATTATGTTCTTGCCCGAAGGCAAGAGGTCCAAAGTAGGAAAATATTCCGAAGAAACATTTGGGACTCCTCTAATCCGTTCGAGTTATTTCACTTCAAAAATTTCACAATATATTTCAAAACAAATCACATCAAACTTTTAAAGGAAAAACAGAACTTTTAGTTAGTAGCAAGTTATCAAATAATAAATAAAAAAAGAAAATGAAAGACGTGCCGCGTACGCAGTGTTGCCATCGAAGTTTCAAGCTCCCCATCAGAATCGACCTCTAAAACCACCAGAAATCCACTAAAAAAATCGCACCTTCTTAAAAAATCGCTAAATTTTCCACTAACTTTATTTCTGGCAGATTTTTGGTCTTTACTAAAGGAAATAATATTTTTTTGAAACGTTTATTAAAGCAATAACATGAAAATTACATATAATGTAACAAAATACTTCAACTTCAACTCTCTATTAATTCATGGTGAATAAACATTAAACCAATCCTTTAAATCATCCCATCCAATTCGTTCCCTTCCAAATTAAAAATTCGCGCCATTCGGGCGCGCAACGCGCAGCGCCGGCGCCTCCCTGCGGCGACATAAAAAAACTAGGCCAACACCCCGCGCGAAGTGTGGTCGACACGTTTCCCGCGCAGCTCCCGTATTACTGTTGTAAAAAATACAGAAAAAATCCCTTCGCCAGAGTTTGATTGACTGTTTAGTGTTCGTAACCCTATTGTGAAGTGGAATCCAGAAAACCCCTAAGGATTGGACACTCGTTACGCCGGCCGGCCCAGAAGTCCCGAGCGCAGCGGATACCCAGTTCCGATCCTGCCTCTATCCAGGTTAGTGTTTTTTGTTCTCTTCCTCATTCGAAATCCCAGGGTTGCGAAATACTAGCATCAGGGAAATGCAATCGATTCTGCAGACGAAGTTCTAACATTTATTTTGGTGCCTCCTGTGAGGACTTAACCTCACATTCTCTTATAATTCTCGGTCAATGAGTACATATTGCGTTTAATATCGTGTAGTTTTAACAAGTAAAAACCTTAAGTAAATAGATTTCATATTTTTATATGCAACGCAAAGAGAGTAGGTATCCAGTCGGATTCCCGCATCGTGCTGCTGGCCAGCGGATCACGACTGTGCTTACCCTCATTAATCATTATTGTCTAAATTCAGTAAAATTCTGCGTTTTAAAGTTTGAATTCAAACCTCAAATTCAATATTAACCTATTTCTTGTACAATTATTTCTTGCCATTTAACTGATGTTGGTGTAAGGCTAATTGGAATGTTTTCATGGTCAAATAGTTGTGCTCGAGAAATTACCTAGTACCTACCTACCTACATTCTGTTACGAAATAAAAGTCATAACGGCTGAATTGTAACCGGTATTTACCTACTTTTATAAAGTCATAACTTGTACCTACTTGTATTATTTGACAAGGTAGGTATACCTAATAAGTTTAGTCCGCTTGCAGTTCGGATAGTTACTGACTTACCTACTTTTTTAACTCGTAAGTCGTGAATACATAAGCAAGTGAAAATGTCTGATGAAGTTGAATTACAGACGTCCCATAAAAGACGGGAATATGACTTCAAGTGTATGCAGATTATCTACGATTTGTCTAAAGTTGTTCATAAAGATAGTGCTAAGCTATCCTCTTTCAAGGCTAGGTACAAGAAGATTGATCAGATTAGAGCTGATTTCATGGAGTCTAGCGAAAATGTAAATAGATTACAGCTAAAGTTAAACCCCAAGTCAGAAGTAGACCTAGGTGCGATGTTGTCATTTGATGACTTGTATTATGCGTCCATCGAAGTTGCCGAATCCTTGCTCGCGACGTCGTCGACGCATGCGCCCCCCGCGCACGCGGCCGCCGCCCCGCCCGCGCATAGTCGAGAAGGTTATAATGTTCAAGTAAAATTACCTAAGTTGCAAATTCCGCGTTTTGATGGTAGAATAGAAAACTGGCAGACCTTCAAGGATAGCTACATCCCGCTTGTTCATGGCAATGGTTCACTTTCGGACACGGAAAGGTTTCATTATCTATTGTCCTGTTTGTCGGGATGTGCACTGACCTTGGCCAAGGGCGTACCTATAACCGCGTCAAATTATTCTGTAGTTTTTAATCTTTTGTTAGAGCGATATGACAATAAACGCATATTAGCAAATAATTATTTAGAAAAAATGTTTAACTTGACGCCCGTCAACAAGCCGTCACTCGAAATCTTATCCGAACGGACCAATGCGTTATATGAAAGCGTAAACGCGTTACGTGCGTTACAAATTGATGATTTAAGTGAATTTCTCTTATTTCACATCGCATCTCGATCACTTGACCTTGAAACTAGGAAACGGTTTGAGTTACAAAACTCTCGCGAGATTCCTAAGTGCAATGACCTAATTCTTTATTTACAAAATTATATAAAGATTCTGGAAGTTAGTCAACCTGTCTCGGTTTCGACTACTCCATCGAACTCTTCTAATAATAATAAACCATCTCGAAATAAAGGTCAGCAAGGGTCATCATCATTTGTAGCATCTACGAATCAAAATAATAATAATGCATCGGGCTCATTAGCTTGTTTATGTTGTAATGAAAATCATTCTATTTACCGATGCAGCAAGTTACATTGTATGACACTTGAACAGCGTCAACAGTTTGTTCAGAAATTAAACTTGTGTGTCAATTGCTTAAGGCCCAGTCACGATAGTAATAATTGCAAATCTAAAATCACATGTTTTGTTTGTAACGCGAAGCATAACACGTTATTACATGGAGAACACAAAAGTTTATTAACGTCTGAATCCAACGAAAATCACGAAAGTTCCGCTAAAGGTACCAGTACACTTACCTGTATGACGTCACAAACTTCGAATCCAAATTATAGTATTACGAAGATTCTTGGCTCGGCGGTGGTGCGATTACGTCACGCGGACGGTTCGCTCCAGTGTGCACGCGCCATTATTGACAGCGGCTCGATGGATTCCTTTATGACCAGTGCATGCGTGCGCCGCCTAGGTTTACGTATAAGAAAAGGTAACTTGAACGTTACCGGTCTCGGACAGAGTAATGTTTGTGACATAAAAGGTTATACTTTCGCTTCGATTCTACCTCATTCTAGTGAGTCGCCCAAGTTCGACTTATCTTTAGTAGTTTTACCTAAAATTACTTCAATGATGCCTTCGTCGACGTTACCGTTGCACGTCAAGGATCATTACAAGCATCTTGATCTCGCCGACCGCGACTTCGATAGATCCGGTCCGATCGATCTACTGTTAGGTGTCGAGTGTTTTGATCAAATATACACTGGCTCGCGTTTCACTCCCGGTCCCGGATTACCTTGCGCCTTGTCTAGTGTATTCGGCTGGGTGATAAGTGGCCAATATTTTCATAACACACTACCTAACAATACCCCCGGTGAATCCGTTACGTCACTCCTCGCGGCCTCTTGCTCGCTCGAAGAAATCGTTCAACGGTTCTGGGACTCTGAAGAACCACCGAAAGGTAAAATTTCCGGTGTTGAAGACGAAATATGTGAACAAATGTATAAAAAGGGTACTTACCGTACGCGAGAAGGTCGGTACGTGGTACCTATAATGTTAAGGGAGGATGCACCTTCTTTGGGAGTTTCGTCCCGCTCAGCTTTTAATCGTTTTCTCAGTTTAGAAAGGCGTCTTACTAATCAGACCGAGCTGAAAGCTGATTATAAGGAATTCATGTGCCAGTACGAAGAGCTAGGACATATGCAGCCTGCAGATTCTTCGACTACTGATCGTTACATAATTCCACATCATTGCGTCGTGCGTCCAGACAGTTCTACGACACGACTTCGGGTAGTCTTCGACGCTAGCAGTCGGACTACAAATAATCTTTCTCTAAATGATGTAGTTCATGTTGGACCGAAACTGCAAATTGATATTGTCGATTTAGTTACGAAATTCCGACTTCATGAAGTTGTCTTCACTGCGGACATTTGCAAAATGTATCGCCAAATATTGATACGTCCTGGGGACAGGTGTTATCAACACATTTTTTGGCGTGATGAGCCTAACGAGACTTTGAATGAGTATGAACTTAATACCGTGACTTATGGTGTCAGCAGCTCCCCATACTTAGCTATTCGCACTCTGCGTCAACTTGCTGAGGACCACGGTTCTGAATACTCAAGTCGTGCCGCTCAAGTCCTTTGTGAAGACACTTTCATGGATGACATCACTACGGGATGCTCAACTCTGGATGAAGCGAAGCAATTGAAAGAGGATGTTACCTCGTTATTGTCAAAGGGTAATTTCGAACTTCGTAAGTGGAGTACGAATACTCCAAGTCTTTTGTCTGATGTTCCTCCTGATCATCTCCAGACTTCAAAATCTTTCGATGATGCTGGAAATGAGTTTGTCAAGATATTGGGGATACGGTGGAATCCATCCTGCGACAATTTCTCCTACAAGTTTTCAGACTCGTTTGACGTTAAATTTACTAAGAGATCTATTCTTTCTATAGTGGCTCGCATTTTCGACCCGCTCGGTTGGATCAGCCCGGTAGTGTTCTCTGCAAAGTCACTTCTACAAGAGATGTGGCGCTTAAACTTAGGTTGGGACGAAAATATTCCATCACATTTAGCTAAAGTGTGGCATTTGATAGCAGCCAACTTATCTGATTTACAGCATATTTCACTACCGAGACTGATTATGCCTTCTAGTCCTATCGAAGTACATTTGGTAGGGTTTTGTGATGGTTCCCTGAAAGGGTATGGCTGTTGTGTCTATCTTTGTGTTGCGGTGGATGAAGTCACCACGGTCACTCACCTGTTAATAGGTAAATCTCGAGTGGCTCCGTTAAAACCGACAACGATAAACAGACTTGAGTTGAGTGCAGCTGTACTTCTAGCGCAAGTCATGTCACACATGTACAACTTACTCAAGGATAAAATTCGTTTAAATTCTATGAAAGCCTACTCGGACAGCGCCACCACGCTTTCTTGGCTAAACACGGCACCTCATTTGTTAAAAATGTACGTCGCAAATAGAGTCGTGCAAGCAACCGATTTAATTAGTCCCGAATTTTGGTTTCATGTGTCCACTGAGGATAACCCGGCCGACTGTTGTAGTCGCGGTATTCTCTGTTCAGAATTAATCAATCACCCACTCTGGTGGAGTGGGCCTTCTTGGTTGAAAATGTCGCCTAACAAATGGCCGTGCAAACGTACGTTGCTCGTAAACGCAGAACTGCCGGAATTAAAACCTTCCATCCCCAGCTGCTTACACGTTACTGAATCTGATAATCCGCTGCTGACGTTAACTTCTAGACTTTCTTCGCTGACAAAGATTCAACGAACTTTAGCATGGTGCTTCCGTTTCATATCCAATGCAAAGGTTGTTCCTTCAAATAGAAATTTCTCCTCGCTTAGTAGTTCTGAACTCGATAACTCAATGAAAAGTCTAGTCAAGTTTACTCAAGACCATTACATGTCGTCTCAAGTCAGTCAAGTGAAAATGCAAGAACAATGCGACAAGTCAATTCAAAAACTGTCTCCTTTCTTGGATGAGCATGGTTTGTTGCGAGTGGGGGGACGCATCGATGAGGCTAATCTATCGCTATCTGCGTTACATCCTCTCCTCTTGCCAAAATTAAGTCCATTGTCGAGGCTGATTGTCGATCATTTCCATTTAAAATACCTGCATTGCGGTCCTCGGACTTTACAGTCCCTAATTCAAAGAAGGTTCTGGATAATTGGGTTAAGGCTACTTATTCGTACTGTTCTCTCAAAGTGTGTGCGCTGCTTCAAACTCAAACCTGTGTCCAGTCAACCACTGATGGGCAAACTCCCTGCTGCTCGTCTACATCCCTCACGATGCTTCCAAACCACAGGAATTGACTTCGGTGGTCCATTCATTATAAAAGAAAGTCGTCGACGTGGAGCTAAAACCTACAAGGCATACATGTCCCTTTTTGTGTGCTTGAGTTCGAAAGCCGTCCATTTAGAGGCCGTCACTGAGTTGAGCTCAGAAGCATTCCTCGCGGCTCTAGATAGATTCGTTTCCCGTCGCGGAATGTGTGACACAATCATTACCGATTGTGGCACCAACTTTGTAGGTGCAAACAAATATCTTAACGAAATAATCGGTGAGCTTCGCAAACATCACTCTGAAATATCAGATGGTTTAGCAACCCGTCAAATAAAATGGAAATTTAACCCGCCAGGTGCACCACATTTCGGTGGAATATTCGAAAGTGGCATAAAGTCCACCAAATATCACCTTAAGCGTGTAGTTGGCGCTCAAGTTTTAACCCTGGAAGAGTTTATTACGATCCTCGCTAAGGTGGAAGCTGTGCTAAATTCACGCCCGCTTTGTACTTTGTCTCCGGATCCGCAGGAATCGAACGTTCTGACTCCAGGACATTTCTTGACGGGAGGTCCTTTAGTGTCACTACCTGAGGAACCTGTTAGTGAATGTTTATGCCCACGTTCTCGTTGGCAAATGCTTAAGAAAATAACTCAAAGTTTCTGGCTTGCTTGGCAACGTAATTATCTGCATACACTTCAACAGAAAACTAAATGGTTCACAAATACACCCAATCTTAAACTGAACGATTTAGTCCTTGTTAATGACCCTAATCTTCCACCTTTACTATGGAAATTAGCTCGTATAGAACAGATCCATCCGGGATCAGATAACATAGTCCGGGTTGTGACTCTTCGAACTGCAAACGGTAAAACTATGCGCAGACCAGTAGTTAAGGTCTGTCCGCTACCTATTAATTAACTATTATCTTATTTCTCGAACAATATTGTATACTGATCAGTATTGTTCAAATTCAATTAGTTAAGTTAAGTTCTAAATTTTATGTTTCTCGAGCACTGCTAGTGGACCTCTGGCAGTCCTTTAACTTGCGAAATCCTGGTCAATTTCGAGTGGGGGGAAATGAATAAACATTAAACCAATCCTTTAAATCATCCCATCCAATTCGTTCCCTTCCAAATTAAAAATTCGCGCCATTCGGGCGCGCAACGCGCAGCGCCGGCGCCTCCCTGCGGCGACATAAAAAAACTAGGCCAACACCCCGCGCGAAGTGTGGTCGACACGTTTCCCGCGCAGCTCCCGTATTACTGTTGTAAAAAATACAGAAAAAATCCCTTCGCCAGAGTTTGATTGACTGTTTAGTGTTCGTAACCCTATTGTGAAGTGGAATCCAGAAAACCCCTAAGGATTGGACACTCGTTACGCCGGCCGGCCCAGAAGTCCCGAGCGCAGCGGATACCCAGTTCCGATCCTGCCTCTATCCAGGTTAGTGTTTTTTGTTCTCTTCCTCATTCGAAATCCCAGGGTTGCGAAATACTAGCATCAGGGAAATGCAATCGATTCTGCAGACGAAGTTCTAACACATGGCTTTTGTGGAAGAACAAAATACTTAATAAAACCTATTTTTTAAAAGAGGTCAATCAAATTATATTATTAAGTTATCTTCAGATGAGTCGTTTCCGTCCGTATCATCATCGTTAATCTCGGACTGATACGACTGTTTGGTACCAAATAATTCCACTAGAAAAATCCACTAGCCACTAAAACCGATATTTGTCCGCTAAAAGGTAAGTCAAAACCACCAGATTTAGTGGAAAATCCACTAAGTTGGCAACACTGCGCGTACGTGTTATGTCAAAAATGAATTAGTACCCAAGAAAATTAAAAAGTTGTCTATCTATATGAACTAGCTGTGCTCTTATACACGTACTTTTTTATTTGGTCGCCTATTCAGATGGTCATAGACATTTTTATTTTTTTAATATACTAGGTCACACTATGAAGTCAGCAACAAGAAAGACAAGTCGCGTCTTAAATTATATCACATGTGGTACCCGTGCTAGCATTTAAGACAAATTCTAAGACATGACATAATTTATAACGTCTTGTCACCAACGTCTTGGGTACGCCCGTGCTCGCCCCGCTGGCCAAGCCCGGGCTGCAAACTTAAAATTTCGCACAAGTATTCCTCTTAAGACGCAGGCATCCACTAAAAAGGATTTTAAAAATTCAACTCAAGGGGTGAAATAGGGGATCAAAGAATATATATGGAAAATCGTCATTTTTGATATTTCCGACATCCACTTGGGCGAAGCCGCAGGCAAAAGCTAGTGTACGATATTTTGCTGCAAAACTTAAAACAGAATATTCATAAAAGATAACATTTCACATAGGATGACACAATGGGCGGTCTTATTGCTAAAAACATACATAACTTCGTTCTTTTCTAGACTAGACTTCCATTGTTTTACAAAATAACAAAGAAATTCGACCTCAACTGTATTATGTACAGTCACCTGCAAAATTGCATGGATACTTTTAGTCTTTATTACTTGTGAATAGAGTTCAGAACTGTCCATGCATTTTTGAAGGTGACTGTACAAGGCCAGTCTTCTGTTCTTTATCATAGAAAACGACTAACTTGAACTGACACTTTTTTTTAGATGTTTCATAAGTACCCATGTAGACTATGTGTAATAAAATAATTATTATGATAAACAAAATAATTAGCAGCGGGATAAGCTAGAGTTTTTCTCCAAGCATTGGCCTACTTTCGCACTGGATCGAAAAGTGGAAGGAGGGCATCCCAGGCCTTTTCCCTGCAGTGCGACAGTATAGGTTTAAAATAATTAGTAGTGTTACCTCAGCAAAGATTTCCTTCCATTTTCATGAAAAGCAGGGAAAAATACGTGGCCCTAAGTCACACCTTAAAATATAATCATTTTCACACCACAAAGCTGTCAACGTAAAGCAGACACAAACAGGCATCTTAAACCAAATGTGCATTTTTCTAAAGATTTAATTCTATATTTTCCAGGTACGAAGTGACCCAGATCACCAGAACATCTGAATGCAACATCCAGTGGCCTGAGTATGAGAACTGCGTGGAGCTGACCTTCGGGGTCCCACTTCAGTATGAGGAGGAGCCTGAAGAGCCCAGACTTAGCGCTGAGGAACTGGACGATTTGTGGAATACCTATATTGCGAAGGCGGAGTTCTCTGAGAGGCTGCATTCGTTGGGTATCACGGTGAGTTCTGCTGTAATAAGGCCTTAACTTAATAGTATAGGGAGATCATAGTAAGCCGTGGGCCAGGTTTTGCGGGCTTGACTTACGAGCAGTGAATCGTGGGGTCGAACGCAGTCAGACGCATCACCATTTGCCGCCCGACGCACAGCCAAGGAGTGGAATTCCCTGCCTGCGTCGGTTTTTCCGAGTTCATATAACCCTAATCTGTTTAAGTCGCGAGTAAACAGGCTTCTACTGGGTAAGCTCGTTCCATCGTCGACATCATCTCTGCCCTTAGGGCAAGATTGAAGTCAAGAGCAAGCCCATTTACAATAAAAAAATAAAAAAAAATACTTCTGGTTACTGCCCAATCCTGGGTATGAGCCTCACTTTGCCTGTGCCAAGCCCCGCGCTTTTGTACAAGTCTCATCTAGAACATTCTCGCGATGGTAAGAATGTCGTCTGCTCAGTACGCAGGCGCATTGCTTTGTGTAATTTATTTCATCACCACTGCTCTCAAAACGGTGAAGGAAAACATCGTGAGGATACCAGCATGTCTAAGAACCAAAAATTCGAAGACATAGTGTGACATTTACCAACCCACACTGGGCCCACATGGTGGCCGATTCCCTCTTATAGAGAGGAGGCCTGTGTTCTAACAGTATATTCAGCCTTTGTCCAACCGATAAGCATTTTCGGAGAGCGATAGCGGGAAAAACAACAAGAAAACAAGTGACGAATAAACACAAAACTAATTATAATATTGATTAGTCTAGTCATTATTAATTAGTGTTATCGTTATCTACGTTCATATTTCCACACTAATTTTCCCACAACTCTCGGAATAATTATCTTTACTTTGTATCTGTACATCGTCTGGTTTTTTTGCAATAACCAGGGCCTCAGAAAACACGTTAAACCCTTGGTCTGGGCTGTCAATTGTAGAAAAAATCAGTCGAAAGCTTACAACCAGTCTTACCAAAGCGTATCCCAAAGTAAGTCCAGTATTAACTGGGTTGTGTTCAGATAAGCAGACGCTTCATATAAAATACTGGTATTCAGCTGCATCCGGTTTGACTGGAAGTCAACCCTCACATAGTTGAGAAACAGGCTCGGCAGATGATGATGATAATGTCGTAATAACCAGAGCGATATTCCGTTTTCATTTAGTCGTATTGAAGAAATCATCATTATCATAACAGATTGCGAGAGAATTATTTGCAACGTTGTCTTTTTCTAAAACAACTTGTCTGTTGTTTTTTTTACTTCCTGTTTTACACTATTTTGACTACTATCAGATCTTTCTCATCACTTTATTTATGTACCTACTTCTTCTAACCTGTTCTTCCAAAATTTGCAGATGTACGCGATCCCCAACGACCGCACGGTGCTGATGGTGTGGGTGGTCATCGCCGCAGGAGTGGTCATCTCCATGGCCATGCTCGCCTTCGCACTCTGGCGGTTCAGCTGCTTCGAGGATTATACTAGGTAAGCTGGAGTAGAGCTCATAAGCATCCTGCTCATATTATAAACATCCACCCGCAATGACTTCAGTTTATCCGTGATCATGGTGCTTTTAACAGTGACGTAATATCGGGAACTCGAAACAATAAGTGAACATGGTAAATATCCCGTTTATAATATTAATAGTAGTGTCAGTGACCATGTCAGTTTAAAAACTTATATATGATGATAATAAACTTGTGGCACACGGGAGCATCACTGGCCATCAGTGGTGGCGGCCCTGACTATAGAGATGTCGTCGATACGAACCTAGGCAGCCGCAATAGCCGCATCGTGGGTACATTTAGGAATGCATCGTGAGAAAATCGGCATGTCCTAGAACCAAAAAATCGAAGACAGGTGACATCAACCCACACAGGACACGCATGGTGGATTATAGCCTATTTCCTCTCATAAGGAGGAGGCCGAAGTCCCAGCAGTGGGAACATTATAGGCTGACCTGTGACACACAGACCAAACTCGTAGCTTCATCAAAATATCAAAATCAATGAAATATACAACCTGTAGTACCTGAAAATTGAATAAATTGCATCCTTGGTTTACATCATAAGAAATTCCATTCTTAATAGTGCAACATTATGTTCTACATACTAATGCCCCCGTCTCCCATTCAAGGATGCCAGCGTTCAACGACACGGACAGCATACAGAACGAGAAGCGCCACCTGGACCTGTACCCCACCCCCCACCAGACGCTCCCCCCACTCTACTCCGAGAATGACTACAAGTGGGCTGATGACAAGTACGACGACTCGACCAGAGGTGAGTGATCTAAGGAATGAGAGAGATAATGGAAAGTATTATATTATTATTTTTCGTCTTTGATGCCAAACTAAATTGGGTCAACCCAGAACTGAGCTACTAGTTTGGCGCTTTCGTTAGCGTTCGTCAGTTCCTGTAGTAAACAAACAAAAAAACACTATAATTTACACTCCAGGGCAGAATCTAGCCTCAGCCGGTTTTCCTTGCTGCGACCAACCTAGGTCATAATTATTATGGTGGTCCGAGAAAAAAGAGACGTTTAACTAACAACGGCCGTCAATCACGTGATTAATTATTGAGCGGATAGAATCAAACGTATCATACTGAGATTAGCTGTAAGCGTGACTGCTGAGCATATAAGCATTCGATGGCTTTCTAAAGTGACTGTTGAGAGATTTGGTGTGCTGCTCTCAAGTGGCTAGCATATTATCCAAAGTTGAATATGTTTGCAAGCATTTCCAACTTTGACATAATGTGGACGTGTCAGAGCACCATTGATGACATAGTAGGGTATAGCTGTAGGTTCGCTAGCTTTAAGGCCATCGCGCTTTAAATCTATCTACGACCTGTCTCTCCCTTCAAAAGCGTTGACCTGCCAATGCAAACGACGTCTCCACTTGGGCCGAATTTTTTCCTGCTTTTCCCACACAAAAGGGCCAATTTCACATCTCCTCATGTCTATTCTGTACGGTCCTGAAACGTTGAAAAAAAAAAACCAGCAGAATTACACCATAAGATAATACCAATTTATAAGAAAACACCTAACAGTTTTCTCTTCTCTGTTTCCAGTGGACATGGGAGGCTTCGCCAACAGGAGTTACAACCGCGACGAGCTCTATGATTTCGACTCGGACGAGGATGTCATCGCCCCACGGGACAGGTACTTATTGTCATGGCAAAAGATTTAAATTAGCGTAGATTTAACTGTCATGATGTAAATTAAGAAATGAAAGACTAACTATCTACTATTGTACTCTTTGTCACGAAATTTGGATTTTAGTTAAGCATTTGAGAATGTTGATCACAGCACTCACGAACATTTTTAAAGCAAACCATTTCACTAAATTGTATGCTTTTATAGGTAACGTCTTAGTTCCTGCTCTGACTTTCTATGTAATTTTTCTTGGCATTTAACTTTGAGGCTGTTTTTAAATTAATAGTCCCGTATCTTCGATTTATTTAGGAAGAAATGAAATTAGTTGCTTAGATCTAATAATTTGCAAAGTAGTAGTTATTTGCTTTCATTTGGGTAGTGGTCTGATTCTTACAAACCCAATATTTCGTGACAAACAAAACACCTCTTATTCACTACTAATCTCATTGCTTCTGCATTCGTAACTAACCTATCTCTGATAACCACCAACCTAAGCAGCATGTACCAGAAATGTGTGAGTATAAAAGGTGTGCTTTGGACTATCAAACTAATCAACTATAGGACCAAAATCATAATCATGTCCCATGCAATTCTGATACACGCTGTAATCGCTTTTCTACCTCTGCTATGCCTGTTACTAACCTCTCTGTTAACCTACTAACCTTACAGGTACACTACAAACGTGTAGCCGGCATGCACCGCAAAGCGCTTGTGCACAATGGTACGGAATTTACTAACACTACTTTTATTTTAACATTCATCATTATCATCATTTCTCTTCTTCATTTCACTGTCTGTCTTATGTTCAAATGCTGGGCAAATGTCATTCCTCTTCGTTCTAAACTATTCTAGCTTGTGTGATTTCTAGCCATAAATCGCAAAATGGATATAAAGATCATCGCACCATAATTATTCTCTATCATTTGTGGTTGACGCAGCATGTCTACTTTGACTGTTCATCTCTGTTACTAGTCATGTGATCACCTCAGTGACAACTGAGATGCCTTTCTAGCCATATCATGTTTCACACGGTTCATCCATGCTTTATTTTTCCAAATAATATCTATCATACAGACCTGACAATTATAAACACAAAAGATAACAACAGACAAATCAGTCATGCCTCCTCAAGTGGTGCTCCGTCATATACGTGGCAATTAAATTTTTATTCATATGGGTATGTAGACAGATTCCTTTTCTTCCAATCAGTGATAATTATAGCACTCATGTGTCAATAATAAGTAATAACTAATAAGTCTAATGCACTATTCATTATGCTATGATAATTTTCCCGATAACTACGACTATCCTCTACATGACTTCTTTCATCACATCACTATTGTCTTTATTATTATTTTACTGCCCTATTCATTCTTTATTTTACTAGCTATGTCGTTAACCTTTTCTCCTAAATTCATCATTACTATTAGTAATACTCCAAGTAATTCTACTACGTATAGCATGTACTATACCTAACTTTTAAAGAATATCAATGACTCAGTATTCCTAACTACATGTGATTAATATTATTTTAAGTTTCTGTATTCAACTTTATTTATATGTATTGTTGTTACTATCACAATTACTACCCCGCTGCTGGGCAATGGCCTCATCTATCATGGAAAAGGCAAAAATATCTATCACCATGCTTGCTTTCGGGTTGGCGATTTCCGACTTTTATTTAATAAATTGTAAGTTCCTGTTTCCTCACGATGCTTTCCTTCAAGTACATTTAAAGTACATTTGCATTGATCAATTTAACAATGGTACTAGCTCGAATTTGAATCCACAACCTCGTATTATGAGAGGCGAGCCTTTAAC
Source organism: Diarsia mendica (assembly GCA_949316265.1). Classification (NCBI taxonomy): domain Eukaryota; kingdom Metazoa; phylum Arthropoda; class Insecta; order Lepidoptera; family Noctuidae; genus Diarsia; species Diarsia mendica. Next base: position 811,954 of record OX438910.1, read on the forward strand.
CTCTATTCTGTTCTATTTATCTTCGGGGACGCCGGCAGACACCAGACGGGCGATCAGTCCTTTCGTTGTGGATTATTTCGCCCAGTTCCCCATTTTGGTGGATCCCCTTCATGGGTTACTGGTGGTCGGCATCGCGAATCTTCCTGTTGCCTTGCAGAAGCTCACCAGTTGTTCGGTAGAGATTTCTGCGAGCTTCTCTTCATTAATCTCATCTGTTCCTAGGATTTCCCATCTGAGTGGCTCATACATTGTGCATTCCGCCACAAGGTGGAAACTTGTTTCTTCTGCTTCTCCACATGCTGGGCATATGGGATCTTCCTTTACTTTCATAATCGTCAGGTTTCTGTTGAGTCCACAGTGTCCTGTTGCGATCCCTACTACTAGTCTTATGTTTCCCCTGCTCATTTTGAGTAGCTTGTGGGATTTCTTTGCATCATATGACTTTAAGAAGATTTTCGATTGTCGACAACCTTCTGTTGCATTCCATCTTTTATTTGACTCTCTTAACCTCAAGACCATTCGTAACAGTCTTTATACTCTCGTACACCAACATTATTTTTGGAGTTAACAACAAGTTTTCTTATCTTTTCTTTGTATTTGTAATTTTTCAGGAAAGGCGCTATCAGTCCGAGGGAGTTCTCTGAAGCGTAAGAGGTGTACAAGGATATTCCAATATTTATCGATATCGATAAATCAATAAATTGAATATATTGATAATAAATTATCGTTTTGTAAATTCGACAACATATCGCTATAGGTGCATTGTGAATGTTTTCTTTCATTGATTGGTTTACCGATATTGGTAATGATTTAGTTTGAATTTAATAACGTAGTTAGTTTACTGTAAGTTTTAACTGTTGATTTTATGTGATTTTTAAATAATGTTAGTTATTTGTGGATACTATCGATAAAATTGGGTGGTGAATAGTTTACTTAAACAAATAAATATACTCGTATGATGTTTCATAAAATAATTTTCCCTTAAATGTCATAGTCAATTATGTAAATATAAAATAAAATAATGTATTTGAATAATTTATATTTAATTTTGTTTTTGAATATTGTAATTATGTTTATCTGATTCCATTTTTTTTGTTGATTAACATTTTTCGTTTTAATGGTAATACTATACACCTAAGTATGTGAAGTTATACCGATAGTATCCCCAAATAAAAGTGTAATAAATAGATATTATACCGTTGTATACTTAATAGATATATAAATATACATTTATGTAGATATTGTAAAGTACAATTATGATAAAACGTTGTGATTTTATTATTTTTTATAAAACAAACATCTTTAACTTCTGTTGTAAATTATTTTTATTTTATATTTTCTTTTGTTTTCAATTTTATTCACGAATAAATGGTTACTTTTTATTTTGTGTTTTTTTATTTTATTCTTATTTATTTTATGATTTTCATTTTTAAAAACGGAATATAAATTAATCTAAAGTGTAATTGAATAATTTAAATATAAAGTAATTTATATAATAATAATATCAATAATTCATAGTTAAAAGTTGTAAACCATGTTTTTTGTTGCCTAGGGTTATGTTTTCAGAGTTTATGATAGGGTTGTGACACTTTGCCATTCTTAAGGTATAGAATTTCCCATTATATCCACTCTTCTATGAGTTTTAAGTAATTTTATCCAAATTTATAATTATATCTATTAGTGCGATAACCTATCCATAAATATACGAATATAATTATAATATCCTTACTAATATAGTATAGATATTAGGACGCCTAGTGGCTAAAGCGTTTTCAATGAAATTTAACAGACGGGTATAGAGCTAGACCTGGGTTAGGATGAAGGATTTTTATCCCGGGTTGAGGTCATCGTAGGATAATTTTAAACCTCTACGCGGCGGAAGCTAGCCAGAATACAGTAAAAAATATATGAGTGGCAAATAAAAAGAGAATTAAAAATAGATAATATTATTATAGGAAAAGTGAGATATAAACAATTGCTGCCAGTTAAGATATTATATTTGCTAGAATTGCGTGTACAAATAAATAATTATAAGCAATTTTTTTCAGTCATGTTAAAAGTAATGCAGCTGAAAACAGAAAATATTGCCTGAAAATTATCTGTGCCTATACCTAGGTATATCATGATGTTTTTTATATCTAAAGTTAAAAAAAAAACAACGAGTTTGGTATGGCAGAGGAAGATACAAATATTTATCAGCTTTAATGCTAAAAAGAGACAAAAAAATATCAGCGAGATATAAGTGAGTGTTTCTCTGGCTCATCCTAAAGCATAGATTATTCAGTAGGTACTAAATCTTAAGCTTCAGCCAAAATAGACCGATATTAATTCGTGAGAGCGCTGTAATGACGGCTTCGTTAAACGTACTAACGTTTACACTTTGTATAGAATGAAATCCGTAACATAGAGATTGTGGTCACCTTGATACCTGAAGTAAATATAGTTCCTTAGGTATTATACCGTAGGTAGTTATATATTTCTTTTAAATATGTACTTAATTCTTTATATATATCAGATGTCCATTTAAACCGCTAAATAACTTTTATTTATTTATTTATTTATTTATTTATTGGTTCACCAACAATTGTTTACACTAGTACATGGCAATGAAACAGAATGAACAAATTAGAATAAAATGTAACAATTACTTATAGGTAAACTCTGCATGCACACAAAACGTTGTCGTAACTTTCAAAGAGAAAAAGTAGAAATGAAAAGCCTATTTATGACATATAATATATCTAAGATATAAACGTTGCGCTGATTTAATCTTGTACCTATAATATAAAAATATTATTTAGAATAATATTTGTAAACCAGGTCCTGAGTTTGATTCCTAGGTCAAGCAAAGTGTTTTTGGGTATTTGAGGTGTAAATTTTTTAAAGACCTAATCCTACGAAATAAAACCGAAATATTAAGGTTATTCCAAATTAAAACAACAAGTAGTATTTCCTCAAAGTGACTGGAAAATATTTGGTGATTAGTATACCGTAATATTAAATATTTAATAAAATAATATTATTCGTAAAATAATTGAAATGAATGAAAAAGCTGCTGCTATTTCGATCCACTGGATTAAAACAATCAGTGTGTAGAAGAACATTAAAAAAATATTGCCAAATTAAAATACGTTGTCAATTCGTTATGCCAAATTCGATAGAATATACCTCAAACGGTTTATTGTTTAAACGGTGCCTCGATAAGAGTAAGAATATCATATTTACATACCAATAATGTGCGATATATTTATATTTAACGTCCAAAAATCCTACTAAGGTGTACCTATCAGTATACTTTTCTCGAAATCAGACTTAAAAATATTAAGTTTACTTATTTTTATTCAAGACTATTCGGAGTAGACCCCCGAATAGTCTTGAATAAATAAATTTTCATTTTCTACAAAAAAATTATAAAAATTCGGTATGAATTAATATTTATACATAAATGAATAAGCCTTTGATTATTTCTCATTTCCATCGCTATAAATATTTAAGCTCTCTTAATAAAATGTATATAAATTGTTTTTCAATATACAACATTCATTGTCATTCTTCCTTCTCTAACTAATAAATTTGAATAGTATAGTGTCATGAAATATTTGTTATTAATTATTATAAAAAAAACTGTTTCTTATTATTAGATCTATTTAATGTTTTATTGAGCCAGAATATCGGTATAATACTTTTAAATAAAATATTATTTACATATTAGCTAAAGTTCAAAATTGAAGCACTGGGTATTGTGCCGAATAAAATGAAGTGGATTATTAAAGAAAGAAAAAAACAGAAGCATCAGGCTTCTCACTTATTTTTGCAGTTATAAAAAGATATTATTTATTTAAATATTTTATAGATAAATAATTAAAATATTTTACGGAGTAAAATATAATATTTAAGTAAATGTAAAATATCCCGTAAAATATTTTACAACAAATTAGTTTTACGCAAGTGTGTGTGTGTGTGAGTTTGAAAATAAACACCAAACACTGTTATATGTGACATGTATTATATTAACAGGCAATAAAAAAGTCATGCATATTAAACGTTTGTTTTATTTATTTCCTTTTGTTTCTAGTGGTTATAAAATATAGCCTTTTGATGTCCATTGATAATAAATTAATCTTTAAAGTTGTTGCTAGTTATGAAATCATTTTATATTTTGTGGACACTCAATAGTGAAGTCCATTGGCGTAGGCAGAAACATTTGCGGGGTACGCACGGCGTATTTTTTCAGAATCGCCTGGATAAACTGCTGATTAAAAATCAATGATGAGGAAAACACAAATTGATAAGAATTTTCCACAGTAGCTAATAATGATATAAAAACGTTAATTTAGTCTTATTTTAGAACTCATTAACTAACAAATAAAACTAATACATTTTAATCTCCAAAAAGTAGCAACAGCTCATACTTTGACAAAATACAACAAACAGACTTAACAGTTATGTCAAACAACACTGATAAATAACGTTACAACGTCGCCATACTGAATTTAGACGGTTTTCGTATTGTTACCTTATTGGGATATTCTGTAACACACTTGAAAAATTAAGAAAAAGTGAAAGAAAACAAGAAAGACAAAGAAAAAAAGAGTAGTCAGTGGGCCGAAACTGCGCATCTGGGTCACCAAGATACAGGCTGTGCCTAGTTTGGGGCCCACGGCTATTTCTACTCATGTACGGTTTTTTTCTCTATGCTCTTTGTAATTGACTTCTTTGTATGTTCTCTAACTTGTGTGTGTCAATAAATTGATTTATTATTATTATTATCTTTGACAGTTGTAACAGGAAGTCAGTGGCCCCTAAGTCTGACTAGCAATTTTTACCAATGAGTATCATAATACCCAGAACTAACTGAGTTGTGGAGGTCGGATAGGCAGTTGCTCCATATAGATAAAACTAGCTTTTGCCAGCGGCTTCGCCCGCGTGAAAATGACGATTTTCCATACAAACTTTCATCCCCTATTTAACTCCCTTAGGGGTTGAATTTCGAAAAATCCTTCCTTTTTCTTGTCTACATTATAAAGGGAACCTCTGTACAAAATTTCAGCTTTGGGTTTGGGCTGGGCGTTGATGAGTCAGTCAGTCAGTCAGTCAGGACTTCTCTTTTTATATAAGTATTAGATAGATAGATATAAGATAATAGATACAGGTATTCAGCTGCATCTGATAAGACAGGAAGTCGAATCCAACATAGTTGGGAAAAGGAGAATTAGTTAATAGATTTTACAAGGGTCCAAATATTTCGATTAATTAAATCTCCAAATGCTTAGTTGACACTTAGAAATCCAAGAGGTAGCTTTAATCTGGGGCAGAGGAATACACAGAAAAGAAATGCATTGTCATACAACAGGAATGCCTTCAGATTCTTGGCCATTATCGTCTGCCTAACCTTTTCTTCAACTTTAGGAAAAAAATACTCTATCCCTTTATAGTGGACAAAATAAACTAATATTAAAAAGAGGAAAGATTTGTTTGTTTGTTTTGATTTAACTTATAAACTACTCGACTGATTTTAAAATTCAAAGGGGGAATTTTTCGAAATTTAACTCCTCGGTAAGGTTAGGGGTATTTTTAGCTCCATGAAAAACTGTTACCGTTGGATATTTTAGCCACGCGGGCGAAGTGCTAAAAAAAAGCAAAAAAAACTTTACAGCGACACCATTGATATAATAAAACCCTAGATGCACAGTCTCGAACAAAACAAACAGTCGAAGCTGTCGCCAAACACTCACCAATACATGCACTACTACATGTAGTTATTGTCACTATAAACATATTCTTTTTGGCAAATTCAACCTTACGCAGATTCCTTTTACAATGCAGTTATAAAAAGCAATATAAAAAGTATTTTGTACGACCGTGCAGAGACGCGAGCGACGCGAGACTATTTGAAATGAGTTCATTGTGAACTCATTTTAAGCGGACGGTTTTGAGACGCGGAGTGTGTATCTTGGGTTTTATTATATCAATGAGCGACACCCCAAGTTATTTCACTTCGGAGAGAAAGGGACACACATACAATATCTTTTTAATAATATACTTACTACACAGTCATGTACAACTTTGCTACAGAATAGCCCACAGACTCTCCTCGCAAGGTCACTTCAGATCTCGGGCTTAGAGCGTGCGCATCACAATTAGCACAAGATAACACGATAACATCGAGATAACGTCAGGACATCAAACGTTACGACACTACGGAGAGTTACCCACCAAAAATACGTGAAAGTAGATTTTTTTTATTTAAAAAATGAGTTTGATTCTATTTTGAGTGAGTGTGATTTGTTTTTGTGTGAGTGTGATTCGATTGTAAAATGTGGGATTGTTGTTTTTTTGTGTTTTTTTTTTTCGGATTTTTGAGACTAGAAGATAAGTGCAAAAAAAATAATACTATCAAATAATTATTTTGTAAAATAACTAAAATTTAAATTATGGAAATCGAAACAAACGACGTAGAATACGAACAATTAAACCAACTTTACCATGAATGTCTCAACTATCTAAAAGACAACAAACCTTACATCGATGACAACCCAAATTCTATTGAAGATCCCGACTACGACACTATAAAAGAAAAAGGTGAAGACGAAAGCGAAAAAATGGTAGCAAAAACAGTATTTAAACTTGAAAATGAAAAGTCTACGGAGAGTCTGGATTCAATCAAATCAGAACCACGATCAGACAGGCTAAGAAAACTATCAAAGCAATTACCAAAAATAATTATAACTCAAAGTACAACGAGCTTAGATTTTAAGAAAGAAGAAATGAGGATGGTTCCTTTACGCAGTGACAAGTCAAAAAGCGATCGAGTATTACCAAGAATCGATCGTCATTTGCCCAGAGCTGACCTCAGTATGCCTGTAATCAATCATCATCACCAAATATCGAAGGTTGATCGAAACTTGGCACCGAATGATCGAAGTTTGGTGCAAGTGGATCGGCAGATGTCGAAGAACGAAATCAGTATGTCGACCATGGATCGCAGGACGCCGATTTCGATGAAGCCTTTCAATGCAAAACCTCCTGAAAAGAAGAAGGTTTTACCTAATAAGTAAGTTTTTAGTAATAATCATGTATGAATGTTCGAGTCTATGAGTAGAGGAAGATCCCAAAAAAATGGTGCATGGACTGTGTAAAGTATGGTATGTATTTATGGTAAGATCGGTGGTCTGATGAGATGACGAATAATAGAAAAGTATGCAAGCAGAAGAAGTACTGCACCAAACCAAATGAATTGGGATAAGGGAAAAAGAATGATAATATGCATGATTGTCCGAAACGTAATGTAGTTGTATCTATGTTAAACAAGCCGGTGAATGACCATAGTATTTTTCACGACATTTTCTGATTAACACTATCAAAATTGTTGACGAGACACATTCCGTTGCATACTTGCATCTGAACATTTAGACATTCCGAGGCAATCCATTAGTGGATTGCTGTAGGCAGAGCCGTCTTAGACTGTGCTGGGGCCCTTGGGCACACAAGAATTTGGGGCCCTTTGGCACACAAGAATTTGGGGCCCTTTTGGAATTTACCCAAATTACATTAAACAAAATTAAATCACGACACTTCTGTGAAAATAAGTGATATAATAAGTAATAACTTTAGGTAAAAAGTTCCGACTGAAAGTTTTTCATAATTTATCCGGGGATTCCCCCAAGCCCCAACCATAGACAAAGTCGACATTTTTTATGGTCGCTTGAATTTGGCATTGGAGCGGTTTGCATGGATGATCGCTAGATGGTGTTCTTAGTAAATTAGGTAGGATGCGTTCAGAAATACTTTTAAATTACTGAATAACTGAATAAAAAATCAAATGATATGTAACTTGAAAATAGACATTATAGACTCTAGATTATAAAATTTATATACTCAAGTAAATGTCTGGTAAGTTATATCAGACCAAAAACAGCCCTTTAGTACAGCCAAAAAGCGCACTAAGTTTAAATTAAGCAAGAAGCTACAGTGTCTATATACCGCACACAACCGAGACCCTGTAGGCTTGATGTCACTCAAATTCATATAAATATAATGATTCGAATAAATCTGAAAATAATCGATATTCGGGCATTGAGAAAAGTGTAATGAGTTTTTTGAGATTAAATGTGAGAGAAATTGTCGGCCCTTCGGGGCCCTCTGAGGATGGGGGCCCTGGGCACTGGCCCCTTGTGCCCTTATGGTAAAGACGGTACTGGCTGTAGGGTAATAATGACGATGTATTTAAAAATAATTGGAAAAACATGATATGAGACGTAGGAGATATTTAATAAATATAATGACTGGCTATGAAACAAAATGAAAAGAGGAATATGGTTTTTTCCTCTTACTTTAGTTGTTAATGTAAAAGATAAAGAATTGATCTTAAAATGTAATAAGCTTATGTTATTAAATAAGCTTTATGTTACTACATACAGTAATTGTGTACCTAAGTAGAAATATTTGTTATCTTAGTTTGTGAAGTGACAGTCGGAGCAAACGGAAACGTTTGGTTTGCATTAATTATGATACGCACGAATCTGTGGAATTGCAAAAAAAGTAGATGGAAATAGTGAATTGTAGATTAAATACAAATATTTTTGACCATTTAAGGAAACGAATTAGTTTTCGAGACTTTAGTTCTTTACATCAAAAAAAATATAATGAATTTCACAGAAATTACGATACCGTGGGCAGTCTTACGGCAATGGTTTGTCCACCTAATATTAATAGACCGTATTTCTAAATAAGATAATATAAAGATTAAATAAAACACCATTCACTGTTTTCGTAATTATTTGCAAGACCTCTATAATTGCTGGCAGTTTTGACTGCAACAGAAAAAGAAAAAGATGGACAAAGCAGGGCTATGAATACCGTTAAAAATTAGGTATCGTTACCTCCTTCATTCGAAGGTAACGTTAATTTCATAGGTAACGTTAAGTCTGGTATCGATAGTTGGGTGGTCTTTTACCGGTAATTTGACTTAACGTTATCAATGATTTACCGTTAAATGATAGTGTTATCAGGTAACGATACTTGATACCGATACCAAATTAACCCTATAAGTAACGGTATTTTTCTTTCATCTCTTTCTTACGACGCATTTATGTCGTCATAATAGCTTTTTTTTCTGTTTCCACTTGCTGTGAGTTTAGTCGCCACCCAAAACCGAACGCAAACGGTTTATCTGTTAATTTAGTATATAAAATTACCTACGTGGGTTAACCGAAATGGAAGGTAAGTGACTGTAACGGTAAAAGTATCGATACTTTTACCGTTACCAGGGAACATTAATAAACTGATCCGATACCAGTGATAACGTTAATAAATTAACATTATGAAAATATCGTTACTTACCGATACTTTTATCGTGAATTTGGTAACGTTAACAAGCCCTGGGACAAAGAAATATTGCATATAGTGGAGATGAAAATGATAAGGGTGTGACAAGAATGGATAAAGTATGGAATGCGTATATTTGAGTAAGTTTAAAAGATTCACCAGTTACAGAAGAGTTGAAAGGGAATTGACTGTCTTGGTATGGACAAGAGGGACGAATTGCATTTGACGAAAAGAAAGAATTGTTGATAGGTGGAGAGGGAGAGAAAGGCCAAGGAAACAATGGATGAATAGTGTGAGGAATGATAATTATCAAAGAAAAAGAGTGAATGATAGCGTGTCGGTTGACAGAGGAGAAGAAGAAAAAAACAAATTGCGCCGATCAAAAGCAACATAGGCATGAACATTCCAAGGGCAGAAAATTGATGATGATGACACACAATTCTTTGCAACCGCAACAAGGTTTCCTCAATGGCCTACAGTTTGGTTATGTTTGCATAGCTTATCTCGTTAGAGACGTATGTGGATTATGTCAGATTTGTGTTAAGGTCGATGTCACTAGGTAATCTACTTGCAACGTTATCCATATTATAACCCTGTATGTCTGTTGCCTTTTCATGGATAGATTTTTTTTTGTGGTGGTTTGACAGAAACTCATCATTTCAGCCCGTAATCACCCACTGTTGGGTATAGGCCTCCCCTTTCTTCTGCCAGTCCTCCCTGCTTTGTGCGTCTCTCATCCATCCATTTCCCGAGCTCCTGACGATATCGTCCACCCAACGCGCTTTAGGGCGACCCTGGTTTCTCACGCCCAACCTTGGCCACCATTCGGTCAGAATCTTACTCCTATCAATTAAAACATAATCACTGTCCTGCGTTCTTAAAACGAAACTGATTCTAAGGCCCATTTGTACTTGCCAACACCTTTTTTTTGGGTGAGAAATCATCAAATGACTCCTCCCGCTCTGAACAGAGTGGTAGGGAGTGTCAGAGCTCTACTGACTAAACACCACCCATGTTCCTTCTTAGTTCTTTGTGTCAAGGCCGCGGTATCTCTTTCAAACAACCTGCAGTCCACTTGCCAACTTGAGTATTTCTGGAATCTGAACGTTGGACATCCGATTTTGAGTTAAAACTAAGTAATTAATTGAGGTGCCGCTTCTTGTTAGCAAGCGAGTGATAACTAGCATTTATAAAATATCACGGTATGAGAGATTAATGAACTGTGTGAAGAAAAAATTGGCAAGAAAGAAGGTGATGAGATGACGAGTAATAGAGAAGTATGGAAGACTATCTTTTGCCAGCGGCTTCGCCCGCGTGAAAATGACGATTTTCCATACAAACTTTCATCCCTTATTTAACTCTCTTAGGGGTTGAATTTCGAAAAATCGTTCCATATTCCTTGTCTACTGAATCTATATTATTGATTATTAGGAATTATGAAATTATTATTTAGAAAAAAAAATTGTTAATTTACAAATTATTCAATATATTTCAATATTTTATCATAATTTACCTTTTGTTATTTTACGCATGCACATTTGAATGATATTTTTGTAAAAGTTGGTAATTCATTATGGAAATATAGAGGCTTTATTATTATTATTATTCCTTGTCTACATTATAAAGGGAACCTCTGTGCAAAATTTCTTCTTTCTAGGTCCAAGGGTTTGGGCTGGGCGTTGATGAGTCAGTCAGTCAGGACTTCTCTTTTTATATAGATAGATAGATAGAAGAAGACATGCTACGGTATACCCAAATGAATTGGGATAAGAGTAAGAGAATTATGATGATGAGGAGAATCCAGAATTCCTATAAGAATTAGCATTATCAGTTTATAATGTTCCCACTGCTGATATACAGGCCGCCTCTCTTTGAAAGGGATATAATACACTTTTTTTTTAATTATAAATGGGCTTGCTCTTGACTTCAATCTTGCCCTAAGGGCAGAGATGATGTCGACGATGGAACGAGCTTACCCAGTAGAAGCCTGTTTACTCGCGACTTAAACAGATTAGGGTTATATGAACTTGGAAAAACCAACGCAGGCAGGGAATTCCACTCCTTGGCTGTGCGCATAATAAAGGACCCAGCAAAGCGCTTCGTTCGAATGTGTGGAATGTCGACTAGGTATCGGTGATACCCTCAATCCACCACCGAAAAGGTCCTATCCTACAAGCATGGATTTATAAAACTATCTTCCGCGTCTGTTTCCAAGTGGTTTCAGACATCCGCATCGCACTCGACCGGGCTACGGAGACCATCCGAAGCGCCTGGTGTCCAAGACTGGCATGGAGAATGTGGCGCTGATCTCCAACGTGCCATTTGAGAGGATACGGCTGCTGAACGATACCTTTCATACGCTGGTAAGTGATGACTATTCAGCTGCATCTGGGTAGACTGGAAGCCGATCCCAGCATAGTTGGGAACAGCGTTACAGATGATGATGCTGATTATAGTAAAAACAAATATTAGCTATTTAAATCGTTGATGTTCATGAGTTCTTTTGAAATTCAATCACATGGCGAGTTGTACTATACGGAAGTCCAATAACTACATTTTATTTGCGCCCTGAAATACCTACTTTGTTTAAAACTTAAACACATATTATGGAACTAGCACTTTGCCCACGGCTTCGCCCGCGTGGATGTCGGTTCAACTACAAAAGTGACGATTTTCCATACAAACTTTCATCCCCCTTTTCACCCCCTTAAAGGTTAAATTTCCAAAAACCCCTTCTTAGTGCTCCCCTACATTATAATAGGAAGCCGTGTGCAAAAATTCACATTCCTAAACACAAGTAATAAGATTTTCCATACAAACTTTCATCCCCCTTTTCACCCCCTTAAAGGTTAAATTTCCAAAAACACCTTCTTAGTGCTCCCCTACATTATAATAGGAAGCCGTGTGCAAAATTTCACATTCCTAGCCCCAGTAGTTTCGGCTGTACGTTGATATGTCACCCAGTCAGTTATCCTTTTATATATATAGATTTCCAAATCGTCTGCTCTAGGTACGGTCAGCATCAGAAGTAGCTGAACATTTCGGAGTTTTAATTATTTTATGTACAGGACTCTAGCTATTTAATGTTTCAGAAGATTATTCGTTAAAATAGTCCTTACACTCCAATAACATGTAGTAACGAGTAATGTCTAACAAGTTTTTATATAAAAGAAACAGCTTCGAAACTTTGACTAATGTTAATATACTTCTGATGCTGACCGTACTACAACTACAGCATTTAAAATCAACCCCTTTTGCGGCACCTCTTAATAATTACCTTAAATGTCTGTTCCCAACGTATACAAATTGCCGGAAAAGTAGCCAGTACATTTATTAGCAGTATTGTAATTACGTAATTAGTACCTTGATCTACAATGTAGCTAATTTGTACTTTAGTGTAATGTTCCTAGGGCGTTGCCATGGTAACGCGATACAATGTTGCATTTGAAGGGTTGGGTAATAATAGGGATATAGCTAGACCAGTAATTTTGTTTAAAGTACTCATGACTCATTTAAATAACGAACATAGTTGTAGTTCTTAAAATCATATTTCTTTTACCGAAAGGTAGTTGACGATATCATTATCACCATCGTTTTTCCAATTCCAAATGTTGGTAAACATTGAGTAAGATAGACATCGAAAAAATTGGAAAAGAACTCTACCTATTCTAATCATGATTTGTATAGCCGTTTTGATCCGTTTGTAGACTTTCGACTGTTTCAGATCAAAACGTATTATTTGTAACCCAGTGACTTTATTCTATCCATCATCGGTTTTTCTAATGACAGCTTGTCCTTCAACTAAAGCCTCCTGTAAAGACCTACCTATCTCCTCTGCCTCTTGCAATTCTAAACCATTCTGGACTAATAACTCGTTTGAGACAATCTTCCCAGCGTTTCATTTGTCGAACTTTACTTCTTTTACCATCCCTACCACCAAACCATTCATCAAAGACCCTCCCACCATTAACCCCTTTTCCCTTTCCCAGATCAACCTACGCTGGCGCTGGATCGTCATCGGCACCATAGTGGTCCACTTCGCAATCTGGCTGGTCTTCGCAGTGTTCTGGTACATCGCGGCGCTGGCCCACTATGACTTCGAGCCTGACCCTCCCAAGAGGACCTGTGTCACTGGAGGGACGGACTTTGTTACTATATTCTTAGCTTCTGTTGAGGCACAGGTCAGTACGGCAGATTATATTACTTACACTATAGAGAATTTTAAGTGAAAATATCAATATTGAAATCAGCGATGATAAGAGAAATCAAACCATTGATACATCTCGTGTACCTACTATATATTATCATTTTATCAATTATGGTATAAACGGTCCAACAAATTAGAAGCATCTGCTAAATAAACGTTTTCATTACAACATGAAAATAGGTAGGAATAAATCAAATAATTTTATTTTATTTCTGTTACAATGGTGTTATAAAATTTACAAATTTCAAATGATTCTACCGTAAGGCATGTATTTATACAGTCATGGTAACACTCATCAATTTAACGAAATAAAGATAACATATTTCCAAACAATTCAAAAGAAGAAAAGTAAGAAAAACGTACGGTTAAATAAAATGTAGATGTAAAGAAGAGTTTCCTTACAAATACCAAAACTTTTGAGCAAGACAAAGCTGACACTGTCTCAAGTCAATTCAGACAATATAATAATAAAATAGGGACTACCGCAATTACCCTCGTTCTCAAACGAGACAGACAGACAGTCACACGATCACATTAGTGGAGATTGCCAGTTATTGCATTAGCGATGATTTACTTCACTCGCCCACTGCACATGCTTTCTGTAAATCAGATTATAAGGGCCGGGTGGGCAAGTTACGAGAAGAAAGGGAAAAAGTACTTCTTCAAAGATGAATGAATAAACCAGAAAAATCCGAATGACAAAACTCAAAAGAAAGAAAAAAGCACATTTTTTATATTAAACAAAAGCACTATAGTACTATACTGTGTCGCGTTATTACAAATATGTATTTTGTATTGTATAAAAATTTTCACTTGCTTTGGTGAAAGAAAACAGCATCAGCAAACCCAGCATGCCTGAAAGAGTAATATTTCTAGGTGGCATGTAAAGTCAAGTCAGAGGCGAGACGGCATAAAAGTCTGACACCATGAGTTATTAGGCACTAGCCGCACGATACAGAAAGAAGATTGATGAAAAGTGTGCCCTTTTTTTGCGGATGAGAAATAATCAAATGACACCTCCTAGTCTGTGGGGAGCGAAAGAGAGTGTCAGACTTGTACAGACTAAAAGAAAAAAGTTTCTTCTAAAAATTCTGTCAGAATAGGTACCCACTTTGACGAAGACCTCTGTACATCTTGACATTGACCTTACACGACTTTGAGCTCTTAACGACTTATGAATAGACTTCAATATTGTCCTATTCACCACATGCAGTTCAAATTAGTCTTTTGTGGTGTTGAACGGAGTAATTTGTACAGATTAGTTCACAAAACGAGCCGGTGGAAGCGTGCTGTGGTCCATAGGTACAATGATATTGTGCACTGACTTTGTACTTGAAGTGGAAAGAACTCATCATTTACCTAGCCTTTTCCAGACTATGGTCTTTCAGTCTTAAATGGAAAATGGTTGAAATGGAAAGAACTGCGACATAAAATGTGTAGGGTCTTTGGTATCAAATGTGTGCTTGCCTCTGTTATTCCTGCTTTCACGGCGACCTTCTAAAGCTGAGTAATTTGTGAAATCCAAAAAAGGGATGTCAATCACAATTTTGAAAACAATATGGCTGTATCTTAATCGGTCTTGTGAGCGGGTTAGAATTATGTTCGTTCGCAGCATATTAAGTTACCAAATTTTTCAAAAAACTTGCTTCTGGCACGACTGTGATTGCCTCGTTTGTCTAATGTTACGCCTGGGAACATTAGACTTGACTTGACTTAACTGCTGAACATGAGGTCCTAGGTTTGATTCCCAGGTCGGGCACAGTGATATTGGGTTATCCCATCAAGAATTTCTCAGTTGCAGTTACAGAATCTGGAGTATTGCTCAGTTCATGACAATACGGGACTTATGGTTAGCTATCAAATCAGGTACACCCCTGCCTAGCCCTTCGGGAAATTCCCGATGGAACAACCCACTACCACATTAACTGACCTGAGAATCAAACACAGAACCTCATACTCAGCTGTCGCGCTTGCGACCACTAGACCAACCAGCAGTCGCTTTCCGTTCTTCCATTGGACCACTAAATCGTGGGCGCTAACTAGTCTATCTACAGAGCAATCACGCACAAATAGATTCGTCATTAACTCTAAAACGGCGACAAATAAGGAAGCCCATACAATTGTCTCAAGGTGTGTGTCAGACCGTCAGCTGGGATTAAGCCATGATTACTGGTCCTTGGAGCCGGATCCCCAAAGTGTTGGAGTGGGTGGACAGGTGATTCTGCCACTAAAATAGGATGGGCAATAAACACAATGATTGTGACAGCCAGAGGTCCTAGACAAAGTTATTTGTGATCATTACTGATGTAGAAGGAAAAAATAAAAAATTATGTTTAACAATCAGGAAAAAAATGTGCCATGTCGAAAACTAAAATATTCTTCAAAAGGATCTTTGTCCGACAAAAGGTCTTCTCGATCGAACGCCAGCACTTTACCTTCATCAAGTTTAAATCAGATAATTGGCCACAAGACAGTCAAGATTCAATTAGTTCAATCTCTTGCCGCCAAAGAGTAAACTGCGGCAATCAACGACTATTGGAAGTGTCGCATCCTCTTTACTGGAATTAACTGCAAAGAGCGTTGATCAAGGAATTGTGGATGCCTTTGTGTGCAAGCGGCAAGTTCAAATCAATCTTGTTATGATTAATTTGAAGCGGTTCCTGTATTTCAATAATGGTTATTTCAGTTTTCATCATTTATAATAATATCATCGTTTTTCTCTATATAAAAGGAGAACTGACTGGGTGACATATCAACGTACAGCCGAAACTACTGGGGCTAGGAATGTGAAATTTTGCACACGGCTTCCTATTATAATATAGGGGAGCACTAAGAAGGGGTTTTTGGAAATTTAACCTTTAAGGGGGTGAAAAGGGGGATGAAAGTTTGTATGGAAAATCGTCACTTTTGTAGTTGAACCGACATCCACGCGGGCGAAGCCGTGGGCAAAAGCTAGTTATCAATAAGATACCTACCTATGTCCATCACAAAAAGTATCAATTAGGCTTACCAAGTTGGTCTGTGGATTGGTGACCACCTAATACATATCGAGAATTATCGAGTTTCCTTTGTACCTCGTATTAATGGGTACACCCAACCCATCCCTACCCCTTTACCTTGGGCCAAAACCCTTCGGAAACTACAGGCGTATCTAGTGTTTAATTATGTGTGATTAGTTTAAATATAGGGATCCGCTGGATGCAAGACGGTCAATGTAGAAATACTTGGGGGAGGCCTATGTCCAGCAGCTATGACCTCTTTTGGCTGAAATGATGATGATGATGTTGAGTTTAAATGAAGCATTGATTTTATTTCTTTTCAGACAACGATTGGATTTGGGGATCGAGCAATAGATGAAGAATGTCCGGAGTCAATATTCCTGTTCATAATGCAGGTAAAGTGGCTTGTTCTTATCAAAATGGACGACGCTAGTGCCCATTCTCTTGACAGATAATCTACTACCGACATCGACTTTACTGATACTAGTGGATTATTCGCGGACTGCTTCGTTGGTCGACTGTTCTGCATAAGGTCCTGAGTTCGATCCCCAGGTCGGGTAATTGAGTTTTTCTGGATTTGTGCCCGGTTGATGGCAATCGGGTCGTCCCATATTACATGGCACTTCCTAAAATATAACTTGTGAATTTTTTTTTTTTATGGTGTGTGGAAAATCATCGAATGACCCCCCCCCCCCCGCTCTTGGGCAGAGCGAAGGGGAGTGTCAGACTTCTACTGACTAAAAACCGAACCCATGTTCCTTCTTTGCCCTTGCGCCGAGGCCACGTAATCTAGTACAAAATTGAAATTGAAATTGTTTATTGATAAAAGTGATACACAAAAATATTTACAATAAGGCCTTAAAACTATAGGTATACAGTTTGTTGGATTCTACCTGAACTAGGAATAAACCTGTATCTCAGGTAACTCACTCAAGTGCTTTAAATAAATAATAATATCCAAGATTATTTGAAGAAATACTTAGTAAATTACTTATCAATAAATAAAGTACATAGGTAATTAGACGACGTTCCATTATTGCATAACACAAAAATCCAGGTCACGTTTATTTTGTGTCTACAGAGCACAGTACCTACTGTATAATATTTTGCTAAATGCAATAACATTAAAATATATAATGTACAATCATCACATTTATTACAAATTGTGAATGCTACAAACTAAAATTATTTTAAACGACAATTATTGCTAGGTAAATTAAAGAATTTATTATTATAATAATAAAGTCGGCGCTCTCACGCGTCATTATAATCGATGGAATTGACATATCTTGCCTCAGCTATTTTTTTAGCGGGGCAATCTGAGCTGCCTGTTTTGTGGTGGCTCGGTTTTTTAAAACGCATGCATGTTGCACAGTATGGCAGTTCGGCAATTTTATTGCACTCATTGGATTGATGACCTTGTTCTCCACAATGTCCACACGTATAGGTATCCTCCCGACAAGTCTTAGCAGCATGTCCATATTGTTGGCATTTAAAGCACCTGGTCACAAGTGTAAAATCCCTCACTGGACAGGATGTCCAATTGATGTACACTCGGTTCTGGTTTATAAGGGCCTTTCTTATACTAGCAGTAACTTCAAGAATAAAGTTACATGTAGGTCCTTCCTTTTTACCCGATTTGTGACTTAATTTTATTGAATCCTTAAAAGAGTCACGAGGTAAATTAGGCAGTTGGTCGGCTATGTTCTGCTCATAAATGCAATCGTAGACTTCTTGAACACTTAAAACGGTAGGTACACCTAAAACAGCAATTCTTGGTCTTCTCTTACGGGGCTCTTCCATTTTCAGGCCGGAACTAGTTAGCTGTGATGATTGCCTAAGTTTTTCAATATCGTCTTTCGTCTCCGTGCTAATAATAACGCCTCCGTTTTTTGTTTTGCGTAATCCTCTAACGCGCAATTTCATTTGTTCCGGGCATATTATTTTCTGGACCAAAGATTTCGTGTCATCACTTGATTTTAATTTATCTGTTGGATAAATTGCAATCGAGCTGACGTTAGTTGGGCGCACGTAGTTATTTTTATCGGTTTTAACCATGTCAGCAAACGTAACTGTTTCCGTCGGAGTTGTTTTATTGCAGTTTTCCTGAATGCTAGCTTGAATTGTTTGCTGGAAAGTTTCAAGGCAATTCGTGAGGTCCCGTTTTTCTTGCAACACCTGGGCAGAATTTTGAAGTTCTTTGGCTTTGAGCTTTAAGTCCTGGTAGTAAACTGCCATTTGTGACACGCCATGTCCTACCTTGCGCGAAAGAGAATTAATTTTCAACTTTTGTTCGGAGTTCAGCTTTCCTTCCTGAGCAATGAGACACAGTTCATCCAGGTATCTATTGATGGAGGACAACCAGCTACTAATTTCGCTGGTTTCCACAACTTGTACTCTTCCTTCTGCCGCATGGCTGGGTGTTTGAGGTTTGGTCGCAGGGCTGCTAGGCGGTGGAATACCACGAGAGCTGTTTTCCATATTTGATATAATTGTCTTATAGTTCTTAGTTGTTTGTCATAGCTTCTTGTTATTCACCAAAGTAAATCACAAACTTAGCACAAAAAACCGATTCGGTATCTAGGTCACATATCACTTGAATACTATTTTAATTCATATAATAAATGCAATCGTTTTAAATTCACACGTCCGCTCTACTTGAGTGCTAGTAGAGAGTCTATCGCGCCCCCGACCCCGCGGCCCCGACGGGCGTCGGCCCTTGCGGGCCCCTCCTTGCTGACATCTCTTTGAGGCGCGCGTGGAACACGAACGCGCCGCCGACACGGTCTGTTGCCGTCATGACGACGGCCGGACGGCGAGCTAGACCATTACTCACCGTCCACAGGCCCGCGTCTACGGTGGCCGGAAGCCATCACGTGGCCCCCGACGCCCGGAGCGCCTTCCGCGCCTTCCGCGGCGGCTGGGACGTTGAGAGGATTGCTCCCTCTCTCGTTCCACCACCTCCTTCGCTAGCATCACTGCTTCGCAGAAGGAGGCGACGGCGTCCCATTCCTCCTCGCCCCGGACCATGGCTTGCACCAGGGCCGGACGCGAGAGGTCGCCGCCGCCGGGCCTACGATAGGCACTCATGTGCCTAACCCTTTGGGAACTACAGGCGTGGAGTTATGCAAGAATCACCAATGAAAGCCGTGATCTGGCAATTAAAGATAAATCAAAAACAATGATTTGTCTTGTCAGAATGTCAGCATCAAGCATGTTAGATACGGATCCCTAATGGATAACGCCGATCCCGCACATTCCTGGATGTTTACGCCAGCTGCACGAAAACTGCAGCGTCGACGTCCGTCACCGAGCGCCGAGCCACGAGCCGCCGACGCAGCAATTTAGACGATACCAACTAATTAATTTTAAGTAGTTTTTACGGCATTCCATATTCTAGCATCGAATAGGTTTCACCACTTTTAATTGTAATTCTTTTCTTTTAAATTAAATTAGTTTTAAAGTAACTTTGGTTTTTTTTCGATCCACCGTCTGCAGTTTACGTAATTGGCGCAGTCGGTAGGATACTCGCGGGCCGGTTCGCGAATCGCGTTAGAGTCATCTCACATCGATAACCACGATCGCGAGTCACCCGGGCGGCTATCAAGTCACGTCACGAGTATCCAGAATCTACGGGAAGCTGCGGAGCCGCGTGGAGAATCCAGCCATCGATTCACGGCGAAGAACCAGAGATGCAATTTATGTGAGTACACCAGAATCTTTCTCGTGTTGCTTCCTTTCTATTCCTAGTTAACTTTATGTCCAGTATCTTTCATCACGAAAGGTCTAACCGTCAGGAACCTGCATCGCGACAGGCACGCCGACATATAATAGATAACAGTAGAGACTTAGATACTGAATTAGATCTTAATATAAATAGTTTATTTGAATTTAAAATGCCTTACGACCCCGATGTAATTTTCAAGGCCTTACGCCTCGTGCCCGATTTTGATGGTAACCCCAATGTCTTAACGAGGTTTATTAACATCTGTGACCGAATTGTTACCCAGTACGCAAGTGCTGAGCCGGGCAACGAACTTGGAAACCTCTGTCTATTAAACGGAATACTGAATAAAATCACAGGGCCTGCCGCATCTACTATTAATTAATTATTAATTACCTTATTCAGCACTATAATGACTTACGTGACACTACACGAGACTTTACAGACGACCATTGAAGCGAAACGGACACTCTATAAAAAAGTAACCATGCAGGCTTTCGTACGTGGACTAAAGGAACCTTTAGGCTCGCGTATACGTTGCATGCGTCCAGAGACTGTAGAAAAGGCTTTGGAATTCGTGCAGGAAGAATTGAACATCATGTACCTGCAACAACGTAATGATGCCCCTAAGGCTCAAGTTGCTCAGAACGCACCTAAATTCTTATTTAAACCACCTATGATGCCCGTCGTACCATTTAATGTTCCGCGACCTCCAGTACCTAACTGGCCTGCTCCAGCAGGACAGCGTGGCTACCAACCTCAACCCCAAGCCTTTAAATTTAATGGGCCCAACCAGCATCAAAATCGTATGCCTACTCGCACCCAACAAATGTTCCGTGCTCCGTTACCAAATTACAATCCACAAAGTAACGTTTTTAGATTACAGCAAAGAACTAATCCACCACAAAACTCAGGTCCGAGACCCATGAGCGGTGTTCAACATTTTGTTCCGAAACCATTACCGATGGTGCCAGGGCATGATTGGCAACGAAACGGGAATCCACCACCGAATAATTATTATAAGACGCGTGAGTTAAATCTCAGTGAACTTGCTTTACCTGATACTTATTATTCTGCTGACTATTACTACGAGCCTGTATATGACTACTACACGGACGGTAATGACTGTTACATTGTTTGTGACTTTGACGAGAACACCGATATGACTGACTCCAACTTGATTGCAACTTCCAATAATCAGGTGGCAGCTGAAGCAGAGCCTCAACCAGGCCCCAGCAATGCAAACCAGAATCTGAACCAAAATTTTCAGTCGAACCGGACATCCAAAGAGCCAAAATAGACCTTAATTTACAGACCCAAAGACAATTACCCTACATAGAGATTTCTTGCCCTCCTTTAAAATTTCTGATTGACACTGGCGCTAACCAGTCATTTATAAGCCCCGAGGCTGTACAAAAATTCTTCTACGACTATCCTCTCAATTATGACCCATTCGAAGTAACAAATGTACACGGCGTTAGCAGAAACGATTATTCCGTAACATTACCATGTTTTAACGAATTCGATGAGACCGATAACATAAAATTATTCGTTTACCGTTTTCACGATTACTTTGACGGCCTTATAGGATTAGACTTATTATCCAAATGGGAGGCTAAAATAGATCTAAAAGACTTCCAGTTAATAACGCGCACTGCTACGAATCAAATTAAAGTATACAACTCACGTAATGTAAATCTATACGAGGATATTATACCCGGTAACAGCTCTATATTAGTTAAGATACCCATAAACGCCCCGGATGGCGACGTTTTTGTAAACGAACAAGTATTTTGCAACTGCATTATCCATGAGTGCCTTACCACCGTTAATAACACTCGTGGATACGTGGAGTTAGAAAACCCAACTCCTAACGACATTATATTTTCATTAGACCAACCAACTCGTGCAGAGATGTTTAATGCAAAGTGCACGCCTACGAAACAATCAAATCGCGCTGACGACGTATTATCGCGCTTACGTACGGACCACCTTAATCCAGAGGAAAAAGCAAATCTCTTAACGCTCTGCACTCGCTATGCAGACGTATTTTACATTGATGGAGAACAGTTGACATTCACTAACAAAATAAAACATCGTATAAGAACAACGGATGAAATACCTGCGTATACTAAGAGCTATCGATATCCCTTCGTCCATCGAGAAGAAGTCAGGGACCAAATTTCCAAGATGTTAGATCAAGGCATAATACGACCATCCGATTCCGCATGGAGCTCACCCATTTGGGTGGTGCCAAAGAAAATTGACGCTTCTGGTAAGCAGAAATGGCGTCTTGTAGTAGATTTCCGTAAATTAAATGAAAAAACAATAGACGACAAATATCCCATACCAAATATCAGTGACGTTCTTGACAAATTAGGGAAGTGCCAATATTTTACGACCCTTGATTTGGCAAGCGGTTTTTATCAAGTAGAAATGGACCCCCAAGATATACCCAAAACAGCATTTAACGTGGAGCATGGGCATTTTGAATTTCTTAGAATGCCTATGGGACTAAAGAACTCACCGTCCACCTTCCAACGCGTTATGGACAATGTTCTAAGAGGCCTACAAAATAATATCTGCCTCGTATACCTTGACGATATCATAGTATATAGCACCTCTCTTCAAGAGCATATGGACAATCTAGAAAAAGTCTTCCAAAGACTTAGGGAGTCCAACTTCAAAATCCAAATGGACAAGTCCGAATTTCTGAAACTCGAAACTGCTTATCTCGGACATATCATTAGCAGGGATGGCATCAAACCAAACCCTGACAAAATTTCCAATTCCAAAAACCCCTAAGGAAATCAAACAATTTTTAGGACTTTTAGGTTATTACCGAAAATTCATACCCGACTTTGCTCGCATCACCAAACCTCTTACCCTATGCCTAAAGAAAGGTAGTAAAATTACTCTTAGCTCAGAATACGTCAACGCCTTTGAAACTTGTAAGACTCTACTAACTAACGACCCTATACTACAATACCCAGACTTTAAAAAGCGCTTAAACTTGACAAACTTGACAACTTGACTTTAAACTTGACAAGCGCGTCATTGCCGATGAGCCTCTTGGCTCGTTTCTCAATTGACTCTAGCGCATCAAGCTGGTATTTAGCGGATCCATCCCAGAGATGAGAGCAGTACTCCACACACGATCGGACTTGCGCTTGATATAAGTTGAGCAGCTGTTTCGGTGTGAAATACTGTCTCACCTTTGCTAGGATTCCCTCACTTCACTATGTTTGGCCGCCGTGACCGAAAACGGTCAGGAGGACTATTATTATTAGGATTCCCAGCTTCTTGGCAGCCAGTTTAGCCTTAGCCTCGATGAACGGACCGAAATTGAGGGTTGACGTAAACGTAACGGCACGGTCACACCACGGAAAGTAGGAGACTGTTGGAAATCGCTCCTTTTTGCGGAAAAGAGACACGCCTGGGTTTTAGCAGCATTGAACTTGACCAGGTTGGCGTCGCCCCATTCGGAGACAGCCTTCAAGGACAAGTTCAACCGCTCCACCATGGCCTCGCGTAGAGACCGGATCTGAGACCCACTAGCCCGCGCGTTGGACGTGTACCTCTCAGCAACAGTGCTGTCGTCTGCATACCCAAAGGTGCCGGGCACTAGCAGACTATTAATATGCAGCAAGAATAAAGTTGCTGAGAGAACCGACCCCTGAGGCACCCCGGCATTGATAGCCAATTGGTCAGACGAGCAGCCATCAATGACCACTCGAATAGACCGATCCCTCAGGAAGTCTGCAATCCAAGCACAAAGTCCTGCAGGTAGACCGAAAGAAGGAAGCTTTGCAATAAGGCTTTCATGCCACACCCTGTCGAAAGCCTTTGAGATATCGAGGGAAACGGCAAGCGCTTCTCCGTGTTTCTCAATGGCCTCACTCCAGATGTGAATGGCATACGCTAGAAGATCCCCAGTAGACCTGTTTTGGCGAAAGCCATACTGTCGGTCACTGAGGATATCATTGGCTTCTAGGTATGCCAGGAGCTTTCTATTCAGTACACGCTCCATAGTCTTACAGAGTACGGACGTGACCGAAATAGGCCTGTAGTTGGCCGGATCAGCTCGACTGCCCATTTTGGGCACGGGTTGCACGTTAGCCTGCTTCCAAGCTTTCGGTACTTTACCAGTCTCAAACGAGAGGCGAAACAGGCGCGTCAAGATCGGAGACAATTCAGGCGCACACGTCTTCAGTACAATTGCCGGTATTCCGTCAGGGCCACCAGCTTTGTTCACGTCAAGATTACGCAGCACCCTACAGACGTCCTTCTGATGGATGCGAATGTCCGACATACTCGTATCGCATCCAGCAGGAGAGGCCGAGGGGCTGGCGTCGCCGCTGTCAAGACGTGAAGATTCCGCAAAAAGAGTGGCAAATAAATTTGCCTTATCTTCAGCGGAGTGGGCCAGTGACCCGTCGGGTTTAAGCAGTGGTGGAAGTGAGGGACGACAGAAGTTCGATTCGACCGACTTAGCCAGGGACCAAAATGCTTTACTACCAGCAGGGTACGAAGCAAGTTTTGCCCCTATTCGGCTAACGTGGTCGAACCGAGCTTTCCGTAACACCTTCTTGCAGGACTTGGCAGCCCTATTAAAGGCTCTCTTCTTCTGACCTACGTTATTTGCCTTACAGATTCGAGCATCGGCCCATGCTAGGTACGCTTCATGCTTGAGCGCTTCAAGTCAAAGCTCCAGAGCCTTGAACATCGTCGACGAGTAGCTAGCCTTTCGGTTTTCTATCGGTTACATTTCGGAGAGTGTGCGAGGGAATTGGCACGATCTAATTCCGCCAAGCCCGTTCCATCATCGGACTACAAGACGTACGGCGATGCGCCACCGTTATATGGTGGACATCCCACCCATACGCACTAAACGGTTTGGGAATACTTTCATTGTGCGTACATCTAAGGAGTGGAATTCCCTGCCAGAGTCTGTATTTCCTGATAGCTATAACCTAGGGGTCTTTAAGTCAAGAGTGAATAGGTTACTTCTAGGTAAGCGTGCTCCATCGTCGACCGCATCATCACTTTCCATCAGGTGAGATAGTGGTCAAACGCGAACCTATCGATAATAAAAAAAAAAAAAAAAAAAAAAAATTCAATCTCACAACAGACGCTTCGAATGTCGCTATTGGAGCAGTGTTATCCCAAGGACCTATTGGTTCCGACAAACCCGTCTGCTACGCTTCTCGTACCCTCAACGAGAGCGAGCTGAATTATAGCACGATTGAGAAAGAGTTGCTTGCCATAGTCTGGGCCACGAAATACTTCAGACCTTATCTCTTTGGTAGAAAATTCAAAGTACTGACTGACCATAAACCTTTGCAATGGATGGTGAACTTAAAAGAACCAAACTCACGACTGACCAGATGGCGACTCAGACTAAGCGAATATGACTTTAGTGTGATATACAAAAAAGGTAAATGTAACACCAACGCTGATGCTCTCTCCCGGATAGAAATCCATAACGAAGAAACGGAGGAGATCAACTCATTGATCGAAAATATCAAAAACCTTAGATCAATGATTAACAATCCAACGGAGGCACCACCTCCACCAGCAAACCCCTCGACTGACACCGACTCTTTGATTGAAAGTACCATCGACCTTAGATCAATGATCAACCACCCATCGGAGGCACCACCTCCACCAACAAACTCCTCGACTGAAACCGTGCACACCAGTAATGAACATCCAATACTAGAAATCCCCATTACAGACGAACCTCTTAACAAATTTCATCGACAGATCCATTTCACTATAGTAGGTGACATAAAACGTCGACCGATAGTAACTAAACCATTCGAAAACCATACCCGAATTGCAGTCCAGATTTCAGAATCCAACCTAGAGACCGACATTATTAATTCTATCAAGGAATACGTAAATCCTAAAGTTAAAACAGCTATCTTAATTAATCCACCCTTAGCCATGTACTCAATAATACCCATCATACAAGACAAATTCAGAAGCTCCTCACTTAACCTAGTATTAGCCAAGACAGAACTCGAGAATGTTAAGGAATATCTCCGACAACAAGACATCATCCGACACTACCATGACGGCAAGACGAACCACCGCGGTATAAACGAATGTCACTTAGCCCTCTCACGAAAATACTTCTGGCCAAAGATGAAGGAACAAATCACTAAATTCATCAATGAATGTACCATCTGTGGTCAAGCTAAATACGACAGAAACCCAATACGACCTCAATTTAATATAGTGCCTCCAGCTACTAAACCACTCGAAACTATTCACATGGACCTTTTTACAGTTCAAAACGAAAAGTATGTAACTTTCATCGACGTCTTCACGAAATACGCCCAAGCGTATCATCTACGAGACGGTACCGCTTTTAGTATTATACAAGCACTATTACGGTTCTGTACCCATCATGGACTACCCATGACTATCATCACCGATAACGGCACCGAATTCACGAACCAACTCTTTTCCGAATTTATACGTCTTCATAAAATAATTCACCACAAAATTTTACCCCATAGTCCAAATGACAACGGCAGTATCGAACGTTTCCACTCCACCCTATTGGAGCACATTAGAATTCTAAAACTACAAAATAAAGACGAACCGATAGTCAACCTTATGCCATACGCCATCATAGCATATAACAGCTCTATCCATAGTTTTACGAAATGCAGACCGTTTGACCTAATGACTGGACACTTTGACCCTAGAGACCCAATCGACATAGACCTGACTGAGCACATTTTACAACAATATGCGCAGAATCATAGACAACAGATGAAGCAAGTCTATGAAATCATTAATAAGTCATCTCTTTCAAATCGGACAGCCCTAATTAACAATAGGAATAAAACTCGCGAGCCCGAAGTAGAATATACCCCCCAGCAACAAGTTTTTATTAAAAACCCTTTTGCCAGTCGCCAGAAAGCCGCACCTCGTTATACACAGGATACAGTACTCGCCGACCTGCCTATACATATATATACCTCGAAAAAACGAGGCCCCGTAGCTAAAGCACGGCTGAAACGTGTTCCTAAAACAAGCCAATTGCTACAGAATCCTGCTACTACTGACAATCCAAGCGACTCGTCCTCAGGAGATAAGACTTGAGACTTCAGCTGATGGACCAGGACTGTTACCACACAGACTAGGACCGACCAGACTAACTATACATTACCACTCATTCATACAGTACCTACATACAATTAACAGACATAGAAGATAAAATATAGCTTAATAAAAATTGCAAAGTTTGCCCAAATTTTAGGAATCATAACCAATAATGTAGAAGAAGTTTAATGTTAGAGATAATTAGATTAGAAAATATAATGGCTTTTATACGTGCGTCCAGCACCCATCATTCTATGATAGATATCGAAGTGTTAAGTTCCATGATAGATCAGATAGGTTAAAATCAATATACAATCAAGATCAAGTTTTAAATTTAGAAATACGAGAATATTATAATCTTATAAAACCAGGTTCCTACTTTATTGAGAAGAGAATAGTAATAGTATACAGTTTTCCTATAGTCTCCGAAGACCTTTACGATTTATACAGACTATCCATTGTGCCTAATAAGAACCAACTTGCCCTTATTCCTTCCTCTCCCTATATAGCAACAAACAAGAAATCATTCGTGTACATAGAGGCTGAATGCCCGAAGTACAGTAGCATCCATCTCTGTGAAAGGAAGACAAGTCATCAGATCCGGACGAAGCCTGATTGCATTCAAGAGCTCATCACCAACCAACACCTTGAAGACACCTGCCAATTCACCAAGATTTCACTCTCCAAGCAAGCAGTAGAACAACTGGACGATCAACACTACGTGATATCACTGCCCCAACCGACCAAAGTACAGTTAGCCTGCAGCAGAAAAGACTTTAATATTCTACAGGGAAGTTATCTCGTCACCATACCCTTGGACTGCTACCTGGAAACAACCGAATTCACAACCATCAACGACAACAACGAGATAAAAGGACAACCACTTAAGTTATCAAAGATCCCTTATTATAACGACATGAACCAAACCATTGACTCCACTCACATCATTGGTTTCAATTCAGTCAACTTGGAAGAATTTCACAGCATCCAGAACAAAGTCATGATGGAAAACCCTATCCAGATTGACAAGACTCAACCGATTGTCCTATATCACACCACCATACCATTCTACATCATTGTACTATGCGCAGCCATACTTATCATTTTGGTAATTAGCCGCAGATACAAATGCTGGAAACTTCGAGCAACCGACGAACAGAAGCAACAGACTCTTCAGATACATACGTATGAAGATGTGACCAGAAAACGAGAAGAACTCCCAGCAACATTTTCTCTTCATATGAGCAAATAGTTGCTGTTCTGCGGATGGAGGTGTTAGATACGGATCCCTAATGGATAACGCCGATCCCGCACATTCCTGGATGTTTACGCCAGCTGCACGAAAACTGCAGCGTCGACGTCCGTCACCGAGCGCCGAGCCACGAGCCGCCGACGCAGCAATTTTAGACGATACCAACTAATTAATTTTAAGTAGTTTTTACGGCATTCCATATTCTAGCATCGAATAGGTTTCACCACTTTTAATTGTAATTCTTTTCTTTTAAATTAAATTAGTTTTAAAGTAACTTTGGTTTTTTTTCGATCCACCGTCTGCAGTTTACGTAATTAGCATGTAATATTTCCCAATATTAAACAACGCTGTCTCATACATTACATAAATATTGACTTATTCTAATGAAGGTCGTTCATTGTCAACTGAAATAATAGGAATCGTGTAATTTACACTGTATCAGATGGTGTTTGTAAAATAAATTACTGAAATAATTACTACGTGCCGCGCCATCTAGTTTTCGTGGTTGGAACTGTTGGAGAGTTCATTAATTGTGTTGTCGCTAGATGGCGTTAGTGACCTTAAATGGTGGTTAAAGCCATCATCATGAAATTATAAATTTTTCCTATGTTGTTAAAATATAAAAACTCTTGCTGGTTATTCTTTTATTATTTCTGTGATATAATGTAGTTGCAAAGATCGACTCACTGGATGCCTGACGGAGGGATTTTCCGACGAGGTGGTGTGACGATCCGATCTTGTTTGCGGGGCGAGCATGGGTAAATATCGCACTAGATAGGGAAGATTGGAAAGGGAAAGGGGCCTAGGGGGTCCTTTGCAAACCAGTGGGACACCTGACAGGCTAAACAAAAACGTAGTTGCTATTAAATGTGCCTACAGAACCTATTTTTTTCTGAACTTATAACCGATATCTTGTAAATCCGTTTCAGTTAATCCTGGGTACCGGTCTGTCAGGAGTGCTGACTTGCGTGGTCTACGCTAAGCTGACGAGACCAGAGAAACTCTCCAGAGACGGCGTCGGGTTCAGCAAGAAGGCTGTGGTAAGATAGTTAGTAAATTGTCTATCAATGGACTGCCTGGTTGGTCGAGTGGTCGCATGCATAGTCATGCTCAGTATTGCTCAGTAGTCACTGAACGTGAAATAATGGGTTGGATTCCCGGGATGGGCAAACTGCTGTTTTGTTTGTGCATCAAGATTTCTTAGTTGGCAGAAACTGGAAATATGGGTGTATTATTACTTCATAAGGAGGAAGGAGCTTTATAATTTTGAAGTTATCTGTGGAAGCTTGTTATTAGCAATTTAGATAATTATATATTATATGATTGTTATAATTATAGTTATTAGTATGTAAGCTTTCCTAAAATAATAAAATAAATAAATAATAATAAGGAAGATCGCTGGCTAACCCCATGTTTATGATAATGTCTATCAAATTACGATCGCCACTGGGCGAATTAGACGCTGTATTTGCAAAAGCATCGACTACAAGCATTTATTGGGGGAACGTCTCGCCGTTGCAATTTTAATCCTTGGTGCTGAAAAACCAACATCTTTTATTTAAATAAATAACAGAACAACCGGTCGTATGGCTGTGGCTTATCATCACGACTGGGAAACTATGCCGCTTAAGCTTATCTTTGCCATCACCTTCAGAAGAACTCCTTTACTTAACACTACCAATTCTTCTGCGTCGTTTACTGGCTCATGTAGTTTTAGCCCGTTGCCCGTTCCACCGCGTCATAGGTGGAAGCGTAAAGGTCTGTTTTACTGCATTTTTCGGGTGAAAAGGGTAGGATAGAAGGTGGCACATAGTTCGTGTTGCAGCTGCACACCCACACTCCGCAGTTGTCTTACTACTGTAACCTTTCAGATCAGCATGCGAGACGGTCGGCTCTGCCTGATGATGAGAGCATGGGACCTCAACTACGACCACATCATCTGCTCCGAGTTCACTGCGCACTTCGTTAATACTTACAGGTGATGAACTTATATTAGTTTCTTACTTCTTTCAAATACCAACATCATATGAATCTTGGTCATTGGAATGAAGAAGATGGTTGTTTGGGAAGTATTGCAGTAAAACAAGACCCCGTCGACTCAAAACTGCCTCGATGATCTAATGGTCGTAAGCGCTACTGCTGTACATGAGGTCCTGGGTGCGATTGCCGGGTCGGGTCAAGTGTTGGGGTTTACTATCAGAATTTTTAGTAGCCACTGAGTCTGGATTTGAGACCGGTTGATGGCAATAGGCCCGTCCCCTATCTATCTATCTAGATACAAATAAAAAGAGAAGTCCTGATTGACTGACTGACTCATCAACGCCCAGCCCAAACCCTTGGACCTAGAAAGCTGAAATTTTGCACAGAGGTTCCCATTATAATTTAGACAAGGAATAAGGAAGGATTTTTCGAAATTCAATCCCTAAGGGAGTTCAATAGGGGATGAAAGCTTGTATGGAAAATCGTCATTTTCACGCGGGCGAAGCCGCTGGCAAAAGCTAGTTAGGTATATAATTGGACTTAAATATAACTGGCGAAATTTGGGTGTACTATTTAGGCACAGCTCTGCCGAACCCTTCAGGAATTACAGGCATGTTGTTATGCTGTGTTGTACCTATAAACGTATTTATAGAGTTTTGGAAATAGCGGTAACTAACAAGACAACTAGATTTTCTTTATTTTACAGACATACCACTTCTAGTACTAACCAACACTAATTTTAACATCCATTACTTTACCAGAACCAAAGAAGGTGAAGTAATCCGCTACTACGCGCGCAGTCTAACTCTCCAACAGCGACAATTCCTGCTGTGGCCCGTGACGCTGGTACACGTCATCGATGCCACCAGCCCGCTGTTTGGGTATACACCGGATCTTATCGCTCATAACAGGTACTTATGCAGTATTTTTTTGTTTCAGTACTTTTTACTATTTTGTAAACGACTAGAAGTCCGCCTCGTTGGTCTAGTGTTATTGTTCGATAAGCTGGTTATCAAGCTACATAGCCTGGCCCACCGTCGCAAAATCGCATGTCTGTCGGTCTTCTACAGACTGTACTTCGGAGAATGTGC
This sequence comes from Diarsia mendica, assembly GCA_949316265.1. NCBI lineage: Eukaryota > Metazoa > Arthropoda > Insecta > Lepidoptera > Noctuidae > Diarsia > Diarsia mendica. The sequence continues at coordinate 843,653 of OX438910.1, forward strand.
GCAGGAGCTCCACGAGCTGAATCCACCTTCTCCCTTCTTCCATCGAGAGACTAGACGTACTGCAGGGTATCACCGATACCTAGTCGACATTCCACACATTCGAACGAAGCGCTTTGCCAAGTCCTCATATAACCCTAATCTGTTTAAGTCGCGAGTAAACAGGCTCGGCCCTAAAGTTTTAACCCCAAACGGCTCGAAAATATAGTTTCCACAAAGGTTACTATTATTGTTCTGTTCACCTGTAATCTATCGGAAAATACATACACACGTGATGGAGTATTTACTGTGTCTCTATAAGGTAAAGCCTCTTATGCCATAAAAGTCAGAACCATTATCTGCTTCCTACATTTTAGCAATGTTTAGAGACCTCAACCATGACAGTGTAAATACCACTATTTTTGGCACAGCTTCAACAAAAATGGAAGATTAATCTCTACTAGTGTAGTTTAGTTTGAATCGGATTTGTTAAAAATTTCAAGAGTTTTTTTTTGTACGGAACATATATATGTGGTATTTGAAATGTGCAGGTAAAAGTCCCGTCAAAATCGGCCCTACAGTTTCGGAGTTTAGCCGGATTAAACAAACCGATAGACAATTTTAACCATTTAGGTGCGTTGACTACGAAAGAGTTTTAACGCTTTGATGCTTTGCATGTATGTCTAAAGCAAATATTTTCCTCCACAGTTACGAGATCACAGTAAGTCTGAAAGGCGCTTCAGCATCGATGGGCACGTTCACACAGAGCCAGACGTCATACTTGCCCAAGGAGGTCGCATGGGGCTACCGGTTCCCGCCTGTCGTGCAGTGAGTTTGGTTTTGATTGGAATTTAGGATTATTTCCGAAAGACCTGTGGGGTGAAATGTAGTCACGAGCACCAATTTGTGACTTTTAAAGGTGATTTTCACCCGCTATATTGCTTAACGTATAAATACGTTTACACGCAACAGGGTTTGGAACATTCTCCAAATACTTACAGCCTTAGTTTTGTCGAATCGAATTGACGAATTTGTTATCAAATTAAATTGGGATTGAAATATCATTTTGTTAATCCATACCATGTTTACTTACAATAGCAAATGTTTCATGCTTAATGATCAGTACAGTATGAGTACAGTCGTTCCTTAAAACAAGCTGGTATTCAGCTGTAGGTATCCGATTAGACTGGAAGTCGATCCCAACTTAGTTGGTCAAAAAGCAGGCAGATGATAGCACCGATACTACTGGTAGTGTAAGCCTGCTTGTGAGGCTTTTGCCCAAGACTTCCAGTCATTTCGATTCAAGGCCAATGTGGACCACTGGTAGCTAACTTTGTCCAGATCGCCCCGCCTTTTTCTCCGAGGTCTGCCGCGACGTCTTCTGGCTGTGTCAGGGCTCCAGAAAGTCGCTTATTTGTCCCACAGCTCATGGGGCATGCGGCAGACGTTCCTAGTTCAGTCCCACTTAATCTAGCGCAGATGATGATGATACTTTGCAGTTACCACATACCCCGCCCACAGAATTCGTGAACAGTATACGTAAAGAGTTTTCAGATACGACACGCACAAGCAGAAGTACGTAATCGACCACAAGAAGCTGGATCAACTGGAGCCCGTGGATACTCCCTACTGCTGCGCTAGGGATGTTTATAGAGCGTGAGTACTAGTTAATGGTGAAATCACGCGTATGATGTATCAACAATCCATTAATATATTCCTCCATTTGGCAAAAGCTCTAACTTCTCTACGTCATCATATTCTCTTGCCCTTATCTCAATTCATTTGGTGTCGGTCGGCGCAGCATGTCTTCATTTTCCATACTTCTCTATGACTCGTCATCTCAGCAGTTACCTCCTTTTTAGCCATATCAGCCTTTACACAGTCCATCCATCGTTTCTCTGGTCTTTCTCTTTTGTTATACCTATCCACATTCATACTCCATCCTTCCCTTACTACATTTTTCTCATTACTCCTACACACGAACACCGATTACCACATCAGTTTTCAGTCACCGGCGCCTCTTTCAGGCTTCCTCTCATTTAACTATTCGCGACATAGGTATCTCCCTTAGCATTCTCATCTAAGCCACATGCCTTTCATTTATCCCTGTTGTGGCCTAACATTCTGATCCATACAAGACAGGTCTAACCATGGTTTTATAATATATCTTCCCCTTTGAGTTTAACTTCTCTATGGACCAATCTTTATTAATTGAATACCACTAACACATTGTTATTTCTTTTATATTCCAGTTCTACCCCAGTAAAGTTGGAACCACCACCCACACCGGGTACTCCAAGCAACTTCAGTGAGGCAGTCTCAGGCTTCCATCTCGAAAGATCTTCGTCTTTTAGGAAAAAAACTAACATCAATAGTATTACTAGTAAGGCATGAAAGTAGGAAATATTGTTTTTTTTATAAGAAAGTATTTTGTTTATCAGAAGAATTATATAAATGAGATTAAAATGCTATGAAATATATTTAGTTTTAATACCGCGAGACATATACCTATCCAGGTCTGAAAGCAGGACACAAATCCCACCGTCATGCATATGCACATGCACATATGGGCCCACCCTCCCGCCCTCATTCGCATATGCATGACGGTGGGATTTGTGTCCTGCTTTCAGACCTGGATATATGTCTCGCGGTATTAAAACTAAATATATTTCATAGCATTTTAATGTCATGGATTTCCGCAAAGTAACGCCTGATTCCATAACTTATATAAATGAGATTATTAAGTTAAGGAATGAATTAAAGAAAGAAATATCCTATAGTATGTGTGGGTTAATTTATAACAAAATTCCAAAGAATCTTAAAGACTTAACTAATCATTTATTTTTTGTTAAGTTAAAATTATGGCTTCTGGAGAAACAATTTTATTCTGTAAATGAATTTTTGAATAATGTTAATAAATAATCTTTTTTTTAAATTAGTTAATGAATGTTTTGTTATTGTATAGTATAGTATTGAATAATTATATATTTTTTTATGATAATTTAATAATGGTAATTGCACGGTAATAACGACATAAATTATGATTGAAAATGTAAGCTTGTAAATAATTTGCACGCATAATAAGAATGTATCAAGACGATTATCATTTACCCGCTATTATTATGGAAATGTATCTAATGACATTATTACTCAATTTAATTTTAATGAATTACCTATGACTTTAATACAATTATGAAACCCAAATGTTTGCATGTCATATTATTATGACTAAGTATTATGGATCTAAATTATTTATGTTACGACCGAAACTGTACCAATACTTTTAGCAAATAAATTGAATTTGAATTTGAAAGAAAATTGTGTTAATGTGGCATTAAAAACCAAAATACGTAATTTTTTTTTACAAAATAAATAAACTAAGAGCTGCTATTTAAATAATACCCTTCCTTTTGGCTTCGCCGTAGTCGGGTAAAAAGGGTCTCAGCTCAGCATAATGCCAGATGGCAATACAGTGTCATACGCTCGAAAACATAAACAAAAGAAAAATGCATATTTGGAACTGTAATTCACATCTGAAAATATAATAATAATAGTAATTTAACAGCATTGTAACTAGAATAAACATTATTACCGATCTGTCAGACTTACAGCAGCAATGTAATAGCATTCTTATCTTAAGGATATAAAGATCAAATTAATTTTTAAAAGATCAGAGGCTAAATAATTGTAAAAGTATTGCAGGTAAATGCGATTGCAATCCGCCAGTGTGAACGTTATCTATAGGTGTTTGAAGTCGAATTAATCAATATATGGAAATATTATCTATATTGAATTATAACGTCAGTATTATTTGTAAATCTTACATGGAAATACATATTTTTTGTAAGCAATGTTTGTTTTTCTTTTTTATGTACCTCTTTATAATACACAGCTCTTTCAATTCAAAATAAGGTAAGGTAAAGAATGTGAGCAAGTATTATAAAATCATTTCAATCATTTGCATTCAGGAATCCACTGCTGGACATAAGCCTTCTCAATCGCACGCCACATAACTGGATTCTCAGCAACGTTTGAGGGTGTCCCACCTTACGCTTGCTAATTCGCGGTTTCCACTCAAGAACACCGCTACCCCTGAGGCTACCCCAACAGTCAACGGTTCTACGGCGTATATGAGCCGCCCATTCTACTTCAACATACCTACTTATTCCGTGATTGGCAACAACTCAGTTTTTTTCCCTGTCGGATCATCTCGAAACCAAAAAAATGTCATAAACCAAATATGAGTATCAGCCACATCATTTACTTTATTTACCTAACTTTACAACCTAAATCTTAATTCATAAATTCCAGTCAACGTCCTATAAAGATTTCTAGGCCATATTTAGATCAAAACAACTACCTATAGTACAAATATATTTGTTTCTTATCTCGCTAAGGTGTGCTTCTTATCTACAAAGATAATTATTTTACCGAACAGTCTTATATCTTTAGCTTTGTACAGTACAAGTGTGCGACTTTTACAATCAAGTCAATATTTTGGTGTAATAAAAGTATTAATTTTAACCTGTGAGGACCACAGTGTGGTGAAATTAATTATGTGAGAGAAAAATTAAGCAACAAGATATTAAGAGGAATACGAGTAAAGTATTGACAAGAGAAATAACAGTGAAAGTGAAATAGAAATACTACGTGATAAAAGCAAATATCACCTACTTATTTTTCTTTATCTGACAAGAAAATCTTTAGTGATTTTGTAAGAACAGAAAAATGCTTGTGCTGGTAAAGCGACGGTTAATGTTGCATTGGTGATTTCGATATTCAAATACAGTCAATCAATGCTTACGTAACCAATAATGTTTACAAAATAAGAACTTAAAGACTGTAAATAAGACTAAACCAAAACAAAACCATCAGAACTTGCCATTAATTGGAGAAGCACCAAAAGAGACATAGATTGTTCTTATAAAACTGAAGAACCTACAAAGCAACAAACATGCAGCAACTTGAAATAACCAAAATGAACTTTGATGAATGTGACTCCAGACGAAGTAGTCGAGGCAGAGTCTTAGAAAGCGAATCAAGACGAGGCAGTCGAACCAGAGCCCTAGAAAGATCCCTCAGCTACTCCGAAGCCATAGGAAACGGCTCTGGGCGATCCTCAATCGAAATCCCGAACATTGTCAACACAGACGTTTACGCTAACGAAGAGTTGAAAAAACACTACAGAATATCACAGACTTACGTCGAAGGAAAGGAAATTGCTTTTCCCTCAGGAGTCACAAATGTGGACACAAAGAATTGTCTAAGAATCCCTATAGATGAGGCTTCGCAGGACTCTTCGATTTACTCCAGTGAGGATGAGCATGCTGATCATGGATTAGTCATGACTATAGATGTTGGAGACATAAACACTAGTCCTAAAAATTCTGATGTGACGCAGCCTCTGTCAGAGCGTTCAACTCTGCCGATAGCTAGCTCAAGTGTTGATACTAATACGAATCATATTTATGATACAATACAAACTGCGGAGAGTATTGAGTCGCCTGAAAGTATTTTTTCTGGAAGAGATACTAACTTTGGGCCATCGGCAGCTGGGTATTCTACTCCTTATAGCAGGAGGAAGAGAAAGATGACTCATAGGTGAGATTGAAATATTCCTTTTCATAATCATCTGCCGTTGTTCCATGGTCAAGACCGTTTTTTTCTTCCATTCTCCCAGCAACCATCATGTAATTAAATTATATAAACTTTTTTTTGTAGCATTGCTCGTACAATTTATCCATCGTTTCCATGGTCTTCCTCTGCCTCTCCATCATCTCCATCTTCATGCTTTAGCAGTACTTACGTTCGGTCGGTCCGTGTATGGGTCCTTACATACCGAGTTCGTCCGTGCTTTGGTCCCGGCTGTCATTTGCAAATATTTGTTAGTCGTTACAGGTTTTCAGGGCGATCTGAACCTTGTTACAACTAACCACGTATGAATTTTCATTAGGTAAAGATAAAATACCTTGCCACGCTGAGCACTGTTGGTTGGTTGCAAAAAAATCAAGTTATTCAATAATCAAACAAAGAGTGCCCACAAGAATCGCATGCACAATTTGTTAAGAGCTCATACGCCTTAATAGAGACAAAATTAAAAAGCCATTGTTATAAATCTCCTGGAGATTTATTAGCGGACGGGAGGTTATAAATATTATCAGTCTGGTCCTAAGCCAAATACAAATTTTGAAATGTTTCATCATATTGTAGAATACACACATTTATATTTATCGGGTTTTTTTTTTAAACTAAAGATATTAGCTCTGCAATACCCGAAGGGCTAAGCAGAGGCGTATAATCCTAATCGTACACCGACATTTCGGCAATTAGGTTTTAGTGCCGCGTTATCTAAATATAGACTAAAAATTCCAAGACTCAGTGGCTGCTACTAAGAAATACATACTTCGTGCTTGCAACCACTAAGACTACGAGGCAGTCGGTCTTCTTCATCATCATCATCATCATCAGCCTATAATGTTCCCTCTGCATAGACTCAGGCCTCCTCTCTAGGAGAGGGATGGGCTATAATCCACCACGCGGGTCCAGTGCGGATTGGCAGATGTCACATGTCTTCGAATTTTTTGGTTTTATGCCATGCGGTTTCCTCACGATGTTTTCCTTCACCGTTTTGAGAGCAGCGGTGATGAAATTAATTACACAAAGTAATGCGCCTGCCTGAGTTCAAACCCACGATCTACTGTTCGTAAGTCGGGGCCGACACCACTGGGCCACCGCTGCAATCATTAGCGGTCTTCTTCAAATACACACAATTATTGCCGAAAACCTTCAATTCGGTAGATACGGTCCAAAATATTGTCCAGGCAGCCTTGAGTCATTGCTGTTACGGTGAACCATGAATATAAAGATAAGATACCAGTAATACTGTATATTTCTAAGAAAAACAAAAAGTATTGGAAAAAAAATTGCCAATAATTGAATCATTTGTTTACGTTTGTCTTATCTACCAATAGTCGCACAATATTGTAGTACATGGGCCTCCCAATGACGGCTACAGTAACTGATCAAAGGAGTTGCGTTTATACTAATAATATAATTAAGTTATGAGGTAAAGTAATTTTAGATGTAGATGTAATCTTCGAAACTATACTGATACGTTTTTGAAGGCTATATTTCAATCATTCTCGTGAAATAATTACCAGATTTAATACGAGCGAAACTGCGTGCAAGAGATTGTAATGTTCATCATCATCTGTCTAGCCTTTCCCTACTTTATTGGGGTCGGCTTCCAGTCCTACCAGAATCAGTTGATGGTACACGAAACGACTGCGTTTCTGTCCTTTCCAGTCCAGTTACCCTTTCGTAGGCCTGTTTGCCAGAATTCTAGGCCACTGACTACCTGTAACGAAAGTCAGAGGTCTACAATTGACGACACGGTTGGCGCAGTGGCTGAGCGATTGGACTGCTGCGCTGCGTGTCGCGGGTTCGATCCCCGCACGGAACAAATATTTGTATGACCTACAGATAGTTGTTCCGGGTTTGGGTATTTGTGTATGTGAGTTTAAATGTTTGTAAACGCACCCACGATACAGGAGAAATTCCTAGTGTGGGGCAACGTTTTTATAAAAAAAAAAAAAAAAAAAACAATTGACGAACGGGTTAACGTGCTTTAAGAGGCACAGATGGCACTCGGTATGTAACGTGGTGGTCAGAGATCAAGAGTATCTTAATTAGAGTTATTATTTAGCCATGAGCTCCTCCGCCACTTCTAATAAATAATATTATTATGACCCAATAACTTATTTCAGACAAAGACACGGGAGACCCATGCGATCTAGACGCGTAGTGCTCAAGAGCGGCGAAGAGAACGTCCCAGTCAGAAGCAATATATCAGCCAAGTCTATCAAGTACATGAGAGACATTGTTACTACTGTTGTAAGTAAAATCCTGCCTTTAGATAATATTCAGTCTTACATCGAGAAATGTTTAGATATCGCAGTGGATCTGTGACACGATTGGGTGTGTCTTGTTGGGAAATAGGAACCCACCAATATAATGGGCGTTAAAGTAACCGAAAGGCAAGTCTTATTCACCTCGTTATTGTTTGTGTAAATATGGGTGGTCAAAGTTCCTTTTTAGGGTTCAGTACCTCGAAAGGAGAAAACGGAACCCTTGTAAGATCACTATTTGTTGTCTGTCCGTCCGTCTGTCTGTCTGTCAAGACTCTTTTCCTTAGGAACGCGTGGTATCAAGTTGAAATTTAGATCAAATACTTCCCGTGAACTGAGAATCTTGAAATTTGATACGAAGCAACGTCTTATACCACAGATAAAGGAAAAATATTTTTTATAATTTTAAACTTTGTATGGAACCCTGGGTGCGCGAGTTCGTCTCGCAATTGGCCAGTTTTTTTATACAAGTTTCAAATGTGTGTGTTATGTTATCTAACTTTACTTTAAAAACCTCCGTACTATTCAATGATGCTGCATCCATGCTGATGCATCCATTAGCACAATGTTTTGAGTGTGATGGCATAGCAATATGTATAAGAATATCTAGGTAACTATTTAGAAACTCACACTCTCACAAACACAAACTCACAGTATTGACCAAAATAACGTAGCAACGTCGGCTGTCAGATGTCAAGTGACAATGACGTAGGGCGACGTTGCGTCAAGTATATTGTTGATTTAATAATTATCGTAAATATCTTAAAAACAAAGGTTCTAATTTCAAATAAACCTAATTTACAATATTCTAATGATATTTTATATCCCGACGTATTTTATAGAAGTAGCTTTTATTGACTTGGTTTCCGAACCACAATTACTATTGTGGTATTTGAATAGTTGAGTCAAGTTAAATGTTTATTTATTATAAATTGCCAATAAGTTATATAGTTATTATTAAACAATACTTATAATGTTTCCTACATTTTATCTTGCAATTTTAATAAATTAAATAGTTTCAATCAATTCTCTGAACTATCGGTTGATATTCATATTCTATCCGATAGTCATAAAGATTACAAATAAAAACATACTACACTGCTAAATTACCTAATGACGTTTTAAAATAGTTTCACTAAATAGGATTTGTTAATTATTATTTATGTTATTAGTTATTTAGCTATAATGTTTAACCATTTGCCATTGGTTTATTATGGCGGTAGTCGTTGATGTACTTTTTAATATTTGACGGTTATAAAAGTAGAAGTACCGCCAATTCAGAGTCAGTTACGCTGCAACTGTTGAAGGGTAAAGACAGACCCAAAGCAGTATACTGTGTATTCAATTTGTGTATAATAATGTGTAATTGTGTATAGAGAGAATTAAGTTTACATATTGTGGCCTAGATAAGAAGATACCAAATGTGTGAAAGCTGAAACCTATTTGTGTTACTCTAAAGGATCCATAATGTTTATGTAAGTTATTTGATATTATTCTATGAATATTCCTGATTACTATGTGTTAGAAAGATATACCATGATATGGTTTATATTGCTTATTGTTTATGTACACTGATAAATTGCTATAACTTGAGACAGTCAAGACAACATCAGGTTGTCCTTGTATAATACTTTAAAAGATGTTCCCGTGGAGTTTCTTGTCCATTCTTCTCCACGAAGACCTAGGGACCTAGTGAATGGAATAGAGTTTGAGTTTGACAAGACTAAAATAAATAAAATTAATGGTCTTGTCTTTTGTGGTTTTATTTCATAACAACCCTGTTCCCTACACACTTGCTTAGAGATACTTTCAAACACATTAAATAACGAGTAATCATCTTGACACTCAGTTTATTAATTGGTGGATATTAATACATATACATATAGATTTACATACACTTTCTAACAAGTGCGTGACATTGAGTCCTACCGTAAATAGGTGATTTTTGACCCCAAAAACATAGTATCCCGGCCATTATTTTTGCTTCCAGAAATCCAGACCATCCTAGATGTTTGAATGGTCCTTCCATATGATGTGCAATAAATAGTACTCCCTCTATCTCTTCAGATCAACAGCAAATGGCGTTTCATCCTCCTAATGATGGTAGCTGCCCACTTCGTCTTCTGGTTCGTGTTCGCCGCCATCTGGTACGCAGTGGCCTCCTCCTACGCTGATGACATAGGTGACGGGAAAGAACACTGTGTGACCGGTACCACGTCGTTTGCTGGATTGCTGATGATGTCTGTGGAAACTCAGGTTTGTGGTGTTTGGTCTTGTCTTGTTATAGTTTTAAGGGGAACTGGAAATAAATTTATAACTTCATTACCCTTAAGGGTCAAAATGGTTGTATAAACATGATATAGAACAGATAAACATCTGTTCCGTACTACAACAGCAGTCTTCTTGTTCTGACCACCCTGACTCTTTACCTATAATAAGAGATCAAGAAATAATTTCTGATCTCTTTTACAGATGACAATTGGATACGGTACCAGATTTCCGAACGAAGAATGTCCTGAAGCTATCATTATCATGGTTTTAGAGGTAAGCTATGCTGTTTTCTGTCCTTTGTGTATGTTTTGCGATTAACAAAATTATACGACTGTTTCGTAGTTCTGTATTGAAGAAACTAAAATACGTAATACGATCAAACAATAATGGTAAAGAAAATTCTAGTCTTTTTATTGTTTCATTTCAGATAGTAGCTGGTACGGCTCTCTCGGGTGGACTGTCAAGTTTGCTGTTCACCAAGCTAATAAGACCAAACCGGCATGTCAACTCCGTTGGGTTCAGTAAGAAGGCTGCGGTAAGTGCCCAGTTTTTCGTCATCTCATTAAAAAAAACTAAAAAAGTCAAAACTCCTGTGCGCGATATAAATCCCTCGTGCAAATGAGGGGCTTGTCGGGTTCTTCAATTAAACAATCGAATTGAATCACTAAATTGTATTTATTAATTTTCACATTTAAGTTTTTCTAATCATAACCTAACATTCCTGTTCCCATAGATAAGAGCTAGAGCTAGAGCGCGCATAAAGATGCGTTCCAGAATAATCAAACTCTACATTCCCTCTTTCTTCAGACAGAAACTTATCAATAAAGTTAAACAAAATTATCATATAATCAAATGACACATAGAGATCAACATGAGATATTTATATCATCAAATAGTCATTAAACAATGTCTCAATATCCAGTACACATAAAGCTATCTTGCTTGAACATTCATCACAAATTAGCCATACAACAATATCTGCGTCGCTAATATGCATTAAAACTAACATGCATTAACATTCATTAGATCGTAGCCATACAATCTAAAATCAAACCTAGAACATAATCTTTATACTTAGGTGGAACACAACATTCTCTCCTAGGCCTATTCACCCTGTTAGGCATGTTTGTCCTATCAGCTGATTTAGTCAAAATCAAGTCACTGTTAGAGTTAGCGGTCAAATCTTGTGGTTGAGTCTCCTGTATACAGCTTCCTGTATTATTTCCTTCTTGTCTTGGCTCACACAATGTCTCTTCTTTATCTTCTTCCTCAATGTTTCTTCCCTCACTGAACCTTGTCATATCCCTTTCATTTACTTTCTGAAAGTGAGAAGAGTTTCTTCTTATTATTTTCCCTTGCGGTGACTCAGCTGCCACAGAGTTACCCGTTTTCCAAACAACTGTGTGTTTCTCCGGTGAGAATGGCGTAGACAACTTATTTTCCTTTCTTTGTTTGACAAGAACAGTGTCTCCTGGTTGTATGTCTGAAGTTCGAGCATGTCTGTGTGCATCTGCATACTCCTTGGACGCTCTCTTCTTGTACCTGTCCCTGTCCCTTATTTCTTCATCCTGGAATATTATATCATATCCTAGTTCTGGAATCTTAGTTTTGATCGGTCTTCCTCTGAACAACTCACCAGGGGCTACTCCTGTAGTAGAGTGAGGTGTAGTTCTATAAGCCAGTAAGTATACTAACAGGTCCTGCTTCCAGTTCAGCTTCAACGCTTGAGCTATTCTGAGTCTTCTCAATATGCTTCTGTTCTGTCTCTCTACTTCTCCATTAGCTTGTGGCCACAAAGGTGTTGTATGCCTTAACTTGATTCCGTTAGTCTTCAGGAATTTCTTGAACCTCTCATCTCTGAAGGCTGGGCCATTGTCGCATAGAAGTGTGTCCATCATACCTTCCCTTGCCATGATGTTGGTTAGTGCCTTGATGGTATTTTCACATGTGGGGTGTTTGGTAGTTTCTACCTCATAGTATCTGCTGTAGTAGTCAATAATAAGCAGTAAGTAATCACCTGAAGGTAGTGGCCCTAGGTAGTCGATGGCCACTAGTTCCCATACCTTGCTTGGAAGATCAGTTGACACAATTGGCTCTGTCGGTATATGTTGTTTAACCAATCTGCATCCTTCACATGTGTCTATCCAGTATTCTATGTCCTTGTCCATAGTTTTCCACCAAACTTTAGTGCGCAATTTTGCCTTCATTCCATTCACTGAGATATGCCCTTCATGTGCAATTTCCAATATCCTCGATGTTAGCTCCTTAGGTATCAATACTCTGCTTCTCCTTAATAAAACGTTACTCACTGAACACAGTTCTTCTTTGATGAGCTCATATCTTCTGAGCTCCTTTGGCCAAATATCAGATTGTATTGCCATCTTCACTTTGCACAGTTCGTCATCGTTCTGTGTGCATTCAGCAATCTCTTCCAGTGTAACTGCCTCAACTGAGGATTCAATAAGAGCTAATAGTGTTTCATCTTCATTGTCATCTTGTATCTTAGACGTGTCCAGAAGTCTTGATAGTGGGTCAGCAATGTTGGTCTTGCCGGGTTTATAGATTACCTTAAAGGTGTAGGGTTGTAGTCTGAGTACCCATCGCTGTATTCTGGCACTTGGTTTGGATGCGGGTGAGTAGATCACCTCCAATGGTGTATGGTCTGAAATAATAATAAATTCTTTACCAATGAGGTACATATAGAGATTTTCACAAGCCCACACAATGGCAAGAGCCTCTTTTTCCGTTTGAGAGTACTTCTGCTCAGTTTTTGATAAGGCCTTACTAGCATACCTACTTGATGATGATAGGTTGCTTTTTATTATCAACAACTTGATGCTGAATGAGAACTGCTGCGATACCTACTGGACTAGCATCTGTTACCAGGGTTGTCTGAGCATCCTTGTCATAGAATCCTAGAACTGGTGCTGATGCTATCTTGTCTTTCAGGTCTTGGAAAGCCTGCTGGTGTTTATCAGTCCATGAGTATTGTAGGGGAGAGCGGGGCTGAAAGTGCCGATTTTGACAAATCCTTATATGATTCGGATAAAACAAGTACTATGTCTGAAAGTAGTGGTTCATCCTAAGCCAAATTTAGTCTATAATACGAATTTACCTACAGATTTTGCACATTTTTAATAGTTTTTAAGAAGAAGTGTTTTTTTTACACAGCGGCGGCAAGGCACTACCAACCCCACTTTGGGGCAAGTTGTGCCGTAGCTGGGGTCGGTTGTGCCGTTGATAATGCTAAGTGTTTTACATAAATAAAAATTAATTTAGAATTTAAAAGACATCAATTTTATAATAATATATTTATTTGTTATAATTTTTACTATGAATCAACAGTTTCTAAGTATTATAATTTAAAAAAACAAATTACCCTTACTTATGTAATTATTTCAAACTTAAAAACATATTTTAAATCAAAGTTTGTACTTATTTTTATGCGAATGCGATCAATTATTAAAAATGCGAATGAGATCAATAAAATTATTAAAAATATCAGTCTCTAAGGACTATATTACAAAATATCATCTAGATTTCCATATAGATTTAGATAGAGGGGTTGGTTGTGCCGCGGCACAAGCAGCCCCACATGAACGGCACATTTTACCCCGCGTGCGAGAGTTTGAAATTTTGTCTCACCTACAAAAATCACTCTGCTCAAAGCTTTAAAATTACACTGCATAGCAAACTAGGATAAATAACAAACATTTTACTAAAACTCTCATATAAAAAGCACGAAAAAAGCTAGCTTGCGACCAAAAAGTATCGAAACGAAAATATTTACTGACGTGGCGCTGGACGACCCTCACATGCACTGCCACTCGGTCCGCGTCGCAGACGCAACTAAAATGGCAGCCGCGCGTGCCCGACTGTTAGACATTACGCGACACAATACGATCGTATATCTATCTCTTTCTGTTTTCGAGATATTCGCGTCGGCACAATTTACCCCCGGCACTTTCAGCCCCGCTCTCCCCTACATCCTTCTTTGTCAGCTGCCTTAGTGGTGCACTGATTGTGCTGAAGTTCGGAATGAACCTAGCGGAGAAGTTCACGAGTCCGAGGAAGCTCCTTACTTCTTCCTTGCTCTGTGGTGCCCGAAATTCTTGCACTACTTGCTGGTTTGTTGATGTAGGTCTTATCCCATCCTCGTCGCCACAATAATTGTCGGGTTCTTTAATTAAACAATCGAATTGAATCACTAAATTGTATTTATTAATTTTCACATTTAAGTTTTTCTAATCATAACCTAACATTCCTGTTCCCATAGATAAAACTAGAGCGCGCATAAAGATGCGTTCCAGAATAATCAAACTCTACAGGGCTATAATACGTACTACAAACGCCAGCAACTTTATCTCTAAAGAAAATCTGTACGTTGCAATTGCGCAACCTGAACCGCATTATTTCTCCACATTACTTGAACTATCATGTATCTTTTCTATTCCAGGTCTGCCGTCGTGATGGAGAGCTTTGTCTGCAGTTCAGAGTGTGGGATTTGATGAATGTGCATCTGATTGGAAGCACCATTACTGCTTACATGCTTAAACCTATCAGGTATGATTTCTTTTATTATGCTGCTTTTCGGCATTTATACCTACATATCCTGTTAGCCTGCATCATATCCACTGCTGGGAAATGGTCTGCCCCATATGCATTCCAATTGTTTCCATTCAAAGTCAATGTGTACCACTCGTGCAAATTGTCTGCCGCGACGCCTTCTGGGTGCGTCAGAGCTCCAGAAAAAAACATTGCTGAAAAACGATTTTTTGTTTAGTGATAGAATTATCACTAAACAAAAAATCGTTTTTTTTTTTTTTCAGAAGTTTCATTCAAAATGCTAATGAATATTAGCATTTTGAATGAAACTTCTGAAACCAGGGTAGGCATCTAACCACATGATAAAGAAAGAACGGTAAACGCACTCCAAACATTGTACTTATAGATGCATTGTATAATACGGAGTCGTGGAAGTATTTAAAATTAAGATAAAACATTCATAAACTTTAGGAAGGAACTTTAACAACCAATTTATTCGTAACTAGAAGGTTCCTAGATTTATTTTCTAGGTCTGCAACAACAAAAATAATTACGTATCGAAAGAAAGATAAAGTATTTATTATGTCTCGTATGGCACAAAATAAAATGATAAAAATTAACAAGGAAACAAAAAATATAATAGTTCACAAAGGAAAAGCTTCAAAATAAGACAAAAATAAAACTAGAATTGGTCCTATACGAGCCCAAAAGGGTAGCAAGGGTACCTAAGGCCCCAGGAGTATGTTTACATCTAATTAATACTCATTGTCTCCCACTCCAGGACCCTCGAAGGTGAGCTAGTCCACAACTACATGCATCAGTTGGAGCTGAAGGAATCCCGCGCGTTCCTCCTGTGGCCCATCACAGTGGTACACGTCATCAATGCTCAGAGCCCGCTCTATGACTTCTCCGCGCAGGATATGATGGATTACAGGTATTCTTTTAGTTTGTTTCTTTAGTGTTTATATGAAACTCCAGTGGTCCAGTGGTCGCAAGCGTAACTGCTGTGCTAGAGGTCCTGGGTTCAATTCCCAGGTCAGGCAAAGTGTTGTTGGGTTTGCCATCAGGAATTTATCAGTAGCCACGAAGTTTGGATTTGATCCCGGCTTGCCCCCTAATACGTCGAATTTAAACGTAACTGGATCAAATGTGGACATAAGTATCATGAGGTTCACTTCTGTCAAACTCTTAAGGCGAGGTTGCACTACTTTGTTTTTATGTACGCACGACCTCACCCCCCCCCCCCCCCCCGCCCTGCCGCGCGAGCGATATAATGCCTAAATGTTGACTGTTTTTTCTCTCCAAATGATAAAGAAATTATACATTATGTGACCCGAGATAATACACATTTTTTACGACCATTATTATGATATATGTTTTATTATTCAAAGCCCAAGTAAATCATCAACATTCATAACTCAAGTAAATCGATTATTTAGCCATCATTTGGACATGTCTTTGCGATTTAATTGGATGCAGTGAAGTGTGGGTAATCGTGTATCGCATGCCCGACATATCATGATCGAAGAGTCAACTATGTAATACATTTTTTTCAAAATTTAAATCCGATCCATGTACGAGTAAAACGCTATTGTTGACGACGTTTATCGGGGTAACCCCGCCTTAAGGGGTTACAGGCATGATGTGATGTTATTGGATCCAAATTGTAAAAAAACTTTTTAACAAAAAATAAAACCGACTTCACTTTTTAGTGGTTCATATGTAAGTTCACATTGTTCACGGGTCATAATGTGGACAATGTAGTTTTGAATTTTTTTGAACTTTATTGATTTTTCAAAAATCGCTTGTCCAATTTCGATAAAAAAATGATGGAACCATTCGGGAACCCCTTTCCAACAAAAAAAGATTTTTTTCAAATTGGTTAGCATGTGACGGAGTTATGCCCGAACAAACATAAAAAATATATTTAAAAACATCCGAATTAAGAACCTCCTTCATTTTTTAGAAGTTGGTTAAAAATAAATATAATATCGATTCATCGATCACTAAAAAGATTCCCTCCTCCACAAACTCTTTCAAATCGACCCTGTACAAGACTTGATTCAAAATTATTGTTGTCACAAGTTGTCTTATTCATTGATTCATTGGTTTTACCAATCATCATATTATGAAATGTTACAGATTCGAGATCGTAATCAGCCTGACAGGAGCGTCCAAGAACATGGGCACCACCACACAGAGCCGTACCTCCTACTTGTCCAAGGAGATCATTTGGGGATATCGGTTTAAGAATGTCGTGCGGTAAGTATTTGATCCTATTCCCTATTAATGATAAGTATAAAGAAGGTTTAAGCCGATTCTTCATCGTGGGTCTCGGCTAGGTATACCTTCCTAGTTTTGCTTTTTACGGGGTGCCACATATTCAGTAAATCATTCTGGATAACTCTGACAACCAATTACCACACATAATATATTTTCAGTCACCGGCGTCATTTTCAGACTTCCTCTTAAGTACCAATTTTTTATTTGATCCAATCGCCAAACACCACACACCCCCCTTAGTATTCTCATCTCAGCTATATGCAAATAGCTGAGACTTCATCCCATATTTCAATAAATGGAAATCTAGGTATTATTATAGTAATAAAATAAATAGGATAATATCTGGTTATGAAACTATATCACGTGACAAACAGGAGGACATCCCAGTTTCAGTAATAAATTCGTTGTCACCTTGAGTGTGATAAATGAGTTACAGTTTTTGTTATATCATACGTTACATAAATGACTAATTTATATTAATGATTTTACTGAGAAGCAATTAATCATTCAATCATTGGCATGAGTAATACCTACCGTTGAAAAAAACTGAATTGCAGGAATTTTGTATGTCAAGCAAGGTGACTTTTGTTGTGCTAGGTTACTTTTTTTACGTTGGTTGTAATACTTTGATTCCTAAGTAACTGAATATTTTCGATCGTATATAATTTTTTTCAATCTTTGGATGTCGGAAATGTTGAAGAATTGAAAGGAACAAGAAGGTCAAAAGATGGATGGATTGTGTGAGGAATGGTATAAAAGAGAAAGGGGTAAATGATACCGTGACGTCTGACAGGGGAGAAGAAGATTTAGAAGAATAAATCGTGTTGCACCCAAATAGAATGGAACAAGGGCTTGAAGATGATGATGAATGTCGAAAATTTGCCAGTAGGAACAGACAACTGGGTTAGTAAGGAGTTGAGATAAACGCCAGGTGGCGCTGTACCGGTGTTAACCTGTTTTAGCTCACTCCCAGTAAATATTTATCTTAGAAATAGTAAAAGTGTGCAAACGAACCTAAATACGTGTAAAAAGTTTGAAGAGACAAATATCCTGCCTGTGTTAATAGTTTTAACAAGTTTTAATAACAATATATTGTGTTTTAACCCTTGGAACGCTGTGTGCATGACGGTACACCGTACTCAAAAAGTCAAAACAACAAAGACAATAAACATAAGTGCAACAAACTCGGTGAAACACAGTGTAACAACAGTTCTGTGGCGTTTTTGGTGGCGCTCTGCGCAAATATAAGTGCAAGAGCCTTTGAAACCGTAAGTTGGGTGATTTTTATCCAAATTCTGCAATTCATTCCTTCTTGTCGTAGTATGTATGTTTGAGAACAGCGACATCTATCCTAATATACTGGAACTACTACGGCCATCACTTCACATCGTTGATCTTTGCGAAATCGATCCTCGCGCAGAGTAATTTGCAACTCGCGACTACACTTGCCACTTAACTAGGTGGCGTAAGTAGTACCATAATTTACGTACGTTCCTAATATTATTGTTTATGCTCTCTGAAAATGAATTCGAAGTGTAATCTCTGCAATAAAGTGATTGGAACTGTGGCACTATCACTAAAATGTCACACCTGTGATGGAATTTACCACTTTGAGTGTCTGAACATCACAAAGCTACAATTCGCTGGGTTTACTCGCGATCAAAAGTCCCACTGGAAATGTCTCCCCTGCAGCAATATCACACTTCGGGATCGCTCGAACTCGGCCTCCCTGAACCACTCCATATATATGCCTACAAGCCACGGTGATGCTATGAATATGTCCTGCGACCACTTGGATCAACTGACCGTGTCATCGAACTCCTCATCAGGCTCAACATCAACAACTATTGTCAGTGGCGCCGGTGGTGCCGCACACACTGCCGCTGGTGGCGACCTGAGCGCGTTTTCCTTGTTACTCAACAATGCGTTAAAAGGATGGCGTAGCGACTTGAACCAGACTATGGCTACGTTCACCGATGAAATCAGCGGAACCTTGCGCAGCTGGCGTCAAGAAATGGAGATTAGCATAACAAAATTCAACGATGGGATTAAGAGTACTCTCTCTGAAATAAAACAAGACATGAATAATCTCCGAAGTGAACAGGTGAGACTCAAAGAACGCGTTCATACGGTTGCTGAGAGCGTCTCAGATCTAACAACGTCACTGCAATTCCAATCCGACGAACATAAAGACCTTAAGGAACGTGTAGATACCATAGCCCGCAGCAGCTCCGATCAATCTCAAATTTTAATCAGCAATCTTGAACAAAAAATAGATTCACTGGAGCAGCAGGCTAGGAACTGCAACATTGAAATCTGTAACGTCCCTGAAAAGCGTGGTGAAAACTTGCTACAGTTAATGGATACGATTAGCAATGCCATCAATTGCCCAACATCGCAGAGAGATATAATATCTATCCATAGAGTTCAGCACGCCCAGCAAACCATTAGCAGACCGAAGAATATCATCGTTAAATTTACATCACGGATTATGCGCGATAACCTACTAAGCGCCTTCCGCTTAGCTAAGGGCCTCAAAACTGACCAAATTGGAATGTCAGGATCGCCAACTAAATTATACATAAATGAACACCTGACTCTGAAAACAAAGCAGTTATTTCGTAAATGTAAAGACGCTGCTAAACAAAGTGATTTTAAATACGTGTGGGTTAAAAACTCAACCATACTGGTACGTGAACGGGACGGAGTACCTTCCTTTGCGGTTAGAACGGTGGATGATATCCGCAAAATTAACAAGTCCCCACCCCTTAGTGCTCAAAATAATATTATTACACGTCAATGTGAAATGTAAAATTATTTCAAAATTACGTACTTTAGATTGTAACTTAAAACTCTTTCTTTGTTATTTTCTTATTACTTACTACTTTTTTTTAATTTGTTTTTCATTATTTTTTCGTTATTTATGTCCTGTATATTTTACTTGTATTAGTTGCTGGATAACTGGAATTGAACTCATACTTTTCATAGCTTCACACACACACACACATACGTCGCTATTACCTGGCACCCTTGCACTGCTAGCACATTTGTCTAACACATTTAAGTACCCTAACAGCTCTTGTGACTCTTAAAAACTTATCTATTTATTATCAAAACTGTAGGGGCACCCGTACGAAACTGCATACTTTAAACATGAACATCCTTTCGCGAACGTACGATATCATCATACTGACCGAAACATGGCTAACACCAGAAATTAATAATAGCGAATTCATCGACCAGCGCTACACTGTGTACAGGTGTGATCGCGATCGCACGGCTACGAAGAAGCTAGATGGTGGGGGTGTCCTGGTGGCAGTTCTAAAGGCTCTCAGATCCACCGAGATTGACCTAAGCACATACCTAAACGTTACGCCGTGGCATAACCACATCGAACAGGTTGCCATTGAACTACCAAGTGGCCAAAATAAGAAGCGTCATGTTGTCATTGCTGCATATATACCACCTACGACCCCTGAGCATGTATACGCGAAGCACTTTGAGCTTCTCTACGACGTTTTGGCAAATCCTGGAGTCGAATACTTTTATATACTTGGAGATTATAATATTCCCGATGCGACGTGGAACATGTCATCCTCCCCGAACTCGCCACCAAGTGCTCCTCTATGCTCTAGTTCCAACATAACTTGTAATCACCTTAACAACTTTATATCCCTTTTGAATGCCTTGCAATATAATAACTTACTCAACGCTAAAGGCAAAACCCTTGACCTTATAATATCTAATAGTGCCTGTTACGTTAAACTCGAGGCCTCATCTTTGCTACCTGTAGACGCTTACCACCCTCCGTTCGTTTGCGATACCAACGTAAATTTAGAAAGCCCTCCCTTTAAAAAGCAGTATATTCAGAGATATAATTTTTACAAGGCTAACTATGATCAAATTAACAAAATTATACAAGAAACAGACTGGCTTGACCTCCTCGCACATAAAAATTCTGAGGACGCCTTATCTGTATTTTATGAGAAGCTAGATGAGATAATTAAGCCTTACACGCCTCTGACCAATCATAAATCCTCCACATTCCCAGTTTGGTTTTCACGTCCCTTAATAAGCTTGTTCAAAAAAAAGCAAAAAGTTTGGATTAAGTGGAAAAAGTACAATAACTTATCAGACTATGAAACATTCGCCCTGCATAGAACTAACTTTAAAGATTTGTGTAGTAAATGCTACACTACGTACATTAATTCGGTTGAAGACAGCTTACGCACTAATGTTAAACACTTCTGGACATATGTATCAAACCGAAGGGACAAACCAATCATTCCAGCAAAAGTTTCCTACAATAATACAGAATCCGACAAACCAGAGGTAATTTGTAATATGTTTTCTGATTTCTTTTGCTCAGTGTATGAACCTTCATCTCCGCGACTATCACGATGGCAACCGACAGCAGAAACTTCCTTAGCTAGCGATGTTACCACTAACTTACACTTCAGCGAGGAAAAGGTGCTGAAAGAACTCAGGTCATTAGATCCTTCAAAAGGACCGGGACCTGATGGAATATCAGCACTTTTTCTTCGAAACACTGCAGCTTACATCTATAGGCCGTTAACTGTAATTTACAATAAATGTATCACCGAAGGTGTGTTCCCCAACCGGTGGAAACATGCTATTCTTATCTCTCCACCTTGTCAAAGGTTTTTGAGAAACTCGTTCACAACGAAATATATCCATTGTTTCACCATGTCATTATACAGGAACAACACGGCTTTGTCAAACATAGATCGACTACCACAAACCTCTTATCGTTTTCTAGTTTCTTGTTTGACAGTTTTGACGCTAATGAACAAGTGGATACTGTGTACACAGACTTTTGCAAGGCCTTTGACAAGGTGGATCACGAATTGCTTCTGAACAAAATTGCCTTCAACGGAATAAGAGGAAACTTGTTGCGCTGGTTCGCGTCGTATATTACCAACCGCTGCCAGAGTGTTGCAATCAACGGATACAGGTCGAACATTACCAAGTTAACATCTGGCGTTCCACAGGGTTCTATTCTTGGGCCTTTATTATTTAACATATTTGTCAACGATATAGGGAAATGCTTTCAGCATACTCAGTTCCTATTATACGCAGACGATCTAAAGGTGTATAAATCGGTACAAACTGTTGATGATTGTACTCTTTTCCAACAGGACCTAGACCGACTGTCTGACTACTGTACCAGTAATAAGCTCAAGCTAAGTTTGCCTAAGTGCAATTACATTACATTTACCAAGAAAAAGAACTTCATTAACTTTAAATACACCCTATGTCACACACCACTCGCCAAATTAAACTCAATTAGGGATCTGGGTGTTATATTTGACTCGAAACTCTGCTTAGACCTGCATATCGATAAAATTGTGAATAAAGCTTATCAAATGTACGGATTTATTATGAGGTCCACCATCAACTTTAAAAGAACCTCATCTTATTTATGCCTGTATAAAGCCCTTGTTCGATCTCAACTGGAGTATGCGGTTTCGATATGGAACCCCTTTTATAAGAAATACGCGGAAATTATTGAAATCGTACAACGCAAATTTCTACGCGCTATGCATTATAGGTGCCATCGATCTTACCTGCCCTATACCCAGTTACTCAGCAAGTACAAACTTTTATCCCTTAACTGTCGAAGAAAATACCTAGAAGCTATGACGCTATACAAAATTGTTAGAAATAAATTCAACTGCATAAATCTGAATAATATGATCTGCTACGCAATACCTAGAACCTTCCACAAGCGTCAGGTGCGCGCAGGTACGCTATTCGCAATTCCTTCCTGCCGAACTAACTCCGGCCTGCGCTCACCCGTCCGCCACATGGTTGACTTGTACAACAAGACCTTTTTAAATATTGACATCTTCAACAACTCGCTAGGAAAATTCAAAGGTCTGATCCTCAGAACTCTTATAAATTAATTGTATTGCCATTAATCAAATAAACTCTTCTCATTATTGTCTCATATTGATATTATCTAGCCTGATTGTGCACTTTTTACTGTTTTTATTTTTTTTTTCTGTCGCCCCTGGCGATTATTGTTTGTATTAAACTAATAAGATAACCCGTGGACAGCGTTGTGGGTTGCATTATTAGCAAAATGAAAGTATTGTTAAACTAGATATAAGTCCTTATAATGTAACTGTTTGTTGTTCCTCTTAATAAAAAAAAAAAAAAAAAAAGATTTCCGAACGTTGCGCGTTGGCAGCTGACTGTATGTGAATATCACGCTTTGTGCTCGTACCTTTTCGGCCAAAGTTGGATATGCTAGCCACTTAAGAGCACACGAGAGAGCAGCAGAACAAAGCTCTTGACAATCTTAGGAAAGTCAGCGAATGCAGTCGCTGTGGCCGAAATCGGCTAGATAGCATCATCATCATCACGATTTCGATATAGAGCGAATCTGGAAATGTATCATGCATTCTTTAGTTCATTTGTAACATAAATTATTGTAATTGTCTTTATCATGACTGCATGACGTATGCAGGATGATGAGTTACGTGAATTACTAATTAATTCCAATGAAAAAAACTGCAAAAATGATTATTTTCCCCTTGAAAACAATTTTTCATGCAAGAAATACATATGTGGAAACTTACTGATTGATATCATTTGCATGTTTTATGTTCATGTTCATTAGCTGTATATGTATGTAGTTTATTTAGCTTCCTTAGTTTAGTAGTATAACTGCCGCACTCGGAGAGCTTCAGTGGTTGCTTGGGCCGTCGCTTGGTAAAGGTTTTTGGCAGTTTTGTCATACAAAAGTATGTCAGGCCTACTTGAAATAAATGTTTTGATTTTGTATTTTTTTTTCTGGAGCTCATAGGTTCTGCACCAGTTTTTACATGAAGCGACTGCATATCTGACCTCCACAACCCAGTTATTATTGGGTAATACAACACTCTTGGCTATCAGACTTTTAGGCCACTGACACTGACCTTAAACGACTGTCAAAGATCTACAAACGATAGCCAAAGGTTTTACGTGCCAGTCACCCATACACACAACAACCAACATCATCATCATCATCATCATCACTACAGGGACTCAGGCCTCCTCTCTAGGAGAGAGATGGGCTATAATCCACCACGCGGGCCCAGTGCGAATTGTGCGGATGTCACAGTCTTCGAATTTTTTGGTTCTAAGACATGCCGGTTTCCTCACGATGTTTTCCTTCACCGTGTTAAGAGCAGCGATGATGAAATAAATTACACAAAGTAATGCGCCTGCCTGGGTTCGAACCCACGACCTACTACACACGTTCGTAAGTCGGGGCCCTGAGCCACCGCTACTCCTACAATCAGCAATATTCTGTTAAACGAAACACTTTTCTTGTCCCACAGCTACAGCAAAAAAGAAGAAGCTTACAAGATCGACATAGACCATTTGAACACAGTAGAACAAGTCGAAACTCCCCTCTGCAGTGCCAGCTTCCTCAAAGACTTCGAACAAGACTTGAAGGCCTCCACTGATCTCCTCTCGTCTCCTAACATGTCTGTCTCTCCTACCGATCTGTCTCTTCCTGAGGATTCCTCTACTCTGTCTCGGCCAGAAGACTCTTTGCCTTCGTCTCCTTCGTTGAACAGGACTGCAGGAACTCAGAGGAGTTTTGGATGGAACTTCAAAAGGTTCAGGCCTGAGAAGTATGTAGGTAATTTTGAGAAGAGAGAATAATGAAGAACTTATAGTTTGTTTAGAACCAGATAACTTATAGTTTTATTGTTAAAGACTTAATTAGGAGATTATTTAAAACTATGAGTAAAGCTGTGGATGACGATTGCGACTTGCACAAAATATTTCACATTGGCCTACAAAACGTTGGACAAAGGTGCACGGGAAGGTTGGTCGTTTCCTGGATCCAGAAACGCCAGGGTTGCTTTTTGTTCATTATATCACAGAGAGGCCTAGTAATGGGAAGTGTTATCCGCTGACTATAATTATTATGAGCGTTGACTGCACTCTTCAAGTCCTGGCTCTCCAGCCAGAACTTGAAGTGCAGTCAACGCTCATTCTTGCTCAGCAAGGAAACCTTCAAAATATATGTGCTTTCAAAATAGTGTTATAAATTGCAAATAATCAAGTTCAAGCGTCGCATAAATTATAATGTAGTGTTGTAGAAGAAGTATTGCTCAATTTTATAAATACATAGTAGGTACTGTATACGCAGTAAATTACTTAGAAGAGAACAAAGTAAACCGATAACTTCCGAACCGACGGCACGGTTGGCGCAGTGGCTAAGCGATTGGACTGCTGTGCTGCGTGTCGCGGGTTCGATCCCCGCACGGAACAAATATTTGTATGACCTGCAGATAGTTGTTTCGGGTCTGGGTATTTGTGTATGTGAGTTTATATGTTTGTGAACGCACCCACGATACAGGAGAAATTCCTAGTGTGGGGCAACGTTTTTAAAAAAAAAAAAAAAAAAAAAAAACTTTATTTCTAGTCTTATTTTAGGTTATTTTACTCTCATAATTATATTCTTTTCAAATCACTAAAAACAACAGTGATCATCACTAAAAAACATATTATTGTGGCTGTATTTCCTTAATGTTATTAATTGATTAACTGCTAAGGAATAAATACATATTATTTTAATATTTTTGAGTTGTTTAATTTTTGACTGCCTCGTTGGTGTAGTGACCGCAAGCGCGACTGCTCAGTATGAGGCTTTGTGTTCAATTCTCGGGTCGGACAAAGTGTAACTAGGTTTTCCTTTAGGAATTTCTGAGTAGCAGCCAAGGAGTCTGGACGTGTGCCCGATTGGTGGCAATAGGCTCACCCCATATTACATGGGACTTAAAAATATAACTGGCGAATTGTTGGTGTACTTTATGGTAGGTACTTCTCTGCCTAATCCTTCGGGGATTACAAGCGCGATGTTATGTTATGCTAAACGTCATCCATCAACCTTCCATTGATCACACAACGTCATAAAGAATTTGTTAGTTTTTTTTAATTTACAAAGAGTGCAGTCGCGTCTGGAAATAAATCCAGGTGTACAGAAAAACAAAGAACATGGATTTTTAGTCCAGACAAAAGAAATCCGATTTGTCTTACAAATTCCTTTCTCTCACTTCAAACATCCTGTATATAAACAAATGTATCAAAACACCGTTAAATGCGTGTTTTTAATAATATTTATAAGAAAACAACATCTGTTGATCTACAGCTACACAATGGGAGGTCATTGACCCGTGCGCCTGAGTGGATTTTTTCACACATTTTGTTTTTTTGTATGTCAAATTATTTATGCGTATATCTCATATATTGTAGATATTATTTCCATATGGAGATTAGATGGCTAGGCAATGCGTGGGAGACCATTCAGATATATTCGCTATACCAAGGAGAGTTATGTGTTACAAGTTTGTACAAAGCAGGTAGGTTGCAAAAGCAGGTACAACCTGCTTTTTCTTTCAAATGAAAAATTTGAAAAGTTTTTTACAAAAAATAAAACCGACTTCGACAAAAATAAAACACAAAAAAGTGAAAAATAAAAACTCAGCTTCTGAAGTCGGTGACTTTTGTTCGTTTGATTTCATGTTTTTGCCACCGACTTCTGAAGCAGATTTTTTATTTTTCACTTTTTTGTGTTTTATTTTTGTCGAAGTCGGTTTTATTTTTTGTAAAAAAGTTTTTATTTTTCACTTTTTAGTGGTTCACATGTGCTTCTTCACAACGTACTGGCGTGATGTTATGTTATGAACTGGTGTAAACAATAGACAGTCATGAGATTTCAGCAATCCCAGTCCATTTGCTATCATTAATTGAGGAGTTCCGTTGCCTATCTCCGAAGTTCTTCATCACCTTTGTAGTGAGTACAGGCGTGATATTATGTTGTGTGATGGCGTAAACAATGCTTAGATATGCTATAGCAACAATCGCGGTTAATCTGCTGTTATTTATTGAAGAGTTCCCCCGATTTCTACAAGATCCCATCATGAGATATAGAAATGGTGACAATGGGACCACACGGGAAGACCAGCTTTCAAATAAAAAAAGAATCATGAAAATCGGTTCACCCAGTCGCAAGTTATGAGGTATCAAACATAAAAAAAAATACAGTCGAATTGATAACTTCCTCCTTTTTTTGAAGTCGGTTAAAAACACAAACAGAGGCCAAATACGAAAACTGGACTATTAGGTACACATCTGCACAAACCACTGAGATTACAGCCGTGATATTATGCATAAATATTTGCATCCTATTAAAGATGTTTATGCGTATACAGTTGACTAAGCATTTTGTCATAAACAGTTTTATCTATCACTTGTTTATAACGAGGATATATTTTAATATTTACGTCAAGTGCGGTTTTATAAGCGTACACAGAACGCCGGAACGTACCTACGTGATGTAAATACTTGTTTCTTCACCGTTTTGAGAGCAGTCCGTGGTGATGAAATAAATTACACAAAGTAATGAGTAGACTCATTCAGCAATCAAAAAAAAGGATCTTGGTTTACATACACCTCTGCCTACTCTTTTGAAGTGAATAGGCTTTAATATGTTGCTATGTCATAAAGTACTCCAAAATAATAAAGATTTCTTATGTAGTCTATATGACAATGATCATGCCCGTGTTATCCTGAACTGCTTTGCTTTTGATTTTTATGGGACCAATCGGGAAGCATATTATGCTTTCATATAAAAACAAAATTTGTTAATAGTTTCATATATGATATAGTTCTGAGAAAAAACAAGTATAAGTAGCCTAATTAAGAACCTCTTTTTGGAAAGTCGGCTAAAATGGGCTTAATTATTGTCTTGCCATATCGAAACGTACGTCAGTAGCGTTATAAAGCTCTAATTCTTTATAGCCTAAATGCTTATGCCATAAAACACAAAATCAGCAAAAAAAACCTTAATAAAAACTAATTATCACAAGATAAATAGTTTTATTACAGCATCAAAAGCTGAATGAACACCAAACAAGTAATAGTAATTAATGTTTCGTTCGCGTGTCCTACTGTTTCATAATATTAACTGAGTTCTATCGTAATTGATAACGCGTTTTATAATTGTTACATTGTTTTTAGTAACTGTAGTGTTTTGTACTACTGTCGTTGTCACAGCATGATTTATTCCAGTAGGATAACTTAGTAAAATACCAAATAACTGTAAATAGAAATCGAGAAACATAACATTACTAACATTAAATAAGTCAAACTTGTAACACTAACCACTAACCTGTGTCAAAATTGTAGAAGGAAAATAAAGCAATTTTTATTTTTTTTGATTTTTTATTTTATTTATTTTAACTTAGTAATTTTTTTTTTTTCATAATAACATGCTTGAATCTTATATTATACGTACAAAACAAATTTCTAAAATAAATGAGTTCGTCCTTGAACTTCTAAACGAAAATGTGCTTTAAAAAAAGAATCCCATTTTTTTTTAAAATAAATAATGATTTCCAATTAATAAACGAATACCTGTTTGTTATTCTCAAAAAAATATTTACACAATATATCACTCAGCTTTGATAGGTTAACTAAATAAGCTTCAAACAAATATTTGCACAACCTTGGCACACTGCATTCGTTTCAACTGTGGCTAATGACTCAATTATTCGCAATAAAAACAACGAATTGAAACCACCAACTAACATTTATCACCAAAACAATCCTTAGTCAGTTTCAATAAAGTCTTATTTCCCGTATCTGTGTACAAAAGATAACTTTATCAAACGTTTGGTAGGTGCACACTGAACCAGTTTACAATGAGCCATCAAATTACATTAAATGTACGGAAATGATGATAAGAAGATCGTAAATGTACCGAATTGCAGGTATCGAGTTATGTAGGGCGTTGGGTAATACCGACACACGCTATCAAAAGTGTTATTAGGAAAATTTTATGCTTCCCGAGTAGTACAGGAGATACAGAGTTTTGTTCGAAAAATATCTTAACATAATTATATCATCGTCTGCCTAGCCTTTTCCCAAATATGATGGGGTCGGCTTCCAGACTAACAGGATGTAGCTGACGACCAGTATTTTACATGGAGCGACTGCCTATTTGTCCTCCACAACCCAGTTTCGGAAAGCACGTTAAGCCGTTGGTCCTGCGCCTGATCTCGCTCCGGTCGTGTCGGATTGCCGTCCCATCGGACTATGAGAGAAAAGGGAACAGAGAGTGCACTTTTGTGTCTGCGCACACACTTGTGCACTATAATAATAATATCTCCCTCGCAGATGGCTAATCTCCGCTGGGATTGGCCGCCGTGGCCGAAAAACGGTCAGGAGGACTATTATTATTATTATTATTAATACTGGGTACTACGATACCCCTTGGTAAGATTGGTTGTTCGACTTTCGTGCCATTGACTACCAGAAACTACTGCAAAGGGTCTACACTCTACACTGCTGCGACCAAAGGTTTAACGTACTTTCAGAGGCAAGAAGGAAACTCGGGTGGTCACACCCATCTACAAACAAACCTAGGCAAACCCGGGTAAACCAGAAGAACGAACCTTTTTTTTTCTTTTTGTGTTTGAAATCACCAAATGACTCCTACCGCTCTGGGTAGAGCGGTAGGGAGTGTCAGACTTCTACTGACTAAAAACCACCCATGTTCCTTCTTAGCACTTTGTGACGAGGCCGCGGTATCTCTTTCGAACAACCCGCAGCCTCGACGGGAGAAGATCGACCCCTACGACTGAAAACTAATTTATTTACGTGCTTATAGACACCGTGGTGTTTTGTTGTTATTGTTGTAACAAACAACGATATTACAAATGAATCGATTACACTGTTGATTCAGCTTATAAATAACTAACAACGTTACATAAAACCGTCACACATAATAATACTAGCTGATGCCCGCGGCTTGGTACGTCTGGATGTTGGTTATCGCGAACAAAAGTAATGTTTTCAACCCCTTACAGCCCTTTTTGCGCATTAAAAGTAAGCTGTATGTCCTTTGTCAGGCTCTAGCTAGACTGTCTGTTTACCGATTTTCATTTAAATCGGTTCAGTAGTTTTCTGTTCTCAAAACGGTGAAAGAAAACATCGTGAGGAAACCGGCATGTCTTAGAACCAAAAAATTCGAAGACATGTGACATCTGCCAATCCGCACTGGGCCCGCGTGGTGAATTATAGCCCATCCCTCTCCTAGAGAGGAGGTCTGAACTCTGAGTCCCTGCAGTGGGAACATTATAGGCTGATGATGATGATGATGATGAGTAGTTTTGGCATGAAAGCGCGACAGACCGACAGACAGAGTTACTTTCGAATTTATACTGTTAAAATAAGGATTTGACATAACGCATTCTTGCTTTACATACGTGATAATTTTAGAAACAAACAAATGCTAATGAACACAATAATCGTTTTACGCACATGTTTATTTATAGTTCATTACTATGCATTTGTTGTGCTATGTGATTTGACGATGTTTCTCGGAGTTAGACTTAATAATAACATTGATCATGATGGTCAGACTCAAGCTCCAAGCATTTATTTCAATTATACCATTACAGCCACTTTTTTAATGTCTGAAAAACAAAGAAAGCGAAGCTACAGTCACAAGGCATAATAACTTGTGAAAGACTGTAGTGGCCCATTCTTCACTCTTTTTAAATTAAAATATTTTTACAAATTCTTGGTTATATAACACATCAAGTATCTATCATTTGTATTAGAAACTCTGATTAACCTCTCGCGTGTTAATCAAAAGTACAGCGTATATGTACATGAAACAATGGCTTTTTAATTGTGTCCATAAACTCGGCATGCGATGGATTGAGCATGAAACAATTTGATAATTAATTGACATCGGTAACTAAAGATTTTTCCGCTTTAAGTCTCCATAGAGCTCTCCTGCTATTTAGATCTCTTTTAAACACAAATCATTATTCTGACAAAAACCACGTATTTACTAATCAAATAAAAATATATCCGTCAATCATAATTTATCAGCAAAACAAATCATAAATCTCTAAACCCTTGAAGAGACGTGCAACACAGCAACTAAGTCGATCGACTGAGTCGCATGACTCACAGGATGACTAATCGAGTAGTGATCGATGAGTGCACCTCTACTAGACTGTACTGACTTCCGGACTGATTGCTGACTATGGCAATTAATTCAACCTTGTTATAGTCTGGGAGATGATGTAGTTTTATTTATTGGTATGTTAAAAATAAAACTGTGTCGTTGGTCTTGTGCTATTCGGTTTTCCTGTAAAATTTTTTTCAGAAGCAGCCACGGTGTCTGTAGATTCCATTTGATGGCAATAGGACCGCCCCCTATTACATCATCATTCATCTCTTGCCCTTTTTGGAATAAGAAGAAGACATATCAGGGGTCGGTGCAGCATGTTTTCGTCTTTCATAATTCTGAAAAGAAGATGAAGATGAAGATCTTCATCATGACATCAGACAGCTTCATCCTATTACAGGGGATTTAAACATAACTGGCGAAATGTGGGTGTACCTACTACAGTGAAACTTGGTTAAGTGGGACCTGGATAAGTGAGAAACCTCTGTTGAATAACTGGAACTCATGCTGAGCTCCCATGAGACAAATATCGGATATCTGAGACACTGGGTAAGTGGAATACCTCTATAAGTGAGACGAATTTTCAGGTCCCTTGAGGTCTCACTTAACCAGGTTCCACTGTATCAAGTACACCTCTGCCTTACCCTTCGCG
This sequence comes from Diarsia mendica, assembly GCA_949316265.1. NCBI lineage: Eukaryota > Metazoa > Arthropoda > Insecta > Lepidoptera > Noctuidae > Diarsia > Diarsia mendica. The sequence continues at coordinate 875,298 of OX438910.1, forward strand.
AATTATTATGTTTAAGTCCCACCTATGAATCATCAAAATCGTATTCAATAACGACGTATATTCTCTTCAAATCCCTTCATCCGTTTAGGAGTTATGAGGAACAAAGAGACAGACGTACATAAACGTCAAACACATAACCCTCCTTGTTCCCTGTCGGGTAAAAACAAATCTCACTTCTATACTTATCCACCAAAATACAGGAATGCCAAGAGTTGTATCTTGTATAGCTCGATCAGCACACCTAATCATATTTCGCCTTACTCTGAAACACGGGTCACGGGAATTTCTGTACTTTCAGCGTCTAAAGGAATTCCCTTTTGTTTTGACGTCGTCGGTAATATTTCATAACTGCGTCATTTCTTTCTATCAATTCCTTGAACTTGACCAGTCATAAATTAATACATGAGCGTGCAGTTTTTGCTTGTGAAAACATTGTCGACTGCTTCGTTGGAGCGTCGTTATTGAGCATGAGATCGGGATCCATTCTCGAATCAGGGCAAAGTCTTATTGAGTTTTCTTATCAGGAATTTATCAGTAGCAAACCGTAGTAAATGATGTCGGGGCCTAGGCGGTGCGTAAGTGGCCCGGCAGGACGTTCGTCTCGACGCGAGTATGGCTGATGGAGGAAGACATTTACCGAGTGGTGGCCAAGGCTAAAACTAGGGCCGTTCTAGAGAAGAAAGCTGATTGGTTCGACAATATTGTCAAAGTCGCGGAAAACACCTGAATAAGGGTCGCACAGGATGGTAAGTGTAAGGCAGAAGAAAAGGGAGGCTTATATACCCAGCAGAGGGTGATTCTGGGCTAATAATTATGATGATTATCAAACTGGAGTGAGGATTTGTTCTCAATTAATGGCAATAGGCTGGTCAACTATAAGAGAAATGTGCCTGTACACTGTTGATACACTTCTGTTATATTGTTGTTATTCTCATCAATTCCTTGAACCGATCCAGCGATAACAAACACTTCCTGGGAACCCTTCTTATGCTCAAGTGGTGACCAAGCGCTAAGCTAACAAAACAAAACACTGTGACGTTTGTGTATTATATTGTTGCATGTAAATATTTAGACTGATTATATAGAGTCGACTGTAGACATTAATATTGAAGGTTGCATTGTTTAGAGGGGTATTTAGAATTGCATACATTGTTGTATAAGTATAGTTCGAGGTTATGTTGCGTCATTTATTAATTTTTATTTTAAACTTTTCCCTAGTGTTTTCCCGGCAATATTTTTTTTTATTTTTTATTATGAATGGGCTTGCTCTTGACTTCAATCTTGCCCTAAGGGCAGAGATGATGTCAACGATGGAACGAGCTTACCCAGTAAAAGCCTGTTTACTCGCGACTTAAACAGATTAGGGTTATATGAACTCGGAAAAACCGACGCAGGCAGGGAATTCCACTACTTGGCTGTGCGCATATTAAAGGACCCAGCAAAGCGCTTCGTTCGAATGTGTGGAATGTCGACTAGGTATCGGTGATACCCTGCAGTACGTCTAGTTTTTGCATTTTGGTTGACGGCTTCTTATAGACTCAGTATTTTATGCATTTGATATGAAAGTCATTCGATATAACTATTGTTTATGATATTCTTTCAAAGACAACCATGGAGTCTTCTTAGTCTAAAATTTAACTGGGTCTAGCTAGTGATATCTAGATTTCTGCCTAACCCTTCGTGAAGCTTGTCCAGGCGTGATATTATGTAAATCATAAAAAGACATGGCTATATTTTATAAGTGAGTGTCAATGGCCTTTCGAACTACTTTCGTTTACGATATTTATATACAGTTCTGTTGCTAGTATTTTGTTATGGAAAAATTCTTTTGTGTCACTATTTATAAGATACCGGTAATGGCATTCATGAATAAGTTATAACTTGATCCGCATAAACAAACAAAGATTGACCTGGTTTTTTCTCTTACCAAAATGTTGGACCGACATATTTACACTATGTATTTATTTCCAATACCTCGACTGACTGACTGCCCCGTAGTTCTAGTGGTCCCAACCGCAATTTATGTGTATGAGGTCCTCGGTTTGATTCTCAGGACGGGCAAAGTGTTACTGGGTTTTTCCATAAGGAATTTCTCAGTAGCAGCCACGGAGACTGTGTTTATAGAACGCAGTTTAGATATTGTGGTGATAGTTTTCAATTTTTATATTGATATTCGTCCCAGGCTATCAAAATCAAAAGTCATTTATTTATTCAAACTAGACTGATAATCAGCACTTTTCAAACGTCTAAATTTACTTAACTTTATTTATTTACATTAATAAAAGACAGTCCCCCAAAACGCCAACCCATCGGCACTTCCTAGTGTTTAGCTGGAAAGAAGAAGTGGCGGAACAAACTCCCCAGCAGTCCCAGCACACATCAGTCTGTCTGTTAGGTTGGTTAGAAGAACCAGACTCGATACAATAGCAAGGTGTCAGTTAAATTTAAGATTTACTACAGACACAATCAGTAATAAAAAAAAGTATACAACAATGTCAAAATAAAATAATAAATACATTACATATTAGTAAACTAATTTTGGAGCTAGAATTTAATTTTTGGAGATTGTCTTGTGTTCAACTCAGTATAGAAACCAGGGCCGTCCTAAAAGCTCGATGGGTTGACAAACACCTGGATTAAAGACGCAGAGGATCGGGACATGTGGCGGAAAAACAGGGAGGCCGAAAACCAGCGGTGGGTGATTCCGGGCTGATATGTTATGATGATGATTCGTCCTTAATCACAGACCAGTCGTATGCACTATGACCACTAAGGAAATGTCTCCACTCGATGGTATTCTGAAGATAGAAAGCGCCCGCCGAAGCTAGCCCAGAAAATGGTGGCGAGACTATTAAGACTCGTACCGTAAGGGCTCGTTCCAGGAGCACACGGGAGTAATGCACATGGAACTAGTACATCATTATCATCTGCCTAACCTTTTCCTAAAATATGTTGACTTCCAGTCTACCAATATTTTACACTAGCTTTTGCCAGCGGCTTCGCCTGCTCGAAAATGTCGATTTTCCAAACAAACTTTCATCCCCTATTTAAATCCCTTAGGGGTTGAATTTCGAAAAATCCTTCCTTATTCCTTGTCTATGTTATAAAGGGAACCTCTGTGCAAAATTTCAGCTTTCTAGGTCCAAGGGTTTGGGCTGGGCGTTGATGAGTCAGTCAGTCAGTACTTCTCTTTTTATTTATATAGATATATAGATTTATTTATATTTATATCTAGTTATATAGATAGATAGATGAAGTGACTGCCTATCTGGCCTCCACAACCTAGTAACTGGGTATTACGACCCTTAGTAAGACTGGATGTCCGACATTCGGCTTCTTACTACTCGTAACGATTGTCAAAGATGTACAAAACATGCAGGAAGACTGGACACATTTCTGAAAATAAAAGCCTTTTTCGCTTCTCTGGGGCAAACAAGACTCAAATCTAGCAAACAGGACAACAAACACATCAGAATTTATAATTTCCTGACGAGAAAGTGACAAACAACCATTAATTTGATTATACAGTCCAGTCTATACAAACGTGCTGTTGTCAACGTCTTACTAAGGGATGCTACTCACTGTATGGTCGGGTCGGCATGGTTGGGTAACAGAAGGCTAAACTAAAATTAAATTATAGTGTTCCTAAATTCTATTGGCGCTTGAATAGTATTATCCGGTGGGGCACTTCAGGTAAACATTTGTAAAAATATCTGTAGTAATTGAATTGAAAACAAAACTGACGGATAACCTTCTTTTAGAAGTCATACAAGATGTTTTTTACCGACCAAATTGTTTCACACTTATTTTAGTTACATTTGGGAAAAAGCCGGTCTTAACTCACATTATGCCGAGCCGAAACGAACCGCATTAAAAGTCGAATTATATGGCGAGGTAATTGTTCTACGTTGGCATCGTTTCTAAGCTGAATAAGGGACGCACATAACCAGGAAGTGTGGCAGAAAAAAGGAAAGACTTGCAGTAGGTGATTCTGGGCTACGGATACCTATGGTGATGATCATGACGATCGTTATTCAATATGAAATTATATTACCGTATCAAAAGTGCCGACCCGAACACGTGTAAAGTACGCTTTACACTCCAGTCAATACGACTGTTTTATTGTAACCGTCTTTCTAAGAATTGATTTCTAATCTAATATATTCTGACCACGTTTGGTTTTTAGAAAATAACACAATGAAGTACGAGTCCAACGTACTACAGCCAGTCCAGGAAACTAGTGAGATCCTCAAAGAACCCTTATTCTGTAGCAGTAAGGGTGAGTTTCGTACTAACTTACCTATGTGCAGTTGATTGTGCTGAAGTCGTGAGGACTTTTTTTCGTCGATTTGGTTTTGTTTTGCATGCAAAAAAAAAACATTCTTTGGTTATGACAAAATACATACTTGTTCGAGATATACGACCTTATGTTTTATTTATTAGACCGCAACCTTTGTTGGCCTAAAATTATTAATCCCCTGAATGATTAAATATTAGTTGGAATGAACCGACATGTCTTAGAACCAAAAATTCGAAGACATGTGACATCTACCAATTCGCACTGGGCCCGCGTGGTAGATTATAGCCCATTCCCTCTCAAAGAGAGGAGGCCTGTGTCCCAGCATTGGGAACTGGCGATGACTATTTTTGATTCTGATTTCTGGGTTTTTTTTTTTGCGCAGACGCCTTATCTTTTTTCTAAAATTTAAGTACAAATGAGACGAGCCCATTGGCATCAAACGGTTGCAAATACTCCATGGCCGTTACTGGAAAATTCTTGATGGAAAAAACCAATAATACTTTGATCTACCTGACAACCCATGACCGAAAAAGTCACATTGTTTATATATTTCATTGTGACTGCTAGACAGTAGGTACCATGTATGGTGGATTTATCAAGGACCTAACCTTCGCCATTCAACCTTAGCAGTTCCAAGCCCTCCAAAATAACCTCGTAGGTAATAAACTGCAATATTGTATCGTCTTCCAAGTTATGGCTATGGCAATTGATCGACATTAAAATTTAATTTGGCTTAATTTAGAGTTGATTGTATAAGAATATGAGCACTTAAAACGCAACTGGCATTCGTCTAGCATTTTCGTGTGCTACTGCAGAGGTCCCATAATTATTTTTCGACGTCATACATTATTGATCGAAGATGTCATGTCCTTTACGTCGTATTACCTAGTATTAACCCTCTGCGGCTGACGTGTTAGTCCAACAGACACCGCGAAATATAAAATTCGGTTTATTACCGTTAATTTTCAAATTTGAGCGCCATTGCTCTCAGTACCTTACTGTCGTGAGCTCGCGCGTCGGTCAGTGTACGGGGGGCGGTCGTAGCGAGCGCACGTTTGCGTAGCGGAAGGCAGGTGTCCACAGGTAAGTTTCTACTACACTACCACCTCAATAAAATGGTTATATTTTCATAGTGTCTCCTAAACTACACATCAGTAAATTATTTTAGTTTATCTGACGATAAGGTATTTTATTCTCGTTATTTTGGAATTTTATTTTATTTACGTATTTTACATATATCTATACTTCTAGACCAATATTATAAAGAGGACAGATTTGTATTTTTGTTTGCAAAACTCAAAAAAGTACCTAACGGACCAATTTAAAAAATTCTTTCACTAATAGAATGCTATATTATCACTTTTCTTTTATTATCATTTTTTATTATTTATTATCATTTACTAAAAATGGCAAGAGATTTAGTGCTGAATCATATGAAAGCCCGAGTATACAATGAAAGATTGCCAAGGGAACTGCGCATGACCATCACTAGGGTTTTAGGTAAGGATATCCCCCCCCCCCACCACCGGTAGTTCGGTCTGTTCCACCAAGTGGCAGAAAACTATGTTCCATTTGTCCAACAAAAATAAAAAGACAAACCAAATATTGTTGCTGTGATTGTTCGAAGCCAATTTGCCTTCAGTGCTCGAAGCCACTATGTGAAAATTGTCAAACAAAGCTGTGATTTTGAAAGTGTCTAATTTTGAAGTCAACCAACGAATTTATCTAATTTTTTCTAGACTGATTACTGTAATTGTTAATTTTTTAAATGTCTAATGTTAAATTAAAAAAAGTTGATTTTGTAATTTTTTCTATGTCATTAATGTTTAAGTAGAGATTCTTAGACTGATTTTATGATAAGTCAATAAACACTGTTTAATTATGAAAATACAAATTGTTTTTTTTATTTAAATATTATTAAACATAAAAAATAGGCTAACAATCTTATAAATATAAATTTAATAGCTACATAATTTAATTAAATAAAAATATTTGATGTTGAAATGGTGTCTCATGTACTACCACAACAGTAAAATTGTAAAAATTGACCCACGTCAGTCGCAGAGGGTTAACTGGGTTGTGGAGGTCAGATAGGCAGTCGCTCCATGTAAAATAAATAAATTCAGCTGCATCCGGTTAGACTGGGAGCCGACCCCAATATAGTTAGGAAAAGGCTAGGCAGATGATGGTCCTTAATATGTCAATATGCATAAAATAACTCAGAAAAAACGTAGTCTGTCTATTAGCAGTTATTACCATAGGCCCGATTGACAATTATTCAGTTATTCCACATAAAACCCCCAAATATATTTGAATAATGACGGCATAGAAAATAAATATCGTGCATGCCAGCCGCTTCGAATCACAATTCTATTGAAGGATAGGGACTTTTCTTCCAAATTTTCTTTTCACAAAATCAGGCGAAAACACAGAGCCATGCTCTTGCTCGTCCCACCTTACAAAACTTACAAAAATGTCTTTATCTTCAGCTTCGCCTGGGTCCACAATGTAGTTCACTCAAAATCCCCTACGGTTTAATGCACAAACATGTGTTACGCAATGTTGCTCTCAAAACTACTTAATTATCTGTATTTACACATTAAAGATTCACCGTTCAAAATATTGTCGCCATATGTTTGTCAAATTTTCCTAATGAATGGTTGTTTTGTGAGAAAATTCCATTGGATTACTTAGAATAAATAAACGTTTTTTTTTTATCTAGAAACTGTTTTCTGATTACTTAGAACAAATAATAGTTTTTTTTTTTTATCTAGAAACTGTTTTCGTCGGGTTTTAAGAATGTAACAAACATCTTTGGGATTCTACAAATACAGTTTACTGATATGTGTCTTTGGGTATTTTGTTATGACTGAGCTACCAACGTCGGATGGATGACCACTCACTACATAGGTACCAAGTTTCCCGTGCCTCGAGAAGCACGTTGGTCCTAGCTGTCATTTGTCGATATTTGACAGTCGTTCCACTTTACAGGTAGTTAGTTTCCCGAAAGTCTGACAACTTTCATACCTTTATCCAGTACTAACTGGGTTGTGGACTGTGGAGGTCAGATAGGCAGTCGCTCCATGTAATACTGGTATTCAGCTGCATCTGGATAAACTGGAAGCTGACCCTAACATAATTGGGAAATGGCTAGGCAGATAAATATAAGGTCAAGATAAAAATAAAAAAAATACTAAAATAAAAAAATCACAAATAAATTCAGTCAATAGACAGTTATCGAATAAAATGTCCTACTAACTGATAGTATTTATTTATGTTCTTATCAGTTTGATATTCTCTTTTATCTATTATGTTCCATTGACCCTCTTATCTCATTAAAAAATATTCCGATGTGTTAGTTTATAACACATCGGAATATTTTTTTTGTGAAAGTACAGAAACTTCACTAATTACTACAATTAATTGATATACATAGGCTCTCACCTTTTTCTCATCGTAAGTAGAAACTATAGACATGCTAAAATTTTTTTTTTCTTTCTTACTTTTCTTTTCATTGATTCTTATACAGAGTGTAAACAAACCATTCGCGAAGTCGTCAACCAAGCATTCTGTACCTACATCAAACTAAGTATCCCTACGTAAAAATTATTGCTGGGAAAAGATTTTTTTTGGGGCCCGAAATCACATTTTACGGTAAAACTCAAAGTAGCACTCCTATAACATTGTGCTAATGGATGCTTTGAGTTTACTGGTCATAGAGGAAATTTTATTAAAGTTATAACCTGAAAAGCTAGTATTCAAAAAAAATTGCTGGAACTTTCACCTCGAATATCTCCGAAACTAGGGGTTCCCAGGGATGGTCTAGAAAAAAAATAGCAGTTACGGGGAGAGAACAAGTTGTCTTTCGGCTTCGTTAAAGGTACTTTTACACCTTTTATACTCGTGTTGTTTGTTCCACGTTCATACATCCGGTCATACACACACGCCGTTTGCGAATAACCCCAATCTATTTAAGTCGCGAGTAAATAGGCTTCTTCTGGGTAAGCTCGTTCCATCGTCGACCTCATCTCTGCCCTTAGGGCAAGATTGAGGTCCAGAGTAAGCCCATTTAAAATAAAATAAAAAAAGAATACTAGGTACCTGGGGCTCTAAAATGTCCACTATAACAGATCATAATAAAAATGTGTAAAATGGACCATTCATAATAGTAACTGCGTCTGTAACCATTTCAACGAAATCCATATTATTTTCTTTTTATGATCTGGTAATGAGGCCATTTTAGACCCCTGACCTTAATTATTTAACCCCAATAAAGTTAGGAAAATGCTAGGCAGACGATGACATTTCATGACCAAACTACCAAAGCATTTTCTTTTCGAATCCACTTGTTCAATTATATTTATTTTATTCCTGTAAGCTGGTTTAATAAAGAGTTGGTATTCCCCATCTAAGAAGAAACACTGAAAGTAATTCTGAGATTACTACAATAATATTATGTTTACGAGATAAAACGTACGAATCACTCACTGGCTCTTGGACTACGAGTGAGAATCGACCACGGTATAGTAGTATAGTATTTAATATTGTCATAATCGACTCGCACGTGGAGTCGACAGCGCGCTCGCTCCACATCACTACACGTCAAAAATTGGCGCGAAACGTACTTTTATTTTTAATTCCGAACTTTTTTTTCCCAAGTTTAAATTCGGAGTTGTTATTTTTTTTTAACGTTTGACAATTAATTTTGAGAACTTTTTTGATTGGTTTTTTTTTAAGTATTAGTTAGACGCGTGAACGTTTAGTTTTTTTCTTGCTTTATGGAAAATAATAAAAGGAGTTTTTAGTGAAGTGTGTGAAAATGAAAACTTTTCTGTTTTTGTTGTTGGCTGGGTATGCTGTTAGGTGTGATGATTCTAAGTAAGTGGATTTTAATTTATAATAATTAAACTTGTATTTAGACTTTTCAGTGCGGTAGCGTTACAATATTTTTTATAAATTATTTAAATAACAGAAGCTCAAAAAACAAGTATGTTAAAAATAACTGAATAATAATAAGCAATACTATGTCATGAACAAAAAAAAATTTTTTTTATTAAATACCTATTTAAAGTTAACACAAAACTATAAAATAATATTGAGGAAATGAAAGACGTGAATAGTAAAACATTTATAGTATTACATGGGGACAAGTAAATAGGAACAACGCTAAAAATAAACCATCTAAAAAAACCTAATAATATTGTCAAGTTACTATGCATACAAACAAAACAAAAAGACATTCCATTTTGGGCCAAAAACTTTCTTTGTTTATTTTTTGGCAATGATCACAATTTCAGTCAATGCCAAGGTGAGTTATCTCACTGCCCAAACAGTGGGTTACATTGTTACTGCAAAATGTTAGCTTGCATCCCACCGCTGGGCCAAGGTCTATTTATCTACGGGCCAAAGTAGCCTGAAAATAAATAAATGTTATGTTAATACAGGTAACATTCTTACGAAATGCAAAAGTTATAACTTTTGCTATAACAAAATTATTACGATCGAGATTTTATGGATTCCTGCATATTTTTAAATTTAATTCTCATAAAAGTCATAAAACCATGATTATTTTTCGATCAATATAGTGAAACTGAATAATTTGTTTATTACTTTGAACGAGTTAATCTCTGGAACTACCAGTCAGATATAAAAATAGTTTTGTATTTGAAAATCTTAAGGAAGGAATCTTAAGTGACGTCTAACAGGGAAGAAAGGAAAAAGAAAACGTGTTGAGCCGACCCCAAATATAATGGGATAAGGGCAGGAAGGTGATGATGATGAAGAAGGAAGGAATCTTATAATTATGACTGTGTAACAACACGCTATGGGGCGGGTAAATCCACGGGGCACAGCTAGGCTACTATGAAACTACTCATTAAGACTTCTATAGCTAAAAAGAAAATGTCATCATCATCATCATCAGCCTATAATGTTCCCACTGCAGGGACTCAGGCCTCCTCTCTAGGAGAGGGATGAGCTATAATCCACCACGCGGGCCCAGTGCGGATTGACAGATGTCACATGTCTTCGAATTTTTTGGTTCTAATCTAAGACATGCCGGTTTCCTCACGATGTTTTCCTTCACCGTTTTGAGAGCAGAAAATGTAATTTCAAAGAATTGTTCTGTCTCGGATAATGAAAAAAAATTCTACTTCCATTGAAGTAGTAGTTGAGTACGTAATAGGCGCGATTGTTGAACATGAGGTCCTGGGTTCGATTTGCAAGCCGGGAAAAGTTTAATTGGGTTATTCCATCAGATATTTGATGGAGATGGCGTTAATATTTTTTTTTATCCCATGTAATACACCACCATACCACCACCACCATACCTATTACATGGGATTAAAAAATTAAACCGACTTCGACAAAAATAAAACACCAAAAAGTGAAAAATAAACTTAAGAAGAAAAATCGGCTTCTGAAGTCGGTGACTGTTGTTTGTTTGATTTCATGTTTTTGCCACCGACTTCAGAAGCTGATTTTTCTTCTTAAGTTTATTTTTCACTTTATTGTGTTTTATTTTTGTCGAAGTCGGTTTTATTTTTTGGAAAAACGTTTTTATTTTTCACTTTTTAGTGGTTCACATGTGCTTACCCCTTCACAACGTACCGGCGTAATGTTATGTTATGAACTGGTGTAAACAATAGACAGACATGAGATTTCAGCAATCCCAGTCCATTTGCTATCATTTATTGAGGAGTTCCGTTGCCTATCTCCGAAGTTCTTCATCAGATCTTCACCAAATAGTTTTTATAACCTTTGTAGTGAGTGCAGGCGTGATATTATGTTGTGTGATGGCGTAAACAATGCTTAGATATTATGCTATAGCAACAATCGCTTTTTTCTACAAGATCCCATCATCAGATATTGAAACGGTGACAAATGGGACCACACGGGAAGCACCAGCTTTCAAATAAAAGAAGAATCATGAAAATCGGTTCACCCAGTCGCAAGTTATGAGGTATCAAACATAAAAAAAAAATACAGTCGAATTGATAACTTCTCCTTTTTTTAAAGTCGGTTAAAAACACAAACAGAGGCCAAATACGAAAACTGGACTATTAGGTACACATATGCACAAACCACTGAGATTACAGCCGTGATATTATGCATAAATGTTTGCATCCTATTATAAATGTTTATGCGTATACAGTTGACTAAGCATTTTGTCATAAACAGTTTTATCTATCACTTGTTTCTAACGAGGATATTTAATATTTACGTCAAGTGCGGTTTTATAAGCGTACACAGAACGCCGGAACGTACCTACGTGATGTAAATAAATTTATTTGATCGTCACGTTCAATCTTTCTCCGGTTTTTTTTTTTGCAGACCACACACGAATTACTAAGAACTTCGAATCGTGGTAACAAACTGACCCAAACTGATTTGAAAAGTTAATAAAACTCAAAGACACTTTGTTGACTTAAGTAGTACTTTAGTTTTGGTCCGTAAATAAACTACTTAATTACTTACCTAAGAATGACACGTCAAAATTCAGTGGTTTTGAAGCAATACTGCTGTTAATGTGTTCTACTAAACACTTTAACAGTAGGCTACTGCCTGGGGAATCGATTTCTGTCCGTTTGATGGCAATAGGCTTGCCCGCAACTACATATATGGGAGTCAAACATATCCGGCGAAATATGGATATATGATCATATGATCACAAAATTAGAAGTGTGAAGTCTTATAAATTGATTTTCATATCTTACACACATAAAGTTACTTAGAAATACATTTAAGTAGGTACCAGAAGTTCGAAAACATACTTTCCTACATAAGAATTCAGTAATTTTTGCAACAACTTCTAAGAATTCCCAGAAATATAATTTCCTAGCCAAAAACACGTAAATAGTCTCAGCCTCTGAGGTATTCCAAAAACCATTCGTTTCCGTATCGCCCTTCACAACAGTCTACAATTATAATTATGAATTATTTCACAAAATGGACATAAAAACTTCTTTGTTTGGAACTCTTGGCAGTAAATCAAAAGTTTATTTTTATTTACAAGTCAATGACACAACTGTGTTCATTCAGAAAAAAGCGGTCAAGTGCGAGTTGAACTTTTAGTCTGGTTTATTTAGTTAGGAGGATATGAAAGTAGTTTACACTCTCTTTGACTATAATCGGTGCATTGATGACAGGTAATCTCGGGATCTACTGAACCGATTTTAAAAATTCTTTCACCAATAGAAAGCCTCATTATTGCTGAGTGTCATAGGCTACTTTTTATCCCTGTATTCCCACGGGAACGGGATCTACGCGGGTGAAACCGCGGGACGTCCGCTAGTTACCTACTAATATTTCTATTTAAATCTGGGACAATTTACCATAAGGACAATAACAACACGGAGTTACTTAAATGCAATACTTATTTTTACATTACAATGAAGATAAAAACCCAATTGTTACTAGAGGATATTATTTTTTATTGTCAATATTATTTTACTGTAAGTATATACCTATAAGTCCAGTGGAGTATTCCCACACACAAGGATTAAAATAACTATCATAACTAATTAAAATAAAAGAGTCATTCAAGGAAAACAAGAATTATTTTAGTACAGACGCCATCACTTCATCCTACCTTACTTAGGGCTCGTTTACGGAGACGCGGGGCGTTGCGCGGCGCGTGCAGAATGCTCTTTTCGTGCTTTTTTATTAATTTACTGAGAGACGAGTCCACCGCAACAAACGCTGCATTTTAAACAAACGAGCGAAAAATCGCTTCTTGTAACATCAAGTTGAAATCGTTAACTTTTTCATACATTGCCTTCAAAAAATATTACTTCCAATTTTTGGTGGGTGGAAAATCATCGAATAACCCCCCCGCTCTTGGGCAGAGCGAAGGGGAGTATCAGACTTCTACTGACTAAAAACCAAACCCATGTTCCTTCTTCGCCCTTGTGTCGGAGCCGCGTTAACCTTTCGATAATCCACAGCCCCGACAGGCCCATTTGTAGCCTAAGGTAGGTACTCCTTCGAAGTAGTGATGCCAGCGAAGGAGGTTGAAGAACGTGAGAGGCACATGATCTGAAAAATGAGAGATACACAATAATTGGTATAGATATCACTTATCAATCATACAAAAAATTTAAAGTCTCCTCCTTTTAGAAGTCGGTTAATAGAAAGTAAGTATCTATGTTAGTTACGTTACTGAGTGCCCTTAACCTTACGTTGTTTTACACAAGTAATCGTATTACAGTGAGTGGGCTTCCGCGATTAGCTGTCATTAGCTATAGTATGCGTGGGAGGACATAGATTGTAACTAATATGGCGGTGAAACAAATGTCAATCGATTGTGGTGGATTTGCGATGTATTTGGCACTGTAGTTAGGTCTGATGGTCAATGGTTACTCTAAAATAAATATTTGCTAATTCTAATCACTGTTGAATAGGTAGAAGGTCAATTGTCGCGTAGGTTCGCGAAGGGCCTGAAGATTTAGGAAATAGTGTGATTCATTATCTGCCTAGCCTTTTCCCAAAGAACTACGTTGGGGTCAGCTTTACATGGGCCGACTGCCTATCTGACCTCCACAACCAAGTTAATACAAGGTAATGCGATACCCATTGGTAAAACTTGCCCCCTATTATATGGGAATTCATCATCATCATCATCATCATCATCATCATCATCATTCTCTTACTCTTATCCAAATTCATTAGGGGTCGGCGCAGCATGTCTTCGATACTTCTCTATTACTTGTCATCTCATCAGATACCTCTATGGGACTTAAACATAAGTGGCGAAATGTGCGTGCGTGTACGTGAACCTTCGGGGATTTTTTTTTATTAATAATTATAAACATATTGTCCCACTGCTGGGCAAAGGCCTCCCCCATAGTCTTCCACTCTTCTCTCCGTGCGGTTTTCTCCGGCCAATCTCGCGCAAAAGCCTCTAAGTCGTCACGCCCGCGATTTCTAGGCCTCCATCGGCGACGACGCCGGGGGATTACAGGCGTATAAAATACCAGATTTTTTTCTTGAAAAACTGAAAATAAATGCATTCTAAGTTCTGCTTCAGAACCGACATCATTATAATAAATGACGATATAAGAGGGAACCCGGCAAGCGATCACTAATGCACTCACTGAACTGAACTGAGCCACACTCATCAGTGACATTAATGCCTATAGCACACCTCCGCTGCGAAACTCAAAGGGCGAAACCGCAATAGTTTCGCTGTGAGTTGCGAGTTCTTTGGCGGCGAAACAGGAGCGAAATTCCCTGCTCTAACGTACAAAACTGACTATGATGTTGTGTATCGTGTTAAAAAGAGATTAACACGATTTCGCTCATTTGCTCAGGCGCCGTCTACATCTCCGCCCGTTGAAGGTTTATATGTAGCACATTCCACACGTGCGAAGCGGGGGCGGGTCGCCAGTAATGTACATTAGGTTTTTGATGACCAAGCAGTTTCATGAAAAGAAAAAAACTTTAAAAGTGTGGTGTCAATTCAAAAGTCAAACCATATATTTCAATCAAACCAGGTACTTTTGATTGCCAAAGAGGATAATCCATTCTGTGCAAGGTTATAGTTTCTTACTTAATATCGTAATGGACTTTATAAATAAAATAGAGAGGTATCCCATGGCTACCCGGTTGGAACGAAGCTGTATGCTATAGCACGCACGTAGCATTTTATTTTATAAATATTTTTTAATGATCATTAATTTGTATTAATAAAAATCTGTATTTAAACATAATAAGTAACGTTAAAATTTTCATAGCATGTTCTTCAAAAAAAATGTCGGATTTTCACAAAATGAATAAGAAACTGTTCCTAAAATGTCATTCAATCGTGTCATGCTAATAAAATTGACCCGGAAACTAGCAAAATGTCAAAATGCTTTCTTGTTCCAACACAAAGGAATAATAAAAACCACGGATTATTTTTTAAATACTAAGTAGAAAACTGTGACTATTTTAAAATTCAAATATTAACACAGAAAAATCATTTGAAACCGTTCACCGTTTCGAAATTTTGTAAAACAAAGAAAAAACGGGAAACTGATTTGAATAACATTTGTAAGTGAAAGACAAACAAAGAAATCTCGAGTTGTTTGTTTACTCGTTGCTAGGCAACGCGAGAAACGATGATTCAGGTTGCGAAACTAGAGCAAGTCTGTAACATTGGAAAATGTATTTTATTCTCCTGTAAATATAGCTGTATTTCGGTTGAAGCTTTAATTTTATCTGATAGTGAATCATAGCATTGGAAAGTCTACTTTATCTTACAGATCCTAAAGTTTAAATCACATTGTTCTGTCAATCATTTCAGGGCATGACACCTCTCATTGAAAATTCAGTTGTATTAATATACACATTTAAGGTCGTTTTTCCAGTGAATATCTTTGTAATACATTTGCATTGTTTACAGACTGAGTGATATATTTACAAACATGTATGCTTGTTTATACTACACTTGCTTAGTAAGTGTACCAATACTACCCCACTAAAACGCTTGAAAGCTGTTCATTACTGCCCTGAAAATCAGGGTAGTAATGCGTTCATTACTAACGCGTTTTGTTTTTTGTTTTTAAAGTCTTGATGACGTTGGCAATCAAACAATTTAATTTTACCATAAAAAGTGAAAAACAAGCTAAGTGTAGTATAAAGCAGTATATTTCACTCGAGGGTAAGTACAGATTACTACCCTTGGTGAATAAATAGCTATTAATATGTTAAACAGTGATCTAAAATAATGTTTTTTCTGTATAATCATAGTTATATGTAGGAAAGGAAGCTGTAATAGATATCATAGTATTGAAATAGGTTAAGTAGTAAATAGAAATAGTTATAAATAACAAAACATCACGCCAGTAATTCCCGAAGGGTTAGGCAGAGGGTGTACCTATTAGTACACCCTCATTTCGCCAGTTTCGTTTAAGTCCCATGTGATAGGGGCGAGCCTATTGCCATCACCGGGTACATCCAGACTTTGTGGCTTCTACTGTGAATTTCTTGATGGAAAAACTTAATATCACTTTGCCAGACCAAACCCAGGACTTGATTGCAAACGAGAATACTGTGCATTAGGTCACTAGACCAACGAATATGTCCTCTCGTAAATAGAAAATAATGATAAAATATTATTGTTTTATTATGAGCCTAAATACCTATAGTTATTTTTTTTTGGCGGGGGGGGGGGGGGCCGCTCTTGGGCAGAGTGAAGGGGAGTGTCAGACTTCTACCGACTAAAAACCAAACCCATGTTCCTTCTTTGCCCTTGTGTCGGAGCCGCGTTATCCTTTCGATAATCCACAGCCCCGAAGAGTATGTCTTAGGTACAATTACGGTTAAGTACACTAATATTATTTATTGTAATAAAAGGCTAAATTAAATATATAAACTAAACTAACCTAAAAACAAACTAACTATAAAAGGGCATCAAAAAAACTCCTCTTCAACGCTGTCAGCAGGTAAAGTACCCAAGAGACTGGCAGCGTTGCCGCGTTGTATGGCAACACTTATCCTCTGGCCAAAGAAAAAGCCAGCCCTTGGGTCGGAGGAAGCGTCAACAAGGCGTTTTGAAATATCCTTAGAAAGGCTGTGTGCACTAGGACCCCACGGCCCTAAAGTTTCAACCCCAAACGGCTCGCTAATATTAGTCCTCATTATAAATTAATGAGTTAGATTTCGAAGAGCATTAATTTTAATCACTTTATGAATTCTACCTCGTTGCTAGTCGCCGCAAGTGTGACTGCTGAGCATAACTACTAGGTTCAATTGCATGGTCGGGCAAATGTCTCTGTAGCAGCCACGAGTCTGGATTTGTGCACGTCACGATTGATAGAAATAGGTTTATCCCCTGTTACGTTTGACTTAAAGAAAGGCGGTCAGGTGGAGTTTACAGTCATCTCATGTAAAACAATGGTAAAACACACCTGACTTTCCACGTGCTTTCTTTATACAGAAACAGATGTAAGTACCTACTTGTTATAGTAAATACTTATTATTCTTGTAAACCAACTCACTGTAAAAAACAAACAAATATGAATACAACTGTTTACTAACAAAAGACCAGCTCTTTTCTAAGAGAAGGTTACTGTGACGGGAGCAATGAACGATATTGTTTGTAAAGGTAATCTTATGAGTGTGGAGATGCACATGTTTTCACTTTTATCTTAAACTAGCTTTTGCCAGCGGCTTCGCCCGCGTGTAAATGTCGATTTTCCATACAAACTTTCATCCCCTATTTAACTCCCTTAGGGGTTGAATTTCGAAAAATCCTTCCTTATTCCTTGTCTACATTATAAAGGGAACCTCTGTGCAAAATTTCAGCTTTCTAGGTCCAAGGGTTTGGGCTGGGCGTTGATGAGTCAGTCAGTCAATCAGTCAGTCAGTCAGTCAGGACTTCTCTTTTTATTTATAGATATATATATATTTAGTGTAGAACCTCGTTGGTTAGTAGTTTTGTAAGAGTCTACTGAGCGTTGAGACCGATCCGAATGATCATTATCATTCTTCTGCCCTTGTCCCAATCTATTTGGGGTCAGCATAACCCGTGAACCCATTAGGGGTGTTCACTGATTTCTGACTATACCAATAGAAAATGAAAACCATCAGTTACCTACATACGATATAGTTTACTAGTTCATAAGCAAATAAATAAATTAATTAATTCAATAATGGGGAACAAAAACATACCAGAATACTAAAATTTATGGTGAATTCATAACCGATAGGTTTCGGAACTCATCATTTTATTGAAGTGGCAAGAACAAGCAGCTTAGGAGATGAAAAACAAGAAAAATAAAGTCTTACAAACTACCAGGAGGCCAGAATGGTGAAGCAGTAGAATCATCAGTAATACTGTTTGGTATTAGAAACATTAAGTTTATAGATTTGATAATGAAATTCCTATAAACAATATACAATACCTCCTTCATGCTTCTGGGCTCCTGGGTAATGGGTCAACCCACAGCGCCACTTTTAGACTTCTTCTCTGTACAGCTCATATCTTATTTTATTCATTCGCGTAAATGCAAGAAGCGAATCAAATAAAATAATAAGAATATTATATAATACGAGTCATTCCCCGTCGTAACTATTAAGTAATATTATGAAGCAATCCGTCAAATTGTAGTCATTACGTACGAGCCAACAATAAAAGGAATGAAGTCAGCCTATGTACAGGGTGTGGGTAATTTAAGTGATTACTTTGCTTGTCATTCCTTTTGTGGGAAACTTCTCTTTTCTTGCTTGAGACCAGTCAATGGGGCGACCCATAGGATGAGTGGTCGCAAGCGCGACTGTTGAGCGTAAGATTAGATTCCCGGGTTAGGGCAAAGTGATATTGGTTTATTCAGTCATAAATTTCTAGCAGCTATTGAATCTTGATTTATACCCGGTTAATGGCAATAGGTTCGCCCCCTATTAAATGAGACTTGATCATAACTGGCGTAGTATGGGTGGCCGTGTACTACATATTAAGTAGGTAAACCATTGCATAACCGTTTCGGAATTACAGGTGTGATGTGATGTTATTAACAGAACTAATTTGTATTCTGAAAATACTGAAGTCTTGAAAAAGCTTTTCATCTAACCACATTGTTGGGGTCGGCTTCCAGTCTAACCGGTTGCAGCTGCATATCAGTATTTTACATTGAGCAAATGGAGACGGTTCTACGATTAAAAAAAAAACATACCAATCGAGAGAGATTTGGGAACCTCCTAATTTTTGGGAAGTCGGTTAAAAATAAAAACGAGTCAGTTGCAGCCACACCCTGTATTGGCCAGTGAGCACGAAACGTACTAATAAGTCATCAATTGTTACCTCGCGTGTCTCGGAGTTTGTAGAAAAAAATATAAATCACTACCAACACTGAACTGTTTTTATACGTCTGACCAGGTAGGGCTGTCAATCTTTGCCGTTTTTATTCATACTAATATTATAAAGAAGTAAAACAAAGGACCATGGGGAATTTTATATGGGCCCCTCCGTCCAACAGTCATTGGATGTATATCAATATGATTTAACTAATTAAGAATCCAGAGAAATAGTTATTATCTTTCTCAATTGCAAAATCAATGGGATTTTTTGAATAACAAAAATTAGATTAGGTTTGGTTCTTCGGGCTGTGGACAAACGCGGAATACAAAGGGCTAAAAAGAAACATGGGTTGGTTTTAGCCAGTACAACTCTGACTCTCCCTTCCACTTCACCCAGAGCCCCCTCCCGCTCATTCGATGATATGCCATTCGCAAAAAAAGGTTCTTTAGTTTATAAGTTTGTATAGCCCCCCGTAAGCTGCAGAACTAAATTAGACAATTAAAAAAAAAACAGTTCACAAACGCTGCAACCCTAGAATTTCATATGCATGTTTTCAGACTCTCATAATTCACCATAGCCGATATAATGCAATTTTGTTCCAAAAAACTGAAGTCAAGAAACTTCAGTATTATGCATATTTTATGGTCTAAAAAACTGGTCAGTAACAAGTGCAACCCAGCGTTTATTTCGATTAGACCATTACTGGCACTTTTGCATGTCAAAAAACCAAGACAGCCACGGAATAATAACTTGTGAAATTGTATAAATCCTCCACGGACACACTTTTATATCAAAATATTGTTACAAGGACACTGCCCTGCAGGGTACCCTGAATAAACATTCGCTATTATTTTATATATTAACCATTTATTTCGGACAGAATCCATACCTATAAGTGTTAGTAACAATTTTCTTACGATCTATGTTAAAAAAATATATATTTTGAAAAGAGGCTTTGCTATTACTGCAAATATCTATATTTAACTAGCTGATGCCCGCGGCATCGCCCGCGTGGATACTGTAAAAACAATCCTTGATGCGGATTATATATCATTCTAAAATTTCAGCTCGATCAGTGCAGAACTTTTTGAGTTTTTGAAGCGTACACAAACCAACATAACATTTTTACATATATAGATTAGCATGAGGTCCTGGGCTCAATTATAATGTAATAATAATAATAATCATTTATTTATTTAGACAACTAAGATCCATTGGGTTAGTAACAATATTCTTAAAACCTATATTAGTACTTAACTAACGATGCTTGAGTTAGTAACAATATTCTTAACCTATGTTAGTACTTAACTAAAAACAAAAACAGAGTGCAGGTGACTAATGACGTCACCAGCATGATTACCAGGTCGGCCAAAGCGTTATTGGGTTTTTCCATCGGAATTGTGTCAGTGGCCGCGGAGTCTGGATTGTGACCGGCCTGGCAATAATAAGCTCGCCCCCTATTACATGGGACTTAAACATAATGGCCCGCTGGATGAGAGACGCACGGGACCGGTCAATGTGGCGACACCAAGGGGAGGCCTATGTCCAGCAGTGGAGTCTTGTGGCTGAAATGATGATGATGATGAACATAATTGGCGAAATGTGGGTGTACTGTTAGGAACACCTCTGTCTAACCTTACGGGGATTACAGGCGTGATAAGGTTTTATGTTATCTACTAGCCGCGACCCGCGGCTTCGCCCGTGCCCGTGTGGAAGTCGTTTATTGCTACAAATATCATTATATTTTAGCCAATGTATACAAAAACTTGACAAGCTGTTTACTAAAATATCCTCGAGAACCGCCCTATCTATTGGTTAAAATAACATAGTAGTTTTTGAGTTTATCGCGAACAGACATACAGAATGTCACGATGGAGGACTTTGTTTTATAATATGTAGTGATAGTGATACGTTTTCCTTTACTTCTAACAGATTATTCATTTTTGCCAACCCTACCAATCTGTCGCATTCGATTGTCAAGGTGATCGCACAAAGCTCGTCCACTCCCATACACTACAGATTACTGCTATATACATTATACACACTTATATTATGTACATTAAGTAGATATATAATGTACAGATATGTGTGGGAGTAGACTGGTATAGGCAGCTAGACAATAGAGGAAGTAAATCACACATTTCATGGCTAAAGTTACTAATAAGATTGTGATAATTATGAGAATAATCGTAGGCTTATTTAATTTTATATCCGTATGCTATTATACTAGACTAGCTGACGCCGGTCAAATTAACAAGAACCCCTCTATCTACTAGTGAAAACAGCATGAAAATCTGTGCAGTAGCTTTTGAGTTTATCGAATTATCGCAAACCGACAGACACAGCGGAGGACTTTGTTTTAAAATAGGTATGTAGTGATAATGGCACACGTCTTTTTTACCCTTAGAGGTTACAGGTGTGTATGTTATTTCAGATGATAAATTTTGCGTTCTATTTCTGCAGAATAAATAATTACTCTTTATCAACTTTTTCTTTTTATCTATAATATGTATGTATTTAGAAATCTATAAGTATGTTTATCAGTTGTCTAGTACCCATAACACAAGCTCTGCTTAGCTTGGGACTAGATGGCGTTGTGTGATAGTTGTGGAATATTATTATGATTATTATTACTTTTATGGCAAAGCAACAGACAATTTAGTATCACAGTCATAAAACATTATAACATTCTTACCCACGTCCCCTGAGCATAGCCCATAGCCCCATAAAGCACGGAATGTTCCTAGGTCGTCCCATGGTCAAGGTTTCTAGATAAAAACCCGCACCTAGTAGACACGTATCACTAAATCTGTCTGTATGTCTTTGTGGCATGCAATCTGGTGGATCTAGGTCATTCAATGTCGAACGGTTTTTTTTTTCATAGCGTTCGTGTTTAGAGTATGGGTCAATAAACTTCTCTGGAATATAAGTACGTTGCTATGTATTTTACGATACAAAATAGAACCTAAATATCTAGGTGCTAGAGCAAGAATGGCAGCAGGGTAAAAGGCGTATCATCGCTCCATCTCAAACAAATTGCCAGTGTGTAGCCCCTCTGCAGGATATGCGGCTCGTCCTATTCTGCCCATCAACAACTACTTGCACCTTTCAAGATTTAAATGAAGTAAATGTTAGACGTGTACATGGCTACATACTGGTCTTACTCAATTTGTGATCATCGACAAATAATGAAGAAGAAGTAGGGAGTGTGTGTCAAAGTATGATCCACAACCACATCCTATTCTGACCTCTGTGCAAAGGTGCTGTCATAGACTAACCCATAAAAAGGGTGGGAAGTGCCAAAGTCACCAAAAAGAAGAAGGAGAGTAGTTAACATAACTAACAGCATTTATGCAGCTGGATACTGTGCTAGCCATATTTGTCGTAATTGTAGATGACCTTCAGGTCCAGGGCGAGGAACTAAGGATATTCGGTATTAATGAATGGGCACAAATCAACCATGGTAGTGATCTGAAGGGCTGTTTTTATCTAGCAACGAGCTCCACATAACGTATCCGTAATTCTTTATATTTCGATATCTTACTTATTTACGAAGCACCCTACCCACTTTGAAACTAAGCAAGCTACACGCCCCTCAGTAAAACAAACCACTCTGATAATAAGTTAATCAACTAATCTAAAGCTAATATTTGCTGCTGACACAGCCACTAAGTGATCCTTATCATAAATAGGGCAACGCCTTAAGCTTAGTTCACACTTAGAGACAGTAAAATTAAATACATTGATTGATAATGGTTAATGCCTAAGCAGGGGAAAGATACGGGCCCGCCCGAAAGAACTAAGTAACTTGGAAATGAACCGAAAATAGAGCAGCGGTGGCCCAGTGGTGGCGGCCCCGACTTACGAACAGTAGGTCGAGGGTTCGAACCCAGGTAGGCACATTACTTTGTGTAATTTATTTCATTAATTACCGCTGCTCTCAAAACGGTGAAACCGGCATGTCTTAGAACCAAAAATTCGAAGACAATATGTAACATCTACCAATCCGCACTGGACCCGCGTGGTAGATTATAGCCCATTCCCTCTCAAAGAGAGGAGGCCTGTGTCCCAGCAGTGGGAACATTAATAAGCTGATGATGAACCGAAAATACACCCGCGGGGTTTTGATAACTGCAGTCCAATCGTATTGACATTCTGTTTTTAGTGAGGTACTCTAGTTCGGGTGCCTTACTAAATCGATGTCCGTAAGTTGAACAGACTAGGAAAAGCCGCTATCATAGGCCAAAACTACGGGTTTCGTGCCTAGACCACCTGGTGCCAGAGTTTATATGCCGCCCCCATGGGCATCGGACTTGGCTATGTAATCATCATCTGTTTAGCCTTTTCCCAACTATATTGGGGTCGGCTTCCAGTCTAACCGGATGCAGTTAAATACTAGTATTTTACATGGAGCGACTGCCTATCTGACCTCCACAACCCAGTTAATACTAGGTAATACGATACCCTTTGGTAAGACTGGATGTCAGAATTTCAGGTCACTGAGTACCTGTAACGACTGCCAAAGATTTATTTATTTATTTATTTGCCACTACCTCAGACCAAGAAAAAAAGAAAGACGGCGCGCCGCGAACACCAACAGTGAAGCCACAAAACCACACGCCTATAGCAAGTAAACATACAAGCTCACGCACACACCTACACTAAAACCACACGCATTTCTCCTAGAACGTCACGACTTCACGAGACATTGTCTACACACATAGATAAAAAGTTGGCTTCACTTTTGATGTTCGTGGCGCGTCGTCTTCCTTTTTTTTACCCACGACGGAACGGAGACGGTATATGCGTTTGGGGTGAGAGGTTGTTTGTTTGTGTGTTTGTTTGTTTGTTTGTTTGTGTGTTTGTGCAAATACATGTTGCCATTTTTCTCCAAAACTACTTGTCCGATTTTGATGCAGTTTTCAGTTATGGGTTAGGGTTTGATTGGTGCATGTTCTTAGATAGGTGTTACAGTGACAACTCACCAGGGGGCGCTGCAGCAAACATTTTTTGTGCAAATCAAAGTTGCCATTTTTCTCCAAAACTACAAGTCCGATTTTCATTCAGTTTTCAGTTATGGGTTTAGGTTTGATTGGTGCATGTTCTTAGATAAAAAAATAAAAATAAAAGTAAAAAGTTTAAAATAAAAAGCAAAATTAAAAATTTTGAAAAAACCCACGACTGTTAAAAATTAATTAAAAAAAGGATAAAATAATATAAAACACCCGTCTTAAAAAACCCAAGAATGTCCGTCGGGAGCTGAACATTGCAAAACTAGTTCATTTAATGGCAGCCCCCGACGGACATTCTTGGGTTTTTTAAGACGGGTGTTTTATATTATTTTATCCTTTTTTTAATTAATTTTTAATGTTGGTCTGAGGCCACTACTTATAGCAACATCACAGACAATACATCCAATACGATGCTATAAGACACAATACTAATTAAAAATGTAAAATTAAATAATTAAATATTATTTAAGATCTTATGGCAGCCGGGACCAACAGCTTAACGTGCTTTCTGAGGCACGGAGGAATCTCGGTATGTCGGGCGGTCACCCATCCACAGACCGACCTAGGCAAGCACTGCAGCTTTACCTAAAGATCGACCTAGTGGCCGTACTTATTAAGCCACAAGCTCCTCCCAGCACGGACTTGGCTTTATATGCCGTCGAAATCTTATCCCTCCTCAGACATACTGGTTTCATCACGATTCACGATGTTCTCCTTCATCGAAGTAAGGGATAATACAATTCACACATAGATCCGAAACATCAGAGGTGCGTGTCTTGGTTCGAACTCGAGAACTATTATTATTATTATTTTTTAAGGGCCACTCGCAGTTCATCTCTCAGAGAGGATTGTAAGAGAGAAGTCGAGATAAAATGTTTTTAGTATGCATAAGGCCTTATATCGTTTTGTTCTTTTATCTAAATTAAACAATCAAGTTCGTAAAACCAGTCATTTTACTCGATTCTTGATTGTTTTAAAGATTACTAAGAACACTAAGCTATCTGGGTTGTAAACCTACCTACTAAAAATTTCAGTTAAATGCCTATCTATATATACCTACCTTAGTTTAATAACAGGAGATACATAATACAGTGAAACTTGGTTAAGTGGGACCTGGATAAGTGAGAAACCTCTATAACCAGGGCCTGATTTACCCACAGGCTAATAAGGCTAGAGCCTAGGGCGCAAGGACCTAGGGGGCGGCGTTTGGGAAAATACGTGTATTAAAAAATTAAATGAGCGCGTGGGCGCCGCAGCCCCGCACCCCAACATTTTACTCTTTGATCCCAACCCCGCGCCCGGCCGCGCCACGCGCGCGCCTCTCTCATTTCACAACAAGTTTAAACCGGTTTTTTTCGCTATTTGTTATTTCTTTCTGTCATTTCATTTGACACGTATGAGAGGTAGGACAGGTGGATTGAGTGAGAAAAAGAGCGGAACGGAGACGGTATATGCGTTTGGGGTGAGAGGTTGTTTGTTTGTGTGTTTGTTTGTTTGTTTGTTTGTGTGTTTGTGCAAATACATGTTGCCATTTTTCTCCAAAACTACTTGTCCGATTTTGATGCAGTTTTCAGTTATGGGTTAGGGTTTGATTGGTGCATGTTCTTAGATAGGTGTTACAGTGACAACTCACCAGGGGGCGCTGCAGCAAACATTTTTTGTGCAAATCAAAGTTGCCATTTTTCTCCAAAACTACAAGTCCGATTTTCATTCAGTTTTCAGTTATGGGTTTAGGTTTGATTGGTGCATGTTCTTAGATAAAAAAATAAAAATAAAAGTAAAAAGTTTAAAATAAAAAGCAAAATTAAAAATTTTGAAAAAACCCACGACTGTTAAAAATTAATTAAAAAAAGGATAAAATAATATAAAACACCCGTCTTAAAAAACCCAAGAATGTCCGTCGGGAGCTGAACATTGCAAAACTAGTTCATTTAATGGCAGCCCCCGACGGACATTCTTGGGTTTTTTAAGACGGGTGTTTTATATTATTTTATCCTTTTTTTAATTAATTTTTAATGTTGGTCTGAGGCCACTACTTATAGCAACATCACAGACAATACATCCAATACGATGCTATAAGACACAATACTAATTAAAAATGTAAAATTAAATAATTAAATATTATTTAAGATCTTATGGCAGCCGGGACCAACAGCTTAACGTGCTTTCCGAGGCACGGAGGAATCTCGGTATGTCGGGCGGTCACCCATCCACAGACCGACCTAGGCAAGCACTGCAGCTTTACCTAAAGATCGACCTAGTGGCCGTACTTATTAAGCCACAAGCTCCTCCCAGCACGGACTTGGCTTTATATGCCGTCGAAATCTTATCCCTCCTCAGACATACTGGTTTCATCACGATTCACGATGTTCTCCTTCATCGAAGTAAGGGATAATACAATTCACACATAGATCCGAAACATCAGAGGTGCGTGTCTTGGTTCGAACTCGAGAACTATTATTATTATTATTTTTTAAGGGCCACTCGCAGTTCATCTCTCAGAGAGGATTGTAAGAGAGAAGTCGAGATAAAATGTTTTTAGTATGCATAAGGCCTTATATCGTTTTGTTCTTTTATCTAAATTAAACAATCAAGTTCGTAAAACCAGTCATTTTACTCGATTCTTGATTGTTTTAAAGATTACTAAGAACACTAAGCTATCTGGGTTGTAAACCTACCTACTAAAAATTTCAGTTAAATGCCTATCTATATATACCTACCTTAGTTTAATAACAGGAGATACATAATACAGTGAAACTTGGTTAAGTGGGACCTGGATAAGTGAGAAACCTCTATAACCAGGGCCTGATTTACCCACAGGCTAATAAGGCTAGAGCCTAGGGCGCAAGGACCTAGGGGGCGGCGTTTGGGAAAATACGTGTATTAAAAAATTAAATGAGCGCGTGGGCGCCGCAGCCCCGCACCCCAACATTTTACTCTTTGATCCCAACCCCGCGCCCGGCCGCGCCACGCGCGCGCCTCTCTCATTTCACAACAAGTTTAAACCGGTTTTTTTCGCTATTTGTTATTTCTTTCTGTCATTTCATTTGACACGTATGAGAGGTAGGACAGGTGGATTGAGTGAGAAAAAGAGCGGTCTCGGTGAAGGCAAAGCCTGGGTCCTGGCCTCAGAGGCTCTTGGGCCCCGACTGGAGGGGTTATTAAGCGCGTGCTTGGAAAGAGGCCAGTTCCCGATTCGTTGAAAGACGGGGAAGCTGGTCCACATTCAGAAGTCGGGGCGCCCTGCGGACTCGCTGTCCGCATACCAGCCCATTGTGCTACTCGACGAGGAGGGGGCAAGCTCTTAGAAAGAGTAATTAAAAACCGCCTCGCCGAGCACCTTGAGGGAATGGGTCCGGATTTTGCGGAACACCAGTTTGGTTTTCGCAAGAGGCACTCGACAGTGGGTGTCATCATGCGCGTGAGAGCCCTCACCAGGGGGTTGCGGGCTCTCGGGGCGGTGTGGTCTTGGCGGTGTCTCTCGACATCGCCAACGCCTTCAACACCATGCATTAGGGAGGCATCACCGGGTGCCGGCCTACCTTCGTCGTGTAGTCGGGGACTATTTGACAGACAGGGCTGTCATCTATCCTGGTCAAGACGGACAATGGAACCGGTAAGAGATGTCGTGCGG
Organism: Diarsia mendica; assembly: GCA_949316265.1. Lineage (NCBI taxonomy): Eukaryota > Metazoa > Arthropoda > Insecta > Lepidoptera > Noctuidae > Diarsia > Diarsia mendica. Next base: position 903,023 of record OX438910.1, read on the forward strand.
TGTTCCGCAGGGATCGGTTCTGGGGCCGCCCCTGTGGAACATCGGTTACGACTGCGTGCTGCACTCCGACCTCCCTAGCGGCGTCACTGGCGTCAGCGTAGTTTGCTACGCTGATGATACGCTTGAGTTGGCACAGGGGGGTCGCATGAGGCGGCGGCCGACAATATGACACGCGGGGTTCGTGGAGAGGGCGACAGACCGTGTCGACGGCGCGTTCGTATTCCACGCGCGCCTCAAAGAATTATATCAGCAACATGGAAGGGGCCCGCAAGGGCCGTTGGGGCTGCCGGTTGTTCGCAAGAGATACCGCGGCCTCGACATAAAGGGCTAAGAAGGAACATGGGTGGTTTTTAGTCAATAGAAGTTTGACACTCCCTTCGCTCTGCCCAAGAGCGGGAGGGGTTATTTGATGATTTCCCACCCGACAAAAAAAAAAATTCGTAAGCTCTCTTCTGTACTTGTAATTTAATTAGTTGCACCTGTATGAAAAGGTAGGACAGGTCGAGGTCAGGCTGGGGGCGCGTATTCATAGTTAGCCTAGGGCGGTCAGAACTCTAAATCAGGCCCTGTCTATAACTGGAACTCATGCTGAGGTCCCATGAGACAGATTTGGATATCTGAGACACTGGGTAAGTGCATGGAATATCTCTATAAGTGAGACGAATTTTCAGGTCCCTTGAAGTCTCACTTAACCAGGTTTCACTGTAATATAATAGGTACTCACTGCACTCCCCAAAGTTGTGTAGGTATGATAATGATGATGATTTATCTCCTGAAACTTTTGATATTACAGGAAATGATAAATCCAGTACTGAAATACCCAGAAATCAATGCAAGTACGTCATAAAATTATCGGTTCGTCATTAGTTCAAAGTCCTGACCCAGTTACACCGATCGATAGCGACTGCATATTATAACTAAGTTAATTTTACAACTCCGTCACGACCTTAGGCGACGTGTCTTTCGACACGATTTGCGACAAGACTTGCTACCCAACTTGTAACCCGACTTGCAGCGTAACTTGTTGTGACGCGGAATGCGACTGGACTTATGACCCCAACTGGCGAGTATAACGACGCGACTTGCGATGTGATTACCATCACGACCTGTGATGCCGCGTGAGACGCGACTTGTGCGATACACGCGTTCTTTAATCAGCTCAGTCTACCACATAATTATTGCTATACATGTGCATAACAATCACAAAAGCTGCCCCAACACCCTGTCCTCCGTCTTCCACACCTAGTCTGACCCTGGCCCAGCCACGTTTTTAGCTAGGACGCATCCTACGCTATGCTTGCAGACACACGTAAGCCTCACTTTTTTCTTGAGTGCCACAATGAGTCGTGGTGTGCTAAACTTCTTTCATTAATTTTGTCCGCAGTAGCTCTTGTAACAGGCATGTCGCTTGAACGCGTAGCTCGTGGCCGAGCGGTAACTGAGCGGTCAAGTTCCATAAACATTTGTTTAACTAACAGGTTGGCGGTCTCTTTTGATGCTAGGTGTGTTTAACTGTGTTAAGTACAGTTCGATTAGGAATAGGTCATGTTGATTCTGCCCGATAGCAGCACAATATCATTTATTGGACTGTTTACCCTTAACGGTTTCATAGAGTCGAAGTCAGAGGCCCATGCATGGGTGACATAAAAACTCTGACACCTCACACCAGGTTAGACACTAACCAAAAAAAAAATAAGAAAAGAAAAAAAAAATAAGATTAAATAATAATAAAAAAATAATAAGAAAAAATAAAATAAGACACTAACCATATTATGCTAAGGACGAAGAATCGAAGAGGCTAGGAAATGAATGTACGGTCAGCAACAGAATAGGGGATCGGACAAAAAAAAACTAATTAGTCCGTCAGATAATTTCCAAAAATTATTGGACACGTATTTTTTCTTTTTTCACGTAAACTTAAAATGAAGACGATACAGTGCTTCGAAAACTCGTGTGACGTCATTTATGATAGTACATTTTGACGACACAAGTGACGTTTCAAGCCCCACTCCAAGATCTTTGACGCGTTTTATCTTCGTCATTTTTTATTGATTTGATAAAACAAAAAACACGTATTCAATATTTTTCGATAATCTAACTTACGGACTAAACAGAATCATATTATTTTGACCCAGTCCGATCCCCTATTAGCTTAACATCCCGTCGGGGCAGCGGGTTGTTCGAAAGAGATACCGCAGCCTCGGCACAAGTGCTAAGAAGGAACATGGGTGTTTTTTAGTCAGTAGAAGTCTGACACACCCTACCGCTCTGCCCAGAGTGTGAGGAGTCATTTGGTGATTTCTCACCAACCAAAAAAATAATTGCTTAACATTCTTGAAAGAATGGTGGCAAACGCTCGAACAAAGAATAGTGGCAAACGCTCGAACAAATTTTTGTTGACATTGTTTTTTTGCGTCAGCCTATGGAAAAAATATATTTGTATAGAGTTTGAATTCCTGAACAGTTTTGTCTTCAGTTATATTTTTATAGGTACGCCAGAATTAAAGATATTCCTGTTTAAAGTTTTAGAGGTTATGTTGTATTAACAATGGACTAATCGAAAAAGAACTATAGAAATACAAAATAAACTACGGACGTTTTCAGAATGTTAAAGCCCGGTGTCGGTCGCAAGCTGAGCGGACCCATTAATGACTTCTTTTACCTACCTCGCAATAGAAAACTGCTTACGTGTGTGTTTCCACAAACACCAACGAAACACCAACAAAGAGTCGAGCGGAAACGAGTAAAAATGAGCTTGATAAATTTGCTCTGCTACGCCAGAATTAAAGATATGTACAAACAACGAACTAATCACCCTACTTACCCTTTAAATATAGATAGAAATGCATTTACGCATTATAAACTACGGACTACCGTATTCAGAATACTAAGACCAACCGATGCAAGATACCGCGGCCTCGACATAAAGGGCTAAGAAGGAACATGGGTGGTTTTTAGTCAGTAGAAGTCTGACACTCCTTTTTGCTGTCCAAGAGCGGGAGGGGTTATTTGTTGATTTCCCAACCACCCCAAAAAAAAAAAGGTTTACCTGCCCGTACCATTTTAGTAGATACAGAAAAACACGTTTAACACAATTTATTTATTTAGAATAGGTATACACCAATAGTATGCACATTTCCCAATCATTCATGACAATATGCAGGCTAGGGATGTTAAGGTATCAATTGCATAACTCTCCTGTACAATAAAGCTATATCATCGTAAAGTTATAGAAATAAAATGTGTAATAGAAAACTAAACATCTTTGCTATTCGTCTATGACTATAATTGGCTAACTCCACAACTTGTGTTGGCTCAGGTTGGGTTGATGCATCAACATCAGGCTGGATTACATTTTCTTGCGGTTGCACATCGTCAGTTGTGTCTAGCTGAGGACTACTTTCATCTTGACTATTCATACGTAGGACTTCTCTTCTTGTGCGTAACCAGCACGCATGGACACGTTGTATAATGCTTGTAGGCCTTACACGGCTACCCATCGTGATATTCAATTCGATGTACACACAATAAAGTCCAAAGTAAAGAGGCTGAATCGGAATCCAGTCATCCTTAGGCAAGTCACACAGGGAACAGTAAGTATCAGAGTTCATAAGCAGAACTAGTCGATGAATTAGAAAATCACGGAGAATCTTTGGAAAATAATATAATGAGATGCTCGTGCAGACTATGACAAGCTGTCAGTTCAGTACAGTTGACAATTGAAATGTCTTTTAACTTACAAAGGTTTATTACATGCCAATATTAAAAGCATAGCTAAGTCAAAAGTTGTAAAGTCAAGTCAGATAGAAAATAGTACATTATGGTACAAGTGTGTAACGTTGGTGATTACCGCTGAGGCGCCATTGAGACCCGAGCCGTCAGGTGAGGGTCTTAAGAAAGCCGAGGACGGTAATCATCAATACACACGTGTATCATACGACGTTTTTCAACACACTTGTGAAGAAAATAATACTAAAAAATCATCTTCAACAGTTAAAACAACTTCTGTTTTTTTTTTCACAATAGCGGGAAAAAATAATGCGCGCGCATCTACAGTTCTACCAACTTCAACAGTTAAACCAAGTTCTGTTTTTTTTTTCACAATATCGGGAAAAATTAATGCGCGCGCATCTACAGTTCTACCAAGTTATCTATGCAGGCGGGAAAACACGGAACTAAAAGAAATTTACTAAGTTTGACGTAGCGATGCATTTTTTCTTGACCAGTGGCGCCACTACTGTAACAATGACGATCGGCCATAGACTAAAAGACTTTTCGCGGATAGAGTTTTAGCCACGGACAAAATGGGGATTTTTTTTTCTTTATTACAGAGAAAACAAAAGTTTTATTATTTGAGTGAAAGATTCATTTATTAAAAACGTATAAGTTGAAATTATCTATTTAAATTCAAAGTTGCATGAAATGGGAAAGCACTAGGATACTTAGACTACATTAATTTATTTTTGCTATTGAACACGATCTTTTTTGTATCGAAACTTTTTTAAGAACATAGCAACTCAACCAATAAAATTAAAAAAAAAACCTATAACTCACTAGTGAATAATAGCAATGAAAAAGTCACAGTTTGATTATAGGTGTCATTACGTGCCTAATTGTGGTGAAATTATAGTCACTTTATGAGCAAGTGTGTTGAAAAATAAATTAAGCTATGATTATTTATTATCACCTGTAATCTAGTCAATTGAGCTCATAATTATGATGTTTTTTTTTTCCAGCGATTGATAGGCCTTAAGCTTGATTTGATAAAACTAAGTAAATTATTTCGTCGGTATCTATCACGCACGGTGACTTAAGTAGACGCTTATTAATTCCATCAGCTATAATATAGCCACTGTTCTTTAATTATTTGATGTAAAGCTGTAGTAGTTCCGTGAATCATAAAATTTTAACCAAAATTTGTATAAAACGACACCCATCCTAAACTTGACCGCGCCAGGTTTCTTAACTTCCCAATAGGATCAATCAATTTACGCAATACCACCAAAACAGTACAAAACAAACACAAATATTTGTTTAAACACTGACTTGATATCACAATATAAGGTTACTTCCGAAATAATATTGATTGTTTACAATGTAAACTTTTAAATATTTACACCGGGTGTGTAAATGTTTAGCCTTATGTGTTTACTGTGCAAAATATCGGGTTTCTTTGTCTTAGTTGTTGTTTATTTACGAGTATTTAATAAATATACATACCTACATGTAAATGTGGGTTATACTTGACTCGGATGTTTCAGAACGAAATGTCCAGTGTAACTTCAGCTTCCCCATAATCATTTGCCTAGCCTTTTTCCAACTATGTTGGGACCAGCTTCCAGTCTAACCGGATGCAGCTGAATACCAGTATTTTACAGCCTATCTGACCTCCACAACCCCTTTAATACTGGGTAATAAGAATAATAACCCCTTTGGTAACTTCAGGTTCCCCTATCTGATTTTTGGGTCCAAAAAGGGCAAGGCTTAGGGCAAGATTGAGGTCAAGAGTAAGCCCATATTAAATTAAAAAAAAACGGAACTGTCGTTTCATCTAAAATACCGATAGCCAGCTACATCTGGTTAAACTAGATGTCGACTCCAACATAGTTGAGAAAAGGCTAGGCTTAACAAGAAGCGAGTACCTATCTGACCTCCACAACCCAAGAAAAACAATATAATCAACAGATCCAAAGTAAAATAGTTCATGGCAGCTAAGATAATATCACCAGTATCTACTAACTCAATTTACATTTATCAAAATCAAACAACTAAATTCGGATCACCTAATTGACATCTATTACATAGTTCCGTACAAACAAACACATACCTACTGACCTTGTGTATGCAGGTATGCAAGCCTACATGTATAATATGTATATAATTACATAAGAATATATGATTGTTTGCATAGCTTATAGCAAGTAGACGATAATTGACTTGGATTTACTGTGCAGTTGTGTGGCAGAAAATCAAGTAATAAGTAATAAGGTTTCTTGATGTAAACGAAACGATTTAACAATTTACTGATTTTGAAGAGTATCCCTAGAGTTTCTTGGCCGTTCTTTTCCAAAGAAATCTACGCTTTGGAATGGGTGGAACTACTGTAGTTTCGCAGTTTATATGCCTTTTTTTGGAGGGTGGGAAATCATCAAATGACAGTCCCGCTCCGGACAGAGCGGTAGGGAGTGTCAGACTTCTACTGACTAAAAACCACAACATGTTCCTTCTTAGCCTTCAGCCTCGATGGGTACTTAATGTGCCTTACAAGTAAATTTATTTTACCTCTTTTAACGTTACTGTAGTCAGATTAACTTTGTAAAAGTAAAACTATATCAATAGGAACTCATAAAATATCGCCCCACCAAACATCTTTGCGTGTCGACAAATCGACCAAACGAAATCATTGACTTCTTTATGACATCTAAGCATGCCAACCTCAATATAACGGTTTCCTCTTCATTATGAAAAGAATATGAAATAAAAACATTATTACCAGCCTTTTATTGTACCAGCATTTTCAGAAAACGACCTGCTCGTGTCTAAATACTAACAACGGTTCAAGTCAATCTTTAGGTAAAGCTGCACTTGCTTACAGACCTTGCTTGCATACCGAGTTTCCTCCGTACCAAAGAATGCACGTCAAGCTGTTGGTCCTGCTGTCATTTATAGATCTTTCACGGTCGTTATAGGTAGCCAGTAGGCTTAAAGTCTGAGAACCAGTGTTACCAAAGGGTAACGTATAACTCAGTATTAATTACCCATGGGTTAAACCTCAGTAAGGGTTGAACCTCATCTAGCAGAACATGAGCAGAACGGAATCGTACTTTTCCACGTTACTATCCTTTTCTGTCGCTCAGAACCGCCAGAAAGCGGGAATGCTTTTATGCACGCCACCCCCCCCCCCCCCCTTCCCACCCTCTTCTCTTTGAAGGCTTCCCTTTGAAAATCACTTCAAAGTCACGTCATATAATAAACTATTGACAGGTCAACATGGCTAGATTAAGTTCTTAATTGCCTGGGAACACAGCCTGGGAATTTCTTTTACGTTTGTCTGGACGGAGCTTAGACTACGTGAATGAACTGTGGCCAAAGGTCTTTATTAGCTAGACTTTTATTACACTTCGGTACCTACACAGGTGGAGCGGAATGAGGAAATTCGCCGAAGAACAAGGATCACCAACATAGCTCTCAGAATACAAGTTGAAGAAGCAATGGACAGGTAAATAATATCGATGAGGAAGAAATTATTTCTCCATACGTACCATTTTTCTGAAATAAAAGTCCCCTATATATGAGACCTTATAACTTCAGCTATCTATCAGTAAAATCAATCCAAAAAACAGAGCGACATACGGAAATATGAAAAAATAGTTTTATTATAAATTCGTTATAAGTACAATACTTACTTTCATATAAATTCAGTAAAAATCAGACATTATTTATCACTACATAGTATATGTATAAAACAAAGTCGCTTTTTGCTGTCTGTCCCTAGTATGCTTAGATCTTCAAAACTTTTCAACGGATTTTGATGCGGGATTTTTTAATAGATAGAGTGATTCTAGAATCTAGAGGAAGGTTTTAGTATCTTTTGTTTACCCGTGCGTAGCCGAGGTGGGTCACTAGTATAATAATATTACAAAAAGACACTTCAATATTACTTATTTGTAGGTACTTATAGGTAACGATAATAAAAGAATTGAAGACAAGCGCGCGTCCGTCCGCCGCTTCTCCTCAATCCTTATGTCTGCCGTAACACGGTTAGTTAGACAGAATCGGTACCTAAGTCACATATCAGGGGTTCTAAAATGGCTAATTTAGCAGATCATAATATGAATTGCGTTAAAAAGCGTAAAATGGACCTTTCAGTAATTCTGCGTCTGTGACCATTTTACGAATTTTCTCTATCTGATCTACTTTCCTAAATGGTCATAGACGCACCTACTATCCTAACCGACCTATTTGACCTTGACAGCTCAAGTATTACTGGGTAATACGACAGGTGGTCAGGCTTTCGTGCTACTGACTGCCTGTGTAACGACTGTCAAAAATCTACAAATTACAGCCTCGACAACGGCTTAATCCTACTTTCCGAGGCACGGAAAAAACTTGCTATACTTGTGTGTCACTGGTCACCCATCCACCGACCAACCTAGGCAAGCATGAAGATTGATCCGAGCGGCTGTTACTATTTAACTACGATCCTATCGATTGAATAATTTAATTAGGAATATTAATAACCTATCGACATAATAATTCTGTTTCTATATTACTAGTGGCATCTAATACATTCAGCTAATAGAATAATAGTCGGTCACCGCCTATAATAAATTGTTATATAAAGACTTCCGCCCACTGCCTAGTAACATGTGGTCTGATTGTTTACGTTTGTTTTTGTCATTAAAATATTTATGGTTTGTTATTGTTTCTTAAAGGAAGGACTCCGATAAACTTAATATTCTTACCTACAACGTCCGTACACTAATGAGAGATGAGCGTCTTATAGAACTAAATAACGCTTTGAAAGACATAAAGTGGGACATAATAGGACTTGCAGAAGTGAGGCGACTGGGTGAAACCACTGAAGAAACAAACGATGCTGTGTTCTTCCACTTTGGAGAAACCCAAGGACTTCACGGTGTTGGATTTCTGGTTGCTAAGAAGTGGAAGGACAACATCATTGAGTTTCGCGGATATTCTGAACGCATAGCTGTTCTTAAATTCCGCATTACATCCCAAAAAAGTTTAACATTAGTACAGACATACGCTCCGACATCAACAAGTTCCGACGAAGATGTTGAAGATTTTTATGATATTCTCAACAGAGCATGTGATGAGAACCGTGGCACATGGACCTTGGTGTTGGGAGATTTTAACGCCAAAGTTGGACCGAGGCGGGAATTAGATTACGAAGGCATTCTAGGATTGCATGGCTTGGGAGATCGCAATGAGCGAGGCACAAGACTGCTACAATTCGCTTTTGCCCAAAATATGAAAATTGCTAACAGTTTGTTTCCTAAAAAACCACAGCGAAGATGGACATGGATTTCACCAAACACTCAAATAAAAAACGAAATCGATTATTTCTTAACTTCAGACACACATATTATAAAAGATGTAGGTGTCATTAACAACATTAAGTTCAATTCCGACCATAGGCCGCTTCGTGCAAAAATTAGATTCAGCTTCAAAATTCATCGCGCCAAATCATTTCGAGCACCACTCAAAAAACTCACAAGAGACACCCTTATTAACAATTTTGAAAAGTTTAACACGGAACTATCTAATCACTTCAAAGGTCTAGACCTCGATTTATCTGATGTTGAAGAACAATACAAGAGAATAGTAGAAGGCATCCGCAAATGTTCTAATCGGATAGAAACTAAAAAGAAGAAAGAAGCACATCTATCTAGTTCAACTAAAGAACTAATAGAAGAAAGATGCAAGCATACCATCGGCTCAGACCAACGCAGAGTTTTAGACAAACAGGTCAAACGAAGCATTAGACAAGATATCCGAAATTTAAACACCCATAAGGTGAAAATAGCACTACAGAAAAACCAGTCTCTAAGAGTAGCTAAACAAGGCATATGCAAAACCAGAAAATGGATAAATAGCTTACAGGACACCAATGGTATTAAACACCACAACAGGGACAAAATTTTAGAAATTTGTACTGATTACTATAAAAACCTTTATGCAGACCCAACAAACATTAACACCGAAATAGTATATGAATGCCCCGACCCCGAAAAGATTCCTTTCATAACGGGTTATGAAGTGAAAAAAGTTTTAACCAGCATGCACTATGAAAAGAGTCCAGGTGAAGATGGTGTTACAACAGAAGCGCTCAAACTTGGTTCTCCCGCACTTCTTCCTCATATCACCAACATGTTTAACTCCATTCTTCATACTGGAAGGTTGCCCGCAAAGATGTGCCACTCAAACATCATCCTACTTCATAAAAAGGGGGATAAAAGCGATGTCAACAATTACAGGCCAATAAGCTTAGTGTCACATCTCTACAAAGCATTCATCAAAGTCATCCATAACCGCATCGATGCAAAATTAGATTCCCACCAACCACCCGAACAAGCTGGTTTCCGCCCAGGTTTCTCCACTACAGATCACCTTCATGCTTTAAATCAAAAGATGGAAAAGTACATAGAATTTAGAATGCCTTTGTATTTGGCCTTCGTGGACTTTACAAAGGCATTTGACAGTGTAAGACATGCAGCCATATTTTCTTCTTTACACAATCAACAATTAGACCCAACATACATAAATATCCTCAGAATAATTTACAACAACAGCACAGCAAATATTAAACTCAACTTTCCGGGTCAAAACTTCAAAATAAATAAAGGCGTGAAGCAGGGTGACCCGCTCTCCCCCATATTGTTTACAAGCACCCTTGAGGAAGTATTCAAGAACCTATCAGACCTATGGTCCAGTAATGGCATAACAGTCGGTTGCAAAAAACTCACCAACCTTCGTTTCGCTGATGATATCATCTTATTTGCACCGACTGCTGCCGAGTTACAACAGATGCTCCAAGACCTGAGCACAGCAAGCCTTGAGGTTGGACTAATGATGAATCGGTCAAAGACTAAAGTGATGACCAATAGCACAAAAAGTAGGATTGAGTTAGATGGGCAAGAAATCCACTACGTCGATGAGTACATTTATTTGGGCCAGTTAGTCTCCTTCGAAAACAGGCAAGACAGAGAAATCGACCGCCGAGTCGAGAACGCCTGGAAGAGCTACTGGTCCATGAAGTCGCTAATGAAGGGCGACTTACCTCTATCCCTGAAGCGTAAACTCATCGACATGTGCATTCTGCCCATCCTGACCTACGGTGCTCAAACTTGGTCCCTGACCGAGTCACAAAAGTCCAAACTCAAGGTTTGCCAAAGAGCGATGGAACGTAGCGTATTGGGTATCAAGCTCAGCGACCGAATTCGAAATACCACAATACGCGCGAAAACAGGAATCGCTGATGTGGGTAACAAGACTGCTGGATTAAAGTGGAATTGGGCGGGCCATGTCTGCAGAATGCATCAGGACCGATGGGCTAGGATTGTCACGCAGTGGGTGCCAGAGGACGGGCGTCGTCGCCGAGGGAGGCCTAGAAAACGCTGGCGTGACGATTTGGATGCTTTTATACAAGATTGGCCGGAGAAAGCCGCACGGAGAGAAGAGTGGAAGACTATGGGGGAGGCCTTTGCTCAGCAGTGGGACAATATAGGCTAACAAAAAAAAAAAAAAAAAAAATTGTTTCTTAGATTAAACTATAGTGTACAAATAGTAACATTTTATGATAGCTTCTTTTTATTCTACATTATTTTGCCAAGCCTTTTCACAACTATGTTAGAATCAGCTTTCAGGTCAATTGACTGGCTATCAGACAGTTACATGGTCACAACGACTGTTAAGAATGGTTGGTCGCCTGGTAGGTTTTCGGGAATCTGACTAACGTAACGCATATCAAAGATCTAGTTGGGAATTCTTCTTCTTATCGTGTAGGCAGTAAGGTCTAACGACCCCACACACCCTAGTGTCAGAGTTTCTAAACCGCCGCAAGGGCCTCTGACCGGCTTATACGTGCCTTCCGAAGCACGGAACCATGTTTTTATCAGACAATCCGGTGATTCAAGCCTGCAATGTCCTAAACTCCTAACCAAACTGGAAACAACTTCACAAAGTATGCTTCCCGTGGGAATCGAACCCACGACCACCGGGTCACAAGGCAAACGCCTAAACCACTCGACCACGGAGGCAGTTGGGAATTGACAACGACAGTCGCGGTTACAAGGTCACCGTTGAAAGTCGCTGTTGCTAGTCGCCGTTGCCAGTCGCCGTCGCAATTTTCTGTCACAAGTCACCATCGCAAGTCGCTGTCACAAATCACCGACACAAATCTTCGTCGCAAGTCGCCGTCGCAGTTACACGTCGCATCGCCTGATTGAAGATTATGAACGGGACGTATTAGTTAACATCTAACACAACACCGGTGTTAATTGTTGTTTTTCTCAAAGCATTGCGTCATTTCTAATTAGTACCTAGTTGATAAAATGTTATGTTTGTTATTTTATATTTGCAAGCTAATAGAGGAAATGCACGTGCCTTCATTGATTTTTATTCAACATAATTTTTATTAACTTAAGAATCAGCCTGATGTGAATACTACGTAAAATCAAACCTTTTCCAAATATAATAAAGTTGATGTTGAATTGTTGATATTATACATTTTCCGTTGTGATGTAGTCGTAAGGTCGTATGAAGATTTGATCGAAAAAGAAATACTTTAAAGTTTAATGCAATATTTATTCTTTATTTTCCTCCGTATTTCGGTTTTTTTACTTGCCTTACTCACTGCTGGGCAAAGATCTCACCTTTCTCCTTTCCATACCTTTCTATCCTGTGTGCTCTCTGGCTGTTATATTTTTTTTATAAGTGTTTTTTTGTTAATTATTGTCTCTAATAATAACAGATATTTCATTATTATCTATTCATATTCATAAGTAATAGAGAAGGATGAAAGAAGAATAGAATTCATGTTGCGCTGATTCTAAATGTACCTACGGCGTTAAGGACATCTGCCGGGCGCCCCGTGACGCAAATTCTTAGGACTCCGAGAAAATGGTTCTCTCTTTCCTGTCAAAGTTACGAAACTAGTCCGATTCTGGCAACATGTACGTTAACTAGAGCGTAACAAACGTCGTAAAGTTCGGACCTAAGTTTAGCTCCGTAGACAATACCAATAGACGCTATCGATCAACTGAAATTGGACCGAGCAAACCAGTTTACGACAGCTAAAATGACACAAGTTTTGAATACAATATTATGTATGTTAGTAGGAGGAGCTCGTGGCTTAATAAGAACTGCCACTCGGGTCGATCTTTAGGTAAAGCTGTGCTTGCCTAGGTCGGTCTGTGGATGGGTGACCGCCCGACATACCGAGTTTCCTCCGTGCCTCGGAAAGCATGTTAAGCTGTTGGTCCCGGCTGCCATATATCTTTGGTAGTCGTTACAGATTACAGATAGTCAGTGACCTGAAATTCTGACATCCAGTCTTACCAAAGGGTATCGTAGTACCTAGTATTAACTGGGTTGTGGAGGTCAGATATGCAGTCACTCCGTGTAAAATACTGGTATTCAGCTGCATCCGGTTAGACTGGAAGCCGACCCCAATATAGTTGGGAAAAGCCTAGGCAGATGATGTTGTATGTTAGTAGTAAAAAACATAGCCAGTATTCGTAAGAGACTGCCTCATTGATCTTGTGATCGTAAGCGCGACTACTGAGCATGACGTTCAGGTGTCAATTCCCAGGTTGAGCAAAGTGTTATTGGGTTTTGCCATCAGGTATTCTTCAGTAGCAGCCGAGGCTGCAAGTGTAGATTTGTGCCCGATCGATGACAATAGGCTCGCCCCCTTTTGCATGGGTGGGACTTTAAAAGTCACGGGCAAAATGAGAATGTACTAATAGATACACCTCAGCAAAACACGCTTCAGGAATTACAGGCGTGATGTTATGTAATATACGAAGCAGGAGCGTAAAAACCCCCCGGCCTTAACAACAAAAAATGGCATTCTACAGATTCAGATCTAGCTCAACTCCTAAACTAGACATTTGAGTGACAGTACCAAACAAAAAAACCATACTCCCAAATGGTTCACAATTAAACCGAATGACAACATTTTATAAATAAAGAATGTCAGTGTCCTAGACTTTGACACTTGAATGTCAAAACCAATGAAATAAATTCGAAGTCTACAAGCTCTTCAACTAGATCCAATAAAAATGACATCACAATTACTTCATTCATAAATTGTAATCTTCACGGCCAAGTTTATACAGCGTGTTGCAGAAACGTTTTATTTAAACTAATCAACTTTTTCCTTACTTTACTTGCTTCTGTGAAGGAAAACATCATCTGAAACTGTGTTGAAGTCGGTTTCCAGTCTTACCAGACTTAGCTGAATACCAGTATTTTACATAGAGCGACTGCCTATCTGACCTCCGCAACCTAGTTAATACTAAGTTACTTAGTAAAAAATCAACGTAAAAAAATTTAACCAGTACGACACCTTACACGACACAGCGACACTACACAGTTTTTTCAATAGTAGGTATATACTCACTCACTAGCTTTTGCCAGCGGCTTCGCCAGCGTGAAAATGGCGATTTTCCATACAAACTTTCATCCCCTTTTTAACTCCCTTATGGGTTGAATTTCAAAAAAAATCCTTCCTTATTCCTTGTCTACGTCATAAAGGGAACCTCTGTGCAAAATTTCAGCTTTCTAAGTCCAAGGGTTTGAACTGGGCGTTGATGAGTCAGTCAGTCAGTCAGGACTTCTCTTTTTATTTATATAGATAGATAGAAGATTGCAATAATGTAAGTATTACTCAAAACAATAATGTTTGAATGATTAATTGCAATTAAGTAAAAAAATGGCGTTGCATTGAAAAAAAAATCATTTGTAACACATGATAATTATAAGAAAAAGTATACAGTTTCAAATTAATCAGTACCTAGATTTAAACCATTCTCGGACCAACCTAGGCAAGTGCGGCTTAACCTGAAGATCAATCCAGCATGCCTGGGAGATATTTCAAACCCACGTCAGAGTAAATATGACCACGCATTTCTAAAACACGCTGTATAAGACTACGACTAGTAAGAAATGGTTCAATCAAGTGCGAACCGAACACAAACACCAAACAATGCGTAAAGGTCAGTGACCTGTTGACACGTTACTCCGCAGTGGGCGGGAACCTTAATTTTTAATGTGCTTTATGAGGGTAAATTAAATCAGGACAGGATATTTGCCAGACTGGAAATAAGTGCTTTAAAAGTGCGTTGATTTTTTAACAAAGAAATGTAAGTCCCTGTCATCATCATCATCATCATCATCATCATCTGCCACCAGTCTAACCAGATGCAGTAGAATACCATTACCTATTTTACATGGGTCAGTGGGTCGTCTTAGGGGCGGATTTTTAGGAGTTGGAGTATACGCTTTGGGGCACTATGAGCAGCAAAGAAAACACAAAAAAACGGGACTTAGTCAATTCTCCCGATTTTTTTTTTCGGAAATCTAATTTTTTTGCTGCAAAAATTCAGTTTTTTTTTTAAACTTATTTTTTTTTGTGTTTTTTTGCTGCTCATAAGTGCCCCTAAGCGTATACTGATATACTCCAACTCCTAAAAATCTGCCCCTAAAACGACCCACTGACCTACATGGAGTGATTGCCTATAATCTGACCTCAACAACCTAGTTAGATGTTGGGTATTACAATACTCCTTGTTAAGATTGGTTGTCAGACTTTCAGGCCACTGACGTTAGACGGAACCAACGGCTTACCGTGCCTTTGTGAAGTTGTTTCCAGTTTGGTTAGGACATTGCAGGCTTGTATCACCTGATTGTCTGATAAAAAGATGGTTCCGTGCTTCGGAAGGCACGTATATGCCGGTGGTCCCGGCCGCCAAATGGCGGTCGTCAAACCATGTTAGAGGCCCTTGCGGCGGTTTAGAAACTCTGTTACTAGGGTGTGTGGGGTCGTTAGACCTTACTGCCCACACGATAAGAAGAAGAAGACCGTGCCTTCCGAGGTACGGAGGTAACTCAGTATGTGATGGTCACCAATCCACAGACCAAGCTAGATAAGCGCAGCTTAACCTGAAGACTGATTCAACGGTTGTTTTCATCAGGTTACGAGCTCCTCCTTTTAACAACAAAGAACAAAACAGTTTTTAAATAAATAAATCATTTGTCCATTAGGTACCTAATTTGAATGATAAACAATTAATTAAGGCCATAACATGACATAATTCCGTGCGGCCATTGACTCAACATACCTACCTACGTTATATATAATAAATAATTGATATTACATAAATAATAATGGGCTGTATGCGTCAGATTTTTTTTTTTTTTCCGTTTTTTATTGTCTTTAGGGGTTTTAAAGATAGTCTAATTAATGACCTTCTTTTTTTTTTGGAGGGTGGGATCATCAAATGACTCCTTCCGCTCTGGGCTTAACAGTAGGAAGTGTCAGACTTCTACTGACTAAAAACTACCGATGTTCCTTCTTAGCCCTTTGTGTCCGAGGCCGCGATTTTGAAATATTTTTAGTAGGTACCTACCTAATTGCAAGTTGCAACTCTGGAGGCGATAACTCTGAATAACGTAGGTCCTCCTTTCTGAATGCATTTCAAAATTCATAATAGTCTTTCCACCCAACCCTTGTTGGTATAAACATGCTTCAAACACAACAGTAAAAACCATTGTATACAAACAAAACAAGCTAGCTATCCGGTATTATTTTTACAGATATAATAATAATAATATTCTTTATTTATATAAAAACAGATTGTAGCAGTTTATAACAAATTTCACAAAGTGGGTAGACAATATAAAATCTCGGACAATCAAGTGGGTGACGTGCTGTTCTCCTTGCTAGGCTATGAAATAGCCTGTATTAAGAAGCAACAGTGCCGCTCCCCTCTAATTGTATTACTAAAATTTTATTTTTACAACTTAATTTTTAACTAGTATGCTTAAAATAATACAGATACATATTTGTGCGCGAGCGCATTTGTATGTACGTGTGCGTGAGTGTGTGTGTGTGTGTGAGAGTGTGCATGTGTGTGTGAGTGTGTGTGCTGTGTATTTGTCTATCTATGTGTATGTGTGTGTGTAAACGAGTGTATGTGCGTAAGCATGTGGCTGTGTAAGCGTGGGTAAGTACATTTTATTAGTGTGGGTTTGTTTGTGGTACAAGATACAAACTTATCACTAAATTAATTTAAATATTTTTCAGTTTCGTCGTAGGTTTTATTTTGAAGGAATTTGCGGACAGTCTTTTTACAATTATGATATGACAATTTTATATAATGGGCACTTTTTGTTTATTGTATTGTAAAGAGACGGACCTAAATAATAAAAGAATCTTTTAGTAAACGCCAAGCGTGTTGTTGGAGGTGCACATATTCTATCCTTTCGGCGTTTGGTAATTTCTATATAGGGGGTTATGCGGTGCTGCGACAGTATTTTATTATTCTTCTTCATGTTTCCTATTAACTGTAAATTGTTTCATAATCTCTTGTAGCAGTGTTATTATAAACCAGTAAAATGAATCAGTGTTACATGTTCAGTTTACTGGTGGGTACTCTCACACTCTATTAGACCTTGATTTTTGGAGGGTGGGCAATTATCAAATGACTCCTCCCGCTATGCGAGGAACGGAAAGGAGTGTCAGACTTTTACTGACTAAAAACCACCCATGTTTCTTCTTAGCCCTTGTGCCGAGGCCGCGGTATCTCTTTCGAAGAATCCCATCTCTTATACCCCATTCACGTTCATATTCAAAACCTTCCTCACGACCTTTTCCCCATTCCTCTGCATCACATGACCACAGTATAAATATATACAGTAGTGTGACTCGGCCGTGTCCTTGAAATAAATGCCTACAGCCGCGCGGTACGTAAACATGCGTAAGGGCTGCCCGACTCCAGTATTTTAATTACATGTGCTTATTTTGTGTTTCCATTTAGTTTTGTGATCGTAAATATACTTTTTAAAACAAATAAAATACTTTGTGAATTGAATAGAAAGTGTTCAATAAACATGCGTGTTGTTTTTTGATTGATAGATTTAATTAAAAAACCATGTTTTTTTTCGGGACATATAAAGAAATACTTAAACTTATCTATTAAAAAGACACACATTATAAGCCTACCTACTAGTAAGTGAAATTATTTTATAGTCTTATCTTTCAAAGTTTCCAGGTAATTAAAAAAAAGTTATCCCTGGATACGTTATTAACGAATTCATAAAACCAAAAACAACACAATGTTGATAATAAATGTTGTTTTTATGTTGATAATAATAATAATAAATAATAATTCTTTATTCAAAAAACACAGAAGGTAAATACAATAAAAATCTAAAACTAAAAATGTAAGTCTAATAATGTTAGATGCCTGTACTAGGATAATCCTGTATCACAGGCTAAAGGAGCTCTAACAATATACAACAAACACAACAAATGTAAATTAAATGTACTTGTCTTATTTTTAGAGAAAACATCGCGCATTTATTGTTAAAAAACAACATACCGTCCGCTCGTCACTGCGGCACAGTCGCGACTGTCTGCATCCCAGGCGCGTCCCTTAATCGAGGCGCGTAGGTATAGCTCGCGCTTCGTCCGTTTGTATGAAGTCGAACTACTGTATGATAATATTACCGTGACATGACCATACCACGCCAACCGATTTTCACACACAACTTTTTACTATTACAGGGTGTAATTTAAAATAAGTTACTTTGAAGCATAAGGTATTTTTTAAAAGCCCATTCGATATGACAATTGACATACACTACACCTGTTTAATACGTATAGTAGTTCTGTCTAGATGTAGTGTACCGTACTGTTCCTATGTGTGGGTAACACACAGGAACAGTATAATTACTGCATGAAGCCTATTTGCCTATATAAAAACGTGCTGTTGGAATTTCAATGCTAAGCTCAGCATCGACGGTTGATAATCCAAAAGCAAGTTCGTACCGCACTAGATATTATACTTAGGTTCAGTAAAATTGCCGGATACGTTGAGTCACTGCGGTTTGCGTCAGAATCTGCCCCTGAAGTGACGGTAGTGACACTTCGGGGTCGGATTCTACAAAATGTGATGTTCGGCTTCCAGTCTGCCTGGACGCAGCTGATTACCAGCATTTTATATTTTATGGAGTGACTGCCTGTCTCACCTCCAGAACCCAGTTACTAGAATATGTTTTGTTACTATACACGGAACAGAACTGTTCTGTGTTACTATGTTACTATATGTACCCGACTTTATTAGAGACTTGCTATTGCCCACGAGCTTCGTTCGTGTGAATATTATTATATATTAAAATATAGTGTGTAAACGAAATCTCTGGATCTACTGAACTGAATTTGAATATTCTTGTATCTATAGAAAGCCACATTATTTGTGAGTGTCATATTTATTCATTCATTCGTCTAACCAAAAAACCACGAAATGAAAAAGTATGTTAAATTGTCCAACCGATGCGATGTCCGAACGAATGCAGACAAGCGCGTACTTCACTTCGTAAATCGATAATATGCAGACATGTGTAATGCTCCCATTTGTGGACTAGGTATAGCCTTTTTTCCATCCACAGATGGGTGGAAATAATATAACATAACAACAGGGCTGTAATCTTAGGTATAATTAATAATACACCCACATTTCACCAGTAATGTTTAGGTTCCTTGTAATAGAGGGAGAGCTTATCGCCATCAACCGGTCATAAATCAGACTCCGTGGCTACTACTGAGAAATTCCTGAAAGAAAACCCAAGAAGACTTTGCCCGTCCCAGGAATCCAACCCAGGACATCACTCATGCTCAGCAGTCGTGCTTTCGACCACTAGACCAACGAGGTAGTTCCATGTAACGCTAACGATCTTTATAAAATCTCTTTACATAGTATAAGTGAGAACATTCAGTGAAGGTGGAAATATAAATGCTTATCAAAAAACTAAACTCTAAAATCTTTGTTCCAGCTACTACGTGGTACAAATGCCGGACAACGACGTTCTTCCCAACAAAGACTTCAGGGTCTACTGGAACGTCCCCACCAAGCAGTGCACATCCAAGAAGATCTACTTCGACGACCTGTACGAAAAGTACGGGATTATACAGAACGAAGGCGATACTTTTAGAGGAGACAAGATCTCCATACTTTATGATCCGGGGGACTTCCCAGCTTTATTGAGGAATGCTACAAGTGGAGATATTAAGTATAGGAATGGAGGGGTGCCGCAAGAAGGAGACTTGATCAGACATCTGGATACTTTCCAGAAGGTCCTGGAACAGAGTGTGCCGGATAAGGAGTTTAATGGTGAGTGGTCCTGGTTGTTAGATCCTTTTGGTGAGGGGTTTGTGACTTAGTTAGAACAACGATCGAGCAAGGTTAAGATAACATGATGTAACATTGCACCTGTAGTCCATCGAAAGGTTGGGCAGAGGAGTAAACATTGTCCACTTAAAGTTGGAGCCATGATTTTGTTTTCTTCTGCCATTGTCTTAACTGAGTGTCTACCGTGTCGCTTTTATTGACGTCCTATTTAAACTTTATGCACAATATGATACATAGGCGGACTTAATGCCACAAGGCATTCTCAGACTCATTCTCCAGTCAACCTTAGGGTTAAACAAGTGTGACTGTGTGTGTTTTAGTCACACGATCATAGCACTATGTATTTTTGGGTAAGACTGTAGGCATTACCGGATTACCGCATTACCGGATACTAACTACCCTCCAAAACTACCCTCCCACAGTTACATGAAACCTACACGATCCCTAACCTATTTCTCTTTGGTACGAGATAGATACACAATACATCCTCTGACATACGGGCGGCCCTGCCCTACTTTATATGAAGTTAAACACCTAGTACGTTCATAATGAGATATAACTCATCCTCGGGTCTAATTGGGCTTAATCTAGGAATTAGCTGATGCGTAACGTTGCAGCTGTGTTTTGGGAATATTTCATTACTAGCTTTTGCCAGCGGCTTCGCCCGCGTGAATATGACGATTTTCCATACAAACTTTCATCCCCTATTTAACCTTAGGGGTTGAATTTCGAAAAATCCTTCCTTATTCCTTGTCTACATTATAAAGGGAACCTCTGTGCAAAATTTCAGCTTTCTAGGTCCAAGGGTTTGGGCTGGGCGTTGATTAGTCAGTCAGTCAGGACTTCTCTTTTTATTTATATTGTTGGCTCAAAGTCACGACATCAGCCAGTAACCGTGCGGTTAGCGTCCGGTCGACGTGCGGCAACCGACAGAAGTTCATAAAACGAGGTGAGCGGCGGTGCAACGGTCACTTTTTGCTTGGACGGCGCTCGGAAAGGACTTGCTACCCGACTATTATCGTGTGCTTCGCTAATTTTGGTTTATGTTTTTGATCGTGTACTGATTATTCCATTTGCTAGTGCTATTTCTATTTGATTATTGTTTAAAATGTTTGTCTTGATATTTTTGTAAAAGTGTAATTCAAAAGATATTAAACATTGTTTATTTTGTTCACGTATTTCACTTCTGATTCCTAATATCAGAAGTGGGATAGTGGATTCTTTTCGCCCACAAGTTAAAAACTAGTTTTCAGGCTTTTAATTTTAGATAAAAGCGGGTAGTAGTTGGCAATGGATAGATCGAGTTGTTCGCGTTCAAAAACTAGTGCCTCTCGTTCTAAGCGATCTTGTAGCCACCATAAGCGGAGTGGAAGTTCACGTACGTAGCAAGTTTCGGGATCCGATCGCCGTTCCAAGCGCGAACGAGATCGTCGTAGGAGCCGCGTGAGGACGCGAAGTCCTGTGTAACCGCTCTCGCGGTTGAGGCGACGCTCCGGACAGGATTGGTTTACTTTCGTTCCTGATACAAGTAAGATCGAACCATTTTAATATTTCGTTGGTTTAGTAGTCGTAAGCGCGACTATGAGCATGAAGGTTCTGGGTTCGATTCCCGGGTCGGGCAAAGTGTTATTTTCTGGATTTGTGCCCTGTTGGTGACAATGGGCTCACCCCTATTACATGGTTAAGCTTATGTCTTAACATAACTGGCGAAATGTGGGTATACTGGGTACCTCTGCCTAACCCTTCGGGGATTGCAGGCGTGATGTTATGTGTGTGTTTATAAGGTCACTGGGGTGATTGGCAATGCCTCGGACGCATTGGTGGTTATTTACATGGTGGTGCTAATACGTCGCTTAACGATTGGTTGACCAATAACAGCACGTGGACTCATTTTAAACACGAATTTCGGTCATTGTGTCCGCGTGAAGTCGATATGGTCACTGTGCTATAATGACGTTATGAATACAAGTATCTGTATGACCTAAAGATAGTTTTTTTTAAGTCGGGTACTTGTGTATGTTAGTTTAAATATTTGTGAAGGTACCCACGATACAGGAGAAATTCCTGGTGAGGGGCAACGTTGTGATTTGTGATATCTGATGCTCAAATAAAAGCCGCAATTATGAACAAAACAAAATACAGTCAAAAGTCGTTTTCCGTATAATTGAAACCAAAAAGTGCAGTTGTTGGCACATCAAACTCGAATAATCATGGTCTGCGTAAATGCAAACCCCTACGCAATATGATCAGTTGACTTGTTTTCGTGTGAAGACGTAGGCCGTATACAGGTGCACTGTAAAGTCTGATAAGTTTTGCTTTATTATAGAAGTTGCTTTTTATTACACATGATAGGCTAAGAAAGATGCCAATGAGTTACGTATCAGTTGATGTTTATAAGGATTTTGATGAAGTAAAGTTGTGGTTCCAAGCCAAGAGATTCTATCGGCTGTATTGTGTTAGACAGTACCAGTAATTATTGTGTAGTCGTAGTCCGATTAAAATTGAAGGTTTTTGAGGAAACTCGAGTAGACAGTGGGTGTGTTTGTTGTATGTTGTGCGTTGTGCGTTTAGCTCTGGTTGAGGTCAGGGTCTGGAAAGACCGTAGTGTTAAGTCAAATAGTGATACACACGGGAGATAGACTTGCTTACTAGTCAGTTAGTGATCTGTGGTTTTACTCGATGATTTTTGTGAACCTGGCATTTTTTTGACGCAATAATGTTTTTAAGACTGAATGACAATGGTAGGTACATGACCCAGGGTGGTTGATTGTTGTATTTTCGATAATTTCCAGTTTAGCCGCGTTTGATTTTATCAACGAGAGTGGGACCTAATGGATGTTTGGTCAGGTTCTGTCGTAGATTTGTCTCTTTGCATAGTAACCATTACTTATGAACGTGTGGTTTGGTCAAGCGCGTGGCCTCAGCTGCGTGTGTGAAAGTCTGTGTGATACGCTAACAATGTGTCTATGTCAACAGCCACTGAGGGGTATGCAAACTTGGAGCCTATGCCTACAGTGTGTGTGGAAGTCGACATCTGAGGGGTATGCAAACTTGGAGCCTATGCCTACAGTGTGTGTGGAAGTCGACATCTGAGGGGTATGCAAACTTGGAGCCTATGCCTACAGTGTGCGTGGAAGTCGACATCTGAGGGGTATGCAAACTTGGAGCCTATGCCTACAGTGTGTGTGGAAGTCGACATCTGAGGGGTATGCAAACTTGGAGCCTATGCCTACAGTGATGTGGAAGAAGTCTGTGTGATATGCTAACAATGTGCTTATACATCCCTATGTTCCTATTGGTATTCTTGTCTGACAAGTTTTGTTTGGTGAATGTTTCTTTGAATTTGATTCTCGACTTGAATGTTCCTTAATGAATGAGATTACTCTTTTGTTGTACTACTCGGTTAGAGAGCCTTGGTGTTAAAGGTTTTACTCGATGATTTCAGCAGTTTTTGTTGCAATAGAATTTTTAAGGTTGGTGTGAAGGACTTTGGTATATGACTCAAGGTAGTTGAGTGTTGTATTTTCGATAATTTCCAGTACATTTGATTTAATTAATGAGAGTCGAATTTGGTGCCACCCAATGGAACTAAAGTTTGGTCAGGAGTGATCGAGCGGAACAAAATTCTGATGTAAATTTGTTTGTTTACAGAGTAACCATTACACAAGGATGGACGCAACGCAACGCTGCTTGGCCTTAGCAGTGGTTGCCAGGGCTTTGCCACAATGACGCCGTGAACGTGCACGTCACTGCAGGGTGCCAGCGCGCCTTACTGGCGTTGCTGAGCGCGTCGCTGCAAGGCGACTGCGCGCCCTACTGGCGTTGCCGAGCGCGCCTTCTGGCGTTGCTGAGCGCGTCGCTGCAAGGCGACTGCGCGCCCTACTGGCGTTGCCGAGCGCGCCTTCTGGCGTTGCTGAGCGCGTCGCTGCAGGCCGAGCGCCTCGCTGCAGGCCGAGCGCCTCGCTGAAGCCCAGCGCCTCGCTGCAGGCCGACTGCGCGCCCTACTGGCGTGTACAGCGCGTGGCTCCGGGCTGCCAGCGCGCTACTGACGTGTTAAGCGCGTCGCTCCAGGCTGCCAGCGCGCTACTGACGTGTTAAGCGCGTCGCTCCACTGTGCCAGCGCGCCCTACAGGCGCAGTTGTGTGCGGCACTCCACAGTGCCAGCGCGCCCCACAGGCGCAGTTGTGTGCGGCACTCCACGGTGCCAGCGCGCCCCACAGGCGCAGTTGTGTGCGGCACTCCACGGTGCCAGCGCGCCCTACAGGCGTAGTTGTGCGTGGCAATCCCCCGTGCCAGCACGCCCCACTGGCGTTGTGAGACACGCTATCAAGGAGACAGCGAAGACTCAGCCGCCTTGTTGGAAGCTGACGAGGACGTCAGAGCGTCAGGAGAGGCCGTGTTGGCTCAAAGTCACGACATCAGCCAGTAACCGTGCGGTTAGCGTCCGGTCGACGTGCGGCAACCGACAGAAGTTCATAAAACGAGGTGAGCGGCGGTGCAACGGTCACTTTTTGCTTGGACGGCGCTCGGAAAGGACTTGCTACCCGACTATTATCGTGTGCTTCGCTAATTTTGGTTTATGTTTTTGATCGTGTACTGATTATTCCATTTGCTAGTGCTATTTCTATTTGATTATTGTTTAAAATGTTTGTCTTGATATTTTTGTAAAAGTGTAATTCAAAAGATATTAAACATTGTTTATTTTGTTCACGTATTTCACTTCTGATTCCTAATAATATAGATAGATAGATAGATAGATTATGTAGATAGTTGTCAGCAGCATTTGTAGTTGCATAATCGGGCTTACTGCGTCTTTGGCCTAGTGGCCGCAAGTAAAACTACTGAGTATGAGGGTTCTCTTTCCGAGACGGGCAAAGTATTATTAGGTTTATCCATATTTAATTTTTAGTAGCAGCTACAGAGTCTGAAATTTTGTGCACGGTTAATGGCAACAAATTCGCCCCAAAGTATGACCAAAGACATGGACCAAAAATAAAGGTAAAATGTAGGTGTACTAATGGGTACACCTCTGCATAACCCTTCGGTTATTACAAACGTGATGTTACGTAACGTTTGTTCATATAAAATCACAAATATCAGAAAACTAAAACAATACATTGTCTGATTGTCGAGTAAAACAAGGTAAAAACAACACCAGTTTTGCAACAACACAATACTTTTGCATTCATTCATATTTATTATTATATTTTCGTCGATTGTTTGTACAACCTTTCATTACGAATACGATCGTCATAACACTGACTCAGTTTATTTTGTTAGCGATGTGTTGATTCACGGAAATGTTGATTTATAATGAAAATATGATGCACCTGTTTCGAATATGAGACGATATTAAATAACGACTTAAGAAGTATAAGGATTGGGAAAGCCATTGGAATGTAACTAAACAGTATAAATCAAATTGGAATAAGTGGAGAGAAAGAGAGTCTTGGTCGTCACGAGCCTTCTGCACGCGCCGTGGGACGCCCCGCGTCTCCGTAAACAAACCCTAATAGTACCAACACACACATTTATCCAGATCTGTTCTTCTTCTTCTTATCGTGTGGGCAGTAAGGTCTAACGACCCCACACACCCTAGTGTCAGAGTTTCTAAACCGCCGCAAGGGCCTCTGACATGGTTTGACGACCGCCATTTGGCGGCCGGGACTACCGGCTTATACGTGCCTTCTGAAGCACGAAACCATCTTTTTATCAGACAATCAAGTGATTCAATCCTGCAAAGTCCTAACCAAACTGGAAACAACTTCACAAAGTATGCTTCCCGTGGGAATCGAACCCACGACCACCGGGTCACAAGGCAAACGCCTAAACCACTCGACCACGGAGGCAGTTCTGTTTAAGTCCCTGTAATATTAGGTGAGCCTATTGCCATTAACCCGAGCACAATAATCCAGAATTCGTGGCTGCTACTGAAAAATTCATAGACAATAACACTTTGCTCGACCCGAGAATCGAACCCAGGAAACCTCATACTCGGTAGTCGCTCATGCGACCCCTATTGAGTGGGTCTTAAACATAAATGACGAAATATAGGTAACAGAACTATTAGGTAACCCTCTGCCTAACTCTACAGGGGTTACAGGCGTGCTGCTACTACGATTCTATTTTTCCACGTGTCGCCCTTGGCCCCAGTTTATAATGCCATTGCCACAACGCTCCACCGCCAGATCGGTTGACCTCCACGTGACGTTGTTAGTGAAAGTTAATCTATTGGAAACTGCTGCATGCTGTAAAATCTGCGGAAAGCGATTAGGAAGTTTAATTGCTGAAGTTTACTTCATAACAATTCGGAGGCTGAGATCGATCAAACGGAAAACGGAGAAAAATGATGTGACTTCTGTTATGAACAACTACAAACAAGACAGTGGTTAGTGAAGTCACGTCTCCAATTAGTCTTTAAACGATCGTCGCCATAACATAACAACACCTGATCCTTCGCATCGGGGCTCCCTCCACATCACACTTCACACTAATATTATAAAGGCGAAAGTTTGTGAGGGTGTATGTTTGTTACTCTTTCACACAAAAACTACTGAGTGGATTTGGATAAAATTTGGGATACAGATAGTTTAGAACCTGGATTAACACATAGGGTAGTTTTTATCCCGATTTTATCTTCTCATGGGATAATTTTCGAGTTTTAGCGGGTGAAGCCGCTGGCGCAAGCTAGTTTTTCAGTAACTTGTGGTAATTAAAAAAAAAAATGACGAGCGCGCATATATTTTTTTTTTACTTTTTTATTTTGGCTTTTAACAATAAAGGCCAAAAGTTTTTAAGAAGATTCATTGACCGGCCCTGGATTTCGAGGTATAAAATGTTACGGCACTCCACGTTGTCCACGTATTTTCATGTCGTCATTTTGACAGTGTGTTTTTATTTCCATGCCAGAATGAGTTGTGTGTGAACATGACATCTACCACTTTATTCCTTACTTAAAACTTCAGTAACTATTTTCAATGTGACTGTTCCAGGTGTGGGCATCATAGACTTCGAGTCATGGAAGCCGGTGCTGCGGCAGAACTTCGGTATCCTCACGCCGTACAAGGACGTGTCCTACGAGATTGAGAAGAAGCGGCACTGGTGGTGGAAGAAGCAATGGATTGAAGAAGAGGTAATTTTTGGATTTATTATTTAAAAGGTTCTGTTCGAAAAGTTCTGGAGCGACGATCGCGAATTGGAAGACGTTTACTTGGAAGGTCTTTCACCAGGTTGTTTGTTTGATTTTTTTTAAAACGTTGCGCCACACTAAGAATTTCTCCTGTATAGTGGGTGCGTTCACAGCATGGAGCAAAATAACCAGTGGAGAAAGTATGGGCACGTTTTTGTTCTAAATCAAAGTCACTATTAAACTGCGGGGGGAGAGGTACGTTTCGGGCTCTGTGATTGGTTGACGAACTGACAACCGAATGACAACTCATTCTCTAGGGATTCCATAAAAGTAATTGAAAAAGTATCGATATCGATAATTGTTTGACTTATTAGTAATTATAACGATTTGTTTGCAATACAATGATTACGGGTTCGAATTTGAAATAAAACAGGTAATTATTAAACTTAGAAGACTGTATTTAAAAAAATATAATATATTTACTGGTTTTTAAAATGGATTAGTTTTGAATATGTTTTTCTTATATACCTAATCCTTTGGATTTGTATTATTTTTCGTAATAAATGTCAGTCGAGTATCAATATTATATATTTTTTTGCTACACATGAAGCTAAATCAATTAAATGGTTAGTCGATTCTATGTCAAATTGGTGAAAATAAAAGTAAAAGGACCTCAAATTAGCTTAAATTAATTTTGTGTGTTAAGATCATTGTCCATCGAGTACGAGTGGCACAAAGGGCCATGGAGCGAGCCATGCTCGGCATAACCCTCTTAGATCGAGTGCGTAACACCGAAATCCGCCATCGGACGAAAGTCTACGATGTCAGGGACCGGGCGGTGCGCCTCAAGTGGACGTGGGCAGGACATCTGGCTAGACGAGGAGATGGCCGATGGAGCAAGGCTTTGACCGAGTGGTGGCAAAGGTTAGGCCAAAGAAACCAGGGTCATCCTAAAGCACGTTGGGTTGACGATATCGTCAAAGTCGCCGGAAACACGTGGATGAGGTACGCACAGAACCGCGAAGTGTGGCAGAAAAAAAGGGAGGCCTATACTCAGCAGTGGGTGATTCCGGGCTGATATGATGATGATGATGAAGATCATGATATCACGCGGGTAGCAAAGGGGGGTTAAAATTTCGGTCATTTTTTGCCTAGGACGCTCCGTTTTCAAGATATTTGTATTTAACTTATTTTGGTACAATAATTTTAAACGCCCATAACTCGGAAACGGTGCATCGTAGGACCATGCTTCTCGGACCCTAAATGGTGTATATGGCGCAGGTTAACCCGATACTGCAATAAAATTGGTAATAAAAAAATTAAGTCCTCGTTCCATAGCTAGGCTACACTACACAATCCAACGAAATTTTTTTTTTCCCTATCGTGTCAGTTTTTTCATAGGCATTTGCCTGTATTTTTCTGCAGGCACGCCACTGCCAGCAATGTGCTCACATGCCGATGCGCGTGTTGGCCACCTTTACCTCAAAACTAAAATTGATAACGTCTGTTCCATACCTACACTGGCCTAAATAAAAACATTAAAAAAAAACATAATTGTCTAGGATTGCAATGATTCAAATAGATTCCAAGCAAGGCGTCTAAATTTTGTGTAAAAGGCAGGCAGAGATATCATACACTTACATTGTTTACTGTTATGTACAAGTTTATGCCAGTATTATATACATTTGCGAGTAAAGCCAAGGGAATAAGCATGTTTGAAAATGTAGCAATAATGAAACAAAAAAATATAAGGTATTTTAAGAACTTTTATTTTAAATTATATCGATACCATAAACCGTCGCGATACTGCGAACTCGAACATCACTATCATGCACGAAAGAGACAACTGCATTAGTGCAAATCAGTGTACCAGAAAGAGACAGCAATTATATGATTATTTTTTCATTGTTTTGATCAAATTGAATAGAAAACCACATAATTGTGAAATGTTATCCCATCTTTTGTGTAACTTGAAGTTGTAGTACACTTTCCACACCATTTAATTGCACAACTAGGCATTATTTTTCGTTATAAATGCTTTCAAAACGGGAGCGCGTGACGTTCGTGCGTTAGCCTACAATTTTTGCGACTGAGCAAAATTTCGCCGCGTACGCTTGATATAGCATACGTTTGGCGCCCGCGGTAGCCCCCGCACGCGCTCTCCACTGGTTTTGTGCTTCATGGTTCACAGACATTTAAACTCACATACACATATACACAGACCCGAAACAACTATCTGTAGGCAATATAAATACCTATTTGTTCCGTGCGGTATATCATACCCGCGATATACCGCAGTAGTCAACTGCTTAAGCCACTGCGCCAACCGTTCTGTCGAGAACTCGAGACACACGACACCGGTCAATGTGGCGACACTCTGTAGTTTCTGCCTACCCATTAGAAAAAGGTGTCAGTTTCTGTATGAATGAGTAGAAACTCATACTCAAAGTATTTATTAAAATATTAACTTACAGCACCAGATTTTGCTCTTCTATGACGTCTCCATAATTCCAAAAAAACTTGTCATTCCAAGCAAAAGCAATATCACCTACTTTCCTTAAGTGTGTATGCTGTCATATACTCAAAAGCTTTTACATATCAATATGTATAAGGAGATATTATTATACGCACTGCAATCGATCACTGTACCATTTGGTAAATGAGTTGACGATGTCAATATTCCATCACAACCTTTCACTGTAGTATTTCTTTAGGACCGTTTTTATATAACACTAGGCTTCGCTCGCGTGAAAATGACGATTTTCCATACAAACTTTCATCCCCTATTTAACTACCTTAGGGGTTGAATTTCACAAAATCCTTCCTTATTCCTTGTCTATATTATAAAGGGTGTCCTCTGTGCAAAATTTCAGCTTTCTAGGTCCAAGGGTTTGGGCTGGGCGTTGATGAGTCAGTCAGTTAGTCAGTCAGGACTTCTCTTTTTATTTATATAGATTGGCATGAGATCCTGGGTTCGATTCCTGGGTCGGACAAAGTGTTATTACGTTTTTTCATCAGGAAATCTTAGTGTCTGGATTTGTACCTGGTTGATAACAATAGGCTTATATACCCTCTATGACATGGGACTAAAAACATAACTGGCAAAATGTAGGTGTACTATTAAGTACACCTCTGCATAACCCTTAGGTGATTACAGGCGTGATTGTATGTATAGAAATATCAATAACTCTTCCTACATACAAAAACCCTTTTTTATTTTGGGGGAGGGAAATCATCAAATGACTCCTCCCGCTCTGGGCAGAGCGGTAGGGAGTGTCAGACTTCTACTGACTAAAAACCACCCATGCCTCTTCTTAGTCCTTGTGCCGGGCCGCGGTATCTCTTTCGAACAACCCGCAGCCCCAACACTAACTCTCCTTGCATACAAAATTTCTTACAAGACAATCAATTAACGGCCACCACACAAACAATTACAAACAAAGCATTATAATCAAGCAATGCGAGAGGGCCCTTTAACAACAAGCGTGGCCTAATTACATCCACAGCGCCACAGATAATAGGATTGAGCAATCAACGGGATGAGGTCTGGTATGCAACGAGCACGTGCATGGAATTGTATGGGTGATGGTGATTGTGTTAATTTAAGAGGGGACTAGTGTTGTTTTGATTATGAAGACAAGCTGCGCTTTCACCCACAACTTCGTTCGCGTCTCGGTACCTAATAAAGTAGATTGCTATCAGATCAGTAGTAATAGATTCGCAAGTTATATTTAAGTCCCATGTAATAGAAAGTGAGCCTATTGCCATGTTCAGGAAATAGGGCATAAGTCCCGTCTAGTAGAGACGTGTCGTTAATCAAACCCAGGATCTCATGTACAGCAGTCGCACTTGCAAAGTTGCAACTACTACTCCTACGAGGCATCGCTAGGCTTAATCACGGTAAGATAATATTACCGTGGTTTAGTACTTGTTCAATTCTTCACGAATCCATTTCAGATTACTAATTTTATTATTCATACTCGAAATCCAAATGAGCAGCGGTGGCCCAGTGGTTCGGCCCCGACTTACGAACAGTAGATCGTGGGTTCGAACCCAGGCAGGCGCATTACTTTGTGTAATTTATTTCATCACCGCTGCTCTCAAAACGGTGAAGGAAAACATCGTGAGGAAACCAGCATGTCTTAGAACCAAAAAAATTGAAGGCATATGACATCTGCCAACCCGCACTGGGCCCGCGTGGTGGATTATAGCCCATCCCTCTCCTAGAGAGGAGGCCTGAGTCCCTGCAGTGGGAACATTATAGGCTGATGATGACTCGAAATCGAATTACAAACCTCAACTTTGAACACAAACATCACATCGATCTTTTATCGCAAGCTCCTCATCTACATACTACACATAGCTTCATACATACAAAAGTACATACAAACGTTGTAAGATTGTAATTTATCAATCAGATGTCGGCTTGCACTCGTCAAACTAATGCTTTAGTTATTTAGGGCGCTTAGTGTTGCGGTAGACGGGTATATTAATGGTTGTTGTTGATTGAAAGATTGCTATCGATTTATTAGTAATACAACATACCAACATCTATTGATACATTATATCAATAGATGTTGGTATGTTGTTGGTATAATATCTCATTTCCACAAATTTTGTTTGGCATTAGCTAAGATTTTGGCATAAAGACTTTTTTGTAGTGTACCTACATAGTTTTTCAGGTACAGGTGGGCCCTCAATCCTCTATGTGAGAACTGAGGGCCCAACTTTACAGTCAGTAATTCACTCATATGACTTTCACAAAATCTGATTCCAACTTCCACAATAATTGTTGGGGAATGTACACTAAATCCTAAGCACATTTTCACAGAGTTTTAACAAAGGGACCCCTCACACCACACGCACATAAAGTCTTTTGTAAGTGATGGATTCAGTAATAATTAAAAGTCGCTGAGTGTGCAGTTAGGCTATTAACCGCGATTACTGAATGGCGTCCAATAACTGGCAAAAGAAATGTGGGTCGTCCGTCAGCGAGATAGGCAGAAAACATAGTTGCCATCGGTTGAAACTTAAATGAGGCTGGCAAAGGATCGACGAGTTAGGCACAATAAAAGAGAGGCCTATACCCAGCAGTGGGTGAATTTATGGTGCGGATGATGATGATGAATAACTCCTTAAGGTTGATGTTCCAGGGTAACCCGCGAAATTCAAAATTTCTTACGTTTTTAGCGATTTGCAGGCCAGTGCTAGGTTGTATGTTAGTGAAAATATGATTCGCGGCTGTAAGATATATGCAGTTACAGAATAGGGTAGTCGACCGACTAAAAAAAATATGATTCTGTTTAGTCCGTCAGTCAGATTATTGAAAAATATTGGATACGTGTTTTTTGTTTTATCAAATTAATAAAAAATGACGAAAATAAAGCTTGTCAAAGACCATGGAGAGGGGGCGTTTGACGTCATAGTTAGGTAAAATTGGACCAAGCTGTGACGTTTCACGACTTTTCGAAGCACTGTATCGTCTTCATTTTTTGTTTACGTGAAAAAAGAAAAAATACGTGTTCAATATTTTTTGGAAATCTATCTGACGGACTAATTGGTTTTTTTTTGTCGACTACCCTATTATAATCATCAAAATCATCATTACAACCCTCCAAGTTCATGTAACTGTCAAGAATGACCTTTTGATGAAATACTCATTCTTGACAGTTACATGCAAATCGCTGAAAATATAAGAAAATTTGAATTTCGCGGGCTACTCTGGAACATCCACCTTAAGGACGCATTCCCGATTGATAAGTCAAATCATTACTTTTTTAAACAAAAGTATGTTTATTAAATACAATGCTTTGTATTTTTAAAATGTTTTTGCTGCTTATTGTAGATAGATGTGCAAGGTACAATTCTTAACTATAAATATAATTTTAGATATGTCCAGTTTCTCAATAAATGTACCGAAGTGAAAAAATTTTACTTCGGTACATTTATTGAGAAACTGGACATATCTAAAATTATATTTATAGTTAAGAATTGTACCTTGCACATCTATCTACAATAAGCAGCAAAAACATTTTAAAAATACAAAGCATTGTATTTAATAAACATTCTTTTGTTTAAAAAAGTAATGATTTGACTTATCAATCGGGAATGCGTCCTTAAGCAATGGTTCAGTAATAAAGGGTGCTTAGTGATACTTTTTACGGTTAGCAGTCTATAAATCGAAAGTTCCCTACTGCTATTTCGTGTGATAGTCGAGTGATCAACTATTTTTGCGGAATTGCTTATAGAGAATAGTGTGTTATAACTGGCAAAGTATGGGTGTACTATTAGGTACACCTCTGCCTAGCCCGTCGGGAATTACAGGCGTGATGTTATGTAAGCATAAATAGTGGTTCCAATCAACCGTCCCACTCTAGCGTTAATTGTTATACCAGTCCGTGTACCGTCACACTTACAACATTCCCGTTACACAATCTAATGATCATTGAGATCACAATATCAAAGTGTTGATCTAATAATAACAGATGCATGTGTAGTGACTATTGTATCTAACATTTTGAGAGCTCCAAGAAATATGGAGCTGTTCCACCTGAGAATTTTGATGGGGTTAGTTGATTGATAGATTGAGTGGTAATTAGGTGGTACTAATCATTTCATCATCATCAGCCTATTGCAATCCACTGCTGGATATAGGCCTCTTTAATCTTACGCCACTCAACTCGATTTTCAGCAACTCTCATCCAGTTGTTACCAGCCACTCTGCGAAGATCATCGCTCCACCGAGCCTGCGGGCGTCCCACCTTACGCTTGCCGATTCGCGGTCTCCACTCAAGAACACGTCTACTCCAACGGTCATCGGTTCTGCGACTAATATGACCGGCCCACTGCCACTTCAGCTTACTTATTCTGTGAGCTATGTCGACAACTCTGGTCCTCTGTCGGATCACCTCATTCCGGATGCGATCCCTGAGAGAGACCCCTAGCATAGCTCGCTCCATAGCTCGCTGAGCGACTTTAAATTTATGGACCAACCGTATCGTCAGTGTCCACGTTTCAGCTCCGTATGTCATAACAGGCAGGACTCACTGGTTGAAGACCTTAGTCTTTAGGCTCTGTGGAATGCGTGACGAGAAGACCCGACGAAGCTTCCCAAAAGCTGAACAGCCCAGCTGGATTCTTCTATTAGCCTCTCTCTCAAAGTTGTTTTTACCAAACTGCAGAGTTTGCCCTAGGTAAATATATTCTCGAACAACCTCGAGAGGATCGCCATTGACAACAACAGGTCCTGGGGTGACGTGTTCGTTGAACATAACCAGGGTTTTGTCCAAGTTCACCCTGAGACTAACGCGAACTGAAGAATCCACTAGGCCATCCAGCATGTGTTGCAAGTCGTGCAGCGATTCAGCCAGTATGACGATGTCATCTGCGAACCTCAAGTGCGATATATACTCGCCGTTGATGTTAATGCCCCGTCCTTCCCAGTTCAGCGTCTTAAACACATCCTCCAGTGCGTTGGAGATCAATTTCGGGGAAATTACGTCCCCCTGCCTCACCCCCCTGCGCAATGGGATATGCTTTGTCTGCTGGTTTTGAGTTTGGACGGTCATAGTGGCGTCTTCGTATAGGCTCCTTATATATACTAATCATTTAGCATATTGGATTCCATCACCATCTTTATCATCTACCTAATAGAACCTTTTCCCAACTAAGTTAGGGACATACATACATCCATAGAGTACATACATCATACATCCATATACAGTAGTCCTGTGTACTCTTAGTAACCAAATGAACACAACACTATTGCAGAAACAAATTCATTCATATATCAAACAAATTCTGCAAGAGTGTTGTGTTCATTTGATCCACGCCACCAACCAACAAATGAACCAACCACCAAACAAACCATCAAATGAATATTATTATGCTTCCCACTCTGGGCAAATAGGACAGAAGTATCAGACTTCTACTAACTAAAACCCACCCATGTTTCTTCTTAGCTATTTGTGTTCCGGGGCCGGAATCTCTTTCGAACATTCCCGCAGCCCTCGCAGATATAACTGACCCTGAACTAAAGATTTCAAAACTTAATCATATAGGTAGAAGTTTCTGTTATCTCCTGCTAGAAGCTTAAGACGCAGTCAACGGGGGAACCGTAAAAACGACCTGTTTTTCGTCGCAGAGTTAGCCGTATTGCTACTTATTACAATTCCAAAAAAAATACAGTGTATAGTCAAATGTATAGGTAAAAGACTTATGCAAAAATATTTTCTAAAAGTAATCAAGAACCTCGAAAAAAAAAATCACAAAATCACAAAAAAATCACACGAAAAAACTTTTTCGTCTCGAAATGCTCAATATTTTGAGTGACAACTGTTATTTATTTTTTTACTATCAGAAAGGAAATTTAACCAACTAAAGACATATGTAAAAATATTTTAACATTACAGCGTATTTTTTTTTTAAATAAATTAAATCTGCGAACTATCGTTCATTTTGGCAGTCACGAGCATCAAACGCGTCGCCATTTTCAACCTTATTTGTTTAGGCGATGAGTTAAGCGCACGCTCAAGGTCGCGGGCAGGTGATGTCGCCTTAAGTCAACTTTTACTTATTCGGAAGTTTTATTATAATTATGGTAAAACAAACCACAAACACCCGCGAACCGGAAGACGTTGCGTTGGAAGGCCTCCCACTAGGTGGACCGACGACCTGGTCAAGGTTGCGGGGACCCGCTGGATGAGAGACGCACGGGACCGGTCAACTTGGCGACACCTGGTGGAGGCCTATGTCCAGCAGTGAACGTCTTTTGGCTGAAATGATAATGATGATGATGATGAAAACAGACCACAAGAAATTATCTAAGCCCAGAAGTCCCCACCTCAATTGCTCGGTTCAAACATGTAGACAAATATGCAATGTTTGTTGTGAGTTTAGATCATGGTTGTCTATGGTCTAGATAAAAGTATCTTTATATAGAATCAGGAAATCGCAGTGTTTAATTAATGGAGGTATTCTAGGAAGCAGACAGTCTGGTATGTAGGAATAAAGTTAAAACAACATAGACTATCAGTAGAGTCAAGACGAATCAAATAAAGTGGTTAATATTTGTAATGGTATTGTGTATTGCCCGTTTTCAGGTATTGTAGGCGACACTTGATTTTCAACAACGTTTTAAGAATAAATTAAAACTAGGCAAAATAAAGACATGCCTAAATATGTAGCTTGGAGTTATTATTATTTATTTACCACTATATAGCAACATCACAGACAATACATCCAATACGATGCTATAAGAAACAATACAAAATAGAAATGTAAAATTAAATGAAACTATAGCCAAATCCGTAAAACATGACAAAGTTTATAGTTGCACTCCATTTTCAATAACTATTTGTGCTCTTCGAATAAACAGTTCGAGTTCGGATAGGCAGTGGCTTCATGTGAATGATTTAAAATGTTTCATACTATAAATTGGTTTTTACTAACAGTTTTACTCAGGAAAGATCCGTCCCGTCATATATAACGTTTAGTCCACTTTCGGCCCCTCGGATACTAATATTCAGTTGTGTAGCAGCTGGTTTCTGGTAGACTGGCAGCCACCAAAGTTAGGAAAAAGTTAAGCACATGATGATAACTTGGAAGCTTGGAAGCACATAGAAGCTTTTTAGAGGCCATTTTAAGAGTAACCATGTAGTTTTTTGGCGGTTCTTTTCCATAGAACTCGAACCGTGCACCTTTTGCCACCGTTTTGTAAATAAAATAATTTGATTTTGATTTTTTACAATTCATATTCTCCCATTCCAGGCCAAACGTCGTTTCGAAGGAGCAGCCCGCGAGTTCATGCAGGCCACGGTGTCTCTCGCCAAGAAGATGCGTCCCCACGCCGTGTGGGGCTACTATGGGTTCCCGTACTGCTTCAACATGGCGTTCAACAACAGGAAGGAGGCCTGCGCTGATAAGGTGCCTCAGGAGAATGATCGGTGAGTTTGTTTTTGATGATGATCAGGTGGACAGGCCACATCGCTCGAAGAACCGACAACCGATGAGGTAGGAAGGTTCTCGATTGACGAACCACGAACCAGAAGACGCAGCGTTGGTAGGCCTCCCACCGGTGGATGCAAACGACAGGCTGCCGTTCTGTATGGCGTTCTATGGGGGAGGCCTTTGTCCAGCAGTGGACTAATCTAATGGCCGATGATGATGATCAGGTGTGGTGATTCACCACTCAGAAAGTCTGTTTTTATGAGTGATACAATATACAGAACATCACGCTTGTAATCCTCAAAGGGTAAGGCAGAGGTGTAACTCATAGTACGCCAATGTTGCACTAGTTAGGGTTTCTAAAGTTCATGTAACACAAATCTAGAGTCTGTAGCTGCTAATGAGAAATTACTGATGGAAAAATCTTACAACAATTTGTCCAAACTGGGAATCGAACCCATGACTTCATGCTCAGCAGTTGCTCTTGCAGCCAACAGCCCAACGAGACAGTCAATATACGTATTTAAAATTTAATGCAAAAATAGATTCTAACTTCTGCACGTTCAGATTAATGGTATTATAATTTTAAACTAAACTTGTTTTAAATTCTAAACTTTTTTTGTCATACACAATTACACACATTCTAATATAAAGTAACACATAACTCCAAAACTAACACCATAATCTGTTCCTAATTTCCAGTATAAGCTGGCTCTGGCAAGAGAGCACAGCTCTCTACCCGTCAGTGTACAGCTCCGACGACATCACATCGAACCAGCTGGCTAGTCTCATCCGAGGACGAGTGCGGGAGGCGGCCAGGGTAGCGGGGAGGGGAGCGCCCATATTTCCCTACTTCTGGTACCGTTACAGGGATAAGGGATATTTTAATGAGGTGAGCTGGATATTCAAAATGTTTAAAGACTGGAATCTTCATCCAGGTCGTGGCTAAATAATATTACCCGCTCGGAGCTAGGTTAAGTCGTGCTTGCCTAGGTTGATTAATTGATGGGTGACCACCCATTACATATCAATTTTTTTGTGTCTATATAAGAAGGCGGGTTTAGCCGTTGGTCCCGGCTGACCTTTGTAGATGTTTGACAGTCTTTACATGTAGTCAGCAGCACTAAATTTTGACAACCATTCTGACCAAGGGATATAGTACTGACAGTACAGACTACTGTCAGTACTGACTGGATTGTAGAGAACAGATAGGCAGACCCTCAATTTACCCTATTATACTCGGGAATAATATTCCTTCCCTTTTGTTACAGAATTATCTGAATCGTATCAGTAGTTCCGAAGATTACCCCCTACATATAAAATTACAAACAAATACCTTTTTTATATTAAAAATCAAGCTGAACTATCTTCAGACTAGAAAGAGACAAGTAAAATACCAATTAATATAATTTCAGAGCGACTTGGACATAGCATTCAGCACATTCTACAAATCGAACGCCTCAGGCTTCATAATCTGGGGTAGTTCCAACGACGTCAACACCATAGACAAATGCCAGAAACTGAAGAATTACGTCACAAATACATTAGGACCTGCCGTAGCCAGATACACTAAACGAAACATGAAACTAGGAAATGACCCTGACGACAAACTTAATATAGTTTACAACCCAAACAATGCATCCAAATATGATCCAGAATATACCTGGATCCCTCCCGTAAACTATACACAAAAGATTGAAGAAATGGTTGACAAAGAGTTAAAAGAAGAAAAGGAAGCAGCTTTAAAACATAAAGATGTTAAAGAAAGTATTCTTATTGATATGATATTGGATATTATAGCTAATTACTGTGCCGAAGGCTGTGATAATAAGACTAAAGTGAGACGGACTGATGAGGAAGAGAGGGATGGCGTTATTAACGAATCTCGTGTAGTTTTAGTCACTGAGGATCCGTTTAAGAAGAATGATAGTAGGATTGCTGTTACAGGTGAGTTTCAAGAAAATGTTATATTTTAAATCATTCTTTAATAATTATAGTTAATTATTTCTAGACTTGTCGAGTCATATTATTGCTTCTGTATAAAGCTTTAGCATTTCGTAAAAAGTTTTAAACGCATACAATTTTTTTTTTGGAAACCTATATTAATGGTGACTTCAATTGAATTTCGATAATTTGCAAAAAACATAGGTTTGACTATTAATAATTTACAACGCCATTATTAATTAATAACTGTGTATGTTTCAGTACCAACAACTACAGAAGAAGATAATTACGATTACGACAACACAGGGGATGCCGCAGGCGAAGATATTTACGAAACAAATGAGTACATTGATATTAGTACAGCCACTAAAAGTATTGAGAAGTCTAGTACAAGCACGAAAGGTAATGAAGAAATTAGTACAACGACTGCAAGAGCTGACGAAATCAGTATAGTTGATATAGGAAATGAAGGAAGTGATACATTAATATTTGTTAGCAAAGAAGGAAATAGTACTGTAAGTAATGAAGAAAGTAAAGAAATCGTAAATATAACAGAAGCAGATCATACTGCAGATGGCTTGATCATAGAAGAAATTGATGGCATTGACTTTAGAATAAACCCGAAAAGTATTGAAGAAGTTAGTACTAGAGCTGATGAAGTCAGTATAGTTGATGTAAGAAACGATGGAAGTGATACACTTATTATGAGCAAAGAAGAAAATAGTACAGGCAAATTAAATAATAAGGAAAGTAAAGAAATCGTTAGTACAACAGAAGCAGATGATACTGATGATACTGCAGATGAATTAATCATAGAAGAAATTGATGCCATCGACTTTAGAATAGATGAAAACAAATCAACTGAGAAAAGTACCACTGAAAGTAGTACCTTAAGTTCTGAAGAACTTAGTTCAAAAGAAACTAATACAACAGAAAGTCCATTCGTTCTTAGTCAAGTAGAGACTATTGCAATTAAAAATGGTTTTAGTATACATCAAAACGATAAAGAATCAAATTCAATAGAACTACTTTTCATCGACGTGACTACAGAAGAATCTAACACAAATAATCTTAGTACTGCAGTCGATAGTACTACAGAAGGAACCAATAGTTTCACAGTTGATGATGTTACTATAAATGATAATATTAATAGCACAGTTGAACTCAGTGGATTTGATAATGGTACTCAAAGTACCATAGTTGAACCAAGTGGAGATGGTACTACAACTGGTACCAAAAGTGATAGTGGGACCACATTGGCGCCGGTGCTAACAGAACAGGTTGTTGTTTCAGTTGTTTAAGGTTTGTTGTTAACTGTTGTCGTTAATTTTATGTTGTTGAACAAACTATCTACTACAACTACCTACAATAAATTAAATTAGAAACTCCATCGACATATAAACAGAATAAGAAGAAATGGTTTTTGGTATACCAATAAAATAACTTACTTTAATTGCAAGTTCTCAAGATGGAGCTATATTATTTTCTTAGTATAATTCGTCAAAGAAATGGGCATTAGTCAATATTCTATTAAGTCAGGCTTTGTGCTCGGTTGATGACAATAGGTTTTTTTAAGTTCTTAACTAACGAAACCTGGTTGCTATTAGGTACACCTTTCATAATTGCAGGCGTTATCTTATGAAATTTTATGTAGCCTTATTTGCTAAAGAAAACATTTACAAGTTTATTGTAGTGGATAGTTGTTCGTACTAATTTATAATTTACAACATTTGCATCTAAAGCTGTACTTAATTTTGCTAATACCCTTTATTTAATATTGTTTAACTTTTTGCTAATCCCAATAATTTGCTCAGTGAATGTACGTATGTGTAAGTGTATGGTCAAACATGCATGGTATTTTTGGAGTGTCGTCATTGTCAGAAGGATGCCACCATGTTGTTTTTTGAAAGCTTTTTTTTTTATTTATTTAGACTTCGTATCATACTACCCGAAATTGTTATTTTATCCCAATCAACCTAATGCTTTAGTGATAAAGTTGAAAATCTACTAAAGATTTTCTACAAATTGTAGAAACTTTATGTGCTGGCGTCTGTATAAATAGGCGGATATTAAGGCCACAAGGGATTCTATACCAATGAACTTTTAGGTTAAACATGATAACAATTTTACAGACAATATTAAAAACAATTATTATCCATACTTAATATTATAAATGCGAAAGTAACTCTGTCTGTCTGTCTGTTACTCTTTCACGCCTAAACGGCTGAACGGATTTTGATGAAATTTGGTACAGACATAGTTTGGAACTTGAGAAAGGACATAGGATAGTTTTTATTTTTTTTTCGCGAGATAAACCAAAAATCTGCCGGAAGTCACTATTCCACGCGAACGAAGTCGCGGGCAAAAGCTAGTCAAGAATAAACTTTTGACAATACCATTGACGTACCAAAAGTACCATGAATCACTAAACCATCTGAATTGCACAACTTAATATAATTTATTTTAACTGTAAGGAAAGAAACTAGACTCGCTCAATCTGGTTTCTTTCAATAATCACTAATTAATTTAATTCTTACTTTAATTTAATCCCTAATTATTAGTTTTATGCATTTTGTATTTTATTTTAATACTGCGCTTCAATTCATGATCGAAAAGTCATTGGATGTTAATTACAGGATCAATTTCTTTACTTACTACTGTGTTATCACCGTGATCACCACCTTGTTCTTTCTTATCGTATGGTTAACTCCTAACCAGGTGTCAAACATCGTGAGGAAACTCGGTCGTCGAAAATCTCTCAGACTATGCTGATTTCTTCACGATGTTTTCCTTCACCGAAGAAAGTGATGACTATACAACAAATAATTACATTAATATCAGGCTTTTCGATCTTATTATTGTCAACAGCTATCTTACTTTCTTTGTCAATAATACTTACTTACTGCACCTTAATTTTTTCATTGCTATTCTTGTAACACGCACCGTTATTTTGTCTTGATGTTTTTTCTTATACGCCGTTCGTATAACAATTGTGATTTTCTCTTTTTCTTTATCTTTAAATTGTTTCAATTATCTTTCTTTATCAGCGGATTTCTCTTTAAACTTACATTTCTTTTATGAAGCAATTACTAAGAGCTTCCATAATTGTGGTACTCAATGGTATGTCCTGTACAGCATACAACCTTGCTGACAGCCCATTGCTTATTAGACATAAGCTATTTCTATGTCTATACCAATACGATAAATGAATCTATATTTATAACACATACATAAACTCCTGTTTATGCTTAAAATTTTGTCCATTCTTTTGTTTAACTCTTTTATTTTTAGCTTTCAAATAAAAATCCGAAAGCAAACCGTTGTCATTGAACGTGTGTTAATCCGTGTCTGTCTGTAGGTGTTGGGGTCTGTATCCAGAGCGATCGCCAGTAAGCCGATCGCGTGTTCTCTGTTCTATATCTACTCTATCTCCCGGTGTCTCTGTCTCTTGTTCGGGAACTGCTAGGTTGGCGGTTATTGTTTTATGTCTTGCTTTAATTTGATCTACTTCTTGTACTGTGTCTAAAACTGTTTTGTACTCATTGTCATTGTCACTGCTTGCTGTGATGTTCTTCAGAAAGGTCAAGTGTGGTAGTTGCAACCACTGTAAGTAAATTACCAGATCTATGTACACACGGCTACACATCAAGCTATACATTTCCAGTATAAGCTGGTCTTGCATTGTAGAGGATTTCCGCACAGTGCCAGATCAGCGTAAACTGGAAATGTATAGCTTGATGTGTAGCCGTGTGTACTTGTATGAAAAAAAAAGTATTTTGTAAAGTATTGTTGTAGTTTTCGCAAACGAACTGGGTCCTGGTTTCGATTGCCAGGTCGGGCAAATTGTTGTTGAATTTTTCCATCAAGAAGTAGTCACGGAGACTTTGTTCCGTGTGATGGAAATAGGCTCACCCCATATATTTTTTTTTTTAAAGATTTTAAATTTAGAGACAGCTGGGTATCTTAGTAGTATGGGACACACCAGGACGGAAGTAAGAAAATAAATATAAATACATCACAAGACAGTGATGTTTATTTGTATCGCTGTCTTGAGGTCCAAAATTCCAAATCTGTCAGTCGTTAGCTAATAGCTCTTAACTTAACGTCAATTTCAATACGATGGTAACTTGACTTACGAGCGATAGAATTTTGATTTAACTTCTAATCTACGGTAGGGGAGCCCTAAAAGGGTTTTTTGTTCACCGGAAATCCACAAATATGCATGCATATGAATGTGTGAAATATGATATGACAAGAAAAGAAATGCCTGATGAGATGACGAGTAACTGGGAAGTATGGAAGTAGAAGGCATGCTGCACCGACCCCAAATGAATTGGGATAAGGGCAAGAGAATGATGATGATGAA
The DNA here is from genome assembly GCA_949316265.1 of Diarsia mendica. Lineage (NCBI taxonomy): Eukaryota > Metazoa > Arthropoda > Insecta > Lepidoptera > Noctuidae > Diarsia > Diarsia mendica. The sequence continues at coordinate 946,344 of OX438910.1, forward strand.
AACCCACAATATATGATCATCAAGTTATGTTTGTCTACGTAGTCTTTTATTTTTTGTGGGTGTAAAATCATCGAACAACCCCCCCCCCCCCGCATTCATCACCGCTGCTCTCAAAACGGTGAAGGAAAACATCGTGAGGAAACCGGCATGTCTTAGAACCAAAAAATTCGAAGATATGTGACATCTGCCAATCCGCACTGGGCCCGCGTGGTGGGTTATAGCCCATCCCTCTCCTAGAGAGGAGGCCTGAGTCCCTGCAGTTGGAAAATTATAGGCTGATGATGAACCCCCCCGAGTTCCTTCTTTGCCCTTGCACCGAGGCCACGTAATCTAGTACAAAAATCCGCGGCCCCGACGGGATTCACATACACCTTAGTGCATGTTTACGTACGCGCGGCGCGGCGTGCGGCGCGGCCGGCGACGCGTCGAGCGACGCGTCGAGCGAATTTTGTGTTCACGGACAGGCGATGCGTGCAGCGGCAGATATCATCGTTCGCGCAAACACAAACGTATGGCAATGTACGACGGTGTTCATAGAGACGCGGCGCGGCGGCCGCCGCGAATTTTCAAGGCCAAGTTCCGTCGCGGGCATCGCTTCATCCTAACTAATATTATAAATGCGAAAGTAACTCTGTCTGTCTGTCTGTCTTTCTGTCTGTCTGTCTGTCTGTCTTTGCTTCACGCCTAAACTACTGAACCGATTTGTGTGAAATTTGGTACAGACATAGATTGGAACTTGAGAAAGGACATAGGATAGTTTTTTTTTTTTTCGCGAGATAAACCAAAAATCTGCCGGAAGTCACTATTCCACGCGAACGAAGTCGCGGGCTAAAGCTAGTCGAGAATAAACCGCCGCGTGCATCGCCGCGTCCGTCGCCGCGGCCGCCGCCGCGTTCGCCGCCGCGGCCGCCGCCTCAAATTCAAGCAATCGCGTATAAATTCGCTTCTCCGTGAACGCACTCATACACCGCCATACGTTTGAATTTAGTGCGGATCGCGTCGCCGGCCGCGCCGCGCGCCGCGCCGCGCGTACGTAAACATGCACTTAGCTATCAACGTTAAATACTTGCAAGCATTCAATAAATAAATAAGTAAATTCGGGATATGATAGCTATACTGCTGTATCGTTGGTCTTAGTGGTTGCAAGTGCGACTGCTGAGCATGAGGTCCTGGGTTCGATTCCTAAGTCAGGCTGAAAGTGTCATGGGCTGCCGGTTGTTCGAAAAAGATACCGCGGCCGCGACACAAAGGGCTAAGAAGGAACATGAGTGGTTTTAAGTCGGTAGAAGTCTGACACGCCACACCGCTCTGCCCAGAGCGGGTGGAGTCATTTGAGGATTTCCCACACTCAAAAAAAAGAAAAAAGGCAAAATGTCATTGTTTATTGTATTGTAACTGGCAAAATGTGGATGTACACACGGCTACACATCAAGCTATACATTTCCAGTTTACGCTGATCTCGCACTGTGCGGAAATCCTATACAATGCGAGACCAGCTTATACTGGAAATGTATAGCTTGATGTGTAGCCGTGTGTACTACTACGTAAGCCTCTACTTAACCCATCGGGGCTAACAAGATTGATTTATGAGCTCATACGCCTTATTATAGACACAATTAAAAAGCCATTGTTCTCCTGGAGATTTATTAGCGGACGGGAGGATATTATATGTATGATAGCTGTAAAATCCTCTAGGCTCCCCTAGATTTAGTCAAGACCATCTCCAGAAAGGAACGTTGGCAGTGAAGAGGTTATTGAAACCTTGTATTAGAATAGATTGTGACTATAATCATTTTATCTGTGATATGTTTTAGTATAATTTTGTTAGATATTTTTTGTGAATATTGCCAATGTAAGTATCAGTTAGATTTAAGGAAATAAATGTTATATTTTCTCAATGTATTCTTTTGTTTTATTTACATTATTTTTTTCTTGTAAGTTGAAATATTTCCCTTTTGTAAAGGACCAAAGGCTCTCCCTTTGATACTTAAAGACTAACCCTATAAGTTTTCTGATTTACTTCTAAAATACATATTTTTCATCCTGCTATTTTATTTCTCGTCTTCGTGTATTGAAAAACGTCATTTGATACACTTAGCTATTTGCTATTGTAGCATTTCGTATTATTATTATATTCTAGGCCTTCTCTTACACAAACCTATAACCGAATAGAATAGCCTTGTTCTATTCTACTCTCTCATTTTCCTAGGCCAATGTTTCACTTGGCAAACTAAACTTGATAACATTTAAGAATGTGCCCACAATTTGCTTTCCTGCCAATATCTTGTTGACAACACCCACGAGAAGAGTGTTATCTATTATTGGCCAGAAACAATGATAATGCATTCCAATACAGAATGTTCCAAGGCATTGGACTAGAAATATGTCGACTGGTATTTTTGGCTCTCGTTACAAATATCTTACTGCTTGGCCACAAGCTACATAGGTACCCAAAATCCACGCGTGTTGCGACCGTAAGAAGTGTTTTACTTATTTATTTATTTATTAATATAGGTCCACCAACAGCTTCTGTGTACAACATATGATAAGTACATAGGTTTTAAAGTGTTTTATAGCATACAAATTCTCAAAATAAAGGGAGTCTTCTTTGGCAAGTTGGCTGGTAGAGAAGAAGGGCTTTACTAGCTGATTTGTCAAAGAAGATTTCTAATATTTAAGAACAAATGTTCATATCTGCACTCCAGGAAATATCTTTGTCAAGTAGCCAGTAACCAAGATAAATACATTAATTCACTCTCCTCCCGGAATATCCTAAGACACTGGACTGACAATCTGTCGTGAAGTATTTCTGGCTCTTGGTTTAAATGCCTGAGGTGATAATGAGTGGTGGCGCTATGTACTAAAATAGATGCGTACCTGAGACGGACAATGTCCAAACAATGTATTGTTTCCATTAATACTGTTCCAGGTAACTTGCACAATAAGAATAAAACTTTCAAGAACGCTCAAGTGTCATTAATGGACACCTAGAATTTTTCAGAATTTCTGAACAAATGCGATAAGAAGTGGGTATTGGAAATGGAAGATTTAGCTCATGTCGTCAGTACCTAATGCAATGATTATACAGAGTATACGATTGTTGAATCACTATTATTTGATCGATGGAGAGGGAGAGGCAGGATGTATGGATTGTGTGATGATTGAACTGAAAGAGAAAAGAGTCGATATCGTGACATCTGATGAAGAAAACGTGTGGCAGGAAGATGATGATGATGATATTGATTGGCTATTTGTTGATGTAAAAGTTCTTAAATTAAAAGAAGAAAAACAAAACATTTCCATCAACATACTTTATTGAGACAAAACTGAAACAAAAATGAACAAAACACATGAAAACTAGTAACTGAAATTAAATTACAAATGATCTTAAACTAATACTGTAATACAACAATCATTAGAAATCATTACAGGACACACTAAACTTAAAGACAACAAACTATAGAACGAAACAAATAATAAAAACAAAAAAAAAACAAGTTTAACCAAAACTACACACACAGATAAACAATATTTACGGGCAAGTAGAACCTGACAAAGAGTACTACCAGAGAGAATCGTGGCACCTAGCACCTGTATTGTGGAGGTCAGATAAGCAATCACTCCATGTAAAATACTGGCTTGAAAAAGGCTAGTCAAAAAATGAATTGAATTGATAGATGGCAATCTGGAAGCAGACCTCACACAATTGGTTACAACAAGGCAGTCAATGATGGTAAAGTTAAAACAATCAAAGAATCATACAGAAATAATAGCAAAACAATAATTCTTGAACAACAAAGGCATTTCTTCATCAGAAATAAAGTTCCTGTCAGGTCTAACGCTTGCAAAGTTGTTGTATTTCGGTTCAGCGATGAAATTGTACCCGGTTTGCGAACACTCCTTGATCCTGATGCAGTCTTTGTGGAGTTCGGTGATGGTGTAGCCGGTGATGATGAAGGGGACCTTGAGTTTCAAGATAGCGTCGATGGTGGAGGGCCAGGGGTCTTTGCCGTTGTACACTGAGGAGCGCTGAATGCTCGGGTTGAAAGCGCAGACTGGAAATAAAAAAAAATTTTTTTTTTGAAGTGACATTGTTTGATCAATTCAATTCAATTCAATTCAATTTTTTGATACACTGCTATCGAAGTGCTTAAAGGATGCGGAAACTAAAAGTTTTAAAACTTATGAAAGTTATTTTTAAAAGAATAAAGTAACAGCCTGGATGATTTCAAGAGCGACTCCACTCTACTTATAAGACACTGCTATTAGCAGTTTTACAATCGTGGATACCAATTATTTACCTAATGATGAAGTCTCTTCAAGTGAAACTTTAATCTGTTTCTAAACTTTATAAATATAAACCATACTAACTAGACTATTGTATTGGAACTAAAATAATTAATAACTCTCCTCACCAATATCAGGAACTACATAGTCCTCGCTTGACTTGTAATCAGCGTAAGTTCTCTTGTCTTGGAAGCTGAATACCACGCGTCGTTTATTTTGGCGACAGTTTTCGCATAACCTGGTGGTCAAAAGAAATTCTTTAAGAACCCTCGTGGATGCAGACAAACATACATTCTACATAATAAGCTATATTTGCATATAAGGGCCCATGTTCTTGTGCCATCTACAAACTCCCTGATGGAAATCTGGAATCTTCTTTTTGATTTTCTTTGCCTAAACTATCCCACCGCTGAGCAAACGCCTCTTCTGGCATCCAATGCTTAATGACTCTGGCCCATCCGACCCTAAGCATTATACAGACATGGTCCACCCAATTCTACTTCAACCCAGCACTCATAATGCCCAAATAAGCGTATCTTCTTATACATATTAAATAAAACCAACTCACTTGATCTTTCCCAGCAGTTCGAGCGGCAAGTTGGAAGGGTTCAAGTTATAGTTGACAAGCACCACCCTCAGTTCTTGCAGGTCTGGTCTCAAGTGGAGGAAGAACACCTCCCATTTGTTGAGGGCATCGGCTTCGAACTGCAGCTCTGCTCCCACCACGTGGATTGTGAATGTGGATTTCTGCAATAGAGATAGTAAGATAGTTAATGCTTATAATCATGATTCCTATATCATCACTACATAGTAAAGTCACTTCCCGCCTGTCTGTCCCTATGTACGCTTAGATCTTTAAAACTACGCAACGGATTTTGATGCGGGTTTTTTTAATACATAGAGTGATTTAAGAGGAAGGTTTATATGTAAAACATTCCACCCGTGCGAAGCGGGGGCGGGTCGCTAGTAATAGATATTTTAGATAGAAGGCTGTTCTAGGAAGCTCTTGGCTTAATAATTACCGCAGTTTGGATCTTCAGGTTAAGCCGCGTTGACCTAAGTTGGTCTGTGGATGGGGGAGACCACTTATACCGAGTCTCCTCCGTGCCTCGTAAAGTACGTTAAGCAGTTGGTCCCGGTTGTCATTCGTAGATCTTTGAGTTCTTAGACAGTTACCGGAAAGTCTGACAACCAGCCTTACCAAGGAGGGGTATTAATTAGGACTAACTACGTTTTAGAGGTCAGATAGGCAGTCGCTCCATGTTAAATACTGGTATTTAGCTGCATCCCGTTAGACTGGAAGCATATCCGAACATGCTTTGGCTAGGTTGTATACTAATAATTATGATGTCTTCTTCTTGTTTACGTGTCGATAAACTCAAACTCTGCCATACCAGTATGTAACCACCTGCACAGCTCCAAAGGGACATGAAACGAGCCTACCTTAAAAAAAATCTTACTGCGATTCCAAACGCCCGGCGCTGGACAACTACCACTCGGCAACGCAGAATCTGATGAAAGCTGACTAATTCTTTCGCCACGATGACTTAAACCGCTTGAGAACCAAGGTTACCGACGTAGCCCGAAGAATCGCCAGACTTAAGTGGCAATGGGCAGGGCACATTGCTTGCAGAAGGGATGGCCGATGGGGCCGAAAAGTTCTGGAATGGCGACCGCGAACCGGAAGACATTGCGTTGGAAGGCCTCCCACTAGGTGGACCGACGACCTGGTCAAGTTTGCGGGGACCCGCTGGATGAGAGACGCACGGGACCGGTCAATGTGGCGACACCTGGGGGAGGCCTATGTCCAGCAGTGGACGTCTTTGGGCTGAAATGATGATGAATGATGATGACTTAAACTCTATAAATGCTGTAATTGTTACCTTATTAACACCATTGGTTAGAGGAGCAGCCTTACTCCTGCACAGTTGGTGGCAGTATGCCGCAGTGAGTGGGGCCGTCGCCAGCTGTGTCAGCGCTGCGTATTGGATGTCCGTGATATCTGAGAGAAAGAATCATTTATTTATTTGATTTATTAACACAACATTTGTTTTAACAGGCCAGTAAGACCCAAACTAACAAAAGTAGTCATAAATACTCCAGTCCCAAGTAACGGGTCTGGGTAGAAACACAAGTCTAATAACACGTCATTTGGATCTATAATGAAGTAAGTCAATATCGAGTATGATAGAGCAGGTCTAGGTACTAACATAAAAAGTAGATCGCGAAATAGAACAATCGCAACTGTTGGTCTAGTGGTCGCAAGCGCGATTGTTGTGCATGAGGTCCTGGGTTTGATTCCCGGGATTGGACAAATATCATTAGGTTTTTCCATCAGGAATTTCTCGATAGCAACCACGGACTCTGGATTTGAGCATGGTTGATGGCAAATGGCTCACCCCCTAATACATGGGACTTAAAACATAACTGTCAAAATGTGGGTGTACTATCTGCTTAACCGTTCGGAGGTTATAGGCGTTATGTTATGTAATTTCATGAACTTCAAATCACTAAAGAAGTTACAAAGCTGAAATCGGGAACATTATTTTGTTGAAACTAATTATTTTGTAGAAACCAATCCGCGGGCAAACAGATTCTTAGTCATACTGCCGTGACACACAATTATTTATATACCTACGTCTCACAATAGTTATTACAAAATACTAATAAATTTGCAGTACCAAATAAAACAATTTTAATAGGTTTCTACTCACTCACTGCAAATCCACACGAAATAAATTGTGTGCATTTATGAAATAGTTTTAGTATGAGTACAACTACAAAACTATTAGCTACTCCTATTGAATAATTGAGGATGATGTAAACTTTTAAATGACGTGGCTGAATGCAACAGGGCTATTTGCAAAGCTTCACAAAAAAAAAAAACAAAAAAAGCAAAATTAAAAATTTTGAAAAAACCCACGACTGTTAAAAATTAATTGAAAAAAGGATAAAATAACATAAAACACCCACCTTAAAAAAACCCAAGAATGTCCGTCGGGGGCTGCTTTGCCATTAAATGAACTGGTTTAGCAATGTTCAGCTCCCGACGGACATTCTTGGGTTTTTTTAAGGTGGGTGTTTTATGTTATTTTATCCTTTTTTCAATTAATTTTTAACAGTCGTGGGTTTTTTCAAAATTTTTAATTTTGCTTTTTATTTTAAACTTTTTACTTTTTTTTTATCAAAGAACATGCACCAATCAAACCTAAACCCATAACTGAAAACAAAATCAAAATCGGACTTGTAATTTTGGAGAAAAATGGCAACTTTGATTTGCACAAAAAATTTTTGCTGCAGCGCCCCCTGGTGAGTTGTCACCGTAACACCTATCTAAGAACATGCACCAATCAAACCCGAACCCATAACTGAAAACTGCATCAAAATCGGACTAGTAGTTTTGGAGAAAAATGGCAACATGTATTTGCACAAACAAACAAACAAACAACCTCTCACCCCAAACGCATATACCGTCTCCGTTCCGTCGTGGGTAATTAAATAGTATCATCATCATTCTCTTTTCCGTAATGCGCAGCATATCTTTCTTCTTCCACACTTCTCTATTCTCGTCACACACCTCCTTTCTTGCCATATTACCCCGTAAGGTTCAATTTTAAAAGTGACAGCAAGTACAAATTGCCAACAACCAATCAACTACTAGACCAGATGACGACATAGCCGCATGCAGCAAAACTTGTTTTTTTTTTATTGGTATGGGGTTACTCTTGACCTCAATCTTGCCGTGAGGGCAGAGATGAGGTCGACGATGGAACGAGCTTACCCAGAAGAAGCCTATTTACTCGCGACTTAAATAGATTGGGCCTGCGTCGGTTTTCCCGGAAAAAAAACTGAAAGAGAAAGAGAAAGAAAGAACTCGGGAAAACCGACGCAGGCCGGGAGTTCCACTCCTTGGCTGTACGAATATGAAAGATTTTTTTTTATAGAAACGGCGTCAAATATCAGCCATTAAATATTTTGTTATATCCAGTGTCACTCACACTTTCAAATCTCGATTCAGCGATGAAAGCTGAAACTCCGACATAGTCATACAGTAGTGTATTGTGATGTCGGAATTTCAGCTTTCACCTGAATATAGTCGTAAAATGTTAGAGCCTACACCGATCTCAATATTTTTGAGATAATATTATAGGCCCCACGAATTTTGTTATTGCCAATTAAAGATCATAATATTAAACTGTGCAACGTTTAAAAAAAATCATCTGTGGTTTGTAATATCTTTCAGTAGGTAATAATAACATGTCTCAAATGTTATATAGGTAACGTATGCGTACATGTTATAAAACACAAGTTATACAACATGTTACAATACATTAATCTGTATACACCGTAATAAATTCACGCGAGATCGCGGGGTACAGCTAGTGCCTAAATAAAATAAAGGATTTACCACTGAAGAAAAGAACTGGGGGCGCGTCCGCTCGCTACCAGCTCTTCCCTCGAGTGAGGCTAAGCTCGGCGACTGAAAACCGTTCCCGCAGTCTATACACAGTACCTATACATATACACGTTAACTATAAGTTACAAAGGACTTTTAACCCTCGATTCAGCGATAAAAGCTGAAATTCCGATATCAAAATATACACCTGTAATAGCAGCTCTGTCTATGTAGTACCGTACCCACACATAGGAACTGTGTAACTGTATAAAGCCTTTGTACCTATATAAAAACGTGTTGTTGGAATTACAACGCTAAGCTTAGCGCCGAGGGTTGGCATTCCAACAGCGCTTATACCTACGTATACGCAAGTACAGTGAAATTGTCGGATATTATGTTGAGTCGGCGCGGTTTGCGTCAGACTGTGTTCCAACGGTGGCGGATACAGACGTCCACTTTTGGAACATTGTTTCATAAACATGATGTTCGGCTTCCAGTCTGACTGGACGCAGCTGAATCTGTTAAGCAATAGGTAACTGCAATTGGGATTATCTAAACCGATCCCGGGATCCGATTTGATTTAACACGGATCCCGGCGTAACTACAATGCGATCCCCAAGACGCTAGCCAAACGTGGGGATTATGGCAACTCCCCCCCTAAAATAAAATGTAAAGGCGTTCTATGGGGGAGGCCTTTGTTCAGTAGTGGACGTCTTAGTGCATGTTTACGTACGCGCGGCGCGGCGCGCGGCGCGGCCGGCGACGCGATCCGCACTAAATTCAAACGTATGGCGGTGTATGAGTGCGTTCACGGAGAAGCGAATTTATACGCGATTGCTTGAATTTGAGGCGGCGGCCGCGGCGGCGGCCGCGGCGACGGACGCGGCGATGCACGCGGCGGTTTATTCTCGATGAAGCGATGCCCGCGACGGAACTTGGCCTTGAAAATTCGCGGCGGCCGCCGCCGCGGCCGCCGCGCCGCGTCTCTATGTACACCGTCGTACATTGCCATACGTTTGTGTTTGCGCGAACGATGATATCTGCCGCTGCACGCATCGCCTGTCCGTGAACACAAAATTCGCTCGACGCGTCGCTCGACACGTCGCCGGCCGCGCCGCACGCCGCGCCGCGCGTACGTAAACATGCACTTATGGCTGATGATGATGATGACTTTATTTAACCCAAATTTATTAAAGACTGGCTGTTGCCAGCGACCTCCGGCCGTGTGAAACTTTTACAAAATTATTACTTCCCTGTTTGAATTGGATTTTATTAACAATTTCAAGATAATTTCTTCGGAACCCTTATCCCTTTTTTTCAACAACCTTAAAGTCTGTTGCTTCTTATAACATCATCTATCTGCCAGTAAAAGTCTCATCGAAATCAGACCAGTCGTTTTAGAGATTAGCCGGAACAAACAGACAGGCAGACAAACAAAACATTTAAAAATTGTGTTTTCTTTATAAGCATCGTTCTTACTGTTATAATTATGCATTCAGTAAAAAGCTGATATTGATATTACAAAAACCTGTGACAAAAACAAATTTTAATTTCATTTTTTGTATACACGGTTTGTAATGAATGAAGTCTCTAACGCATGGTCAGTCATCTGTTATTTGGAATATTCCAAATTACACCAACGCCAGCTGACAGTCATACTTATTATACTAAAATCTAGGTCAACAGTATCGAGGGGGTCTCCCCTCATATTCGCAATGAATAATTTTCTCATGCTTTTTACTTTTTATTAAAAACAACCCCTATTTGTACTTTCTCCTTTGTGAAACAACTGTTATTTGAGTGTTTTGGACGAGATGAAATTGGGCAGTCTCTCTTTTGTTCAGGTTATCTTGTAATAAGCTAACAGATGATATTGAACTCACTAAATGATTTGAAAGCTTGTTTTGTTTATCAAAAAAAAAAATTGAGGTGTCTAAACTCTAATAGACACCCAGTTGGAACGGTGACCACAAAAATGAAAATTTATATTTATTTATATCAATATTATATTTAAACGTTAAAATTATAAAATATTTTTAAATATTCTCAAAATTCATGGCAAGCTGAATCGACTGAAAAAAGTTTTAGAGTTCTAGATGATCGGGAAGTAAAAGAAAAGATTTTGGTTTTTGGTGTCGATTTTCATTGTTACCCGTTTTTCGATCGTACCTCTCAGTCCACAAACAAATCAGAACAATAACGTGCGATAAGGAACTCCAATATAAGAACATTCAAAAAAAAAAAAAAATTTTTTGCCAAAAGTCATCATCATTCTCCTACCCCTATCCCAATTTGTTTGGGGTCAGTGCAGCATGTCTTCTTCTTCCATTTTCCATCTTCTCGTATTCGTCATCTAAACTCAAACTCAAAAAACTCAAATCTTTTATTTCTAGTGCGATAGTAGGACAATCCTTTGAGAAGGAGTCCAGCGCATCCCACCCTTTTAGGCCTGCCGCGTTGTCGTTTCCGCGTAGCATGATATTATGTAATAAGTAGGCTAAAATGAACCCTAGCCCGTATTCCTTAAACCTTAAATTTCTGACTCACCAATTTTCTCCTCATACATAGAAGCAAGCACCTCATTGATCTTCTCAGGTATGGGTCGCTGCTCCACCAACACCTTGGTTGGCATCTTCGGCTCCAGTCGACCCTTGGTCTGCTGGTAGCTCACCAGCTTCTCGTATAGGGAGTAGGACTTGCACCAACGGGAGTGGGACTTTGGGAAATGTTCGGCGTTGTCGGTGCAGAACGATATCTGGGGAGAGATGAGAATGTTATTTTTTGTTTTGCTGAATCTAGGATGACTACATGGCCTATTAGGAAAGACTAAGCGTTGGAATGGGTTTCTAGGTTTTTTTTTGATAGCCCATTTGGCATTTCTAAAATATTTGAAACTGGTGAGTTGCATTTTGTGTGTGAGTCAAAATTAAAATCAGAAATTATTTAGACAAATTAGGCAATTAAGAAATCAGCACTTTTTGAACGTGAAGTCTCATCATCCTACTCCCATCCTAAACTAATGCAGCTTAATACCAGTATTTTACATGGAGCGACTGCCTGATCTCCACAGTTGTTTAGTAACACGACAGTCAGACCTTCCGGTTTTATACTATTTATAATGACTGTGAAAGATCTACAGACGACAGCTGAGTGAGACCAACGGTTTAACGTGCTTTCCGAGGCACGGAACCGTAATCGGTATGTTATCGATAGTGCCCTATCTACAGATCGACTTTGGTAACTTGACGATCAACCTCAGGCAGCTGTTACTTTTTAGTCACGATTTTCTAGTCACCAACAGTCTGATCCACCTATACAACAGTTTTGTCTCCTACTAACCTGTCCACATCCTTGACAATCACTCAGCTTGTTCTGCCTCCACTCTCTGCACGGTACATGGGCACAAACCCTAGGATACAGCAGCGCCTCTTGCTCCCAAGGCACCAGGCGTCTCTTCAACACCTTCTCACAAGACACAATCATCTGCATTCTGATTAGCCGGTAGTCGTGGCCTGTGAGGTTCTTTGCGTCACCGTATATGTGTTTTTGATCTGTGAAATTATTTTTTGTTAGGAGCAAGCAAGCAAGCAGACAAGTGATAATCATATCTTCCGTAATTATCATTTGTTTTGCTGTTTATTTGAACAGCGTCGAAATATCGGGAACTCAAAACAAATGATAATCACGGAAGATATCCCGTAAGTGACATTTTAAATATAGATGTTTAATAGATTTATAATCTACAGAAAGGAATCAGTGCAAGATCTAAAAGAATATAATATTATTAATATGATTGGAGACAAAACATACAGTTTCAAAAGCATTCACCTTTGAGATGCACGATGGTAGACACAGCGAAGCACAATGCCTGATGCTGAGGCCAGTCTTCATCCTTATGCTTACTACTGCAGTAGAACAGCAAGTTACAGTAACTACACGGCACGCGGGACCCACTCAAACTCTTCTTACAAACATGACAAGAACTCTGAAGAAACACTTTCCTAAAACTATACTTGTAAACAAAATCATCATTATCATCCATTTTGTTATCTTTTATGAACTCTTTCATCTTATTATTTGTCTGTGTGTTCTTAGTCTGTTTCTTTTCAACCTCAACAGCATCTTTTATTTTGACTCGAGCTGTGATTTCATTTGGTAACTTATCTTTTTCTTTTTTAAAGTCCTTTCTATTCGATCGTACAGGAATAGTGGGATGGCCTAGCAAGTTTTTTGGCGGCGAAACGGGTGTTTTTTCTTCATCCGGTGCTATAATGTTTATCTTAGGATTGTTTTGTTCTTGAGTTTCTTTTACTATCATTTCGAAAGACTTGTTGACGTCATCAATGCTGGATGTGAGTGCGTCTTCAAAATTTTCTATAGGTTCATAATCAAGTGGTTCATCTTGTGTTTCAGAATCGACGTTACTTGCTTGTTGTTTACCCTTCTCTGTACTTTGACTTTTACCTTTTGACTCAGATTTACTTTCAGTTTTAGATTCTGTTTTTTCTTCTTTCTTAGTTTCTTGTGTAGGCTGAGATTGGGTAGAAGTAGTAGCTGCTGTACTTTGTGTAGTAGCAGTCGTTTGAGTATCTTGTTTTCCTTTCTTCTTCTTATTTTTACCTTTATTATCTTTTCTTGCAGGGCATACTGGTGGTACATCTATGGGTGTTTCTCCAGTTTGTTCTTTGGATTTCTCAGTGTCTTTCTTTTCTATTTCGGGTAATTCAGTCTTTTTTTCGTCTTCTGGCGGTAATACTATTGGGGGCAAGAAACTTTCAATGACTTTCTGCGCTTCAGTCAAAGGTTTATCAAAGCCTGGTAATTGAGTAGGTGTTTTAGGTCGCTCTTCGACTTTAGGAGGCATTTCAATAGTTTTAATTTCGGTTATTATTGATGGTTCCGCGGCTTTAGTTTCAACAAAAGGCAGCTCAATCTTTTTCTCTTCAGTCGGAGTTTTCTTGTGTTTATCTTTTTTAGATTTTTTGTCTTCGTGCTTAGGTTTTTCTTCGGGCTTCTGTTTGTTACTATCTTCAATGACAGTTGGTACTTTTACTTCTTTTGAAGGGATACTAACAGCAGCTTCTACAAAAGGACTCTTACTCCTGCTTTTTTCTCGCTTTTGCTTTGAAGAACTTTCGTCAGTCCCAAATAAAAGGCTCGAAACAATTTTAGCTTTATTTCTGGTTGCTTCGAACTCTTTTTCAATTGTATCTTCACTCTTGTCCATTGACGTTAGTTCGGCTAAAGACCTTTCAATTGACAGTCTTAACTCTTCCATGTCTTGGTTTACCTCCATCATTTTTGATTTTATGTCTGTTTTCTCTTCTTTTGGAGAAGATTTCTTTTCTTCTACTTTCTTAGGACTTTGAGCTCTTTCTTGTACTATTAAAGGTATACCTAATATAGGCTCTGCTGGGGGAAATATCTCTCTGATAAAAGTATTATTATTGTCATCGCGCATCTGTTGACTTGCGGCACGTGGGTACGTGATATCGGGTACAAGATCAGAAGCAGAACCTTCAGATTCCGATGCTCTTATGCTACTTATTTCGATATCATACATTCTTGTGATATTAGAAGCATCAACTTTTTCAGCCAGTCTTTGTTGAGTTATATCCTCCGATTTAGATGTTTCTTGAGTTGCTGTTTCTGGTTTTGGTGTTATTGCTCGTTCCTCCGTTTTTGCAGTTTCTTCAGTCCTCCTTTGGGGTTTAGGGGACTTTTTTCGTTTCTTACCAGATTTGGAATCAGTCTTATGTTTATCTTCAGTGGATTGCTGGGTTTCTTCAGATTTAGTGAACTCTATCTGTTCACCAATATCATCTGGTGTTAACAGTACCTTTCCTTGGAACTCAGGTAGTACGGATTTATGAGCTTCTTCTTTTATTTCTTTAACAGTGTCAACAGCTGTTGGTATGTCAGATTTTTCACTCTTTATTATGAACTCTTGTTGATCAGTCTGTGGCGTCAATATTTCTGTTATGACTGCCAATTGTTCTTTGGCAGGCTCTTTGATGTCAGTTTGTTTGATATCTAATTCCGGTTCTTGGAAGCCGATGTGAAGCGCCTTCGGCATTTTTGATCCCTTTTTCCGTTTCTTACCCATAGCTTTCTCAGCAAGCAACTCAAACTCTTGGGCTATAAGTTTTTCGTCTTCATCAGCTGCCATTAAAGTAATATCTTCGGTAATTTTCGGCCGTGTAGTCTGAGGTTCAATGTCCATTGGCTTATCTAGAATAATAGGCTCAGTTTCAACAATTTCCAGTTTAACCTTAAAAGGGTCATCGTCAACTTTGGCAAAGTCTGGAAGGAAAGTGCCATGTGGTAAGCTTTCAGGTGTTTCATGCTTTCCTTTACGTTTTTTTTCTACGGGTTTTGCGATTTTAGGTTTAGGTTTTAGACTCAAATCTTCGAGGAGAGGTTCAAGTAATTCTGTTATAGCAATCTCTTGAACTTTCTCTTGTTCACAGCTTGTTGGGACTTCCTCGATTGGTTCTGCTATGATACTCTGTGCAGGTGCAACGATGTCTATGAGGGATGTAGTTTGTTCAGACTGTAGTTCGTCTGGTTTAGGACTTTCTTCGTGTTTCGGAGTTTGTTTCTTATCTTTCTTATTTTTCTTTTTACTTTTACTTTCAGGAACTGGGACTTCTTTGACTTCTTCAATTTCTTTTACTGGAGTTGCTGCTTTCTCCATTACCGGCTTGACTAAAAGAGTTTGTTCAGTCTTTTCTAGTTGTTTTTCAACATCAGCCTTAGGGCTTTCTAAGGAGATAATTGATTCATCAATTTTTTCTTTTATTTTAACTTCAGATTCATTCTTTTCATCAAGCAACTTCTGGAAAGCAGAAGTACAAGAGAATTCTTCTTTGTCCGATTTTTCCGAATCAGTACGTTTCTTTTTCTTATTTTTCTTTTTGGAAGGTTTCCCTTCTTGATCTGATACCTCTGCTTTCAAAAACTCTTGCTTGATATCTGGTACAGACTCTTTAATCTCTTCTTTGATTTCTGATTCTATCGGAATACCAGGAAGTTTTTGATCTGGTGAAATTAATTCTTCATCCTTCTGATCAGCATTCTTCTTTTTGTTCTTCTTTTTACGAGCTGTAGGAGTTATTTGAGGCAAATCGTCCACTATGCTCTCAACTTCTGGAATATCTACTTTCGTTTCTTCTACTGACGTCTGGATATAAGTTTCCTTTGGTTTTTCATCAACTTCATCATCAAAATCATCATCTTTACCTTTTTTCTTCTTTCCTCTGTTTCGTTTCGGTTTTTTAGGAGTTTCTTCATCCTTAACATCAACAGCAGGTGTTATAACTTCACTCACAATTTCAGGCACCCGTTTTTCTTTGAGACCTTCAACTTTTTCTTCTAAATTCGGAATAATGTCAGTAATTAACCCGACCACATCCTTTTTATCACCGGTAGTCACCCGCACATCTTCGATCTTATCACCACTTTTCCCCAAATCTTCAAGTTTTTCACCACTTTTCTCTTCCTGCACTGGTACGGGATTTGTTACTTTCCCTTTTTTATTTTTTCCCTTTTTATTCATTTTCACGATACGGATATATTCACGACTAACGTTTACAGGGAAATCGGAGTGACTGAGCTTCTAAATACAGATTTTGTCTGACCGATATGTTGGGCCGCATTTCTAGTCAGAAATGTCCACGTGAAATTACTAAATGTCACAGAGAATTAACCACACAAAAAGCAACTGTATAGTTCGCTTTGTTGAGTCTATTCTCGGTTGTGTTGATGCATATTTGTGCATGCTCCCAGTCATAAGGAAGAGGCGGTTGCCAAAAGTGCATATATCTGTTACACACAGTTGTTCTATTTGTGTCACTTGTACTCGAATCTGTTTCCAATACTTCAGTCGTTTGACACTTTGACAGATGAGCATTTGAAGTCAAACAATGTATTATGAAACGATTAATTTCTTATTATTAATCTTGTTGTTGTTGATATAAATATTTTTTGCATTTATTTTCCGGATCAGAAATAGTACCATATTGAAAGACTTGTGTGAGGCAACTTAGTAAATATGTACATTAATTATGTTAATACTAGCTCAGGACCGCGACTTCCTTCGTTTGAAAATTATGATGTGTTTGCTTGTGTCTGTGAAATACAAAATATAGCCTATTTCTGTTCCCGGGATAAATAAACTATCTTCTTAACAAACTTCATTACGATCCGATCAATTGTTTAGTCGCAAAAAGGTAACAAATAGAGTCACTTTCGCATTTATAGTATTAGTATGGATTGAATTATCCTTTCCAAAATTGACAAATAAGTAGGTAATCAAAAACGAATTCGAGTCGTAGAGTATTAACAATTAGTATGAGTTATCATTCTGGCCCAATGATTAAGATGCTTGCCTCTAAGACATTGCGGGATCGATACTGAAAAACTGTTTTTTATTCATTTACCTACTTTCTTAGTTTACCTTGGACATCTCTGTAAGAAAAAATGTCGTGAGGATTTATGATTAATCTTGAAACTAGTCTGTAGCCTAGTCTGTATGAGATAATTTTTTTGTCTAACAATGGAACGGTAAAAGACAGGTATAGTTATTAGTAAACTATAATTAATTATAATAGAAGCGACAACATCGTTGGTCTAGTGGGTATTGAGTTTTTTCATTATGAATTTCGCAGTAGCAGCTTCAGAATCTGGATTTATGACCGGTTGATGGCAATAGGTTCGCTATCTATTACATGGCACTTCAACATAACTGGCGAAATGGGAGTAAACAATTAGGTACACCTCTACCTACTCCTGTGAGAATCACACGCTTGATGTTATGTTATGTTTTTTAACTGACTTCTAAAAAAAGAAGGAGGTTCTCAATTCGGATGTTTATATATTTTTTTTATGTTTGTTCGAGCATAACTCCGTCACTTGTTAACCGATTTGAAAAATTCTTTTTTGTTGGAAAGGGTATACTTTCCAAATGGTCCCATATTTTTTTAATAGAAATCGGACAAACTGTTTTTGAAAAATTAACGAAACTCGAAAAACAACTACATTGTCCACATTATGACCCATGAACATGTGTTATGTGTTATGTATGTGAACCACTAAATAAAAACTTTGGTAGTCGGTGACTTTTGTTGCTTTGATTTCATTTTTTTGCCACCGACTTCAGAAACTGACTACTTCTAAAGTTTATTTTTCCCTTTTTTGTGTTTTTTTTTTTTGAAGTCGGTTTTATTTTTTGTTAAATAGTTTTTTTTAAGAAGTGGGTCAAACGAAATTAAATTTTATTCCTACAAAAATACCCTCTATTTACATAATATGTGTTACCACTATCCCACTCATCTATTTACACGTTTAATTTATCCCATAAGCCAAATCCTCACTTAACATCATTTTATCTGACAATGACTGACACTCATTGTGTCCTTAAAAACACGATCTATCACAAAAATGGAGTCAAAAACGTGAACAATAATTATTATCTTGTCACAATCAATGCTTTCTGCTGACCTACATAAATCTTTTATGGGTCCCTGGTCACTTGAAAACAACTGTCATATGCGCAGGGGCCCTAAAACGTGTTCTGTTTACTGTCAAAATAACAAAAATCACCCTTAAATCTAGGAGCGTAAGAGATATTGCAAGTTTCAGGAAATGTACTGAAAGTTACCAAGTGAAAAATGTAACTCAAAAAATGAATTTTAATCAAATATGACCTTTATTCCTGAAGAGGTAAGGTTTAAGGGTTTGGCCTGGGATTGCTCGTATAAAATAGTCAACCTACCCCTCATTTTAAATGCTAATTTAAGGCAGACAACCCCACGTAAAAAGGCCGAGAGCTGTTATTTTTTTAATTTATTGTTTATTCATGCTTTTGTGCGCGATAGTGCTTTCGTTTGTCAGACTTTTAATATAATTGTAATGAAGTAACGCTTATGCATAGATTTGTTATAAGTAGACAGATACATACACTTACCGTAATTATGTAGATTAAATAATGTAAATCAAAATAGAAAAATTATTTCCATTTTTAACCCCGAGATCCATTGACAAATGTCATCATCGTCCAAGTCTCTCTCCAAGTCTAACCGGATGCAGCTGAATACCAGTATTTTACATGGAGCAACTGCCTATCTGACCTCCACTATTCAATTAGTATTAGTAAGACTTAGTAAGACTGGTTGTCAGACTTCCGGGCCACTGACTGGCCACGGAATGGCAGTCGGGAATAACGATTTCATTTGTTTTCCTAGGCACGGAGTTAACTCGATATGTAATGGGTCCTGTCCAGGGACAATAGGCAATATTAAATATTCACAGCTATAAGAGCTAAACTAATTTTATCTACCCAAATATCATAAACCCTCTATAATGCGTTCAAAAACCATAGGCAATGACCAGCATTACCAACCAGCAGAAATAAACAGAACTGTAATGAACTCATAACCTACTGAAAACAGTAGGTTATGAGTTTAAATTTGGAACAGGTGTCAAATTCAAGTGAGTGTGCTATTCTAGTACCTATCTCTACACTAAACAGATACCTATCGATACGAAACCCCAATTCAGTTTGATTTTAATTATAAATTGCACGACATTTTGATCTCGAGTGACACTAGAATAGTGACTTTGTTCGTTTGCAAGATTTAAAAAAAAATACAGATATCCGAAACGCCGCCATTTCGAGCTGTCATTTGTTCGGTACCTATTTTTTATTGCATTACACTGGTAACAACGCTGGTCATTGCCCTATGGTTCCTGAACCCATCATAGAGCCCTTATGATATTTGGGTAGATAAAGTAGTGTATGCAACTATACATAATTAGGCATTACAACACTCGTGTGATGCTATTAAGCCACACTTGTGTTGTAATGCCCTTCATTATGCACAGTCGCATAAACTACTATAATTTCACCTTTTCATTTGCTACAGATATAAATTTAATATCTATAGGTGCTACCCAGTTCTCTGACAATCTCCACTTTTCAACCTTATAACTTACTAGCTGTTGCCAGCGGTTTCGCCCGCTACAACTCGAAAATTATCCCACGGGAAGATAAAAACTATCCTATGTGGTAATCCAATTTATAAACGATCTGTGTACCAAGTTTTATCCAAGTCCGTTCTGTAGTTTTTGCGTGAAAGAGTAACAAACATACACACTCACACACTCACAAACTTTCGCCTTTATCTATCTTCTAATATATAAAATTCTCGTGTCACAGTTTTCGATGCCAAACTCCTCCGAAACGGCTTGACCGATTTTGATGAAATTTTTTGTGCGTATCGGGTATCTATGAGAATCGGCCAACATCTATTTTTCATCTTTTTTTTTTTTTTCTGAAAATGGCAAAACAACGTTTGCCGGGAACAGCTAGTAATATTATATAAGTGTGATAGCATATGGAGTCTTTGGTCAACTGGACTCACAATAAATCTATGTAAAAAAAGACATTTTAAAATGTGATTTGTTCAATTTAAGTCGTGGGTCCTGTTGACGAGACTCAAGGCTTGAAAGTGTTCAACTGCACGAGAATTCAGTGCCAGTACCTAATTGCGCATTACAAGTCTTCAACAAAAGATTATTATAGCTGCAATTGAGATATCGATTAGGGGCGTGTTCGCCAGACAACTGATGGTTGGCAACATTACGAAAAACTCTTTACAATGCAATGACTTGCCAAGAATGGCTGCAATGGCGGTTGCTGCCCAAAAGTGTAAAGCTCTCTCCAAACATATTATAGTGCATGTTTTTTGTCGCTCGTCTTTGGAGGTTATCGTCCGCTTATCCAGACTATCCTGTGGGTGACTTGAGTGTAAGGCCTCCAGTCAGTGGCAAAAATAAACTCACGCCTTTTCGCCCCGGGGGTAGATAGAAACCACAAAACACCACCTGCTAGGAACCTTACATACGTACAGTCACCTGCAAATTTGCATGAATACTTTAGTGTGTATTTCCTTTGAATAGAGTTCAGAATTGTCCATGCATTTTTGCAGGTGACTGTACCTACTCTTTTTGCCTCGTCCACCTGCTGACCATGAGGTGGGTTCGATTCCCGGGTCCGACAAAGTGTTATAGTGTTTTTCCATCAAGAATTTCGCAGCAGCAACACGGAGTCTGAAATTGTGCCCGATACGAGGTTCTGGGATCGATTCCCGTGTCCAGCAGTGTTCGTGGATTTTTGCATCGGGAGTTTTTTAGTAGCAGTTACGGAGTTTAGATTAGCCTGGTTAATGGCAAAAAGCTTACTAAACCTCCTATTACTTGGGACTTAAACATAACTGGCGATATGTGGATGTACAGTCACCTTCAAAAATGCATGGACAGTTCTGAACTCTATTCACAAGTAATAAAGACTAAAAGTATCCATGCTATTTTGCAGGTTACTGTACTTGTTTAGTACACCACTGCCAATCCTTCCAAGATTACCAGACGTGGTATAATGTTAAAAAATATCCCACCACTTTTTACGCAACAATCTACCTATCTCGCTCCACATTTCCATCTAAAATACGCAACATAAAGACATAACATTCAGTCATATAACAAAAAGCGCCGACAAAACGCGAACCATTTATCATTCGGAACCACGTTCGTACCGCGTAACATGAATAATTTATATTGTCGCACGGAATGGAAGTACCACAGTGAGGCATTTCAATGTCTGTTTTAGTCCTACGAATGTTGTGATGGACTTTTTTTGTAGGACGAAAAGAGGAGACAAGACTTTGTCAGTAATCGGTGTTTTTATGTATTTTTTTTTACTTTTTGTACAGAGAAGCGTGGCAGGATAATTAGAGCCTTTTGGATCAATCTTCAGGATAAACCGCACATGCCTAGGTTGGCCTGTGGATGAGTGTTCGCCTATAACATATCGAGTTTCTTCGGTGCTTCGGAAATCACGCAGCTTTCAATTCAATGGCCCGAAAGTAAGACAGCCAGGTTAACCAACGGGTCTCATATTACCCAACACTAATTGTTTTATGGGAGTCAAATAGGCACTCTTTGTAAAATAGTGATATTCAGTTGCATCCGGTTAGACAGGAAGGTAACCCCAAGATAGTTAAAATAAATAAATAGTTGGAAAAACGCTGCTCACTGCATTGATATATTAAAAGGAGGAAGATACGGTACGCGCTAACATTGCAATCAGAAAAACATGCACCGAAACTCACACATCTATGTTAAGTCGCAAACTTACAGTCACTGATAGACAAGGACAGACATAAGAGCCGATGCTGTTGTGCGAGCGAAATCGCGTTAGTCGCCGAATGTACGATGTACCGTGCGACTGCGTGCCACCTACAGGCAATCCCTTAGTTTAGTAGGACCATGTGATGTGACTTAGTACCGTATCTACCTCACATTGATTACATCAATGGCTCACTGTCTAGTCTAGTCCTTTTGAGGTTAACTCGTAAATGTCGTGAATCGATCCAATAGAAAAGGATACGACATAACATAAAGTCACACCTGAAATTCCCGAAAGTTTAGGCAGAAGTATACATAATAGTACACCCGCATTTTGCCAGCTATATTTAAGATACAATGGCCTTCTTCTAATGTTTCACCAAAAATAGGATCATATTGCTGATTAGGGCGGAACTTCCAAAAGCAAGCCATTGATGTGTATTATACTTCTTCTCTAAGAAATTTTTTTATCCACAGCAACAAGTTCCTAATCACCCAACAAAACTATCTCAGTCTAGTCCTTACATAGTATAAAACAAAGTCGCGTCTGTTTGTTTGTTTGTTTGTCTGTATGCTTAAATCTTTAAAACTACGCAACGGATTTTGATGCGGTTTTTTTTAATAGATAGAGTGATTCAAGAGGAAGGTTTTAATACCTTTTTACACGACTGCCCCAAAAAAAAGAGTGTTATGTTTTTAGCGTTCATGTATGTATGTATGTATGTATGTATGTTTGTTTGTGTGTTTCTTTATTCCACCGTAACTTCTAAACGCCTGAACCGATTTTGATGTGTGTGGTATCATTAGATTCTTTGCGTTATCCCGGGTGACATAGGCTATAGAAAAAATCAAAAAATATAATAGGGTGGCCATGATTTAGAAATAAAACGAACTTTTAATTTGTTTTTATTGAAATAATAATGAAAAATATAATCATCGTCTAGAACTTGTTGTGGAATTTACAAAAATATACCACAGTAGTATTTAATATCTATTGTGTACTAGTAATAATACTCAACAAATGATATGTTAACATTTTAAACCCGGGATTCGATATGAATAAGATATATATCAATAGATTTCTTGTAATAACAGAAATAAAACTGGCTAGGTTACAACTCCCAAATCCATCCACGACGGCAGCTGAATGGTTTTAAAGTTTGTATGAAAAGTCAATATGCGTGAATCAATTTACTTGAAACATGGTAAGAATATTCATTTTACGAAATAATAATGTATGCATTCATAGGTTTTTCAAAAACACTCATTTAAAGGGTGGAAAAAGTTATTCAGGGTTGAATTTTGTATGGAAAAGTCTAAGTGCGAGATTGAAAACACTTTAAACTCATTACTAACGCAAATTAATAAAGCTTTGCGTGTGTAATACAACAATAGATGTGTGCAAGTGCGAGTTGGATCCGTTACCGATGGTTCCGTACCAGCATCTTGGTAGGTACTATACTTGAAACTGTTTGGCACTATACTTTAATTTCTGTTGATTCCTAAGAAATGAAGAAATACGTCTCCTGATTTTTGAAAATAACCCCTTATACTTAGGGTAAGTTTAGAGTTATACAGAATAGTCCACTTTTATTATGAACAACAAAATCAGTACCTAAACTCCTAAACAAACTAGGTACATAGCAAATATAATCTTTGTAATGCAATTATTAAGAATAATTCAGGCTAGGTTTCACCCCCCCCCCCTCCCTTTTATATAAAACAGTACAAAAAAAATTCACGCTCATTTCGTGCTTTCGCCATTCCTAGTCATTTCACAGACTTATCTGCATTCTATTCTCAATTCTGCTGGCCTGAACAAAAAAACTCAAGTCTCTCTGGACTCTAATAACTTGTCTGCATTACATAATTAATAAACTGAGTTCGTCGACAAATATAATATTAAGCTTCGTGGAGCTCAAATGTTGAAATTTTACTACTATTGAGCTCCATTCAGGCATGGTTATCCAGTGCTTTATCCCCCTAGATAAGTCCTCAACTATGTTGGAGTCGGCTTCCAGTCTAACTAGATGCAGCTGAAAACTGATATTTTACATGGAACCCCTGCCTCTTTGTCCTCTTCCCTCCTGATAGCAATATCTTTGCCTCTCCCCCGCCCCCTTAACCCAAAATAAAAATCATACAAAAATTTCCCTTAATAAAAATCATACCAAAATTTTCGAGCTCGCTTCGCTCGCACATCCATCCTGTTCTTTCTCCGATCTGTGATGCTTAATACGTTCATCTACTTCTATTTTCATTTCTGTTTCTAAATCGTTAATCCAGGGAAAATTGACCAACGCTTTATCCCTTTATCCCCCTATATAAGACTCATTGGGTAGTACTTCATAAAACATTTTAATAAAATCAAACGACGCAAACAATGATTATGTTGGCCCGTGATAGTGCACAAGCTGCAAACGGTAACATTAAACAGAAGCATAGTAAATCTAGACGCGTGAAACAGTTACGTTTTAGATCCACGTTAGCTAATCCCTTGATAAACAGTCTCTCCAAGAACTAAACCACCTAAGATTTCAAAGTTAGTATCCACGAAAAATAAACGATTTATATACTTACATAAACTCACACCCTTTTCCCATAGGGGTAGGCAGAAACTACAGAACGCCACCCGCTACGATCCTTACATATTCCTTTTGCCTCGTCCACATTATCATTCATACATATCTGTCCATACACGCACGCCGGTTACGAGTACTACGCACCTGTCCTTTCTGAAGAACGGCACCAATAAGATCAGTGTATGTTTTTCTTGGGCGTCCCGGCGTTGCCATTTACATCTGCCTTGTAAATACCTTTTGTTAATCGACTTTCACTCATCCTCTCCACATGACCGAACCACGATCCGATTGAAACGATTTAGTTTTGCATTATCTTTACCGTGACATTGCTTTTCTGAAAAATAAAGCAGTATATGAGCCTGCATATTATTGTCTATGCGTCAAAATACCGGTATATCACTAAAAAGTATTAAATAAAAAACAAATAATTTAAAAAATTAAAAACACGCCTGCCATGTTAAAAAGTGAACTAATAAAAAATTAAGTTCAAAAATCTAAAACCCGACTACTAACAAAATCGCGGTCTTAAAAGTAGAAAACAAGAAAATAATTCTTGTCTGATATTCTTCGTAGTCGCATGCCACTGATACCTGATGCTCCTTCATGGCGTTCTCATTGATACAAGATGGCATGCGACTACGAAGAATATCAGACAAGAATTATTTTCTTGTTTTCTACTTTTAAGACCGCGATTTTGTTAGTAGTCGGGTTTTAGATTTTTGAACTTAATTTTTTATTTGAATTTTTTTTTTGTGTGTACTTAAACTATAATATAATACATATTTGTATTGTGCTCGCCAAGACCTTTCATTTGATACCAAACTTGCTATGGTTATTTCAATTTAATATTTTTTGAGGTAAGTTTTTGACATTTAAATTCCGTCAGAAAAAGAATTTATGAAATTTATATAGCCTATGTCACCCGGGCTATTCTTACGAATCTATTGACACCTAATTTATTAAAATCCGTTCAGTAGATTAGGCGCTACGGTGGAACATACATACATACATACATACATACATAGACTGCCAAAATCATTACCCTTCCTTTTGGCTTCGCCGTAGTCGGGTAAAAAGTCAAAAATAAGTCGAACGATTTCAGTGATGAAATGAGAACAAGGTCCCGTAATTGTATCCGAAAATGGAAAACTGAAAACTAAAATTTTAATTGCAGTCGGGGGACAGTTTGGTGGAACATTTCTTTACAGGTCCCCCGACTGCAATTAAAATTTTAGTTTTCAGTTTTCCATTTTCGGATACAATTACGGGACCTTGTTCTCATTTCATCACTGAAATCGTTCGACTTATTTTTGACTTTTTAGTTCACTTTTTAACATGGCAGGCGTGTTTTTAATTTTTTAAATTATTTGTTTTTTGTACCCGTGCGAAGCCGGGGCGGGTCACTAGTTAGGTACAAACGTAACAAACAAACTATTCTTACAATATATTTCGCAATCCCGACTCCCGGCCTACATCGGTCAGACGTGCGACAGAGAGAACAGATAACAAACTAATTATACCAACGAGTGCGAGCGAGATAGCGCGTAACCAAACTACGCTTATTACAAGGGGGCGTCCGTTAATCACGTGTGGTGATTTTGGTAATTTTTGAACCCCAGTTAGAATAGAATTGAATTAATTTGTTTTCAGGTAACACAATGCCCTTAACTAAATACACATACTTAGTAGGAACATTTCTGTCTGAGTGAGATATTGTGAGATTTGACTCGACCCTTCTCCCTCCCCCTCCCTCTAATCTCACGTGAGATTGTTCCAAATGCGTATTTTCAGTATAAATACGTTAATCTATGCTTCATTGCGTTGGATTTATTAATAAAAAAGAAAATAATTTGTTTAATAAGTTTAATTTATATGCTAAGAGTAGTATTTAGTCATATTGTATTAGAAAACCACGTTTTGCTCAATTCTAGCCAGTTCTCTTGCAATTTTACAGAGTTTTACGTGATACTTGCCAAGACACCCCTCTCCCCCACGTGAGATTGGGTGAGAATCGGCTTGACCTCCCCTTATATGTCTCACGTAATTAATGGATGCACCCCCTATTGAAAGGGAGACAGAGGATGGGGAGTTTGTATAAGTGGAACAGAGAGGGAAGATAGGATGAAACTAATTATATTGCACGCATGACCAAACGATTAGTATGGAGTGCGATTTATTGTTGCGAATATAAGACAGATGTTGCGATTTTTTTATTGTTCTCTCTAATGTTTTGATTTAGGGCTGAATTGTGATGGCTTTCTTCACGGTTAATTGGAAAAGGGTGAATTATTTCATTGCCCTTTTTGGTCTAGTGGTCATAAGCGCGACTATTGAGCGCAAGGTTTTGGGTTTGATAACAGGGTCAAGCAAATTTGATGAATTTCTCAATGGCAGCAGCTGCCGCGGAGTCTGGATTTGGGCCCTGTTGATCCCAATAGGCCCCTATTGCATGGGACTTAAACATAACTAGTGAAATGTGGATCTGGCTAATCTTTTGGGGATTACAGGTTTGATATTTTTTTGGGAATACGTGTTCTTCATAATAATATGATGATTGAAATCATAGCGACTTTTACAGTCGGGAGATTGTGAAAGTCGCTATGATTTGTTTTTATTTATTTTATGTGTGTATTTATTGATCATGACACTATTTCAATAGTATAGTTATTCAAATATTACCTATCAATAATTTGTAGACTACTGCACTTGTTTTGGCTTATTCCACAAATCCCCGCTGAGAAAATCCCCCTCAGGGGGGAAAATTGGACTCAGATGTAAGACATTTCCAGAAAGTCCCCTTGACATTTTGAGTTATTCCATTTTCCCCCTTTTAGTTTTTTTTATAATTTTTGTTTTTATAAGTTTTGTTGAATAAAACAGTTTTGATATTGAACACCTGTTTCAGAAAGCAGCATTCTCTCTTTCAAAGTTCGAAATATTTTATGCGTCTCCTGACAGACAGAGTAATTTATAGCACACAACTTTAAATAATTCAATAAAAAGCGCCTCCTCCACAATATTCAGTCTGTATCAAATCCGCATCAGTCGCGTGCTCTCTCAACTGTGCACAGAGTAGTGTCACATGTTGTACTACTTTTGTTTTGTTTTGTTATTTTTAGCGCGCTCATGTTTTTGTTTTGTTTGTTTTATTAAATGTTATTTGTAGATGGCTGTAAAAATGAATGGATGGACTGTGTGAAAGGTGATTTGGCTAGAAAGGAGGTGATGGCTGAGATGGCGAGAATATAGAGAAGTATGGAAGAAGAAGACATGCTGCGCAGACCACAAATAAATTTGCAGGAGGGGGGAATGATAATGTAAAGTCACAGTCAACCCGTTTATGTAGTTACTACTATCTATATATATACTTCTCTCATTTACTGGACAAAATAATTATAAATCCTATAAAAACCTTCGTCACTTTTAACAGAATAGACAAAAAAAAAAAAAAAAATACGACAGGAAAAAAAAGGATATATAAATTATTGACCGCTGCTATCTCTGTACTCCAAAATTACTCTGTACAGCGACATGCAAATAGGGTGAAGGGCCCATTTCATGTCCGACTAAATTATTCCGTTTTGTGTCATAAAAATCGTGTACATTAAGTTTACAATACGGATTCCGTGCCGTTCCCTTAATGGACGGCTTAGGTTCGAACCCGTGCGACGGATTTTTGAAACCTGACACGTTTGTGGAAAAAAAATAAAGCTATGATAAAAGGGCTTTACAGATGATATTTGATCGCGTGATCCGTATGTATATTTTTTGGATTAAGTGAAATCGTGTTAATGAATATTACAGTTATAAATTGAACGGAAAATGAAAAGTGACTGGATTAGGCGATTAATAGCTGCTGAATATTATTTAGAGTAAGGTATAGATAAAGTTGAAAAGGGTATGCTTATGACCTTATTGGTGATGTTGTTCAGAAAGGACAGGTGCGTAGTACTCGCAACCGGCGTGCGTGTATGACCAGATGTATGAATGTGGACGAGGCAAAAGGTGTATGTAAAGATCGTAGCAAGTGGCGTTCTGTGGTTTCTGCCTACCCCCATGGGAAAAGGGCGTGAGATTATGTATGTATGTATGTATGTGTATAGATAAAGTTATATCTATGTAGTAGGGGGCGTGCCGATTGCCATTAACCGGACACAAATTCATACTTCGTGACTAGAGTGGTAACAATTTAACCGAACCAGGATTTCAACCCAGGACGCCATGCATTATTCATGTAAAGGTTTGACATTGGTTTGACCTTATTGCAGCAATAACAGCTGATATAATTCTGCCTCTGATGCATGGTTGAGCAGTCGACTACTAAACCAAGAGACAGATAGAAAAAAACTTACTGGATAAATATTATCTTAGGTAAACTAGTTCAGCCTTGTCTAGTATTCCAATATAGTAATAGTTCCACTCTCACCAATCGAACAGATTCTTACAGTCTGACCCGAATACGAAATTAGCTGAACTTGTAAACAATCACGGAAGAATGCACTCGTTCCCTATTTATGTATCTTTCTTTAGTAACTAGGTATCAGTCTAGTCTGTCTAGTTTCATCTAGCTCACTTCAAGGTTAAGCAGTCCTTGCCGAGGTCGGTCTGTGGATGGGTTACCATCTATCGTATGATGAGTTTCGTCAGTAACGAAAACTTTAGTTAGCCAAAGCGGGAGGAGTAATTTGATGATATCTCCAAAAAAAAGGGTTAGACAAAGTTGTACTTAATAGCACACCTTGATTCGATTTATTCCCTTAATGTCGAGTCCCGTTATGTCGAGCCTGGAAGTCTATTGTTCTCCAAAGTATTGATATTTTACGCTTTCTATTACCTTTATGTCGAGTTTGGTGAACAGGTACACGCCAGTTATTTTTAAGTTTTATGTAATAGGGGACCGGTCAATGTGGCGACACTTAGGGGAGGCCTATGTCCAGCAGTGGACGTCTTTCGGCTGAAATGATGATGATGATGATGTAATAGGAGGCGAGTACTGAGAAATTCCTGAAGGAAAATCCCAAAAACAATTTCCCCATCCAGAAATTGAGCTGAGGACCTCATTGCGGCTTGCAACCACTAGCCCTACGAGGCAGTCAAACAATTCGGTTGATGATGATGAGGGTTACTTAGCTGAATAATAATCTATCTATATAAACTAAAAGAGAAGTCCTGACTGACTGACTGACTGACTCATCAACGCCCAGCCCAAACCCTTGGACCTATAAAGCTGAAATTTTGCACAGAGGTTCCCTTTATTACCCGACTACGGCAAAGCTAAAGGAGGGTTATGATTTTGACTGGTAATGTAGACAAGGAATAAGGAAGGATTTTTCGAAATTCAACCCCTAAGGGAGTTAAATAGGGGATGAAAGTTTGTATGGAAAATCGTCATTTTCACGCTGGTGAAGCCGCTGGCAAAAGCTAGTTATACATAATGCTGCAGTTTAATGTGCATAACAATTACGACGAATTTTTCGACGTTCTGTAACTCTTTCCCCATTTTGATTGTAAAAAAAATCTATCGCTAAGGACTATCACATAGCCTTCATTTAAGCAGGTTTCCAAGAACATAAAGAGTGAAATCTCTGTATGCACTTATCAACATTTCAGCACACGAGTGGACACGAGTTGCCATGGCTGACCTGGAAGTCTCTAAACAGACTCCGGACACAGGTAGGCCGAAGCAAAGAAAACCTGTTCAGGTGGAGATTCATAGATGACTCTGCCCTGGAGTGTAAATGTGGTTTTGCCCCACAAACTATGGGGCACTTGATATCGTGCCCAGCCTGTCCTGTTACTTGCACATCACAGGAACTGATGGAGGCTACTGAAAGTGCCGAACTCGTCGCCAAATTTTGGGCCGACTCAATTTGAATTGTCATCGACACGCTAAGAAGAAGAAGAACATTTCAGCGTATCTCTATCTCATCGATCGAGGAGAACTTGGGATTGTCATCGTGGTGAAAGGATTAGCCAGTCAGCGTGGGGACTCGCTGACTGCCCAGGGTGCGCCGGACGTATAGTAGTTCAGTAAATACGTCACTCGGGGAGGCTCCTTTCATGCATTCTATCCCGTAAAGGCGTCATTTAAAGGAGCGAGAAGTCCGATCGCAAACGTACACATTCATACGCATCGGAAGCACTTTAAGCTGCGATTGGATCTCTCACTTTATTGAGTTCCAATGCTATGTGCCAGAATGAGATAGCAACAAAATGTGTGCCTGTGAGTGCAAATATGATTTCAGAACTAAAATGAATGCCTAAGAATAAGTTACAAAGGACTTTGAACCCTAGATTCAACGACGAAAGCTGAAATTCCAACATTACAATAGTACGTACCGTACTCACATAGGAACAGTGTAACCGCATGAAGTCTATTTGCCTATATAGAAACGTGCTGTTGGAATCTCAATGCTAAGCTCAGCTTTGACGGTTGACATTACAATAGCTAGTTTCGTACCGCACCTACATATACGTAAGTACAGTAAAATTGCCGGATACGTTGAGTCGCCGCGGTTTGCGTCAGGTGCTGCTCCAGCTGTGGCGGTAACAGACGTCCAATGCTTCAGCAGTCCCTAGGTATTTATGATGGTTGGCTTCCAGTCTGACTAGACGCAGCTGCATAGGTACCAGTATTTTATATGGAGTGACTGCCTGTCTCACCTCTACAACCCAGTTACTGGTATAGGCAAGAAAAAGCCTCGTTAAAATCGATGCAGCCGTTACGGAGAGTAGCCGAAATAAACAGACTATGCAAATTAATGTCTGATTTGAGTGGTCAAATCAGACATTAATATAGTCTTTATTCAAATTAAGCAAGACTAAGCCTGAATCTTAAAAGATTAAGAGAAACAATGACCTCTGAGTTTTTTCGGCTGTATTTTCTCAGAGTAGCCATGCAGGTACAAAATTCCTACCCGACCTAGTTTAAAAAAAAATTACATGTGAAAGTGTTTTTAAAACCTTATTTAAGTTAGAAGGAAGGATTATCTCTGTAGCAGTCTGGATTTGTGGTTTGTGTGAGGAGCTCGTGGCTTAATAAGAACTGCCACTCGGGTCGATCTTTAGGTAAAGCTGTGCTTGCCTAGGTCGGTCTGTGGATGGGTAACCGCCCGACATACCGAGTTTCCTCCGTGCCTCGGAAAGCACGTTAAGCTGTTGGTCCCGGCTGCCATATATTATTATATAGATCTTTGGCAGTCGTTACAGGTAGTCAGTGACCTGAAATT
This sequence comes from Diarsia mendica, assembly GCA_949316265.1. Taxonomy (NCBI): domain Eukaryota; kingdom Metazoa; phylum Arthropoda; class Insecta; order Lepidoptera; family Noctuidae; genus Diarsia; species Diarsia mendica. The sequence goes on from OX438910.1 coordinate 978,023, forward strand.
CTGACATCCAGTCTTACCAAAGGTTATCGTATTACCTAGTATTAACTGGGTTGTGGGGGTCACATAGGCAGTCGCTCCATGTAAAATACTGGTATTCAGCTGCATCCGGTTAGACTGGAAGCCGACCCCAATATAGTTGGGAAAAGGCTAGGCAGATGATGATGATGAGTCTGGATTTGTGCTCGGTTGATGGCAATAGGCTCGCTCCCTATTATATGCGAGTTAAACATAGCTGACGAAATGTTGGTGTGCTAATGGGTACACCTCTGCCTAACCCTTCGGGGATTACAGGCGCTATGATACGTTATGTTATCTGAAGCTATAAGGATTATGTCAACAGCTTAGGTCAACAGCTTAGGTCAACAGCTTAGGTCAACAGCTTAGGGCAACAGCCTAGGTCAACAGCTTTGGTCAACAGCTTAGGTCAACAGCTTAGGTCAACAGCTTAGGTCACCAGCTTTGGTCAACAGCTTAGGTCAACAGCTTAGGTCAACAGCTTAGGTCAACAGCTTAGGTCAACAGCTTAGATCAACAGCTTAGGTCGCGGGCGCCATGCTGTCTAATAACTACTTCAAGAGAAATACGATGGTTTCCAAGTTTTTACTAAGTCCATAACAAAAAGAGAAGAGGAAGACCAATAATTAATGATTGATGAACTGTGTGAACGATGATATGGCTAGAAGGCAAGGCAGATGTCATATCATGACTCATGATTAGTTATGATACATAATAAACCATTGATTATGAAAGGTGATGGAATTAAAAAAAAAAAAAAAAAAACAAAAAAAAAAAAATCTAACCGCCTTGTTAATAAAAAAATAGTTAAACCTGGTTTAACTTACGCTTGGTTTATCTTGCATGACGTCTCACTTCAAACATATTCAAAAGAAAATGAAACCATGCGAGATAAACCAAGCGTAAGTTAAACCAGGTTTAACAATTTTTATTAATAAGGCGGTTAGTGCTTTTTCGTTAGGTACATAAGAACCTCTGATGTCATGCTTCTAAACGCAGCGGTTCAGACTGCGTGTGAATTTCTAATTAAAAATATTGCACGAGCCCAGTAGAGCGCAGAAAGTAGATTTCATAATTTAATTCCGTTCGAAGCGACGAGAAATATGTCAAGAGCAGAGATCGCTAGCGCCATGCAGTCTCGTAATTATCACGAGAGTACTGCATTTATTAAATCCTCTTTTGAGTTGCGTCATAACGCTTTATTTTTTACTAGCGACCGTGGCTTCACCCGCGTGGATGTCGATCAAATTATGTACTAAAACCTTCCTCAAGAACCACTCTATCTATTGGTGAAAACAACATGAAAATCGGGGCAGGAGTTTTTGGGTTAATCGCGAACTGGTAGATAGACGTGTCAGAGGAGTTTATTTTATAATAATACTAGCTGATGCCCGCGGCTTCACCCGCGTGGATGTCGTTCAAATTATATACTAAAACCTTCCTCTTGAATCACTCTATCTATTAAGAAAAACCGCATCAAAATCCGTTGCGTAGTTTTAAAGATTTAAGCATACAGACAAACAAACAGACAAAAATAGCGACTTTGTTTTATACTATTTATGGATGTAGTGAGGTCGTGTATGTATTGTGAGGAACTTGTAGCAAGATAAGGAGCGCAGATGTATCTTCAAGTTAAGCCGCGGTTGCCTAGGTTAGTGAGTGGACGGGTGGTCATCCATTACATACCGAGCTTCGTCCGATCCTCGAAAAGCACGTTACGCCGTAAGTCACGGCTGTCAATTGTAGATTTTTGACAGTCGGTGGCCTAAAGGTCTCCCATCCAGTCTTACTAAGGGTATTGTATTCATCATCATCAGCCTTTAATGTTCTCACTGCAGGGACTGAGGCCTCCTCTCTAGGAGAGGGATGGGCTATTAAAATCCACCACACGGGCCCAGTGTTGTTTGATGGATGTCACATGCCTTGGATTTTTTTGATTCAAGGATTTGCCGATTTCCTCACGACGTTTTTCTTCACCGTTTTGACAGCAGTTGCGATGAAATATATATCACAAAGTAATTCGCCAGCCTGAGTTCGAAGTTACGGTAAGTCACCACCAAGCCACCCCTGGGCCACCACAGTTCTGTTTTATATTAACTAGTGCTAACTAAGTTTTGTAATTTAACTCCCTGCGAGGCGACTTGGATTATGTCAAGAGCAGAGGTCGCTAGCGCCATGCAGTCTGGTAATTACTACAGAACTGCATTGATTAAATCCTCTTTTGAGTTTCGTTATGGCGCTTTTATCTTTTAATAATATAACATCACGTCTGTAATCCATGAAGAGTTAGGCAGAGATGTACCCATTAGTACACCCAAATTGTATGCCAGATTATAATAATCGTGGTATTAATATAATAATGGTGCTGTGCTATATTGTTCCACTTTCTTATTCGAATTGTGTTTCACATTTCTGTATTTGTACAAAGGTCTGCTGCAGAATCATAGAATTAGAGAAAGGGCTACCTACATCATTCAACACACTAGAGACCAAAACCTTAGCCAACCTTTCAAAAACAAAAACTGAAAAAAATCCTTTTTTCATTCATCCCAAACCTTAAAAAACTCAACAAATCATACAAAACACCATACAAACCTACGTAAAAATCATACTAAATCTACGTCCTATACGTACAGTCAACCAAATTCAATTTCAACCACCAACTACAAAACTCACCCTTATTACAAAGACATAAACGCTCTGTCAGCGTCAAATTGTCACGTTTAAAACGCGGTTGACAGTACTACCGGGCTAACTATGATACGGTCTTGCCAGCTGATGTCGATGACCCGAATACTGGGACAGAGGGATGAGGAAGGGGGTCAAAGGGGGTGGTAATAGAGGGGGTGAAGGGGCAGGGGTGGTGATGTACGGGGAGGTGGTACGTTAACATTGTTAGACGGTACGGGAAGTAAGGATCGATATTTGGTGCCGGTGTTGTGAGTTGTTTAAATTGTAGGTTATTTTGTGATTTAGGAAGCGTTCTGTATTCATTAAATTAAAGAACAAATATCTATAGGGTTTTTTGTAGTTAAAGTAATTACTTGCTTGTTTGCTTTGCGCGCTTGCTTGTATGTTTTACTTCACTATCATCAGCCTATAATGTTCCCACTGCAGGGACTCAGGCCTCCTCTCTAGGAGAGGGATGGGCTATAATCCACCACGCGGGCCCAGTGCGGATTGGCAGATGTCGCATATTTTCGAATTTTTGGTTCTAAGATATGCCGGTTTCCTCACGATGTTTTCCTTCACCGTTTTGAGAGCAGTGGTGATGAAATAAATTACACAAAGTAATGCGCCTGCCTGGGTTCGAACCCACGACCAACTGTTCGTAAGTCGGGGCCGCCACTACTGGGCCACCACTGCTCTCTGTACCGTGTTTTACTTATTTGAGTTTAATGAATTACTTGTGTCATCTTTTCTATTCAAAAACAAGGATTTAAACAGATAGGCAGTCGCTCCTTAAAAAACATTGGTGTTCAGCGGCATCCTGTTACTGCAAGCCGACCCCAACATTGTCTGGAAAAAGCTTGTCAGATGATGATGACTTATGCCAACATCTTTATGCAATAGACAAGAAAACGAACGAAAGACCCGTCAAAGAAACTGAGGCTAAGAATTTTAACTTTTGACTGCCTCGTCATCTTCATCATTTTAGCCGAAAGACTCGTCTAAGTGGTTCAAGAGTCCACTGCTGGCCATAAGCCTCCCCCAAGGTGGCAGGTCCATCTTCAAACTATCACTAAAGTCATCATCATCATCCACGGCTTCTCATCTAAGGCATAGGTATTTCGAGTGGTATTTTAAAAGATATTGGTGTTACATAAATCTGATAATATAGGTCGGAATATGGGAAGACTTAGGCCCAGATTCACAGACCACACTTTGACTTTACTTTGATGGAAAGATCTACTTTCAGGCAAAAATATATTTCTTAGGCCCAGATTCACAGACCACACTTTGACTTTACTTTGATAGAAAGATCTACTTTCACGCAAAAATATATTTCTTAGTCCTGTCAAGCTGTTATTTACTTTCCAAAAATCATACTTTACTTAGTAAAGTCAAAGTGTGGTCTGTGAATCTGGGCCTTAGGCCGCCATAAAGACACAAACTTTGAGGGTGTGTAATAATAAAAAAAACGAAAATGTTGATTATTTCATTCTTATAGATTTCCGGAAATAACAAAATGTAATAATAAAAATTGCCTACAATCTAAATTCATGATACATGTACGTTTTAAATAAATAAACGCAAGATGATAAATAAAAACTGACAACTTTCGTTACAATTGCTACGACGTAGCAACTCTACGCCGTAGCACTTCGCTACGCCAGGCTTCACAATATAAATCACATTCTTTCTGAATTAATGTTACCTTCTAAAGCTAGATTCTTCACCCAGGAAGTACATTTTCACACGATAACCCTATTTATAGAACGAACAGTGGAAACAAATTGCCACCCATAAGACATCCACTGTAAATGTACAACCCGTAGCTACCCCCCTACATTTATTAACACTGGAAAACACACTTTATTGCTTAAAATATACAGTCCAATCTTCTTTGACATTTCTCTCAAACTTTATTGAATAAAGCAATAGTAGACTTCACTCGAAAATCAACTCTAGTCACCCAAAATTAAAGTTGATTTCACTTTGACCAACAAAAGTAATAGCTAATGTTTCCTGTTCGACTTTCGCATTGCAAAACCTATCTTGTCTCATACGAAACAAGATATATTTTGGTTTGTATAAAACTAAATACATTTAGTATTACAAATACGGGCAGTTTCGCCAGAACTCGGTGCGAGAGATTTGATATCGTTTTTTGCAAGTGTCTCCGTATATAACATCGTACAGTCGGACCCAGCATAACCTGACCCCTGTTCTCACACCACTTGCCCTATTTTTCTTTATAGGAGAGATCAGGTTATGCTGGTCATGGCATGGCTTCCTTCTTGCCTTTGACAATTTTCTCGTATATTTCTGAGCTGAGAATATTGCCTTGCACCGTAATTGGGTATCCAGTGGTTCGTTTATTATGTTTATGTCAATAATCAAACTATTATGGTGCTATGGCTGGGATAAAGGCCTCCTCTTTATGAGAGAGGGCTGGTATCCCAGTAGCTGGTAGTAGATGTCTCCTCTCCATCAAATGACTCCTCCCACTCTGTGTAGAGCGACAGGGAGTGTCAGACTTCTACTGACTAAAAACCACCATGATCCTTCTTCGCCCTTTTTGTCACGGACGCAGTATCTCTTTCGAACAACCCGCAGCCCGGTAGTAGATATAATCTCTCATGTCTTTGAATTTTGAAACTTGGACGTGCCGGTTTGCTAACGATGCATTCCTTCGTAGTGTTATGGTAACAGTGCAAGAGTATACTTGAATTTGTCATGGCACACAAAATTTGCAAAACTTGAGAATAGGGGATCGGACTGACTTAAAAAAATATAATTCTGTTTAGTCCGTCATTTAGATTATCGAAAAATATTGGATACGTGTTTTTTGTTTTATCAAATCAATAAAAAATGACGAAGCTATATCGCGTCAAAGATCATGGAGTGGGGCTTGAAACATCACTTGAAAGATATGACGTCACACGAGTTTTCGAAGCACTGTATCGTCTTAATTTTTTGTTTACGTGAAAAAAGATAAAATAATTATGTGGTCAATATTTTTTGGAAATCTATCTGACGGACTAATTAGTTTTTTTTGTCCGATCCCGTCCGACCCTTATAGGATCACTTTGTTGTCCGTCTGTCCGTCCGTCCGTCCGTCTGTCAAGACCCTTTTTCTCAGGAACGCGTGGAGGTATGAAGCTGAAATTTATATCAATTACTCAGGTCTACTGTCCCTTGAAGCTGTGAAAAAATCAAACTTCTAAGCCAACGCAATCAAAAGATACAGCCGTTTATGCCGCAAATTTTCGACACTTGCAAGGGAATCAAAACCTACAGGGTGCTTCCCGTGAACTCAGAATCTTGAAATTTGGTACGAAGCAACGTCTTATAGCATAGATAAAGGAAAAATTACGAAAACCATAAATTTTTAGTTACATCACAAAATATATTTTTTTTACGGAACCCTCGGTGCGCGAGTCCGACTCGCACTTGGCCGGTTTTTTTTTAATAAATTTTTTATTTTTTATTTTTATTGACATAAACAGGTTACAGAAAAGTGTGAGACCCTGGCTACAGAGCTAGGTTAGAGTACCTGTATTTCAGGAGCCAGTGACTTCTTCCATTTGGGTTACAATTGGGCAAGTTTTATGCAAAAGGTGACAAAATTATATTAAGGTGGATGTTCCAGGGCTGGACTGGAAGGCGACCCAATCATAGTTGGGGATACGACTAGGTAAGACTGGTTTTCAGACTTTTTTAGGGTTCCGTACCGCAAAAGGAAAAAACGAAACCGGAACCATTCCGACAGACACACGAGTGATTTATAGGATCACTCATGTGTCTGTCTGTCCGTTCGACCATTCCCCCCCCCCCCCCCAAACTACTGATCCTAAAATTCAGAAAAAATACAGAAATTAGTTCAACACTTATACATTACAGGAAAACCTATAAGAAGTCGTTGTACGGAACCCTTCATGTACAAGACTGACTTGCACGTAGCCAGTTTTTATTGTTCATTAAAACATTTCTCATCAAAAATAAACCAATGATTAAAACCAAATTTCGGCACCACCACATAATCAGCTGTACAACCACATAACTACAGATACAGTCACAACATCTGCCTCCACTCGTGTGCAAATATTTCAGCTCCATCCGATGGTGGGATGTGGGATGGGGGTGGCAATCGATTGCCAGCCCCGACCGCCCGCTATAAACGCGCTAGGAAACGATTCAACATCATGTATGTAGTTGGATTCTGTCGATTCAATTCGTGCTTTGCGACATGTAACTGGTTATAAGGAGAATATTAGTAGGAATTTAAATTAGCATTATCGTCTTTTCAGCTGATTTCGCTTAGTTATTAACAGGGTGGTATTATTCAACCTCACCTGGAGGGAAAGTACTAAAATACTGAAGATAGCAGAATTTTCAAGACCTGCGTGGTGGATTATAACCCATCCCTCTCCTAGAGAGGAGGCCTGAGCCCCTGCAATGGGAACATTATAGACTGATGATGATTATAAGTCCGGAATAGAACCGGCTAAACTCCGAAATTTCACAGCCCTTGCATCAATCGATTGGGTCCATATAAATAAGGCACTATTTAGATAAGAAGATTGCAATTTGCACGCATTTATAATGTATGTCATTACATTACATACAGTTTTTCGTCAATCCAGGAGTACGTAATCATAATTCTCCAGCTCTCGTCCCAATTCATTTGTGGTCGGCGCAACATGTCTTCTTCTTCCATACTCCTCCATTTCTCGTCATCTCAGCAGTCACCTTCTTTCTAGCCATATCATCCTTCACACAGTCCATCGATCGTTTCCTTGGTCTTCCTTGGTTTCCTTAAAAAAAAAACTACTGAGTGAATTAACTATTAGATGTAGAAAAACGTTAAATAAGTCTATTGCACCCAGTTATGTCGCAGTTTCAAGTATTCACGGGTAAAAGGTCAGTAATACTCGCACTACGTCATAGTAGAATTAAATAATAGAAACTTTACAAAGGTCACTTTATAGCACCAACACGCGATCGTAAACTCAATAACATATAGAAAAGATTTTCAATTCAGCTCATTTTTTCCGTCACAACGATCCACAATTTTGTAAGTAATAGTGTCAATAGAGATGTTTCCTAACTAAAAAAATATGACTCTGTATAGTCCGTCAGTTAGACTATCGAAAAATATTGGAAACGTGTTTGTTTTATTAAATTAATAAAAATTTACGAAAATAAAACGTGTCGAAGATCATGAGTGTGACGTCACTGTCTGATAAAAAATGTACAGTGTCAGAAATGTCGGAAGTCCTGGAAAGTTGTTCACTAGAAACCTTTGACAATAGTGACAATCAACACTAACTTGACGGTCACTACACTTGACACAGCGCAGGGGGCATACAGCAAACAAGGCCCACCTTGTCAACCTACCTACAAATAAAATATTTTGTTTCACATAAGCCTACTAGGGCAGGGCAGCTATTATAAAACGTCAACAAAAGGTGGACAGGTCGGGTTGATCTTTTCTGTTGAGAAGAACCGGTAAGAAACTTAACTTAAGAGAGTAACCATGGACTCTTATAAGTTCATCATCATTCTGTTGCCCTTATCACAATTCATTTGTGGTCGGCGCAGCATGTCTTCTTCTTCCATATTTCTCTGTTTTTTTTTTTTATATGGGCTTACTCTTGACTTCAACCTTGCCCTAAGGGCAGAGATGAGGTCGACGATGGAACGAGTTTACCCAGAAGAAGCCTATTTACTCGCGACTTAAATAGATTGGGGTTATATGAACTCGGGAAAACCGACGCAGGCAGGGTGTTCCACTCCTTGGCTGTACGAATAATGAAAGTCTTAGCAAAACGCTTCGTACGAATGTGTGGAACATCGATAAGGTATGGGCGATTCTCGTCATCTCATGAGACACCTCCTTACTTACCATATCATTCTTAACACAGTCCATCCATCGTTTCTTTGGTCTTCCTCTACTCTTATACCATCCACATTCATATTCAAAACCTTCCTCACAACATTTTCCTCATTCCTCCGCTTCACATACCACGACAACAAATTTTCACGATAAGTCAAGTTAAGTACTTAACTGTCGCACTCACAGACGTCTAATGATTACTTAAGCCATCACTTAGTAAAGAATTTGGTTTTGATTTTTACTTTGAAGGTTTTGTATGTCATAATATATCTTTACTAAGTGACGGCTTAAGTAATCATCTATCTATCTTCTAATAAATAAAGAGAGAAGTCCTGACTGACTGACTGACTGACTCATCAACGCCCAGCCCAAACCCTTGGACCTAGAAAGCTGAAATTTTGCACAGAGGTTCCCTTTATAATGTAGACAAGGAATAAGGAAGGATTTTTCGAAATTCAACCCCTAAGGGAGTTAAATAGGGGATGAAAGTTTGTATGGAAAATCGTCATTTTCACGCGGGCGAAGCCGCTGGCAAAAGCTAGTCTTATATAAATAAAAAGAGAAGTCCTGACTGACTGACTGACTCATCAACGCCCAGCCCAAACCCTTGGACCTAGAAAGCTGAAATTTTGCACAGACGTTCCCTTTATAATGTAGACAAGGAATAAGGAAAGATTTTTCAAAATTCAACCCCTGAGGGAGTTATATAGGGGATGAAAGTTTGTATGGAAAATCGTCATTTTCACGCAGGCGAAGCCGCTGGCAAAAGCTAGTTAAATATTTTTATATTTTTATTTATTTAAACTTCATGCACAAGAGTGGTACATAGGCGGACTTAATGCCACAAGGCATTCTCTACCAGTCAACCTTAGTGTCAAATAAGACAGCACTGTGGTAGAGTACAAAAAATAATAATAAGGAGAAAACCATTATGTAATATAAATTGATATACATAAATAAGAACATACTAATACATATTATTATAGATAGAATGTAATAAACTAATATATATTATAATACATACAAAACAGTCTAAAACACGAGAAACCTTATAATAAACACTGTGACCAGAGATTTGATTATGAGCAATTTAGTCCGATTTTAAATAGTACTTCCGTACTGCTCTTTTGAAAGCCATTTTAATTACTTTCGGCTTTTTTAATCCCAAGGGGTAGCGCGTTCCAGAGCTTTATGGTTGAGACTGCGTAAGAGGAGGACATAAAGCCAGTACGATGTGAGGGAATTTCAAGCAATAGGTTCTTGTAAATAAATATGTGTGTAAATATATCAGAATACGGCAATAAGTTTGTTAAATTAAGTTAAGTAAAAGCATTATTTAATTAATTTCACCTAGTTAAGAAACTTCAAGTGTTAGAAAAGGTCAGTACCTAGTCGTTACGTAATGAAAAGTTGAACCGAATCTGGTGTTATGTACACGCGATCGTAAACTCAATTACGGCCTGTAACCAGTTGAAAACTAGGTTAGTTTATTTGCTGATTAAAAGTTTTAAGACTGAGTTGTTCGGTTAAGGTTGCACAAGCCAGTCATTCTTACTGGTCTTGTCATTATCTAGGCCTCTATGGAAGCAGAATTGGAAAAAAAAAATTGGTTTGGAAGTTATGAGCGTCGAAACTTTCATATTTTAGCACTAATTTTAACCATCTTTGGGCGTAAATAAGTTACGTATATAGTACGAAAATGAAAAAAGTGAAACCATACTGGCATAGATTAGTTATTAAAGAATTCAAATAATTTTGTTTTGAACAGATACATTCAATGGATTTTTCATGGTATCCATACTACCAAAGGCCTGTTAGAAACAATCGCGCCCGTTTTAGTTGTGTCTTTTTCGCTCCATGCATTTCGTTCGTGATGTCGGATGAAATAGTATGCATTTTAGCCCCGCCCACCAACAAGTTCGTGCCGCTGGCTTGTTTACCCTTAAGTATGGGCAGTAGTCTAGGTTGGTTTAAATATTTGCATAGACCTAAAGACCCATGATGTCCTGTCGAGACTGCGGGTTATTCGAAAAAGATACCGTATCCCCGGACACAAAGGGCTAAGAAGGAACATGGGTGGTTTTTAGTCAGCAGAAGTCTGACACTTCCTTCCGCACCACCCAGAGCAGGAGAAGTCGTTTGATGATTTCCCAACGTACAAAAAAAAAAACCAGCCTATTACAGTCCGCTGCACGAAGACCTCTCTCAAACTACGAAAAAACATACTTTCCTCGAATTTCAGCATCTAGTCTGGCCCCTTTACATAGCTATACTAAACTTTTGCTACACATTCCGAACTATTGGGATAGCTCAACGACCTATTCCTGAAACACGAGGTCAAAAGTAAAGGTATGGGTGCACGGGTGCTTATTATATTATTCTTTTCCCTGCATGAAAGTGAATACCAATCATCATCAGCCTATAATGTTCCCACTACAGGGACTCAGGCCTCCGCTCTAGGAGAGGGATGGGCTATAATCCACCACGCGGGCCCAGTGTGGCTTGGTTGTATACCAATACCGTATTATATTAATAAGAAAGCAATAATTTAATCAAGACACAAACATCAAAAGAATTTTTCACGTTTCACAAAGAATTTCTCAACCCCCATAAACCATATAAAGGGCGATAACTCTGCCAGCTCCCACCGGTTTCAGCGTGAAGGTGAATAATAAAGCTTTGTGATAGCTGAGAGCCTCAGGTCCAAAATATTACCATTTAAATTGCCCAGAGTTTGCACTTAGGGATGTCCGTAATAATTGGCTGTTACATTTATTTTTTGGATTGTACAAAGAATTTGCCTGTTTTATTGTTACTGGGACATCCCTAAAGGTTAATAATGTTACTGGTTCATGATTGTGTTGTGTTGATAATAATATAATACAATGAACTGCCGTTCTGACGTTGATTTGTTTGTGTCCTTATAATTTAAGAAACATTTTTAAAAAGCTTTGCATGAAATTATATTTTGCACAAACATACAATTATATTTTCATGTTTCATGTTCATGTTACGTAATGAAACTAATATTTTGGAAACCCACACTACTTTTTAACAAACTTCAAACTAAAAGCTTGGAAGAAAGAAAACACTATATTTTCATAGACTGCACATTTGCGTGTCAGCCCTAGGGCTCGGCAGGGAAACTTTGCATAGTTATTTTACTTGTAAAAGCGTAAAATACTACCACGGTGATTTTGGATGCGGCTATATTTCGAGAAAAACTGTAGTTTTTCTTCTTCTTCCTGCCCTTATCCCATGTCATTTGGGGTCGGCGCAACACGTTGTTTTCTTCCATTCTGCCTGTTAGTCGTCACGTTATCATTTATTCCTTTTTCCTTCATATCACTCCTCACACACTCCATCCATCTTTTCTTTGGTTTTCCTCTCCCTCTCCATCCATCCACATTTATATTCATAACTTTTTTAGTCACATGCGATTCATCCCTCCTCATCACATGCCCATACCACGACAGTCGATTCCCTTTAACTTTTCTGTAATTGGCGCAACTTTTAAACTTCCTCTGATATAGGTACTCGTTCCTTACTTTATCCATTCTGGTCACACCACACATCCACCTCAACATTTGGATTTTGTGACACTAATCTGTCTTGGTGGTAAATAGATTTAAAACAAGGTTTTTACTGGAACGGTTTGATTTTGAACGATTTGTGTCCGGTTGGTAGCAATAAGGTCGTCCCCTATTACATACCTACCTAAATACCAGTATTTTACATGGAGCGACTGCCTATCTGACCACCACAACCCAGTTAATACTGGGTAATACGATACCCTTCGGTAAGACTGGACTTTCAGGTCACTGACAACCTGTAACGACTACCAAATCTTTATATTGCAGCCGGGACCAACAGCTTAACGTGATTTCCGAGCTACGGAGGAAACTCGGTATGTAATGAGTCACCCATCCACAGACCAACCTAGGCAAGCGCGGCTTAACCTAAAGATCGATCCGAATGGCGGTTGTTATTAGGCCACGAGCTCCTAAACATTACTGGTGAAATGTGTGTGTACTAATGGGTACACCTCTGCTAAACCCTTCAGGGGTTACAGCCGTGATGATCATTGCCTCGCACTTCCTCCTCCAACAGAAGATCTAGTTGTTCACTATTTATCTTTACGAACTCTATCGAACTACCTAGTTAAAAGTTCGTCAAGTCTCTAGCTAGCGTCGTGGAACTCGCCCCGCTTTATATTTTACTTCCTCGTTAGCTTCGCTCTGGAAATTCTCAAGCAACTCTTCTAGCTCTACATGTGTTTCCTTGTATCATTACGGTTTCGAACGATTTCCGGTATAGGCAGAATTATAATTTATTTCAGTTATCAGTTACTTGAGTTAAGATTTTAAAGCCTCTTCACATACAGTGAAGTTATCAGCGTATTTATAATAATTATGTAACACATAACATTACGCCTGAAATCCTCAAAGGTTGAAACAGAGGTGTACAATTCACCCGTTATGTTTGAAGTTCCATTTAATATAGGGCGAGCCTTTTGCCATCAATCAGGCACAAATGCAGACTCCGTGGCTGTTACTGATAAATTCCTGATAGAAAAACCTCATAACACTTTACCCGGCCTGGGAACCTAACACTGAACCTCATGAACAGAAGTCCCGTTTGCGACCACTAAACCAACGAGAGGCAGTCAATAATACAACAACTTACAAAAAAGATTCATCATCAGCCTATATATACGGCGCTGCACCAACCAAGCAGGGCAATGCTCGAGGGTGTGACGCGCCGTATCCTCGCTGCAGTCGCACTGGTAACACACGGGAGTCGCCTCCTGTCTAGCCACTTTGTGCAGGTATTTGCCAAAGCAGCCATGCACTGACAACACCTGCAATAGATGGAAGGTCAACGTCCCGTGTCAGGTCATTTGTCCACCTAGTGGAAGGCCTTCCAACGCAACGTCTTCTGGTTCGCGGTCGCCACTCCCTTACTCTTCGACCCCATCGGCTATTCGTTCTGCGAGCGATGTGCCGTGCCCTGCTCATTGCCACCACTTGAGTCTGGCAATTCCCGGTCTAAGTCGGTAACCTCGGTAACCTCAGAAGCTCCGAGCATAGCCCTCTCCATTGCCCTCTGACTTTAAGCCTTCTGATGAGACTGATTGTGAGCGATCACATTCAGGTCTCGTATGTAATCAATGACAGCGTACACTGATCATAGACTTTCGTCTTGAGATACTGCGGTAAGTTGGACGAAAAGATCAACCAACTTCCGTAACGCTGCCCAGCCGAGTCGGATTCAACGATGGACCTCTTTCTTGAAGTTAGACCTACGTAACTAGACCATTTGTCCAAGGTAGTATAATCGTCCACAACTTCGAGTGTAGAGTATCCGATCGAGTAGGTGTTCATTTTAAGATCCAATCTTTCCGAAGCTCTACTGAGCATCGAGCATTGTACTGAGGTCCTCCATGGCCTCAGCCACAATATCCATATAATCACAATATCGTCAGCAAACCGAAGGTGAATGATGTATACTCGCCATTGACATTGATGCCTATTCTCCCTAGTCCAGAACCTTGAAGACATCCTACAGTACAGCGGTGAACAGCTTCGGAGATATGACGTCTCCCTGTCTCACACCTAGCTGCCGATGGGTAGGTTCAGAGATTTGAAAACTCCGAACGATATCATTCCACAGTATGGTTACAAAAAGAAAAGTATCGTGGTCGGTAACATAGTCATTAATGTGACCGATTTCGGTTTCTTCATATCGATATAACTTTTTTCGGATGCGGATTTCAGTTTCGCTGTTATACAATAAAATGATAAGATGACTATGGCCCTTCGATTGATATAGGTTTTAAAGTGCTACAAGGGTGGGGACGGTGTCCATACATTTTTGTGTATTGTTCTTTCCAAGCATGTTTGAGAAAAATTAAATGCACTGGTATTTGTAAAAACATCGTTTAAGTTAGCATTTCATTTTTGTAACAGATGTCATTTGAATAAGAAAATCGAACGATCCGTTTTTTCAGCCAATCATAAGCAAGAATTATCTGAGTAGCCTTCTCCCTATTAGTACTGAGCAAAACAATACCGGTTTTTTTTTGGTGTTTGGGAAATCAACAAATAACCCCTCCCGCTCTTGGCAGAGCGGTAGGGAGTGTCAGACTTCTACTGACTAGATACCACCCATGTTCGTTATTAGCCCTTGTGCCGAGGCCGCGGTATCTCTTTCGAACAACCCGCAGCCCCGACGGGACCCGCAGTCCCGGCGGGAAAACAATACCCGTTGGCAGGACTGGTTGACAGGCTTTCGGGTAACTAACTACCTGTAACGACTGTCAAAAATGTACGAATGATAGCCGAGACCAAGGACAGGATTTGTGCGATTATTATTTATCCACGGACCAAACTAGGCAGCCTATTAAGTGAACACAAAATTACAAAATGGTGTTGTGCCATTACCTAGGCAAATAAAACAAGTTTTTAAATCTGCTATTTTTGACTTACGTGGGTGTTAGAATCTAAGCAACAAAATATTCTGAACTAGTTCAATACAACTGAGGCGGCAGACAAAGCGACGCTCGGACCTCGCTACGAACATGAAGTTATGTCATGCGACGTAAACAATGACGTCACCTGAAGGACATGTTTTATTCAAGTTTAATGTCATAGCCAAGGAGCTTTCTTATTGCTTTAGAAAAAGCACGAAACACGTAATAAGTACTTATAAAATTTCCCGTCGGGGCTGTGGGTTGGTTACAAAAATACCGCGGCCTCGACATAAAGGGCTAAGTAGGAACATGGGTGGTTTTTAGTCAGTACAAGTCTGACACTCCCTTTCGCTCTGCCCAAGAGCGGAGGGGTTATTTGATAATTTAGCACCCAACCCAAAAAAAAAGTAAAAAGTTCCTATAAAATTTATGAGTTGCCCTCGATTTCCCTGGGATCCCATCATCAGATCCTGACATGGTGACAATGAGACTTTCTCGGGAGTACTTATAGGTACTCTTTCGAATACAAAAATAATTTCGAAATTCGGTCTACAATTTACGGAGCTACCAGTGGACATACATAAAAAAATACATACACACGAATAGAGAACCTCCTCCTTTTTTGAAATCGGTTAAAAATAGAAGAAAATTCTCTCTAGTTTTAAAGTAGATAGTTAGAGTAGAGGACCTCTTGGCTAATTAATAACAACCACTCGGGTCCTGAAAAAATGAGGACATCCGCATGAGAACCAAAGTTACCGACATAGCCCGAAGAATCGCCAAACTTAAGTGGCAGTGGGCAGGGCACATTGCTCGCAGAACGGATGCCCGATGGGGCCGGAAAGTTCTGGAGTAGCGACCGCGAACCGGAAGACGTTGCGTTGGAAGGCCTCCCACTAGGTGGACCGATGACCTGGTGAAGGTTGCGGGGATCCGCTGGATGCGAGACGCACGGGATTGGTCAATGTGGCGACACTTAGGGGAGGCCTATGTCCAGCAGTGGACGTCTTTCGGCTGAAATGATGATGATGATGATGACTCGGGTCCTAAGATTCGATGGACCCGAGTGGTCTGCCTACTGCCTAGCATGTTCTATGGATGGGTGATCACCCGTTACAGTTTGCTCAGTATCTTGGAACTAAATAAACCTGATAGATTTAGAAAAGTATGTAAGTTAGAATAAATGAATGTCTTGTACTTAGACCCAATCACTAAAAATATTTAACGCTAAAGATATTGAAAACATAATTCTATCGACCTGTTCATTTTATTTACACAGTCAAAATTATGTTTTTTTCTTTGTTGGAATACGCAAAAAAACTTATGTAAACCAAAAATAAACGCTCAAGAAATATTAAAACATTAAATTGTAACCGTGATTGTAACCTTGATAGCGAGCCTACGGAAGGCCGGGGAAGTGCTACGGCGTAGCAACGTAGCCGCTACGCCGTAGCCATGAGACGACGAATAAAGAATTTTCTGAATTGCGGTGAAAATGGGTACGGGGAATTGAGATAAATGATGACAATTTTATAATTATTTACAACCCTTGCAGGGTTGTAAAATATATATAATATAATATATAATAATAATAAATAAAACAAAAAAAATATCGCGATAAGGGTTTATCGCGATATTTTTTTTGTTCAGAACGAAACCTACTGAGTCAAAATTTCAAATTCATTACAAGTTTTTTTTAAATACTAATTTTGAAGGTTATATATTTTTATTATAAATACTTTCATTACCTGTTTACTATTCAAGTACAGTAGCGTTATATAAGAAAGTGGATTTAATGCCGCAACTACAAGTCAATCTTTTCCCCAAAGATTTATAATCAAGGCAATTTTTTATATAATTTTTTTAGCTTACAAACATAAATTCTCGACTTTATTCATCCTCCAGGGGCAAAGCAGAAACATAAAGCTTACGAGGATATCAATCACCTTGAACATGCTACAATTAATGAATAACCTCATATTTTACTATATTTAAATACTGACATAAATTCTATAAAATATTACGTCATAAATAACTGTGTCAGTAAAATATTTCAACCCGGAACTAGTTTTTTATAGCTCATATAAATTAATTTTAACGTACGGTAATTAAACACGCGATCATGCGCAAAATAAAACTTAAACTGAAGTTGTTAAAATTAAAAATCACTTCATTATTTTCTGTATCAGTAAGTAAAATACAGTAAAAAAACAAGTACAGATCAAGATATCGAAATATAGACCATTTATTTGCGTAAATAAGGTACAAACTTAAAGATAAAGTATATGTTTTTCGTATTCTAACATTAATTTCAGCGTACAAATACCTTTTTCTTTAATATTAAAAGTAGAATAATTCTACTTTTAATTACTCATCTATTTGAATTAGCTACAGTTAGTAAATTGCATATAATTGTTTCTAATCCTACCAATTTCTAATGAAAAAAAAAAAAACTTCACACAGGGAAGTATTTTTAAGAACATTGCTAAACCGTATTTTTGCCGACCAAACATTGTAATACAGATACTGTTAGTTTGTGTGATATCACAGCTGCCATAGGCCAACGTGGACCACTGGTTATTAGTCTTATCCAGATTGTCCTACTATCTTCTACAATATTATACAACATAATATTTGTCACACGCAATGCATATTTTTTAACCGTCAATAATAAAAGCATTAGTGTGTTTATCAATTATGCCGTCATACATGATTATAACAGTTTTATCATTACACCCAATCATTATAAACGTTTAAACCTAACAAAGAACAGACAGTACTCGATTCAAAACCACAAACCTATCCCAACATGCGTCACAATAATCGACCTTCCGCCATCTGCATAAAGTTCACCCCTGCAAAATATTACGGTAACAATTACTACATATCGAACATCGCAACAACCTCATAACAGGTCAGTCCACCTGGTTATTACCTCGAAACAACCCTTTCCACCCTGTTCCAGGAAAACTAGCAGGGAAATGACCGCAACTGGCATTTCCCAGCACCGAAACATTTATTATTTAACCAATTCTTGTTTGAAGAAACAAAGAATTGTTTCTGCTGAACTCAGAAATAGATTTGCTGAGAAAAGTTTGAAACAAGGAAAAAGGAGTTTTATTTGATAATTTATTGCGAGGTAATGTCGGTATATTATATAGGATGTGTTTACCATTTTGTAATGACATTTTTTTCTGTTGCGGACCGTACTCAATCGCTGACAAATTACGATGCTTTCATCACCGTAATAACGCGTAATAAAAAGGTTGTAATATAACATTGACATAAACATAAATCGTCGCGAATTTCCACCTAATTCCCAACGTTTCCCCGGAACAAGCTCGTTCATTGTCCCCCACACGGAACCCAGTTACGTCGGGCCGAGGTTCCCGGGCGCGGATCGATTCGCCCGGGGTAGATCTGGTTTTTTCGGACACTATACCAACGGGAGGGTGAACGAACCCAGTTATGTAAGGCGGGTCGATAGCGCCCGACATGCGCGCGGCACGAGCGACCACCCCTCACTAACGTTCGCGCGCGCTACCCCGACGGACGTGCACTTTATTTTTATCGCGTTTTTTCGTTCCTCTTTCGTTTTTTCCGTTTATGATTTAAGCCGCCACCATGTCGAAAGGCGATGGTGAACAGCAAAACGGTGGTGGCGAGGAGTCAAAGACGAACCTGATTATTAACTACCTGCCCCAGTCCATGACTCAGGAAGAGATTCGAAGCCTGTTCTCCAGCATCGGTGAAGTGGAGTCTTGTAAGCTGATAAGGAACAAGGGTGCAGCCTTCCCTGACGCGCTCAACCATGCGCTGCACGGCGGCGGCCAGAGCCTCGGCTACGCCTTCGTGAACTACCACCGCCCCGAAGACGCGGAGAAGGCCATCGCTACACTCAACGGCCTGCGCCTGCAGAACAAGACAATCAAAGTGTCGTACGCGCGGCCCAGCAGCGAAGCCATCAAAGGTGCGAACCTGTACGTCTCCGGACTACCCAAGACTATGACTCAGGCTGAACTGGAGCGCCTGTTCAGCCCGTACGGCAGAATTATTACGTCGCGGATTCTGTGCGAGAACTCCGGCGGAAGGCCGTTCACCGGCGGCGAGCAAGGGCTGAGCAAGGGAGTTGGATTCATCCGCTTCGACCAGCGCGTGGAGGCGGAGCGTGCGATCCAGGAGTTGAACGGGACGGTGCCGAAGGGGGCCACGGAGCCGATCACAGTGAAGTTCGCCAACAACCCGAGCAACAACGGCAAGGCGCTGGCTCCGCTGGCGGCGTACCTGCCCGCCGCGCTGCGCTTCCCTGCTCCACTCGGCAGATTCAGCTCAGGCAAGTCTCTCCTAGCGATCAATAAAGGTCTGCAGCGCTACAGCCCGCTGGCGGGCGAGCTGCTCGGCGGTGTCCTCCCCGGTGCCGTCGGCTCCGAGTGGTGCATCTTCGTGTACAACCTAGCTCCCGAGACCGAGGAGAACGTCCTCTGGCAACTGTTCGGGCCCTTCGGCGCCGTGCAGAGCGTCAAAGTCATACGCGACCTCCAGACCAACAAGTGCAAGGGCTACGGGTTCATCACCATGACTAACTACGACGAGGCCGTCGTCGCCATCCAGTCGCTCAACGGATACACTCTCGGCAACCGAGTGCTGCAGGTCAGCTTCAAGACTAATAAGATCAAGACCATCTAAGGGCATCGCCCAGATTCGGCCTAGCCGGACGCTAGGACGGCACAGCAGGACGCACCCATACATACTCATTCATACTCGCACGGCGCTCGCTACAACAGAGCCGTGATATCCGACACAACAGTGCCGGCGGACTTACAGTGGACACAGGCTTGTCACCTTCCAGTGAAAATTTAGTATTTTGTCGTGTTCTATAATTATATGTAAAATATTACGTTTTCACCGTGTTATGCGAAAGTGATGGACTTAGACTTTTACGGTGACGTTTCAAATGCCAAATACTTGATAAGCATGAGTCTAATGTAATATAGACGTAGGTGACAATCCTAAATATTGGAGCTGACTTAATAGACTGTCTTCCCGAGGCCCGCCTCGAGTCGGGGTTGCGAGGCGGTGTTTTTATAATTGTAAAACTAGAGAAATGTTTTTGACTGTAATGTGTGGCCACCCTTTGTTCGGCGCCGGTACAGTCGGCCGCAAAAATTGGGTTAAGTGTTTAGGAAATCAAAATGGCGTCGAGGCGCGGCCTCAGCGCGCAGGTCCGGATAAGATGGCGCTGAACCAAGGGTCGCCACCCCCACGCAATAATATAATAAGCACGATCCGCATGAGATGTGGACCATCTGGCCGGAACACCCAAACATACATATTGGTAATAGTCAATAACAAAATAATAATATTTAAAACTTCGCTTATGAACGGTTGTGGTTTAAATCGAGAAAATAGTTTTCGAAAATAAAATAATCTTAGCAATAATAGCCTAAATGCTATGCTCCAATTTTTTATGCGATCATATCGTAATAATTACATTAACTTACGTATTTACGAGTTAAGGCCGGTAAAGTTAAAACGATAACGTTCTATCCACTCGTTCTCGCGAGCTACCACCGTTCCGGGATGACGACGGCCACTCGAGAGGCCACAAATCGAAGTCAAATAGTGTTATATTGTTAAAGATTGGAAAGAAAAAAAAATATATTATCTATACGTATATTTTAATCATATTATTATATTAAAATTAAGGATGAAAAAAACTAATCAAAAACTGTGATAGGTTTTGATAAAATTTTAAAGATCAAAGAGCGGGAGTGAGCAACTGTTTGAGGTCTTCAGGCCTGGCAGTAGTTAGTATTAGAAAAATTTTTGAGATACATTTTCGGTGGTGGTGTTACACTCGATACGACGGGCGATGCCGAGTCGTCCGGACTTGGCGGATGTTCCAAGTTCGTGGAAAGAGACGGGCGAAAATCGATCGAGCCATTTCTGGGGAGCGCGCACAGGCGAGTGGGGGGCGCGGGCGGAGGGGTGTCGCGACCACAACCCACCCCTCCCGCCACCCCCGCCCTCTGCTCGCGGCGAGGACGAGTCCGTTCGCGGAACAATGGTGCATACTCTAGTCTAACGATATCGTTCCAAAAATAAAATTAAAATCGATGTCTAAACATATGATCGGTACCTGCTATAATAATAATGTATGGATGCGGCCCTGCGTCTATTCGACCTAGGCTTTAATTGTCTTAGTCTAAATCGAAATTTGTAAATAGAAAAAAAAACGTTGTTTAATTGAAAAATATTAAATGAATAACTTATCTGTATTGCCGCGTCAAAACACGACACACTAGGAACTACATATAAATAATACATAACCCGACAAAGACCTATATGAAACATCGAACTTGAATAGATATTTTAAATATCGTGCCGTCCTAACGACCCTACGATTTTTGTAAAAAAAAATATATACTTAATATTATGTAAAAAACAGTTTTGTAACATTTCAGAAATATTAAAATAAATAGGTATCTACTCAATACACCAAAAAATGGAGATAAAAATTTACAAGTATTTATATATTTATTATAAATGTAAAACGTGCAATAACTAATAGCAGTAAATTTAATAAATAAAAATATTATTAAAAAAAGGTCAAAAATGACTCGAAGAGGCGTTGATTGGCATAGTATCAACATGTACTGTGGGGTTCGCGCCACTTGTTTAGGTACTATTTATTGTAAACTATTTGTTTATCCGCACTCAGTACGCGCGAATTGAATTCACTCATTTTTTCCATTCATTTTTATAATATAAAATCTACAAAAAAAATGCTTGATTTCGATACAGCTTAACAATGCTTTGACATTTCCATTTTTTAGTATTAATACTTTTATTAGGAATACTATTATTGATTTAGAGAAAATTTGTGAGTTACTTATGGTATTTTCGAACGTCACTTCAACTGTCATCTTTGACAGCTGTCAATTCGAAGTGACCTTTTCAAATGCTGATTATGTTTGAGTTAATTTTAACGGTTGGCTAAGAAACGAGTATTTGTATGGTCGACGAGTGAAGCACAAGATTCGCTACATAATTATTATCTAAACTATGTAGTGGTCTCTTAGGTTATAAATAGTTGTTGTGTTTTGTGTTGTTTTCATTCAGCATGAAAATTTCAACTATTCTAGTCATAATATTCCGAAAGGAATCATTATTAAATTATACTAAAAAAAAATATTTGATATTTTGAATAGTTGAAGTTAAAAATCAATGTTGATATTAATAATCTTATCTAATGATAATTTTGTCAAAAATTTTTCGTCTTAGAGTTATTGTCATTAATTTAGTGTATATGCAATTAATTGTATTTTATGTGTAAACTTAGTGTGCATTTAACTTATTTAATGTATAATTTATAATTATTATATTCCTAAATATTAGTTTTTATCGATGTCGATATAATTATCGTATCTAGTCTCGTCTCTAGTCATGACATGAATAGTACAGCGTACAGGTGAACACAAAAATGTTAGTCACCGGTTTATTTATTAACGTCGATAAAAATTGATGTTCTTTTCGATAAGGTTAACCTAGATTCATTTATTTATTAGGGAAATATATCGGGCAATTAATTTAGGTCGGGAGCTTGGATATGGTAAATTTGTTTGGTAAAAAATGTCATAATTCGGTTAAACACAATTTTACGAGTCCTTCTTAAAAGTTATTTTCTCGAATATTTGCGTAAAATAAAGCTTAATACGTCGTATTGAATCGAAACATAAAACACCAAAGTATTTTACTGAAATTTCATCGACTTTTTAGATAATAAATAAGAAATAATGAGATTGCAGAATGATAAAAATGCAAAAATGATATTTTGGAGTGAATTGTTCGTTAGGAGTTCGGTTAGGTGTTACGTGACTAGTTAGTAGAATGTTTTGTGCGCCCCTCTTCTGTCGGTAATAATTATAAAAAATAATAATAATTAATAATAGTGCTCAATAGCTTAGAAGGCAATGCCTGTAGTAAGTAACGCGGAAAGCAATAAAAATAATTGTGACTTTTATAATACAGAACACACGGGGAATAAAACCACCATAATTAACTTAATATTTTTGTATGTATTTTAAAATATACTGTAATTCATATCTTCATAGATGTAAGCGGCAAACTCGCAAAACGTTCTACTAATTCAGCATGGTTCCTGTTTTAATTACTACAGAAAATAAACAAAATGTTGGTCGCTGGTCCTGTGTTATAAACGCAAAAAAATAACCTTGCTAGGTAACGCTAGAGGAATCCAAAAAAGCCTATTTTATGAAAAATCGTCACGGACCGCGAGAGTACAATAAAAATCGACTGAGTCAGAATTGTGACCATAATTTTTAAAGAAAGATGTTTAGTAATTAAAACTTGAACCATCGAAGTTGTCTACAAAGCTATGGTATATAGGTTGTGGATAAAAATGTCGAAGCTAAGTAACTAACCCCACTAAGTGTCAAGGGATATCTGATCAATAGCATACGGCTACTTTTTGAAAGGTGTTTTGATGCATTTTTATGAAATTAAAAAAATAATAATATTATTAAAAAATATTAAAAAATCGTAATTAATTGGCTACACAGAAACAATACTCTAATATGCATAGGCTAATTGACAATGAGGCTGTGAAATTAGCAAAAATAAAGTTAAAGAGACACGTGACGATTGATCGTAATTTAAATAAATAAAATATTAACGTAAGTTAAATCACAGAACAGAGAACTAATGGGGAATTTCTCGCGCAAAAATCTCGTCGGCACACATCATTTCCTAATTTCCTAATGTGTCGATTCATAATATTTTCCCAAACGAAAGTATCAGCTTTGCCTAGCATGAGAACCAAAGTGCCATAATACCTAGTTACCAATTCTGTCCTGTGAATCATTGAACACCACTTTTAATATAAGTAAAGTATGTATCTTTATGATCGGTCCGTTAACGGATTTGAGCTTCAAGCGGCTGCAGCGAAAGCGCTGAGACCGCTTGAGGCTACATACAGCAATAAAGCGTTAAGATTGATCGATAGTACATAAGATATAGGTTGCTAGCCCATAGCCTGATAACATCTCTGTTCTGTGATTGGAATCATGCAATCACGCGTACAAAACATATGAATGCCCATATTTAATAAGTAAATCAATTGAAATAAATACTCCAAACGACGTGAACTGTTTGACTGTCCAGTGTGAAAATAATGATAAGAAATAGTGTGATGGGAATAAAAGCATATAGAGTTTTTCTATACAGCTTATCGTATAGAGGAATGGCCTTAAACTCGGCTGAGCACAAAATAATTATCACTGTGGCCGAGGAGTTTGCGATTCCGATAGTTAGGTCACATAATGAAGAAATGATCTTCCATAGTAAATAAATACGTAAGTTTTATATTTCTGCACGTAAAAATATTTCAGTGTAAACATCTAACTGTGTCCCCATACTCGACGCGCCTAAAACGTTGCTCAATTTAATAATGAACGCCGCGTCTAGTGTTGCGACACAGGTATCCTATCGATAAAACAGCAAAACGATTGAAATATTTTTCACGTCGTAGAAAACTCGAGACATCGACTAAATGTGTTACTATTACTTCATAAATGTCAAGATTGCTAGTGAGAGTACAGAACGCAATGCACAACACCTAATGATATTTATATGCTGCTACAGCTGTATTGTTATAAAATTATTAAAAATACTACATTTGCTCACCTTGTACTTCCTTGTATTTTGGATCCGTTTCTCTAGTAGTATAGCTTAATAATTTAATGTCTATCGATAATTTTATAAATACAGCTAATTTTAGCAGCCTATCGCTTCCCTATAACGCATGATCATCGTCACAAATGTTCCGAACACATAGTGTTGTACGACTTTTTTCGAATAAAATTCCTTTCAACAAATCTACTTGACGATTGTGATTCAAATAACCCTATGTGTTTTTATCCCTGAATAATCGTTATAGACAGTGAAAACCGGAGCGAGAGGTAAAATAATATCGACCTGACGTAGGATAAAAAGCTTTATTTACAAACATATTAGGATGAAATTAGCTTGACAATACGCCGTCGGGTAAAAAACAGATTGCAATAAATATGTAAATAAACATCAAAGGATCGGTCCTGCTTCGGGTAAGCGAATTTTGAATAAAAAAATATTAATAACCCATAGTTTCGAATTTAAAATAAAAAGTAATATCATGTAATATCAATTTCACTGTCTATTTATTAGAATTCGTTTTCGGTGTTGATTCCTCTTAAGCTGCATGATCACAGTTGGTTCCCATTTCGTATTTATCAGTAGAACTTTTTGTCGAATTCTTGGTACATTTCACATTTCAGTGTAGTTAGTTTAATTTTATCGTGTTCACTATCGATAAATTGTATTCCGGTTCGCAATAGTGTCGCATCACTATCTTTTGCAATATTTTCGACGCGATGGGAACGAACTTAGCGTCATACAGAGTAGATTGTGATACTCTTAGCATACCTTAATAGTCAGTACTCATAAAACCATAAACATTATAGATCGGGAAAGTGCTAACACTTTCCACGGTCTGTTTCATGTGACTTTCTTAATGTGTAAAATCAATCCGACTTCCACCAGACTCAATAAGGCTAGGAAATAATTTAGAAAAAAAATGCATCGTAAGATAAGAATCTCAAAAAATAAAAGTATTGAATAAGTATTTTACCAACTTCAAAGTTAAGGTGTACTGGACAATGAAAGCAATGATATTTATAATATTTAAAAAAAATGAGATTATGAATAATTCGGTCAGCCATTTTCCTTATTCTTGCTGACGTCACTTTGATACAAATACGTATTTTATAAAAGTAAAAATGCAAAAAAAAAAGTTTAAAAAAACACTTAAGATCTTCCGGTATTAACATTTAAAAGAGTCAATGTTAAAAATTTCATTTTCGTCTTTTTATGAATTATTATAAAATTAAGAAGGTAGACGTCTATATGTGTTGGTGGTCTTAACCGGTTTAGTTGATATTGTACCTAAAAATTAGGTATTTCTATAATAATTATTGTGTCGGTTTAATAAATTACCTCTACCATAAAGCTTTTGTGAGAAATTATAATTTGCACAAGAATAGGCGACTAAGGTAGACACTGAAACTGGAACTACTTTTTTGTTCAAAATTCCCACTAATTTTTTAGTCGGGAAATAGAAAGTCGACTTATCAGAGTCTCAGCAATGTGTCAAATTCAAATTTAACGCATCGCTCCTTTGAAAGTCCAAAAAGTTTTAAAAAATGTATGAAAATGTCAAAAGTTTTATATTATATAATATTTTGACAGCTGATATATTTTTCGTGTCCATGACAGTTTTAGTGTCGCTCTTAGTCATAAATGTTGTTTCCAATAATTTATATAAGATCGTTAAGGATACTGTGTAGAGTTCTCCAAATCCGCTATCTTTTTCCTCCATATTATATAATTAAAAGGGAAAAGCAAGCGTTTGCAAAATTCTCCACGCCATCTTTCTACTTTCAACGGATTAGAAAGATTTTGAATAAAAAGAATATTCTCCTAAAAGTAAGCATTAATAACCAATATATTTACATCAGTAGATACTTGGCTGTTTTTTCGTATTTCTTAATCAATATTTTCACGTAATTTATGTGTCTATATTTAAAATTAATTTATTGGACTTAATTAAAATAAAAAAAATACGGGAAAATCTCCTTCACTTTTACAATAGTTTTTACAATACGATATTTAATATCTCAATGGTTGTAACTATACATTTCTTGTTCTAAATATATAAAAAACCCGAAATTGAGTTTTTTTTCTCATCCTGATGCATGTATCCTTTAATCTCATGCACTTAAAGTACATTTTACTGTGCAAAACAGTGACCTAGTAGTAGGTACACACAAAGTAACATCAAACACACATTTTTTAGTCCGCAGCTTTTATAGTAAAAACTTTAATCAGCTAGCTCATTTTAATTGCCTAACTTAGCTATCATTTTTACCCGACTGCGCAAAGCAAAGAAGGGTTATGTGTTTATCAGTCTATGTATGTATGTATGTATGTTTGTTCCTATGTGGCATTGTAGAGGCCAAACGCCTTGGCCGATTTTGATGATCCGTACGTCAATCGATTCGTCTTGACCTCGCGAGTGTCACTAAAAACATTACAATAAACAATACTCACTATAGTAACAACTAGTCGCCATATTGTCAAAATGAAAAAAAAAAAAAATTGACTCACCATGTCAAGTGGGGTATCGTTGAATAGGTATTTGAAAATGAATATTAGGTTTCCTTTATCATTTTTCATTTTATAAAACCGTTTAGGATATATAACGATTTAAAGTTATTAGAACAAACAATTTCGCATTTCTTACTTATAACCGGATTCTTTTACGTGTACGGAATGAATATAAAATCGAATCGAAATCTACCGTCTTATAATAGTAATAACGAAGTTAATGAAAACTGACTAAAAAGTGTTAAATAAAAAAATGTAGTTAAAAAACTAAAAAACCCGACTGAAAAAACGGAAAAGCAAAAAACAAGCACATTTTAAATTAAACAAAACTTGGAAGCAGGCGGGGTTCATTTGAATATTAAATTATGAAATGAAAATAGAATGGACCCCGCCTGCTTACAAGTTTTGTTTAATTTAAAATGTGCTTGTTTTTTGCTTTTCCGTTTTTTCAGTCGGGTTTTTTAGTTTTTTAACTACATTTTTTTTTTATACCAACAATGCAAAGTCACACTGCGTAAAACAACATTTTTTGTTTGATTGTCATAAAACAACATTTTTTTTCAAAAGAAGTGACTTCAACAAAAACATAACAGAAGCACTTTTCATGCTCACTGTACTTTAATTTGTGACACATTTTTTTTTTTTTAAGTCGGTAACTGCTAAAAATGGCACGCTTGATTTTCATACGGATCGTGATTCTTGCTTTATCTGAGTATTTTTATATTACGCCGTTGTAGAAACAAGAAAGTCTTTGGAATCAATGGTCACTAGACATCTTCCACATCACAGTCTGCCAGCTACCATCAGGGGTCTTCATCATCAGTTCTTCGGCCTGAGGAACAGATCTGCAGTCGAGGAATCGTCGGCTTCGGCGGTCAACTAAGAAGAACTGCGCGTAAATCATAAGTACTTTTACTTAGTAATAGTTATTCAAGTAGATTCCTCTCTCATCTTTGATTTTAAAGGGTGCACACATTGTACAAAGCAACCATTTTTCATTTCTTTTCACCTGTATGTTTTAAATTTTACATGTAAAAAATTCTATTACGAATTTCACAAAAGGAAACTGAACGTGATCATTAAAACGCGTTCAAGAGTTGTCATCAGTATTGTAAAATATCGTGTATTTTAGTTGTGTGTGCATTGCACAATGTATGTACCCAACCTAATACATTTAGTTCACTTATAAAGATCCACCTCATCTCATTCAGAATGCTTGCCGTATTTCGTTCTTCAGTGGAAGGTTTTACCGAAACTAATCCAGAACTTACACCGTCTTTTCTCTACTAACTACTACGAAACATTCCTAACGTTTCCTGACTAAAAAATATATGATTTTGTTTAGTCCGTCTGTAGGATTATCGAAAAATATTAGATACGTGTTTTTTGTTTTATCAAATTAATAAAAACTGACGAAAATAAAACGTGTCAAAGATCGTGAGTGGGGGGGCTAGTGACGTCACTTTCTGGTATAAAATGTACCAAACTGTGACGTCGCGCGACTTTTCAAAGCACTGTATCGTCTTCATTTATTGTTTACGTGAAAAAAGAAAAAATACGTGTCCAATATTTCTTAGAAATCTATCTGACGGAGTAATTAGATCTTTTTTGTCAACTACCCTATTGCAGTTTTGCATTCTCGTCAAAATTCAGGAGCTTTTCATAAAATACAAAAATAATTAATTAATTTAAATTACGGTACCGGGTAAAAAATTAACACTATTTCCGCATCGTGGTTTAGGGAATAAGTAATTATCGAATAAACTGAGAGCGAGGTTAAATGGCAAGGATCCGACCGACCGCGGACACGGGTGGTTCACACTTACCGATTTTCAGATACAAGAAAAAAAACCTACCCAATTTATTATTGATTCGGGTCGAGAATCATAAGTCTAATCTAGAATAGATCCAGAATCATCATCGCAATAATCCGTGCCACTAGCATGTGTGTATTCGCGACACAAGACACAAATTAATAATAATAATAATATTCCACAACTATCACACAACGCCATCTAGTCCCAAGCTAAGCAGAGCTTGTGTTATGGGTACTAGACAACTGATAAACATACTTATATATTTCTAAATACATACATATTATAGATAAATTACACCCAGACACAGAACAAATGATCGTGCTCATCACACAAACATTTGTCCTGGGTGGGAATCGAACCCACGACCTCCGGCATAGCAGTTAGGGTCACTAACCACTAGACCAACAGGCCAGTCAAAATTCAAACCACTAGCCAGGCTTCGGCGATGGATCAGCCTTACCCACACACAACTAATGTGAAGAAGACGTCGATTGTAATGTTATTCGATAAATCTAAATAGTTTTGTGATAAAATATTTTGTAAATGTTATTTCTATAAATGAATAAAAAATTTTTTTTCTTCCTATTCAATTCTAAGTCTAATCTAGCTCTTTGACTTTTACGAAGATGCAAAATGATAACTTAGTACCGTAGTATCAAAAAGTATAGTGAGTTTCGGTGAGCTTAGCTTTTGCTGAAACATAGTGACTTCAATAATATTTCTCTAGAACTCCATACCCTTAGATGACTGTGTGTATGTATGGGTGCGATCGTCACTTCCTTCTTCCTTGAACACTTGTAGATCTACTTTCATCATATCACCTTACTCACCTCTTTCTCTTCATCTTAGATCCCTACCATACTTATACAGGGTGGATCAGACACTGACCATGTGTATTCGGAAAATAAGAAAAAAAAAGTTTGGAAAAAGTTTTTTTTTTTTTACGAGATCAAGGAGGTAGCAGTAATCGTGACTGCTGCGTGGGATCCTGGGTTCAATTCCTGGGTCGGACGAAAGGTCTACTATCACTATTAGAAATTTCTCAGTAGAAGCCCTGAATTTAAAAGCGGTGAGCCGTTGTTCCTGCGCCTGATCTCGCTCCGTAAACAAACAGAAAGTTTACCTGTGCCTGCGCACACACTTGTTCGCTATAATAACCTCCGCTATGATTGGCCGACGTCATCGAAAACGGTTTGGAGGACTATAATTGAAAACCAGCGTCGGGCACTAGCTGCTCGGCAATTTGCTGAACTGATCCTATTTGGCGCAGCCGTGAGATGCACGCACTCTTTTGTTTTTTTTTTTTTCAATTTAGTTTTTTTTGTTAATTTTATTGTGTGTTGTGTACACTTATGGCCTGTGCTGAATAAGTGTGTTTTCTTTCTTTCTTTCTTTAATTCAGTACATCATTTGAACCCGAATAGAAAATAAATCTCCTGATTCCTACAAAACTGCAATACCTACACAGTCCTACACGGTAAAAAGATATGGAAAAAATATTGTTTGTTGTTTCGGCAAAAACATGATCAGTTGTGCAAGAACACTAAATTAAACTAGAAAAGGCATTAAGTAGATTGAATGAAAAATTATGAAGACAAAGACAGAAACGAACACAGGTCAAATGATTTTCTGTAGATCAGGACTCTTCATCCGGATCAGGGGGTCTAAAACGGCCACTTTGGCAGATCATAATATGAATTGCGTTAAAAAGCGTAAAATAGACCTTTCATTATAATAACTGCGTCTGTAACAATTTAGGAAAATACATCATAATAGGAAAATAATATGAATTGCGTTAACATTCGTAAAATAGTCACAGACGCAGTTTTTACTATGAAAAGTCCATTTTACGCTTTTAAACGCAATTCACATTATGATCTGCAAAAGTGGCCATTTTAGACCCCCAGGACTTCTGCTCTGCCCAAGGCGGGGGAGCATTTGATGACATCCCATCCTTAAGGGTTTCAAATAGGTAGTCACTCCATGTAAAGTACTGGTCTGCTATTTTCAAAGAGCTACATCATTTACCTGCCTTCTTTCTATCTTGGGGTCGGCTTCCAGTCTACTAATATTCCGCTGCATCCAGCGGAATATTAGTATGATACATGTACTGACTGCCTATCTGACCTCCACAATTTACTTAGTGCTAGGCAATCTATCTATCTATCTATATCATCAATATAAATAAAGAGAGAAGTCCTGACTGACTGACTGACTGACTGACTCATCAACGCCCAGCCCAAACCCTTGGACCTAGAAAGCTGAAATTTTGCATAGAGGTTCCCTTTATAATGTAGACAAGGAATAAGGAAGGATTTTTCGAAATTCAACCCCTAAGGTAGTTAAATAGGGGATGAAAGTTTGTATGGAAAATCGTCATTTTGACGCGGGCGAAGCCGCTGGCAAAAGCTAGTAAGATATACATTGATAAGACTGGTTTTCAGACCACTGACTTGCTGAATGACTGCTAAAGATCTAACCATGGATCGAAGGGCTGTTAGGTATTATTTTGGCCACGAGAAAAAGAGATAGTAGTCTCAGAGAATTATACTGGCGGTAAATCATCAAAATAAGTATCAAATAACCAAATACCTAACCTTGTACCTTACCTTGATAAAGTATTTAAACCAGTCAGTATCAGTCACTTTAGAATAGGGGATCGGACTGACTCAAAAAAATGATTCTGTTTAGTCCGTCTGTTAGAATATCGAAAAATATTGGATACGTGTTTTTTATTAATTTGATAAAATACAACACGTTATTTTTTTGTGACGTTTCAAGCCCCACTCCATGAGAGTGGGGCTTGAAACGTCACTTGTAGGTTAAAAATGTACTAGCATATGACGTCACACGAGTTTTCTAAGCACTGTATCGTCTTCATTTTTTGTTTACGTGAAAAAAGAAAAAAATACGTGTTCAATATTTTTTGGGAATCTATCTGACGGACTAATTCGTTTTTTTTTGGCCGATCCCCTATTGTCAAATACAAAAGAAAACGAAGCTATAATCCTAGCCACAGGGCATATTATACTAACTCACGAACCCAGGACCTCATGTTTAGCAGTCGCGATTGCGACCACTAGACCAACGACAGATTGGTTCTACAAACCAGAAGTGCCAATTCAGATATGACCCGTACTAGATCAAAAATAAACTACGAAGCCGCTATTGAGAATATCAAAACACATGACTGGTCTCCAATCCTATCAATTTCAGATACTAATGATGCTGCTGATGCGTTAATATAGGTAATCTCTCATCTATTGTCCTAAAGCACACCCGGGAGCAAACTGTTCCAAGAAGAGAACGTAATTTGAAGCCCTGGATTACGCCGGGCCTGCTCCGGTGTATACGAAACCGTGACCGCATGCATGTCAAACTCAAAAAGTCGGATAATAATATAATATTAAAAATCACCTACACTCGCTATCGCAATTTCTGTAATTCCTTGCTGAGAAAACTCAAACGCTCGTTTGAAAAAGAACAGGGGGTCTAAAATGGCCACTTTAGCAGATCAGAATATGAATTGACCTTTCAAAATAGTAACTGCGTCTGTGACCATTTTACGAATTTAACGCAATTCATATTGTTTTCCTATTATTACTTACCTATGATCTATTTTCCTTAATGGTCCCAGACGCTGTTACTATTATGAAAGGTCATTTACGCTTTTTGACGCAATTCCTATTATGATCTGCTAAAGTGGCCGTTTTAGACCCCCAGTTTCGAAAAGCAAAAAATAATATTAAAGCTACTTGGAATGTTATTAAGCAAGTCTCAGATCTTCAAACTCAATCTTCTCCCTCTTTTGACCTGTTACATCACATCAATCACTTTTTTGCAAATGTTGGCAGTAGCTTGGCGTCGAAATTTAAATCACCCCCAATAGAGCCCAATTCTGTGTCGAACTCAAATTCGTGTAACTCAATGGCTCTCTTCGAGGTAACCGAAGACGAAGTTGACTCCATTGTTTTGGGGCTTAGGTCTGACTGTGCAACTGGGTTAGACTGTATACCGTCTAAAATACTAAAGGCCTCGCGATGCGTATTAGTTCCGGTTATTACACATGTCTGTAATTTGTCCATAACTGCAGGTGTATTTCCAAAGGCGTTTAAAAAAGCAGTAGTTCACCCCATTCACAAGTCTGGTAGCAGAGATGACGTTAAT
This sequence comes from Diarsia mendica, assembly GCA_949316265.1. NCBI lineage: Eukaryota > Metazoa > Arthropoda > Insecta > Lepidoptera > Noctuidae > Diarsia > Diarsia mendica. The sequence continues at coordinate 1,011,279 of OX438910.1, forward strand.
AATTACCGTCCAATCTCGATCCTAACAGCAATGTCAAAAATTCTTGAACGAATACTGAACAAGAATCTGACCAGTTTCCTCGACGCAAACAACATCTTGGCGAATAACCAATATGGTTTCAGAAATGGGGTTAGTACCGAAGACGCAGTCATGGATCTGTCCAGCCACGTAGCTAGAACGCTAGATAGAAAACATAAGTGCCTGGGAATCTTCCTTGATCTGTCTAAGGCATTTGACACCGTTTCTGCCCAGGTCTTATTGAGTAAAATGGCAAGCGTCGGAATACGCGGACACGCTCTGAAGATCTTTGCAGATTATCTCAGCGACCGTACCCAAATAGTAAAAATCGGCCCACACGAAAGTGATGAGCTTCCAATCACATACGGTGTTCCGCAAGGCAGTATTCTGGGGCCCACTCTTTTTCTCATCTATATTAATCAACTCTGCAAACTGCCTCTTGAAGATTGTAAGATATACGCGTACGCAGATGATACTGCCCTTGTTGTACATGGTAATGACTGGCCCCAGACATACCAAAACGCCGAGTCTGCGCTGTCCGCCGTTATGAAATATTTATCCGACAACCTGCTCACCTTAAATATTGTTAAATCGGTATATGTTCCATTTTCCATTCGGCCGAATATGTGTCCTCCAAACACCTTTATTTTAAAAGCGCATGCCTGCGGTTCCCTGACGCAGTGTAGCTGCCTCTTCTTGGCCAAATCGACTAGTGTAAGGTATCTTGGAGTACTCATCGATCAGCATCTCAACTGGCACTCCCATATAGCCAAAGTCACGTCCCGCATACGTAAGCTTATATATGTTTTCAAGAAGTTACGCAACTCTGCTGATAACGATACACTAAAATTAGTATATTTTGCCCTATGCCGATCTGTCCTAACGTACTGCTTACCCGTCTGGGGTGGTGCCACCCAAAATGTATTTATCCGCCTTGAGAGAGCCCAGAGAGCTGTCCTTAAGGTTATGCTCTCTCTTCCACGTAGGTATCCTACCGTGCAGCTCTATTCCGATTGCAACGTACTCACAGTCAGGCAACTTTATATCCTCCTGTCGACCCTACGCAAACACTCTGCCCGCCCCTCAAAGGAACCAACAGGAAGGCTTAAGCATAACGTTTTTCCCCACGAACGCCACAGAACTGCTTTTGCCAAACGCCAATTTTACGTTAGTAGCACTAATATGTACAACCTCCTAAATAAAAAAATTAAAATATATGCGTGTCCTAAATACAAATGTAAAAACTTACTTCGAGATTACCTCCAAGCACTAAATTATGATGCCACTGAGGATCTTCTGCAGGGCAAATTGTAGTGATATGCATGTACTACTAGTAGTATACTATACAATACATACATAATTATAAAAGTCTAAATCTAACCTCTCGCTCGCTCGCTTCGCATGCCTAGGAAGCTCAGTGGACGATTACAACGACGGGTTCGTGGAAACTGTCCATACGACTGGATCTAAATTTTTTAAGATACGTCGTACAAATAAGACCAAAAAACTCTCAGATCACACTCTCAGGCTCATGAAGGAGCGGCGTGAGATGATCCTGCAGTCTTCAGACGAAGCTCGGCAATACCGGCAGCTCAATAGACAGATCTCCAAATCCTTGAAGAGCGACCTCCGTCGCTTTAATACCGAGCGTATTAAAGACGCGATTGAACGCAACAAGGGCTCCAAGGTATTTGCAAGAGATCTGTCTATTGGGCAGAGCCAGCTCACGAAACTGAAGACCGACGATGGCAGGATCGTGTCCGCCAAACCGGAGCTTCTGAGAGAGATCGAGAGTTTTTATGGGCAGCTGTACACGTCAACTAGTCAACCCGTCGAAAATCTAGCGAAAGACCCCAGAGCTAGACTGACCCGACACTATACCGAAGACATCCCGGACGTCAGCCTGTACGAGATTAGGATGGCTCTGAAACAGCTTAAAAACAACAAGGCGCCGGGTGATGACGGAATTACGGCCGAACTTCTGAAGGCGGGTGGCAAACCGGTCCTTAAGGCCCTACAGAAGCTGTTTGATTCCGTCATACTCGAGGGGAAAACGCCACAGGCTTGGTGCAGGGGTGTGGTGGTGCTCTTCTTCAAAAAGGGTGACAATGCCCGGTTGAAGAACTATAGGCCCATCTCACTTCTTAGCCATGTCTACAAGTTGTTTTCAAGAGTCATCACGAATCGTCTCGCACGCAGGTTTGACGATTTCCAGCCTCCCGAACAAGCCGGATTCCGAAAAGGCTTCAGTACCGTAGACCACATACATACGCTGCGGCAGGTTATACAGAAGACCGAAGAGTATAACCTGCCTCTCTGTTTAGCGTTTGTGGACTACGAGAAAGCCTTCGATTCGATCGAGACTTGGGCTGTGCTGCAGTCTCTCCAACGGTGCCAAATCGACTACCGGTACATCGAGGTGTTGAAGTGTTTGTACAAAAACGCCACCATGTCAGTCCGACTTCAGGACCAGACCTCAGAACCTATCCTTCTGCAGCGCGGTGTGAGACAGGGAGACGTCATATCTCCGAAACTGTTTACCGCTGCATTGGAGGATATCTTCAAGGTTCTGGATTGGAGAGGACTTGGCATCAACGTCAACGGCGAGTACATCACTCACCTTCGGTTTGCCGACGATATAGTGGTCATGGCTGAGACCATGGAAGACCTCAGTGCAATGCTCGATGACCTCAGTAGAGCTTCCGAAAGAGTGGGTCTTAAAATGAACATGGACAAAACCAAGGTTATGTTGAATGTTCATGTAACACCCACTCCTATCAAGATCGGAGACTCTACGCTCGAAGTTGTGGACGATTATGTCTACCTGGGACAAACGGTCCAGTTGGGTAGATCTAACTTCGAGAAAGAGGTCAATCGTCGAATCCGACTCGGCTGGGCAGCGTTCGGGAAGCTGCGCGGTATCTTCTCGTCCAACTTACCCCAGTGTCTCAAGACGAAAGTCTATGACCAGTGTGTGTTGCCAGTGATTACATACGGGACCGAAACGTGGTCGCTCACAATGGGCCTTATCAGAAAGCTCAAAGTCACCCAAAGGGCAATGGAGAGGGCTATGCTCGGAGTTTCCTTGCGTGATCGAATCAGAAATGAGGACATCCGCATGAGAACCAAGGTTACCGACGTAGCCCGAAGAATCGCCAGACTTAAGTGGCAATGGGCAGGGCACATTGCTCGCAGAACGGATGGCCGATGGGGCCGAAAAGTTCTGGAATGGCGACCGCGAACCGGAAGACGTTGCGTTGGAAGGCCTCCCACTAGGTGGACCGATGACCTGGTCAAGGTTGCAGGAACCCGCTGGATGAGAGACGCACGGGACCGGTCAATGTGGCGACGCCTGGGGGAGGCCTATGTTCAGCAGTGGACGTCTTTTGGCTGAAATGATGAATGATGAAATCTAACCTTAAGCAGTTGTGTATGGTAACCCCATTCTCTCTAAACGCGGCCTTCACCTACACACCACATACGCACTCACACACACTTCCTACACTTATTCACTACACTAACACATGCACACACACACACACACTTCCTATACTTACTCACTACACTCACACATGCACACACACACACGTATTCACCTCTCCACAGTTAAACGATTTTCATTTTGTTTAGTTTTGTTTATATAGATTATATTCTGTTTTCTTTTATACCATTTGCTAATTGTTGAGACGACCTGATTTCATTATACCATGGCTTTGTTTTGTTTCTTGCGGTGAATCACTGACTCCTAAGACACAGGCACATACACCTAGTTTAGGAGTCAGGGAATTTAAATTATTGTGTCCTAATTTATAAGCCTTATTATAGCTTTTGTTTCTGATCGATATATTGTGATGGCTTTTGGTGAAATAAAGAATTTATTTATTTATTTATTTATTTAGATACCTGTCACGGAATTGGATGGAGATTTCGTGAAGAAGTCTTTATTTAGTAAGAAAGGGTTTACCCTTGTTTGGTATTTAAACAACGTTTCGTCGAAAACCAATCAGACTAATTTTAGTTACAATAAAGTCATTTCGTATAATATGTCAGACTTGACTGGATCCTGCAGCAAAGATAGTCGCCTCACGAGAAAACCCATCGAAGGTTCAATAATTATGAAATTACTGTTCGATTCCCAGGGGAAAAGTGTTATTAAGTTTTAACAGCAAGAATATCTCAGTAGCAGGCACGAAGTCTGGATTTGTGGTTGGTTGATAGCAATAGACTCGCCCCCTATCAAATGGGACTTGGACATAACTGGTGAAGTGAGGGTGTACTAATGGGTACACCTCTGCCTAACCCTTCGGGGATTACTGGCGTGATGTTATTAGTGTTTATTTCCTTTCCAGTCAATGCATAAATAATCTATGTATCTATAATTACCGGCACAGTTCTTGAGCGTTCGGCGGAAGAGTGGGGATCGCTGTGCGCATCGTACACTTTATGACAAATAAAACACACATCCGTTTATTATTGATTGGTCGTGAGGTAAGTGCAGCAGGAGTAAAGAACAAATCCCTTGTGACGGCTATGACGCGATGCGCTACGGGACAATCACTGCACTTTCCCCGCCCCGCGTCTCATTTCATACCACCAAAGGGACCCAATAAGTCACTTTTGCGTCAGCGCTCAAGAATCGTGCCGATGATAATACAGTACATATGCATGCTGTTTAATCTCAGTATGGCCACGGTACATATTTATACTGTGGTATGGCTAATGGACCCTTCCATTAGCCGTCTTATAATCCGAGTGTGCCAATACGTCTGCCGGCTGGATTCATTTAATATTTCATTGTGTGAGGGGTATATTAGACCGGTATATGTGAGAGTTTTGAATAATATGGACATAAATCTAAAAATTCGAGGAAATTATGGATAGATTGACTAAAAGATGATGTTACGGGTTGTCAGTGACCCAACAGTCTACCAACCAGTCTTACCAAGGGGAATCGTATTATCCCGTACTAACAGGGCTGTGGAGGTCCAATCAGTTGCTCCATGTAAATACTGGTATTCAGCTGCATCTGGTTAGACTGGAAGTGGACTCCAACATAGTTGGGAAAAGGCTGGGCAGATGGTAATGCGTGAAAGATGATATGGCTAGAATGTAGTTGACTACGGAAGGGACGGATAAAAGAAGAAGAAATCCTGTAGGACATCTACCATGTCACATGTCTTCGAATTTTGACAATCAGGTTTCCTCACGATGTTTTCCTACCAGCACTGGGCGGGCACGCGTGGTGGATTATAGCCCATCCAGAGGGATCTCTCTAGGAGAGCCTAGAGAGGAGGCCTGAGTCCCTGCAATGGAAAGTAAGTAAGCCTGGGACGAAATACATGCAGGAGACCAATTAAATGAAAACCTTATTCTTATTTACACTATTTCAAACGCAAATGGAGCACCAATATAGTTATCACCCTGTACAAACCCAAACATGTAGTCAAATTTCGACCTTATGTACAACAAAGCCGTGCCGCCAATCATTCGTATTGCATAGGTACTCAGATTGCTTTTAAAGGTACGTTTCATGTGGCTACCGTACTAATTGAGTGGGCAGCCCAATCAAAGGATACGGACGGACTGGTGGTGACAAAAGTCTTTTGACATCAATTTTTATAGCAGTTTTTCAAAGCTTTTTCAGAGTTTTATGTTTGTGATTCTAAAAAGGAGAATTTTTGGAGGGTCTCTTGGCTAAATACGACAATCTTCACTGGGATCAATCTTCAGGTTAGTTGCTTAGGTTGGTCTGTGGGTCACCACCCATTACATACTGAGTGTCTCTTTTCGGAAAGCATGTTAAGCCGTTAGTCCTGGCTGCGATTTGAAGAAACTCTAAGAAACTGGACAGACACGTAGTCAGTGTCCAGAAATTGTGAAAACCAGTCTTAAGTACAACGACACCAATGAGAGACTTGTGCCATAGAGCTCTACCATATCGCATGTACATCTATATAAATAATATATATCTATCTATCTTCTATATATCTATATAAAAAGAGAAGCCCTGACTGACTGACTGATTGACTGACTCATCAACGCCCAGCCCAAACCCTTGGACTTAGAAAGCCTTTATAATGTAGACAAGGAATACGGAAGAATTTTTTTAAATTCAACCCCTAAGGTATTTAATTAGGGGATGAAAGTTTGTATGGAAAATCGTCATTTTACGCGGGCGAAACGGCTGGCAAAAGCTAGTAGTTAATAATAGTCATTAACAGTCATTAACTATGTACATCATGCGATATAAAATAATCTTTAAAACATCTCATCGTCATCATTACAAAAATGAATATCTAAAACTCCGAAATGACCACTGCGTTTTGTGCAAGACTGTACGTAGGGAGGCAGCCAATATTGATTCAATCTCTGGTATCGGATCACACTGACCCCCCCCCCCCCAAACACCCACCGAGTTCCCCCCCCCCCCCCCCAGGGCAGGGAGCCTGCAGTTATTAAAACTCTTTGATGGATGAAAATAATTCAGTGATGTGGAACCTTGATGGTTTTTAGACTAATTGACATTTTGATGGAGTGCCTCAATATTATGTTACGTGTTTACCCCTTTTTCGTTGGTGTGGATCATGTTTTTAGGATTAAAGATGAGGGTGAAAATAAAGTTAAGATTAATCGGTTAATATTTAAAATACAAAGTACAGAGCAGGAATTAATACTGAAAGCATTTTCTACCAGTCAACATTTGCGTAATGCAGAGGCAACCAGCGCCAGTAGTGTATTATATCTGAAAAAAACCCATAATAGTGATTAATATATACTTCAGAAGAAGAATCAGCATCACCTTTTGTGTTTATGAAGTCAGTTTAATTTTTGGCAGGAAGATTTTTTTTATTTTTCCGTTTTTAGTTATACTTTATAGGATATTTTACAAATATTTGCTACGTATTTACTTAACATTGAAACCAATACTTGTCATAGCAGTCATAGTATAGGTTTTTCCCAAACAATTGTTAGATCTTCTACATATTATTATCTTCTATATAAATAAAAAGAGAAAAATAAACTTCAGAAGAAAAATCAGCTTCTGAAGTCGGTGACATTTGTTTGTTTGATTTTATTTTTTTGCCACCGACTTCAGAAGCTGATTTTTCTTCTGAAGTTTATTTTTCTCTTTTTGGTGTTTTTGAAGCCGTTTTTTTTTTTTTTTCCAAAAAAGTTTTTTTATTTTTTCATTTTTAGTTGTAATAAGTACCTATAATTCAACCAAGAAACCTAACCCTTAACCTTCCTTCCCCTATTTTTGCTTTCAACTCTTAACCGTTGAGGAGTACCTAGTACCTTCCATTATCAGCTCATCAACATGAAGACAAGTGATGACTGCTAGATGCGAATACTTGAATAGCGTCAGAAAAAGCACGCAACACGTAATACGTGTCTATATTTTTCATATAACAACTAAAAAAATGTGTATTGTACATATCTGCATACCCCCTCAGAGCATACAGGCGTGATGTTACGTCATGATAATGTATATTCAATAAACATCCAAGCGATTCCAGCAATTAAGACAGATTTGTCGTCTATTTTTGAAGAGTTCCATTGTATATCTCCGAAGATCAGCACCAGATCTTCACCAAATTAAAATGGGACCACCTCAGGAGTATACTCTTTCAAATAAAAAAAAAATTGAGAATCGGTCCACTAATGGGGGAGAAATCAGGTAACATAAATAAAAAAAAAATACATACACACGAACATCGGTCGGTTAAAAAGAGAAGTCCTGACTGACTGACTCATCAACGCCCAGCCCAAACCCTTGGACCTAGAAAGCTGAAATTTTGCACAGTGGTTCCCTTTGTAATGTAGTTATGTAGACAAGGAATAAGGAAGGATTTTTTGAAATTCAACCCATAAGGGAGTTAAATAGGGGATGAAAGTTTGTATAGGTAGTCGTTTTTTTTCACGCGTGCGAAGCCGCTGGCAAAAGCTGCCTAGTTATTGATATTTCCCTTATAAATATCCGTTCGACCGATTTCGATAAAAGTTTAATAGAACCTCCTGGGAAGTATACCTAGTTTTTAAAACATAATAAGATTTTACTAAATCAGTTCAAACGTCTTTAGGTGAAATTACCTAAAGACGTTTGAACTGATTTTGAAAAATCTACCACCAAAAAGAAAACCTGGCGCTTTTACTATAACCTGAATAAATTCACCTCGGGAGTATATTTTTTCAAATAAATAAATATTTTTTCAAATCGTTTCATAAATGATGACGGAGTTATGCGAAAACAAACATACAAAAAAAACATACAGACTAATTGAGTGCAAGAACATGAAAATCAATACAAGTTAATGAATTAAAATCGTGTGTTTGTTTGTATGTCAAATTAACAGTCTTTACACCTGACAAAAGAATGCATAATTATAAAGAAAACTTATAAAAAAAAATATTGTCTATTCGTGTCTGTCCTTTTGATCCGGATAAGCTCAGAAATGGCTGGATCGATTTTAATGGGACTTTTACTTACCGATAGCTGATACTAAAAGGCATATAATATCTTAAACTATATTAAGATAAAAGGATAAGGATAGGAGGGCTTTCGAGCAATAGAATTAACATCTCTGAAATTGATAACAAAATCCGATTCAATTAGGGAACTAATATTTTTTTATAATAATTTCACACGGACAATTACTGTTGCGAGCAACACAACAGCTAGTTTTCAAGAAATTTGGGTTTAAAAAGTATTACCCGGCCAGACACTGTTGTGGAGGTGAGACAGACAGTCACTCCATGTAAAACACTGGTATTCAGCTAAATGATGTTTATTTGGTAAATAGGTTTTTACAAACACTTTCACAAGTCACTTTTTTCAAAAACTAAATGGGGCCGGTGTGTCGTACCTGACTACTCTGACAAGAAACATCCGAAACAAACTCAGAGGTCTCTTATAAGGATAAACTAAGAGAACTACTGATTAAGGCGACATTAGCTGCCCGCGACCTTGAGCGCGCGTTTAACTCATCGCCTAAACAAATAAGGTTGAAAATGGCGATGCGTTTGATGCTCGTGACTGCCAAAATGAACGATAGTTCGCAGATTTAATTTATTTAAAAAAAAAATACGCTGTAATGTTAAAATATTTTTACATATGTCTTTAGTTGGTTAAATTTCCTTTCTAATAGTAAAAAAATAAATAACAGTTGTCACTCAAAATATTGAGCATTTCGAGACGAAAAAGTTTTTTCGTGTGATTTTTTTGTGATTTTGTGATTTTTTTCGAGGTTCTTGATTACTTTTAGAAAATATTTTTGCATAAGTCTTTTACCTATACATTTGACTATACACTGTATTTTTTTTGGAATTGTAATAAGTAGCAATACGGCTAACTCTGCGACGAAAAACAGGTCGTTTTTACGGTTCCCCCGTTAACCGCGCCTTAAGGCCACTTTTATCTTTAAAAAACGGGACCCTATTGCTAAGCCTAGTCGAAGTCCGTCCGACACTCCGACACTCCCTTCCACTCTGCCCAGAGCGGGAGGGGTTATAAATTTGATGATTTCCAACCTCCTAAAAAAAAAAGGAAAAAAAATGGGCTCCCATACTAAGAGACATGATTTTTTGCCGTTTTTATAGGTACGGAACCCTTCATGAGCGAGTCCAACTCGCACTTGGCTAGTTTTTTTTATAAATGTCGTCTTCGAAAGATACCGTATTCCTAGAAAAAAATTGGAACGCGTTAAAAAAATCTTCCTGTATAAAGTACTGCGCATGTACTACAGATATCCGGCAGCGGCGGTAACGTACCGATTCAGTCTGGCATCGTATTGCAGCAGTCTTCAGAGGTAGCAGCGGCGAACGGACGCACGCTGCTAACTATGGCGCCTTCATAATATCCATTCCCTATAAAGGCCTTTTCCTGTTTTTATAAGTATTCATTTTTGTACTCACCTCGTAATGGTTTTAATTTGTTATAATTAGCAATAAAGTTAAATAGTTAGTTTTATAGTTATAAATTCGTTTCACATTATTTTTTTTATAATAATTATTAATTATCCTTTCGTAAAATATGGTTAAATATTACAATATTAATATCATAGAATAACTTTGAATGTATTTTAAACCTATAATTTTTATTTAATATTAAACTTATAATAGGTCTTTACCTATGAAATTGCCGTTTTGTTTGAAAAAATTTAAACGAATTTTTTTCATGTATTTTTTATTTGTCCCATGCAATCAATGCATCTTTGCCAACGCAGTGGCAGTTTATTGATGCCCTTCTTAAAGAAATCAGCTGGTCGGGAGGCAACAAATTCTTCAAAGGCATTTTGTACTGCCTCTCGGGTATTGAATTTTTTTCCCGCCAAGAAGTTATCCAAATTCTGGAAAAAGTAGTAGTCTGTAGGCGCAAGGTCTGGTGAGTAGGGCGGATGACGAAGAGCTTCCAACCCCAGTTCTTGCAACTTGGAGACCGTCTGCTGTGCAGTATGAGGTCGCGCGTTGTCGTGCAGGAGCAGCGGAGACGAGCGATTGACCAATGCTGGTTGGAGATGTGCCAGCTTCTCCATCATTGTGTTCAGTTCTTCACATTACATATCTGCAGTAAAGCTCACCCCGTTTGGTAAGAAGCTGTGATGAATCACACCGGCGCTAGACCACCAAACAGTGACCATCACTTTTCTAGGGGTAAGTTTTCGTTTAGGGCATTGTTTAGGTGCTGAACCAAGATCCAACCAACTTGCTGAGCGCTTACGGTTATCGTACAGGATCCATTTTTCATCGCAGGTAACAATGCGGTTCAAAATTCCTTCATTTGTGTGTCTGTTGAGCAGTGCAAGGCACGTCTCGACGCGTACTTCGCGCTGGCGATCATTGAGTTCGTGGGGCACCCATTTTAGCTTTTTTACCTTGCCAATTTGACGCAAATGGACCAATATTGTTTTGACGCTAACGTCGAAAGCTGCTGCTAATTCAGCCGTAGATTGTGTATCATCAGCTTCTTTAACAAACAATATTTTGATTTGAAATGGCCAGTATATATAGTATATAGTTTAGTGTATGTAGTATGGCCAGTGACGACACGGTTGGCGCAGTGGCTAAGTGATTGGACTGCTGCGCTGCGTGTCGCGGGTTCGATCCCCGCACGGAACAAATATTTGTATGGCCTACAGATAGTTGTTTCGGGTCTGGGTATTTGTGTATGTGACTTTGTATGTTTGTGAACGCACCCGCGATACAGGAGAAATTCCTAGTGTGGGGCAACGTTTTTTAAAAAAAAAAAAAAAAAAAAAAAAAAAAGTATAGTCCGGTCAATATAGACATTTAAAATAACTATAATTCCCACAGAGCCAAATATTGGTGGAGAGCTGGGGTATACAATTACAAACAAAGCCTTAAAAAACCCCATCGATCCTATGTGTGCTACAAAAGTTATTCGGGGTAAAAGGTCAAAATTTTAGGATTTTTTAATTTTTCTCGAAAACGGTAAGTTTTATCAAAAAAAATCTCAACCCAAAGTTGTAGATCATAAAATTCTCTACAAAAATGTTCTACATTATTATTTTCTAAGAGTTACCATTCCTGAGATATCGCGATTCTAACAGTCACATTATTCTTCACTACATATTAAAAAAAAAAAAAAAACATATACACGAACATATAACCTCCTCCTTTTTTGAAGTCGGTTAAAAATAAAGTCGCTTTCTCTGTCCCTATGTCCCTTTGTATGCTTAAATCTTTAAAACTACGCAACGGATTTTAATGCGGTTTTTTTAAATAGGTATAGTGATTCAAGAGAAAGGTTTATATGTATAATAACATCCATTTGCACCCGTGCAAAACCGGGGCGGGTCGCTAGTTATGTATAAAAGCGATAGGTAACTCACTCCTCACGAGATCTCGAAAACCGCTGGACGTATAAAGATGATTTTTGGACGGGAGGTAGTTTATGGTTAGTAAACGTCCGCTAAGAACGGATTTTGCGACAGGGCCGTATTAGGGTGATCTTAGGGCCCTCGCAAGTTTGTATGAAAGTCCTTCATTTTTTGTGCTACAATCTTGATTTTTGGCAGAGACGTAGTTTATAGTTAGTAGACGTCTGCTATGCATTAATTTTCTGACAGGGCTGGATTAGGGTGGTCTATGAGCTTTTGCAAGTTCTGATTCATACAAACTTGCGTGGGCCCTTAGACCACCCTAATCCGGCCCTATCGCAAAATCCGTTCTTAGCGGACGTCTACTAACTATAAACTACCTCCTTGCCAAAAATCATATTTATACGTCCAGCGGTTTTCGAGATTTCGTGAGGAGTGAGTTACCTTTTGCTTTTATATGAAGGCTCTTAGAATCGCGATATCTCAGGAATGGTAACTCTTAGAAAATAATAATGAACGGCATTTTTGTAGAGAATTTTAAGATCTACAACTTTGGGTTTTGTTTTTTTTTGATAAAACTTACCGTTTTCGAGAAAAAATCAAAAAATCTCAAATTTTGACCTTTGACCCCGAATAACTTTTGTAGCACACATAGGATCGATGGGGATTTTTAAGACTTTGTTTGTAATGGTATACCCCAGCTCTCCACCAATATTTGGCTCTGTGGGAATTATTGTTATTTGACCACTACTTTTATGTCTAAATTGACCGGACTATACTGCAGAACGGCAATTAAGACCTAATATTTTATCGAGTGACCATTTCTAATAGGTTACACTATGTTGTATTTATTTACCAGTAAGAAGCTTGCAAACAAGCATTCACCATGCATGCAGCCTGCAAGCAAGCAAGAAACATGCAGAATGCAAACGAGCGTGTAACATGCACCGTGCAAGCAAGCATTCAGTATGCAAGCAAATATGTGGCATGCAGGCGAGCAAGAAACATGCAGAATGCAAGCAAGTATGCAGATATGTTTTAATTATATACAAGGTGCAACCCTATAGTCATCATCCTGGCAAATAATTACAACCAGAGAAATTACTGGAAGAATCCATTTGACCTACCTACCTGGAAATCGATCCCAGAACCTCATGCTCAGCAGAGTACTTGTGACTACTAGACCAATGTGGCATTGACATAAGAGAAAGGTTCAACCACATAACATCACGCCTGCAATCCCCGAAGGGTTAGAGCAGAGGTGTATATATCTAATAGTACACACGGCTACACATCAAGCTATACAAAACCAGTATAATCTGATCGTTCATTGTGCGAAAAGATCTAGTAACGTGAGGCCAAGATTAACTGGTTTTGTATAGCTTGATGTGTAGCCGTGTGTACCTACACCCACATTTCGCCAGTTATGTTAAAGTCCCGAGCCTATTGCCATCAACTGGGCACAAATCCAGACAACGTTACTGATACAGATAAATTCCTGATAAAAAATTCAATAACACTTTGCCTGACCCGGTAAGCAAACCTAGGACCTGACCTGAGGAAATGACTCCTCCCGCTCTGCGCGAAGCAGAAGGGAGTGTCAAATATCTACTGACTAAAAACCACAGATTTTCCTTCTTAGCCCTTTGTATCAGGGGCCGCAGTATCTCTTTCGAGTAACCCGCAGCCACGGCAAGCAAAAAAGGTCAAAAAACTTCAAATACACAAAAAACAATAATAACATAATAATAATAATATATTCCACAACTATCACACAACGCCATCTAGTCCCAAGCTAAGCAGAGCTTGTGTTATGGGTACTAGACAACTGATAAACATACTTATATATTTCTAAATACATACATATTATAGATAAATTACACCCAGACACAGAACAAATGATCGTGCTCATCACACAAACATTTGTCCTGGGTGGGAATCGAACCCACGACCTCCGGCATAGCAGTTAGGGTCACTAACCACTAGACCAACAGGCCAGTCATAAATAAGCCATTTGCGGTCATTTAGTACAACGACATATGGTTATTGTCACGTTTGACGCGTATCACCCTAACTAGTAGCCAACGACGCGTGACGGTACGAGTGCATTTAAATCACTTGAAACTAGACACAGCTGATTAGGGTGTCTGGGTAAACCACAAAATTTGAATTTTCTTACCTTTTTTTGCAATTTTCTGGTCAGTGTCAGGTTAAATCATCATCAGCTCCCAGTCTATCCGGGTGCAGCTGAATACCAGTATTTTACATGGAGCGACTTCACACCCCAGTTACTTCTGGGTAATTCGATACCCTGTGGTAAGACTGGTTGTCAGACTTTCAGGCCGCTGACTACCTGTAATAACTGCCAAAAATCTATATTATGGCAGCCGGGATCCAACAGTTTATCAAGCTTTCCGAGGTACGGAGGAAACTCTGTATGTAATAGCTAGTCACCGGTCTAGTCCAGTAAGAGTACTGTTCAGACTAGATCATGGTTGTATCATACTTATAATCCTAGTGAGGTAATCATGAACCGCTTTCTTCTTTTCTACCAGGTTAACCAATTCAACAATCTTAAAACCGTACCCCAGAGTACCATAACCAAATGATATACCTTATACAAAGTCACCATAAACCAAACCTCATCTATACACTACAAAATAATTTATTTACTCTCAGTAAAAAACATTGTAGCTGACAGTCAAAACACACCCTCTGCCGGACGGAGGGTGGCCATGGACGCCGACAAAGATCCCTCTCGAAGTGGAATTTAATAAAGTTTTCCATAATAAGCTGCCATCGGCATGGCGGGGAATGAATGTAGACTCGGAAATGAGATAGAATAGGTTTTCTACTTGTTTGTTTTGACTAGACAGTTTGAAAAAAACAACAAAGAACGTAAGACGTTTTCCTTTGACGTTGGAAATTGGGGAGATCCTAATATTATAAATGCGAAAGTAACTGTGTATGTCGCTCTCACGCAAAAACTAAGTACTCAACCGATTTCATTTTAATCTGTTCTGCCACATCTAAACTCCACTAAACCCATGCAATTTATTCAAAACAACAGATCAAAGACTTTCACTAATAAACAGTCCACACATCGATATATCCTTTCAAATAATTAAAATTGAAACTTCTCCTTTCGCAAATATTCACGATAACCCTGCATTTGATGCGTCTCGCGTCGATCAATCGGAGTATTCTCGTCAAAATTAATAATAGCCCCTAAAGGGGGGTTGCCATGGGCACAGACAGACAACCCCACCTTTAGGGGGCTTAGGGGGGTGTAAGGGGGTGTATTTGTATGACGTTATCCCCCTGTACCTGCCGCCTGGACGCTGATTTCAATTAGTGGTAGCTCTAATTGAAATTTGAGCGTGCATGGAGGATTATAGTTTGGTGTGTGGTCGTTACTGCAGGCTGTGTGTGTGTTATGTGTGTTTTGGCGTTATTTACCCGGGTGCTGCATGTAGGCTTCATGTTCGCTTTGAAAGATTACTGTTTGGCTGACCGGATGGGTAAATGAAGGGGTTGAACTTTTGGTAGGATTTTGTTGCAAGCCTTGTTATTGTGAAATATATTTTGTTGTGTTTGGGTGGCTAACTATACAAAAAATGTACAGTGAGATAATTAACGATAAGCCATTTACAAGCCTACATAGTTAACATAGTTGGCAATAAACTGTTAATGCACAAACTAAGAATTTGACATAATAAATCAAAAACTATTTTACCACAATTTTGTTCGTAAAAGCTGTTTTATTAAGTTAATATTGTGGAAGGAAGGAAGGCCATCATGACACCCTGTCGGGGGGAGGTTATCGGGATACCGCGACCCCGGACACACAAGTCCGAGGCGCTGATATTCAGAAAAGCTCCCAAAGTAATAACGATCTTTTTGTTCCACTTAAATTACTGGATCTCATCATATTTCTTAAGGCTTTATACAAGTTACTTTACTTTTCAGTGAATCTAGGTATTTTAGAACTACTCAGGCACAGACATAAACAGTATTCTTAAAAAGAAAACAACACACTAAGATCGTCTCTTTATGCTTTTGAGGAATGAAATCTTGGAAGTAATTTTAAATCGCAGAATGGAATATCTTTATTTGAAAGTACGATATTTTGCAAGTTTTTTGCATGAATTGCAGTTACAAAATTGTCTCACATCTAAGACTACATGATAATTATTTTCATAAGAAACGTCAGATGACATCAACATCACGCATGTAAACTTCGAATGTTTAGGTACTCGTAGAAGTGTAGGTACCTGTAATTGTTAATGGAATTTCCATCAAGAACTTGTGATTTGTGAGTCTGTATTTGTGCCCAGTTGATGGCAATAGGCTCGCCTCCTATTACATGAAACTTAGACATAACTGGCGAAATGAGGATGTACTATTAGTTACAACTCTGCCTATCACCCTGGGAATTACAAGCGTGATGTTATGGTCATCACCATTCTTCTGCCCTTATCCCAATTTGGGGTCGGCACAGGACGTCTTCTTGTTCCATACTTCTCTTTTACTCGTCATTTCATCAGACATCTCTTTTCTAGCCATATTCTTTCTTTTTCTTCCTTCACACAGTTCATCCGTCGTTTTTTGGTCTTCCTCTACTCCCACCCACACTCACACTCCAAAGTATACTAACGACATTTTCCTCATTCCTTCGCATCACATGCCGATACCAAGCGAACTGATCACCACACAATTTTTCAGTCACCACCGGCGCCACTTTCCGATTTCCTCGTTATGTAGTAAAATACTAGCCAAGTGCAATTTGGACTTGCACAAGAAGGATTCCGTACCTGCATTGTAGTAGATATTGAGAGATTTTCCAAGTTAATTTAGCACCATATACTTCGTATAGGTTCTCCTGTAATCTATAAGTGTTGAACTAATTACCTACTGTATTTTTTTCAATATTTTAGGATCATTAGTTTCGGAGATAAAGGGAGGAATGGTCGGACAGACACACGGGTGATCCTACAAAGGTTCCGTTTTTTTTCCTTTTGAGGTACCTACGGAACCCTAAAAATTTTGACAGGCAATCTTAGCAGGGCACCTACACCTCTACCTAACCCTCAGGATGGACAACCGTGATGTTATGCTGGTATTCTAATTGTTTTTTCTTTCTTACAGGTCACCGGGCAGGCGAATGGTACTTGTATCTACAAAATCGCTAGCCGCTCTTCAATGTATAGAAGAAGTCCAATAAGCTACGCATAAATTAACATTTAATATTATAGAAGTCCAGTAAGCTATGCATTAAATATAATAATCGTTGTTCAACAAGCTTGTTTTATTTTCCTATAACAGTTAAGTATAAAATTAGAGCCGCATTCCTCCACCTTCAAGGTTAAGCAACCAGCCTCAGAATGGGTCACCAATAACTATCCATTACACAACTCTGCTCTCAAAACGGTGTAGGAAAATATCGTGAGGAAACCGGCATGTTTTAGAACCAAAACATTCGAAGATATTATGTGACCTCTACCAACCCGCACTGGGTCCGCGTGGTGAATAGATGTGTCATGGCTAAAAAAAACATAATTCTGTTTAGTCTGTCAGTTAGATTATCGAAATATATTGGATACATTGATAGATTGCAATAAACGATTTGAATTTGAATTTGAATTTGATACGTGTTTTTTGTTTTATCAAATTAATAAAAATTTACGAAGATAAAACGCGTCAAAGATTATGAGTGAGGGCTTTTGAGAGCACTACGTGGTAAAAAATGTAGTGCGATGTGACGTCATACGAGTTTTCGAAGCACTATATATCGTCTTCATTTTTGGTTTACGTGCAAAAAGAAAAAATACGTGTCCAATATTGTTTTGGAAATCTATCTGACGGACTAATTAGATTTTTTTGTCAACTACCCTATTATAGCCCATCCCTCTCCTAGAGAGGAAGCCTGAGTGGGAACATTATAGGCTGATGATGATGATACACCTCTCCATGCCTCGAAAAGCACTCTAAAACAGAGAGTTACGATACAGATGCGTAAGTGCCAATTTCCATGTAATAGGGGGGGTGAGCCTTAAATTATTTCCATTAAGCCCGCGAAATTCAAATTTTCTTAAGTTTTTTGCAATTTGCAGGCCAGTGATAGGTTGTATGTTGATGAACATTTGATTCACGGCTGTAAGACATTTGTAGTTACAGAATTATAATCATCAAAATCATTAATACAACCCTCCGAGCTCATAAAGGTTCCGGAATGACTTTTTACAAGTCAAAGTCATTCCGGAACCTTTATGAGCTCGAAATTTGAATTTCGCGGGCTACCCTGGAACATCAACCTTAACCAAGGACTTTAGAATCATGGCTGCCATTGAGAAATTCCGTATGGAAAAACTCAAAAACACTTTGCCAGACCCGGGAATCGAACACAGGACCTAATGCTCAGCAGTCGCGCTTGCGACGACTGAGGACTGAGACCAACGAGGTAGTCTTCTGAAAATGCGACACAATTTGTCGTTATTGGAAATGTGTCAGAACTATGCCGTGTTCTTGCAAAATTGGAGGGAGTCTGGGTGACATGTGTCTTGACAACCCGTCTGTCGCATCTTCGATTCAAACGAAAAGACTTTTCATAGGTTTTCTCGCAACAAGGAACACGTAGAGGAACCGGAGATTTCTCTATATTACACTCACTCAAGAAATATTCTCTACCTATATTTTCGGGACGAGCTGGACAGAACCAACGACCAGTGGTCCACATTGGTCCTAGATCGTAATATTTGGAAGGCATGGTAAGAGGCCTTTGCCCAGCAATGGAATGACAAGCTAACAGTAACTTGTAGAAATCTTTATACTCCAACTCTTTAACTATAATAGGACGAGACCGCCACACTCCGACTTCCACTGCAACTTCTGAAAGCTAGAATCAATAGTAGTGGCCACCAGAAAAGCACCGAAACAATGAAGCTCGACGAACTCCGACAGAAACAATTAATTAATCAATCAGAAAATGATAGCCTAGAAAGAGGAAAAACATAATTTTCACTTCGCTCCATTTCAGGAGACAGAACGTCAGCTAGACTGCCAATTAATTATAACAAGCAAGCTTCGATAAACAGTATTCAATATGTAAACATCACTAAATTCTCTTCTATGTGTCCACCCCTCACTACTCCCTCCCCCTTCTCTTGGAAGTAAGGGACACACCGAAAGCAATACTAGTGACAGAGCGAGCTGACATGATCTGTTAGTAGTACCTTTGTAAAGTGTATTCGAATAGTTGGTTCCTATTTGATGTTACTTCCTATTAAAGGAATGTCGCTTTTATGCTGTTGTGAGATTAAGGTGGTTTGAGGTTGACATAGATATTATATTCTGCCTCTATTTCCTTCCACTTATTCCTGTCCTGTGTGAAGACGTTGCGTTGGAAGGCCTCCCACTAGGTGGACCGATGACCTGGTGAAGGTTGCAGGAACCCGCTGGATGAGAGACGCACGGGACCGGTCAATGTGGCGACACTTAGGGGAGGCCTATGTCCAGCAGTGGACGTCTTTCGGCTGAAATGATGATGATGATGATTCCTGTCCAAAGCACTTCTTCATTCAATATAATTCTAACGAGATTAACATAGTTCCACTAAACTACTCAAGCAATTTCCTGTATTTGTTTATTACTTTTTTTTTTGGGGTGGGTTGAAAATCATCAAATAACTCCTCCCGCTGTTGGGCAGAGCGAAAGGAAGTGTCAGACTTCTACTGACTAAAAACCACCCATGTTCCTTCTTAGCCCTTTATGTCGGGGCCGCGGTATCTTTGTGACCAACCCGCACCCGTTTGTTTATTACCTTGGAAATCGAATGGCGAACGCGGGATACTTAGATAGGAAGACACAGAATATATTATGTGTAATTACATAGGTCTGCAAAACTGACTGTGTAGGCGTTGTATGATCTCCACTCTACGGAATGCGATGCTAATACTTGCTGCATTCGAAATGATTCACATTAATTTCATTACCGTAACAGAGTTTTCGGATTCATGTCATCATCATCATTCCCTTGCGATCATCATGTCTTCCTATTCCATACCTCTATGTTTTTCGCCATCTCATGAGATGATGAGACACGTCCTTTCTTACCATATCATTTTTAACACAGCCCATCCATCGCTCCTTTGGTCAACATCCATTTCTCATCGACATAATACAAACTTTCTTCCCTTATTAGAAAATTAATGAATTAGAGATATTTATTATGTAGATTCTTCCACAACAGTTTTGTAAGCAGACAAGCTATCTCTTTATACACACCCACACGTCACAAATTCGTACGTCGAGCCCTTCATCAGACGATACGCCATTAACGTTCAATATCCATGCGAATTCCAGTCACAGTACAAAAGATAACCAGTGAATCAACTGAACATTGCGCTTCTTCTCTCGATGCAACAGCTTTGACTTACTTATGAGTAATGGTGCCCACAGCTGGGATACAGACCTCCCCTCTACAAAATTGACTGTCAATCCACCACGCTGGGAATTTTTAATTCCAGTACCTACAGCAGTTTCCTCACAATGATTCTTCATCATTTTAACAGAAAATGGTCCACAGTTTACTGTTAAAATGCAAATACATTCCATCATCTGCAGGTGATGGATTAATTTACGGTCTGCACCAACGACCGGAAGTCGGTAAGTTCCTATGAGCACCTGTGGCTGTGCTTCACTTACCCACGAAAAAACTGTTTCTTACGCAGATTTTATCTGAACAATCGTAGCAACCTGGACAGTTCTGTCGTTTGCTTCGTTCAAGAACCAGAGCGTGCAGTTAGCGGTGCACGACAAGCAAGGGAAGAAGTGTGCCATGAAGTGTTCCTGTGTTTGGGCTCCACACGATGAGATGATGATTAGATGGTTTGGTTATACGTCATCTAACCAAATTGGGCTTCAGTGACCAACTTTAGCACACAGTCTGTTCAAAGATTTGCAGTTCGTGAGCAGAGGATAGCTTTACTTACTTGACAAGCATGCTTAGAATTTTGCACATGTGAAAGCCGATTCCAACAATTTGTTGCTATTTGAAATACTGTCCATTAAATACTTGTTTCATGTACTCCCAAAGTCACAAAAACGTGATGCGTCCCCTCTGTCGCCCTCTGTAGCGAATCCTTTATTCAATGTATTGTTCGAATAGGGTGGCGACGGTATTTGCTGCTTTGTCGATCCCTTTCATTTGTCGATCAAGTTGATATCGATATGGTATGATTTGAATAATACGCAGTATCGTCAAAGGAATTTGTTTGATGTTTACGAGGGTGTGCTAATATTTTTAAAGAAATTCAGCTCTCGTGACTATTATTTAA
Organism: Diarsia mendica; assembly: GCA_949316265.1. Taxonomy (NCBI): domain Eukaryota; kingdom Metazoa; phylum Arthropoda; class Insecta; order Lepidoptera; family Noctuidae; genus Diarsia; species Diarsia mendica. The sequence continues at coordinate 1,032,469 of OX438910.1, forward strand.
TATATAATTATTTAATAACAATAGGGATGTTTCCTGGCTAAAAAAAAATATGATTCTAATTAATAATAATAATAGTTTATTATTAGTACATAAAAAAAAACAACAGCAAAGTACATAGAATGTTGAAACAGTGGGTTGTACTACCAAGTTTAAGAATAAGGTCATTATTCCGGGCTCCTAAACTAGGTACCTACTCAGACCTGTATCTTAGGAGTCGGAGATTTTGCGGCATCTATTTATATAATACAACCGTGACTTTTCTGTCTTTTACAGTATAGCTTCTAGTCCGTCTGTTAGAATATCGAAAAATATTGGATACCACGTGTTTTTTGTTTTATCAAATCAATCAAATTGTCGAAGATAAAACGCGTCAAAGATCATGACTGGGGGCTTGTGACGTCACTTTCTGGTTAAAAAAATTACTAATCTGTGACGTCACAAGAGTTGAAATCAGTTTTCGAAGCACTGTATCGCCTTCATAAAGATAAAGACGATACAGTGCGTGTATTTTTAACAGACTTCTAAAAAGAGGTTCTCAATTCGGATGTTCGTTTTTTTTTATGTTTGTTCGGGCATAACTCCGTCACTTGCTAACCGATTTGAAAAATTCTGTTTTTTTTTTGGAAAGGGTATACTTTCCAAATGGTCCCATATTTTTTTTAAAGAAATCGGACAACCGGTTTTAAAAAATCAACAAAACTCAAAAAAAAATACTACATTGTCCACATTATGACCCATGAACATGACTGTGAACCACTAAACAGTGAAAATTAAAAACCGACTTAAAAAAAAAACAAAAAAGTCAAAAACAAATCATTTTCTGAAGTCGGTGGCAAAAAAATGAAATCAAACGAACAAAAGTCACCGACTTCAGAAACTGATTTATTTTTTGCTTTTTTGTGTTTTTTTCTAAGTCGGTTTTATTTTTTGTTAAAAAGTTTTTATTTTTCACTGTTTAGTGGTTCACATGTTCATGGTCATAATGTGGACAATGTAGTATTTTTTTTGAGTTTTGTTGATTTTTGTGTAAGTAGTAGCCAACTACTGAGAAATTAACTGATGGAAAAACCTTATATTAATTTGCTCAACATAGGAACTAGGAACCGAAGCCTGAACCTAAAGGATCTCATGGTAATAATATTACCTATTATTTAATATAGGTAATACGAAGCTATACTAATGTTTGTGGGATGTTGGTGCAGGTGGCTTCAGTGATCGATCCTTTATTTATATTTGTTTCAGACTTTTATTTTAGACATAAGTTTTACATAAATAGTATTGTAATTATTTTTGCGAGAGAAATTAAGTTTTTCGCGGTGCTCCGACTACCAGTCTCAGAACTAATCCATCTTTATGAGCCCTCATCTCAAGGGGCTAATACAAACCCTTTCATCCCACTCCACGTGCAATCCAGCATACATAATGAGATCTCGTAACGATATTCTTTTGTTACCGGGCCGAATACTTCGAAATTTATATAGACCGAGTACTATGTTTAAAGTAGGTCATCATGTGATTCTTCTGTTTATTGTGTGGTGTCGGAGTTGTTGCCACCCATTAATGTGCTTTTGATTTGACTTTACATGCCGTCGAGACATATTATTATTCATCAGGCATGCTGGTTTCTTTACGATGTTTTCCTTCACCGAAGAAAGTGATACAATACGCACGTGAATCCAAAAAATCAGACGTGTGTGTTTTGAGTGAAACATATTATTGTGACTGTGGCTGAGTCCTATAACGTGTCATTGCGTTATATAGACAAAAGTTACGTTAAACGTCAATAGTTTTCAGTTTTAAGGCTCAACTAATTTTAATTCTATTTCCTTGTAACTTATTATGCCCTAAAATGGGCTAAAATAATTGGTTCGACTATAACGTTGACTATCTGCCAAAACAATAAACGACATTTATGTACTTAGGTACTCCGCTATTTCTTTCAATTTATGTAGGTACCTAATATTAGACCTCGTAGAAGATAGCAGGACGAGCTGGACAAGATCTGTGGCTCTTATGGACCCTGAATCGAAACAACTGGAAGGCCTCTGCCCATGGAGAGGCCTTTTCCCAGCAGTGGATTGGTGCAGGGTAACAGGATCAGCACGTATTTAGTTCATTTGAGACCTTTAATTTTGACTTATTAGATAACACCCTACAGATGACAATATTTCCAAATATCCGAAACATAAAAGATTTCTGCTCTCAACAAATACTCTAACGAGAGAGAATCTAACGTTTCCTAACAAAATTTTCGACCCTTGAATTGGCACCCCAAATAAACATTAGAAGGTGCGTGACGTTAGCGGGTTCATCGAACTTTCATCCCTCGTGGCGTAAACAAGAGTCAATGACCTTGCAACGAGGGTTAGATATTTTGTTAGAAATTTTGACAGAATGACGTCACTTGTCCTGAGATTATGGACACAGTGTGTTAGTAATCAGTAGACCAATTTGGGTTTTTTTATCTTAATAAAATTGTTTTAGGTATAAAAATAGTTAGCGGGCGCGCCTACGATTGCCATCAAACGGGCACCAATCCGAACTCCATCACGCCACTAAACTGCTACACTGAAAAAAATCTAATGGAAAACCCCAATAGTACTTTGGCTGACCTGGGAATGGCACATTACATTACATATACAAGAGCTGCACGGTTGCTACTGAAAGTGACAAAATATTGTCATCGGCATGCCAATAAGAAGTCTCCTAACATCCATCTCTAAATCTCTACATTCTCATCTCCACTCCGAAATATTTTTATATTACAGCTCAGCACTCCGATTTGTTCCTAGTTGAACTACTGTAACTCAAGTTAACTGTGTAGTAAGATACGGAATGAACAGTATGCACCGACCGTTCATCCTTGCGGACGAAGGGACGAAACAAGTTGTAAATCGCCTAGGGTTCGATTATGATAGTATTTTTGTACCTCAAAAGGAAAAAACGGAACCCTTATAGGATCACTTTGTTGTCCGTCTGTCCGTCCGTCCGTCCGTCTGTCAAGACCCTTTTTCTCAGGAACGCGTGGAGGTATGAAATTTATATCAATTACTCAGGTCTACTGTCCCTTGAAGCTGTGAAAAAATCAAACTTCTAAGCCAACGCAATCAAAAGATACAGCCGTTTATGCCGCAAATTTTCGACACTTGCAAGGGAATCAAAACCTACAGGGTGCTTCCCGTGAACTCAGAATCTTGAAATTTGGTACGAAGCAACGTCTTATAGCATAGATAAAGGAAAAATTACGAAAACCATAAATTTTTAGTTACCTACATCACAAAATATATTTTTTTTACGGAACCCTCGGTGCGCGAGTCCGACTCGCACTTGGCCGGTTTTTTTTTCTTTTCCATTCAATTGAAAATGGGCTGGCAATCTGTTGTTCGCGTGCGGAAAGAATGGTTTTGTTAGCTTTGATGTTTGACCTGCAATTTTGTTATTGATGAAATTGACAAATTTTATTTATAAAAATTAAATGTAACATCGTGACTATATATTTAGAGGAGTTTGTGAAAGATTGGGTTTTTGAAAACCGCACTAAGAAGAGCGGAAGACTACCTATTGTGGTCGCCTTTTACCAGCAGTGGGACTAGCCAAAGGCCACTTTTTAAAGTTCGATTAAGCTGATTCCTACGGGGACAGATAAAATACTATTGTTTTTTTTTAATCCCTTTTTGCGTAGGTATACATATAGTGCGAAACTGCGAAGTGAAAGTAAGGTTTGTTGCAGGCACCTCTACGCGTCGCGTCGTCTCACAGACAATTTTAATAAGTTTCCTTAAAAGTTGGATGCATTTCCATAGTCTGTTGTAAAATTTTGAAAAATGTGGTTCTAATTCAGAGTTTATGTGAATAATAATGTAGGTACAGACGCCAGCACATCAAGCTACTACAATCTGTCAGATTTCTTTGATAGATTTTCGACTTTATTTCTAGAGCATTAGGTTCAAGGTTCGTTGGGAAAATTTGACAGTTTCGGGTAGCTTGACATGCTGGCGTCTGTACTTAAATGTTCAATAAGTTAGAACTTTTAGAAGTGTATTCACTAGGTACTTCATGCAATAATATCTATGCTCTCCGACTTTTACTCAAACATTACATTACCTACTTATTAAAAACTATAGTGCAACCATACTAGGTATATATAAGTGCAACCAACGTTTTCCACAGATACGCAACAGACAAAGACAATGTTGATAGAGTAAAAGCAAAGTATGCTTTGTAATCATTTATGGGTCAGGCCGTAGATTTTGCCACAAATAGCGCAAAGGTGATTTTGCGTCACCTTTGCGCTATTTGTGGCAAAATCTACGGCCTGACCCATAAATGATTACAAAGCATACTTTGCTTTTACTCTATCAACATTGTCTTTGTCTGTTGCGTATCTGTGGAAAACGTTGGTTGCACTTATATATAGTATGGTTCTATAGGTCGGTCGCGCAAAGTGACGTGAAATAGTAACGCAAAATAGATAAGGGGTGCGCACACCTGATGTGTACAGTTTTTACTTGTGCATAAAGTTTTAATAAATAAATAAATAAAAATGCACTCAGCATAGCCAAGTGATCTGAAAGTCAAGCCAAGCCAAGCCAGCAAGCAAGCCAGCCAAGTGGTCTGAGTGGCTTGAAATTTTGACTAGCAACCTACAAGAACCTCGCAGTTACTCTAAAAAATATATGAAATGAATAATTAAAACAAAATGAAAAATCATCATAATCAATACCAAGTAATCTCTAATGTGCATGCACCATTATAAGATAGCGTAAAAAAGTGGCGCAAATTCTATGCCACTCTGGTATCGCAAAGTGACATAATGTAGTTTCTGCGTAACCATAGCGCAAATAAAATCTATAATAACTCGATAATAAGCTATTTTCTCAGGTTAATTTAGCCTTTAAAACATCACACACAGCCTATTAAATCATGCGCAATAACAATAATATATATAAATTGTAAACTTATCTTGAAATCTAAAAAAATGCACTCCTCGCAAAATGTGACACTTTTTACTTGGAACGAAGTTGACATCGGACTGAAGAAAATATGGCCGCCAACGCCTATTGACCATAAAGAAAGTTACTTTAGTGCTGCCACTACTCAGATACAAATCCTGCTAAGTGCTAATGTCCTAACACCACAAAATGGGCAGATAATAGGTGCGCAATAGAAGTAGCGCAAAGAATTGACTTTCTTTAGTGTTTTAAAAATGTGTGAAAATTAATGTACTTTCTTAGCAAACATCACCCGATATTAAAAACGCGGCTAGCTAACTATTATTTTATAACGTTAAATCAAACAGATTACCAAAAAGCATTAAAAAAAATATTTTGCTGATGGCGTAAGTGCACTCCTACCAAAGCGGATTCACGTTTTTAATGAAAATTTCGTCACTTTTTGTAGAAAAATGTCATAAATAATTTTCTAAGTTTATGAACATAATCAAATATGTTTAGTGGCCGCGGCTCACCACTTCATAAGCAATACGATGCTGTGATTGACAAACGTATAAGTCTTATACTTTTTTTTTTTCATGTAGCGGTCTAATGTGGCAAAATCTACGGCCTGACTCTTATTGTTGTTTCTTCCCATTTCTTCCTGACAAAATTAAATAAAATAAAACAGTCATGGCCCGTTATGTACTTAGAGGTAAGTATATGTTACATAGAGTAAATACAAGTCCCAAGCAGCAGAGAGCGAGCCTATTCCCATTACCGAACACAAAAGACTCCGTCGCCAATCCTAATACCCTTCAAAAATCTCAGACTGCACTCACTTTTAACCAGGTTTCCTGTTTGGTAAATGGTCACAAAATTGCATTTGAGATAGGTAGAAGGGCCGGACGGAGTGCCGGACATTAGAAAGGGGAGCAGCTAAAGTAATTAACTTCTGATACGCCGCTGATTAATCTGATTGATTAGCGCCCGGGCCTGGCTGAGAGAGTAAAACGTTGTTAAAACGCAGGCTGTAAAAGTATCCAGTCTGTAAATCGAGAAAGTAACGTTGAGCAAAAAGTATTGCGGCGATACGAAATTTAGTTTGTTGCGCTAAATCACTTTTTAGAGATAAAATATAATTATGGATCATGTGGATGCATACAACGGCGGTACCTATTTAAAGTTAAGTAGGTTATAACATTGAGTAAGTTTCAGCTCATCATAGCAACGCATGAGTTTTACTGCAGTGGGACCCAAATGGAGAAGAGTTGCTCAAGACAGGAAGCAATGGAAGCTACTGGAGGAGGCCTTTGGAGTTGAGAGATATAAGTAGGTACTGTAACCAAACGAACCAAAAAATTCAGACATGAAGATCGAATCGCTCACCCAGTTTATCGGGCTAAATAAATAACATTCAACGACGTAGGGGTAGTTCTCCTAGATTGACTGGAGAAAACTTCACGGAGAGAAGAGTGGAACGTGGGAGGCCTTTGCCCAGCAGTGGGACAACATAGGCTTAACGAATAAAAATAACATTAATACAACGAATTACGTTAAGAAACGAGAAATTCTTGCTTTTAACAGGGTTTGATGTCTTCGTAACCAGAAGGTTCTCAGGTAACGTTTAGCAATTGGACGAATACATAATATAGATGATTATTACATAGTAAAACATTTAACAAATAAAAAAATTAAGTTCAAAAATCTAAAACCCGACTACTAACAAAATCGCGGTCTTAAAAGTAGAAAACAAGAAAATAATTCTTGTCTGATATTCTTCGTAGTCGCATGCCACTGATACCTGATGCTCCTTCATGGCGTTCTCATTGATACAAGGTGGCATGCGACTACGAAGAATATCAGACAAGAATTATTTTCTTGTTTTCTACTTTTAAGACCGCGATTTTGTTAGTAGTCGGGTTTTAGATTTTTGAACTTAATTTTTTTATTTGAATTTTATTTTTGTGTGAACTTAAACTATAATATAATACATATTTGTAATGTGCTCGCCAAGACCTTTCATTTGATACCAAACTTGCTATGGTTATCTCAATTTAATATTTTTTGAGGTAAGTTTTTGACATTTAAATTCCGTCATAAAAAGAATTTATAAAATTTATATAGCCTATGTCACCCGGGCTATTCTTACGAATCTATTGACACCTACTTTATTAAAATCCGTTCAGTAGATTAGGCGCTACGGTGGAACATACATACATACATACATACATACATACATACATAGACTGCCAAAATCATTACCCTTCCTTTTGGCTTCGCCGTAGTCGGGTAAAAATTATAGTTCCATCTTTATGTTCTCCAAGTATGACTACTGCCATCTAGCGGATTTACTTATCAACATTTGCACCCCGAAGAGGCGTAACTGTGAAACAAGTGACGTTTGTTTAAGGCCTAAGGGCTAGATGGCACTAGTCTCGTATAATTTTTTTTATTTAAATAACTGTCCTTACAAAATACTATTCACACTGTAGGGTAGTTGACCGACTCAAAAAAATATGATTCTGTTTAGTCAGTCAGTAAGATTACCGAAAAATATTGGATAAGTACCTACGTGTTTTTTGTTTTATCAAATTAATAAAAATTAACGAAATAAAACGCGTCAAATATCAAGAGTGGGGGCTGGTGACGTCATTTTCTGGTAAAAAATATACCAAACTATGACGCCGCGCAGCATTTCGAAGCACTGTATCGTCTAAATGATTGTATTGTTTAAGTGATAAAACACGTGTACAATATTTTTTGAAAATCTATCTGACGGACTCATTAGATTTTTTTGTCAACGTTATATTATTCTTCTTTCAGAGCTCGTTGATCTAGGTCGCAAACGTGACTGCTGAATATGAGGTTCTGGGTTAGCTTCTTGAGTCGGACCGTGTATTTGGAGTTTTGACATCATACATTTCTCAGTAGCGACCCTACTAGAGTAAGATCCCAGAGCAATCAGACATAACTTATTTTCACACGGATGAAACCTGAAGTTTTCAGTAGCGTCTCGTGTGCCTTGAATACCTACGCGCTTTGTGGAACTTGCCGAGTGACACCTGGGCAGGTACCAGGTGAGAAAGGTGACTAAAAATAAGAACTATTTAACTTAAATTCACATGGCTGATTTTTATATATGTCATGTAGAATATTATTTTAAAGTAATATCATATAGTGTCAGACACTTTTGATGGACCAGAGTTTTTGTCAGACGCTTTTAAGCTTGGATTTTGAAGCGCCTGACCGATATAGCATGGCAATATCCCGATCAATTAGCTTTAAGTATTAAATCTTATGGAGTTTAGTATTATTTAAAGCGTCTGTAAAGCAATACGGCCGACGGAAAGTGTCTGGGAGTAGAAAATATACGTAAAAAACAGCTTGGAGAAAATACTTCACGTATTTTCTCCAAGCTGTTTTTTACGTATATTTTAGGAATTATCCTTAAAAATAAGTCGCAAATACTCCCAGACACTTTCCGTCGGCCGTATTGCTTAACAGACGCTTTAAATAATACTAAACTCCTAATGATTTAATACTTAAAGCTAATTGATCGGGATATTGCCATGCTATATCTGTCAGGCGCTTCAAAAACCAAGCTTAAAAGCGTCTGACAAAAACTCTGGTCCATCAAAAGTGTCTGACACTATATGATATTACTTTAAAATAATATTCTACATGACATATATAAAAATCAGCCATGTGAATTTAAGTTAAATAGTTCTTATTTTTAGTCACCTTTCTCACCTGGTACCTGCCCAGGTGTCACTCGGCAAGTTCCACAAAGCGCGTAGGTATTCAAGGCACACGAGACGCTACTGAAAACTTCAGGTTTCATCCGTGTGAAAATAAGTTATGTCTGATTGCTCTTGGATCTTGGACTATACTATGTTGCGCTATTACATTCTAAAAAGCAAATAAAACGGCGGATTCTGTAATATCAAAATTCCATTTATTCATAATTTCTATAATACACATTTCTTCAAAATGTTGTCTATCTCGACATATGGTTGCCGACTTCACATGTAAACACCTCGTTACCTGGAAAAAGTAACAAAATAATATATTAGTATTAAAAAAAAATAGTTGTAGGTTAATTTAGTGCCCGCATCAATTTGTTTTATCTTGTGTGAGACCAATACTTTTCAGGACATAAAATCAAGTGTAAGATGGAACGCCCTCAGGCTCGGTGGCGCTCGAACTTCGCAAGATGGCTGGATGCTACTGGATGAGAGTTGCCGAGAATCGTCGATTAGAGGTCCATGCCTAGCAGTGGTTTGTTGTAGGCTGGTGATGATGATGAACCACGACAGCTAAGCTAATGGTGATGAATGAGATATTGATACTCGAAAAGTCTGATTCGTGTGTGCAAATGTGATTTCATCCTTAACCTTTTGAGCGCCACAGTCACGTATAGACGACAAGCCGAACAAGCAAAAAAGTGCCTTAAGTCTGTCGCCTTAAGGTACTTTTTGGCTTGTCGTCTTACTTGACTGTGGCGGACTTGACTGTGGCGGTCAAAAGGCAAATATCCCTGTAGGTGACGTTTAAAAGCATAAGCATAATCTGCCTATAATATTCTCACTGCTGTGACACACGCCTCCTCTCTATGGCAATTGGCAATAATCCACCACGCGTGCCCAGTGCGGGTTGGCAGACGTCACATGTCTTCGAATTTTTGGGTCTAGGCCATGCCGGTTTCCTCACGATGTTTTCTTCCATCGTTATGAGAGCAAATTAATGGACTTGCCTGGGTTCGAACCCACGATATACTGGTCGTAAGACGGGGCCATCACCAGATGCTCAGAGCCAGTGAGCACTAGTTTGAAAATATTTTCTTACCTTGATGCGTAGAAATGTGCTGTCTCAGCTTCTTGATACTTATAAACAGCTCGCGACACACGCGGCATTTGTAATGGTAGTCCACGATCTGAAATTAAACAGCAATAAAATTAAAATCAAATAAATTAAAAAAGTTTTTATTGAGCAAACAAAAACAGTTATAAAAGTTGTAAAACTAATGATTTTGGGGAAAACATCAAATATGGGGAAAATTTACAAACTTAATCAGGCAACGCTGACTTTTTCTATAATTGTAGCAGCTCTGATTTCCGACTCACATTTTCTTATGAACATCAGTTTTATCCTGTTATTTAAAGTTGAACTCACCTCAGCCAAAATCGAAGATATAATCATTTTGTACTGCTGCATCTCTTCAGAGGAATGCGTCTTAAAATGCGCCAACAGATTGTACACGGTGACGAACGAGCGACTGCAGATCGGGCAAGCGATACTCTCTGCAAATAAAGAATAACATAGTATGAGTACGGTATATACAAATAAATAACGTTCAGGATAAAATAATAATGGATAAGGAATGAGTAAGCTTAACCCGAGAGCCACGAATTGCGACGCTCCAAGCGAATTCACCTTGTGCTGCAAGCGTGAGCGTTGTGCGTCAAAAACAAATGTATGTCTATTATCTACAAGTCCACAAGTTATTTATTTATTCACACATACATTTGTTTTAACTGGTAGGACCCAAGCTAGCAAAAGTAGTCATATATTGTAGCGAATTGAACAATTGACGCCTCAAGTGTAGCGTTTTTTTCGTGGCCGAAACGCATTTGTTTTTGACGCTCGACACTCACGCTTGCAGCACAAGGCGAATTCGCTAAGAGCGTCGTATTTCGTGGCCCTCGGGTAAGTGAGACGGGACTAGGCACGTTTGCCGCATGCCCAATGGGCTGGGGGGCAAAAAAGTCACTTTCTGGAGCCCTGATACAGTCAGAAGGCGTCGCGGCAGACCTCGTAGAAGATGGCTGGACGATCTGGACAAGACTAGCGCCCAATGGTCCACATTGGCCTTAGATCGAAACAACTGAGGATAATTGGTGACGATAAGCTGGTTGTCTAGCTACATAGCCTGGCCCACCGTCGTCGCATGTCTGTCGGTCTTCTACAGACTGTACTTCGGAGTGTGCGCAGGAGCTCCACGAACTGATTCCACCATCTCCCATCTTCCATCGGGAGACTAGACGTACTGCAGGTTATCACCGATACCTAGTCGACGTTCCACACATTCGAACGAAGCGCTTTGCCAAGTCCTTTATTATGCGCACAGCCAAGGACTGGAATTCCCTGCCTGCGTCGGTTTTTCCGAGTTCATATAACCCTTATAATCTATTTAAGTCGCGAGTAAACCGGCTTCTTCTGGGTAAGCTCGTTCCATCGTCGACATCATATCTGCCCTTAGGGCAGCCCAGCAGTTGGATGATGCAGGCTAACAGTATCAGTAGTTAGGAATGAGTCTATTAGAGTAACTTTGAAAGTCGCACCTGTTACAGAAAGCTTGAAAGGCAATCGACTGCCGTGGTATGAGAATGTGATGACCTGAGACATTATTATGCATAATATAATACTTCTGCGGGATATGCTCCACTCCTTTCCTACCCAAGTGACCATTCTGCACCTTTTAGGATTTGAACCAATCCAACCGATAGAGCTACGCAGGGGGCTACATACTGGTACCGGTCGGACGAGATTATTTTGACTACTTTATAATATTACTAGCTGTTCCCGGCAAACGTTGTTTTGCCATTTTCAGAAAAAAAAAAAAGATGAAAAATAGATGTTGGCCGATTCTCATAGATACCGGATAAGCACAAAAAATTTCATCAAAATCGGTCAAGCCGTTTCGGAGGAGTTTGGCATCGAAAACTGTGACACGAGAATTTTATATATTAGATGAGGGTGCGTGAAAATTATGAAAATATTTTAATTCAAAATCTTAGATTATTATCAAGTTTTGGGGACACATATGTGATTTTGTTGTCTATCCTTGTAAGTGTCCCACTGCTGGGGAAAGCCTCCCCTTTCTATTTATTTTTTTTAATTTATTTTACTATGTTTATGTATTTAGCGCGACATTTATATTGAAGATAACGTCATAATTTTTAATTTCAGAGAATCGACTGATGTTTACAGAAACAAATCACAAAAAAAAATGTATATAATGTATTTTGTCACATGTGGTGCAGGCCTTAATGTCATTAAAGATTAAGTTCAAATTCCAATGCAAGACATTTCAGAAGTCTTATTATAAATGGTCACTCAAAAATCAACTTACAATACGTAAAGCTAAAGTAGAAAGTTGAATAAATTATCTAAGATTTTGAATTCTAATGCCAAACCTACCTAGTTGTCCGTCTCTTTTTCTCAGACCTGTTGAAATATATAAAAGTATTTACATTTAAGGTATCGGAATTTTATTCATATCTCTATCCCTTTCTGTCGCTTAGAAACTTCATGTCCTAGAGTGAGAAAGTAGATCTGATAAGCCTTTTCTCAATTATATTGGAGTGGGCTTCCAGTCTAACCAGATTCAGCAGAATATGGCAGGAACGATGGGCTATCTGACCTCCATAACCTAGTTACTGTGTAAAACGATACATCTTGGTAAGGACTCGTTTACGGAGACGCGGGGCGTTGCGCGGCGCGTGCAGGATGCTCTTTTCGTGCTTTTTTATTAATTTACTGAGAGACAAGTCCAACAAACGCTGTATTTTAAAGAAACGAGCGAAAAATCGCTTCTCGTAAAATCAAGTTTTGAAATCGTTAACTTTTCATACATTGCCATGTGTTTGAAATAAAAACGATGCACGCGCCGCGCGACGCCCCGCCTGTACGTAAACATGCACTAAGACTGGTTGTCAGAATTTTGGGCCGGAACCAACGGCTTAACTAAGGAAACTAGGTATGAAATGGGTGGCAACCCATCCATGGACCCACCTTGGCAAGTGCTCTAAGCCCTGAAGATCGACTCGAGCGGTGGTTATTATTTAGTCACGGGCTCCTACAGGTGTTTAAATCGTAACTCAGTATATTTTCGTTACAATTCAGGTGAGATTGTGATACCACCAATTTTACTAAAGATTCGTACAAAATTATGAACATTATTCTTATAAGAATTGCTGGGCTGCGGGTTGTTTGAAAGAGATACCGCGGGTTGCCTCGACACAAAGAGCTAAGAAGGAACATGGTTGGTTTTTAGTCAGTAGAAGTCTGACATTCCCTACCGCTCTGCCCAGCGGAGCGGGAGGAGTCATTTGATAATTTCCCACCCTCCAAAAAAAATAAAAAAAGGATCGTAGCAGGTGGTGCTCTGTGTTTCTGCATACCCCCCCATGGGAAAAAGGCGTGAGTTTATGTATGTATAGTTAGACTTCTCTTCTTGTTCGTCCAGTGGTGGTCATCAACATCCAGCCTTTTCCCAACTTTATTGGGGTCGGCTTCCAGTCTCACCGGAAGCAGCTGAATACCAGTATTTTACATGGAGTGACTAATCTATATACTATCTGGAGTTGGCAATAAGCTTGAAAGCACTACATGGAACTCATGGCCGTTTTCACAAACAAGGTGGCACCTGAATGAATACCTAGGAAACTATATGCAACGCCATGCTACAAAACTGTGTGTTTATTGCCACTAATTCTTTCTTTGTGTGTGCACTTGTTGCATGTACAGTCACCTGCAAAAATGCTTGGACAATTCAGAACTAAAATCGTGTGAAGCGAGAAATGACGTCGCCTAACGTTAACTAGTTATTACACTATCACACTAATATTATAAAGGCAAAAGTTTGTGAGTGTGTTAGTGTGTGAGTGTGTATGTTTGTTACTTCTTCACGTCTAAACGGCTGGAGCGATTTTAATAAAATTTGGTATGGACTTATGGAGTTAGCTGACAGTGCTGACACCCTGGATTAACACATAGGATAGTTTTTATCCCGATTTTATCTTCCCGTGGGATAATTTTCGAGTTGTAGCGGGCGAAGCCGCTGGCAACAACAAGTCGACAATAAACGTTCACAGGAAAATACACTAAATTATCAATGCAATTTTGCAGGTGACTGTACCAAAGAAAGATTTCTTCTCTTATATTACGTTACTTACTCATAGTATTCTTCTTAACGCCTCTCCAAGAAGTCTGGAAGCAAGGAGCACACATCTTACAGAAGACTGTCTCTTTCATATACATCTTTTCTTCGTCAAAATCTTCTTTATCTTCCGAGTCATCTTTAGGATCTGCTGATTTTCTGGAGGAGATAAGAATATTCCTTAATTTGTACACCATACAAGGAAAATACTAGACAGATGATGTACACCAACCACAGATGACAGAATTGTATCTATGTGTACACCCAATACAGAGTGTAAGGGACAGCCCTCCAAAGACTGATGGGGCCAATTCCATATATTGTATATATAGTAGTGCTGAATACAGTGAATATACTTATTATATACATTGAAATAAAGGAATAGAAACGGAAACATTAATATATAAATATTTTTTTCCAAAGAAAATATCCATTAGAATATGATTCAAAATAAGGAGTTGCACCCTTTCAGTTTACATAGGGGTAGTAAGGACTCTTCATAAACTGAAAGGGTGTATACAAACAACACCCTGTATACAAACAACATTTATTCCACACTGAGTGACACAATGAGCACTCATTATTGTTAAAAGCGATCTGTTTATGACAGCCTTGAACCAAGCATTCAGCACACCAAATTAAGTACTACGCATAAATGCTGGCAAACAATTTTTTTTTTTGGGTCATATAATTATAATCTTTTACGGTTCAACTCAATATAACACACTCAGAACACTATGCTTATGGATGTATGCTTCTTCTTCCACAAAGTTTCCACACCATAAAATAACAAGAAAAGTACTTACCGATCATTCGGTTCAACCAGTTTATACACTGCAGATGCTGCTTCCCTTGGCTTATAAACAACAAGTACCTCCCCATCTTTACTGTCTTCTTTACTCAATATCACTTCATCCGACACATGGTAGGGCTTCGGTTTTCTTGCAATAAGACTGAATGTAGTCAGAACTTTCTTTTCCTTGTAACGAGGGAGCACGCATTGGAAGATCTCGGACTTCTTGTCCCCTTCCTCATTTTCCACGCATGTTTTGCTCCAAATTGTGGTTTCAGGTTTTCCTGTAATAGTTAATTAAGAGGGTTGATATACAAGAAACACATTAATACATCTTATTAATAATAATAATAATAATAATAAAGCCGTTTATTCCAACTAGTTAACTTATTTTACAATTCAAATGTCGTTAGTAAGATTGTTAGTGGTTTTTTATAGGCTAGTTGTTAGTAATGTTAGTCAAGTTAATCTTTAAGTTGGACCCCTCTTAGGGTGAAGGCCTCCTCCAGCTTGTCCCATTTTCCTCTGTCCTTTGCCTTGAGCAGCCAGTCTTTCCCTGCTGTTTCAACTATGTCGTCCTTCCATCTCTTAAACGGTCTTCCCACATTTCTTTTCCCTGTGGGACCTCTCCACCTGGTTGCTATTAGTGTCCATCTTTTATCATTGTAGCGTGCCACATGTCCAGCCCATTTCCATTTTAGTTTAAGGGCCTTGGTAAGTGCATCTTGAACTTTAGTCTGCTCTCTTATGGTTTCACTTCTTATTTTTTGTACTTTTTTTATTTTAAGAATGCTTCTTTCCATGGCTCTTTGGGTGGTTCTTATTTTCCTTTTTATTTTGTCTGTGAGGGTCCACGTTTGACAGCCATAGAGCAAGCTGGGCAGAAGGCACGTATCAAGAACTATCTTTTTTAGGTTTATGTTGTAGTTTCCTTTCAGGATTTCTTTCAGTGACCAGAATCTTCTCCATGTTAAGCCCACTCGTCTCTCTACCTCTTCTTCATTGTTCAACTTTGAAAAAGACATTTGCTTTCCCAAGTATATGTATTGGTTGACATAGTCTATATTTTTTCCTGCTATCATGATTGGTACTTGGTGGCTGTTGGTCATGACTTTTGTTTTTGAGGCGTTCATATGTAGGCCAACCTTTGTGCTTTCATTGTTTAATTGTCGTATAAGCTCCTCAAGTTCTTTGGCAGTTTCGGCCACTAGGACTATGTCATCCGCAAAACGTAAGTGATTGAGATTACAGCCTTCTAGGCTTATGCCCTTTCTTTCCCAGTTAAGATTTCGGAATATGCATTCTAGGACAGCAATAAAGATTTTGGGTGATAGGGGATCGCCCTGTCGGACCCCTCTCTCGATTTTTATTTCGTCGCCTTTTGTTTCCAGTTTTACTCGACTCGTACTTTTTGCGTATATGTTTTTTATGATGTTGATGTATTTTTGTTCAACATTTAGTTGTGATAGGGCGTTCCATATTGCGCTGTGGCTGATGCTATCAAATGCCTTGCTGTAGTCGATGAAGGCGACATATAGGTTCCTGTTGAATTCTTTATATTTTTCCATAATTTGGTCCAATGTTTGAATGTGGTCGGTTGTGCTGAAACCTGCCCTGAATCCAGCCTGCTCTTTCGGTTGTGATTCATCTATTGTTTTAGCTATTCTATTTAATAGTATTGAAGAAAAGAGTTTGTAGATGCTCGCCAGTAGACTAATTGGTCTGTAGTTTCCGATGTCCATAGGATTGCCTTTTTTATAGAGCAGTATGATGTCTGATGTACACCATTGTTCTGGTACAGTTTCTGAGTCTAGTATCATATTGAATAAGTGAGTTAGGTGGTGAAGTAGAATTGGTGCACCTAATTTGAGGGTTTCATTAGACAAACCGTCTGGGCCAGGGCTTTTTTCGGCTTTTAGCTGTCTTATATGTTCAAATACTTCTCTTTCTTCAATTGGCTTCGCTGTTGAGCTTGTGTTAAACGTCTCGTCTATTGCTTCTACTATATTGTTTTCATTTTTACTATATAATTCCTTGTAAAATTTGGTTGCGTGGTCTATTACGTTTTTTCTTGACTTTGTTTCTACTTTGTTGATTTCTAGTTTTTGTATCCATGATTTGCTTAGACTTAGTTCCTTTATGGCTCTTTTGGTGCTTCTATATTTTCTTAAATTTCTTGTTATTATTTCATGTCTATGTTTGCTGTAGTCTTTTTTAATAGAATTCCTTGTTTCTTTAAACAGGTTGCTAAGCTTCTTTTTCATTCCAGGGTCTTTTTTCTTTGTAAACATTAGATCGGTACGTTCTTTGATTAGTCGTATTGTATTTTCACTGAAGATTTTGTTAGTTTTACATCTTATTATGTGACAAAAATACTGAAATAAATCTCCAGAAAATTAATTCGTTTTATCAATGACTGCTGAAAGACTTAAGTTGTGACGAGATAGCGTTTCCTTAACCCAACCCATTTGGAACATTATGGTATAAGAGGTGATGCTTTAAAGCTTATGACATCTTATTTACAAAACCGACGAATGTATGTCGAAGTAAAAAACATCGATAAAAACAGGCATGAAATATCATATAAATCAAAGATGATATATTATACATAAGACGCGGGGTACCCCAAGGTTCAATTTTAGGTCCAATATTGTATCTTATCTTTACAAACGATTTATTAAATTATATGAACATAGCTCAGCCTGACACTTCGTGTGTTGTTTTTGCTGATGACACAAACGTAATAATTGGAGCCCATGATTTAAATGAATTGACCACAAAAGTAAATAAAAGTATGGATAATCTTTCTGAATGGTTCACAGCTAATAATTTACTAATTAATACAAATAAAACAAATGTAATGTTATTTAAGACTACATCTCGTAACACCGACACTATAGATGTGCACTTGAAAGGAGACCAGATAAGATTGGTAAATGAGGTTAAATTCTTAGGCATAAACATTGACTCATATCTAAACTGGAAACAAGAGCTTGCTGCTATTGATGCCTCTATATCATCTGCATGTTATGCACTTAGGAGCCTCAGGGATGATATAGATTTGAAGCAACTTAAAGCATGTTATCATGCTTTGGTTGAATCTAGGTTAAGGTATAGTATCATGTTTTGGGGTAATAGCTATAACTATAATTGGCAAAAAGCATTCATACTTCAAAAGCGTGCCATTAGAACCATTGTAAAAATTTCGCAGCGTGATTCTTGCAGAGAACACTTTAAGAACTTAGGCATTCTCACAGTTCCAAGCTTATATATACTAGTTTTATTAAGTAAGTTCGCGAAATACATACAACAATATGAATCGCAAAAAGATAGAGAACTGAGAGAAAACACACGAAGAAAAGTGATTAAAAATCAAATGGTGCCTAAATTTAACATAGCAAAGCATTGTTCACGTTACCAAACAGTAGAATTATTTAACAAGTTACCTACTGATTTAAAAACTTTGGTGTACAACACTAACTCTTTTAAAGCAAAACTAAAAGCCTTCTTATTAGAAAAATGTTTATATTCTGTGTCCGATTTAATGGTAAATGATTACAGATAATTTGTGTATTCAATTAATTATTTGACACGGTATTGACATTTAATTTATTTGACATTCCATTAAGTTAGTATTTATTTTAATTGACATTTGATTATTTGACATTTCATTAAGTTAGTATTTATTTTAATTGACTTTTCATTACTCGACATTTAATTTGATTGACGTTTAGTTGACAATTATATCGAACTTAATTAATTTTCACGGACATTTAGTTTACATTTAATTCTTTTTAATTTAGGAAATATGAAATAGACATGGTTGTTTTATTGACATTTAATTTATATCTAGGTTTTTGGTATTTAATTAATTTTAGTTGACATTTAATTTACGTTTGATTGACATTTATTTTACATCGGACTGGCATTTAATTTATTAAATATTCTATTCTAATTAAGTTTACCTCACATGAAATCGACAATGGACATGTTGTATTTGAGCTTTTTATGATTGGACATATAAACAGTAATCTAATTCTCAGTTGTTTTATGTACCTACGTGACGTGGAAAAGATATGGTTGTTTTGTTTTTGTGCTTTTACTGTTTGACATGTAACTGGTTTTGTGTTGATGACATAGTACTTAACATTTTTTAAATTATTTTTATTTGCTCTGTATTTGATTTTGTTGCTACTGCTATATAATTTTTGATGTGTGATTTATTTGTAAAATTCTAACACAATGAAAATTGTTTAATGAATAAATAAATGAAAATGAAATGAAATGAAATTTGTGCCACTTGCCGAAAATCTTCCACCTGGACATGAGTTGCCATGGCTGACCTGGAAGTCTCTAAACAGACTCCGGACACAGGTAGGCCGAAGCAAGGAAAACCTGTTCAGGTGGAGATTCATAGATGACTCTGCCCTGGAGTGTAATGTGGTCTTGCCCCGCAAACTATGGGGCACTTGATATAGTGTCTAGCCTGTCCTGTTACTTACACATTACTGGAGGTGATGGAGGCTACTGAAAATGCCGAACTCGTCGCCAAATTTTGGGCCGACTCAATTTAAATTGTCATCGACACGCTAAGAGAAGAGAGATAATGACTGCTGAACTGTGGTGGCTCAGTAGAATCAGCCACAACTTTCGAGTAGTAGGTCAAAGGTACCAGGCGCATTATTTAGTGCAATAATCATCATCAAGTCCTACACTAGCCCAAAACTTGAAAAAATAGGGTACAGTAAAAGCTCTAAAATACACAGACCTGATTGTTTGTGAGCAACATTCCGGAATACCACCGTTCTTGTGGAACTAAAAGTGTCCCCTCTCTCCGGTTTCAACAAGTTGTCACAATGTTTGAAATGCTCCAGACACACATTATTCCAGTTGTTCATCCTCTTTATATCAGACTCGTCAGACTGTATAGCTTTTACAGGTAAACACAATGGATCATCATAATCTGGAATCCTTATACTAAGCTGTTTTCGATCTACAACAACTTCTTTGGGGGGAAAACATGTTGTTATCTTTGGTTTCTTCCCCAAACTATAACCAGTAGCTTTTAAAGTAGGACGAGGTTTTGTATTTGCAACAGGTTCTTTATGGAACGTTTTAAGTTTTTTATTAACAACTGGCTGCTTCTTCTTTTTGCCTTTTGAACTTGGTGGACTTGGCGGCAGAAAGTCATCATTTGGATCATAGTCAGAATCTTCTTCGTCTTTCTTTCTTTTACGTTTCTTTTCGTCTGTTCTTTTTGACCGTGGGCGTTCGACTAGCAGTGGGGTTGGTTTCTCAACGAGCCGGGGTACTAAATGTGGGACAGGAACTGGTACTGCTACTGGGGCTGTTTGTACGCATTGTTGGACAATATCAGCATCTTCATCCAGAAACTCTATGTCACCATCAGATTCGGCCATAATTCGATTAACTAAACAAAACTAACGCAAATAGAAGCCAAGCCAACCAACGCGTATCAAAGCAAAGCACCGCCACCGTCCGTAAACGTTGCTGTCAAACAGTCAAATGTTGACAGTGACACTAATGAATTATGACACTGATGACACATCAACACATGACATGACCATGACATGACAGATTGGACCATTGAGGTAGGATATAACGTCCTTGGTAGGAAGACACATTTTAACTGCTACGGCTACGGGCCTTTTTGGACAGTATTCAATTTTAAATTGTATGGAATAGACTTTCGTTCAGGAGCGTGCTAAAATTCTATCTTTCTAATTTCTCATGTCGACGGTTTCAAACCAAAAAGCAGCAAATAAGTTGAGATTGACATTCAAAAAGCGTTCGTTAAGGAAAGTTAAGTTAGAGGTTACGTATAAGTTGGAAGCCATCAATATTATCGGCAGTGCCCTAAAACCATAAAAATGTTCGAAGCCGCAGATGATTAGATTAGTTAATAATTATCAAAAAGACGAATCACCTATAACTATACCGTGTGGAGTTCCCTTGGGATCTACATATTTTGGGTCCACTGTTTTTTAATCCACATAATTATGTACCCAATAAGTAGTAATATGCAAGAACTGAAACTACATGGTCATATTACCATAAAGGCTGATATTATTTGCTTATTTTACTTTATAAACATTCAGGATTTTTTTTAGGTACCCGACTGCGGCGAAGCCCAAAAGGAGGGTTATGTGTTTTGCTCATGCTCAAAATGATCTAAATCTCCTGTTTTCATTTTTCATGGAAACAATATAACTTTTAAAACGAGAAATTATTATAAACATGCTATATCATAATCAAGGTAGAACTTTAGCTAAAAACAACCACCGTAACCATGGAAAAAGTACGGTACATACACGGGACAAACCGTTAGGAGGGAACAGGGCCTGCGAGGTAGGTATTTTTTTTTCAAGAAAGTATTGCCGTTGCGCTGCGTCAGGCCTGCCTGCCCCTGTAGAGTCTACGTAGAGTAGGGACAGTCGCACCTCAGACCGATTATATCACAAAATGTTCGTGTTTTTTTGTCATTTGGAGGAACATAGCTATTTTGTTAACTTATTATTTGCTAAAACAAAAATACCACAGACATGTCTACAGTAGACAATGATCTTTTAAAAACGATTGCTCTAGCTAGAGTCATTATTCAGGAAAAAAAAGATGAATAACGATGAATAATTACGACGTCGAATTTAACTCTGGAATCCATACCACAGTCATCATTCATTGAACCAAAACAATGAGCACTTGAAAAGACCTACATAGATATCGATCTAACTCAACAAATATATCGTCAGTGATAAAAACAAATGACGATTCATATATAAAATGTAAATCACTCGAATTCGATATCTAGGTACTAATTATTCATACATGTGAAAAACCATCTTCATATCAAAACAACAACTTATTAGGAATATGACATGACGTGTAATCAATATTTTACGTACTGCGTACTACTTACTCACGTTTTCAAAATTCAAACGTTGCTTTAGCGATAAAATTGGAAATCAATTGAAGAAAAATAGATTGCAGTAGCTTGATGTGCTCGCGTCTGTACATTCACCGGCACTAAAATGTTCAGGCGCCTTGAGATATGCCCTATTTAGAATAGCTTCCAAAATACTATGTTCGTGAAAACGTACAACGCTAATTAATGCAGTAGACAAAAAAACTATTCAAATTGCTACGTGAGCAAACAATAACAGTGCACGTGAGTGTACTAAGTTTTTCCCCTAAGTGCGTTCGTCACCATACTCCTAAGCCTATCTTTGTGCTATCACCAAGTTTATCCGGTCATGAAGCTTATCTAAATGAGTCTTTGTTATTTTAATTATATACAACGTTCGCTGTTGATAAAAGATACAGAAATAATTAGAATTACTGCCTACAATATCTTCGACAGGTTAACCTAAAAGGGTGGACCGTGGAAGGGACTCCGCCAGAAAAACGTTTACCACATATTATGCAGTAGGTCATACTGAAATAATTTCAAATTTTTCATCGATTATAAAATAAATATGTCAGCCGTTTCCCGCAAAAATGGATGGAGCACCTGTTTTATTTTTAAATAAATAAAATAAAAATAAAAAAAGCCTTTTATTTCCACTACGTACATAAAGTTTACAGTTCTTACAGTCTATTTTATTTAGTGTTAGTTCATGTAGTTTAATCTATGTTAGTATAATTTCTCTTTCTTTACTTAATTCTGTTTCTAATTAAACGATGAAAAATTTCCTTCCATCCTAAATACGGTACCTCCCCTCTCGAAACGTGATCATTTATTGACGCGATATGGCGAATTTATGACAAAAATCTATGTCATGATCAAACGAAACTCCACGGCCGGTAGATCGTGTTATTTTAACAAAAAAAATCCTGTGTATAGAAATGCAACTGGTCTTAACAAATTAATCAAGGGATTATTTCGTTTATTGTGATTATAATCCCTTGATTAAGATCGACAACCGATTTATTTATCAAGAAAGGACAATAATGACATAGATTTTTTTTAAAAGTCCCGGAAGGAAATATAATCCGAAAATAGAAGTGATAGAGAGATCGCTTGTGGTGGTGTAGATGCTAGCCATCACGTCCCAGCCATCACGAAAATTATGAAAGATGAACCATTTTTTTAGTGCGTGAGAAATCATCAAATGACCCCTCCCACTCTAGGCGGAGCTGAAGGGAGTGTTAGACTTCTACTGAGGAAAAACCACCCATGTTCCTTCTTAGCCAAAGGCCTAAGAAGGAACATGGGAAAGGAACATGTCTGAAAGAGATACCGCGGCCTAGGTACACAAAAGTGTACCGGTATCTCTTCTAAACAGTACCGCAGCCCTGGCAAGCGGTGGACCCTTTTCCAGGTGCTGATATCCCTAAAAGAGTTGAACATAGTCGCCCCACACTCAGCTGTTACGATTTCCACTACACACAACAAAAACCAAAACAAGGCAAAAAATAATCATGAAAACTTAGGATATAAATAACAATTACCTACACCGGATAACATTATCAACATTAGATTTGAGTAAAGATTATCACTTTAACAATGCATTATAAAAGTAAATCGTCGTGTAAAACTGAGATATCATTTTGATTAGGTACTAGGAAACCAGAAACTGCAAAGAAACGTGTTGCTATAACTTGTAATCTATAGGGAACATGAGATTGTCATAAGTGGTAATAAATATACGCTGGTTAGCCCCACCGTATCAGTCCACTTATAGATATTGATACACTTGATGCTTTTATGAATAGTTAAAAGCTTAGCAATGAAAATCCTGTCACACAGGCATACAATAGTTTCTATTAGGTGTTGTGCAAGCAAGTGTATAAAAACAGTTTGAAAAATGTGTCGGTTACTTGTGAAGTTTGGGTTGTTTTTCGTTAATTTAATATTTATGGTTAGTATCCAATTTATTACTATTTTATATAAATCGTTTTCGTTGTATTATTGTCAGTCTGTGATCAGTTAACTCGTGTTTTATTAACAAAGGAATTACCTCTATAATTTGAGGTAATTGGACGGCACGGTTGGCGCAGTGGCTGAGCGATTGGACTGCTGCGCTGCGTGTCGCGGGTTCGATCCCCGCACGGAACAAATATTTGTATGGCCTACATTTAGTTGTTCCGGCCCTGGGTATTTGTGTATGTGAGTTTCAATGTTTGTAAACGCACCCACGATACAGGAGAAATTCCTAGTGTGGAGCAACGTTTTTTAAAAAATAAATAAAAAATAAAATGATGATGTGATACGATCCTGTGTGGCCTACCTAGGTACAAATTATGGTATCGTATTGCAAATACATAAATTGCTCATTAAATAGATGTTCATCAGGATTTTCTGGCGAATGTTATTTTCAGAATGTTTTTGTATGTTTATTTTAATGTTAAACGGGCTGCAAGTGCGTTACAACCCTCCCTTAGACATGGTGGCAATTATCTACAGTAAAAAAGGTAGAGCATGGAGGTCTCCAATAAAAAAAAAATAAAAAAGATGAATTTATTGATAAATAGGGGACCGATGACTTAACTAACGTACCCTAGGTCAGGTGTCGGGAATCCCCAGGATGCACGCAACGCAAATCGTCTACTACAATAATAACGTTAGATTTTTCGGCTGGAGATAATAATAACCTTCTGTAAATACCTGATTAGATACGAATAAACATTTCGTATAGTAAATTGTATTGTTGGTATACCTCGTTGGTGTAGAAGACGTAACTCGTATGCACTACTAGACTCTGCTTCTGGGTTCGATATGTAAGTCGGGCATAATGTCATTGCGTTGTCAGAAATTTTCTCTGTAGCAGCCTGATATCCTTTGATGATGCTAGACTCGTTCCTTATAGTAAGGGACCTAAGAGGGAACAAGGGCTTCGATTGTCCATACAAAATTAAATGTATTCCTCTATTTTCTTTTTTAATAATGCCTCTAGCTAGAGCAATTTTTGTTGTTGTTGTGAAATTAAGATATTGTCGCGTCACGTTCTCGTCCATGTAATATTTTTTTCGTCAGCTAATATGTAACGAAAATATGACAGTCCCAAAATTGAACAATATAGTCGGGGTGGGTCAGTTCTTAAAATAAAGTCTTGTTCACGGCTTAAACTTTAATTAAAACTCAGGAATAAACACATTACAAGTTAAAACTCTGCCATCTCAAAAGTCTCTCTCTTACTGACTAAAGTTACATACTCTTTGTTACTGACTACCAACATAACATTTAATTGATTTAATAGTAGTTTATAAATGCGACTGTCCTCTATTGGCCCTCTTACGGCCAGGGAAATGGGTGCGTTCAGAAACGTCTTCCGCTATAACAAACAATTTTTAAGACCATGATTGCGGGACTACCAGACAAATTCAAAAACTTTTTTTTTAACCAAAATGAAAATGATAGGACCCTAGACATACCTACCGTTTCTTTAAAAATATTTGAATCAGCTCAGTTTTCGAGGAGAAGCAATAGTTTCTCCAAAATTGTGGAATCGAAATCTTCAAAAGACTTCTTCCGCTGTGGATGGAGCGGATAGAAGTGTCAGACTTGTACGGACTAAAACATACTCATGTTCCTTTTTAGTCCTTTAGGTTTCGGGGCCGCAGTATCTCTTCCGAATAGTCCCGCAGCCCCAGCAGGCGTTGGCCCCTGAAGAAGGGGTCTTCAGGGGCCAACGCCTGCTGGGGCCATTTGCTGATATCTCTTTGAGGCACGCGTGGAACACAAACGCACATTCGGTCGGCACGGCCTGTCGTCATAAGACGGATGGTCGGCAAGCTAGCCCATTACTCACCCACCTTCCACAGGTCCTCGACTCTTAACCTTGCGAGGGTTTTTTCTTCCAGCTTATAATACTTCTTGTCTTATTTCAGGTCACAGGCGTATTGGTGATCGCCGGCGGAGTTTTTGCGATCTACCAATTGAGATCATTTTCAGAACTATTACCTCAATTACCAGCTGAAGCAGTCGAAGCAGCAGAAGACTTCGCAGCAGAACTGAACTTCGTCCCTTACATTATCATTGCATTGGGTTCTGTTATCTTCTTGATTTCGTTCTGCGGATGCTGTGGAACGATTACTGAAACAAAATGTCTGCTTATAACTGTAAGTTTTGCGTTTGCTATGGATTTAGTAGTTCCGAAAGTTGTAATTGCGCCGGTGACTGAAAAGTTGTTGGTAATCGGTTGTTGTGGTACCGACGGTCATTGTGATGCGGAGGAATGCGGAAAATGTGAATGTGAATAAGAGTAGAGATAGACCAAAGACACGAAGGGGTGTGTCACGAGATGACGAGTAATAGGACATGAAGAAGGTAAGACATGCTGTGCCGACCCCAATAATGTTCTCACTGCAGGGACTCAGGCCTCCTCTCGAAGAGAGGGATGGGCTATAATCCACCACGCGGGCCCAGTGTGGTTTGATAAATGTCACACGTCTTCCGGTACCACTGGGCCACCTGCTCCAGTAGAGCACTGACTTATACATGATACTAAATTGTATTTTATATTTTCAGTATGCCTCATTTGTGGGTCTTCTAACAGCCGCAAAAATAGTAATAACCATATTACTGTTTGTGAAGCTAGCTTTCCTCACAGAAACAGCTGAAAACGCTGTAAACAATATGTTTGCGTCTGAAGATCCTTATCAGAACGCGACCTTCCACGTTATTGAAATGCAAGTAAGTATCTCTATCCCTTTCTCACACTTAGCAACTTCATTTGTAAGACTTAGAGCGACAGTCATTTCACAGCTATTTTACCGATCTTGCATCACTGTCAATATTATACATGATGATGTGATGATGATCATCATTTTACGTCGCAATAAGGGTGATGTCAGAGTCAAAGTAATTCGGTATGTAAAGTAAAAATTAACCTACGCTGATTCCAAAACCATTTGGAGATTTTGAGTTCTTATGTCTTATTTTTCTACTTTTAGCTCTCTATATCACAAGATTGTGTTTATTTTCACAATAATACTTGTAACGATTTGACTTTCATTTGACCTCTAAATGACGTCATAAAGTTTCCTGAATAGACTACTTCCTGTGCTTTTCAAGAAAAAAATAAAAAAAACTGTTGTTGTCAGTCCGTCATTGTCAGTGTCAATACTAGATGCTAGATATGGACGGATCGCGCGCTGCCATAATTTCTCTTTCTCTACGTTTATTCTTTGTACACGACAGACCTTGCTTTCCCGTTGGACTTTGATACTTACTGCACCATTGATCGACCATTGCACGCTTTACGGAACTGCCTGCCTATTGTTTGGATTTGTTAAATATGGATCAATTTGTACGCAGCGACTCCAATAACTTGCCCAAATTGGATAATGTTATGATCCTGGAGTTCATGAAAAATGATAATAAATATAACATCGCTGAAATCCGAGGAACTAAAGCTCTAATGTAAGTAACAATGTAACTACTGCTGTACCTACCTATATTTATAAATACCTTGCACCCATTTACATTAGTAATTTTACTGCTTAACTAATATATTTTTGGTAATCCAGGTCGTCTCGCGCTTCCTATGTGGACTCTGCTGTTGGCTATGTTGAAGTCAAAAGAGACCAAGTCAAGTGCATCGTGAGGGCCAAAGTAGTTCCAGAACACCGAGTGTCAAATAAGCAGTACATGGTAACTGTAACTCTCAACGAAAAGGATGAATAGTCATATTGCAAGCAACTTGTGATGGCTGTGCTGCTTCTGCCGGTGGATGCAAACATACACTGGTGTTTTTATTTTGGTTGGAAAAAAGGAGCAGTGAACCATCATCAATACAATAGGGACCTGATTGATAAAGCGTTGATATTTTGGAAAATGTTTATATACAAAAAGATTAAATCATGACTGACAGGACTATTCATGACAGAACGAGAACCTCGTAAAAGCTGAGAAGGAGAAGCAAATAAAATGTCTGGACTTAGCACACGAGGTTGTCGATATGTGGTATGTGAACTCGGCTAGCTTTGTGCCGATAGTCGTAACGGCCAATGAGAAAAGAAATGTTAAAAAATGTAATCTATTATGTAAGTGAAACAAATAAAGAGAATATAATAAAAGGTGTAAAATAAGGTATTGTAATTTGTACAGGTCTATTAACTGCTCGTTTCTTGTAAATTCAACAGTATTTAGTGCTTGGCCAGACTGCAAACTTCAAACGGTCCACTGCGGACAGGCAAATCGCGCGCGTTCCCGCACCCGCGCCGCTCCCCGCACCGCGCTGCCAGTCTGGCCAAGCACTTACTGTTTAGTGCTTATTACAAATAAAACGATAATGTTATTTAATCAGTCTTTATTATTTCACTTTGTAAATTATTAAACCACATGCAATTAACACTACAGCATCTAGGTATCCAACATGTTTGTGGCTGACTACTGAATGAGTAGGTACAGGTCTTCCTTTCATTAATTTGTATTATTGGTAGTTTTCTAGATCTTCTTCCAACTGCAAAAAGATTGAATGTTAAACATGGCTTGAGGTAAATTGAAAGCTGAAATTGTTCTAATATAAAAGTAGTTCACGAGATTTAATTTTCATTTCGAGAGCCCTGACCACCCGACATGGTTCTCTGAATTTTTTGGTAGGATTCTATTACCTACTTTTCGCCTTCGTTTTTACATAGGTACTTTTTTTTGTAATATTTACGTTCAAATGATCTTCGCAACAAAAAAGACGACGCCCAGGCTTGTATTCCATATTTACCTCCTCGCAAAACTTCTTTTTTAGCGTTTCTTTCACATTTACAAACAATTTGTGTCGGCTATTTGTTGTAGTGTTTCTACATGATGGTACGAAGCGTTTAGCAGTAGTTATCGATGACCGATTCATTGCACGAATGCACGGATACGCAGCACGGCTAATTATTGGAAATTAAAGCTAAAAATCGTAGGAAATCACAGCCACGATCACAGCATTAACATTTCACAACAAAATAAAAAATCGTAGGTAAGGTATCTGTCAAGTGTTAACTGTTGGCAATGTCAAGTTTGAAGTTCTAAGTGTTTTTTGTATGTACCTACTGAAAACGTGGCAAAGACATAAAGCTATTCAGGATACGAAATGACGTCATCACGAATATTACTTTAAAAAATCATAAAAAAATAACTGTTAATGGGAAAACAAAATGCTTAAAATTAGTTGCTTAAAATTAACTGTTTTACGAAATAAAAATAAAAAAAAAATACCTAAAAAATACTTTACATACCGAATTGTCAACATCGCTGTCAGAATAAGTAAACAGAAGCGGCAAAGGTACCCCACAACACTTTGATTCGATTCAGACATATTATTCACAAACACTTCGATTCGATATCGATTCGGAAAGTCAGACGTCTATTTCGCTCACTTTCGTTAAGCCAATAAAAGTATCGAAACCGAATGGAATATGTCGTATGTCTACAAACGACATGTTCGATTCAGTTTCGATTCGATTGTTTGTGCTATGTTGATGACTGTAAGGCTGTAATTTTGCGGGCAGCGGGGCGGCGGCGGCGGCGGCGCGGGCGCGGCAGGATCTTATGCGTACAATCAAATGGACCGGGTTCTCGGAATACAGCGGCGCGGGAGCGGGCAACGAGCGGTGCACTCCATACAAGTCGCGCCGCCACGCGCCGCCGCCGCCGCCCCGCTGCCCGCAAAATTCGAGGCTGAGGCCTTAGGTCTACCCAAACAGTCTTCGTAAATAGAGTAGAGTGGCTGGTGGTGGGAATTGGGATGAGTAGTGCCGAGAATCGAGTTAAGTTGGAGCGCGATTGAAGAGGCTTACGTCTAGCAGTGGACTGCTGTAGACTGATTGTGAAGGGTTCTGTAACTGACAAGACTGTCAAATAATAATTATTATTTTTCCTATTATTAAAAAGTTGCTTCTAGATTGTAGCTATTAGAGGTAAAAAAACTGTGGAAAGACTTTTAAAACATTATCCTATCCCTCTTATCGCCGTCGAATAAAAATGATCAATCATTCGACCATGTCATTGTCCCCTTATCATTAAAGATTCGATAGGATAAAATATTATAATGGGTTTCCGATCAAGACAAGATTAGTATACTTTAAACTGTTTCCGCTTGGTCACGCAATCAGAACGCGACCTTCCAAGTTCTTGAAATGCAAGTACCTAGGTATCAATCTATTCATTTAGGTAGGTAAATTAAAAAAATCCTGACTGACTAACTCATCAACGTCCAGCCACCCCCCCTTGGACCTTCAGAGCTGAAATTTGCCACAGAGGGTCCCTTGATGTAGACAAGGAATAAGGAAGGGTTTTCCGAAATTTTGTATGAAAATGGTGATTTTCTTGCAAGCTAGTGTAGAAAAAGATAGTTTCGTATCTCTATCCCTTTCTGACATTTAGCTTCTTCATTTGCTAGAGCGAGAGTCACTTCACAGTTAATAAACTTCTGATTTTTCATTACTCTCAAAATCACAGTTATTTTCATTTCCATATGCAAAACGGACGTAAATGTGGAGAATGTTGTCTTTATAGCTTGGTCCGAAATAATGAGATAAAGT
This sequence comes from Diarsia mendica, assembly GCA_949316265.1. NCBI lineage: Eukaryota > Metazoa > Arthropoda > Insecta > Lepidoptera > Noctuidae > Diarsia > Diarsia mendica. Next base: position 1,062,626 of record OX438910.1, read on the forward strand.
TATGTAGCACATAAATACGGAACTGCCCCGTTGGTTTCGTGGTCGCAAGCGCGACTGGTGATCGTGAGGTCCTAACTGGGTTGCCGGGTTGGGCAAAAAGTGCTGTTGGGTTTTTTCTTCGTCCTTGACTTAGGTATGGTTCTTGCCTGTATAAAACGAATGCTATGTTTATATAATAAATTAATTTTCTTTTTCTTTCTACAGCTGAAATGCTGCGGGACAACAGGACCAGAGGCCTATGTCAACGAATACAACCTCACATCACCAACTTGTTGCGCAGAGGCTTCAAACGTGACATTACCCATCGGGGACCTACCGATAGAAAACCTTCCAATAGACCAAATACCAGTAAATCTAACTAAGGAGAGTCAGCAACGAGAGAATCTACCAAGTCTACCTGCTAATCTTCCAGGAAATATAAGTATCGGAGATATTGATTTAGGGGGACTGGATCTGGGAAATCTAACGTTGTGTACGAGAGAGGATTCGTATCAAACTGGTTGTACGACACTGATTGCAAATGCTGTTAATACAATTGGGAGAGCTTTTGGAATTGTATTAGTCATCGTTATCGTTTTTGAGGTAAATATTATTAAAAAAGTAATGTTGTTGGGAAATTAATCGCTAAGCTATAATTGAAACCCTTCTCGTGTTACAATAGTTTCATTACAACTGTTTGACTGCCTAGTAGTTCTAGTAGTCGCAAGCGTAACTGCTGTGTTTAGGGTCCTCTGAAGTTTTATTAAGTTTTTCCATAACGAATTTCTCCGTAGCAGCCACGTTGATCACAATCAACTTGGCTATTGACTCACTAATAGGTACACCTCTGCCTAATCCTTAGAGGATTACAGGCGTGATGTCATGTTATGTGATGTAATATTATTATTATTATTAAAAATTATGTCTTTTTTTTGTTTTCAGTTGTTCGTCATGATCTTCACAATTTATCTAATTAAAACGATGAAATCCAGACTCCCCAAAAGATATGTTGAACAACCTAGGTATTATTATTAGTAAAATAAATAAAAAATTAAATGACAATAAAGTATTTTATGAAACATAAATATGTACATAAGTGATAATAAACAATTATTTTTAAGTATATTTTTTCTGTGTTTTACTCCAAAGACATTCAAATATTACTACTTAGCTAGTTTTACTCTTAGGGCCTTATCACACTAGTGGTTTGGAAGCGGATGCGGGGTGGAGCGGACGCGCAGTGAATGCGTCGCGAACACGCTGCGGCTGCGCAGCGAAGACGTCGCGGACGCGTGGCGTATTCGTTACGTTTTCGTCGCATGTGTGTAGCAAATTATCGCCGTAATACGATAGGTACATTACACACTACACTATACATAATTATATACACTGACCGCGGCGATCCCGTTGCGCGTCCGCAACGAATTCGCTGCGCATGCGCGGTGTGTTCGTTGTGTGTCCGTAACGAATTCGTTGCGCGCCCGCTCCGCTTTGAAGAGGAAGACGTACGCAATCCGCTAGTATGATAAGGCCCTTATTTAACCCTTTGTAATGTCAGTTAGTCCATGTAAAATACTGATTCAGCTAGCAGCTGCATCCGCTTAGACTGGAAGCCGACCCTAACATGGTTGTTAACAGATGATGATAATGTAGAGTCAAGGGAAACTGGGAATTTCAAAATTGAGCATCAAGCAGATTTGTCCATGTGAAGTACACAACTTCAAGTTGCTACTTACAATCTGTCAAACTTTTATAGATTTTCAACTTTATCGCGAAAGCAGGACAGTTTCGGGTAGTTTGCAGTGCTTACGTCTGACTCTGTACATACCTTTAAGTAAACTATCAGTCTAATTGAACCCTATGAGACGATAATCCATACAAACGCACCAAAAAATGGTCATGCTTATCTAGTCCGGACTTCTCGCTCGTTATCTTGAACAAAACTGTAATGGATGTGGCCGAATGTGCAACTAAACTTTCTTCCTGGGTCCCTTATTCACAAACACTTCAAATTCGATTACAATTCAGAAAGTCGTATGTATATCTCCATCACTTTCGTATATTGATAAAAAGATAGACAGAAGGATTTGTGAATACGGGTGCTGCACGGTACTGCGCTGGTCGAAGCTTCTGTCAGCGGCCAAAAGTCTCGGTCGCGGCAGCATACGTAGTATCTCTAAGTAGTCTGTGGCGGCAGCTTAGTGTGTATCGTCTCTTCTAAAATTGAACATTTTATCCGTCAACCCTTCAGGGATTACAGGCGTGATGTTATGTTAGATAGATGTTACCTACAATTTTCGGACAATCACCCGACTTGAAACCTATATTTTTTTTAAGCAACTGCCTAACTTCTATCGCGGGCCTTGAGCGTGGAGAGCGAATCCAGAAATTCCGTAACGAAAATTTTCAACCAGGTTGCTATGGTTACGGAAAATAACAAGGTTGTCAACTGAGGTTGTCAAATTAAATAATTAATTATTTGCATAAGTTGATAAAAAATGCTATGCAATAGCTTTACCGCGGCAGTCTTCGAGTGCCACATTTAGTTTTTCTAAATGAACGTTGCATCTCTTTATAAATTTCTTCTGTATTCAAGTTCACAACTTCTATCGCGGGCCTTGAGCGTGGAGAGCGAATCCAGAAATTCCGTAACGAAAATTTTCAACCAGGTTGCTATGGTTAGGTACGGAAAATAACACGGTTGTCAACTGAGGTTGTCAAATTAAATAATTAATTATTTGCATAAGTTGATAAAAAAATGCTATGCAATTATTGCTTTACCGCGGCAGTCTTCAAGTGCCACATTTAGTTTTTCTAAATGGACGTTGCATCTCTTTATAAATTTCTGCTGTATTCAAGTTCACAAAAAAACCCGACTACGACAATAAAAACGACGCAGAAAAAGTATGAAACAAGATTTTCATGATAGAACAAAAAGAAAAGCCGTAGTCACACGTTATAGGTATCAACCAAAACACTTTAATACCGTGTGACTACGGTTTTTCTTTTTGTTCTATCCTGAAAATCTTGTTTCATACTTTTTCAGCGTCGTTTTTATTGTCGTAGTCGGGTTTTAGATTTTTACTTTTTTTATAATAAATTTTGGTGTTGCTAGAAAGGAGGTGACTGCTGAGATGACGAGAAATATGGAAGTATGGAAGAAGAAGACATGTTGCGCCGACCCCAAATGAATTGGGATATGGGCAGGAGAATGATGATGAATTTTGGTGTTAAATATTTTTTTTTACTCTTGACTTTTTGTCCGCTAGAGGGCTTGATTTTAAATTTGAGGATATTTTGGAAATGTACAAGTGAGGCCCTTTCAAATGATACCAAACACGGCGTATTTATCCCCATTTTTATTTTTTAAGCCTTACTTTGTGTCCGATAGAGGGCGCCAAATCGCTTTTTTGTAACACGTCACGTAGCCTATGCTCAGCGGATAATTAAGACGGTTCTAACGATACCTCATATGTCGAGTTCCGATAAGTAGATTAGAAGCTGTGAGGGAACAGATGAAGATACACACATACATACATACATAGCCAGTCAAAATCATAACCCTCCTTTGGCTTTGCCGTAGTCGGGTAAAAAGTACTTACCTAGTAATAAAAGGATAGGGACCACCATTCGAACTTTTTCATTAGGGGGACCTCAGACGAGTAATAATACTTTAGTTTAACTCTCTGAGCTGTGAGCTCAGTGATTTCTAAACGAGTGGCTTACGCTTGCCTGGCCGTGTCATAGACAAGATAAACGCTACATATTATTGTCAACATGTCGGACAAGTTAGTATTTTTAGCAAATATTTTATTAATTTTTGTGTTTAAATTCATCATTTCACGTATAAAACTTTGTTTTATTATAAATAACATACAATCTACCTGTTTTCTTTGCAAGATAGGCTGTAAACCGGTGTATCTTTGTCGTGTATTTTGCGTCGCTAATTCTTGACATGTGTTCCACTTCTATCGTGATCGATAAAATATCTATTTTGGTTACAGTGAAGACTTGTTAGGTGACGATTTAGGAGACCAGAGCCTTGCGGACTATAACCTTGGTAATGAAGAGGAGGAACAGCTCTTGGCTGACGACTATGAGAATGCTGCTCCTCAAAACGTTCCGACTTCCATTGGCTCTAGTTACCGTGAGAGAGAGTCCCATGATTTGGGACCACCAGACTACCCCAGTCATGTTGTGGAGTATAATCAGGTTTGTAGTTGTGCTGATGAAATACTGACTGAATACTTGGTCAGTGGGTCGTCTTATGGGCGGATTTCTTTACTGTAGTTACTATAACATTAAATCTTTATTATATTACATTATTATGGTGTAACTTCTCGATGAGCTGTATGTTTGTGAAAGATACTTGTCTATTCTTAAGTTAGTACCTTTTTAAGAGACTAGCCTTAGTCCATCAATCTTTTCCTTACAAGAAACTGAAGAAAATGTAACTCAGCTTTTCATAGATATTTTGATAATAATCTTGGAATCCACAGACTATGAATCAGAAAATTGTTGTGCCAAGATATTGTCATTCAAAGTTGTTTCTGAGAAACAACCTTCCTTTAGTTTATTTGAGTCAGTGTAGTCTAAAAAATTCACATTTTGTTATGTGTTTAGCAATTTGCCAGCCAGTCGTCAAGCTATAATTATGTGGAAAAAATTATGATTGACAACCGTAAGGAATATGCCTTTTCAGAATTATAATCATCAATACAACCCTCTGAATGCATTTAATCCCAGCGATTACTTTCTTCTGTTACGAAATACCTTAATGCATCTTCTGTAACTCGCTTTATTATGTATCTTTCTTCAGTTTCATTTTACCTTTCCTATTTTTTTCAGCCACCAATGGTGTACCAGGCTATGGCTGAAGCCGAATGTGTGGTGCCCAATATATCCGTAGAAGTTCCCATTGCACCAATACCAGAACTCCCTACGTATGCACCGTATGAACCACCCGTGTATGAGGAGCATGCGGTTCCACCTGCTATAGTAAGTTTTGTTAACTTAAACTAAAATAGCTCTTAACTTACTTATGAATAAGGTGTAGAGTAGTGTTGCACTGTTGACTCTTAGGGAGTGGGACTGAAATAGGGTAAATGACCAAAAAAATCTAATTAGTTCCATAAAATTTTTCATGTACTTAAACAAAAAATTAAGAAGCTACAGTGCTTTGAAATGTCGTGTGGCGTCATAGTTTGGTACGTTTTTTACCAGAAAGTGACGTCAAAACCCCCCACTCATGATCTTTGACACATTTTATCTTCGTCAATTTTTATTAATTTGATGAAACAAAAAACATGTAAGTATCCAATATTTTTCGATAATTTAAGTGAGGGACTAAACAGAATCATATTTTTTTTAGTCAGTCAACTACCCTATTACTTTAGGTATTACCAAGTCAGTGATGGTTTACCACGTTTCACCCTTAAACCCTTCTTCTTACTTTATCGTGTGGTTAATGCCTAACACAATTTTAGGAACAATAAAAAATATTGCCATGTTCAATAGGGGATCGGACAGGGTCAAAATAATATGATTATGTTTAGTCCGTAAGTTAGATTATCGAAAAATATTGAATACGTGTTTTTTGTTTTATCAAATCAATAAAAAATGACGAAGATAAAACGCGTCAAAGATCTTGGAGTGGGGCTTGAAACGTCACTTGTGTCGTCAAAATGTACTATCATATGACGTCACACGACTTTTCGAAGCACTGTATCGTCTTCATTTTAAGTTTACGTGAAAAAAGAAAAAATACGTGTCCAATAATTTTTGGAAATCTATCTGACGGACTAATTAGTTTTTTTTTGTCCGATCCCCTATTGAAGAATTTTTTTTATTTTATTAGAAATGAGTTTGCTCTTGACCTCAATCTTGCCTTAAGGGCAGAGATGAGGTCGACGATGGAACGAGCTTACCCAGAAGAAGCCTATTTACTTGTGACTTAAATAGATTGGGGTTATATATTTAGGTATCATGCTTGACCAGAGATTATCCTGGTACCCTCACCTGGAGCAGGTCACCAATAGGATTCGCAAACTGAGCTGGATTTTTAAGACGCTGAGATATGTTGTTCCAAAAAATGCTACTGATACCGGAGACCCATTTAGAAATCTTTTTAAAGATATTTATATCGCTTTGGTGCAGTCTGTTTTGGTGTACTGCATCCCAATTTGGGGAGGAGCAGCTAAATCCAAATTTATTGCTGTGGAGCGAGTGCAACGAGCCCTAATAAAAATTATGTTCTTTAAAAGAATCAGATTTCCCACCGAGAGACTTTATCAGATAAGTGATTTGCTTTCGGTGAGAAAACTCTACATAATTCAAACTTTTTTGAAAAAACACAAAGGGCTGTCTTATGATACCGCTATCTTATCAAAAAGGAGGAAAGACATTATAGCACCGATTCCACAAACAAAAACCAGGTTTTGTAGCAGGCAATACGAGAAACGGTCATCTCAAGTCTATAATAAAATTAATAAAGAAATATATGTTTACACCAAACCATTCTTTGAATGTAAAAAACTTATAATACAATGGATAAAACCACTATCATATGAGGACACTGAGGCTCTCCTGCAGCACACATCATAACTCACTCATCCACGCACACACTTACTCACATGCACATTTTTACAATTACACACATACATCTCACACACTCACACACACACACATCCTACACAAACATACATCCCACAACACATTGCATATTTTCATCTCACAATATTACATACACAAAACGCACACTAAGTTATTTTTATTTTTAATCTACTTTCCTAAAATTGTAATAAATTATAATTATAAATAGTAAACGCTGGCATTTCTTGTGTACATTACGTAAATTTAAGTTACGGAAGAGGGAAGTGTCCTAGTACAGGCATTTACTTGCTTAAAAGGACACTTCTATCACTAGTATGTAGTACAAACTTTGTAAAGAAAATAAACTATTTGTATTTGTATTTGTATTGTATGAACTCGGGAAAACCGACGCAGGCAGGAAGTACATAAATAATAACATTAAAAATGATGCTTAACCTAGTGTCAGAATTTTGTGCCACCCATGGGCCGAGTCCACTGACTTGGCTTTACATACCATCGAGAAATATCTCTCTGGAATACTGGTTTCCTCAGTGATTTCCATTACTGAAGCAAGTGAAAATTATACAATATACACAACCGTCCAAAAAACCTGAGGTCCGTGCCTTGGGTTTGCGTGAGAGACCCATGACTTGGCAGTCTAGCAGTGACACCACAAGACTCTTACTGCGATGCACCACTATATGGTGACAAGTCATATTAATGAGCATGCAAAATTAGCGCTTTGTGAACTTTATAAGTCATATTAATTTATATTATTCTCTGCAAAGATGTTCAACAACAAATACACTGTGTAACATTGAATAATAACTCCATTTGTTTTACAGCCGGCATCCCCTATAGAATCCCCGCAGATTGTTCCAAATGATATGAATGCACCACTACAAAGTAAGTTTTTATTTAACCTTCTTTTCCTAAATATCTAAATGCTACATAATTATGTAGTCTGTATCGCAAAGCCTCATCGCCGCATACCACTATCACCTTTTGTTTTATTTGGACTGTGGGATATCATCAAATGACTCCTGCTCTGGGCAGAACGGTATGGAATGTCAGACTTCTACTGACAAACGTAGCCCTTTGTTTCGATGCCGCGGTATCTCTTTCGAATAACCACTATCCCTCGCAACTCGATTTTGTTCCCGATATAGGTACCAAATTTCATGTAACTGCTTGCAAACCTTTTTCGATACTTTAACGGTTTTTACGCAGTTTAAAATAAATATAAGTTAAGTAAAAGGCAAGTTAAAGTTGAGTTTAAGGTTCTCAGCATTACAAAGAAGAAGTTTGCTTACTGAAAACCCTCCCGGCTGTGTGTAATATCTATGTAATTCTAGTACTAATAAAGTTATTTGCCAACAGATGGTGAACTAGAGGGTCCTCGCGAGCGCTTCGTGTCTGAGCGACCCCCTGGAGCGCAGAGGTTGCCTCAAGTCAGAGATATTCCTGACAGTTTGGGTAAATATAACTTTAAAGTATTTATTTGAATGTCTTGTTTCTTGATCTAAATATAATATTCTGAGTTCTGAATTCACGCAATACCAGCTCAGCAATTTGCAGTGATAGCGTAAAAAACAATTACTGGGTAGTCATACATTTTGGCCGTGTAGGTATTATTGCACTTTTGTAGGTGACAGTTGGTTTTTCGTATCCTGACCGATGAAAAGTGACCAAATTAGGGGGATTTAAAATGTTGGCTGGTGTACGGGTAAGGTACATTTAAATGATAGACATCGAAAAGTGTATTGATAGAACACCCAAAAACTAATAAATGATCGACTCGCGGCGAATGAGTCTTTTTTGATAATTATTATCCCGAAGGTGTTATGCGACTACTGATCGTTTACGTAAAATTGTATATTTTATTATTCATTCGCTGCGCGTCGATGTCAGCATAAAATTGATACAACTGATATTGTACGAAATTTAAGCCAAAACGTTAATAGGGATGTTTACTGACTAAAAAAAATATGATTCTAATTAGTCCGTCTGTTAGATTATCAAAAAATATTGGATACGTATTTTTTGTTATATCAAATCAATAAAAATTGACGAAGATAAAACGCGTCAAAGATTTGAGTGGGAGGTTGTGACGTCACTGCTCGCTAAGAAATGTCATAATGTCTTAGAATATGACGTCACACGAGTTCTCAAAGCACTCTATCGTCTTCATTGTTGGTTTACGTGAAAAAAAAAAAATATGTGTCCAATATTTTTTGGAAATCTATCTGACGGACTTATTAGTTATTTTTTGTCCGATCCCCTATTACAATGATGTTTTCGTGTCCACAGACAAGGTAGTGATACCACGCGGCGGGTTCGGTCGCGGCCGTACATCGTGGCGCAACCCGCAGTTCGTGCAGAGGTTCGCGCACCAGTCGCATCCCTACCGACGGAACAATATGCATCGGGTATGTTGCCTTGCATTTTGATTCTTAGAAAATAACATATAAGGCTTTGTTATCCCTGAAGAGTTAGACAGGTATCTTACAAGTACAGGAAGCAGCAATAAAAGGTGTAAAAGTACCCTTAACGAAACAGAAAGCCTTGTTCTCCCCGTCACTGTGATTAGTTTTTTGTTCTAGACCATACCTGGGAACCCCTTAGTTACGGAGATATTGGGGGTCTAAGTTACAAATTTTTCACAGCTGTATTTTTTTAACTAAATTTTCCGGGTTATATATAATTTTACTTAAATTACCTCGAGGAGCCGTTTGTTATTCAAATCATCCGCTAGCACAGTGTTTTAAGACTGCTGCATTGAGTTTTACCGTAGAATGTGATTTTTCAAACAAAAAAAAATGCGTAGGAGTACTTAGTTTGATGTACAGAATGTTTGGTTTAGGACTTCGTAACGGGCTCTTTTACACTCTGTATGTACACACTTAGCAACGTTTTGAAGCAATTTTCGCCTACTTGTATCGATTTCTTTATCATGTTAAGTAACTACAAAATGCAGACTACTTGCTACTGAGTAATTCCTGATAAAAAATTAAAATAACAGGATATTTATATTTTAGAGAGAATTGTAGTTAAACAATTTAAACTTTGCCATGTATGACATTGAGTTAAATTTTGATAATAATTTACGTAAGTGTTTACAGGGCAATTTCAACCAACAACAGCGTCCATCATTCCCCCCTCCACAACTACGGCCGAGTCCACCTCAAAACCGGCCCGAGTTCCCACCAGACATGCGACCAGAAATGCGACCAGACATGCGACCAGACATGCGACCAGATATGCGACCCGAAATGCGACTAGAACTCCCCAACCACCCCCAAATGGGTGGGTCGATATCCCCCGAGCGCCCCATGCTACAGCAAGACATGCAAATGTTCCGCCCCCCCATGGAACGTCCCCCCTTCCACCCCCCGCGGTTCCAATACCGACCGCACATGGACGAGCGTCCCCAATTCGGACAAATAAGGCAGAATTTCGAGCCTAGGCCTGTGTTCTTCAGGCCTAATTTCCCGCCTAGGCAGTTTGCTCCTCCTATGAGGGAGATAGTGCCTAACTCTAGTCATATGCCTCAAGTAACGATTAGGCAAGCCCTGCCTATGGCGGGACCTAGTGCGGAGGATGGAGCCAAGGAAGGGTTGAGGGAACCTGAAGTGAGAATGTTACCGGTGCCGCTACCAGCGAATCTGCCCCCTGGAGGATTGGCTGGGAAGAAAGTGTTGATCAATCCACATTTCAAAGGGAATTTCCAGCCCCCTGTTGAAGGTAACTATTGATTTTTATGGTGTTGTGGAGTTTTTAGATTATCTCCTTTATTTTGTGTTTCGCTGACGAAACATTCAAATAAGACAATATGACTTTTTTCTTAGTGAGAAAGAATCACTAAGAAAAAAGGAGGAAACAGGGATTTAAGCTACGCTAAGCTATGCTAAGCTACAGTCAGTCATAGCTTGTGAAAGTTCTCGAGTTGCCCATTCTAAAGCGTAACATATCTATGGAGAATATAATTATTGTTACTGAATAAAAATTGTTCTGAGTAAATTTTTGACTGCATTGAACACAAGTTCAATAGGGTTATCAGCTTACATTTTACATAAATTCCTATAAAATCTACATTATGTAAAACTGTCTAAAAAAAGTGTTTTCAGTCCAAAAATGTATTTTTAATAATTTGTGACGTGTGTGTAAATAGGGTTGCCAGCCTACATACCGACGCGAATACAAAAGTCGCCGCCGGTCAGTCCGACCATAGAGAACAAATTCGGTAATTCTAATTTATTTGTTGTGTATTGCATGGTTTTGTAGCACCTTATTTAGTTGTGGTAGTTGTAAATGTATGAGAGTATAGAGCACAGATATAGAAAAACTTAGAAAACGCAAGAGCACTTCGCATGCCTTTAAGTCCTCATCTGCGTAGACTTTTCCCAACTATATTGGGGTCGGCTTCCAGTCTAACCGGATGCAGCTGAATACCAGTATTTTATATGGAGTGACTGCCTATTCGATTTCCACAACCCAGTAAATACTGTTCTTTGTTAGTAAGAGAGGTCGTGGTTGTTGGGTAATGTTGGTGTTTTTTTATAGTGTGGAGGACGCAGCGGGTACTTCAATGAATATTTTATTTACTCGTGAATCGAATCGTTGTATTTATTAGGAATATCAAATTATATTACAGAAAAATCGTATAGGGACGGCACGAACGCGTGTCGCCCAAAGACCCATCAGAAAACAAGTGAAGATTAAAAGAAAATATTTAAAATATTCACAAAACAAAGAGGTTGCGCGTTCAGGCAGCCAGTAATAATAACTGCCACTCGGGTCGATATTTAGGTTAAGCCGCACTTACCTAGGTCGGTCTGTGGATGGGTGACCGCCCGACATACCGAGTTTCCTCCGTGCCTTGGAAAGCACGTTAAGCTGTTGGTCCCGGCTGCTCAATAAAAATTCTGATATTTTAATCTTTGGCGAAAATCATTGAATACGTGTTGTAAAATATTGAGAGATCACATCATAAAGTTTTAACATTTCACGGAGAGTGGATAATTGTTTCAAAAATGGTGATTGTGAATAATACCAAATGCTTAGAAAAAATTTGGATGGAGACTAAAAAATCATCTTGTATATAGATCTTTGGCAGTCGTTACAGGTAGTCAGTGACCTGAAAGTCTGACAACCAGTCTAACCAAAGGGTATCGTATTACCCAGTTTTAACTGGTTTGCGGAGGTCAGATAGGCAGTCGCTCCATGTAAAATACTGGTACTCAACTGCATCCGGTTAGACTGGAAGCCGACCCCAATATAGTTGGGAAAAGGCTAGGCAGATGATGTTAGTAAAAAAAATAAGCAACATTATCTTTGCGAATTGAAGATAAAAACATATTTTCTATTTGACGGTTCTGTTTTATAAAAATTCAAAAACATTTTCTACTTTCTTTAGAAAAACCTTATTGTTTTACTTACTTTTGGCGCCTTTATTTAGTTCCTTTTATTTTAGCACACTATGTAGCACTTATGCACAAACTAGCTAGGGTACGAACGCACTGATAGGTCTATTGCTAGATCATAGACTTAACAAAAACCGAAGCTACAGTCACAAAGCAAAATAACTTGTGAGACTACCTACGTAGTTGCCCATTCCAAAGCGTAGACCTGTATGGAGAAGAATGGGCAAGGAAACTCCATGCCCATTGAATCATCTGCCACTAGCCCAGTGACTTGACATCCGGCTACTTGCTAGCCAAGGCACTAAGCGTGCAGTGTGGCCTGATGCCGAAATTCTCAAACGTACATTCCACATTCCTACTCGTAATAAGGCCTAAAACACACACAAGCGACGTAAGGCGAAGGCACGGGGCAGGCGCAGCGCAGGCGAGGGACAGATACGGCGCAGACGCGATTTGAATTATATCAGAAGAGGCGTGGAACAGGCAAGAAACGTTCAGATGCGATTACAGATTGGTAAATACTGAGCATACCGTATCACAAGCGACGTGCCCGACTGCAAGCGACGCGGCGCAGACAACGAAACGGCGTGTCTGCGCCGCGTCGCTTCAGTATAATTCAAAAACGTCGCCTGCATACATTTTGTATGAAATCGTTTCGAAGCGGCGCATGCCTGCGCCACGCCTGCGCTGCGTCTGCCCCGTGTCTGCGCCTTACGTCGCTTGTGTGTGTTTTAGGCCTTAGGCTATAGTTGCTGCCAGTTAATATGTCAATAGCGGTCATTGCCCCTTATTTTTTTTGAAGTTTGGGAATTCATCAAACGACTCCTGCCGCTCTGGGCAGAGTGGTAGGGAGTGTCAGACTTCTACTGACTTAAAACCACTCGTGTTTCTTTTTAGCCCCCCGAGGCCGCGGTATCTCTTTCGAACAACCCGCAGCCCGACGGGACCCGCAGTCTCTTTTCCTAATATCTCGTATTCGTACGAACTAAAACAAATGAACAATGTATCGTTTTTCATTGGAAAAATATTGAAGATCACGATAGATGACGATTCAAGACATGAACAGGCACCCGTCGGGGCTGCGGATTATCGAAAGCGATGACGTGGCTACGGCACAAGGGTGAAGAAGGAACATGGGTTGGTTTTTAGTCAGTAGAAGTCTGACACTCCCTTCCGCTCTGCCCAAGAGCAGGAGGGGGGGGGATATGTTAATTTTCTACGAACCAAAAAAAAAAATGACATGAACAGGCACATTTTTGAATTTCATAGTTAAGAACTTTAATAAATGTGGGTCAATGACTGCAACCTCCTAGCAGTGCCTTCGTAGTCTTAAGAATGTAGCTTACCGTATAATCACCGTGGTTTAGTGTCTGCTTGCGAATGCATAAATTTTAGTTACTCTGTGTATTTCCTTAGTCGTTTAAATTTTAAAGGGAAGACCCTTTAAAACGGGCGTAAGTCGAACAGAAATACAGTAAGATTCATTCCATGTTCTGAGCGCAGCAGAGAAAATAAAACCAAGATATATTTTGAAATATCAATCCCCTTTTCTATGTCGTACAAAGAAAATTATAAAACGATAAATGTAACATAACATCAAGCCTGTAATTCCCGTAAGGTTAGCCAAAGGTGTACCTATTAATACACCAAGTTATGTTTAAGTCCCATGTAATAAGGGGCGAGCTTATTGCCATCAAACAGACACAAATTCAGACTCCGTGGCTGCTACTGACAAATTCCTCATGGAGAAAACCCAAAAACAATTTGTCCAACGAGGCAGTTGATATGATATTTGTAGTTTCAATGAAAATTAAACCTTACTCAACAGTATTAAAGTCCCAAAAGAAAGAAACTAACCCTGAATGTATTGTGCAGGACCAGTGAAGGATATAGATGATGCAGCTGAACGGTTTATAGCGGAACAGAGAAGCGCCTTAGCGCGGGCTGCCGGCAGGAAGTATGCCAGAAGATCTCCACAGAGGTTAGTGTCTTTATGCTTCCTAGCTTCAACAACTAAAACCGCTCCGGTGATCACAATTTGCTATTTGATTACTGTTAAAAAATCACGTAAATGTTATGTTATTTCAAAGAACTAGCAGAAATAACACAATGTGTGAGATAAGTAATATTAAGTAATAAAATCGATCAAAAAATGGCTTGGTTTTAACTGATTTTAAATGACGCGTCAAAGACAGTGCTACAGATACGCGACGTCATACTTTATGAAGTATGACGTCATGTTGACGTGATGTTGGGGGCACTTTCTATCCTAGTCGAGCGAAATGGCCATGTGTACTACGTAACTATGGCGGTATGCCCAACAAAAACTTCTAAAGTATGTAGCTACTCCATTTTTTTTTTTGTTTCAAACGAATAATGTTAATTTTCGTATGAAATATTTCTTAAAGAAGTTTCAATTGAAGTCCCCGTTGTTGTGGTTGTTTTTCACCACATTTTTTTGATATTTTTCCAGATACATAGAAAACACAACGATAGAGATAGAGAATGAGTTGGCACACCCTCCGCGAAGGAGTAACGAAGATGATGACCTACTGAGACGGCAGGAGGAGTTCATTAATGCTAACAGAGCGGGGCTTAGGAGGAGGTTAGTTCTTAGTTCTTTCTCTGTTTTCTATATCTCTATCATCGGCACGATTCTTGAGCGCTGACGCTGCAGTGAGTTATTGGGTCCCTTTGGTGGTATGAAGTGAGACTTGGGGCGAGGAAAGTGCAGTGATTGGCCCGTAGCGCATCGCGTCATAGCCGTCACAAGGGATTTATTCTTTACTCCTGCTGCACTTACCTCACGACCAATCAATAATAAACGGGTGTGTTTTATTTGTCACTAGCTTTTGCCCGCGACTTCGTTCGCGTGGAATAGTGACTTCCGGCAGATTTTTGGTTTATCTCGCGAAAAAAAAAAATAAAAAAAAAAAAACTATCCTATGTCTTTTCTCAAGTTCCAAACTATGTCTGTACCAAATTTCATCAAAATCCGTTCAGCCGTTTAGGCGTGAAAGAGTAACAGACAGACAGACAGAGTTACTTTCGCATTTATAATATTAGTATGGATAAAGTGTACGATGCGCACAGCGATCCCCACTCTTCCGCCGAGCGCTCAAGAACCGTGCCGGTATCTGTACGCTCGTTTTGCATACGTTTTTGTGAAGGACTCCATCCATAACCATCAATAACTTTATTTCAACCTTATTTCCATGTGTTAAAGTGTATAATCCGTTTCTCATACCTCCAGGATGCGTTCACCGTCTCCAGCCCGTCGCTCTGTATCTCCACGTCGCAGTCCGGAGCGACGCACTCGACCTGACCTGCCTAGACATACTGATGAGGTAATTATGTGGCACACTTATGAGGGACTAATTGTTGCCAGCGGCTTCGCCCGCTACAACTCGATAATTATCCCACGGAAAGATAAAATCGGTATAAAAACTATCCTATGTGTTAATCCAGGTTATAAACTATACGTGTACCAAATTTTATCCAAATCCGTTCAGTAGTTTTTGCGTGAAAGAGTAACAAACATCCTCCAGTAGGATATGATGACATAATTGTGTATTATTATCGTCAAAAGTCGTGTAATGTGAAAAGTCACTTAATTTTATTCCCAAAAAATATTAACATTATCATTTACATTTGATCGATTAGATTATATTTAATTTTAATGATTATTATAAAATTATCATCTAATTGTCAACGTGTATAATATGAATCAATTAATAATTTAACATTGTCGATGTTCGGCAAAACGACATTGTTGAGCTTGGCCCAAGAACGTGGAGCTTGGCCCAAGAACGTGGAGTTTGGCTCAAGAACGTTGAGCTTGGCCCAAGAACGTTGAGCTTGGCCCAAGAACGTGGAGCTTGGCTCAAGAACGTGGAGTTTGGCCCAAGAACGTGGAGCTTGGCCCAAGAACGTGGAGTTTGGCCCAAGAACGTGGAGTTTGGCCCAAGAACGTGGAGCTTGGCTCAAGAACGTGGAGTTTGGCCCAAGAACGTGGAGCTTAACACAAGCAAAGAGGCCTATACACAGTTGCTACAGTCAAAAGGCATAATAGCTTGTAAAAGTACTGTATTTGGCCATTCGAAACCTTTAAAAAGAGCAGCAGTACACACTTTACACTCCCCACTGTGGGTCTATAGTTAGAGTTACACCATTTAATATTGTTATTACAGGACAGTGAATACAAGCGCCGACTGCGTGAACAAGAGAGTTTACGTGAGCGAGTGCTGCGAGCTAAGGAGGTCAGACGTAGGAAGAACGCTGTTGCACTACACAAGCAGTTACAGGACAAGTGAGTTATAGTTTGTTAGTTTACGTGAGCGAGTGCTGCGAGCTAAGGAGGTCAGACGTAGGAAGAACGCTGTTGCACTACACAAGCAGTTACAGGACAAGTGAGTTATAGTTTGTTAGTTTACGTGAGCGAGTGCTGCGAGCTAAGGAGGTCAGACGTAGGAAGAACGCTGTTGCACTACACAAGCAGTTACAGGACAAGTGAGTTATAGTTTGTTAGTTTACGTGAGCGAGTGCTGCGAGCTAAGGAAGTCAGACATAGGAAGAACGCTGTTGCACTACACAAGCAGTTACAGGACAAGTGAGTTATAGTTTGTTAGTTTACGTGAGCGAGTGCTGCGAGCTAAGGAAGTCAGACGTAGGAAGAACGCTGTTGCACTACACAAGCAGTTACAGGACAAGTGAGTTATAGTTTGTTAGTTTACGTGAGCGAGTGCTGCGAGCTAAGGAAGTCAGACGTAGGAAGAACGCTGTTGCACTACACAAGCAGTTACAAGACAAGTGAGTTATACTATCATTAACACTGAAGATGAGATATTTACCTTGCTATAGTACATTGTTCACCGAGAGAAGAAAGTGACCGATTACCGTCGAGGGTGTCGTTTAAAGCCCGAAGCCGTAGGCAAGGGCTTTAAAACACCCGAGATCGGGAATCGCACTTTCTCTTGAGTGATACATAGTGATTTATACTACACCTACGAAGAAAATAAAAAACTAAATTAAAATTCTAATTCAAATTCAAAATGGCGCCAATGGCGTCTGCAATTGTCACATGTTCTTTTTTCAAATTGTAATCTGAGCGGGAGAGAAAAGTGTATGAAAATCCATTCTCTCCCGCTCAGATGCGTTTTCTCCCCGCATATTTGTTCGATATGCAATGACGTACTTTCTACCGTAAATTTGATAAAGTATCAAGGTACTTTCCAAGCAGGTGTAGTATAAATGATATTGTTAGTGACCAAGTTAGTTTAAAAACTTAAATCAAGTAAGTTATAGTTTGTATGAGAAATACAAATGATGGGACACTTTAATAAAACAACATAATTCAAAAGGAATCCTTGGAATAATAGTAAAGGTGACAATGTATTCACTGTCACCTTTTCTAACACAACACGCCAAAGAAACATTATTTTCAGGTTTTTATCAAGTAATTTTTTTTATTTAGTATTTTTTTTTAAATTTATTTTCATTTTTTTTTTACTGGTCTGAAATCTCTCTGTACTAGTATCGTACACTCTTGCCTAATCCCTCCATAAAAATACGAGCATATTTTATACAAGCAACCCTCTTTCAAACCGTCACAGAGAACGCGAAGCCCACGACAAGGCACAAGTAAAGCCTGCCGCACCACCACCCGACACACAACCACCTGTCTCTACCACACTACCTGTGCAACACAATAAACCTGACACGACCAGGACTTCTCCAGACAAACTGGAGAAGGTGGACAAAGTGGAGAATGTGGAGAAATCGGAGAAGGTGGAGAAAGTGCGGGTAGATGTGAAAGTTGTGAAGGAAGTGAGGGATCGCTCGCCGGTCAAAGAGGAGAAGGTGGAAGTTAATTCTACTTGTGGTGAGTTCCTTTTTGATGTTATACAGCATTTTGTTTTTGTATAAGGCAGCTGATTGTATTTTTAACCGACTTCTAAAAAAAGAAGCAGGTTCTCAATTCGGATGTTTATATATGTTTGTTCGGGCATAACTCCGTCACTTGCTAACCGATTTGAAAAATTCTTTTTTTGTTGGAAAGGGTATACTTTCCAAATGGCCCCATAATTTTCTCATCGAAATCGGACAAGCGGTTTTTGAAAAATCAACAAAATTAAAATAAAATCTATATTTTCCACATTATGACCCATGAACATGTGAACCACTAAAAAGTGAAAAATAAAAACTTTTTATCAAAAAATAAAACCGACTTAAAAAAAAAAAATAGTGAAAAATAAAGAAGTCGGTTTAATTTTTTGATTAAAAGTGTTTATTGATGTTATACAGCGTTTTGTTTTGTATAAGGCAGCTGATTGTATTTTTTAGCATCATCTGCTGTAACGATGTAAACATTTAATTAAAAAATCATAGATTTTTAAATATCTTACGAGTTGACGCACACACTTGAAAATAGCACAAAATATGTCTTAGGATCTCTCTTATGGACCAGCCAGAAATGTAATACACATACTAGAATGTTGTATATCACTTGAAAATACTTGAAATACTACGGTGGGCAAATTCAAATTACACTCGACTGTAGGATGTTTTATAAGAGCCCATGTAGGAAGTCAGCGTCAGGTGGTACATACTGTTGTTATCTGGCATTAATATGCTGAGCTGCAGGGCTTTTGCGTATCTTTTAATGACAGTGGCTAACTTATAGTCTATCAAATAACTGTTAAATTGCGAGTTTTTAAGAAAAAAAATGTACCAAACCATAACCAATTTACAGTTAATCTATGGACACTTATGTTAGCCACTGACATAAAAAAGATACGCAATAGCCCTACTGAGGCCCTTTTGTCATTATTAGTTTTATTTGTTCTGTATATTTTTAAAAGTGTTGCTAATGCCAAAGAAACGCATATTTCTTTCTTTATATTTCGATGTTGTCTCTCCGCAGACACCCTGACCCCGCCCCACAAGCTAGGCACCCTGACCCCGCCCCTCCCGGACAGACGCACCGACAGTGACGACGACCTCGACCTCATACTGGGAGACATCGACGGGATACTCTCTGATGACGACGATTCTGGCCGATTTAAGGAGAAGGTTACTAAGAAGTAAGTAGCTGTCTAGCCTAATCTCTATTGATTTTCAGTCTAATTGGATTCAGCTTACCAGCAGTCACAAAACGTTGAAAGTATGAAAAGATATAATAATACACAAGACACAAATCTATATAAATAAAAAGAGAAGTCCTGACTGACTCATCAACGCCCAGCCCAAACCCTTGGACCTAGAGAGCTGAAATTTTGCACAGAGGTTCCCTTTATAATGTAGACAAGGAATAAGGAAGGATTTTTCGAAATTCAACCCCTAAGGGAGTTAGATAGGGGATGAAATTTTGTATGGAAAATCGTCATTTTCAGGCGGGCGTAGCCGCTGGCAATAGTTAAACAGTAAACTAACAAAATTACTCCATTCCACTCTAGACCCTCCCCGCCCAAGTCATCGAAGCCACAAGTGGACTTACGCACGAAGTTGCCTCCCAAGTCTTACAGCGAACACAAGAAACAACAGAGACAGAAGATAGTGTTCGCTGAGGAGAGGGAAGAGGCTAAGAGGATTAAAAAAGGTACGACTTTATTTGTTACTATTGGGTAATATGGTAATAGGAGCAGCGGAAAATAAAATAAATAAATTCCATTAATTTTATTTCCTTTTTATTTTATTTATAATAATTTATTTTGCTCGTGGCTCAATAATAACTGCCACTCGGGTCAATCTTTAGGTTAAGCCGCGCTTGCCTAGGTTATTCTGTGGATGGGTGACCGCCCATTACATACCGAGTTTCCTCTGTGCCTCGGAAAGCATGTTAAGGCGACATTAGCTGCCCGCGACCTTGAGCGCGCGTTTAACTCACCGCCTAAACAAATAAGGTTGAAAATGGCGATGCGTTTGATGCTCGTGACTGCCAAAATGAACGATAGTTCGCAGATTTAATTTATTTAAAAAAAAAATACGCTGTAATGTTAAAATATTTTTACATATGTCTTTAG
This sequence comes from Diarsia mendica, assembly GCA_949316265.1. Lineage (NCBI taxonomy): Eukaryota > Metazoa > Arthropoda > Insecta > Lepidoptera > Noctuidae > Diarsia > Diarsia mendica. The sequence goes on from OX438910.1 coordinate 1,082,640, forward strand.
TTGGTTAAATTTCCTTTCTGATAGTAAAAAAAAAAATAACAGTTGTCACTCAAAATATTGAGCATTTCGAGACGAAAAAGTTTTTTCGTGTGATTTTTTTGTGATTTTGTGATTTTTTTTTTCGAGGTTCTTGATTACTTTTAGAAAATATTTTTGCATAAGTCTTTTACCTATACATTTGACTATACACTGTATTTTTTTTGGAATTGTAATAAGTAGCAATACGGCTAACTCTGCGACGAAAAACAGGTCGTTTTTACGGTTCCCCCGTTAACTGCGCCTTAAGCTGTTGGTTCCGACTGCTATATATAGATCTTTGGCAGTCGTTACAGGTAGTTGTGACCTGAAAGTCAGACAACCAGTCTTACCAAAGGGTATGGTATTACCCAGTATTAACCGGGTTGTGAAGGTCAGATACGCAGTTGCTCCATGTAAAATACTGGTATTCAGCTGCATCCGGTCAGACTGGAACCCGACCCCAACATAGTTGGGAAAAGGTTAGGCAGATGACTGGGTAATACGGGTGTCCCTTGGTAAGACTGGTTGTCAGACTTTGAGTCCACTGACACCTGTAATAACTACCAAAGATTACAAATGACAGCTAGGACCAATAGCTTAACATGCTTTCCGAGGCATTGAGAAATCTCCTGTTAAGGGTAAACAAGCCAACGGCACGAACTAGTTGGTGGGCGGGGCTAAAATGCATGCTATTTCATCCGACATCACGAGCGAAAGAGACACAACCCAAACGGGCGCGCGATTGTTTCTATGTAGACCTTTGGTAGTATGGATACCATGAAAAATCCATTGAATGTATCTGTTCAGAATAAAATTATTTGAATTCTTTAATAACAGACTAATCTATGCCTGTATGGTTTCACTAGTTTTATTTTCGTACTATATACGCAACTTATTTACGCCCAAAGATGGTTAAAATTAGTGCTAAAATATGAAAGTTTCGACGCTCATAACTTCCAAACCAATTTTTTTTCCAATTCTGCTTCCATAGAGGCCTAGATAATGACAAGACCAGTTTAAACAATTTTTAATTTTGTACCTACACCATCAACCAGAGGAGTAATCACCATACTACGTTTGTATGGAAGAATGACTGGCTTGTGCAACCTTAAGGGGGGTCACCCATCCACAGATCGAATTAGGCAAGTGCGAATTAACCTGATTATTAACTCGACAGGCTGTTATTATTAAGCCCCGAGCTTCTCGATGATTAATTATAACAGTTAATCTATATGATTTTACAGAAGTCATAGGTCTTAAAAAACCCGGTACATTGTTTGAAATTAGGCTTTGTAAATCAGATTTTCTAGTAAATGTTAAAAACAAAGCAGGATAACTACGCTATAATATCAATCAGGATTAAAATGATTTGTTTTTTATTAATTACAGAGAAGTCCCCACCGCGTCGAGCAGTCGTCACTAGCTCGACAGTAGCGGAAGATACAGAACCACCCGTCGCTGTTAAAAAGATAAAGGTAACTATGGAAACGTGTATATTACCCTTTTAGACCCGCTATACTAATATTAGTAGCGGTGGCCCAGTGGTGGCGGCCTCGACTTACGAACAGTAGGTCGTGGGTTTGAACCCAGCCAGGCACATTACTTTGTGTAATTTATTTCATCACCGTTGCTCATAAAACGGTGAAGGAAAACATTGTGAGGAAATCGGCATGTCTTAGAACCAAAAAATTCGAAGACATGTGACATCTCTACCAATCCGCAATGGGCTCGCGTGGTAGATTATAGCCCATTCCCTTTCAAAGAGAGGAGGCCTGTGTCCCAGCAGTGGGAACATTAATAGGCTGTTGATGATGATACTATTATTATAATGGCTGTAATTTACAAAGCTGGCGGTAATTTACAGCGCACGTAAAAGTGCGTATGATGCGCAACCGGCGTGCGTGTATGACCAGATGTATGAATGTGGACGAGGCAAAAGGTGTGTGTAAGGATCGTAGCAGGTGGCGTTCTGTGGTTTCTGCCTATCCCCATGGGAAAAGGGCGTGAGTTTATGTATGTACAAGTGCGTCCCGAATTTTCTGCAGACGAAATAATAAGTGACAAAAAGAACACTAGGGACATCTTTGACGCAAATGAAGTACTAAAATGCATAGCCATTTATGAGTTCACCTCAAGTTAACAACATGAAAAACCAGGGGTTCTCAAATGGCCGCTTTAGCAAATCATAATAGGAAAATAATATGAATTGCCTTAAAATTCATAAAATGGCTACAGACACAGTTACTATTATGAATGATCTTTTTTACGAATTTTAACGCAATTCATATTATGATCCCCTGACCCGTCTGATGGTCAGTGGATCCTCCCTTTTCTATGTGGGATGCGGAGCTTATGCAATACAGTTTTATGATTTTTTCTACTAATAAATGCAGATCTCCTCAATAAACTTGACCGACTTCTTAATAACTGTATTCGATTCGTTTTCAATCTTCGCAAGTATGATCATGTGTCAGAGCATCGATCGCTTCTGAAATGGTTACCTATACGGCAGCGCAGAGCGTTGAGAGCTTTGGCAACCCTGTTTTCACTTCTTCACAAGCCCACTTCCCCTTCTTATCTGACTTCTCTTTGTCAATATTTATGCACTGCGCACAGCAAGACTCTTCGTTCCGCCAATAATCGCCTTCTACGTTGTCCTTCTCATCGCTCTGGCTTTATAAAGTTTTCCTTCTTTGTCCAGGCGGTATTCCTTTGGAATGACCTCCCTCAGAATATTAGGACGGTAAACAGTCGGTTCATTTTCAAAATAAAAGCTCGTGAACACATTCACAAGAAGTTAGCAGATTCGTCTCAAAATTAAGTTGTTATAGTTTTCCTTGCCTATCTTTCAAAACTTTATATATTTTATGTATGTATATATGTATGTATTTATTCTTATAATTTAGGTACCTATATATCTTTTATATTACTTTTTTTTTCTGTTTTGCACCTACTATGTATTGTCTCTGCATCACCCTAAGGTAGACTGGTAGAAAATGCCCAAGGCATTAAGTCCGCCTTTGTACGATTTTGTTGTGCATAAAGGTGAACGGCAGCCTTGTATGGGAGTTTCGTACCGCTAATAAAATGTCGTGTTTTGGGATACTTTTTGTTTTAATTGGTAGTCAATACAATAGGCAAGCCCTTTTAAAATTCATAGATTTTTAGAAGTTAGGACCTTAAAGTTATAACCAGTTTTATTTTTGAGGTTGTGTCTTTTTAAACCGTTACAACACTTGTTTCATTTTTTGTCACTAACTTCACGAACGCTGTTATTATATCAATAGAGCGTACCCTAAGAATAAGATCGACTTAGTGGATATCGATATTCTTACAAATAATTAAATAATACTTCATTGCATTATCTTTATTATTCATTATCATTATGAATTATCACTTTTTTACTTATTAAAATAGATGTTTATTCAAAATCTGTCATATAATTGATTTTTAACGGAACCTGTAAAAAAACCAAATAAATAATCGATAAAATCGGCTGCACCACGGAATGCACTAGTAAACGCAAGTGTCAATGTCAACGGCTGTCAAGTCAATTGTCATGTCATTCGGTCAAATAATTAAATAATACTTCATTGCGGTCCTCATGATGTGGAAGGCGAAGATTGGAAGATTATTCTTTCAATTGTTCAAGAATGGGTAGCGCCTCAAACGGTTAGTATCCGATATTTCTATTTAACATAACGTTTTTGTAATCATATGTAATTATTTAATGTAAACAAACTAAGTAGTGTTATCGCTCATGTTCAGTTGTCTGTTTATAGTTGTATTTTAATGATAGCATAATGTGCAATAAATTCATATTTGAAGACATCACATCGCTAAACCGGACTGAACCTTCATAGTTAATTACAACCTATTATTCCCTCTCTCAGAGTGGAGGTCTGTGTCCCTGCAGTGGGATTGTAATGAGGGGCATAGGTCTACCCAAATATACCCAGATGTTTATTGCTAAATGCTAATGCTAGTCTTGCTAGACCCTAATAGTCAAATGTTTGTTTCAGGTAAATGAAAATGACTTTATATGCAGGCGGCTTGCTGGAATCATGCCAATGCTATATCTAGTGATGGAAATATACCAGAACAAAGTGAACAGACACCTATGGGACACCGACGGGTGTGTATTCACTGTGGACATTCTCTTCTGAGAAGAGTTTGTTGTCATACACTTAGGATTAGTACCGTGCAAGAACGCAGAATACACGAAGTTATAAGAGAATTGATCCTACCACGCACGGTCAGTATATTTGCTTTATTGATGCTTTATTAACATTCTTTAGTTTAGCTTTTGGTTTTGAAAGGTCATTAAAAATGTTATTTGGTATGCTAAAACATTGATAATGGTGTGATAATGGTCAAGCTCCGAACTCCTCAGGATTTCTTTAGATCAGTATTTTTAAAGTGGACACACACAACACATCGCATGTGTAAAAGCACACTTTAATGTAGATAAATTATTTTCAGGTGGGCGCTTCAAGTGTTGTCTGTCACTCGTGTTGGGTATGAGCAAATAGAGCATCCCGGCATTTTCATTCAGGAAAAGGAAAAGAAAATGGCTCATATGTCATAGAAGTGTGTAGGGAGGTGGACGGTGACCTACAGCAAGAGCTATCTACATCGGACTTAACCTGGATGTTAAGAGGAGGATGAAATCCAGGCATATTAGTAGTAGGATGAATCTACAGCTCTCTAAGTGGAAGGGATGCTATAATTCAATATTACTGCACCTGTATCATAGGAAAAAGAACGGTTGGTTGCTGTGCCCATACCATGAGCATAATATGGTATCTTAGTTGGGCACGGCACCAAGGTAATCAATTGCCTCCTGCACAGTTTCTGGATACTGTGTTATTATACTATGATAATCCTAATGAAGAAGATGATTAAAAAACCATTTAACATAAATATGTGTTTTATTTACATTTTAATTTATTGGGTATCACAATCTATTAAAAATCCCCCAGCAGATATAATCCTAACAAATATCAGCCAGTAGTTATGTAAGTGGGCCTTGTCTAATAAACATAGTTTTCAGTGATATCAATAATATAAATCTGAAGTCACCCCCGTAAGCACTTTTTAAGGAAAGTAGGTATCTACTTACCTGAAACCTCATAGTGCTATGTTACAGCACAGCGCATGGGGGTTTTAGACTTGCGTAGGAAACAAAGCCTCGAAAATATCATGTTATTTAACTTAATTATCTCAAATAATTTAAATAACCTAAAATGTCATTGTCTGATATTATCAATTTGGCCATCACTGGGAGACGTGAAAATTGGGCTCATGGAACCTACCTAGATTTTTTAATGAATGGCCAAAATTCAGCCCTGTAACGCCAGGCCCAAGTTTCTATGGAGTTTGGTTTTCTCCTTTCATCAAAATCCGTTCAGCCGTTTAGGCGTGAAAGAGTGACAGACAGAGTTACTTTCGCATTTATAATTATTAGGAATTATGTAAGCTCTACATGAACGCAGCTTAAACGCAGCCATACCTTAAATGACATTTGAAGCTGTCACCTGTCTACTGTTTTTGACAACTACTTCCTGCTCACGGCTCTGTGTACGTTTTGTGTCGTCTCCAATAATGTCCAATTTAATTAATCTTAATTCATCTTAAAAACTATAAAATGGACGTGTAATATCTGCTTGTATTTTGACAAATAAAAGTCTGGATATATACTATCGAAGAGTTAATTTGGTTGATCACGCCTGACAAGCCATTCCATTGCCAAATCACAACACCTGCTTCAACAATAATATTACTTAGTATGGATTACGTGTAGTAGTATAAACATTTTTTTGGTGAAAAAGGATAATAATATGTTCTAGATAGCTGGTGCTATCTTTGTAGTGTTTTTATCAATAAGTTGGCAAATTGACATGAGAATTGTACCTATTCAGTAGGGTGCTTTAGGAAAGACCTGCGTCCAGCAGCGGTCTGCAATAGTTTGATGTTAAATGATGAAGTGCTGATGGAGTTTTGAGTGTGGTTAAATAAAACAACTTTGTTTTTGTAGGATCTAACATTTATTTTATTGTTCTTATATTTGTCGCACCTTCCGTACCTTACGTGAGCTGTAGGCCTGGGTTTAGTACAGATGAATCTTGGACGACAGAACATCGTATGAACGTTTCAGTATTCCGCCCAAACTGTATGCTCGGGTTTCTTACTGAATCGCTCTGTTAACGATTACATGATGAATGTAGTGTACGTTATACATATTAATAGGTACATGATAAACCTTGCCATGCAACCAGGAGACGAAGGCTGTATAATGATGTATGATTCTAACATAATCAGCGTGCAAGATTGAGCTATGCTCTACCATGGTCTACTCACGTAGTACCTTCTCATTTTCAGGAGCTATGCTCCACCACGGTCTACTCACGTAGAACCTTATCTCATTTTAACGAGCTATGCTCCACCACGGTCTACTCACGTAGAACCTTATACTAACGGTCAACCAGCGCTCCTATGGCGTCCCTGGTGCTTGCGCAACCCATGGGCTAAAGCCCGTCCACTTGACACCGTCGGACGTGGGGGCTAGGTGCCCCCACGGTGGCCTCCTCCATCCCCATAGCCACGCCCCTGTCTCCTTCGACTAGCGACCGTTAGTTGTTAGTTGGAGAAATTAATCTATCCGTTACCTCAAGGCTACATGTCAAGGTCTGATCATAACTATATCTATAAGTGATTCAAGCACTTACATGATTCCAGGGCGATGGCTCCTTCTCTGGGGTGACTGGTCACACTCACACCTCACTCTCGTCCCTTGTCCGTTACTTCTCGCGCCACTATATAAGTGAATCATAAACAAGTTGAACATATTGTGCTTACCGTAAGGTTGATGTTCTCGCGTTGATATTATCGCTTTCCGCGACAATATTAGGTACCTAATTGATCCTTAATATGACTTCATCTAAGAAAGGGGCAGGTCGGGTCATACCTTCATGGCGAGCGTAACTAAGGTACCAAATAATGCTCATAACGTGTGAGCAGCATCCCACTGTTCTTAAACCTACAATGCAATTACAACAATAACTTTTGATTGCGTCCCGACCATTCATATTTGATTCTGTAACTATGAAAACGAAATAAGTTCTAGCAGAAGAATGGCGGGACCTTATTTTAGCACGAAGCAACATTGGATTTATTCCCTCTAAGCCATGTATTCTCTCTCGAGATACCTCTAATGTATATACTCCATGAAACCGAAAATGCTCACCCACATATGAACGAGCCTGGCGAATTTGGTATATACCACAAGCAAATAATATTAATTCCTCCATGGATAGCCGCGGAAAGGAAAGGGTTGTCGCATCTATGGGTACAAACCAGGAACCGCGCCTGTTTAAATTATGTAACCTAACTAATCCACCTACAGTGTTCGTTAAAAACAGGCGCTCAAATATGATTGACACAAACTGCTCTGCATGTATATTTTCTGCGAATGGCGGAGTAAACGCATTCAGCAGAGCAGCTGCTATTTTAAAATCTGCCATTAAATGGCGACAACCCCGGTTAAAATATTCATGGCGGAATATTTTGAAGTCTCTCTTAAAACGGCCATTCACAGCTTCTACTACCCACCTGTTAATAGTGACACAGCGTGAACGGTTGGCTTCAAGAGTAGATAGCTGTAATTGGCCGTCTTCTCTGGTTTCAGGCATATGACCTATGTATCCTTTCTGATGCAGACTATCCATGCAGTCACGAAAACCTCTATCTACAATGAAAATATCGTTATCGTTATAAAAATCATTAAATGGAGTGTTGTTTAATAAATCATTCATTATGGTGGCATCATTTGTAGTGGCACTATATGGTCCGCATACATCTATAATATATCCATCAGAGGCACAGAGGATAAATGGCTTTAATAAATTCCTATATTTATGAAGGGAATATGTTTCCTTTTGGAACAAGTAATTACTACTTTTTTGTGTATATATATATGTTGCATCAGCTATTGTGATTGCAGGTTTTTGATCAGCTGGTGCATTAGGCTCACCAAAAATGTGATCGGCAATGTATGAATTTCTTGCTGCCACTTGCTCCCTTCTTAAATGAGAAAAACCAAGAAATTGTGGAACATAATCAGTTATCAAAATATTTCTTGCTACAGACATTAATGTCTCTAGGGTCCTTCTCGGAACTTGAAATAGACAAGACAATCTGTCCCCTGAATCCCCAGTCCTTAATTTACATAATAAGGCTGTTAAGGCAAAACTACCCCGATGCAGATTCCTAAGCCTGGGTGTTACATCTAATATTTGTTGATGTTGTTGTTTATTTATGCCTATAAAGTAGTGTACTTGGTTATCAGGGTAGTTTTGAATATTCTCATAAGAGATGTTATTTAACCCTTCCATCAATATAAAAATGATCTCCTCTATGTGGGTAGAAGTAAAGCTATTAAGGCTATACTCAGCAGTATACAGGTTTGCATAATTTGCTTCCTGTCTATGTAAGGAGCAAATACGAGCTCCTCTTGGTATAAAATATTGATACTTAGCCAATACATCCTGCCTGGTTTCTTCAGGCACAACATTTCTCTCTGGTTCCATGCACTCTTGGAAAATGCAGTGTCTTGGTGTTTCAGCCGCTCTTCTTATATTGGGCAACACAATATGTTGGGGTCTTTCTTGTGGTCCTTCTGGAATGTAGAAGCTCAAATCTCGGGCTTGGCCCCAGCAAACTCCACAAACTTCATTCATGGATGACATCTGTAAATAAATAACATTGATGAAACACAAATTAAACACTAAGTTTGACAGACATAAATTGCGCCCAACATGACCAAGCTACAGAATAGTTCTTGACATAATGATTGGTTTTCACCTTACAGAAAATCTTTACCAAAAATATCTATGTTGTGTTAATATGAGAGAGAAGGGCTATGTGACAATGGAAAAACCAGTACCCTTTTGTTGTTAGTAGAGCCAACATCATGATTGTCACAGATTTAGCAACATAAAATATTAATTGCCCTTTGCATGACACATTTTTATAAGCTAATTACTATAAATATATTATTTCATATATATACCTGCTGGTGCTCCATCAAACGAGCAGTGTTGTCGGGATTCCACTCTTGATCTGATGTTGGGTCGGATAGACTCTGACCACATACAGCACACATCAAATCAGAATGATCACCCTCTAGATGATCAGGTACAATGGGTTGAATATGTTCATTTGGTGAAACAACCCTAGTTCTGCTAGCTCTTAGCCAACACGGCACACAAGCTTCATCCTCAGAACGAAGCTGAAATAAAAAAATATAAATAAAGAAAAGGTTGCATTTAAAACTGCATGGTATTAGTGGGAAATAATTTACATTGTTTTAACACAATCATACATCAAATCAAGACACCTAATTGATAAAAGTTATAATAGGTATGAGTTGTTATACCTCTCGTGGTTGGATCCAAGTAGCAACTGTGTTAGCCATTCTTTGTTCGTCTTCATTTGCACCTTCAATCAAAATCCTGCGTCGACTGATTCGTAGTACGGATCGTCCACATACAACACAAACACTTTGATGGCCTGTGCGTCTCCTCGGCATATTGTCAGAAGAACGGGGATGACTAGCTAGCTGCCAGCATGCATGGCAAACATGGTCAGCAGGTGTTATCTGGAAATAAAGAAGTGATTTTGAGTACGGCTCAACATTGCTTTATATGACTATGACACTCCAAGTGTTAGGCAAGTAAACAATACATGCAAAACGATCACTTAGAAATGTTTCACCCATACGTTGGGTGAAGAGCCGGCAAGCGGTTGGCCTCCCGTCTGATAGTAAATCTCCAGGAGATTTATAACAATGGCTTTTTAATTGTCTATAAAGGCGTATGAGCTCTTATGTGTTTGTACATTAAATAGGACAAACTGTAAATATTTAAGTAAGTACATATACAACCACAATGGTGTTTGTTATTTTTTCAAATAATGTTTAGATTAGTTTTTGTACACACAATATATTATTTTAGTATGATATCGTGTAGTTTAAATGATAAGGACTACTTTTTAACACGTAAAAGTTATCACTTCGTAACTGACACACTCGTACGCAAAATGTTATGTTTGAAACTACTTACATCTCTAGGATATGTCCACAGCCGAATAGTATTGACGAGATCTTCACTCTCATCCGATAAAGCGTGCCTTCTTATTCGGGACAAGCGAACGTTGCAATTTATGCATTGCAAACTCGTCATATTAATTAGAAGCACGTACACACACAGCACAATTAATAAAGCGTCCTTTCGCGAAAAAACTATCAACAGATAGAGTACGGAGGAGCAGTAGCTCGACTCAACGTAAAAATGGCCAGATAATTTGCTAAATTGCTCAGATGCAGTTACAAACAACAATCCAAAACAACAGTAAAGAACCGAACAGAGACTCGGAAAGATTTTCCTGTCCTGTCAATAAAATAATTGCCAATACAAAAAAAAACATTGATGTCGAAAATAATTCCTATCATTAAATAGTTAATTATTAAGATTGTATGCAATAATTATTCATTTTAAGGTATAATGTGTAATTGGTTAATTATATTTACTGTTATTTCTATTTTTAAATAATTATTTATCATTGTGAGCCTCGTGATATTTTACAAATGGCAACTTCTAAAAACATAACTACGTTTAGTCTATGATTAATTACGTTTATCTACATAAATCTTTTGATTGATATAATTAATGAATCCGAACTTCTAAAAATACTAATGTTACATGAAAATGAATGGTTTAATTGACTTAATAAGTGGTACAAATTCTATCACTTAACAAAAAAAAAATAGGTGGTACGAATTCTGCCTTTGGCCTTTAATAAATAAAAAAATAAAATAAATAAATGTATTTATTTTCAGGTAAAATCAAAACTGGACATGACTATTAAATCCAGGCAGAGGATAACGTATGAAAAAGAGGTATGTTTAATATTTCCTAAACTTGTCCAACTATATCCTTCCTTACATAGTATAAAACAAAGTCGCTTTTTTGTCTGTTTGTTTGTTTGTATGCTTAAATCTTTAAAACTACGCAACGGATATTGATGCGGTTTTTTTTAATAGATAGAGTGATTCAAGAGGAAGGTTTTAGTATATAATCGATATTAAAGAACGACATCCACGCGGGTGAAGCCGCGGGCATCAGCTAGTCTGTATATAAAGTATGTTAGTTTAAACGAGGGACATATTGAAACATGATACTAATAAAAATATGAACAAAAAAAATCACTTATAAATAACAGACAGAACCATACCAAATATTTTGAAAAGTCTCGCAAGTCGCAACACTAGCGCTTATCACAGAAAATGTGCACACTGGTCAATAACTTTTGGGTATAATCTAAAATCCATTTCCCTTCATATTTTAAAACTGCCGTAGGACAGTGGCAAAAAGAAACTTCTAATCAAGTGAAATACTAGAGAGCGTGCCATGGCACAATAACGTCACACATTAAGAAATATTTTTTACATATTTGGGACGAGAATCGAATACTAAATACCCTCCTTCAATATGTCCCACATTTAACCTAACACACTGTAAAGGCAAAGCTGACTGACTGCGGATCAACGCACACGCACGCTCTTAGGGCGAGAAACTTAAAATTTCGCACATGTATTCCTCTTATGACGTAGGCATCCACTAAGGTAAGATTTTTCATAATTCAACCTGCAAGGGGGTGAAATAAACATATTTACCGAAATGTGGGTGTACTATTAGATACACCCCTGCCTAACCCTTCAGGGATTACAGGCGTGTCGTAATGTTATGTTATTTGTCTACAGCAAGCCGCAAAAGCAAAAGAAGACGAGAAAAAGAACACACACAAACAAGAAGGTTTCACAAACAGACGAGTTATCCTCCAACGAAAATCGCCTAAAGAGAAATCATCATCATCCGTATTCTCCAGAATCGAGGTTAAAACGGACCCGACTAAACCGAACCCGGGTATATTCAGTCGGGCAGTTAGAACCGCTATCGGACCAGAGAATAATAGAATAGTTATCAAGAAAGACGAACCACAAATACAGTTTGAGAGCGAATCGGAAATAGACGAGGACAGTTTGTTAGAAGACTCGGGTAGTATCGCCACTGTGGATAACTTGCCTCATGGGATGACTGACACCAGGTTGAAGACTTTGGCCGGCAATGATGTACAGGTAATTAGTATTTTAGGGTTGTTTTCTTTGGATTGTTTCTTTCTTTCTTTGAGGGCGGTGGTTCGAATGGTTGTTTGAATTGTAAATGGAGTCTTGAATCTAATTTTACTGTAGAATTGACTACAAAGTAAACAAAAGTACAAAGATTAAACGCGATTTTAATCTCTGAAAGCGCAGATACATTGTTTCACGTCGACGGTCATTAGCAGAGAGAAGCATATACTTCAAACTCACAATGATACGTGATATTGAAAGACTGACACAAGTGACAACATTGTATTCGTTTAAAAAAAAACGCTGTAGCGTTATTTGTAAGTCGCGAGTAAATAGACTTCTTCTGGGTAAACTCGTTCCATCGTCGACCTTATCTCTGCCCTTAGGGCATGATTGAAGTCAAGAGTAAGCCCATATAAAAAAAAAAAATTGTGAACTTTAGCATATTCTTTGTCAGCTAAAAACAGCCCACTGTTGGACTTTTTGGTCTTAAATAACATGAATGTGGACGAACGAATAGTATGTAAGAATCGTAGCTGGTTGCGTTCTATGACAAAAAAAACTTAATCAAGTCAAAATTGATATTCTTTTCTTTATTAGCTAGCACGCGAAGTCAGTGGCCCAGTCTGTCAATTATTTTCCTTACGATTCAGAAAGTCTGACAACCAGTCTTACCAAAGGTTCGCTCCATGTAAAATGCTGGTATACAGCTGCATCCAGTTTAATTGGAAGCTGACATAGTTGGGAAAATGGTCTTCTCAAGTTTCTCAGTCCAGAATCAGGATTAGAACCAGTTATTAACATAATACGGGACTCACACAGATGATGGTTTTATCAGCGGGTTAGGATGGGAAAATAAATTGTTTGTATATTTTTTACCACGATTATATGGTATGATGTGTTCGGAGTTGGGGTGAGATTGAGATAAACTAAGATTAAAGATTATAAAGATACTATGTATATTTCAGTAATAAAGAATAACTAATAGAACTAAGGAGGTGAATAGGATGAGATTGAGTCGCGCCCGATATGCTGTCCGAAAGCGTACTGACTATTTTACTTAAGTAATACATAAAATAATATTCAAGGCATATGGCGCGGTGTCGCGATTATGCTGACATGTTCATTTGTTCGGTGATTGATCCGAACATGCTCCCGAGGGAGAAAGAGATGGGGTTAGTACGTATGTAATGTTAAATGGTGGATGAATTGTAATAGAGAAGTATGAAAGAAGAAGACATGCTGCGTGGACTACGAATTAATTGGGATAAGGGCAGGATAATTGAGATAAATGCAATTATATGGCATGAGACTTAAATTACATTGCAATCGCATTTATTTACAAAAAAAAGTTTACATCGAAGTCAAAGTAAAAAAAAAAAAAATCAGGTAGGCCAGTAACAGGCACTTTTGAATAGTCGAATTAAACTAACTGCGGCACTCAGAGATATCCAACGATTACTCAAGCCGCCACACAACAAAGGCCTGACATACTTTTGTATGACAAAACTGCCAAAAACCCTTACCAAGCGATGGCTCAAGCAACCACTGAAGCTCTCCGAGTGCGGCAGTAAACTACTAAACTAATGAAGCTAAATAAACTAAGCTACAGTCCCAGTCACAAGGCATAATAACTCGTGAGAGTACTGTAGTTGCCAATATAGTCAAAAAATGATAAGTAATGATGAAATGCAACTAACTAAAAGTAATTAAGATGAAAGGGAAAATGACAAAATCATGAAATGACTAGTAATAGAGAAGTATGGAAGAAGAAATCATGCTTCGCCGACCTCAAATATATTGGGATAAGGGCAAGGGAATCGATGAAAAGATGGCTGTTTAAAATAATAATATGAATTTAAATAAAATAATATGATTCATTTAAACACCCAGCGAAATATGAGTGTGCTATAAGTACACGTCTTTTATACTAGTGATAAGATAATAAAAAATCAAAGTTTTTTCATTGTACTAAAGTTATACATTCGAACCACTCAACCCATGATTTTGATTACGAACTCGCTGTGATATTATTGTGTGATATTTATTTATATGTACATATTTAATTATTTCTTAGATATACACTGTAGTATACAGATTTTTGAATATTATTTTACTTAAATATTTGGTATACAGGTTCATTAATTGTTGACTGATTCTTTTAATTATTTTAATATTAAATAAAAAATCTCTGTTGCTACTCAAGAATTTTTGTCAAATACCAAATGGTATTGCAAATATAATATCTGCAGTCAAAATTATAATGCGTTGTTGCACGATCAAATTTTTGCACTTTGAGATTTTATTTTATAAAAAGGTTTTGGCAAGTAAATATTTTTTTTTTTTAACTAATACAAATTAATAAGTCTGTATATTTTTTTTAAAGCTAATATTATTTTTGTGACATGTTAGTTCCTAAACATTTAAATTATTAATTCATCAAAATGTTATTGTAATACCTATACAAATCAGTGATAATTGATTTATATGTGACAAATACAGTATTAGCTTTGATGTGAATTCTTTTGCAACAAGATTAATTCTTTGTTATGTATCCGATGCGAGGGTTATTTATATGTAAAATAACAAATTAGTGTATTTATGCCAAAATAAATATATGCCAACCACACGATGTTTTGGCGTACTAGTGAAAAGGCATATTATATATAAATATGTTAATGACAAAATGCCTGTGATTATTGAATTAAATTGATGATGCCACTGATCGATATTTATGGCTAAACTTAATTACTATTTGTTATAACTGAGGGTTGTTCGAATCACCCTAAGGGTAGATACTAAACTTAAAATGGAAATGCATTATATCATATATGTGTATTTGTAATGTAGTTTTTATAGCTACAGTTGTATAGTTTAGTGTACAAGGAACACTCTTACATGATCTAAAATATATGTTAAAAACGATCATGAAAATAGGAATTTTATTTATTTTAGACGAGGTTGACTATCAATGATACATAATTATAACAATTTTAAATGAATTGCATGTCATTACAATTATGTAATATTTTTCTTAGCGTAATGTAATATTTTATATGAATAATACAATTTTAATATTGTATTTATATATCAGTCTTATATTACAGTTTTACTTATATTTTTCGCACGTTTATACATATTTTTGAATAAGCCAAGCTTAAAGATGATTATTATACGTTTTAAATGCAAATTGTTTTAGTATTTGTTTGTGAACTGGTATTTAAAATATTTTTTTCTAATTTATTATCTTATATTTTAAATAAATATTAAAATTGTGTTATAATTAAAATAGGAAAAGTGTTAAGTGGTTGTGTTAACCAAAAGTTGTATAAGACTGATAAATTGATATTAATAGTCAATAAGTTAACAATTTTTATACTTTTCAGCAATATTTTTGTATTTACAACATAGTATGCTTATTTTATATTGCCTGTCTTGTGTATTGCCATGTATAAATTACTTAACATTTTTCTTATTTTTGACAGCTTTGTACCTGATATTAGTTTTAAATTAAAACTATAGATTTTAAGAAAAAAAAAAATGTTTTTTCAAAACAAAAAATCCTCCACGGATTCATGTTCCAGAATTTAATACTGGACAAAGAAGAGCGATCAGCGAAGATAACTTTCAAGAATACGGTCGCCGCTGAGAATTTCAAGAAGAAGTTTAACAACAAGATGGTTGCCGCCAGCCGATTATCCGTCACATTGCGCTGAATGATAAATAATACAAGTTATAAACAACTGTAACACCAAACTATAGAGTCCATTTTTGAACTTGGGTCGACTGTCGTTGTACGTTGCCTCCTACATCAGCCATCCTTGTGAAACTCATAGTTATATTAATAATAATAATAATATTCCACAACTATCACACAACGCCATCTAGTCCCAAGCTAAGCAGAGCTTGTGTTATGGGTACTAGACAACTGATAAACATACTACTATATTCTGCTTTAATCAATGCTAAAGATGTCATATGTCACTGTAATCAATGTTGAAGATGTCTATAATGTCATTCTGTATTGAAAAGTGGGCGTTTATGTCGTATTATAAACAAAATATAGCTGTCAATATGTCTAATGGGAATGTAAGCGTGTTAAGTCCGACTCAAGTGTCAACTAACAAAACCAGTGTAAACCACAGTTTAATGATAAAATAGTTCAAATACTGTATGGTAATACATTTCTTCTGTAACGCTAAGTCTTGGCAGCCGTGGTCATAAAACGTGCGAGCAGGACATCGAATATTTAGTACGACGGAGACTCGTGTCTTCTCGCTTTCTCATTTTAAGACCGCGGGTGCCAAAATCGTTGGCCTATTCTGTAATCATACGGTCTTAACTTATGAATGTTATGATCTAACCACAAACACGGATGATAAGTACTGTAAAATTTGTTGTTTTTTAATAGATTAAGTTACAAATTCGACACTGTTTTGATAACGTTCAAGTTGGAAATTGAATAGTTTTAGTTTAACAACTATTTGATTATGTTAAGTAAGTAAATATGTTATGTTTTACTGTTTAAACCGCGTGAACGTTAGAGGATTGTATTTGTCAATGCATTCTAACTCTTTTGTTATCGAAATAAAGTATACATTTGCTTAAAAGGATAATTTTCACTGTGCATATGTACTCTATTTCGATTGCCTTTAAGTCCTAAATAACATTATTTTAATTTAGTTCTAAGTTGGTGCGCTAAAATGTTTACAAATTGTACATTAGTATTAGTTTTAAAGTTCTTATACACGTTATGTGTAGAAAAAAAACCAAACGCTATCTCGAAAGTGACTTAGACGTCAGGCTAAAACAAACGTCTGCCGTGAAAACACGTCAAAATGGATGTACAAATCTGTCAAATTTCTTTAAAAGATTTTCTGTTTTATGGCTAAAACATTAGGTTCAAGGTTCATTGGCAAACATTTTACAGTTACGGGTAGCTTCATGTGCTGCCGTACTTTAGCCAAATATTTAAATCGTTAGATCCCCTTCTCGTCAAAAGATGCATGCGCTTGTGTTTCGTCGATTTAGTTATTTGAATAGAATTTTCTCATTCATATTAAAATTGGAGCTCACTTTTCTTAGTGTAGACAGTTTTTTGAGTGACAAGGTGACGGTGTACGAATTAAATGTTATGCTGATTGTAGAATAGGCAGTTAAATATTGATGATGTTTGGCATTCAAAAATAAAGTGGTTTAGGTCGACTTTTTTTGCCTTTTAAAATAATTTTCTGTTTAAATTAGGAGAGCATTAATTGTACACATCACATACGGTCTAAAAATAACGGGATTATTTAAACTATGTATCCGTTGCAAATCCTACAAAGTAAAGGTGTTTATTTAGAAAAAAATGTTTAATTTCTCTGTGCGAGAATATTTGTTAACAAAGGTGGTTTTTCTAGCCACATGAGAGCCCATGATAGACGCCAGTAGGATGACGATGATGCGGTCGCCGTAGCCGAAACCGGCTTGGAAGGATTATTATTATCTGTCTTGCTTTTCATGTTTTTTTTTTTCAATAAAATTGATTGAAACAAAATAAAAACTATGTTATAATTACCTATTATCTAACCACATTTACTATACTTATTAATATTTAGTTACAAATAATCTTCAAAAAATAAACTTGTATGTTATAACTTCACATATATGTTTACTGTCGTTTTTATCCATATGTTTATTATATGTCACTTTACATAGAAAACATTGTAACAAATATATCGAGGAAAATATTAACTTGTTTTTAACTGTACCATCGCTATTGACGTACATAGCAGTAAACGTAATAATTATAATTTGTAAATTGCCAATGTTTTTTCGTTTTTCAGGAAATGTTAAGTAATATTGTAAATATTTATCTTTTTCTTGTCTTCTATTGAGTTACAAAATATAATATGTACCTATCTGAGTTACAAGATATATGTAAGTATGAAATAATATATTTGTTTCTATTTGTTCTTGTCTAACAATTAACGTATCTGCTTTTTCTTACAATGTTATTATAATACTAACTTATGTAATTATTCCGTCAGATTTTCATAGCATAATATTGTGAGTAAAATGATCGACAAGTTTTACATATAAATCTGTAGTGTATACCATTCTATACTTAATGCCACTATATTTGTTTTCCTAGTTTCAATACAATAGGAATATCATTTATTTATGTTTAGATTTTTAATCTATTTCGTCGTGTGTTACCGTTTTTAGGGTTCCGTACCCAAAGGGTAAAACCGGGACTCTATTAATAAGACTTCGCTGTCTATCCGTCCGTCTGTCTGTCACTAGGCTGTATCTCAAGAAACGCGATAGCTAGACAGTTGAAATTTTCACAAATGATGTATATCTGTTGCCGCTATAGCAACAAATACTAAAACCAAAAAAAAATATTATAAACGTGATTTTTTTGACGTTTTGATACGGAACCCTTCATATCCGACTCGCACTTTGTCAGTTTTTAAACAGAAATTATGTACTTTATCTGAAGTTTTGTCTACTTGTAACTCAAACCATAAACCATTGTTTACTTAATGGTAACCCATGCATTTCAATTAAAGTGCTTTTTAAATTCGACTTGTGTTCAGAAATATATCTGACTTACTAAGTCTTATATATTATTATGTATTTTGGAGAAATGGTTTATACTTTTCAAACACGGGATTAGTGTCAAAATTATGCAATTCTTTTTCAATAATATAAAGTAGCTCATTGATTAAAACTAGACTTTTGCAAGGTAAGACTTGCTTGCTTTATATTACATAGGTGAAAGAAATATTTTGTTTGGTAAGTTATCGTAGCATTTACATTTTAAATACTTGAGAATAATTGGAGTTAGAACTGTTGAAATATTAGCATTTTTTCATGATTGATAGAGGGCAGAAATTCTTATATTTTATACTAGAGATGGTAGGTACGTTATTATATTATATATAGGTACTTCCCAAATGGTCGCATATTTTTTTTTATCGAAATCGGACAAGCAGTTTTTGAAAAATCTATGAAAAAGTTTTTATCTATCAGAAATTTCTAAGTCACAGCCACGGACTCTGGGATTTCTGCCCGGTTAATGGCAATAGGCTCGCCCCCTGTTACATGGGACTTATAAATAAAACTGGTGATATCACCTGCGCCTAAACCTTCGAGGATATACAGGCGCGATTTTATGATGATAAATAATAATATTTCAGCCATCAGTCTTTCACATTACAACTGTCCGTATATTTCTAACAAATAATCAAAATATGCACCTGATTTTAAAACCAGGCGAGTTGTGGAAGAAGTTACTTTAAAAAACTTTGAAAATTTAAGCATTTAAATGTAAGTCGCTACATTATGTAGGATTTAAAAATATCTACGCGTCATTTGCTTTTTAATTAAAATACGGTTTTGAATCATAAATAAATAATGGCTGTAGGTGCTTAAAACTTATTGCATTTAATATTTATGAAAAGATCTTGAAATTACACCATGGGAAGTTTTACAAACATGTGATTCTTTGAATACAACTATGATAACTAAAAACTAGTGACGTAGATCTAGATTCAATGATAAAAAGAAAACATTAAAAAAATCGCTAAGGGAAGCCCTAAACTAGCCAATAAAATCAATTTTTTTCTTCCGAATTTAGCAATTTTGCAGGAGTAGGCTCTTTTGTAATCATTATCCTCTTTGATCTAAACGTAACTCTTTCTCTTATATATTGTGTAAAACGAATGTAACTTAAGTTTTGTCATATTAGTGTTAAGGTGTGACAACATATATTTTTCATAGTTATCTGTAGAGGTTTAAAAATATGTTGCTTTACTCGAGGCTGCCTTGTAGTTAGTGATTAAAAACGCCAAATACCATAATTTTGAATCGCCTGTGTATTTTGTAGAAGAAAAGGCAATTTCTTTGAACTTTATTGATGTTTTATGTAGCTGTATTTGATAAAACAAAAATCCATTTAGTTATATATAGGTATGGAAAACATAAGATAATGGTTGATTTTTTTATGCCTCGATAAAAGTCACTTATTTCGAGGCAGCCTCGACGAAAGCAATTTTTTCGCAATGCGACACTTAATGTTATTATAATAAAGCAAATAAAATACGCAAGATGTGAATCGTTGTTTAATTATTTTGTACAAAATACCATGTTTTTTGTTTACAATGTGATAATCTTTTACACCGATCTCAGGAAAATAAATATTGGAGGAGAATAGTTGAGTCTTTTAATTTCTTTTTTGCATAATTGTTTTACCCTGTAATTAGATTTAAGATGAATATTATCATACTGATTTTATAATAATGACTTGTGAAAAAACTTTTTGTATGTGAATATTATAGAATCAGTAAAATTCACTCATTAAATAATATAATTATGAAAAATGAGTGAATGAATGTAAGGATCTGTGCATACAGCACAATAATATTGTAAATCAAGTAATCTTGACAAAAATATCTTATTGATAGGCAAGTTTAACTTGTAAATTATATTGTTTGCAAGTGAAACGTTGCTTCTTATTTAATTAAATCTTGAAAAAATTGTAACTTTTTACAATTTGAACGAATATTTTCTTGTTATTTTCGTATGTAGTTTGTGATGCGGACAATTCGATCGCTTAAAATGTATTCTTTGGAATATATTTCGAACTTCAAAAGACTGATTTTTTAAATAAATGACGTGATTTTTTACATTTAGTATTTTATTTGGAACTGACCCTTTATCATGTCTTGTGTTGTGTGAAATTAACTTATATGGAAAGTAAGGACTCCAGCACATCAAGCTAAGTACTAAAAAAGATAATGCATTAGGGGCTTATTTAATGAGTGAATGAATTTAATGAGTTGCTACCGCTCAAAAGAAAAATAAGCCCCTAATGTAATCTGTGAAATTTCTTAAATAGTTTATCAACATTAACGCTAAAGCATAAGGTCCAAGGTTGATTGGGAGGGTATCAAGTGAAATAAAAGTCGTTATATAAAAAACATATTTTATTCACTGGTCAATTCTTATAAATAAATTAACATAAAATTACGCCATTTAATCTCCGACGTTAGGTTACACCTAACAGTTGACCCACATTTCTCTAGTCGCTAAACGTTGCCCCACTAGGAATTTCTCCTGTATCGTGGGTTGCGTTTACAAACATTAAAGGCGCGGGCCCACAGCTGCACGGGCACGCTGCACATTTTAGCTGCGTGTGTTTATTTGTTTGACGACGTGGCTCTACGTTGCCACTGGAGTACACGAAGGTGACCCACGACTATGTATAGCGTGAGCGCACGGAGAGGCTACGATATAAGTATAACACAATAAGCGATTGTACATCGATAAGCGAGCTGTACATAGTCGTGGGTCATATTCGTGTACTCCAGTGGAAACGTAGAGCCACGTCAATAGCGTTGAGCTATGTCATCGTAGTTCAAGGGTACTCAGGCAGAGGTACACCTAATATAATAGTTTAAGTACCGACATATCGCCAGCTAAGTTTGTTTAAGTTCTATGGATGCTAGTCTGTTGCCATCAACCAGGCCACAAATCCGTGGCTGCTGCTGAGAAGTTCCTGATGGAAAAATTTGGCAGACCTGGCAATTGAGCCCATGCTCAGCCGACTTGTCGCTATTCAAGCCAAGCATGTATCAATGACGTCAATACATGCGTAGCCTCTCCGTGGGTTGCAGTGGACACAACCACATACAGTTTCTTACAAAGCGAAGCTTAATACACGTGCGTAGTCTCCGTGCACCGCGGTGGGTCCGCGCCTTTAAACTCAAATACACGAACAGCCAGACCCGGAACAATATCTGTAGGTCAATATGTATATATTTGTTCCGTGCGGGGGTCGAACCCACGACACGCAGCGTAGCGTAGCAGTCATCACTCAGCCACTGTGCCGTCAAGTTTAACCCTTCGTATGCCGTAGCGTAGATCTACGCGAGACACAATGGTGTTTTAATTGTGTCTAATTACACGGCATACGAGAGGTTAAGTCCCATGTAATAGGGGGCAAGCCTGTTGCTATTTAGAAATTCCTGATAATAATTCCACTCGTATAAATAACTTAACAAATATTTACTAATCTTCCAAGACACGAGTTACACTCAAAAACACGTCAATAATTATACTAATTTATTGAGTATAACTTATTCACAACCTCAAGTGAATCTATCCCTATCTTATAAACGACTAGCGGACCTCACGCGGTTTCACCCGCATAGTTCCCGTTCCCGTGGGAATACAGGGATAAAAAGTAGCCTATGTCACCCGGGAATAGTGTAGCTTCCCAATGGTAAAACTATTTTTCTAATCGGTCCAGTAGTTTTTAAGTTTATTCGTTACATACAAAAATACAAATATTTCCTCTTTATAAGTACATTAAGTAAGTATAGATATCAGGGTATACGTATCGAAAATTGATATTTAAGAGGAAATGCGAGTGCTGTCTCTTTCTACTATCGCTGTCTCTCTCCGTCCTCCTGCCCTCAAATACGTGCGATAAGGACAACTGTAGAAAAAAGTTTGAATTCGAGGTTTGGCTCTCGCCTATTTCCTCCTCCAATATTGAACCAATTTAAAAGATATTTTAGACAATGAATAAGGAGGTTATATACTACGCCGCTATTTTTTTCTTTTTTCGTTAATAGTTGTCAAATTTGTACACTAGGACTCTGTTAACAGCGATCTAAACAAGCAATTTTGAGCATTTTTTGAGGGTTCTAGTGCTTATAAAAATAATTTATCACCAAAAAGGAAAACATAGGGGCATAGAAATAGTTAATATTTATTATTCTGTAAAAAAACATTGCTCTAGGGTCATTAACCAAAAAGAAAACAGGCGAGAGCGTTTGTATGGAGAAAAGACCACTCGCGTTTCCTCTTAATACTTTCGGTGTTAAGCACCCAGCATGTGGGTCGAACAAAAATTCGTCTGTGTGGCCCCAACCCGCCTTCGAGTCGTCGCTATACTTAGTATAGATCTATAGACTTGGCAATTTCGGGTATACAAAGAAAAAATGATATATTGAACTACACAGGGTAAGTAAGGTGGATGCGCTAAGGTAGTCCGCGAAATTCAAATTTAGTTTTTTGCAATTTGCAGGACTGTGTCAGGTTTTATGTTGATTAAAATATAATTCGCGCACGTAATACGTATGTATTTATAGAGGTGTAATCAATAAAATCATGCATACAATCCTTTTGAGTTGATTTAATTCCATTGAATGACTATTTGATGTAAAAGGCATTCAAGGAGGTTATACGGACTGAGAGGGTTGTATTGGTGATTTTAATCATTATTATTCTGTAAAGTCACATTTGTTACGGTCGCGAATCCTATTTTATTTAACATACAACCTGACACTGACCGGCAATTGTAAAACACGTAAGAAAAATTGAATTTCGCGGGCTACCGTGGGGCTTTTACCTTTCAAAATATGAAACGTCAAATTGGTCCCAATGGTTTTATAAGATAGTAGCTGTTGCCCACAACTTCGTTCGCGTGGATTTTTTAAAATCTATTTTCATACAAAGTATCTTAATGTTACTTCTAATACTTCCAAGAATATGGGTAAAAAGTTTCATGATGATCGGCTAAGTAGTTTTCGCGTGAAAGCGTAACATACAAACTTACATTCACATTTATAATATTAAGTAGGGATTATCTTTATCATATCCATCAATGGGTGTGAGCACATAACACCAACTTCTACGACCATATACATACGTCCACGTACATACATTTTTTTTTGGAGGGTGGGAAATCATCAAACGACTCCTCTGGGCAGAGCGGTAGGGGAGTGTCAGACTTCTACTGACTAAAAACCACCCATGTTCCTTCTTAGCCCTTTGTGTCGAGGCCGCGGTATCTCTTTTGAACAACCCGCAGCCCCGACAGGACACATACATACTTGACTTGAGCACTATAATATCTCCCGCACCGTGCGCTAATCTCCTAAAAAGGATCCTCTGTATAGGATGTAACTAAATGTATCCTTAAATCGAAATCGAAAGGCACTAATTCTCCCCGTAGCTACGGTTATTCTTTTTGTCCTAGACCATACCAGGGCCTGCAGTCTCTACACTAATAACAGCGCTACGAATATCGTAAAATCGAAATTTCGTAAACTTTCTTTAATAGATTTTCAACCTTAAATTTTTCTGAATAAAGCCGAAAATCTATTAACGAAATTTGACATCGATACGGCTCAGCGACATTCGTAGCGCTGTTATTAATGTAGAGACTGCAGGCCCTGGGAACCTCCTAATTACGGAGATATTGGAGGTAAAAGGTCCAAATTTTATTTTATTTTAAAAAAACGTTGCCCCACACTAGGAATTTCTCCTGTATCGTGGGTGCGTTTACAACCATTTAAACTCACATACACAACCAAACACCTAGACTTGAAACAATTATCTGTAGACCATACAAAATTAAATATGAATTGTTCCGTGCGAGGATCCAGTTCCAATCACTCGGCCACTGCGCCAACCGTTCACAAGTTTCATAAGTTTTTTTTATACTAGTTTGAAGGTACATTAACTACTTCCATGACCCGTTTACAATTCAAAGCATCCATCAGCACAATGTTATGAGTGCATACATTGATTCACCCAAAAAAAGTCGTAATTTCCCAGCAATATTTTTTGCGTAGGTTTGGTAAACAGAATTGGCTACTTTCCTGACAAAAAAAAATGATTCTGTTTAGTCCGTCAGATAGATTATCGAAAAATATTGGATACATGTTTTTTGTTTTATCAAATCTATATAAATAAAAAGAGAAGTCCTGACTGACTGACTGACTCATCAACGCCCAGCCCAAACCCTAGGACCTAGAAAGCTGAAATTTTGCACAGAGGTTCCCTTTATAATGTAGACAAGGAATAAGGAAGGATTTTTTTAAATTCAACTCCTAAGGGATTTAAATAGGGGATGAAAGTTTGTATGGAAAATCGCCATTTTCACGCGGGCGAAGCCGCTGGCAAAAGCTAGTTATTAATAATTATGGACGAAAATAAAACGTGTCAAAGATTATGAGTAGACGCTTGTGACGTCATTTTCCGGTAAAAAATGTGACGTCACACGAGTTATTGAAGCACTGTATCGTCTTAATTTTTTGGATAACTATCTGACGGACTAATAAGATTTTTGTCAAGTACCCAATTCCAACCAACCCGGCTTCATGAAAGGGTCCCTTTTTTTTTGATGGTGGGAAATCTTCAAATAACCCGTCCCGCTCTGGGCAGAGCGAAGGGAGTGTCAGACTTCTATTGACTAAAAACCACCCATGTTCCTTCTTAGCCCTTGTACCGAGGCCGCGGTATCTCGCAGCCCCGACGGGTCCCCTTACCCCCTATATATATACTAGAACACATAATCATGTCTAAAGCTAAGAAAGCTAGCGACGTTGAAGTATTCCGGCATTGCGTTGAGTATTGTGTTGTATCCCGGAGTGAAGTCTTCGGGTGCGTATATCTTGTGTGAGTGGTACGACAGATCTAGTATTGGCTGAGATTGTAGAGAGGGCGGTACCTGCAAGGAAGGGTTTTATGTTATTTCTTTCTGTTTTTAGCTTCTGAAGTATTGTAACGGGAATAGAGGTCGATTTTAAAACTGAGGCAAACTCCTAAGTTTGCGTGGCCGGCCTAACTTCCGCCATTTTATTTTATTTTCAAAATTGCGGTCACTCATACAACTTATAACCCATTGACCGCCACGGTCAAGTAAGACGACAAGCCAAAAAGTACCTTAAATCGACAGACTTAGGGCACTTTTTTGCTTGTTCGGCTTGTCGTCTATACGTGACTGTGGCGCTAAAAAGGTTAATTGATAGTTGATCATCAATGTAACTAATTTTTTACCATTGCCACTCGAAAAAGGGCATTTTATTCATCGATAACAGTGAATAAAACGCTCTTTTAGTCACTGAGTGAATAAAGACATTTTGAATTAGGAACAAACACGAATTACGTATAATAGTGCGCGCTGATCTAGTTGGCCGCGCCTAAGGTGGCGACAGGGGTGAGGGGGCGGGTTGCCTACAGCTCGCAATGCACAGGAGACTATAATTAGACAGTGATGACCAATCTCGAGATATCGCGTGAACAATAATTGTTCAATTTATTGAAAAGAATACTTAAATAAAAAAACAAAAACATGCCTAAGGCGCGGCCAACTAGTTCCGCGCGTACTATACAAAAAAATCGCTGCTGCTGAAAGTACATACTGGGTTGCTGAATGGAGCTATTCCATTCCAAATTTTAAAAAAATATCCCGTCAATAATATCCCGTCAATTTAGTTACGTTCTTTTCTGTCTTTTATTGTGGTTGTTTTGTGTTATTGGAAAATCTATTAACATATAAGTAATTATAATAAAATGAGTTCTTCCGATGACGAAAATGAGAGACTGACTCCGGAATCATTTCGTTCTAAAGCAGCAGTTATAGTAGATGATTTGTTGCCGCCAAAATCTCGGGAGTTGTACCTGAAAACATACAATTTGTCCTGCGACTGGAAAACCATGAATGGCGCCAATTCCTTCTCTGAGTGCATATTTCTTAACTATTTCAATGAATTAACCAAGACTAAGAAGCCGTCGACACTTTGGAGCATATATTCTATTATAAAAGCCACAGTGAGAATCAAACACAACATTGATATTTCAAAATACTCAAAGTTAGTGACATACTTAAACCGTCTATCCGTGGGTAATAAGCCAAAGAAATCTAGAGTGCTTAGCTCCGAAAATAAATACCATGCTCCTATTTATTTTCTCACAGTCAATGGTAAAAAGTAGAGTACACAACACGTGAATAAAAAATTTATCTCGGTAGGTACTTGTATCCCTCGCTCCGTTCAGGATTCTAGAGTATAGAATCCCTCGCTACGCTCGTGATTCTACTCTAGAATCCTTCGCTGCTCTCGGGATCCAACTTCATACCTCGAATTAAATTCCCTTTTTATTCACTTGTTGTATAATCTACTATTTTTTATGAGACAGACTGTTTTAAAATGTCACGTTTCGGATATATGAGCTATCAAAGTTAATTCTTTTATGCGTGGCCGCGACTTTGAAATAAAACATTAAAATGGCAAATGTTAGGCTTTCTAACAAAACTCCTAAAGGTATTGCAGCCGGGGTGAACATAATTCAGGATTTCAAATTCCTTTAAGATGACGATTATTTACTTTTAAAGCAACATTCACATAGATTTATGTTTACGATTACTTATAATTTTTAAAGCAACATCCAAATATATGTATGACTAGCTTTTGCCAGCGGCTTCGCCCGCGTGAAAATGACGATTTTCCATACAAACTTTCATCCCCTATGTAACTCCCATAAGGGTTGAATTTCGAAAAATCCTTCCTTATTCCTTGTCTACATTATAAAAGGAACCTCTGTGCAAAATTTCAGCTTTCTAGGTCCAAGGGTTTGAGCTGGGCGTTGATGAGTCAGTCAGTCAGTCAGGACTTCTCTTTTTATTTAAATGGATTACGATAACTTACTTTGAAAGCCACATCCACAGTAAACTGAACGCCCATCTCGTTGTAAGTAGCAACAGAGTGATATATCACATAGACGGGGCGCTCGAGTAGCTGGAAGCAAACCCGCGGCGCACTGTGTAGTGACCAACTTGTTACTGTTATGTTAGCGCGCGGCCATACGGTTATCATGTTGTGGTGGCCGCCTGGAACAGAGGAGATGGTTATATAAGACATTTTATTACACAACATAACGCCTGTAAGCCCAGAAGGGTTAGGTAGGGGTGTTCCTAATAATGGACCCACATTTCAACACTTATGTTTAAAAATAGCGAGCAAACCTATTGCCAGTAATCGGCCACAAATCCAGACGCAGCAGACGTGGCCAGTCCAGCCCCACTTAAGCTTAGCGGCTTTATGAGCGGCTTCGGCCGTCTACGAAACCGTAGTTTCGTAATTGGTTTCGATGAAGGAATGATTTGTCCTTGTACGTAACTGGTTTCGATGGAGGACATATTTGTCTTTATACGAAACCACGGTTACGTAAAGGATTTTTTGCAAAAATATGAAATTTTGCTAGTTACGAACAAGGAATAATGATTATTTTATCGAAACTAGCGATTTATGTGATAATTGGTCAAGGATACAATAGCCGCAAATATCAATCTGCATATATTACATAAAAAGATGTACACTTCAGAACTATTACAATTACTTATTTTACATTAAAAAGTTTTTCTCAATAAAATCAACTTGACATTAATTTTTTTTTACTATTGATGTAGGTACACGCAGATTCGCGCAAGCGTCCTGCGTCGTCTTACGAATTTGCATCAGGACACGTGACGAGTTTAACATTTCCATTCCAAAAAAAAGTGGACAACGCCGCTAAAGAAGTTTTCACTTCAAAAATAATGCATATTCCCTATTCTTCGGGCTACGTCGGTAGCTAAAGCGAGGTTAAAAATCGAAATAGTATCAAGTAACCGTTAGTAACTTACCGCTAAAAACAAACCGGTATCTGCACTCATCCCCGGTACATGTCCTAGACACCACCCTCGCGTCCACAGCCGGGTGGAAGGCAGCCGGCGGCTCTGTGTATATGAACATTGCTTTGTGCCTGCAATTTATATGTTGAGATATTATGTTAGGAGTGATTACAAGAAGATTAAATTATATGTTTTCTTTTAAATCTTGGCTAAAGTAAGACGTGGGTACGAACCCAGACAGGCCCATTACTTTGTGTAATTTATTTCATCACAGTTGCTCTCAAATCGGAAGGAAAACATCGTGAGGAAACTGGCATGTCTTAGAACCAAAACTCGATGACATGTGACATCTACCAACCCACACTTGGCCCGCGTGGTGGATTATAGCCCATCCCTCTCCTAGAGAGGAGGCCTGAGTCCCTTTTTTTTTGGGCCTTGGGAGATCATCAAATGACTCCTCCCGCGCTGGGCAGAGCCGTAGCGAGTGTCAGAGTTGTACTGACTAAAAACCACCCATGTTCCTTCTTAGCTCTTTGTGTCCGAAGCCGCAGTATCTCTTTCGAACAACCCACAGCCCTTTCCTGGATACACGATGTAGAAACAGAAGTAGATGAGCGTCTCAAGCGAAACAGAACGTAGAAAGAACAGGACGAATGCGCGAGCGAAGCGAGCTCGAAATGTTTTGTACAGTTGTTATAGATTTGGGGGCAATCCTGAAATTATGATAAATAAGCATGTTTATACTTACAAAAACCGACTGAACCCAGTCCTAAACAGTGGCAGTCCACAATACACGTTGGTCTCACAGTCGTCACTCACATCATTGCGTATATTCATATTGAAGCCAGCGCTAGTGAGTGCGGTAGATACTCGTGTGGCGGAGTACGGGTCTAGTTTGGTGACCACTATGCCTGAGGTTCGGGAGATAGTGTTGTTGTTTATGTCGAAGGAGACTATTTCTGAATGCTGGAAAGGAGAAAATAAACAGATTACAATTGGTGATTTTTTTTGTTAAATATGTCGTCATCTAAATAGGTATGTTTCCCGACTAAAAAAATATGATTCTGTTTAGTCCGTCAGTTAGATTATAGAAAAATATTGGATACGTGTTTTTTGTTTTATAAAATCAATAAATGGGTTGTGGAGGTCAGATAGGCAGTCACTCCATGTAAAATATTAATATAAATATTTGGTCCTATTGGAATTTTAACAGTTACGTGTCGTGAAATTTTGCTTAATTATCGGCGTCTTCATATCTTTCCTCAGGAAAAGATTAAGTTCAAGAGTAGACGCATATCATACAAAAAAAAAATAGTAAGAATAGTACATGATATACTCACAAACCAGTAATGCCTCTGCAGCGAGATGCCGTCAGCATCATACGGACTGAACGGTACAAGCATGAGTACGACGCAGACAGCTCCGAGGAACGACAGCACCATCCACAGTCGCTTGCGGGAGAATAGCAGTTCCATGCCAGACTGGAACAATATTGTCAACATTATACAGAATGTACAACGTACTTCTCGTATTTGTATTGTATCTTCTAAGGCTTCCAAGGCTTTGATGTTTAAAAGAGAGAGGGTCGGATATGGGCTAACCAGTTAGAAAGATAGACAAAAGACCCTTAACGAAGCCGTCATTGCTATACCGGTAACTTTTTTGTTCTGGATATCTAATAAACACACACAATTTACACAATTTAGATTGCCATCGACACGCTAAGAAGAAGATCTAATAAACATTATATTTACCAATTAATTATTGGAGGTCAAAGTTCCAACTTTTTCACATTAATTTTTTTTTATCATCCATCAGCACAATTTTGAGTGCATTTTCATTTCCCGACAATAATTTTTACGTAAGGTTTCTTAATTTGTTGTATAGAATGCAACAAATAGGGACTCCTACCTTTAAAAAAAGCATCATATAACTTGCACTTATACGAGTAGTAAGTATGTGGTGTATGAAAAAAACTATTTTAAACGACTTAGAGAACATAGAGTGCTGCTGAAATTTCAACCTTCGAATCACCACCAAAAGTTCAAATTCCCACCATCAAAATAATACTCACAACAGTACTAGAAACGATAACAGCCAGTGCCCCATTGAGTATGGCCACAGTGTAGTCCGGCAGGTCTCCTGAGGAACGGCTCATGGTGGGCAGGATCTGTGCGTTCACTCGGAGGGAGAGGGAGAACATGAACATTATGGAGGGGAGGGAGAGGGACACTTCTAGGAGGAGGTGCTGCCAACCTGGAATAAGGACAAAAAAAAATACGTTATTCAATTAAATGTTACCGAAATAAGATTGCCAATTTGCACTTGAGTGACTGAGTACGAGGATTTTTTTAGAAAAAAACAATAATAGAGGATCGGACAAAAAATCGAATTAGTCCGTCAGATAGATTTGCAAAAAAGTATTGAACACATATATTTTTCTTTTTTCACGTAAACAAAAAATGAAGACGATACAGCTTTGAAAAATCGTGTGACGTCACAAGTCAGTACATTTTTTACTTACTAGTGACGTCACAAGCTCTCACTCATGATCTTTGACGCGTTTTATCTTCGTAAATTTTTATTAATTTGATAAAACAAAAAACTCGTATCCAATATTTTTCGATAATCTAACTGACGGACTAAACAGAATCATATTTTTTAAGTCAGTTCAATTCCCTATTAACCTTTTGAGCGCCACCAAGCAAAAAAGTACCTTAAGTCTATCGATTTAAGGTACTTTTTGGCTTGTCGTCTTACTTGACTGTGGCGGTTAAAAGGTTAAATGAGACATATACATTTTTACTTTATTGAGTGCATAACCTGGTGTCAGAGGTATGGGTCGAGAAATATCTCTCAGGCATGTTAGGTCTACTCCACAGATGACAGAAACAACAGGAGATATGCCCTTTAGCCGAAAATGTATGGGGACCTGTGTCGTCAGTTCACACACGCAGAGCAGTAAAAACAATAGATATACGCATTCGCAAACACATCCGAATTTCTTAAAACATTACGTACTACACAATCAATTATAAACCTTATCCCTTCAGTCACAGCGTGTATTTACCATGCACCGCACAATTTACATAATACATTTTGTTTTACTTCGACGCTAGTGATTGACTAAATCGAAAAGTTATCGATTCTTCTATTTATTATTATATTGTAATAAAGTTATTTTGGGGTCCTGAAAATAATATATTATAAATAAAAAACAATATGTCCAGAAATCATTCAAAAAAAAAAAAGTCATTTATTCAAAACAGGTTGATTAAAAAAAAATATATATTGATTTGTGTCTGTAGTAAATCGTAATATTAACTTACACCACAGATGTGTTGCAACAGATTTTGACGTTCGAAAAGTGCTGATTATAAGCAGCACTTTTGTCTGTCTGTTAGTTTAAGTCCCTTAGGGGTTGAATTTCAAAAAATAAATCCTTCTTTATTCCTTGTCTACATTATAAAGGGAACCTCTGTGCAAAATTTCAGCTTTCTAGGTCCAAGGGTTTGGCTGGGCGTTGATGAGTCAGTCAGTCAGTCAGGACAACTCTTTTTATTATACTATATAAAGCTAATTTAAGTATATAGATAGAATAGATAGATAACTCGAGCAACCAATGAATACTATTTATTCAGTCAATATTAATTAAGCAATAAAAAGAACTTTCTATTTTCAGTATTGCTTGCAAAAATAAGAAAGCGTGATAATATAAACGTTGTTATTAGTACCTACCTATATTTATAATTTGTTGTTTAAACTAAAAATAAATTTATATTTTATTAGTAAATACATAGTACAGAATATTGGTATTTCTTATCTCCATTTACGGCAACGCTCAGTAACGCCATAAAATACGCCTTATACTGCAGTAACAATTGTGTAGAGTAATTAATTGTATATATGTATACTCATTCGTAGTATACGTACGCAGAATCATCGTATAAAATATCGACAACTACAAACATCACAATTAGACATCTCTAGCTCACAAAGACTGACAGCAGCAGATTTTCGAAAATATTGTGTGAGTGAGAGCATCAGTAAAACACCTATCCATTGCGCTATTAGATCAGCCGATTCACTGGTCGATTTGTACTAAACAAGCAATGGTTTTTGTTCCTAATGAAAACAATTGATTTGGTTTTTCATCATGTTTCTCGTACCACGAAGTAAAGTTTTAATGAATTTAATATGAAAAACATTATTTTTGTAGTACTTACGTGTGAAATGAGATACCATCTTTCGTGTAATTCACAATACAGCTATTATTTTTACAAACATTCACTGAACAACGCGGCATTTTGTAAAAAATTACGAGCAGTGAAGACGTCGCAAGTTGACATTCGACTTATTATTGAAAGTGGCATAAGGCCCCGTCGTGGCCACATGAGTTCGCATGTACCACGCCTCCTTGCCATATCTCCTGTTGTTTCTGTCATCTGTGGTCTACTCACATAGTTTTAATTATACAATACGCACATGAATCCAAAAAGTGAACATAACTGTAAAATAAATAATATCACATACGTGTCGTTATCTTACCTTTCAAAGCGACATATCGGACCGTCATGAGCGATATGAGCGACACGAGGCTCATTATAAACAGCGGCGCACTGAACAGATATCTGAGCGGAGTGAGCGCTGGTATACACACTAGTAGCAGTAGTATTAACAACATTTAATATCACACACGTGTCGCTATCTTACCTTTCAAAGCGACATATCGGACAGTCGTGAGCGATATGAGCGACATGAGGCTCATTATAAACAGCGGCGCACTGAACAGATATCTGAGCGGAGTGAGCGCTGGTATACACACTAGTAGCAGTAGTATTAACAACATTTAATATCACACACGTGTCGCTATCTTACCTTTCAAAGCGACATATCGGACAGTCGTGAGCGATATGAGCGACATGAGGCTCATTATAAACAGCGGCGCACTGAACAGATATCTGAGCGGAGTGAGCGCTGGTATACACACTAGTAGCAGTAGTATTAACAACATTTAATATCACACACGTGTCGCTATCTTACCTTTCAAAGCGACATATCGGACAGTCGTGAGCGATATGAGCGACATGAGGCTCATTATAAACAGCGGCGCACTGAACAGATATCTGAGCGGAGTGAGCGCTGGTATACACACTAGTAGCAGTAGTATTAACAACATTTAATATCACACACGTGTCGCTATCTTACCTTTCAAAGCGACATATCGGACAGTCGTGAGCGATATGAGCGACATGAGGCTCATTATAAACAGCGGCGCACTGAACAGATATCTGAGCGGAGTGAGCGCTGGTATACACACTAGTAGCAGTAGTATTAACAACATTTAATATCACACACGTGTCGCTATCTTACCTTTCAAAGCCACATATCGGACAGTCGTGAGCGATATGAGCGACATGAGGCTCATTATAAACAGCGGCGCACTGAACAGATATCTGAGCGGAGTGAGCGCTGGTATACACACTAGTAGCAGTAGTATTAACAACATTTAATATCACACACGTGTCGTTATCTTACCTTTCAAAGCGACATATCGGACAGTCGTGAGCGATATGAGCGACATGAGGCTCATTATAAACAGCGGCGCACTGAACAGATATCTGAGCGGAGTGAGCGCTGGTATACACACTAGTAGCAGTAGTATTAACAACATTTAATATCACACACGTGTCGTTATCTTACCTTTCAAAGCGACATATCGGACAGTCGTGAGCGATATGAGCGACATGAGGCTCATTATAAACAGCGGCGCACTGAACAGATATCTGAGCGGAGTGAGCGCTGGTATACACACTAGTAGCAGTAGTATTAACAACATTTAATATCACACACGTGTCGTTATCTTACCTTTCAAAGCGACATATCGGACAGTCGTGAGCGATATGAGCGACATGAGGCTCATTATAAACAGCGGCGCACTGAACAGATATCTGAGCGGAGTGAGCGCTGGTATACACACTAGTAGCAGTAGTATTAACAACATTTAATATCACACACGTGTCGTTATCTTACCTTTCAAAGCGACATATCGGACAGTCGTGAGCGATATGAGCGACATGAGGCTCATTATAAACAGCGGCGCACTGAACAGATATCTGAGCGGAGTGAGCGCTGGTATACACACTAGTAGCAGTAGTATCAGTGTGAATATGAGTCGGGTTGCTGACATTGCTTGTAGGCAGCGGATGGAGCGGCTCAGGCCATTCTGTGGACAAGGAAAGAAGATAAATAAAAAGAATCAGCCCAGGCATTTTAGGGACGGTCGGCCCTCCACTCTCAACAGAAAGAAAAACTACTTACACAAATTTTGAATCCACTGAAGAAAATATTAAGAATAGGCTGAAAGGCTCGACTTTAAAAGAATTAGGACTCCAAGAGCGAGCGAAGCGAGCTCGACAACCTCGAACGTTACACTAGTTGGTCGACAGTCAATGGCAAGATTCGAGAGGTAGTATCTAGCAAACCGCAGTAGCGAGCGAAGCGAGCTCGATTTTTTTTTGACACCGTGCCAGGACAGGATAGTTTTGCTTTGACCTATTGGAGTTACTTGGTCCACTTCGACAATGTAAAGTTTCAAGGGTTAAGTTTGCGAATTACGACTGCAGCTGAAGTTCTTCCAAGAATTTAAAATACTTGGTATAATAAAAATAGAAGTATTATTTGTGAATAGTTATTTGAAAAGTCTAAGAACTAAAAGAACTAGGGCTCGAGGAGCGAGCCAAGTGAACACGAGAATCACAACCCTTGTACAAGGTTTACTTAATCGATAGACAAAGACAAGATTCAAGAAGCAGTATCTACTAGTAGACCGCAAGAGCGAGCGTAGCGAGCTCGAAATTCTTTTGACACCGTACCCTGAATATTTTGTATTTGATTTGATCTACTGGAGTAATTTTGGTCGATTTCGACAGCGTAAAGTTTTAAGGGTTAAGTTAACTAGTTACGGCTGCAGCTAAAGTTCTTCTATGGATCTAAAATACTTAATATAATAAAAGTAGGAGTATTAGTTCTGAAGCGTTATTTGAAAAGTCTAAGAACTAAAAGGATTAGGACTCCTAGAGCGAGCTCGAAAAACGCAACCTTTAGATAAGCGTAACCCTTAGCAAGCCGCAAGAGCGAACGAAGCGAGCTCGAAAATTTTTTGACACCGTTTCCTGGGCTAGTTAGAATTGAATCGACCTGTTGGGAATTACTTGGTCGACTTCGACAATGTAAAGTTTCAAGAGAAAGGAGGCTGCAAGAGCGAGCGAAGTGACTCGAAAAAACAGCTAGTCTCGAATAAATCAATGTTAAGTAATTTGAGATCAAAATAACCAAATGGTTTATTTTTTGCAATCTTGTCTGTGCATGTTAAAATTACCTCTCGGGTAATGGGGCTCCTAACTGGGGATTATGTTATGAGGTTCCGATATTTCGACGATGCCGCGATGTAGCAAGCCCCATGATCGCGGAATGACTTGAGAATGCTGATGGACAGATGGATGTATTATGAATTGTTAGGAATTGGAATCATTCTTGTTTCAAATATTTTCTGTATAAATATGTTAGTTTTTAAGTACTGTTTGTCTTTATTTTATTTGTGGAAGAGAAATAAAACAAATTTATTTATATATTATTTATTTATTATTTGAATTAGTAAGATGATTTATATGACTTTTCAATTTAAACTAAACA
Organism: Diarsia mendica; assembly: GCA_949316265.1. Lineage (NCBI taxonomy): Eukaryota > Metazoa > Arthropoda > Insecta > Lepidoptera > Noctuidae > Diarsia > Diarsia mendica. The sequence goes on from OX438910.1 coordinate 1,118,999, forward strand.
ATAGCAAAATAATGTTCTTACCTTCTTCAGCGACCACGCATCGAAAGCCTGCGCAGTGGCCACGGCAGCTAGGAGGTACGGCATCCAGTATAACGGTACCACTAGCCACGGGTGACTTAGATACCTGGAAAATAAGATATTCCGTGTTAGGGCTAAAGGTAACGGTTGCGGGTTGTTCGAAAGAGATACCGCGGCCTCGACACAAAGGGCTAAGAAGGAACATGGGTGGTTTTAAGTCAGTAGAAGTCTGACACTCCCTACCGCTCTGCCCAGAGCGGGAGAAGTCATTTGATGATTTCCCACCCTCCAAACAAAAAAACTGTCATAAAATGAAGGAGCAAAGTGACACTTCTTTTAGTGACTTATTTGTCAAGTGCACAAAACGAACCATTTTTATCCGAGACTTTTAGCAGCCCGACCCGAAGGCGAGGGCTGATAGTAATGTCGAGGATAAAAATGGTTTTGTGGACGAGTTATAAACTCTGCTTTTCACTTCGAATGCGAGGAAATAAAACAGTAGTATAACATATTTCTTTAATTAAAATTTAAAGTAAAATTTGTACAGTTTTGAATACTGAAGGAAATTGTTTTTTTTTTAATCTTACGAAATTGATATTAGGCTTGCAGACCTATACAGCCTACTATTAAATTAATTTTGTAACCATAATTTTCATTAATTAATTAAATAACTTACCGTACTTGAATTTAAATTTTAATATATTTTAAGTCTTCAAAAACACATAAGGTAAATAAATTAAAGTAAATATTATAAAATAACAAATTCTATCTATGAACTTTTTATTGTGTTTGGCTGTATGGCTCATTTTCTTTGCCTTAATAAAGATACATTTATGAGTAGATACGTTAATGCCCTTGTGCACAAAATTCGATTTTGTGCAGTATATAGCCTGCACAAATAAGCACTTTCAGAGCATGAGAAGTGAAAAAGTTTTTTTTTTAATATTTTCTCCTTTTAGTTGAGAATTTCTTGTCATTAATCAATTTACATTGTAACTAGCAGGTATTAGGTACCCTTCTTTTGGAGGGTGGGAAATCATCAAATGACTCCAGCGTCGGCGGACCGGAAGGGAGTGTCAGACTTTTACTGACTAAAAACCAGTGTCTTCTTTTTAAAATAACTAACCTCATCTGCACAGTGGTAGCGACCATGAGCAGTGTGCACACAGCGACCACTACCAGACCGACCACGACAGCTGCCAGCCGACCTAGCACCGTCAACACCAGGTTCTGGACTGTAGACCATCCTGCAAATTATACCATATCTATATAAATAAAAAGAGAAGTCCTGACTGAATGACTCATCAACGCCCAGCCCAAACCCTTGGACCTAGGAAGCTGAAATTTTGCACAGAGGTTCCCTTTATAATGTAGACAAGGAATAAGAAAGGATTTTTCGAAATTCAACCCCTAAGGGAGTTAGATAGGGGATGAAAGTTTGTATGGAAAATCGTCTTTTTCACGCGAGCGAAGCCGCTGGCAAAAGCTAGTCTTAAATAAAACGGGATTCGCGGCAGCAACAAATGTTTATTTACTAAATAAAAATGATTAAAATCACCAAAACAACCGTCTCAGTTCATACAATCCTCAAAAGTGACTATTTGATGAAAAAGGCTTTGTTACTGCCGCGAATCCCATTTTATTTACTATCCTATGTGTTAATTCAGGTTATAAACTATCTGTGTACCAAATTTTATTCAAATCGTTCAGCAGTTTTTGCGTGAAGAAGTAACAAACATACACACTCACAAACTGTCGCCTTTATAATATTAGTGTGATTTTCCTTGCAATGAAGTAAATAATACTCACTAGGTCCAACCAGCCACACGTAGTAGGCCACGCTAGCCAACCCCAGCAGAGCTATGAACACATCCACTACATACGACGCGGTGAACGAATACGTCACTAGGAACACGTTTAGGTAGTCGTAGTATACTGCCGCTGTGGGCGATATCTGTGGACAAAGCATGTATGCGTTAGCACATTGTATAAGTTATTGATACCATCGCCTTTAGACTCATACTGGGTATTTCTCCAAAAAAATCTAATTAGTCCGTCTGTTAGATTTCAAATATATGGATATTATTATTTATACTCTGCGCTGGTAAGAAGCCGCTTCCACACTTTACAAAAGTATGGCAGTGTCTTTTGCACGGAACAAATGTACTTTAGATAAACATACATTCAAAAATCCGATCCCTAATAGGATTGTTTCCCGACTAAAAACTATAGGATTCTGTTTAATCCGTCTGTTAGATTATCGAAAAATATTCGATACGTGTTTTTTGTTTTATCAAATTAATTAAAATTGATGAATATAAAACGTGATAAAGATCATGAGTGGGGGCTTGTGACGTCACTTTCTGGTAAAAATGTACCAAACTGTTACGTCACACGAGTTTTCGAAGCACCTGTATCGTCTTCATTATTTGTTTACGTGAAAAAAGAAAAAATATGTGGTCAATATTTTTTGGAAGTCTATCTGACGGAATAATTAGTTTTTTTTGTCCGATCCTCAAATAAAATCAAATAATTAAAATTCCAAAATGTTAAGCTACTTCTGACCGTAGTATTAGGTACACCACTGCCTAACCCTCCGGGGGTTACAAGCGTGATGTTGTAAGAGAAGCGCTGGTTCCTTACCGGTTCATCCAAGTCCTCGACATTGGCAGTTTCCCTCAATAGCCCGAGCATCATATCGCCGGCACCTTGCAGCACTCCGGGCAACATTAGCTCCGGCTTGTCGTTGCGTGTGTGGTACACGTTGGCCCATTTTACAAACGCCATATCGATACCTGAACGAGAAATATTGTTAATACTGGCTTTCGCCCGCGACTTTGTTTGCGTGGAATATAGTCTGAAGTCTTCCTCGATAAATGGAGTACCCAACACGAAAATAATTGTTCAATTCCAACCAGGTGGTCTAAAATGGCTACCTAAAGTAGTTGTTACTGATTGAGAGATGCTAGTTTAGGTTTCGAGGATTAAATAAGAAATATATCTTTTATAATAAACTGGTGTATTAGCATGACTTTCACAGACATATAAAATCAAGTGACAAAAGACAAAGACAATCATATAAGTACTTTTTTACCATTGCCACTCGAAAAAGGCCATTTTATTCATCGATAACAGTGAATAAAACGCTCTTTTAGTCACTGAGTGAATAAAGACATTTTGAATTAGGAACAAACACGAATTACGTATAGTGCGCGCGGAACTAGTTGGCCGCGCCTTAGGTGGCGACAGGGGTGAGGGGGTGGGTTGCCTACAACTCGCAATGCACAGGAGACTATAATTAGACAGTGATGACCAATCTCGAGATATCGTGAACAATAATTGTTCAATTTATTGAAAAGAATACTTAAATAAAAAAACAAAAACATGCCTGAGGCGCGGCCAACTAGTTCCGCGCGCATTAAATATACAAAAAAATCGCTGCTGCTGAAAGTACGTACTGGGTGGCTGAATGGAGCTATTCCATTCCAAATTTTAAAAAAATATCCTGCCAATTTAGTTACGTTCTTTTCTGTCTTTTATTGTGTTTGTTTTGTGTTATTGGAAAATCTATTAACATATAAGTAATTATAATAAAATGAGTTCTTCCGATGACGAAAATGAGAGACTGACTCCGAAATCATTTCGTTCTAAAGTAGCAGTTAAAGTAGATGATTTGTTGCCGCCAAAATCTCGGGAGTTGTCCTGAAAACATACAATTTGTTCTGCGACTGGAAAACCATGAATGGCGCCAATTCCTTCTCTGAGTGCATATTTCTTAACTATTTCAATGAATTAACCAAGACTAAGAAGCCGTCGACACTTTGGAGCATAATTGAGGAGCAGGCGAACAAAAGCGGACTTGTCCGATTAATGATTTTTTACAGGAGGGGCAAAGTTTTGAAACAAGCAAAAAGCAACTTGCCAGATTTTTGATTTTTAGTGCATGCGAGCGTCATTATAACACAAAAACGTATCCGTTGCATGTTTATCAAAAATCTGAATAGTTTTATTTTTTTTATTTTTTTTTGTTTTGGACAAGTCTGGTTTTGTTCAAAAGTTTGGACAACTCCGGTTTTGATTGATAAATTTGATGGACATGTCCGTATTTGAAATGAAACTCAAATTTTTCATATCAAAAATGTAATCACAAAAATCGACAAAATTATACAATCTCTTGCAGATCGGGCTCACAACAATCACATTCCTCGACATCGGAGTCAACATCATCATCATCGACGTTATTTTCTGCACATGTATGATGAGATGTAGTAGCTGTTTCATTGGAAATAATGGTTTTAAACCATTCAAGTTCAGGATTTTATGACCATTGATCTCCGAACTGTTTGGTCAAGATTTGCTCCACGTCTTTCTTTTTCTGCTGCTTAATCTCATTCACCAGTGGAAGTCTGCGAAGAAGGGACGGATGATTCTGTGATGATTTTAGCAAATACACTGCGCTAAGTTCATCTTCAGGGACATTATAAAAATTTGACACTTTTACGCCACACTGTATATAAGTGAAACTATTCTCGTCTCGACTTCCATTTCTTCTTCGAAAACCACGTGATCTCTCACGTCCTCCACCTCTGCCACGTCGTTGATGAGTTCTCCCCCTGGTCGACGTGATAGAACCCTGCCCTCTGCTTGATGAATCATGTGTTTTGAGAATCTTTTAAACTTGCTTTTCTTTCTATTATTATTACTTTTGCGTCCCTGATGTTGTCCACTTTTTTGTAATAGGTTTTTAATTAAATAAGTGTTCCCACGTAAAAATATTGGTTAATTTAAATGGACAAGTCACAGTTTGTTTGAAAATCCATTAACATTAAAATACTTGTATTATTTTTGTCTGGGTTTGATTGAAAACCGAAACACAGCGAAATTTTATCTAACTTTAAACAGGACAAGTCCGTTTTTGAATACAAACGCAAATTTAGAAGTTGTTTTTCTATGAGAAAAAGCTGGAATTGATTGAAAATATTTCGGCAATGCAAAGATGTTTACTTTCTAAGGTATAAAGTACAATAAAAAAAAATAGTGATTGTGTGGACAAGTCCGCTTTTGTTCGCCAGCTCCTCAATTATATTCTATGATAAAAGCCACAGTGAGAATCAAACACAACATTGATATTTCAAAATACTCAAAGTTAGTGACATACTTAAAATGTCTATCCGTGGGTAATAAGCCAAAGAAATCTAGAGTGCTTAGCTCCGAAAATAAATACCATGCTCCTATTTATTTTCTCACAGTCAATGGTAAAAAGTAGAGTACACAACACGTGAATGAAAAATTTATCTCGGTAGGTACTTGTATCCCTCGCTCCGTTCAGGATTCTAGAGTATAGAATCCCTCGCTACGCTCGTGATTCTACTCTAGAATCCTTCGCTGCTCTCGGGATCCAACTTCGTACCTCGAATTAAATTCCCTTTTTATTCACTTGTTGTATAATCTACTATTTTATAGTCAACACTCTTCCCCCCTCGGGTGTGAGGGCAGGCGCACCAGACGCAGAGCAGCGCGGCGGCGCAGTGTGCCCCGCGAGGTCCGCACATCGACGACCCGCACCCGGCCATCGGCGCCTGGGTACACGGCTTCTATAACACCGCGAGGCCAGTAGCTCCTCTCAGAAGTCGGGTCGATCACTAAGACCACATCCCCAATCTTGAGTTGATCTTCGTCGCTAGTCGACCTCATAGTTCGTGGCAGTAGAGACGGTAAAACTTCTTTGAGCCATCTCGACCAAAACATGTCAGCGAGCCTTTGAGCCACACGCCACTGTTTTCGTGAACATAAGTCTGTGTTCTCAGTTGCATCAATGGGAAGGTTGGATGAATTTCCCAATAAAAAATGGAATGGTGTCAGGGCTACATCGTCTGTGGAGCTGACGGACACATGCGTCAGCGGACGGCTGTTAACTATTGCTTCAACTTCGCAAAGTAATGTCAAGAGCGTTTCGTCTCGTGGTGCTCTTTCTTTCAGGATGACTTTTAGAGTTGACTTCACGCTTCGTATCAACCTCTCCCAAGCACCTCCCATATGTGGGCTTAGAGGTGGATTAAAATGCCACCTTACTCTATTGTTGGCGGCTTCATTCTGTAGCTTCTGAAGCTCAGCGTCGGCTCCGCGTAAGTTAGTTCCATTATCGGAATATAAGTCGCTAGGCCAACCTCGTCGCGCTGCCATTCGTCGTAGAGCCATTATTAAACTATCAGTGGATAGTGAATGCACAACTTCTAGATGTATGGCCCTTACTGTCATACATGTAAAAATTACGCCGTACCTTTTCTCACGTCTTCTTCCAACTGTAACGACTATTGGTCCAAAAAGGTCAAGACCACAGTGAGAAAATGGTCTACAGTGGTGCGCAACTCTACCAGCAGGTAAGTTTCCTTGTCTCGGTGCTACAGGTGTCGCTTTCCTTATACGACAGACAAGGCATTTCGATGCTACATTTCGCACTGAAGGTCGTAGGTGAACGATCCAAAATCTTTGTCTTAGTTCATTTATAACTGTCTCATTATTAGCATGCGCAGCTCGAACATGATAGTACATTATTATAAGCTTGGAGACATAATTGCGTCCGTCAAGTATGGCAGGCCTTTTGTACTCTAAATCAACATTTTCTGCAGCGTCAATCCGGCCTTGAACACGTAAAATACCATCATGGTCCATGTACGGTGTGAGTGACAAAATCTTACTCTTTTTTGGTAAAGGTTTTTGATCATCTAAGCAGCTCAGCTCTTCAGGAAAAGATTCTTTTTGCGCTTGCCTCAGTATCAATATTTCAGCTTTATCCATTTGTATAGCGTTGATTGTTGTTACGTCTCTCCCTTTCCATTTTTCAACAGCAGCCAATAGTGTGGCTGTAGCGCGAAGTAAGCGCATCCATGAGGAAAACCTTTTGGCATCGGGAATGGAAAGATGCTCTAACGGAGTAATGACGGTCAAAGTTGCTTTCTTTAGCTCAACGTCGTCATTGTGTACCTTCGTGAATTTATTTTCAGGCCATTGAGCTGTCTCAAGACGTAAGAACTCAGGACCGTGAAACCATGGATGTGCGTAGGTAAGTTCATCTACATTTTCTTTTGTGGCATAGTCCGCTACATTCGCAGACGTCGGAACATATCTCCACTCATCAGGTTTGGTCAGCTCGTCTATTTCACCTAATCGATTAGCGACGAAAGGTTTATAATCTCGTGCATCGCTCATGATCCATAGCAGGACCGTAGACGAATCAGTCCAAAAATAGCGTCTGTCGGGCTTTATTGTGTGCTCCTGCTCGATAGTAGCCGCTAATCTGCAGGCCAATACTGCTCCTTGAAGCTCTAGACGTGGCACTGATACAGGTCTTAGTGGGGCCACTCTACTCTTACTGGCTATGAGGGCTATAGTCGCACTTTCTTCGTGAACGATTCGCCAGTAGGCTACAGCGGCATAGGCTTGCGGTGAAGCGTCGCAGAATATATGTAGCTCACGTGCTAAAATAACATTTTGTGTGGCGAATGATTCTGCATTCAAATACCATCGCGGTATGCGTAGTGACTTGATCTTGTCAAAACACTCTAGCCATTTGCGCCACTTTGTGAACTCTTTGTCCTTGACATGTTCGTCCCATGAAATGCCGCTTCTCCATGTATCTTGTAACAGTATGCGAGACTTTATCGTTAACGGAGCAAGAAAGCCTTGAACATCGAAAATGGACATGACTACTCGTAACATTTCTCGTTTAGTCGGTCTTTGTAAACACTTGAGGATTTGTTCACTAATGCGCTTCATGGAAACATCAAAACTAAGCACATCGTCAACTGGAAACCAGTACAATCCTAGCGTTCTCTCGCCCTCGCATGTTCCCTCGATATTGAACTTAACGGCGCTAGGGCCGAGATCACTCTCTGGTAAACTTTCGAGTACTTTCTTACTGTTACTGGTCCAGTTCCTGATTTCAAAGCCTCCCATTTTGTGAATATCTCTGACATCATTAACAAGCTGTACAGCTGCACTCTCAGTCTCAATGCTATCCATCAGATCATCTACATAATGATTTTGCACAATGCATCTGACAGCACGGGGCATCTCCTTTTCATACAGCATGGCGTTTTTATTTTTCACATATTGTGCCACAAAAGGAGAGCAGCATGCACCAAAAATAAGGGAATTCATAGCGAACTTCGTAGGTGGCTTTGTACTATTGATGTCGTCCTTCCAGAGAAAACGCAAAGCATCTTGGTCCAAATTCACGATGTTACTGATTGAGAGATGCTAGTTTAGGTTTCTTTATAGACGTCTGTAGTAACGAAACGCCGACATTACAAATCTTTTGCGCTTCAACTTCCAAAAATTCCGATAACTGTTCAAGTCGAGTCATATTTGAACTTTTTTCTTGATTTTCGTGGGCATAGTCGGCCCATCGGGTAATCAAACTGCATGGTAATTTCGATAAAATGACAGTAGTTAGCTCGGGACTCCTTAAATAATCATCTTGTTTTATAGCCTTCGTGGCAACTACGCAGTTTTTAATTTTTATAGAAAAAGAAACTATGTCATTGTGATATGACAGCGACAGTGACGGAAGTTTTTTCAATTGACTTACGATTTTTGTAATGATAATTTCAGGTCGACCAAATCGTAATTCCAAGGTTTTCATGATATTTTCAGCCGACACATCACCCATCAGGAGTGCAGAAACGCATTCTCTAGCTTCGCCTGTTAGACATTTTCGGAGGCGACAAACGTTTTCTATATTCGAAAATTGGCAAACCTTGGTCGACTCATCATAAGAATTCCTGAAGTTAACCCACTCCATCGGGTCTCCCTTGAAGAAAGGCAGCTCCTTTGGTGTCGCAATGCGACTCATTAATTTGTCTACGGCGGTCATCTGCTTACAGCTATGGGTACAACCTACAGCAAGATCGTGTATCGCGTCAGCTAGCTTGAGTATTGCTTTATCTTGAGCAACTGGTGCTGACGAGGGTCGGTCATGTAGGGCAGGGCTTGAACAACACATATTTTGAGCAGCGGGGGCCGGGCAATGGTCATTTTGTGCCGCGGTAGGGGCTAGGTAGCGTTCACCTTGTGCAGTAGGGTCTGAGTAGCGCGCATTTTGTGTCGCGGTCGTACGACGAAGGGTTACATTCTGTTGCACCACCCAATCTTCCGTTCTTACTGCTGCGGATACTGATGAAACACTGGAACCCGCTCGGGAACGTCGTTCTTGTTGTTCTTCCAATTCTGCTAGGCTTACACTCAGTTTTTTGTTCACGAGGTCTATTTGTGCTTGCATTTTTACCTCTTGCAGCTGAGCTTGCATTTTTACCTCCTGCAGATGCATTTTCGCTTCCTCTGCGGCGATCAGCAATCGTGATTTCTCCTCGGCCGCTTCAAATTCGAGTTGTTTTTTGCGCGCCTCTATTGAGATAACGGACATTTTAGAGCTGGCCGCTTTCGAAGACTTGCTTGATGGAAGGTTTTGCTGATCTATCTTTTGTGAGCCTGAAGGTGACGACATTTTTCTGCAAGCTTTTGCTCGTGTTATCATTTTGCGAAAAAAATATATTCCTCAGTCCTCGAGTCTTCAGTTTATGCTCGAAGGACCACGATGTTACTGATTGAGAGATGCTAGTTTAGGTTTCGAGGATTAAATAAGAAATATATCTTTTATAATAAACTGGTGTATTAGCATGACTTTCACAGACATATAAAATCAAGTGACAAAAGACAAAGACAATCATATAAGTACTTTTTTAACCGACTTCTAAAAAAAGAAGGAGGTTCTCAATTCGGATGTTTGTTTTTTTTTTTTTTTTTTATGTTTGTTCGGGCAGAACTCCGTCACTTGCTAACCGATTTGAAAAATTCTTTTTTTGTTGGAAAGGGTATACTTCACAAATGGTCCCATAATTTTTTTATCGAAATCGGACAAGCGGTTTTTGAGAAATCTACAAAACTTAAAAAAAATACTACATTGTCCACATTAGGTGAACCACTAAAAAGTGAAAAATAAAAACTTTTTAACAAAAAATAAAACCGACTTCAAAAAAAAAAGTCAAAAATAAATCAGTTTCTGAAGTCGGTGACAAAAAAATGAAATCAAACAAACAAAAGTCACCGACTTCAGAAACTGATTTATTTTTGACTTTTTTTTTTGAAGTCGGTTTTATTTTTTGTTAAAAAGTTTTTTATAGTCAACAGTAGTCATTTTAGACCACCATCATAATAATCATAATCAGATCATAATAAGGATTGCATTGAAACACGTAAAATGGACCATTACCCAGCCCTGGGTTGTGGAGGTCAGATAGTCGCTTCATGTAAAATACTGGTAATCAGCTGCGTCAAGTTAGACTGGAAGCCGACCCCAACATAGATGGGCTAGGCAGATGATGATGATGACTTTTACCCTTGATCACGCCACTATTGGGCGAAGGCGTGACTTCTCCTTTCGTACTGGCTGCGGGTTGTTCGAAAGAGATACCGCGGCCTCGGCACAAAGGACAAAGAAGGAACATGGGTGATTTTTAGGCAGTAGGATTCTGACAGTCCCGACCGCTCTCGCGCTCGCGAGTCATTTGTCAAAAAAAAAAGTTTTGGTTAAGTCGTATTGCCATTTTTTACGAGGTCAGTCGCGATGTTATGTGTTGTTATGTTTCGGTGCTGAGCGGTGATTGGCGGCTAGTAAGGCGCTGAGCGGTGAAAGGCGGTGCTGAGCGGTGATAGGTAGCTAGTAATGGTGGAACTATCACAAAGATATCTTACCCTGTATATGCCCGAAGTCTCTCCATATCCTAAAGTCAGTGTCCGAAGGTATCATCCCTGAAGAGAACAGGAACTCTGCTAGACCTTGTGCGTTAGGTTTAGGCGCTGAGCGGTGATAGGCGACTAGTAATTGTGGAACTATCACTTCAATATCTTACCTTGTGTATGCCCGAAGTCTCTCCATATCCTAAAGTCAGTGTCCGAAGGTATCATCCCCGAAGAGAACAGGAACTCTGCTAGACCTTGTGCGTTAAGTTTAGGCGCTGAGCGGTGATAGGCAGCTAGTAATGGTGGAACTATCACAAAGATATCTTACCCTGTATGTGCCCGAAGTCCCTCCATATCCTAAAGTCAGTGTCCGAAGGTATCAACCCTGAAGAGAACAGGAACTCTGCTAGACCTTGTGCGTTAGGTTAAGGCGCTGAGCGGTGATAGGCGGCTAGTAATGGTGGAACTATCACAAAGATATCTTACCCTGTATATTCCCGAAGTCTCTCCATATCCTAAAGTCAGTGTCTGAAGGTATCATCCCTGAAGAGAACAAGAACTCTGCTAGACCTTGTGCGTTAGGTTTAGGCGCTGAGCGGTGATAGGTGGCTAGTAATGGTGGAACTACCACAAAGATATCTTACCCTGTATATGCCCGAAGTCTCTCCATATCCTAAAGTCAGTGTCTGAAGGTATCATCCCTGAAGAGAACAGGAACTCTGCTAGACCTTGTGCGTTAGGTTTAGGCGCTGAGCGGTGATAGGTGGCTAGTAATGGTGGAACTACCACAAAGATATCTTACCCTGTATATGCCCGAAGTCTCTCCATATCCTAAAGTCAGTGTCTGAAGGTATCATCCCTGAAGAGAACAAGAACTCTGCTAGACCTTGTGCGTTAGGTTTAGGCGCTGAGCGGTGATAGGTGGCTAGTAATGGTAGAACTATCACAAAGATATCTTACCCTGTATATGCCCGAAGTTTCTCCATATCCTAAAGTCAGTGTCTGAAGGTATCATCCCTGAAGAGAACAGGAACTCTGCTAGACCTTGCGCGTTAGGTTTAGGCGCTGAGCGGTGATAGGCGGCTAGTAAGGCACTGAGCGGTGATAGGCAGCTAGTACTCATGGAACTATCACTTGGATATCTTACCCTGTAAGTGCCCGAAGTCCCTCCATATCCTGAAGTCAGTGTCAGAAGGTATCATCCCCGAAGAGAACAGGAACTCTGCTAGACCTTGTGCGTTAGGTTTAGGCGCTGAGCGGTGATAGGTGGCTAGTAATGGTAGAACTATCACAAAGATATCTTACCCTGTATATGCCCGAAGTTTCTCCATATCCTAAAGTCAGTGTCTGAAGGTATCATCCCTGAAGAGAACAGGAACTCTGCTAGACCTTGCGCGTTAGGTTTAGGCGCTGAGCGGTGATAGGCGGCTAGTAAGGCGCTAAGCGGTGATAGGCGGCTAGTAATGGTGGAACTATCACAAAGATATCTTACCCTGTATATGCCCGAAGTCTCTCCATATCCTAAAGTCAGTGTCCGAAGGTATCATCCCTGAAGAGAACAGGAACTCTGCTAGACCTTGTTCGTTAGGTTTAGGCGCTGAGCGGTGATAGGTGGCTAGTAATGGTAGAACTATCACAAAGATATCTTACCCTGTATATGCCCGAAGTTTCTCCATATCCTAAAGTCAGTGTCTGAAGGTATCATCCCTGAAGAGAACAGGAACTCTGCTAGACCTTGCGCGTTAGGTTTAGGCGCTGAGCGGTGATAGGCGGCTAGTAAGGCGCTAAGCGGTGATAGGCGGCTAGTAATGGTGGAACTATCACAAAGATATCTTACCCTGTATATGCCCGAAGTCTCTCCATATCCTAAAGTCAGTGTCCGAAGGTATCATCCCTGAAGAGAACAGGAACTCTGCTAGACCTTGTGCGTTAGGTTTAGGCGCTGAGCGGTGATAGGCGGCTAGTACTCTTGGGTCTGTCACCTGGTCAAAAGAGATTAAAGTTTGCATGTTTTAGGATTTTAGAACAAAAGTCTTTTGCAAAAAAAACTGGCCAAGTGCAAGTCGGACTGGCACATGATGGGTTCCGTACCATTGTAGTAGTCATTGAGTTATGTTATTCTAGGACTATAGAGTATAGACTTCTTATAGGTTTTCCTGTAATCTATGAGTGCTGAACTGATTTCAGTATTTTTTTCAAATTTTTAGGCTCAGTAATTTTGGAGATAAGGGGGGGGGGGGGGGGGTGATGGTCGGACAGACAGACACACGAGTGATCCTATAAGGGTTCCATTTTTTCCTTTTAAGGTACGGAACCCTAAAGAAGAAGAAGTAAGGTAAAATGTGCGAGTTTGATTCGCGCTCCGAGGGTTCGGTACAAACTAAATATTTAAGGTTTTAATATTTTTTCCTTTAAATATTGTGCTGTAAGACATTAAACTTCTATTTCAGGATTGTAGGTCAACGGGAAGTAGTGAAAGTGTCGAAATATATCTTTTTTTTTAACGCTAATTTAGAAATGAATTTTATCGCAGCTTCAAGAAACTGTAGACCTGAGTATATGGTTATAATTTGTTTTCGAGATAAAGGTTTTTGACAGACAGAGAACAAAGTGATCCTATAAGGGTTCTGTTATTCCTTTTGAAGTACGGAACCCTAAAAAACACTTGTAACTTTAATTTGCTTAGTTTCTGAATGGCGTCGTGGACAATTAGGACTATAAGTAGTTATTTAGCCTCTCCTTGAGTAAAAAAGTAACATTGCGTTGGAAGGCCTCCCACTAGGTGGACCAACGACCTGATCAAAGTTGCAGGAACCCGCTGGATGAGAGACGCACGGGAGGTCAATGTGGCGACGCCTGGGGGAGGCCTATGTTCAGCAGTGGACGTCTTTTGGCTGAAATGATGAGTAAAAAAAAGTGCTGAAAGGTCCTAAGATTTAAAAGAAAGTATATCACCTGAAATATGGTAGGTTTCCCGTTCATACCCGCTGCGTCTAGGTTGATAACAACGGTGGCGCCCTTAGCCCAGGGATGCTGCAAGAACGCGTGACTTGCCTACAAACAAATTAACCAATGTTTTTACTAGCTTGCATGTAATTATTCTTTTGGACAGAAACAATAAGATCCTGCAAAAAAATTGGACACAATATATTGCTTCTTTTTCACGTAAACAATAAATGAAGACGATACAGTGCTTCGAAAAGTCGTGTGACGTCACTTTGGTACATTTTTACCAGAAAGTTAAACTGCCTCCGTGGTCGAGTGGTTTAGGCGGTTGCCTTGTGATCCGGTGGTCGTGGGTTCGATTCCCACGGGAAGCATACTTTGTGAAGTTGTTTCCAGTTTGGTTAGGACATTGCAGGCTTGAATCACCTGATTGTCTGATAAAAAGATGGTTCCGTGCTTCGGAAGGCACGTATAAGCCGGTGGTCCCGGACGCCTAATCGCGGTCGTCAAACCATGTCAGAGGCCCTTGCGGCGGTTTAGAAACTCTGACACTAGGGTGTGTGGGGTCGCTAGACCTTACGATAAGATGAAGAAGAAGACCAGAAAGAGACGTCACAAGCCCCCACTCATGATCCTTGACACGTTTTATTTTCGTCAATTTTTATTCATGTGTGAAGATGAAAAGGTAAATACAGATTTTTATCAAGTTATCCTCATTTGGTATATTACAATATTTTCCTATGGTAGAAAAAATTGGGAAGGCCACAGTACTAAACGTGGTATTGATGAATAACGCCTCCAACGACCCGGATATCAAATGATTTATTATTATTTGTATATCATCGTATCGCGAATTATTTATTGTATTTTATGACGTTTTATTATATTAGTAGTGAGTAATAACTAATAAACTTTTATCTATAACACACAAAAACGTTAACTTTGTAGATTGTATCAGTAAATAAATTGTCGAGATGTTATTTTCGTAACTAGTGATTTTTATTATTTCAAGAAATATGGACTGGGTCGATGGTCTAGTGGACGCAAGCGCGACTGCTGAGTATGATGTTCTGGGTTTGATTCTCGGGTCGGGCAGTGTTGTTGGGTTTTTTCCGTTTGTAATTTTCAGTAGCGGCCACGGAATTTGTATTTGTGCTCGTTTAATGTCAATAGGCTCGTCCACTATGTAATAATATGGGACTTAAACATAATAGGGATGTTAACAAAAAAAATCTAATTAGTCCGTCAGATAGATTTCCAAAAAAAATATTGGACACATATTTTTTTCTTTTTTCACGTAAACAAACAATGAAGACGATACAGTTCTCTGAAAACTCGTGTGACGTCATATTCTAAAGACAGTATGACATTTCTTAGCGAGCAGTGACGTCACAACCTCCCACTCAAATCTTTGACGCGTTTTATCTTCGTCAATTTTTATCGATTTGATAAAACAAAAAATACGTGGCCAATATTTTTCGATAATTTAAAAGACGGACTTATTGATATCCCTATTGGCGAAATGTGGCTGTACTAATAGGTTCTCTGCCTAATCCTCCGTTATGTATATTAACCAAAAACTTTTTAACAAAAAATAAACCGACTTCAAAAAAAAAAAACACAAGAAAGTCAAAAATAAATCAGTTTCTGAAGTCGGTGACTTTTGTTTGTTTTATTTCATTTTTTTGCCACCGACTTCAGAAACTGATTTATTTTTGACTTTCTTGTGTTTTTTTTTTGAAGTCGGTTTTATTTTTTGTTAAAAAGTTTTTATTTTTCACTTTTTAGTGGTTCACATGTTCATGGGTCATAATGTGGACAATGTAGTATTTTTTTTGAGTTTTGTTGATTTTTCAAAAACCGCTTGTCCGATTTCGATAAAAAAATTATGGGACCATTTGGGAAGTATACCCTTTCCAACAAAAAAATAATTTTTCAAATCAGTTAGCAAGTGACGGAGTTATGCCCGAACAAACATAAAAAAAAAAAAAAAAACAAACATCTGAATTGAGAACCTCCTTCTTTTTTTAGAAGTCGGTTAAAAATACGATTCACTAAGATTATAAAACGCCTCCCTCTAGGACTCTAGGTGGAACGATGACCAGGTGAACTTGCGGGTGTTCGCTGGATTCGAGACGCACGGGACCGGTCAATGTGGCGACACCTGGGAGAGGCCCTAGGTGGACCGATGATTATAAATAGAAGATTAGTTACCTGTAATCCGTTCTCTTCAGCTCCATTAAATAGGAATATGATGTTCCGTTTTAGCTTCGTTTTGCTTTTAGATAGTTTTGTTAAAGCTTCCGCCATGATTGCGCAAAATGCCACGTTGTCTGATGCTCCTGTCAAATTAGAAATAAAGACATTTAGTTATTACATCTACTAGGTGTAAACGGATTCTTAACATAAAACTAAGTAGGTAGCAAAAATTATTGCTGGGAAACGATTTGCTATTATTCGGTTAAAAATCACGGTTTCGGGTAAATGACAATGTAACGCACTCAAAACATTGTGCTGGTGGATTTTTTATTGAAATCATAAACATTTGAAACCCAAATCTTGGGAATAAACATTAAATAACTAGTCCACCGTTTAGGATTTGAATGATAGCTAACTATCCTTTGACTTTCACACTAAACATGTATCCAAAATTTTAGCTCAATCGAAAAGCAAGAATTGGACACAATTTAAGCTCCAAGATTTTCTAACACTTTTTGAAAATTGGGTACGGGTAAAGCTAAAAAAAAACGTGTAAAATTAATTTCTTACTACCTACATACGGACACTTGACAAATCCCAGTCAACCTAGAACCTAATGCTTTGGCGATAAATTTGAAAAGCTATCAAAACAAATTGTCAGATTGATGCGCTAGCGTCAGTACAAAAGGCGCAGAAACAAAATTTAAAACAAAATGAATTCTCTTACCAACAGCAAAAGGCACAGAATCATAATGGCAGTTGACGAGTATGGAGCTTCCTATAGTGCCGTTTGTATGAAAGCCGCTCTCTCCCTCTAGTAAGACAACTATATTTGATGCGTTTTGATACATATTGAAGAACGATGTTGTGGACTTGTGGAAGTAATCACCTGGAACGTAAACCAAATGACATAGTTACAGTCGAACAAGCTAATATGTATACCTACATTACTTTTAAGATTATACAGATACATTAAGAGACTGATATGAAATGATACAGGCATACAGCGTTTAACATCAGTCGCTTAATGCGAAATGCTTTTTAACCGACTTCTAAAAAAAGAAGGAGGTTCTCAATTCGGATGTTTTTTTTTTTAATGTTTGTTCGGGCATAACTCCGTCGCTTGCTAACCGATTTGAAAAAATATTTTTTTGTTGGAAAGGGTATACTTCCCAAATAGTCCTATATTTTTTTTTATCGAAATCGGACAAGCGGTTTTTGAAAAATCAACAAAACTCAAAAAAAATACTACATTGTCCACATTATGAACATGTGAACCACTGAAAAGTGAAAAATAAAACCATTAAAAATCCACCAACCATTATTTTTTGTTAAAAAGTTTTTAAAATATTGATTGCAATTTTGATTTACTTAAGTAAATCAAAATTGCAAATTGCATTCAATATATTTTCAGTGTACTAGAATAGGGTAGTCGACCGACTAAAAAAAATATGATTCTGTTTAGTCCGTCAGTCAGATTATTGAAAAATATTGGATCATACGTGTTTTTTGTTTTATCAAATTAATAAAAATTGACGAAAATAAAGCTTGTCAAAGACCATGGAGAGGGGGCGTTTGACGTCATAGTTAGGTAAAATTGGACCAAGCTGTGACGTTTCACGACTTTTCGAAGCACTGTATCGTCTTCATTTTTAGGGTTCCGTACCTCAAAAGGAAAAAACGGAACCCTTATAGGATCACTTTGTTGTCCGTCTGTCTGTCTGTCAAGACCTTTTTTCTCAGGAACGCGTGGAGGTATCAAGCTGAAATTCATATCAAATACTCAAGTCTATGGTCTCTTGGAGCTGTGAAAAAATCAAACTTCTAAGTCAACGCGATCAAAAGATACTCCCGTTTATGCCGCAAATTTTCGACACTCGCAAGGGAATCAAAACCTACAGGGTACTTCCCGTGAACTCAGAATCTTGAAATTTGGTACGAAGCAACGTCTTATAGCATAGATAAAGGAATAATTACGAAAACCATAAATTTTTAGTTACATCACATAATATATTTTTTTTACGGAACCCTCGGTGCGCGAGTCCGACTCGCACTTGGCCGGTTTTTTGTTTACGTGAAAAAAGAAAAAATACGTGTTCAATATTTTTTGGAAATCTATCTGACGGACTAATTAGTTTTTTTTTGTCGACTACCCTATTTGCATCCAGTTTGACTGGAATTTTTCCCAACCATGTAGGGGTTGGCTTCCAGTCAAACTGGATGCAGCTGAATACTAGTATTTTACATGGAGTGACTGCCGAGCCTATACGACCTCCACAACCCAGTCATGTACGGGGTAATACGATACCCGTTGGTAAGACTGGTTGTCAGACTACCCGTTACTGCTGAGCATGAGTTCGATTAACGGGTCGGGCAAAGTGTTTTTGGGTGGGGTTTTAGGAATTTCTCAGTAGCAGCCACAGAATCTAAATTCATGACCAGCAATAGGCTCGGCCTCCATTTTATGGGACTTAAACAAAACTAGCGAAACGTGGGTGTACTATAAGGTACACCTCTGCTTAACCCTTCTGGGATTACAGGCGTGATGTTATGAGACGAAATTACGGAACAATAGGGTAGTTGACAAAAAAAATAATGGTAAGTCCGTCAGATAGATTTCCAAAAAAATATTGGTCACATATTTTTTCTTTTTTTTTCACGTAAACAAAAAATTAAGACGATGTATAATATAGTGCTCCAAAAAGTCGTATGACGTCAAAGTTGGTACATTTTTTACCAGAAAGTGACGTCACAAGCCCCCACACATGATACGTTTTTTGTAAATTTTAAGTAATTTGATAAAACAAAAACACGTATCCAATATTTTTCGATAATCTAACAGACTAATTAGAATCATATAAGTTTTTAAACTGACATGGTCACTGACACTACTATTAATACTTTTTTTTTTTTTTTTTTTTATTAGCCCATATTGTCCCACTGCTGAGCAAAGGCCTCCCCCATAGTCTTCCATTCTTCTCTCTGTGCGGTTTTCTCCGGCCAATCTCGCGCAAAAGCCTCTAAGTCGTCACGCCAGCGTTTTCTAGGCCTCCCTCGGCGACGACGCCCGTCTCCTGGCACCCACTGCATGACGACTTTAGCCCATCGGTCCTGGTGCATTCTGCAGACATGGCCCGCCCAATCCCACTTCAACCCAGCAGTTTTGTTGCCCACATCAGCGATTCCTGTTTTTGAGCGTATTGTGGTATTTCGAATTTTGTCGCTGAGCTTGATACCCAATATACTACGTTCCATCGCTCTTTGGCAAACCTTGAGTCTGGACTTTTGTGACTCGGTCAGGGACCAAGTTTGAGCACCGTAGGTCAGGATGGGCAGAATGCACATGTCGATGAGTTTACGCTTCAGGGATAGAGGTAGGTCACCCTTCATTAGCGACTTCATGGACCAGTAGCTCTTCCAGGCGTTTTCGACTCGGCGGTCAATTTCTTTGTCTTGCCTGTTTTCGAAGGAAACTAGCTGGCCCAAATAAATGTACTCATCGACGTAGTGGATTTCTTGCCCATCTAACTCAATCCTACTTTTTGTGTTGTAGGTCATCACTTTAGTTTTGGACCGATTCATCATTAGTCCAACCTCAAGGTTTGCTGTGCTCAGGTCTTGGAGCATCTGTTGCAACTCGGCAGCAGTCGGCGCAAATAAGATAATATCATCAGCGAAACGAAGGTTGGTGAGTTTTTTGCAACCGACTGTTATGCCATTACTGGACCATATATCTGATAGGTTCTTATTAATACTATGAACGGGATATTCGAAACAACAAGAAAACATGGTAAATATCCCGTTGATAGTATTAATTAGAATCATATTTTTGTTTCATCCCTATTTCCCCAATCGTTATAAACTATGAACTCACCTGAAGCAATCTGCCAGTCAGTCCTCACCACCTGGTTAGCTTGAGACCTTATAAAATCGAGGATCACTTTCAGGTCTACAGTGGAAGTGAGATGGGCCGGAGTGCCGGACACGCGGGGCTCCAAGCCCACCATACGATCCAGGTAGAGGCGCGCTGTCTCTTCACTGAATGTGTCCGAGTTCTGTGAAGGGCGTAAAAATAGGTACTCTTAAGGAAGCCACGGTTGATTCTGGCTAACAGTTACAGTGGTTTGGGAATACTTAGTGTGGCGGGCTTGTCTTAAGGAAGCCGAAAGGCACTAAGTATTTGTAATAATCTACACTAATATCTAGGTACACTAAGATTATAAAGAGGAAAGATTTGTATTTTTGTGTGTATGTTTGTAATGAATATAAGTACTCAAAAACTACTGCGCCGATTTCAAAAATTCTTTCACCATTAGAAAGCTACTTTCACTCTGAGTAACATAGGCTACTTTTTATCCCTGTATTCTCACGGGAACAGGAACTACGCGGGTGAAACCGTGTGACATCCGCTAGTCTATTTGTAGAGTTGTTTGTAAAGTTGAGAGTTAGTTTGTTTGGAATTGAACAAAATGTTTTACTGTTTGATAGCCCATTTATCGAGGAAGGCTATAAGCTATAAAACATCACGCTATGATTAAAATACTGCGCTACATTGGAATATGTTGCAAAAACGGGGATTTTAGTATTTCTATAATAATTTTAGGCGAAAGAATGTCGATAGCTGTTAAGCTAGTCATCCATCATCATTTCAGCCAAAAGACGTCCACTGCTGGACAAAGACCTCCTCCAGGTGTCGCCACATTGACCGGTTCCGTGCGTCTTGCATCCAGCGGGTCTCCGCAACCTTCACCAGGGCCCCGAGTCTGCTATTCAATAGTTACAGAATGGTCTATCATTGATCTCAAAATATTTGATTGATCTACTTGTCAAAATCAACAATTATGAGATCAATGATCATTCTGACACTATTGAATAGCAGACTCGGGGCCCAGGTCATTGTGCTAAGCTAGTGAAATATTTAAAAGATACTCACATCATCAGCCAAGTCTGAGTCGGATATAATAGAAGGCAAATCGTCTTCCACCAGCTGAGTGAAGAATGCCAACAGTAGGTAGACCCCTAGTACTAGGATAAGAACTGAGCTTGGTACCTGGAATATTAATATGGATGATGATTAACTGGGAACGAAGGGGAACGAAGAAAGCACGAAAACACATGTTTCCTTTTCTGAAGCTCAAGAGCTGTCATTTACTAGAGCGAAACAGAGCATGCTTCAGCGTGTGAAAGCACTCCTTGGCTGCTAGATGTTTTTTTTTCCTAAGGGTGTGGGTACAGACGAGGGTATTTCACAAAAAAAAAACTAATTTGTCCGTCAGATAGATTTTCAAAAAATAATGGCCACATGTTTTTTCTTTTTTCACTTAAACAAAAGATGAAGACGATACAGTGCTTCGAAAAGTCGTGTCAAGTCGTGTGACGTCACAAGGTTAGTACTTTTTTTACCCACAAAGTGAAGTCCTTCGGGGACTCAAGATCTTTGACCAACACGTTTTATTTTCGTCAATTTTTACTAATTTAATAAAACAAAAAACACGTATCCAATATTTTTCGATAATCTATCAGACGGACTACTTAATTAAATTTTTATGGTGAAATATCTTATTCAAGTAAGTATGTAACAGCAACCTTACGTCAGATATAATACTCCTAGCATTATTTTTATCAATTAAAAAACGCAACTATATACTGGGCTGCTTCTGGGAAGATTCCTCACGGAAACCAATAGCTCCATCTGGGAATCGAACCCAGAACTCGCACTCAGCAGCCGCGCTTGTCACCACTAAGCCAAGAGCCAAGAACTTAAGACACTAAATACAAACAGATATTCCCACAAAATAAAACAAGCTTTTTTATACAGACATCACAAAACGGTTACTATAACATTTAATAAACACACATGCAAAAGCAAAATCTACTAAGTGCTATTTAAGGTTGATGCGACAAGGTCTTTATTATGCGCACAGCCAAGGAATGGAATTCCCTACCTGCGTCGGTTTTTCCGAGTTCATATAACCCTAATTTATTTAATTCGCGAGTAAACAGGCTTCTTCTGGGTAAGCTCGTTCCATCGTCGACATCATCTCTGCCCTTAGGGCAAGATTGAAGTCAAGAGCAAGCCCATTTATAATAAAAAAAGGTAGCCCGCTAAATTGGAATTTTCTTACGTTTTTTAAGTCGTACCTATGTTAAATAAAACTTTTTAACAAAAAATAAAACCGACTTCAAAAAAAACACAATAAAGTGAAAAATAAACTTTAGAAGAAAAACCAGTCTCTTAAGTCGGTGACTTTTGTTTGTTTGTTTTCATTTTTTTGCCACCGACTTCAGAGAGTGGTTTTTCTTCTAAAGTTTATTTTTCACTTTATTGTGTTTTTTTTGAAGTCGGTTTTATTTTTTGTTAAAAAGTTTTTATTTTTCACTTTTTAGTGGTTCACATGTTCATGGGTCAATGTGGACAATGTAGTTTTTTTTTGAGTTTTGTTGATTTTTCAAAAACCGTTTGTCCGATTTCGAAAAAAAAAATATGGGACCATTTCGGAAGTATACCCTTTCCAACAAAGAAAGAATTTTTCAAATCGGTTAGCAAGTGACGGAGTTAAGCCCGAACAAACATAAAAAAAAAGAAAATACAAACATCCGAATTGAGAACCTCCTTCTTTTTTAGAAGTCGGTTAAAAATAGGATTCGCGGCAGTAACAAATGTCTATTTACTCAGTAATAATGATTAAAATCATCAATACAACCTTCTCAAGAATGCCGTTTTCATCAAATAGTCACTCAAGAAAATTCGAATGTCGCGGGCTACCTTGTCGCCTTCACCGTGGTGGTCGAGAAACGTAGAAATTATTATCTAAAAGATAAAAAAAGCTAATATTTTACAACCCAAATAAGAAAGAAATTAGTATGTTTGACAGTTAAGTAAGTGGTTAGTTTGATTTTGTTAGAAATGGGCAATAGGGGATCGGACTGGGTCAAAATAATATGATTCTGTTTAGTCCGTAAGTTAGATTATCGAAAAATATTGAATACGTGTTTTTTGTTTTATCAAATCAATAAAAAATGACGAAGATAAAACGCGTCAAAGATCTTGGAGTGGGGCTTGAAACGTCACTTGTGTCGTCAAAATGTACTATCATATGACGTCACACGAGTTTTCGAAGCACTGTATCTTCTTCATTTTAAATTTACGTGAAAAAAGAAAAAATACGTGGCCAATAATTTTTGGAAATCTATCTAACGGACTAATTAGTTTTTTTTTGTCCGATCCCCTATTATATTAGAATATGAAAAATAACTTATTTATATGAACGTTGCGTGAAATGAAACGCCTCTAGAATAGCTAGCATACTGGATGTGTGTTTCAAATCTGCTTACCTATATGGCCAAATGTATAGCTATAAAAATAAGTAAAAAATATAGTCTCAGGCCAATTTTGACTAAAACTAAATTGTAAGTTTTTGGAGAAAATCTTGGTGAGCCTTATTTTTTTGGGGTGTGGGAAATTATCAAATAACCCCTGCTGCTTTAAGCAGAGCGGTAGGGAGTGTCAGACTTTTACTGACTAAAACCACCCAGCATGTTCCTTCTTAGCCCATGTGCCGAGGCCGCGGTATCTCTTTCGAACAACCCGCAACCCGCAGCGGCATCTTGGTGAGCCTGTGATTTAGTTTATTCAGGATTATCCTGTCATTATTATATCTACATTTTTAGTTTTAGATTCCTATTTTAGTTTACCTTCTCGGATTCCAAATAGACATGTTTTTTTATTAAGTATTATCTTAGAAAGTAATGTTGTTGTTTTATTATTATTATTGAACTTTGCCCCTAGGAGACTTAACATACTTGGACTTTGTATTTTACTCATTCTTTGATAAGTGAATTAGAACAAAAATAAGGCAGCACTGAAACTATCATGCTAGTAAATAACCTGTAAGTATTTTTAAAATGAATTAAGAGAAATAATTAAATAATTAAAGATAAAAGTGGCCACTTTTGGCGGTAATAAGTCATCATCTGCCTAGCCTTTTCCAATATATTGGGGTCGGCTTCCAGTCTAACCGGATGCAGCTGAATACCAGTTTTTTTTTGGCGGTAATAAGTAATTCTCTTAATTTATCAAGTCTAGAATCATGGAAAGTGACTAGCATGATAGTGTTTTAAATTCTTCAAATTTGATGTGATTTTAGAGTAAAAAAAAACCGGCCAAGTGCGAGTCGGACTCGCGCACCGAGGGTTCCGTAAAAAAAATATATTATGTGATGTAACTAAAAATTTATGGTTTTCGTAATTATTCCTTTATATAAGCTATAAGACGTTGCTTCGTACCAAATTTCAAGATTCTGAGTTCACGGGAAGTACCCTGTAGGTTTTGATTCCCTTGCGAGTGTCGAAAATTTGCGGCATAAACGGGAGTATCTTGATGTAACTAAAAATTTATGGTTTTCGTAATTATTCCTTTATCTATGCTATAAGACGTTGCTTCGTACCAAATTTCAAGATTCTGAGTTCACGGGAAGTACCCTGTAGGTTTTGATTCCCTTGCGAGTGTCGAAAATTTGCGGCATAAACGGGAGTATCTTTTGATCGCGTTGACTTAGAAGTTTGATTTTTTCACAGCTCCAAGAGACCATAGACTTGAGTATTTGATATGAATTTCAGCTTGATACCTCCACGCGTTCCTGAGAAAAAAGGTCTTGACAGACAGACAGATGGACAACAAAGTGATCCTATAAGGGTTCCGTTTTTTCCTTTTGAGGTACGGAACCCTAAAAAGAAATAAGATGTGGGTGGCGCTAGTTTCGGTGCTGTTAGCGCCTTAAGGCTGCAGTCTTGCAAAATGCACTCGCGGGGAATTATTTGCGCAACTTTGAATTTTTTATTTATAACAAAATAATGAAATAACATGAAATATTTTTATTGCACATAGATATCCCTAATATAAGTAATAGCTAGTTATTTTTTTTAAGTTCATCTAGGTGGATTATGTTAGGTAAATCAAGTGTTAAATACAGCTCTTCTCGCCCAACATCATTTCGAGTTCTGTTTGTGCGCTTAGTTTATGGCAATGAAGAATTAATTTACAAATCGGTTCAGCGCATAATTAGCGCAACATTCTGGTCTTCAAAATGCGCTGATTAGTTTTTTCTAATTATGTTTCATTTTCTTAATCCAGAGGTCACAATTTCATCAAAATTCTATGTTTTTATCTCTTAATAAACGGTTTGTACCATAATACCTATGCATCGTATGTATGTAATAATTCGATTATTTTGTGGCCAAGAGTTCATTAAGCAAATCATAAAAAAAAACACCTAAATCACATTGTCACTAACAATAACAATAATCTCAAAAGACCTCCTAAAAGAACAAGAATTGAGAGAGAATTCTTGTTTATAAACTCGTTTTTTGGAGGTCTTTTGAGATTATTGTTATTGTTAGTGACAATGTGATTTAGGTGTTTTTTTTTTAGGATTTGCTTAATGAACTCTTGGCCACAAAATAATCGAATTATTACATACATACGATGCATAGGTATTATGGTACAAACCGTTTATTAAGAGATAAAAACATAGAATTTTGATGAAATTGTGACCTCTGGATTAAGAAAATGAAACATAATTAGAAAAAACTAATCAGCGCATTTTGAAGACGAGAATGTTGCGCTAATTATGCGCTGAACCGATTTGTAAATTAATTCTTCATTGCCATAAACTAAGCGCACAAACAGAACTCGAAATGATGTTGGGCGAGAAGAGCTGTATTTAACACTTGATTTACCTAACATAATCCACCTAGATGAACTTAAAAAAAATAACTAGCTATTACTTATATTAGGGATATCTATGTGCAATAAAAATATTTCATGTTATTTCATTATTTTGTTATAAATAAAAAATTCAAAGTTGCGCAAATAATTCCCCGCGAGTGCATTTTGCAAGACTGCAGCCTTAAAAAACCTATGCAGATATAAATAAATATTGGTATAGTAGTAGCTATTTTTTTTTATCACCAAATTCTTTAATGTCGTGATTTTATCCATCGGTTTGATGATAACTGAGATTGGCCTACAAATATTGGATTTGATGATAAAGAGTTTAGGCCACCTACTTTTATAATCTGATTTCAAGCTGAGGCCCTTTTGGAGTAAACATTTTGATTAAGTATTTATTTTGTTTACTTTTCAGGTGTTTTTGTTTTAATGCCAATAAATACACAATAATTATGTTCTTCCTTTGAAATTCCATTTTGCAAATAACGCGCGTTTTGTGTAGGTACTTACTTGCAAATTCCATTTTTTTTCAGTGTTTGATACTAAGCCTTTCCCTTCTACAAGGCTATTGGCAAAAGCTAAAAATAGCAAGAAAGGTGTTTCAGAGTTTGCTTGCATGCAAGTCAAGTACTTTGACTTTAAAGTCTTCCAGCATACGAGTGTTTGGAATAAACTAATCAAGTGCAGGCTACTTGCAAAATAGAAAGGCCGAAAAAAAAATACTTGCCAAAGTTTTTATAGACCAACTCTAACATACAATACTTAACGTTGGAACCTTTTAAAGCCTATTCACTAGACAAACACAATTAACCAGGAAACATATTCTAAGTATTTTTTGCTTCCACATTAAAAATACAAAACAAAAAGTATTCAATTGGTTCAACCCAATTCGTCGCAGGACAAATACCATTTTTAAAGCAAAGACCCAATCAAAACATATAATCATTTGCCTTATTACTTCAAACCATGTCTCCAAAACACTTATCCCTTTAAAAGACATCACGATTCCCAATTACTGCCGCACTTAGAGACGTTAAATGATTACTTAAGCCAAACTTAGTAAACATATTGACAGTTAAGTAAATGTTTTGTATGTCAAATCTTTACTAAGTGACGGCTTAAGTAATCATTTAATATCTCTGAGTACCGCAGTAAGACACCCATTTATTTAACTTTAACTTACAGATCTGACAGGGTCATTCATATGAGTGCCATTTTTTCTTAGTCCTCTTCTGACAACCTAAAATAATAAATTAATCAAAAATTCTATCAAAAAAATAAAAACAGTATAAGAACTCCCGTGATGAAATACACCCTTATTTCCAACAATCTAAAGTCGAGTATGGCAACATGAACGATTAATAAGAGATAACCTATTATTTTGTATTAAAAGATTATTTACTCTTAGTATTAAGTCTTAAATATGATTAAAAGGACATCGAAAGACTCTGCTTAGTTTTATCTGTTGTTCATGAATTAAATACTTTATGAATGAACATTAAAATACATGCTTAAAGGTGTTAATTGCGGTAGTGTAAGGTGAAGTAATACATACCATAGGCCATTTACATGGTGATTTTTATGGTAGATTGTTATGTGACTATGTCTGTGATGGAACATAATTTAGTACTGTTAAAGAAAATTAAATGGAAAATGTAAGTGGGTTTCAAAGTAAATGAAATAGCAGTGCATTTGCGAAAAGTGAAATAGCTGTGCATTTGCAAAAAGTGAAATAGCTGTGCATTTGCGCAAAGTGAAATAGCTGTGCATTTGCGCAAAGTGAAATGAACCAATGCAAGGTGAAGTATCAATAAACCAACTAGCAACTAGTCGTACAAAAAGGAATGAAAAGTGAAGTAGTTTGAATGAATCTTGTCACTATGACAGAACTGTGTCCGTAATTTTTTTGTGCAAAGTGAAATAGAAAAACTATTTGTGCAAACTGAAATGGAAAAAGCAACTATTTGTGCAAAGTGAAATGGAAAAAGCAACTAGTTGTGCAAAGTGAAATGGAAAAAGCAACTAGTTGTGCATAGTGAAGTAGAAAAATCAACTAATTGTGCAAAAGTGAAGTAGCTACAATCAACTAGTTAAAAGTGAAGTAAAAAGTGAATGAATAAGTAATGTAAGTATGAGTTAACCCGTTTCCAGGGCTTTTCCGCTCGGTCGTCTTCGTAATCACCGGTTGGGACTCCTCGGTAGGCATGAGGATTAGTCTGAAATGCAATAGTGGACAGTTAGTAGAGTGGTAGATAGGTAGAAAAAGTTAGGTATGAGTGGACTTAGGTACAGTCACCAACAAAATTGCATGGATACTTTAGTGTCTATTTTCCTGTGAACGTTTATACTTAGTCGATAACTTGTTTACGTTAGGTCGAGTCGTCTTGCTTTACACGATTTTATTTCTGAATTGTTCATGCGTTTTTGCAGGTGACTGTACAGTTAGACACAAGGGAATAAAGAGTAAATGTAAGTAAGTTATTAGCAGTGATTGAAATAGGCTGACTATATTTGCCTAAACTTCGGAAAACAGAGACAGAAAGTGGAGACTTCATTACAACTATATTCTGTAGTTGAAATTAAGTTTTATTTAAGATGTGTAAGCCTTTACACATCCTAAATAAAGCTTATTTTCAACTTACTGAAGATTTTTCCCGAATCCCGGGAAAAAATATATAGTCGTAAGGATGTCTCCGCATTCTGACCCCGTTTTCCGAAGTTTAGGCTAATAAATATTGTCAGCCTATTCCAATCACTGGTTATTATTAGTCACGGATGGTAGTATTTATGACGACGACAGTGCGAAGCAGAACTTCTGTAATAGTGGATAAGTAGTTAGTAGAGAAGTAGGTCAGTAGAAAGATTATAGGTATGAGTGGAGTTTGGCACAAGCACGTTAAGCTGTTGGTCACGCACGGCTGCCATAAATATATAGATCTATGGCAGTCGTTACACTAGTCAGTGACCTGAAAGTCAGACAACCAGTCTTACCAAAGGGTATCGTGTTACCCAGTATTAATTGGGTTGTGGAGGTCAGATAGGCAGTCGCTCCATGTAAAATACTGGTAGTCAGCTAGATCCGGTTAGACTGGAAACCAACCCCAACATAGTTGGGAAAAGGATGATGAGTGGAGTTTGGTACAGTTAGAAATATGGGAATGGTATGTGTGGATTTTGGTACAGTTAGAAATAAGGGAATGGTATGAGTGGAGTTTGGTACAGTTAGAAATAAGGGAATGGTATGAGTGGAGTTTGGTACAGTTAGAAATAAGGGAATGGTATGTGTGGATTTTGGTACAGTTAGAAATAAGGGAATGGTATGTGTGGAGTTTGGTACAGTTAGAAATAAGGGAATGGTATGTGTGGATTTTGGTACAGTTAGAAATAAGGGAATGGTATGTGTGGATTTTGGTACAGTTAGAAATAAGGGAATGGTATGTGTGGATTTTGGTACAGTTAGAAATAAGGGAATGGTATGAGTGGATTTTGGTACCGTTAGAAACACGGGAATAAACAGTAAAAGTAAAGTAAGATATTAGTCACAGGTGATTGTATTGTATTTATAAAGTGAATGATGACGACTGTGCGTAGAAGGTAGAAATTCAGTCACGGACCGCCATTTATAGCCGCCAGTTCTTTGAGAAGGTGGAAGGGATATTTTAGAGGTGATGCACAAAGATGCGGGCCCAGTGCGGGTTGGTAGATGTAACATGTCTTCGAATTTTTTGGTTCTAAGACATGCCGGTTTCCTCACGATGTTTTCCTACATATAGTACATATATGTAGTACTACATATAGATAATAATAATATATCTGCTATGTTACAGGTGGCCTGACAACACTCCTTCCCGTTATCGCGATCATTGCCCCACACTTGCGAGGTTATTCAGTGATTCAACGACTGAAGATAATCCCTCGATTATGTTCGAAGACAATGGATAAAGATTTGTTTTTAAATAATAACGGTGTTATGATTTTATGAAGGAGGATTGTCTCGTTATATAATTGACCTTTTTTAGAATGCTTAGGACTTCCAGTCAGTCCACAAATGAAGACAATAAAATTATAATAATATTTATTGTTGGCAGGGATTTTTGCGGAAAGGCATAATTGAAGGTTTTGCGGCCATCATACGTAGAAGATGCACGTCCCTGCTAGCTCGTCTTCGTGGTAGTACCAACACTATCTTGACTTTATTCGCAGATAGATAAAAGAAAAGAAAAGAAGAAGAAAAAGAAGAAGGAAAGAAGATTCCGAACACAACAATTGTAAACCAATTATTATTTGACACAATATATATATATTTTTTTTAGATGGGAGCATAGATGGGAGTCTCCAATGCTACGTCATTGGATGAAACTTCACACTGTATAAATTGTGTATTATGTCTATGATATGATGATGGCCAGAAAGGATGACTGATGTGACGACGAGTAACAGAGAATTAAGGAGGAAGGAGACATGTTGCGCCGATCACAAATGAATTGGGATAAGGGCAAGACAGTGATGATGATGAGTGTCTTTTAAACTCCATAGATAATGTTTGTCGA
Organism: Diarsia mendica; assembly: GCA_949316265.1. Taxonomy (NCBI): domain Eukaryota; kingdom Metazoa; phylum Arthropoda; class Insecta; order Lepidoptera; family Noctuidae; genus Diarsia; species Diarsia mendica. Next base: position 1,149,182 of record OX438910.1, read on the forward strand.
AGACAAGGTTTTTCAATGTGTTTTATCGAGTAGGATGGTGAGTTTGATGACATAATATTTGTAGAAATAACTTCAAGGATTTTACACAATATGAATAAACAAACAATGACTTCAAACTTGTTTGGCTTAAGACCTATCCTTTAAATTATTACCGTTGCGTTTTCCGTTATGTTTAAGTCCCAATTGACGGCACGGTTGGCGCAGTGGCTGAGCGATTGGGCTGCTGCGCTGCGTGTCGCGGGTTTGATCCCCGCACGGAACAAATATTAGTATGACCTACAGATATTTGTTTCGGGTCTGGGTGTGTTTGTGCATGTGAGTTTAATGTTTATAATACAGTACAGGACAGTACAATACAGGAGAAATTCCTAGTGTGGGGCAACGTTTAAAAAAAAAAGTTAATTAGTAGAGTCTATTGCCATTAAACTGGTAGAAATTGAAACTCCAGCCTGCTACTGAGAGAAAAGTCCTGATAGGAAAAACCCAAAATCACATCATTGAGCAAAACACCATGCTTTGCATTTATTTTTTTGATTAGCCTATTGTGTCCCACTACTGGGCAAAGGCCTCCCCCATTCCTTTCCAGCTCTCCCGGTGTTGTACCTTCTCTGGTCAATCAGTCACGAACGAGTCCAGATCGTCACGCCAACGTTTCTTGGGTCATTAGTGCAAATAAAAATAATTCTGAGATTTTTTAAATTATAATTTGACATAGAAAACACTGCCTCGTTGGTAAAGTGGTCGCTAGCACGACTACCAAGCATGAGGTATTTAGTTCGACTCCCGAGTGAGACAAACTGCTGTTGGGTTTTTCTATCAAGTTTTTTCTCGCCATAGAGTTTGGATTAGAGATGAAACGGATATCCGGTAACTATCCGGTATCCGGCCTATCCGGCCTTGTTTTCACTATACGGCCGGATACCGGATAGTAATACAGTATCCGGCCAGGACACAGGATAGTAAAATTAAAAAAAAAATTGCCATATATATCAAAATATTGCCATATTGGCGATCGTGTTTTTGATTATGACATTTCTTGATAATCTATCAGAATTCAAACATAAAATCACGACGACATACAAGTGATAAACAATGAAATAAACAAACGAACTGAGAAACAAACACAAACTGACACGCGAATTATGTAATAGGCAGCGGAGGAGTCCAAATAAATCCAAAGGAAGTTTCCACTATATGAATTTAATAAAGAAATTACATATAATTCTTATTATTAGGTGAATAGGTAATAACTAAGAGGTTGTCCTAACGACCGATGTATGTGACGAAAGGCCCCGCGCCCCATCTGCTGCTTAGTTTTATTGGATGCATCGAGTTGGGTTGCGCAATCCATTCACGGTAACTGAATGTATGGTGATGACGTATCTGGGAGGCACTCACAGATATAACACCTCCCCCCTTAGATGAGCAACTATTTGCCAATTTCTACGGCGAAAGTTGCGGCTTTCTTGTTCCGCTGCGATAACTCGATGGCTTCTTTATTCGATTCAATTTTAATGAGTTTTGCTCGATGACGACGAATAAAGTAGATGGTAAGAAGTGCACCTGCACTTAACAATGCAAGTACAATCGCATACAATGGTATTGTTGTGTGGTAGAGACTCGAGGAATCCGCAGTATCGATTTCGACAGACGTTTCCATCGTAATTTGTTTCTGTATCTTGTGCAATGTACCGAGATCCATTGAATTCAGGTGGTAATTTGGTTGAATCTTCCGAGAATCATTAGTCATCCGTGGGAGCGCTGAGATTTCAATTGAAATTCCGTTGACTTTGTCATCGATGTTGGCCAATGTGAATTTCGGGGTTTTCATTTTGCAAGACTTCGGAATTGTAGCCAGAAAACTTCCTTCCAGAATTTGATGTTTTTCAGGGCCGCAGTAAAGTTGAACCTTGGTGGGCTTCGGGAACGAAACTATGTAGTGCTTGCTATCTAGCTCCAGCAGGGCTTCCTTGGCCAGAGAGATAGGCGTGATTTGACACGTTTCATCTATCTCCTGGGAATGTATCAGTTTTTCTATGCAATCCTGACCGGAGCGAATTTGGTGACTTGTTTTTTGCTCGCAGATGTGCCAGTTATCTACCTTCGGGCATTCAGCCTCCATGTACACATATTCCTTTGCATTGATCGCTACATATGGATAGGAAGGCAGGATGACGTCAAAGTTTTTATTAGGAACTGGACAAAGTTTAAATAGTTCAAAGGTACTGGGAAGAGTGATAGGGAATTGAAGGACAACCACGATTTTCTTATTGACATAATATGAACCTAAACTAATTATGTCATAGTAATATCTAATGTCTAAGTCTGACCTGATCGGTGCTATATAAATGCTGTAATTCGCTTATCATAGTTCTTAATTCCCTAACAGATAGAATAGAATGGTGCAAGGATACCGTGCGACTAAAAGCTAATATATTTTCTAGCCTACTTATTTCCCCGGATAACTCTTGTACGTTATCGTTAAGTATAACGAAGAGTTGCGCAAGGTGAGCATATCTTAAAGTACGATCGCTCTCTGACGTAGTCATATTGATGACGTACGCAAGGGCTTTATCTAATTTGAGCTGATTTATTGTCAAATTATTCAGTACGTGAGTTTGTTGTAAGGACATTTCTTTAAATAATGAAATATGCTGATTAATTTTGTTGGAAATGAGTTTATCATTTCGTTTTAGAATTTTTATAGCATTTTCGAACCTTAAAGCATCATCATGATCCAAATTTCCCGAAATTGATTTAATCAAAGTGCCCAATGGGTTTATCAAGCCACGTTTGACTCTACTAGGTTGCAGCGTCTCTAATTGTAAAAGGATTTTATTTAATTTAATATGTAAGTACTTAATTTGTGCACTGAACATGAGCAGACTATTATTACTTAATTTTTCCGTAGTGTCACGTAATTGTCGTTGTAAGTCGTATATTTGTCGTTCTATCTGAATTAAGTTAATGTCCTGTAAGAACGTATGATGATGGGATATGATTTTTGTGTCTCCTAGATTATAAGGTAAAAGTCCCGGTCCGTCATCTAAGCTGGCCAGTTGGATCTCTTGAGCTCGGCCCAGGCTCATTATCGTCAGTACTAGGTACCTGTAACAATCGAGGGTCTTTATTTTTTTTTGGTCGTTTCAGTCTACTTTTAGCTACCGGTCCTCGTTTCCTTGAAGTGTAAATATGAATAGGTAAGTTAGCAATAACTTTGTCTTGCGTAAATCGAGGGGCAAGTTTTTGCCGGGTTGCAGTAGGGTTCCGTATGTATATCTCCTGGTTTTCTGAGTACTCAATTTCAGGTTCCCTATCGCTGTTACGTTGCGTCATCGATGCCTCGCGTTCGGCAAGCGATGATTCATGGACAAGGCTATATACCGTTTCCATTCGACTACGGTGATCTTGAATGTACTGTTGTAGCAATCTTTCCGACAGATTTAAATCCGTGGGGTCCCGTGGGTCGAAATGCCCAGTGATAAGGTCAAACGGCCTACATTTAGTCAGACTATGAATGGAACTATTATATGCTAAAAGAGCGTAAGGGACTAAAGTGAAAGCACATTCATTTTTGTGTTTCAGCTTTAATATGCGTAAATGTTCAAGAAGTGTGCTATGGAAACGCTCTATCATCCCATTTTCGTTCGGGGTATGAGCAGCAGTGGTATGATGCTGTACTTTGTGTAGTCGTAAAAATTCACTAACTACCTGATTTGTGAATTCGGTTCCCTGGTCAGTTATTAATCTCATTGGGTGACCATGGTGCGTACTAAAAATTAAAAGTGATTTTATTATATTAGGGGCTGTACAGTCTGCCATACGGTAAGCCTGAGCATATTTACTAAAAGAATCAATTATAGTAAAATATTTTTCTTGTTCGATAGTTAAAACATCGACATGTGCAGTTTCAAAGGGTTTACTAGGCGGTGGAACGATTCTAAACTCTTGGCGAATCGGGTTACGGTCGTATTTTGCACAGTTACATATCCTACATTCATTAATGTACTTAGTTATGTCAGTTTTCATTTTAGGCCAGAAAAATTGATGTGATAAGGCTAGGCAGGTCTCATTTATGCCACGATGATTTGTCTTTCCCTCGTGATACTTGCGAATAGCATCCTGTTGATTTAAATATTCGGATATATTAGTAATTTGGCATTTAACCAGAATCAACTTCATAGATGAACTTTTAAAATTTCTTTGAATTACAGGAACTATTTCAAGCATTTTCTCTATTGGTTGGACTAAGATAGCTGTGCGGAATTTGGGATCTACGCGGTTTTTTATTAGGTCTACAATGTCTTTATCAAAATGGGATTTTCGTACATTCGTCACAACTTGCAGGTAAGTATCAAAAGGTTTTTTAATTACAGACTTAGATGTAGGTGAGTCACTAACTATATTAATTATAATTTGTCTACGATATTTATTTAAGGGGTCTTCACTAATGGGAATTTCGAGAATTGGGCTTTCTACGCTAGTGTGAGCGGTCTCTCCGTCTGACATGTCTTGAATTTCAGGTGCTGTGATAGTTGAAGAACTATGGTTATCTTGAACCACTGAAGAATTATTCAATAACATAGCTTCAGGAGCTGAAATTGTTGATGACGTACTATAGTGACGTCGTGGTGCTTGTGACGTATTGACTATCATTGAGATAGTCTCATCATTATGAATTTCGATACGTGACAAAGCGTCGGCGTTTGTATTACATTTACCCTTTTTATAAATTACATTAAAATCGAATTCGGACAATTTTAGTCTCCACCTAGTTAGACGCGAATTAGGCTCTTTTAAGTTCATTAGCCATTGCAACGGTTTATGGTCAGTGACTACTTTAAATTTGCGCCCAAATAAATATGGCCTAAAGTACTTTGTTGCCCAGACGATCGCAAGGAGTTCTTTTTCGATTGTTGAATAATTTGTTTCGCTATCGTTTAGTGTTCTAGATGCATAAGCTATGGGCCTATCAGCTCCTATTGGGCCTTGGGATAGTACAGCGCCCAGTGCGAATTTGGATGCGTCAGTAGTGAGAATGAATTCCTTTGAGAAGTCTGGATACTGTAGTACCGGGTCATTAGTCAGAAGAGCCTTACAGTGTTCAAAATGTTTTATATAATCAGGTGTAATAATAATTTTAGCTCCCTTTTTCAGACATGTTGTGAGAAATTTTGTAACACGAGCGAAATCGGGAATAAATCTACGGTAATACCCGATAAGGCCTAGAAAAGATTTAATTTGTTTCGGAGTTTTTGGGATAGGATAATTTTCAATTGCCGAAGTTTTTTCGGGATTTGGTCTGACACCGTCAGGGGTAATAACATGCCCTAAATATGGTGTTTCACGTTTTAGGAACTCGGACTTATCCATCTGGATCTTAAAATTGGATTCCCTAAGACGGTGAAATACTTTACCTAAGTTATCTATGATTTCCTGTAAAGAAGTACCAAACACTAGGATATCATCTAAATATACAACACAAATTTTATTCAGAAGACCTTGAAGTACATTATCCATTACTCTCTGAAAGGTGGCTGGCGAATTTTTCAAGCCCATGGGCATTCGCAGGAATTCATAATGTCCATGCTCCACATTGAATGCCGTTTTATGAATATCTTTAGGATCTAATTCTACCTGGTAAAACCCATTAGTTAAATCAAGAGTAACAAAGTATTGACACTTCCCTAGCTTATCTAATATATCGGTGACATTTGGGATGGGATATTTATCGTCAATTGTCTTCTCGTTCAGCTTACGGAAGTCAATGACTATGCGCCACTTAGTTTTGCCAGACGCGTCACTCTTCTTTGGTACTACCCATATAGGTGCACTCCATGCGGAGGTAGAAGGCCTAATTATCCCTTCATCCAACATTTTACTGATTTGAGTTTGTACCTCATCCTTATGAATATATGGATACCTATAAGTTTTACTATAGACAGGTAATTCGTCTGTGGTGTTAATGCTATGCTTAATTTGGTTTGTGAACGTTAAAGGTTCATCTTCAATATAGAATACATCTGAGTATTCTCTACAGAGGTTAGTTAAATTGATTGTCTCCTCTGGGTTTAAATGGTCTATGCGCAATCGCGATAACACCTGCTCGGTTCGACGAGTATTGTTATTGTAAGTATCCGATGACACTGCAGTTACAGTTTGTTCGCTAAATACATGTGCGACGATTGGTTCTGACAAAGATAAAATTACATCATTATTCGTAGGGTTAGATATTTCTAAAAAAGCTCGATTATTTTTTGCTGTAGTTACACATTCAGTTATGTTACAACTCTGTATATTATATTGCTGATCTATGTATATATCTCCTTGGCCAATATTAATAGGCAAATTTAATATTTTAGAAGATTGTGCCGGAATAATGTTCTCATACAAATTTACACTTCGGGAGGTATACATATGTATAGGGTTGCTAGAAAATTCAGTTTTAAGTACGCGAGAACTAAGGTCAATTTTTGCTAAGAATCGTTCAAGAAGATCGCACCCTATTAGTCCGTCAAAGTAATCGTGAAATCTGTATATGTTCAACTTGATTGGATTATTGTCTTTAAATTCTTCGAAACAGGGTATAGTGATTGAGTAATAATTCATTGTAGATGCATGCACGTTAGCGACTATAAATGGTTCATAGTTAAGTTCATAGTCGGGATAGTACTTTGCCACAGTTTCAGGACTTATGAACGACTGGTTAGCTCCCGTATCAATTAAAAATTTTAAAGGTGGAAAGTCGGGCCTAACATTTAATTTTAAAAAAGGCAATTGTCTTTTCCCCTGTATATTAATTTCTAGTCGGGGGCATTTTTCGGGGCTTCCTTTGGAAAATTTGACGACTTTGGATTTTCAGGTAGAACTGTGGGTATGGGTTCACCTCCGGAGACGTCCTGTGTCAGTGTCAAGTGAGTAGTCGGGTCACAAGCTGGGACATAGTCTGGGACATAGTCATAGTCACAGTAGAAAAAGTCTTCTGGGACATAATAGTCAAAGTCGGGTTCTTGTACAAAAAATTCGTTCACGTTTGCTTCTCGTGTTCTAAAGTAATTACTAGGGAGTGGACTACCGTAATTACGCCAATCGTGCATATTGGTCGGTGGCAGGACACGCGCAACGGGGTGACTAACACCGCTCATTGGTCGAGGCTGGTTGTTCGGTGCCTGCTGAGACGTTGGGGGTCTAGGGTTGACTCTAAAACCGGTGGACATATTGGATCGCGGTAAAGCTTTGAACATTTGTTGGGTTCTAGAAGGTCCCTGATAAAATGGTCTAGGCTGCTGTGGAATAAAGCGATTTGGATCAAAATTTCGAGGCATCAAATTTCTATTCATCTGAGGATACTGAGTTAGCACATTTGGGGATATTGGAAGTAACCTTTTACTTGAAGGCATAATTTTTTGTTGGAGGTAAACAACGTTCATCTCCTCTTGGGCATATTCTAATGCTTCCTCCAGGGAAGGAGGCCTCATGCATCGAATCCTAGATCCTAAAGGTTCCGCTAGGCCTCTTAGATACGTCTGCAAAGCTAGTTTCTTATACAAAGTTCTTTTTGCTTCGACGGTGGTAGCGACAGCATCGTGTATTTCTACGTATGTCATGATGGTGCTTAAAAGGTTTAACACGCGCTCATAGAATACTTGAGGCGTATCTGATCCTTGAGATAGTAACGATAGATCGTTGTATAACGCAGACTCATCTCTATGGTCTGAAAAATTATGAATTAACGTACTCCTAATACCGTTCCAATCCCGGGGAACACCATTTGTCACTAGCGTTCTAGCGGCGTTTCCGGTGATTTTATTTAATATACCATTTAATAATGCTAAGTTGGTTAATTCATGACCAGGTGCTGGATTAATATAGCTCGCAACAAGCTGGTCACATAGTGATAAAAATCTAATTAGAGTATTGCTATTGCCGTCAAATTCTGGTACTAGTTTTAATGTTTTAAAAATTTTATTGATCATATCGTCTTGATCTGCCATGGTTATATTTTCTAAGCTATCTAACTCTAAATTTCGGGAAGCGTCCCTCAGCGCGATGCGAGAGGACAACCGATTGCTCAGGGGTTCGATACCCCTAATAGATCGCGATGATCGTGGGTGGAAAATTTTGGAGGCGGGAAATAGCGACCGACTGTAAGGAATTTGTGCAACTCACATAAAGTACATATCGGCGGCTCCCGTAGTATCGATGTCTGGATACGGTTTACAGGATCTCCAACGGCTGCTTCTGGTTCTTCTGGATTGTCGACGACGCACGTTGAAACGTGAACAGCACGCACAAAAATGTCTAAATGTTCAGCTCGATCGTGAAATTATAGTCTTTGATTTGCACGCACTGACTCGACAACCTACACCGGCTGCGCCAATTATGTAATAGGCAGCGGAGGAGTCCAAATAAATCCAAAGGAAGTTTCCACTATATGAATTTAATAAAGAAATTACATATAATTCTTATTATTAGGTGAATAGGTAATAACTAAGAGGTTGTCCTAACGACCGATGTATGTGACGAAAGGCCCCGCGCCCCATCTGCTGCTTAGTTTTATTGGATGCATCGAGTTGGGTTGCGCAATCCATTCACGGTAACTGAATGTATGGTGATGACGTATCTGGGAGGCACTCACAGATATAACACGCGCGATGACACTAACGCCCCCGAGTCGACCCGATCTCCGCCTACGTGCGACCCGAATGCGCCTGAATATTTCCGATCTCGTTCACCGCGCCAATATTCAAATCAAACTGATCGCGTCAACGCAATAAAGGGCCGAATATTCGGCAGCCGGATATCCGGCGCTCCGGCCTAGTAGCTTGCAGAATATCCGGTATCCGGCCAAACTACTATCCGTTTCATCTCTAGTTTGGATTCCTGCCCGTTCGATGGCAATAGGCTATGCGGAACTTAAACGTAACTGGCGAAATGTTACCGCAAAAATAGGTACAATACAGCTTTTTTTTTGGGATGAAAAATCATCAAATGACTCCTCCCGCTCCGGGCAGAGCGGTAGGGAGTGTCAGACCTCCGCTCAACCCTTCTGAAATAACAGGTGTGATGTTAAGTTATGATGATCTTCTTCTTATCGTGTGGGCAGTAAGGTCTAACGACCCCACACACCCTAGTGTCAGAGTTTCTAAACCGCCGCAAGGGCCTCTGACATGGTTTGACGACCGCCATTTGGCGGCCGGGACCACCGGCTTATACGACGTGCCTTCCGAAGCACGGAACCATCTTTTTATCAGACAATCAGGTGATTCAAGCCTGCAATGTCCTAACCAAACTGGAAACAACTTCACAAAGTATGCTTCCCGTGGGAATCGAACACACGACCACCGGGTCACAAGGCAAACGCCTAAACCACTCGACCACGGAGGCAGTTGGATATGATGATAGTAGTAGAAAAAAAATACCTTGATGCTTTCTGGTTAAAGACCTATGACTCACCTTAAATTATTTGAAAGAAAGTGTTCATGAACTTGTTTTTTCACGACTCTTTCTAATCCTACGGATTAATATAATCCCAGAAAAAGATAGCTTTTTCCAGTTAAACTAAAAATACTTTTATACACGTAGATATAAGCATCAAAATGCCATTGAACAATCGAGTTAGCGATTATTTTGCAAACATCAAAGACAAGTTACTCATTTTATCATTAAGTACTAATTTTTGTGTTTTTCTTTAAACTAATCTAGGATTAGGATGTGACAATTTAATAGGCACTAATTATTTATTTAGAATTTATGGTATGATAAGTAGGTACCATGCGTCAGTAATTTTTTTTATTTCAAGAATAGTGACGAATAGGTAATTATCATTTCCTATTCCTACCGATTGCGAATTTTTATCACGGAAGTAGCCGTGATAAAAAATGCTATCACCTTAGAAATAGAATATGAGTTAATAATACATATTTCGTATGATCTAGGAGCGCGGAGCTCGTGGCTAGATAGTAACAGCCGCTCGGATCAATCTTCAGGTTAATGATTAATCCGCGCTTGCCTAACCGTTCATTACAACCAAGTTTCCTCCGTGCCTCGGAAAGTATGATAAGTATTTGGTCTCGGCTGTTATTTATTGATCTTTGAGTTTAAAACTCGGTAGGTATCCATGGAATGGGTGGTCAACATTCCACAGACCAACGTAGGCAAGCACAACTTAAAGATCGACCAGACGGCTTGTATTTATCCACGAGCTCTTCAAACAATGAATTAAACTACTAACTTCTGCTTGCTACAATCAATTGTAGTAGGTACCTACTATAATATCTATCTACCTCTACTATCCGTCTAGCTAGCTACTCTCAAACGAATAGCACATTACCCGCCAGTGTCGCCATAGCATTCTTTGTTTGCTTGCTAAATAAAGATATAGTGACTGAAAAAAATGGATAAAATGTGATTTTGTAAGTATGTATGTATGGATGGATGTTTGTTACTCTTTCACGCAAAAACTACTGAACTAAAATTTGGTAAGTACACACATAGTTTATAACCTGGATTAACAAATAGGAGTTTTTATCCCGATTTTATCTTCCCGTGGGATAATTTTCGAGTTGTAAAGTTAGTACCTAGTTCAAAATAAAGAACTGAATGCGTGTCAGTGTGAGGAGAGCTGCAGTTCTTTATACCCTGTAACTATTTCGAAAATCCCTGTGTCTACCTCTAATATCTCTCTAGCTACTATCAGTACCAACGAATATCACATTACCCGCCAGTGTCGCCGAAGCATTCTTATGCTTGCTTGCATAGCGCAAGTAGTGGGTGCACTACAGTAAGAGCTTATTCATACGCCAATCATGAGCCTTCTTCGTTCGGTAACAAACGCTTCAGCAGTGCAAGTACGTAACACTCGATTCGCTTCGATTCGATAAATCTGACAGTTATTCTCGATAAAATGAGCTTTTATCGAATCGAATCGATGTCGAAAGTACGTAAATAATATTTTGACGATCGGTAGATAACTCTAAAATTTAAACGATTATAATCGAAAATGCAAGTACGAAACGACATTTTGACAGTTGAGATCGACAATTTACGCTGTCGATCTCGATAATATATCGACACCTTGTAAAAGCGCGCTAAGCCTATCGAACACGACTTATTTTTATAATGGAGTTAGATCTTTTATTGCTGGGTGATGAGGAAGAACGGCAGCACCATCACAATGTGTTGCGTATTCGGAGGCGACGTATCAGAGATACAAACAATCCTATGGAACTTCCAGAGGATTGCTTTGTTCGTCTCTTTCGGGTGACTCGAGAAGTGGCAGTCATTATTATTATTATTAATCTTATTGAATGAACCTATAAAAATACGTACCTTGCTGATTCAGTCATCTCGGAGAACCAAAGAACACTATTTATTTTTAATAATAATTTTTAAAATTTTATTGTGATTCACTACGATAAAAATCTTTCTCAAGAAACTAGAAAGTAATCTCATCTGTCAACAGTGTCAACGACAATTTTTTTTTGGCAAAGGTAAACACGACGACGCACAGAAGATGGAATATTTTCTGTATTTTTACTAAAATAAACGGCAATTTTGGTAAATACTAGTAGTTTCTCTGAAATAAACCCTTAAACATTGTTTACAATGCCGAACATCTATGAAAAAAAAGGATTTTATAGATTTCTCGGACATTAGTCGTGCCACCGGTGCCACTACTAATATATAAGTAATCTGTGGTTTTGTCTTCGGACGTCATCATGTTGCCATTTGACTGTCGATCCTTAACGACTCGATCGACTCGATAAATCTTGTCGACGCGTGTTACGTACTTCCAAATTCGATAACAAGTTCGATAAAACTGACAACGATAACGATCTCGATGTCTTATCGATGCAAAGTTCGTACTTGCACTGCAGTTTCGACGCATCTGCAAGTGACGTGACGATCGATTACAAACTTTATCTAAGGGTACTTAATGGTTCTGCGATTTGAGGCCCTGGTTCAAACCATGGGCCGGGCGAGAGGGAATGGGACGCCGTCGCCACTTTCTGCGAAGCAGTGATGCTAGTGAAGGAGGTGGCGGGACGTGAGAGGGAGAGAACCTCTCGTCCCAGCCGCCGCGGGAGGAGCTCCGGGAGTCGGTGGCCACGTGAAGGCTTCCGGCCATCGTAGGCGCGGGTCTGTGAACGGAGATTAATGGGCTACGTCACCTTAAGGCGGGGTTGCAGTAATTTTAAGATTTTTGAACCTATAAAAATCGAACTAAATAAGAGTTTTTTAATAAATAAAAATCATTACATAAAAATTGAACATACTCTCTAGTAAATCGTAAAGATAGAAACGCGATTTAGAATGATCGGCTCGATACTTTTTTTTATCAAAAATGACTCTAAATCACAATTTCAAACGTGTACTGCTAAGACATTTCATCATGAATTTATATGAAAGTTATATCAGTAGATAGAACTTTTTATTCTGAAGTAAATGGTGAAAACAGATTGTATAATTTCTTTATAGTTTTTCTCCAAGAAGCAAAAAACAGTCAAATTTTGGCATTATATCGCTCGCGCGGCAGGGCGGGGGGCGAGGTCGTGCATACATAAAAACAAAGTACTGCAACCTCGCCTTAAATAAAGCCGTGCGTCCATAGATATTTTCCTGCCCTTCTCCAGTGACGCCCTATGCCGAGGTCAGACAAGGGGTGCCCTTAGCGAGCAGTCACTTAGTCTATAAGCTATCTGGCCCCTGGCTGGAGCCCTTAAACTCAAGACATCCACAGGAATTGCCTTGTCTGGTTAAGCAGAAGCCAGGTCATAGGTTAACCTACGAGATACCCTATCAAAAAAAAACCGTAAGTAGAGATTTCCTATCGGTACACCAATACGAACTTTCGCCCCCAATATATCTCTTTAGGGCTCTTTTCGATTTCAATAACGTTCGAATTTGCTGACCCACTTGTTGAGATAAGGCAGTTTGAAGTTGAACCCAATACCAAGACACACAGCTTTGATTTTACGGATTCATGTGCGTATATTATCACTTGCTTCGGTGAAGGAAAACATCGTGAGGAAACCAAATGCGTGAGAGATATTTCTCGACGGCATGTAAAGAAAAATCAGAGGTCCATGGGCGGCATAAAAACTGACACCAGATAGCCACTAAATAAACTAAAAATCGGTTGTCTGTAAAGTCGGTTTACTGGCGATACTTATATGAAAGGAGAATGCCCGCGGCACTATGGGCAAATGTACTCAATTCAACATTGTCGTGTATTCATCAAATCATCTTTAAAATACTCGTTGGCATGTCTAAATACTACCTCAAAAGATTGAACACAATCAACAGTGGCATTTTCGAGATATTTACAAAAATGAAATGACTATTTTTAGGTTATGCTCAGCCAAAAATTAGTTGAAAAAAGCTACTTGAAAGGATATGAATGGGTTTACGAGCGAGCTTTGTCTCTTTGAAGCATCTTTTTCTAAAATCTATAACAGTTTAGCTATGTCTGATGGCCCGTTTCTGGTGACCACCTGTGACTACCTCACCAAGTCTTACTGATTTCGGTTTTGAGCATTTTAAAATCTTATTCCCGCGTTTCATGAAATTGCAAAGCATGGAAGATAGCATTACTAAGGAGTCTTTCGACCCACTCGAACTGGACCCTAGAGTTAAGTCGCACAAATCACATTTCAAATTGTTTTTTTTATAGTTTTATTGTGGGTCCAGTTGCAAGTGGGTCCAGTTGACCAAAGACTCAAGATAGTCAATCGCTCAGTGTTATAATTATCTCGATCCTATTCAAATCAGAAACAGTGGTAGGTATCACGACATAGTCTTTCTAAGTAGGATGGGAAGGAAAATACAATAAATGAAAGAATGATTATTTCTGAACTTGTATTTTATTCTTCTAATAAAAATAGGTTATCCAAAAATAGAGCGTGAGTTTGTTGCCTTTGCATTGTTCTGGTTGCAGTCATCCAGCATGCTCGGCAAACTCTTTCCAGACGTGACACCTGTAGATCAATACGAAGACTTGATTATAATTTGACTAGCCTAAACATGTATGTACAATCACTAGTAAGATAACAGTAAACAGTGAAGGCTAGTATAGGACCCTAGGTCTTTTCGTAACTGATTGGCTAGAAAGAGAATCCAATGTTGAGATTGAGACTGTTCCTCTCAACATCGCCGTGCAATGAACGAGGGGCAGCGGGTGTCAGCCGGCAGCCGCGCGCCGACCACAGCCGAGCGTAGCCCCCCCCCCCCCCCCCCGCCCCTCGGAAGTTAGCTGTTGCACGGTGGCGCTTACGCATTTCTAAACGTCTAAACATCTTTGTTTTCGTATGTCCAATCCACTGTTGTATTTTTATTCCTTTTCTCTTAGTATACAGTCTACTACACGTTTCATTTTGCTCCACCACGACCTATAGTCACGGCCAGCTAACGTCCTCTGTCGTATTTTTATAAATTATATATTATTACCTGATGAGATGGTATCCCTCGTAGTAATATTATTCTTTGTGGGCAGTCTAATGACACTCGATTTGTTCTTGATCTGAGTATGGAAGCCCCACAGCCGTAGCAGACGGCCGTGTGTCCTACTGCAGGTGTCAATTGTCCCTGCCGTGTGAGTGCATTTTGCAACAGTGTAAAACACTCCTGACACAATGCGTCTTCGCTTGACAGCTGAAAAAAAACATTTTTACATAATTATTATTCTGTGTAACTCTAATCTTAAATGATACCAATACATACAATTAATATCCTCGAATAGACTTAACTGAGTGAAATAAACTATCATTAATGTTGGTGATTAACAACACATCAGTATGAGGTTCATACATATATACCTGAGTTATATTAAAATCCGGTAACTCAACTGGTGAGGTGAGGAAATAACACACACATGGATTTTACTTTTGCCCTCTAAGGTTTGTTATTTTGGTACATAAACATAAAAGTACAGTTCCTAAAAAAAAAAAAAACACCATTCTACAATAAAAGACAATGTTTACTCTTACCGGTGTTGGTGAGATCCAGACTCGTAAAATGTTCATGATGTTATTCGGAATCTCCGACAACAGTTGAGACATCGCGCCACAGTTGCACTCGCCATGATCACAACACAAAAAGTCCTGTATTTAGTTATAAACAACACACACGGTGCAGCGGCGTTAGAAATATGTTTATTGTCAATGGGTTTAGAGCATTAAAGGAGTAAATAAATCGTTCGACTCGAAGCACAATGTAACAAAACCAGCAAAAATAACTCGTCATACTGTATTGTTAAAATATGACAAACGCACAATAAATGTCAATGTACCCGCACTACGAGTAACATAATCCCTAGTATTGACAGGTGATAGTAAAACATGGCGTACTATGACGTCGGAAATATAAAAGTACTCATTTATTGTTTGAAAAACTATCCCACTGTAAATAATCGTTAATACTTATTTAGAATTTTTTATTTTATTTTAGATATTTAATGCCGTTCTAGGTTTTGACACACAAGTCATTTATCAAGTGTACTGTACGCGGGCATTCTCCTTTATATATGAAATTGTTTATTGAAAAAAAGTGATAAACTTGAACGTGACAACGTCATAAGAAAATATAGCCCTTGCATTGCTATAAACAAACAATTAACACGCCGTTGCTATGGAACGCCTCAGAGCGAGGTAACGCCTCAGAGCGAGGTAACGACTCATGACGTCATCTTTTTTCGTTCGTGCAGCCGGCCATCGAATTATAAGACGTTATCACGTCAAAAAATTCTCACTAGTTCGACGATCGAACTAATGAATCGAACTAATGGGAATGAGCCAGAATCATTACCTTTATCGCTGTAATTATCGTTGCTATAAACAATTGACACCACATTCACTTTTCACTGCACTTGATACTCGATCAAAACATGTAAATGTACTATAGTATAGCAGCTGTCCACGCAGACGCATCGCTCACTCAAGTAGGAGAGAGACGGATGTCGAACGCTGCCGAACGCAAAGGCCGATTGTGCTTCTTTGTCGCTCGTTCCGCGCTCTCGCTTGCACTTCAAGCCTTACATGGAACGCCTCAGAGCGAGGTAACACCTCAGAGGAAACGCAGAGGTAACGCCTCAGAGGTAACGCCTCAGAGGTAACGCCTCAGAGGTAACGCCTCAGAGGTAACGCCTCATGAGTCATGTTTTTTCGTGCGTGCAGCCGGCTCTATCGAATTATAAGACGTTGTCACGTCAAAAGTTCTCACTAGTTCGACGATCGAACTAATGAATCGAACTAATGGGAATGAGCCAGAATCATTACCTTTATCGCTGTAATTATCGTTGCTATAAACAATTGACACCACATTCACTTTTCACTGCACTTGATACTCGATCAAAACATGTAAATGTACTATAGTATAGCAGCTGTCCACGCAGACGCATCGCTCACTCAAGTAGGAGAGAGACGGATGTCGAACGCTGCCGAACGCAAAGGCCGATTGTGCTTCTTTGTCGCTCGTTCCGCGCTCTCGCTTGCACTTCAAGCCTTACATGGAACGCCTCAGAGCGAGGTAACGCCTCAGAGGTAACGCCTCAGAGGTAACGCCTCAGAGGTAACGCCTCAGAGGTAACGCCTCAGAGGTAACGCCTCAGAGGTAACGCCTCAGAGGTAACGCCTCATGAGTCATGTTTTTTCGTGCGTGCAGCCGGCTCTATCGAATTATAAGACGTTGTCACGTCAAAAACATATCATAATCTGCCTAGCCTTTTCCAAGTAAGTTGAGCTCGACTTCCAGCCTAACCCGATGCAGCTGAATACCAGTATTTTACATGGAGCGACTGCATAACTGGCTTGCACTGCCCAGTTAGTACTGGGTAATACGATACCTTTTGGTAAGACTGGTTGTCAGACTTTCGGGCCACTGGACTACCTGTAAGGACTGTCAAAGATCTACAATTGATAGCCGGGACCAACGGCTTAAAGTGCTTTCAAGGCACGGAGGAAACTCGGTATGTGGTCCATGGACATACCAACCTAGGCAAGGATCGATCCGAGTGGCAGTTATTATTAAGAGGCCAACAGGAGTAAAACGCGAGTTTTATAATGCGTAAAAGTACTATGATTCACTGCAGTAAACAAAATCAGAAAAATATATGATATTCTTCAGGATATATGCTAGTAACATAGTGTTGTGAAAACATAATACAACTAACTTTGCTCGATAGAAAAAAATCACGAAGATACCTCTAAAAGTTCTTATAACAAGTAAAAACCATACTAAAATATATGTCATCGTTCTGATTTTTCTGCCAAATAATTCTACAAGCAACATACTAAAATCATAGTGTTTTACTGTTTTAGGCCAATCAATAGTTTTTTGTAAATCGCATTATACCACTAATTTCGCACTATTCGGCCACAGCGAAAGACGTAACAACCGCTTTGTAGTGCAAGCTGACTATAAGTTTATTCTAACAGTATTTCACAAATAGAGTTGCTAATTACCCGACTACGGCAAAGCCAAAAGGAAGGGTAATGATTTTGGCAGTCTATGTATGTATGTATGTATGTATGTATGTATGTTCCACCGTAGCGCCTAAACTACCAAACGGATTTTAATAAATGAGGTGTCTATAGATTCGTAAGAACAGCCCGGGTGTCAAAGGCTATATAAATTTTATCAAATATTTTTATGACGAAAGTTAAATGTCAGATTATAACATCGAAAAAAATTAAATTGAGATAATTATAACATGTTTGGTATCAAATGAAAGGTCTTGACGAGCACATTGCAAATATGTATATTATATTATAGTTTTAGTCCGCCGTTTGTAGTCGGGTTTTAGTTTTAAGACTTGTTTGAGGTAGTATAGGCTCATAGGCCACAAGCTTTCACATTTGTTTGTATATAAATATTTATATTACAAAGTTCCGAAATTACGTTATATTATATATTTTATCGTAATCCGGAACTAATAATCCAATTCAAAAAATGTTTTCACTGCAAATAAGATATTATATTATCATTGTGGGTGCCATAGTCTATAAATTATATTTATATCAGGCTTATTAGTCAAGCTGCCACAATTTTTGCGGACAAAGTGCTAGTTTTTTAATAAATCATTAACATTACTTGACTTTGCCTGAACTTGACAATTTAAGAAGGAAACATTCATAGTATTATCACATCAATAAAATGATAACTATTGACTGTGTTACTGATACACAATTTTATAGCTGCAATTATATTCGTTTATTGACTGATACAGGTGCCTAAAAACATGCAAATTTATGGCAAATAATACTTCTGATTAGACTGTATCTTTTCTAACTAGGAAGACTAATGTGACGGGGAATGATTAGAAGGTAGATGATAGATGAATTTGTACTTTAGGCACAACAAAATTATTTTTGAGTTTTTGTAAAAACTCAAAAACCTTTTTGGCGCAGCCGTGAGGCACACAGCACATAGGTACCTACTATGTATTTCCATTTTTGTAATTTTTTTTTTAATATTATTGTGTGTGTGCTTGATGTTCTAACGTCAAATAAACATTTTTTCTTTCTTTCTTTTCTTAAAAAGTTATGAAGTGACATGTAACATCTCAGTGTAAATTCAAGGACTATATTTTGCTTTATAATTAAATCAACATCCTCAATTGCGTGAGTAACAAAAATGGAATACTTACCATTTTTGTCACTAATAAATAATAAAGTAGTAGTAGTGTTTATAAATAAATATTGTTTTCCCATTTTTTTTCTTAATAATTTCAATAAGTAAGACTTTTACTGTGTAGTTTAATATAGTTGATAAGCCTAGAACATTCCTATTTCTGGAGTAGGTTGCAAATGTTGCAATGTAGGCCACCACATAAGCCCACACCAGAACTTTTGAAATAAGTTTTGTTAAGTTTTAGGACATGTTTGTTTCCTCACCTTGTGGTGTTTGCGTTATCATCATAAAAATAAATATTGTTCAGCTTAATGAATACAAGTTTCCACCTTGTGGTGGAATGCACAATGTATGAGCTACTCAGATGGGAAATCCTAGGAACAGATGAGATTAATGAAGAGAAGCTTGCAGAAATCTCTACCGAACAACTGGTGAGCTTCTGCAAGGCAACAGGAAGATTCGCGATGCTGACCACCAGTAACCCATGAAGGGGATCCACCAAAATGGGGAACTGGGCGAAATAAGCCACAACGAAAGGACTGATCGCCCGTCTGGTGTCATGCCGGCGTCCCCGAAGATAAATAGAATAATCAATTTTTCATTAGTATTTCCTTTAATATTCAGCTTATACGAAGCTTTAATTAGTGCTTAGTTACAGTAATAACAACATTGTATTAAATTAGCATTTGATTACGTAACAAAATAGTATTTTTCGGCAAAGTTTCCTTAAGAGCATAGACGGGCTGCGCGGAAATGTATGGAAACCTTGACCGATCGACGTTTCGTATTCTCCTTTTTTCTCCTCGAAACCTAAGCCAATTAAATTATATTTGGTATCAAAATTTAAAGGAAGAATAGATCTATGCCCCTATTACTTGTTTTTATTTTAAAAACTTTTCAATTTTCTTTGGTAGTCATCTGATTACGAAGGTAAAAACGGTTTTTACCTTCGTAATCAGATGACTACCAAAGAAAATTAAAACCAAAACCAAATAAAAACAAGTAATAGGGGCATAGATCTATTCTTCCTTTAAATTTTGATACCAAATATAATTTAATTGGCTTAGGTTTCGAGGAGAAAAAAGGAGAATACGAAACGTCGATCGGTCAAGGTTTCCATACATTCCCGCGCAGCCCGTCTATGCTCTTAAGGTTTTAAGATATTGAGTACCTTGCACACTGGCATGAGTCCACCAAAAATATTTGTTTGCGCATGTCTTTCAAATACCTTAAAAAAAGTTAAGTATAAGCGGAAATCTCATATTTTTTAATATCTCATTTCATTGACTGAAGTATTACTTACTAGAGATAGATGTTTGAAAAAGTTTTATTTTAATTCACAACAAAGATTATAAAATTCTACTAAGACCAAAATAATCAACCTCAATTCTCGTTTGTGTTCTTGAGTCAGAATAGAATTTGTAAGTTGTTGTTGATAGATGAAGAGAGAGAGGAAGGGGAAAGGAGAGATGGATGTATAGTATGAGGAATAATATGACAGAGAAAGAAGTAAATAATGCTGTGACATCTAATAGGAGAGAATGGAAGAAGAAAATGTTTTGCGCCAACCTCAAATAGAATGGGAAAATGTGTTGCGCCAACCTCAAATAGAATGGGAAGAAGAAAATGTGTTGCGCCAACGTCAAATAGAATGGGAAGAAGAAAATGTGTTGCGCCAACCTCAAATAGAATGGGGAGAAGAAAATGTGTTGCGCCAACCTCAAATAGAAATGGAAAAGGGCAGGTAGATGATGGTGATAGGATGTGTAAGTTTTTCAGTATTTTTAATAGAAAAAACTGATTTGTACTTAACTCTTAAGCCTCGAAGTACAACAATAACTACAACGTTAATTAGTACAAATCTGATTAAAACCTTAGGTGTAAAATAAACATTATTAATTTAGGCACTGTAGAAATTTTAAAGGTACAGGTTTTATGACTTGGTCTTGACAAATTAAAATAAATTGTAAGTACCTAAGTTTTAAGTCTAAATTATTATTCATTAATTAGTTTGAACTGAAAGAACTTTACCTGACTGAAACCATAGTAAGTAATCTATATTTTACTGATTTAGTCACACACACGATACTTTATTAGTATAGTTTACTCAAGGGTAAACAGAAATATTAATTTGTTAGCAAATCTTTACAAGAAAACCAGAGTAAAGTTTAAAAATAGAATAAAAGTCATACCAAAGAGATCCTGTTTCGATTCAAAGAATGTATCTTGTCTGGATCACTCATTTTGATTTATTTTCGAACTAACTATCACAATTAGAACTGGAAAAATTATCACTGTTATAGAAAAATACAGAGAAAAAAAAAGAGCCGGCTCACTCATTGAAGGATAAAATGACACTGACAGTGACAGATAAACTGGTTTCACAATTGTCACTGTCAGTAGTGTCCAAGGTAGTGTCAGTCATGCAGTCATGTTATCAATACAAAGGGTGCGTTCCGAATTACGCTGTAATCGATTTGAGCGTCCATAAACCCGTACCGAATTACTGTGAGCGCGATATCGATGTCCCTTGAATCGTCATAGATGACGTCATGACATGCGCTATCTTGCGATTACACCGACCATGCCCCAAATAGATATCACCGTCAGCGCTGTCAAAATCAAAGTAAAAAATGACAGATGTCTGATGCGTGTGTGTGTGTGTCTGGGTGTGTGTGTGTGTTCACAGCTGAGGTTCACTGGCTGGAGTCGCGCAAATACATTCAATTAGTTCTTTGAAATCTCTTTGGAGTCTCATAACCATGAGTATTCAAGTAAATATACAAGACGAGCCTAACGGGCGACGAATTTCTCTCATGCAGGTTATGTTTTTGTTATCACGTGACGAGTGAGCACTGTAAACGCGTTTACGAGCGTTCCGAATTGATGACAGCTCATAGCTGTCATAATCGTGATATCTAATTCGGAACGCAAAATATTGTGCAAAATATCGACGTGAGCGCTGTGAGCGATTATTTTGTAATACGGAACGCGACCAAAAACTCGCAAAGAATGTTGCCATTTAAACAATTTTTTTATTTATTTAACGGCCATGGATACAAGTCCTTAAAGCCTATAACCTATTAAACATAATTTCAACTAGTGTATTGCTCGATTGAATAATTAAACATACCATCAGTCTATATATAGTATCAGGAACTGTGGTAGAAAATACTGATAGAAAAAGTACTCATAAATACTCACAAAAAAGATAAAAAGGAAACTATCACAGATAAGTAGACTTTATTAGTCGACCAACATAATAAGTTAGTAGTAGCGCGTAATATACGCGTACGTTCGTAGTAGTTAGTACGCTAGTATTACCAGCAGTATTAGCAGCAGTATTGCCAGCGGTATTGCCAGCAGTATTGCCAACAGTATTGCCAGCAGTATTGCCAGCAGTATTGCCAACAGTATTGCCAGCAGTATTGCCAGAGTATAATTGCCAGCAGTATTGCCAGAGTATTGCCAGCAGTATTGCCAGAGTATAATTGCCAGCAGTATTGCCAGAGTTTTGCCAGCAGTATTGCCAGCAGTGTTTAGAAATTAAACAAACTCATCAATTAGGACTTGGTGTGTATATTATTAAATTCTTAAGGCGGGGTTGCAGTAATTTTAAGATTTTTGAACTTATAAAAATCGAACTAAATACGAGTTTTTTAATAAATAAAAATCATTACATAAAAATTGAACATACTCTCTAGTAATTATCGTAAAGATAGAAACGCGATTTAGAATGATCGGCTCGATACTTTTTTTTATCAAACATGGCTCTAAATCACAATTTCAAACGTGTACTGCTAAGACATTTCATCATGAATTTATATGAAAGTTATATCAGTAGATAGAACTTTTTATTCTGAAGTAAATGGTGAAAACAGATTGTATAATTTCTTTATAGTTTTTCTCCAAGAAGCAAAAAACAGTCAAAATTTAGGCATTATATCGCTCGCGCGGCAGGGCGGGGGGCGAGGTCGTGCGTACATAAAAACAAAGTACTGCAACCTCGCCTTAATTTATATTGGCACTATGATGCGGTCGGTCGTCGCTCGCGGAGTGGCGGGCGGCGCGCGGCGTTGCGTCGGCTGCTCTCGCGTCTTGCCCTAGTGCGGGGCGCGTACATCTTCCAGGGCCTTGAAATGGTTTTCAAGGATCTGCTTCTTCTGCTGCTGGCGTTGGCTGTGGGAACACTAGTAGAGGCTGGAAGGAGACACATTTTATTAACTGCCCTCCTTATAGTGTGCCTTTTGACGTAAACACGTCGGCAACCCTGCTAATGCCGTCTTCGCCAGGATATAAATGTGATATATGGCCAAGCTTCTACTGTTATAGTGGGGGAAAATTGTCCTCTTTCAGGATTACTAGATCGCCCACAAGGAGCTCACATTGCCGTGTTTTCCATTTGGAGCGCTCTTGTAGCTCGGCAACAAACTCTCGGCGCCATCTTTCCCAGAATTGCTGACGCAGACTGCTCGATATATTGGCATCTGTTGGGGTGCTTGCAGGTGATTGGCAGCGATGGTACTGAGGTGAGAGGTCGCCCACTGAGAAAGTGCCCTGGGGTCAAAGGAGTGGGGTCGGTTGGATCGGATGAAAGAGGAGTTAAGGGAGGAGAATTTAAAATGGCTTCGCCTTGTGTAAATAGCGTCGCGAGTTACTCGAATGTCAGGGAAGCATTTCCCGCTACACGCTTCAAATGATACTTTGCGGATTTCACAAATAAATATTTTCCTAAACATATTGTAATATGTGAGCAAAGATTTTAAAACCGCAAAATATATTAGTTTTTTATATTATTAAAGGGAGACCAAAGAAACTATGGGTGGGTTGTGTGTAGCATGATATGGCTATAAATGAGGTGACTGAGACGACGAGTTATAGAGAATTAGGGAAGAAGAAGATGGTGTGCCGACCCCAAATAAATTGGCTTTATGGCAGGTGAATGATAATGCGGACAATATTACTGGCCAAGTAAGGGTTACCTTAATAAAATTAGCCACAGTGTACACACGGCTACACATCAAGCTATACAAAACCAGTTAATCTTGGCCTCACTTTACTAGATCTTTTCGCACAATGAACGATCAGATTATAATGGTTTTGTATAGCTTGATGTGTAGCCGTGTGTACCTACTGATTATGGAGGAGCTCCCTTAAGCCCACGCCTTCGCCCGTGTGGAGTTCGATAATTTCCCACGGGATCGCAATACCGGGATAATACGTATCCTGTATGTTAATCCAGGTCATAAACTATTTGTGTATTAAATTTCATCTAAATCCGTTGAGTAGTTTTTGCGTGAAAGAGTAACAAACATCCATCCATCCATACTCACAAACTTTCGCCTTTTAGTGTGACTAGGAAGTAGGATGGAGGAGTTCCCGGTCACTCCTTCAATCATCCCCTGTTCCATTTCGTCTGGACTTCGTAGTGTGTCTTCAACCCTACTTATTACTTGTTGTAACTGTTGTTCTATCCCTGAATGTGAGCGGGTACGAATTATCACACTATCACACTAATAATAAAAAAGCGAAAGTTTATGAGTATGTATGGATATAGGTACACAGATAGCTTATAACTTGGATTAACACATAGGATAGGTTTCATCCCGATTTTATCTTCCCGTGGGATAATTTTCGAGTTGTAGCGGGTGAAGCTGCTGGCAACAGCTACTTAGTTCATCATAGGATATTAAGATGTAAATAAGATGTCTATCAATCTAGCTAGACGAAATACGATCAATAAAGTCGTTTGTAGATATTTATACATGTTTCAGCACAACATTAATCATATGCCATAAAACATCAGACACCTTTCCGTTTCAAACAGCACCCCTTGCAAGGGATGATGTCTACACTACATCATAATTATCTATGTATAGTCAACTATATCGATCATATTTCGTCTGGACTTCGTAGTGTGTGTGTTCAACCCTCAGTTTACTGCTAACAAAGAAACCACAGAGTTACTTACGCATAGAATGGGTCTTTTAATGATGCTTATGTGGAGTGGACACATCATCATCATCAGCCTATAATGTTCCCACTGCAGGGACTCAGGCCTCCTCTCTAGGAGAGGGATGGGCTATAATCCACCACGCGGGCCCCAGTGCGGATTGGCAGATGTCACATGTCTTCGAATTTTTTGGTTCTAAGACATGCCAGTTTCCTCACGATGTTTTCCTTCACCGTTTTGAGAGCAGCGGTGATGAAATAAATTAAGTACACAAAGTAATGCGCCTGCCTGGGTTCTGGAACCCACGACCTACTGTTCGTAAGTCGGGGCCGACACCACTGGGCCACCGCTGCTCTTACTCTTGAGTGGACACATAGTGATCATCAATTCATCACTTACATTTCTTAAAGTAGCGAATTTGAATTCTATTGATGTATTCTCGTGAAAGAAGAAGTAAATTAAATTAAGTATATAAATTATGAGATAATTGAAAAAATCTGGCCAAGTGCAAGTCGGACTTACCTACACATGAAGGGTTTCGTATCATTGTAGTAGATATATTGAGAGGTTTTTCATGTTATTTTAGCACCATAGACTGAACTAACTTATGTATTTTTTCATTTAAGACTTCGTGGTTTCGGAGATAAGGGGGGGGGGGGGGGGTGGTCGGACAGACAGAGAGACACACAAGTGATCCTTTAATGGTTCCGTTTTTTCCTTTTGAGGTACGGAACCCTGAAAACGCACCGTGCCGATCTTAAATATTAGGGATAGGGGCAGGAATGTGATGACATTTATGTCATTGTATGTTTTAATGATTAATGGCTACGACCATGCAAGCGGGTTGTAGGCTATGGTGTACTCGTTCTAACCAACAGGGTGTTTTGAAAGGTAGAAAGAGATGGGACTATTTCAGTGATAAGTAAAAGTAGCGAGTTTTGTAGTGTATATTACTCTCTCTATGATAGTTATCGCTCTGTGGATTTCATCCCAGTGTGAAAGCGTGGCTAAGGCGCGGTACCTGAACGTTCGTTAGTCTGGCTCAGTCTGGCTTTGTGGTCCTCGCAAGCTAGACGTGTACTGTTTTATCTAAATAACTTTGCTGAACCTATTATGTGGGAGTTCATTATTGTTTAAGTTGAAAACTGGTTCTAGTGAAAATTTCTTTTGAAAAGATGATAATGTGCAGTGCTTAACTTACTTGAAGTCTGCGGCTCAAGTAAGTATTCCTACATGATTTGGTTTTTAACCGACTTCAAAAAGGATTAGGTTCTCAATTCGTCAGAACTTTTTTTTTAACTTTCTTGTAGTGTGTGTGAGAAGCTCATGGCTAATAACAGCCACTCGAGTCGATCTTTAAGCTGCGCTGGCCTAGGCTGGTCCGTAGATGGGTGACCATTTGTATTTACACCTCATTTTTCCATGTTACAGTTTACGCTGCCTGTCAGTATAAGCGGTTTCTTTAACAATCATTATCATCTTTCATTATTAGACGGCACTTACAAATTGGTGAGTACCTACCTAGTATCTATCTATATCTGTATGTATCTAATCTACCTACCTTTTTTTTTGATGACAAATGACTCCTCCCATCTCTGTGCAGAGCGGTAGGGAGTGTCAGACTTCAAGACTTCTGCTGACTAAAAACCACCCATGTTCCTTCTTAAAGAGATACCGCGGCCTCGGCACAAAGGGCTCTTTGTGCCGAGGCCGCGGTATCTCTTTCGAACAACCCGCAGCCCCGACGGGGAAAACGTACACCCATAAATGTATCATAATTTATATTTCTGTCTTTTCAGGTGTATTCAGACTGACCTTATTGGTGATCTACGTTAGATCTACGTTAGGGAACTGGCAACTACAGTACTTTCACAAGTTATTATGCCTTGTGATTGTGACTGTGGCGTAGGAGTGCAATGCGTCGTTACGGGAGTTGCTGCGTCGGGCTGCACGGCGCCGGATGTTACCGGCGTCGAGTGCTGTGGGTGCGGGGGCGCGCGATGGCGTGTGCCGTGGCGGCGGGTGTGCGGGGCTCCGGGTCGCGGGGCGGCGGTTGCACGTTGCGGCGTGCATTCGTTGTTCCGTGTTTCGGGGTCTCGAGCATTCGTTGTTGCGGTTTGCGTCGCTGCGTGCTTTCGTGCTCGCAGTGTTCGTTGTTGCGGGCATTCGGTGGCGTGTGGTTCGGCGTGGTGGCTTTCGGAATGACGCATTGCACTCGTAGTTTCGTTCTTCTTCCGTCCTTCTGACATTCAAAAGTGCCTATAATGGCTTAATTGAAATAAAAATATTTGAGTTTGAGTTTGAGTTAATTTTAAATAGTTTTTGGCCCGGGTCCGTCGGCCTCGGCACAAGGGCTAAGAAGGAACATGGGTGCAGTAGAAGTCTGACACTCCCTACCGCTCTGCCCAGAGTGGGAGGAGTCATATTTTGATGATTTCCCAATACCCAAAAAAATAATAATTAAGGAGTAAAACTTCGGTACAGTTTCTATGTACAGGCAGTTAAATCACAACAATATTATTATAATCTTACTATATGTTTACTAAAATAGTGTTTCTTTACAGCTGGATTCAGTCCGCCAGGTGAATCTTTCTATTTCTTCGCCGAATGGTCGGTTGTGGGAATAGAATCATCAGTTTCGACTAAGCGTGGACACGATGCCTGGTAAAAAAAATTCATTACGTTAAATAGTATCAAAGTCGCGAGTAAATAGGCTTCTTCTGGGTTAGCTGGTTCCGTCGTCCACCTCATCTCTGCAAGAGTTTTGCCATTCTGCTACGGAACCCTGAAAAATCAGTCCTTGCCCGTAAGCAGGTATCTACACCCTTCACCCTGGAGAAAGAAGAAGAGGGATCAGGTAATCCTGGGCGCTGACTGTATTTCCACAGAATGAGTTGTGTACCTACTTGTGTGTAAAAGTGTTGATTATTCAATATTAATTTAATTTAAGTATCTGAGGAGTAAAACATAATTATGAATGTCAGTCACCTGCAAAATTGCATGAATACTTATATGTCTATTTTCCTGTGAGCGCTTATAGTCGATAAAGTTTACGTTAGGCAGCGTCATTTCTTGTTTCACACGATTTTATTTCTGAATAGTAGGTCTAAGTATGTACTTTTTTTTTTGGTTTGTGGGAAATCAAATAAACGATGGATGTACTGTGTAAAGGATGATGATTTAATTGTCCATGCATTTTTGCAGGTAACTGTACTTGAGTATAGTTTCCGTGTACAGGGCTACGGGCGGTCTAACTAGGTACAACATTATTATAATCTCAAAATAGTTCATCTTTACAGCTGGATTCAGTCTGCCAGGTGAACTGGCGTGCTCAAACTCTGAATGTAGACAAAGTTGGGTTATCTTTCTATTTCTTCGCCGAATGGTCGGTTGTGGAATAGGAAAAACCAAACAAAGAAAATCATCAAACACGATGCCTGGTTATATTTTTTTCATTACATTAATTAATTATTTTTTAGTTTTTTTTGGTATAAGGTTTAAGGTCCAATTGTTACTAAT
This sequence comes from Diarsia mendica, assembly GCA_949316265.1. Lineage (NCBI taxonomy): Eukaryota > Metazoa > Arthropoda > Insecta > Lepidoptera > Noctuidae > Diarsia > Diarsia mendica. Next base: position 1,177,281 of record OX438910.1, read on the forward strand.
CTTAATGGATCAGTTATCTGAGATTCAATAAAATTATTATTATTGTAACCTCGCTAGCTTTTGCCCACGGCTTCGCCCGCGTGGATGTCGGTTCAACTACAAAAGTGACGATTTTCCATACAAACTTTAGAAAAGGGGGATTTTCACCCCCTTATAGGTTAAATTTCCAAAAACCCCTTCTTAGTGCTCCCCTACATTATAATAGGAAGCCGTGTGCAAAATTTCACATTCCTAGCCCCAGTCGTTTCGGCTGTAGGTACGTTGATATGTCAGTCAGTCAGTTCTCCTTTTATATATCTAAAGAAGATTTCACTTTAGCAACTCGAATGACCAACCTGATGACCCTGATGACAACGAGACATCTGTCTCATCAGACTCTGATGACAGTGACGAAGACGAACAGGGCGATAAAGACGTTTCCACAACCTACCCCGACGAACTCCGAGGAACAGGTAAACACATTTCAACAGAATTTGCAGTTTCATACGTCCTTGAGTTGCCTATTGGCCTTGTTCTGTTCTGTCTCCTGCTGATAAGGAGCGAAGTGAAAAATGTTTTTCCTACTCCTCTTCCGCTATTCTTTTCTGATTAATTTCGTTGCGGGATCCAAGACAGTTAGATCGTTTCTCTGGGACTTCGTCGGGCTTCATTGTCTCGGCGCTTTTCTTGTGTCTGGTTGTGATTCTGGCTTACAGGAGTTACAGTGATTTGAGAATAGTGTGGCGGGATTGTCCCAAAAAAAAATACGTTTTTATGGGAAGCAAAATTGGGAAACACATTTGACAACATTTTCGGAGGTAGGTACCTACTTATAATGCTGCCGAAAAAAGTGCGCTGTCTGTCAAGAACCGCGATGGCTAGACAGTTGAAATTTTCACAAATTATGTATGTTTGTTGCCGCTCTATCAACAAATACTAAAAACAAAATAAAATAAATATTTAAGAGTGCTCCTGCTCCCATAAAACAAACGCGATTTTTTTGCCGTCTTGGTACGGAACCCTTTTTTTTTTGGTGTGGAAAATTATCAAATGACCCCCCTCCCCCGCGCTCCTGGGCAGAGCGAAGGGAGTGTCAGACTTCTACTGACTAAAGACCAAACCCATGCTCCTTCTTTGCCCTTGCGCCGAGGCCACGTCATCTCGTTCTAAAATCCGCAGCCCCGGCGGGCATTGGTACGGAACCCTTCAAGTGCGAGTCCGACTCGCCTTTTTTGGAATATTTATTAATTTAAAATCTTTCTTTTCAGGTGGATTTAATATGCTCTCACTCTAAGTATTGACAATGTCGTGCGGCAGGTTTATGTATTTATAGATAATACAAAAATATACATATTTTTCAAATAAAATGTCTTTTATTTATATAATATAACCTAATCTTTATCAGCGGTGAGGGCTGAATACACACACTGCGAAGTGCAGACGAAATGTAATCGATAACGTTGTCTATAGATGATTATTATGCTGTGTGGAAATCACGCCAACCTGCACTGGGCCCATTGCACGTGCTCTCTTAAAGAGAGGAGGCCTGTGGCCCAGCAGTGGGAGCATTATAGGCTGATGAAGATGATGAACACACTGCTGGTACAAAGGGGTCGTCTCTGTGAGCCGGACCGTAATCGTCACGAAGGACTAGTGCGGGTTAGTACGTCAGTATCTTCGACTTTTTTTGGTTATTTTCTAGTATATAAATATGCTGGTTTCCACACTATGTTAGCTTCATTCTCACTTTGCCCCATCGAATCGAGCTCGAGCCCATATAGAACCTCATGCTAAACAGCCGCGTTTGTTAACAATATTTGGAGAATTTAAAACAAGCGCCACCTGTCTTCAGAAATATGTACTTTGTCAACTCGTAAAAGGAGAATAGGGACCAATCTGCTAGTTTCAACAACCACTACTAGATGGCGCTGTTCTCAATAACTGACAATGGTCCATGATGATCTCTTTATTCACATACAAATATTATGCTTGACATACAAATATTAACCCTCTGTTAGTTGTAAGAACCACCGCTAGATGGCACTGTTTTTAACATCTGACGGAAGTAAGTATACCTGTCTAGATTTATTCTGGCCCGAGTATCATGAAATAAAATATGTAAAATATATGTACAGTTAAAACGCAGTTATCGCAGTTAGTTATGATGTGTAGTTATTGATAGAGGAAATTATGGAATCTGACTTAGTAATAAAATAAATTCAGAGTAACAAACGTCTATTTAATTATTATGAGAAAATTATACATATTGCAAGATCATTGACACACACGTCAAGGAGCATATATTTATTTTTAAATATATATATCCTACAGATAAACTTGTGCCAGCATTATGATCATCCAACACCTTCTCCTAATGTGCACAGTGGCTGAACCGTCACTATCCACACATGAGTGTTGCACAGTGTCTTGCAAATTTCACCTTAGACAGTGGCTTTGTCATAATATCAGCTAACTGAGTCTCTGTTGGGCAATAGTTGACATTAACCAATCCTTTCACGAATTGTTCATGGATAAAATGATATCGCACATCTATGTGCTTCGATCTCTTGTTAAAAGAGCCAGACTTAATTAGTTGTATTGAACTTTGGTTGTCAACATATAAGTGTATTTTCAAGTCCAAGTCTGTAATTTCCTTCAGCAGGGAATTGAGGTACATTGCCTCTTTGCAGCAGTCTGCAGCCGCTATGTACTCTGCCTCGGTCGATGACAGAGCAACAATTGGCTGTCTTTTGGATCCCCATGTTATAGGTCCATTTGCTATCATAAGAACGCTGCCAGATGTGCTTCGTCTTGTCAGAGGATCTCCAGCATAATCAGAGTCAGTGTAAGCATCGATTCTTTCAATGCGGCTATTTCTTTTGAAGAGTATACCTTTATCTTTAGTGCCAATCAAATATTTAAATATTTTCTTCACTTTCGTGACATCTTCTTTGCTGGGATTTTCTACTTTTCTGCTGACTTGATTAACAGCTTGGGCGATGTCTGGTCTTGTTCGAGTGGACAAATACAGTAAACTTCCCACTGCTTCCCTGTATGGGTATTCCTTCTCCTGGGGAGTTTCCTGTGTTACCTTTGCATCGTTACTTCCAGGCGTCTCACATGGTTTAGCGTTTTCCATACTATATTTTTTCAGCATGTCATTTATATAATTCTTTTGAGTCAACTTGATTCCTTCTTTACAATTATTTATTTCTATACCCAGATAAGTTTTTGGGTTTTCATTTTTTTTTATTTCGAATTTTGTTTCAAGTTTTGACAGTATATGCTCTATCTCTTTCTTGTCTTTACCGATGACTAGTCCATCATCAACGAATACAGCAATAATAATGGTCTTATCTTTGTTAATAAAAACGCATCTGTCAGTCTTGATTGTCTTGAAACCTAGGTCAAACATTGCACGAGTAAAAGTTTTATTCCATGTGAATGGTGCTTGTTTTAAACCATATAACGACTTTTTCAGTCGGCATACTTTATTAGTACTATCACAGTTAGTTTTGTAGCCAACAGGTACTTTCATGTAAACTTTATCTGTCAGTTCGCCGTACAAGAAAGCGGTTTTGACGTCAAAAGTACAGAAATGATAATTTTTAGATGCGGCAATTGCTAACAAGGTCTTAAGAACAGACTGACTTACAACTGGACTATATATTTCTTCAAAATCCAAGTTGCCTTTCTGCTCACAGCCGCGTACGACTAATCTGGCCTTGTAAGTTCCGTCATCTTTTATTCTAAATACCCATTTATTAGACAATACTTTGTGTCCTTTGGCTTCTTCTTTATCGACTAGTATCCAAGTATTATTTTTCTCGAGCGATTTCATTTCAGATTGTGTTGCCTTCTCCCAATTTTCTTTATCGTTGCCTGATACAGCTTCTTGAAAAGTAAGTAAACAGTCATTACTGTTCTCAGATATCAGCATATTTACACAACTGTTTACAGCTCCTAGCTCATAGTCTTTAGTCCAAGCTGGTAACCTTCTTTCTCTTATTGGCCTTTCACTTGTTGTGGACAATTCAGTTTCAATTTGCATGGGCTGTAACGAGTCTGAAGTAGACGGAGTTGGTTCCTGAAAAGTTAAATTATCGTCGATTGTTTTTTCTTGTAATTCAATTTCTATTTGTTCTTTTGCTTCAGGATCTAGTTGTTCCGGTTGGAAATCTTTGTATTCGACCGCAGGATTCTTGTCAAAATGCATCTTTTCAATTATTTTTACATCTCTGCTAATGATTACATCTTTCTTTTCCGGTACGTAAATTCTGAAGGCTTTTGCATTTATTGCGTAGCCCATAAATACACCTTCCGTAGCTTTCGGAGTCAGTTTTCCTTTACGCCTTTTGTTGAGAAAGAATGCTTTACTACCAAAAACATGTAGGTGGTTTCCACATGGTGTTTTTCCAACCCACTTTTCGTATGGTGTGCTACCATTTAGCGCCTTTGCTGGGCTTCTGTTAATAAGGTAGTTTGCAGTGTTCACTGCCTCTGCCCATAAGCTTGGAGGAGCGTTGGAGTCGATCATTAAGCATCTCGCTTTATCCATTAACGATCTGTTCTTTCTTTCGCTAACTCCGTTTTGCTGCGGTGTATATGGTGCTGTCAGTCTTCGTTTTACACCATTTTCTTTTAGGAACTTATCGAACTCTTTGTTCCTGTACTCACCACCATTATCGGACTGCAGGTTTTGTATTTTCTTTTTTAAAAACATTTCCACTCTGGATTTATATTCTTTGAACTTTTCAAATACGTCATTTTTATTTTTAATAAAATAAATACAGCAATATCTCGTATAATCATCGACGAATGACACATAATAGCGTGATCCGGCCAGTGATTCTACTTCGAATGGCCCACATACATCACTGTGTATGATTTCCAATGGCTCACTTGAGATACGACCATGGCTTGTAAATGGTAGGGCTGCCATTTTGCCTTTTATGCATGTTTCGCACGTATTCAACTTCACTTGTTTTAATACTAGCCCTCGCATCATCTGATTATCAACCATCATCTTCAGATCCTTTTCGTTAATGTGGCCTAATTTTCGGTGCCATGTCATAGTCTTATTTTCATTTGTAGGAGCCCAATTTGCTGTCTCGCATTGTTCAAAATCCAGGTAGTATAGTCCGTTTTTTCTTTCTGCACTAAGAACAGTTGTTTTCTTTTCCATGATGTAGGCTTTTTCTTTTGTGAATAATACATCGAAGCCATTATCAGTTATTTTGCTGACCGACATGAGATTTGTCGATATTTCTGGTACATATAGTGCATCATTTAGGTTATAATCTTGGTTCTCCTTGCAGACCACTACTTTCCCTTTTCCTTTAACTTGGGTAGTATATTTGTCTGAAGCCAATTTTAGTGTGTCTGATGTGGAATTTATGTTTAAAAACATACTTTTTTCCGCCGTCATATGAGAGGTGCAGCCACTATCCAAACACCACATTCCATCTTTTATATTGGAGTTGTCTAATGTTAAACATACATTAAAATTCTTTTCTGGCTTCTTGTTGTTTGAAGAATTCTGTTTCTTCTTTGACCAACATGCTTCAGTGGAATGACCCTTTTTGTTGCAATTTTTGCATGATATAGAATTATTAAACTTCTTTTTCTGCTTGACATACAATGCCTCTGAACTTTGTTCACTTTGACCTTGCTGTCTTGCGTCATTTTCTTCGGTAATTTTTATCTTTAAATCTTCGGGACTTGGCAGAATATCTCTCGACTCAATTGCTATACGGAAACTTTCGAAGGTAGTTGGCAAACTGTAAAGCATCATTATGCTAAGCAGCTCTGAATTTATTTTTACATCCATGTCTTCCAACTTTCCTACCACATCCATAAAATGGTTCAAATGGTCTCTTACATCTTCTTGTGGACTCATTTTTTTTAATACCAATTGCTTCAACAATGTAGCTTTTCTGGCAGGTCCAGTACTTTGATGTATAGATTTTAGTTTGTCCCATACCTCTTTCGACGTGTTACATCCTTTTATCTGTTTGAGTTCAGCAGGAGACATCAGAAGAAGTAACTCAGATCTGGCCTTCAAATCTTGCTTTTTGAAAAAAAAATATCTCTTCAGCAGTGGCGGTCGCCGCCAGCTTAGTGTCACCGCTTGCGTAATCCCATAGCTCACATTTAATGTGAACAGCCTGTGCTTGTAGGCTCCAGGTGTCGTAATTACTTTTTGTTAGCAGTTCTATACATCGAGATGTCGACGTCATTTTTTTTTCTTTTTGTCACTTCGCGTTTTTTCTCCGGCAAATTTTATGAACTACATTTATTTATCACTAATTTAATTGCTCTGCTACCACTGATAGAGGAAATTATGGAATCTGACTTAGTAATAAAATAAATTCAGAGTAACAAACGTCTATTTAATTATTATGAGAAAATTATACATATTGCAAGATCATTGACACACACGTCAAGGAGCATATATTTATTTTTAAATATATATATCCTACAGATAAACTTGTGCCAGCATTATGATCATCCAACAGTTATAACGCATACATTTTTTTAAAATAAATAAGACCTCAAAATGACTCCTCTCGCTGGGCGGAGCAGAAGGGAGTGCCAGACTCTTACCGCCTTATTAATAAAAATAGTTAAACCTGGTTTAACTTACGCTTGGTTTATCTCGCATGCCGTCACTTTCTTTTGAATATGTTTGAAGTGAGACGGCATGCGAGATAAACCAAGCGTAAGTTAAACTAGGTATAACTGGTGTAATCAAACATGGTAAATATCCCGTTTATGATATTAATAGTAGGTATAACTATTTGTTACTGAATAAAGTCCATCCGTGTTCCTTCTAATGCCTTTTGCGTTCCAGGGCGGCGGTAATTCTTTCAAAAAAATCCCGCAACCCTGGCTGTAGTGCATAACAATGTTTAAATAAGTAATAGGGTAGTTGGCTAATCTAATTATTCCGTCAGATAAATTTTAATTTTCAAAAAATATTGGACCCGTATTTTTCCTTTTTTCACATAAACAAACAATGAAGACGATACAGTGCTTTGAAAATTCGTGTGACGTCATATTGTAAGACACCAGTATGACAATATTTACCGGTGAGTGACGTCACAAGCCCCCAGTTAAATATTTGGCGCGTTTTAACTTCGTCAATTTCTATTGATTTGATAAAACAAAAAATACGTACTTATCCTATATTTTTCGAATATCTAACGGACGGACTGATTGGGATAATTTTTGTCAGGAAACCTTCCTATTACTTATACTTGGCTATAGAACTTGGCTATGGATACTGGAATGTGACTTAACGTGAAGCAACAGTTGGGGCTTGGCTTTACGATACTTTATAATTATTAAGACCGCGGCATCGCCCACGTGGTAATCACAAAATTGACATCCTCGTTGGTCTCGTGGTCGCAAATGTGACAGCTATACTTTAGATCCTAAGGTTCAAGACCCAGGTGGGGCAAAACCAAATAAGTGAAATGTGATTTTTTAAAGAACTCTGTCGACCTCTCCGGTGAACACGGGTGTGATGTTAGTTTATATTGTTCTTCTTCTTCTTCTTTATGGGTTTTAGGTTTCCGCACTTAATCCTTAAAGTGGACCATTGTGCGTGAGCCGTGGCGGCCGATTATTCCAACCAGCCCACCTGAGGAGACCCGGAAGTCTGATCTGCTTCTGGAGGGCCAGAAGCAGATCAGACTTCCGGGTCTCCTCAGGGCATCCGCAAGAGATCGTGGTGTTCCCAGGGTCTCCTCACGAATCTTGGTTTATATTGTTACAGTAATGATTATTAGATTAACTGCTAATAAAATTGATCTATAACAAAAATCTACAGGTCCATAAAACAAAAGGTTAACGAGACATTCGTTTGCGATTTTAGCAGACTACGAGCTACGCCGTAGGCATGCTACGCCGTAGGCATGCTACGCCGTAGGCATGCTACGTCGTAGGCCAGCTACGACGTAGATGTGCTACGTCGTAGCATTCGTAGGCGCTATGCGATTTTTTTTTTTGTAAAAAAACGTTGCCCCACACATTTCTAGCTTCTGTGCAAATATATGGATGAGATTTTCAGTCTCGTTACTTTTTTATGATGGGTAAATTAATGATTATTTACGGTATGTTTATTGGTACATAAATTATATCCTCTTTAGTTTCTACTAGCTGATGCCCGCGGCTTCACCCGCGTGGATGTCGTTCAAATTATATACTAAAACCTTCCTCTTGAATCACTCTATCTATTAAAAAAAACCGCATCAAAATCCGTTGCGTAGTTTTAAAGATTTAAGCATACAGACAAACAAACAAACAAACAGACGCGACTTTGTTTTATACTATGTAAGGACTATACTAATATTATAAAGAGGTAAAGTTTGTGTATTTGGTAATCTCGGGATCTACAGAACCGATTTTAAAAATTCTTTCACCAATAGAAAGCCACATTATTGCTGAGTGTCATGTCTACTTTTTATCCCTGTATTCCCACGGGAACGGGATCTACGCGGGTGAAACCGCACGTCCGCTAGTAAAATAATATTTTTAAAAATTGGACAAAGACTAATGAAATTAAAAAGAAGAAAATGACAATTAGTAGAGTCCCGGAAGCGATTCTTCTAGATACTAAAGATTTAAAAGCAAACAAACGATCTTAAAAAAATACAAAGACATTTAAAAAAAAAGTAAAATAAAAAAATGTCCTTATTTTTTTTTATTCATTCCTTGTGCAATAATCAGTCAACGATATGATCCCACTGCTGGGACACAGAAGTCCGTTGTTTAAGAAGGAGTGGGCCACCACGTGGGCTTAGTAAAGGTCACTAAAAATTACAAATCTTCCAATTTGTGATTTTACAAAACTTGAAGTTTTTCAAACAACTGTACCTTACAAAAGTTCCAATTAGTATTCAAATCGAAGCAGTTCCTTATTTCCTGCTTATTCCCATGGGAAAACTCTTGAGTTTTCATATGTAAATCAAACGGTTTTAAAACGCATAAAACTGCAACCCCTATTTCACCTAGCCATCTATTTTCGTATGAATTTATTGATTAACCCTACCTCAACGTCACACAATAACTAATCATAAAAACCACCCTTATCATCATACTATAAAGTCCAATTTCCTCTTCCACTTTACCGCTCCAACATCTATCATTCTAAAACCTAGTTTATTTGAATCACGATAAAGTTGATTCTTGAATAATACCTCTACCTTTTACCGTTGCATATCAGTCAGTTTGATGCATTCTTAAACCGACGTTATTTGTGCAGAGGTAAAGTTGATAGTTGTGTAAATAGGGAAATAGGCTTCAGGCCTCGTAGATGACCTGAGTTTGAGCTACGCCCGGTAGTCTAGCTTTGTCTGTCGAAGTAATTGGACGTATCAATCTATTGAAAAAAGAAAATAGTGATTTCCAAATTTTTTGTGTATTTTCGTGTTTTTGGAAGACTTCAGGCAGGATTTTTGGTAAGATAATTTTGAAATTTTTTAACCGACTTCCCAAAAAGGAGGAGGTTCTCAATTCGATTGGTATTTTTTTTGTTTTGAAGTTGTTGTTTCTTTTAGTAGAGGGTGGTTTTGTCTGAGAGGATGGTAAACTTATAGTTTGTCTGGCAGAAAAAATAAGGGGAGTGTTATTGTTTGTTTTCTTTTTTTTGTGTTCCAAGTTTTATGTAAACTTATACTGTTGTTTTTCTTTTTTGTACCTATTTTTTTAATATTAGTTGTATGTTTACTGCTTTTGATTGTATCTCATAATTCATTATTATTATATTCATTAATTTTTTTTTATTTTTTTTTTTTAAACTTTGCCCCACACTAGGAATTTCTCCTGTATCATGGGTGCGTTTACGAACATTGAAACTCACATACACAAATACCCAGACCCGGAACAACTAAATGTAGGCCATACAAATATTTGTTCCGTGCGGGGATCGAACCCGCGACACGCAGCGCAGCAGTCCAATCACTCAGCCACTGCGCCAACCGTGCCGTGCTTTCTTTCTTTCTTCTTTTCAATATTGAAAAGGTCAGTTACATTTTAGTCTGCCTAGCCTTTTCCCAACTATGTTAGGGTCGGCTCCCAGTCTAACTGGATGCAGCTGAATACAAACTCACTTTCACGATATGATTATTCTATTCATTAACTAGAATTTTAAATACGTGTTCCATTTTAATTGTATTTTATGCTTTTGTCGAGTTTTAAATATTACTCAATAAAGGAACTTAATGACTGCCTATATGCCCTTCGTCGCATATCCTTTTTTTTTTGATGGTGTGAAATCATCAAATGACTCCTACCACTCTGGGCCGAGCGGAAGGGAGTGTCAGACTTCTACTGACTAAAAACCAACCATGTTCCTTCTTAGCTCTTTGTGTCGAGGCCGCGGTATCTCTTTCCAACAACCCGCAGCCCCGACACAAGACATGTCCCATCCCATACCTGTGTTGTTATAAGTGCAACAAGTTTATTTATCTATAAATACTCTTGTCATATATCACCTTTCCATTCACTCCCTTTTCTTTGAAATCATTCTCCAACAAAACTCTCCCTTCTCTCTTCATCTTTATCTCTCCCTCCTCTCATCAAACATAAATTTTCCATCACATTTGTACCCTATTTCTAACAAATATTCACCTTTATCTACCAACCCGCACTGGGCCCGCGTGGTGGATTATAGCCCATCCCTCTCCTAGAGAGGAGGCCTGAGTCCCTGCAGTGGGAACATTATAGGCTATTAAGAATGATGATGATTCACCTTTTTTATGGCGGGTGGATAATCATCAAAAACCCCTCCCGCTCTTGGGCAGAGCAGAAGGGGGAGTGTCAGACTTCTACTGACTAAAAACCACCCATGTTCCTTCTTCGCCCTTGTGTCGAGGCCGCGCTATCTTTTTCGACAATCCGCAGCCCACGATGATTCACCTCATATCATCTTAAAATTCATGTATCGACACCTCTGTCTACGACATATTTTAAATAAAACCGTGATGATATTTTAAGTGAAACAAACAAACAAAGCGGCGTATGGCACCGATTTCAGAGGCGCGGGACGCATGCGCGACCTGTCGATGTATTGATTTGATGCATTACGCCTTGCAGCTATGCAATATAGGTAGACAGACAAAAGGGCTCCTAGACGCCGTGAAATATACTTGTCTACTAAAATGGTTATGAACAAATCACGCCTGTAATACTCAAAGTGTAAGGCAGAGGTGTACCTAGACTATCCTATCGGGGCTGCGAATTATCGAAAGAGATAACGCGGCCTCGGCACAAGGGCGAAGAAGGAACATGGGTGGTTTTTAGTCAGTAGAAGTCTGACACTCCCTACCTCTCTGCACAGAGCGGGAGGAGTCATTTGATGATTTCACCCCGACCAAAAATAAAACCACCTATGTTCCTTTTTAGCCCTTTGTATCAAAGGACATATCAAACGCCTTTTTTTTTTTGCTGTTTTACTAGCTGTGCCCAGCATGCGTTGCAATGCTCATTTTTCTACCTACTTACCTACTGTCCTACCCTGTCTACCCTACCAAAACCTTATACCCTACCTACCCTGAATACCTACCCTACCTGCCTCGCCTACCTTACCTGCCCTACTTACCCTGCCTAGTGGTTTGCGAATGTTGTAGCGAGTTTGATTCAATAAAAAAATAGAGCATGTATCATCTGTCCAGCCAGTCTAACTTGAAACAACTGAATAAATTCACTAACAAAGCAGACTGAAACACCGTCTTCTATTGTTACAGGTAATCCCCTTCTACGTCGTACAAGAACCGAGTAATAGGAAGAAAATGGTGCGTATAAGGGACGATGATGATTCCTCATCTCAGGAAGACGAGGTCCACCTGGCAAGCGCGACGAATGCTCAAGCATTAATTGGAGACAAGATCATGGAACGAGAGGAGTACATGGCCTTCCTCCGAGCACAGCTCGAAGACTTCCTCCCTCCCCATGATAAGAAGCAAGACGACTTCATAGCGAAGCTTCCTAACCTTCTCTTCTTGCCTGAGAACGCAAATGCTAATGTGGAGAAGATCTACCAGGTAATATTTTATTATTTTTATATTGTGAATGTGAGGACCTTGTGGGTTTTCTTTAATTTTAACGATTGTCTGGCTACTAAAGCGACCCACCCAAATGTCCTTTCTTTGGAATTGTTCGTCGTGACGTTGAGCTCCTTAGTTATAAGTCGAGCTCCACGAAAACTGACAAATGCTTGCACTGACTGGACAGGTCCACTCAAATCTGTGTGGTGCTTTCTTCAAAAGACCATCTCAGACACTAATCTGCATAGTCTTCATGTGTTTACTAAACTTATTGTTAACCCAAACGATCTTAAAAGATTAAAAAGGTAACGTTTGGAGTTTCTTGCCGGTTCTTCTCCTTGAATCGACCAATGCACCTAACCGTGCACCTTTTTTTGTGGACTTTTTATAAGTGCTCTTGTAGGCCTATGCGAAATAAAATCATTTTGACTTTGACAGGATTTGTGCGCAAAACAGACTCGCCTGCTCAAGATACAGAAGGATCGGAATGATATCACGACTTGGCTTTGGGCTTTCTATAAGCAAGAGCTGCCTAACATTACTCACGAGCAGGCTCGGAAGAAGGTGAAGAAACTGTTTGCTGGGAAGCAGAAGTTCTATGTCATCAGCAAGCAGGTGGAGGATATGTTGTATAAACTGCATGCTATAACGCAGTAGGTGATTTTTGTTTATTTGTGTTATGCTGTATGGTTCTTCTGGCGTTTCCTCAAGATGGTGCAATCTGAAAACTGGCAACGCCACAAATAACTGTCAAAACTTTATTTTTTATTCGCCTGCACTGTCCCACTTCTGGGCAAAATAGGGATGTTTACTAACTAAAAAAAATATTATTCTAATTAGTCCGTCTGTTTGACTTAGATTATCGAAAAATATTGGAAACGTATTTTTGATTTATCAAATCAATAAAAATTGACGAAGATAAAACGCGTCAAAGATTTGAGTGGGAGGTGGTGACGTCACTGCTCGCTAAGAAATGTCATACTAATGTCTTAGAATATGACGTCATACGAGTTTTCAAGCAAAATATTTTCAGCACTGATAAAGCGCAAGTAAAGTTAGACAACATCAACTGTTGGGCAGAAACCCACTGGACACAACACCTGTCTGGTCAGGGACTCCTTCTTTTTTTTTAAGTTGCCCAACCCTACTCCCAGACCCGGAACAAATCTGTAGGTCATTAGAATACTTAGGGAGCGTTCAAGTATTACGTAACAAAATTTTTAGAGATTTTGGACCTCCCCTTCCCTTCATGTAACGCGCCGTAACGTTTTTGTGTAACCCCCTCCCCCCTACTTAAACGGTACGTAACCACCAAGTGACTATTTTTACCTAATAATTTTGAAAAAACAATGTTACCCCAAATTCGTTACGTAATACTTGAACGCTCCCTTATTCCGTGCGGGGATTGAACCCGTAAAACGTAGCACAGCAGTCAATCGCTCAGCCACTGCGCCAAGTGCCGTCAATGAAGCTGTATCTGCTGTAATAAGAAGGATAAGGAACTTTATATCATGTTCCTCAAACTTCTATAGGTTAGGTCATTTTCACATTTACCATCACCACATTGATATCTTCAATTAGGATAGGGTAAATGACTACAGTTAAAAATTTACAAAAAAAATATGTTATGTGTAAAAAGAATAGTTAACAGAAATAAGTGTGTAAATAGTAATAAAATCGATCAAAAGATAGAGTAGCTACACGCTTTACAATTTTTTGGTGGTGGAACTTTCTATCCTTGTCGCACGAAATGGCCATTTGTACTACGTAGGTAACTATGGCGGTATGAAATATGACGTCACCTTTTCGTAGCGCTGTCATTGTCTAGCAAATCATTTGAAATCGGTTAAAACGAAGCCATTTTTTATTTAAGATATTACATTTTTTTTTTTTACTGTTTCTATATTTTTATTTACTGTTTCGAGATCATTAGTAAAACAAAAATAGTCATGTACCCTATTATAATTATAATAGTTGTCTACGATATCATCACTAGTTTTAAGAAATGAATGTAAGTTTGTATGGAAAGCCAAAACGGCTGAACGAATTTGGATGTTGTTCCATCAGTTTTGCTGAAGGACCAGTAATTATTGGTCCTAAGGTCCGCTGTAGAACAGAACTTAGCACAAAAGGGTAAATCCCGGAAAGCAAGGTAAAAATAAACACGCGGGAGGAAACTTTGTGTTTAAATATTTCACAAAATAATAGTAACTTCAATTTTTCAACAGTGTCTTCTGCACAGCACTGATAACTGTCCTTTAGTCCCGTCCGTTTAATTTTTGCAACAAAAATCATCGATATGTCAAAATTAAACATCAAAAGATGCGATCATATTAGTACGTTATTTATTTAATTGAAGAAAAACGTGTAGGTACAATTTGACAGAAAAATTCAAGCTATTGTACAGGAATATAAAAAAAAAACTTATATGTACGAGCAATAATTTATGTATACACTTGGCAAATTACTAAAAAACTAAAAAAACAAAAAACTAAACATTGTACAGATTGCCAGAAAATCTAGTTATTGAAAACTGTCAAATTTTACCAACCAACCTTGAACCTATGCTCTAGCAAAAAGAGTTTAGCAAAAAGAGCAAATCTAATAAAGAAATGTGACAGAATCTAGAGTAGTTTGATGTGTACTGCTGGAACACGTCTATGAGAGACAGTGGGCCATAACCACATGGACCCATTGGACCCGTTCATCAAACCAAGCCACAGTAAATTTCGTTCTTGGCAATTTGTGTCTCTCTTTCAAATATGTATTAAAAAGATTCTATCAATACTCAGACTAACAAAAAAAGGAAGACAGCGCGCCACGAACATCAAAAGTGAGTCAACTTTTTATCTATGTGTGTAGACAATGTCTCGTGAAGTCGTGACGTACTAGGAGAAATGCGTGTGGTTTTAGTGTAGGTGCACACACCTACACTAAAACCACACGCATTGTGAGCTTGTATGTTTACTTGCTATAGGCGCGTGGTTTTGTGACTTCACTGTTTGTGTTCGCGGCGCGCCGTCTTCCTTTTTTTCTTGGTCTGAGATCAAATATTATCAAAATGAAAGTATCATTTGTATTGTTTTGGTTATTGTTGCTTATTATTTACAAATTCAAAATCATAAATCTATATGTGTACCTACTACGTATAAGATGAAAAACTGTAGAAAATATTTTCATGTCATATCTGAATCTGATGTCCTAGTACTTTCGAATTTTGAAATATCATCTTCATATTGTGTTTAGGAAATGTGCCAAAATTCTATTTTTAGTAGGTACCTAAGTGTCATAAAACATCTAAGTAATTAAAAATTTTAACCCCCCACCTTAAAACGTCTGAACAGATAGATATTCATAAATTGTAGCTAAAAACCATCTCGATCAAGTTAGTTTTCAAATAAAAAAACCTCATCTAAATTGGTCCATTCATTTAATGAGCTACGATGCGATGTAACAGATAGACGAACAATTGATGACAAGCTTTTAACACACCTGTTTTTTGGTCGGGGGTTAATAACTAAAAAATCGTTTGGTTTTATTTATTCATCCTGAAAACTACCACTGCCGAAATAAAATTCATCATCATTTTCTTGCCCTTAGACCATTTCTATTTAGGCTCGGCACAGCATGTCTTCTTAATCCATACGTCTCTACTACTCCTTATCTCACCAGACACCTCCTTTCTTATCCATATAATCCTAATTGAGTCCATCCATCCTATTCTCAAGTCAACGTAATAGGGGATCGGACAAAAAAAAACTAATTACCTAGTCCGTCAGATAGATTTCCAAAAATTATTGGACACGTATTTTTTCTTTTTTTTCACGTAAACTTAAAATGAAGACGATACAGTGCTTCGAAAACTCGTGTGACGTCATATGATAGTACATTTTGACGACACAAGTGACGTTTCAAGCCCCACTCCAAGATCTTTGACGCGTTTTATCTTCGTCATTTTGTATTGATTTGATAAAACAAAAAACACGTATTCAATATTTTTCGATAATCTAACTTACGGACTAAACAGAATCATATTATTTTGACCCAGGCCGATCCCCTATTCTTAATTACCACAGTATCAAAGATAATAGTTGAGAATATACATAGTTTGAAGAAACGATGATTAATGGAATGTGAGAAAGATGATCTGGCAAGAAATGAAACCTACATAACTTACCTACTTACATGATGACGACTAATAGGGAAGTATGGAATATGAAGACTTGCAGTGCCGACTACAAATAAATTAAATAAAAGAAGGGCGGATGAAAGTTGATAATGACAAGCAGCCCCAACATTTAATAAGTAAAATAAAATTTTAAAAACAAAAGAGGTAACTTTTAATTAATATTATGTCAACTGCAAACAAAATATTTTAATCAGCGCCATCTAGTAAAACCTAAAGAAACTCATTTGGTCCTTCGGTACATAGTTCCGTTAGCAGTACCATCGTCGCATACGAAGACAACGCGTTAACTATTAGAACATTCTAAAACTTCTAATAGATGACATTGTTCATAAACGTGTGGCCGTACAGTATTTACGTTTTTCTATCATCTATAAAAATCTGCAGAAGGACTGTGATGAACTACACTACGCCAGGGTAATACTCCAAGTAAGAACCAGTGAGGACCGTTTTAAACATAACTAATTTAAATAGGTGGCGTTGTTCACAAACGTGTACAGCGCCATCTATAAATCTGCAGAACTACAGTGAGTGGCGCATAGTCAATGCGCCACAGCAGTATAGTATTTCAAGTAAACTAGTACCAATGCGGAAAGTTTTGGACTCAACTACTAGATGGCGTTGACCACCAGTTGATTTGTATAAAAAAATAACAAGTCTATGAAATCAGCTGAAACAAAATATTTTGTTTGCTTGCATCTTATTATGCCTACATTTACAGCTGTAATAGGGTAGTTGACAAAATAAAACTAATTAGGTAGTCCGTCAGATAGATTTCCAAAAAAAATTGAACACAATTTTTAACTTTTTTCATGTAAACAAAAAATGAAGACGATACAGTGCTTCGAAAAGTCGTTCGTAAAAATCGTTTACCAGACTATGACGTCAAAAGCCCCCTCTCCATGATCTTTGACAAGCTTTATTTTCGTCAATTTTTATTAATTTGATAAAACAAAAAACACGTATCCAATATTTTTCGATGACTGACGGACTAAACAGAATCATATTTGTTTTAGTCAGTCAACTATACCCTATTAAGTAAGTATCGCAGCTAATGGTTGTTCTGTGGTTTCTGCTTACCCCCATGGAAAAAGAGCGTGTTGTTATGAATGTCTGTACGTATTTATAGCTGTGTTGTACCGTCGGGATATTTAATAACAAACCTACTGTAGTGTACGATTCTAATTACTTTTATATCCCAAACATGAAATACTTTAATAATAATAATATAATATACTTTTAATTTCAGACCAAGTTCAATCAATGTCAATGTCTTAAAAATGGTTTATCACTCATCAAATATAATTGTATTAAATTTTTTGTTTTTTTTTTCGGATTCATGTGCACATTGTATCACTTGCTTCAGTGAGCAAGAAGCATGTCTGAGAGGTATATCTCGACGGCATGTGAAGCCAAATCCCAAGCTAAGCCCATGGGCGGTAGGTATAATAAAAACTTTTAAACTTTTTTTTGAAGTCGGTTTTATTTTTTGTTAAAAAGTTTATATTTTTCACTTTTTAGTGGTTCACATGTAAGTTCACATGTTCATGGGTCATAATGTGGACAATGTAACTTTTTTTTGAGTTTTGTTGATATTTCAAAAACCGCTTGTCCGATTTCGATAAAAAAAATGGGACCATTTGGGAAGTATAACCCTTTCCAACAAAAAAAGAATTTTTCAAATCGGTTATCAAGCGACGGAGTTATGTCCGAACAAACATTAAAAAAACAAACATCCGAATTTGGAACCTCCTTCTTTTTTTAGAAGTCGGTTAAAAACTAGAGTGGAGGGTATGCACTAACCACTCGATAAGAAAGAAAATTATATTTATACTACACCTGCTTGGAAAGTACCTTGATACTTTATCAAATTTACGGTAGAAAGTACGTCATTGCATATCGAACAAATATGCGGGGAGAAAACGCATCTGAGCGGGAGAGAATGGATTTTCATACACTTTTCTCTCCCGCTCAGATTACAATTTGAAAAAAGAACATGTGACAATTGCCGACGCCATTGGCGCCATTTTGAATTTGAATTAGAATTTTAATTTAGTTTTTTATTTTCTTCGTAGGTGTAGTATAAAGCACTATGTATCACTCGAGAGAAAGTGCGATTCCCGATCTCGGGTGTTTTAAAGCCCTTGCCTACGGCTTCGGGCTTTAAACGACACCCTCGACGGTAATCGGTCACTTTCTTCTCTCGGTGAACAACGTACTATTATGTTCATTGTTGTGGGTAAGTATGAAAATAGGACAAAGAAAGGAAAAAGGACCAAAAACGAACTTTTAATACGTACTCAATATTTTTATTAATATTATGCTCACAATCTAAGTACAGTGTAACTAGCTACCGAATAAATTAACTTTCTGGTAATTTCTATCGAGTTAGAACAATTAAATTCTTTTTTTTTACAATGAAAATATTATGTCAATACAACCTCTCTAGAATATGCGATACAAAAATGTAAAAAAAGGAAACAAAAATATTGTTTACATCGTTGTGACATTTACATTAATGCAAATGACAGCTATGTTTACGTAAATGTAAATTATAATAGTATAAAAGTGACTATTTTTTTATACATCAATAAAGAAGGCCTTAGTTTATACACGCTTATTTATTAGTATGTAAATATAATTACATATAAGTACATAATTTATACATTTATATTTACATTGAAACTTATTTACATAAAAAACACTAACAGATCATGATAAAAAACATACCCAGAGGTAAAAATTAAAACTATAAGTACATTTTTTTTATTATAATACAAACTAATGGTAAACATCACATTATTATAGTAAATAGATAGTTTTTGTATGTTTTTTTTTCTTATTTGTAGTAATAATTTTTCCCTTTTTTTCCCACATATTAAAAGGGAAAAATAACTACTAGACTTCCATAGAATTGTGAAAATTCATTTTTTAATATAACATAATTGTTAAAATCAAATTAAACTGACTTTTAATTTGAATTTTCAAAAATACAATGTCAAAGACCTTTTTTGAAGTATTTTGAAGGTAGGTAGACAGAATCTGTTAAAGTTAGCTGTTAAGTGATTTATTTAAACAGACACTAGCACTGTCTCAATTGGATAATTAGTTAAGTTAAATTCATTATCGATTCGTTTAAATAAAATAAATAAGTAATTAAGCCGAATTTTACTAGACGTAACAGCTTGCACCACATTTAATCGCGTTCACGTATTAAAACATCGTATTTTTCTGTCGAACGTTGAAAGACGTCAGAAACAAAACGATGATTTTTAATATAATAACTTATTTTTTTATTAGAAGTGGGCTTTATTAAATTTCAACCTCAATAATGAATTTGAAATTGGTCTTAGTATATAATAAGCTTTCGCTAAGAAGAAGATAGCCTTTTGTAACTGGGCAATCATAGTATTTTGCTTTAAACAAAAAAAAATGTCTGAAAAAGATCTTGATACAAGTTATAATATTCCTGATATCATTGTATGTTGAGTGTTTCGTTGAGGACGATGACGTTAAGATGACACCTTTTCTTATTTTAGTCATTTGTCACAACAGTCACAGCAACAGTCAAAACTATCTGTACAGTCAGCGACACCACTATGTATACACTTAGCAACGCTTAGAAGCAATTTTCGCCCACTGTATTAATTTAATTTTTATGTTACGTAACGAAAGTAATATTTTGAAACCATGTTATCATAAACGCGAATTTCTCATGATACGTTACGAGAAATTCGCGTTTTTTGTCATAACGTATGTAGTGTGACTATAAACAGTCCAGTCAAAACATGATGCTCTAACCACATTCACAGCAATGTCACTCTTGTTTGACTATAACTAAAGAAGATATTTGCATGAAACGTCACATTTATCAACAATGCCAAAGTTTACACTATCAACAATTTCTTTAAACCAACAAAAACGAAGACATGTTCCACCGACCTGCACAAATGCCCGCGTATCAAAAGTGGGATATCGTTGCAGGTCGAACTAAAACAGAGCTCACTAAACACTTCTTTATTCTCTTCTCTATGGAGTCTTCAACACAAATGTTCACTTGTAATCCTTTTTATGTCACTCGGCACTAGGGTGATGGTGGGAGGGAATCGTCACTCTCTAGGTAGGTGACGTAGTTGTCCTCTCCGTGGGGAGCCCGCGGTGGTGGCAGGTTCGGCATATCATAGCCATGCATCTGGAAGTAATCACAGTACTTTCGTTACACATAATTCTGCTGTTAGGTCTCGGGTTTCGAGGGGGTTTTCACCTTTTGAGCGCCACAGTCACGTATAGACGACAAGCCGAACAAGCAAAAAAGTGCCCTAAGTGTGTCGACTTAAGGTACTTTTTGGCTTGTCGTCTTACTTGACCGTGGCGGTCAATGGGTTAAGGACTGGATTGGGTGTTGGGTTGTGGTGGTATTACCATACAAACCTAAAAGCTAGAGAGAGCGAGCAAGCGAGCGAGCGAGTTAACATCAAGAACAGTAAGTAACTGTTCTTGATGTTAGACTTTAGAGTTTCTAAACAGGCTGCTCGCCTTATAGGCTTACCGTATTGTTTGACTTAGGACCAATTTCTTTCTTTCTTAATATAAAGTGTATGCAGATGATGAAAGAGAAGATCCAGTTAGTGCAGATATAATAGATAAATTATGTTATTCTGTGTAAACGTATTTCGATCATACGGACAACAGTTCTTTGAGTCACATGAAAACAGAAGCAATGAAATTAGAAAATTGACTTCAATTTACATTATCAAATGGTATCGTATTACCCAGTAACTTGTCAAATAACCAGTTACTCTATGAAACATGCTGATATTCAGCTGCACCGGTTTATCCGGGAAGCCGACCCAAGAAGAAAGGATAAAGAAAACCCAAATTTTACGTTTATATTCACGATGTAATACCAACCTGATTAACAAGCTGCTGAAACGCTGCACTGTGTTGCGGAGCTCTATCCAGATCGGCATGGAGGGCGAAGTCCGAGAGCGCCTTCCACGGGGGCTGGTAGGCCGTGACCTCCAGGGCTAGGGACCCCGCAGCCTCGTGGCGCACTGGGGAGCCCGCCACCAGCGGGACACCCATCGACATGTAGCCGAGCCGCCGGCCTTCCTGTGGCAAAGCATAAGTTGGGACCTTCGACAATAGAGAGGAGCATTTGTTACTTTTGGGCTCGATTTCTTCAAGTAATGCTTTAGATATGGTGATGTGACAAGCAATAACTATACTGGATTAACTTATTGGCGAATATGTTGCACGGGATAGCTACCAAGTACTAAAGAGCGTTTTGGAGAACTTAATTTGTGGCGTTTAAAAAGTTCTACTTTTCAGTCTTAATCTGATGAGATAACATTTGATTTTGGCGAAGTATGAGATTATCTGTCCGTATCTAAAATTAGGGGCTCACTAAACTACTCATGTTATGTAGACCCTAATCCTCAAGTTTCTTAACTTCCATTCAATTCAAGATAGGTATATTTTTTTGGCCAATCAAAGGCGCCGAATTGGTCAGAAGTCGGATTCTTCGAGGTAGTATAGAAACGACCTCTCCCAGGCTTACAATTTGAGATCAGGGTGTGTTCTCACGTTTTATTTAAATTTCTCCGCTCACAGGCGACATATAGCCAGAGTTCCAGACACATGTCAATGGGGATACCACTGGTAGGCGGTCACCACCGCAGGGTCGAACTCGTGATGATAACCAGGGACCTTCGACAAATAGAGAGGATGTATTGTTACTTCAGGTACAAGAGGTGGTTTAAGGGAAAGCATACGAGCTAGCCAGTCTTACCAAGGGGTATAGTACTGGGTTGTGGAGGTCAGATAGGCAGTCGCTCCATGTAAAAGCATTTCAGCTTCGCTCCATGTAAAAGCATTTCAGCTGCATCTAGTAAGACTGAAAGCCGACCCCAACAAACTCAAACTCAAATCATTATTTCAATTAAGCCATTACAGGCACTTTTGAATGTCAGAAGAACAATTCACAAAAAAAAAACGAAACTACGAGTGCAATACGTCATTCCGAAAGCCACCACGCCGAACCACACGCCACCGAATGCCCGCAACAACAAACACTGCGAGCACGAAAGCACGCAGCGACGCACACCGCAACAACGAATGCACGAGACCCCGAATCACGGAACAACGAATGCACGCCACAACGCGCGACCGCCATCCCGCGACCCGGAGCCCCGCGCACCCACCGCCACGGCACGCGTCGCCGCACGCCCCCGCACCCACAGCACTCGCCGCCGGTAACATCCGTTCCATCCAACATAGTTGGGAAAAGGCTAGACAGACGATGATTATGAGCTAACCTACGGCATTTTATAAGGCATCAGAGATCCTTGTTAAGAACAAATATAAATTCTTCGGTGTAAAGTTCCTCTCATTGAGAGAAGACATAGTAGTGGCAATATAGAGTGTAGAGTAGAGTCTTCGAGAACTAATGTTGAATCGAAGAGGATTCGCACAAGTTAAAACTATCTTTAAAGATAAGAAGCCCTGAATCGAAAGAACTAAAAGTCATGGGCAATCAAGCATTTGCTTGCTAGCAGGGGGCCAATGAAGGCTAACAGTATCAGTTTAAAGATTTAAACCATCAGATGTCACCGCACCCATTAGACAGTACCTTTCATTCAAAAGACAGTTAATATGTGTGACCGTTTCTGACGCAGCTCATCTAATCATTTAAATCTTTGCTAGTACCAACAGAGCAGGACCCACCTTCTCTTGCTGCATCTGCATCTTGAGCTGAATGGTCTTCTTCTTGTCCTTGCAGCGTTTGTTCTGGAACCAGACTCTGATGACGCGCGGGCTTAGGCCTGTCATCTCTACCAGTTGTTCCTTCATCAGCGCATCGGGACGAGGGTTTGCGGCGTAGCAGGTTCTGTGGCGATATTGATGTGGGTTACAATTTTATTATTATGCTCAAATGAGACACGGCGCTAATAATACAGAAGAAGTTCCTAGTAAGCGATACAATTGTTTGTATCGTGCGGGGATCGAATCTACGAGATGTATGTAACTCAGCAGCTATTCGCTCAGTCACTACGCCAACGATACCATCGCTTACAGAGGAGGCTGATATCTTAGTTACAGCCTGACAAAAGAATTCTTATAAATGAAGTCAAAGTCTAAACTGAAATTCCACTTCTAGAAAACTCAAATTGTAATTACATGCTAATAAAACACAAAATCCAAAAAAAACAATAAGGTGGTGAAAACAGTAAGGTGGTGTCTTCATCACCTGCTGCTGCAGCTGACATTTTTTAGGTACCTACATTTTGTCGTGGCAAAATGTAGGTACCTAAAAAATGTCAGCTATCAGGTTATCAGTAATTTCTCTATCTCTCTCTCAGTAGCCACGTCTCTCTCAGTAGTCAGCCACGGAGCCCGCATTCGTGACCGTTTGACGGCAATAGACTCACCCCACATGGTACTTAAACATGACCGGCAAAATGTGGGCGTACTTATGGGACCCCTATGCCCAGTGGGAGGCCTATGTCCAGCAGTGGACGTCTTTCGGCTGAAATGATGACTTATGGGACCACCTATGCCTAACCCTTCGGGGATTACAAGCCTGATGTCAGTATCAAAGGTATTCCCAACATTTTCTTCCAAAATCATCTCTTAAATCTCACCTCAGTGTATGAAGCTGCTTCTCATTGAGCACGGTGCGTACTCTCGTGGGCTTGCCGTCGGCGGCGGCGGTGGTGCGCGCCCGGCCACTCTTGTGTGAGCCGGATTCACTGCCTGAGTCTGTGGAGAACACTGCAACATTACTATAGCTGTTTGTATTCATTAGGGATGCGGTTTAGAGGATGGATTTATTGTTTGGTAGAATTCCTAGATAACTGGGGTAGGCTCGTTCCATCCTATGATGGAACGAGCTTTATTCATTCTCGCAATGGATGTATAGATGGATATAATGGATATAATGGATCCTATAAAAAGCAATGGATGAGACCTATGCCTTATCCATTGCTTTTTATAGGCGTGATCGAAAAAAAGATCCGGCCCATTTGGCTATATAAAAAGTAAGGTACAACCTTATGCCAAATAGCCATGTTTCTAACACGGTAAAATATAAATCAGTATTTTATGAGGAATTAATGGAGTGGGGGAGGCCTTTGCCCAAGAGTGGAAAAGAGCAGGCTAGAAAAAAAAAATTGGAGGAAATCGTGAGTTATTATGGATTTACGATTTTTACTTTAAATTCTAGCATTTTTCAGCAAAACCTTGGTTCTAACTGCATTGAGAACAACAGTGAAATTAATGAGAAAAGAGCTTTTTCGAGGTTTTCGTAAGAGTTTTGGTAAGGTGACCTGAATATTTCTTGCCCTAAGTAAGCCACTATCCATACTGATTAATTACAGGCATTGTTATAAGTTTAATAACTTTCACGAAAACAAGGCTTTTCTGCCAGCCTGCTTGGCACTTTTCCTATTGACAGCGATGTGGACAAATTCACATCTGACAAATCTGTAAACCTTTTTCCATTTTGGAAATATCTCTCCTAAAAATTGACCAACACACACACTTCGAAGCAATTCACACATCAAAATACTCCCCTCCTACATACGTAATCATCTTAAATTATGCACACACACGAATCTACAAACAAACAAAATTACAATAACATCATAATCTAGCTGACAAGAATCTCCATGCTAACAGAGGGTCACTAATGACCCCAGGATTAGTGCCACTGTCCACTAGATCCCTATTTGACACCTTCATAATCCATCTAAAAATGTTCTGACACCTTTGTACATTGATAATTAGAGGTAATTAGTTTAGCTTTTGGATGGACAATGGGAAAGGGTGGTTAAAAATGTATGGGTGGGTAGTTTTCCCTGTGGAATGGGCAGTTGGGTTGTTGATGATTTTGTTTCTTTGAGCGAAAGAGTGCAAAAAGTCAAAATTCATTTATTCAAACTAGGCTGATAATCAGCACTTTTCGAAGGTCAAGTGCTTGCTTGGTTACATAATAAAATATGTTTTATTTTGTAAACTGTTCATTTGAGAGCTTCGGTAGCCGGTGGCGGCCCTGAATTACGAGAGTCGTGGGTTCGAACCCAGGCAGGTACATTAGTGAGTGTGACTCATTTCATCACCACGATTCTTAAAACGGTAAAGGAAAGCATCGTGAGGAAACCGGCATGTTCTAGGACCAAAAATTCAAAGATATGTGACAACAACCAACATGCACTGGGTTCGCGTGGTGGATTATCCCATTCCCATATAAAGAGGCGAGACCTATGTTCCAGCAGTGGGAACATTATAGCGTTATAATAATTATAATTGTTATATGAATGCGTGAATGAATCTTTTTGAAAAAAGGTGACACGCTAAATAACCAAAAATAAGACAAGGAATATTTATCAACACAAGTAGGTACCCTAATACCACCATTATCTCCTAAACTAGATTTAACACATTTTTTAATTAACCGATAAATACAACAAGCGACTAACTCTGTTCGGCATTATCAAAAGCGTCGGCGCCTTTGTCGGTGCACTTCAAAGGCGTTATCGTCAAATCACGGCATGATCGCGAAACGATTATGGATACTCGAATTTGTAGCGATAATAAGCGATAAGGTGAGGTAATCGCGTGTTCCTATGATATGGTAGATCTAATATTGGTTGATGTAAAGATTGTCGACTAGTGTTTTCCCTCGGTTTCGTGCGCTATCGCTGTTTACGTGTTTGATGTATGATCTTTTAGGTTTTTTTGGATTTTGAGGACATAGGTGTGGAAGATCTTTTTGGAGTTCCGTGGTGGGGACTGAAAGATAGGACCTTTTTGGGGTTAAAAAAGAAAAGGAATAATTAGGACACATTCAATTTTGAAATGAGTCCTTCTCATCATCTTCTTGACCTTGTCCTATTCTACTCGGGGTAATCACAATACGTTTTCTTATTCCATTCTCCCCTGTCAGACGACACGGCATATTTTACTATTTTCTATTCTATATCATTCCCCACACAATCCATCCATCTTCTCTTTGGCCTTCCTTTTGAATGTATTCCTATTACTTATTCATCATCATTTCAGCCAAAAGACGTCCACTGACCGGTCCCGTGCGTCTCGCATCCAGCGGGTCCCCGCAACCTTCACCAGGTCATCGGTCCTACTAACATTCCTAAATGAATACCAATTATAATGTGTGTAAAATCTGATTAAAAGTGGCAGTATCTATGGTTCTAATTAAGTCCTCAAACGCGCACTTGTACTCCAACTTCTAAGGTAGGCCACACTCCAGTGATAAAAACACATCACAGCAAGTTTACGAGCCAACTGACTGTACTAGAATATTATCTGTCACAGGTTTCGTCTACACACCTTCTCGGACTTGACTGATAACTAAGTATCTAAGCTTCAATGGCGGTATATGTTAAAGAAGATTTTTAGTAAAATCAGAGCTAGTTTTGTAAGTATGTAGTGTGAATAATACGAAAATAAATCAGCAGGTGACGTCCATAGCCCATAGGCGCCGTCATCAAGGTTTTAAGATTTTTATGAATTTGCTGATCTATTAGTTCATAGCTTAGTGGGTAAATATGTAAAACATTAATGTAGAAAAAAACATAAGTAGATGGTTTACACAAGATTCTTTGATGCGGCTGAGTTTTGGTTTGGCGATTTCACTTCACATTTGGTTTTATACTCTTCTGTGGTCAAACTTTTTGTGATTTAATTTGTTGATTGATGTCTCTATAGGTTCGTTTTTAATGTGAATAGAATTTTTTAAATGTGGATTTATAAAAAAAACGTGTTGCGTCGACCCCAAATAGAAAAGGACACGGGCAGGAAGATGATGACGACCATCTAACTAAATCAATGATGCTAGGCTACTCACAAGACATAGACCAAAGTTCGTGCGGATGGTGCGAGTTGTTGTTGGTTAGACTTGTGTTGTTGTTACTTATAGGTAGATATGTTGTTGCTTAAACTTGTGTTGTTGTTACTTATAGGTAGGAATGTTGTTGATATTTATATCTTATTTTAAAAAGATGCTAGTCTACTCACCAGACATAGACCCAAGTTCGTGCGGATGGTGCGAGTTGTTGTTGCTAAGCGTCGTGTTGTTGTTGCTCTCCGCATTGCCTGTGGTGGCGCTGCTGGCGGTCGCACTCTGAACAAATGAATTTCACTGTTTTTAGACAAATTCATAGCATGTTCGCTGGTACATAACGAAGTATTTTAAGAAGCGACTTTAAAACAAACTATAACTGAAGATATACGTGCACCTGTGTTGATGCATTTCGTACGTCTGATGATCTTTTAGAGACCTATCTCCCTATTGGTTATCTTTACTACTTAAAAAACTTTAAAAGTTCGATATCTCAATAACAACCCAGTTTGGACCCTAAGTTTTAGGGTCAAAATTGTTGCAAATTTAGTCTAGTATTATCAAACAACCTGTATACATAATTAAAGGGTGATGAGAATTTTGACAATAAAGTTTTGCCAGTAACGAGGAAAAATATATATATTAAGTATTTCGGACCTTTTTAAATGTTCAGTGAATTTAAAATAATGAGCCAATAATAGTTTTCATTCATAAGTACGTATTTCATATTAACCTTCTTAGAACCAACCTTTTCTAATACATCATGGTCTTCTCTGCAGTACAGTGCTCCTCCTTCCCGTAACGCGAATTCATCACCTGTGGGCAAAGTTATATTATGTATATTTTGTTCGACAAAATTGTACGAGCATTTTGTACGACTGTGGTAAGGATGGTATGGCAAGAAAGGTGGTGTCTGATGAGATAACGAATATCAGAGAAGGATGGAAAATGACGACATGCTGCGCCGACCACAAATTAATTAGGAATAAGAACTGGCCCAGTGGTGTCGACCCCGACTTACGAACAGTAGGTCGTGGGTTCGAACCCAGGCAGGCGCATTACTTTGTGTAATTTATTTCATCACCGCTGCTCTCAACACGGTGAAGGAAAACATCGTGAGGAAACCGGCATGTCTTAGAACCAAAAAATTCGAAGACGTGTGACATCTGCCAATCCGTACTAAAAAAAAAACTCAAACTCAAATCGTTTATTTCAATTAAGCCATTACAGGCACTTTTGAATGTCAGAAGGACGGAAGAAGAACGAAACTACGAGTGCAATGCGTCATTCCGAAAGCCACCACGCCGAACCACACGCCACCGAATGCCCGCAACAACGAACACTGCGAGCACGAAAGCACGCAGCGACGCAAACCGCAACAACGAATGCTCGAGACCCCGAATCACGGAACAACGAATGCACGCCGCAACGTGCAACCGCCGCCCCGCGACCCGGAGCCCCGCACACCCGCCGCCACGGCACACGCCGCCGCGCGCCCCCGCACCCACACCACTCGCCGCCGGTAACATCCGGCGCCGCGCAGCCTGACGCAGCAACTCCCGAAACGACGCATTGCACTCATACGCTACAGTCAAAATCACAAGGCATAATACAGTCACATCCCTCTCCTAGAGAGGAGGCCTGAGTCCCTGCAGTGGGAACATTATAGGTTGATGATGATGATGATGATGAAGAACTGGGAGAATGATGACAATAGAGAAGAATGGAAGAAAAAAGAACAGTACATGAGCATGATAGGCGAAAAGAGTATGTAAGGATCGTAGCAGGCGATCTATACTTAGTTCTTGCTTACCCCATGAGAAAATCTTGAGTTTATACAGTAAGTATGTCAGTTTAAAACGAGGGACATACGAAACCCACAATTTTCAAACTGGCTTAGGACAATGGCGAAAAAGAAGCATCTAATAAAGTGAGATCAGAAGAGCGTGCCCGCCATGACACAATTACGTTTGTCACAAATTAAGATTATAGTTTTTTTTTACATATTTAAAACGAGAATAGGGATGTGTCCTAGATATGAGCGCCGCGCCGGCGCGCCGCCGTCGCCGTGAGCTCATGTCGGCGCGTCGTCGCCGAGTGGAGCAAGCGGCGCGCCGTCGCGCGTCGCGAGAGCGTCGTCTCTCCAATCCAGAACCTTAAAGATATCCTCCAATGCCGCGGTAAACAGTTTCGGAGATATGACGTCTCCCTGTCTCACACCGCGCTGCAGAAGGATACCTTCCGAGGTCTGGTCCTGAAGTCGGACTGACATGGTGGCGTTTTTGTACAAACACTTCAACACCTCGATGTACCGGTAGTCGATTTGGCACCGTTGGAGAGACTGCAGCACAGCCCAAGTCTCGATGGAATCGAAGGCTTTCTTAGTCCACAAAGGCTAAACAGAGATGCAGGTTATACTCTTTGGTCTTCTGTATAACCTGCCGCAGCGTAAAGCGTTCGGAATCCGGCTTGTTCGGGAGGCTGGAAATCGTCAAACCTGCGTGCGAGACGATTCGTGATAACTCTTGAAAACAACTTGTAGACATGGCTTAGAAGTGAGATGGGCCTATAGTTCTTCAACCGGGCATTGTCACCCTTTTTGAAGAAGAGCACCACCACACCCCTGCACCAAGCCTGTGGCGTTTTCCCCTCGAGTATGACGGAATCAAACAGCTTCTGTAGGGCCGTATGGACCGGTTTGCCATCCGCCTTCAGAAGTGCGGCCGTATAATTCCGTCATCACCCGGCGCCTTGTTGTTTTTAAGCTGTTTCAGAGCCATCCTAATCTCGTACAGGCTGACATCCGGAATGTCTTCGGTATAGTGTCGGGTCAATCTAGCTCTGGGGTCTTTCGCTAGATTTTCGACGGGTTGACTAGTTGACGTGTACAGCTGCCCATAAAAACTCTCGATCTCTCTCAGAAGCTCCGGTTTGGCGGACACGATCCTGCCATCGTCGGTCTTCAGTTTCGTGAGCTGGCTCTGCCCAATAGCCAGATCTCTTGCAAATACCTTGGAGCCTTTGTTCCGTTCAATCGCGTCTTTAATACGCTCGGTATTAAAGCGGCGGAGGTCGCTCTTCAAGGATTTGGAGATCTGTCTATTGAGCTGCCGGTATTGCCGAGCTTCGTCTGAAGACGGCAGGATCATCTCACGCCGCTCCTTCATGAGCCTGAGAGTGTGATCTGAGAGTTTATAGATCTTTTTTGTAAGACGTATCTTTAAAAAATTTAGACCCAGTCGTATGGACAGTTTCCACGAACCCGTCGTTGTAATCGTCCACTGAGCTTCCTAGGCATGCGAAGCGATTCTGGAGTTCAAGTTGAAAGCTCTCGGGGTTTTGGATTTGGATCTGTGCTGGACGGAGCGTAGACTTCATGAGTCGTGACCTTTCTAGCTTTTTAGTGATGTTCAATGTGCCTCTTATCATGCGGTGATCGCTTCCGGTTTTCACCTAATTGATCACAGAGACATCATTGAACATTTGCTTGTTGGACATTGGACATGATGAAGTCAATCTCATTTTTAGTCGCACCATCGGGGCTCGGGCGGGGGTTATATAACTTACTTATATACATATTTTGACAATGTTATGTTGATAAATATTTTGATTTTTTAGTTTTTATTATAAAGATAGATAACGCTGTGATTAAAAACGCTCAGTTTCTCTTTAACTGAAAATATTAAAATAATTATTTTTCAGTAAACGTGATCTCCAATTATTTAAAAGACTGTAAAATTATATTAAGAATGATAAAAAAATTAAGGTTTTTAATATGGTTTTTTTAAGTTTTTTTTTAAGAAATCTCTCCCTGATAAAAAAATATGTAAGGCCCACAGCCGGCCAGGCCGCGCCGCCGCGACGCCGCCGCCGCTGTGGAAATTTTCAGGCCACGCCGCCGCCGCCGTGGAATTGGCTATCGGCGCTCATATCTAATGTGTCCTGGGTAAAAAAAATATGATTCCGTTTAGTCCGTCAGTTAGATTATCGAAAAACATTGGATAAGGTGTTATTTGTTTTCCATACATAATATAAAACAAAGTCGCTATTTTTGTCTGTTTGTTTGTCTGTATGCTTAAATCTTTAAAACTACGCAACGGATTTTGATGCGGTTTTTTTTAATAGATAGAGTGATTCAAGAGGAAGATTTTAGTATATAATTTGAACGACATCCACGCGGGTGAAGCCGCGGGCATCAGCTAGTATAGTATAGTGAGTGGGGGCTTTTGACGGCACTACGTGGTAAAAAATGTAGTGCGATGTGACGTCACACGAGTTTTCGAAGCACTGTATCGTCTTTAGTTTTGGTTTACGTGCAAAAAGAAAAAATACGTGTCCAATACTTTTTGGTAATCTATGTGACGGACTAATTAGATTTTTTTTGTCAACTACCCCCTTCAATAAGTCCCTTTTTTTTTTTTTTTTTGGTGGGTGGAAAATCATCGAATGACCCCCCCCGCTCTTGGGCAGAGCGAAGGGGAGTGTCAGACTTCTACTGACT
Organism: Diarsia mendica; assembly: GCA_949316265.1. Classification (NCBI taxonomy): domain Eukaryota; kingdom Metazoa; phylum Arthropoda; class Insecta; order Lepidoptera; family Noctuidae; genus Diarsia; species Diarsia mendica. The sequence goes on from OX438910.1 coordinate 1,208,858, forward strand.
TAAAACCGAACCCATGTTCCTACTTTGCCCTTGTGCCGAGGCCACGTAATCTAGTACAAAATACCGCGGCCCCGACGGGTTCAATAAGTCCCTCGTTTAGCCTAATACACGGTATGTAGTTTAAAGCATGATAATAATGATGGTACTGAAGATCATAACATACCTGGTATAAGTTGTCGGGCGCAGGCACAACACCGAAAACAGTCGATGTGGTAGATCTTCGTCTTCGCGCGCATCACGAAATCGTTCTTGCTGAAGGAGGACCCGCATTTGTCGCATTTTGTGCCGAATAACCTGAGGACAAGGTAGAGTTTCCTTTAATTTTGCTATTTTAATTACTTTTAAAGCAAGGTTGACTGAGGTACTCTAAAAGGTGAAATAATGACAGGTGGCTCAATCTTCAGGTTAAGCCGCGTTAACCTAGGTTGATCTATCGGGTCGCGAACGTCATACGTATAGCAGTTCTCGTGGCCCATCCAACAAGGCGACAGTAGGTTCACGGCGGTGTTTTTTAGTGGGTGCATGCCCGACATAACTGCGCCGTCTCCCCGGACGGTGCGGTATGCGTTAGGCATTTTTCACCTGATCTATCGACATGGTGGCACGGCATCGCAGCAATCGACGTGTTGAACACTGCAGCAGTTGCTCTTGTCGACTTAGTTTTTTTCGACAGTAGCAGTTATCTTTGTTAAGTTGGCTCGTCTATTTGATGCCTAACTGCCGCACTCAGAGAGCTTTAATGATTGCTTAGGCCATCACTTAGTAAAGGTTTTGACAGTTTTGTCATACAAAAACTGGCAGTAAGTCATAGTTTTCGCACCAAGTTTGGTCATTATTTTTTTTAACTTAAAAAGAAATGATGTTGATTCATGTAACTCTTGAGTTTCCCGTGACTAGGTAGATACTTGAACGAAACAGATGAAGGTCACTTTGATATCCGATGCGGGCATCGAACTGTGACCCTGAGATATTAGACCAGCACAATTATCTAACGTTTTACAAAACCATGGGGGTTTCCGTATATTCCGTATAGGTATAATGATTTTCCTCGTTCTTTAGAACCTTATCAATTTGCTGGACTACTTAGAGTTATTCAAAAAACAAGGTTAAATTAAGTAGTTATAGCCTGTAGCGGCACTACTAAAAGTAATACAGCAAAATATAACAAAAAGTATACAGGATGTAAACGAAGCCGGCATTATTTATAACTAACGCAAAAATTATTGCTGGGAAACAACTTTTTTTTGGGGTGGAAAAACACGTTTTACGCTAAAACTCAATGACTCCCAAAACAACAGCACTCGCAAAAAATTGTGCAAATGAATGCTTTGAATAATAAATGGGTCATGGAGAAAAATTCGGAACTTTGACTCCATCATCTCCATAATTACTTACATAGTTCCCAGGTATATGGTCCAAACAAAAAAAATATCGCGATGAAGGGCGGAACAAGTATCTTTCGGCTTCGGTAACGGTACTTTTACATCCTTTACAGCGCCATTTATGACACAAATGAAGAAAATTTAAATTTCATGATCGCGCTACTAAATTTCTCCGTTACTTCCAAAATAAAAACTATGAGAACAGTCAGGTAAGTAAGTAAGTCAAGTAAGTCACTTACCTAAGTACCTAAAACTTTTAAAAGTGATTTTCTTCTACTGTGTAAGACTGTGTTGATTAACGCTTCCACGAACGAACTAGGAACGAAGCCATATTACAAATTAGGTTCTGTCTCAATGTACAAACCGTTATTTCTCAAGAAAATAGCTTTGAATTCTGCTAAAGTATACATAGCCACGACTTACAAACAGTAAGTCGTGGGTTCGAACCCGGACAGGCGCATTACTTTGTGTAATTTATATCATCACCACTGCTCTCAGGATGGTAAAGGAAAATATTGTGAGGAAACTAGAACCAAAAAACGATGTCTTTACAACCAAACAATTCAAAGACATGTGACATCTACCCATTCGCACTGGGCCAGCGTGGTAGAATCCATCAATCCATCATCCATCTCATCCATCTCCTAGAGAGGAGGTCTGAGTCCCTGCACTGGTGGGTAAATTATAGGCTGATGATGATACAAACTCATATTTGTGCTTGTGACTTAAACATTTGTACCACAAATAAAGTTTTTATAACCTCAATACAAGGAAAACCAGTATCCAAAACCGTTTAAAAACGCACAAAATCGCAATAACGAAACATAAGTTCACAAAAAAGGTCCACAGGAAAATCGAATTTACATCAATAAAATAAAAGAGCAACCTTCTAAAACCCGAAATAGATTGAGAAACGATGGCGTGGTATATTTTTAAAATCCACCCCGTTGGGAGGGGTCATTGACCGCACTTAGGGGCTGGTTCCACCCCCCGGCAATCCCGCTAAAAGCATTGCCTATGGATATACCTGTAGGTATATTTACTCTGTATCTTTCAATGTATAGGTAGGTTGGTAGCCTTGGGAAAGATAGCACTGTTGGCGCTTTTACGTTGGCACCCTTGGCTGTCTAGTTTTTTTTATTATGTTGGCAGTGTGCTCTAGTATTTTTTTATGTTGGTACCTACCTATTGGTGAGTAATAAAGGAAAAATAAAATGGTTTTCTATTACGTAATTGGATAGTGGTCTTTGTGGTTTACTACGAGTAAGAATTAGCTTTTAGGATGGTCATATTTTTATAGAGATGGGTATTTCATAATGTACCTTAAATATGATATACATATATAGTTATCATATTGGTATTAGCTTGGGTCTGAAGGGATAGTGGTTCGTAATATTATAGATTAGAATAACTTTTGTGGTAGACGTTTTATTATGGATACATAATAAGAATATACTTACTTAATAAATATATATACTAAGTACAATGAAATAAGTACATTATTATCTAGTTTTTTAACAAAAACTCAGTCCTATTAAGTAGGTGCTAGCAAGTTCACTGACGGTCGAGTAGATTTCAACCTGAATGGCAATAAAGGCAAGAGAATGACATGTTTTGTAGCTTTAAATCCCGAGAGAAGCAGGGACCGGTCGATAGTTTAAGGAATATTTTGACTAATGTCTAGCAGTGCATTCTAACTAATATAACAAAGGTGAAAGTAACTTTTGTTTACTTTTTGAACCCTATGCGACTGAACCGATCATACTGAAATTTTGCTTGCGTTCTCAGGTGTACAGACGGCTACACATCAAGCTATACATTTCCAGTATAAGCTGGTCTCGCATTGTATAGGATTTCCGTACAGTGCGAGATCAGCGTAAACTGGAAATGTATAGCTTGATGTGTAGCTGTCTGTACAAAAAAGGACATAGGGTATCACATCATCATTCTCTTGCCCTTATCCCAATTCATTTGAGGTCGGCGCACCATGTCTTCTTCTTCCATACTTCTCTGTTTCATGTCATCTCATGAGACACCTCCTTTCTTGCTACATCATTCTATAAACAGTCCATCCATTGCTTCTTTGGTCCTCTTCTACTCTTCCATCCACATTTATACTCAAAACCTTCCTCACAACATTTTCCTGGGGTACCTTTCATCCCGAAAAAAAGTACTGTTCCCGAGGAAAACAATCATACGCTCATAGGTTAATAGATGGCGCCACGTGTCTTTCGATTTATTCTTCTTAGCGTGTCGATGGCAAACCGTCACTAAATAAATTATATTAATTTGGCCCAATACTCAGCTATGCGAACTCCGCTCGCTGATGCCGTCATTAGATCATCAAGTGTGCAGGTGTCAGGGCATGCAGCGCAAGATGGAAGGTGGGCCATTGTCTGTGGAGATACGCCGCATAAACACTTGAGATCCGTACCGTCTATGAACCCCCATCTGAAGATATCTGTCTTTCGATTTATTATTAAATTATAATATCATAGAAACTTTAGTAGTGTTTTTATTATAATTTTACGCACACGAAGGTGTTGGGGCCAAGCTAGTTTGGCCATAACTTAGAAAATGCACTTCTTGAACTGCTGGGACACAGGCAACATTGCCTTGAAATAAGACTCTATAGAAGGAGATATAGAATAGAAGGACAAACAAACAAATAGACCTCCCAGATGTTTAAACAAAAAAATATATCGAAAATTATCTTTATAACCATTGATATTATGTTTGAGTGTAGGACTATGATGAATTAGCCACATGGCTATCATATTTTATCACGTTATCAATGTACACAATAATAATCTTGGTCTGATAGCATGGAAACATGTACGTGATAGTCATCTCTTTCGATGGATCCTTTAAGTAGATCGTTTACGTAATTAGGACATTATATATTTTTCAGTTCATTCTTGGGTACCCAACGTAAATAATTATCTTGCTGCCCTTGTCTCATTCTATTTGTGGGTTGGCTCAATCCGTTTTTTTCTTCCATTCTTCTCTGTCAGATGTCATGACATCATTCAATCCTTCCTCTTTCATTTCATTCCTCACACAATTATTTTATCTTTTCTTTGTCCTTCTTCTGCCTCTCCATACTTACATCAACAATAACATCCATCAATGTTTTTGTCACATGCGTTTTATCCTTCATTTGAGTACCTACCTAGTTAAAAGGTGGTATGAAATAAGGTACATCCACATAATACCATCAATTTGATTTATAATTATATGCTCCAAGTACACTCTCGCCAACACAGACTGAGGCGAGTTGAAGAGTAAACAGCCGACCGAGGAACACCGTGGCTAGACGGCTGCTACTATCCTGTGTATCGTACTCGTCTGCCCTAGAGTCTCTAGAGTGTATACCTGAATAATGCATTTAATCGGAGGGCCTTCTTAAACATAGTTCAGCTTAGACAGTGCAAAACTATGACATTAAATTCAATCGGAAAAGGCATTTGAATAAAAAAATTGCTAATATAGACTAAGTCGTAGTTTTTCGTAGTTTTGTTTTATGAATTGTTTTTCTGACATACAATAGTGCCAGTAATGGTTTAATTGAAATAAATGCTTTGAGTTTGAGTTTATCGTAGAGTTTCTAAAAATCAGATCATATCACTCGCTATACTGACAGATAATGTCATGAGATCCTGAATCAACAGACTTTAAAAAACCACATGGCAAAAATTATAAATGCCGTCAAATAACGCAGACCACACAGCCTGTTCTCCCGCCTGCCCATCACAGAACATGTCAGTTGTCCGTAAATAGCATGTAAACAGTAACGCGACACTCCTGCGCAGGATTACGTTACGCTAATTGACGCATGCGCGGTAGCTGCGAGTTTCTAATGTAGAGAGATTCTATCTACTAGAGAGTAGATTTATTTGTTTGTTAGTGTTTTATGTATGAATTTAGAATTATATTAGTTTGTGTTGAGGTGTTAAGTTGGACGGAAATGAGAAAGAATAATTTGTGTATAGGTATATGAAAAGTTGGCTAGGCACATGTTTGTCTATAATCAAAGTTAACTTGCCTAAATTAGCTATTGCTATTCCATCTTTGTTTATTTCAAACCTGGTTTTCAAAATTAGTAACGCAAATAACGAATCAATGAAATCGATATTTTAATTTAAAATGGATACTGCTTTGCTGTATCTTTTCATGTTTGTTTATCTCAATCACAAAAATGAAGACAACATCTCCAAAATGTTTACACGATAACTTCCCATAGGAAATCCTCTTGTACCAATAAAAACACTTCAAATTCTCCCCGTTTCCTCTAAAATGATGGATCACTTGTCTGCTCAGTACCACAAATAATATGATTTTGACTTAAATAGAGTATTTTCAGTACATTTCCTATATTTACCGCGTGTTGAGTGACGCGGTCGCTTCGACCGTTGGCGTAAACATTGCGTTTCCGTCCCGCGGTGTGTTTTGAAAGGGTTAATTATAAAGGTTGATTGGGTATTTTTATTGTGTGTTGGTTATGGTTTCAGGGTTAGATTTGGGAATATTGTGGTTGTTGATGTGTAAAATGGCCTGTAAAATTTATTTTAGAAATGTTCGGCGCACAATTTTAGATAAGGTCAATTGAAATACTCGGCTCTTTAATGTCCTAATTTCGGGTATCCTTGGTAGATCTGTTTGTTTTTTTTGTCCTATGTGACACGAATACATACTTTTTCTTTCTTTCTTCAATTGTAACCTTCAGGAAAGTAGTACCAATACCAACCAAACATTTATCATTGAGCGGTCTGTTAGAAAGAACTGTACCGGCCCAGATATGACTAGTGACATTATTATCATTGACAGTTATCTGTCAGACAGACAGTCGGCGTCTTTGATATAAAACTATAAGTGATAGATAAATTAGCATAATTCTGGGAATTGAACACTAGGAGCCGCTTTGTTTATAAGTCTTATCGGTTTGAGGTTAACAGTTAACGTCTACACGTTTAGGTACGATTTTTCTAGGAATCATAGATCAATAGTCAATGATTTCATTGAAAAAAAATAAAGCCTTGAGATTATCGCAACGTGTAAAGATATCTGCAGACCTGTAGCGGCATAGTACAAAAAGTTATACAGTAATATAGAACAAAAAGTGTTATGGCGCCATCTATGCCACAGAAGGTGAACTAATATCAAAATTCTGAATCGCGTTATTAAAGTTATCTGCGACTTAGACTTACACCAGTCTGGTTAGAAAACCCTCTCCAGTCCCTATACCTTTCTTTTTAACTTGGGATGAAAAACTTTTACACACTTTCCTTTATTATGTACCTACCCCAAAACCCCATTTAAGAATACAATGTTTTTTTTTTATTTTTTTTAAAAACATCTTCTTTATTAGGGATTTTTGTACACAATTGTGACGATGTCAATCCCATCGTGCTTTTACAAAGAATACAATGATAAATAGTTTGGTATAATCCCCAATTTAGATTTTGTCAAATATTTGTCATATCAAAATGCCCAACCTCCTTTAGAACTATTATCTGTCTAGCTAGCCTATCCATTAATTTCGGTAAAAGTAAAAAAAAATCTTCAAACTTAAAAGAAAATCTGTTGACGTTTTCTTCCAAATTCTTGTCTGCCTCCTACATTAGCGAATGGAAGTTCCAAATGTAAATTCTTCCGTTAATCAACGGTAAGTTTACAAACTGCCTAAAACTCTAGTTTAAAAAAAGAATAGCATTACGTCAATCATAAGTCGGGCGCCACTTTATACACACAGACTCCAAAGATGAAATTCACTAAAATAACCTCTAATGTTTATCTTTTCACCCTTCCATTTCTCGCTGCTAAAATATAGTATTACACTAATACAAACAAACTACAACGGTTGGTAAAATGAAAACATAACCTCAAAGTTTTAAACACCAAAGAAATAAAGACTGAAATTGAACTGAATATAGGTTTCCCAACAGCTAAATGTGTTGGTAAAGTCTCACTGTGATGTGCCGAAGTGAAAACAAACGCAGCTCAACTCAGCATTATGTATTTTGGCGCCAAAACAAACGTCACTTTGACAGCGCGGCGGGCGGCGGGAACACGATATCTGTTTGTTCCCGTTTACATCGGCCGGATAAGCGGGTTTTCGATTACCAATGTTTTTTTTTTGTTTTTTTTTTCTCGATATTTTTTTTAGGAATGTGAAATTAGTGATTGCTATTAGATTTGTAATGAGAACGGACTTGGTCGTGTTTTAAAGGTTTGATTGTTATGTTATGAGTGAGAATAATCGTGTCTTTATAAAAGATCAATATTGGATTGCTCAAATTCCAATACTGATGTCAGAAATTAAACATTCCTTTTGTTTGGACGTACAGTTCAAATCAGGGTTCAGCCGATTATATTTCCCTAAATATGTAGATTAGTGGAACCAAACAACAGTAATTTTAACGTCAAGTGAAATGTAACGTCAGGTGAAATAGGGGACAATACAGGATATAGGTGTCTAGTGAGTCTACCTAATAGCAAGCTTAGATTACCATTTTTTGGTCCTTTGAAGATCAATTTTACCACTCATAAATCATTGTACGAACTTATCAAGGAGGTGAAAAGGCTACTCAGAGCTAATATTTAGCTTATTTAGATCACTATAACGTTGACTACTTCGTGGGGCCTGCTTTTTGTTTGATTCCAAGGTCGGACAAATAGTGATATTTGGTGTTTCCATTAGAAACCCATTTGTAGCCAGTTTGGAAGTTGGCAGTATGATACCTCCGTGCCTCGGAAAGCACGTTACATCGTTGCTCCTGCTGCGTCTGAACTCTCTCCGGTCGTGTCGGATTGCCGACCCATAGAACTATGAGAGTAAAAGAATAGAGAGTGCTCCTGTGTCAGCGCACACACTTGTGCACTATAATAGCTCCCGTGCTGATGGTAATCTCCACTAAGATTTGATGATCGCCATGATCGAAATCGGTTAGGAGGGCTAATATAAATGTCGCTACCGTCAATGGATTGATTTCGTTCGTTAAACTATCTTACCTAGTATAATCTCTCTTGCAGTACGTTTTCCCATCCCGGACGAAGCAGGTGCAGGACTCATCCAGGAACTGCCGGCACTCCTGGCACTTGAGACAGGCTGCGTGCCACTCCAGGTCCGGAGCGACCCTCAGGATGTACTGGTCGTGGATCTGACCGCCGCAGCCCACGCATAGCGAGAGCCGGAGTTTTTCTGTGAAAGAATGGGGATGGTTAGTTATGTTATAGAGGAAATTTAAATTGTAAAATAAATTTTGTTCCGTATAGTCGACCAGAGCAGCGGTGGCCCAGTGGTGGCGGCCCCGACTTTACGAGCAGTAAGTCATAGGTTCGAATCGTGAGGAATGGAATCGGCATGACTTAGAACCACAAAATCGAAGACATGTGATCTACCATTTATAACCCTTTTTTTTTGGTGGGTGGAAAATCATCGAATAACCCCCCCCCCCCCCCCGCTCTTGGGCAGAGCGAAGGGGAGTGTCAGACTTCTACTGACTAAAAACCAAACCCATGTTCCTTCTTCTTCGCCCTTGTGTTGGAGCCGCGGTAACCTTCCGATATCCACAGCACCATTTATAACCCTCTCATAGAGACTTTGTCTGAGTACCTGCAGTTAGTTTGAGTCGCTCGTTGGTAAAAACTAATACCTAACGGATCGGGTCAAGTAATTATTAGGTTATGCCACGCTTGATAGATTGGTCCGTGGATGGGCGACCCCACTATAATAGCCATCCCACTACATACCGAGTTTTCTTCATGCCCCGGAAAGCACGTTAAGCAGTTTGATCCCTACTATCAATTGTAGATCTTTGATAACCGTTACAGGTGATTAACTGTTAGGCGTGCTTGGCCGTTTCACCTGTTGGTATTTTAAGACTTTCGGTACAAACTGATTAGTGGCCCGAACACACTGATTATTGACCCGAAAGTCTTAAAATACAGGTGGTACTTACCAGTTTTCAAAATTTATGTTTCGGGCACGAACAATATTCTGCCTTTTGCATGCAAATACTATTTTATAATAAAACAATGTGTATAACCTATTTATGTGAATTATCTATATAAATAAAAAGAGAAGTCCTGACTGACTGACTGATTGACTGACTGACTCATCAACGCCCAGCCCAAACCCTTGGACCTAGAAAGCTGAAATTTTGCACAGAGGTTCCCTTTATAATGTAGACAAGGAATAAGGAAGGATTTATCGAAACTCAACCCCTAAGGGAGTTAAATAGGGGATGAAAGTTTGTATGGAAAATCGTCATTTTCACGCGGGCGAAGCCGCTGGCAAAAGCTAGTCTATTCATAAAATCAAACTACACAACTGTACATTATTTTTTCCATACAACAATACCTTTTTTACCCTCCACAAGCCTCGGCGAACAATATTATTCAAAGGAGGACATAATAGGTAACAGAAATTATGAATAAATTATACCTCGGTCCGATCGATATATGTGGGCGTGGCCTTAAGCTCCGCCCCACGCCTAAGCTGAGCGATAAGTTATCCGTCTCTTTCTTGCATAACGTCTCGCTTACTCTAACACGCGAGAAATTGCAGTCAACATTGTAAGTTGTCAAGTTGGATTTGACAAACGTGTGTGTAGTTTAAATTAAACCTAAATTGTGGTTAGTTTAGGTTTAATTTGGTTTGGTAAAGACCACACGTATTTTGATGTAACTTGTTAAAATGTAGGTAGGATGTCATGTTAATTTCTAGTTTGTATTTGTCTAAAACTGAATTATTTTGCGAACAAGAATTTTAGTCTTGAATATATTCCTGTATAGAACGGAAGATCCATAGCATACCTACAATACAATGCTAAAATGATTAATTAGTAAATACTTACAAAATGCTTAATTTTCTTTGTGCTGTAAACGCAATCGCGTCTACTGAGCTTGAGGTCCTAGTTTCGATTCCCGGGTGGGGCAAAGTGTTATTGGCTTTTTCCATATGCAATATCTCAGTAACATCCACGTAGTGTGGATTTACACGGAGGCCGGATGATGGCAATAGACGCGCCCCGTAATAGGTACATGGGACTTAACATAACTGACGGAATGTAGGTGTATAGTACATCCACTACTAATTTAGGTACCTACACCTCTGCTTAACCCTTTCGGGGATCACAGGCGTGATGTTCTGTAGGTAATTATTTATGTTCACATGTCGGCTTTACTAATCTCCATTTGTAAGTAAATAGACACATTGATTAAGTATGAGTAAGAGATGTTGAACAATCGTTTCATTTTAATGAACTTACAAACCATTTATTTTAATTAGGTAGACCCGGCACAGGCAGTTTTGAATATCAAAAACTAGCGACCCGCCCCGGCTTCGCACGGGTACAATGCTGATACTAAATATGGATGTTATTATACATATAAACCTTCCTCTTGAATCACTCTATCTATTAAAAAAACCGCATCAAAATCCGTTGCGTAGTTTTAAAGATTTAAGCATACAAAGGGACATAGGGACAGAGAAAGCGACTATTGTTTTATACTATGTAGTGACTAGTGATGTAGTGATATTTATACTAAGAAAGCGAAGCTACAGTCACAGTTGCAAGGCACATAACTTATGAAAGTACTGTAGTTGCCCATTCCAAAGCGCAAATCTCTATGGAGAAGAATGGGCAAGAAACTCCATGGAATTTCCATGGAGACTTTAAAATCAAAATGTGGGTATGTTGTTTGAGTGAGATCAATTTTTTTGGGAGTTGAACAAAATAAAATAATTAAAAAACAAATATACTGTATTGTTTTTAATATGAGAATGATTTCACAGTGTTAAGTTTTACGACTGAAAGGATTTTATAACTCGAAACGGAACCGTCATCGCTGGTAACTGCAAAAACAATTGGATTACAGTCAATCAATTAAATTCAATTATTGATTCGAAGATTGATCAATGATTGACTTTCTTTCATAAAGTACGTACGGTACTTTATCTTTTTATTAATCTCGTACTTTCACGAGCTTTATTTCAATTGTTATTGTTTTATTAAAGTGCTACTTTATTGCAATCTTTTGTAATAAATGTTTTATTACTTTACCACACTCCATTAATTGTCTATAACTTGTGTTGGTTTCTTAGATTTATTTTGTGTGTGAATGTATGATGAGAATGTGCTCTTGTGGTCGATTCCCAATATTCCCATATTAGGTCGAGTAAACTAAATTAGGAACTTCTCAAGATCGGCCCGGAAATCGCCTCAATTTCTTTATTAAAGGCACTTTTAAATTATCGAAACACGGACAACAATAAATGTCACAAGCTACAGTCATTTTTATGGCATAGTAACTGTGAAAGAACTGAAGTTACCCATTCCAAAGCGTAGATCTCCATGGAGTAGAAAGGGCAAGAAACTCCATGGACTCTTAAATCAGAAGTCAGCAACTATCGAAATCAAATATCAGCACCTTTGTCCACCAAAACCCCGTTACTTTTATCACCTTTATATAATTGTATTATAAATTCAAATAAAAACAGATAAGTCTATTGTGTAGTTGTTATGACTGTAGATAAGACAAAGTTGTCAAGTTATCATGATCTGAGATTAAAGGCTGTTGCCCAATTTGCATATTTCTTTATTAGCGTTGGTTGGAGTTTTATGGTTGAAAACAAACACAGGTGGATAGTAGAAGGTTAGGAAATTAGTTGTTTAAAATTTAGATACAGACATTTGACTTTAGCTTCTCTTTCTAAAGAATATATTGGTGATGTTATTTTTGAAAGAGCCGAGCACAAAACACGCGACTGCCATATAGATCTTTTGAAGTCGTTACACGTAGTTAGATGAGGTACGTACGTCATCATCAGCCATAAGACGTCCACTGCTGGACAAAGGCCTCCCCCATAGAACGCCATAAAGAACGGCAGTCTGCCGTTTGCATCCACCGGTCGCCCACGACTCTCACGAGAGGCCTACCAACGCTGTGCACTGCACGCTATGGGTCTGCTGTACTTACTAGTTAGGAAAAAGAAGACAAGCAAGCCCTTGCCTACCTTTTAAAAAATATCTATCAGCATTATTAGGGATTATTTTGATTGACTATTCTTTCTGATCTTTATCACACACATAATACGGTGCTCTATTGCTCTTTGGCAGACTCCAAGGCGGAACTTCTGTGATTCGGTGAGCGACCAGGGGCTGCAGTCTCTACACTAATATTGACGCGAAGAATGTCGCTAAGTCGTAAAATCGTAAACTTTCTTTAATATATTTTCAATCTTATGCTGTTGAAATAAAGCTGAAAATCTATTCAAGAAAAATTACGGTTTTTCGACTTAGTGACATTCGTAGCGTCGTTATTAGTGTAGAGACTGCAGGGGCAGGTCAAAGCAAGCACCGTAGGGTAGGACTACAACGGGCGGTTTTAGGTTTTACACGAAAATATCACCTGAAAAGATATGGGGAAACCTTTGGCCAGCAGTGAGAAATAAAACGCAAAAAAATGGCTGTCACGTTTCGTTTTAGACAAAGAACTTACCCGCTTTAATCTTTCCTCATTATTTTTTTTATTTAACATCACGACATAGATACTTAAAACAAACTCGCTGTCGCTGTCTGTCCGTCCCTATGTATGCTTAAATCTTTAAAACTACGCAACGGATTTTGAAGCGGTTTTTGTAACAGATAGAGTGTTTCAAGAGGAAGGTTTTAGTATATAATTTGAACGACATCCACGCGGGTGAAGCCGCGGGCATCAGCTAGTAATATTATAAAACAAAATCCTCCGCCGTGTCTGTCTATTTGCGATAAGCTCAAAAACGACTGCATCGATTTTCATGTTGTTTTCACCAATGAATAGAGTGGTTCTCGAGGAAAGTTTTAGTAATTTGTCAAATTCCGACATCCACGCGGGCGAAGCCACGGGCATCAGCTAGTTACTTTAACAATCGAGTTTCATTTATAAGGCACTTGCACACATCTATAAAAAGAGACAGACGACACAAAAAATCCTTTTTCTTAAACTATGCCTAACAGCCCCTTAACACACACAGTTAATTAATGATCTATGTACGCAGTTAATTGCAACATATCGCATACGGCCGTCCGTCACGGTGCACACACACAATGCGCAGATCTGACCGATAGCGGGCAGTCTCCTTTATTTTTGTACAGAGGTTATGCACCTTGGGCAGTCAGACGAGAAGTTTGTTTGTTGAAGATGACGAGTTTGTGATTGGAAAAAGAATTTGATTGATTTATAATTCCCTTTATTCACCATACAAAACTAATTTAAAATACTTCTAAAAATATACAAAAAATGGTAGCCCAGGTATCGCGAACAAGGTCCAGAGAAAGGAACCTCCTAACAATATGAGCCATGTCCAGGAGTACCGCTTTATGTGTCAAGCCCTTGATACAGCTGCCTAAAGAGGGCCTCCTCTGCAGGTGTTTGGTCGAGGCTCTTGGCAACTAAGCCATTGGCTGAAACGATTGATTTTATTTTGATGATTTTTTTTCACGTTATTGTGTGCTCTGGCATAATTTTTCTGCAAAACTAAACTGGCTGACCGATCGTATCACGTGTACAGTTTTATATCGGTCAACTATAACTTAGGTATTAAGTACCTTTCATAAAATTTAAAATTGCAAACAAAGTCGCCTCATAAATCGGTTCGAATCTGGGGCGAAATGTGGGTAAAGGTACTACATATTAGGTCCACTTCTGATTTACCTTTCGGGGATTATGTTATGGCGCCTGATGTTATGTTATGTCAAGAATAGCTTCGAGCTCTATAAATATGTATCTAATTGGTAAAGCTACTTTAACAATTCAATAATCCCTAAAAATATCCCAAAATCTACATCCTCCTTTAAAAAACCTTCCCACCTACTTCTTTACCAAAATACCTTCCATAAATTAAAAGGGCATAAAATTTTAATGAAACCATTAACTTAATTAGTAATTAACAGTACGTTGTAAGCTTTGGCGGAGGAATAACGATGCGTTTTACTGTGGTAACTCCTTATCTTAGCCATCGGTGAGGGCACGGAGTAAGTAATGGGACAGAGACTTACGCTTCATCGCGTCGACTAAACGACTACTCAGTGTTTCTCGTTCATGTTTACTAAAGTAGCAAGTATTGAGCCCTAAGCCAGTGACCATGTGTTGCTTGCCAGCTATAACCCGTTTAAATAACGACTGAACAGACATCTTCGGGTTACATCTATCTACGTTAGATGTCATATATACCTATAACTTTTTATCAATGGAGATTTTAGCCAAGACCCGTTCTGTAAAGCAATTATAAACCCAACTCACGCAAAACCGAATAAGCAAACAGCCCTGAATTTCCTTAAGAGTATGGCCAAGGGATGTTCTGTGTGTAGTACAGAAGACCTTATGTCTCCAGTTAGGTAATAAACCTAATCTAATAAGGGACTAGATTATAACTCACTTATCGGACAGGAAGCCCGAAGCGCTGTCTCTTAACAGTAGATAGCTAAAGGTTAAAGATGATGAATAGGCCTGCTTATCCCTTTTGTCGACTCCAGATTACTCATGTTCGCCTGTGTGAATTGTGTGATGTCACCTTCATGCAACGAATCTAACAATCCGGCTTATATGGACAATCCTGACAACGTTACACCAAATGTTAGTAATGAATTGTAAGATGTTGGGTCTCTGTCGGATTATATACTCAGTGTCTGTGCCCACCATAGTGCCAATAACTTTAAGATAGAAATCTACACATTATCGATAATTTTGAGCTAATTTGTTGGTAATTACGAATTACATGGTCGAGAAATGACCACCTTTCCTCTATAAGTAATTGGTGTCGTGTCGGTGGTGAAAAATGAGGTAATAGTATTAATAAAATAGTTATCAAGCTAGATATTCATTTATTTTAAAGTTTATTTTCGAAGCTTGCTAAAGAGTGTCAACGTTTTCAAAAACGGAGTCCACCAAATTCCATCTTATTATCGCATGTAATTAAAGAGTAATGAATATAAGTACCTAAACCTATAAATATAATAGTAATGGATCGAGAGACAGAGAAAGACCAAAGAAAAGATTAAAAGTCGTTAAATTATGATGCTTTAACGACTCTCAAAGATCTACTTATGACAGGGAAATTAGGTACCTATGTAATGGGTGGTTGGTCCCCCATCCACAGAACAACTTAGAAAGCACTAAAGACTTAAATATCTACGCTAATACTAGTACTAGATAAGCGCAGATAGTACCTACTTAATACTCTCCCGGATCAACTACCTATTTCACAGGTAGCTTTACTACTACTAATCAAACATCGACAAATAAATCAACGATTTGATCACCGTTGATCACATCCGGATGTCATTACGTCACTTTACAAGACGTCTTTTGTATGTAGGTATGTGTGGTGTGTGAATGTGAGTTGTCGATACTGTATCAATAAATAATGGTGAGTTTGTGTGTGTAGGGATCCGGAAAAAAGTTGAATTTGTAAGATCAAACACAGATTATCTCAAGTTGATCTTCGAAGTTAAGCCGCACTTGCCAAGGTCAGTCTCATGAATGACCATCGCACTGGAGTAAGTAATATTCCAGTTAACTTTTATTAATCATCAAATCCTTAAACAACAACGATTCTTCAAAAATGGTAAAAAAGAAATTACAAGACCAGTTGTCTTTCTTGGTATGGATATTTTATGAGGATGGATGAATCGCATCTGACTAATAAAGTACTAATGAATGTAAAGGTTGATGTAGGTATGGACAGAGAGAGGAATACCAAGCAAACAGTGGATGGATTCTATAAGGAATGATATGAAAGAAAAAGAAGTTAGTGATAACGTGACTGTTGACAGAGAAGAATAGAAGAGAAAAACAGACATGGGATAAGGGTAGGAACATGATGACAAGATAGGTACAACAAAAACAAAGTTGCTCAAAAAACTAAAACATTATCACAACTGACAACCAAATGATCCGAACAAAACAATGAAACAAACAATTGTAACCACATTTATTTCGCTCAGACTCCTCCACCTAATGAGTACAATACCGAATACGTTTTGATTCAACTATGTTCACGTGTGTGTTGTGACCATGTGATCACACCTGATCTTGTCCTGTGTGTTTGTGTGTGTGCGTCGGAGGCTGGTTTTAAAAACGCGTGCGTTAGAATTTATAGTGTCAATAATATGGTCGGCGACGCGTGCGGTAGGGGTGGCGCGGAGGATTGGGTTTTAATTTTGGTTATTTTAGGTGAAGTTCTTCTGAAAGTAGATGATCATGATTATAATTATGTGAAAGAAAATGTCATAAAGTTTTGAATGAAGTAGTTGCCTCTCAAAATATTTTTTAGGGAAGATGCACTGATGAGAGCTATTTGAAGCAGATTTATTGATAAATGTATTAATTAGGTCATAAAGAAGAATAATATAACAGAAGTCAAAAGACGATATGAAATGGAAGAAGCACTTAATATGATGTGTTGAAAAAAAGAATAAAAAAGCCTTCACCTGCAGTAGAACTTGATTTTACAATTGTTGAAGATGACTATCTTTACGAGGTGGCTAGTAGTATAGCTGAATAAGAATATCCGAATCTCATGAAGATGAAAGAGGCCTATAATATGCAGCATTGTACTGTTATTTATAAGCTATTGATGAATGATGACACATTGCTTTTTTGCAGTGCAAAAGAAGTACAGACTTTACCAAAGTCACTAAATCATAATCAAATAGTAAACTACCTAGAACCATTACTAACAAAACCAACAAACAAACTACCATTCCCATTATAAACAATGCACCAACACCAGTAGACGGCAGCCCTACAGCCAATAACAGAATCGGAGGCGGCGCAGCAAAGCGGCGGCGAGTCAAAGAGGACGCGAACACGCACCGCGATATCTTCCCGACATGGCCGTAAGGAGCGGCGAGGGAGGCAGGATGCTGCGTGAAATAATAGTGGTAGTGACGGACTTCTGTGTTGTTGTGGAATTAAAGGTAACGCCTGATTCGATCACTTATATCCATACCTAAATGAAGGAAGAACATCTTGAGGAAACCGGCATGTCGTAGAACAAAAAAAAAACGCAGACATGTGATATCTACCAAACCGCTTTGGGCCCGCGTGGTGGATTATAGCCCATCACTCTCCTAGAGAGAAGGCCTGAGTCCCTGTAGTGGGAACATTACAGGCTGGTGATGATGATACCTAAATGGCAATCTTGCCAAACATTTTTGCATCACTCAGTGAGTTATAGAGCGGGTATGCTTAGAGTCTCTGAGGGATCGCATCCAGAATGAGGTGATCCGACAGAGAACCAGAGTGGATGACATATTTCACAGAATTTGTAAGCTGGAGTGGATGTGGAGAGCTCGTTGGAGCGACGATTTTCACAGGATGACGGGTGGTAATTGGATAATAGTTGCTGAGTATCTAGTTGACTGAAGTGCGATTTAGGAAGCCTATGTTCAGTAGTTGACTGATATAAGTTGATAAAGATGAAGAATTTTTTTATCTTTATTATGAGGTAGGAGGTAGGTATCGTTTAGGGGTCACTTACCAAGAGCAGATGAAACTCTGGTGCCTACAAATATATCGACAGTTGAAAGGTTAATTGGTCTAAGCGACATTTTTTGCAATATTGACTTATAATTTTATACATTTTCGGAATCAGCAAATTTTTCTCCTTCGTTTGAGATAGGTTTCAAAACTTTTTGACTACTATTTTGGCGCTTAGTCCACCGCAAAACAGACCTCATTTCTAAGCTCATTGATCTATACGACACAAAATTAGAATTTGAGGACACGACGACTTAAGCTACAAACACAGCAAACTTCGTCATTAATATTATCCACGTACTACATGTTACGCACGCGGTTTCAATTAGTGTAAAGGTTCTAATTACAACCACGTTATCGCACATACTAGTGACGTCTTCGTAGATAACAAATAGGAAATAATCGCTATACGGGAACGGCCAGAGGAACTTTTCGATGCCTAGGCTCCCGTCATTTTCATTTTCCTGCCCTTATCTCAATTTATTTAGGCTCGGCGAAGCATGTCTGCTTCTTCCACAAGTCTCTATTACTCGTCATGTCAGCAGTCACCTCCATTCTAGCCATATCATCCTCCACACAGTAAAGTTCATTCATCGTTCTTTTTGGTGTTCTGTCTCATAAAGCCATCTACATTCATATTCAAAAACTTTAGCAGTCGCGTTTACTTGTTCAAGGAAATCGTTCCCACCAATCCATTTATTTAATCGCTCTAACTAATGTCAAGTCGCCTCTCAGGCGCCATATACCATCTAACAGTCCTAACCCGTTAACTGCTCACATTAACCCCCCATGCCACGACAATGGTCCTTTCGACCAGCCATATTAGGACCAGATATTTGATTTAAACATTAGAAGGAGAAGTCTTTAAATTTTACCGCGGTAGGACTTGCTAATTTTAAACCTCCGTCCTTTACAAATACCTCGTTGAATCAACAGGGTGTGCCACACGGGTTATATTTGCTTGCAAGACGAACAAATTATACATTCGAAATCTTTATGTTAAAGCAGATGTGTGAAGCGATTGTGGTCTTTAAGGCCGTTTTGAGGTAAAGATAATTTGTTTGCCCTGTCATTAGAGTTGGGATTTGAATGTTTTTATTCCCTTTGGTAAGGTTTCGCTGCGATGTTAATTTTACAGTTTGTTGCCAGTTTATTATTGTTTATTTTTGAAGTTGCAACTAGGTGGACGTAGGGATGGGATGTTTAAGGTCCGGTTAGTGATGTGCTTCGTAGTGTACGTTAAAGTGTACTTTATGGTTCACTAAAATAATGTACAACTCTTTAGTAAGAGGTTTGAAAAGGGCATGAATGTACTAAACTGGTATTTTATGCAACTTTTGATTTTTCTGACCTTCCAGTTTTGATTGCTTAACAACCGTATGGTCAAAGAGGAGGGACGAATCGCATGTGACTAAAATAGGACCGAAAATAGTAGTACGTTGATGAATAGAGACAGAGGGGAAGATCATGGAAACGATGGATGGTTTGTGTAAGGAATTATATGAAAGACTAACTTTTTCCAGCGGCTTCGCCAGCGTGAAAATGTCGATTTTCCATACAAACTTTCATCCCCTATTTAACCCCCTTACGCCACTCAATTTTAAGTTGCACTTAAATCTCGTGCTGTCTTTGTTACTTTAACGCACAGTGACAGAGATAGCAGGAGTTTTGAGGGTTACTTATAATTGAGTGACGTTTGATTATTTGGACGTTAGGGGTTGAATTTCGAAAAATCCTTCCTTATTCCTTGTCTGCATTATAAAGGGAACCTCTGTGCAAAAGGCTAGGTCCAAGGGTTTGGGCTGGGCGTTGATGAGTCAGTCAGTCAGGACTTCTCTTTTTATTTATATAGATAGATATATATATAGATAGATAGAAGACTAGCTGTTGCCCGCGACTTCGTTCGCGTGTAATTTTTTTTTTCATCATAGTTGTCCTGTTGCCTACTTCCAAGAATATGTAAACAAAGTTTCATGATGATCGGTTTTGTAGTTTTCGCGTGAAAGCGTAACAAACAAACTTACATTCTCATTTAAGTTTACTATTAGTAGGGATGACATCTATAAATAATTGCGAGACTGGTACCAGAAGCGATTGAAAGAAAAATTATTGTAGCACCGACCCCTAGTAACGTGGACTCTTAAAACGATGATTTTATGAAAATTCAAGACTTATCGGATTCAGTCGAATACTAGTTTTTTACATGCAACGATAACCTATCTGGCCTCCACAACCCAGCTAGTACTGGGTAATAGGATACCCCTTTTTTCTTGGGTGTGGGAAATTATAAATGACTCCTCCCGCTCTGGGGCAGCGCAGTAGGGAGTGTCAGACTTCTACTGACTAGAAACCACCCATGTTCCTTTTTAGCCCTTGTGTCAAGGCCGCGGTATGTCTTTCGAACAACCTGCAGCCACATCACCTCTCAATTATCATTCAACTCTTTCTCAAAATCAGACACTCAACCAATGTTCAACCACAAAACTTCAACAAACCACTTCTTATAACCGAAACCAGCATTTCTGCTTATACCCAGCCACCATGACTCAAGTACCCAATATTTATTCCCTTCGTATAAGCTTTTTTTTACCGCGTTTTACTTCGTTTTACCGCCAAAGACCGCCGCAGTAACACTGTTTACTGAAGTCGGTAAAAAGGGAGTCTTTTCACAAAAAATCTAATGGACTGAGTATTTATACTGGTTTCTAAAGAAATATGGTAGTGCTTGTTGAAAATATAAGTGTTAGAGAGAAATAAAGAAAGTTGTTTAAAGGTGGTATTAGGAATTGGGCTTGAATGACTCTTTTGTAAATTTGTCGGCTTCGATTTGACGATGATCAGAACATCCCGCCAGCGGTTGCCAGCACCTTTGCCCGTTACAACCCGAAAATTATCCCACAGGAAGATAAAATCGGGATAAAGCTATCCTATGTGTTAATCCAGGATATAAACTATCTCTGTACCTAATTTTATCCAAATCCGTTTAGTAGCTTTTGCGTAAAAAGGTAACAAACATCCATCCATCCATCCAACCATACTTACAAACTTTGGCGTTTATAATATTAGTAGGATAGGATAATACTCGTAGAGGGCGACTCTCCCGTAAGAGTACGAATCTGTGATTTCTACTCAGAAATTGTTGACGAATTAACCCAATAACACCAACACTGACTGGGTAAAACTTTAATTTAAACTTTGAAGTTAAAAATTAAGATTTTTTTTTTTTTTTTTTATTGAAGTTAATTTAAACTTCAGTTTAATTTCCAGGCCGGGCCAAGTGTTATTGGGTTTTTCCGTCAGAAGTTTCTCAGTACTTGCTACGGCTTGGTGGATGGCTATAAGCTCGCCTCCTATTTACAGAGAACTAGGCAGAGGTGTACGTTGGAGATTACAAGGCGTGATGACGACGATATTATGTAATTACAGAAGGCAAGCCTACTTCCATATGTCATCAATCGAACAGAAATCTAAGCTACTACTAGCAATTTCCTAACACAAAAACATTACATCCTAGGGATTAATCTCAAAACCTCAATCACAGCAGTAATACTAACAACCACTAGACCCATAACCTTTTTTTTGTGGTTGAGAAGTCATCAACCCCTCCCGCTCTGGGCAAAGCGGAAGGTTGTGTCAGACTTCTACTGACTAAAAACCACCCATGTTCCTTCTTAGCCCTTTGTGTCGAGGCCGCGGTATCTCTATCGAACAACCCGCAGCCAACACTATATCCTTAGAATCCAACCCATTAACCTCAAACACAGCAGTCATACTAACCACTACTAGACACGTAACTCACTTTACAATCACTTGCAAATCTCCACAAATCTCAAAGCACTTCTAATCACAAACAAGTGTAACTTACATTACAAGACGTAACCGTCAATCATTCCTTGATAGACTACTCAGTCAGAAGCGAGAGGAGCCGCGTAATTAAATTAGTCTCGTGGGAACCAATTGATATGTCATTACAGTATGTAAGATGTAAGTAGGGCGGTGTGAGACCGCTACTGTTTGCGTTGTGGCTGCGAAGGCAGCGGGTGTAGTGGGGAGGTGGAAGGTGCAAGCGGTAGGGATTTGGTTGCTTAGTGTAATCAGCATTTACATCCCAGGGATCGAACCCGGAACCTCAAATACAGCAGACAACCATTAGACCCGTAACTCACTTTACAATCACTTGCAAATATCAAAGCACTTCTAATCACAAACAAGTGTAACTTAAATCACTTACACCTAGCCGTCAATCAATCCTTGATAGACTACTCAGTCAAAAGCGACAGAAGCCACGTAATTAAATTAGTCTCGTGGGAACCAATTGATATGTCATTACAGTATGTAAGATGTAACTGATGTAAGTAGGGCGGTGTGAGACCGCTACTGTTTGCGTTGTGGCTGCGAAGGTAGCGGGTGGGTAGTGGGGGGGTTGAAGGTGTGAGCGGTAGCGATTTGATTTCTCAGCATAAAAATAATTAGCCTTCGATGTTCCCATTGCTGAGACACAGGCCTTGTCTCTAGGAGAAGGAATGGGCTGTAATCTACCACGGGGCTCAGTGCGAGTTAGTAGATGTCACATGCCAATGACGAAATCTTCACAATATTTTCTTAAGCGTTTTGAGAGCAGTGGTGGTGAAATAAATTACATCGAAAGTGGATTAGTAACTTTTATAAACTAGAGTCTAAACTTTTAGCATACGGTGAAACACTGTTGTTTATGCTTAATATCCAATCCACTTTTATAATGAATTCTTACATTTCTATCTTCTTCTTTATTTTTTACGTTGAATCAGCCACCATAATAAAAACAACACAACACTCCAATAAGAAAGGAAGAAGAAAAAAAACTGTCTTTAGTTGACATTAAAAACAAAAATATCTTAAAAGTACGCAAAATAAATATTGCCAAAAGGGGCTTAGCTCAATATAATGCCAGATAGTAACACAGGGTGTACCAATTGGTACTACCAACTGACGCTGATTTTCAGCTGCAGTCCACGAGCGCACACACGCCCCAACACATCCAATAATTCTCCCCGCGCATTTCGTGGCCACAAAATGAGCACCACAACAGATAATATCAGCGTGTCCGCCTGACGTCTATATCCACATATCGCGACGCCATCTTACATTTGAAAAAAAGTAAAAATCTGGTCTTTATTAGTACCAAATGATTTCAGATTAATTCTTATCGGACATTCTTGTGGGATGAATCTTCCTACGATGTATTGTGGTTAGCATGACATTTAGAAATAGCGGTCAACATGAGATGTTCCCATAGGTAGCCTTGCTCTACGTATATTCGTAAATCTTTTGCTTAGTTAAGTGGCCCGGTGAAGTTGTTAAGGCGAGGTTGCACTACTTTGTTTTTATGTACGCACGACCTCACACCCCGCCCTGCCGCGCGAGCGATATAATGCCTAAATTTTGACTGTTTTTTCTGTCTTGGAGAAAAATGATAAAGAAATTATACATTATGTGACCCGAGATAATACACATTTTTTACGACCTTTATTATGATATAAGTTTTATTTTTCAAAGCCTAATATAACTCGAGTAAAACGATTATTTAGCCATCATTTGGACATGTCTTTGCGATTTAATTGGATGCAGTGAAGTGTAAATAATCGTGTATCGCATGCCCGACATATCATGATCAAAGAGTCAACTATGCAATACATTTTTTTCTAAATTTAAATCCCTTCCATGTACGAGTAAAACGCTATTGTTGACGACGTTTATCGGGGTAACCTCGCCTTAATATTTAAATAATGCACAAGAAGTAAACAGATCCATTATGAAACCGTCAACTAAGCATAGTGTACACACGGCTACACATCAAGCTATACAAAACCAGTTAATCTTGGCCTCACTTTACTAGATCTTTTCGCACAATGAACGATCAGATTATACTGGTTTAGTATAGCTTGATGTGTAGCCGTGTGTACATCAAACTAAGTAACTACGCAAAAACTATGTCACGCACTCCAAACTTTGTGCAGATGGATGCATTGAATAGTAAACAGCTTATGGAAGTTGTTAAAATCTTGAATTTTTGACCTCCAATGTCTCCGTAACTGCCCAGTAGGGTCCATAAAAAAATATTGACAGAGAAAACAAGTGTCTTTTGGCTTCTTAAAGTCAAAGTCAAAAGTCAAAAAAAGTCAAAGTCAAAATTCATTTATTCAAACTAGGCTGGACTTTTCGAAGGTCAAAATTTACTTTACTTTACTTTACTACAGTGAAACTTGGCTAACTGGGACTTGGATAAGTGAGAAACCTCTATAACTTTACTGGAACTCATATACTGAGACATGAGACAGATTTGGATATCTGAGATACATTTAAGCAGGTTTCACTGTATTTACATTTTTATAAGACAGTCCCCCAAAAACGCCCACCCATCGACACTTCCTAGTGTTTAGCTGGAAAGAAGAAGTGGCGGAAAAAACTCACCAGCACACATCTGTCTGTCGAGTCTGGTTCTTCTAACCAACCTAACAAGGTTGGTTAGAAGAACCAGACTCGATACAATAGCAAGGTGTCAGTTAAATTTAAGGATATTTACACAATGCGTGTAAAGTAATGATTTTCAGCAGCACCCGGTTAGATTGGAAGCCGACCCCAAGACAGTTGGGAAGAGGCTGCGCACACGTTGAGAATTACAACAATAATAGGGGATCGGACTGACTCAAAAAAATATGATTCTGTTTTGTCCGTCAGTTAGATTATCGAAAAATATTGGATACGTGTTTTTTGTTTTATCAAATCAATAAAAATTGACGTAGATAAAGCGCGTCAAAGATCATAGAGTGGGGCTTGAAACGTCACTTGAAGGTACAAAATGTACTAGCATATGACGTCATACGAGTTGTCGAAGCACTGTATTATCTTCATTTTTTGTTTACGTGAAAAAAGAAAAAATATGTGTTTAATATTTTTTGGAAATCTATCTGACGGACTAATTAGTTTTTTTTTTGTCCGATCCCCTTTTCAACAAAACTGGGTTATTTGATAACCACAGCTTCAAGCTAACCTTTATATTCTAATCAGATAGAGTATGACGCGAGGCGCCTGAACCTCCCGAACAAGTTCTACTGCACTTGTTAGTGACGTCACGTCAGACAAACAAAAAGTATTTAATAACGTTATACGTCGGATTATCAGCTCACTATCATATTTAGTAGGGGAGGAGGCACACTGGGTGCAGAATGAGCGGTATATGGATGGAATTATTGATTGTGTTTAATTAACTTCCCTAAAGATCTGAAGTGTTGCTATAAAGTGTTTTAGCGCTTTATAATATGTCGATGGCAGCTACGAAGCCGTTGTTAGAAGTGTATCTAATCTAATCCATGTAATAGAGAACAAGTCTATTTCCATTCCATCAACAAGGTACAAATCCGTGGCTGCTACTGAGGAACTCTTGATGTAAAAACTCAATAACACTTTGCACGACCCGGGAATCGGGACCCGAAAACCGGGACTTCAGGATCACCACTCGCACTAGCAACCACTCGATACAGGAGGCAGTTCCCTTACTTAGAAGTCCCAGTTCTTGAACTCAAATACCATATCTACCTACGTTTTCTTTTAGGTACTAAATTTGTTCTGTAAAGTGATCCTAGTAGGAAAGTTTTGGGTTAGTTCTGATTTTTTCATTCCATATGTGTTTTGGGGTGCTAAATCTAAATCTGAGGTTTGCGGACAAAATTTCGTGACGCAACATTAAAAAAAACAGAAGAAACCGGTTTTTTTTTTGCTTTTTTCCGGTTCTTTGCTTAAAACTCGAAAACTATTAACTTTTGGTAAATGGTCTGTTTACAGAAATTAAAGTACTTGAAATTCTCTACAAATACCAGTATTTAGTTTTTTTTTTCAGACGAATCGTTCGGTTTCTAGTGCGAGTTGAAAATTGTAAATTTTTAGCAGTTTATGCAAAACCCACTTTTTACATTTCAATATTAATTTTTTATGGATGCTGTCATTTGATAAATGTCACCTGGTTTTCCACACAAGTAATTAAAAAGAAAAAAGGCAAAAATTATGCAAATTCAATAGGTATCAAAAAAAGGTAGAACTCGTAACAAAATAAACCGTGTACCTGCGTGACTGCGTGCCTTACCTAGTCTCTGTTTATAAACAATAATACGATTTCTACAAGTTATATTTACGCGTGGTGTTAAAAATGGCTTCTGACGTTTGTTTTATTTGTGATAAAGTACTGAATAATGATGTTGAAAAGGTGACAACGGTGCGGGAAAAAGGTTTGAAAACATTTATTGAGTCGAGCAAGAAGAGGAAGGATGATCATCATGTTCAGCTAAGTAAAAAATCTGCAGTTGAGGTTCATGAGAAATGTCGCAAAAACTACAATGATGTAAAAATGATTACCGCTTATTTGAAGAAAGTTGAGGAGGGTAGGGAGCAAGTTCAAAGGCGTTCTACTGAACCACCTTTCAATTTTAACATGTTTCTCACGGCTCTATATGGAAAAAAAGAGACAAAACTAAACGATTTAAGATATAAACAATACGTATCTTCATCATTCAAAAATAAGACCAACATTTCCTCATTGCCCCCAACTGAAGCTGCTGCACGAGAACATTCACTGAGAGTTTACTATCAGGTGCAGCAATGGTTAACCGGTCAAGCCACACCTAACGAGCAACAAAAAGACCCAAGTGAGTGGGGATGGCAAAAACTAGTAGTGGTCTTGTGCCAGTACCAACTACTTTGGACCCTGCACCAAACTCAATACTCCGGTACATTTCATGTAAATGTAAAAAGGGCTGTCAACGCAATTGTGGATGCAGGAAGGCGGGACTCCATTGTTCCCCAATATGCACATCATGCGAAGGACTGTGTAACAATGTTGAGCCCCCAGAAGACAGCTCTGACATAGACGTAGAAGAAACTGATGAAAGAGAGAGAGGTATGTTGGATCTCACAAGTTATTTTGTAGTCATTCATCTTTCCTTGATATATGATATGTGTCTCACCTCTTTTTACTTTCCAGGAGAACGACTCCCGACCCTGACGATGGAGCAATCAGACCCTGAGCCAGGACCCGATGCCATCGAAGAACCTCAGTACGATGCGGAAGGTATGTTTAATCTCACAATCTATTTTGCAATCTTCATCTCTTCTTGATAAATGACTTAACTTTAAACTTTTATTTTCCAGAACAAGCAGAACCATCAGGACTCATCGTTATCGAAGAACCTCAGCCAGGGCCTGGAAGGCCCTGGCTGAGGTTCTTCTGGAAAGACAACGGCTCATATAAATTTTGCATATTGTAATTTATAATCATAATAATATATGATCATAAGTAACGAGATTTTAAGTTTTATTTTGTTACGAGTTCTACCTTTTTTTGATACCTACTGAATTTGCATAATTTTTGCCTTTTTTCTTTTTAATTACTTGTGTGGAAAACCAGGTGACATTTATCAAATGACAGCATCCATAAAAAATTAATATTGAAATGTAAAAAGTGGGTTTTGCATAAACTGCTAAAAATTTACAATTTTCAACTCGCACTAGAAACCGAACGATTCGTCTGAAAAAAAAACTAAATACTGGTATTTGTAGAGAATTTCAAGTACTTTAATTTCTGTAAACAGACCATTTACTAAAAGTTAACAGTTTTCGAGTTTTAAGCAAAGAACCGGAAAAAAGCAAAAAAAAAACCGGTTTCTTCTGTTTTTTTTAATGTTGCGTCACGAAATTTTGTCCGCAAACCTCAGATTCAGATTTAGCACCCCAAAACACATATGGAATGAAAAAATCAGAACTACCCCAAAACTTTCCTAGCAATAATACAATTTAACTGAATTATACGCTAAATTCCCTATTACGTAGTTTTAAGTTAATAAAGCCGAATAATTTATTTACACGTAAAACACGACTTGTTCTTTAAAAATGTAGTACTTAACTTAGTTTATTAATTCATAATAAGTCTTAAACCAAACGACTCGCGTACTCAGTGTGCCACTAACCGAATCATAAAAGAAAAAATCTTTTGACAGCCCCCGGAGCTACTGTAAAGGGTTTATGACGCTATGGACGCAGACGCACAAAAAACATACCAAAATCTGACCCGATTTACATTTAGGATGGGGTTATTATCATCATATATATTTAACATACTTATATAGTCGTAAAAACCATATCATACGTGACTTGGAGGACCGAGTTTCAATTAGAGCCTAAATTGACAAAAAAGGAAAGCAAAGGAAGGTTTTTTCAAGAAAGGAAATGCATTTTAGATTATTTATTTTTTGTGGACCATTATAAGTAGCTATCATATTATTATTTTGTCAAATATAAGCTTTTTATCTATCTATATCTATATAAATAATAAAAAGAGAAGTCCTGACTAACTGACTGACTCATCAACGCCCAGCCCAAACCCTTGGACCTAGAAAGCTGAAATTTTGCACAGAGGTTCCCTTTATAATGTAGACAAGGAACAAGGAAGGATTTTTCGAAATTCAACCCATAAGGGAGTTAAATAGGGGATGAAAGTTTGTATGGAAAATCGTCATTTTTGTAGCTAAACCGACATCCACGCGGGCGAAGCCGTGGGCAAAAGCTAGTATGAATACAAAGCGGTCTTCTTTCTTTGCCTAACCTGGTGTCAAAGTTTTCATGCCGACAACGCCCTTTGACTTGGCTTTACATGCCATCCAAAAATATCTCAGGCATGCTCTTTTCCTCACGATGTTTTCCTTCACCGGAATCAATTGATAGTTATACAATACGCAGATGAATCTGAAAAATCAGAGGTGCATGTCTTGGGTTCAAACTCGAGACTTATTATGACTTGGTAGTCCAACGACCACACCGCTAAGCTAGCACTGCTCGATTCTACCCAAGGACGACACGGATAGTATACGTACGAGGAGTCAGCGACAGCAAGGTATGGACCAAACCCGCGGCGTCGGGGCCGCGGATTTTTGTACTAGATTACGTGGCCTCGGCGCAAGGGCAAAGAAGGAACATGGGTTCGGTTTTTAGTCAGTAGAAGTCTGACACTCCCCTTCGCTCTGCCCAAGAGCGGGGGGGGGGGGTCATTCGATGATTTTCCACCCACCAAAAAAAAAAAAAAAAAAGGTATGGACCAAAGGCGATTTGGGGACTCCCCGACACAGACACCGGGCGGTGTCCAGCAATTAGGTTTCTTTATTATATAATTGAGAAGACAATTAAGTCATTCAATAAATTGGTGCATGCTCAGACAATGACTTGGTACTCCAACGACCACACCGCTAAGCTAGCACTGCTATAATGCGATTAGGTTTCTTTATTTATTACAAAATTGGGACAAGTAATCCAAATAAATTCGTACAGATAAATAATGTTAAGTTCAGCGAATCCAAAACATGTCATAACATCACGGCTGTAATCTCTGAAGATTTAGGCAGAGGAGTACCTATTAGAACCCTACAAGTAGTCCAACCACATTTCTCCAGTTATGTCTAATAAGGGGCGAGCCTATTACCATCGACCGGGCACACGCTTCTACTGAGAAATTCCTGATAGAGAAAACTCGGGCCTATATTGCCATCAATGTGGCACAATCCGGTACTCCAATTCACTCAATAACACTTTGCCTTTTTGTTCCCCCCCCCCCCCCCCCCGCTACTGGGTAGAGCGGAAGGGAGTGTCAGACTTCTACTGACTATTATAAAAACCAACCCATGTTCCTTCTTCGCCCTTGCCGAGGTCACGTCATCTCTTTCGATAATCCACAGACCCGACGGGTTAACACTTTGCCTTACCGGGAATCAAACCCTGGACCTCACGCTCAGCATTCACACTTGCCACTAGATGACTAGACCAACGGGGCAGTCTAATTAGTCTTAATTAAACAACTAATCACTCATTAAGACGGCTACAAAAACAAACTAGAAAGCTTGTCTTATTGACTATATGACACCACCCGACGTTGCTCGCAAATGAAATACCATTCAAATCTTGTTTTATTTCCATTATGTTTGTTTAAAACAAATTCCTTCACGCTTTCTGGGGATATGTAGGTGGTAGAGTTCGTGTGATAGGCAAATAGATTTGATTTCTATATCAATGTTTTTAGTGTAAGTACGGGAATTTGATTCGGTCGAAATTGATGCGAGCTTGTTAATTAGTAAAAACAACACGGGCTATGTTTTAGTTGGATTACATTGGTTTCATTGGAATTTATAAGAGACGTCTTTTAGGATGGTGCGTAATCATGTAGGAATGATGAAATAAATTTAATATGAGTAGAGTAGAATCCTAACAGGTAGGTACATATAATTGAAATTCATGCTTAATCGTTGGTCTAGCCTAATCTAAATCAGCCTAGGTATATTGTTCCCATTATTAGGGAACAAGCCTCTTCTGTATGCGAGGGAGACCTTTGCCTATAATCCACCACGCGTCTTCATTCACATTTTGACTTCAATCTTTTAGTTGTAGGGAATCCCGGTTTCTCCAAGATACCGCTTCGAATTTTGGTCATGACTCATGAAACAAGTGACACAAAGTAATGTGCCAGACTTTGAACCCACAACTTACTGCTTGTAAGTCGGGTCTGCCCCCACAGGGCCACCGCTGCTCTATCTCGACGTTCTAGATTAGCAACTTGTAATAACTTTTAAAGTAATTTTAGAGTTAAATGAAGTAAATAAGCAGTACCTTTGTGCTCTTCTATTTGTTATGTTTTTAAGCTATTGCATAGCTTCTATCGCGGGCCTTGAGCGTGGAGAGCGAATCCAGAAATTCCCTAACGAAAATATTCAAGATTTACTGAATCTTGAATATTTTCGTTAGGGAATTTTCATTCATTCAACCAGGTTGCTATGGTTACGGAAAATAACAAGGTTGTCAACTGAGGTTGTCAAATTAAATAATAATTAATTATTTGCTGTTGATACAGTGAGAGCAGTGGTGGCCCAGTGGTGGCGGCCCCGACTTACGAACAGTGAGTCGTGAGTTCGAACCCCGTCAGGCACATTACTTTGTGTAATTTATTTCATCACCACTGTTCTCAAAACGGTGAAGGAAAACATCGTGAGAAAACCGGCATGTCTTAGAACCAAAAAATTCGAAGATATGTGACATCTACCAATCCGCACTGGGCCCGCGTGGTGGATTATAGCCTATCCCTCTCCTAGAGAGGAGGCCTGAGTCCCTGCAGTGGGATCATTAAAGGCTGATGATGATGATGATGTTGATAAAAAATGCTATGCAATAGCTTTACCGCGGCAGTCTCCGAGTGCCACATTTAGTTTTTTTATACTTTTTTTGTATTTTGTGTGTGCATAAATAAATAAATTAATACCCCGAAGGGTAGAGGTGTACCTCATAGGTAGCATTATATTTCTCCACTTATATTTAAGTACCATCATGTGCAACGGTTACCTTAACGAACAAATAAAAACTCCGGGGTCACTGTGCTACTGTGAAATTCCTGGCAAAAATTAGGGTTCCACAAAAAAGTCAGACAATTAAAAATAATTAAAAAAATAAATTCTTCTCACTTGGCACGTGCAAACTATATGCTAGACACAGGCGCCAACAAAACGCCCAGAAATCGGAACTTCCGAATAAAAAAAAAACATTCACGGCAGTCCACAATAAATCATTAAGGGTCCCGTACGGGTATATTTTAGAGGTTTGGTCAGTGCCCTACCGAATGTCGAAAAAAAAACAAGAAAAAAGTTTTTTTTTGTTTTTTTTTTCTCTTCACCGGATATCATCGTCGCGACACTACGTTGGCGACAAAACCGTGGCGCCTTGTACTTTTTTTAAACCTTTTGTTGTTACGATTTTAGTTTTAACTTGAAGGGTTTAAAGTTCAGATTAGGCTTTCAAAAGAAGTGTTGTAGTAAAATAGTGTCGAATTACTGGTGATAATGGCATTAGTTTTTGACTATTGTATTTGTGTGGGTGTGTTTGAATTAGAACTGTATTGCTAATCAGATAAGGTTTGGAATTAGATCGCTTTAAAATACAGAAATCCCCAAGATCGACTGTAGGTACAGATTCTTTGTTATTTTATCTTTGTCTCAGAAAGGGTCAGTTTTGTTGATCATTTTACTAAGCTCCCAAATTTTGTTTTGCTAAATTTCTTCATGGGTACTTACATTTTTACTATTGAGCAAATAGTAAAACGTTTCAACTTGTGATTTTACAAAAATCCTGAAATAATTAACTACCGCAAAGATTGACAAAAAAAATCCTAAACAAGCCTTTTTTACGAAAACTAAAGTTTTTTTTCTGAAGTCGATTTAAAATAGCAAAACTTTCACTGCTTTAAATTAAGGTAATAATAATATAAAAAATGCAATGCGATACTATATTTACCTACTAGGAACTGTCAGTTTTACACAATCAAAATCATAACTTAATATATAAAAATTAAAAAAAAACTTTTATCACAAAAAAAAGAAAAAAAAACAATATCTTTCATAAGAACCAAAGCAGAAACATCTTAACACATACATCACGACGTTGCCAAAAGGCGCCAACAGTACCCGTTAGCAAAGATAACAGCAAATATTTTGCCGATACGTCATCGAAGCTAAAGGAATTTAGCAAAAAAAAATCATTGTCACCTTGCAAATACAAAAAAAAGGTGAACAAAAAAAAAAGTTTGACCAAGTGAGAGTTTGTGGGTTACAACTTTATTCCGCATAATCAAAGTTGTAAGTGAAATTAAAAGTAGGTTTGTTTTTCTTTCTTTTAATTACAATTTGTTCCTGTGATTTTTTGAGAGGAAGCAGGGTGTATGTGGTAGGTATTAGAAGAAACTATTGCTACGTTTTTAAACCGGCCACCGTAGAGTGCGAAAGGGACAGCTACAGAATAACTAACCGATTATATAACAAAAATGCCGAGTTCAACGTTTCGTATTTTCCTGTTTTGTTTTTGTAATTTTTGGAGGGTCTTACTTTCTAGACCTTTAATTGCAAAATAAAAGAAATGTCAGGGACATGTCTACAGTAGGTACCTATAAATCTTGATTTTGAGTGAAATGATTGCCACCACCGTGTTCTCTCGTAAGTCGTTTCAATATTCAAAAGCCATTTCGACACTAATCTTGTACAACTCTAGGACGAACAATAATTAACCCATAAAATGACACTTTCACAAAATGATACCAAATCTACTTAACTTTCTACATAAAGTAATCATTTCTGCAGTTAAAGAAAAATAATAACCTACCCACTTGCAAGGCATCCTTAAAACTGGTTTAATCAAGGCATAAAAGCATGTATAATACGTTTTGAAGTCATAAAATTAGCTACAAGCTCTAAAAGCAACGACTTTATCTAGACATAAACTGATCTAGACTGGTGTCATCAAGGAAAGCTGTTTTAGTCTATTTTGAAGAAATACAAGTTACTTGTTAGACCACACAGTGTGGTTCTGTTTATAATATAGGTACTGGTTAAGTATGTATTAAGGTTTTCTTAACTGAATAGTCATTTTGATTGTTTTCTTTTAAAGAAAACTAATTTTGTTGTAGGAATCAGGCTAGATTGAAAAATAGTTAAGTAAGTACTTATTTAATATTTGTGGAAATCCATGGATGTCCAATGTTTTGTAAAATTATAGTTTTCATTTTACAAACTATGGAATCAGGCTTTAACGCCGAACGCACTACAATAGAGTATTTTTTCGTTGAACAAAATATTTATGCATTACATTTTAGTAAATTAAATACATACTGAAATTATGATAATGAAAACGAAATATTTACAAAAAGGGAGTAATTTGTATAAAATAAACTATCTAATTAAAAAACAACAAGTCGTTTCTAAGGCATCTAAGTACCACATCATTTTGTCTACGTAAACGTGCCCAAAAGACTATCACATTTACATGTTTAAAAATAACAAACATAATTATAATATTTCCGATATTACAGGATCGCCAATTTCCAAAAACTACGACATTAATCAAAATTAACGAATTCAAAGTGACGTCTTATTAAACGTACAAAAAAACTGTACCTTCATAATTATACGGAACCTAAACCAAAAAAAAAAGGCGGCAACACAGTTGTCAACTTAATATGACAGCTGTCAAACGGGCGGTGTGTTGTCAAATTGAGATTGACATAGAGATTAGTTTTCGAAAATATTTTGAAATTTTGCAGTGGTTTTGGTGTATTTTTGTTGATCATTGTATACCTGAGTAGGGTGTTTATGGCAAACGTATAATTTGTGGTTTTACTAGGTTGAGTTGTATGATCTTCGTTTTCTTAATAATGATAGAATGTCAAAAAATTAAAATCAAAAGTCATTTCTTTAAACTAGGCTGATAATCAGCACTTTTCGAACGTCAAATTACTAGAGACAGTCCTAGTCCTCCAAAACGTCCACCCTTCGACACTTCCTAGTAATTTAGCTGGAAAGAAAACGTGGCGGAACAAACTCCCCAGCAACACATGAGCACATCTGTCTGTTAGGTTACGAGTATAAGAACCAGATTCAATACAATAGTGAAGTGTAAGTAAATGTTACGATTTACTACAGACCACAAATCAATAAAAAATATACCCCAACATAGTTGTTAAAAGGCTAGGTAGGACTCAGGTTGTCAAGACAAGAGCCTTAAGACTAGTTGTCAGACTTTCAGGATTTTAATAATAAATAATAATATTTATTTATTTTCAGGCTACTTTGGCCCATAGATAAATACCTTACAGACTAACATACATATACGATATAATTATACAGCTTGTTAGTAAATAAAACCTTAAAAATATATTAGTATCACTACACTTGCACTACGTCACTGTGCGATCATGTGGCACTTTGACTACCCGCAACCACTGTCCAGATCTACCAATGACAAACAGGACCTAGGGCCCTACTCATCATCTGCCTAGCCTTTTTCCAACTAAATTGGGGTCGGCTTCCAGTCTAACCGGATGCAGCTGAATACCAGTATTTTACATGGAGCGACTGCCTATCTGACCTCCACAACCCAGTTAATACTAGGTAATACGATACCCTTTGGTAAGACTGGATGTCAGAATTTAAGGTCATTGACTACCTGGGGCCCTACTATGACGTCTTAAAACAGTCCTAACTTATTCTTAATCCAGTGTGGAAAAGAGATGGTGCTAGACACCCTGTATAGTTCTGTCACGTTTCCACACTGGAATAATATTAATTTAGGACTGTTTTAAGACGTCTAATAGGGCACCAGCTTCACAAGCATTCCGCACGGAGAGTTCGGTATACGAAATAAATGACCCATCCACATGTGGACCCTGATATAAGCGTTGCTTAACCTTGATCGATGAAATCATGTGGTTATTATGTAACTACGAGCTCTATAATTGTTATCAATGTTCAGTAATTATTAAAAGTAAGTTAGTTAAAATATTATTTGAAATATATTGTTAAAATTTCCTTATTTATTTCCCTGTGCCCGCCGTTTCAGTGTGGCCATGACGTTTGGGTTTTTACACCACCTAATTAAAGTTCCAATAAACAATATTTATCATAGTCGGGTCATATCAATGTACGACTACATTAATAGGATAAAAATATTTAAATAATTTTGTAACAAGAAATAACTACGATACCTCTTCAAAATTGTTAATTCAAAGTTTTTGAACGCTACTCTTAAAAGTTTGCATTTTGAGAGATAGCAACTTTGCAAATATTCCTTTAATTCCATTTGATTATAAATTATTCTATATTAGTTAATAAAATTATCTTTTTATTTAACGTTGTACCACACTATAAATTTGGCCTGTGTCGTGGGTACGTTTTGACTTACTTGACTTAATGTCCTATGTCCCCTAGATGGGGCAGAGGGCGTCGATAGTTGTCCTCCATCGCGATCGGTCTTGAGCTTCACGTCTCACTCACAAACAGCTAGACCCGGAACAACTATCTGTCTGTATAGGTCACAAAAATATTTGTTCCGTGCAGGGATCGAACCTGTGACACGCAACGCAGCTGTAAATCGCCACTAGGTACTCCAACAAAATAATCTTATTAATCCGACGCCAAAAACTTGAAGGAAACACGACATAAAATCATTCTAAACCCCCTCTACATCAAATTCATAAGTTATTAAAAGAAACAGTTGTTCCAAAAATCTGTTTTTTGTTGCATTTTCGCCTCGTTTCACTCACTAAAGTAATATTAATTCATCACCATCATTATCATTACCCAATTTACCAGAAGAAAGTCTGCGCAACATGTCTTCTTCCTTTATTAGTCGATATCTCGTGTCTTTTGACATTTTGTTTTCCGCTACTCATATCATATAGCGACGACTTTCCTTACGCCCTTATTTTTAATAAGGTAATTAAAACAGCAAAATAATTTGACAGTAATTATTTGCGGTGTTGTCAACTTTCACAACCATTAAATTATGAAGCAGCGGCATTACAAAGTCCTTGGCAATACATTTCCATATATGTTTAGTGCAAAGTTTTAAATTTAAAACTTAAAAATCCTTCTTCATTTACCTCAACTGAACACGAAGTACCTAAATACCTATTACCGTAGGGTCTGACCACACATTCCGAGGTCCATGTATCCCTCCCGAGGTCCCCCGTCTTATCTCCTGCGTAAATTCTGTCAATTACGAAAGGAGGTCTTTGGAAAAAAAGTCCAAATTTCTTGCCACCGGCGCCAGCCTTAGATAACGCCGTTCGGAATAAAAATAAAACCTTTTTTTTGTTCTTCGTTTTTTTTTTAACAGAGTTACTTTTATGGGGACACTTGGATAAGACCCGTCGCCTTTTTGAATCGTATCGCATCGGTTTGGTTCGCTGTAATTATTTTCTTACGAAGGGTTAAGTTTGAGGTTACTTATTATTTTTGTAGGTTGATGAGGAACTGGTTCTGAGGCAGTTGTGTGTAGTGAGGATTAAAATGGGATTTGATGTGAGGGAGAAGGAAGATTATTATGGTTAAAAGAACAGTAACAGAACGATTACTAAACGACAAGGAGAGTGTTGTACTCAAGAAAATGATACTGTGGGCCTAATCAGAGTTAGTATGAAAAAATAATCTATTGTTCCGGAATACTTTAGCGGCTAAAAAGTAGAATTTTACGCGATCAAAATGTAGGAAATCATTGATCGCTTAGCGTAACAATCTGTTTCCTCACAAGATAATTTATAGAAGAAAAACACTGTATAGCCACATGGATAATACGTGTGTACGGGCTTTTTAACCAAACCTACAGTTTCTGAAAATTAGTATAAATTCAGACTTTTATCATTTCTGAAGTATTGACCCATTCAGCACAAGAGGATCTACACAAACGCCACATTAAGCAGCGATACTGATATAAGAAATGCCAAAAATATATCGAATCTACTTGTTAACTTGCTTGGACGTTAAGCTGTTGGTCGCCTCTATCATTTGGAGATCTTCGACAGTCCTTGCAGGTAGTCAATAGCCCTAAAGCCTGACAACCAGTCTTACCAAGGGATATCGTATTAACCAGTACTAACTGGGGTGTGAACGTCTGATAGGCAGTCACTCTATGTAAAATATTGGTATTCTCCTGCATCCGGTTAGACTGGAAGCCGTTTCACAATGTTGGGTAAAGGCTAGACAGATAATGCTTTTTTTTTAATCATCAAATGATCCGCCTCCCGCTCGGGGCAAAGCGGTATGGACTGTCAGACTTCAACGGACTAAAAACTACCCATGTTCCTTCGTAGAATCGTAGCCCTTTGTGTCGAGGCCGCAGTATCTCTTTCGAACAACCCTTACTTCCGAAAAACTTATAATAGAGTCCCTACAGAGATACTAAATGATTTATTTTTCGTAAACGATACAGGACATATACGTGAGCCTACATAAAACTAATATTTAGAATCTTTTATATCTACAAATCTATAAGACATACATTTATTGAAACCGGATCCAATCTCATGTAACTTCAATAGAAGCACAAGCAATCAATTCCCAAACACCATTCACAAAATTTGCTTAAGACTTAAAACCGACTCCGAAAGTACGAGGCTAGTGACTAGCCCAACACTTGAACTCTCTCGATAAGATCGTGTGACATCAAAGGCGCCGCTCGCTTGCCGCGCTCGCTCAATGACTAGCCGATAGTTCCCGCGGTATGTATGATGCTGACACTTATCAGATCAACTGTGTGACTTCCGAAATTCTAAAGTTCATGGAGTGCCTCTTCAGTTGTTGGTTTTTTGTGGTTGGTGAATTCTTTTTTGTGTGTGTCTTTTAATGACAGTTTTGCAAGTTCATCATCCTTCTACTTTTCATTACTGTGCCGTGTACGACCTTTTCTTGCATACACCTTTATCAGCTGTTATAAATCTGTGTTATTTTTTTTCATTTTAGTTTATTCATTAAAACTTTATGCACGAGTAAAAATTCTATTGGCGGACCTAATGCGTAGGGCATTTTCTAATATAGAGTATTAGTAGTCAATATACCTACAAACTTTTGGTAAATATGCATCCAAATAACCGATCTCTAGTTGTGATGGTGAATTATGGTGATGAAAATTAACACTGAAAAAACTAATAGTTGAATTTCTGAATGTTGATTCCTTAACAGTTGAGTCAACAATAAATTACGTTGTGACAACCGTAGTACTACATTCAATGTAACAAATTTAAAAAAGTTAAAATCTAATTGTTGTTACAACCAAAAAAATGGGTTAAGCTAACATATTTTTTCATGTATAATCGCATAGCGGTCAATTTAACTAATAGTTCGGTAATGTCAACATAATGTTTAGTGGAATCAGCAAATGAACTTAGTCAAATTTACAAAATTGATTCAACTATTTGCAAATATTTTAAACAACAAAGCAAATTGGTTAAAATAACTATTCTTAATAGTTGTCAACACCTAACATTTCTTTACATAGTAGAATCAACAGATAAATTTAGTCAAAATAACAAAAATATTTAAGCTTTTGCCAGAAATTTAAAACAACTAATTAATAATGTTTAATTCAACCATATTGCTAAAGTTGTATAAACAAGCGAACGTAGCTAAATTTACAAAATTGATTCAACTATTTGCAAATATTTTAAACAACAAAGCAAATCGGTTAAAATAACTATTGTGAATAGTTGTCAACACCTAACATTTAATTACATAGTAGAATCAACAGATACATTTAGTCAAAATAACAAAAATATTTTAACCTTTTGCTAGAAATTTAAAACAACCAATAAATAATGTTTAATTCAACCATATTGCAAAAGTTGTATCAACAAGCGAACGTAGCTAAATTTACAAAATTGATTCAACTATTTGCAAATATTTTAAACAACAAAGCAAATCGGTTAAAATAACTATTGTGAATAGTTGTCAACACCTAACATTTAATTACATAGTAGAATCAACAGAGAAATTTACTCAAAATAACACAAATATTTTAACCTTTTGCTAGAAATTTAAAACAACCAATACATAATGTTTAATTCAACCATATTGCAAAAGTTGTATCAACAAGCGAACGTAGCTAAATTTACAAAATTGATTCAACTATTTGCAAATATTTTAAACAACAAAGCAAATTGGTTAAAATAACTATTGTGAATAGTTGTCGACATCTAACATTTAATTACATAGTAGAATCAACTGAGACATTTAGTCAAAATAACAAAAATATTTTAACCTTTTGCTAGAAATTTAAAACAACCAATAAATAATGTTTAATTCAACAATATTGCAAAAGTTGGATCAACAAGCGAACGTAGCTAAATTTACAAAATGGATTCAACTATTTGCAAATATTTTAAACAACAAAGCAAATTGGTTAAAATAACTATTGTGAATAGTTGTCAACACCTAACATTTTATTACATATTAGAGTCAACAGATACATTTAGTCAAAATAACAAAAATACTTTAACCTTTTGCTAGAAAATTAAAACAACCAATAAATAATGTTGTAATCAACAATATTGCAAAAGTTGAATTAACAAGCGAACGTAGCTAAATTTACAAAATTGATCCAACTATTTGCAAATATTTTAAACAACAAAGCAAATTGGTTAAAATAACTCTTGTGAATAGTTGTCAACACCTAACATTTCATTACATAGTAGAATCAACAGATAAATTTAGTCAAAATAACAAAAGTATTTAGGATTTTGCCAGAAATTTAAAACAAACAATAAATAATGTTTCAATCAACAATATTGCAAAAGTTGAATCAGCGAGCGAACGTAGC
This sequence comes from Diarsia mendica, assembly GCA_949316265.1. Taxonomy (NCBI): domain Eukaryota; kingdom Metazoa; phylum Arthropoda; class Insecta; order Lepidoptera; family Noctuidae; genus Diarsia; species Diarsia mendica. Next base: position 1,248,961 of record OX438910.1, read on the forward strand.
TAAATTAACAAAATTGATTCAACCATTTGCAAATATTTTAAACAACAAAGCAAATTGGTTGAAATAACTTTTGCGAATAGTTGTCAACCCCTTTTTTTTTTTTTTTTTTGGTGGGTGGAAAATCATCGAATGACCCCCCCCGCTCTTGGGCAGAGCGAAGGGGAGTGTCAGACTTCTACTGACTAAAAACCGAACCCATGTTCCTTCTTTGCCCTTGCGCCGAGGCCACGTAATCTAGTACTAAATACCGCGGCCCCGACGGGCGTCGGCCCTTGCGGGCCCCTCCTTGCTGACATCTCTTTGAGGCGCGCGTGGAACACGAACGCGCCGCCGACACGGTCTGTTGCCGTCATGACGACGGCCGGACGGCGAGCTAGCCCATTACTCACCGTCCACAGGCCCGCGTCTACGGTGGCCGGAAGCCATCACGTGGCCCCCGACGCCCGGAGCGCCTTCCGCGCCTTCCGCGGCGGCTGGGACGTTGAGAGGATCGCTCCCTCTCTCGTTCCGCCACCTCCTTCGCTAGCATCACTGCTTCGCAGAAGGAGGCGACGGCGTCCCATTCCTCCTCGCCCCGGACCATGGCTTGCACCAGGGCCGGACGCGAGAGGTCACCGCCGCCGATCGCCGCTACGAGAACACGGCGGGGCTCCGCCCAAGCAGGGCACACCTCCACAGTGTGCTCCACCGTGTCCTCCGGTCGATCCTCGCAGTGGAAGCATCCGGGCGTTTCCTCCCGTCTGATTCGGTGCAGGTACCTCCCGAAACACCCGTGTCCGGTGAGGACCTGCGTCAGACGGAAGGTGAGGGCGCCGTGGCTCCTCTCTAGCCACTCCTCAAAGAGGGGACTTACCGCCACTATAGTTGTCAACCCCTAACATTTAATTACATGGTAGAATCTACAGATAAATTAAGTAAAGATAACAGAAATATTTTAACATTTTGCCAGAAATTTAAAACAACTAATTAGTAATGTTTAATTCAACCATATTGCAGAAGTTGAATCAACAAGCGAACGTAGCTAAATTTACAAAATTGATTTGATTATTTATTTTTTTATTTATTTATTTGCCAACATGTACAATTAAATACTGGTTAGTAGGCATGCATTCAAATTTCATGGCACAGTATTAACATGCACCCTGTAAGGGCACTGCAAATTGTTGGATATAAAATTATTAATTTAGGTACCTACTTACATATAATATTGATTCTTATTATACCTATTACATTTCATATTCTTACGTTTTTACTCTAAACATAAGGAAAGAAGAATGAACATTGTGAAAAGTGATTGATGATTGGAAATTAAATTTAATGAGTTTATTACAATATTTCTTTGTCTATTATAGGTCATAAATTTAGTCATTTACTATTTAGTCAGCGCCCTGTAATAAGGGCACTGCAAATTGTTGGCGATAAAATTATTAAATTACATTATTACATATCAATTCTTATTAATTATTCAAATTTATAATGATACTCCACTAAACATTAATAAAGAAAGAAAGAAATGGAAAATGTGATATTTATTAATTTATTACAATTTTTTCAAATCAATTAGTAGATAAAATTAAAATTTGATGTCAAGTTCTGTAAGTATCTGTAGTCAATTAGTAGTTAAATTAAAATTGATGTCAAGTTAAGTATATAATACAGTGTCGATCGATTCACAATTTGTCAGCTTTAAATTCATCAACGGTATAGTAGCCTTTCTTTATCAACAGAGATTTCAACTGTTTCGCGAAAATTAAATCATTTGGTAGGGATTTTAGACTTTCCGGTAGCTTATTAAATATGTTAGTTAGTCTTGAATACGGACTTTTACCAATAATAATAATTTTAAGTTAGTGATGGGTAGTATCAGCCTATTCCTATTGCGTCGGTTATAGTTTTCATTGATTTAAATATTAGATTTGAAGAGGTGTCTATTTTTCCGAACGAATAAACAACTTTGCAGTATAATATATATTGCTGGTAGTGTGAGAATTTGTTGTTTGGTAAAGTGTGGCCTGCAACTCACTCGTTGTTCGATATTCATGAGAATTCTGATGCATTTCTTTTGCTGGATAAAGAGGTCCAAAATGTCAGTACTTTCTCCCCACAGAATGATGCCATAGTTTAACCAGGAGTAAGCGTAGGTACGCATAATAGGCAGAAAGGGCGGTGTTGTAGTCTGTGTTACGTTTCAATAAGCCGAGTGAGTAAATAAATTGGGACAGTTTTGCTCGTGTTTTTTCTGTTTCTTCCAATTTTAATTTGAGTATAACGTTAGGCCTAAAAGTGTAAATTTAGTTATTTCTTCTAATTAAATTTTTTGCGTTAGTATATCTAGAATTCTAGATTTAATGGAGTCCTTTGGTGAGTTCTGGCTTCAACTATGTACCTATTTACAAATATTTTAAACAACAAAGCAAATTGGTTAAAATAACTATTGTGAATAGTTGTCAACACCTAACACTTCATTACATAGTAAATTCAACAGATGCATTTAGTCAAAATAACAAAAATATTTTAACCTTTTGCTAGAAATTTAAAACAACTAATAAATAATGTTGGAATCAACGATATTGCAAAAGTTGAATTAGCAAGGGGACTTAGTCAAATATACTAAATTTATTCACCTTTTTTAAAATATTCTAAAGAACTAAACTTATTAGTTAAAATAATTAGTGTAAATGGTTGTCGGCACGGTACCCTACATTTATTAACATACAATCAACATCTGTCGATAAAATTACGTATCTATACTCTTGTCACTATAAAAAAATATTTTTTGTAAACAACGCGTTGCTAGGCAACCATCTGATAACACGAGTGAAAATCATTTTTTTATCAATGTTCATTTTTTTGTAATGCTACCTACTTACATGTGATTTGAAATGTTTCTTGATCGCTTTTTTTTTTAATTGGATCATGCATGTTATTTATTTTTACAAGAAGTCAAATATTAATGATGTCTCATTATAATCCATGTAACTGCTTTTTTGGGACAAATAAATATTTTTCATTTTTTTTTAATTTTCATTTTTCATTAATTTGTTAAAAACCCATCGTAAGGTATTGTGTTGTGACGTCACATAAAAAAACATGTAGAAAGTCTAAATCATGTAAAGTTTTCATTAAACTTTGCTGAATACCGATACCTATAAACTAAGTGGGTATCAATAGCTATATTTGTGTGATTAGAATATCCTTTGTTATGTTATTATGAATTGACTTCTAGGAAGTGGGTATACAATAAAAATGTTAACCGTTCACGGTTCTTTTATATAAGTAGGAATGTGATGTTACAATTCTCATTAAAACAAATATTAACAAATATTTGACTTTTTTGTGTCTTCTTTAGGTGTTACGTAGATGTGGCCACCGTTTTAATGTGTTAAATTATAAACGGCAGTATTACTAATTGTTAATGCCTTAATTAACGCGTAGTTGGCCATTGCCATTAACGTTAACGTTAACCCAGATGTGGCAGTAGGATTACAAAAATTAACATTGATAAAAAAATGATTTACACCCGTGCTATCAGATGGTTGCCTAGCAACGCTTTGTTTACAAAAAATATTTCTTTAAAGTGACTAGAGTATAGATAGATACGTAATTTAATCTACAGATGTTGATTCTACTATGTTATTAAATGTGGGGTACCGTGCTGACAACCATTAACACTAGTTATTTTAACTAATAAGTTTAATTCTTTAGAATATTTCAAAAAAGTTGAATAAATTTAGTATATTTGACTAAGTCCCCTTGCTAATTCAACTTTTGCAATATCGTTGATTCCAACATTATTTATTAGGTGTTTTAAATTTCTAGCAAAAGGTTAAAATATTTTTGTTATTTTGACTAAATGCATCTGTTGAATCTACTATGTAATGAAGTGTTAGGTGTTGACAACTATTTACAATAGTTATTTTAACCAATTTGCTTTGTTGTTTAAAATATTTGCAAATAGTTGAATCAATTTTGTAAATTTTGCTACGTTCGCTTGTTGATTCAACTTTTGCAATATGGTTGATAAAACATTACTAATTAGTTGCTTTAAATTTCTGAAAAAATGTTAAAATATTTGTGACCTTACCTAATTTTATTTTTGTTTTCATTTAATAAAGATAACTACTTATTAATATTAATTTTAAGTTAGAGTCTGTCAAGCGAGTCTAGTCCCATGAAAAAGGCGGCAAATTCAAAAATCTTTCATTTGTCAACACTGATATAGCACGCTGAAACTTATTGATACTTGAATTTTAAAGTAAAAGGGTTGTGGACTCGACTCGCTTGACAGACTTCTATCAATAAGTTTTCAGCGTGCTATATCAGTGTTGACACCTGAAAGATTTTTGAATTTGCCGCCTTTTTCATGGGACTAGACTCGCTTGACAGACTCTAACGCAACTCCGGCCCCCAAGATACAGGCGCAGCCTAGTTTGGGGACCTCTGTTTTGTAACAATGGTAAAATTTAACTTGTTACGTTTATTATTAGTGCTAGTTATATTAAGAAACTAATTACTTATCTTTACTTAATTTATCTATTGTTTTTTGCAGGCTAGTGCTAGTTTGCATGTTGATTAGAATGTTAATTGCGGTTGTAAAACGTATGTAGTTATTGATGATTTTGATGAATAAAATTCTGTAACTACATACGTCTTACAACCGCAATTAACATTCTAATCAACATACAAACTGGCACTAGCCTGCAAATTGCAAAAAACGAAAGAAAATTTGAATTTCGCGGGCTGGTTGGAGCTTTCATATTTTATTGTAAACAGATTATTATTACGAACATCCAAATTGAACGGACCTAAAACTGGCGCGTCTAAAAAGTATTACGTAATCGGGAGCGAACGGAACGTATGCATTTGATTCCACCAATCGCCGCACGCGCGGATGACGCTACCTCAACCCCGCGCCCCGCGCCCCGCGCCCCGCGCCCCGCGCCCCGCGCCCCGCGCCACCGGACTCTTGCCAGGCAGGCAAGTACTCTTTCTTTGCGCCGCGCCGTGTCGGGGACTATACGTACTCGACGATAAACTGGTTGAAAAATTAAAAGTGGTCTAATGTAATTGAACCAGCAAAGTAAAAGGTGAGTTTAGTGATAGGTACCGTTGATTCAGTGATAAGTAAATATGGATGATTTTGAGAAATCATTGGTGCCAGTTTATCTCCGAGAGTGGGGTTTAACTGAAGAAACAATTAAAAAATTTTGTGGTAAGTACCTATCTTTTATAGAATGTATGAAACGCTACAGTCTGATCATAATGAAATTACTAATTATTGTAGCTAAATTAGTAATTTATCTACAAGTAGGTACCTACAGTGCAATCAAATTAACTTGGCAGTTTCGAACTTCGTGCAGGTTATTTTGTTACAAATAATGTCTAAAAGTGTTTTAATATTTATTTTATTTGTATTTCTCTCTGTATTTAATAGATATTTTCTGATCGTATAGATATTGGTTTATCTGGCAATAACAGTTTTCTTCACAAGTTTAGCGTAAAAGTTCGCAGAGCATAGGTTCAGACCTGCCAAGATAATTTGATCGTAAGTAACTTATCATAGATTTTATTTATCTCAGTTTATGTACTCAGTACATACAACAGCACTGAGTAGGTAGATACCTAATACGAACAAGAGGTAATATGTTAAATTTACCTACATTATAGGTAGGTATATTGCACCTAGAGTAAGTGGTAGAAGCAACGTAGGTAGGTATACTTACACAATAATGCCAGTAGTTATGATACGTATTCAGCTTTTTCAGACTTGATGGCGTCTCAACCGTCTTGCACATATCCATACTTTTTAATCCATAATTTTTTTCAACAAACTTAAAATTAAGTACATAATTATATACATAGATAGACCGAGATCGCATATGTACCGAAGCTACGATAGGTGGTAATAGGTAGGTACACACGGCTACACATCAAGCTATACAAAACCAGTTAATCTTGGCCTCACTTTATTAAATCTTTTCACGCAATGAACGATCAGATTATACTGGTTTTGTATAGCTTGATGTGTAGCCGTGTGTACCTATGGAACTTACGTAACTAAGTACCTAGGTACCTAATATTATTTGTTTTGTTTTTCAGATAATGAAATCACTATAGATTTACTCACAGAAATACAGGATAACGATCTAAAAGAATTAGTGCCGCTCGTAAAAGAAAGAATATTATTCAGAGTTGGTGTGAGGAAGCTGGAAAAAATAACCCATGTAAGTAAACCTATGATCTCTATTATTTTTAATAGGTATTTTAATCTCACTTGTTGGTGAGATTAAATTACCTATTAATTAATTATAGGTAATTCAATCTCTAATTATAAGATAATTACTATTATTAATTATCTAATCACCTGTTTATTTAGTTAGGTACTTACCATAAGTTATGGAAGCACTAACAAAATGTAGTAGGTACCTATATCAAACACGTCACAAATAGTAGATTTTACTACAAGTGCACAAAACGAACCATTTTTCTTAACGTGCTTTCCGAGGCACGGGGGTATTATACCGCCAACTTCTAAACTCCGGACTACTACTGGGAAATTTCTAATGAAAAACCCAATAGCACTTTTGGCCGACCCGGGAATCGAACCCAGGACCTCACGCTCAGCAGTCGCGCTTGCGACCACTAGACCAACGAGGCAGTTACTTGAGTACCTAACTTGTATCTACCTAAGTTGATTGGTTGTGATTGTGATCACAATGGCCATTCGTTCGTCAGTACTAGAAAATCTAAAGCAAACTAGAAAATCTAAAGTTTTAACTTGGTTTATTATTTTACAGGAAACTGCATCGGAAGACACAATTTCTGCTCCTGCAAGCCCTACAACGTGCTCTAGTCGTAGTAGCTTAAGCTGTAGCGTAATATCGAATGCTGACCCAAAACAAATACTTAATGTAAGTTTGGATTCTTCATAATTTTATTAAGACACACACGTTTTCCCTATGTTCCTTTCTTTTTTTTGTTCACTTGTTCCTTACTTTTTTTTGTACTGTTCTATTTTAGAGTATAGATATACCCACCATTCTTAATGAGAACAGTTATGGAAAACTGGTTCTGGCCCGTCTGAAATCAAGCGATAAGCTTGATGCGACTAGCAGGTCATTTCTAACAAAAAGCATTGTGGAGTGGTATATTAACAAATATCAGAGCATGAAAAAAGAAGACTTCATTGTGTTATCAGAGGCTATCACTCGCTTTGTTCCAACAGAACATAAGGTTTATATACCTACCAGCCTATTTAAGATACCTATAAGTAGTACATTCTTTACCAAGTACCTACCTACCTAGTATAAATAAATAATAGTAGTGCGACGTACCTAGTAGTGAGCGTTATGTAGGTATCTATGGTGTGTATCTTCGTTAAATTACTATAATTATGTACCTACCTATTATATATTTTTCATCTTTAGTCATACAGTAGTCGTAGAAAGTAATTATCGTAGTGCGATGTAGTTAGTGACAATAGTGAGCGTTATGTACCTATCTATGTATATGTAATATCTGTATCTCCGTTATATTATATATGTAGGGTCGTTGTGGGAACAGTAAATCAAGTTGTACACAGTGATGGATGCATCGCCGTATTTGACAGAACGAGTGGCGTGACACAGGCTATCTCTTTCTCTCGCCTCCCGTTAAATCGAACGACACCTGGTGTCGTATACTCGTTCTGTCCAATACGGCGATGCTTCACTGTGTACACTTGATTCACTGTTCCCACAACTACCCTACCTACCTATATAGATACCTATATCTTTCATCTTTAAAGTCATACAGTAGTCGTAGAAGCATAGTTATGATTCCTTTAAAAAAATGGTCATAATTTGACACATAGGTACTAGTGTGTGTAGTAAATTTACAAAGTTCATACCATTAGTCATGGTCACTATCCTTGCATAAATTACTTTTTTTCTAGGAAACCTACTACATCCCGGCCATAGTTACAAACAAAAAAACTATTCCCGCCAGAGGAAAACTAGTGGACAGGTATAATAATCAAAGACGCGTCCTCAAAAAAGAGGGGGTCATATCAAGGAAACGCAAAAATGATGATGAAAAACAAGATTCTGAGGTCGAAGAGAACATAATCATTGGTAATACTTTAGTATAATAGGTATTATGTTTGTCTAAAATGGCTTCGCCCGCGTGAAAATGAAGATTTTCCATACAAACTTTCAACCCCTATTTAAATCCCTTAGGGGTTGAATTTCAAAAAATCCTTCCTTATTCCTTGTCTACATCATAAAGGGAACCTATGTGCAAAATTTCAGCTTTCTAGGTCCAAGGGTTTGGGCTGGGCGTTGATGAGTCAGTCAGCCAGTCAGTCAGGACTTCTCTTTTTATTTAAAGATACCTCTGTTTTTTGGTTTCAGAAAATGAAGAGCTGGTCATCTGGCTAAAATACCATAAAGAACCGTTCCAAGAGGTGCGCGAAAACTGGCTGGCAACAAGAGCGTACCGGGTCGAGAAAGACTATAATGATAAAACGAAACAACTGCAAGAAATATTACAAAAATATCCTATTTTGAAACAAAACTTTGGATATAAACTGGTAAATTACATTCAGATCTATTACTAACAGACAAGACTTTTGCATTTATACATAATATATTGGGCCTATATTCTAATAAGTTCTTGTTCCTAAATCTAACATCATCTATGTTTTTATAATATTTTTAGATTGAAATTGACTTCGAATATCGGTATCCGGATAAAGAAGTCGTTCTGTTTGAAAAATTTGATAACTTCATGGAAAAAGCATACACAATTTTCAAAAATGACGTTAAGGCGTTCAAAGAGTACAATGTAGTTTTCGAGAAAAATCCAAATGAAGGTTAGTTTGTAAATGCACTAAGTAATTTTACTTTGGCATTGATTGTATGACAATTCAAACAACCATGGCTGACTAAAACACCCTAAAACTCATAACCCTCCTTTAGCTTTGCCGTAATCGGGTAATTAATGTATTATTTTATCTAAATTAATTTCATTTCAGATACCAAAGTATTCATAATACTGTCTCTACTGTGCGGCAAACTAGTTCCTTCAGTTGCACGAGGTCGTGCAGCCTCATCAAAGAAATTTACGAAACCATCTATCTTGGAAGCCCGGGACAATTTGGTCCTGCATGTTAAGGTAAAATGGAACAATAATAAAATAAATAATGCTGGACATATTTTTTCACCCAGCACTATCTTGCCCCAAAGTACGCAGAGCTTGTGTTATGTGAACCAGATGACTGATATACTATACATAGATACATTTTTTTTTGTAAATACATAGGTACTTAATAAACATAGAGAACAACTTAATATTAACTTCAATGAGAACACAAAATATTAAGGAGATACGGATACTTAAATAAAAAAAAATGTTCCTACCTAGTTTACAAAATTCATGTCTTTGTGTTTGATGTTTTTTTTTCTTTTCAGATCCAAACTGACATAACAAACGTCCTGGTCAAACGGCGACAAGTCCATCTCGAAAAAAAGTTGACCTGTCAACCCATTGTGGTTTGCGTCGGGCAGTCAGTAGAAGAATTGGAAGCATTTTACGTGAATTACGACGATGTGACCTACCACATGTCAACACTTCTACAGGCCGTGGATATATGTTTCAAGATCTTCCAGGTATTTGACGTCCAATACCCCTCCGAATGCCTACAGCAGTGGATGTTCATTCAACACTATTTCTACAAAATTGCAACGCCCCAAGACGTCAAATTTCCAAGCGTTTGCTCGTTGATCGCCGACCTAAAGTGATGTTGAGGTAATTAACGTGTTAATAATGGTATTGCATTATCGCTGTTATGTTTGTGCTAGTGACTTAGAGTCAATTAAAGGTTTGTTGTTTATGTTAAGTTTGTGAGTTTGTCAACTGTAATGGTTAGGTTTTTTCTGGTGTTAATGCAGGTTCATACTGATGGGTGGCCTTCTAGGCAATTTTTAACTATGTTATATATAGCAGAGTATGTCCTGTAGGTAACTACCCTTAAATTCTACTATTTATATAAAAGTGTCGCTACCAGTAGGTCTAGTCTGTCATACAAATGTAATTGCTGCCGTTTTTTGGATCGTAGCGATTCATCACAAAAAACGTAATGGCAAATGGCCATTACGCTACGATCCAAAAAACGGTAATTACATTTGCATGACAGACTAGACCTACAGGACGTTTAAAGTCGGGCTTTGCAACATAGGTTCCGCAGCTGGTTAGTTTTAGGCTACCGTTCATAATGAACAAGCTTTATGTTAAGTTTGTGAGTTTGTCAACTGTAATGGTTAGGTTTTTTTCTGGTGTTAATGCAGGTTCATACTGATGGGTGGCCTTCTAGGCAATTTTTAACTATGTTATATATAGCAGAGTATGTCCTGTAGGTAACTACCCTTAAATTCTACTATTTATATAAAAGTGTCGCTACCAGTAGGTCTAGTCTGTCATACAAATGTAATTGCTGCCGTTTTTTGGATCGTAGCGATTCATCACAAAAAACGTAATGGCAAATGGCCATTACGCTACGATCCAAAAAACGGTAATTACATTTGCATGACAGACTAGACCTACAGGACGTTTAAAGTCGGGCTTTGCAACATAGGTTCCGCAGCTGGTTAGTTTTAGGCTACCGTTCATAATGAACGAGCTTTAAGTTAAGTTTGTGAGTCTGTCAACTGTAATGGTTAGTTTTTTTCTGGTGTTATTGCAGGTTCATAGTGATGGGTGGCCTTCTAGGCAATTTTTTTAATATGTTATATATGGCAGAGTATGTTCTGTGGGTAACTACCCTTAAATTCTATTATTTATATAAAACAGTGTCGCTACCAATAGGTCTAGTTTGTCATGAAAATGTACAACCGCCCTTTTTTTGTATCGTAGCGATTACGATTACTGGTTGTTAGGCCTAACAAAGTGATATCACTTGATTTTAGGCCTAACAACTAATGGCAAATGGCCATTACGCTACGATCCAAAAAACGGTAATTACATTTGAAAATTTAAGTAGGTGCGTATTTGTTAAATCTACTAGTAATTGTTAGTTTGTTTGGCAAACTTTGACATTCTCTCGCTAAATGTCCATACTTATTGGACGATTTGCTAGTTACCTACTTAATTTGAATACCATAAAGTTTTAATATGATAATTATGGTTAAATAAATGTGCTTTGTTATGGTTAAATAAATGTGCTTTGTTATGGTTAAATAAATGTTTAATAATGATCTATATTGTTTTATTTTTTCTATAATTAGATGTCCTCTATAGGTAGGTAAGTATTTTGATGAAAGTGTATTGTAGAATAAGCCTGCATTGAGTTGTGTCAATATTATATTGGTATTTTGTAATTAGCTATTAAGTAATAAGTTAACCTGAAATGTAAAAATATTTGTTTGTACAGAATTTACTTTAATATGATGTTTGTAAAATCAGTCTGCATTTTCACGGAAGAAGTAGGTATAATGTTGAATTAGGCTTTGTCGCAAAGTATTTTCGATACCTAGAGGTGTATGTAATGTAGCAATAGGTTACATTACACCTTTGTCGAAAATACTTTATATTGTAGGTTGATATTACTAATAAATGCAGGTTGATTTTACCAAAAACAAGTAATTTTAACTAAATGTCACATGTCAATACTACATTTACAACAGTCAATAATACCAATATACACAGGTTAATTTTACCACTAAATTTAGGTTATTCTAACCTATTGTTACATGTCGATTCTACATTACACTTTTGTTAAAAATACTATTATGATCTAGGTAGATTTTACCACAAAGCAGAGGTTCATTTAACAAAACACCACAAGTTGTTTCAACTTAAAATACAGGTTAAGTTTATCATAAAAATTAGGTTGTTACAACTTAATTTCACATGTCAATACTACATTTACAACAGTCAAGAATACCAATATACACAGGTTAATTTTACCACCAAATTTAGGTTATTCTAACCTATTGTTACATGTCGATTCTACATTACACTTTTGTTAAAAATACTATTATGATCTAGGTAGATTTTACCACAAAGCAGAGGTTCATTTAACAAAACACCACAAGTTGTTTCAACTTAAAATACAGGTTAAGTTTATCATAAAAATTAGGTTGTTACAACTTAATTTCACATGTCAATACTACATTAACAACAGTCAAGAATACCAATATACACAGGTTAATTTTACCACCAAATTTAGGTTATTCTAACCTATTGTTACATGTCGATTCTACATTACACTTTTGTTAAAAATACTATTATGATCTAGGTAGATTTTACCACAAAGCAAGGTTCATTTAACAAAACACCACAAGTTGTTTCAACTTAAAATACAGGTTAAGTTTATCATAAAAATTAGGTTGTTACAACTTAATTTCACATGTCAATACTACATTTACAACAGTCAAGAATACCAATATACACAGGTTAATTTTACCACCAAATTTAGGTTATTCTAACCTATTGCTACGTGTGTTTTAACTTAAAATACAGGTTAAGTTTATCATAAAAATTTGGTTGTTACAACTTAATTTCACATGTCAATTCTACATTTACAACAGTCAAGAATACCAATATACACAGGTTAATTTTACCACCAAATTTAGGTTATTCTAACCTATTGCTACGTGTCGAATCTACATTACATCTTTGTCAAAAATACTATTATGATCTAGGTAGATTTTACCACAAAGCAGAGGTCCATTTAACAAAACACCACAAGTTGTTTTAACTTAAAAATACAGGTTAAGTTTATCATAAAAATTTGGTTGTTACAACTTAATTTCACATGTCAATTCTACATTTACAACAGTCAAGAATACCAATATACGCAGGTTAATTTTACTACCAAATTAAGGTTATTCTAACCTATTGCTACGTGTCGATTCTACATTGCACCTTTGTCAAAAATACGAATATGATCTAGGTAGATTATACCACTAAGCTTAGGTTCATTAAACTAAATACCACAAGTTGTTTCAACTTAAAAATACAGGTTATCTTTACCACGAAAATCAGGTAGTTACAACTTAGCACCATATACTTAAAAATACAGGTTTAATATTATAGTTAAAACAACTATTTCAAAATAGTGTTAAAACAACCTAACTGGTGGTTTGGTTAAATTTACCTGTTTTAAGTATGTGTTAAACTAACTTAGCTGATGGTTTGGTTAAATTTACCTTACAAGCAACACATTTCAGATTAATTGATTCAACTATTATTAAAGGTAGGTTCTATATCAACAAAATAAAATAGTTGAAAAGTTGAATGTTCTGTTAACCTATAATAAACTAGTTTAATATTACCATTTCAAAACAGTGTTGAAACAACCTCACTGGGTTTGGTTAAATTTACCTTTTAAAAGTAACAATTTCAGTTTGTTTGATTCAACAAATCTTCTATGTAGGTTCTATATTAACACAAAAAATAGGTTGAATAAATGTTGATTCAACTAATTATTTTTTTCAGTGAATATTTCACACATGCATAGGTCATCTTTTGGTCTGTATCTTTTTATTAAGTTTTTTAAAGTCTTAACTGAAGTGTTTTTAGTATAACACGGCTTTTACTTTTAGCTCTACCAGAATAAAATCAGACTCTTAAAATCCATATTATGTCAGTAGAATATAGAAATATAGAATGGCATTTTGTACAAAGATTGATTGTAGCGAACATTTGTGAGGAAACCTGTTCGCTTTACCTTTACATTTAATAAAGGTCACAAGATATTCGAATAGCATTACCTACGTTAAAGCATTACGCAAGCACGACTGCAGCAGTGTAGGTATGTGGTCTTGAGTATTGGGTTCGGTTCCCTGGTCGGGCAAAGTGCTATTGAGTTTTTCTATCAGGAATTTTTCAGTAGCAGCCACGTAGTCATGATTTGTGCCCGGTTGACGGCAATAGGCTCGCCTCCTATTAGATGGAACTCAAACATAACCGGCAAAATGTGTGTGAACAAAAGATTACAGGCGTGTGATTACGTTTCAATTTTAGAAGTCATTTAGGTATCATTACGAATAGCCAAGAAGTCATTAAATAATTATCTACCCAAATGGATGCCTTTTTAATTGAAATCGTAAAACAGCTTCTTTCCAAGAAACAATACACAGACATTGTAGATAACATTGAAGACAAAGGACTTTTCATGAGCACTAATCACGATCCTTTGATAGACCAGTAAGTTGAAGTTCATGGGAAAGAATCTCATTACAATGTAGGTAACTCAAGTAAACAATGAACTCACTGAAGGAAATACAATAAATTATCTACCACGTTTTTATAAAGATGAAGAATGTAATGTCGAGGAAGAATAGACAGATATATTTTCTGCAGTAATTATGACCTTGTTTCTCGTTAAAACATGATTTGTGATTGAAATTAAATTAATGGGATAGGTTAGAAATTACGTTCATAAAATCTCAAAGACGATTGAGTAAGACAATAATGAAAACTTCTAACAGCGTAACAACGTCTAAAGAAAAAGGTTTTAGGTTATATATTATTAACTTAAAAATCACTTTTGTGGTATTAGAGACGTATTACCCCGACAAAAGATTACTCGAACAAAAAAAACACACATACATAAAAAAATTTACTCGAAAAAAATATTAATATATTTTTTATGAAGCCGATGTGCTTTGATGAGAACATAAGATGACTTATGTTCTCATAAGTTCTACCACAACTAAAGTATGTACAGGAGATAGGTGATAGTTAGAAGCACACCCGTTCCTATTAAAACTGAAGTTAGGGATAACGAGTTTATTCACAACCAAGTCAAAGTCATCGAAGATCGGACATGTCAACTGAATAAACAAGTTTCTAAACCCAAGCGACTCTCCGCCAGACTTACAGAACACACCAAAATTCAAATCAGAGCAACCAAAAAAAACAAAGTTAATTTAAGACCACTTGAAGCTAATACATTAACCGTACGGCGTCGATTGGGTACTTTTGATCATTATCTCAACATTTTTGGACTTCCGAAATGTGGTTATTTGAATGTGGTCATTTAGGAGGCGCTAAGCGGTATCTTTTGATCAGAATCACCGGAAACGGTACGGTGATTAAAATTGTTAAACGCCGGTGTTACAGGGTTGAATTAAAGACAGTTTTTAATGAAATTAAAATTGTTGATGATGGTAATGAGGTTCTATCACCTGTTAGATCTATAAATCAGATGGTAATCAAAGATAAAAAATATTTTTAAATCATGAATGAAGTCACCGCACTGAAAAAAGTATTTTACAGAACTAGTTGAGTTAACTGACAAATAGCAAAACCTTGATAACTAACAAACGAATTTTATTTACGTATTGATCAACTGCTTTTGTTGCATTTTACAAAAATATTTTAGTTATTTGAGTTGGCTATAGGCTAATAAAGTTTATGTTATCTAATGCAAAATTCGGTTTCGGCACTTTACAACATATTATGTTTTGCTATAATCAAACACACTTGTGACTTACAGTAGACCCAACTAAAACTATTTTTTAATCGATTAAGTTGATAATTTTCAACTCTGCTATTATTTGTTTCCAGATAAAAAGTATTGTTGAGATTTGTGTTGTAGAGTTACTAGAAACAAACAAAAAATTTTACTGAGACTAACTAATATTGATTAGGTTGGTTTTAGAGTATTTTTAGTCATCTATCACACAGCAATTTAACAGGTGATGATTAAAGTTATGCTGCACATAACTAAACGTTTTGTTCCCGCTCGCTGACAGTTGTGTCAAATTCAAACGGAACCTGTAGAAACCTGTTCTTTTAGTGTTGCGACTTGCGAGGCGAGACAGCCGGCGCGGCGCGTGGGGTTTTGTAAGTTCTGGACTTCTGGTTGTTTTGTCAGTGAAAGCGGTATTCCGAAAAATCTATGCGCTAATGCGTCGTCTGCACACGGTCCCACTTTCAAATTCAAAAATGGAGCATCCGCCGGCAGACGGAGCGGCGGAGAAAACTATGTCAGACTATCTGCGGTCTTGGGGTTTAGAAACATACATTCCGAAATTTTTGGGTGAGTACTTTTAACTTCTATTCCTTACATAATTAGACAATAGTGTTTTATTCAATAGAATGAACCATACAGCCCTTTGTGCAAGTCTTTCTACCTACCTACCTACCGCATCCGCACCTACTTAACCTAGGGCCTGTCCTCACTCAACCAACTCTGTCTTTTTAGAAAAGTACCTTGGGACTAGTAAACAAGGAATAACCTACTTAGTGCCAAGATAAAAAGATTGTTTTTTTATCTTGGCACTAACTTAATAAACTTAATTATGTTCATTTAAGACTATCAACAATTTTGCCAATAATTTATGTATAATAAGTATAGACTGCTTTTGTACCTATGTACTAATTTTCATTAATATTTCAGACGAGTCTATTGATGTGGAGACCCTCCAAATGTTGTCAGAGGCTGACCTGAGAGATTTAGTACCAATTATTGGACACCGGGCTAAGCTGGCCACACAAATCAAACTTTTGACCAACATAATGTCAAATGCTTTTGAGAACACTGTAAGTAATAATACTTAAGAATATTTAATTTCATTATTGTCTCTTGGTCTAGTGGTTTGGAGCAGGGATGTTGCGGATGCCGATTTTTTGACATCCGCGGATGCGGATGCGGATGCGGAGTTTTGAAGGCTCACATCCGCGGATGCGGATGCGGATGCGAATGTTTACTTTAGATATTATATGTAGGTATATAATTATGAAGTAAAAAAAAAATAAAGCAAAAAAAAATAAGTAGGTATTATGAATGAAGAATTATTAAAACATTCCCTAGATGTACTTTGTGTCGACTGTGACATTGTTAATTAACTTTTTCTTTAAACCAGTTAGGTAATCTATCAATAACGGGAACCACGCTGAAAAATAAAGAATAAGAATTTTGTTCTAATAACATTGATATAATAAAACCCTAATAATAATAAACTATACCTACAATAAAACGTATTATCGGTGTAACATGATGGAATTGACCTGGCGATTGAAATAAGCTGAGCTTAGGACTAAAGTAGGTAGTCTTAGATTAGTGTAACTAATAAGTTTTCCCATAAACAATTATTTGATTACCACACACAATGATCACTGTATCACAACCACAACTCACGACAACACTCGAAATATCAATAAATACGCAAAACAAACACGTAATGATTTATGTACAAGAAACAAATGATGCACCACAACAAACGCGTCGGATCTTGTCATCAATTTCTTCGCTCCCATTGGTCATTGTCATTTGTCACATGCAAAACGGCACGCGCCATTCGCCGGCCGGCCACGCCCAGTTTCTTTCTCGCCGCAACTTGTATGACATTCGCATCCGCATGACCATCCGCATTGATTAATGCGGATGCGAATGCGGATGCGGATGTTCAAATCTATGCGGAAGCTCCGCATTTGCGGATGCGGATTCGAATATTCGCAACATCCCTGGTTTGGAGCTTTGGCCCCTGATCCAGAGGTTGTGGAAGCGAATCTCATGGAAAATACTTGAAAAGCGTCCATCAAAGTCACTTTGTGAAGTTGTTCACAGTTCGATTAGGATAATGCAGGCCGAACCACCTAATTAATTGTCTGTTAAGTAAGAAGATCCGGTGCTTTGGAGGGCCTGTTAAGCCATTAGTCCCTGTCACTGTCTCTGACAGTGGTCATTATACAAAACCATGTTAGAGTATGATCAGGTTATTATTTTATATTTCAGAGTCATACTACTCCGCCAGACTCAGACAACAAAATAATGCTGTATACAGTGATGGATGACTTGCCAGTCGTCACATACCCTGATGAGGACCCTCCTGAAACAAATATAGAAGAAGACAAGTCGGAATATGAATGCGTTAGTTATTTTGACATAAATTATTTTTAGGGTTTCGCTAAGATTTTTTAATTCTAACTGTGGAGAGGAAATGGGGATGGTTGACTATTTTAAGACTGTATTTTATTATTTTCAAATGTTTACGTTTTTATGATTTTTTTCATTCTATTATTAATTGTATAAAATATGCTTCTAGGAATTATATGGAATCCTAAGTTCATCTAATGAAGGCAAAGGTCTTTTGCTTCAATACCAAGAAAAAGGTCTCTTAAATAATGCAGCCAGGCGAAGACTTTGCAATCTAATAATTACACACGAGCTGAAAAACGATGCGGAGAAAAAAATTCCAAGCTCAAGATTTTATCAACTGGCATATGAAATAAGCAAAATCTTTAAACAGGAAAGTTCATCAGTATATTTTATACCATATGCAAGCTTCAGCCCGCTGCAAAAGACTTCAGCAAAAGGAAAATTACTTGACCAATACCGACAACGTCGCCGAGATTTTATCAAAACAGGAATCATTAAAAATTTTGAAAGACGTTGCTCCTCGAACAGTTCAAACTCAAATGAGCCAAATTCCCCCCGGCCCAGTACAAGTGCACAGGAAGCTATTAGTCACCTCGAAGGTAGCAAAAGTGTTGACATCTCGGAGAAGTTATTATGGCTTCAGAACAACTGTGATCCATGGCAAATGGTAGAATTATATTGGGAAGTAACTACCAAAGAAAGGTTGATAGATCTTGCTTCTAAAACTATGACGATTACAAATTATTTCACAAAATACAAGGCTGTCAATCTATCTGGCGGAATATATTTGGTAAGTCATAGCAGTTTGCCCTGGAGTTTATCCTATATTCCCAGTTGCTCCCGCTTTGTGGGTAATGATTCCTATTTGCCTCAGGTGGCGTTCGAAACAACAGCAACTGGTAATATAGGGTGACTAAAAATAAGTAACTTTCTATTTTTTTCTTTTTAGTTACTTTCTATAATCTAACATTTATTTTCAGTTAATAAAGGATTTTAAAACAATGTACCCAGACTCCGGAGACAAGTTTAATGAAAATTGGCTGTTAATAAAACCAAAACTTATCAGCGTTGCAAAAAAGAAAGGATTAATAAATGAGACGGACGGTAAGTGAATAAAGTTTTTTCGTTTTAATATTTGTTGTTCTTACGGGGCGCACACATCTGCTAAATAAACAACAGCAGCAATAGCTTCGCACATAATATGTTGTCCGTTTTTTTATGTAAAAATAACTACCTCCATGGTCTAGTCGTTCAGAGCCTTGACTCCTGATCCATAGGTCGTCGGTTCATATCTCAGCAAACAATAAACTGTGTGAAAGTCACTTTGTTAGGTTGTTTATTTATTTATTTAAACTTCATGTACAAGTGGTACATAGGCGGACTTAATGACAGGTTGTTCCTAGTTTTTTTTTTTTAATGTTATACACAAATCTAGATAAATAATATACTAAATTGAGTTGCAAGATTCCACCCGAACAAACATATTTACATACATATCTACATTACACACATACATTGCAAGTTAAATAAAATCTTGTAAAATAGTTGCATTAGTTCCATGATGGAAGTGTTCAACGGAATTAGTGGGAACGATCGGCAACCTGGGCTTGTCGGGTTGCTTATCGGCCTTTCAACTGACACGATGATGACGCTAAATTCTTTCTTTAATGGAGATACCTGAAGGCTTATTTTATTATCTGACTGCGCTAGAAAGAGGGTTATTTATTTTTTCTTATTAAATTTTACAGAGTCTAATGAAGAACAAATTGATTTAGCCGCTCTAACATCGCTACCTTTTTTGATGAGCACATCAAATGTTACGTCTACGAAGAAAGCAACTAAAAAGAAACAATGGAGACCATCAAAGCAAGAGGTATTGGAAGGCTTCATAACTCAAGTTGCAAGTCCAGCTGAGGTAGCAGCAGCGATAACAAGAAAAAGAGACAAGCTTATGGAAATGGACCTTCAAATGCAACCTTTTGTAATTGCGGTTGTGTCACCGAATAAATCAATTACAGCAAGGTACATAGTGATTAATAACATAACATATGAAATGCCAACTATTACGAAAGCTGTAGAAGCTTGTTTAAAGGCGATTTTTGTTTTGAATGCTGAATACCCTAAAGAGTCCCGTCATGTCTGGCAGTTTGTACAAACTGTACTTTTTGAATTAAAAACGAAATATGATAAAAGTTTTACTGCAGTAAATACACTTATAGCGGATCTCGGCATTAAAACATAAAGAACACAGCATTGATAAAATAAATCGCATTTAAGCATACAAGCTAAAATGCCCAAGTGTTTCCTATGTTTTAAAGACCTGACAAGTATACCGAACCTCATGACACATTTTTCTTTGAATCACGAAAGACAACATTTTAGCGTTTATCATTGCATTGAAGATGATTGTAATCGTTCTTTCCATTTAAGAAATACCTATCGAAAACATCTATACCATAGTCATGCTACTGCTAAGGGTAGGGTATTCGATTCCGATTCTGATAATACACATTCTGATAATACTAGTAATATATCGGTTCTTCAACCCTCATATTCACAACCTAATATCTCCTTGAATTCTGTTGAACCCCCATCAGAAACTAACAAATATACTTTAATTCATTTTATATCATCCCTGTATGCAAATCCTCTGCTTCCGAGAAATGCCATTCAAGATGTAGTGGATGGCATACAAAGGTATATGTGTAGTAGTTTAACATCAAACATAGAAAGTGTATTTTCAGAAATAGCAACAACTGCTGAACAAGGAAATGATATAAGACCCTTTAAAGAAAAGCTTTTGTCTGTTGTAAAAGATGAGTGTAAGGAATTCGACACTGAATTCAAAAGACTCGGGTTCTTGGAAAAGCAGGGGACTTACATACCACCAAAAAAAGTTGTAATAGGTAATAGAATGTGTAATATCAAAGAACGAGGGGTAGTCAAATATAAATCCGTAGAATGTACAGAGCAGCTAATACCTCTTCGATTCGTGTTGCAAACTTTTTTTTCACTCAAAGGTGTGATCAAAGAAACATTCGATTATGTTAACAGTTTGAATTCTAACTGTTTGCAAAACTTTGTACAAGGTAGCTATTGGAGAAATGTCGTTCGACAATATGATGGTAAATTGGTATTTCCTTTATTCGTGTATTTTGACGATTACGAGACTGGAAATGTACTTGGAACTCATTCTGGAATACATAAATTAGGAGCTGTGTATGTTTCAGTTGCTTGCATGCCTCCGGACCGAACATCTTCCCTAGATAACATATTTCTGGCTTTATTATTTCACTCCACAGACAGAATAGTTTTTGGGAACAATGTGATATTTGAACCTTTGATACAAGAATTAAATTTTTTATCAGAAACTGGTGTGAACATAGATGTGCCTGAATATAAAGGCAAATTGTATTTCAGATTAGGTCTTATCCTTGGAGACAACCTTGGGATACACTCAATTGCCGGATTTAATGAAACATTTTCATCAAACTTTCCATGCCGTATTTGCAATGTGTCTAAAGAAAACTTGAAAAATCAATTATTTGAAAACGTAAATTTGCTTCGTAATTCTGAAAATTACAACGCCCAATTACTACTTAACTCCTCATCTCACACTGGTATCAAAGAAAAATGTGTATGGCTCTCAGTTACTAACTTTAGTTTATTTGACCAACTAGGTGTAGACATAATGCACGATATATTAGAGGGCGTAGCCAAGTACATCATGACATTTATTATTGTTAAATATACTAGCGAATTAAAATATTTCACATACAAAACTTTGAATGACAGAATGGAACATTTTGACTTTGGTCCAGATAGCTCAAGTAGACCTTGTCAAATAATGACAAATAATGTTATTCGACTATCAGCTTCCGAAATGTTATCATTTGTGAGATACTTTAATTTGCTTGTGGGCGATTTTGTCCCAACTGATGACCCTTACTGGACCCTTTACCTTACTTTGCGAAACATAATTAACATATTAATGAGTACAACATTTACTAAAGAAAAATGTAATTTATTAAAATTTTTAATAGCTGAACTGAATGAGCTTTATATAAAATTAAGTAATGACACCCTCAAACCTAAATTTCACTTTCTAGTCCATTACCCTTCAATGATTTTAAAATTCGGTCCACTTGTTCACTTTTGGAGTATGCGATTCGAAGCCAAGCATCGCGTTTCAAAAATTTCTGCCCGAGCTAACTTTAATCGACGCAATATTACTCTTAGTTTAGCCACAAAACACCAGTTGCAGTTAAACGAAATATTTGTTAAAGGCTTACTGAAATCTCCTATTTCTTTTGGTGTTACGAAGAGAATCTCAAAACCTGACCTGAGTATTATTATATCTTATTTAAATTTAGACCCGAGTCTATCACTTGTATCTGTTACATGGGCAAAAATAAAGAGTATTCTTTATAAACCTGGGACCATTCTTCTTCATAATGTAACTGAGAATTATGATGATATCGGAAATGTTACTTTTATGAATGTCAATAATGTTTTTATATATAACGAAGACAAAATTATTTTTGAAACTACATTACTATTGACGATTGATTTTAATTTTCATTTAGATTGTTTTGAAGTCAAGCATTCTGATGTGAAGAAAAAGATATATATGTTTCATGATTCTTTATTGTCATATGTGCCTAATCATATCAATGTTACCCGTGATGGTAAATTGTACATTACACAGAGAGCCCAATCATAGCATCTTCAATTATGTTTGCCTACTAATTACTGGGACTACTTTTCAATCAATGTAAATCACATTGTGTGATCTTAAGGTGAATACTCCAACCAGCCCGCGAAATTAAAATTTTCTTACGTTTTTTTGCAATTTGCAGGCCAGTGATAGGTTGTATGTTGATGAACATTTGATTCGCGGCTGTAAGACGTATGTAGTACAGAATTATAATCATCAAAATCATTAATACAACCCTCCGAGCTCATAAAGGTGCAGGAATGACTTTGACCTTGTAACAGGTCATTTAAAAAAAAAAAGAATTTCGCGGGCTGGTTGGAGCATTCACCTTAAAAAAAAACAAAATTTTACCGATCATTCCCACTAGTTTCGTTGAACAGTTCCACCATAGAACTAGTGGGACTAAATAGTTGCACAAGTTCCGTGTAGCCCAATTGAACTAGTGGGAAATAATAGTTGCATTAGTTCCATGTTGGAACTGTTCAACGAAACTAGTGGGAATGATCGAATTTTTATATTATTTTAGTATGTCTAGCTAGGTTTGGCTAGTATAGTGTACTAGCTCATTGTCTAAATTTGTGTGTTAATTAATATATAAGTTCATACTAAAGTTATTGATTTAATACTTAATAAATACATTATTAACAAATAAAGTTTTCTTTCTTATTCTATGTAGGGATCTCGAGGGCGAGTTTGTAGCCGAAATTAGTACCTAAGTATATGAGGAGTTTTAGTAAGATTTGGGGAAGGATATATCTTGCTGAAACTTCTCATGCTTAGCTACGTATATTAGTTTCGGCTATAGACGAAAACCTACAAGCAAAGAAAACACTATTAGTAACTAAAAAGTTATGTTACTTTTAACCGGAAAGTTCAGTTACAGATAACAATTCTGTACTGTTGCAAGTACTATGAGGGGCAGCCATAAATTATTCAACAAGTTCATTTACAGATAACAAAGTAATTTGGTTACAATAATAGTATAGTGATGTAAGTAATAACTGAACAATACCAAACCCATGACCAAGTTTTAACCAAACGGTTTTGTACGCGCTAACAATAAAATTGGGCTATTTTTACAAAACACTTTTGTTCTTATTACACAAATAATAAGTTATTTACTCTATAACACTTTGGTACAACGTGAATTATAAATTTGTTAGGATGTTATCATTTTTGTCGAGCCACTAATAACAGAACTACTAATAACAAAACTGAATTTGTCTACTAGGAACTATAGTTATGTAGTCACTATTTTTGTGTAATAGGTTACTCAATTGTTTGTTATTTGTTACCCAAAACTTTTTTCAGTGCGGACAATATATTTTTAAATAAATTTTCTGAGAGGCTATTTGGGCTGGACTAAGAGAATACTAAAACTGAATTTGGTAATATTAAAGTTCTTCTCATTAAGACAACTAAACAGTCTTTGAAGCGGTAATTCTTAAACCACATCCTTCGCTACGATTTTAAATCAAAACTGCATCATAAGTTTGGGTAAGACGTATGCCCACCAGAAAAATGAAGGGGAAAGGGCCTTTCTTCTTATGAGGGAGTCGTTTGTGATACATTTCGCGGGGTATTCGTTACATCATGTCATGTTAAATTCTTCAAGTTATTTTTCTTCAGCGTTTCGAAAGCAGTGGTAATGAAACAAATATTATCACAACTTTAAACGCTTACCTGGGTAACCAATTGCAATTCCTTATCAATTAACCATTTCCTCTAACCAAGCATTTACCGTCTACAAATCCAACAGCAATACTATTAATTTCCACATTTAAAGGTCCTTTTCAGCAACCTCCGGATCTTAATCTATCAGATAGCGAACCGGTATCAAGAATTATTCTACCTCCATTACATAATGTAAACGTCAACAATTTACCTACCCCTAGATGGATAAGGCCGCTTATAAGCGAATAAGATAAGATATCTGTTAAGGTTCTAGCAGATATGTATGCGTTTAGTATTGAATTTACATTTTTACGCATCATAAATACTTATTTGTTTAACATCGAGAATTGCTAGACTGATTTGCATGTAGTCATTGGTATTGTAGACGACATGCCTTTGGGAGTTGTAAGCTTAACGAGAGGTCTCCTAGATAAAACAGAATATTTTAATGATAGGTATACACCTGCAATTTTCCAATGATGACGTCTGAGAAAAGAGTACTTCGAAAAGTAATTTACACAACATTATAATAATTTAATTCTCAAACTCTACATTTACAATATATCATAACGCCTGCAATCCCTGAAAGGTTAGGCAGAACTGTACCTAAAAGTGCACCTAATAGTGCAAGATAATACGATACCCCTTGGCAAGACTTGGTCAGAATTTCGAGCCACTTCCTACTTCTATGTCTCTCAATCGAATATCTACAAAGGACAGTCGGGACCAACGGCATAACGTGATTTCTAGCAAATGGATGCTCACCCATCCACAGATCGACCATGGCATGCGCGGCTTAACCTTGAAGCTTAACTGGCTATTATTATTGAACCACAAGCTCCTAAACTATCAGTGTGATAATATAATATTTAGGCATTCATTTGAATATTGGTTAAAATTCATGAAAAGGGGCATTACAGTTCGAGTCCTGTAAGTAACTACTATTTCATCCGCAACTGTTTTCCTAATAAACAAACAAACACATCCTACACATGTTAACTATATTACTGCAGATAACAGTTATTTGCATGAGTTCAACTTTAACTACTGGGTAACTTTAACTATTTGTTTTAGATAACGAAGCGTGCTACCTAACATATGTTGCGTTACACCCTGTAAGTGGGTAGCTTCACGGTGTGGTTGTTGTGGGGTAGGCAGGACAAGGAATGGCGAGTGATAAGGGACTTTATCAAATTTTGAAAACATTAAAGTACCCACTCTGTTTTTACTATCTAACCCACAGCAGTAACAAACACATACACTGTTATTGAATGAAACTGCTTACAAACACACACAAGGAGAGACACATATACATAGTATGTTCTTCTTTATTGTGCGGTTATTGCCTAACCTGGTGTCAGAGTTTGATGCCGCCAATCGGCTGCTGACTTGGCATGCTGTTGAAAAATATGTCTCAGGCAAGCTGGTTTCCTTCATGTTTTCCTTTACCGAAGCAAGCGATAATTAAATATTTGACACATGTTAATTCAGAGGTCTAGACACGCACCTCTAAATTTTTCAAATTAAAACTTGTTACAACAGTTTTGACCGTTCAACTTTTTTAGTAACAGTAGTAGCCCAAACATCGTCCCTTGCGGCACACCCTACCAAAAAACAACACTGGACCCAAAACACATCCTTGCGGCATCCCTCCACTAAAGCTAAGCCCTTATTAACACTATACAGTCGCGTATAAAAGTGTCTGTAAATACTTAATGCGGTGATGATGACGCTGGACACGCGCGCGCCTTTCCATTGGTCACGTAGGAGTCAAAACGTTGTAAAATTCAAATGTATTTTTAGTAGACGCAATTTGAATTGGTTTAAGCTTTACAGTAGGCGTAATATCAAAAAAATGATAATGGCTCTAGAACGAACGCGTAGAGTAAATGTTACATAAATATAAACAGATTTGAAATTTAAAAAAGAAATATGATATCTTATTTAACCGTGATAAAGGCAGTTGGAGTAGATAGAACATTCACTGAGTAGATCAGAGCAAGACGCTTACCCCAAAAATTTAAAACAAAATGCTCTAAATCTCCAATGCTCTGAATCTAAAATACTAATAACCCTGGAATCATTTGAATAAGATCCGCTAGATCCGTGACGCACGAAATCGGTCAATGTGGCGACACTTGGGGGAGGCCTATGTCTAGCAGTTGACGTCTTTCGGCTAAAATGATGATCCTGGTGATAATGTTTAGCACGTTCGAGCTGCTTAAACATAGGAAGAAGTCGTAACGATCGAGCTCAATTCTTAAATCTAGCAGAATAGGTCTCTTCTCTGGGTTAGTCTGAATATAAGCGCTTTAAACGCATGTATTTCAATTATTACAGGCACAGTTATATTACATTTATAAAAGCAAAGTGCATGATTGTTTTAATCTTAAATGTAAAGGCATAAAGTTGTTTATCTTCAACGATAGCATCAGAATTTAAATCTGCTCCTATCGTTAGATATCGCGTGTATTTATGTATAGATATTTGTTTTACATGGTCAATTACAATATTAGAATACAAATTATTATTGAAAGTTGCCGGGTTATTATTTATTGGTATTTTATTCATGAGCTACAACCGTTTCTGCGGGATTTTAAATGTTATGTCGTAAATAAAATGCAGTATCTCTATGTCTATTATTATTGCTTTTTGCAATAAATTCTAAGAAACCAATGTTAGTATTCTTTGGTATTTTTATTTAACAAACTAACTGTATACATTATAAACGATTTAATATACCTACTAATTCAACAATATTATGACTCTTGTGATACAGGAACTCCTAGCTAGTATAAAAGTCAAGGCTACACTGTTGTTTGTGAGTAATCACTTGTCAATAAAGTTTATTTTTTTAATATTTATTTCAGTCTTAAATTATTAAACAGTCTGTTAAAATTGATCTCTTCTTTGACTTGGTCATAGTCGGATGATTTAAAAATATTAACTTAAGATGAAAAAAAAATACTATCGAACCGAAAAAAGAAAAAGTCTAGAACCAAGTTAATTATTTCGCTCTAGTAATTAATATTCCTGAAGAAGTGGTTAAAAAAATAATAACGTCGTGGATCCAGTAGTTAATATTAATTAATACTAATAAAAGTAGATAATTATTATTTGCAACATCAAAGTATGCGACACTGCTAACGACGCTAGAATTTGATGGCGGCTATAAACTTAAGACCTATTAATAATTTAAAACTTGGCATTTTAGTTACAGAATAAATAATAAAAAAGCTAAAATATGATACCTACTTTATAGTTTCCGTCGTCTAAATAACTGGATTTTTTAAACATAAATCGTAAACAAATTATTCAGAACGTTTTCTTTGTTATTTCCTACCTAAGTTTAGGTCTAATAAACGATTAAGATTTATGTAAGTCGCTTCGTTCTTGAAAAACACGAAAAAAATACGGTAAATATTTTTGGGGTTTGATTAAACAAGTTTTTTTAGATGATTTGTAACCTCTAAAGTCTAAACGGTTGTTATAAAACAAAATCATAGTCCAGCAAAAAATCTACTAATCTGTAATTTTTTTTTACAAAGGTGGACTTAACGCCACAAGCCATTGAATTGATTGATTTTTGTATGATTGGCATGCATTTGGGGTTTGATTAAATACAAGCAATAAAATAAAATAATAAATTATTATTATAAAAAATCCAAAAGTTAATTCATCAAACATCAGTCAACTGACGACTCGGCTTCTCAATTTTTTTACGTCCTCACAATTTGGAAAACGGGTTGTAGTATAAACATGCTATAGGTGCGAGGCTACTGACTTCGCACCCTCATAAAACGTACTGGTGGTCTACCGTAGGCGATACCTTTTAGGTTCTCTACTCATAAAAAGATACCATTTGACCGGGACTTTTGTGCCACCGAAATTAGGGGACTTTAAAATGATAAATATTTTATGTGACTGTGAGGTGTTTTTTTTGTAAATTAAGTCTTACTAGTCAACCTCCACAAGAATATACTCAATACTCAAACTTTATTTGCATACTCATAATAACTGGGTTGTGAAGGTTTATTTATAGCACAAGCAGTCACTCTATGTAAAATACTAGTATTCACTTGCATGCGGTTAGACCGGAACATAGTTGGAAAAAGTAGTGCAGGGTAGTGGTCCAACAGCTCTGTCCTATTAGTTGGACCATGGGTCTTTCTAGGGGCAGTTGTCCAACTTTAAAAATAGTCTGACCACAGCACCTTTTGAGAGTTCCGTGGTCCAATTCATTTAAAAATAACTTACCTACCCTAAAAGGATTGAATTTGATAGTTAATTAATTTAATCCCAATCGATCAAACTACCAGGAGAACAGAAATATTAGGAGGTATTGGAAGCTAGGCAAATGATAATGCCAATCAAGTACTTGTTTGTTGCTTTACCAATCTTTGCTCAAATTATACTTACAGTTCAACAAGGGAAAGACGTTAAAAGTCCTATTTATAAATGTACCTATGAACCACGCGTTAGGTACTCATTTAACTAAACTATAAATAAAAGCACTGTTTACTTCAAAAGTTTCTAGAAACCATTTATGCTATTAGGCTACTGAATGATAAATTATATCGCCCACAGTAAGCACACAATTTATGAAAGTAGGCTCTCCCAGTCCGTTGTACAGAAATAGACATTTTAAGCAATAGGTATCTATAATTAATACCTACTAACAAATATATATTCATAACCTAGAAAGACGCAACATCGCTAAAAATAATATTAATTTGTAACCTTAATAGCTTTTAATAAATCATGTATTTTAGGATTACAGTTTATAAATGGACGATTAACATCTGTAAGCATTTTGCCAATACTTATTTAATAAAAATATGCCTGGATTAGGCAATCTACTAAATTTTGCCACGCTTATGACATGATCGTGATGTGTGAATCCGTGAGATTTTATGTTGTCATCGTTTATACAAATAAAGAAACACAGAGCTGATGATACAATGTTTTTGTTACAAGACTAAGGGGAAATCAAAGAAACGATGGATGGACTGTGTGAAAGATAATATGGCTACGGCACTGCTGAGATGATGAATAATAGAACAGATTGAAAAAAGACCTCATATAAATTAGGATAAGGACATAAAAGAACAGAGCTAATTCTAGAATAATATATTGCTAGTTATGTTGACAGTAAAGATGAACAAAAGTGGCGGTGGACCAGCCACATAATGACAACAGAACGGATTAGCATAGCGTAGCTGGGAAAAATCACTAAGGAGATGGGATGATGAAACATTACTACAGCGAGCCCTAACTGGCGGAGAGTGGTTTGGGATAGAAGACAACGGAACAGCTAGAGGAGGCCCTTACCAAGTGGTATGCTATATTAGGAGATATACTTTAACATTGGGTGGATTGAATGATATGAGAGAGAAAGGAGTAAATGGTGCCTTGGAGAATGGAAGAAGACAGATGAAGAAGATGATGACTTTAACAACACACAAAAACAAATGGAAATTCTAAATAAAAAGGCTTGACAACAAAGTATGTCAAAGACCTGCAGTGGCGAAACCCAGTTCCTTAAATTAAACAGAACAAATAGAAACCTAGAGGCTGGTTAAGCAAACTTGACTGCAACTTTCTAAGCCACACGTCTTTTAAACGCACTTATTTTTAATGCACATCTAAAGCAGTCAATTAAATAATATGTAAGTATTTATTTGTAATCACATTCTCGAAAACGGCTCTAAAGATTTCGATGTCAGTTGCCATGTGGGGCTCGGGGTGAAAAATCAATCTAGCTAGGTCTCATACTTCGGAAAAATAATTTTCTCCTTTACATTTTTTGAGCTGAGCTCTGTCGCCCACCACACCTTGCGTTCAAGCTAGGAGGTTAGTTAGGTTCACAGGTCTGTTAAAACTTTTACCACATCAAGTAAAACCCGCTATTTCGGTTTCAACAGTGTGGTCTATGTCAAACCTTTGTGCAACTTTGCTAAATATGTAAGTATGCATGTTTTAGGAGTGGTTAGCACTAAACTGCATCGGGTGTGGCCGATCTGTAGGTCGTTAGACCGCTCCCTAAGCGTTAGTTCATTCTTGTGGTCATGGGTGATTTGTACCTATGGACGTATTATGGAAATAGACAAAGTCTGTGTTTCGTAAATTTATTGTACTAGATTAGCAAAAGCAGGTCAATTTGCTAATCTAATACATTACGCACATGCAAAAGTATTTGAAAGTATAAAATAAAACTAATTCATGTACTTATAACTATGCCCTCTTCCCGCTACATCAGACCTGCAGCTATGCATACGAACGAATCCAGTGTCCAGGGACGGACAGTCAGGCTTACTATCACCTTTTAGATACTGTTGATGCTTCCCTGAATCCTTCGCATCAGGGATGCTGTTTTTTGCACATAATGGCTTAGAAGTTATCTGTAAAATAAATACTAGATCCTTATACCTTCCTTCTCTTTAGTCCTTTCTATTATTATAAATGCGAAAGTAACTCGTCTGTCTGTCAGTTTGTCTGTCGTGCTTTCACGCCAAAATTACTGAACCGATTTAAATGAAATTTGGTACACAGAGTCTAGAGCCTGAGAAAGGACAAAGGCTACTAATAAGGCTTTTAATGCGAAAAATGAGTTGCAAGAGGTTGAATTACTTTTGGTCGCGACAACCGACATCCACGGGCATCAGCTAGTTAACTATGTACTAGGATGTACTTTGTTAAATTCTAAGTCCAGTCAGTCCTCACGATTGACACCGATATGCACACCAAAGTTACATACTTGTACAGTCTTGTTAAAACAGACATTTCAACCGTGGCAGCTACTTTCTTTAATTTGTTGACTGTTTAGCGTACAACGAAGGTTTTATAGCTTCCTTGCTTTCGAGGTAGTCTGCTAACTAACTGGGTACATTTTGTGATGCAGTTGTGCTAAATTTTGACAAAGATTTACTTGTGGGTGGGTAGTTGAGGATAATCCGGTGATGCATGTCTTGTTTGAACATATTAAGGTCAAATATATTCGTTCTTGAATAAGGTACGGACACAAATTTTAATGTGGAAAAAGAAATTAGTAAATCAATACGGTCACCGGTCCTTGTAAGTTTTAATTTAATTAACATGACATCACGCTGAAGCGACGCGACGAGCTGGACAGAACGAACGACCAGTGGTCCAGTTTGGCCCAGGATCGAAAAATTTGGAAGATATGGGTGAGGCCTTTTCCCAGCAGTAGAATGACACGGGGTAACAGTAACGTCACGCTTGAAATCTTCGTAGGGTTAGGCACAGGTGTACTTACCTAATAGTACCTTTACCCACATTTCATCAATATGTTTCAGACCCAATAATTTAATCATTTTAATTTTAATGTATGTATTTAAAATGACCCACATTATTTCAGACTCAAAAACTTGTCTGCATTCAGACTTTGACAAACGGTCTCAGAATCAAACTTATGAAAACAAAGTATCGAATAGAATAGAAAAAACTCAAACTCAAACTCAAACTCAAATATTTTATTTCAATTAAGCCATTACAGGCACTTTTGAATGTCAGAAGGACGGAAGAAGAACGAAACTACGAGTGCAATACGTCATTCCGAAAGCCACCACGCCGAGCCACACGCCACCGAATGCCCGCAACAACGAACACTGCGAGCACGAAAGCACGCAGCGACGCAAACCGCAACAACGAATGCTCGAGACCCCGAAACACGGAACAACGAATGCACGCCGCAACGTGCAACCGCCGCCCCGCGACCCGAAGCCCCGCACACCCGCCGCCACGGCACGCGCCGCCGCGCGCCCCCGCACCCACAGCAATCGCCGCCGGTAACATCCGGCGCCGCGCAGCCCGACGCAGCAACTCCCGAAACGACGCATTGCACTCCTACGCTACAGTCACAATCACAAGGCATAATAACTTGTGAAAGTACTGCAGTTGCCAGTTCCCTAACGTAGATCTCATGAAGAAGAACGGGCAAGAAACTCCATGGACACTCTTTTAAATCAGAATTTGTTACAAAATCTTGGTACATTACATCATTCATGTTAAGATGGTATATTATGTGAGAACTATGTAGCAAGACGTGCAAGTTAAGAGCGTCCAGAGTAAAAAGATATAAAAAACAAATCAAAGAAAAATATCTAAACCATGGCAGCTAAGAAATGACCAGTCTCCACTGACAGCGCCCGTTCACGAACATGACGCATGGATCAGCACCATCTAACTCAACCATTTTGAAGGGAATCAAATGATCCGACACACCCGCCACCATCAGCGAGACATTTGAGTGAGCATGACATTCTCCCAGCCACCAGGGCAACGTCACTAAAATATAACTAAATGTAAAATGTAAAAAGTGGCTTTATAGTACATAGTACTCACACATGTGCCATGCAATTATACAATATTAAGACATTGAATCTATACAATGCAAAGATATTTTTACAATCTTCTGCAGCCTCTACAATAACTTCACATGATCGATGTATTTGCCCCTAAGGTTGTGGAGCAGGACCAGCATTGAGCCAAGCATTTTTATCATCAATGTAATCCCCCAACTTATAGTATGCTTGCCTACATAGTGTGCGTTTTACACAAGTTTTAAATTTCGTCTCACTCAGTTGAAGAATGTGAGGGGGTATTTTATTGTAACATTTTAAACAGTACCCCATGAAAGATGAGTCTACTTTAGCTAACCTGAAACCTGGCTGAACTAGTTGGTCCCTATTCCTCGTATTATAGTGGTGTCTATCACCTCTTTTGCTAAACAAATGCAGATTTTTCCTAACGTACATGATGTTTTCATAGATGTATTGACAAGGTACTGTCATGATGTTAATTTCCTTAAACAGCTCTCTCAGAGAATCGCGCCTTCGTAGACCATATATGGCTCTAATGGCTCTTTTCTGCAGAATAAATATAGACTCGATGTCTGCAGCCCGTCCCCATAGTAAAATACCGTATGACATAACACTATGAAAATAGCTAAAATAGACTAGTCTCGCGGTATCTACGTCAGTAAATTGGCGGATTTTCCTAACAGCATATGCTGCTGAACTCAGCCGACCTGCAAGAGATGTTAAATGCGGACCCCACTGTAGCCTCGAGTCAATCGTTATCCCCAAGAAAACAGTTTCATCGACAAATTCTAGTGTCTCTTGATTCAATACTAAAAGTCATACTTACTTAGGTACTTACTTAATTTCAATGCTGTAAGTTAATAGGAATACGGTTTATTCATCTTTGAGCTAGTTATAAAACTACAATGTGGGTAAGGATTGGTCATCTGTAAATGGAAGCAGACATACAAGGTGCAAACGAACCCTACATGAAATCGTCATTCAAGCATTCTGTGGCTAAGTATTCCCATACAAAAATTATGGCTGGGGAACGAATTTTTTTGGCTCAAAACTCATCATTTCAGCCGAAAGACGTCCACTGCTGGACATAAGCCTCTCTCCTCTTCAAAACTCAATGTAACGTACATTCAAAAAACATGTTGTAATATATGTATTGAATAGGTACTAAATTGGTTATGGAGGTAATCAAACTGAAGTTATAACCTAAAGACTAGTAATTTAGCAGTAGCGTTAGCAGTGTCGAAGATATCTAGTGACTTTCAGCTTCGTTGAGAGTCGAATAACACCTTGTATTAATAATGCCAACCCAATTTTTTAATACTGCATGTTTTTGAAGATCAAATTTTAGTTCACTTAAACTACATTTTAGTGTTATTCCAAAGTAATGACATGCAATAAAAGTAAACATTTACCCTGTCCTAATAAGGCTTTGCCACGCGACAGAACCACAGCATTAAATGTAACTAAATTTTAATAATTACACTATTAGTTACTGCTGAAACTCAAAAGTGA
Source organism: Diarsia mendica (assembly GCA_949316265.1). NCBI lineage: Eukaryota > Metazoa > Arthropoda > Insecta > Lepidoptera > Noctuidae > Diarsia > Diarsia mendica. Next base: position 1,283,075 of record OX438910.1, read on the forward strand.
AACCATCAATTTAATTTTACAATTTATAACGATATTTCGTACAATAAAAAACATTTTTAAACTTTTAATATTTAAATTGCAATAATACGTTTGACATTTTTTTTACATTTTTAGTTTGACATTTAATAACATTCACTAAAACACGCAAATTATTCTGTAGAACTAATTTATAAGATTAAAAAGAATAACGGCTGTAATAAAATTTCAAGTATTTTAGTTACAACATTATTGACTGCTCAAATTCTTTTTAACTCGTTAATACACTTCACAGGCTTGTACAGGTGAAAATAATTTAGGTGATTGGCTGGTTAAATATTAAAATACATTAGTTTAACACTAGGGGGCTCGCGCCCAAAATTTTCCTAGAAAGCTCGCGCGGGGGACATATGCCACCCATCAGTAACAGGATTTTTTCTTACTATTCTAATTGTGATGAAAGAAAACAAGTTGTAATAAGACTAATCAACTTTATTTCTTACTAAATACTTTAACAAAACTTAATAATTGCCTTAAGTTGAACTAAATATTAACATAAACTAAAAATCTGAAAAAAATTAAACATTTTTGCTTATTGTGATTAATCAGTCTCTTATTTTTTTTTTAAACCATAATTGGGTAAGCTTATCAATATTTAGTAAAGTTTACAAATGGGTTATTCCAATTCAGAAGCTTCTTGATCACAATTAGGGCACACTGTGATTTGGTTTGAATTTTGTTTGATATTTCACCACAATGTTACGTTTCCTCGAATGCTCGCGCGGGGGACATACGTCACCCATGCACTTTAAAAATTCACTGTTCACACGTCGTTGCACTTAGAGTGACGACGCACTACTGGCGCGTGGACGGGCTACTACTTGAGGAATAACTGAGAGGGCAGCACTGAAGCGCGTTTCGTTCAAAAGTTATTAAACAATATTCGAGCCTGGGTGACATATGTCACCCACGCGAGCCCTCCAGTGTTAAAGACCAAAACTTTTTCAAATGGAACTACGTTATCGATAAAGTTAAAGATTTTTGCATAACTATAAAAATATTGGTAGCATCATCCATTCTATATGTAGGAAATTAAATTCTTGTAGATGCATAAGAGGCACACATTTAAAACAATAATTTTATTGTATCTAATCTTCATACAAATAGATCTAGATACAATAAAAATAAACATTCTCAAACAAAAATCTAAGCAAACCCGCACGCCAGACTAGTATTAAATAAATTCTTTCTTTCGCATAAATTCTATGCGTAACCCTCTAATGGGTAGTTACGCTTGCTCTGCCAAAAATAATGCGTCGGTCCCAAAGTCCCCGCGATTTATAAATCTTCCCCCAGCAAGATTGGATGGTTTCCCTATTATTTGATTAACTTAAGTTCAGTAAAGTTTTAGGCATTGTAACAGAAAATATTAATTTAATTTTGAGTTGTATGTTTTTTTTTTTATTTTAGCAAAATAAAAATTTGAGATTTTATGTTTTTTTTTGTTTTAGTGAATTACGTTAGCTGCAATCGGGGGATTGAAATCAAACCAAAGATGACTACTTAATCTATATTAAAGTAAAATTATACATTAATTATAACCTAGCCTAGCCTAATGATTCCTATTCGATGTTGGAATACAGAATGAATGACTGCTTTGATTCTGGTTATTAGGTGATCTTCGATACGTGCATCGGAGTGCTGACTCAGTTCGTTTCTTCCGTGTTGAAGCCTTGAAAGAATTGGACGCTGAGTCGATGATTTCCGATGGTTGCTCGGTACGAAATGCTGCGTCGGCGTGTTGGCCGTTCCCATTATGCAGTGGCGCCTAAGTCGCGAATCAGGGTCGAGGTCGTAGGTAGCGCTGTGCGTAACATCTCCACCCGCAGATCAGGAACTATTTTAGAACTTTGAGAGAAAATGTTTCTGAAACAGGTCGTCTGGGCGTGTGGTCCTCTTCCTCTCCCTCAGGCTCCTCGTTGGTGTGTCCGTTGGTGTCGGGTGCCTCGAAGCGTGTGCAGAACCATTCGTTGATAGCTCAGTGCTTAGTACTGTGCTATACTGGCAGGAGCTCTTAAGGGTTTGGTTCACGATGAGATCTTGGTTGCAGTCAGTTTTCTTATTTGGTGCATGGGTTATTTCCGTCTCGCAGAGATACCAATTGCTGAACTTCGGGCATTCTGCCTCTATATGTACACGGAAAAGTACCCGTTGGTTGCTATGAAGGGATATAGGGATAAGGGCTTGGTGGTTTTTGATGGGGACTATAATATAGGTAACTTATGCAATTCATAGGCGGTTTGAAATAATGGAAATTCTGAATACTATTACTACCTATCTGTTTTTTGTTGGAGTATGATCCGGGCCTGATGATTTCATAGTATTCTCTGAGCTCTAGGCTTAATATCTCATCCTTAATGTATATTTTCCTAACCTATTTACCATGGACCTAAATGTCTAGGTCTATCATGGAATGCACCGTGCTTGATGCGTGTATGAAAGCTAAGATATTGTCTATTCTGACTAATTCTAACATTAAACCTTCTACTATCTAGTATATCTTAATAAAACTAGTCAAAACGTTTGGGTTCCCATCGAACTCCGGGACCATGCGAAGGGCCTTGTTAATCGTGTCGGAGTCGTGGGTTATTTTTAACTACACTACTACCTATGCTATTCTCACTATAACTATCTAAATATCTACCGTAATCCATAGCAACCCAGCGAGCCATACAAGATGCGGACTCCTGGGAACTGGAATTTATCGAGGGGTAAATTTTGGAAATAAGATGGTTCTAGGACTAAGAGGGAAGCAACACAGGAACGATTCAAGTGTACTTACAAATTATTCATCTCTGGCTCTCTCGTGAATCGAAGTTTGGATTCTCCTCCCGAAACTGCAGCTGGACCGTAGATTCGGATATTCGATGAGGTACTTGGAAATACCGACAGCGACTTTCGGAGTCAGCAGATTAACGATTTTTGGAAATCTATACCGCGCCGCGCACTGCCTCGAATATCCTACCGACTGCGCCAATTACGTTAGCTGCAATCGGGGGATTGAAATCAAACCAAAGATGACTACTTAATCTATATTAAAGTAAAATTATACATTAATTATAACCTAGCCTAGCCTAATGATTCCTATTCGATGTTGGAATACAGAATGAATGACTGCTTTGATTCTGGTTATTAGGTGATCTTCGATACGTGCATCGGAGTGCTGACTCAGTTCGTTTCTTCCGTGTTGAAGCCTTGAAAGAATTGGACGCTGAGTCGATGATTTCCGATGGTTGCTCGGTACGAAATGCTGCGTCGGCGTGTTGGCCGTTCCCATTATGCAGTGGCGCCTAAGTCGCGAATCAGGGTCGAGGTCGTAGGTAGCGCTGTGCGTAACAAGTGCGCCCGTTTTTATGTTAGTTATTGCTTGTTGCTAGATACAGATATCAAATTTTACGACAAAAATATTACTAAATTGACTGCGAATTGTGTAAAATGTAAAAATATTTTATTACAAAAGTCTTACTTACGCATTTTATTGGCCTTGTTTCTTAATTTTATCACACGTCGTATTTAATATTTTAATCAAAAAGCTATAAGTAAATTAATTATTTTCGAAATTTTACACTTAAACGTAAAAACAATGTAATTAAACATTTAAAATGACAAAGGCATCAAATAAAAAATGTATCCCACGGCCGGCGGCGTAGTAAGATATTATGTTTACTACTTGATTGAAAGCTTGCAAAACTTTTTGCTCTCAATTTTAAGGTCTAACCTTGAGGCCAACGCGAGTAAAGAATAATCACAGTGCAAAATCTTGCAAAACAAAGCCTTGGATTGTAAAATATTGATTTACTGGAACGTTAAACGCCAAGATTTGAGTTTGTTCGGCACAAATGATTTTTGAGATAGGTATTTTAGGGTATCGTAGTCCAATGTAAGAGTATGAGAAACTTGACAAAAAAAAGGGTAAATCCGGGTAAAGTTTTGGTTGGGTGATTGGCAGATTAAGTCTTGTGTCATCAACCCAAATAAGAATCTCTAAAAACAAAAAGGAATAAAATAATGCCAATTTTACTTAATAAATCAACAGTGATTTTGTATGAAGGTATAATTTATTTTAAGTAATTCTGAATTAACTTAAAAAATTATCAATTAGGTTTTATTTACCTTCGTTAGTCTTGTCAAAACAAAAGGGGTAACTTTTGTTACCGTTTCTCACAAATAAACAATAATCAGCTATTTTAGGCTACTAATTGGCCTTCATTTCTGTAACAAGATCTGTTTTGTTATATGAAATAATTAAGTAAATCATCTCAATTCAAATGGTTAGGTTTTTAAAATTCTAGTATGGTTGGCTATAGATTATAAATTACTTTAAGCAACAAATAAGAAACTGGATCCAGATCCGGTTAGGCACAGGAGTCCAGTTATTTTTAAGACCCATGTAATAGGGGGCGGGCCTACTACTTACTGAGAAATTTCTGATGGAGATTGATGATGATAAATTGAATAAAAATTTTCTTAACCCGTAAATCGAACCCAGGATCCTCATACTCAATAGTCGCGCTTGCGACCACTTGACTTGTTTTTAAACTACACTAAAGTATAACCTGCCAGTGTCATTGAATTCCCAGCACAATGTTAGTTCAGTATGTGATAATGTAATTATTAGTCACCGTATGTGGTATTTCGGCTTCACCCGGTTTTATACCGGTTCGTTTCCGATCGGGTTATAAGAGAAAGGTGACAATTATTCACAATTATCGTTACGATGCAGGGGGACTGACTTTGTCCCCTTTCTGGTTTTGTTTTAGGATTTTATTTCTAACCTTTTTTTACTAGTCCGTAGGTTTAGGTTTAGATATTTAAACCTGTAGGTACAGGACCTACACTTTACTTTTGTTATTCCTTGTTAACCCCACACTGTATTTGTATTTCCTTTCCTTTTTATCTTCTATTCATGTCATTTTAATTAAACATAAATTACAAATTAATTAAATTAATTTATTATTAATGATTGAAGTGTACAGACCTACTTACTAATAAAATTATGAAATCAGTGTCTGAAATAAATTAACTCAATTGAATTTAAATACTAGGAAATTAATCTAATTAATAAAATAACGCTCAGTTTAGTCGTTAATTTTAGATTTGACATTTATTATTTGATATTTTAGTTCTGTCTAAAACTATTTCAAATTTTAGTTTGCGGGCTAATAATATAATTTTAGTTTGAACTTTAACCTAATCTCTTTTTATTAAATTTAATAATTTATCGGATTAAAATATTTTTTTGTTTAACACCAAACTAAAGCTGTTTGTTTTCTTTTTTTTAGAAGTTTTTTTTTGTTGTCTAGCCAGTAAGTAGGATGTAGGCGAATAAAATATTGAACTTAAGATTTCTAGACAAAGTTATTGATTTGAAATGCAAAACGAATTGTTTTGTGATAATAAGATCCGGTCAGACAGAAAACAAACTAATTTGAGCTACAAATAAGTCTAAATTTTGACGAAATTTACGAGTTACCAGCCATAAATAATTAAAAATTCAATCCCGCTATTAAATATTAAAAATAGAGATTTTTTACCTTTTTGACAGAAATATCAGAAGACATGTTCTACTCAGTCTTTGGCATAAATTAAAATCATTCGTTAGATGATTATGGGTAGATATTTTTAGTAGGTAATTAACCTTCAGAAGGCACTTTTCTATTCCTTTGTATCTATTACCGAAATCATCGTCTTCCTGCCGTTGTCCTACATGCTGATAAAAGAGTAAGTACTTAGTTATTTTTATTTTTTTTTAATGCCTTGCATTTTACGCTTAAATTTAGAAAGAAAAATACATTATTATTATTTAGAAATTATGATTGACGCTATTAGGATTTTTTTTATTATTATTTTATAGGAATAAATGATAGCGTGACGACTGACAGGGCAGAATGGAAGAAAAAGACGTGTTCCGCCGACCCCAAATAACATGAGATAAGGGCAGGAAGACGAAGAAGTTTTATTAAGGTATAACGATAGGCCAAAACGTCTGTCTCATCATCTGCCTAGCATTTCCATCTATCATATTCCAGTCTAACAAGCTGCAACAGACCAACCCACACTGGGCCCACGTGGTAGGTAGATCATTGCCCATCCCTCTCTCAGAGAGGAGGCCTGAGTCCCTGCAGTGCAAACATTATAGACTGATGATGATGATGATGCCATGGAGCTACTGCCCGTCTGACCCGATGGCAAGAGTGGTGAAAAACATCTATGTCTATTTCTCCTATAAATGTCTCAAGATGTCAACTGTCATGAATATCAGTCCTGCATTTATGTAATTTTTATTTTTTTATTTTACTCTTTTTAGTTGTGATAGGTAACCCACGCAATGTTTTATTGAGACTAAAAGTTATTATAACATCATCATATTGTCATCAATAAGTATATAGGCACAGATAAAAAATATAAAAAGAGCTAATTCATAAAATACTCCAACCAAGTCAACTTTATCAAGGATCACCGCGAATCGGCTCAGTAATCACGGAGAAATCGGTTTAAATACAAACAAAATAAAGCTGCCGAAAACACAACCTCCTTTTTCTTAAAGTCGGTAAAAAAAAACAAAAGAAAAAACTCACTGGGCATCATTTCGACGTGTGATGATGTGTCCATGATATTGTGATGATGCAACATATCGGGTGGGGACTGCACCAGTCCACCACCGCCCCCACTGGCCATCACCATCACTGACGCAGTTATATCTTCACCGGTGATCACCTTTAGTACTTTAAACCAAAAGTCCCTTACAAACACCCGCGATTTTTTGTATTTGAACCAATTTTTTTTGTATTTTTTGCTTGAAGTTGAATTTTTGCTGTTAAAAAACTGGATCCAGTTGTTTATTTACTGCAATGACATCACACTTTGTGAATATAAATATAGTTTTTTTTATTTAAAAGTCTATGTTACACACGCAAAAAAAGTTTTTTTCTAATTTTAACACTATAGTTCTATCACAAACGGAATACACCAAAAATGTTGTTTAGACTTAAATAAAAAATCCACTAATAATTACGGTTAGGCACTTCGACATATTTCTACAAAAAAAAAATGTTCGCTATCACGCACGTTGTGTCACCGCGCCGGCCAAGCCCACACTGCCGTATTATATCTATAATTCTATGGATCGACTCGAAAGCGCATGATCAGACCGTCCTCTCCTCCCATTGGTCGAATCCTAGAACGCCTATTGGTTACCTCCACGCTGATTGGCTGATAGCTTCCCATTTTCCCGCCCAAATCGACGGTGCCCTTACAAAATGGCGTTGCCTACAGCCTTTTGATGCTTTTTTGAACATTTTATTCGGTAAAAAATAATCCGGTTCGGATATAATGAGCATGATTTATGATTTTGATCCGTGGATTTGGTTATGTTTTTTTTCTTTCTTTTACGGGTTTTTTTATAATCTTTCCATGTTAATCTTTGGTGTTTCGTGTTTTATTTTTGATTAATCGCGAGCCTATTTTTATTTGATCCGGTTCGTGTGTAAAAGGAGTTATTTGTGTTTTGCTTTGGTCGTTTCGGTGAATTTTAAGTTGATGTCGTTTCGGTTACGTGTCTTAGCGGGGTAAGCAGAGATGTAAAGACTTGGTTGGTTCGTTTGATGGGAGGTGCGTCTTATTGATCGTGTTTCGCTTCTGTGTCGGATGGGGATGAGGGTAGATAACAGCTGTTCGTCAGGGTGAATTGTTGGAAACGGTTACAAATGGATCAGACGATAGCTACTCCGTTTTAAGGTGTTTTTAATGACGACTTTAGCCACATACATGCCTGTTTGGAGTCCAAAATATTCTTGCATACTAAAAATGATCGTTACTTACACTATTTTTATTATTATTTTTTCATTGTCCTGCTATTTTATTACCTACCAAAATCAAAATAACCTAAGACTTATGAAATGTAACCTTAACATTAAATTAAAATAGTTAAGAACCTACTTATATAGGAATCGTTCATTATATTATTGTAAGTATTTAAAACACAAAAAAAAAATATGGTTTAACGGAAACGAATGATCAGGAGTGGGATAGCACAGGCTAACAAAAATTGTCAAATACAAGTTCGATAAATTGGGAAATAAAATATTAATTCAAACCTATTCTTCCTCACCGGATAAAATACCTAATACCATAGTACCTATTTATTTGCTCACCATCTATCTCTTAAGTAGGTGCCTACTATAAATGATTGTCCGATCGCTAATAAGTCAAACAAATATTTTTATTACCTACTGACACCAAGCGCGGATCCAGGGGGGGGGTCAGGGGGGTCATGACCCCCCCCTGGGCTGGGTCCAGGACCTAGGTGGACCACTAATTAAAATTGTTAAACGTAATGAAAAAAATAAAATAAGTATTGTTTATTTGTGAGTTTCTATAATCCACCATATAACTTCTAAACGCCTTAACCAATTTGATTGTTTGCATTATCCCTAGTGTTATAAGGCCACATACGTTATCCCAACTACGAGTATGTTGTAGTCGGCTTCCAGTCTAACTGGATGCAGGTAAAAACCGGAATTTTACATGGAACGACTGCTTTCTTGACCTGCACACAGTGCACACCGCACAACCCAGTTAGTACTGGGTACAACGAGATGGTTGTCAGACTTTCGGGCTCTCGCTGTTTCCGAGGCAATGAAAAAATTGAGTAGGTAGGTAGGTACTAACATATTTTACGTTTTATAGTTAAGTAAATCTTTACGTATCGTAGTGATAATCGATTAGGTTGGGTCAGAATGGTACACTTTTAATAGACCACAAAAACTCAGTAGCCAATATAAACAAAGTACACACCAATAAATTTTTTCGTAAGAATAATCGTTTATCATTGTCGAGTCAGTCACATCTTCCGAACCTCTGTCTTAGGCGCTTGGTTCAGGAAGTGGAGGATTGATGTCTACCAAGATAAGAGTAAGCGGATCTATGCCTTTGCCACCCCCCAAAAACTTTTAAAAAAGTCGCGCTCGCTTCGCTCGCGCCTCCCTCCTGCTCTTCCACCAGTCTGTTTCGCTTGGGACGCTCAACTACTTCAATTCTGATTTCTGATTCTATTCTAAGTCGTCCATCCATCGAAAATAGGGGATCGGACTGGGTCAAAATAATATGATTCTGTTTAGTCCGTAAGTTAGACTATCGAAAAATATTGAATAGGTACGTGTTTTTTGTTTTATCAAATCAATAAAAAATGAATAAATAATAAATAAATAATAATAAATATATAATAATAAACACGCAAACATAAACGACATCATCCGACGAGCTCTTGTTACCGTCGGCGTCCCTGCTGTCTTAGAGCCAAATGGCTTGGCACGCGACGATGGCAAAAGACCGGACGGCATGTCGTTGTTTCCTTGGAAGATGGGTAGGCCTTTAGTATGGGACGCAACTTGCGTCGATACTCTTGCGCCATCGCATCTTCCAAGCTCTTCGTGTTGTGCTGGCGCTGCCGCTGCGGCTGCGGAGAACCTCAAGCGGCGTAAATATAGTAACCTTTGTGGAAACTATATTTTCGAGCCGTTTGGGGTTGAAACTTTAGGGCCATGGGGTCCCAGTGCACACAGCCTTTTTAAGGAGATTTCAAAACGCCTTGTTGACGCTTCCTCCGACCCAAGGGCTGGCTTTTTCTTTGGCCAGAGGATAAGTGTTGCCATACAACGCGGCAACGCTGCCAGTCTCTTGGGTACTTTACCTGCAGACAGCGTTGAGGAGGAGTTTTTCGATGCCCTTTTATAGTTATAGTTTGTTTTTAGGTTAGTTTAGTTTATATATTTAGTATAGTCTTTTATTACAATAAATACCTACTACCATAATATTAAAAAAAAAAAAAAAAAATGACGAAGATAAAACGCGTCAAAGATCTTGGAGTGGGGCTTGAAACGTCACTTGTTTCGTCAAAACGTACTATCATATGACGTCACACGAGTTTTCGAAGCACTGTATCGTCTTCATTTTAAGTTTACGTGAAAAAAGAAAAAATACGTGTCCAATAATTTTTGGAAATCTATCTGACGGACTAATTAGTTTTTTTTTGTCCGATCCCCTATTGTTCAACGCTTTATCCCCCTGAGAATCAAATCGTGGCTAAGAGCTTCAATGGTTGAAGAACGTCTAACCAGACTGGCACTCCTCCACACTAAAAAACGTATCCATTGAAGTAGGTAGATGAAGCGGTAACGCGTTTCGGGAGAAGACGTAAAAGAAAAATTGGTTTTGTTTTTTAAATGTAGGTAGGTAATTAGGTATGTTTAAGTACCTACGTACATAATAAAACACCCATTTTTTACTTGTATCCATGCTTATAAAAATTAGATTATAACTTCTTGTGACTTGACCACGACTCTGTGACCCCCCCCTGGCACCAAAGCTGGATCCGCCCTTGACTGACACTAATAGAAAAAAACCAAAGAAACGAGGGATAGACTGTGTGTGTGAAGGTTAATAAGTAGGTAATATGGCTAGAAAGTAAGTGACTGCTGAGCTGTGATGACAATAAGTTACTTAGGTACTATATATAAGTACCTATGGAAGAAAAAGACATGCTGCCCAGACCTCGAAAAAAATTGGATAGGTACCTAAGTGTAGTAGAATGATGAAGAAAAATATACAAAATTACAATTTAATTAAGACCAATTAAACCAGTTCAAATAATATTGTTTTTAGTTTTAGTTCGACATTATTTTTATTTTTAGTTCCGATTATTTTATATTTAGGACAATATAACGCTGTGGCGTTTGAGGCAGGAATGATATTTATTTTTAGTTAAGAGTATTTTATATTTAGAGCACTGTAACGCTGTGAGCTTTATTAAAAGTCAATTTATTAGTTTTATTTTAAGTTTTAGTCAGGAATAAGAATTATTTTTAGTTTAGAGTATTTTATATTTAGGGCACTTTACGCTCACACACTTAACGCTACGAGTTCTATTTTTAATGTCACAATAATTTATGGCTTTAACAAAATGGCTTTAGATAAACATTGATAGATTACCGGCCGCTTTGTTAACAGTTTTTCATAAACGGTACTTTTATAGACATAAAGTTTTATTAGTTTTAACAAAGAACGTAAAAACTGGAGATATTTGGATGAGACCAACCAGCATTGAGTGGCTAAATGTTGAAGAAAAATAATAATTATAGAAGCTGAAGCTGTATCTATCTATCTATATAATAAAAAGAGAAGTCCTGACTTACTGACTCATCAACCAACGCCCAGCCCTAACCCTTGGACCTAGAAAGGTGAAATTTTGCACAGAGGTTTCCTTTATAATGTAGACAAGGAATAAGGAAGGATTTTTCGAAATTCAACCCCTAAGGGAGTTAAATAGGGGATGAAAGTTTGTATGGAAAATCGTCATCTTTGTAGTTTAGCTGTCATCCACGAGGGCGAAGTCGCGGGCAAAAGCTAGTTTTACATAAAGCGACTACTTATCTGACACGATAGGTAATAACATGATTTACTCTCGTACAACCCTTGGTAAAACTGGTTGACGGATTATCAGGCCACATACTACTTACTTGTGATAAAGGAAATTAACTAAATTATAAAAATTAAAGTTCGTTCGTTCGTCGTTGGTCATTCGTTCGTTCGTTTGTGTTCGTTCGTTGTATCGTGTTCGTTCGTATATTTATTGCATAATGGACCTGTTCTTGACGTCTCGGTCACGCATGATGCAAAGCGATGGATGAGGTATAATATGCTAAGAAGAAGCATGTTCACTCAGCAGAAAATTCCACACTTTGACTGTGCGAGTGTGCGTATAAACGTGGAGATGAAGCGCTAAGTACGACTCGTCGGGATATCCACCAAGTGTGGCGGATGATACGCCGCAGTAGTACGTCTGCTAGCCCAGTGGAGGCCGTGGGGAGTAACAAAACCAAACCTACCTAAATTCCACATTTCACCAATTGCAAGCTTCGTACTTTTTAGGATACACTAGTATTATCAGAATAGGGGATCGGACAAAAAAAAACTAATTAGTCCGTCAGATAGATTTCCAACAAGTCTAAAAACTAAAACCCGACTACAAACGGCGGACTAAAACTATAATAATATACATATTTGTAATGTGCTCGTCAAGACCTTTCATTTGATACCAAACATGTTATGATTATCTCAATAAATTTTTTTTCGATGTTATAATCTGACATTTAACTTCCGTCATAAAAATATTTGATAAACTTTATATAGCCTATGACACCCGGGCTATTCTTACGAATCCATAGACACCTCATTTATTAAAATCCGTTTGGTAGTTTAGGCGCTACGGTGGAACATACATACATACATACATAGACTGCCAAAATCATTACCCTTCCTTTTGGCTTTGCCGTAGTCGGGTAAAAATTATTGGACACATATTTTTTCTTTTTTCATGTAAACTTAAAATGAAGACGATACAGTGCTTCGAAAACTCGTGTGACGTCATATGATAGTACATTTTGACGACACAAGTGACGTTTCAAGCCCCACTCCAAGATCTTTGACGCGTTTTATCTTCGTCATTTTTTATTTATTTGATAAAACAAAAAACACGTATTCAATATTTTTCGATAATCTAACTTACGGACTAAAAAGAATCATATTATTTTGACCCAGTCCGATCCCCTGGGATTCAAAAATACTTAGTTAAAAATGTGCTAACCTATGCAATTAGATCTATTAAATAGAAGTTAGCGTTGTAATTTCTATCGATTTTTTTTTTAATGTCTTTTGCTAATAAGCTGCCCATTCAACTGAATAGGCGACAACACTCCATTTGCAAAAAAAAAGCTAACAACACATTTCTACCCACTTCAACTTAAAAAATCACCAATTTTCTCATAATTACTTCATAGATCTCTTCATCAACGATGTGTGAGGTGACGCAAAAAAAATGGCGCCTCGAGTTCGCGCCAAAAGTCGTTAAGCACAGATAAAATAGCGCCACAGATAACCTTATCTTGAAGCAGATGTTAGGCTGAATGGATTTTTAAAGAAGTTATTTTTGGTATTTCCTTTTCCTATTCTTGGTGTTCGTTTTTTTAAGTATCTTTTTATAAGATTGTGCTGCAATAGAAGATTATTTCATTATATATCAATGCATGAGTATCAAATTTTTTGAATTGTTTTATTTTTCTAGCAAGCCATGCATTGAGCTTTTACATTCCCAGGTATTATTAAATCTATACCGCCTTATTAATAAAAATAGTTAAACCTGGTTTAACTTACGCTTGGTTTATCTCGCATGCCGTCACTTTCTTTTGAATATTTTTGAAGTGAGACGGCATGCGAGATAAGCCAAGCGTAAGTTAAACCAGGTTTAACTATTTTTATTAATAAGGCGGATAATGTCGTAAGTGAGTAGATATGCTTATGCATATCTCACAAAGCATGTTTAACAAGATTCCGGTAAATATAAGAAATACTTAATTAATTTGTTAACCAATTTTTTTGTTACCGATCACTTACATAATCATGTTTTCATTTACAAAAGTATTAATACTTAGTAAAATGTAAAGTAACTTTTCATTAATTTACAAAATACTAGTAGGTACTACCTACACTTGATTACTTATTCCAAAAATGTTGAACTAAAAGAAACATAGGTACCTACTCTAAGCATCCCACATTCACTTCAACACTTTCAAAATCGCACTCACGAAAGCCAATCTCGCATTAGGGTACTTGACTGAACAAAAAAATATGATTCTGTTTAGTCCGATAGATCGAAAAATATTGGATACCTACGTATTTATCTTTTACTAGCTTTTGCCAGCGGCTTCGCCCGCGTGAAAATGACGATTTTCCATACAAACTTTCATCCCTTATTTAAATCTCTTAGGGGTTGAAATTCAAAAAATCCTTCCTTATTCCTTGTCTACATTATAAAGGGAACCTCTGTACAAAATTTCAGCATTCTAGGTCCAAGCGTTTGGGCTGGGCGTTGATGAGTCAGTCAGTCAGTCAGTCAGTCGACTGACTGACTGACTCATCAGTCAGGACTTCTCTTTTTATTTATTAGAAGATCAAATTAATAAAAATTTGCAAAATAAAACGTGACAAAGATCGTAAGTCGAGACTGGTGACGTCACTTTACTACACATAAGTTACTAAGGCTGAGATTCAGAGACGAGTCTAAGCTTGAACTTACACTTCCATCTGTCAAAATCAACGACTTACCCTTAAATTTATATTCAGAGACGTTCGGAACACGTCTTAAACTTAGCGTGAACTAAGATAAGCCAAGTAGTAAATAACGACTACTTAAGACGGAACTAGCGCCACCAAGTGGGCTAAGGTGTAACTAATTTCGACAATGAAAAAGTTGACATTTATTCGAGCGTGTGGTATTCTTTTCTCTTTTAGATTGTAAAATTACGTATTAGCATCATAAAATGGAAAATATCGAAGATAATTCTTCATTCTTTGAAGAAGTCGATGAACATTTTGCTTTTAAAAATGGCCATAGAGAAGAGAGTGTAAGCTTAGCTAAGACCGACGTAAGTTTGACGGGGACTGTGTCTCTGAATACAAATTTCTAAGATGCGCTTAGCCACGACTTGGCTTAGAGCGGTCTTCGCCCGTCTTATGTTCTTGTCTCTGAATCTCAGCCTAAGTACCAAACTGTGATTTCGCGCGACTTTTCAAAGTACTGTATCGTCTTCATTTTTTGTTTACGTGAAAAGAGAGAAAAAAAACGTGTCCATTGTTTTTGGAAATCTATCTGACGGACTAATTAGATTTTTTTGTCATCTACCCTATTCCCGAGATGAGTTCACAATACAAACACATCAACATGCTTACACAAAGAGAATTAATATTCCCCATTCTCGATACTTCTCCACCGGAACCGGATACGGGGAGGAAACGGAAACGGCGCGGCAGCGGCTGACCAGCCGGAAGTGACGTGGACGTCTTATTGATTGCGGCTAATTCATTTTATTGTCTTCTTGGAGTTAGTTGAGATGAGAGGTCTTGAAGATGGCTTTTTTTGTTTTTGTTAAAGATTCCTAGATAATTATCTTAAATGTGTTGCTTTAGTCTGGTGTTTTATCGTAAAAATACCGATTATCTGTCTGACTATATTTACCTAAGCATCATAATAATACATCACGAAAAAAAAAATGTAAATAGTTCCTTAGAACTATTTACATTTTTTTTTTTTTACATCTTTATTTTTTGATCTGCAAAATCACTTTTTTCTGTAGCAATTATGAGTACCTACAGTCACTAGTGAGTGCATCAAGCTATCACAAACTTTCATTCTGTCTCATTCGATTATGAACAAAAGCACCAACATTTTATGGTTTATAATCAATTGAAGACATTTTACAATTAGTGGCTCTATTCTATTCTATAGAGGGATATTTTAGGTAAAGTAATTAATACTTTTATGCTTAGAAAACCTTGACCTTTCTAAGTTAAGGTTAAGGTTGGCTATGGCTTAGTTATGGCTTGGTACAACAACAAAACTGGCCAAGTGCAAGTCGGACTTAGACTTCTTATAGTTTTTCCTGTAATCTCTAAGTGTTGAACTAATTTCTGTATTTTAGGCTAATTCAGAATTTTAAGCTCAGTAGTTTCGGAGATAAGAGGGGGGGGGGGGGCGAATGGATGGACAGACAGACACACGAGTGATCCTATTAGGATTCCGTTTTTTCCTTTTGAGGTACGGAACCCTAAAAAATTATCGCAATGACTGAACGACACTGACTTTCGGCTTCTACCTTCTTCCTACACCCGTTTTTATGCTGTGGTTGTGGTTTCCAAGCGAACCAAATGTTGAGTTAAGTGTAAATCAATGTTTTACAAGAAGTGACTGCCGTTTCCGACCTCCGGTATGGGTTCCCTGGCAAACATTATAGACCAATAAAATAAATTGGACATTTTGGACATTGAAGGTTAAATGAGATAAATGAAGTTAGACGAGGTAGTTGGTTAGATTTTAGTATTTTATTTATAACGGTTTTAAAAATACTCTCAACGAAGCCGACAAAGCACTTGTTCTTTCCGCAATTGAGATCAGTTTTTTGTTCTAGACCTCCAATTACGGTTTGGAGGAATTGGAAAATTGGAGGTCAATATTCCAACATTATCACAAGTTTTTATTAAGATTTTAACTTTACTTTAACTATGGGAGTAGTCTCACAAGTTCACTTTCTCTACTTCTCTAGCAATAATTTTTTGGTCATTATTTCAAGTGCCTCTTGGGCAGAGATGAGGTCGACGATGGAATGAGCTAACCCAGAACAAGCCTATTTACTATATCGATATAAATAGATTGGGGTTATATTAACTCGGGAAAACTGACACAGGCAGGGAGTTCCACTCTTTGGCTGTGTGCATAATAAAAGATTTAGTAAAGCGCTTCGTACGAATGTGTGGAACATCAAGTCAAAGTCACTCTATAAACAGCCTCTCTCTATTCAAAACCAAGTCCATCCTAATATCACACACACCACACTATTAGGTACGGTGACAGATTGACGTCGTCGCAGTCGTCGCCCGTGTGCTTTATATAGTTTTTTGCTCGTAAATGCTCCACATTCCAATGTGGTGATAATGCTAATTGGTATAATAATATCAAAATAACAGTTTTTTTACTGAATTCCTGAAGCAATAGGTAAATAATGAAAATTATACGGCACTTGTAACAAAACACATATTTTTTTAACTTTTGTCCTTCCGTCTAAATCTCCGTTTATCGACCGATTTTGATGGCACTTTCACTGGCAGACAGCTGATGTTGTAAGGTCTAACTTATAGGCTAAAGGCCGGTTTACACTTTGCGAAGTGCAAGTGCGAAGTTCATACATTCGCTACTAAGCGCTTAGTAGGATATGTATGAACTTCGCACTTGCACTAATCTTTGAATACCTACGTTACAAAATTTAATCTGATTCATAATCATAATCATAATCATTTATTGCTTTGCAAACATGGGTAATGGTACATAGATGTTCGTTTTCAAATTCAAAAAGGGAATATCACACTACACTATTACGATGACAGATTGACGTCATCGTAGACGCCACCTACGCCTGTGTGAGGTCGGCTGTATAGTTTTTTGCTCGTAAATGCTCCACATTACAATGTGGTGATAATGCTAATTGGTGGGTGACATCTTTGTTCGGATGCTGCGATTTTTTCTGAGATCTATTGATGGATTGTGGAGGTCTATTTTAGTTAGAATAACTGTTGAGTGTTGATTAGTGATCGACACTTAGACAACTACAGTTAACGCCAATTATACCACAAAAAAATGATGAGATCAACGTTTCACTAATTTAATTTTCACTGAATTGAAAATACGTGGGTCATCACTTTTTATTTCGGTTAATTTTCTCCTTTAATTAAAGACAATTCGGAAATCACGAATAAAAATTCAGCACATTATGTGCAGCTCTAAAATAAGATTCACTTTCTATAATCATATAATATTGCTGCCAATTTTTATGATACATCATTAACATTAATTCATAAAACAACACACATCGTGCTTAAGGCGGGGTTGCAGTAATTTTAAGATTTTTGAACCTATAAAAATCGAACTAAATACGAGTTTTTTAATAAATAAAAATCATTATTTAAAAATTGAACATACTCTCTAGTAAATCGTAAAGATAGAAACGCGATTTAGAATGATCGGCTCGATACTTTTTTTTATCAAACATGACTCTAAATCACAATTTCAAACGTGTACTGCTAAGACATTTCATCATGAATTTATATGAAAGTTATATCAGTAGATAGAACTTTTTATTCTGAAGTAAATGGTGAAAACAGATTGTATAATTTACATAAAAACAAAGTACTGCAACCTCGCTTTAAGGCCAGGTTGCAGTACTTTGTTTTTATGTACGCACGACCTCGCCCCCCGCCCTGCCGCGCGAGCGATATAATGCCTAAATTTTGACTGTTTTTTGCTTCTTGGAGAAAAACTATAAAGAAATTATACAATCTGTTTTCACCATTTACTTTAGAATAAAAAGTTCTATCTACTGATATAACTTTCATATAAATTCATGATGAAATGTCTTAGCAGTACACGTTTGAAATTGTGATTTAGAGTCATGTTTGATAAAAAAAGTATCGAGCCGATCATTCTAAATCGCGTTTCTATCTTTACGATTTACTAGAGAGTATGTTCAATTTTTATGTAATGATTTTTATTTATTAAAAAACTCGTATTTAGTTCGATTTTTATAGGTTCAAAAATCTTAAAATTACTGCAACCCGGCCTTAACCCGCCGAAGCCATTTAGTTTAAAAACATTATTTCTTTTTGACATCTCAAAGCGTGTTTTACAATCAATTTCCACAAATGAATATTATATTTTTATCCTTGCCTAAAATGTAAAAAAATAAAACAAAAACTTACGATTATTCTCCATGTTATTTTCCAGGTTATTTGAGAACTACATTACCTAAATCTTCGCACTAGATTGATTTAAAGAATTTTTACACAGCGTGCCTGACACGTCTCTTAGACGTATGCGTAAATGTGCGTACGTCTACAAGACGTATTTATGACAGACAGCGGTGACAGCTTGTGACCATATAAGGACAAAGTAATCTGACAGTCTGATGAAGTGCGAATTTTTGAGAAACTATATTTTTATCAATAAAAATTTACACCTACGTCTTTTCTGACCTTCTGTTATTAAAATAACAATGCTATTGTTTTAAACTTGACATTTTGTGTTAATTAATTGATTTCGCCTAAATTACTAGTTTATCGGCTTGTGTCAAACAAATTAGGAATCTTTAAATATTTTTGAATAATGAAACAGGTAAATTGATTTAGATTTGAATAATTATCAGTCGTTTTTATTAGTTAAATTAAGTTAATTGTTCATAGTCAACAATTAATATTGTGATCTAATTTAAGCCTGCTGTAATACAGCTCTTGGAGTTATTTAACAAAACGCTAAAAATACAATTATGGTGTGACTTTGTGCATCTGCATAACCACGGCTGCTATATTTTTGTATTTGGCAAAGTACTTTAAACAATAAAAAAATAGTTTTATTTTATTTTATTTCTTTGCGAAAAAAATAAGACGCACAGGTTATTACGTAGATTATAAATATCATTACCGGGATTTTTTAACATTATTTTGATTTAGAGAGAAGAGAATCCATGGAGAATCTATTTGCCCGTTCTTCTCCATATTAATGTAGGTACACTTTGGAATGTTCAATTACAGTACTACAAGTTATCATGCCTTGTGACAGTAACTTTGCTTTTATAAAAGTGGCTGTGATTGTCTAATTGAAATAAATGCTTTGAGTTTGATTATCAATCAGTCTGTAATCGTTGATGGAGTTGGCACAGATTCCACCGAATTGGGCTAGTTATGTATAAGTCTCATGTCCCCGAGCCTATAACCACCAGGGCGAAACAGGAACAAATCCAGATTCCAGGCTATTATTGAAAAAGTCCTGGAAACTGAACCCACACATGCAAATGCTTGTCTTATAGTACAGTCGAACAAGCTAATAAGTATACATCCAGCTAACTTGCAATTACTTTTAAGATTATACAGATGCATTTAGAGAGTGATGTCAAACAATACAGTGTTTGACATCAGTCCCTTAAGAGCGTATGGTACCTCAAACGCGAGTTTTATAATGCGTAAAAGTATATGATTCACTGCAGTAATCAACATCAGAAAAATATATGATATTCTTCAGGATATATGCTAGTGCTATAGTGTTGTGAAAACATAATACAACTAACTTTGCTTGATAGAAAAAAATCGTGAAGATACCTCTAAAAATTTCTTTTAACGAGTAAAAACCATACTAAAATACATGTCATCGTTCTGATTTTTTGCCAAATAATTCTACAAGCAACATACTAAAGTCATAGTGTTTTACTTTTTTAGTCCAATCAATAGTTTTTTTGTAAATCGCAAAATACCACTAATTTCGCACTATTCGGCCGCAGCGAAAGACGTAACAACCGCTTTGTAGTGCAAGCTGATTAGAACTTTATTCTAACAGCATTTTAAGCGAAGTTTGAACCACCACAAATAGGGTTGCTAATCTGAGGTAGCATACGCTCTTAATTAATTCGAAACGTTTTATAAAACAAAATTGCAATCAATATTTCCAGTGTACTAGATTTATAAAAACTCTACCTGTATACTTATTAGCTTGTTCGACTGTACATTTACTTGTTTAATACTGTGTGTATGTATGACGTTAATAGTGTGTAGTAGGAACTAATTTAATTAGTACCATTTCACGTACTTTGTGAGAGAGATGTTTTGTGGTTTGGGGTTCCTTAGGCGAGCGAAACCTTGGAGTATAAAACAACTGGACTGTACTATGGGATTGCGCAGGATAGGGAGTAATGGAAAGAGAAAGCCTTTGCCCATTAGTGGGACAAGACGCAGGCTAGTAAATAACAACACAAACCTTTAAGAGTACTTAGAAAAATAAAATAAAAATTCCTTGTTTTTCATGCAATTTTAATCACATTACAGTTAAGTTACAAAGAGTGTTTTCATACTAATTGAATCTACAAGAACCCCACCGCAGATGAAGGCTACCTCCAAAGAAGTTCATCTCTATCTCGGGCTACTAGTAGCCAGGGAGGACCAAACGTTTTTTTGTTACGTCATCATCAAACTTCATGTGCACTTATGAATCGACGGGTGTACAGTTCGCGTTGGTCGTTTTCCTATGAAAAAGGCCCCAACGAAGTACTACACGAAATTCCAAGTCTACAGAATCCACGACTTTTCTGCGTTGCCCACGTTTACCTAGCCAGTCGTTCCAAACTTAATACGTTAATTGAATAGACAATGGTCGGTCCACATTAAACGATTTAGTTAAAAATACTAGTCAATATTATGTTTGTACAAGTCCTGGTGACGACAAGTCCGAACACAGTGCTCATGTTTCGAAAATGAACTGCTTCTTAGGCAGGAATGATGTAGCAATGTTTTGATTTAAGGCGCGTCCCCGAGCAAAACGTAGCTCTAGCCGTTTTTTATGCAGTTTTCTGGAGCTTATAACTCTTAAAAAAAAAGATATATCAACCAACAAAAAATACATTAAATTTCTACATACTCTTACCTTCAAAATGGTACGTTTTCTTTTTTTCTTTTTTAAGTAAAATATTTAATTAATCCCCTCACAACGAAACCACAGAAATGAGAAATAATTATTGAAAACATGCTACTTCTCCAAAACTAACAATTGTTTTTATTTTGTTTTTACACTAATGGATAAGCAATTTCATAATGAACATTATGGTACGATTTTTTTTTTGAAAAACCCAAAATTTGATTTTATAAAGATTTTTATGCAAAATTCTGAGCGTATTCGCAACCGTATCTATTGACATTCAGTATGCCGCCAGGCCTCGAAGGGGGAACCCGTGTCGCTCGTCACCGCGCCGCGTCGGCTCATGCGCTCGCTCGCTTACGTCACATTATCAACAGATCTAAGAAGTAATTTCAAGTAATAGATATGGCATTCAATGAAATATTTTTTTATGAAATATTTATTGGTGCGTCCAAATACTTTTGGTCATTATGAATTCAGTTATTATACTCACGTCGATAAATAGGTAGGTACTTTCAACTTTTACTGTGATACAAAATAATATTGGCACGATTACGAAAATGAGCTCAAAATTAAAATCCAAGATGGCGGCTAGGAAAATTTTAGGTTTTTCCGTCATGGGTGTCGTTTTCATGGTTTTTGGGGTCGCTGATTACGAAAACGAGGTCAAAATGAAAATCCAAGATGGCGCCGACGAAAAATTTTGGTTTTTCCGTCATGGGTGTCGTTTTCATGGTTTTTGGGGTCGCTGATTACGAAAATGAGGTCAAAATGAAAATCCAAGATGGCGCCGACGAAAATTTTTGGATTTTCCGTCATGGGTGTCGTTTTCATGGTTTTTGGGGTCGCTGATTACGAAAATGAGGTCAAAATGAAAATCCAAGATGGCGCCGACGAAAATTTTTGGTTTTTCCGTCATGGGTGTCGTTTTCATGGTTTTTCGGGTCGCTGATTACGAAAAGAGGTCAAAATGAAAACCCTAGGTGGCGGTCAGGAAAATGTTTGGTTTTTCTTTCACGGGTGTCGTTTTCATGGTTTTTGAGGTCAAAATGAAAATCCAAGATGGCGGCCAGGTAAATTTTTGATTTTTCCGTTATGGCTGTCGTTTTATATATATATATATAGTCGAAAAACCAAAATTTTCGTCGGCGCCATCTTGGATTTTGATTTTGAGCTTATTTTCGTAATCAGCGACCCCAAAAACTATGAAAACGACACCCATGACGGAAAAACCAAAAATTTTCGTCGGCGCCATCTTTGATTTTTATTTTGACCTCATTTTCGTAATCAGCGACCCCAAAAACCATGGAAACTACACCCATGACGTAAAAACCAAAAATTTTCGTCGGCGCCATCTTGGATTTTCATTTTGACCTCATTTTCGTAATCACCGACCCCAAAAACCATGAAAACGACACCCATGACGGAATATCCAAAAACCGTCGGCGCCATCTTGGATTTTCCTTTTGACCTCATTTTCGTAATCAGTGACCCCAAAAACCATGAAAACGACACCCATGACGGAAAACCTAAAATTTTCGTCGGCGCCATCTTGGATTTTCATTTTGATCTCATTTTCGTAATCAGCGACCCCAAAAACCATGAAAACGACACCCATGACGGAAAAACCAAAAATTTTCCTGGCCACCATCTTGGATTTTCATTTTGACCTCATTTTCGTAATAAGCGACCCCGAAAACCATGAAAACGACACCCATGACGAAAAAACCAAAAATTTTCGTCGGCGCCATCTTGGATTTTAATTTTGAGCTCATTTTCGTAATCGTAATATTTGTATCACTGTAAAAGTTGAAAGTACCTACCTATTTATCGACGTGAGTATAGTAACTGAATTCATAATAACATTTCATAAAAAAATATTTCTTTGAATGCCATATCTATTACTTCTTAGATCTGTGAATTTTACTTGTATTCGTATGAAGTTCGCCAGGTGGCGCAAGTAATAGTTTACGAAGTATTGTAGAGGTGGGGTGCGGCAAAGAGGGAGCAAATGCTCAAGGTTATTTGCTCAGGGTACCACCTTAAAAGATTGTCCATGGAGTTTCTTGCCCATTCTTCTCCATAGAGATTTACGCTTTGGAATGGGCAACTACAATACTTTCTCTAGAACAGTTATTATACCTTGTGACTGAGACTGTAGTTTCGTTTTCTTTGTTTTTCTAACATTTTGAATGCGGTATAATTGAAAAAAAAAATGTTTAAGTTTTGAGTATAATATATTGGTACGAAGGTGTGTAGAATGAATGGCACAGTACCGAGCTGAAGTAATGGTTGCTGCACGTGGTGCTGTGAGTTCGATTTTAGCGTTGAGTCAAAAATATAATTTCACTGGAACTTCATAACACTAACAAATGATGAATGAAATGATGGTTATGAGTAACAGAAACGGATAAGAGCATTGAAAAAGATTTTGTGCTGATAGATGAATAGCAACACTAATCAACCACAAGATACTTCCCAAATCGTTCCTAATTTTATTTACAATATTTACCAACTACAATTTAAAGATCTAAAATTATAATAAAATACATACAAGTATCAAAAAGAAAAGAATTACAGGGTGTAAAAAAATTCCTCCACATTGCTATCAACAGGAAAAGTGCCCAGAAAGCTGGCAGCATTACCACGTTGGATGGCAATGCTGATTCTTTGGCCAAAAAATAGGCCAGCCCTCTGGCCACGTGAAGACCAGAGTCGACCAACCGCTTGGCAATTTCTTTGAATATATGCCCCAGTGTTTATTAAATCTTTCCTGAATAACGTGAACGCCAATATTTCGAATCGAAATCTCTCATCCAAAAATAAAATAAAATGACACAGCTTTTAACAAAAGCGAATATTTTACACAAAAACGATACAATATAGCTATCTAAAATCTAAATTATAATCTGAAACATCTCACTCAGGCTTCTAATGGCGCCAAGCGATGTGTTAAACGCGCCCATATTTTGACAAAAGAGGTTTTAAAGTTTTTTTTTCGATGACAAAGGTATCTTCGCTTTCTGCTTTGTCGGTGACGCATTATTGTGTCATTTATATCATACAGTCCTTTCACATTTATGTTACCATTTGACAGCAACACGGGGAACCTTACTGCAGTGAAAATAAAAATCAATTTGAATGGAACAATGATGCAGTATCAGCAAAAGATCTGTGAAAAGACTGTATCTAACATTTTTTTCTAAAATTGATGTAATTTGTAGTTTTTATTGAACATCTCTTTGTGATTTGCGCTTTTCGGGAGTGGTTTAGGAGTATACATACGACATTGTGTCAATATCGGTTGAACAGTTTTGAAAGATAGATCTACTCTCCAATAAACTTATCCGTGCAGACGGGAAAACAGAGAACTAAAATAAGCAGTGGGTTGCTTGCAGAACGGAGGGCCGATGGTGCCGAGAAGTTCTGGAGTGGCGACCTCGAACCGGAAGACGTTGCGTTGGAAGGCCTCCCAATAGGTGAACCGATGACCTGGTAAAGGTTGTGGAGATCCGCTGGATGCGAGACGCACGGGACCGGTCAAGTAGCGAAAATTGGGCTGAGGCCTATGTTCAGCACTAAAAGTCTTTCGGCTAAAATGATGACGATGGTGCAATTAAATTCCATGTGTAACGATTCTGAGAGCAAAAATCTCGGTGTGTAGGTACTGCATATAGCTAGCTTTGTCAAACCAGCATGTGTCAAACTTCGTAAATCTCCGTCATCTTTCGGCTCCAGCGAGTTTCCCAGAAGGTATTAAGTTGGAAGTCGGTACGCGTCGCGCATTAGGGCGCGTACAAAGGTGCGGATTTCACGCTGAACGCTGATAGGATTAGCCGCAAATCTGATGCCGCCCTATAATGTTGCGTTGTTCACAAAAAATATTGTTTATTGTTGCACATTTGTTGGTCATTTTGTTGTTGTATTTGGCGGCAGTGTGTTAAGTTTTAAATAGGTTTTGAATACGATGGTCTACTGTTTTTTTTTGTGGTAGAAAAAAATACTTATTTGTGTCACCTTGTTTGTTCTTTTCTAAGGGTTTTGTAAAAGACATCTAATACTCAGAATGAAAGTGATATGTTTGAAAGTTTCGCTACTCTTTATTTTGCTATGAGTTTGTCAACAATCGCTGCAAAATGGGTAAAAAGCTGATTCAGTAAGTTCTTCAAATTAATTCCAGAACTTAAAAGGTCATAGGTACTTAGTTTGTAATTATTGTATGTACCTACTGTTTGAACGATGATATGGCTAGAACAGTAGATCGTGGGTTCGAACCCAGACAGGCATATTACTTTGTGTAATTTATTTCATCACCACTGCTCTCAAAACGGTGAAGGAAAACATCGTGAGGAAGCATGTCTTAGAACCAAAAAATTCGAAGACATGTGACATCTACCAATCCGCACTGGGCCCGCGTGGTAGATTATAGCCCATTCCCACTCAAAGAGAGGAGGCCTGTGTCCCAGCAGTGGGAACATTAATAGGCTGTTGATGATGATGATGGCTAGAAAGGAGGCTTCTGATGAGACGACGACGTGTAATAGAGAAATATGGAAGAAAAAGATATATGCTGGTGACTTTATAACGATTCTTTGTTCTTCCTCTTCCGTCCATCAATATTCAGCACTCTGAAAAAATAAACAAAACACTATCTTGAAATGACGATCTACTATTCCACGCCCCGTGGACACCACACAACAGCTTGCAAAACACCTATTTGTAAGTAAACGAACAGTCTTTTCACCGAACAACACGTCTTTCACAAAGTTTTCATACAAAACTGTCACATTGTGTCGTATGACAGTGACCTGTCGTATACTATCATCACGTCAGGCTTGCGTTGAGGAGTTTCTGTCACCCGTCGCGGTACGCACTGGTGCGTAAGCTCTTTAGTTCGGTAGCCGCTTTTGTACGCACTGGGATGTTTGAACGCGGCGTTTATTTGAGAACTGCAAGGGTATTATGATTGTAATGCCTTCAGTTTGTGTATCACATGTTAGTTTTTACAGTGATTCAACAACAATTATCAACATCAGCCTATAATGTTCCCACTGCAGGGACTCAGGCCTCCTCTCTAGGAGAAGGATGGGCTATACGCCATAATACACCACGCGGGCCCAGTGCGGGATGGTAGATGTCACATGTCTTCGATTTGTTTGGTTCTAAGACATGACGGTTTCCTCAAGATGTTTGGAATAAACAACAATAACATATTGCAATAATTACGACGTTCTCAAACTTCATGAATCTGACGATTCAAGCGTCAATATGCGGATTGTGTAAATTTGTTCAGCCCTATATTGAATCTTAGACAGAAACTGTGTGAAACAAACGTTTCATTTGTGACTAGCGCCTCTCGCGTTCTAGTTCGTAAACCTGCTCAGTTTAAAAAACGTGATTAGTTCGTTTTGTTTTTTTTCTTTAAACTGAAACCAAAAATCTTAGTAACACTTGGCGATGTAAAAATGCCAAAGGCGTTTTTGCTCATTTCCCAATTTTGACTCAAACAAGCCACAAATCGTCTCCCCTGCCTACAGCGTTTTACGAACCCAGTGCGTACCCAAAGAGGATTACGCACCCGACCCGCCGTTGCGGCTGTAAGTGATAATCGCCTTTGCTTCCACTTTTTTTATTGTTAATTCGTGTGTGGAATTCCTATGTGCGTTTAAATTCGGTGAAGCGGGAAATCATAATGGCGGGTAGGTTGATACCAACATTCAGAAATTTTTGATTTACATCGACGGTTTTATTCTAGTGTTATTGAAGTTTTTTTATACTTGAGCAGCAGTGGATATGTGAGCTCTATGTGTGTGTCATGTAAGCTTTCAACATTCAGAATATTTTGATTTTCATTGAAGGTTTTATTTTAGTGTTAAAGAAGTTTTTCTATACTACAGCAGCAGTGAATACTGTGTGTTTTGAAGCTTTATTTATTTGGACAAGACCAGGATTTTCTTGAGATTAGAGTAAATGTGTTTGGGTCAGAATAGTCTTTTAGTTTGGGGTATGAGCAGAATTTTGAGTAGGTAAAAGTAAAGTATGTAACTTTTAAGTCTCTAGGCAAATATTACGAAATACATACTAACATATAATATCACGCACTAATTAGGCAAAGCAAATGTACCTCAAAGCGTACCTATATTAGGGGCGAGCCTATTCCCATCAAACGAATACTCTGCTGCTACTGAGATTGTTATATTTAGGTATATTTAAACTTCATGCACAATAGTGGTACATAGGCGGGCTTAATGCCACAAGGCATTCTCTACCAGTCAACCTTAGGGTTAAATAGGACAACTTTGTGGTAGGGTACAAAATATCTAAAAAACAATATATATGTTATATGTCTTTTGGACCCTATAAGTGCATCAGAGCTGTGACATTTTTTTAATGTCTCAAAAGTTCAAAAGGCCTCTTAAGCCTCGATGATTTTTATGTAAGTTTTTTATTTGTGCTCTCTAATATTGATTACTGATTCTCTCTATGTTTAGTTTTGTTTGATGGTTTTGTCTTGTACGAGTCTAATAAATAGTCTTACTTTACTTATTTGAGAGATCTAACAGAAATACAGGCATTTTGTTAAGTAATTAAATCGACTTTGAATTACAACCAACCCCTGATCAATTAGAAAATTCCTGCCATCACCCCACCATTTATATAGGCACGTCTGAGTTGAAGACATACAGACAAAGGTTTAGTTTTATTATAGGTACATAGATATCGAGGGTACGGGACTGTCTACAGTCAGACTAAATTTATTTGGCCGATAACCGCGTCGCCATGTAGGAATGTCGTCCGTCCGTCGAGAGGTAGTTTTATTTTATTGTCGTTTCGAACCTGAGGCTTTGTCTTGTGGTTCCTTTAATTACTGGTTTAGCTGTGGTTTAAATTGAATAATGATTTGATGGACTTGGTGGTGAAATATTATTGTCTGCTGCCTGTGGTTTGAATAAACCTGAATAGGTTAGGGTAGGGTGTGTCATGTCATGTCACACAAAATACAAAAAAGAGAAATACATAAAAAATAGAACAGCACAAAGGTACTGCTTATTTTATACTTCCAGCAGACAAGAAACATATAAAGCGTATTTTAATTATAATTTACTTAAGCACTAATTATATTATTATAAGGCCTGTGCAAGGCAAATGCTTTCCCTCCTTCCACATTTCGCGATCTAGTGCGATAGTGGGCCAATCCTTCGAGAAAGAGTCCAGCTCATCCCGCCATCTACTTTTGGGCCGTTTTTATTTACCTTTGTCTAAAAATAACACTACTGAGCCTTTTTTTTGTTTTAAATAAATTATTCTTATCTATTCAAGTATTCTTTATCCAACTTATTTTGGTTCTGCGCACTGCAGAGCATTGTCAGTTAGGGTCTTTTAATTCCATACTTCTCTTTAACTTGTCATCTCAGTAGTCACCTCCTTCCAAGCGCTACTATCATCCTTCACACAGTCCAACCTTCATTTCTTCGGTCATCCCCCACTCTTAAAGCCATCCCCATTAAGAGGAAATGTGGGAGGTCTTTTCTCCATACAAGAACTCTCGTCTGTTTTCTTTCTTGTTAATGACAACACAGCTATGATTTTTTAAAGAATAATAAATATTAACTATAGGGTGTCTCAGTAAGAGTGCACTTTTTAAAGTTGGAATATTTCTTTTTTCATGCAAGTGGCAACTCTGAAATTTGACAGTTGTCATCTCTGTTTATTCCGATTATTAAAAATGGAGCGCTTTTCGAAAGACCAACGCGTTATAATTGTGAAAACTCATTACAAAAATGGGGAACACATTATCAACACATTATCTCACGAAATTCTGATGTCAACTGGCCACCAAGATCGTGCGATTTAACGCCGTGCGATTTTTTTCTTTGGGGTTTTGTGAAATCTCGGGTTTATGCGAATAAACCAGAAACAATTCCTGAGCTCAAATCGGAAATCCAACGCGTTATCGGTGAGATACAGCCACATCTCTGTGCAAAAGTCACGGAAAATTTCATGAAAAGAGTAATGGCCTGTCATCGGAGCCGTGGGGGTCATTTGCCGGATATTTTATTCCATACTTAATTGGAACATGTCTTCTTTACAATACAATACAATAAAAATATCACAACTCTGTCGTAAAATACTTGTTTTTATTTTAAAATGAAAAAGTGCACTCTTACTGAGACACCCTATACTTGTACGCCCCTATGTTTTACTTTTTGATGATACATTATTTTTCTAAGTACTAGATAGAACCTTAAAAAAATGCTCATTTAGATCGCTGTCAACAGAGGCCTAGTGTACGAATTTGGCAACTATTAACGAAAAAAGAAAAACATAGAGGCACTGAATATAATATATCTTTCTTAATTTAGTGTCTAAAATATCTTATAAATTGGTACAATTTTGGAGGAGGAAATAGGCAAGAGCCAAACCTAGAAATATGTCTTTTATTGAGTCGGATCTGCAGTTGTCCTTATCGCACGGATTTGAGGGCAGGGGGGCGGAGAGAGACAGCGATAGTGGAGAGAGACAGAGCCCACATTTCCTCTTAATACTCCCATTTTTCCGCACGACATTTTCCACACTCCTCCCTATTACATGTTCATACTGCGATGGGCTTGTAGTAAAATAAAACATTGAAAATCTTGACAATAATAGTCTTAAATCTCAAATTGCTTACAAAGAGAGCAATAGTGGCAATGTTTCCGTATCATTGTGGTGCAGTTTGGGAGAGGCCTATGCTGATCAAACTAAGTCACTGTACGAAAAATCTAAGGTTGTTTTTGAATCGAAAAATCATAGTAGAATTCAGTGTACTGCACTCAAAACATGTGTGCTGATGGTATAAATTGAATAGCCTGAGGTCATGGAGTTCATAATTAAAGTTACATCATTCAAGACTGTATTTAAAAAAAAAACTTGATTTCCGTACCTAGAAGATTCGCAGGTATGGGCCAGAACAAAACTTGATCGCAATGACGGGGAGTACCTAACTATAGGCCTATGTTGAATAAGTAAGAATATCCTACCAGTAATTATTCATGTAGAGATCAATAAACTTGGTTCAAAGAATATCTGACTCAAGTTAACACAAGGTTTTTCGTTGTCGTTGGAGTAGTGGTCGCAAACGCGACTACTAAGCAAGGTCTTGGGTATGATTCCCAAGTTGGACAAAGTGTAATTGGGTTCTTACATCCGGAGTGTTTCAGTAGCAGCCACGGAGTCTGTATTTGTGCCCGGTTAAATGCAATAGACTTGTACCATTTGTCTGTCGCTCCGTTTAAATAGGACTTAAATATAGGTAACTAGCTTTTGCCAGCGGCTTCGCCCGCGTGAAAATGACGATTTTCCATACAAACTTTCATCCCCTATTTAACTCCCTTAGGGGTTGAATTTCGAAAAATCCTTCCTTATTCCTTGTCTACATTATAAAGGGAACCTCTGTTCAAAATTTCAGCTTTCTAGGTCCAAGGGTTTGGGCTGGGCGTTGATGAGTCAGTCAGTCAGGACTTCTCTCTTTATTTATTACATGGTCCGGGTGCCACGGTACATTTATTAATTTGATTACTATCAAGCTAGTTTTTCGTGAGTTACCACAATCGAGAGATTTTGTTCAGGAAATTTTGAGCGTCTCATCAAAATGAAGCTACTCACGAAAAAGTAGCTTGATAGTAAACAATTTAAAAAATGTACCGTGGCACCCGGACTATATAACAGGTGAATTTTGATGTGCCTGTACTTGTCTTCTACCTATCCCTTCGGGGCTTACAGAGTGAGATGTTATTTTACGTTTCACTTAGTAAAAATCCAGTAAAACCACAATCAGCCTCGAACCCTCTCCAACAAAACTCGGATCATTTCCTCCATCCAAAGTACTTACAAATCATAACCTCGCTCCGCTCAATCGGATAAGTACTATCGAAGCGTAAAGATAAAGGTATGTTTACAAAACGGGCGACTAAGTGTGCGCCTAGCGTTATCAGCGATCGTGTAATGTGCGGCCCTTCTTATCAGCCTGATATATGTAAGTACCAAGTTAAAAGTCTACGAAACAAGCGAATATGGACTTTGTTGGAACAAGATAGGATGTACAGAAAGTGCATGGTATCTTGGTTTTTCGTTACTAATATGTGTTTGGTATACCTATGTATGTTGTTCAGATGCGTGTTTTTGAGATATGTTGAATTTGTGTGTATTGGAGTTTGATTCCCGGGTTCGGATATTATACTGGTACTGTTAGCCTGTATCATCCCACAAGTGGGCAAAGGCCTCTCGGATATTATAGACATTCAAAGGGGTTTAACCGTTTAACTTAGGGGTGACACTTTCCCGTCGGGACTGCGGATTATCGAAAGGCATAACGCGGCCTCGGCAAAAGGGCGAAGAAGGAACATGGGTTGGTTTTTAGTCAGTAGAAGTCTGACACTCCGCTTCGCTCTGCCCAAGATCGGGGGGGGGGGGGGGGGGGGGGGTTTGATGACCCACCAAAAAAAAAAGGGGTGACACTTTGGGGGACCTACCGTGTTTCATGACATTTTTTGTTCGTCTTTATGTCTTCTATCCATACGCGATTTCGAAAAAAAAGCAACATGGCGGGCAGGTTGATGCCACATCGGTTCTATCCCCTTTGAAACCAAAGTGTTTAATGTGACAGTATTTTACAAGTTCTTTGGTCTTGTGGTCACAAGCGCGACTGCTGAGTATGAGGCCCTGGATTCGGTACCCGGGCAAAGTGTCAAAGTATTTTTTCCTTATCTAATTTCTTAGGAGCAACCACGGTTTCTGGATTTGTGCCTGCCATGGTTGATAACTATGCTCGCCCCTTCTATATCATCATCTGCCTATATAGCCTTTTCCCAACTATATTGGGGTCGGCTCCCAGTCTAACGGGATGCAGCTGAATATCAGTATTTTATATGGAGCGACTGCCTATCTGACCTCCACAACCCAGTTAATACTAGGTAATACCCCTTACTATATCATGGTATATTAATTATTTATTCCGTCTCAGCTTTGTCAATAAAATCGCTATTGAACGTGGCCTGTCAATGACCGCTAAAATTAACAGTCAACCAGATATTACAATAATAATTAATATTTAAATGAGCTATTAGATTGGCCTACCAAACTAACTGACTAATCTTTTGACCACGATTCGAACTTCTCTAGTAGACCACTTTAAAGAAATGGGAGCTCTTGGCTTAATAATAACAGCCGCTTGGGTCGATCTACAGGTTAAGTTGCGATTACCGAGGTTGGTACAAACCTATGGGTCATTCATCCACAGGGAATGAAAACATATCGGTTTCTTCACGATGATTTCATTCACCGTTTTGAAAGCAGTGGTAATAAAACAAAAGACAACATTTAAATAACAATCTTCGAGTCTATAATCACAAAGTGCCATGTAACTGCAGTAGCCAGCTATAATTCAAGCGTCGCCGATACTCAGCCACTTGACAACTGTAAGGCGTCTTTGTTCTCTACAACATGTGCCTTCGTCATTGAGTTCATGAGACAGTAACAGAACGTGTCGTGAGAAACCATTGAATCTGGTTCGAATACTCTAACAACGTTTGTACATTTTGGTGTATACGTGTCTGTCATCTAGTCTGCTTTAGACTGAACAACCTAGAATATTGAGTGTCATTTGTTCAAAATGACACTTGATGTAGGTACTATCCGAGGAATAACCACAGTGTCCTTCAATATCAACATCATTTCAACAGAAAGACGTCTGCTAGACATAGGACTCCCACGTATCGCCATATATATAGACCGATCCAGTGCGTCTCGCATCCAGCGTGGACTAATGGCATCATCGGGCTCATCGGCCCACCTAGTGAGAGGCCTTCCAACGCAACGTCTTCGGGTTCGCGGTCAACTATCGCCATCCATTCTGTTGCCAAATTTTTCGGACTGCGTCGGTTTCCTTGGTTCTCTTGCGGTGTCTTTATTTCTGCTTCGAACACGCAAGGAAGCTCCGAGCATAGATAGCCCTCTCCTTTGCTTTTTGGGTGACTATGAACTTTGATATTAATAATATGCTTTTCAGTCTCGTCAGTCATATTTTTTAGTTCTCAACTCCTTTTTTTATGGTTAGCCTATTTTCGCTAACGTATATTTCCACCATTTCGATATTTGCAAACTAGTGCTCCTGTCGTATAGCGGTAACTTGTGCCCACTATAAAAACAAGCCAGCCATATGTCACTAGGTAGCTATCGTTAATGTAGTGGCCGCTCAAATATTTGCTTTATTTAGATAATAACTCGCCACAATTACGTGGCGCGATAAACTTGTTCGCTGTATTTGTACACTCATCTATAAAACTGCGTTATCATTCGGTGTATGGCTTTCCATTATGATAAGAGCGTGGAGGAAAAGCTTTGTTTTTTCTAGAAAAATATAACGGGATAATGTTTTTTCTGGTGTTTAGGAGAAACTACAAAAATAGAAAATTGTGGATCTTCTGACATCGCCCTATGACTCACTATGCTGATCCTGCAGAAACGTTCCCAGGAGGTCACTAAGTACCTGGGCTACCTGGAATTGAATCACATTGAATCCATCTGCCTTCAAAGCAAGAGAGAACAAGCATCTTCTGAGCAAGCTTCCCATAACTTTCCATCAGGCGGGATCGAGGTGAAGAGCAGGCCTATTTAACAATAAAATAACAGAATTAACCCAAAACGTAGACACTATTTTCGGTTACTTTGAGATTTTAACCTGGTAAGCTACATTTTCGTTAGGCCTTTTAGATTAACTAAAAGCATTATATAAATTAACACTGCTTGGAAAGAAGATCATTATGACGAAATTGTACCGAAACCATCAAAAAAAAATCGTCACTCAATTTCACCATTTCATAATATTGTGTAGACAGTCGACATCTGTAGCAAAATTAATGAATTCAAAACCTCAGACAGCACATGGTCAAGAAAGTCAAAATACCCAAAGATGGCCCCTTTTGAGCACATCTCAAACCAGAGCTAATAAATCTTCAAGACACGCGCGACAGTTTTTTCAACGTCTGCCAAACTTGCCGACATACTTAAGAAAAGAGATGTTCAGAAAAAAATGTTGCAACTTGGTTTTTCTACAACCGGAAACTTAAGATTTTTAAGTATCTAAGTGATCTCTTAAAATAGAAGGGTCTAGATCCTGTTGTCGATATTGCTGATCAGTAGTTGTTTAGTATGGGATACCTACTACTGTTCCATTTGTTTGAGATAATGTTATTATGAAGTAAGAAATTGGGAGGACAATGTAACTGAGTTTGAACTTTTGGTTTAGAGCTAGTAACCTGGAGTTAAGCCTTGCTTGCTGTGGTTGGTCACTGGATAGTGTGACCATCATTACTTACCCAGTTTCCTCCGTACCTTGGAAGTGTTTAGCCAGTGGTACGGTCAGCATCAGAAGTCTAGTAACATTACTCAAAGTTTCGAAGCTGTTTTTTTAAATAAAAACTTGTTAGATATTACTCGTTACTACGTGTTATTGGAGTTTAAGGACTATTTTAACGAATAATCTTCTGAAACATTAAAAATAATAGCTAGAGTCCTGTACATAAAAAAATTAAAATTCCGAAATGTTCAGCTACTTCTGATGCTGACCGTACTGGCTGTTATTTGTAGATCTTTTACAGTCGTAACATTTATTAAATGGTCCGACACCCAGTCCTACCAAGAGAAATCGTATTATCCACTTACTGGGTTGCGGAGATCAGTTAAGCAGTCGTTTCAGAGAAATTTCTGAAAATATGCAGAGAACTGAGAAGAATGGAAGAAAACAACATGTTGCGCCAACCCTAACAGCCAGTAACATAGGGCAAGTCAAGGCATGATGATTTTGTGGATGCTTTTGAGTACTTACAAAACCTTTCCGTAACAATCTATACAAAATTCAAAACCAATAAAGCACCACACAACATTACACACACCAACCCTCCCTCGTTAAAAACAGCTCGTCATCGCATATGCGCGTAGAAATAAATTGCTAAAAAACGTTACAATTCAACCAATATTGATATTAATGATTGTGTTATAGGCTGATCTAGTTATGAATAGACTAGTCATTGTGGTGATGACTAGCATGCTTGAGAGATACATATCTCTTTATGACATGTAAAGCCAGAGGAAGACCAAAGAAACGGTGGATGGAGTGTGTAAAGTATGATGTGAGAGGAAAGGAGGTGTTTGATAAGATGACGAATATAGAAAAAAAAGTATAGAAGAAGAAGACATGATATCGATCCCAAATGAATGAGGGCTACCATTTTTGTGCTCACCAGTTGGCGCCACTGGCGAGTGAGGTCCGATCTAAAGAACTCTAAACTGTAAACAAATAAAAACATAGCTGTAAACTCGGTAAAGAAGCTTAATTTCGACAAAATATTTTGTTTGTAAACAGTAAACATACCTCTGAAATAGCTGTTCTTTTATAGTCCGCTTATAACTTTGCACCTCTTTTTCTTAGTTCCACTTTTAAAGCACTGACATTCATTGACCTGTAACTTGTATTTGCCTTATTAAGGATGTTTTAAATTAAATATTTTTAATACCTCCGCGCAGCCCACCTATTAAAGTGAAAAGTGTCATTTTGGAGACCTGACGCTACACTAGCGCCTCTAGCGGCAAATTTACGCGTTAGCCCTCATTGGGATAGGGGCAATAGACTAATGATAATGTAAAGCCAAGCCAGAGGCCCATGGATGGCATAAATACTCTGATAACAGGTAAGGCACTTACTACACGCCCGTCGGGGCTGTGGATATCGAAAGGTTACCGCGACTCCGACACAAGGTTCGAAGAAGAAGGAACATGGGTTGGTTTTTAGTCAGTAGAAGTCTGACACTCCCCTTCGCTCTGCCCAAGAGCGGGGGGGGTTATTCGATGATTTTCCACCCACCAAAAAAAATAAAAAATAAAAAGGCACTTACTACACGATAAACAAGAATTGTGTTGATTTCAGTTTTAGTCCAACAAGATTGGAAGTAATGCCAATACGATCTTCTTCGTGCTCCTTACATAGCACAGTTTACCGTAACTATTCTTTTACACTTCGCTCAATCAAAGCATTTAACTAAGTTTCTGCAAACACAATAAAAATGCATAGTACATATCCAGTATAATTAATAAAACATTAATTTATTATGAAAGAAGAAGACAAATGTTGCACCGATTCCGAATACATTGGGGATAGGGGCAGGAGAATGATGAAGACTTTACTTTGGTCCTCAGTTAGGAAGGACCACTCTTATTATTAATACGCCTAACCCATTTATAAAAAATCTGTATTCTAATAGATTTACAACAAAGCACTTGTTTTCACCCTTTCACCTTTATTATTAAATCATAATTGAATGGATCTCAAAATGCACAACATTTGCACAATAGTGCATATTACACGAATTACGGCGTAATGTTTTGAATGGATTATAATATAATTAATATTTAAATGTGTTAAAAAATATTCATTTAGTTGTCAGTCAAAACTACCCACCCCTTCATTGTAGCGGGGTGTGTATAGTGTGACTAAATGGTTTTGATCCATTCGAATCTAAATGCTTTACTTGAACTCAAAAGAAGGGATTAAATTTTTAAAAGGCGAGATTCTTCGTAGGGAAGGAAAACGATAATGATCTTCTTAGCAGGATTTTTTTCGTATCATTCATCTCTTATAGTAGTGTAAATAAAAATAGTTCAAGTACCAGACTGTATAAAACTTAAATTACAGGATGTCAATATTACCCACTAAAAACAAAACTTGTAAAAAAAGCCAAGCCGCGCAACTCAGTTCTTCTACCGTAAAAAGTAGTGAGATCCATGTAATACCAAGTCAGTTAATTTATTCAGTCCCTACTTACAAATATGTGATGTTTTAAATAAATAGATTGACTTGGCCACTGCATCACATTGGCCAATGCGATGGCGATTAACCATTAGAATGGCCTGTTTAACCCTTAAGTGCATGATTTTGTGTTTTTGGGTTAAAAAAATATATGTGATAGATAGTAAGCTAAATTATCAAGGAAAAATGTTTAAAAAAATCCTATTTCTTTTAATGGATTAATTATTAATTAAAAATACTTATTATCATTTTTGATAATCTATGCATTTATGGAATAAGATTAACGTGTTTTCTAAAGAAATCATTCAAATCAGTTTATAGGAATAAAATTATAACCAAAGGAGCCAAGAATAATTATACATGGTAAAAAGATACTATTCATCCAGTGCGCCGCCTTGATGGACATCTAAAAGGACGTGAGGCTTTAGAAGTTTGCTGGGCACGCCACGATAGCGGCGGTAAGTCCCCTCTTTGAGGAGTGGCTGGTGGAGGAGCCACAGCGCCCTCACCTTCCGTCTGACGCAGGTCCTCACCGGATACAGTTGTTTCGGGAGGTACCCAAACCGAATCAGGAGGGAGGAACCGCCCGGATGTCACCATTGTGAGGATCGGCCGGAGGACACAGAGGAGCACACCGTGGAGGTCTGCCCCGCTTGGACGGAGCCCCGCCGTGTTCTCGTAGCGGCGATCGGCGGCGGCGACCTCTCGCGTCCAGCCCTGGTGCAAGCCATGGTCCGGGGTGAGGAGGAATGGGACGTCTCCGCCTCCTTCTGCGAAGCAGTGATGCTAGCGAAGGAGGTGGCGGAACGTGAGAGGGACAGAACCTCTCGTCCCAGCCGCCGCGAGAGGCGGTCCGGGCATCGGGGGCCACGTGATGGCTTCCGGCCACCGTAGACGCGGGCCTGTGGGCGGTGAGTGATGGGCTAGCTCGCCGTCCCTCCGTCTTATAACGACGACAGGCCGTGTCGTCGACGCGTTCTTGTTCCACGTGCGTCTCAAAGAGATGTCAGCAACATGGGAGCCCGCAAGGGCCGTCGCCCGTCGGGGCTGTGGGTTGTTCACAAAGATACCGCGGCCTCGACATAAAGGGCTAAGAAGGAACATGGGTGCTTTTTTTAGTCAGTAGAAGTGTGACACTCCCTTCCGCTCTGCCCAGAGAGGGTTATTTGATGATTTCCCACGCCCAAAAAAAAGGCAATAACTGGAGCCTTAGAATCTAAATTAATTTTATTTGATTCTGGCGCTTCTTCTAGTGTTTCCTCAGCATCCTCAAGATCTGCAGCTAACTACCCACATTATCATAATAACTCCATTGAGGAGTCCTCGTCAACACCACCTTCATCCTCTGATACATCCCCATTTTCCAGCTGCCATAAAAGTTGTTCGATGCAATTTTCATCCATATTACCAGGCTTGCTAATCCGAAAGGAACAAAACCAATGCAAAACTACAACTAAAGCATAAAAACGCAGTGCAAGTTGCTTCCAAATCAAAACTACAAAAAAACGTAATAAATTTGAAAAACACCTTTTTTTTTAGCATGAATGCATACATTATCATTTTTGATAACAAAGTTCAAATGCAAAATTAGTAGCCGCTATCATAAATTAGTCGTAAAATTTGTAATTTTATTATAAATAGATACCTTACCTTGCTAAATATTTTTTTTTTCGCAGGATTATTACGCTATTTCATAGGGATTTATCGAGATGAAACTTTTGAAAACAGTTACTTCTTGAAATCTGTGGCTCAATAACAGAAATGTCAGATTACAACCAATTACGCGAAAGCTAGCTTTTTTTTGTGTGACATATTGAGAGATGACAGATTAAGACGCGTTTAGAAACTTTATCCCTTACGAAATAATGTTGTGCTCACAAGTTATGGTCCATTATACTTCTGTTATCAATTTTGATAAACTATGCACTTAAGGGTTAACATTGGCAAATGCGATGCGATGGCCAAGTCAATCTATTTATTTAAAACATCACATATTTGTAAGTAGGGACTGAATAAATTAACTGACTTGGTATTACATGGATCTCACTACTTTTTACGGTAGAAGAACTGAGTTGCGCGGCTTGGCTTTTTTTACAAGTTTTGTTTTTAGTGGGATCTCATTTCTTTTTGTAGCGTCTCTCGTTCTATCTATTTCGTTCAATGAATCAACAATACATAGGTTTATTCGAACTTGCAGCAGTCTTATTCATCGATTTGATGAACTGCTTAAAAGTACTCGACAAGCTGAATCAAACGAGTCCAAACTTGACAGGGTCAAGTCGTTTTATAAATACCTAACGGAATTCCTATGGCCACCTTCCAGCTCCATCATCAGACCCTGAACATCATCCAAAGACAGATTACTCATCAAGACAAATCAAACGAGCCCAAACTCGATAGGGTTAAGTCGTTTTATAACGGAATACCTATGGCCACCTTCCAGCTCCGTCAACAGACCCTGGACACCATTTAAAGACAAAGTACTCGTCAAAACGAAGTATAAGTATAAGTATAAGTACGACGGGCTGGTATCCGCAACTCCACGTTCGATGCGCGTATTTTGCGTGCAGGTGGGAATATCACTCGATCCACCCTAGCTCCCCGAGAAAAGCCAGCAGTCCCTTGGTGTTACTGACAATCTCGCGGAGAGTACCTGGGTCACCGAAGTACTTGGTCCTATACCGGGCAACGCCCGGACAGTGCAGAAGCACGTGGGCGGCTGTTTCTTCTTCCTCCATGCAGGCTCGACACAGAGGACTATCTGTGACACCTATAACAAAGAGGTGCTTATTAAAAGTACCGTGTCCAGTGATGGCAGCCGTCACTGTGCGTAGTTGCAGCTTAGTCAGCCGGAGCGCTTGTTTGGTGAGGCGGGTGTCGATGGCGGGTAGCGCCTCCTTGGCCTGCCTGCACTCGCCGTGGTCTAGCCACAGCTTGGCGTGAAGTTCTTTGGTACGTTTCCTTACCAGCGTGCGAAGATAGCCGAACGGGAGTGGCACGATGGGTTCCGGTCCCACCACCTCCATGCTCGAGCCCCTTCGAGCGAGCTCGTCCGCTGCATCATTGCCTCGGGAGCCGCTGTGTCCTTTAATCCATTGAATGGTTACATTATTGAGGTTACCAACCTGGTTCAGGCGTTGATGGCACTCGTGTATTAGCCCGGAATTGACCGTGGGGCTCCTTAATGCCAGCAGCACTGCCATGCTGTCTGAGAGTATACGGATGGAGTGATCCTTTACCTCCCGAGCCAAGATGGCAGATGCCGCCAGGGAGATACCCAAGCATTCTGCCTGAAAGACAGTGTTGTGGGCCCCCAGAGGTACGGCGATGTGGATATTGAGATCCTCCGAGAAGACCCCTGCTCCAGTACCAGTACCTGTTTTGGATCCGTCCGTGAAGATCCGTACTTCTGCAGGGTTAAGTCCCTCGCAGCGGTGGTCTTCATGGAGTTGGATTTTGTATTTTTTATCGAATACGTACTGTTTGGGTACTCGATCGTTAACAGCTTTCACCAGGGGGAGCTCACTTTGGATTCCCTCTAGTGCCGCAGTATGTTGCGTGCATTTCTTACCCCAGAGTTGTAGCGTATTGAGGCGCAACGCCGTCATTGTTGCTTCCTGCTGAATGAACAGGTGGAGCGGCGGAATTCCCAGTATGGCTTCGAGAGCTGCGGTCGGGGTTGTCCTCATGCAGCCTGTGATTGCCATGCAGGCGAGCCTTTGCATACGTTGCAGCTTGCTTATTGCTGTGATTAATTTGGTACGGGGCCACCAGACCACTGCCCCGTAGGTGATCATGGGTCTGATTACCGCGCAGTAAAGCCAGAGTATAATTTTAGGGGATAGGCCCCACTTCTTACCTATCATTCTCCTGCACTGCCAAAAGGTAAGGCAGGCCCTGCTTAGCTTATTGTCAAGATGACTGCTCCAATTTAGCTTGCTGTCCAGGATGACCCCCAGGTATTTGACCTCGTTGGTTAACTGGAGCTCAGTATCAAATAGCTTAGGTAGGCAATGAGGGCCTAGCATTCGTTTTTGGGTAAACATGACTAGTTCAGTTTTTGAGGGGTTCACTGAGAGATCGAACTCAGCACACCATCGCTCAACTATACGTAACGCCTGCTGAGTGAGGTTACAGATTGTCCCTGTCACCTTCCCTGAGATAAGGATGGCGAGATCGTCTGCGTACCCAATAGTGTAGAAGTGGTTAGCATTGAGCTTCGTGATTAGGTCATTAATCACCATATTCCAGAGAAGGGGCGACAGCACTCCTCCTTGGGGACAGCCCCTGACTATCACTGCTGACTGCTGCTCTTCACCGAGGCGGACGACTCGTTTGCTAAGCATATTGGTAATCCAGTCTATCAGTACCTGTTCCACCCCGTGTCGGGAGAGAGCGGCGCTGATGCTGGAGAAGTTTGTTTTGTCGAAGGCTCCTTCGATATCTATAAAAGTACCCAGGCAGGTGCCCTTCTGATGTATCGCTTCCTCTATCCGGCCAACCACTAGATGAAGAGCGGATTCAGTGGACTGTCTGTCTGTCTGACTGACTGGACAGTCGTCAAAACGAATTAAACGAGTCGAAACTCCATCAATCAATCAATCAATCAATTTATTTCTTTGCAAACATGGGTAATGTACATAGATGTTATTTTTTTACAATAAAGTTCTCCATATTTTACCTTCACATAGGCATGCAAATATTAGGTTTACAAGTTATATAATATTGGAAATAAGTGGCATGGCAATGGAATTACATACAATAAAAATATAAAAATGTCAATTTGGCCAAAGTAAAACAGAATTAAAATATTATCAATAATGTCACGGAAACGGATATAAATATGCCAATGAAACAATAAGTAATTCAATGAGTCAGTAGTCAGTTAAATACAAAAAAATAAAAAATCTATACATATAATAAAACAGTAAAAAAACTGTGTCTGTACATTGATTATATTAAAAAAAAAATAATTGAGGGGGGTTTAGAAACAGTAATAGAGCACGAATCGAAAAAAAAAAGTCTGTCTGTGTGTCTGTTTGTCTGTGTGTCTGTTTGTCTGTTTGTCTGTTTGTCTGTTTGTCTGTTTGTTTGTACACGCTAATCTTCGGAACTACTCGACGGATTTGAATGGTTCTTTTTTTGTTGTATAGATATTAAGTCTGGCCAGCATATAGGCTATAATTTATCTTGGAAACTTGAATACCTGATGCAGAACCGCAACAGACCAGCTTAACTATAAGAGATACAAAAATGGTACCATAGCAAAAATTGTTCCACGTGATGAGCATTTTCTGCAAAGAGAATAAATTCGAAGATCTGGAACACCTGATGTGGAACTCCAAGAGCCCAGCTACACTATAACATATATAGGAATGACGTCTTAGCAAGAATTGTTCAGCCTGATGAGCACTCTCTGTTGTCGTATAAAGTTTGTAGATCTGGAACAGCTGATGTGGAAGTCCAAGAGCCCAGCTACACTATAACATATATAGGAATGACGTCTTAGCAAGAGTTGTTCAGCCTGATAAGCACTCTCTGTTGTCGTATAAAACTTGAAGATCTGGAACAGCTGATGTGGAAATCAAAGCTATCACTAATTTCACTGTCACTCAATCAACGAGACAGTCACTCATCAAAATTTCCACGTGAACGAAGTCGCGGGCATCAGCTAGTAATAAATAAGTAGACAATGTCAATCTGGTCAAAGTAATAAAAATTTAAAATATTTCATGTCAAATGGAATAAAATGTGCCAACTAGAATAACAATAATTATGTCAATTAGAGTAACTACTAAAGATTTATAAATCAGTCAACAACAGTGGCGTAACCGTAAGTTTATCAAACAGTCGGTCAACATCAAACCACATCAGTAAAATCTTTTTCAGCTATAAATTCTGAGACACTATAATAAGTTTTTTGCAAAAGAAAATTATTAAGATGCCGCTTGAATGCCTTACTGTCCAGCCCCTTCCAAGATTTAGGTATTTTATTAAATATAGTCGGCGCCATACAGACGATACTTTTGCGCATGAGTGCCGTTTTTGCAGGATAAACTCTCAGAATTGTCATATCCCGTCTGTTACGCGGTACCACGTCCTGTAGACGCGGAAACAAATTGGGGTTTGTTTTAACAAACATTGCGACTTCGAGTATGTACAAACAAGGGAGAGTCAATAGATTGTACCTTTTAAAATATGGCTTACATGTATCGATCGGTTTTAGCCCAAACATAGATCTAATGCATCTCTTTTGGGCCTTAAACGCCGTGTTAGCGTCGTCGATGGGGTTATGATATTTTAAAATGGAGTTCCTATGGCCAACTTCCAGCTCCATCATCAGATCAGTTCCATGTCATCATAATATTGAATTGTTAGGTGATATACATATACGTGCAAAATTTCAGATCAATCGGTAACCAGGAAGTGTGTTAAATTTAACTCGTAAAATTAATTCACTGAAAATGTAACTTTAACTTTGTAATCCTATATATTTATATGGGATTACAAAGTTATTTATGCAGTTAATGTATCTTGAAAACTAGACTGAAATTTCAAAATATTTTAATTTTTCCTTGATTTATACACTAAACGCTAATTGTATTCTGAATTTGAAGCTTCTATGTCAGCTAGAAGTGCCTTAGACTTTTGATGATCGGTCAGTCAGTCAGCCAGTCAGTCAGTCAGTGAGTGAGTGACAAAACTAAGACATTTTGACTAGTTATAATTCCTAAAGTACTGGTTCAAATTGAATGAAATTTTAAATATACCGTGTTTATACAATGACTAATTAGTTACTAAAAATTCAGGCTTCTAGTTTTATCCAGAACGAAGTTATAAGAGGTCGAAAATGGCCTGAACTGCTTCGAGAAAAGGATGGTACGGCAGTGCCGCTTTATTGCTCGACTTGGCGGGGGCACTACCGTGCCCCCAGATGAATGTGGAGGAGGCAAAAGGGGTATGTAAGGACCGTAGCAAGTGGCGTTCTGTGGTTTCTGCCTATCCCCATGGGAAAAGGGCGTCAGT
Source organism: Diarsia mendica (assembly GCA_949316265.1). Taxonomy (NCBI): domain Eukaryota; kingdom Metazoa; phylum Arthropoda; class Insecta; order Lepidoptera; family Noctuidae; genus Diarsia; species Diarsia mendica. Next base: position 1,327,036 of record OX438910.1, read on the forward strand.
TTATGTATGTATGTCAATAGTAATACTAAAAGATTAAAAATATAAACTAAAAAATATCCATAAATTAAATACAAACCCGTACCCCGGTACCCACCGCTCAAGTATCAAAACTCATCACTCTACAGTAAGCAGGACTTGCCATATGCACGATCGCCCGCTCCCAAGTCGGCTCATTGCGCTCATTGTGATCGCACTTCATTACATTACGATTCATTCGGTTTCATTATTCAAATTTATTTGAAAGTTTTCATTGAATTCTGTATTCTCTTGCTCTCTTTTTGTTTGTAGCAAAAGTTATCACTATTGTGATAATGATAAAGGTGATATTAGTATAAACTAAGGATATCACAGGATCGATTTTAATTTCACCCGCTCAACTGTTACAGCTAATTATCTCAGTGTATTAAATACCAACTTTATTCATGTGCCGTTTCAGGATAAGGATCCAAGATTTATTATGGCCTAATAAGTTGTTTAATAAAATAGTTATTAAAATGGACATATCATCATCTTATCATCTGCCAGACCTTTTTGCAACTACGTTGAGGTCGGCTTCCAGATTATCCAGATGCAGCTGTATACCAGTATTTTCTTTCGAGCTACTGACTACCTGTAACGACTGTCAAGTATCAACAAATGACAGCCGGGGGCAACGGTTTAACGCTTTGCTTTATAATGCTTTACGAGGCACGCAGGAAACTTTGTATGTAATGGGTGGTCAACCATCCACACGCAAACCCAGGCAAGTGCATCTTAACCTGAAGGTCGACCCGAGCAGCTGTTATTATTATATTTTTCCACATTAGTAAAAATAAAGTAAAATTGATATGTTGGTTGATTGAACATAGGAGCGGCAACCACAACAAGCCGATGACGCGACGCACCCTTATAATAAATCTAAAGTCATCATAAAAATCACCGCGACAATCACAGTAATTGTTTGACCAAACAATTTCCTGATCAACGTTTGATTAACTCGCACACGTTAAACACATACAAAAAAATCATGTTTTTTGTTCTATTTCCCGTTGTTTTCATTATCGTTATGGGAAAGTATTCCCCTGTTTATTTGGGCTTCACACCCATAGGTTTTTTGATTAAAATGTAGTGTAATGGTGGGGTGTACCGCAGGGGTGAATCTTAGGTCGCTTCCGCTTCATTGTCCTGGGTTTAGTTTCGTTTATCACTAAAATCTGGGTAGTGATTGCTTTTTGTATTTCTAATAATTATTATTGAAGGTAGGGATTGTTTTAGGGCATAGCCGAAAGCACCTGCCTTCTACGTCACGCACATTCATGACCATGTTTACCTTATTAAGAAATTGTGATAACGATGATGATCATGTACTGAATTGACTTAAGCTTTCGAAAAAAGTACGTCAACAAAAAAGAACCTAAAAATACTGAAATAAAAAACAATTACTACATACTGATCATGTAATTCACCATTGCTTTTGATATTAGCGTAATAATCAGCTAAAACTATTTCACAGATCACTACATTACTACGAGTACCTAACCTACCTACCTTAAAAAAAATCCTATTAGAATCTATTATCATTAAACTTCAATGGTACCTCTTGACTCAACTAAAAGTAATTAACATAATCCCGAAACACACAATTCCAAAACCTAACCCTACAAATTAATGCCATCCGCGTAATTAATAAATAATCTTCAACATAAAAAAGCCAAAACATCCGTACAATTAGCCAATAGCTCATCCGTGACGGAAACATTACCGAACGCGTGCGGTCACATATTGTCATCAGAAAAACGAAATAAAATAACTTTTGGAACATTGGAACACACCCCGACACTTCCGAGGTATAAGTTAGGGTTTGAAAGCGAGGGTTCTGGGTTTTAGTGAAATTGGTGGTGGGATATTGATATTGGTCGTTTGGGTGTATGATTGTGTGTTAGCCAAAGATGCAAATATGGCAAAAGTAGTGCAGATGACTTTAATTTTATTCACGTAAAAAAAATGCAAGAAGGTATAAAGGTGTAGAATTTACCTTTGTAAATATAGCTCTACCAACCAATCTCCATGATATTTATTAAGTTAATAGCACAATTTAGCTTCATAACATAACATCACGCTTGTAATTCGCGAAGGATAATTCAGAGGTTTGCCTAATAGGTAGTTTATTTTAACTCAAAAACATATTGCCCAACCCGGGAATCGAACCCAGGACCTCATGCTCAGCAGTTGCGCATGCAAACAAATTCGCAAGCGTGGTCATTGTCGCAAGACCATGACCACGCTTGCGAAATTGTACTACAGATCAGTAGGTATGGATACAGGATTTTGTACTTAGAAGAAGAATCACGCCTTTTAAAAAGCAAAATTAAAAATTTTGAAAAAACCCACGACTGTTAAAAATTAATTGAAAAAAGGATAAAATAACATAAAACACCCACCTTAAAAAAACCCAAGAATGTCCGTCGGGGGCTGCCATTAAATGAACTAATTTAGCAATGTTCAGCTCCCGACGGACATTCTTGGGTTTTTTTTAAGGTGGGTGTTTTATGTTATTTTATCCTTTTTTCAATTAATTTTTAACAGTCGTGGGTTTTTTCAAAATTTTTAATTTTGCTTTTTATTTTAAACTTTTCACTTTTTTTTATCTAAGAACATGCACTAATCAAACCTAAACCCATAACTGAAAACAAAATCAAAATCGGACTTGTAGTTTTGGAGAAAAATGGCAACTTTGATTTGCACAAAAAATGTTTGCTGCAGCGCCCCCTGGTGAGTTGTCACCGTAACACCTATCTAAGAACATGCACCAATCAAACCCGAACCCATAACTGAAAACTGCATCAAAATCGGACTAGTAGTTTTGGAGAAAAATGGCAACATGTATTTGCACAAACACACAAACAAACAAACACACAAACAAACAAACACACAAACAACCTCTCACCCCAAACGCATATACCGTCTCCGTTCCGTCGTGGGTAATAAAAGGGTTGAGCAATTCCAACAAGAATATATCCCTAAGCTGATGCCAAGAAGAACTACTACTCCACTCATATTCTAATAATCTAAATTGGAGAGCCAAGTCATGAATCCATATGGATTCATGACTTTTACAAAACGCATATGTCATTTCTCTGTATTATGCAGAAGCGGTCACGATCAAGGTTTATTTCTCCGAACCGTACTTAATCTATTGAGACTTCTGTATTTTGTCAAAACCATTTCAACCAAAGAGATATCGTGGCCTCGACACGAAGGGCTAAGAAGGAACATGGGTGGGTTTAAGTCAGTAGAAGCAGACTTCTATTTACTAAAAACCACCTTTTGTGTTTATTGTATTTTATACCGGGCTGGGTGCTCGCAAGTCTACGTCCATCGCGCGTATTTTGCGTAGGATATGATATCTTTTAGTAAGACTGGTCGTCAGTCTTGTTATCGTATTGAAATTAAAGTATTTAATCTTTAAATTCTTTTCCATTATGCTATACCACAGACCACCACGGTCTATGCAAGACCACTCAAGCCCACTCATAAAAACCACTTATTATCCTATCCTAGATTAATGACCTCAAAACCTCCAACCCTATCACATGCATGATTTACTTCAGCACTCTTTCTTTCACCATCAAATACTTTAAATTCCTGCCTTTCCTATCTACCCTAAAAGCCGGTCGGGACATTAATCTAATCAACACAAAACACCGTAATGAGTGGACGGGCGGCACGCGGCACGACACGGCACGGCAACGGCGCGGCACGGGGACGGCGCGTGCGCCGTAATGTGGCCTATTGTTGATATTACGGATGGGTAAGGACGTGGTTTCTGTTTGGATACTTTTTAGAAATGGTGATAGTTGTTGAAGGGAAATGGAGAAGGGACTTATGAGACGGTTGAAGATGTGCAAGGAATTGTTAGCTTGGAATTTGGAGAACAAGGGAATTATGGCCTGTATAGTGGACTTTGGTAAGAAGGCTGCTAAGTTAAAGTGGGATTGGGCGGGTCACGTCAGCCGCATGCACGATGACCGCTGGACAAAAGCCTCAACACGATGGATACCGGAAGACGGACGGCGCCGCCGAGGCCGGCCTAGAAAGAGGTGGCGATGGCGTGACGATTTAGACGAGTATCATGAGGGCTGGTTCGAAGCGGCACAAGAAAAGAGCTCTTGGAAGGAATTGGGGGAGGCCTTTGCCCAGCAGTGGGAAAGGGCGAAAGGAAATTGTATTTAAGCCTATCTATGGACAAAGTATCGCCTTAATGGAAAATACGTAGTTCATGTTATCCATCCATCCATTTTTCCAACTACCAAGTTATATTCTGTCTTTGAATAATCCTAAAAGGAAGATCTTAAAAAAATATATAAAATACCTACTGAGTTTTTTATAAATCTCTTTTGATAATTTATAAATCATAAAATAAATATTAATCAAGACATTGCCAAAGAGAGCAGCTGAAGTTATAATAAGCAGATTAAGAAACCTTTTTTCACCGTAAATCTGAATAATATTGGTAATCTCTTGCGAAACCAAAACATTTTACCAAAAAATCCATAAATAACAAAATATTTCCTCTTTCCCGCCGTCGCCATATTGAATTAAAATTGGCGGGAGTTTCCGCCATTACCAAAATGGCGGTTATACTTGACAAGCGTATTTTTTCTCGATGATAAATCTATCCGGAAATACTTCCGTTTCCGGGATGGGGATGATCGATGTTCCGGATCAAATCTTTGTTTAAAAGGGATGTTTTAGGGGTAACCTTTTAGGGTAAATGGGGGATGATCCTTACGGGTAGCTTCTATTGAGAAACTGTTGAGATATAATAACATTTTCTTGGCAGAAAGTCTCATTTCTTATACGTTCTCAGTTAATTTCTGAACGACTACTGAAGACTTCTTTATCATCCTGTCGGGGCTGCGGGTTGTTCGAAAGAGATACCGCGGCCTCGGACACAAAGGGCTAAGAAGGAACATAGGTGATTTTTAGTCAGGAAGTCTGAATTCCCTACCGCTCTGCCCAGAGTAAGGTGTCATTTGATGATTTCCCACCGTACAAAAAAAAAAGAATCGTCAAAATTGGTTCCTCTAAGACGAAGTTATTCGCGGACACACATACTTAAACGAAAAATGTTCATAAATTTTAAAAAATGTTCATAAAATGAAAAGTAGGTACCTATACTTGGCCAAACCATGCCAAATTTTTATGGGACCAAATGGCAAACTATTCCGCATCAAAGTAAAAAAGAATCACGTAAATCGGATCAAATACATAGAAAAAAAAAAACATACCAATCGAGTTGAGAACCTCCTCCTTTTTAGGAAGTCGGTTAAAAAGACTTCTTTATCGTGTGGTTGTTGCCTTACCTAAGGTCACTTTTTATGTCTCTCATAGGTCTCTGACTTGGCTTTAATACCGTTAATAAATATCTCTATGTTTTCCTTCACCGAAGCAAAGGATGGGATGGATATAGAGCTGTGTCATAAACTATGCTCCACCTCCTTTTCTGCCGTCTTGGCCGTAGTGACTTTTTCGCAACTACCGATGACGCGGTGGAAGTGGCGAAGGCCTGGGCTTAAAAATCTAAAAAAGAATGTCGTGCCAGTGACACGAAGAAACAGTTAATTGTGACCGTACGTACAGGTACTAACACTACACACACACACACTACCCTACACAACATACACACGTTTTTTTTTTAGTTAGCCTAATCTTTCCCACTCCTGAGCAAAGGCCTCCCCCCCATTCCTTCCACTTTCCTCGTTGTTGCGCCTCTTCTCGCCAGATAACGTACTTAATACAATAGGTCGCACTTATGTATAAAATAAAAAAAACATCTTTTTTTTTTATAACCGACGAAAAATTTCAAGGCATTGGGTGTTCTAAAATCGCCGCTGAATCCTTGTTAAAAAGTTTGTAGTACGATATCTTTTCTACAGTGCAAGCTCAAACATAACACATTCCATATTTATTTAACGGCCTTAATTTATCCATATTGGTTAATACCGTTAATAGTTTGTAATGCTACTTATAGAAATTGATAAATATGTATGACTATTAGTTATGACCGTGCCGGGTATCGAACCCCCTGCCCGCGGATTAGCTGCCGATCTGTCAGCGGTTTGAGCCGATTTATTATGATATGTGCGGTGGAACTAGGAGAATTATTGTTGTGTTATGTGAGAGGGAAGCAAGAAGATATTTTAGATCAAATAATAATCAATAGTAATAGTCATAAATAATATAGTTATAGAGTAATAGTATCAGTAGTAATAGTAATATTTAGCGGAATTATTGTAGGGGAAGCAGAGGTGTACCTACCTGTAGCACCACATTTCATGAGCCTATTGCCAGCATCCGCATATTCCTTATGGAAAACCCCAATAACAAAATGCCAAATCGGAAATAGAACCCAGGAACGACGCCTGAGCATGAGGATCATCAGTGCTAGTGTACTATTAGGTACACCTCTGCCTAACCCTTCGGGGATTACAGGTATACAGTTATCGAAATCAATTTTTTTTTTGCAGTCAGAGGACAGTTCGATGAATCATATTATTATGTCTTTGTAAGCCGGGACTGCAATAAAAATGTTGGTTTCGATAACTTCTCACTTTGAGTACGGATTGTTGTAAAAATTATTTCACTCTTTTTTATCGTCGTGGTTTTTTTTTGTAAATCGTACGTACACAATGTAGGTCATATAAAATATATTTGACCTTAAATGACGCAAATGATAAAGCTGTCCAAGTAGCTACATACTGTTCAGACGAAATCTGAGTCGTCGATTCGAGTGGAAGAATAAAATAATTCTTTCTATCTCTCTTTATAACATGGCTGTCTGCCTCTTCCATCATCCCATCCCCCCACTAATACATTCCACCATTGCGTCTCACAAAGTAAAGCTGCGTCTACACGCGCTCTGTGGTCCAAAGCGCGGTGACGTGGAACTACTGCAATACAGTGCTCATGCACTGTGCATTAGCGAAATTGATTGTGAACTCACGTTAGCTGGGATGAAGAGGGGTATTAGCTTGAGGAGGTATGGGGAGGTATTGTAGAGAGAATGGTGCAGTGGTTTTTATTAAAGCCAAACGTTGCACCATGCTAAGAAATTAAGAATGAAAAAAAAAATATTTGTCGCAGAAACATGACGAGCATACAAAGAGAGACAATTATTATTAGGGCTTTAATTAAATTCTATTTTTTCTTCTTAACTTGCCAATGGCAATCTAAATTGTTTCGACTCAGAACTGACTACTTTGGCGCTTTCGGTAACGTCCATCAGTTTCTATAATGAACAAACATCTCGTCTCGATATTAAGTGCCCGTCGCCGTCGTTTGTGGAACAGTACCACATTTACACTCAAGGGCAGCGTCATTAATGAATCACCTGGGTTACCTAGGTCCGGAGTCTATTTAAAGACTTCCAGTTCGACCATGGCTACTCATGTCCAGGAAGAGATTTTCATCAGGTGGAAAACGAATGGGTTAGGACTTAGGTAAGAATGCACACTGTAAGAAGCCACAGCTTTAGTCTTTCCGTAGACCGCTCACCAGTGAGATAATTAATTATTTAAATCATTAAGTATATCCAGGAGGCCTATGTCCAGCAGTGGACGTCTTTTGGCTGAAATGATGATTAAGTATATTGGCAAAAATGTGTGTTATCAAATATTTTATACATATAGGATATATTTGATGCAATAAATGAATTGAATTGAATCTTTCTTAACGATAATATTGTCCAACACTATTCGATAAATAACTAAAACAAATGCAAAGAAAAAAGAACACACCCAAGTCCGTCCACCAAGGGTGGCCACACAATAAACCAACACAAGATTATAAATGCACCGACAAGATTACACGCACCCACAACGTGGACACCCTACACCCTAGCAATACATACTAATACAACAATCCTGTTTTCTTTGGGTATTTACATTAATCATGTTTGGTTACCGTCTTGCAGTTTTCAATTTAGGGATTAGGACATTTTCAACAAGGGTTCGCAATATTTCGGAAGAATTCATTTACATTTATAATCACAATGGTCCTATGTTAGGTACTGGATCGATGAACCAGCAACTTTCATGGAGCAACTGGCTATATGACACTCCACACCCCAGTTAGTAGGTACGGGGTAAGGCTGCTACAATTTGGAACGACCTATGTTGGTTGGAGAAGGTTCTATTTAAACATCACGCACAATGGCCCAATAAACTAAACTTGGTACAGAATTTCTGACTAGTGACTGTCAATGATGGCAGAACTGTTATGTAGTAGAGGTATTTGTTTTCTCTCCTACATTTAACCCCTCAAAGCCAGAGTAAACAGGCATCTGGGCACGCTCGTTCCATCATAGACCTCATCCATCGATTTCAATCAGAGATAATCGAGGTCAACAGTAGGTCCATTTCTCAATAAATAAAAAGATCTACAATTGACGCCTGGGACCTAAGGCTTAACGTGCTTTGCGAGGCATAAAAAAAAATCTGGTACGTTATAGTAATAATAATAAACATTTTATTTCAGGCTTCTAAGGCCCATAGGTAAAATACACAAATAACATAAAACAATAACAACTAATACATATGAAAAAACCTTATAAACTATAACTACACATCACGTAACGTTGGCGGCGTCGTGTTGCTGTCACGTAATCGTCCCCGGAAACGTCGATACAAGACACCTTTCGGCCAAAAGTCCTCCTTCATGCAGGTCTGTAGATGCTGGGATGGGACTCGTACCACGAACGACTTAAAGTTGAACCTTTCAACCCTCAGAGTCCAGTTGGTCTTCACCTTCAAGTACTGCACGACTTCTTCAATCGCCGTGGAGTGATGCAGACGAGAAAGCTACAGCTGCGTCGTAGCCTCGTAGGCACAGCTGGACGCAACAACATGTTGGGTCCACTCGGTGGTGAACCATCCATGGAGCAACCCAGGCAAGCACTGACAGATCTTCTGGTTATATACGAACAAAATATTTAACAAAAAACTATTACAAGTCGGGACACAAAAATTACGTCATAGTAGTAGGTAGGTAAAAGCAACAGAAAGCAACAATACATCAAACTACATAGTTATTATTCAATTTATTACACTAGCGCTTCGCCCGGCGCCCGCCATGCTTTTAGGGAAATTGGAGGTGCGCCCCTTCCGAACACTGGCGTGCAATGTTACGGGAACACTGGTGAATTGTTGCTTTAATGGGGAAATGTTTTGATTGGATCTGTTATCATTCTGTTTTTAAATTCGTTGAGCAGTTTATTTTTAGTCAGGAAAAAAAAATTAAGTATTGTAGATACTTAGGTAGGTACATTTTTTTTCTGAACATAACTTAAAGTCAAATGAGTAGTCGCGTATTATAATATACTTACTTACCTCACGATCTGTTACTAGCCTACCACACTATTCCCAAACCGCTGCAGCTCCTGAAAGCCAGAAATGTGCCGAGACAATGAAGCTGGACGAAGTATTAGAGAAACAATTTAACTGTCTTGTCAATTTAATCCCGCAACGAAATTATTCAGAAAAGAATAGAGGAGAAGTAGGAAAAACATAATTTCCACTTCCCTGGTGTTACTGACCTCCCTATGAGAGAACGTTTGGACATAAACTTTTAGTATCTTCCTATTTAGTCTGTCCGCCAGTGTAACGATGTTCCCGCGAAGGTGGGGTTCACAACTAAGTTAGTGTAACCTCTGTCTACGGAGTGCAGCGTGACTTGTCATTATATCTGATCATACAGTATGCTCTCTGTTTTAGAGTGACGATTACGTCATGAAAGTATCGCTTTTGTGGAGAAAAGTTTACTTCATAGACAATTGAAAACGGGTTTGGAAGAACAATTAGTTTAAAGTATAACCTTTTGAATGTTATTATTTGCAAGAGAAGCTAGATAGAGTTACAAAAATTAAACTGTAAGTAATAAAAAAATAAGTAAAATAAACCCACTTCTTCTTTAAATGTCGATGGACTAAAATTGTGTTAGACCTGCCTAACCTGCACAGCTATAACGTCATTATCATCATCCAGCCCTTTGGGGTCGCCGGGGTCGGAGCAACCTGTTTTCTTCTTCCAGATTTTGGACAACCAGTCTTACCAAGGGTTATCGAACTACCCAATAACTGACATAACATAATATCACGCCTGTAGGTAAGTGTGGTGAAACGTTTTTTTGCAAAAAAATAATGTTAGCAACTTATACGGTCCATTTACTTGACCTTACAACCCAAACTACAGCCAGTTACTTCCGTACACTGTCCGTAAGTAATAATTACGTACTCAAGTTAAAAGTATTCACATGTACTTACACTGTACACTGTGGTGCAACAAAAACGACCGTCCATTGTTCTGTGATGTGTGTGTGAAACAACTGTGTCTACACTATGACTTGACGAAGGAGGTCAAGGAGACTAGGCGGAAAATTATCCTTCATTATCAGCCTATAATGTTCCCACTGCAGGGTCTCAGGCCTCCTCTCTAGGAGAGGGATGGGCAGTGGGCTATAATCTACCACGCGGGCCCAGTGCGGATTGGTAGATGTCACATATTTTCGGATTTTTTGGTTCTAAGACATGCCGGTTTCCTCACGATGTTTTCCTTCACCGGAAAGCATCATGTGGAGCTCGCGGCTAAATAATAACAGCCGCTCGGATCAATCTCAGGTTAACCGCTCTTGCCAATGTTGGTCTGTGTATGGATGACCACCCATTACTTACCGAGTTTTCTCCGTGCCTCGGAAAGCACGTTCTTATCCAGCACAAAACCTTACGGACCCGAACCCATTGTGCCCATCCCTTTCAAGCAGCTAAGAAGCTGGCTAAAAGATCATACTCGAATACAAGCGGAGAAATGGTGGAGCTCGACACCAGGATGTAGGCAATCCAAGGAAGCTATGCCATCCCTGGATAAAAAACTGACCAGGCGCCTTCTGCGCCTGGACAGAGATAGCCTGCGCCTGGTGGCGGGGACCATCACCGGATTGTTCACTGAATAAACACTTCCACACCCTAGGAATCACTGACAGTCCCCTGTGCAGGGCATGCATGGAGGCGGAGGAAACTGTGGCGCATGTGCTCCTTGAGTGCACAGGTGTTACCAAGATTCGTGAGGAGACCCTGGGAACACCACGATCCCTTGCGGATGCCCTGAGGAGACCGGGAAGTCTGATCTGCTTCTGGAGGGAGGTGGGCTGATTGGAATAATCGGCCGCCACGGCTCACGCACAATGGTCGCGGAAACCTAAAACCCCATAAAGAAGAAAGAAGAAGAAGCACGTTCTTACGTAAACATTTTTGGCACTCGTTACAGGTATAGGTACTCAGTGGCCTGAAAGCCTGACAACCAGACTTACCAAGGGGTATCGTATTAACCGATACTAACTGGGTTGTGGAAGTCAGATAAGCAGTCGCTCAATGTAAAATACTGGTATTCAGCTGAATCCGTTAACAGGTTCACTGTCCACAGACCACATACGGTCTGTAGAGAGTCCTCCATACCAGTCCGCAGACCGTATGTGGTATGTTCGTTCATACAATTTCTAAGCCATCTGATACTGTGGACGTAAGAAGAAAGTTTCTTATTTAATGCGGACTTGGCAGGACACATCATAAGGATTTTAAAAAGTGCTAGGACCCAGGGAAATACTCGTTTTTTTTCAAATTTAATTTATTGACGTAACGGGAACATAACGGGACTTATGGACCATTCCCACTCTGAAGCCTGGTCAGTGAACCTGTTAAGACTGGAAGCGGACCCTGCTGACATAGTTGAAAAAAAATTGGCAGATGAAGACCGGTAGACGTCTTTCTTTGTCTTGCGATCATTGTTTAACGTGGTGTCATAGTTTTTATGTGGCCTAGAAACACACTGACACTGACTCGGCTTTACATGCCGTCTAGAAATATCTCTCATCCGAAAAATCAGAGGTGCTTTCAAACTCCAGACCTACGACTTGGCAGTGCGCACGGTCACACCACTCAACTATCACTGTATTTTAGCACTGAATAAAGTTTATTAGTAGGTAGTTCGACGTGACGCTCGCGACACGTGTCCGATTTGTTCCGGCGGTAGTTCCCACGTCCGCGATCCGACACGGTGCCGATACGATGTGGGAGTATGGAGGGTTATGCTCTATTTTAATATGTTGAAGTTTAAGTTAGATGGACGAAACACAGCAGAATAAGTCGGAGAGGATAAACTAATAAAAAGTATCTATTACTTTATAGATATTGCTGACTTTGTTAAAAATAGAAATAATTAGTAGTTCAGCTTTCTTTTTTTAAGAAGTGTAGGTAATTTAAAAGATATGATGTAGTATATCTACTGAAGAGGATATTTTTTTAAATACATTTGGCATTCTATCAATTCAAATAAATCTAACAAGAAACATCTCACAAAGCAGGAACCATAGAAGTCAACACATTCAAACAAGAATAAATTCTAACAAGATTTTCCTCCAAGTAGAGCACATTCCCCATCGTTTCAACTCTAAAGCAAGGGTAGTATCACAATATGCTTCGTAATTGAGTTCTCACGATCCTCCATGATCTGAACCGAGTTCAGGATCAGTTCATTATAATTGTCGATTTCCACGGTGATTTGGGAAAGTGAAAATACTAAGGGTTGAAGTGATTGTCCAGACGCTACTCTGGGAACGGAAAATATTTATTTATTTAAGTATTTTATTTTATATGGGCTTGCACTCTTGACCTCAATCTTGCCCTAAGGGCAGAGATGAGGTCGTCGATGGAACGATCTTACCCAGAAGAACCACAGATATGGGTCTCCTTCCCGTCGGGGCTGTGTGTTGTTCGAAAGAGATACCGCGGCCTCGACACAAAGATCCACCAATGAACATGGGTGGTTTTTAGTCAGTAGAAGTCTGACACTCCAGTCATTAATTTGATGATTTCCATACACCCAAAAAAAAAGACCTGCGTCTTCTTCCAATTGGATCTCTTTCGTCTCCAAGTCAGTCCGCCTATATAACTTCAAATTGAGATCTAACATGTAATAAAGCAGGAAGTAGAAAATGTCCGTTTATTTTTAATGCTAGTTTTAATAAATACCAGGTGTAAACGAACCTTTTACAAAGCCATCAAGCTTTTGCACATCAAACTAAATAACCTAAAAAATATTGCTGGGAAACGCCTTTTTTATTGGAGAGGAAAATCACTATTTTATGGTAAAAAAAAATTGTGTGGTTAAAAAAAAGTAAAAGACGTTGAAGCCTAATAGTCTTTGGTCAACCGGACCCACTCGAAATGAACCCGCGGGTCCAATCGACCTGTTTTAAATTTGACCCGGTCGACGGTTAACTTATGTAAATAAATAAACATTTGCATCTAACTGGGTCAAACAGATAAAAAAAATCTATAAATGAAGAGATCTAGATCCCATATTTAAAAAAGACGACAAAGAACAAATGAAATTTTACAGACCAATCGCACTAATTCCAGTCTTTGCAAAAATATTTGAAAGAGTACTCTATAATAACTTATATAACTACTTTGAAGCTAACAACATATTTGCAGATGAACAATTCGGGTTTCGTAAAGACAGATCTACTAGCAGCGCTCTATTAAATTTTTTAAAGAATGTAATGACAGGACTAGATAACAAGCAACATTTAACTGCCATTTTTATGGATATGTCTAAGGCCTTTGATCATGTGGATCATCAAATACTTTTGGACAAACTGGAAAAATATGGGGTAAGAGGAAATGCACTAAATCTTATTAAATCGTATTTATCGGACAGATCTCAAGTAACACAGATAACAAAAATAATAAATGACAAAAAGTTAGAACAAACATATACGTCAGACCCAAGAACTATTATGTATGGAGTGCCACAGGGAAGTATTCTTGGACCTCTCTTGTTTATCATCTACATAAACGATCTACCGAAAGTTATAAAACAGGAAATGATACTATTTGCAGACGATAGTACAGCTATTTTTATGAACAAAGATAAAGACAATTATGAAAACGACATTAACAAATCACTTGAAGACATCATAAAATGGTTGAATGCAAATAATCTAAAAATAAATATTGACAAAACGAATTATATGACTTTCACAAATAAAAATACTAACTCGGGAAAAAATCTACAAATACATTACAAAGGTGAACTATTAAAAGAAGTGAACAACACTAAGTTTCTTGGTATTTATATTGACTCTGGGCTAAATTGGAAACTGCAGGTTGATCATGTTTGTAAGAAATTAAACCAATTTTCATATGCCCTGTACAAGCTAAGAAAAATTGTTAACGAGAGAGCATTACTGAGCGCTTACCATGCATACGTAGGATCTACAATCAAATATGGTATTCTTTTTTGGGGCAATTCAACCAACAGAGAATATGCTTTTAAGGCCCAGAAAAAGTGTATTAGGAGTATATGTGGGCTTAAACAAACCGATTCATGTAGAAAAGAGTTTCCAAGATTACACATTTTAACTCTTCCATCACTATACATTTATGAGGCAGCAATAATGATAAAACGCGATATAAATAATTATGAGACATTGAGAAGTGCACGGTATAAAAATGAATTAAGTGGAATTAGGTGTAGAACAGTTAAGTTTAAAAAGAGTATATTTGGGATAGGTGTGAAAATTTATAACAAACTTCCAAAACATGTAAAATGCAGTGTAACCTTAAATAGTTTTAAAAAAAGTCTTAAGGAATTTTTGATATGTAAGGCCTACTACTCAATTAACGACTTTTTTAATGACAAAAATATTGATAATTGTGATTGACCTTTAGACAATGACTGAAGGAGTAATTTAATTTGTATGACATATAAGAATAATTTAATTTGTATGACATAAATGAATAATTTAATTTGAATGATAATAATGAATAATATATGAATGACATCAATGTATCATGTAGGTAATTATTATGAAATCAATGGATAATTTAATTTGTTTAACTGACTACGTGAATTTGCAACTAGGTATAATAATGCATGTTGAATGATGGACGTTGACTTGGAGCGAATAATTATTTTGAATTTTAGTAAAATGTAGTGAATGTTTTAAATGTAGAACCACCATCAAAAATTGTACACCATATAGGTATGTTGCAGCGATCCAATACATCGTAATCATAAGACCTAATATTTCACCTGTGACAAACAATAAATGAATTTGAATTTGAAAAAATTTGAATTAGATATAGCTTGCTAAAACTGGCTGGTCAATTAAAAATAGATGATTAAAAAGATACTGACCGAAAACAATGGACAGTTGAATTCGAAAAAGAAAACATTCTAAATTCAAAGCGGGCGCCGCTATTGGCCAGTAATGCTTCAACAATGGCTGCCGAACTGTCAGATTTGACAGGTGATAAAGTTTTAAATGTTTCCTGATTGTCTTAGTGTGTGAAATAGCTCGATTAAATATGCATTTTATTTGTAATCTATGTTGAATCAACGTTCCCATAGGATAGTATCGAAACTTTTCTCCGAGTTGGAATCCTATAGAGTTAAGGTGGAGTAATAGTCAGTGAGAGGTCGTCTGTTCGATGTGTAATTTATAATAGTTATCATATTAACGTAAATATAATACATACATGAATAACATGCACGCATGTAATACCCAAAGGGTAGGGGGCAGAGAACCAGGTGTACCCAACAGTACACCTTCATTCTGCTAGGAATGTTTAAGTCCCACGTAATAGGGGGCGAGCCTACTGCCATCAACCGGTCACAAATCCAGGCAACGTGACTGATACTGAGACATTTCTAATGGAAAAATCCAATAACGCCACCTCATGCTCAACAATCGCGCTTACGATGACTAGACCAATAAAGTAGTCGCCGAGACATCACAATAAAAACATCACCATCAGCCTACAGCAGTCCACTGTTGGGCATCCGCAATGGCACACCACTCAACTCGATTCTCAGCGATTGTCATCTAGTCCCGGCTTACGATTACCGATTCGCGGTCTCTACCGCTAATATAGCCTGCCCATTGCCACTTCAGCTTACTTGTTCTGTGAGCTATGTCAACAACTCTGGATCTCTGTCATATCTCCTCGTTCTGGATTCGATTCTTCAGAGAGACTCCAGGTATATCCCGCTCCATAGCTCACCGAGCGACCTTGAATTTATGGACCAGCAGATCAGACCAGCATAACAAGCCGGACGCACCACACACTTGTCTTTATACATAAAAAAACGTGACGATTACGAACCACTAAAATATTCCATATCATGCGAAGAGCCCTAATTTAACAGCTCTTTAACATTCAAGGGCCAATTTCCTCTATCAGTGAAAAAAATCTTGCAACTCGTCTTATGCAAAATTGTAGTGTGTATGTTTTTGCCGCCTGTTTCTCAAAAAAAGCTTTTAACTTGGCGGTGAGGTACCCCAAAAATCGCCTGTCAAAATACTGTCGGTCTCATCAAGGGTAAGGATGTACAGTCGGACGAAAATATTGATTTAAACTTTTTGAAAGTCGGTTTTTTAACTTATTTTATGTTATTATGAGGGTTTGGTGTGGTATGATAATACAATATTTTTGAATGGACTGGTTTTCACGTTTTTAAAATTAAGTAAAGTGACCCGTTTGTAAGATGCAAGGTACTGAATTACTTCTGGCAAAAGATCGTGTATTAAAAGTATTTTTTTAAGCTAGCTGACTTTTGGCCGTACTTGGACAAATATGTTTGAGCAAAAGCAAAAGTCTTGCCACATCCACACGCCAAATCGGTAACTCAGTTTTTATACGGTTACTTAGGAGATATCTTTCGTGGTATCCATTATTATTAGCTCCCAATAGACAGTTCACACACAGTATTCGTTTAATTTTGAATACTGAAAGCTTAAAACAATGTTTGAACTTATGTTTTCAACCGACTGTACCCACAATTTAAAATTGCCCCGCATTTCCTCTGTAGGGTGAGACGGCATAAAAAGCTTTTAGCCCTCACAATACATTTCAACTCTAAATTAGACCTATTTTCGTTCCAATGGCTAATTTTGTAACATCAAATGGGAAAAGAGGTTTTTTTCTACCATTTTAATTTTAGTGAAAATATTGACCGATTTTTGGTAGTAATAGTAGTGATTTTGTCGAAATTGGCTTAATGGAGAAATATGTATGATCTTTGATCTCGGATAAAGGGTGTATAAAAGGACAGAATTTATGAGGGCTAATAAAAAATGATTGTCTTGGAAAGATGGAGTAAACAAATCCTGGAGTGGAAACCGTAAACTAACTAAGCAACTAGAACCAATCAACAACCAATATTAAAGGTTACAGCTGGGTTAGACTCGGAAGGCAGAGGACAAAGTGTTGTGCCGTAACTTGAGTCTAGATCCAGCAACTGCGATTGAATAAAATGATTGATTTGCTTAGAAAACATTCTCATGTAAAACAAATATATAGGTACACATATAACAGACGACCTAAAAATAGATCATTAAAAAGATACAACCCGAAAACAATAGACATTTGAATTCGAAAAAGAAAACATTATAAATTCAAAGCGGGCGCCGCTATTGGCCAGTAATGCTACACAATGGCCGCCGCCGAAACGTCAGATTTGACAGATGATAAAGTTTTTAAACGTTACTTTCTTTTTTGTGGGAAACAAGTTAAAGTTGTAATTACGTTTGTTTTTTTATCGTGAGTTGGCATTGTTCGAGGGACGATAAGGTTTACGCAAAGGTTAGATCCTTCAAGATGTTTGGGCATGGCGTGTAAGGTTCGTGTTTTAGCAAAGATATTACATTTATTGTTAAGTTATGAGATTAAATTAACAGTAGTTTTACTCGTAAAGTAAGCTGTTGTGGCATGTAGGTTCACAACACAAGATATACAACACGCAAAGTGTCGGTTCTAACTAACTTAAGAAATTATTTGTGTCCGCGTTTCAAGTTGAAAATTACCTGGTTTAATGATTCAGTCTTCACTGGTTGATACTTAATAACCCAGTACTAACTGCGTTGTGGAGGTGAGATAGGCAATCGCTCCACACAAAATACTGGTATTCAGCTGCATCAGGTAAGAAGAAGAAGTCCCAACACCGATGAAATTACGAAAAGGCTAGACAGATGACGAATTCTACATTGGTTGTATCATTTTGCTTCGTGGTGATCATCACAAGGTAAACGAAGGCACCAGTTTATGGGCTGCGGGTTGTTCGAAAGAGACACAGCGGCCTCGACACAAAAGGCTAAGAAGGAATATGGGTGGTTTTTAGTCAGCAGAAGTCTGACACTCCCTACAGCTCTGCCCAAAGCGAGAGGAGTATGATTTCCGACAATCCAACAAAAAAAGGCAAGAGTATATAGTAGTAATAACATTTATAAGATTTTTGAGATTATCTAAAATACTGACGTGATTTTTGAGGGTCTGGAAG
Source organism: Diarsia mendica (assembly GCA_949316265.1). NCBI lineage: Eukaryota > Metazoa > Arthropoda > Insecta > Lepidoptera > Noctuidae > Diarsia > Diarsia mendica. The sequence continues at coordinate 1,345,410 of OX438910.1, forward strand.
CGATGACTTCTCTGACAAGTAATAAGAATCTTTTACTCGTTATTTTATGCTGATTGATGACTGTCAGATCTACACGAATTTGTGACGAACCTCTTTTATCTTTACACTTTACCATTTAAGTAGGTACCTACCGTTTTGCATCCTCGTCAAATTCAAGGAGGTAACCTCAGATCAGGAGGTAACTATACCAATGCATCTCGACCCGAAACAATAACAAAATTGGTAGGCAATTTTGATTCTCACCCTATAACCACACAGACACAAACAAACTTAAACGTTTATTCGATAATATAATTTATTATTCCCTAAGCCACAGCGCCATATCGACTCCCGCTACGTGGATGTGCTGCGGGAATTATACCTCGGCCACTCACAGGTTCGCATGCATACCCTGTCTAAACCCGTACAGATCAAGCGGGGAGTGCGACAGGGTGACACCATATCACCAAAACTTTTTACAGCAGTCCTTGAAAACATTATGAAATGCCTAAATTGGGACAGTTGTGGTGTTAATATAAATGGTGCTTACCTGTCGCATTTAAGATTTGCAGACGACCTCGTTCTCTTCGCTGAAAACTTCGAGGATCTTCAGAACACACCTAGCAAGGCGCAGTGATGACAGGTGGACTAAGGCTATCACTGAATGGCGTCCAAGGACTGCAAGGAGAAGTGTGGGTCGTTCAGCGGCAAGATGGGCAGACGACATAGTTACTATCGGGGGAAAAACTTGGATGAGGCTGGCACAGGACCGTGGAGAATGGCACAGGAAAAGGGAGGCCTATACCCAGCAGTGGGTGAGTTCAGGCTGTGGATGATGATGATGAAACCACAGCGCGGGAGTTAATCTGAATTACTGTAAAAATGATATAATTAATGACCTGGTACCTTTATTTGATTTGATTAATTATGTATTTTATGACTAAGTATCTCCTGAATTTTGAAGAGAATGCAAAACTGCACACCTTGTATAACTTATTACTCACGATTTCAAACATAACCAGTCTGTTTTGTGTCCCAAATACATTTCTAAAAAGTCTATTTTTAAACACATCACCTTCATTCAACCATACTGGCCAATTTATAAATGGAAACCAATTTTGTCTTCAGAAAACGAAAATACATAATAATACCTACAACTTACAAATCGGCAATATTACTCATACAGTATAGTAAGGCTCGTCCTAAAGCTCTCTTCGTTCGATTTAAGACTTTACCTGACAAAAAATACAGTTGCGTTTAGGTTCGGTCTAGTAACTGAGTGAAATGAATGGGTTCCGTTGAGCACAATATAGAAAAGGGAGGTCTTACACCTACATAAAAGGATATCTCGTTCTTGAATCTTGACTGCTAACAAGAATTTCAAGGTAAACAACTTTATTTTCGGACCTAAGAGACCTTTTCTACTGTAAAATAATAAAAAATCTGCTTTATCACAAATCACATTAATCTGATCAATAACTTAGGACAAAAGAAAACAGTAACTTCGGACAATTTTAAGTCAAAACGTCATCATCTGCCTAGCCTTGTCCCAACTTTGTAGGGATCGGCTTCCAACCTAACGATGCAGTTTAGTTACCAATATCTTACATGGAGCGACTGACTATCTGACTTCCACAACCCTGTTAGTGCCGGGCCATACACCTTGGTGGACTGAATTTTAAGTCAAAACTACAGTAAGTTATGCAATTCCTCATTGGAGGCGATCCAATGCCACGCGAAATGTTGCCTAACGCTCTGAGGAATACAGACTATGTTGTTTTATTTCATAGATTTTAAAACCGCGAAAAGCAATAAGGCGTTGCTACATTTTACAACATGGCTCTATTCGACGTCAAACTACTTGAATTTTACGAAAAAAACGACTTAGTATACAAGACTACAAGGCCAAAAGACCCTTCATCACACGGAACCCTCAATATTTTGACAGAACAGCTTCCCAGAAAGCATGACGGTGCACCATACAATCTTGAAGGCGATCAGCATACCTTAGACCACGCCCCCCGCTTTGAAACTCCACCGCGCTCTCCCATTGGTCCGCCAGTCGACGCGTGCGCAGCGAAAAAGTCCTAAAATGTTTATAGTTTATAAATTTATCGACGGCGTAATTTTCTGAGTAGATCTCTCGTCGGGTTACATTTAGCTTTTAAAACATTGAAATATTGCTTTGAAAATAAATAATACCTGGTGGCTTTTAGGGAATATTTTTGGATTTAAAGTGGTATTCTGATTTGTTTGTTTCGTGTCCATGTTTTTCTACGAACTTGAGTTATTGTTGCATTAATATCTGTTGAGTGTTTGACGTGTTTGTTGTTTTGCTGTAAGTTGTATTTTCTAAACTGCAGTCAATTTTGAATTGTGTTGAAAGATTGATCACGTGACTTCCTTAAAAGTGCGTATGTGGAAAGATTGCTCGTTACTCATGACTTCCTCATAAGTGTTTGGTAACTGGTACGCGTGTGTCGTGTCTGTTAACAAAGTAGGTATTCAATACCTACTTCAACTTTATGACTACTTTTTTTCTTTTTTTTTGAAAAAAAAACGTTGCCCCACACTAGGAATTTCTCCTGTATCGTGTTAGCGTGCATTGACTTCCTGTGTACCTGTTGTCATTTATAAATATTAAATGTTCGTAAAAACACTACTTTGACTTCCTGTTAACATATCGTTTTAAATATTATCCAATAAGAATACGGTTGAATTGCTGACTTCCTGTTAACATAATGTTTTAAATATTATCCATTATGAATACGGTTGTATTGCTGACTTCCGGTTATCAGAATGACACTTTAGGCAGAAATTGCCGCAGGAGCGCACTATCGGCTGGACCGTCGACTGGGAAGGTCGATAATTACTGTTGTATACGTGTATAAGTGCAAACTGTTAAACTGAAGTTGATTATTAAATTCAGTATTAGCAAAGCGATTGGTGTTTTATTTTGTAATCTACAAGTATATTACACGTGGAGGAAATACAAATTGATACGAGATTATAGTTCAGAAGTGGAACGAACGCAAAATACGCTTTTGTGCCATCTAAGAAAACGTAAGTAACGGAAACATGTTATTTATAATTTATAAAGAAGTTATTTTTTTTACTATGAATTTGCGATTTAGGTTTTGCTATTGATGGACTGATTATTATGATGGATTGGTTATTTTGATGAACTTATTACAACGATGAACTGATTATCATGATGGAAGGATTATTATGATGGATTTACTGTCTCAATGACGACTCTATTTTGCAAATAATAATAATTTTTTTTTTCTCTACGTCTATTAATGTACATATTGTTTATCCCCTTTCTTCATTTCTTTTCTCCTTTCTTTTATCTCATTACTCAGATTTGGTGCCTGCTCACTAAACATAGTATTATTAGTGTATTAATTTTTTTTTCTCTTAATCTGAATGCACTTTACTCTTTTTCTCTAAACACGGTAGGTGTATTATTTGGGTCCCTTTTCTTTATAATGAACGTGTTCTTTTCCACCAACTCTATTAAACATATTTTCGAATTATTTTGGTGAATGATGAATAGTAACACAATTCTTTTGAGTTTCAGAAACAAAATGAATACAAATAATGATTATTTGGAACCTGGTAGACCTATCCTACCATCTGGGTCAAAGCGAACTCGAACAGACAGTGAAGTTGAGAGACTAAACCGACATGGACGTAATGACAACGAGTCACATAATATGAAAGGGAACCCCCGTGCCGGTGAGCTTGAGCGACGGCCGGGTGGGGACCAATTGATTTATGGCGAGTCTCGTGCTGGTGAGCTTGAGCGACAGCCGAGTATAAGCCTTGCGTTTACTGGCCAGCCCCGTGCCGATGAGCTTGAGCAACGGCCGGGTATGGACCAACTGATTTTTGGTGAGTCTCGTGCTGGTGAGCTTGAGCGACAGCCGAGTACAAACCGTGCGTTTGCTGGTCAACCCCGTGCCGATGAGCTTGAGCGGCGGCCGAGGTTTTCAAGTAAACGTACAAATGATATGATGAGCGGTGAGCTTGAGCGACGCTCTAGAAACAGGGATTTGGACATGAGAACAATGCATAATTCGGATTACACTGAGGATGAATTGAGGAGACCACTGAGGATGTATACTTCTACAATCGACCGATCGAGATCGAACAATTCACGAAACGAAAGGCGTTCCAGAAGCAGGTCACGCAATGAAAGGCGTTCGAGAAGCAGGTCACGAGACGAAAGGCATTCGAGGAACAGCAATCATCACGGTCATCGGACGCAAGGAACACCTGGGTATGAGAATTCAGATCCTAATAATATGTTATTCCAATTTATTGATGCACTTAAGGGGTTTTCAAAATCAGGCAGTCATAAATTAGCCAATATGAGTAGTGTCATTCCTGAATTTGACCCTATGTCCAAAAATCAGAGTATTTTGAATTGGATCAATAAAGTCGAAGAATGCGCCGACATATATGAATGGGACGAACGTGAAATCATTTACTATGCACTTCCGAAGCTCACGGGTTTAGCCAAGTCATGGTACCAGAGCCTACCCACCGTAAAATTTACCTGGTTAGAATGGAAAACGAAACTTTTTCAATCGTTTCCATGTAGAGAAAATTACGCTGAGTTATTAACAGAGACGCTTGCATTGAGGGCTAAATATGGGGAACCTTTGGAACAGTACTATTACTCCAAACTTAACTTGTTACATAGATGTCAGATAACAGGAAAAAGGGCAGTAGATTGTATACTATACGGCATAGAAGATAGGGCTATTAAAGTAGGAGCTCAAGCGGCACAATATGATACGCCTGAGCAAGTCCTTAGATACCTTAAATCAGTTAAAGTCGGTCAGGCAAGAGAAAACAATGGCAATAATTTAAAGAGTAGAAACGATATTAGGACAACTTTTGGGTTACAATCAGATAAAACAAACCAGTCTGACAATAAATCGAGTTCAACGGTAACAAAACCGCCAATTAGATGCTTTAATTGCCGCGCTGAAGGTCATCTTAGTTCTAAATGTCCTAAACCTATCGAAAAATGCAACAACTGTCGTAGGCTCGGGCACGTCACTGCCAATTGTCCCAATATCACGCAAAAGAGTCGCGAAAACCTTAAACCCGACGGAGTAGGTCAAGAAAAATAGGTTCTAAAGATTGATTGTAACGCCAGCAGTAGTACAAAAACTCACGACCCTAATGATAAATAGGTATATAATTGCCAAACTAAATGATTTCCCCATTTCTTGTTTCATGGATCTTGGTAGTGAATGCTCGATAATGCGGCAAACTGAAGCGAAAGATTTTATTTTGCAATTGGACTATTGTGATTTACCCTTAATGAAAGGACTAGGTAATAATTTAGCGCAGCCGGTTGGTAAAGTTCGGGTGACTATAGAAATTCGGGGAATTAAGGAATCCATCGATATTCTTGTCGTTTACGACTGCGTTTTGAAATATCCAATGCTTTTGGGTCATTCTTTTACCGAGCTTCCTGGTATTCTAATAACTAAGACACCATCTCGTCTTATATTTCAAAGAACGAATAAAGTGTTTCTGATGGTTTCTGAGGCAACTGATGTTTCCAGCCATGCTATGCAGTCCATACCAGTTTATTCAGATGGGGCTTTTACTGGTCAGGTTTTTATTAACGACTCTGTTAGGGAAAAATTGGATCGGAATTTTATCTTTTGCCTGGAGAATACACCTTAATTAATGGTGTAGGCGATTACTGGTACAAAATTTAACATTAAATACCATCGTGTTTAAAGAAGAGATTTTAATTGCTCGCGCTGTACCTCTGAATAATGTTAGCCGCGTATCTCAATTAACCATTTCTGATATCGAAGATAATGACTCTATCAATTATGGAGACTCATTAACCACTACACAACTCGACAAATTGAAATCTGTGTTATGCGAATATAAAGATTGTTTTTCTAAAAATCTTAAAGATCTAGGTTACACATCTGTTAGTGAGATGGAAATTAAACTTAAAGATTCTGAACCTGTTGCTTATCGCCCTTATCGAATGTCCTATTCAGAGAGAACGCTAGTCCGAGATATGGTCCAAGAAATGCTTGATGCTAACATCGTTCAAGAGTCATCATCCCCTTATGCTAGTCCAATAGTGTTGGTCAAGAAGAAGACTGGTGAAAAACGTCCTTGCGTCGAAATTCTAAATAAAAACCACGACCATATTGGTCATTTTGGATTCGATAAAACGTTAGCCCGGATAGATAGAGATTCATTTTGGTTCCCGAAGATGTGACGCTTCGTAAAAAAATATGTTGCTGCTTGTCTTGAGTTCGCGCATCACAAAGTACCTGGTGGTCCCCGCAAAGGTGAACTTCATCCTATACCGAAAGTAGAAAAACCGTTTCATGCGATACATGCAGACCACTTAGGACCATTTGTACGTAGTAAACGTGGCAATTGTTATTTACTTGTTATTGTCGATGGCTTCACTAAATGTACAAATATTACTCCAGTTAGGAATACTAAAGCAACCACAACTATTCGAGTTTTATGAGATCATATCAGTTATTTTGGTGCTCCCACACGTTTGGTAACCGATAGAGGTTCATGGTTTACAAGTAATATCTTTAGTAAGTTTATTAAAGACACTGGTATTAAGCATATTTTAAATGCTGTTGCAACCCCAAGGACTAATGGTCAAGTGGAAAGATCTAATAGAACGAAACTAGATGCCCTCTCTACTAAATCTCATGGGAAAGATGATAGGACTTGGGATGAATATGTGCCAGATATACAAATAGGGATTAATACCGCAAAACATAAAACTAATAAAAAAAAGGTCCTTCTGAGCTACTTTTCGGATTTAAAGTAACGAATATTTCAGAGTCTATTTTAAGTGCGAGACGTTAGATAATAATTAAGACCAAATATCAAAAATGCGCGAAGAATCCGGAGAACATAAAAGAAAACAACAGGAAAAAGATAGAGAACGTTTTAATAAAAATAGGAAAATAACTAATCAAACTATTTATAAAGAAGGAGATTTAGTAAGGCTAGAAAGGGAAATTAACAAAAACGATGACAAATCTAAGAAACTAGTAGAGAAATATCAAGGGCCCTATCGCATTGTTAAGGTACTCCCCAATGACCGATTCTTAGTCGAAGACGGGGTGTCATAACTAGAAAACACAATCATAAATACGAAACCATTGTAGCTAGAGATAACTTGCGGCCTTGGCTTAATCTTGGTACCGATTTGGCAAGTAGTTGAGACGAGGAGAAAAGTGAAGTTGTAAATGAGTCAGATGAAGTGCATATTGAATGTAATCATGATTAGAGTACTGTTTTTTTTTGCTTAGTTATAATTTATTATGATTGTTTAAAAAAAAAAAATGTAGGTATCAACATACTTGAGTGATTAACAGTATAATAATATTAATCGATCATTACTTTTACTTGTTCTTTTTTTTAAACCAGTCTTTTTTTTCATGTATTCCTTGAATTGAGCCTGTATAATAATTAATTGTTAGGAATGATTTTGATTATTTCATGTATTCTATTTCTGTTTATAAATCAGATCATTTCATGTATTCTTGAATTAACCTTGTATAATTTATAATTGTTTACAATAATAAGTTTCATATGAAACATGTATGTAAATCAAACATTGGTAGCGAGTTCTTCGGTACGAGGACGTAACCGAATGTCAGATGGCCGAGCTGTTAGCGTGCATTGACTTCCTGTGTACCTGTTGTCATTTATAAATATTAAATGTTCGTAAAAACACTACTTTGACTTCCTGTTAACATATCGTTTTAAATATTATCCAATAAGAATACGGTTGAATTGCTGACTTCCTGTTAACATAATGTTTTAAATATTATCCATTATGAATACGGTTGTATTGCTGACTTCCGGTTATCAGAATGACACTTTAGGCAGAAATTGCCGCAAGAGCGCACTATCGGCTGGACCGTCGACTGGGAAGGTCGATAATTACTGTTGTATACGTGTATAAGTGCAAACTGTTAAACTGAAGTTGATTATTAAATTCAGTATTAGCAAAGCGATTGGTGTTTTATTTTGTAATCTACAAGTATATTACACGTGGAGGAAATACAAATTGATACGAGATTATAATCGTAGGTGCGTTTACAAACACTTAAATTCACATACACAAATACTTAGACCCGTGTTATATCTGTGAGTGCCTCCCAGATACGTCATCACCATACATTCAGTTACCGTGAATGGATTGCGCAACCCAACTCGATGCATCCAATAAAACTAAGCAGCAGATGGGGCGCGGGGCCTTTCGTCACATACATCGGTCGTTAGGACAACCTCTTAGTTATTAGTTTATTACCTATTCACCTAATAATAAGAATTATATGTAATTTCTTTATTAAATTCATATAGTGAAAACTTCCTTTGGATTTATTTGGACTCCTCCGCTGCCTATTACATAATTGGCGCAGTCGGTGTAGGTTGTCGAGTCAGTGCGTGCAAATCAAAGACTATAATTTCACGATCGAGCTGAACATTTAGACATTTTTGTGCGTGCTGTTCACGTTTCAACGTGCGTCGTCGACAATCCAGAAGAACCAGAAGCAGCCGTTGGAGATCCTGTAGACCGTATCCAGACATCGATACTACGGGAGCCGCCGATATGTACTTTATGTGAGTTGCACAAATTCCTTACAGTCGGTTGCTATTTCCCGCCTCCAAAATTTTCCACCCACGATCATCGCGATCTATTAGGGGTATCGAACCCCTGAGCAATCGGTTGTCCTCTCGCATCGCTTTGAGGGACGCTTCCCGAAATTTAGAGTTAGATAGCTTAGATATAACCATGGCAGATCAAGACGATATGATCAATAAAATTTTTAAAACATTAAAACTAGTACCAGAATTTGACGGCAATAGCAATACTCTAATTAGATTTTTATCACTATGTGACCAGCTTGTTGCGAACTATATTAATCCAGCACCTGGTCATGAATTAACCAACTTAGCATTATTAAATGGTATATTAAATAAAATCACCGGGAACGCCGCTAGAACGCTAGTGACAAATGGTGTTCCCCGGGATTGGAACGGTATTAGGAGTACGTTAATTCATAATTTTTCAGACCATAGAGATGAGTCTGCGTTATACAACGATCTATCGTTACTATCTCAAGGATCAGATACGCCTCAAGTATTCTATGAGCGCGTGTTAAACCTTTTAAGCACCATCATGACATACGTAGAAATACACGATGCTGTCGCTACCACCGTCGAAGCAAAAAGAACTTTGTATAAGAAACTAGCTTTGCAGACGTATCTAAGAGGCCTAGCGGAACCTTTAGGATCTAGGATTCGATGCATGAGGCCTCCTTCCCTGGAGGAAGCATTAGAATATGCCCAAGAGGAGATGAACGTTGTTTACCTCCAACAAAAAATTATGCCTTCAAGTAAAAGGTTACTTCCAATATCCCCAAATGTGCTAACTCAGTATCCTCAGATGAATAGAAATTTGATGCCTCGAAATTTTGATCCAAATCGCTTTATTCCACAGCAGCCTAGACCATTTTATCAGGGACCTTCTAGAACCCAACAAATGTTCAAAGCTTTACCGCGATCCAATATGTCCACCGGTTTTAGAGTCAACCCTAGACCCCCAACGTCTCAGCAGGCACCGAACAACCAGCCTCGACCAATGAGCGGTGTTAGTCACCCCGTTGCGCGTGTCCTGCCACCGACCAATATGCACGATTGGCGTAATTACGGTAGTCCACCCCCTAGTAATTACTTTAGAACACGAGAAGCAAACGTGAACGAATTTTTTGTACAAGAACCCGACTTTGACTATTATGTCCCAGAAGACTTTTTCTACTGTGACTATGACTATGTCCCAGACTGTGTCCCAGCTTGTGACCCGACTACTCACTTGACACTGACACAGGACGTCTCCGGAGGTGAACCCATACCCACAGTTCCACCTGAAAATCCAAAGTCGTCAAATTTTCCAAAGGAAGCCCCGAAAAATGCCCCCGAATAGAAATTAATATACAAGGGAAAAGACAATTGCCTTTTTTAAAATTAAATGTTAGGCCCGACTTTCCACCTTTAAAATTTTTAATTGATACGGGAGCTAACCAGTCGTTCATAAGTCCTGAAACTGTGGCAAAGTACTATCCCGACTATGAACTTAACTATGAACCATTTATAGTCGCTAACGTGCATGCATCTACCATGAATTATTACTCAATCACTATACCTTGTTTCGAAGAATTTAAAGACAATAATCCAATCAAGTTGAACATATACAGATTCCACGATTACTTTGACGGACTAATAGGGTGCGATCTTCTTGAACGATTCTTAGCAAAAATTGACCTTAGTTCTCGCGTACTTAAAACTGAATTTTCTAGCAACCCTATACATATGTATACCTCCCGAAGTGTAAATTTGTATGAGAACATTATTCCGGCACAATCTTCTAAAATATTAAATTTGCCTATTAATATTGGCCAAGGAGATATATACATAGATCAGCAATATAATATACAGAGTTGTAACATAACTGAATGTGTAACTACAGCAAAAAATAATCGAGCTTTTTTAGAAATATCTAACCCTACGAATAATGATGTAATTTTATCTTTGTCAGAACCAATCGTCGCACATGTATTTAGCGAACAAACTGTAACTGCAGTGTCATCGGATACTTACAATAACAATACTCGTCGAACCGAGCAGGTGTTATCGCGATTGCGCATAGACCATTTAAACCCAGAGGAGACAATCAATTTAACTAACCTCTGTAGAGAATACTCAGATGTATTCTATATTGAAGATGAACCTTTAACGTTCACAAACCAAATTAAGCATAGCATTAACACCACAGACGAATTACCTGTCTATAGTAAAACTTATAGGTATCCATATATTCATAAGGATGAGGTACAAACTCAAATCAGTAAAATGTTGGATGAAGGGATAATTAGGCCTTCTACCTCCGCATGGAGTGCACCTATATGGGTAGTACCAAAGAAGAGTGACGCGTCTGGCAAAACTAAGTGGCGCTTAATCATTGACTTCCGTAAGCTGAACGAGAAGACAATTGACGATAAATATCCCATCCCAAATGTCACCGATATATTAGATAAGCTAGGGAAGTGTCAATACTTTGTTACTCTTGATTTAACTAATGGGTTTTACCAGGTAGAATTAGATCCTAAGGATATTCATAAAACGGCATTCAATGTGGAGCATGGACATTATGAATTCCTGCGAATGCCCATGGGCTTGAAAAATTCGCCAGCCACCTTTCAGAGAGTAATGGATAATGTACTTCAAGGTCTTCTGAATAAAATTTGTGTTGTATATTTAGATGATATCCTAGTGTTTGGTACTTCTTTACAGGAAATCATAGATAACTTAGGTAAAGTATTTCAGCGTCTTATGGAATCCAATTTTAAGATCCAGATGGATAAGTCCGAGTTCCTAAAACGTGAAACACCATATTTAGGGCATGTTATTACCCCTGACGGTGTCAGACCAAATCCCGAAAAAACTTCGGCAATTGAAAATTATCCTATCCCAAAAACTCCGAAACAAATTAAATCTTTTCTAGGCCTTATCGGGTATTACCGTAGATTTATTCCCGATTTCGCTCGTGTTACAAAATTTCTTACCACATGTCTTAAAAAGGGAGCTAAAATTAATATTACACCTGATTATATAAAACATTTTGAACACTGTAAGGCTCTTCTGACTAATGACCCGGTACTACAGTATCCAGACTTCTCAAAGGAATTCATTCTCACTACTGACGCATCCAAATTCGCACTGGGCGCTGTACTATCCCAAGGCCCAATAGGAGCTGATAGGCCCATAGCTTATGCATCTAGAACACTAAACGATAGCGAAACAAATTATTCAACAATCGAAAAAGAACTCCTTGCGATCGTCTGGGCAACAAAGTACTTTAGGCCATATTTATTTGGGCGCAAATTTAAAGTAGTCACCGACCATAAACCGTTGCAATGGTTAATGAACTTAAAAGAGCCTAATTCGCGTCTAACTAGGTGGAGACTAAAATTATCCGAATTCGATTTTAATGTAATTTATAAAAAGGGCAAATGTAATACAAACGCCGATGCTTTGTCACGTATTGAAATCCATAATGACGAAACTATCTCAATGATAGTCAATACGTCAAAAGCACCACGACGTCACCATAGTACGTCATCAACAATTTCAGCACCTGAAACTATGTTATTGGATAATTCTTCAGTGGTTCAAGATAACCATAGTTCTTCAACTCTCACAGCACCTGAAATTCAAAACATGTCAGACGGAGAGACCGCTCACACTAGCGTAGAAAGCCCAATTCTCGAAATTCCCATTAGTGAAGACCCCTTAAATAAATATCGTAGACAAATTATAATTAATATAGTTAGTGACTCACCTACATCTAAGTCTGTAATTAAAAAACCTTTTGATACTTACCTGCAAGTTGTGACGAATGTACGAAAATCCCATTTTGATAAAGACATTGTAGACCTAATAAAAAACCGCGTAGATCCCAAATTCCGCACAGCTATCTTAGTCCAACCAATAGAGAAAATGCTTGAAATAGTTCCTGTAATTCAAAGAAATTTTAAAAGTTCATCTATGAAGTTGATTCTGGTTAAATGCCAAATTACTAATATATCCGAATATTTAAATCAACAGGATGCTATTCGCAAGTATCACGAGGGAAAGACAAATCATCGTGGCATAAATGAGACCTGCCTAGCCTTATCACATCAATTTTTCTGGCCTAAAATGAAAACTGACATAACTAAGTACATTAATGAATGTAGGATATGTAACTGTGCAAAATACGACCGTAACCCGATTCGCCAAGAGTTTAGAATCGTTCCACCGCCTAGTAAACCCTTTGAAACTGCACATGTCGATGTTTTAACTATCGAACAAGAAAAATATTTTACTATAATTGATTCTTTTAGTAAATATGCTCAGGCTTACCGTATGGCAGACTGTACAGCCCCTAATATAATAAAATCACTTTTAATTTTTAGTACGCACCATGGTCACCCAATGAGATTAATAACTGACCAGGGAACCGAATTCACAAATCAGGTAGTTAGTGAATTTTTACGACTACACAAAGTACAGCATCATACCACTGCTGCTCATACCCCGAACGAAAATGGGATGATAGAGCGTTTCCATAGCACACTTCTTGAACATTTACGCATATTAAAGCTGAAACACAAAAATGAATGTGCTTTCACTTTAGTCCCTTACGCTCTTTTAGCATATAATAGTTCCATTCATAGTCTGACTAAATGTAGGCCGTTTGACCTTATCACTGGGCATTTCGACCCACGGGACCCCACGGATTTAAATCTGTCGGAAAGATTGCTACAACAGTACATTCAAGATCACCGTAGTCGAATGGAAACGATATATAGCCTTGTCCATGAATCATCGCTTGCCGAACGCGAGGCATCGATGACGCAACGTAACAGCGATAGGGAACCTGAAATTGAGTACTCAGAAAACCAGGAGATATACATACGGAACCCTACTGCAACCCGGCAAAAACTTGCCCCTCGATTTACGCAAGACAAAGTTATTGCTAACTTACCTATTCATATTTACACTTCAAGGAAACGAGGACCGGTAGCTAAAAGTAGACTGAAACGACCAAAAAAAAATAAAGACCCTCGATTGTTACAGGTACCTAGTACTGACGATAATGAGCCTGGGCCGAGCTCAAGAGATCCAACTGGCCAGCTTAGATGACGGACCGGGACTTTTACCTTATAATCTAGGAGACACAAAAATCATATCCCATCATCATACGTTCTTACAGGACACTAACTTAATTCAGATAGAACGACAAATATACGACTTACAACGACAATTACGTGACACTACGGAAAAATTAAGTAATAATAGTCTGCTCATGTTCAGTGCACAAATTAAGTACTTACATATTAAATTAAATAAAATCCTTTTACAATTAGAGACGCTGCAACCTAGTAGAGTCAAACGTGGCTTGATAAACCCATTGGGCACTTTGATTAAATCAATTTCGGGAAATTTGGATCATGATGATGCTTTAAGGTTCGAAAATGCTATAAAAATTCTAAAACGAAATGATAAACTCATTTCCAACAAAATTAATCAGCATATTTCATTATTTAAAGAAATGTCCTTACAACAAACTCACGTACTGAATAATTTGACAATAAATCAGCTCAAATTAGATAAAGCCCTTGCGTACGTCATCAATATGACTACGTCAGAGAGCGATCGTACTTTAAGATATGCTCACCTTGCGCAACTCTTCGTTATACTTAACGATAACGTACAAGAGTTATCCGGTGAAATAAGTAGGCTAGAAAATATATTAGCTTTTAGTCGCACGGTATCCTTGCACCATTCTATTCTATCTGTTAGGGAATTAAGAACTATGATAAGCGAATTACAGCATTTATATAGCACCGATCAGGTCATAGACTTAGACATTAGATATTACTATGACATAATTAGTTTAGGTTCATATTATGTCAATAAGAAAATCGTGGTTGTCCTTCAATTCCCTATCACTCTTCCCAGTACCTTTGAACTATTTAAACTTTGTCCAGTTCCTAATAAAAACTTTGACGTCATCCTGCCTTCCTATCCATATGTAGCGATCAATTCAAAGGAATATGTGTACATGGAGGCTGAATGCCCGAAGGTAGATAACTGGCACATCTGCGAGCAAAAAACAAGTCACCAAATTCGCTCCGGTCAGGATTGCATAGAAAAACTGATACATTCCCAGGAGATAGATGAAACGTGTCAAATCACGCCTATCTCTCTGGCCAAGGAAGCCCTGCTGGAGCTAGATAGCAAGCACTACATAGTTTCGTTCCCGAAGCCCACCAAGGTTCAACTTTACTGCGGCCCTGAAAAACATCAAATTCTGGAAGGAAGTTTTCTGGCTACAATTCCGAAGTCTTGCAAAATGAAAACCCCGAAATTCACATTGGCCAACATCGATGACAAAGTCAACGGAATTTCAATTGAAATCTCAGCGCTCCCTCGGATGACTAATGATTCTCGGAAGATTCAACCAAATTACCACCTGAATTCAATGGATCTCGGTACATTGCACAAGATACAGAAACAAATTACGATGGAAACGTCTGTCGAAATCGATACTGCGGATTCCTCGAGTCTCTACCACACAACAATACCATTGTATGCGATTGTACTTGCATTGTTAAGTGCAGGTGCACTTCTTACCATCTACTTTATTCGTCGTCATCGAGCAAAACTCATTAAAATTGAATCGAATAAAGAAGCCATCGAGTTATCGCAGCGGAACAAGAAAGCCGCAACTTTCGCCGTAGAAATTGGCAAATAGTTGCTCATCTAAGGGGGGAGGTGTTATATCTGTGAGTGCCTCCCAGATACGTCATCACCATACATTCAGTTACCGTGAATGGATTGCGCAACCCAACTCGATGCATCCAATAAAACTAAGCAGCAGATGGGGCGCGGGGCCTTTCGTCACATACATCGGTCGTTAGGACAACCTCTTAGTTATTAGTTTATTACCTATTCACCTAATAATAAGAATTATATGTAATTTCTTTATTAAATTCATATAGTGAAAACTTCCTTTGGATTTATTTGGACTCCTCCGCTGCCTATTACATAATTCCCGGAACAACTATCTGTAGGTCTTACAAATATTTGTTCCGTGCGGGGATCGAACCCGCGACACGCAGCGCAGCAGTCCATTACTTGAGCCACTGCACCAACCGTGCCGTCAACTACTATTTGAAGAGATGGCGTCACTAGCTGGACAACTATCAAAAGGATTGGGCCCAAACAGCTAAGGGAGACAGAGATTAATGAAAAGGTAGTGAGGCCTTTACCTTGCAGTGAGACACATCAGGCACATGACATATTTACTTATCTATTAATATAAGGAACCGAGAGCAGTGGTGGCCCAGTGGTGGCGGCCCCGACTTACGAACAGTGAGTCGTGGGTTCGAACCCCGTCAGGCACATTACTTTGTGTAATTTATTTCATCACCGCTGCTCTCAAAACGGTGAAGGTAAACATCGTGAGGAAACCGGCATGTCTTAGAACCAAAAAATTCGAAGACATGTGACATCTACCAATCCGCACGGCCCGCGTGGTAGATTATAGCCCATCCCTCTCCTAGAGAGGAGGCCTGAGTCCCTGCAGTGGGAACATTATAGGCTGATGATGATAAGGAACCATATTTCACACTTAAAAATATATTGGGCAAGCGTGAATGCTCCTGTCATTGATCTATCGGTTTTATTTTGATTTTACCTGGCGAACTATAACATTCGGAAATACTCTGCAGCAGGCAATTTCAATGTTTATGAACCACCACCAAGGTGCTATCGAACCCCGTCGGGGCTGCGGGTTGTTCGAAAGAGATACCGCGGCCTCGACACAAAGGGCTAAGAAAGAATATGGGTGGTTTTTAGTCAGTAGAAGTCTGACACTCCCTACCGCTCTGCCCAGAGCGGGGGGGGTCATTTGATCACCCAAAAAAAAAAAAGCTATCGAAAGCACCTTGGTGTTGGTTGGACTTAAAAATTTTGACTAAGAAAAGACTAAACACCGTTTTATTTTCATGCTAATTTATGAATATTAATCAAAAAGGTGTAAAATTACTTACCATCTACTTACTAATGACGGCACGGTTGGCGCAGTGGCTGAGCGATTAGACTGCTGCGCTGCGTGTCGCAGGTTCGATCCCCGCACGGAACAAATATTTGTATGGCCTACAGATAGTTGTTTCGGGTCTGGGTATTTGTGTATGTGAGTTTAAATGTTTATGAACGCACCCACGATACAGGAGAAATTCCTAGTGTGGGGCAAAACGTTTAAAAAAAATGTTTTTAGTATCCTCATTCAAATAAGAGCCGTAATAACTTACATTTTGTACGCTTTTGTCCTTTATGTAATCCGTTGACTGTTTCCAAAATTTACTGAAAACCACTGAAACCAGTGTAGTATCTTTTTACCAGGTCTTACTAGTTACAGTAACCGCATAAACTCAGCAAAACAGCCATAAATCACATTGACTCCTACCACAACAGTCATAAAAATACCACCATACACTCACAGGCCGGTAGCTAAAAATACTTGAATGTAGGTACGTACTTATGTGAAAAATGGTCTCTAAGTAAAGGTTACTAACTATTTTATTTTCATGCTAATCTTTGAATAGGATTCAAACGTGTTTCTGTATGGATTTGGAAGCTACAAGTACATCTTATACTAACTGATGTAAGCCGTCACTTGGTGATGGTTTTGTATGTCAAATCTTTACTAAGTGATGGCTTTAGTAAGAATCAATAAACATCTCTGATTGCGGCAGTAAATCGAGTAGGAGATTAAAGGTGAATTATTAAATTAAGACATTGGATTGCATTGGATTGATTTAACTCCGACATTTATGCGGACGAAGCCGCGGACATCAGCTATAGTAACCTTATAAACTTCATAAATCTCATTGACTCCTACCACAACAGCCATAAAAATACCGCCATAGTCACTCACAGGCCGGTAGCTAAAAATACTTGAATGTATTCGTGTAGTCCTCGAGAGGCGAGACGGGCTTATCTGGCAGACGTCGCTTTGATGTTCGCCGCCTAGTGCCTGATAGCGGTATGACGTACGGAGCTACGGGAGTCAAGTGGTGTTTTGAACTTAGGTTTTGGATCTATGTTTGAAGATTGGAAAGTGAGTATTTTGTCTGTTTCGTAGTACTCTCAAAATGGTGAGGAAACCGGCATGTCTTAGAACCAAAAAAATTTAAGACATGATTGTGACATCTAGCAATCCGCACTGGGCCCGTGGTAGATTATAGCTCCTCTCTAGGAGAGGGATGAGCTATAATCTACCACGGGCCCAATGCGGATTGCTAGATGTCACAATCATGTCTGAGTCCCTGCAGTGGGAACATTATAGGCTGATGATGATGATGTGTACTTAGGTTGTAATTTTTACGAAAGAAAATGATGTGAGGACAATGTTGAGTAGGTATGAATGTAGATGGATATATAATAGAGGAAGACCAAAGAAACGATGGATATACTGTGTGAAGGATGATATGGCTAGAAAGGAGGTGACTGCAAAGATGACGAGAAATAGAGAAGTATGGAAGAAGAAGACATGTTGCGCCGACCACAAATAAATTGGGATAAGGGGAGGAGAATGATAATGATGTAGTATGTAGATTTTAATTTTTACGGGTAGGTTATATTAAACCGAGGACCTCATGGCAAAATAATAACAAATGCTCCGGTCGATCTTTAGGTTAAGCCGCGCTTGCGTTAGTATCTTTGGCAGTCAAGGAAGGTACAGAAACAGAACCTAGGCAATCTTGAAGGTTGATCCGAACGGTTGTTGTTATTTTGCCACAACCTCTTTTTGCAATCACCAATCATGAATAGTATTGTGTGGAAGAAGGTAACAGAAAGCACCTATATTCTCACGAATCCAATTCAATCCTATAGGTATTTTTTTAATTTTTTTGGATGTTGAGAAATCATCAAATTACTCCTCCCGCTCTGGGCAGAGCGGTAGGGAGTGTCAGACTTCTACTGACTAAAAACCACCAATGTTCCTTCTTATGCGCCTACCACACGCTCACAATTCACCACAGTCTTGCCTGCGCGACACGGTGCACACAGTACATCGCGCGTGTGATTGGTAATGGTAATACAGTTTTACCAACCATACGCGCGATGTACTGTGAAGTGTGAACGAAAAGAGTGGTGAAGCTTGAGCGTGTAGTACCTAGTAGGCCCATTAGCCCTTTGTGCCGAGGCCGCGGTATCTCTTTCGAACAACCCGCAGCCCCGACGGGATCCAATTCAATCCTCAATATCAAAACTTTAAGCACATAGCAAACAAATTTAGATGGGGTTTAGACTCCAATATCTTTAAAGTCAGCCTCCCAATATTAAGTGAAGAGGTCAAACAGTGCCGCCGGATGTAATAGCATTCAAATTGCCATTCATATCCGCACGTAGAGGGCGCCACTGTAGCAATGTATTAGCATTTGGAATGCTCTTCAATTTTGATTGTTTTTCGAATGAGTTTACTGACGGTACAAACATTAGTTTGTTTGTTAATTTGAAGGGATCATTTCTGTTTTGGCTGATGATGGCAAAGCCTCATTCTTCTGATTCGTTACGTGTTTATGAACTCAACACGTACTTAAAGAATTATTAGGTGGAGATTTATAGATGATTCTGCCCTGGAGTGTAAATGTGGTGTTGCCCCACAAACGATGGAACACTTGATATCGTGTTCTACCTTTCCCGTTACTTGCACATCACAGGCGCTAATGATCGGAACAGAAAATGCCAAACATGTTGCTAAATTTTGGGCTGACTCAATTTAAATATTGTCATCGACACGCTAAGAAGAAGATGAACTCAACAGTCACCTGCACAGCTCTAACATTTGCTTTGATTAAATCCTGAAAGGCGCAAGTGGTTATGCAGGATGGGCAGGACTGGAGGTGGCGCATATCCTATAGAGGGAATCCACACTGGCAGCTTGTTTGGGATAGCCCATTTGGCCAGTTAATATGTACAGCGGTCAACCTGGGCTCGCAGTCGGTTGAAAGCCTAATTGAACATGTTTATTTAATAAGTTGTATTGGTTCCGGGCTGCATCCTTGGAGTGCCTTGGTTATGCTGATTATAGAAAGTGTGACAATGCTACGCGTGAGCAGAAAGTTTAGTATTGTAGGAAACTGCTGTTTTTCTTAATAACAGCATGATGTAGTGAATTTACGTGGTAACCGTTTTATCGTCTACTAGCTTATGCCCGCGGTTTCGCCCTCGTGGATATCGGAAATATCAAAAATGACGATTTTCCATACAAAATTCATTTTAATAAATTTTTTACCCCCTTGGGGGTTACATTTTGAAAAATCCATTTTTAGTGGAAGGTTACGTCATAAGAAGATTACGTGTGCGATTATTTAAGTTTCTAGCCCTAAGGGTTTGGCCTGTGCGTTGATCCTCAGTCAGTTAACTTTGCCTATTATATATAGACAGATGTACCGTCTACCCCGTATAAGAATTCCACAGCAGTAACATAAAATATAGTCGTTGTGGCAACAAGTAAGAGCGGTAAGTGTCGCCGACGAAACAAAAACATGGGGCACCGCCACTTGACGAGAACAGGGGAGGCGGTGGACACGACTGTGGGAACAATACGTTTTATGGAGAGTTTTGGCTATATGAAATTTCAAAAGTTTAAAGTGAATGAGGTTTTAGACTTCTTTTTTCTATTGTTATATATAGCCCGAAAGTTAAGCCTAAGTTGGTCGGTGGATGGGTTGACACGTTAAACCATTGGTCTCGGCTATCATTAATTTGTAGATCTTAGACCGTCATAAAAAGTCGTGACCCGAAAGTCTGACACCCAGTATTACCAAGGAGTATCGTATCCAGTACTATCTGGGTTGTGGAGTTCAAATAGGCAGGCCCTCCATGTAAAATTCTGAGACTAAGGGTAAGCGTCATCCGGTCAGACCGGAACTTGACACTAACATAGTTGGGAAGAGGCAGATGATGACGGTACCAAATAACCTCCCACTTATCAACACCTGGTTAATCTAATGTTGAAACCTTAAAACTTATAAGAACTTGCAACCAAATAGATTTGTTTCACAAACGACACCTCAATAGTTTTCCCTGTTCCCTTTTCAACCCCGCTTCCATTAAGAGGATTAAAAGCGCTGCATCGATGCTATACAGCGCTGTACATCGCTACAAAGCTATATAAACATACCTACGTATAGATATAGTGGATAAGTTGAGGAAAATGCCCTCAAAATATCTTCGTGTTCACGTTTGTCTGAAATATGGATGCCATGGCATTGTCTACCGTAGTTGGGGTAAAAGCCAGCTAAAGGATGATTAGGCAGAAGATTTAGGCAGAGGTTTTTATAACAGTAGGTACACGTATATTTCGCTTGTTAGGTATGTGTAAGTTCCGTGTAATAGGAGGGGAGCCTATTGCCAACCGGGCATAAATCCAGACTACGTGGCTGTAAATTAACTCAATGTTGGGGATCAGGTCTGTCCGTCGTTGAAATAATGCGAGCGTGATGGTTTCACAATTATATTTTGAAATATGTATGAAATTACATAAGTTACAGACTGCGTGGATGGATTAGACCGCCATGGCCATGGCGGGGGTCTGTAAAGGATGATGGATGTGACTTGAAGGAAGAGAGAAGGTAAAAAGGACTGATTCTATACAAACAAAAAGTTTTTATAGCTGCGGTGAGTTAGCGATGTTGCAATCCGTGGAAGGGATCCGCGCGACACTGGCTCCGCCTGGTGGTGGTGATGAATGTATGAACCCCTGTGCCAGCGTGAATGCTCAGCGATCACCAAGTTCGGCGCGCCGGTGATAGGTGGCGCCAGCGGTTGGCATGAACATGCCCCCGGCCTTGGAAGCGCTGCTTCCAAAATGGTTCCCGGCACGGAGTCAGGCGTCGCCGCTCACAGGTTGTGGAGGCAGCGGGCAGATCTTGGAGAAGGCACGCCTGATCGTGCCAGCAGCTGTCCTGATGTCAGCCACTCGTGCTATGCCGTCTCCGCCTGGAATGACACGTAGAATGCGACCGAGCCGCCACCTCAATGGTGGCAACTGGTCGTCCTTGATGAGGACAAGGCTGTCCAAGGTGATGTCCTCCTGCTTGGTCTTCCACTTGGTTCGCTGTTGCAGCTCAGAGATGTATTCTGTAGACCAGCGACGCCAGAAGTGCTGCCGCAGTTGCTCGATGCGCTCGTAGCGTGTCAGACTCGAAGTTGGCTGGTCTGGAAAATTCCTTGAAGGTGGCGACGTTAACGGTCGGCCAATGAGGAAGTGTGAGGGGGTGAGGGGGGAAAGGTCAGAAGGGTCTGAGGAAAGAGGTGACATTGGACGGGAATTTAAGACAGCTTCGATTTGTGTCAAAGCCGTGGAAAATTCCTCGTAAGTTAGTCGCGCGTTACCTACTATGCGTCTCAGGTGATACTTGCATGACTTCACCCCGCCCTCCCATAGTCCGCCAAAGTGTGGAGAATAAGGAGGAATAAATCGAAATTCAATGCTATTAGTGGAAGCGTAATCAATAATGGCCTCCGATTCCTTATGGAGAAATAAAGGAAACTCCTTTTCCGCGCCCACAAAGTTTCTACCGTTGTCGGAGAAGATAGTGCGAGGCGTACCTCGCCGGCTAATGACAGCGTTTTACCCTGAAATAAAACGCTTATTAAATACCTACCTTATTTGAAGCTTAAATATAATGAGATAGGCCTATCTGTTTTCCGCTCGTCTTACCTCTCTGTCTACCCTAGTAGCTCCCTCTCGCTCGCACACTTCCGTTCACTCATTCACTCCTTCACCGGCGCGGCCGCTCGGCTCGCTCTCGTCATTGTGTCGAATTATACCAGGCAGAGGATAAAAGTTAAGCTTCAAATAAGGTAGGTATTTAATAAGCGTTTTATTTCAGGGTAAAACGCTGTCATTAAACACCTGACCGTTATTTGAAGCTTAAATATAATGAGACCTGTTTGTTATCGCCTGGTGGAGGAGGACGCCAATGTGAAGGTATGCACGTCCACACGCTGAAGGCGCAAAAGGTAACAATGAATGTTACAGTAAGTGTGCGAGACTAATAATTCAATCACCATAAAAATATTATGAACTTAGAAATTGTCATATTTATGAACAAAATAAATAAAATGTAGTAAACTTCTTCATAGATTCGATTAAATTGGGCGAAAACAATTTGAGATCCCAGAGCTAACAGGGGCCTGAACGACCTCACGCCTATAGAAGCGACGGAATGTGTCACCCGACCTCCAGTTACCTTGTGACAAAATTTCGTCAACCGAGACGTTATCGGCCCAACTTCTGGAAGCGACCACTGAGCGGACGCTACCGGGAGCTGCAATAATACCAGCCTCTGATAGGAGAGATTTTACCCAGCCCGCAATTACAGTACGCGATGCTGCCTTATGATCACCTCTCAAATTCACAAATAAAGAATCATTATTTATGGAATTACGTTTTTGATTAAACAATTTGATACACTGCTTCACCCAAAAAACCGGATCGAGGGTTTTAGTATTTTCATTTCTTAGTAATTTCCAGCCCGATTGCTCAGTCAGATTGGTCAGTTTTAGAGCCAAATCTGGGCCATAGAATGATGTGATCAGTATTGTCAATGTAATGCTCTTGATTGACTGCCAGAAGGGTCAGGTCATGGATACGTCTACCAGAAACCAAAAGCAGCAACATAGCTGTGTGTCTTGCGGTAGCAAAACAGTTATTCTCGCTAAATTCATATGAAGACAAAAAGGAAATGAGAACATTGATATCCCAAATAGTTATCTTATGGGGCACAGGCTTTCTTAATGCAATAGATTTCATAACATGCTTAACCAGTACATGAGCACTTAAGACTCCCGATATTTCGGTATTACAGAGCGTAGACACCACAGATTTGTGTAAAAGTATAGTATTGTTTGATAGGTTTTCATTCAAATATAAATCGGCAAAAAAAATTGCTAGAATTGAACCGGTTGTGCGGTATGGATCCGTTTTCTATTTTTTACACCATCCTAG
Organism: Diarsia mendica; assembly: GCA_949316265.1. Taxonomy (NCBI): domain Eukaryota; kingdom Metazoa; phylum Arthropoda; class Insecta; order Lepidoptera; family Noctuidae; genus Diarsia; species Diarsia mendica. The sequence continues at coordinate 1,369,060 of OX438910.1, forward strand.
CCATCTATGCCATGCGGCTTTGTATGTATTACGTGTAAAGGGACGCCAGGACGATGAAAGTAGGTCCAGTTTTTTAATATGGGCTTACTCTTTACCTCAATCTTGCCCTAAGGGCAGAGATGAGGTCGACGATGGAACGAGCTTACCCAGAAGAAGCCTATTTACTCGCGACTTTAATAGATTGGGGTTATATGAATTCGGGAAAACCGACGCAGGCAGGGTGTTCCACTCCTTGGCTGTACGAATAATGAAAGTCTTAGCAAAACGCTGTTGCACGCACGCAGTTGGGAACGGTTCCAATCATTTAGGCTATGAGACCACCCCCACACACTTCTAGTGTCATTTCCTGTACTTTGGGAGGCGGAAAGCCCGTCGAGATGTCTACTAGATGGCGGTTCAGATGCCTGATTGTGAAAGGAGCAGCTAGCGCTCGGGATTTGAGATCGGCTCTCCAAAAGACCCGTTCCCACCGAGGCACCACTAACAGAAAGAGGCCCTTGGCCCGGTTGAGATGAGTGAGTACCTTGGGGATCAAATATGGAGGAGGAAATATCCACGCTAGGTGGTAATTCCAAGTCTGGGAAAAAAGCGTCGTGGAATAGGGCTTTGTCGTCTTTCTGGTTCAGAGACGCATAATTGGCCCCACATGCGCATTTTTCGACGCAAACAAATCTATTACCGGAACCCCGAATCTGTTGAAAATCAGGTCTGTACAAGCCGGCAAAAGGTGCCATTCGGGCGGAGATCGGTAGCGAGACAGATTCATGATCTGCGTGAGAGTTGAATCTGCCGGGAATGTGATGAGCGGCTAGGTGAATTTGGTAACCGATCTAGAACCTTGAAAATATCGATTGTCAAGCCCAAGAGAGCTATTGATTTCATGCCGCCTTCCTTGCGAATGAAAGCAACGGCTGTTCTGTTGTCGGACTGCCATAGAACCGTGGAACGACACAGATACTGACCCTGGTCCTGTAATATCTTCAGTAATGCTAGAAGTTCCTTCTGGTTGCAGTGTATCGATTGTTCTTGTTCGTTCCAGCGCCCCGAGAACAAACGGTCGTCTAGTTGTGCTCCCCAAGCTAGGTCCGAGGCATCGGTCGCTAGGAAATGCGTTGGAGGCACGAAGTGGATCGGAGAAGGACAAGTGTGGTTCTGCAACCACCAAGTTAACTCTTTCAGGGCATGTACCGGAATTATGAACCGTTTGGCAACTGGCATTTTGACGACTGTATTCAGAAAAGAGAGGCGTGCTCGAAAGTGAAGCCTGCCCCTTGGTACAACAAAACTTGCAAAGTTTAATAGACCTACTAGGCTCTGCAAAGCCTTCAAATCGAGAGCTCTCTCTTCTAAGGCTGTCGATATCTTGGACTTTAGATCCAGGCACTTTTTCTCTGGAAGAGACTTTTTGTTTACCAGAGTGTTCCACTGAACACCCAGGTAGACTAGACATTGACAAGGTGTGAGTGTGGACTTGTCGAAATTCATCAACCAACCGAGATACTGCAACCTCTCTACCGTGATTTGGACATGGGTCTGTAAAATCTGTGGGTTTTGATGTACAACCAGAAAGTCGTCTAAGTAGACGATTATTCGAATCCCTTGATCCCCTTGAGTGACTGAGCTACCCAATTGGATAGGGAGGCAAATATCTTGGGAGCCGTGCTCAGACCGAACGGGAGGCACGTCATTTCCATTAATTTTCCTCTGTAGATTAGACGCAGGAACCGTCTGTGAGATGGACCTACGGAAAAGTGAAAATAGGCCTGTGACAGGTCTATTTTGCACAACCAATCTTTTTGATTGAAGGAAGTCTGGGACTCGATAAACATTTATTAATCTGAACCTGTCGGTGATTACGTAATTGTTCAAGGCAAGGCAAGGTTGAAGATGGGTCGGTGGGACTCGTCGTCCTTTGGCACAAGAAGCATTGTGGACACAAACCTTGGCGAAGCCTTGACAACATCTAATACACCCTGGTGTTGCATTTGGGTGATTATGGACGTCATTGCATTCGAATGAACCGTGCTGAACTGACTTTCGTTCAACGGTGGTACTACAATTTTTTTTTTTTTTTTTTTTTTTTTTTTTTTTTTTTATTTAATATGGGCTTACTCTTGACCTCAATCTTGCCCTAAGGGCAGAGATGAGGTCGACGATGGAACGAGCTTACCCAGAAGAAGCCTATTTACTCGCGACTTAAATAGATTGGGGTTATATGAACTCGGGAAAACCGACGCAGGCAGGGTGTTCCACTCCTTGGCTGTACGAATAATGAAAGACTTAGCAAAGCGCTTCGTACGAATGTGTGGAACATCGACAAGATATGGGTGATAACCTGCAGTACGCCTAGTCTCTCGATGGAAGAAGGGAGATGGTGGAATAAGCTCGTGGAGCTCTTGCGCACACTCTCCGAAGTACAGTCTGTAGAAGACCGACAGACATGCGACTTTGCGGCGGTGGGCCAGGCTATGTAGCTTGGCAACCAGCTTGGCGTCACCAATCAGCCTCCTGGCTCTGCGATCTACTGAGTCTAGTGTGGCAAGTTGGTATTTCGCTGAGCCATCCCAAAGGTGACAGCAGTACTCCATGCCGGACCGGACTTGAGCTTTATACAATATTGAAAGCTGTCCAGGCTTGAAGTACCGCTTGACCTTGTTTAGGATACCCAGCTTTTTTGCCGCAGTTTGAGCTTTTGACTCGATGTAGGCGCCGAAGTTCAGATTTGCATTCAACTTCGTGCCAAGAAGCTCGAGACTGTCGGTAACTTGTACAGACGCACTCCGGAAAGTGGGGGCCAGATTGAACGGACTCTTTTTAGCAGTGAACAGACACACTTGCGTTTTGGTGGCGTTGAAATCAACCAGATTGTCGTCACCCCACTTGGAGACAAGACTTAAGGCTGAATTCGTTCGCTCTACCATGGCCTCTCTCAATGAACGTATTTCATCACCACCGGCTTTTGCGCTGGATGTGTAACTCTCCATGACAGTGCTGTCATCTGCGTACCCAACAATACCAGGACCAAGGAGGTCGTTGATGTGCAGCAGGAAAAGTGTCGCGGAGAGAACTGACCCCTGAGGAACTCCGGCATCAATAGCCACAAGGTCAGAGGAGCAGCCATCAATGACCACTCGGATCGACCGTTCACTCAGGAAGTCAGATATCCAGCAGCAAAAGTCAGCGGGAATGCCGTATGCCGGAAGTTTGCTCAACAGACTTGCGTGCCAAACCCTGTCGAATGCCTTCGAGATGTCCAGCGACACGGCAAGGGCCTCGCCATGTTTCTCGATGGCTTCGCCCCAGCAGTGCGTAGCAAACACCAGAAGATCCCCAGTTGACCGTCCCCGGCGAAAGCCATACTGACGGTCGCTGAGCAGGTCGTTCGCTTCAAGGTGCGCCAGCAACTTACCGTTAAGTACCTTTTCCATTACTTTACAAAGTATGGAGGTGATGGCGATTGGTCGATAGTTACAAGGGTCGGCACGACTACCCTTCTTGGGTACTGGTTGAACATTAGCGACCTTCCAGGAGTCCGGCACCGTTCTAGTTTTGAGAGAGAGGCGGTACAAGCGTGTCAACACAGGAGACAACTCAGGCGCACAGTTCTTTAAGACCCTTGCTGGTATACCGTCCGGACCGCTAGCTTTATTCACGTCTAGGCACTGAAGTACTTTACGAACCTCTTTCATGTGTATTGTGATCTCCGGCATCGAAGAATCACAGCGAGGAATCGTTGGTGGCTGTTTTGACCCAGTATCTAGACGCGAATTGCCCGCAAACAGAGATGCAAATAGATTTGCTTTCTCGGTAGCGGAGTGAGCCAGCGACCCATCTGGTTTTTGCAGAGGGGGTAGTGAGGACCGGCAGAAGTTGGATTCGACCGATTTGGATAGGGACCAAAACTGTTTACCGCCAGAAGGGCAGGACGCCAGTTTAGCCCCTATGCGACTGACATGGTCGAAGCGCGCCTTTCGAATCACCCGCTTGCAGGACTTTGCGGCAGAATTAAATGCTCTTTTCTTCGCGCGAACCCGACGCGCCCGAACTTTACGGTCACGAGCTTGCACCCAGGCTTGGTATGCAGACTGCTTTCGGGCCTCAGCGCGAGCGCAGTCCGCATTAAACCATGGACGGGCCTTGTGACCGAGCGGTATGTCGGAGAATGGAATATAGTATTCCATTCCCTGCCGGATCACGGCCGCAACCGCTTCAGCTGAGCAAGCGAGGTCGCGCGCTGAAAAGCACACTGAATGCCACGGGAAGGACGCAAAGAAGTGCCGCATCTCATCCCAGTCTGCTGATTCGTATCGCCAAACTCTCCTCTCGCCCTTAGGGCTATCATCAGGAGGGGAACCGATAGATACGGATTTCACCAGACAGTGGTCAGATGTTCCCAGTGGGGCTGATACCGACACTGAGTGCCTGTCTGGGTCAGTTGTCAGCAGCAAGTCCAAGCAATTGGGTGTGTGTCCGTCAACATCCGGCACCCGCGTAGCTTCATTCACCAGCTGGGTGAGATCTAGCGACACTGCAAATCTGCGCGCCTCTCTCCCAGCATGGTCAGTTTTCTGGAACGGGAACAACCACTCATCGTGGTGGGCATTAAAGTCCCCCAGAAAAAGAAGCTCCGCCGTTGGGTTAACGGAGTAACAATTAAGTGGCGGTTGATGTAAAAAGGGTATGCGATACCCTTCTATTATCTTTATCAGATAACTTGGGGCACCCAGTTCCTTCCACCGATGGTGGTAATGAACCAGACGACCCGCTCTGAATGTTCGGGATTTTTTTTTTTTTTTTTTTTGTTCCGGTTGTAATTCTCAGAGGGCGATGCGGCTCGCTTGCGGCTATTCTTGCCGTCCTGCTGCCTGTAGCCTTGCCGACCTCCTCTGCCTCGAAAGGAACCTCTTGAACCGCTCGAGAATGACGGGCGATTATAGTCGATAATAGAGCCATGCATGACCCTGCGAGGGTCGGGCATTACAGTAACCCTGCGAGGGTTGATTGTAAGCATGGGAAATATGCGTAGGCGCACAACATCCATGAGCAGTACCCTGCGAGGGTACGTTACGTAAAGCCTGCCCCTGCGTGGGGTGGCGTGCGGGCTTGCTTTGACCCGTTTGCGAAACGGAAGCAGAACTGCCCGGCTTTTGTAAAGGCAAGAAGGCTTTTCGAACACCACCTGCCTTCTCTAGTGCTGTGGCTAGTGACTCCGCATTAAACACGTGCTAGCACGACGGAGGGATCTTACGTAACGCGGCCTTGACAAGGAGATCGCGCACGTGGTTTGTAATTCCATCCCTTCTCATCTGAATAACCTCCGCACGGTGACCGCAGGTTAATTGCAAAAGATCGGAAGAAACTTTGAAGAAATCGCCCTTCAAAGAAGCCTGTTAACTTTTTCGTTAATACGAGGGTATGTAAGACAAATCGGAACCACGCGCCCACTGTAAAAAACTTCTGATAGAAGTTTGTAAAGCTTCGCGCTGTTTAAGGATGCAGAACGATAAGGCAGCGAAGTTCTTGTCGGCGTGAGCAAGATGGCGTAACGAATCATACGTCCTAATTTCTTCATTCATCTCCAAGTCGATAAAACCGGGGGTAGAATTATAAAGCTACTATCTAAATGTTGCAAATCCTTTAACGTTTCAAGAAACTCCCGAGGAGTCTTTGGAATACTAGGTTCTTTCAATTTCGTCTCTATTTCAAAGGTAAAATCTGACTGAGCCTCAGGTGCCGGCACCTCAACAGAATTTACAATCGGATCTTCGTAAATTTCGCCACTTACGTTTCCGTCAACTAAATTTTCATTATAGTGTACCGCGGCACAGGGCACAGAATTATTGTTGCAAAAAATTAATTAATTTCGAATGTCATCTACCTGACGTATTAATTTACGGATTTCCGGAATCGTATCGTCGATGCCGGTGTTTGCCCCCCCTTTTTTTATTGCGGTGACGCGGTGTGGATCTTCGAGGACTCGAGTCCGAAGACGACGAACTCGAGCTGCTAGAGGATTCGGATGAGTTACTATTCGACGAATGAGACCTAGTTCGCGACTGACGACAAATACGCGATCGTTTTTTATTGTCACTATTAGCGGGAGCACTAGCACTAGCACATGGGGCTTTCGAGCCCGTATTTGAAACACTTTCGTCACTTTCCATGTTAACACGAGCTGTAAATCTAGGAAAGAAAACCACACAAAACCTAATTAAAGTAAAATACGTAGGTGGGTAGACTGAGTACCAAAAGAAAAAACGTACCGAACGGTAACACCGTTTGATTTTTAAATGATTTAGAAAGGTAAGAAAAGCTTTTTAAACACTTACGTGGAACAGGATTATATATGTATATAAATTTGCAAAGATATGCAAAATTAATTTACTGAGTCCTGAGCACGACCGTGCGCAGCGGAAAACAGGACGCCAATGACGAGAGCGAGCCGAGCGGCCGCGCCGGTGAAGGAGTGAATGAGTGAACGGAAGTGTGCGAGCGAGAGGGAGCTACTAGGGTAGACAGAGAGGTAAGACGAGCGGAAAACAGATAGGCCTATCTCATTATATTTAAGCTTCAAATAACGGTCAGGTGTTTAGTGTCTTACCTCGATTACGTGTGCACGTTATACATTCGTGTACTATTTTTCTAGCAAGATTTCTAGCGTTCAATGGCCACCAACATTCACGCATGGTAGCCAATAAAAGTTGAGGTCCGGCATGTAATAATCGTGCATGCTCGTGCTTAAATAAACAAATCGTGAATGGATGCTTACTGCATAATAAAATCGGATGTTTTTTATCGTAGGTGAAGTCGGATGAATTACATATTCGACCGCCAACCCGAATTATTTTATGTTCATCAATAAAAACATTTAAACCCGAAATTCGATTATATTGTTTACAACGTTGCTTGATAGGAATTTGAGCTGTTAAGTTATTCAAAACATCTGGAAATGAATTCCTTTGAACGAGCCTAATTAACATTCTCAGCGCGGCGTCCAACTCGTTTACAGATAAGAAACCGGTTTGTCGTTCTGTTTGCTTAGCTCTTGAGTTTGCTATAAATCTTTGTACGTAGCTACCGATTCGTACGAGCTTTGTGAATGACGCGTCCTTGTCGAATTTAAGTATGTCTTCGTGCTGAATATTGGGTAAGCAGGTTTGTTTTTGTTTTAAATCTGGTAAGTTATATTCTTCCGAATTATCGCGGTAAGTTTGCTCAAAGTCATGTGAACGATTATGTAAATAGGATGGACCGTGCCACCAAAGTCCGTTATCTTTTAATAAATCTAGGCCGCAACCTCTAGACAATAGATCAGCTGGGTTGTCCTTACTACTCACATGTAACCACACTGAGTCACCTGTGAGTTCATTTATTTCAGTTACTCGGTTTTGTACGAACGTTTTCAATAAATGTGGTGACATTTTAATCCAACCCATAACGATTGTGGAATCCGTCCAAAAGTATACTTTACTGAACTGCAATCTAAGAGATTTAATTATTTTATTAAATAGCTGGGCTCCCAGAAGCGCGGCGCTCAGCTCTAAGCGCGGGATGCTGATTGTTTTTAAAGGTGCGACTTTGCCCTTAGCGCACAATAGTCGAACGGTTGCGTCACCGATATTGCTAAATGTACGTATATAGGTACACGCGCCGTATGCGTCTTGAGACGCGTCGGTAAATATATGAAGCTCTGTGTATTGATTATGATCGCCTATTACGTGGCGAGGGATGCGAATATCGTTTAGAAATCTTAACGTAAAAATAAAATGTTTCCAAATGTTAGCAATTTCCTGAGAGACCGGAGTATCCCAGTCAATTTTACTCAGCCATAATTTTTGTAAAATCATTTTTGAAATCATGACTGCCGGCGAAAGAAGACCCAATGGGTCGTATATTTGTGATATTACTGATAACATTATTCGCTTAGTTAAACGTGAATTGTTGTCTTGGTTCTCAATATTTGTAACGAAGTGTAACTCGTCACCAGTGTTATGCCAACCCAATCCGAGTGTTTTGGTTTGCGCATGTTCGCCTATGAAGCGTTCTGTGGCTTTGTTGTGAGATGCATCTGAGTTAAAGGTCCACTTGCGCAAAGGAAAACACCCCGATTGGAGCACGTCTGATGTTTTTTGACATATTTGAAGCAAGTTGTTTAGATCATCATCACCGGTGATGAGATCGTCCACGAATATGTCTTCCGTGATGATGCGAGCGATGACGTCATCGTCGCACTCTAATGCTAACTGTCTAATACAGCGCATACTTAAATATGGTGCTGACGCAGTTCCGTACGTGACTGTATTTAGTTGATATGTATCTAACGGATCTGAAGGATTATCCCGCCACAATATTAATTGTAGTGACCTTTGGTCATGCTGGAGAAGAACTTGACGAAACATTTTCTCCACGTCTGCACAAGCTACATATTTATATTGTCTAAATCGTAACAAAATCGAGAAAATATCGTTTTGTAACGCGGGTCCCGGGTACTGAATATCGTTTAATGATTTATTCGAGCTAGTGACGGCACTAGCATCAAATACAACGCGTAGTTTTGTTGTTGAACTAGATTCCTTGACAACACCATGATGTGGAAGATAATAATTTGGTTGACTACAAGTCTCCAACTTGGACATGTGACCTAAATCATTGTATTCACGCATGAAGTTAGAATATAAATGTTTAAGCTCTGGTAAACGATCGAGTTTACGCTCCAAGGTTAAAAATCGTTTCGTTGCTGACGTGTAAGAATCACCTAGGGCATCTGGTGCCTCTTTCAACGGTATACGAACCGAAAATCTACCGTTTTCAACGCGTTTTGTAGTGTTATTGAATATGTTTTCGCAGGTGCGTTCATCATCTGTTAAGGGTGCGCATGATGATGAAGGAATGTTTTCGAGTTCCCAAAACAGCCGGAGTTGTTTATCGATTTCCTGACTGAAGTGGCAATGAACGTGAGCAGGTTTTGGGCTCCTCGCGAGCACAGGACCGGACAATAACCATCCTAATTTTGAATTTTGTAGGAATGGGCCACTTGCTAGACGTATTTTGTCTGTTTCTAGAAGATCCCAAAATCTATCCGCGCCGATCAACAAGTCAATTTCTGAACTTACGTTAAACGTCGGATCTGCTAATTGTAAGAACTCAGGTATATATATATTACCGGCTTCGATGTTTATCGTAGGCAAACTGGATGTTATGCATGGCAAGATTAAACAGCGAAGCTTGGTATTGAAATCGCTTAATTTTGAACGTATTGTGACGTCACATGAATGCTGTGATTGCGAGACTGACTGTCCCACACCCGATATTTGAATAGTGGACTGTATATATATTGCATTTATTTTCTTTGCAAATTTCTCAGTTATGAAGCAGTTTTGGCTTCCGTTATCTAAGAGCGCGCGGGCCGTATGATACACGTTATTATTATCAGCTACTTCAATTAACGCCGTAGAGAGCAAAACAGTACTTATTAACTTGAATTCGGTAGTGTTCGCTTCACACACAACAGTAGTGGCCGAGTCGCGTGAATGCACTGTTGATGTCGCCAAACTGTGTGATTGTGGATGTACGTTCCCTCCGTTCGACGACGCACGCACACAAGCGCTGTTTCCCGCCTCGTCCATGTGTAGCAAACTGTTATGTTTGTTTGAACACTGTTTACACGAACCGAACTTGCATTGATCTAACGCGTGACCGTTTCTCAAGCAATTTGCACACATCTTATTTTCGTTAATGAATTTAATTCTGTCTCTCACGGACATATTAAGGAATGCTGTACACGAGTATAATGAATGTTCCCTATTGCACAGGACACACTTGGGTAAATCCCATTGTTTATTTGTAGCACCACGGTAATTACTATAACGCGTCGCCTTAGTAGCCGCGTAACTATGTACGCGCTGTGAATTTCGTTTATCGTTTTGGTGTTTAAAGTCGCTATGATGTGTTTTTTCCTTTATGTGGCTAGTGCCGATCATTTCCAACGTGTCCGCTCGACCTCGGAGGAACGTTATTAAATCGTTAAGTTTTATTTTTTCTCGTGAACCTAGACACGTGGCACCGATGTGGGTTTCCCATTCGCGTTCTGTAGACGAGTCCAGCTTACTGACCACTAAATAAATTATTAATGTATCCCAATTAACTGTGGGTTCATTTAGTGAGTTTAAAGCGCGCAGATTACGTAAAATAGTATCAATTAATTTCCTTATTTGCGATGGCGATTCTTGTTTTAGTGATGGAATATTATGCAACGCTTTTACGTGATTATTAATTAACAACCTCTCGTTGTGATAACGGCTTTCCAATAACTCCCATGCGTGAACGTAGTTGGCTGGGCTAAATTCCAACGCTGCTATCACTTGTAACGCGCTTCCACTAAGTGCTGACCGCAAATAATGGAATTTTTGGATCTCGTCTAGATCGGAACGATTATGAATCATGGTTACGTATGAATGTTTAAATTCTAGCCAGTGATCATAGGCTCCATCGAAGGCAGGTAATTTTATGTCTGGTAATTTAATATTGACACGTGGTTCCGATGCAATTGGAAGTCGACTTGTAATTTCCGCGTTTTTAATTAAACACTTTGCACTGGCTATTGCCGTAAAATAAATATCTTCTAATGCTTCTATGTATTGTAGATTCGCGTTTGTTTCGGATTCCGGAAGGAGTAGTTCGAGTTCATTTTCTACGTTGTCGAATTTATCGTATAATTCACTCGCGGCTTGAACACGTAAAGTTAACTCAGCTGTTTGTAAGCTTGTTAAGTGAGCTCCCGCGAACGATTCCACGTAATTTTTAAACTGGGTTAACCGACCCTTAATGTTACCCCTACGTTTCTTTAATTCGGAAAGAACTTCGTCCACTGCCTTGACCGACATTCTGACGGAATATGGATGAGCGTTATGTGGTGTGGTGTGATGTGGTGTGGTTACTCACATGCAAATATCACCTGGTCCACGTGGCTGCCACACTCGCGTGAACTGAAACGAAACACAGCTTTAACACAAATCTTTAACTGAATGGATGTGACGGGTGGGATTGACGGGACGGAACAGAGACCTGACCGTTTACGTATCTTACGCCTTTGCCTTTTTCTCTGGTTTGATGTTATTGCTGGGTCACTGGACCAGCTGTGATGATCGCTGCACTCGGTCGATCGTGATGATCGCTGCACCCGGTCGATCGTCTTCACAGCCAGCTATTGTCTTCAGCGCCCGGCTCCAGTCCGAGTCAAAGTCCGCAACGTGCCGGCAACGTGGTCGGCACCGTGTATGTGGAGTCTTCTTCCGGCTGGTATTCTTGTAGATCCGTCTCGTAGGACCAAAATGTTGGGGATCAGGTCTGTCCGTCGTTGAAATAATGCGAGCGTGATGGTTTCACAATTATATTTTGAAATATGTATGAAATTACATAAGTTACAGACTGCGTGGATGGATTAGACCGCCATGGCCATGGCGGGGGTCTGTAAAGGATGATGGATGTGACTTGAAGGAAGAGAGAAGGTAAAAAGGACTGATTCTATACAAACAAAAAGTTTTTATAGCTGCGGTGAGTTAGCGATGTTGCAATCCGTGGAAGGGATCCGCGCGACACTGGCTCCGCCTGGTGGTGGTGATGAATGTATGAACCCCTGTGCCAGCGTGAATGCTCAGCGATCACCAAGTTCGGCGCGCCGGTGATAGGTGGCGCCAGCGGTTGGCATGAACACTCAATAAGGGCTCGTTTACGGAGACGCGGAGCGTCGCGCGGCGCGTGCAGAAGGCTCGTCTCGTGTTTTTTTATTAATTTACTGAGAGACGGGTCCACCACAACAAACACTGCATTTTAAAGTAACGACCTAAAAACGCTTCTCGTAAAATCGACGTTTGAAATCGTATTTTTTTCATACATTGCCATGTGTTTGAATTAAAAGCGCAGCACGTGCCGCGCAACGCCCCGCCTGTACGTAAACATGCACTAACAGTTTGCCCGTCCCGGAAATCGAACTCAGAACCTCGTGCTCAGCAGCTACATCTTAGATCAAAATTAACAAGCTCATTTATTCAGCGTGTAGTTAATTCTTATGTGTAATCTACCAAACACGCCATCGGCAAACCCAATCACCCATGATTACCATCCTAATCATAAAAAAACAGCAGCACCCTGCACCACTACCCTAACACTACTCTGCTGACCCCCACACCATATGGCAGCGTGATAGCATGCACGCGCCATTGCACGAGCAACTGTCGCTCTGTTGTAATTAGGAGCATCATGCCATCTACGGGAAGGGTGCTGTTAATTAGGTGTAAATTTTGGCAGAAAAGTACGATAACATATCGTACTTTTGGTGTTTAGTTTTGGACTGACCAGAAAGGAGTTGTCTGATGAGATGACGAGTCATAGAGAAGTATGGAAGAAAAAGACATGCTGCGCCGACCAGAAATAAAGTGGGATAAGGACAAGAGAATGATGATGTTTTGGGCAGACGAGTTGCAGTCTCTAAGCCGGTGACGTCCAAGTCAACTTACTTGTGTAAGATTAGCCAGAGCAGAAGGGAAATAAATAATAAGCTTCTATTTGAACAGACAATCATGTTTTAATTCAAAGGGGTCAGACTGAGCACACATCAAAATAAGTACAGAATAAATAGCTACAGCATAACATTACAAGTTTATTATAAAATTCACAGTACTTACACAGGTATTTTAGAGCACCTCTCACTTTCCAAGTTCAGAAAAGAATGTCCCGCTAAAATGGCGCCTTTAACCGTCTGTACTACAGACTGCAATAGTTAACTGTCATTCCAATAACCGTTGGCGCCATTTTAGCATTTCAACTCAATAAAATAACTTATTTATACAAAACAATTCACTAATTTATAAAAAATACTGTAAATATCTTAAAACTATTTATAAATGTATTTAAATAGCTAACACTTGATACTTGACGAGCAAATCTTTACGCCATGGCAGTTATTCTTCGTGGTTAAATACTAACAGCCGCACGGGTCAAATGCTCTCTGGTCGTGTCTGGTGGCCTTTTCACTTGACTATGAGAGTAAAGGAACAGACAGTGTACCTGTGCCTGCTCACACACGCCTGCACTATAATATCTCCCGAGACAAAGGTTTATTTGCGCCGAGTTTGACCACCGTGTTCGAAAAAGGGACAGGTAATAGTCCTATTACCTATCATTTCCAATTCAGGACATTAAAGTACGGTTTCGTACGGCTAAATTAACAAAATCTTTGACACATGAGGGTAATTTCAACTGTAGCATAACACACAATAATCTCCACGCGAGATACCGAATCTACAACAGAATTCACCTTTAAAAACTCAACCAGAAAACGACAATTCCTCATCCTAATTTCACCCTTAAAACACTCATTAATCCCAACATACCGTGACACAAATCAAGACCAATATTCATACAAATCACAGCAAATAATATCGTCGCAATCTTCCACCATTACGACAGCTAACCACGCGCCACTGCCCGCCATTGTCCACAGCAGTAATCGAGGTGATTGCTGACTAAAAGACAATGAGGGAAGAATGGCGATTTATTTTTTATTTTTGGAGTGAATATTGAAGAATGAGGAGGACAATTTTTGTTCAGATTTGTCGAAGAAAATGCAGTGTAGAATTTATTTCAATTTTGTAAAGTTTTTGACGTTTAGTGATTAAGTGACTTGCCGAGTATGAGGTCATGGGTTCGATTATCAGTAGGCTTAGCCAAGTTGACAATCTACAAGCGTAAACGTTAGTACAGTACGCTCAAATTATCTTGGCAGCTCTGAACATAGGCTTTGCGAAATTTTACGCATGTAAACTTGGGAATAAAACTGTTATTGCCAGATAAACCAATACTTAAACGATCAGAAAATATCTAATTTAAACAGTGAGAAATACAAATAAAGTAAATATCATAACACTTTAATACATTCGTTGTAACAAAATGACCTGCACGAAGTTCGGAGCTGCCAAGATAATTTGAGCGTACTGTAGAAAACGACTCAAATGTATGGGAGTGACGTCATCGCAACGCTAAGTCACGTGGTCAGAACAAACGAATAGAAAATACGTAGCCATGTCGACAACTTATCGTATCGTTCAAAATGATAGAATGAAATCTGATCCATTCTATAACGTTGATCGCTACATCCCATACAAATGCTAGCCAAGTGACACTTTTGACAAGCGCAAACGAAACGTTGGTGTAGTATTTCAACGAAAGTGTAGCGTATGCCGAGACCCTGGAGATAACGCTAAAAAATGGCGTCTTTATACGATCCAGCTGTCTTGAGACCGAGAAGTGTTTTGTTTATTTATCTTAATTTTGGATTTTATGTGTCATTTAGCATTTAAAATCTATACTTTATAATATTATAATTATTTATTGTGGTGCGTTAAGGGTCAAACGCAATAATTGTTTTGTTTATTTCGAAAGAAGTACCTAGTATTAGTTCAAGCCGCGTAACACGTCATTGTTTATGTTGTAAAGTTTCAAGTTCCCAATTATATTACATTTTAACAAATGAAGGTCACGAAATAACTAATAATGCACGTACCTTCCCATGAATTCCATTATAGCTGCGAACTGTTCTGGGTCTGCTCGAGATCTCGATTCCATTTTATAAAAGTTATCACTTCATTTAAGTATATTTCATCCAAATGCAGAATATCATATTATTAATAGATACGAAGCGGTTGTAACTTGTCTAGGCCCTCAGGTCAGGCAAACGTCATCATGCCTGTAATCGTCGAAGGATTAAGCAGCGGACAGGGCAGCGGTGTACCTAATAGTACACCCACATTTCGCCAGTTATGTTTAAGTCCCATGTAATAGAGGGCGAGCCTATTGCCATCAACCGGACACAAATCCAGACTTCATAGCTGCTACTGCGAAATTCCTAATGGAAAAAATCCAATAACTCTTTCCCCTAACTGGGAATCAAACCCAGGACCTCATGCTCAGAGTCGCTCTTGGAACCACTAGACTATCCCGGTAGTCAATAATATAATAAACTATATAAATATTTGCTGCCCCAAAAATACTAAAACCTACCCTATAGGCATTGTTAGTTTTCAATATAATCTACGCATAAAAAAGCTGACCAAGTGCAAGTCTGACTTGCCATGAAGAGTTCCGTACCATTGTAGTAGATATTGAGGTTTTCCATGTTATTTTAGCACCATTGACTTTATAATGGTTTTCCTGTAATCTGTATGTGTTAAACTAATTTCTGTATTTTTTTCAGAATTTTAGGCTCAGAAATTTTGGAGATAAAGGGTTGGAATGGTCGGACAGGACAGACACACGAGTGATCCTACAAGGGTCGATCGCTTTTTCCTTGTGAGGTACGGAACCCTAAAAAACAAATGAAAGCGAAAACAAGCAGCATCCACTATTCGATATGAACGCAGGGTGGTATTTATATTGACACTATCACGCTCCGCTGTACGGGGGTGGGTGAGCAGTGACGCGTGTAGACGCGCCGATTAGTATTGTGACGAGCTGAGTACTAGCGCGGTAAGTGATTGGATGAGACTAATAAAAAAAGCAACTGGAATGAAAAAACTGTTGATATTTGGATTTTTTGGGGAAAATATACCTTGTCTATCTGTGGTGATATTTATACTACATCTTACAAACTAGAAAACGGAGGCTGGATTAGTGCTCTGTTGGAAATAGGCTCGCTATATGGAAAGGAAGAAAATACATTTACGTACTTGACACATAGTATAAAAAAAAAGTAAATAAATAATTAAAACCTTAAATCTAAACAAAGAATAAAATAATGCGTCACTGTGTGGCTCACGAGTACTCACGACTGCGCCAAATAGGCCCAATGCTTTTCCCAACAATATTTGGGTCAGTTTTCAGTTTAACCGGATGCAGCTACTACCTAGTATTTTAAATGGAGCGACTAACTACCTTTACCTTTCCGTCCCATCGGACTATGAGAGATAAAGGAACAGAGAGTGCACCTGTGCCTGCGCCATGGAGCACATTTGCTCCATGGCCTGCGCACACACTTGTGCACTATAATATCTCCCGCGCAGATGGCTAATCTCCACTAAGATTGACCGCCGTGGCCGAAAAACGGTCAGGAGGACTATAATACACACAGCCACCATTAGGTGGTACTTTTATACAAGCCTAATATAATACAAACTTGGCTTTTCCTTATAACCTTCTCGGTACTCTTGATGGTGTTAACTAGAGTTTCTGAACAATTTGATTGCCTAATTATTGTGCTTGCCGTATTTTTGGCTTCTAGGAGCACCACTATACACATAGGTAAGTACATGGTTGTCAAATAATAATATTAAAACCAGCCTATTACTGTCCCACTATGGTCCCACTGCTGTCAATACCCATACAGAGAAGGCACGATCATCAGATCATTGATCACCACGTTTGCTCAGGACGGGTTGGCGTTTCCTTACGATGTTTTCCTTCATTGATGTCTGTGATCATGAGTACCTAGTACCTACCAATGTTGACGACACGGTTGGCGCAGTGGCTAAACGATTGGACTGCTGCGCTACGTGTCGCGGGTTCGATCCCGGCACGGAACAAGTATTTGTATGGCCTACAGATAGTTGTTTCGGGTCTGGGCGTGTTTGTATAAGTGAGTTTCAATGTTTGTAAACGCACCCACGATACAGGTGAAATTCCTAGTGTGGCGCAACGTTTTTTTTTTTTTTAAAAAATAAAAAATGTGTCTTAAATTCATATTTATGTACTTTCTATGTTGTTGTCAAATTAACTACACAACAAAAAAAAATCTAGCGACCTCTCTGTCACAGCCCACAATACCTAATCAATCATTGACAGTGACACAATATTAATGATGTTCCCTCATTATCGACATCGCGGGGTCATAACGGCCGCTCTGTTTGATCTAAACCTCATGTTATTATGTATTTGTCACGCATTAGTATTATGAGGTCGATTTATGATCTATGAGCATTTCGAAGGGTAATAATGTCATGTCAATAATTATGAAAAAATGTGTTTTAAAAAGAATAATTGTAGTTTTAGTAATTCTTTTGTAGGTCTCCCGACCAATATGGGTTTATAATGACAGCTGATGAGCTGATCAAGACAAAGTGACAGTCACGCGATAACGCAGATGGAAAAATCGAACTGGAATCGGATTTTTCAAACAGTCTGGGACCCAGTCCACCACGAAGTGCTAATGAAAATAGACGAATTATGTTCAGTAAGGTACTTACCATTGAATACGTAAGTATTTGAAACTCAGTTTTAGGTTTCACATAAATAATTTCTCAATCCGAACGAACGCGCATTTACGATTAATAAAGATTTAAAATTGGTTATTTGAAATAACAAACCAAATAAATATCATAAAAGAAACCGATGTGTAAGCAGGCCCATTCCATATTTTAATATTTTTTTTTAAATAAAATACAGTCGTATTTTATTTTATATGTTACAGGTCATTCGAGTCCATCTTCTTGTAAGTATATGGCAAGAAAGAAGGTGTCTCATGAGATGACGAGTAACATAGAAGTATAGAAGAAGAAGACATGCTGCGTCGACCACAAACAAATTGGAATAAAAGCATGAGAATGATGATTTGACTTCAAATTCCTTTACAAAATTTTCCTCTACAATAGGTACCTCGACAAATATAGAAAACATTGCATCATCATCATCCTATAATGTTCCCACTGCAGGGTCTCAGGCCTCCTCTCTAGGAGAGGGATGGGCTATAATCTACCACGCGGGCCCAGTGCGGATTGGTAGAATGTCACAATACATGTCTCCGAATTTTTTGGTTCTAAGACATGCCGGTTTCCTCACGATGTTTTCCTTCACCGTTTTGAGAGCAGTGGTGATGAAATAAATTACACAAAGTAATGCGCCTGACGGGGTTCGAACCCACGACTCACTGTTCGTAAGTCGGAGCCGCCACCACTGGGCCACCACTGCTCTGTTCCTATATTAATTCAATATGAAAACATATCATAATGAATTAATATAGAAACGCTTAAGTATCTCTTTGAAACAGATCATTGAAATTACCAGTCATTACTAAAGTATAGCTATAGGGTATAAAAGACCAATCTAAATAATTTGCGCGTTGTTTTGTCAACGTTAACCCTTCACTGCCGGATTAGATCGCCATTAGCTAATTGCCTGGTTACGATTCAACCCTTCATTGCTTGTTGGGCGACTTTAATAAATACTGGATGTTATTTGATATAAATATGGTGTTAAAATGATTGTTTTGAATGTTTTTGCCGTGTTAATTAAACCATGTAGATGAGTATTGTTCTCTAAATAGACTATAGTCTTAGCTCCGGACCCAGGTTGGTCGCAGCAAGGAAAACCTGCTAAGGTGGAAATCCATAAATACTTAACTCTTTCCTGGAGTATAAATGTGGTACAGTCAACAGCAAAAGTAGATGATCAAAATCAGAAATTCAATACTAATGAACGGAGTTCATGTCAGAACTGTGTGGCGTCGAAGTGATTCCAAAGTATGTGAATGTAAATTATGCCAAAGATTTACTACTAGTACAACTGCCATGTACTTATTCGTGATCTGCCTTAAATTAGTATTGAATTTCTGATTTTGTTCATCTACTTTTGCTGTTGACTGTACTGTTCCTCAAACAATAGGACACTTCATATCGTGTCCAGTGTTTTCTGTTGTTTTTAGGGTTCCGTACCTCAAAAGGAAAAAACGGAACCCTTATAGGATCACTTTGTTGTCCGTCTGTCTGTCTGTCTGTCTGTCTGTCTGTCAAGACCTTTTTTCTCAGGAACGCGTGGAGGTATCAAGCTGAAATTCATATCAAATACTCAAGTCTATGGTCTCTTGGAGCTGTGAAAAAATCAAACTTCTAAGTCAACGCGATCAAAAGATACTCCCGTTTATGCCGCAAATTTTCGACACTCGCAAGGGAATAAAAACCTACAGGGTACTTCCCGTGAACTCAGAATCTTGAAATTTGGTACGAAGCAACGTCTTATAGCATAGATAAAGGAATAATTACGAAAACCATAAATTTTTAGTTACATCACATAATATATTTTTTTTACGGAACCCTCGGTGCGCGAGTCCGACTCGCACTTGGCCGGTTTTTTTCACTACAGGAACTGATGGACGAAAGCGCCAAACTAGTAGCTCAGTTCTAGGCCGACATAATTTAGATTGCCATCGACACGCTAAAAAGAAGACGAAATCTATTTCCCAACGAGAACTGCACCCTAACTGTGCAGCTCAGTTTTTTATCACAATTAATTTTCTTCATGTTTCATGTGCTCGACGTGTATGGATCAGAAAGTTGGGCCACAAAAGGGATAAATGAAAGGCAATTGCATGTGGCTGAGATGAGAATGCTAAGAGGGATGTGTGGTGTGACGCGAAAGGATAAAATAAGGAATGAGTACATAAGAGGAAGTCTGAAAGTGGCGCCAGTGAATGAAAAGTTGATTGGTAATCGATTGTCGTGGTATGGACATGTGATGCGAAGGAATGAAGGAAATGTTGTGAGGAAAATATTGAGTATGAATGTAGATGGCTTTAAAAGGAGAGGAAGGCCAAAGAAACGATGGATGGACTGTGTGAAGGATGATTTGGCTAGAAAGGAGGTGACTGCTGAAATGACGAGAAATAGGGAAGTATGGAAGAAGAAGACATGTTGCGCCGACCCCAAATGAATTGGGATAAGGGCAGGAGAATGATGATTTCATGATGCTCGACGACATGACGATGATTTTTGCTCTGTAATAAAAGTCAGTCACATTGAAATTATGATTATGTTACGCAATTACCCTGCAGGCTAAAAATATTTCTCTATTTAGTTTTTTATTTTTTGGATGTAGGTAATCATCAAATAAGTCCCCCCATTCTAGGCAGAGTGGTAGGGTGTGTCAGACTTCTACCGACTCTAAAAAGCACCCATGTTCTTTCTTAGCCCTTTGTGTCGACGCCGCGGTATCTCTTTCGAACAACCCGCTACCCCGACGGGATTATAGTTTTCCTTGGAACGAAATTCGGACAAAAATACTCTTATTTTACCAAACAACTATCTCATACCCACATACATACACTCATTCTTCCTAAGTAAGTATAGTGATATTCATACACTCATTCTCATACAGTGCAGATGTAAAATGTTGCCATTATGTCCCCAGTAGAAAATCTGCAGAGTGTAGGTAGAGTGCGTTAAGTGAGCCGGGTGCGGTTTGTATACGACGAATTGTTGTATTTGAGACATTCACGTTGCGTTTTGACGTTGCGTTGGAAGGCCTCTCACTAGGCGGACCGATGACCTGGTCAAGGTAGCAGGGACCCGCTAGATGCGAGACGCAAGGGACCGATGACGACAGTTGGGGAGGCCTTTGTCCAGCAGTGGACGTCTTTCAGCTGAAATGGTAAAAGGCAAGCAAAATTTATGAGTGGAAAAAGAAAACACCAGAGAAGATTGACTGGTTTCAACAATGCGTAATATAATTGTGTAGTTTGGGTTTGGGATAAATTGATTACTAATTCCCGAAACCGAACACATAGGCAAAAAAAGGAACATATTTTTTCCCAGACTCAAAAAACACCTCCTTCCTTGCTATAATAATATCATCATTTACACAGTCCATCCATCCGTTCTTTGGTCGCCAATAAAAATTATATTTTTATGTAGGTTTTCACAGACATTTGATAACCTACTAATATTATAAATGCTAAAGTTGTGACTTTGTGAGTAGAGTGTATATGTATGTATGGATGGATGGATGTTTGTTACTCTTTCACGCAAAAACTACTGAACCGATTTTGATAAAATTTTGTACACAGATAGTTTATAACCGGGATTAACACATAGGATAGTTTTTATCCCGATTTTATATTCCCCTGGGATAATTTTCAAGTTGTAGCTGGCGAAGTCGCTGGCAACAGCTAGTCTTCGATATAAATATCTCTCTAAACAAAATATTCGGCGTACCGTGCCCGCACCGGCTCTAACCAAGGGGAAGCCATCATCGTCAATCAGGAACTAACATAAATATGCTTTTACCGCCCTCTCCCTCTCCCTCCGAGAGAGTACCCACTGTGAGGGACCCGGCGTAACGCACTCTTGAATTGTGTGAATTTTTCGGGATTAATTATTATGTAGGTCTGTAACATTTTCTTTTCGTGTGTTGTTTCTTTGTTTTTACCCATATATATAATTTTAACCGTTCCAGGGTAACTTTTAATTTGAATTATTTATTATTATTATTTTAAAAACGTTGCCCCACACTAGGAATTTCTCCTGTATCGTGGGTTTACAAACATTGAAACTCACATACACAAACACGCCCAGACCCAAAATACTTGTTCCGTGCGGGGATCGAACCCGCGACACGTAGCGCAGCAGTCCAATCGCTTAGCCACTGCGCCAACCGTGTCGTCAAAAAACAAACAATTGATTGACTTTAGTGCATACCTAGATCCTCAGAATTTGATTTATGAAAGTCATAATTAAGAAGATAGTATTGCCTTCATTAGGAGCTTGTGGCTAAATAATATCAGCTCTCGGGTCGATCTTCAGGTTAAGCCGCGCTTGCTTAGGGTTTGTCTGTGGATAGGTTACCAGGTTACCACTCACTACATACCGAGTCTTCTGTGCCTCGGAAAGCATGTTAAGCCGTGCGTTGGTCCCTGCTGTTCCGGCCGATCTATGACAATCGTTACAGGTAGTCAGTACCCTGAAAGTCTGACAACCAGCCTTACCAAGGAAGGAGCATCATATTACCCAGTGCTAACTGGGTTCTGGAGGTCAGATAGGCAGTCGCTCCATGTATAATACTGATATTCAGCTGCATCTGGTTAGACGGGAAGCTGACCCCAACATACTTACGTAAAGGAGAAAAATAATGATGTAGTGATGTCCAAAACCTGTGGCGACTAGCGACATCTATCGCAACACCTGCGTACTAACAACGATCGACAGAAATCCTATATCGCGCTATCAACTTTGTCCGCGACATAAGCCTTTTTATGAGATCCCGACTTACAAATGTCGGGCAGTTAGTCCGCCAGACTCAACACCCGTCCAGTCGGAGGATCTTCCCTTTCCAACGGGGGATGAGGAACTTTACACCCTGTTCCTCATTACCCCCAAACAACCATAATTATTAGATTTTTCGCATTTTTTCCAATTTCCTGCTCCCATCCATATCATAGCAATCAAACATGAGTAAGTAACTAACAAGCAGTAATCACGCCACACCTCGCAGTTATAATGTCGGTGTGACGTGCCGCAGAAGTTAATCTTCATATAATTGTGATTGTCCAGGGGACGCCAGGTGGGCAGCGTGGGTTACGGGCGTGGGGAATGGCGAGTGTTGTGTGCTCGAAGTTAAGGTGTACGAAAGTTTGTCTGGGATTTATTCCGTTATACTGTGGAACATGCCAACACACTGAACCTTTTTATTAAACTAAGAAAGTACTTGAAAATAAAATTTAACACACTAACACTTGGCACAATGAATCAGGTACAGTTCCGGGACGTCTTATCTCCGCTGCGATTAGACACTGAATGTTGCCCTTTTTTTTTTTTTTTTTTGGTGGGTGGAAAATCATCGAATAACCCCCCCCGCTCTTGGGCAGAGCGAAGGGGAGTGTCAGACTTTTACTGACTAAAAACCAAACCCATGTTCCTTCTTCACCCTTGTGTCGAAGCCGCGTTATCCTTTCGACAAGCCACAGCCCCGACGGGACTGAATGTTGCCCTCACCCTCGCACATAATGTGATGACCCACGTGCCAATGGCACTTGCGATTCATTTTATGTCCATCCAATGACCGGATGCAACACGTGTATTTTCATATAGGAAAGTAACCTCATTGTGTAGGTACCTTAATTCCAGAACTTCAAGAGGCAAAATATTTGTTTTTTAATTTTGCCTTTTTTGTCAATTAGTGATTTTTTCAACCCAACAAGTACCAAACATTACTTCCCAAACTACACGTCCGTATGTCTCCACCCATTACCACCGGCCACTACTCTACAGGGTGTTGTATTTATCTGCACACAGTAACACAACGTACAGTAACACACGATACTCCGCAACGTATAGTGTTACTGTTTACTGATGATGTTGGTTTTGCTAGCATCTGTCAAACACAGCGTTGGGAGTTGAGGTACCTATCGGCTTCGTGAGTTTGACTGTCGGTTAGGGAAGAGTAATTTTTCATAATCATTTCTTTATTTGCATTCAATAATGTGTGAAGATCTTACAATGGGCTTAAAGCTAAGGTACAATTATACGGATCCTGTAAGACAATATTATAAAAAATATTTTTCGTGCGTTCACCTCCGCTTTACACTCTGAAGACTACAGGTGTGATATGATACTGGTCAAATTGCAAATTTTGTAATTTGAGTTTAGGGAATAGGCCCGAAGGAAGTGAAAAAATAAACATTTTGAGAAAAAAAATACCGACTTCCAAAACGCCATTACCTATTAATTTGAAAAATAACTTTACTTCCGGAAGTTGGTGACTTTTGTTTCTTTCCCTGACTTCCGGAATAAAATTGTTTTCCTCTTTTTAACCGACTTTTGGAAAAGTGTAGGTACTAAATTCAGCTGTATTTTTCTTTAAATTAACTTTTTCAATCATCAAAGTCCCCTAAAAGAACACTGAACGACCTGAATAGGGCTCCCATATCTTCTCTACTCAGTCTTCATACAGCCATAGCACAGAATACGGACAGAGTATAAGCTTCATACCCCGCGCACACATGCCCCGCCGCGTACTTGTCATTTCACGAGGTTGTACTCTGTCCGTACTCTGTGCCCATAGTTACTACAGTGCACTATACTATACATAAGTGCTAGTGACGTTGCCGATCGTCAACTGTTTACCTTCGTTGTTGGTTCTGCGTCATCTGTGTGGATGTGACAATCTGTATATATCTAAGTAGGCCAGTTGAGATGTATGGAGAGCAAATATATGGGGATGACGTGTAGTGGGGAATGCTGCGTGCTTGGGAATGTTTTGTTGAAGTATGACTGGGTAAAGTGTTTTATCCTGTGCAGGCGGTTTGAAAGATATTGAGACAGTAGAGAATATTACATGCATACATACAATATACGGGTGAAAACCATACCTAAGTCAAAAGAAACAGAATACGTTTATTTGTGCCGTATTTATGTACTGAAAACGCATAAATAAGCCTAGTTGGCCAAGGGTTGGATAGGAATGCGTGAAAGTGGTATGACTTGAGAGTACATTATTTCTTTATCGTGCGTCTAGTGTCAGTTAGGAGTTAATTTAAGTAAACTTATAACCTGCTAAACAAGTATTTAAAAACAGGTGTGAAAAATTTGAACTTTTGACCCCCAATATGTGCCGTAACAGGGGGTTCCCAGATATAGTCTAGAACAAAAAAAAAATTGCAGTGACTGGGAAAACAAGTACCTACCCATCCCATCGGCTTCGATAAGGGTACTTTTACACTCTTTGGCCCAACGCACACCGGCGGAGGCGCTGCGAAGATACTGAGAATAAGTCAATTTCAAATATACCTTAACTCCACGCGGCAAAGCGCGGTTCTTGTCTGTTC
Organism: Diarsia mendica; assembly: GCA_949316265.1. Lineage (NCBI taxonomy): Eukaryota > Metazoa > Arthropoda > Insecta > Lepidoptera > Noctuidae > Diarsia > Diarsia mendica. The sequence goes on from OX438910.1 coordinate 1,393,640, forward strand.
TCGTGGCAGCTTGATGGCTAACCGCACGCGTCTCGCTTTGCATGCCGTTTTCAACCGCATGTCATAACATCCCAAGTAGCACGTTAGTGTATTTTGGAACTTATTCTGCAACTGTAGGTAGCATTTAAGTGATGCAAGAGTGTACGGTATTACTTATAGATGCAAACAGCGCTCGAATTTGCATATGAGTAACTCTTATCACTAACAGTTGCTTTTGAGTGATTTTTGTTCCTGCTTTATAACTTATGGTGGCACTAGGCCGAATTTATTAGTTATAGACGCATAAAGGTTTCAATTTTCAATCTTTTAGAACTCAAAGAAGCTTAAGACATCTTAAAATCTCCCATTAAGAACCGTACCTTAATAGGTGGTAATTTTTCCTTATTTGGCACCTTTAGTACTAAATAAGTAGTATATATAAATTACTTATCACCTGTAGTGGCTCAAGAGTTATTATTGCAGCTCATTTGGAACCTAGTGTAATTGCCTTTGTAAGGTCTAATATACTCTAATATGCCACTGTAAGGCGTAGATCGATTCCAAAAGATGGTTCTTGAAAACCTTAAGCAACAATTTTCTCTCATTTAGAACCAATTAAGATCTTACAGTTCTAACACTATCGCAGGTTCCGTACATAATAATAAATTTAAATAGAGTATGATTTGTATTTAAGTAAATTTCCTACATTTTAGGTACTTAATTGAATAGTTTATGAAACAGTTATGAAATCACTAGTTCACTTTGTAATTTTTTTAATCTACTTACGTTATACACGGTGTAAATCACAGATTGGTAGGCAAGGCATGATCAGCTACCCTTCTGAATGTCTCTTGTATAAATGAAAAATGAAAATTTGCAAACTATCAGTAGGAAATAAGGCATCGAAATAAAAAGTCGAGGATTCCAGCCAACATTTACAATTAAATTAAATTTTACTTTATTTACCTTCCTAAATGGGTTTTGTACCCGTCTTGAGGATCCCCAATTCAACGCAAAGGCAACGAGACCTGTTATGTGAAAATAATCACTACTAGGTACTAATAAGGGATTTTTGGACCTAGGAGCTCTATTATGGTAACAAATGAGTGTAAAAATGACCTGCAAGTTCTATTTCGAATCGCCATTTTTAAAAATGGAGTCCTTGAAAAGTATCTTGTTGAATGGTATTTTATTACAATAACATACAATAAAATGAGTTTTGATAACTGTTTCTGATGTAGTTTGACATTATACTTTTTGTTAAACCATAATGTTAGGTTTTTAACAACCAAATTTTGATGAAGTATTATCTTATTTATTTGATCACCGCATATTTTTTGCTAATTCTTGATTAGATCGAAGGCGCATCAAAATTTACTTAGTAAATATACCATGGTTTCACAATAAAAAACCATTTGCAAGGGCTTATCATGGTTATCCTGCGTTAAACACATAATTTTTGAATACTCGCAAAATAGATCACAAATAAAAGCTGCCATAACACAAAGCCATTGTTGTTTATCTCCACCGAAAATAAGAACTTGTTAGGATCTTATTTGTCACTCAACGAATGAACTGTATCGCTTTATCGTTCAATCATTCATTTACGGCGCGCAATTTGCACCGTTAGTTCCTAGTGCCACTCAGGATAACAATTCGAACTCTTATGCATCGCTTTTGCATCTATAAATAAGTTGCAATTTTTCTCCCTTTGGTAACATACAGGTTGCTTATCGGTTCTAACCACCTTTATAGAACTTAATCACGGTGGATTTTATTACTAAAGTTTCCAAAAATATTCTATATGCAAGCCTTTTGTCACAAAATGTGTTACTTGGGATGCGGTTGAAAACGGCATGCAAAGCGAGACGCGTGCGGACATTTTTTTTGTATTCTATGGAATACAAAAAAAATGTCAATAGCCAGTGACTATCAACTCGTTAACAAAGTAAAAAAAAACTGCTAAACATCGCCCTGTAGGTACCACTGCACATACATTTAGTTAATTAGAGAGGGGTGTCCGGCGCACGCATAATCGGACGGTAATCTATTTGACTTGCTGTGGGGCTCAAATTGAATGTAATCACTGACTCATCGCGGCCTGACTGCTCACCTTGTTGGGGAGTAGCGTGATGGTTAGAAATATTTACTTATGTTTTTTTTTTATAAAATTATAATTTATACATGCACATGCATAACTCTGCCTGTCCTTCCTCATCGTAATCTTCCTGCTCTCGTTACGCTAGAACAAAGTGTCTTTCAATTTAAAAGAGACTATAAGGAAAGTGCCAATGGTGTGTCCATTGGCACTTTTCTTCTAATTAGTTCTTATTTTGTAAGTTTTAGCAAATTAAGTTAAATTACTTATAAGCCTCAAGGTCTAGATTGTAATTGTATGAGTAACCGTTTAATAGCGATACTTCATAATGAAAAAAAAAACTTCCAGCTCTAGTCCTATGTTCCCTGAGTTCGATTCCCGAGTCGGGCAATGTCAATTTTTTCATCAGAAATTCTTCAGCTCCACGAAACCTCATTTTTTTGGGTTGATGGCAATAAATAGGCGCTCATATTACTGGAAACTTAAAACATAAATGGTGAATGGTGTGAGTGTACGATTCGGTACACCTCCGCCTAGATAGTCCTTCAGGTAGGTATTACCTGACAGGCGTTATCTTTTTTTGGCATTTGCCAATGGATCAAATACTTATTTCAAGGTTTAATAAAGGAATAAGCAGTGATCATACTCATGGCCGACATACTTACCACCCATATTTAGTTTTGATATTTGAAACTAACCTCCACATGCCCATATTAAAATGACCCCTTAGATCCTACCTCTATTCAACCTTACTAGGTCTACAAAACTGGCCACTACACCACAAATTTACCAAAAACCCTCACCTCGTTTATACCACTTAGCCATCAGAGCTCTTTGCCACTGGTCCTGTTATCACTGCCCTAGATCGAGCACGCCATATGTGTTACTGATAAGAATCTACATGATATATAGGTAATTAGATGATACAGTAATAAAATCATTGGTACCATCGTGGGGTGTGTAATCTCTTCATCTTTTGGACTTATGGGTGATTATAGTGAAAATTTTATAGTTGTATGGGGAATTATTAGAGACGACTGAGATAAATGTTATTTTGGGTAACCCAAAATTTGAAATGTACATAGGAACAAGCAGTACCATACTGCCTGATTCTTAGCGTTTACAAACATTGAAACTCACATACACAAACGCGCCCAGACCCGAAACAACTATCTGTAGGCTATACAAATACTTGTTCCGTGCGGGGATCGAACCCGCGACACGTAGCGCAGCAGTCCAATCGCTTAGCCACTGCGCCAACCGTGTCGTCAAACATTAAAAGTTCCGCCAACCTCGCGAAGAGGCCTGTTAACTATTGTTTTTAAATTAACAGTGAACTGGCCTTTTTCGGGCACGCTATTCATCAGGCGTGATCAAGGTCAAAAGCATTTCTATTTACCAAGAAAAAAACAGCTTTGTATGTAGGTATGTCTTTCAATTACATCATCTCCTGGCATTGCCATTACCTAGGTATATTTATGCCGGTTTTCCACTCTTCTGTAAACTTACTATTTTTGACTTACGTCATGTTAGAACTTCAACGACAAGAAGTCTTGAAAACCGTATTCTCTCACATATGCATGTCCAACATCGCATGTATCATCTTACCAATATAAAATCAAGCGGCACATCAAACGCTACAACTGCCGGAATCACTCCCAGCTTTTGCAAGCGCCGCTAAAAGCCACGCATCACTCAGAGATGTGAAGCATTGTTTCAGAAATATATAAATAAATCTTTGCAGAACTGAGGAAAACAAAGAATCTAGATATCAATTGCATTTTGTTTTCAGACAGAAATGCAAATGCAATGGAGCTCGGCCGTTCGGGTCGATATTTAGGTTAAACCGCGTTTGCCATGAACCAGTGGATTTGACCACCCACTTCTCACATTTCAAGTTTCCTCAGTGCCTCGGAACGGAAGACACGCTAATTCGTTGGCATCGGCTGTTATTTGTAGACCTTCGACAGTCGTTACAGGTACCTAGTCAGTAACCCGAAAGTCTGACAACCATGGCAGTCTTACCATGGGGTATCATATTACCCAGTAGGTACTAAAGAGTATATAGTAGGTACCAAAGATATATATGGCAGCCGGGACAACAGCCTAACGTGCTTTCCGAGGCACGGAGGAAACTTTTCTTTTTCTTTTTTTTTAAAAACGTTGCCCCACACTAGGAATTTCTCCTGTATCGTGGGTGCGTTTACAAACATTGAAACTCACATACACAAACACGCCCAGACCCGAAACAACTATCTGTAGGCCATACAAATACTTGTTCCGTGCGGGGATCGAACCCGCGACACGTAGCGCAGCAGTCCAATCGCTTAGCCACTGCGCCAACCGTGTCGTCAAAACTCGGTATGTCGGGCGGTCACCCATCCACAGACCGACCTAGGTAAGCACAGCTTTACCTAAAGATCGACCTGAGTGGCAGTTCTTACCACGAGCTCCTCTAAAAAGGCTTTGCAGATTATGATGATAAAAATTTCGAATTATAGTCACTAGTCAGATAATTTTCCAAACTCATGAATTCTCCATCAACAAACCAATACCGTTCACTAACACCGAACACGAAATAATCTTCAAACAAACACGCTTCGTTAGTTTTATATAGTTTCCGAGATAGCGGCGAACAAAATGTACTGATAGCGTATCACTAACTTATAGGTGGTTCGAAACCTTTATGTTCATGTAAATTATTGTAATCTTTATGGTGTAAAAGCGTTGTAATTTTACATTGAAAATGTTGTTAGGTTGTAATTGGTACAAAATAATTTGTAGGGAAAAGTTTTATGGTGAATTTATCGATCGATAGATTCTATCGTGGGACTTATGGATTATCAAGTCTAAGCATACTTATCTTAGTGTCATAAGACAAGGTGAATTTACATAAAATCACGCCTGTAATCTGTGACTAATTGTCCAGGTGACAATAGTAATCCTGCTGATATGGAGGGAAGTGGAAACTATGTTTTTTCCTACTCCTCCGCTATTCTTTTCTGATTAATTTCGTTGCGGGATCCAAGACAGTTAAATCATGTCTCTGGGACTTCGTCGAGCTTCATTGTCTCGGCGCTTTTCTTGTGGTCGCCACTGTTGATTCTGGCTAACAGGAGTTACAGTGGTTTGGGAATAGTGTGGCGGACTTGTCCAGGTGACTACATACTGGCCAATCACATAAAATGAGGCGATCAGCTGATGTGCGCGCGCCTTTGGACGATGAGTAATGGGCTAGCTCACCGTCCATCCGTCCTATGACGATGACAGGCCGTGTCGACGGCGCGTTCGTGTTCCACGTGCGTCTCAAAGATATGTCAGCAGCATTGCAGGGGCCCGCAAGTGCCGACGACTGTTGGGGCTGCGGGTTGTTTGAAAAAAAACAAGAGGAAATTCAGTAAGTAATGGGTAGCAGCGGTGGCCCAGTGGGGGCGGCCACGACTCACGAACGTCGTGGGTTCGAACCTAGGCAGGCAGGCGCATTACTTTGTATAATTTATTTCATCACCACTGGTCTCAAAACGGTGAAGGAAAACATAGTGAGGAAACCGGCATGCCTTAGAACCAAAACAGCGTGTTGGATTTATAGCCCATCCCTCTCCTAGAGAGGAGGCCTAAGAATCTGTGGCCTAAGTCCCTGTAGTGGGAACATTATAGGCTGATGAAGATGATGATTTGCTCGAGTCGTCGAGCGGTAGTGATATTAAACCATTTCCTATTCCATTACAGTCTTTATACATTCCTACCCACCCCCCAACATCGATACCATAACATCAGCTCGTGAGCAGTTTCCTCATGAACAGTTTTTAGCTTTCACATGAGTCGTGCGCTCGGCTCGTGAGTCGTTCTCCTACTGGTTTATTATAGAGCCGATACCGACGTCAATCGAGCCGCTAATGGACGACTATAGGAAGGAGTGGAGAGGTCATTAATGACTTTTTTTTTTTTTTGACGGTACAACAGCGATAGTGTGGAACTCTCTGTGTTCCCTCCCAGATTTAACCAATCTACCTTCAAAGCGTGAACAGGTAATGTTTGAAATGTTGTCATCATCATCATCAAAGGAAGTGCAATCGCGTATTAAAACAATCCGACTCCAGAAAGATTGGGCAGATCTATCTATAGGTACGCCATGGGTACGCCCATGTTTGATGGGATCCAAAAGGCGAACTTGCACCTACACTGTAAATTCACTACCTACATACCTATAATAGGTAGGTACTTAAATACCTATTTATACTTCGCCGGTTATGATTTAATCCCGTGTAATAATAGCCTACTGGTGCCGTCGAACTACCTGTTCAAGTCGGAACAGGAACCCGACGCACCTCTGACTTTTCAGATGTATGTGCGTATTGTAGGTACCTATAATTATCATTTGCTGCGGTGCGGTGATGGAAATATCGTGAGGAAACCAAACCATCCTGAGAGATATTTCCCGACAGCTGTCAAACTAAGTCAGAGGCCCATGGGAGTCATAAAACTCCTAACTCCTAACTCTCAGGTTAGGAGCTAACCACACAAAAAAAAGAAACAATAAGTAGGTCTTGTAAAACTACAACATTAATTTCCAGAAACGTCTCCCTAAATAAACGTATCTGAGTAGACTTCCCAACACTTACCTACTTTTCACATTCAAATCCATCACAGTCACTTTAAACAGCATCACATTTCCAATGAAAACAAACAATAAATAGAGCTCCATTAACAATATAAATATTGCTAAGAGCTACTCCATGTATTTTTGTATCTCCTACCGCTACGCGTGAAAAGTGGCCTTGCTGCGCTATAGAGAATGTGTAATGGTAAAATTGTGTTTATAAATGTCTTTGTCCTTGGATTAAGAAGGTTTAAATCTGGAAAGGTTGAAAATCTATTTTCTTTTTGTCCTTGTTCTTGGCGTATATGACATACCTACTATCTACTCAGTAATCCTAATACCATTCGCTGACCAAGACATTAAAACCTCATAATATATTCTACTAGCTTTTGCCAGCGGCTTCGCCCGCGTGAAAACGACGATTTTCCATACAAACTTTCATCCCCTATTTAAATCCCTAAGGGGTTGAATTTCGAAAAATCCTTCCTTATTCCTTGTCTACATTATAAAGGGAACCTCTGTGCAAAATTTCAGCATTCTAGGTCCAAGGGTTTGGGCTGGGCGTTGATGAGTCAGTCAGTCAGGACTTCTCTTTTTATTTATATAGATTGCGACAAAATACGCGGCAAAGCATGAAAGTGGATGATTTGCGGGCAGACACCCCATCTCGCCGAGCATTGTCCATTGAAAGAATAGGTCAGAGGCGAGAAATTCAACATTTGAAGATTGTGTTTGCCTAATTGGCCAGCTTTTTCCAGAATGTGAAAGGTGATTTCTAGATCACTGACAATGATTAGTGACTTAGACTTAGTAGGTAATCTAGAACTCTTAAGACCTCTAAATCTAGTCACACGACTCTTCGACACGACTAGAGCTCCGGCTGTGGGAATATTCTGATGGAATATCAAGGATACATTCTTCGGCCCAGAATAGAAATCCTCTTGACTGGTTGTCACCTAAAACTTTCATGGGAAAGAGTTAGGAAGTTAGGAACATTGATGAAAATGGATAACCTTAAAAACGCTTCTGACACTAAAATCGGCTTCATCCCCAAAAAATTCGCTCAATCATACTCCAACTAGCTACAATGAATGAACAAAACCCCAGCCCCTTACAATCGGAAGTATTTTTCCATGCAATTGAGCTTTGACAATGATTAGTGACTTAGACTTAGTAGGTAATCTAGAACTCTTAAGACCTCTAAATCTAGTCACACGACTCTTCGACACGACTAGAGCTCCGGCTGTGGGAATATTCTGATGGAATATCAAGGATACATTCTTCGGCCCAGAATAGAAATCCTCTTGACTGGTTGTCACCTAAAACTTTCATGGGAAAGAGTTAGGAAGTTAGGAACATTGATGAAAATGGATAACCTTAAAAACGCTTCTGACACTAAAATCGGCTTCATCCCCAAAAAATTCGCTCAATCATACTCCAACTAGCTACAATGAATGAACAAAACCCCAGCCCCTTACAATCGGAAGTATTTTTCCATGCAATTGAGCTTTACATCATTTTTCTAACAATTTGGATTCCTATATCCTCATTGTTGGGTAGTCATGTATGCGTAATTGTAATGGGGGGTGAAATTCTTTTCTTAATGCAGATTTGCGATTTGGTAAAAGTTTAAGAATTGTAAGAAATCAATGGGGGTGGATGAATGAAGTGATTGTGGATAGATTAATTAACCCGAGGGCGACGAAATGCGACGCTCCAAGCGAATTCGCCTTGTGCTGCAAGCGTTAGCGTCGAGCGTCAAAAACAAATGCGTCTCGGCCACGAAAATAACGCTACAGTTGTGGCGTCAATTCGCTACTTAGCGTAGCGAATTATAGATAATAGTCATTCATTTCTTTTTGACTTGTAGCACAAGGCGAATTCGCTTCGTGGCCCTCGGGTAAGAGTAATTTTGGTGGATGGAGTTAGTTGTAATAAATTAAATTCTCTGCCGGCATCAGTGTTCCTTCCCCCATTGAACCCGTATGCCTTCAAAGCAAGAGCGAATAGGCATCTTCTGGGCAAGTTCATTCCATCATAGACCTCATCCATCGCTTTACATCAGGCGAGGTCGAGGTCAAGAGCAGGAAAAGGTATCTGGTTACTTTTAGAAGCCATATTGGCAGAAGACAAATACTAAAAGAAAGAATCGTCATCTGCCTAGACTATTTCCCAACTAAGTATCTTGTCCAATAATCATTTACAAATTCAGGATGTTTACGTAAAGTACAAGACAATACAAAACTCGGAAACTCCCAAACAACATCCTATCACAAATCCTGATTCCTGACCACCCAAAAAAAAAACCGGCCAAGTGCGAGTCGGACTCGCGCACCGAGGGTTCCGTAAAAAAAATATATTATGTGATGTAACTAAAAATTTATGGTTTTCGTAATTATTCCTTTATCTATGCTATAAGACGTTGCTTCGTACCAAATTTCAAGATTCTGAGTTCACGGGAAGTACCCTGTAGGTTTTGATTCCCTTGCGAGTGTCGAAAATTTGCGGCATAAACGGGAGTATCTTGATGTAACTAAAAATTTATGGTTTTCGTAATTATTCCTTTATCTATGCTATAAGACGTTGCTTCGTACCAAATTTCAAGATTCTGAGTTCACGGGAAGTACCCTGTAGGTTTTGATTCCCTTGCGAGTGTCGAAAATTTGCGGCATAAACGGGAGTATCTTTTGATCGCGTTGACTTAGAAGTTTGATTTTTTCACAGCTCCAAGAGACCATAGACTTGAGTATTTGATATGAATTTCAGCTTGATACCTCCACGCGTTCCTGAGAAAAAAGGTCTTGACAGACAGACAGACAGACAGACAGACAGACTTATTTATTTTATTTATTTATTTTAAACAGGTACACCAACAGTACATACATTTTACACTGAATAATAAAAATATACCGGTTAGGGTTCTGATGTAAGTACCAATTACAGGTATACACAACATTCTCAGATACAATAAAGCTATCATCGTAAATAGAAAGTGATCCTATAAGGGTTCCGTTTTTTCCTTTTGAGGTACGGAACCCTAAAAAGAAACAGCACTTTGTCTCCATAAGAAAATCACTCATCAACCGTATTTAACACACATATCGGTTTTACTTTACGAGTATTACGAGCACCCGTTAATCATTGCAGTTTAAACCTTATAACATTTACTTTAAGAGCCACGATATCACTTAAGTCTTGATTTGCAGTAGCTTTACCAGTTCTACTTAGCAATCATAGCAGTTTAGACTGTGTAGTAAAGACATAAGAGTCACAATACGAAAGCAATTTGATTTGCAATAAGAAAACCTCTAAATAAATCTTCAGGATAAATATAAAAAGCTTTCAGGGAACAGAATAACAGTTTACGATCAAAACAAATGCATCTCATTCACAGATTGATGTTAAAAATAACTTTCATATCGTGTCTGTTTCAAATGGATTTTATTTTTAGTTTTATTTATTTCTATGTGATATTGGAATTTGTAATAACAGCCGTTTAGATCAAAGGTTGTGTGCCTAATAGTTTTCGTAATAGATTTAATTCGATTTGATTTCACGACCCGTCATTGGTGGCATCGCAACGGTCACTTTGGCTGTCGGGGCTGCGGGTTGTTCGAAAGAGATACCGTGGCCTCGGCACAAAGGGCTAAGAACATGGGTGGTATTTAGTCAGTAGAGAAGTGTGACACTCCCTACCGCTCTGCCCAGAGCCGGAGGAGTCATCCGATGATTTCCCACCACAAAAAAAAAACCGTTTTGCATGTTCGTGGGCTTAGAGTGCAGAATAGAACGTGAAAATGTTAGTATTCCAGTATTAATAGTAAACTTACTGTTGATGCTACATGATGAATTCTCAAACTTCAACCAAAACCTCAATTCTTAGCTGACCATCAAATCATAGCCATAGGAAAGTTAGGTGCAATTGTTAAAGAAAACACTTAAACATTGTTACACAAATATTTATTTCCACGTACATATTGAGTTACACGAAAGTTACGCTAAACAAAAGGAATCACAGATAAAGTATATTAGACTAAACACGAGAAGCTAACTAAACGTACAAAAATCAAATTATATTACATTTGCAAGTGATAAAATTAAATTCAAAATACATATAAAATCACAGTTTCACACCCGTCTGCATTTAGATCTGAATACGTGAACTTGGAAACCTGACTCTTGTGTTCTCACAGATACAGACACAAATACACTACTAAGAAGGATTGATTGACTTAAATCTACGAGTACCATAATGATACATTCGCCCTGGGACATTTTTTATACTACGGTTATATGTGATCGGTTCTGATCAATTAAAACCTTGACAGTGGCGGTAGCATTATGGCACTTAACACCAATATTGAAATACTGCTTACACAAGAGACGAGAGAAATACTACATTAATATTATAATTAATGTAATATTTCCAGGAAAGTTATACAGTTCACGAATCACTAACAATGAGTTGTGTTAAGTATATATGTTAACCATTGCCAAACATGCAAACGGGTTGTTAGTAAAAGAAATTTATCACAAAAGTAACATCAGAAAAATAGAAAAACCTTAGATGTCGAACTGACATAAGCATTTGATAGCATTGACATTAACTTCCCAGCGTTTTCGTTCCTAAAACATTTATTTCTCGAAGGAATAAATTCCGTTCGTTCTTATATCACAGTATTCGAATCGTACATAATATTCGATTCGTTAAAATACCTTGTTTCAAAACATTCTAGAAGAGTGTCCCGCAAGGCACTCTGTTAGCACACACATTACTTTTATCTCTTTCCTATGAAGAAATTTTACAGAGCAGAATTTTGTTAAGTTAAAGATGAGGTTTTAAATCGTGGCCGTACAAAAAAATATTTTTTCAAATAAATAAAAACATTAAATAGAGAAGCAGGGAAAAGAAAAAGTTAACAACAATAATTAACAATGTATAGATCGTTTCGTAATTGTAAATTAACAAACAAGATCAACTAAGAGAGCTCAGTCATTTATGAACTAGTTTCATAATTATGTTAAAGCATAAAAAGAGACTGGACCGAATCCAGACATTGACTAGCATAAACCATTAAAATAACAAGAACACAATATTTTTGCATAATTAAGTAACGTCACTAACCATAATGATTTTAAAACTAAATGCATTTAAAATGAAGAAATAAGAGAAACATTTCAATGAATGACGTCCACGTTTTAAAACAACAGCTTATAAAATCCAATGCGTAACAAAGTTTGTTCAAATACTCTTTCTTTCTGTCTAGTTCTAGTCTACAACCATAGAAAAATAGATAAATAGATTCACATCAAAAAGTGTACAGTATATTATTATCAACTACTACATTTATAAATGGTCTTCTAGAGCGTTTACTCAAACACTAGAGAACTTCTAAACTATGAATAGTAATATGTGAAGCAACTTCTCACACTTGGTTGAAATCACCATCCACGTCTCTCGAACGCCACTTGACGTGACTAATGAGGATGGCAACATAGCGCTAGTAAAGACTCTACCAAGCCTCATTGAAAATCGGTCAATGCGTTTTTATATTTCCAAATGGCTTCACCTTATTGGTCAGATTACGACTTGGCTATGGACATGCCATCTGTAGCAAGCTTTGACGTTGAAAGAGTGGTAGTATTTTGTTGTTATAACTATTGGTTGGTGTGAGTCAATGTTTTGGTGGAAAAGCGCCACCAGAAGCTTCGCGGAGCGATGACAGTTAATTCTCGAAAAGGCTCGAAAGCCGCAATTGTATGAATGTTCTCTCGCCATACGAAAGCTAACTGGCAGTCCGTCAGTGCGTACCTATCCCTACGAACCCATTTGCACCACCTGTTGAAAATCTTTCAACTGTACATGAGTTGCCTTGGCTATCCTGGAACTCTTTAAACCTTCGGACCCAGGTTGGCCAAAGCAATGAACATTTGCTCAGGTGGAGATTGATGGAAATGACTTTGCCCTCAGAGAACATTGATGTTATTCAACGAACGCTGGCATCTTTCACAAGACAAAGAACGCAGAATGGGTCCTAAATCGAAGTGGTTACTTGCAGGATATATGATATAATGATTATTTTTTGAAAACTGAACAATCCCAGTCTTCACATATACTATTCGTAGTTTCTATAATGTCTTAGTAAAAGCTGAATCTAACATTTTTATTAAAGGATGGGGTTTTGCCTTTAACGGCTGTGCATACTACAAGATTATTTGGTGATGCTAATCAATCGAGTTAAAACTCTTAAATACTGTGAATTACTAAGTACTTGACTAGTTTTTTTTTATGATGTATTTAATTTAGACTTATTATTAATAACGAAATGATTGGAAATTGAGCGTAAGTCCGAAAATTGTGCGTTGAAATAAATGGAATGAAATGAAAACAGGGGAATGTCTTTCGAAATAAAAGGGTAACAAATTAAACGATGGTTTATTTACTTAAAACAAGTAACTGGAAAATCGAATTGAAACTCAAATTCGCGAAGTAACAACAACCATATAAATTAAATATCATCTAAAATACACCACTCTTACAAAGTTGACAACTGAATTATTGAAAGAATATGTAGACACACAGAAGTACTAGAAGACAAAAGAGTAGATGATATATGTATTAAACTCAAGTGAAGAAGATGAATGAGCAAGAATTGGCACAGACATAAATGGCACAATAGGGAGCACAAATACCCTAAATGGATGAGAAGCAAACGATGATTACATAATAGAGCAAGAACATGACAACCACCAAAATCAAACGTCAAATAATTCAACATTTAAACAAAACAAATCGAATCAATTGAAATCAGACTTTAATATAGAAATCATAACCCACGTTTTGATGTTTGCGACAGATGTTTTGTACACACCGTTTCACAAAGGAACCTTTCACTTTCATGATAAGAGGCCTTTGGCCAGTCACTGTGTGTGCGGTGAGTGACCTAATAAGGCAGATTGGTGTCTTCATCATTCTCTTGTCCATATACCAATTCAATAGGGGTCGGCGCAGGATAACTTCTTTTTCCATACTTCTCTATTTCTCGTCATCTCATGAGATACCTCCTTTACAACTCCTCCATCGTTTCTTTGGTGTTCGTCTACTCTTATATCCATCCGCATCCACATTCCACACTCAAAAAGGTCATTGGGCGTAATCCGACCCGGTCGCGGACATGAATGAAAATGATTTAAAATGAAAGAGTATTAATTCACTTAACATTACATAAGGTTATTTTTTATTTAATCCATGGGAGAACAAAGTTTGAACTAAAAATACATTTACTTAAAAAATCGAATACTACTACTAAATATTAGTTGTCGTTCTGTTAAATAGCTACTAAAAGGTTTTCGCGAGTGCATGTGCGTCCCGTCATCCCGTGTGATGAAAACGGCAGGTATACGTTACAAATAAATAATAATAATAATAAAAAATAAATAAAAAATAGTACAGAAATAGCCGGAGGGAAGGTATATAAATATGTAAAGCCTTTTCTGGTTGTTTGCACCGATGGTTATATAATAGACGTTGTGGGCACGTTATATAATAGAATATAATATATAAGAGACGTTATATAATAGATGTATTATATATAATTAATATATAATATATTTATATAAATATAAGGTGGGTGGCAAACCGGTCCTGAAGACCCTACAGAAGCTGTTTGATTCCGTCATACTCGAGGGGAAAACGCCACAGGCTTGGTGCAGGGGTGTGGTGGTGCTCTTCTTCAAAAAAGGTGACAATGCCCGGTTGAAGAACTATAGGCATCTCACTTCTAAGCCATGTCTACAAGTTGTTTTCAAGAGTCATCACGAATCGTCTCGCACGCAGGTTTGACGATTTCCAGCCTCCCGAACAAGCCGGATTCCGAAAAGGCTTCAGTACCGTAGACCACATACATACGCTGCGGCAGGTTATACAGAAGACCGAAGAGTATAACCTGCCTCTCTGTTTAGCGTTTGTGGACTACGAGAAAGCCTTCGATTCGATCGAGACTTGGGCTGTGCTGCAGTCTCTCCAACGGTGCCAAATCGACTACCGGTACATCGAGGTGTTGAAGTGTTGTACAAAAACGCCACCATGTCGGTCCGACTTCAGGACCAGACCTCGGAACCTATCATTCTGCAGCGCGGTGTGAGACAGGGAGACGTCATATCTCCGAAACTGTTTACCGCTGCATCGGAGGATATCTTCAAGGTTCTGGATTGGAGAGGACTTGGCATCAACGTCAACGGCGAGTACATCACTCACCTTCGGTTTGCCGACGATATAGTGGTCATGGCTGAGACATTGGAAGACCTCAGTACAATGCTCGATGACCTCAGTAGAGCTTCCGAAAGAGTGGGTCTTAAAATGAACATGGACAAAACCAAGGTTATGTTGAATGTTCATGTAACACCCACTCCTATCAAGATCGGAGACTCTACGCTCGAAGTTGTGGACGATTATGTCTACCTGGGACAAACGGTCCAGTTGGGTAGATCTAACCTCGAGAAAGAGGTCAATCGTCGAATCCGACTCGGCTGGGCAGCGTTCGGGAAGTTGCGCGGTATTATCTCGTCCAACTTACCCCAGTGTCTCAAGACGAAAGTCTATGACCAGTATGTGTTGCCAGTGATTACATACGGGACCGAAACGTGGTCGCTCACAATGGGCCTCATCAGCAAGCTCAAAGTCACCCAAAGGGCAATGGAGAGGGCTATGCTCGGAGTTTCCTTGCGTGATCGAATCAGAAATGAGGACATCCGCTTGAGAACTAAGGTTACCGACGTAGCCCGAAGAATCGCCACCACATAGCTCGCAGAACGGATGGCCGATGGGGCCGAAAAGTTCTGGAATGGCGACCGCGAACCGGAAGACGTTGCACTGGAAGGCCTCCCACTAGGTGGACCGATGACCTGGTCAAGGTTGCAGGAAACCGCTGGATGAGAGACGCACGGGACCGGTCAATGTGGCGACGCCTGGGGGAGGCCTATGTTCAGCAGTGGACGTCTTTTGGCTGAAATGATGATGATGATATAAATATATAATATAATTATATATATAATATTATATATAATATGCACCGACGGTTATATAATAGACGTTGTGGGCACGTTATATAATAGATGTATTATATAATAGACGTTGTATACACGGCCGCCGCACCGTTCGGGAGCTGCGCGCATATAGCCAGTATAGTTTATTTTTTATCCTGGGTTAGGCACCAACAACAAATTGAAGCCCCTGCGGTATTTTTAGATGATTTAACAGTAGATATTGATCACGCCGAATAAATAATTTGAAATATGTAAAAGTTTTTTTTTCTCTTTACTCCCACATCCCACAAGAAAGCGACCCTTACCATGATAACTAGATACATTTTATCTATTTAACTTCACAATTGCATTTCTGTCCGCTGTGGGTTTTTCTCCCATACTATTTGCCCATTGACCTTTCCTCATGACATTTTCATCATTCCTCTGCATCACATGCCCATACCACGACAGCCGATTACCACACTACTTTTCAGTCACCGGTGCCACTTTCGGCCTTTCTCTTAGATTCATATCTTCAATATTGGTGTGATTTCCAAGGCACAAAGAGATGGGACTTTTGAGAAAATCTTGATGGACGAGTGGATGAGTTATTAGATCATCCCTTCAAACATAATGATTGACGACAGTATTGATTAGATGATCATCATGTAGAATCAAATACTAAGAAAATCTTAACAAAATAAATCAAATTATTACCGAATTTCAATTCAAATCAAATCTCTATTGATTAGCAAAACCGTTACATCACCCTATAAATGATTAATGGGGTAGTTATATGAGAGAAACATCAACATCAAAAATCTAATACTAACTTAGGCCTTCTTGTAGTTCTTCACCCATTAGGACGTAACATACCAAGAACTGTGTTTGTTGTGATGTAGATCTTTGACTGTCGTTACAGGGACGGCAGTCTCGACAGAGATAACGACAAAATCGCTAACTTTCAATCCTTAATTACTAACGAATAAATTCGGTTGAAATAATGATGCTTGCAAGTAAAGCAAGTCTCTACATCCAAAATGCGTTTCTCGCAAGCATCATTATTGCAACCGAATTTATTCGTTGGTAATTAGCAATCGAAAGTTAGCGATTCTGTCGTTATCTCTGTAGAGACTGCCGGCCCAGGTAGTCAGTGGCCCGTAACCGAAGAGTGACCAGTCTTACCAAGAGATGGATTGAAGACTGGATTGTGGAGGTGAGTTAGGTGGTCGCTCCATGTAAAAAGGCAAGGCAGATGGTGATGTGCTACAACTCAATAGAAATACTCTTTTTTGGCAGGAATGCTATTTTGCGCTCTTGGACGCTATTTTGGACCCCCATTTGAGTTGTGCTGTCTAGCTTAAGGAATTAAGCAAATGTACAACATATTATTGAATGATACTCGATATGCTTTGGGTCTAGTATGGTGCGTTCAAGTGGGTGAAGAACTAAATCAGTCACAATACAGTCCGACATGATTCTAAATGCACGTGAACATCTTCAAAAGATTCTAGAGACAATATCAACACGTATAGTCCTTTCACAATTTAAGTTACCTACCACAAAAGCAACCTACCATCAACCTTATTTTAAGACAATAAAGTTCACTTTTATTTCAATTGTCACAAAGTTAAAATAAGTGTGAAAGGACTGTACATTTCATGTTGTACTTATTTCTCTATTTCTCCACGTGCATTTAAATCCATGTTGCATTCTACTTGATTCGCATAAGGTGCAACTTTGTACGATCGTCAATTTAATGTCGTCAGGCTGCGAGATAGGCAGCGGACCGTGGCACAAGAAAACAGACGCCTATAACCAGCAGTGGGTGAATTCAGGTGGAATGTGATGATTTGTGATCACATCAACCTGTCAAATAGATTCAGCATTTTGACTGAAATATGTAACAGATCGGTGATCGGTGGATTGAAATAAATGCTTTATCTTGACTATCATCATAATTCTCTTGCCCTTAAGGTACAAGTTGGTAGCGGGCGACACGAAGCCGCAGCAGAAGACTGGTTTCTTCTACGTATTTCTATGAAATTCCCTCCGTAGTTAGCGACATGAAGCTAGCAACGCGTCGTCGAGCGGCAGACGGTAGTGTCGCCCGACCGCAGATCAGTAGTGCCCATAGTTTACACACGCAGAGCAGTAAAAACAATTGATATACGCACTCGGAACAAACTGGATGACATCTGCAGTTGTCGTCTGCAGTCGGGTTCGAAATCATGACTGCAGCGACATGACGCGACGACGTGTCGTGACGACATGAAGCGACGACATGTCGTCTGCTGCTGCTGCGTGCAGTCGGCTACCAACTTGTACCTTTATTCTAATTCATTTGGGGTCGCCGTAACATGTGTTCGTCTTCCATACTTTGCTCGCTTTGCGCACCTTCGTGTGATTTAAGGCATACATCCTCAGTTGTTTGTCGAGGCGATCATTATGGACTAGTTGCACCTTTATACGCTTTGTAATTGATATATCGATGTAGCAGCCGGGTTAAGGCTAACGCATATTACAGCTGCATCAAGCCGCAACGCTTTTGTCTATTTCTAAGTTACACATTAAACGGGGCCCACCTTTTAAAAACAATTATCATAATATATGATATTCGTTATCATAGAAGGTATGGACAAGCTGAGATACATAAAACAACTACAAAATAGCAAGATAGTATATCTATAGCGTATGGAGATCATACCTAGCTATAGATATAATAATACAATCTTTATTTATCTCCACAAATTACATATCAACGTAAACATGAAACAGTCAGACACAGAAATTTCGACAAAGTGTAATTTGTATACTATCACGGCAAGCTAATTTGTTTATAACAACAACGTTACAGTCATTTAATGAAGATGGGCTAACTCAATATAAATTGTCATCGACACGCTAAGAAGAAGAAGATTTAATTAAGAAAAATATAACCCTTGGCAATCGGGTAAAAACGTAGTCTATTTTGTATACCTAGTAACTAAATAGAAAAGTCTTAGTAGTTCCTCAAAAATGCCACGCTAGGTTTCAAACGGGTCGTGATACGTGCGTTACCTAAGTCTGCATATATTTGTGATTAGTATTATCGCTCTACAAAAAGTATTTTCGATGTGGATTCATAAAAAGATTTAGGCGCTGCGAATCAACTGCCGCTTTTATATGCGTTAACCTTACTGTCACCAAATTCTTGTTTAATTTTCACATGTTTGTCATCACTTGGTTATTTTGTCGTGTCAATGTGTGTGTCCTTCTTCAATGTTCTCGTCTTATACATAATCAATCTCGTTTCAGTCTACTTGTCCTTATTCTTACCTTTCTTCCCACGTCCTTGCTTGATTACCTGTACCAGCTTCACTTTCTGTGCGTCTGGGCTCTTCATGTATTCGTCTAGCATCTGTTGGGGAAAAAATTTCATTAAATTCTTGGCTGAAGTTCTTTCTGTATATAACAACAATTTCTAACATAACAATTTTCATAACCATTTGCCTTTTACCGAACTATGTTTACCCAACTGGAAGCCGACCCCAAGTCGGCTTCCTGTTTAGACATGATACGCCTAAGTATTTGTATTCCACATGAAACGATTGTCTCGACCATAACCCAGTAAAACTGGGTAATATGATACCCGTTGGTAAGACTGGTTGTCAGATTTTCGGGCCACTGACAAACTGTAACGACTACAAAAGATCTAATAAAAATGACAGCCATGCAGGACTTTCATCGACGTTTTATAGCAAAATAATATTCTGAACTAATTTAGATTGAACACAATCTATATAAATAACTAGCGACCCGCCCCGGCTTCGCACGGGTGCAAATGGATGTTATTATACATATAAACCTTCCTCTTGAATCACTCTATCTATTAAAAAAAACCGTTGCGTAGTTTTAAAGATTTAAGCATACAAAGGGACATAGGGACAGAGAAAGCGACTTTATTTTATACTATGTAGTGAAGAGAGAAGTCCTGACTGACTGACTCATCAACGCCCAGCCCAAACCCTTGGATCTAGAAAACTGAAATTTTGCAGAGAGGTTCCCTTTAAAATGAAGACGAAGAATAAGGAAGGATTTTTCGAAATTCAACCCCTAAGGGAGTTAAATAGGGATGACAGTTTGTATGGAAAATCGTCATTTAAACGCGGGCGAAGCCGCTGGCAAAAGCTAGTTAGTAATATGACAATATTACTACTTACTACACATAATTTTAATGTCATTATCTTACTAAAGATATTAAGCTACTGTAAAACCTAGTCATCAATTTATGCAAATGCGAAGTCATAATTAAATTTCCATCTGTACACGACAAAGAATTCATACATAATAAAGTTGACGACGCTGTCAAAGCATTGTCGGAACAAGTTAACGACACATTGACGGGCTTCATCATAATTATTGGGAATATTAACATACGGCGGTATATTAGGGACGAGTCGTAAAGGCTGTTGACACCTGTTTCCACTACGCACGGTAATTAGGTGGATGCAGAAGGTTCATTCCATGCACAAAGCAAGACCCACATACTGGGGCAAACAAATTGTATACTTCGCTTGGATGTAGTGGTATAGAACAGTTGCAGCGAAAAGACTTTGTCCCTCGATTGTAAAGTCAATTATGCGATTTTTTCAGCAAACCCTTTCATTTGATACCCATATCAAATATAATGAAGCATTTTTCTTAATAGCATTTCGTAATATCAGCATATCTACGATGACGCCATCTTGATATCGTGATTATAAAAGAAAGTCTGCCGGCGCTTAATTATTTAAAACAAAATAGCTCTGTCGTGACAAGACTTGAAGGTCTCAAGTATCCAGTAGCAGTTACTTTAATATTATAATTAACCGCTGTCCCGCTACTGCAAAGACACATACTGCTCTTTTGGCGAGCCACCTCAAACTATAAGCGAAATCCTGGTAGGCGTCAAAATCATCGCACCACCGATTCTGTGCGATTATACCCTTCATTTCATATAGTGTCCCTTCTGCAGTCACCTTCCTACTACAAGTTATTTCAATGAATAAAGTAGGAAGTGCAGCTGCGACCAAGTTGCGAACAAGTGTAATTCCATCAAATATTCAGTCGTACAAATTGGGTTCTTGCTGTTCGCTATTACTAGGAGTGCACGCTACATTGTTGTCAAGGAAATTATTTAAGACAATGTCTTAGCAAGACAAAGTAGTTTGTTACAAAGTTGTTGGTTTTTGGAGAAGTACAGGAAAGTATAGCTTACAGATGTAAAAACTTGGATAGGATTTTTTTATCAGCCAGAGGAAAAGTAAGTGTGAGGAAAATAGTTAATGATAGCGTGACGCTTGACAGAGGAGACTAGAAGTTAAATACGTTTTACGCCGACCCCAAGTAACATGGGTAGGAAGATGATGATGAGATGAGAGACAAAGTTATCAGCCAGTAATTGTATAGCACTCGGCACGTAAGTTGAAACAAAATGGCGGTCGTTCGCGAAGCTACAATCATGAAAATAAGTCGACTGAGACCCGATAATATATTACAGATTGCATCCCGTAAGTTGAATTATGATCTTGAATGCTCAGTTGCACATTTTCGTTCGAATCTCACTCTTTTTCTGTCATTTTACCTATGCGGACGACCGCCATTTTGTTTCAACAAGTGCCAAGTGCATGCAGTCAAATAGCTATACATTTGACGACTTGTTTGTGTATCTGGCAGGAGTAGCTTAAAGTGGCAAAAGCGGAAAAAGTAGCATCTGTGTCGAATAGGGCGACTACGTAAGTACCGATTTGCGAATTTGAAGCTATGTTTGAAACTAAGGTAAAAGTATGGTGCAGCATAGATATCTAAATTGAAAATTACTAACTACGTGAAATTACTGAGGTTAACTGAGAGGCATCAAGCCATTTACAATGGAAATTAAATTAATTCATGATAATGATCAACCACATTTATCACGATTCAAAAAACAGATAATTATGCTGCTCATTAGCTATATATATATATATTCCTAATAATAACAAGTAAATATGTAGATACTTACAGTCATGCTAAGTTCCGTAGCAATAGCGGCCGCTGCTGCTGGTAGTTCGGCTAACGCCACCAACGTTGGTAGCAAGGAGTGGCTGTGGATCTTCGATACCAGCCAGTTAGCTGGCAGAGTGCAGAGGGTCTTGATTACCCCCTGGCCGTCGCAGATTGTCTCCTAGGAAAAAAAAGATTAAAAAAATGGTTAATATAGATAGTGTGCACTGAACATTAGGCTTCACACATAACAGCAGAGATATACACACGGCTACACATCAAGCTATACATTTCCAGTATAAGCTGGTCCCGCATTGTACAGAATTTCCGTACAGTGCGAGATCAGCGTAAACTGGAAATGTATAGCTTGATGTGTAGCCGTGTGTACCTAGTAGAACACCCATATTTTACCAGTTATGTTTAAGTCTCATATTATAGAAGAGGAGCCTTTTGCCATATCATCATCATCAGCCTATAATGTTCCCACTGCAGGGACTCAGGCCTCCTCTCTAGAAGAGGGATGGGCTATAATCCACCACGCGGGCCCAGTGCGGATTGGCAGATGTCACATGTCTTCGAATTTTTTGGTTCTAAGCCATGCCGGTTTCCTCACGATGTTTTCCTTCACCGTTTTGAGAGCAGCGGTGATGAAATTAATTACACAAAGTAATGCGCCTGCCTGGGTTCGAACCCACGACCTACTGTTCGTAAGTCGGGGCCGACACCACTGGGCCACCGCTGCAATAACCGAGCACAAATCCAAACAGCTACTGAGAAATTCCTGACGGAAAACCCAATAGCAATTGGTCCGACCTAGTAAGTAATCGAAGTCAGGACCTCATGATCAGCAGTCGCGATTGCGACCACTACACCAACAAGGCAGTTCGTTAGTAGAATTGTTTAAAGAATGTAGATTTGAAAGTAACAATTACAGAATACCAAATAATTATGTAAAATCCATGAATCTGAATCAAGTAAAAAAATACACAATCATACAATCAAATAAGAGACAATACACTAAAAATTACAAATATTTAATGTTCAAATTCAGTTTCATAGTAGACAAAACACATCACTTCAAATAAACAACCGACCCCTAAAAGACAGAAAGCCATCAAGTCAATAATGGACAACGTACGTACAAGTATAACATCAACAATTCAGTGTAATGGCGACACCAGTACAAATTGTAAGGTAATGGACGAAGGGCACTTGGCAGAACAAATGATACTGGGAACAGCACCTGAGTCCTTCCTAATTTTTAATTTATGAGCATTTCTTATTAGACGAGCTGGTTTTATTATTTTATTTTTGTAGTCTAATAGGAATATTTTCATAAACAGGCACAATCAGATAATTTTAGAGTATTTTGGAGATTTTTACTACTTGTTGCGACGTATGATAAGAGAAATAAAAAGCTATCAAATTATTGCCAGCTATAACGCATCAAATAACCTCACGCTTGTAATCCTCGAAGGGTTAGGCAGAGGTGTACCTAATACGCACACAGTGATCCTTTTCTTGATTTCACACTCAAGTCAAGCTTCGTTTTCTTAGAAATGATTAACTTACACCAAAAACCAAATTGTTATGATGACAAACAACAACAAACTGTATTTGTTTCCATACTTCCCTTCAAAACCCATAAAATCAATTATGCCAATGTAAAAAACGCATAAATTTTAGTAATGGACCTAGAACACTTCCTTGAACAAGTGTGTCCGACGTTGAACGGACACCTGTGTCCGTGAGAAAGAAGGAGCGGTAACAAGCGGTAAAACTCGGGTAAAAGTGCTGTAATGAGCCGGTGGAATAATTTAAAAGGAACTGAGTATGTTAATAATGTGTTTCGAAGAAAAGTTCTTGTAATTTTAGGTGAGTGATAGTGTCATACGCTATAGTTAGATCGAAAAGTCGATTTGTTTTTCATACATTACAAAAAAGGCGCTTTGTATACCTTTGTGGTCACATGCTTTTAATTATATATTTCAATGTTTTCAGTTTAGAAGAAGATTAGTGTATATTCGCGCATAGACATGGTCTAATCTTCGATCTTGCCTTATTGTTTAATACTTGTGCAACAACGCTTTGACATCTAACAGGAGATAATTCAAGAAGAAAACGTGTTCTGCCGACCCCAAGTAGAATGGGACAAGGGTAGGAAGATAATGATAATGACTTGTGAGACAACGAAAAGAATAACAAGCATCATCATCATTTCAGCCGAAAGACGTCCACTGCTGGACATAGGCCTCCCCTAAGTGTCGCCACATTGACCGGTCCCGTGCGTCTCGCATCCAGCGGATCCCCACAACCTTCACCAGGTCATCGGTCCACTTAGTGGGAGGCCTTCCAACGCAACGTCTTCCGGTTCGCGGTCGCCACTCCAGAACTTTCCGGCCCCATCGGGCATCCGTTCTTCGAGCAATGTACCCTGCCCACTGCCACGTCTCATGTCTCTATACAACACTTCGTCTTTCTATATGTGTTCGTAATCACCCCAAATTTAAAAAGAATAACACTTACATATTAATCAATAAATACAAGAGTTAAGTACAAAGTTATCTACAAACTCTACACAATGTCAAACGCCAACAAAAAGACGTACAACGAAAAAATCCTCCTCATTCCCAGTCAAAAATCTAAACAATTACTGATAATATCTTGTAATAACAAACAACACAAAACAATAAAGGATGGCCAAGGAATCGATTAAGTTGACCACGTCAACATACTAATAGGTGACCGATGGGGTGGAAACACGTGTTAGCCGCAGGTGTAGCCCGCATGGGAACGCACGAATTGAAACGGTCGGCCATGGGAGTTGTAAGACGTTACAATATCTTGATGGGAAAGGTCAAGTGTATTTATCATGAATAGAAAATATAGTTTACGCCTTTGTCGCTTTTTTAAATTCATACCACTACAAAACCCCCGATTTCATATTTAACTTTGAGAATACATTCCCAATGTATAAGATGTGAAAGAAATCTTTTTTTTTATAACCGATTCAAAATGTCTATGTCGGAGAGCTCAGAATGATGAATACGTGGTATCAGTTTTCGCGTCAGTGTCTCTTCCAAAAAACTATTTTAAAATACCAGCCATTGTGACCATTATTCGGTTTCTATTGATACCAAGTGATCTGATCAGAGTCAGATCAGGGTCTGCAAGCAAATTACCTCTTTAAATTGTCATCAAGATATTCCACTAATAATTTAAAAAGTGATAATGAATTGGGGGAGGCCTTTGCCCAGTAGTGGGACAGTACAGGCTATTAAAAAAAAAATGCGTAAAAATCAGTATTTTAAACTACGTAGATGACGTAGATAGATTATATAAACATAGGACTCACCTGCAGCTGTGTATTATTGACGACGACGTATCCGACTAGAACGATCAGATCCAGCACCATGGCCTCTGAGAGAGTTTGGTCCAGGCGTTGGTTGCTGAGACCTGATAACGAACAGATAAATTTATATTAAGTAAACGCATTTACAAAATGGATGTGAGACGCACAGGACCGGTCAACGTGGCGACAACTGGGGGAGGCCTATGTCCAGCAGTGGACGTCTTTCGGTGGTAATGATGATTTACAAATCAAAATAAGGAAAATTCTCTGCATAGATGCATACAACATACAATTTTAAGAACTGTTTACAAAATGCAAATTTCATCTCTAGTTCGCAGCTTTATTAGTCAATGTGTTCCAGATTTGGATTTTATAATCTTCCTAAATATCTTTATGATGTTATCTTCTTCTTAGCGTGTAGATGACAATTTAAACTGAGTCTGCCTAAATTTGGCGACGAGTTTGGCACTTTTAATAGCGTCCATCAGCTCTTGTGATGTGCAAGCAACAGAACAGGCATAATACGATGTTATGATATCGTTAATTAATAAATGATGGTACTATGTTTGCTATACTTACGCAAAATAGTGGTCCTCGGTGCCTCCCTATCATTGGGTGCGTGCTGTGACAGGAGTCTTGCGACTGCCGCTCGGAACTCCAGCGGCCAACCTCCTTCGCCGAAGGCATCCTGTTGAGAAAGACATCACAATATTATACATATTTTGATTACCGTAACAAACAATGTGGGGTTAAGAGCGTATGCTACCTCAGATTAGCAACCCTATTTGTGGTGGTTCAAACTTCGCTTGAAATACTGTTAGAATAAAGTTCTAATCAGCTTGCACTACAAAGCGGTTGTTACGTCTCTCGCTGCGGCCGAATAGTGCGAAATTAGTGGTATTTTGCGATTTACAAAAAAACTATTGATTGGACTAAAAAAGTAAAACACTATGACTTTAGTTTGTTGCTTGTAGAATTATTTGGCAAAAAAATCAGAACGATAACATGTATTTTAGTATGGTTTTTACTCGTTAAAAGAAATTTTTAGAGGTATCTTCGCAATTTTTTTCTATCGAGCAAAGTTAGTTGTATTATGTTTTCACAACACTATGGCACTAGCATATATCCTGAAGAATATCATATATTTTTCTGATGTTGATTACTGCAGTGAATCATATACTTTTACGCATTATAAAACTCGCGTTTGAGGTACCATACGCTCTTAATAGACGTAAGATGATGTGTTCGATCAAACTAACGTATACTTGACTGGACAAAAAGCTGCCATGATTTTGAATATCAAGACGTTTATAAGAATTACAAGTCATTTAAACTCGATAACAATGCAAGTAACCTACAATCTAATACTTTTGATGTAGTTAACACCGACTCAATCGCAATAAAACAATGTAGTTCAACAAACACATTTGCTCAAACTTCGATCCTAACTTAATTCATCCCTACATCACTACCCCACCCACTGTAATGCCTTCAGAAGCCAAATCCGTGAACCATGACTAAAGAACCCGCGTTAAATGAGGGATGACCCTCAGAGTACCGAGCGATGAATCCGTGCGGTAAGTGCAGAGGTCACGCGAACAACTGATTGAGTTACTAAGTCTTGGCAGATGTGTTCTGGACACGCGGTGAAATTCTACAATAGTTTTGATGTGGTAAGTCAGTAACCTAACCTGGAAATCTGTGCATAGACTCCGGTTCGCCGAAGCAAGGAAAACCGGTTTAGGTGGAAATTTATAGATGACTCTGCCCTGGACCTACACGATAATTGACAAATGCTTGCTCTGACAGGACAGGTCCACTCAAACCAGTGTGTTCTTTCTTCAAAAGACCGTCTGAGATTATTATGTGAGTATACTAAGATCATTTATGGACATTAAAAGACATTTTCTCAAACATGCTTGGAAATTTGAGCATTATTTTGACAACCTTCTTCGAGATAAATCGAAATTGCTGTACTGGCCAGATACATGCGACCAGCGGCCGGCAAAAGTTGTATGAAAATCCATATCTGTCGTGTTTAGCGGCCAAATAAATTACATACTAAACCCATATCTGTCGTGTTATTTAAAAATGGAACGATCTTTTACTCTGAACCATAGCAACCAAGGAGGTGACTTATTAAAGGTTTTATTTAAATTTCGAATTGGCTGACCTCTTCAACGCGTGAAAAATTATTGTTGTTTATGTGATTTTGAAAAGTAAATTGTATTTAATTTCCTCGCATTATTTGAGAAAAGTACTATACAAGCCTTGGCCACAACTAGGCATTGATGGACTTACGTATGTGTGCCTCGGCTTCGCCTCGGCCCACATTTACACGTTCGTCCATCAATGCCTCTGTTGCTTGCCGCTGCAGTAATGTACTATTTGTTATGGCTATTTCTTCATAGAATAGTCAGGGACGAAACACCGGGTCCACCTAATTTAAAAAAAAATGTAAAAGTGTTGTAAATACCTATTTGCAAAATATACGTCATTTAACATTTACAAATAACTGCTTAACGTGCTTTCCGAGGTACGGCATCCACAGAGCAACCTTGGCAAGCGCTACTACAACTTACAGAAGACCCGTACGGCTTTACCATTTCTTCAAAAAACAAACCAACGAACCATGACTAAAACAGCCAAGTGAAACGAGGGATGACCCTCAGACCAGCGACCGTAGAATCCGTGCGGTGAGTGCAGAGGTCACGCGACCACTGATTGAGTTACCAAGTCTTGGCAGATGTGTGCTGGACACGCGAAGGAAGTTTAAGGGGGCAAAATAAAAGAGTGGTCACACTCAGATTGGTCGTTGGAAAGTTTGTGAGTGAATCTGGTAAAGTTT
Organism: Diarsia mendica; assembly: GCA_949316265.1. Classification (NCBI taxonomy): domain Eukaryota; kingdom Metazoa; phylum Arthropoda; class Insecta; order Lepidoptera; family Noctuidae; genus Diarsia; species Diarsia mendica. The sequence continues at coordinate 1,421,544 of OX438910.1, forward strand.
GTGACGTGGTTGAAGTGGATTTGTTGGGTTAACTTCTTTGTTAAGGAACGTATTGGGTGGAAAAAAACACAGGATCAACCACAGTGGCCATTCTTGGAGAGGTCTATATCCAACATGGATATATTTCGGCTAATAGGATGATGATGATGAACCATATGCATAACGAATCTTTAAAGCTTGTATATCTTCTGCCTTATCTCATGTTTGATGCTGAAATTGATTAACTGACATAAGGAACGATCAAAATACCGTACGTCATGTGGGTTGATGTGACAGAGCTTTAATTGCACCTTTTAACACAAACAACCTGCATGAAGCCTCTTTAACAATTCACATAATGTACATCAGGTAATTTAAAAGAAATAATAATAGGCGATGAATCTGCTAAACACCCTGATTGCTTAGGAACCAGGTCTTGATTGGATTACGAGTAGCAGTGAAGCTACTAATAATTAAGTTTATGATTATGTTGTGATCGCTTGCTGCATCATCATTTCAGCCGAAAGACGTCCACTACTGGACATAGGGCTCCCACAAGTGTCGCCACATTGACCGACCTGCTGCATACTTTGGTGTAAACTATAGGTGGAGCAAGTAAGTATCTATTTCAACAAATAAATAAAACAAACACCAAAATTTTAATTACACAATAACTTATCATCTTTTCGCTAACAAAAACCGCAAACACTTTACCAAAAAACCAAAAAACTTTGCCCATGTGCGCAATAACCTAATAATGATGTTTATCTAGTACCATAGCATTACAAACAACGGTCCCAGGGCGCATCATTCGCGGACATCAAAGTTTCTAGTCCGCTGGGACGAGGGGACGTTGCGACTAGGGAACGTGGGGAAGATGAGTGGATTGAAAAGAGAGAGTTAATTAATAAATCACTAGTGTTTTGTGTGTTAGTAGGAGGATAAAATGTGTTCTTATTTACTTTTGAGATATTAGAGAATTCATTTAGATTGCTATAGGAGTAGAGTAACGATGGATGGACTGTATGAAGGATAATATTGCTAGAAAGGAGGTGACTGGTGAGATGACGAGTAATGGAGAAAATGACGATTCTCCGCACAAACTTTCATCCCCTATTTAAGTCCCTTAGGGGTTGAATTTCGAAAAATCCTTCCTTATTCCTTGTCTACATTATAAAGGGAACCTCTGTGCAAAATTTCAGCTTTCTAGGTCCAAGGGTTTGGGCTGGGCGTTGATGAGTCAGTCAGTCAGTCATGACTTCTCTTTTTATTTATATAGAAAGAAGACGTAATGCCGATTCTAAATAAATCGGGATAAGGGCAGGAGAATAATGATGATAATCGAGTATTAATTTGACAGACCAGTAATCATCATCTGCCTAGTCTTTTCCCAATTCTGATGCGGTCAGCTTCCAGTCCAACCAGATGCAACTGAATAACAGTATTTTACATGGAGCGACTGTCTATCTGACCTCCAAAGTTCATGTTAGTACTGGGAAATACGATCCGATAGCCTTGGTAAGACTGGATGTCAGATTTTCAGGTTACTGACTTCCGAATGTGCTTATTGCAAACAGTTTAACTAAATTGCTACTTATATGATATTTGTATCATCGATTCAAAGATCGATGTCTTCACGTTATGTTATATAATACACCGTGCGCTCGTGTAACGACCTAAAAGTTGATTTTATTTGCCAAATCAAAGTGACAACCTTGCACAGCTTAGTAAGTTACAAAAAACTGGAGCTTCAAATAACAAAAACTCCGCCAAATTCACTATTTTACTAATTTCGAAACCATGGCCGAATATCACAAAAATATCAAAAAATCAACGTCTAGAGGCGCGGCACCCAATCCATTAACGGCCGGCAGCGGTATCGATTACGCGGCTACACCTCGAGGGACCAGCCATTAGGAACGCACGACCAGCAGTGGATGGCTATATAAACATTTATGGCGCACGCTTTTAGAAGGGGGCTCCGGTTTCCAACGTCTATTGTTGAGGGGTTCGTCGGTAATGTTTTTGTTTATAGCGATTTGATGGGCCATGGAAAATATTGGTGTCATTTAGTACATTGATATTCTCATAATTTGCCTGTCTCTTTCCAAGTATTTTGTGGTCGGCTTCCAGTCTAAACAGATGCAGCTGAATACCAGAACTTTACATGTGTCAGAAGTAAGCAAACCTATGTTATACTTGACGGGTCAGGCAGAGGTGTTCCTAATAGTACTCCAACCTCTCGCCAGTTATGTTTCAGTCCCATGTAATAGGGAGCGAGCCTTTGCCATCATCATCAGCCTATATTGTTCCCACGTGCGGGACTCAGGCCTCCTCTCTAGGAGAGGGATGGGCTATAATCTACCACGCGGGCCCACTGCATATTGGTAGATGACGCACATCTTCGAATTTTTAGTTCTAAGACATGCCGGTTTCCTCACGATGTTTTCCTTCACCGTTTTGAGAGCAGTGGTGATGAAATAAATTACACAAAGTAATGCGCCTGCCTGGGTTCGAACCCACGACCAACTGTTCGTAAGTCGGGGCCGCCACCACTGGGCCACCACTGCTCAACCGGGTACAAAATTGGATTCCGTGGCTGCTTTTAAGAAATTAGTGATGGGAAAACTCAATAACACTTTGTGAAAAAAAAAAACACTTTTTTTTTATTTCACTCATCCGTGTTCGTTCCTTCTAATAACTTTTAAAGAGCATAAGAAAGAACGATTTGTATTATTAGGTACACCACTGTCTTACCCTTCGGGGATTACAGGCGTTATGTTATATTATGTACTCAACAGCTTTCCCTATAAAGTCCAATACATACGCCTCCTCCATACACCACGCGCTTTATCCCCCAGATCCCTCTCGAATAGTTTAAACAAATTGTTTACCCTGCATTACGATAGTAATTGTTTACCGAGTGCAGTCTCTATTGTCAATAGTCTTCGCTCCTTGTCTACGAGACCATCTCTCTTAGAGGGAAGCTCATGCGGAGAAATGGTAGAATTGTGTTTGTTTTTAATTAGTTGTTCAGTTAGAATTATTAAGATGTTGGAAGTGGGATAATTTTGTGCAGCGGCATGGATTAATTAGGTTATTCATATTGTATTGAGGAGATCGTGGCTAGTAATGATATACTAAAACCTTCCTCGAGAACTGCTCTATCCATTGGTGAAAACAACATGAAAATCGGTGTAGTAGTTTTTGAGAATATTGCGAACAGACGACAGACAGACGCGGTGGAAGACTTTGTTTTATAATATGTTGTAGTGATGGTCAAGCCTTCCGACCAATACAGCAAATGGATCATCACAAAAAAAAAAACAACAAAAAAACTCCAAAACACGCATTTGTTTTCTTTGCCCCTTCATAAACAACCACAATTTTCGCCAACTGAGCCACTACCGAGGGAAAACGATGATACTTTAGTTTACACAAGTGATACCCTTAAAATAAACATTTATTTGTACCCTCATTTCGAATGTACGCTCGTTACGAGGCCACGTGTCCTGTTGTGTACGTAATCACTTGAAATTGCGCCAATCGCGGGTGTGTGCGAATTATTACTGACTTTTATTATTGGTCGCGTTTTGATGGGATTGCTGGCTAATTTATACAAAAAAATAGGTTGAAGTGTCTGTTGTAATTTCTAAATAACAGAATGCTTATGAAAGCATATCCACCAGTACGTCTTACATTTGTTTAATTCTATTAATCTGTTTGTTCCGGCTGATCTCCGAAACGGCTGGACCAGACAGTAACTTAGGCTAATTTTATTTAAGAAAAAAACTGGGAGAAAAAACTTTTATTTAAGAAGAAACTTGCACTGCAGGAAGGGTTCTGTACCATCGTAGTAGTCATGACGGTAAAAAAAAATATAAATTACCCCGAATCCCCATTTGGCCAAAAGATTACAGAGATCAAATAACAAGGCAAAATACTACCATTGTAACAGCATCAATACAAGTAAACAATTAGCTAAATGGCCACTGACGTGTGCCCCGTCTCCGCTTGTCACGTTGTATCACAACGCGTGACCATCAATATTAATAGGAGCAGGACAAACACAAAACCGACACGCGACCTTGTAGTGATAAGCGGTAGTCGCGATTATCATCAAGATTTTCAATAACACTCACATTAATAGCAAAAATAAAATGAACTGAATACATTTAACAACCCGATCAAAACCTCAGGCAATGCAACCAGCATCAAGCGAAAGGTGCGTGTGTCACTTATATCTTTCGCATGAGTACCGTCGCGAGGTATGCATTCGGTGAACGAAAACACCGTGAGGAATCTGAAAAACGGCAAATCTCCAAAACCGTTGGACTTTTTTTGAAGGGATTTTTACTGGAAAATAGCTGATTTTATAAGCGGATACTTAGGCTACTTTTATTATGAAAATAAATAAGGGTGCCGCGCATAATAAAATTATACTCATGAAATTATTATCAAAACCCGATTCAGGTCGCGAACTAGCTCACATAATATTAGCTGAACGTCCACAGACGTGTGTCCCGTCACCGCTTGTCACGTCATGTCACAACGCGTGACCATCAATATTTATCGAAGCGGGACATATACAATACCGACACGCGACTTCGTGTCACTTGCGATTATCTGCAAGCGTGATGGGGTTAACATTGATTGGCCTTATTTACGCACGGTAACAAATGACGTTTAGACACAGAGATGCAAATTTGCGATCTCAATATCAAAACATATTACGCACAGTTCGATTTAGGACAGCTTTATTGAAAAAAAGTGTGTTCGGTATGGCGCCGGCAATTTTTAATCATATTCCTAATTGTATAAGGGAGGAACCAGTAACAATTTTCAAAAAGAAACTAACTAATTTACTAATGAATAAATGTTATTACTCCGTATCGCACTTTCTAGCTGATAAGTTGTAGCTGTTTCATAGCTGATGATGAACAGCAATCAATATTTGCATGCCAAAATGGTAGAATGTACAAGGATTCTCTAAAATGATGTAACCACCATATTGTAAATACCTACATTATAAGCAAATAAACGAATATTCTATTCTATTCTATTCTAGAGCCCGGAGGTAGCAGTGGATGTGGCCCACCACTTTTTTTTTTGCTAGCCTACATGGTGTCCCACTGCTGAGCCTTTCTCCTTGAATACATGTTAGCCCCGCAAACATGATAACGAAAAATAAGTGTACAATGAAGAGCAGAAAAGACAAAACATCAAACATAAACTTCTCTTTCTTTATCATTTGGTTCATGCCTAACCTGAGAGAGAGTAGAGTTTGTATGCCGCCCATCGACCTCTGGCTTGGCTTTACATACCGTTAGTTTTCCGATAGCGATAGCGAGTGTCAGACTTCTACTGACTAAAAACCACCTATGTTCCTTCTCAGCCCTTTGTGTCGAGGCCGCAAGTGATAATAATTGTAAAAAACGCTCATGAATCCGAAAAACCTATCTTGGGTTCGAACTCAAAACCGTCGAACTGCCAAGTCTTATAAGCAGTTCGACGGTCACACACCACTAGACTATCTTAACTGGTACTCGACCAATCAAAGACTCATTCACGTTCCAAAAGCCAGTTCCGAAAGTAAACTCAATATAAGAAGCCACGTCCAACAAATGAGCGGTAGATAATAAAATATTCCGAGCGCATCTGCTGGAAGACATATTTGTTCGGTCCTTAATTAATAATAATAATAATAATATAATAATATTCCACAACTATCACACAACGCCATCTAGTCCCAAGCTAAGCAGAGCTTGTGTTATGGGTACTAGACAACTGATAAACATACTTATATATTTCTAAATACATACATATTATAGATAAATTACACCCAGACACAGAACAAATGATCGTGCTCATCACACAAACATTTGTCCTGGGTGGGAATCGAACCCACGACCTCCGGCATAGCAGTTAGGGTCACTAACCACTAGACCAACAGGCCAGTCAAATTAACTGGAGTATCATTCATTTTACATTGAAATAAAGGAAAAAAAAAAGAAAATCTGGTCGAATATGATTCAGAATAAGGAGCTAAATGCACCCTGCTAGTTTACGGAGCGCTTTCCCTTGCACCTAAACCATTATCGGTCGACCATTACTCGGGCGTCTTCGGCCAAACTCGGTCGATCAAATCAAACGTCTGTAAAACAAATGCGAGCGCGTACACTACCTACTACAACCACCATCGTTCGAAGACGTCTGATGACATAAGCACATGCACGTCCGAGAAGTTTGGTGCGTCATCGGCCGACAGAACCGTTTAAAAAGTTAACAATCAAGAACAGAAAAGTCCATAAACTAAAACTGTTACTCCACCAATTAAAGACCGAATCACCTTCCAAAGTAAACTCAATTTAAGAAGCCACGTCGAACAAATGAGCGGTAGATAATAAAATATTCCGAGCGCATCTGCTGGAAGACATATATTTGTTCGCTCCTTAATTAACTGGAGTATCATTCATTTTACATTGAAATAAAGGAAAAATAATTGAGCAAAAAAGAAAATCTGGTCGAATATGATTCAGAATAAGGAGCTAAATTTACGGAGCGCTGTCCCTTGCACCTAAACCGTTATCGGTCGATCATTACTCGGGCGTCTTCGGCCAAACTCGGTCGATCAAATCAAACGTCTGTAAAACAAATGGAGCGCGTACACTACCTACTACAACCACCATCGTTCGAAGACGTCTGATGACATATAAGCACATGCACGTCCGAGAAGTTTGGTCCGTCATCGGCCGACAGAACCGTTTAAAAAGTTAACAATCAAGAACAGAAAAGTCCATAAACTAAAACTGTTACTCCACCAATTAAAGACCGAATCACCTTCCAAAGTAAACTCAATATAAGAAGCCACGTCGAACAAATGAGCGGTAGATAATAAAATATTCCGAGCGCATCTGCTGGAAGACATATTTGTTCGCTCCTTAATTAACTGGAGTATCATCGTGGTGTTTGCTGAGCACACAGGGTAAACGATGAGTGCGGTGTGCGGTAGCTGGACGAGGTAGGAAGGTAAGAGGAGTGGATGCGGTATTGTAGGATTTGAATAATTATTTTGATTGTCGATGAAATGTTAAGTAAATAATTGCGATGCAGTAACTACTTTTCGTTTTTCTGCTCTTGTTTAATTCAAGGGTTTAACCTGGGTTCAATGGAAAATTCGGTTGAGATTCATATATGACTCTGCCCTGCAGCGTAAATGTGATGTTCAAACTAAACAAAAGACAGGAAAGAGATCTATATCGGTATCTTGTTTTTCCTGTTGCTTTCACAAGTCTTGTCTTTACTGCAGGGCTATTGCGTATCTTTTAAGATTGATGTTCCAGGGTAGCCCGCGAAATTCAAATTTTCTTACGTTTTTAGCGCTTTGCAGGATTGCAGGCCAGTGCTAGGTTGTATGTTAGTGAAAATATTATTCGCGGCTGTAAGACATAGGATGCAGTTACAGAATTATAATCATCAAAATCACCATTACAACCCTCCAAGTTCATGTAATTGTCAAGAATGACCTTTGAAAATTCGAATTTCGCGGGCTACCCTGGAACATCCACCTTAATGACAGTGGATAACATGTAGTGTCTATCAAATAACTGTCAAATGAGTGAGTTTTTAAGAAAAAAATGTACCAAACCATAACCAATTTAAAGTTAGGACACTTATGATAGCCACTGACATTAAAAAGATACACAATAGCCCTACTGGAGCTGTTGTGCATGTTTCTATTGTGCTGTTTCTTCCATAACATTGGTAAATTGTCAAAGTAAAGAGTAAACTCCCATAAGCTTGTCTTCAGCATTACGAAACAGTTATTGACTCATTCCAAAAGCTATTCGAGTTTTTGTACATCATCGTCTACATTCGTACCCGGTTGATGGCATAAGACTCGCCCACTATTACAACATGGAACCTAAACATAACTAGCGAAATGTGTTTGTACTATAAGGTTCATCTCTAGCTAACTCTTCGGGGATTACAGTCGTCATGTTATAATATATGACTAGCTTTTGCCAGCGGCTTCGCCCGCGTGAAAATGACGATTTTCCATACAAACTTTCATCCCCTATTTACGTCCCTTAGGGTTTGAATTTTGAAAAATCCTTCCTTATTCCTTGTCTACATTATAAAGGGAACCTCGGTGCAAAATTTCAGCTTTCTAGGTCCAAGGGTTTGGGCTGGGCGTTGATAAGTCAGTCAGTCAGTCAGTCAGGACTTCTCTTTTTACTTATATAGAAAATAGATAGATAAATAGACATCAACAGTAATGCATTTGGCATACTGGGTAGGTACACCTTTGCCTGGGTTAGGCTTGGGGATTACAGGTATGTTATCCTCGCCTTCTATTACATGGGACACTGGCGAAATGTGGTCTAATCTCTCTGTCTAACCCTTTGAAGATTACAGGCATATTATAATGATGTCGACCGAGATTTCAAGAAGCCACATCCATCCTCCTCATTCGTACCACAGCTCGACACAAAGTACTGTTGGCATAGTTTCACGTTACGTCTACTCGCCGCTACCGAACTCTTCGCATGCACTTTGATGTGGAACCGCATCGCTTTGTTTGTTATCATATTCAACTGTACGCCGATTGTGACCACGAATGCATGACGTAATAGGGTAGTTGACAAAAAAAACTAATTAGTCGATATTTTTTTTTCGATAATTTAACTGACGGACTAAACAGAATCATGTTTCTTTTACTCGGAAACATCCCTATTCACCGTAATCATCTGCCTAGCCTTTTCCCAACTATTTTGGAGTCCGCTTGCAGTCTAACCGGATGCAGCTGAATACGAGTATCTGAACTCCACAATTTAGTCAGTACAGGGTAGTACGATGCCCTTTGGTAAGACTGGTTTGTCAGACTTTCGGGCCACTGTGTACCTGTACCTATATGGCAGCTAGGACGAACGGCTTTACGTGCTTTTCGAGGCACGGAGGCATGGCACATGAATATAATTTTTCTCAGCTTATTATATAAAATTTCATCACCATCGGAGTTTAGTTGTTAAGAAGCTCAAAAAACCTTTATGCAACTGTTTACATAGAACATTCTTACACACAACTAACCTGAACTTTTAAATGGAGCGGGTAGCCCGCACATGTCTTCTTTTATGCTCCTATCTCACCGTTTCAGCGAAGAGCATCCAAAATTCTGCCTGAAACCCTAAAACAACGAGCAATCCTTACACAGTAGACCAACTAACCTGAACAATCATATGGTCCAGCTCAGCCAGCGCCCGCAACAGATGCGCGGTGCGAGCAGCCCGCACGAAGCTGCCAGATTGCTCCAGACCCGCACCTTGAGCGAACAGCATGCAGAATTCTGCGCGGGATCCGACGACACTAGTTCCGAGGGCGCAGCGGAGGGATTGTATCGCGCATATGCGTTCGGAGCCCTGTAGAGGATGAATTCGTTATTGCAGTTTATTAAGGTTAAGATACATAAATGCCTTCAAAAGGTACTAGGTGCTTCATTCTTTTATATAGTTGACTTGATAATTATCACGTCTCTATATAGGCAAAACAAAAACCCTATATTCCACGGAGGGTAGATTGTGTTCATTATGAAACAAAATACCCTGTTTTTTGCATAAAAAAAATTAAAGTATCTTCCTGACTCTTACGTCTTCTACTTATTGCCAGAAACCGCTGATATATTAATGACGATAATTGAGAATTATCTCATATAAGTTTTGCCAAAGGTCAGTTAAACCTTTCGCCTAACGCAAGGTGTTCTATACTTTTAAAACAAATAAAATCATCTTCGTCCCAAGGCCACGTCCACACTTATTTACATAAGAACTGCTAGTTCCTGCTAGGACAACTCTAATGACTATATTTTGGACTCCCACTCTCTCTTCTATAACTAAAAGTATACTCACAGCATCAATCTCGCAAGGATGGCAGAGGTCCGCGGCGACCGTCAGCAAGGTCTGAATGCTTTCCCGAACACTACCAGCTTTCTCAGCGCGGGTGATGCACCCGGTCAGGCAAATGTAGCTGAAACAAGAAGACATGGTTAGGAAAGGCTAAAATTATTTATTTATTTATTTTATGTCAAAGGTACTGTTTTGCTTTTTTAAAAATCGGTTCCATCCAGCAGATTTGCGAGAGGAAAGTTGGATTAGAAATATAGACACAGAGTGTAGAAAAGACAAACAGAAAATTTTTAATTAGAATTTAAAACAAAAATAGACACTTAAAAAACACTAGTATTGTAAGTATACAGAATATTACAGTGTAGAAGAGAGGTTAAATAACCATTATTTGCAGAAAATGTATCTCGGTATTTATGTCTCGCGTTCTTGACCCCTGTATCACCTGATAGAAACCGATAATCTACGTTGGAACAAGCGATGGAACTGTCACAAATTGCTCTAGATCCATACGCAAGATGTAAGTAGATAATTCTTAACTTTTTTGCTTTCTTTTTTCATTTTGTCTTTCGCAGATCTGCTGTCAGAAGTTTCGTTCTGATGTTTCCTAATATTCTCTTTGGTGTGTGTACATAAATGATTAAATTATAAACGACCAATTACCTAACATATTAGTTTCGTACGACCAATCGACAAACCCCTTAAACGCCTACAACATTTTCCGTTCATAACCCATATACAACACAACCACTTCACAAAATGTCATCCACAGGTACAAGTAAATCCTTATTGAACACAAACAACAGTATGTTTTGTGTTTCAACAATAACAAGAGCTTTAGAGCCAATGTTTTGATGGTCAAGCGCACCTCGAGGCGGTACATGGTTGTTGTGTTAGGATTTGAAAATGGCGCCTGTTTTTAGGTAGGTAAGTGTGGTCGTGGTGGATGTTTATTTGTGTAATTAGTTAGGAAAGCATGTTTTATACGTCTTGTTCAAGTAAAATCATTATCATCTGCCTAGCCATTACCCAGCGGTTGGAGTCGCCTTTCAGTCTCCGGATGCAGCTGAATCCCAGTATTTTACATCGACTGACTGTCCTCACACCTCCACAGCCCAGTAAGAACTGGGTAATACGATACCCTTTGGTAAGACTGGTTCGTCAGACTTTCAGGCCACTAACTACCTGTAACGACTGCCAAGGATCTATATTGGCAGCCGGGACCAGCCACTGGTTAGATGATGATGGTTTGTTAAAACCTGATGAAATATCTGACCAGGTAATGCACGGTCAAAATCATGTTAGTTATTGGTCACCCAAAAGATGTCGATTTCCAAGGAAAAGCATTTAAAACAACACGATAGTAACAGATCAAGCAGGTTAAAATTTTCACAGATTTTCATAAAAATCTTGCAAACATTTTGTTCCAATATTGTACCAATCATCTCACGTCCGTATACCCCAACTAAAAGAGGAAGAGGGGTAAAAAATTAAAAAATCTCGCTTTGCAAGCATCTTCGCTGTATATCCAATTATGAGTCGCGTCAATATTTGTTTTGCCTGTAACCAGGGTCGGATGCGGTGCTCAAACTTGCTTTACGGTTTAGTGGGAGATATATTTTTAATCATGGTCTTTGATGGCACAAGAGAAGAGGTAGAGATAAAACAGGAGACAAGAGTGGTACCACGAAAGATCCTAACTAATACTACAAGTGCGAAAGTAAGTTTGTTTGTTACATTTTTACGCCTATATCACAGAATCAATCCTCTTAAAATTTGCATATAGGTAGGTACGTTGTCAGGCGTACTGAAACCGACATAGGAAAAAAAACAATGTCAATCTAAAGTGGAGCAAAGAATACATCTTCGGATGCTGTATATTCAATTAAGAGTAGTGTCAATATTTGCGTTGCTTATAACCACACCGCCACGGCTCGATGCGGTGCTCAAACTTGCTTTCGTTATCTGTGAGATAGTTTTTACCACTGATTTAAAAATTGGCTGGCACAATGTGTGGACAATACGTAGTGGAGGTCAAATAGGCAGTCGCTCCATGTGAAATTTTAGTATTCGTCTGCATCCAGACTGGAAGTCCGAATATTGGGAAAAGACGAGGCAGGTGATGACGGTAAAAATTGTAGAACGGAATAAAACACTAAGGAAATTATCAGTCAGCATCTTATATCGCACGAGGGACGTAAATTCAAGGTTATGTTCAAAGAAAAGGCTAAGTCAATATAAGAAAGAACAACTTTCTAAATCACTCAAGTTCACTACACAAAGCACTTTAGTTCCTATTAACCTTGGAAATAAAGAACAAAGTCAATCGACTTATATTCCAATCAGTAACAAAACTTTGGGAAAGGCAGTCCTAATCGAATCTCGCGAGGGTTACCGGTGAGTTTAGTTTGAATTCGCGGATTTCTGCAAGTACAGATTTAATCTTCGTAGTAAGCGGTGCCAAATTGGAAGGCGGAAGACCAGTGATTGAAATGCACTGGTTTGTAACAGAAGATTGAACTGGGCATGTGATGCGGAGGAATGAGGAAAATGTAGAAAGGAGAGTTTTGAGTATGAGTGTGGACGTGGATGTGAATTAGCATGAGAGGAAAACCAAAGAAACGCTGGATGGACTGAGTCATCATCATCTGCCTAGCCTTTTCCCAACTATATTGGGGTCGGCTTCCAGTCTAACCGGATGCAGCTGAATACCAGTATTTTACATGGAGCGACTGCCTATCTGACCTCCACAACCCAGTTAATACTAGGTAATACGATACCCTTCGGTAAGACGGATGTCAGAATTTCGGGCCAACTGACTACCTGTAACGACTGCCAAAGATCTATATATTCCAACAGCTTAACGTGCGCACCGAGGCACGGAGGAAACTCGGTATGTTGGGCGGTCACCCATCCACAGACCGACCTAGGCAAGCACAGCTTTACCTAAAGATCGACCCGAGTGGCAGTTCTTATTAAGCCACGAGCTCCTCGAAGGATGGACTGAGTGAAGGATGATAATAATATGCTAGGAAAGGAACTGAGAGATGAGTTTATTTCGTATTTGATTAGACAATTCAAAAGCAACAGGCCTACTTGAAATAAATGCTTTGATTTTTTAATAATGCTAGGCTGATAACTTTGGTATAACGTTATTGCTTGCTTTATTAATATTATATAAACTTTATTACTTTGACATTCAACCATTGCTGAATGGTCGAACGTAAAGCCATTAAAAAAACAAACGATTAATTGGCTTAGACCAGTAGCCTACAACTGGACGGTTTGTATTATGTTAATTAGTTATTCCAATTAAAGTTAGTTTATACGTTACGCTCATAAACGTACCCACATTATTAGCAGTGTGTAATTAAAATTTTACAATGCATATAAAACCAATCAATACAAATAACAAACATTTCATCCGTTCCAGAAAATCAATTAAAAAAATAACCGAAAAAAGATGGCGCCGTAGTTACGTCAAGAATTTCAAATTTGGAATCCGAGCTTCGCCTTGTGATTGGTCACTCACGCGCAACGATCTGTTTTATACCAAGTCTTCTTTACCGTTCAGTTATTCGATTTTAGACTTTAGTACTAAGAGATAAAATTTGATGTGAGTGAATGAGTTATCTGGTTAGGTTGTAAACTTTTTGATAATGCCAGACCTCCTTGTAGAGACGGGTTAAGATAGTGTAATCTTAAATATTTGTGAAGCTTTAAAGGTCACAAAGAGTGCTTGATATGGTAAATGTCCTGAGATTGATGGCAATAAACTGGATTGAGAAAAATAAAGGTAAACGTAAAAAGTGTGTTATTGGCCTCGTCCGTTTTATTTTATGAGTCGAAGTGATATGGAATCGCAATTTAGCTCTTGTTCGCAAAACGATCTGTGTTTCAAAGGCTGATAAATATTGGAACAAAATATTTGGTTCGAAATTAAAAGATGGACGGTTAGGGAACGAAAAGAAGAACACTGGAACATCTATAGGCGTCCCTTTTAAAATCGTGTCTTAGGCAAGAACCTTTCCCTAGAAGTGGTTGCCTTTGCTCAGAGTCTGCCGTATGCCCGAAGAGCTATTGTCTAAAATAGCCACATTGTACTTGTAGAGCCCTGACACAGTTAGAAGGCGACTCGGTACACCTCGCAAGAGATGGCAAGACGAGCTGGACAAAACCAACGACCAGCTGGTGGTCCACATTAGCCTTTTTTTTTTTTTTGGTGGGTGGAAAATCATCGAATAACCCCCCCCCCCCCCCCCCGCTCTTGGGCAGAGCGAAGGGGAGTGTCAGACTTCTACTGACTAAAAACCAAACCCATGTTCCTTCTTCGCCCCCATGTCGGAGCCGCGTTATCCTTTCGATAGTCCACAGCCCCGACGGGATCCACAGCCCCGACGGAATTCACAGCCCCGACGGGTGCTCGGACTGTCACGTTGGTCTAGTGGTCGCAAGCTGAGCATGAGGTCCTGGGTTTGATTCCCAGGTCAAGCCAAGTGTTATTGGGTTTTTCATTAGGAATTCATCAGTAACTGCCACGAAGTCTGGATCTGTGACCACTTAGGCAGAGGTGTACAGTCGAACAAGCTAATAAGTATACAGCCAGCTAACTTGTATTTACTTTTAAGATTATACAGATACATTTAGCATACAGCAGTTTAGGATACAGCGTTTGACATCAGTCGCTTAATGCAAAACACTTGATAGAACAAAATTACAATTCATATTTTCAGTGTTATATAATTATAAAGATCTCTACTCTGTATACTTATTAGCTTGTTCGACTGTACTATTAAGTAGACCTCTGCCTAACCCTTCTGGGATTACAAGCGTGATGTTATGTTGCTTTCGGTGCTAAGTACAACGTTGCAAACTCAAAACCGCCGACACGTCAACCTACTTACACCCAACGTTGGCTACAACTTCTACAGTGATGTATGAAACTACTTGTGTCATTTACTACGAATGATGGATGTCAAATCTCAGCGCGTATGATATAGTGACGTGTCACTGTACTACACCAGTGATGCGTTATTTTCATACGAAGTATAAGTACAGGGTGAAAGCGTTGTGTGGATGCTACTGATTTGGAAGCATCTAATGGCGCAAATGGACGGAAACTTAAATTGACAGTTGTAAGTATTTGTGTCTAGTTGGAGTCACAATAAATAACATTAGGCCTGTAACCACCATAGGGGAGACAGAGGTGCGCCTATAGCACGCGTACACTTTTTAAGTACCACTGTAAGGAAAGGAACCTATAGTAGCGATCACCCGGGACTAATAATCCATACATCATCTGCCAAGTCTTTTCCCAACCATGTCTTGGGCGGCTTCCAGTCTACTTGGATGCTGCTGAATCCCAGTATTTTATCTGGGTCGGACAGGCAGAAGGACCACAAAATAAACAGGACATTCGAATATAACGTCATCAAATTACTAAAACAATTATCATTTTAACATAGAACAAAATATTTAATCTAAAATCTAAACTTTATAAAGACAGCATCCTGTGAACCGTCTCAGCGCCGGCGCCATGATTCATCGCCCCCGCCGGCCAATCGCGGCGCGTTCTAAATTCAAACGCGCTAATGGAAGGCGAGCATACGAGAGGCGCCTGCGCATCTATCCGGATCTGTGTTGCCAGGTGCGGGTGGATTTATTCGTTTTAAGGATAATTCTATTTAATTATGACATATTTTGGGAAATCAATCAGAGCTCTATTTATATAGTGATTTACTTTCAAAATGATTTATTTTAGTTTTGTCACTAAGATACCTGAAATCTAACTGTTTAGATTAATTTATGCGAAATTGGCTTGCGTTTGGCCTTAACTCGAACGAGACTAAAAACCAAAATATGTAATCAAATAGAGATGGAAATATTATACTTACGTTTTTTTATTATTATTTTGTTCCTGATGGAAACAATTTACTCCACATACGTCAATCAAAAAATAAGATCCAAACTTCAACGACCATACAAGTTTAATATTTTACTTCGAAATAAACAGCACACAACCAAATCAAACCACAAAATACAGCCCACAGCTGGCAACACCAAAAGAAAGCACTCACCAAAGAATAATTTATGGCCCGTTTAAAATGTTTTCGTTCTTAATTTCAGTTAGATAAACGACTCTGGCGCATTTCGGCGCCTTTTACAAGGTGAAATACGTATACCCATTAAAGACACTATGTCGCCTTTGATATTCTTCGGGACTTAAAACGTCCAGCGTTAAAAGACCTCTATGATTTGACAAACATCTTCATTTAGGGGAGATTTTTGTTTGGTAGCAAGGGGCAGGGGAGGTCTGGCGTTTTTGGATATGGTGTGGCATTTTAAGTGTGTAAGGTATGTTAATTTTGTTTGTGGATTTATTTTAATTGAAGGAAGTTGGTAATGAAAGGAAGCTTCAGTTAGCCGCTTCAATATGTTCGTGGATTTTAAAGGGAGGTTTTTTATGTGAAAAATATTGTTTTGTTGCTATTATTGCTCGCTGCTTTGGCCGGCTGGATAAATGATATATTATTTTTGTGATTGGTTTAAAAAAAAAAAACAATTTCCAATCAAAAATCAATTTAACGTTAAATTGATTTTCAAAACTATGATAACGACATTTCATCCTATACGAAACGAATGATGAGGTAGCTCCGCATCATCTTATGCTAAGAATAAATGTAGATGACTATAAGAATATAAGAAGGGTTTACCCTTGTTTGGCTTAACAACGTTTCGTCGAAAATCACTTCGACTAATTTCAGTTAGCATAAAGTCAGTTCGCATAATTATTCATTTGACCGAATAATTAATTGGTAAATTTTTATTTAGCATATTTATTTATTTGATATAATGTCATTTGACCGAATTTTCAAATGCACTAATTTTATTTAAACTAATGTTTCACTAGACTAATAATGATGGCTGTTGCTAATCGTCCGCTAAGTGGATGAATCACCCCAATGTCAAAAAGAGATAAACATATTGTTCACGTGGCAATTGTAATAACTATATCATCATCTCATCCCATCACCACTCCCCAGGAATAGTACTTGGCTCCGGCCCGTACTATTCTATAATTCCGGTAATAAAGCCGAGATACGTAAAAGTATAGAAACAAATAATAATAATGACGTCACTCATACATGCAACGCATGTACTCCATGACGTGCGCTCGCTTCCCTCGCATATTAAATAACACTAATATCTTCTGACCCCGAAGTGCCGGGCCTCCGCCGGCCTCTGAATATTCGATAAAACACAAATTATACGAACTGAACATTACATCAAATGAGCATTATACCTTTTGATCAATAGCGCAAATGTTGTTATCGCAAATAAATATTCAATGAAATGAAAATTAGGTTAACCGATATTATACAAAATGATTAATTTCTTAAACGTTGTTCGAACAAGTAAAATTATATCAAAAGTTGTTCGGCGAAACAAGGGTGAACCTATAAGAAGACCAAAGAAGCTATGAATGGACTGTGTGAAGGATGATATGGCTAGAAAGAAGGTAACTGCTGAGATGACGAGCAATAGAGAAGTAAGTATAGAAGAAGAAGACATGTTGCGCCAAAACCAAACTAATAGGAATAATGGCAAGAGAATGATGATGATCCGTTCAACCGTCGACGAAGACGACGTTAAGTATAATTTAATAATATATTAGTTGGGATCTGGAGTGGTCGGTTAGATTTATACATGTTTTGATTGCGATCGGTTTTGATGTGTGAATTATTGTATTAATATATTGTGCGAACGATACGATCTTAAGTACATTTTGTAATAATTCTTGTGTGAGATACAAAATGTGCCAGATGATTTTGTGGAGCTTTCATATCTGTACAATTTTATATTTTAATGCAATATTGCTTACCGTGGGATTTCTTGAGTGAGTTGCTTATTTTATTTTCGTATATGAAATGACAAATAATTCCGACCCGAAAATATAATACGGAGGATCTAATTTACAAATGCAAAATACTAACACAGATTCGTAATTATTTTCTACACAAAAAAATAAATAACACAAAGTGCCTCCTTTTATTACTGTTACTGTTAGCCTGTGTCATCCCACTGCAGGGCAAAGGGATATTATATATATATATATATATATATATATTTATTATATTTTTATTATATATAAATTAATTATATATAATAAAAGGAGGCACTTTGTGTTATTTATTTCACCACCACTGCTCTTAAAACAGTGAACCAACACATTGTGAAGAAACCGACTTATCGATCATCTGCTTAGCTTTTTCCCAACTATGTTGGCGTCGTTTTTCAGTCTAACCGGATGCAGCTTTTCTCCGGTATTTTAGATGCAGCCACTGCCTATCTGACCTCCACAAAATAGTTGGTACTGGGTCATATAATTACCCTAGACAACACCGGTTGTCAGATTTTCAGGCCACTGACTACCAGTAACGACTGCACGGAAGAAATATATTTACGACTTCCGTAACATAGCCGAGATTTCTAATTAATTCTTATCTTAATTCGAAGAGCATAACTATAAATGTTTGATCGACTTTAAATGCCTAATCCAATTAGTCCTAAATTTTAATGTTCCTAATTCGATTAAAATCCAAAAGTTCAACCAGAATTAAAAGCCACTAAAAATTAATCCTCACTCTCAATTAAAATAACTCCATATTTTAACTAACAACACTAGCAGGTGTTGCTAACATTAAAATAAAATCCCATAATTCCATATGCGTTTCATTTGACGTACAAGGGGGCACATTGAGACATCAAATTTATTTCTCTTTAATAAACGCAAATAAATATGTAAATTCGGTTTAAACAAATTCGCGCACCCCCAAACAGATTTACCATACTTACACCGTAGGGCCCAGAGACCGCGTTGTTAGAAAAGCAACGCTATGCCAAAAACTGAGAGTTGAAAAATCAGGAGCACACTGAATGTTTCTTATGACATTAAATATTTAAATGGTCTGAATGTTAGTTTAGTTGTTCGTGAATAGAAATAAAATGTGGAGCTTGAAAGGATATTAATAGTTGAAAGGGTCTGTGCGCTAATAAAAATATTAAGTCTACATTGCACTGATTTAGCACAACTCATGTTTTGGAGTGATGTGACGCAACACATGGAAGTCGCAAAAATATTTTCAGAAAATTTAAACAGTGGATGATATGACGAATATAAATTACTTATGAATAAGGGCATGCTGAGCCGGCGAAGAAAGAAAAAGAAAACAACATCCAAATACGATTACGCCAATACAAGAAACAATGCCCAAAAAGGGAGGAAGCTTTATATTCTTTTCTGCGATGAGCTCCAATCGGATTGCACGGATTTAGACTATTCAAAAGCTTAGAAGTGAAGAACAAACAGGCCAGGGACTGCTTTTAAATAAAAGAACAAAAAAAAAACTGAAAAACATTACATGTAATGAGGACGGATGAAACGCATGTGACAAAAAAGTGATAGATATTATTGTTGATGGCTGAAGAAAGAGAAAGGAGGAACTCGTGGCTTAATAAGAACTGCCACTCGGGTCGATCTTTAGGTAAAGCTGTGCTTGCCTAGGTCAGTCTGTGGATGGGTGACCGCCCGACATACCGAGTTTCCTCCGTGCCTCGGAAAGCACGTTAAGCTGTTGGTCCCGGCTGCCATAATATAGATCTTTGGCAGTCGTTACAGGTAGTCAGTGACCTGAAATTCTGACATCCAGTCTTACCAAAGGGTATCGTATTACCTAGTATTAACTGGGTTGTGGAGGTCAGTGAGGCAGTCGCTCCATGTAAAATACTGGTATTCAGCTGCATCCGGTTAGACTGGAAGCCGACCCCAATATAGTTGGGAAAAGGCTAGGCAGATGATGATGGATGAAGAAAGAGAAAGGGCAAAGAGAATATGGGGATGGATTGTATGAGGAATGATACGAAAGATAACGGAGTAAATGATTCCGTGACGTCTGATAGATGATAATAGAAGAAGTAATCTTATTGCATTGACCTAAAGAAGAATGGGACAATGACAGGATGATAATGATGAAATTCAAACTGAAAAACAATTCTAGTGAAAAAAAAAAAACCAAACGCAATCATCATTAACATAGCCAAACTAATTTACAAATTTTAACGTCTAGACAAGATTCTAGTGCTAAACGATAAGGAAGATAAGACTGCCAGTATTTAAATGCAAAATGCCAATTAGCCGACGATACGTGTTTAACTAATAAGAGTGATAATCAGTTGGACATTAAACGGTTGTAACTTAGGTACAACAGTACTTTACATTTGGAGCAAAACGATCACTTTGCCGCAGATGTTAGGAAATAGATCTGCTGGTGAAGTTTAGTGTTGAAAGGATGTAAGTGGCTGTCAATATGTGTCTATCTAATCTTAGAAGAAGAGCAAGCGTGTATCTATCACCTGTTCTAGCGAATAAGGGGTTACATATATCAAAAGCTAAGTAGAATATGTAATTTTCGACTAGTTTGGTTTGATTTCAAAAATATATCTGCTGTTTTAGATTATAAAATAAAACGGGAGATTGATAGACAAAATAGAATAAAGTAACGCGTCTTAAGAATACCAGCTACATGACTGAAATAAATTAGGTCTGTAGAAGGGAAAATATCTGCAAATATACAAAGAATTCAGTCTCGATGATCATATGGATCATGAAAAGGTCCTTGATGAAACAACAGAATATGCTGATAATAATCTGCTATCATCCACTCTCTAACACAAGGCAGTCAAAGGACCACCTGACACTACACTCACGCACAATTGAACAAATAGGGTCGAGAGCGGATTAAAGTACTCTACAGTATAATTATCATTGCCGTTTTATTTACCCCTCTAAAGAGCTTGACAACTGTCATTATTATAAACAAGTGCTGTCTCTACAAAGAAACAGATTTTACAAGTAATGGTTGATTTTAACTGTTTCTAACTTCATCGTATCATCGTGCTTTGTAGCTCGCAGTACGTTATAATTATTGAAAATGTAGTGAGGAAGTGAATGTAGGGGACGACCAAAGAAACAATGGATACTCGTAGACTGTGAACGATGCTACGAAGGAGGTCACTGCCGATGACTTTAACCAATGCTTATTGCAAACAATATGATTTTGATTGTGACGAGTAATAGAGAGAATCAACTAAAATTGTGTCTGCAGTTTGTAAAAAAACATGTTTGATGAATTAAGGTCATTAACTTTTAGACCTTATTTAATTTTTCTATGAAACAAAACAACACTCGCAACACTGAACCCCGAATAATGAAATCAGAAATTTTCCTAACCACTTAAGACATGTAACACCCAATCAAATGCCTTTTCAAATGCCAAACACGCGGAATGGGGCATTTCCATTAAATGCTAAGACAAAGTAGCCACTAGAACAATCTAAATAGAAAGAAACATACTTCGAAACAATTTATTCACTATTTTCGTGGTATTAACACCATTATCGTCTATCCCTAATTATTATTATCAATTAGAAGCTAATAATGAGAGAATGTTTAGATCCAATGATATGCTTTTAACGCATTTTTTGGGAACGGTATGGCATTCTGATATGGCAAATGTTAAATTTGTTTGATGCATGTTTTTCTTTGAATTTTTTGGATTTTCCTTTTTTTCTGCTTGAGCTTACGCGTATAACGATTATAATTTTTTCTTTACTTGAGCACTCCGAATGTTCATATTATCATCTACCGTGATATCTCTATCGTATATTAGAATGCCCACTTTAGAAGAAAACAGAACACCACGACCCTCAACAAACAAAACTTTTGATCATTCAATTCATAATCTTTCTCATATTCAGGAAGTGTCCTCCAAGAAAAAATCCAGTAAAAAATCCTAATTAACCGACTTCTAAAAAAAGAAGGAGGTTCTCAATTCGGATGTTTGTTTTTTTTTTTTATGTTTGTTCGGGCATAACTCCGTCACTTGCTAACCGATTTGAAAAATTCTTTTTTTGTTGGAAAGGGTATACTTCCCAAATGGTCCCATAATTTTTTTATCGAAATCGGACAAGCGGTTTTTGAAAAATCAACAAAACTCAAAAAAAATACTACATTGTCCACATTAGGTGAACCACTAAAAAGTGAAAAATAAAAACTTTTTAACAAAAAATAAGACCGACTTCAAAAAAAAAGTCAAAAATAAATCAGTTTCTGAAGTCGGTGACAAAAAAATGAAATCAAACAAACAAAAGTCACCGACTTCAGAAACTGATTTATTTTTGACTTTTTTTTTGAAGTCGGTCTTATTTTTTGTTAAAAAGTTTTTATTTACTCCCAAAGTCGGACATACACTTCGCGACGTATTCCCACCCATGTACCACCTTATCATATACTACTCAAAAATTCAGACCTCGTCGCTTATTTACATAGGAAAAGTGTCGAGGGGAGAGCGGGGTATCAGGGTAATCCGGATAAGTAATTCCCTCCCGGTAAGTAATGCGTTGATAAATGAAATTAAATCGCACAAACAAGCGTTGCCGTACGACCCGACGCTCCCCTTTCATGTGTCTCTCTTGAAAGCTTGCGTAGGGATGTGGTGAGTTTAGAAGATGTGTTGTCGATATGTTTTATTTATAGTGGCTTTATGATAAGAACAGTTATCATCATCATTCTCTTATCCCAATTCATTTGGGGTCGGCGCAGCATGTATCCTTCTTCCGTACTTCTATATTACTCGTCATCTCATCAGACACCTCCTTTCTTGCCATATCATTCTTAACAAGGTACCTCCGTCGTTGCTTCGGTCTTCTTGTACTCTGGTACCCATCCACATTCATACTCAATACTAAACCCACCAAATCCTTTATCATTTATTACTACTTAACAATATGTGCGTTCGCACTCGGGAAACGTTCACAAATAAAAAACTGGTTTCCTTGTAAATAGAAAATTCAACTCAGAGAAAAAATATACAGCAGGATTTTTATTTGAATTTTTCGAACGAACAGTTGAAACACCCATAAATAATTAATCAATCAAACTATCGACACTCATCCCCACACTAAAACCCACTTCGCAAAAAGAACATCGCAACTCGACATGTGCGCGCCAATCTGTCGCTGTAACGCGAATGCACTTCAAGCACATCTCCCATCCCTTTCACCCACATCACCTTCCCTGTTGCCATCTCACTCACACGCCCTTTCACAAGTAGACCCTATTCGCGGCTGTCGCAACTACTTAGCGATGGCGCAGCGATAATCGCTTGTTTCGATGTATTGGATTGTACCGTCCGATTCGATTATTCGGTTAAAAAAACAAGGTTCTCGAGTTACGTTACGATTATTCGATTACAGAAGCTGAGTTTTGAAAGGCGTGATTTGGTTGTTATAGTTTTTTATGGAAAGGAAATATGACAGATCATTGATGGCAGTTTTTTTTTTGTTTTTGGCGCTGGCGCCACACTGTTGATTCAGGCTTTCCAACAGGCCTGAATCAACAGTGGCACCCACCAGAACTTTTGCTGAAAAACCCCAATAATTTTGCTTGACCGTTTGAAAGCAGAACACTTTTAATTCAAATCCTGTAAAATCCCTTTTCCATTTGAATAGATTAAATCACCTCCCAAATCACACAATACAAACATAATTAACTCTCACAGCTTTACGACTACAGATCCAAATCAAAACAGAAACTAATCAACTAAAATCAAAATAACAATAGAAAATCACTGACCTCTGTAAGACCCCCAAAGAAATAATCTTGTAAATCAAAACAGCAATGATATTCTAAAGATCCAAATCAAATAGCAGACCTAATCAAACAATCAAATAAAATTAAAATAACAATAGACAATCACTGACCACCGTGACCCTAAAGAAATAACCTTATCCTACCAAAACAGTAAAGCACATTTTCCCTTTATAACCTACGGATCCAAATCAAACAGTTAATCAAGCAATCAAGCTAAAATCAAAATAACAATTCAAAATCACTGACCACTGCAAGACCCCCAGAGAAATAATCTTGTAAATCAAAACAGCAGTGTACATTTTACCCCCAATTTAGTCGCGCAAGTGTGACATATCTCACGTGGGAGACAGGGGGCGAGAGGAACACCTGGAGTATCGCACGGCACTTAACGCTGGGTCGATGAGGACGAGCCAAGAATTTTGGAGGGTTGATTAAAATTTGAAGTGTCGGAGACATGGAATAAGGCTGAAGACAACCGTGATTCGAATGGAGTTTTAGAAAAAATGCGCTTTCTGATATAAAAAAAAAAAAAAAAAAATTTTGACGAGATGTAGATTATCAAATGCCCAGTTGCTTTAGTAATAAAAAAAACTGCAGTTAAGCAAGAAGTGTTGGGTTCGATTCCAAGGTTGGTGAAGTGATATTAGGTTTATCCATCAGCCCGGAGTCTGGACTACTGCCCACCCAGTTGCAATAGGATCGCCCCCTATAACATGAAACAAGCTATGACATGTGAGTTACTAAAGGTACAACAAGTCAACCCTGTGGAGCCCTATGGGGATTACATGCAACATGCTAATGTTTTAACTCACTCTCCCAGATTCAATTAAATGCGAATAATTTCCATCTCCACTAACCAAAATATTGAAATAACACACAACAATAAAAGCTGCCCTAACGCGGCCACACGTAGCGATCTATCAAAGGCGTTCGGTAGGCGTAAGCACAACAGCGCAGCAGGCGACGCGGCGGGGCGTCAATTGAGATGTTAGCCGATTGTATTATTAGCGTGTTTTGGTTGATTACGCTTTGTTAGATTCGAGAGATATGGTTGGAGGAGAGGAGTTTACCGAGTTTATAGCTACTGGGTGAAATGGAATTCTAGTTACTCGGGCAACACAAGTTTTCTCTTCTCAGTTCGTTAACGTTCTGCAAACCGTTTGAGTTACGCTTTCAGTTGACTAGTAATGTAACTGATGGACGCTACCAATAGCACTAAACTAGTAGTTCAGTTCTGAGTCGACATAGTTAAGATTGCTATCGACATGCATGAAGGAGTAGTCCAGTGGAACATTAATAAGTAAAGTTATCCTCCGAATTGATATTTTAAAGCTATCGCTAGAAAATAGGGCACGGCACTTAGAAGTTCTTGGCACTAAACGTCATTTCAGTGCAAGTCGTAGTATCTCCAACACTGCAAATAAAGCGTTGTTAATTTTCAGGGACACAGGCATTACGCAAACATTGCAAAAGTAATTGGAAATTATAACAGCAGGAAACAAGTCACAAAGAAAATTTTGTAATCAAGAAATAGGTAGCGATACTTTTCAAAGCCAATCCATTGGGAAATCAATGACCCAATTAAAAAAAAGCGAAACTAGAACGAAAATCACCTAAACAGGCCAGATGTCAATAAACTTTCTATTTATACAATTTTGGCGTATTATTTGCTGAGGACGAACATGTGACGCCCCTCGGTGTCAATGTCGTGTGTCTGACAGACGTCATTGGGGACTTGAAGTCACTGTCACTGTGGATGATTTTTGGACTATCGGGCAAATAGCGAGTAGGGTTTTTGAGGACATAATTATAATTAGGTCAAAAGAGTCAGTCACTTAATTATCAGTTGTTTGGCTATATGAGTAGAGAAAGACCAAATAAACTATGGATGGACTGTGTGATGGATGATATGGTTAGAAAGCGCCGACCCCAAATAAATTGGGATAAGGGCCAGGAGAATGATGATGAGTTAATTCTGGCTGTTGAGTTAGTTTCTCCATTAAAACACCCAGAAGAAGAATAAATTAGATACCGGTTGTTCATGCCAACCGCTGGCGCCACCTATCACCGGCGCGCCGAACTTGGTGATCGCTGAGCATTCACGCTGGCACAGGGGTTCATACATTCATCACCACCACCAGGCGGAGCCAGTGTCGCGCGGCCCCTTCCACGGATTGCAACATCGCTAGCTCACCGCAGCTATAAAAACTTTTTGTTTGTATAGAATCAGTCCTTTTTACCTTCTCTCTTCCTTCAACTCACATCCAACATTCATACAGAACCCACAGTGCAGTCTGTAATTATGTAATTTTTATATGAAGGAAAATATACGTCTCAAATCATCACGCCTATTCAATTTTTACACCGACGGAACAACTGATCCCCAACATTTTGGTCCTACGAGACGGATCTACAAGAATACCAGCCGGAAGAAGACTCCACATACACGGTGCCGACCACGTTGCCGGCACGTTGCGGACTTTGACTCGGACTGGAGCCGGGCGCTGAAGACAATAGCTGGCTGTGAAGACGATCGACCGAGTGCAGCGATCATCACGATCGACCGAGTGCAGCGATCATCACAGCTGGTCCAGTGACCCAGCAATAACATCATACAAGAAGAAAAGGCAAAGGCGTAAGAAACGTAACGGTCAGGTCTCTGTTCCGTCCCGTCAATCCCACCCGTCACATCCATTCAGTTAAAGATTTGTGTTAAAGCTGTGTTTCGTTTCAGTTCACGCGAGTGTGGCAGCCACGTGGACCAGGTGATATTTGCATGTGAGTAACCACACCACATCACACCACACCACATAACGCTCATCCATATTCCGTCAGAATGTCGGTCAAGGCAGTGGACGAAGTTCTTTCCGAATTAAAGAAACGTAGGGGTAACATTAAGGGTCGGTTAACCCAGTTTAAAAATTACGTGGAATCGTTCGCGGGAGCTCACTTAACAAGCTTACAAACAGCTGAGTTAACTTTACGTGTTCAAGCCGCGAGTGAATTATACGATAAATTCGACAACGTAGAAAATGAACTCGAACTACTCCTTCCGGAATCCGAAACAAACGCGAATCTACAATACATAGAAGCATTAGAAGATATTTATTTTACGGCAATAGCCACTGCAAAGTGTTTAATTAAAAACGCGGAAATTACAAGTCGACTTCCAATTGCATCGGAACCACGTGTCAATATTAAATTACCAGACATAAAATTACCTGCCTTCGATGGAGCCTATGATCACTGGCTAGAATTTAAACATTCATACGTAACCATGATTCACAATCGTTCCGATCTAGACGAAATTCAAAAATTCCATTATTTACGCTCAGCACTTAGTGGAAGCGCGTTACAGGTGATAGCAGCTTTGGAATTCAGCCCAGCCAACTACGTTCACGCCTGGGAGTTACTAGAAAACCGTTATCACAACGAGAGGTTATTAATCAATAATCACGTAAAAGCGTTGCATAATATTCAATCATTAAAACAAGAATCGCCATCGCAAATAAGGAAATTAATCGATACTATTTTACGTAACCTGCGCGCTTTAAACTCACTGAATGAACCCACAGTTAATTGGGATACATTAATAATATATTTAGTGGTCAGTAAGCTGGATTCGTCTACGGAACGTGAGTGGGAAAGCCACATCGGTGCCACGTGTTTGGGTTCACGAGAGAAAATAAAACTTAGCGATTTAATAACGTTCCTCCGAAGTCGAGCGGACACGTTGGAAATGATCGGCACTAGCCACATAAAGGAAAAAACACCTCATAGCGATTTTAAACATCAAAACGTGAACGAAAAACGTAATTCACATCGAGTACACAGTTACTCTGCGACTAAAGCGGCACGTTTTAATAATTTCCGTGGTGCTACAAATAAACAATGGGAGTTACCCAAGTGTGTCCTGTGCGATAGGGAACACTCATTATACGCGTGTACAGCCTTTCTTAACATGTCCGTGAGAGACAGAATTAAATTTGTTAGCGATAACAAGGTATGTGCAAATTGCCTGCGAACCGGTCACGCGCTAAGTCAATGTAAATACGGGTCGTGTAAACAGTGTTCAAACAAACATAACAGCCTGTTGCACTTAGACGAGAGGGGTAACAGCGCGTGTGATCGTGCGCCGGCAAGCGGAGCACTCGAACAAGCTCACAGTCTAGCTACATCAACGTTACGTTCGGACGACTCGAGCCATACAGTCATGTGTGAAGCAAACACTACCGGATTTAAATTAATAAGTACTGTTTTGCTCTCTACGGCGTTAATTGAAGTAGCTGATAATAATAACGTGTATCATACGGCCCGCGCGCTCTTAGATAACGGAAGCCAGAACTGTTTCATAACAGAAAAATTAGCAAAAAAAATAAATGCGTTATATATACAGTCCACTATTCAAATATCGGGTGTGGGACAGTCAGTCTCGCAATCACAGCATTCATGTGACGTCACAATACGTTCAAAATTAAGCGATTTCAATACCAAGCTTCGCTGTTTAATCTTGCCATGCATAACATCCAGTTTGCCTACGATAAACATCGAAGCCGGTAATATATATATACCTGAGTTCTTACAATTAGCAGATCCGACGTTTAACGTAAGTTCAGAAATTGACTTGTTGATCGGCGCGGATAGATTTTGGGATCTTCTAGAAACAGACAAAATACGTCTAGCAAGTGGCCCATTCCTACAAAATTCAAAATTAGGATGGTTATTGTCCGGTCCTGTGCTCGCGAGGAGCCCAAAACCTGCTCACGTTCATTGCCACTTCAGTCAGGAAATCGATAAACAACTCCGGCTGTTTTGGGAACTCGAAAACATTCCTTCATCATCATGCGCACCCTTAACAGATGATGAACGCACCTGCGAAAACATATTCAATAACACTACAAAACGCGTTGAAAACGGTAGATTTTCGGTTCGTATACCGTTGAAAGAGGCACCAGATGCCCTAGGTGATTCTTACACGTCAGCAGCGAAACGATTTTTAACCTTGGAGCGTAAACTCGATCGTTTACCAGAACTTAAACATTTATATTCTAACTTCATGCGTGAATACAATGATTTAGGTCACATGTCCAAGTTGGAGACTTGTAGTCAACCAAATTATTATCTTCCACATCATGGTGTTGTCAAGGAATCTAGTTCAACAACAAAACTACGCGTTGTATTTGATGCTAGTGCCGTCACTAGCTCGAATAAATCATTAAACGATATTCAGTACCCGGGACCCGCGTTACAAAACGATATTTTCTCGGTTTTGTTACGATTTAGACAATATAAATATGTAGCTTGTGCAGACGTGGAGAAAATGTTTCGTCAAGTTCTTCTCCAGCATGACCAAAGGTCACTACAATTAATATTGTGGCGGGATAATCCTTCAGATCCGTTAGATACATATCAACTAAATACAGTCACGTACGGAACTGCGTCAGCACCATATTTAAGTATGCGCTGTATTAGACAGTTAGCATTAGAGTGCGACGATGACGTCATCGCTCGCGTCATCACGGAGGACATATTCGTGTACGGTCCATCCTACTTACATAATAAATTAAATCATAAAAAAAAAAAAAAAAAACGAAAGAGATACCGCGGCCTCGACACAAAGGGCTAAGAAGTAACATGGGTGGTTTTTAGCCAATATTCAGCACGAAGACATATTCAAATTCGATAAATACATTTCATTCACTTAAACTTGTACGGGTAGGTAGCTATGTACTTAGATTCATAAATAACTTAAGACTCAGGCGGGCGGACCGCGCCAAGCGACAAACCGGTTTCTTATCAGTAAACGAGTTGGACGCCGCGCTGAGAATGTTAATTATACTCGTGCAAAGGATTTCTTTTCCAGATATTTTGAATAACTTATTGGCTCAAATTCCTATCAAGCGAAAATGTAAACAATTTAACCGGATTTCAAGTTTAAACGTTTTTATTGATGAACATAAAATAATTCGGGTAGGCGGTAGATTATGTAACTCACCCGACTTTACTTACGATAAAAAACATCCGATTTTATTATGCAGTAAGCATCCATTCACGATTTGTTTATTTAAGCACGAGCATGCACGATTATTACATGCCGGACCTCAACTTTTATTAGCTAACATGCGTGAACGTTGGTGGCCGTTGAACGCTAGAAATCTCGCTAGAAAAATAGTACACGAATGTATAACGTGCACACGTAATCGGGGTAAGACATTAGCACCTCTCATGGGCAACTTACCTTCCGAGCGGTTAGAACCTGGTTACCCGTTTATGCGAACCGGTGTAGACTATGCGGGGCCAGTTTTCATATTATCCAGAAAGGGCAGAGGTTCTAGACTAACTAAGGCATACATTTGTCTTTTTATTTGTTTCACGACTAGAGCCATGCATTTGGAACTCGTTACTAGTTTATCTACAAACGACTACATATTAGCACTAAAACGTTTCATTAGCCGGCGAGGTACGCCTCGCACTATCTTCTCTGATAACGGTAGAAACTTTGTGGGCGCGGAAAAGGAGTTTCCTTTATTTTTAGAAAAGGAATCAGAAGCCATCATTGATTACGCTTCCACTAATAGCATTGAATTTCGATTTATTCCTCCTTATTCTCCACACTTTGGCGGACTATGGGAGGGCGGGGTGAAGTCATGCAAGTATCACCTGAGACGCATAGTAGGTAACGCGCGACTAACTTACGAGGAATTTTCCACGGCTTTGACACAAATCGAAGCTGTCTTAAATTCCCGTCCAATGTCACCTCTTTCCTCAGACCCTTCTGACCTTTCCCCCCTCACCCCCTCACACTTCCTCATTGGCCGACCGTTAACGTCGCCACCTTCAAGGAATTTTCCAGACCAGCCAACTTCGAGTCTGACACGCTACGAGCGCATCGAGCAACTGCGGCAGCACTTCTGGCGTCGCTGGTCTACAGAATACATCTCTGAGCTGCAACAGCGAACCAAGTGGAAGACCAAGCAGGAGGACATCACCTTGGACAGCCTTGTCCTCATCAAGGACGACCAGTTGCCACCATTGAGGTGGCGGCTCGGTCGCATTCTACGTGTCATTCCAGGCGGAGACGGCATAGCACGAGTGGCTGACATCAGGACAGCTGCTGGCACGATCAGGCGTGCCTTCTCCAAGATCTGCCCGCTGCCTCCACAACCTGTGAGCGGCGACGCCTGACTCCGTGCCGGGAACCATTTTGGAAGCAGCGCTTCCAAGGCCGGGGGCATGTTCATGCCAACCGCTGGCGCCACCTATCACCGGCGCGCCGAACTTGGTGATCGCTGAGCATTCACGCTGGCACAGGGGTTCATACATTCATCACCACCACCAGGCGGAGCCAGTGTCGCGCGGCCCCTTCCACGGATTGCAACATCGCTAGCTCACCGCAGCTATAAAAACTTTTTGTTTGTATAGAATCAGTCCTTTTTACCTTCTCTCTTCCTTCAACTCACATCCAACATTCATACAGAACCCACAGTGCAGTCTGTAATTATGTAATTTTTATATGAAGGAAAATATACGTCTCAAATCATCACGCCTATTCAATTTTTACACCGACGGAACAACTGATCCCCAACACCGGTACATCCTAGACTTCTTGAAGATCAGTTTTAAACTGATAAGTAACAAACGGTAAATGATACGGCTGCCCTAAGACATATCAAAGACGTGGGAGCAACTCGTCAGCGATCTCGTCAAAGCTTTTTAAACACAAACTTCAGCAATAAAAAAAGCGAACTAGTAGACAAAGAATGATCTCAACTGATGAATAATAATAGATTTGCTTTCCAAAATCTAATAAAAGAAAGGGAAAGTTGATATCTCAACAGACCTCGACCCAACCCGCACATGCGGATTCTTCTAACCCATCACAAAATAGGACAGAAAGTCCCAAAGCACACCCCATCTGTTAATAACCTTTCTATTTTTACAATTTCACGCATATATTTACTACAAACATGTGACACGACCCTTCGGACGGTGTCAGTATCAGACACTCGTCACTTGGGAGCCACAATCCGCACGAGTTTGTCATGTGCAAGTCTCGAACTATCTTCTACTGTGTTAAATATTTTGATTTAAAAGTGTGCCCAAGGAGTTTCTTCTCCATAAAGATCAAGGCTTTGGATTGGACTACTACAGTACTTTCACAAGTTATTATGCCTTGTGACTGTGACTGCAGTTTCGCTTTCATTGTTTTTCTGACATTCAAAAGTGCCTGCAATAGTGTAATTGAAAAAAATCCTTTGAGTTTGATATGATCCTAATCTATTTAAGTTAATAAGCTCTTTTTGGGCAACTCGTTCCATCGTTGACCTCATCTCTGTCCTCTGGGCAAAATTGAGGTCAAGGCTCATTTAATATTTTAAAAATCTTGTGTTTATCATTACTAGATTATCCAAACCACACCCCATCTGTTAATAACCTTTCTATTTTTACAATTTCGCATATCTATATTTACAAGCACCACGTGACACGACCCTTCGGACCCTGTCACTGTCAGACTTCACAGTTCTCACTTGGGAGTCACAACGGCACGAGTTTCAACTGGCTCCCTCGAGCATACATAGAAACCGCATTTGTGGCACGCTTTACGATTATGAGTATGGGACTTGTAATTTTTGAATAATGTTTTTAGTTTGTTTTGCGGAGAGTGCTATAGTAGCACTTGAGAGACGAAATATTATGAACGTACTTTAGAAGGAGAAATAATTAAACGAGCCTCAGTTTTTTTAATTGGCCACAGGATCAAACTTCTAATTTTATAACTAAGCCACGGGAAAATTATATAGCCTCTATTATACTAATTCGTCTTCTTTACAACGCCCACTAAATATTCTATAGAAAGCATCAAGTGACGATCAACATTTATATTAACTTGTCCTTGTTATTTATACATAGGCACCTAATTTACTAACTCAGCCACGGAATTTATATCTCACCACCATTTTACATTTTACAGCTTCAACACAAGGCCCTCAAAAAATATAAATGAAGCGACCGTATTCAACATCATTTATTATAACTTCGCATGTAAAATAATACATCACATTCTTTTATTGTGAAAATAGCAACAGAAAGATTTGGCGCGAGCGCGCGAGACGACAGCGACCGGCCATTTGCACCAATCAGAGAGCGCCATGAAATGTCAACTTTTGATACACTTTAGATTATTATATTTACGTTAAAAATACCTATTAGTTACAGAAATGTTTTTAACATTGTCTAATTGACTAGTCACAGGCAGATTGTATGATTCGTTATTGTAAACTGAGGGAAATAGGTTAGGTTAGGTTAAAACTGTGACCAAACGCGCGCGAGCCGAGCGAGCGAAGCGAGCGGTGCCGCGGCAGCGGCCGGCGAGCGCTACTTCTGAGTTGCTTGCAGAAATGTTTTCACAATTTATTGTCTAGTTTTCCGATAAAAGTGAAGTTCTGAAGCGATTCTGTCGATAACTTTTGTAGCACAACATGTAAATAAAATCGATATTTAGGACATTCGATACTCTGAACTTCAATATTTAGGTCATTAAGTACTCTGAACTTCTATATTTAAGCCTTTCGATGACACGACAGGAGTTTATACATACTATTAGTGGCTATAATATAATATTTGATGTCAATTTTAATTAAATTTTGATGCTCAGTTAATGTGGCATGAGTTATAATTTAAACGTACTGAGTTAATAAATTAGAAGCTAATTGAATATTTTTTTGATGCCATATATTAGTATTTTAGAAGTTTACTGTTTGAATTCATGTTACAAATTTAGATGCTAAAAAATAATCACGATGCTGAGTTGTATTTAGAGTGGCTTTAAAAAAGATAACTTGTGGCTAAGATAGTATTTTTTAGATGCTCGTTAATTGTGGCTGACTTAGTAATTTAGAAGGCAAGTTAGATTTTTAGATGCAAATAATGCTATTAAAAAGAAGCCGGTTTAATTAGCACCCCTTTAGAAGTTGCGCAAAAACGAGAACATTTCACGCCGAGCATTATTTGTACTTATTTTTTTAATATGTCAAGGTTGAAATTATAATAATACTGATTGATTCAGCCAGGATATTCCGATGAGGTAACTAACTTCTGTTATCGACCCTGCATCCCGCTACACTTTTTACAAGAACTAATATTTGGACCTGATGGACGCTACTGAAAATGTGAATGGGGTGAGTCCATTTGAATTGTCATCGACACGCTAAGACTACGCTGATTCTGAGTAACTGCTGTAATTCAGAATCAAAAGCGGCGACCACAAGAAAAGCACCGAGCTAAATTCAATAAGTAACACTTCAACTGTATTGTACCCCGCGCCCCGCAACAAAATTAATCAAATAGGTGCAACACATGAGTCAGGTAGAAAACACCCTGGATGGCATATTAGACACAGTGCTCTTACAAAAAATCTAACATTCGCCATATTCCAACACATTAGAACACCCTCCTAAAACACCAACCACTTTCACTTGATTAAGCTTTAGATCGTAATAAAATAAAATGTCCTTATGACGCCATATGCGCACACGTCGCCCGTGAAATTAAATCAAAACATCGGATGAAAGAAGTGCGTTCATTATTGTCGGTACATTGCGCGGAGCCCTTTAATTGGACGTGATGTTTATTGATAAGGAAAAAAGAAAATATGTTTGTTTAGCACATATCACAAGTGCTAGTCTTTATTGTCATTTAAGAGTAGACAGTGCCTAAAGTTTTTTTTTTTTATCATGAATGGGCTTGCTCTTGACCTCAATCTTGCCCTAAGGGCAGAGACGATGTCGACGATGGAACGAGCTTACCCAGAAGAAGCCTGTTTATTCGCGACTTAAATAGATTAGGGTTATATGAACTCGGAAAAACCGACGCAGGCAGGGAACTCCACAGATATCATTTGTAGGTACTTCTAAAGATTGTTGTCTGGCTTGTATTCCTTATAATGTCCATCATTCTCTTGCCCTTATTCCAATTTATTTGGGGTCAGCACAACATGTCTTCTTCTTCCATACTTCTCTATTACCCGTAATCTCATCAGTCACCTCCTTTCTTCCCATATCATGTTATACACAGTCCATCCTAGGCCTTTGCCTACTCTTAAGTATAGGTACCCATCCAGATTCATAATCAAAACTTTCGTTATGACATTTTCCTAATTCCTTCGTGTCTCGTGTAGCAGTATCATCTCAGCAGTCACCTCGACTGCTGAGATGAAGAGTAATAATAATAATATAAGAGAAGTATTATACCGTTAATGCTTTTTTTGACGTGATAACGTCTTATAATTCGATGGCTGGCTGCACGCACGAAAAAAGATGACGTCATGCTGCGTTACCTCGCTCTGTTACGCGTCTTTTGACAAATGCTACCATTCCATCAGTATTTTTTTTAAATTAAAGTGTTTGATAAATTGAGGACTATTATAATTGATGAGCGATTAAATTATTAATAATTAATATTATTAATTATTTATTTATAGTATTTTCTTAAGACGTTGTCACGTTCAACTATCGTCAGTAAACCGACTTTACAGACAACCAATTTTTTTGGTGGGTGGAAAATCATCAAATGACCCCCCAAGGGGAGTTTCAGACTTCTACTGACTAAAAACCGAACCCATGTTCCTTCTTTGCCCTTGTGCCGAGGCCACGTCATCTAGTACTAAAATCCGTGGCCAAACGGTTAATGCCTCAGAAATCTTTATCTTAATTGTAATCAAGTCATCACCAATTTGATGACATATCATCTGTCTAGAGTTATTCTAACTATTATAGTTTTCAATCTACCAGAAGTTCTACAGACGAGTTAATGGTCAACTAGATACCCCATCCAGCGGTAGATCGCGGCAATCATAGCTTGACTTTGATACCATCACTTAATCAGTAACCCCTCTACTAATAAAATGTCATATGCGTAGGCGTCGCCCGTGAAATTAAATCAAAACATCAGATGAAAGAAGTGCGTTCATTATTGCCGGTACATTGCGCGGAGCCCTTAAATTAGACCTGATGCTCGGTGAGGCAGGTTCTTTGTGCAATAATAATGTGTTCAACATGGACATTTTTCATAATGAAATCATTCTGATAGTGTCCCCTGTATATCTTTGACAGTTGTTGCCAAAAGCCCGAGAATCTGACAACCAGTCCTACTATATAAAATACTGTTTTAAACATGCATGTGGTAACACTGGAAGCTGACCTTGACAGAAGATGATGATGAGTGCCCGTCTTATGCAGGACTGGTTATGGAGGCTTTACTTGGCATGAGACTCCTCGACCTTATGTTCATTAGTTTTTTTGTTACCTAATCTTATTACATAAGATTCTATAATATCTCCGCTTATAGGAGGGGGTAGTGCTATGGTAGTAGCTCCTGTGCCCATATAGTTTCTTGCTCATTCTTCTCCACAAACATCTAGGATTCGAAATAAGCAACTACAGGACTGTCACTAGTAATTAAGCCTTGTGGCTGTGACTGTAGCTTCGCTTTATAAAATCTTTTATTTCGTTTCACCTGTCTCGATGTCTGTCTGTAATAGAATGTTTACATTCAAAAGTGCATGTAATGGTCTAATTGAGTTTGAGTTTTAGTTTGAAAAACGTAATCAGCGAAACTTTTTTCGTGCATTATTTTTATTGCAATCTGAAAACCGTTGCATCTTCGTCACGGCAATAAATCATGACAAAACCGTTACAAAACTTTTTCTGTAACATTTCTCTTGAACTTATAATAAAGACATACTAGCATAACGGTCACACACTGCATCAGTCGCGTGCCAATCCTCTTGGGTCACAGGTTCGATTCCCGTTTCAATCCTCTGGGGCAAACATTGTCACCGACACACGTGCCAAAGAACATTTGAAAATTTTCGCTTCGGCACTTGACGAGAACCTTATTGGTTAAGAAATAAGGTCGATTTTCCTGTGTTTGGTGGGTTAAAAGTTAGTTTAGTTGCATTTGGAAAAGTTCCACATTTGCACCTCAAACCACTCTTATTTATAAAGACATAAGGTTGCAATTGCTTTAAAAAAGTAGATTATAAATAGTAGTATCGAATAATTTTAGTTACTGGTCGGGCACGTGTCACAAAATTATGTGAATTTGTATAATTGTATTATGTTATGTGTGAGATATGATGCGGTAATTGCTCTGTGGGTAAGCAGTGGTTATTGATATTATAATAGGAGGTGTCTTTTTTGATGGATGACCTATAATTGGTGGGATATTTCTAATGGAACTCGTGGCTAGATAATAACAGCCGCTCGGGTCGATCTTCAGTTTAAGGCACGCTTGATGGTCACCCATTACACACCGAGTTATCCACCATGCCTCGGAAAGCACGTTTAGACGTTAGTATATTATTTGTAAATCTTTGCCAGCCGTTACAGGTAGTCCAGCCTTACCAATGGGGTATCTATAACCCAGTAATAACTAGGTTCTGGAGGTCAGATAAGCAGTAGCACGATGTAAAATACTGGTATTCAGCAGCATGCGATTAAGTTTTTAAACTGACATGGTCACTGACACTACTATTAATATCATAAACGGGATATTTACCATGTTTGATTATTGTAAAATAATGTCGAAATATCGGGAACTCGAAACAATAATCAAACATGGTAAATATCCCGTTTATGATATTAATAGTAGCATGCGATTAGACTGGAAGCCGACTCCAACATAGAGTCGAGAAAAGGCTAGGCAGATAATGATGGTGGCATATTTCCAGGATAATCATAAATGACGGAAAGTAAACAATAGAGAAAAATCGAAGTCAGTAATTTAGTTGAAAATTGCGTACCCTATTCGTTTTGCAAGTTTACGACTAAGTAGGTACTTTTAGAAGCTTTATTACTAATATTTATTAAAACATTTTATTCAAAACAGCTCCCTCACAATACAACCAATCCATCAAAAAAATTAAAATACAAAACGTATTCAAAATCCCCGTACATGTAAAACAGCCCCCTGCCCATCAGAATTACAGTTTAATAGACACACTGTGACATACGGACAATGGACGCAGATAATAATGTTGAACAAACACGAAGCGATACAGATGTAACGCTTGTATGTAGAATGTGGGGCTACTGGATGGTGAGTTCAAAAAAAAAAAAAACAATAAAAAAAATAAAAAATAAAAAAATATAGGAGAAAAATCCAATGGCAAGCTATATAGAGAGTGTCTAAATGCAGCGACTTTACAAGAAAACGAAGAAATTATTGAAAATATTTAAAATAAAAGCAATATAAAACAGCAACATGAGGAAAACGCAACAATTAAAGAACTAAATGACTTAAATATCAAAATTTTCTAATGCTTCAATACAAATCATGGTGATTTACCTATTAGACATTACAGTTTAATAGACACACTGTGACATACGGACAATGGACGCGGATAATAATGTTGAACAAACACGAGGCGAGGCGATACAGATGTAACGCTTGTACGTAGAATGTGGAGCAGTGGGGCTACTGAACGGTGAGTTCAAACTGGAACTGTGTTGATAAAAATGACAACATAAGAGGAGAAAAGCCGAAGGTAAGCTGCAAATGTGGCAAGATATTTTAAAAGAACGAGATATTTTAGAAAATAGTAAAATAACAAGAAAAGAAAAAACTTAACCATAACTACAACTAATTAAAGAACCAAGCAGCCTTATTAATCAACATGGTCTTATTAGTCTAGTCAACAAGTGCTTTTTTGATGAACTTTTTTCAGCAGTCTCCGAAAATTATGATTGAGGTGTCATTCGATTCGGAATGGCATCCAGATGATTTTTGAAAAAATTGAAGTTCCGCTTGCAAAACTTGCAAAAGTTATTAACAATTAACTAAAAAAAATTAAAATGGGTTTTCGTAGTTTGCAAATATCTCAAAACCTATTTTTTTTTTTCAAATTTGAAAAAAGATTCAAAAAGAGGAGGAAAGTTTCTACAGAAAGTTTTAACTCCCGGAATTGTAGGACCAATTTTAATAACTTTCCCATCGGGTTGAAAATACGCCCGAAAACGGGTACTCCGTCTTGCGCAAGCTACGCTCCATTTGGACATTTCATGAATAAATATTATTTAAACTTACTAAATATGAAAATTAAAAGTTAGAAAAATTCAGGCGCCTGCGGGATAGATCAATAAATAATAATCCGTAGTCCAAAAGTTTTTATCGCGAATTTTCAATATGGGATGATGGGAAAGTTATTTATATTGGTCCAACAATTCCGGGAGTTAAAACGTTTTTTAGGAAACTGTGTGTGACATACGGACAATGCACGCAGATAATAACGTTGAACACACATGAGGCAATACAGATGTAACGTTTGTATAGTGTGCCAATAAAGAAATTTTGGACCGACTCAAATTAAATTTTCACCAATACCCTAAGAAGAATAAAGAAATATAGAAAATGCAATAAAGGCAGGAAATAAAAGAAAAACAAAAAAAAAAGAATTTAATAAAGAGAAGACCAAGAAACGGGAGTTGAAAGAAAAACAAGTAAAGAACAAATGAAAGAAGATTTAATGTAAACCAATAAGTCATCATCATCAGCCTATAATGTTCCCACTGCAGGGACTCAGGCCTCCTCTCTAGGAGAGGAATGGGCTATAATCCACCACGCGGGACCAGTGCGGATTGGTAGATGTCACATGTCTTCGAATTTTTTGGTTCTAAGACACGCCGGTTTCCTCACGATGTTTTCCTTCACCGTTTTGAGAGCAGAACAGAGCAGAACCAATAAGTAAGAAACAAAAATCAAAACAACCAAACCTATGATTACAGTCTAAATGCGCTTACTAGCAACTACCCATACATTACAAAGCAGGGGGCACTAACATAAACGTCACCTGCCATTAAATCGAGCGCGCATCATTGACAACACACAAATTGAATGCGACCCCAACGTGGGGGTCGTGGGGTACCCCTGCACCCCTTCGCGTTATTGAATAAATATTGTTCGGAGTATTGAGTTGTGCGATGCGACAGTTGGATGGTTCGGTCATTTGCAGATGTTCTGCAGTTGTTGGAGATTGAGAGTCAATAAAAATCTTAAATTCAACGACAGACTACACGGCTTGCCCGTCGGGGCCGCGGTATTTTGTACTAGATTACGTGGCCTCGGCGCAAGGGCAAAGAAGGAACATGGGTTCGGTTTTTAGTCAGTAGAAGTCTGACACTCCCCTTCGCTCTGCCCAAGAGCGGGGGGGGTCATTCGATGATTTTCCACCCACCAAAAAAAAAAAAAAAGACTACACGGCATAAATCATCATTTTACCCAGTCCTATGTTACTTTGGGGTCGGCGTAACATGTTTTTTGATTTCTTCATTGTTCTCTGCAAACCGTTACGCTATCATTTAATCCATTTTCTTTCAGCGAACGGCCTAAACTGCTAGATAGGAGCATGATATTTTGCACAAGAGTACCTTTTAAAATAGCAGTGAGCACCCAAGATTTGAAGTACATAGTTATCTAAAGGGTTTAATTAGGGGATTTAGTTATGACGGAAGTTCGCCTGCAAAAGTATCTTGTATGCCTGCCTGCCTACAGGACGTAGGTATTAATTAAAAATTTAGAAGAAGCACATGAAATAAAACAAGAGATGGATTATGTGACAGACAACATTGTAAGCCAACCCCCACCTAGGTGAACTGAAATGACATTAGTGTCATTTCAGTGACATAGAGCTGAGAACGGTCGGTCACTGAGTCAAACCTACGTCAGATCTTATTCTTTAACTGGACAGGTCAAACTATGC
Source organism: Diarsia mendica (assembly GCA_949316265.1). NCBI lineage: Eukaryota > Metazoa > Arthropoda > Insecta > Lepidoptera > Noctuidae > Diarsia > Diarsia mendica. The sequence continues at coordinate 1,461,889 of OX438910.1, forward strand.
GGGTTTGTATAAACAAGATTAATACGTGCAGTCGTATGAATAAAGAAAACACGGCAAAAAGGACACCTATTATACTCAGCAGTGGGTGAAACAATATCACTGATAATTATGAATATGTAGTACTTATACAACAATCGACCTAGTATTTTCCTACTTAGTTTTACTCCATTAAAATATGTGTCATTTATTAACAACTTCATGTCAATTTATTAGGAGGACAATCAACCAATTCAATTTTAGTAATAGGGTATACACCACTTCCATAAATACGTTATCTATCTCTTTATAAATAGAATAATATCTACTACAAAACTATCCATCCTCGTCAATGTCATGTCAAAAAAACTACTCAACAAGACCAACACAATTTATATAATAAGACCGTATTACAGTAATAAATAAGGTGGTATATTGAAGGTCAGTTATAAAACTAATCTACTAAATTTGTCCTCAATACCAGGAGTACATAAGCACCTCATATATTACATGAAAACAATCAACCAACGGCAAACACTCGACGTCCAGATGCAAACAAAATGGACGCTAATAAAAAATAAATATTGACTTTGAATATCAAATAATCATCGGGCTACGTTTTAATAAATTAAAAATGTCCCTGTGAAATTATGGGACATAGGGCGTGGTGCAACTGCGAGCGAGGAATAAATGAGCGATATAAATTGAGAAATTTATATTGAACGTTAACAATATAATTTAACCGGATCGACCACATAAGGGAAGATAACTGTAAACCCGCTGCAAAACCGGATAACCATGAAGGTTTTTAAACACAATTTGTCGTGAGAAAGTATTTTGTTGATGCACTATAGGCTAGATTTTGACAAGCTGCTCTGTCGTTGCAAAATCTCGTCTTAGTAGTAGTCTAAATCAATGACAGTTTGTTTGAAGGTAAAGATTTTTTAAAGTTTTTCTTCCATGACGGGCTTACAATCGGAAAGAGAGAAAGGAAAATACATGTACAGAATTAAAAGCTTATCGGCCGATTTCAAGCAAACCGTAGAGCAGCGGAGCGGAGAGGACATGTGCAAGAATTCACCAATCATTGGACAGACATAATGCAGATTTATTCCACATGGTCGATTGCCATCTCCGCCGCGCTTTGGTGGATACCAGGGCTTTTTAGGACCTCTTCATCATTCAAAGTGCCGCCACATTTACCGGTTCCAAGCGTCTCACATCCATCCAGCATATCCCCGCAACCTTTAACAGGAAGCTATTTGAAATTGAACACAGATAACCTTTTCATCCTGACAGTTAATCGCTCCGCTCAAGAACCCGCATAAACTACATCCCCAACCAAACACCACGGGATACAGGGCTGTTTTCATTTACTTAGCAAGCCGACTTTTTAATACCAATTGGTGGGCGGAGCTCAGTGATTGGTCGACGGCGACATGCTGTCTAATTATAAAGCAAGCTTATTGGCATATCGCCCAGATTGAAGTGCGTTCTCTTTTGCAAAATGTCGTCAAATTAATTTGGAAAGTAATTATAATGAGTGGTTTAGCCTTGGTTTGTGAATTTTATGTGACGTTCGATAATTGAATGTTTAGAGGGAGTTTAGTTGGTATGTTATTAGTATTGAGTGAGAGTGACGACGATAAGAAAAAACATATTTAAAGATCTATTTTTAAAGTGAAACATTAATTGCTGACAATATTGTGAGAAGTTCCTGCCTATTCGACTCCACAACCCAGTTAATTCTGGATAATACGATAACCCTTGGGAAGACTGGTACCTAGTCAGACTTTCAGGCCACGAACTACCTGTAACGACTACGTGTCAGCTGGGACCAACGGCTTTACGTGCTCAACGAGGCACGGATTAAATTCGGTATGTAATGGGTGATCTCTCACCCGCGAAGCTATGCTAGCACGGCTGAAGCAGCCTGAAGATAGACCAATTCAATTCTTAATTCTTTATTGCATACCATAATGTATACAGTTGGTAGGGAAACTGTAACATCAGTCTCAATTATGGACAAAAGCAGCTCTTATTATTTAACCACAAACTCCAGCTCGCTTCCATTTTAGTAATACTACTTTAAAAGCAATTTTTACAAAACATTCGGAGCAGAACAAAAAGCGCATACCACTTTATTCCTAACCGATCTATTAAAAATCGTAAAGGCACTATCAGCAACGAATCAAAATCTCAGCATTCCAATGAAGAGTATAACAACGTTATCGAGTACTCGGTGAAGAGTTTAATTCAATTCGATTCGCTAACAAATGGTTCTCAACAACTTGAAAATATACAATTAATTGACATTAGCTATCGTAACTTATGTCATAACAAAGCATAACATCACGCCGAAAATCCCAGAAAGGTTAGGCAGAAGTATACCTAATAATACACCCACGTTTCGCCAGTTACGTTAAAGTCCCATGATAGGCGAACCTAAGGCCAGACTTCAAGGCTTTGGTTAAGGAATAACATCGTGAGGAAACCACTATGCCAGAGATATATTTATGATAGTATGTAAAGCCAAGTCAGCGGGCCATTGGCCCAAAAAATACGACAAATCAGAAACACTAAAACCTGAACACAAGAAAAGCGCAACTCCTCAATTGCACGCCAATTTCTCCCTAAAACCGATCCATTAAAAATCGAATCAAAATCTCAGAACAACATAATAACGTTATCGAGTACTCGGTGAAGAGTTTAATTCGATTCGATTCGTTCGCTTACAAATGGTTCTCGATAGCAGTAACGAGTAGCCCTTTGATTGGAGGGAAAACCCTTTTATTTAGGGGTGTACTTGTAGGTAAGTGTGGGGTATCAAATATTGGTGTTATGGGAGCCTTTGTAAGATGTTACTTAGTCCGATGGGCAAAGTGTCCCATTGTGTATATAATGTTAGGTATTTCAAGGGTCGGAGACCGAAGGAACTAAAGGTTATGAACATGATATAAACATTCTATGATGTTCCCACATGTGAGGCAGGGCTGTTACCCAAAGCCACGATTTCGCGAAACATAAATTTCAAGCCGAGCTATGATGTTTTCTTTGACATGTTATCGTAGCATCAGATTACGAATTCTTTGGCCAAATCTCACATACACGAATTAGTTTATATTATCAAAGCTTAATATTAACTGCAGTACTCCGGAGAGACATCCATACTATCCATCCATACTAATATTATAAATGCGAAAGTAACTCTCTGTCTGTCTGTCTGTTACTCTTTCACGCCTAAACGGCTGAACGGATTTTGATGAAATTTGGTACAGACATAGTTTGGAACTTGAGAAAGGACATAGGATAGTTTTTTTTTTTTCGCTAGATAAACCAAAAATCTGCCGGAAGTCACTATTCCACGCGAACGAAGTCGCGGGCAAAAGCTAGTTTATTATAAGGTTTTATTTACCTTACCGTGTTCGTTTGTATTGTATTATTGTTTTGGTCATTTTATTGTAGTATTTTAAGAAGGTATGTGCTTCTTTGTTATGTTATTTCCAGTATTTGTGTTTCGTGTGAATAAATAAATAGTATACATTTGAAATTACACTACACAAGTCATATTTTGTCATTGGAACTGAATGAACACTGTATACTCCTTCCTAACACTATCCTTAAAAACCTATACAATTTTTTGACATCATGCCCAACCTAACTATAATCCAGTTAATCCCAAAGAACACACGCCAAGATAACAATCCACCAAACAAACGCTATCAATCCTCACATATGGCAACACACACCGCTAATTTATTACATCTTGCAACCCTAACTGTGCCGGCATCCGATTGAATCGATAATCGGTTGTAATCTACCGAGTATCGATGTCACAGAGTAGGGTGGATAGCGCGTGGCGCATTTTAGTTAATTTTTCATTATTTTGTTATTCTGATGTCTTACCAACGTTAAGAAACAACGGTTTCAGGACAAGGAATGTGGGAACACAACAAAGTAGTTGGACAAACGATCTCACCAAATTGGCCCGAAAAAACTGGATACCAAAACACATCGCCCACAAAACTGGATTACAAGAGACAGGCTTAGAAGAGACCTACACGTAGTATTAGGAGGTCAAAGATTGAAGAAGAGAGAAGAAAAATACCATTGATAATTAAATACACACATTTTTTTATTAGAAAGACGGCTGAAAGAAAATATTGTGAAGAAATCGGCATGTCATAGAACCGTTTTGCGAATTCAAGTGGCATCAAATCCAAACTGGAGACACGTCGTGAATTACTTACAGTCTACTTTCTCTCATAAAGACGATGTATGAGATGTATCTCAGCAGTGGGAAAATTTTAACAACCTAAGACATTAACTGATTAACAGTGCCGATATCCAATTGAATCGATAATAGTCTGTAATCTATCCGAGTATCGATGTTGCACCCTTGCGCCACAGAGTATTAGGGTGACAGAGAGCACGTGCCAGTAATTTTAGTTTAATTTGATTAGATATGATATCTGTGGTTGTAAGCCAGCTGATGTCTTCCCTTGGGTTTCATAGGCGTAAACTGATTATGTTGATGCATGTTTTTCACAATCCTTGAATAAGATCGTCAGGCATTTTTAATTATACTGAAGTGTCTCTTGAAATGTTTGTGACGAATAAACTTAAAAATACTGGACCGACTTCAAAAATGCTCTCACCATTAGAATGCTACATTATCCCTAAGTAACATGGGCTATATTTAATAAGCAAGTTTAATAAATAAATGTCCAAACCCATGCGAAGTGGGGATGGACCGCTAGTGTAAAATATTCAGAGCTACATCCAACATTAATTTCCACATTGTTTACAAAAGCTAGATAGATTGTTATTTATTTTTCTTACCCGTTAACTCTGGCCCAACACTACTCTACGTCCTTCCTACTTAATACGGAGAAGCAAGTGAATTCACAGCACATATGGACACAATGGAGTGCCATGCACTATTGTTGGAAGGCACTGCAGTGTTGTGTGTGGGGTCAAGTGTGTTAGATGACGTTGTGTTTAATTAAAGAATACATGAGCGTGGTCTTTGTTGTTTCCGAGTTTCCTACGTGATTCGGAAAACACGTTAAGCCGTTAGTGCCGGCTGCCATATAGTTGTTACTAAAAGTCTGACAAACAGACTTACTAAAGGTTCGTTTTAAAGAAAAAGAAAGAAAGAAAAAGTATGTATGGTTTTACCTAGTACTAACTTGTTGTGGAGGTCAGATAGGCAGTCGCTCCATGCAAAATACTGGTATTCAGACTGGAAGCTGACCCCAACATTGTTGGGAAAGTACTAGGTAAACAGATGATGATGGATAAGCGTAGTATTTAGGAGCATTTCTCGCTCTCTACCCCTTTATATTTTTCAAAGTAATCTTACTGTACTTATTCCAGTTAATTTGTAGTTCGTTTACGTCCTAATTAGGACGATGAAAGAACTACCTGTCCACAAACATTTGTACACACCCCAACCAACAATTTCTCCCTGTCCAAAGTAATTCACAAAAAGCTTTGATTAAACTTTAACACACCGACACGTCACTGTAAGAACAATACGCGTATACTGACGTTCGTATGAATGTTGACGTCAACAAGTGAAACCGGAGTGCGTTCGTTTGTATGCTTTGATTAAATGCGATGGTTTTGAACCGATCTAATGGCAATAGACTTGCCCTTTATTACATGGGACTTAAACATAATAGGGGATCGGACTGGGTCAAAATAATATGATTCTGTTTAGTCCGTAAGTTAGATCATCGAAAAATATTGAACGTGTTTTTTTGTTTTATCAAATCAATAAAAAATGACGAAGATAAAACGCGTCAAAGATCTTGGAGTGGGGCTTGAAACGTCACTTGTGTCGTCAAAATGTACTATCATATGACGTCACACGAGTTTTCGAAGCACTGTATCGTCTCCATTTTAAGTTTACGTGAAAAAAGAAAAATACGTGTCCAATAATTTGTGGAAATCTATCTGACGGACTAATTAGTTTTTTTTTTGTTCGATCCCCTATTGGGAAAATGAAGCTGAACTATTAGTTCTACCTCAGGTGTGATGTTATGTTACTTTTCTGTAAGTTGTTTCCAATAGCACTAAATACCTTTCATATCAAGGCAGTTTTTAACAGCATGTATTCCTACATAGCTTAGGGCTCGTACACATAGCGATCCGTTTTACAGGTCCGTTATTTGATGGCGTATGGAGTTGCATGAGCGAGTTCACACACAAAACAGTATTCCGGATTCAGTAATCATGTCGCTCCGGTCCAATTCTGATCCGTTAAAACGGATCCAGTAAAAACGGACCTATATGTGTACGCGCCCTTAGACGTTTCGAACATTACCCCAGTCTTCTAAATCAACATACTATGCGAACATAGTTTAAGATCGCTCAATCCATTTCTCCGAAGGGTTACGCAGAAGCGTACTGAATAGTACACTCACATTTTTCCAGTTTAAGCTTAAATTTCATTCTGTGGGTTGTTCGCAAGAGATACCGCGGCCTCGAAATAAAGGGTTAAGAAGGAACATGGGTAGTTTTTAGTCAGTAGAAGTCTGCCACTCCCTTTCGCTCAGCCCAAGAGCGGAAGGGGTTATTTGATGATTTGTCAATCCCAAAAAAAAACTTAAATTCCATTTACTTATTTATTTATTTATTTTATCTACCCAAATATCATAAACCCTCTCTAATGCGTTCAAAAACCATAGGCAATGACCAGCATTACCAACCAGCAGAAATTAACAGAACTGTAATGAGCTCATAACCTACTGAAAACAGTAGGTTATGAGTTTTAAATTTGGAACAGGTGTCAAATTCAAGTGAGTGTGCTATTCTATAGTGCGCGCGGAACTAGTTGGCCGCGCCTTAGGTGGCGACAGGGGTGAGGGGGCGGGTTGCCTACAGCTCGCAATGCACAGAAGACTATAATTAGACAGTGATGACCAATCTCGAGATATCGTGAACAATAATTTGTTCAATTTATTGAAAAGAATACAAATAAAAAACAAAAACATGCCTAAGGCGCGGCCAACTAGTTCCGCGCGCACGTATCTACATTAAAACAGATACCTATCGATACGAAACCCCAATTCAGTATGATTTTAATTATAAATCGCACGACATTTTGATCTCGAGTGACACAAGAATAGTGACTTTGTTCGTTTGCTTATGATTAAAAAAAAATGACAGATATCCGAAACGCCGCCATTTCGAGCTGTCATTTGTTCGTTAGCTTTTTATTCCCTTTCATTGAGTAGACAAATTTTCTGTTAATTCTTTATTTCTGTCGAAAATGAGTGATAGTGACTCAGAAATTAACATGAACACTCCGCCGGATATCGTAAATGCAGCGACGAATGCAACTAATAACCTGTTTATTTTTTATTGCATTACACTGGTAACAATGCTGGTCATTTCCCTATGGTTCCTGAACCCATCATAGAGCCCTTATGATATTCGGGTAGATAAATTAGTGTATGCAACTATACATAATTAGGCATTACAACACTCGTGTGATGCTATTAAGAAACTCGCCTTCGGCTCGTTTCTTAAACCCACACTTGTGTTGTAATGCCCTTCATTATGCACAGTCGCATAAACTACTATTAAATAGAACGGCCGAAGCCAATTACACTATTTAAACAGATATAATTAATTAAACACAGTCATGCAATCTTCTCACAAAACTTCAAACATTCTGACAGTATCACCTTCCATTCATCCATATAATAGGGGAAGAGCTAATTGCTATCAACCGGACACAAATCCAGACTCCGTGGCTGCTACTGAAATATTCTTGACTAGCTTTTGCCAGCGGCTTCGCCCGCGTGAAAATGACGATTTTCTATACAAACTTTCATCCCCTATTTAACTCCCTTAGGGGTGGAATTTCGAAAAACCCTTCCTTATTCGTTGTCTACATTATATCGTCTACATAATTATATACTCTGTGCAGAATTTCAGCTTTCTAGGTCCAAGGGATTGGGCTGGGCGTTGATGAGTCAGTCAGTCAGGACTTCTCTCTTTATTTATATGGATGGAAAAAACCCAAAAGCACTTTGGCTGACTCGGGAATCGAATCCAAGAGCTCATGTTCAGCAGTCGCACTTGCAACCACTATGCCACTATGCGAACATAGCCCAAGATCACTCAATCCATTTACTAGAGCATAATCTAATTTGTCTAATGCGTTCCCGCCTCCCCTATAATATGGTGGAGGGGTGCGTTTTTTATTATTTTTGATGTGAAAAAATAAACTGTATAGTTGGAGTGTTTGCGTTTGTAATGGGAAATGCAGGAAAAATGTTAGCAGTATTTTTTATTTATTTTAAAGGAGTGAAATAAAATAGTCGAATTTTTTGAATGCAATGCTAGCTGGAGGTCCTAAACACGAACATGCAACGTGAATGTAACGTAAAAACGAACAATTTTTTTGTGAATATTTTTTTGGCAAATGATTATTTTTATAACGCGATCTATGGAGCAGGTTAAGCTTGGAGTTTCTTTGAGGGTTCACATCCGCCTGTCGGGGCAGCGGATTGGAATAAGTAAGCTGAAGTGGAACTGGACCGGTTATATTAGCCGTAGAACTGATGACCGTTGGGCTAGACGTCCTTGAGTGGAGACCGCGTGAGCTGGTACACCCTCATGCTAGGGCCACAGTAGTGTAACAGAATACTATGGAACTCTACTTACTCAAGACTGTTTACCAAACAATCTTAAAACCTATTGTTTGAGTTTAAGGTAGCTTTTTATTCAGTAAGTTAAGTAGCGCTAGAAGTAACCCTGGAAAGTACACGAACATAAGAGACCACTGGTCATCTCCCTCTAACATATTATAGTTTTTTATCTGTCTCCCTCTTACCTGATGAGCGTATGCGTCCTGCTCCGTAGTCTGCTGAGCAGTTCCACCTCCTCCTCGCACATGTCATGCGTCTCTTTGTAAATCTGAGTGGTACATAGCACGGAGTCCATGGCCACGGCGAGGCAGTCGCTGGCTTGCTTCGCTAGCTCCATGTCGCGTTGGTCTGTGTGAATGTCTTTTTCCTGTTGATGGAGGGAATGTGGATAAGTTTTTTTTTAATATTATTGGTACCTATGAGTATGTGGGTTATCGCTAGAAATATAAGTAAAAACTAAATATAAAGAAGTGACGTGCGTGGGATTGGATCTACGAGCTAATAAGAAGCTACACATTCGTTTTTCAAAAAATCTTATGTATTTTTATAATAGTAACTAACTGATGCCCCCGGCTTTACCCGCGTGGATGTCAGTCAAATTATATACTAAAACCCTCCTCGAGAACCATTCCATACTATTATGTTCATTAAAACACTAGATTTTGGTAAATCAGTTTATTGAGCTGAGTAGCATAGTACGAATGAATACAGTGCCAATTAACAACCTACCCTCGACTTAGCGAATATTGTTAACAAAAGAATATTTCACAAGCATTGAAGGTACCTACGTTATCTATACTAATATTATAAAGAAGTAAAGTTTGTGTGTTTGTATATTTGTTAAATTGTAAGGGGTAATCTCTCGGGATTTGACTGGCCTGTTGGTCTAGTGGTTAGTGACCCTAACTGCTATGCCGGAGGTCGTGGGTTCGATTCCCACCCAGGACAAATGTTTGTGTGATGAGCACGATCATTTGTTCTGTGTCTGGGTGTAATTTATCTATAATATGTATGTATTTAGAAATATATAAGTATGTTTATCAGTTGTCTAGTACCCATAACACAAGCTCTGCTTAGCTTGGGACTAGATGGCGTTGTGTGATAGTTGTGGAATATTATTATTATTCTCTTTATTTACTTTCCTTACATACTAATTTACATTTTTAAATATTTGTTAAAAAAAAAACTAAAAAACATTTAAAAATATAAAAAAATAGTAGTCCACCGGTGTCGGGAGCAGGGTCCAAGCTACCGGTGGTTAGGGCCCCAGAGACAGGAACCTCCTCACAATACGGGCCGTATCGAGAAGTACTGCCTTCTGAATCAGGCCCTTGATCCAACCGCCAAGCGAAAGTTTTGACAGGTGGTCGTCCATGCTTTTTGCTATTATCAGGCCATTGGCCGTGACGACTATCGGCACAATGATAGCCGAGTTCACATGCCACATATCGACAACCTCGTGTGCTAAGTCCAGATATTTTATTTGCTTCTCTTTCTCAGCTTTCACGAGGTTCTCGTCATGTGGGATGGTAACATCGATTATCATTACGCGGCGCGCTGATCGGTCTATCACCACTATGTCAGGTTTATTGGCAACAATAGTCCTGTCAGTGATGATAGACTGATCCCAGTACAACGTGACATGGTCTTTTTCAAGAACTGGGTCGGGCACATACCTGTAGTACGGTACCTCAGATTCCACAAGTTTATATTTCAAGGCAAGTTGTTGGTGAATAATCCTGGCCACTTGATTGTGCCTGTGCAAGTACTCGCCGTTAGCCAGACGAGAACAACCAGAAATAATATGTCTGATGGACTCACCCGGACGGTGGCATGCCCGACACACGTCAACCGTCCCATCCTTCATAATATATTTCCGGTAGTTATTCGTCAACATAACGACATTATGTTATTATTATTATTATTATTATTTACTGAACCGATTTTAAAAATTCTTTCACCAATAGAAAGCCACATTATTGCTGAGTGTCATAGGCTACTTTTTATCCCTGTATTCCCACGGGAACGGGATCTACGCGGGTGAAACCGCGGGACGTCCGCTAGTTCCATTTACAACACATACATTGGTGAAAACACTATGAAAATCGGTGCAGGATTTTTTGAGTTTATCGCGAACAGACCGACAGACAGACAGACGCGGCGAAGGACAAACAATTAGTTGCTCATTTATAAGTAACAAAAGAACAGTCGCTAAACTTTGAAGAGTTGTCAGTGATACGAACAGAATTTCTATAGCACAATAGGGGATCGGACTGAGTAAAAAAAATATGATTCTGTTTAGTCCGTCAGTTAGATTATCGATAAATATTGGATACGTGTTTTTTGTTTTAACGAGTTAATAAAAATTGACGAAGATAAAAAGCGTCGTGACGTCACTTGAGGGTAAAAAATGTACTGACATGTAACGTTTTCGAGGAGTTCACAAGTTTTCGAAGCACTGTATCGTCTTCATTTCTTGTTAATGTGAAAAAAGAAAAAATAGGTGTTCAATATTTTTTGGAAATCTATCTGACGGACTAATTAGTTTTTTTTTGTCCGATCCCCTATTGCTGTATTAATCATTTAAGGCATGAAACTGATGTGCCTGCATTCGATTTTAGATCTAGATTAGTCTACGAGAGCCGGGTTACAAGACTCTCCATGCATTTATATCAACGCCCGCGTTGACCGACTGCATTGAGTTATGCTGTGGCATTACTGTGCCGCGTTTGAATGACGAGTGTACTTGCTCCTGCAGCGGCTCTCAGAGGACAGTAAAAAGGGATTTGTTTATTATTTAAGGAGAAACCATGCTGAATATTTTTCTAGATATTTATTTAAAAGTTACAATTGACTAATAAGATGATTTCTAGGAGAGTACAACTCGGATGGGCGGCCTTTGGTAAACTGGAACATATATTTCGGTCCAAAAAGATCCCTCAGTGCCTAAAAACCCGCTTTTTTAACCAGTGTGTCCTACCTACGATTACCTACAGTGCCGAGACATGGACGCTCCCAAAGGTGACTGTCCACCGAGTACGAGTGGCACAAAGGGCCATGGAGCGAGCCATGCTCGGCATAACCCTATTGGATCGAGTGCGTAACACCGAAATCCGCCGTCGGACGAAAGTCTACGATGTCGGGGACCGGGCGGTGCGCCTCAAGTGGACCTGGGCAGGACATCTTGCTAGACGGCGGAGATGGCCGATAGAGCAAGGCATTGACTGAGTGGTGGCCAAGGTTAGGCCATAGAAACCAGGGCCGTCCTAAAGGTCGTTGGGTTGACGACATCGTTAAGGTTGCGGGAAACACCTGGATGAGAGACGCACAGGATCGGGACGCGTGGCGGAAAAAAGGGGAGGCCTATACCCAGCAGTGGGTGATTCCGGGCTGATATGATGATGATGAATAAGATGATTAAGGCAAGCTTCAACTCAAGGGCCAGCAGACTACGGTATTTCAAAGCGATTGAAGAGGTTATTTCGCCTTCGAAAGTATAACTTCATTAAGACTATAAAACATGTATTATTATACGAAGACCCCGCTTCAATTAGAGTTTCGAAAAAAAATAGTAAGGTATGATAAACCAAACGTGCGCCTAACGACCCGGACTTACGCCCGTGCCCATTAGATCTCGTAAATAACCATTTTACAAAAAAAAATACGCAACCTAAATGTCGGCCAAAGATGTTATCAACACAATGTCAATCGACCCTAATAAACAACTAGATTTACGAGAAAAAAAAGGGAATAAACTTGGAATTTTGCACAAAAAATCCAAGATGGCGTTTGCGATAAGGACCAATTAACATTGCCGCGAGTGTACGAGTCAATAAGCTGGTTTTAATTGCGACTAATAAAACAAGTCTTAAAACTAAAACCCGACTACAAACGGCGGACTAAAACTATAATATAATATACATATTTGTAATGTGCTCGTCAAGACCTTTCATTTGATACCAAACATGTTATGATTATCTCAATTTAATTTTTTTCGATGTTATAATGTGATATTTAACTTCCGTCATAAAAATATTTGATAAAATTTATATAGCCTATGACACCCGGGTTATTCTTACGAATCTATAGACACCTCATTTATTAAAATCCGTTTGGTAGTTTAGGCGCTACAGTGGAACATACATACATACATACATACATACTTACATACATACATAGACTGCCAAAATCATTACCCTTCCTTTTGGCTTTGCCGTAGTCGGGTAATAAATATTATTCGGGACCAGTAATTTATGGAAATTTCGCAGATTTTGCGAATCTCGTTGAACAGGTGATGTGTTGTTAACGTATGTTAAGATAGGGTCTATTTTTTGGATACCTAACGTCTTATAAGAGTAGAGAAAGTCGCAAAGAAACTATGGATGGGCTGAGTCAAGAATGATATGGCAAGAATCTTAAGAGGTGTTTGTTAAGATAACGAGTAATGGAGAAGTATAGAAAAAAAAGACATGCTGCGACAAGGTCAAGATAATGATAATAATGACTCATAAGAAAGTACTAGAAGTCCAAACAAAAGGGATGTTAACTAAAAAAATCTAATTAGTCCGTCAGATAGATTTCCAAAAAATATTGGCCACATATTTTTTTCTTTTTTCTCGTAAACAAACAATGAAGACGATACAGTGCTTTGAAAACTCGTGTGACGTCATATTCTAAGACATTAGTATGACATTTCTTAGCGAGCAGCGACGTCACCACCTCCCACTCAAATCTTTGACGCGTTCTATCTTCGTCAATTTTTATTGATGAGATAAAACAAAAAATACGTATCCAATACTTTTCGATAATCTAACAGACGGACTAATTAGAATCATATTTTTTATAGTCAGTAAACATCCCTATTACCTACACCTCACGTATATGGGTTAGACCTGGTTACAAATTGCGCGGATCAGGGGAAAATGGCACAAAAGGGAGAAGGCCTGTACTCAGCAGTGGGGGGAATAAAGCTGCCAATGATGTCGATGATACATGTCTAGTAACTCTTCAAACTTAAACAGGCCAGCTTATTGTGAATTGTTACCTATTATTTTAAACTGACTGAAAGCCTTTTTGGAGGGTGGGATATCATCAACTGACTCCTCCCGCACTGGGTATATGACAGCCCTGTCTGTCAAATAATTCCCCACTACACGACGAAGGTAGGCCGGCACCAACAGGACTGCTGGTTAAGGCGGGGTTGCAGTAATTTTAAGATTTTTGAACCTATCAAAATCGAACTAAAGACGAGTTTTTTAATAAATAAAAATCATTACATAAAAATTGAACATACTCTCTAATAAATCGTAAAGATAGAAACGCGATTTAGAATAATCGGCTCGATACTTTTTTTTATCAAACATGACTCTAAATCACAATTTCAAACGTGTACTGCTAAGAAATTTCATCATGAATTTATATAAAAGTTACAACAATAGATAGAACTTTTTTATTTTGAAGTAAATGTTGAAAACATATTTTATATTTTCTTTATAGTTTTTCTTCAAGAAGCAAAAAACAGTCAAAATTTAGGCATTATAGCGCTCGCGCGGCAGGGCGGGGGGCGAGGTCGTGCGTACATAAAAACATAGTACTGGAACCTCGCATTAAGCATAGTACAACCTCCTAAGTAGACCTGTGAGATTCCATTCAGCAAAAAACTGACACTGCATAGCGACAAAGAAACCTTGTTTTATCAAACATAGTAGGTAGGCACACTCATACCGTATCTCATTTATTTTATTATTCACATTCTGCAGTAGACCGAACCGCGTTTTATCTCCAAAGCCATTCTGTTACGGAACTGCATAAGATTAAAATTCCCAATTTTATTTTTATTACAAAAAATGCAACAATTATGATACTTTTTGGCGAGTTTTTAATAACATTTTTTATTGCCCGCGATTGTACAAGCGGTGGGAAGTCGTAAGGATGGATATTAAAAATTAATCCTTTATTACGTTTCTTGTGGAACAATGCACGTTTTAAGTAATTTGAAAGGAAGGGCACTAGTGTGATTCTGTTAGAGAATATCTCAAAATCAAGGTAATTAAGACTCCACTTAATGTCAGAATCCAGTCTCTTTCCAAATTATTATTATTTCCTTTCTCGCAGACATCAAAATCATGCAGGTAAGATTTGTTTGTCTTTCTGAAAGTATATAAGTATTTAACGACAAATTCATATTATGTCACATAACACGGCTTTCAAAAAAGGTGAGAAGATATTCTGTCTGATATGATTTGATTCTACGTTTAAAATAATTTGAACGATATTGAGCAAAATTGCTAATTTCATAAAGAAAAGTAGATGTATTACAGTATTTACAGTGTTAATGCTTTTCTATTACTCTTCTTAGCTTTACTAACATTGGCTTGATTCAGATCAAGTAAAAGGTTTTGTACGTTTAAATACAAGTAGTTTGAATGAAGGAGGTGATCTCCAAAGATAGAAATATAATTTCAATATCATATCATATCATTTATTTCATAAACAATTTTTACATTGTATCGAAAATTATTATAACTAACACAACACAATTTAAAATAAAATAAAATTCAATCAGATAATTAAAATTCGTTACATAAGCAATAAAGAAATGAAAAACATAAAACAACAAAAACGTAAACACTTGCTAACATAAAAATACATCATAACAATAAATGGTAAATCATACAAATAAAAAAAAAACTAAAATCAAGTCAATAATAGTAAAAAAAAGAAATGTCAAAAGAAGTTAAACCATATTAATAATAAATAACAGTCGTGCAAAAAATAAAGAATCATGTCATTAGAAGTTACAAGTTAAATCACATTAATAAAAATCGAAACACATGTCGTTACATAAAAAAACACATTAAATTAAATAACAAAAATAAAAAATATATATTAAATCATGTCACTACAAGGTAAATCATACAAATAAAATAAAAAATCAAGTCAATCAATGGTAAAACACAAAAGTAAAAAGATCAAAAGTCATGTCGATATAAAATTAAACCATATTATAATAATAGAAAGCACTGCACTTCCGAGTATGCTTATGTTAAATTGACGGGGGTGAAGTCGCAGGCAGAAGCTAGTAGGTACAAAAATAAATCGAAACACCTAAACAAAAAAAAACACAATCATCTAAAACCTCAAATTTATAAGTCCAAGTTCTCTCAATATCTTAGACCTGTCCCTAAAGATAAGCCGAGATAAAAAGCGAAAAAAAAAACCTTTTTATTTATATATAACGACTACAGAATTTGTATCAAAGAGTCGGTAACTGCCTAATTAGAGGTCCGAGTTTTATTTTATTTTTATAACAAACTGTAAAAGCTTACGGTAAGAATATTCCGGGATTTTTATTTCTGTACACGGTAGCGAATACAGATAAAATCTTTATAGTTTAGCGGAGATTGTTTCGTATGTGTCATTGTTCGAGCTAAACGCCTGCTCGTTTGGAATGAGCAACAATCAACGTTGCATTGTAGCATAGTATGTAATTAGATGTAAGGATTTTATGTACTTGCTTGTCATTTCTTCTTCCATTTTTGTTCGTCATCAAAGCAATACACGTTTGACTAATTATCAGCATTTTCTGGAGTTTCTTTGAAAAGTCACCTAATATTCCCCCACATTTTGGTCCATTACCGAGCTGGATTGGGAATCACATGAAGATTTGCTAAAAATCAGTGGATTTATATAAATATTACCCGGGACATATGCCGACGAGGTTATACGCCGGCAACGTGATTTTAAACAAAGGACTTCAAGCTAATTTACGGTGTTAAGAATATTATGGTTAAAATATCATCACCCAACACTCGTTCAGGTAGTATTAATTAAGGATTTAAAAAGGTTAGTGTTTTATATTCCTGAATATTGTTCAAATTAACTTATTTACCTTAATTCATTGTGAACAGTTTCTAGTACTTATCATTTGTTTAATGATATTTATTGTGCAAATACAATTATACGTTCTTTCTTATTATTATAATGAAAAGTTCAGTAGATATTTTGCTACATTTATAATTGTATAGCATTATTTTAGTTCTATTCACAGTAGATAGTTATTATTGCGTAGTTTGGTGTTAGATGATATTACAAGTCGTTATTAGTATTCATTCAGTTATTAAACCGTATTAGTCAATTTAGTTACTTATTAATTTGTTATTGTATTGCTTAAAGTTAGACGTTAGGTAATTAAGTGTTCAAGTTTTGAGGAATTCATGTACCTAGCTTAAATCAAAGTCTAAATTAAAAATCCCATTTTGTATTCACATAATGTTTACAACAGGTAGAAGTCATTTAAAGTGTTAACATCTTTCGTTAAATTGTTTAATTATAATAGTAGCTAGACGTAGGGTTCCTATCGTAAGTTATCAGTATTGCATAAATATACCTTAACTTGTTATTGTATAAATTCCAGGTTGACCACATTCGATTCCCAGTATGTCCGAAGAAAGAGAACTCATTAAAAAACGAGGAAGCATAAAGGGACGCTTAACTGTATTTATCAATTACCTTGATGCATCATGCAACAAGGAGTTGAACAGCTGTGAGGTCAAGGAATTGCAGTTACGGGTTGGTAAAATCGAGTCCTTGTATGAGCATTACGATGAGGTACAGTTGCGATTGGAATGTCTAGTAGATGATGATAAAGCTCAAGTCTCTGAGCGTGCTGAATTTGATTCTCAGTATTACAAAACACTGGCTAGGGCACAGCAGCTGTTATGTAAGTACAACAGCGATAATGAGTCAATAAGTAGTGCAAAATGTACCCGTATTAGTCAGCGTAAGCCTGTTAAGTTACCCACGATACAGTTACCTAAATTTAATGGGAGTTTTAGCAATTGGTTGGAGTTCCGCGACACTTTTACTAGTCTCATTCACTGTAACGATGAAATAGATCAAATTAACAAATTCCATTATTTGAGAGCGTCTCTGGAAGGTTCTGCTGCTGTTGTAATCCATGGGATTGAGTTTTCTGCAAGTAATTACGATACAGCTTGGAAGTTAATTTGTGATCGCTTCGATAACAAACGAATGTTAGTTCAGAATCATGTGTCGTCCATATATTATTTGAATGCTATTACAAAGGAGTCCTCTGTTGCGTTAAAAGGGTTAATTGATCAACTTAATAAAAATCTCCGTGCGTTGGAAGCGTTAGATGAACCCATCAAGTATTGGGATACTTTATTGATATTTATGGTAACTCAGAAGCTTGATCGTTCAACTTATCGAGAGTGGGAGGAGCACAAAGGTCATATAGACAAGGATAGCACAATAACATTTGCTGCACTCATTCAATTTATTCGCTTTCGCGCTGACTTGTTAGAAACATTAGAAACAGCACGAAATAGCACTAATCCCACTCCCAGTAAGCCGAGTTCCCATTCCAATAAGATAAAATCTATGGTTGTATCACAAAATTCTAATAATTCCAGCACCGAATTAAGTAAGTTGTGCCCGCACTGTAAAGCTGATCACGTATTAAGAGGCCTTGTACAGACAAGACTTGCGGAACTTTAGGCAATTTCGGTGCGATGCTATGTTTGTGTGCAGCGATAACACCGACGAACGCACACACGGGCATTTCGAGCGTTGAACTACGGTTGAAAAATTTGATCATTTAGACGATTATTATTTTAAGTGACATAATTTTATAGTAAGTAAGTACACTTTGAAAAATAGTCTGGAATGTGTGTTGTGTATAGGTACAGTATATCAATCAACATAAAAATGGTTCAATTTGGTGTGAGATGAAATAATATTCATTTAATAAATCAAAAATTATGATATCTAATTTAATCACAGATTTAAATTTTGTTGTAAATTGGTTGCAAAAGCACTACAACACGTCAAAAATAAATAATGTTTCCGTCTCTTTTTAACCGACTCATAAAAAGGAAGTAGGTTCTCTATTCGTATGTTTTTTTTTATGTGGTCCGCGCATATCTCCGACAATTGTGGACCGATTTTCAAAATTATTTTTTTGTTTGAAAAGGTATACTCCCAAGGTGGTCCCATTGTCACCAAGTCAGTTACTGATGATGGGAACTCTGAGAAATTGAGGGCAACCCTCGAATATCATAGGTGCACATAACGTTTTCCATACATTTTCAGAAGCTGTTCAAGTATTTGCGTCTGATAATCATAATTTCATGTGGCGGCGCTGCGCTGATGACGGAAGGTGCAACTCCTCAACGGTCAGGACTTGAAAGAAAATTCCTTCAAAATTATACGTACTTATGGATCGATAGTTGTATTCTTTCAGGCTATTAGGTTGAACTGATTATAGACGGTAAATCTCATTAACCGACTTAATAAAATGGAGGTTCTCAATTCGTCGGCTAGGAAAATTTTAGGTTTTTCCGTCATGGGTGTCGTTTTCATGGTTTTTGGGGTCGCTGATTACGGAAATGAAGTCAAAATGAAAATCAAGATGGCGCCAACGAAAATTTTTGGGTTTTCCGTCATGGGTGTCGTTTTCATGGCTATAGGGGTCGCTGATTACGAAAATGAGGTCAAAATGAAAATCCAAGGTGGCGGTCAGAAAATTTTTAATTTTTTCCGTCATGGGTGTCGTTGTCATGGTTTTTGGGGTCGCTGATTACGAAAATGAGGTCAAAATGAAAATCCAAGATGGCAGCCTGGATTTTTTTTGGTTTTTCCGTCATGGGTGTCGTTTTGATGGTTTTTGGGGTCGCTGATTACGAATATGAGGTCAAAATGAAAATCAAGATGGCGCCAACGAAAATTTTTGGTTTTTCCGTCATGGGTGTCGTTTTCATGGTTTTTATGGTCGCTGATTACGAAAATGAGACCAAAATTAAAATCCAAGATGGCGGCTAGCAAAATTTTAGGTTTTTCCGTCATGGGTGTCGTTTTCATGGTTTTCGGGGGTCAAAATTTAGAAATACATAAAATGGGTTTGTTAAACATGAAATCGAAATAAATATTAATAAGTTATACTAGACAAAATTACATGAACAGGAAAAAAATGGAATTATAGGCATTGTCATTCAAATAGTCCGTTAGCCGTTATCACGTTTCCAACGGGCACCACGTGGAGGTGGACCGACACCTAGCGTTTTTTTTTGGTTGTTTATTTTCATTGTATACACAATGTGATGAAGGAAAAAAAAAACATTTGATTTTTGTTAGGTTTTGTGCTTTCGAGGTCAAGAATGTCGGTAACGCCTGAAGGAATGCTGGCTTATTTTGTAAAAAAAAAAGGTCATTGGCCGTATGCAGTATGTAGACTTTGACCCTAGATAGATATAATTATTTATTTTAAATTTGTATGCTTTTTAGGTTTAATCATTTTGTGTTTCGTTTTTTTTATGTATTTTTTTAATCATATTTGTTGAAATTCAAAATTATGAGCATTGGCCCGTAAGTTATCTGTGAGTGGTCTCTCCCCAAATGATTCAACTAAATCTTTCAATCTTGCCGATGTTTGCCTATATCTTGGCCGACTAGTTGTGTGTGATCCACGAGACAAAATTGGCTCCAGTTTCAGTTCTGTCAGGCTTTGCTGCCGACGAAGTTCATCCAAAAACTTCCATATAGATGGGTGATGAGATGAGCCGATAGAAGTGACTAGAATCCCCTGTGAAAGCCTTCAACGGAGTTGTTCGTTCGGGGAATTTCCTGAAGAACTGCATCAAAAGTATTCCACAGATCAATAGGAAATCTAGGAGCTCGCCTGCCCCGTCTTTCCAACCTTCCGATCCAGTTATCTTCAAAATAATCAATGCCTTGTCGGAGGAGGCCAGAATGCACAATATAAAACAGATTCGAGCAGTTCGTCAAAAGCGTTGATAACTGGTTCTGATGGAACATACGCTAAAGCACATAATTTATTTATTTATTAATAACCAACTTATATTTACAGTGACACCACACATACAAGTTATAGGTTGAACAAAAAACAAAAAACTTAGAAATAAAAAATAATAATAACAAAACTAAGAAAAAAAAAACATTATTACAATAAAAATTAACAAAACATTCTAGTGGCAAAAGTTGAAATCAAATAAAAATTACCAAAAAAATTGTTAAACCCGAGGAGATAGTAGTGGGAGTGGCAATGGACTCCAGGTATCGAGAAGCAGTGTTAAGGAGACTTAGTTCCGTACTTGCAAAAATATCTAATGACTCGTCATACATTAAAATGTTTATGTGAGTAAGGGCTAGAAATAGTGGGCTAGTCTTAAGAGTTACGGTGCTTGTTTGAGGAAACGAAAAAAGAGGACGTTGGCGTGGGCGAAGAGAGTGCCGGATAGGTAGTGGGATGTTAAAAGAGATGTACTGTAACAGCAGGGAATTAAAATGGTAACCACGAACTAAGCAGATGACATATTTAACTAGAGCAAGATTTCTCCTGACTTCTAAGCTCTGGTATGTCACCATACCTAGCACGAATGGCGTAGGGTAAATTATATGGGTAAAAGCCAAATAATTTGAGTTAGAGGTAGCGAATAAAATACTTCTGGACCTTTTCAATGACTAGTTTATAGATTTTTTCATGAGGGTTCCAGATTACACTATTGGTTTCGAGTAAACTGCTGCGTACGAAGGAGTTGTAGATGAGGTTTATGGCTGGTCAATTATTAAAAAAAAAAAAAAAATGTGGCACTCGGAGACTGCCGCGGTAAAGCTATTGCATGGCATATTTTTTTACAACAGCAAATAATTAATTATTTAACTTGACAACGTCAGTTGATAACCTTGTTTTTTTCCGTAACCATAGCAACCTGGTTGAATACTGAATCTTGAATATTTTCGTTAGGGAATTTCTGAATTCGCTCTCCACGCTCAAGGCCCGCGATAGAAGCTATGCAATAGCTTAAAAATTAACTTGTCGTAAAACAAAACCTAAGTTTTTGCGGGACTTGTTGCATATTTGTATTATATTACTATGTTGGTTAAATGTGAGGTGTGGGTCAAAATTAGTACTAATATCGCTTACGGCATTAACTCGTTTCAGGGGCTCATTGTTTAATGTGTAAATATTGAGGATAGGTTGTGTGACTTTAGAAAAGGTCATGATCGCACATTTGCTAATATTCAAGTTGAGGTTGTTTATAGTGCTCCAATGGTGGATGCTGTCTATGTCTTGTTGAAGTGTGACTGTATCGCTAAGATTAGATATGGGAAGCGCAACTTTGACATCATCGGCATACATTAAAACTGTGGAGTGCTTTACACACTTGGGCAGGTCATTTACAACAATAAGAAAATACAGGGGACTTAGGTTAGTACTAGGCCAAGGTACTAACCTCCAAGCATTCCGAATTGGCATTTTCAAAAATAACATATTGTTTGCGATTGTATAGGTAATTTGCGAAGAATTTAAGTGTTGCCGCAGAGAAACCAGCAAAGCCAATTTACTCAAAAGTATATCATTGTCAACCCGGTCAAAAGCCTTCTGAAAATCAAAATAAGTGACATCCACCTGCTTTCTGTCGTCAATATTTTTGGCTAAGAATGTCGTAACGTTGAGTAAATTAGACGTGGTTGAACGATTTGGAAGAAATCCGTGCTGTTCCTCCGCAAACCACCGTTGCAGTTTGGAAAATACTTTTTTTAAAAGTACCGCTTGAAACACTTTTCCAAATATGGATAAAACAGCTATGGGTCTGTAATTTTTTATATCACTTTTTGGGCCACTCTTATGAACCGGGATAACTTTAGATGTTTTCCATTCTGTTGGGAATGTATTTGACTCAACTGATAATTCAATTCAATTTATTCACAAACAATTCACATTGTATTTGAAATCATAAAAATAATAATAAAAAATAATAATAAAACACATTCATAAGTCATAATTAAACATTAACAACAAAAATTACAATACCTACACATAAAATACAAATTTAAATCATAATTGAAACAAAAAATAATCAAAAATACAAAATAATTAAATTATTAGATTGTTGTAAAATTCATGTCAGCTTTATACAAATAGTCATTTTAAAATTAAAAACTGACAAACACAAAGGACAAATTATATCAGTTGGCGCATTATCATAATTGTATCATATACCTTAATATTACATATCGTCAACGGAGTAGAGACATTTATCCAGTAGGAATGCTTGAAGCTTTGATTTAAATGAAGACGTATAGATTAAGCTTTTTAATTCTAATGGTACCTATTGAATAATTGCACTGCTTGATATTGTGAACTATGTTTCACAATGTTAAAATGAGGACTTATCTTATTTTTCAAATCTTTCCTACGTGTACTCTCCCTGACTAGTCTTTCCTCATGCGTCTCATATTCATGTATGTACTTTTTAAAATTAATCAGAAGTACAAGAATGTAGAGACTGGGAACTGTAAGAATTTTTAAGTCTAAGAAATGCGGACGACAACTCTCTCTTTGTGAGATACGGACAATGGTACGTATAGCTCTTTTCTGAAGGACATAAGCTCGTTTACAGTTATAATTATAGCTGTTTCCCCAGAATTGTATACTGTATCTTAATTTGGATTCAATTAGTGCGTGGTTTACGATTTTTAAGTGTTCAATGTCAATTTCGTCTCTATATAAGGGTTCTTAAAGCATAACATGTGGATGATATAGATATGCATCAATGGCGGCTAATTATTTTTCCAGTTTAATGGGTCATCTATGTGTACTCCCAGGAATTTAGTTTCTTTCACGAGTTCAATATTACCATCATTTAGTAGTATTGTCATAGTGTCATTATTTCGGGCAGTTGTTTTAAATAAAATTACCTTAGTCTTTGCACTTTGCAATTGGCGAATATGCAATGCGAAATCAGGGGTGTAGTGTGTACTCAGTTTACCCAAAAACCATGAAAACGACACCCATGACGGACGAACCTAAAATTTTCCTAGCCACCACCTTGGATTTTAATTTTGGTCTCATTTTCGTAATCAGCGACCCCAAAAACCATGAAAACGACACCCATGACGGAAAAACCAAAAATTTTCATCGGCGCCATCTTGGATTTTCATATTGGTCTCATTTTCGTTATCAGCGACCCCAAAAACCATGAAAACGACACCCATGACGGAAAAATCAGAAATTTTCGTCGGCGCCATCTTGGATTTTTATTTTGGCTTAATTTTCGTAATCAGCGACCCCAAAAACCAATAAAACGACACCCATGACGGAAAAACCAAAAAAAGTCCTGGCTGCCATCTTGGATTTTCATTTTGAACTCATTTTCGTAATTAGCGACCCCAAAAACCATAAAACGACACCCATGACGGCAAACCCAAAAATTTTCCTGGCCGCCATCTTGGATTTTCCTTTTGGCTTCATTTTCGCAATCAGCGACCTCGGAAACCATGAAAACGACACCCATGACGGAATAACCAAAATTTTTGTCGGCGCCATCTTGATTTTCATTTTGACCTCATTTTCGTAATCAGCGACACCAAAAACCATGAAAACGACACCCATGACGGCAAACCCAAAAATTTTCCTGGCCGCCATCTTGGATTTTCCTTTTGGCTTCATTTTCGTAATCAGCGACACCAAAAACCATGAAAACGACACCCATGACGGAAAAACCAAAAATTTTCCTGGCCGCCATCTTGGATTTTCATTTTGGCTTCATTTTCGTAATCAGCGACCCTGAAAACCATCAAAACGACACCCATGACGGAAAACCAAAAAAAATTCCTGGCTGCCATCTTGGGTTTTCATTTTGAACTCATTTTCGTAATCAGCGACCCCACAAACCAGTAAAACGACACCCATGACAGAAAAACCAAAAAAAATTCTGGCCGCCATCTTGGATTTTCATTTTGGCTTCATTTTCGTAATCAGCAACCCCAAAAACCATGTAAACGACACCCATGACGGAAATACCAAAAATTTTTGTCGGCGCCATCTTGATTTTCATTTTGACCGCATTTTCGTAATCAGCGACCCCAAAAACCATCAAAACGACACCCATGACGGAAAACCCAAAAAACCTGCCTGCCATCTTGGATTTTCATTTTGACCTCATTTTCGTAATCAGCGACCCCAATAACCATGAAAACGACACCCATGACGGAAAAACCAAAAATTTTCCTGGCCGCCATCATGGATTCTCATTTTGGCTTCATTTTCGTAATCAGCGACCCCGAAAACCTTGAAAACGACACCCATGACGGAAGAACTAAAAATTTTTTAGCAGACGAATTGAGAACCTCCTTTTTTTAAGTCGGTTAATGAGATTTACCGTCTATCATCAGTTCAACCTAAGGCTGCCTGTCCACTGAAGCGGAGCGAGGCTGCGGAGCGTAGAAACGGAGAAATATTAGCCAATAACATTGTACACTGGAACAGAGGGCAGGTTTTATGCAATCCTATTGGTCAATATTTCTCTGTTTCTCCGCTCCGCAGTCTCGCTCCGCTTCAGTGGACAGGCAGCCTTATAGCCTGAAAGAATACAACTATCGATCCATAAGTACGTATAATTTTGAAGGAATTTTCTTTCAAGTCCTGACCGTTGAGGAGTTGCACCTTCCGTCATCAGCGCAGCGCCGCCACATGAAATTATGATTATCAGACGCAAATACTTGAACAGCTTCTGAAAATGTATGGAAAACGTTATGTGCGCCTATGATATTCGAGGGTTGCCCTCAATTTCTCAGAGTTCCCATCATCAGAAACTGACTTGGTGCAATGGGACCGCCTCGGGAGTATATCAGTATACCCTTTCCAAAACAAAAAGAATTTTGAAAATCAGTCCACAATTGACGGAGATATTCGCGGACATACAAACACGAATAGAGAACCTCCTCTTTTTTGGAGGTCGGTTAAAAATATATATTGAAGTACAATCGACAACAACAAACGATCGTGAAATTCGACTTCGATCTGAAGATGAAAAAAATTTTAGCAATCTTTACAAACTAGCAAAATAAACATGTTTGATCAAAATTAATAAGTGTATCAAATTGTGGTAATCGGTGTACAATCTCGAAAATATATGCACGAAAAACACGGGAGCGTTTGTGACACAAAGCGATACGTCCGTCCTCTGGCAGTGGCCGATTCGTACTGGCGAGATAGAGTTTGCGCGGTCGATAATATAGTTAACTTTAGATTCAATTTACGAAATGAAATTATAGTTTATTGATAAAATAAAAATACGATTCTATTAGAAGGTTACCTTAAAATTAATACGTAGTTTTTAAATTTTCTTTAACGTGATTCTAAGGTATAGAAAAAAAATCTTATTTGTCGAGACATTTTGTAAAAATTGCGATGTTTTAACATTTTTTTTCTGCTATATTTTGTATTGAAGTCGAAAATGTGGCAAACTGGTCCCCTAGTAGACCATACGGTGATGTTATTTATATTTTTTTTAATGTTTAAAATCGTTTGTAGTGTTATGTTCGGCTAAGCCAAACGTAACTCGATCGGTATTTGTGCGGAAAAGGGCTTTTGAATAGGGGTGATTGTCATTAATATAAACATTATTTTGAAAATTCTTCAAACCTATCCACCTGAAAAAGAACTCGTCTCTTATAATAGCCAAAAGGAAGCTTCAAATTCTTCATAGATTTCCCACACCAAGCGATCAAAATTGATCAAAATGAGATGATTTTGTGGAAGGAGCCTTAAGTAGTTGTTCACAGTTTCTTTCACTTAGCCCAGACGCCCGACTTAAATTAATACCTAACTATAAAGTATGTTATAACTGTTTTCATGCAGGTCATTTTGCTAACCGATGCAAAAAGCCGGGATGCAAGATATGTAAACGCCGACATAATACATTAATTCATTCGTCCGAGAATAAAGGTACGGCGAATTCTTGCACTAATGATAACAAATCAAACGGCAGCTCGTCCCATTCCGTATCAACGTCATCACCCACTGACGCCGTGGCTAGCACTGATGTGCGTGCTAATAATTTAACTTTGGCTGCGGATCTCAGTTCGTTAAGTAGGGAACGTAAACAACACGGTGTGTTATTGTCCACCGCTCTTATCAAGTTATGTGATCAGAATGATCGTGAGCACATAGTGCGGGCCCTGCTTGATAGCGGTAGTACATCGTGTTTTATGACGGAACGGTTATGTGCACGGCTTAACTTAAATACTAGTCAGATAAATGGATCGGTCTATGGCATTAATAACGTAAGTTCTCGCGTAGGCAAAACATGTCATGTGAAAATGACGTCATTAGATAATAGTTATGTTTCTAAGTTTTATTGTTTTGTTTTGCCATCGTTAACGACTGTTGTGCCTTGTCGTGAAGTCGATATTTCGGATCTGAATATTCCAGATAATATCTGTTTGGCTGACCCTAACTTTTACAAGCCTTCAGAAGTAGATATCTTAATAGGAGCGGATCTCTTCTGGGACTTGGTTGGTTCACAGATAATTAGACTAGGAGTAGGTAAGCCCGTGTTATGTGAAACGCTGTTAGGCTGGATAATTTCTGGCCCTGTTACCTATAATAATGGTAAACTATTGTCGAATAATATTTCGTGCAATTTAACTCATACTGATTCCCCCAGCAAGGATGATTTAAATAGAATTCACTCCGATTTAGAGAAATTCTGGAATCTAGAAGAGATTAGTTCACCATCTTCGCATTATTTACCCGAGGAAAAGTTGTGTGACGAGCATTTTGTCAAGAATACGACACGTTTAGACAGCGGACATTTCTGTGTTCGTATTCCTGTTAAGCAGAACCCTTCTATTTTAGGAGAATCCTTCAAAAGGGCTTCTAAGTGTCTATATTCCCTAGAACGCAGACTAAAGTCCAAGCCAGAGTTTGGTAAATTATATCGTGACTTTATGTCTGAATATGAGACTTTAGGACATATGACCGAAAATAAAAACAATGACAGTCCCAGTGGATATTTCATACCACACCACGGGGTACTGCGTGAAAGTAGCACAACTACCAAGCTTCGTGTTGTGTTTAATGCAAGTTGTGTTACGTCTTCAGGGGTATCCTTCAATGACGTGCAGATGGTGGGTCCTACAGTGCAGGACGATCTCATATCTATACTTCTTCGGTTTCGACAACACAAATTCGTCATAACAGCTGATGTTGCAAAAATGTATAGATGTATATACGTCCACCCATCTGATAGGTACCTCCAACAGGTTCTGTGGCGTGATAATGCATGCGATCCTGTTAAGGTTTTCAAATTGAATACCGTCACATATGGTACGGCTAGTGCACCATATCTTGCTACACGTTGCCTCAAGCAAGTAGGGATGGATTATCAATCCAATGACACTAAGATCTCTTCGCGTTCAATGGGTGAGTCATCCTCAGATAGCAGAAATAAGATTGCTGACATCATCATGCATGATTTTTACGTTGATGACCTCTTGACAGGAAGTGATGATTTGAATGAGGTTATGTTTATACGCACAGAGGTCACTAACGCACTAGCATCTGCTTGCATGCCGCTTAGGAAGTGGAGATCCAACGTCCCTAGCTTAGTCTCTGGAGCTGAGCAGTCGTCATTAGATTTAGAAATGGGATCTAACGAATCTAATAAGTTATTAGGGCTTAACTGGTATTCTAGTTCCGACGAATTTGGGTTTTCAAGTGTAACGTTACCTTGTAAGGATTCTGTTACTAAGCGTGATGTACTTTCGGCTATAGCACGTATTTTCGACCCCTTAGAACTTTTATCTCCTTGCGTAGTTACAATGAAAATGTTTCTACAACGAATGTGGTTAGATAAGCTCTCGTGGGATGAGCCATTATCCCCGTCACTTAATGCTAGTTGGAATGCTATTGTCAAAGCATTGCCATTTATTAATAACTGTCGTGTTCCAAGACACGTTATATGTGATGCACATAATACACTAGAACTACATGTATTCACAGACGCATCAGAGCGTGCGTATGGTGCGTGCGTCTATGTACGTAGTACCAATGATGAGGGTGAGTACATGGTTCGTCTCTTAGCTGCTAAAAGTCGAGTGGCGCCGATTAAGCCGACCACCATTCCAAGGTTGGAATTGTGTGGCGCAGTGGTCGGAGCTCGTTTATGCGAGAAGGTTGTGAGCTCAATGAGACTAAAGTTTAGTCATGTTTATTGCTGGACTGACTCCACTGTCGTGTTGGGATGGTTGCAGATGCTACCTTCTAAGCTTCAGCCATTTGTGCGAAATCGCGTTGCTGAAGTTTTGGACAAGACGGGACACTGTACTTGGCGACACATCCCAACCGCCAAGAACCCTGCAGACCTACTATCACGAGGCCTGGATATTAGTGTTCTGCAATCTTTGGACTTATGGTGGAGTGGTCCCAGTTTTTTGAAGCAGGTTCAGTCTCATTGGCCGTCTCAACATAAATCATTGGAGTCCGACCAGCTGCCGGAAACTCGACCTCATGCTTTATTGAGCGCTAGTGTTAGTTTTAATAATCAATGTGATACAATCATCGATTTTAATCGTTTTTCTAGTTATTTAAGGTTAATCCGTAGTGTAGCAACAGTTTTAAGGTTTATAAAATTGTGTAGGAAGCTTCCTTCTCCCAGTTTTCTATCACAAGTCGAGTTGCAGGATGCATTAAATATTATAATAATTAGAAGTCAGATTGAGTCATTTCCCGAGTATAAATTACTCATTAGTAATCAGAAGTTGCCTCATAAAAGCGCCCTCATAAAATTTAACGTATTTTAGACGATAATAAAATCATGCGTGTTGGAGGACGCTTAGCAAATTCAACATTTTCTTTTGATAAAAAGCACCCTATTCTTATACAGTCCACTCATAAATTTACGAAGTTACTTTTTGAATATGAACATATAAAACTTATGCATGCAGGCCCTCAGTTATTACTGGCTTCAATTAGAGATTCATACTGGCCTATAGGCGGACGGAGCCTGGCAAAGAGTTGTTATCGTAATTGCGTGCGTTGTTGTCGCATGTCGGGTAGAACAGTTACTCCTATAATGGGTAATTTACCGCAGCAGCGTCTCCTTCCAGGTGGTTATCCTTTTCAAACCACTGGTGTGGATTATGCTGGTCCCATCATGGCTGCTAGTAGGCAGGGTCGGGGATGTAGGCTGGTAAAAGTGTACATAGCCATTTTTGTGTGCTTCACCACCAAGGCTATCCACTTAGAGCTGGTGAGTGACTTAACTAGCAATATGTATTTACTAGCTTTATTTCGATTTATCTCGCGACGGGGAAAACCCAGTGACATCTACTCCGACAACGGTACCTCTTTCGTTGGTGCCTGCAACGAACTTGCAAAGTTCCTTAAATCTAATTGCAATTCCTTGGGCGAGCAGTTGGCTAATGACGGAATTAAATTTCATTTTATACCCGCGTATACTCCTCATTTTGGCGGACTCTGGGAAGCGGGTGTGAAATCAACCAAATATCATCTCAGGCGAGTGTTGGGAAATTGTCATTTAACGTTCGAAGAACTTAACACCACATTAGTCCAGATTGAGGCGATATTAAATTCACGTCCACTGACGCCGCTATCATCCGATCCAGCGGATTGCACACCACTGACTCCGGGTCATTTTCTTGTTGGTCGACCGCTGACGTCACTCCCGCAACAAGATGTACAGAACCACTCCACTGCTTCATTGTCTCGTTTCCAACGAATCGAGCAGCTTCGTCAGCATTTTTGGGCTCGTTGGAGTAAAGAGTTTGTGTCCGAGCTGCAGCAGAGGACCAAGTGGCATACCAGCAAAGATATGCTTAAGTTGGGTTCTTTAGTCATCATAAAGGAGGACCATCTTCCTCCTCTTAAATGGAAATTGGGGAGAGTCGTCGCCGTTCATCCGGGATCAGATGGAATTGTACGTGTGGCAGACGTCAAAACATCCACTGGAGTCGTCAGAAGAGCCTTCAATAGGATTTGCCCACTGCCCGTTGATTCTGCGCTTGGTTGAAAGCGCCTCTGCTGCTTCCAACGTCCGGGGGCATGTTCGAGCTAAACGCCTGCTCGTTTGGAATGAGCAACAATCAACGTTGCATTGTAGCATAGTATGTAATTAGATGTAAGGATTTTATGTACTTGCTTGTCATTTCTTCTTCCATTTTTGTTCGTCATCAAAGCAATACACGTTTGACTAATTATCAGCATTTTCTGGAGTTTCTTTGAAAAGTCACCTAATATTCCCCCACAGTCATTGTTTTTGATTCCTTAAAAGTGTATAGACTAACCCGACTTCTCAAGAGTACATAACATATTTTTATTATAGTTTACTTTTAAATAATTGGTATGAAAGTTTGTACAGCCGTAATCGCGATCGAGACATATGTCCAAAATGTTGAACTAAAATATTACCTACAGAAAATTGGAGCAGACATATTAGTAGCAAGTTGGTAGCAAGTCACTCGTGCAAGTATCCAGGCAAGTCCTATTGCGGTGTAAACGCACCTGACACTAGGTGATAATTTTAGTAATAAATAATAACTGATTTTATTATTATTTATCATTGAGGAAAGTATTCCAGACCCTGACATACATAGTTTTAAAAGTTATTTGACTCACTGAACTGGATGGTATCGTAATTAACATAATTGGTTTAATAATCCGGGACAATATCTTGTGTGAGAAATAAGTAACTTGGTAATTTCCTATTCACGTATAAACATATTATGTGTACGTAATTAGAAATGAATTTCACACTAGTAACATAACTAGATTTTTATTTATTTATTTAAACTTCATGCACAATAGTGATACATAGGCGGACTTAATGCCACAAGGCATTCTCTACCAGTCAACCTTAGGGTTAAATAAGACAACATTGTGGTAGGGTACAAAATATCTAAAAAAACAACATCAACTCTAAAAAACGAAACTATACTTATATAATTATACTAATACACAAATATAAAAATATAGAATAAACTAATAAATATTTAAAAAAATACCAAAATAAAAAACGAAAATCTTAACTTAGATTTTCGTTCGTATAGGACAAATGAAAATTTCCATCCACATTTTACAGTCACACTTAATACTAGCTACGATTATGCTACAGTGCACGTAGCTAGGTAAGTAATAAAGGACATCGTCCTAACATATTTCTACACACAAACTGTAGTAAGGTACTCTTCTGCGACTGTAGTATTAGTACCTAGTACTTACTAAAGCAAGTAAGTAGCTATATAGGTAAGTAACAAAGGACAATAATTATGAAATATGATGAGATATACCTACATAATTATGCATCTCATCATATTTCTACAAACACAATAGTCGCTCTTACTATCTACTCACTAATATAGCTACTAAATAGCGCAAGTAACTAGGCAATTAATAAAGGACCACATCTCTCTGTCATCTGTTTTTTTTTTTTTTTTTTATAATAGCCTGTGCTATCCGTCTGCTGGGCAAAAGCCTTCCCTAATATTTATGTGCTCTGTTCTCGTGCCGCCTCTAACCAAAATCTGTGTAGACCTCATAATATTTCTACACTCAATGTTGTCACTTTTACTATCTACTCGCTAACATAGCTACTAGCGCAAGTAGTTAGGCGAGTAATAAAGGACGCTGTGAACGGTCGCGCGGGATGCATTAGCGGTGCTTTTAGGGCGCCCACCCACTCAACGGCTACTGTCGGTACAGCACAGGGCTGGTACGAGGGGTAATAGTTTATTTATTAAAATTGGATATTTTTGGGAAGTATCATGAACTTAGTTTTCACAGTGCAATCATGCGAATTATTTGGGCCCGTTAAGCTCACGATAAGTGCCTTGAAACAGTGACATTGGGTCGCGGCAGACCACGAAGGAGGTGGCAGGATTAACGGGATGTCTTCCATGGAAATTGAAAGAAATTGTACAGAATTGTGACCGTTTGAAAGAATGGAGGGAGGAACAGTGGGACTATAATAATAATACATATAATAATCTTGCGTAACAACGTGGCTGCTGAGATGACGAGTAATACAGCAATAGGGGATCGGCCTGACTCAAAAAAATATGATTCTTTTTAGTCCGTCAGTTAGATTATCGAAAAATATTGGATACGTGTTTTTGTTTTATCAAATTAATAAAAAAATTACGAAGATAACACCCGTCAAAGATCATGGAGTGGGGCTTGAAACGTCACTTGTAGGTTAAAAATGTACTAGCATATAACGTCACACGAGTTTTCTAAGCACTGTATTATTTTCATTTTATGTTTACGTGAAAAAAGAAAAAAATAGGTACGTGTTCAATATTTTTTGGAAATCTATCTGACGGACTCACTAGTTTTTTTTTGTCCGATCCCGTTACGGGTAAGAGAACATTGAGTTTGATAGTCGTCGGCATGGGTATTTTTTCACTAAAACCGATCACAATACCAGGACAAGTTTATAATCTTCTTCATTTCGTGGTGAGTGCCTAACCTGGTGTCAGTTTTTGTGCCGCCCATGGGTCTCTGACTTGACTTTACATGCCGTCAAGAAATATCTCTCAGGCATGCTGGTTTCCTCACGATGTTTTCCTTCACCGAAAAGCAAGTGGTAAAAACAAAATTATAAACATTTTCTACCACGCGCCAGCCCTGATCACGACACCCGTCATTCGTCTCATGGCGCGGCGTCTAGCGGCGTCTACCACACACCTACTCTTCTCTATACATACATAGAACCTACATTACATATATAGAACCGTCACGACCTCTCCCTTTAAGGGGCGAGCTGAGTTACAGCATGGTTGTACTAACGGGATGGTAGTGGTTGGAAGTCGTGAGTATGAGGGGTTTTAGATCTGTTTGGAGCATAATGGAAAAGACTTGTAGGAAAATGAGACCTATTTTGATTAGTGCACTAATGGAGCTCGTGGGGAAATAATAACAGACGCCAGGGTCGATCTTCAGATTAAACCGCGCACAACTGCATTGCTGCGTGAATGTGTGACCACCAATTACATTTCGAGTTTTATCCATGCCTCAGAAAGCAGGTGGAACCGTTGTTTCCGGTTGTCATTGGTACATCATATTCCTGTGATGTGAGTTTGAATTTTCCTTTACTACTTATCTAACTCCCAGGTTAAATGAAAAACCATATTTGAAGTTTTTGACGCTGAAAACGTCAATATGTTCCTGAAGAATGACACCATTTTCCCGGACGAATCCAGCCCTGAATACAACCCTGTAGAAATATATTTCAAACAATATAAAATACCTAGTTTATCGCAAAAATCCCCACAATTTGTGAGACAATTGTTACCCCTTTACTTCAATAACAACAAAAACCATAAAACTAATACTATAGGGGTAAGATCCTAAATAATCTAAATTCATACCAATTTTCTATAAAAAATAAAAATACTACCAATAAAAGCCGAGCACTTTCTGAGATTACAAGGAAAGTTCGGACATACACATAAAGTAGTTACCCTTGCGATGTCACCGTGTAAAGGGTAACGTTTTCTGCCCAGTTAATTTTGATGTGTTTCAATCTACGTACTGGTACTGATTGAGTTTGGTCGTAAACGGTTTGGGACTGGAGTTTTTTTTTTGTAACTTTTTACTCTTTGAAGGGGTAAGAGGTACTAGGGGTCTAGGGGCCACTTTAGCACATCATAATATGAATTTAAAATTCGCAAAATGGTCACAGACGCAGTTTCTATTGTGTCCATCTTACGCTTTTTAACGCAATTAAAATAAATAAATAATAAATATTTATTTTTCAAGAGAGCATAAAAAAAATATCACTAAAGAGAAGTCCTGACTGACTGACTGACTCATCAACGCCCAGCCCAAACCCTTGGACCTAGAAAGCTGAAATTTTGCACAGAGGTTCCCTTTATAATGTAGACAAGGAATAAGGAAGGATTTTTCGAAATTCAACCCCTAAGGGAGTTAAATAGGGGATGAAAGTTTGTATGAAAAATCGATATTTTCCGACATCCACGCGGGCGAAGCCGCTGGCAAAAGCTAGTAAATCATATTATGGTCTGCTAAAGTAGCCATTCTAGACCCCTGTTGGTTTTTCGATAAAATGTTTGGCCTTTTTTTTTCGCTGACGCTGTAGGCGGAGCGGAAGGAATTGTCAGACTTGTACCGACTAAAACCCACTTATGTTCCTTCTTATCCCTTTGTGTTCCGAAGCTGCGGAACAAACATCTCTTTCGAACAGTCCCGGCTAGAGTCGGAAGAAATCTCTCAGGTCAAAACCTGAGAAATATCGGGAACTCAAAATGAAGAAGTAAACGTAGCAAACATCGTTTTCAGAGTTAATGGCAGTATTTTTCTAAATGGCTGATTTACTACATCTAACTTACTAGCCCAGGATTATCCGAAAGATAATTTCATACACATTTTGTTTGATTTTTAATTCACAGACATGGCTGGCACACGTGAGGAGAGGATCTACAATGGCTGGGCCAGTGAACGGTGTTCGTTTTACTGAATTATGGACCTCTTGGCCTGCTTAATGCAAATACGAATTTAGGTAGTGTCTATAATGCACGGCCGAAAACGCTTAACGACAGACGATTGAACCGTTTATCGAGACAGACTACGACAAAAGACAACCATTTCAAAACACACCGAATACCTACAATCACCCCATTGACCGCCACGGTCAAGCAAGACGACAAGCCAAAAAGTACCTTAAGTGACTTAGGGCACTTTGTTGCTTGTTCGGCTTGTCGTCTATACGTGACTGTGGCGCTAAAAAGGTTAACAAAAAATAGTCGTAACATTTCTCCAAGTGAAGTATGTTACGCCATCTATTGGTCAACATTTGCAACCGTCGCTGGCAGCGCAGTATTGGGTTAGATCGTTAGATGGCGTTGTATTCAATTCTAACTTATACCACACGAACAAACGCTGTTGACAGCTAGTAAGTAAAGGTTCACAAAACAAACCACAGATGGCGTGGTTTTTAAATGTTCGTATCAATACGACTAGATGAGGAGAGATGATAGATAGAGTAATGTTTTGCAAGAGGTATGTATTAAACTTTTACTCGTCCGTCGAACACGAGAAACTAACATTTAGAGCGAACAGGGCCTGCTAAGAAAAGTAGGTATATGAAGAAACTATTTCCGTCGCACTGTGTCAAGCTTGCCCCTTGACTACGGAAGGGACAGCTGTAGCTTACAGATTCAGATTCAGATTCAGATTCAGATTCTTTATTTGTTAACATAGGTAGTACAAACAGGTGTTACATTTTCATAAGCGCTCTATGTTTTGCCATTTGGCGTACAAATATATATTTTAGATTTAAGTATTAATATTATCTACGTGCAACAAATACTGTTATCAATTTAAATTATAAAAAAAATTAGAATGCTAAAAAAATATTTTCAAATTGTCAATTATGAAATTTAAGAAATAACAAAGATAATAATTATGTTAGAAGAAATAAATAAATAATAATTAAATTTAAAAAAAAAAATACAAAATAATGTCAATCAAAAAATTTAGAATTAATACAGAAATGTCAAATCAATAAGCTATTCCTTCAATGTCAACAATTAAGTCTTAGATAAGTAGCACAAAATGTTAAATGTCAATAAAATGTATCAAATAATGTCATGGATTGTAATGAAATAAATACAGTAATGTCAAAATAGAGGACCTAATACTTATTATCTATAGGAGGCATTATAGAACTGTCGTCCAAATAGTCCTTTAGCGAATAGTAGCACTTATCAATTAATATTTTCATAAGCACTCTTTTGAATTTGTCCAGGTTTAACGATTTTAATGCCTCAGGCAGTTTGTTAAATATTTTTGTGGCCATACAGAAAGTGCTTTTATTCATTAAAGCTGTTCTACCATGTGTGATTTCAAGCTCTAACTCATTTTTGTCACGTAGTTTGCGATAGTGACTTTTAAAAGCTATCTTGTACTTTGAGATGTGTGTTTTCACAAATATATTTGTTTCGTAGATGTATAGTGATGGTAGGGTAAGAATGTTCAGGCTTTTAAAGAACGGTTGACAACTATCGGTGCTATTTAGGCCACACATGGATCTAATACACTTTTTTTGAGCTCTAAATACAAAATCTCTATCGACGGAGTTGCCCCAATACATTATGCCATACCTAAGAGTTGATGCAACATAACCATGATAGGCCGTTAGTACAGATTCTAGGCTGACAGTCTTCGATAGTTTATATAGAACATATGCAAATCTATTCATTTTTTTACAAATTTCGTCAGTCTGGGATCTCCAGGTCAGATTACTATCAATTACGATGCCGAGGAATTTAGCGACAGTAGTTGACTCTATTGGACTCCCTAAATACTGAATTTCAAGGATCTTACCTGGAATTCTCTGGTAAAAATGCATGATTTTAGTTTTGTCTAAATTGATTATAAGATTATTATTGTTGAACCAAGATATTATTGTATTTAATGTCATATTTATTTCATTCTCATAAGTCATATTATTGTCACATTCAACTACTACTGTGCTGTCGTCAGCAAATAATACCATAGGATGGTTTATGTGTCCGGGAAGGTCATTAATGTAAATTAAAAAGAGGGGTGGTCCAAGCACACTGCCTTGAGGTACGCCATATTTTATTTTTCTACGTTTGGATCGATATTTATTCTCGTAACCGTTATTGGTACATATTTGTGTGATTTCCACAAACTGTTTTCGATTCACCAGATAAGATTCGAACAGTTTAAGTACATTCCCTCTAATACCATATTTTTCGAGTTTGCTTAATAGTATTCCGTAATCTACATAGTCGAAGGCCTTGGTCAAATCCATAAAGATAGCGCATACAGGATTTCTTTTGTCCACGTTTGATAAAACAGGGAGAAGAAGATCATGTATGGCCATATTAATTGTCTTCTGTTTACGAAATCCCTTTTGCTCTTTAACTAATATGTTTGACTTCTCAAGGTATGTATATAATGATTTATAAATTACTTTCTCGAATATTTTTGAGAAGACAGGTATCAAGGCAATAGGTCTGTAGTTAGCCATACATTGCCTATCCTGTTTTTTGTACAATGGGACAATTATGGAAGTTTTTAGAGCTTCGGGAAAAACTCCATTAGAGATACTCATGTTAATGATGTGACTGAGATGTGGAGCTATATATTGAGCGGCTTCTTTTATAACTTTTGTGCAAATTCCGTCATCACCTACGCTATTTGTATTATTGAGTGAGTTTATATGGTAAATTATGTCTTGCGGTACAGTTGGTTCCATAAATAAAGAACTAGAGGTGTTGAAGTGTATTGGAATTTGTGGTATTGTATTATTTTTAGGTTCGGGAACTTGGTCAACATAAAAATTGTTAAAGGTCTCGGCTATTTCCGACGGGTTTGTTATTTGTTTTGAGCCTGTTCGTATTTCTGTTATTGGCTCTTTAGGGAAAAAGGTTTTTGAGTTGTTAATAACGGTCCATGCTGCTTTTGATTTATTTTGCGAGGTCTTAATGAAATAGTTATTTTGTGATTTTTGTGTCAATGATATAATTTTTTTAAATCTAGCTGAATATATTTTGAATTTCTTTTTAGTCTTTGAGGTGGGGTTTTTTCTGTGTTGCCATAGCAATTCCCGTTTCCTTTTACTGCATTTTCTTATCCCGTTAGAGATCCATTTTGCCTTTTTGCTAATGGATATTGTTCTCATTTCATAAGGAAAACAGAGATTGTAGAAACATTTAAATAGGTCTAGAAAATGGTTGTAGGCCTCGTTAACATCACTGGTGGTATAAATGTCTGAAAAAGTGAGACATTTTATGCTGTTTTTAAACTTTTCAACATTTTCTTGGCAATAATTTCGTCTTTTAACTCGCCAGCACTTTAAAGCAAATGTTTTCTTAACTGGACATTTCAAAATCTGCGCCGTATGATCCGACAAACCGAGTTCTATAATTTCCCCTTTACAGCCCTTTGCATTATGTGCAATATTGTCCAAACATGTCCCACTGCTTAGCCTAGTGGGTTGAGAGAATTGTAATTTTAAGTTATAGCTTAACAGTGTATACTCAAAATTCAAAGTTTGCATATTTCTTTTCAAAATGTTAATATTAAAATCTCCACATAAAATAACTTTTTTACTTAGTTTTAAACATACCAAATGTAAAATGTTGTTCAATTTGTCGTAAAAAATATCTAAATTAGATTGAGGCACCCTATAAATGCATACAATAATAATGTTGTGTTCCGTCAATTCTAACGCGCAGCATTCAATTATATTAGTTAGAGAGTGTTTACTTATATTTAGCACCTTATATTTATGGTTAGTCCTAGTTAAAATGCATGCGCCACCTCTTTTACATCCTCTAGAGAAACTCGTTGCTAGGCTGTAATTTGGTAAGTTCAATAGTTCTTCCTGTTCAGGCGTCATAAAATGTTCAGTTATGCACACAACATCGATCCTTTTTCTATTACTCTCTAGTTCTTCCAAATAAACATTAAGGATATCCGCCTTGTTTAGGAGTCCAGCAATATTTTGATGCAGAATGTATATATTATTGTACACGAAAAAAGTTCGAAGTATCCTTAAGATTTGCATTTGTACCGTTGAAGACTCTTTCTTGTGTAATGTTGCCATTTACCTGGCTATTCGTTTGACCATAAAGATTCAGATCAATCAAAATGTTACTCATAATGTTTTGATATATGTTCTTCATGCCGTACTTATTGATTCTGCCCGTAGTGTAGGAGAACATGTCAGGTGTTAGGTCACGATTGCTGTCAAAGATATACGCGTACTTATGATTTTGGTTATCTAAATGAAGCAGGTTGTTAAACATCTCCACTTTGTAGTTGTATATTAGTGATCCTGTTTTATACGTAGGAAGACAGATCACTACATTGGTGTGTGATACTTTTTGGAGGGATTCACTTAACATATTTATTATGTCTATATACTTGTTGTCATATATATCAATATGGTCTTCTCCTATGAAAAGTAAGCAATAGTCGTCTATGGTATAGTCTTTTAGTTTTTGTTCGATACCGCGTAGGAGTCGGCTTAGGGTACAGTTGGGCATTATATAATGGCAGTAGTGAAATAATTCAGAAAAAAAATCCTCATCTAAAGGTTTGGATCCCTTGATTTGGCTACAACTCAGGATACATAGTTTATTCTTTTGCGTAGGCTTTGATACTAAATTTGTTGGTGTTATCGAGGGAGGAATATCTTTCGATTCCTTTGGTGTCCGAGTATGGCTATATGTACTTGTGGTTTGTGTCCCTTTATTTTGTTTGTTAGCCGTACATTCAAGGCGATGTGGTTGTTGGTCATGATCCTTGATGAGTTTATTTGTATTGGGTGAGCTTACTCGGTGCAAAGTTTTGTTTTTGCGTGTCGGAGTTGCACTTATTTTCTCAGGAGTTGAGCATATTTTCTTAAATGTGTTAACAGTCTTAATCATATTTTGTAAGTCGGATTTGAGACGAAAGTTCTCAGTATTTAAGTCTTCTATTTCTTTATGTGCACTTAATAATTGATTTTTAAGTGTTTTGTTTTCTTCAGTTAATTCGCGAACGTCGTCAATTGTATCATGGAAGCTGTCAGGAATACTCATCATTGTCGTGTCCAGTATAGTTTTCTCGCTGTTGATAGTCACATTTTTAGTTAAGTCAGTTAGCGAGCTTGATCTACAAGGTTTACGGTAGGTAATGTTATTGCTGTTTGAGTCCATCTTTACTAGAAGTTCTCGTAGCGCCCTCTGGTGTGAAATTATCGAAGGAATTATTATTCAAATTAGTCGGTAGTTTGAAATGCGGTCTGTGCGTTACTTTGTGTGAAAACATAGAATTTTAGAATTCACAAAAAGAGATGATTGCGGTTCGAACTTGCGGCCAGTCTACGTACTTCAAAGTGTAGCTTCTTATGCCACCGAACCAAGTGAACTTAATTAAAGTTGTTGAAATTTTGCTTCGTATTGATAAGATCCAATATTTAAACGAAACAAAGACGGTTAAAATGACTCATGCGACTGGAATTTTTTCGCTGTCAAACACTGGTCACTTTGTTTTTATTTTATAAGTTACTAGTTTTTACACTATTTATGCACCTTTTTAAAGTTTGTGTATTGTAAACTGCTTAAATATACAAGTATTACGTTTCTAAGTTATTTGTTTTGTTTATTAGTTTCTTGATTGACGATGTATTAAAAGTTTTTTTTTTTTTTTTTTTTTACTTTTATGGATTTACTTTGCACTTGTTATTAAGTCACTCTTGTAGGCGTCACTTGAGTTTCATTTATTACTTATGTACTGTTTTTTAACACTTGCTTTTCAATTTTTGTGTTTTTTTGAGACATAAAGTTTTATGAAGTTTGATGTTACAAATCTTCATAGTTTGTTTATAACACTCGTAGATAACACTGTCACTTAGTCATTAGTCACTGTTGTTTCGTTTGACTTATTTTTATTTACTTTCGTACACTATTACTATTTTTATTAGATATTTTACACAGAGCGTTTTTACTTGCGTTAGGCTAGATGCAGCGCCATCTAGCGTGACCAAGACCGATTTTGGGCAACACTACTGCCACTGCGTTGGCAAAGATGCATTGATTGCATGGGTGATTACGTCGATTAATTCAAATTTACAACAATTATATCACAAAAGATTTGACGAGACTGACGATTGGTATCCGATCCAACTTTTTTCTCCTCTAAAACTGAGCCGTAAGTAAGGTTATGCTGAGGTTCCTATCAATTTATTTTATGTTAACAACTTTTCTAATATGTCTGTTAGTCCTCTTATCACGGCTACTTTAAGATAGGTTAGGCTAGGTCTACACGCTTCTACGAGTACCTAGTATCCGGCTCGAAGGACCAAGTACCATGAGTTAGGGGTTTTTAACTTATTTACTTACCAATTGCATGCTGAGCAGCTTGACGACGTAGACACAAGCCGAGCAGCTGACGAAGTACGACGCGCTCATCGTGCACGACGATATCGTGCGGGAAATGATCATCACTATTGTGTGTAGGGCCCTGGGGAATGAAAGTCATGGTAAGTATGGCGAAGATCGGCCAATGATCATTGTAGAAGGCGTTTCTATAGCTAAGTCTAAATCTAGCCAATGAGGTCTGTTTTCGAACGACATTAAGCGGAGCAAGGCTGTGGAGCGGAGAAACGGAGAAATATTAACCAATAGGATTGCACACGGGACCGGAGGGCAAATTTGTATGCTATCCTATTGGTTAATATTTCTTCGTTTCTCCGCTCCACAGCCTCGCTCCGCTTCAGTAGACAGGCAGCCTAAGGGCTGCCTTTTCTACCCAGAGATGTGTAAGGCGAGGCGGTTCGGGTCTGTGGAACGCTCAGAGCGTTTCCACTAGAGATGTGCGAAGCGAGGCAAGGCGAAGCAAAGAGTAAAGTGTTCTTTTCCACAGATTCATGTTTTCTGGTACACTATTCATCTACCTTTTTGTTTTAGTTGGTGTGAAATCATCAAATGACTCCTCCCACTCTGGGCAGAGCGGCAGGGAGTGTCAGACTTCTACTGACTAAAAACCGCCCATGTTCCTTCTTAGCCATTTGAAACCAAAATATTTTTATAGTTTTTATTTTTATTTACTTCAGTTATTTTGAAGTGCCGGCATTGTTATCAATTTATTAAATTATACAATTTTAAATATGTTACTAATTTTATACATTCTGTAATTTTTTACTTTTATAATTGGGTCTTAATTTTATCAATTCCAAACGTTATTTTTGACAATTTTTTACTATTGTTGGTGTTGTTTTTCTTTTATCATTGTTACCAATTTTATACATTTTATTAATTTTATAGGTTTTACATTTTTATACATGTTGTTAAATTTATACGATAAACAATTTTACCAATGTCACTAATTTTGTACATTGTGTCATTTTAACTTTATATAATTATTGTTTCTAATGTGTCCGTTTTAAATGTTTTTTATCATTTATTTTATTTTGTTATTGTTGTTTATCCTTTGTTACTGTTATCAATTATTATTGGCATTTTGTTCTTTTTTATTAATGTTTTTATTGTTGTTTTCATGCTCTTGTTGTTTATTTAAGAGTCACAATGACAGCGTTTTACCCTGAAATAAAACGCTTATTAAATACCTACCTTATTTGAAGCTTAAATATAATGAGATAGGCCTATCTGTTTTCCGCTCGTCTTACCTCTCTGTCTACCCTAGTAGCTCCCTCTCGCTCGCACACTTCCATTCACTCATTCACTCCTTCACCGGCGCGGCCGCTCGGCTCGCTCTCGTCATTGTGTCGAATTATACCAGGCAGAGGATAAAAGTTAAGCTTCAAATAAGGTAGGTATTTAATAAGCGTTTTATTTCAGGGTAAAACGCTGTCATTAAACACCTGACCGTTATTTGAAGCTTAAATATAATGAGACCTGTTTGTTATCGCCTGGTGGAGGAGGACGCCAATGTGAAGGTATGCACGTCCACACGCTGAAGGCGCAAAAGGTAACAATGAATGTTACAGTAAGTGTGCGAGACTAAGAAAATTTATTCAATCACCATAAAAATATTATGAACTTAGAAATTGTCATATTTATGAACAAAATAAATAAAATGTAGTAAACTTCTTCATAGATTCGATTAAATTGGGCGAAAACAATTTGAGATCCCAGAGCTAACAGGGGCCTGAACGACCTCACGCCTATAGAAGCGACGGAATGTGTCACCCGAGCTCCAGTTACCTTGTGACAAAATTTCGTCAACAGAGACGTTATCGGCACAACTTCTGGAAGCGACCACTGAGCGGACGCTACCGGGAGCTGCAATAATACCAGCCTCTGATAGGAGAGATTTTACCCAACCCGCAATTACAGTACGCGATGCTGCCTTATGATCACCTCTCAAATTCACAAATAAAGAATCGTTATTTATGGAATTACGTTTTTGATTAAACAATTTGATACACTGCTTCACCCAAAAAACCGGATCGAGGTTTTTAGTATTTTCATTTCTT
Source organism: Diarsia mendica (assembly GCA_949316265.1). Lineage (NCBI taxonomy): Eukaryota > Metazoa > Arthropoda > Insecta > Lepidoptera > Noctuidae > Diarsia > Diarsia mendica. Next base: position 1,505,354 of record OX438910.1, read on the forward strand.
AGTAATTTCCAGCCCGATTGCCCGAAATCAGAACGGTCAGTTTTAGAGCCAAATCTGGGCCATAGAATGATGTGATCAGTATTGTCAATGTAATGCTCTTGATTGACTGCCAGAAGGGTCAGGTCATGGATACGTCTACCAGAAACCAAAAGCAGCAACATAGCTGTGTGTCTTGCGGTAGCAAAACAGTTATTCTCGCTAAATTCATATGAAGACAAAAGGGAAATGAGAACATTGATATCCCAAATAGTTATCTTATGGGGCACAGGCTTTCTTAATGCAATAGATTTCATAACATGCTTCTTAACCAGTACATGAGCACTTAAGACTCCCGATATTTCGGTATTACAGAGCGTAGACACCACAGATTTGTGTAAAAGTATAGTATTGTATGATAGGTTTTCATTCAAATATAAATCGGCAAAAAAAATTGCTAGAATTGAACCGGTTGGGCGGTATGGATCCGCTTTCTATTTTTTTACACTATCCTAGCCATCTATGCCATGCGGCTTTGTATGTATTACGTGTAAAGGGACGCCAGGACGATGAAAGTAGGTCCAGTTTTTTAATATGGGCTTACTCTTTACCTCAATCTTGCCCTAAGGGCAGAGATGAGGTCGACGATGGAACGAGCTTACCCAGAAGAAGCCTATTTACTCGCGACTTAAATAGATTGGGGTTATATGAATTCGGGAAAACCGACGCAGGCAGGGTGTTCCACTCCTTGGCTGTACGAATAATGAAAGTCTTAGCAAAACGCTGTTGCATGCACGCAGTTGGGAACGGTTCCAATCATTTAGGCTATGAGACCACCCCCACACACTTCTAGTGTCATTTCCTGTACTTTGGGAGGCGGAAAGCCCGTCGAGATGTCTACTAGATGGCGGTTCAGATGCCTGATTGTGAAAGGAGCAGCTAGCGCTCGGGATTTGAGATCGGCTCTCCAAAAGACCCGTTCCCACCGAGGCACCACTAACAGAAAGAGGCCCTTGGCCCGATTGAGATGAGTGAGTACCTTGGGGATCAAATATGGAGGAGGAAATATCCACGCTAGGTGGTAATTCCAAGTCTGGGAAAAAACGTCGTGGAATAGGGCTTTGTCGTCTTTCTGGTTCAGAGACGCATAATTGGCCCCACATGCGCATTTTTCGACGCAAACAAATCTATTACCGGAACCCCGAATCTGTTGAAAATCAGGTCTGTACAAGCCGGCAAAAGGTGCCATTCGGGCGGAGATCGGTAGCGAGACAGATTCATGATCTGCGTGAGAGTTGAATCTGCCGGGAATGTGATGAGCGGCTAGGTGAATTTTATAACCGATCTAGAACCTTGAAAATATCGATTGTCAAGCACAAGAGAGCTATTGATTTCGTGCCGCCTTCCTTGCGAATGAAAGCAACGGCTGTTCTGTTGTCGGCCTGCCATAGAACCGTGGAACGACACAGATACTGACCCTGGTCCTGTAATATCTTCAGTAATGCTAGAAGTTCCTTCTGGTTGCAGTGTATCGATTGTTCTTGTTCGTTCCAGCGCCCCGAGAACGAACGGTTGTCTAGTTGTGCTCCCCAAGCTAGGTCCGAGGCATCGGTCGCTAGGAAATGCGTTGGAGGCACGAAGTGGATCGGAGAAGAACAAGTGTGGTTCTGCAACCACCAAGTTAACTCTTTCAGGGCATGTACCGGAATTATGAACCGTTTGGCAACTGGCATTTTGACGACTGTATTCAGAAAGGAGAGGCGTGCTCGAAAGTGAAGCCTGCCCCTTGGTACAACAAAACTTGCAAAGTTTAATAGACCTACTAGGCTCTGCAAAGCCTTCAAATCGAGAGCTCTCTCCTCTAGGGCTGTCGATATCTTGGACTTTAGATCCAGGCACTTTTTCTCTGGAAGAGACTTTTCGTTTACCAGAGTGTTCCACTGAACACCCAGGTAGACTAGACATTGACAAGGTGTGAGTGTGGACTTGTCGAAATTCATCAACCAACCGAGATACTGCAACCTCTCTACCGTGATTTGGACATGGGTCTGTAAAATCTGTGGGTTTTGATGTACAACCAGAAAGTCGTCTAAGTAGACGATTATTTGAATCCCTTGATCCCCTTGAGTGACTGAGCTACCCAATCGGATAGGGAGGCAAATATCTTGGGAGCCGTGCTCAGACCGAACGGGAGGCACGTCATTTCCATTAATTTTCCTCTGTAGATTAGACGCAGGAACCGTCTGTGAGATGGACCTACGGAAAGGTGAAAATAGGCCTGTGACAGGTCTATTTTGCACAACCAATCTTTTGGTTGAAGGAAGTCTGGGACTCGATAAACATTTATTAATCTGAACCTGTCGGTGATTACGTAACTGTTCAAGGCTGCTAGGTTGAAGATGGGTCGGTGGGACTCGTCGTCCTTTGGCACAAGAAACATTGTGAACACAAAACTTGGCGAAGCCTTGACAACATCTAATACACCCTGGTGTTGCATTTGGGTGATTATGGACGTCATTGCATTCGAATGAACCGTGCTGAACTGACTTTCGTTCAACGGTGGTACTACAAGTGGCGGTTGATGTAAAAAGGGGTATGCGATACCCTTCTATTATCTATAGCAGATAACTTGGGGCACCCAGTTCCTTCCACCGATGGTGGTAATGAACCAGACGACCCGCTCTGAATGTTCGGGATCGATAGTCAATACTTACGTTTTTTGTTCCGGTTGTAATTCTCAGAGGGCGATGCGGCTCGCTTGCGGCTATTCTTGCCGTCCTGCTGCCTTAGCCTTGCCGACCTCCTCTGCCTCGAAAGGAACCTCTTGAACCGCCCGAGAATGACGGGCGATTATAGTCGATAATAGAGCCATGCATGACCCTGCGAGGGTCGGGCATTACAGTAACCCTGCGAGGGTTGATTGTACGCATGGGAAATATGCGTAGGCGCACAACATCCATGAGCAGTACCCTGCGAGGGTACGTTACGTAAAGCCTGCCCCTGCGTGGGGTGGCGTGCGGGCTTGCTTTGACCCGTTTGCGAAACGGAAGCAGAACTGCCCGGCTTTTGTAAAGGCAAGAAGGCTTTTCGAACACCACCTGCCTTCTCTAGTGCTGTGGCTAGTGACTCCACATTAAACACGTGCTGGCACGACGGAGGGATTTTACGTAACGCGGCCTTGACAAGGAGATCGCGCACGTGGTTTGTAATTCCATCCCTTCTCATCTGAATAACCTCCGCACGGTGACCGCAGGTTAATTGCAAAAGATCGGAAGAAACTTTGAAGAAATCGCCCTTCAAAGAAGCTCGTTAACTTTTTCGTTAATACGAGGGTATGTAAGACAAATCGGAACCACCCGCCCACTGTAAAAAACTTCTGATAGAAGTTTGTAAAGCTTCGCGCTGTTTAAGTATGCAGAACGATAAGGCAGCGAAGGTCTTGTCGGCGTGAGCAAGATGGCGTAACGAATCATACGTCCTAATTTCTTCATTCATCTCCAAGTCGATAAAACCGGGGGTAGAATTATAAAGCTACTATCTAAATGTTGCAAATCCTTTAACGTTTCAAGAAACTCCCGAGGAGTCTTTGGAATACTAGGTTCTTTCAATTTCGTCTCTATTTCAAAGGTAAAATCTGACCGAGCCTCAGGTGCCGGCACCTCAACAGAATTTACAATCGGATCTTCGTAAATTTCGCCACTTACGTTTCCGTCAACTAAATTTTCATTAAAGTGTACCGCGGCACAGGGCACAGAATTATTGTTGCAAAAAATTAATTTATTTCGAAGGTCATCTACCTGACGTATTAATTTACGGATTTCCGGAATCGTATCGTCGATGCCGGTGTTTGCCCCCCCCCTTTTTTTATTGCGGTGACGCGGTGTGGATCTTCGAGGACTCGAGTCCGAAGACGACGAACTCGAGCTGCTAGAGGATTCGGATGAGTTACTATTCGACGAATGAGACCTAGTTCGCGACTGACGACAAATACGCGATCGTTTTTTATTGTCACTATTAGCGGGAGCACTAGCACTAGCACATGGGGCTTTCGAGCCCGTATTTGAAACACTTTCGTCACTTTCCATGTTAACACGAGCTCGTAGCAACGTAAATCTAGGAAAGAAAACCACACAAAACCTAATTAAAGTAAAATACGTAGGTGGGTAGACTGAGTACCAAAAGAAAAAACGTACCGAACGGTAACACCGTTTGATTTTTAAATGATTTAGAAAGGTAAGAAAAGCTTTTTAAACACTTACGTGGAACAGGATTATATATGTATATAAATTTGCAAAGATATGCAAAATTAATTTACTGAGTCCTGAGCACGACCGTGCGCAGCGGAAAACAGGACGCCAATGACGAGAGCGAGCCGAGCGGCCGCGCCCGCGCCGGTGAAGGAGTGAATGAGTGAATGGAAGTGTGCGAGCGAGAGGGAGCTACTAGGGTAGACAGAGAGGTAAGACGAGCGGAAAACAGATAGGCCTATCTCATTATATTTAAGCTTCAAATAACGGTCAGGTGTTTAATATTTTATTTTAGTAGGCTTTTTATTTTTAGCAAAATATTTTAGAAATTTTTAAATGTGTTTGTTTATTTTTTCGAGCGTATGGCACTCGTGGGCAGCAGCTGAAAATCAGCGTCAGGTGGCTTTGTGCTGCCACCTGGCATTATGCTGAGCTGAGGCCCTTTTGGCATTAGTAGCTTTAACTGTTTTAAATTGTTTTTGTTTTTTTTATGGTACCTATTTTTGCCAAATAAACACAATTTTCTTTCTTTCTTTCTTTCCATTTGTGCCGAGGTTGCGGTATCTCTTTCGAACAACCCGCAGCCCCGACGGGAACTATTCATCTACCTTTTACAAACACCGTTTAGAGACAGCTATTTTTTCTCTCTCATCCGTCCCTTGCACATATCCCTCGCCATACATCTTTACCTTGTTTTGTATGTACAAAAACCTCGCACCGCAGATCCGTTTCCACTTGAGCTGTGCTGTGCAAGGACCGGTAAATGATTCTAATGGTTCGGTTATAATGTAAATAGTATGTTACTTACTTGGTGGAGAAGTCTGCAACCAGATCTTCGCGGTCGACAGCAATGGCGAGCAGTTCGGTTATCACTTTGAGCAGATGGATCTTGAATAGAGACGTCTTTTCGTGATTGCCCTGGAACAACTACTAGATTTAGTAACTGGGTTGTGGAGGTCAGGGTTGTTACCATGGCGTGGTTACAAGACTGTTCAAAAGAGATACCGCGACCCCGGAACATAAAGGGCTGAGAAGGGACATTGACGACACGGTTGGCGCAGTGGCTAAGCGATTGGACTGCTGCGCTGCGTGTCGCGGGTTCGATCCCCGCACGGAACAAATATTTGTATGGCCTACAGATAGTTGTTTCGGGTCTGGGTATTTGTGTATGTGACTTTGTATGTTTGTGAACGCACCCGCGATACAGGAGAAATTCCTAGTGTGGGGCAACGTTTAAAAAAAAAAAATAATAATAATAATTGGTGGGTTTTTGTCAGTACACGTCTGACACTTCCTTGCCGCTCCGTCCAGAGTGGGATGATGATACCCCACCCTAAAAAAAGTATTACCAAAATCATAATGATTAAATGTGATTATCATCCCCAACGCCAAAAAGATCACCGTCGTAACAAGAAAAAGCAAACTGACATGTTTTAAAAGTCACCATTTTGGTATATTTATGTCACCTCTATTTTTTTGGATTCATGTGCGAATTATACAAAAATAACAAACAAAAAAATTTGTCCGTCAGATAGATTTCCAAAAAATATTTAACACATATTTTTTTCTTTTTTAACGTAAACAAAAAATCAAGACGATACAGTGCTTCGAAAACTCGTGTGACGTCACATTACAGTACACTTTTTACCCACAAGTGACGTCACAACCCCACTCTTCGTCAATTTTTATTAATTTGATAATACACATAACACGTTTCCGACCGGACGGGTGTTGTGTCCGGCGGATCCTCCCTTTTCTATGGGGGATGAGGAACTTTACACCCTGTTCCTAAACCCCCCAAACACGTATCCAATATTTTTCAACAATATAACTGACGGACTACACAGAATCATGTTTATTTGAGTCGGAGCTTTGGTGAAGGAGAACATTGTCAGAAAACCAGCATGCTTGAGAGATATTTCTCCACGGCATGTAAAGCCAAATTCGATACCTATGAACGGCAAAACTCTGAAACTAGTTTAGTCAGTAACCACGCGATGAAGAAATAAGAAGTCTATCAAATATTGTTATGTATCACTTGTTCTTACCGTAGTTTTCTGTCGCAGTCCAATGCCGGGAGCGAATACACGGCCCAAACCGCCGAGTTTGACTCGCTGTTCGCGAGTTTGGTTCGCACACTACATAGATGATTAAATAAAAATAAAACATAAAATAAAAGTAACAAAACATAAAATAAATCGTGTTGCGCCGACTCGATGCAAAGTGAATATAATATGGGCAAGAAGAAAACATTAAATAAAAAGAAAAATATAAAAAGATGCGTTGTTTAAGAAAAATGTAGGATCTAGCAATCCACACGTGGCTTATGTAGTTGAATAGCCCATTGATACCGAAACTTCGATTAAATTACCTCTAAAACCCCTTTACTATTTAATTGATCCATCAGCACAATGTTTTGTGTGCGTTACATTGAGTCCTATCGTAAACCGTGATGTCTACCTCTACACCCCAATAAAAAAAAGTAATTGCCCAGCAATAATTTTTGCATAGAGTTATTTAGTTTTTTGTACAGAATGCTTGGTTTACGGCTGCGTGAATGGTCCGTTTATACCTTGTATATATACATAGTATGTTGGTGACTATGGGAATACTAAATCAACGAAAAATAGACTGTAAAATACGATAATAAGACTATAAAAAGAGAAAAAGCTCATGAGATAACACATAATAGATAAAAATGGAAGCAGAAGACACATTGCGACCACAAATAAATAAGAAAAATAGCAAGAAAATGATCAAATAAAAGATTATTCCCAACTCACCGTCTTCTCAATCAGCCGATGCAGTTCATTCAATTGCTTCTCAAACGCATGCACATCCACGTAAATCGGTTTAGACTTATCAAGTTTATTCGACATAAAACTCATATCACTAAGCGACGAACAGACCGAACTAGTCTTACTGAGCTTCGGCTTATCTTTCTCAAATAATCCCCTCCTCTTTTTCTTTTTAGTATTGTTAGACAATGTGGTATTAGCGTTTGAAGTTTCAATTTCGCTATTTTTCACAATTATTTCTTCTTCAGTTTTTGCTGGTTCTTCCGGTGCGTCTACAACTTTGACTCTCAAATCTGCACTTTTGTTGTTATTGTTGTTGTAGTATTTTTTCTCGGCTTTTTCGGCTTCTTTACTTGTTCGTTTGAAGATGAGCTTTGGGAAGAGAAATAAACCTTATTAGTTACATTAAAATTACATACATAAATTCACGTCAGTAATCCCCAAAGGGTTAAGCAGAGGTTTGTTCATTAGAACACCCACATTTTGCCAGTTTTAGTCAGTCCTACGTAATAGGGTGCAATTGGGTACTTGATATTGGAAAGCGCGTTATGGAACTCAAATGGGGTTGGGCAGGACACCTGGCAAGGCGTAGAGATGGCAGGTGGAGTAAGGCTGTCACCGAATGGCGTCCAAGAACGGGTAAAAGAAATGTAGGTCGCCCGGCGGCGAGATGGGCAGACGATATATATATATATAGATATAGTTGCCATCGAGAGAAAAACCTGGATGAGACTGGCACAAGAACGTGGCGTTTAGCACCAGAAAAGAGAGGACTATACCCAGCAGTGGGTGAATTCGGGTTGTGGATGATGATGATGGGTACTTGACTACTGTAGAAAAATACGAAAATGTTAAATACATTTAAGGAACTAACATAAATACTTCGATGTGTACAAAAAGTAATAAAATCGGTAAAAAATAATGGAGTATCTGCACGTTTTAGAAGTTTTTGGTGGGGGCACTGTCTATCATTGTCGCGCGAAACGGAAATTTGAACATATGACGTCACTTCTTCATAGTGCTGTCTTTATCTAGCAAGTAATTTTTTAAGATATTACACTAGTTTTTTTACTTTTGTCTATTATTTCATTTTCTGTTTAGAAATCACTAGTAAAAAAAAAGTCAAGTACCGGTAACCTCTATTTTTGAAATCGATTAAAATTCGTAATATCTTTTCACAATATTTAACCTTTTGACCGCCACAGTCAAGTAAGACTACTTGTCTATACGTGACTGTGGCGTTCAAAAGGTTAAACAGATAATTACCTTGCTATTCTTCTTCTCAGACATCCGCGCGAAATCGTCGGCAAACTCGTTGAAATCAAACGTCTTGTTCATGATATCCCAGAAACTTAGCCCGATGGGGTGTTCCAAGTATGGCGTCATCATGTGGGATAAGTGGTGGATGACCTTGCAGGTCTTAGCTGCGGCAGGAGTCACGCATTCTACGAGGTTATCTCCAAGCCAGTCGATTACTACTGTTTCGTTGGCGCTGTAAATTAAATAAGATAATAATTAGTTATCACACTATTATGCGAAAGTTTGTGAGTGTGTATGTTGGTTACTTCTTCACGCAAAAACTACTGAACGGATTTGGATAGGTACACAGATAGTTTATAACCTGGATTAACACATAGGATAGTTTTAAATCCCGATTTTATTTTCCCGTGGGATAATTTCCGAGTTGTAGCGGGCGAAGCCGCTGGCAACAGCTAGTACATACATAAACTCACACCCTTTTCCCATTAGGGTAAGCAGAAACCACAGAACGCGACGATCCTTACATAGTCCTGTTGCCTCGTCCACATTCATACATCAGGTCATACAACCACGCCGGTTGCAAGTACTAGGTACGCAACTTGCCTTTTTGAAGAATCTCACCATTAAAGTCAGTGTATGTGTTTCTAGGGCGTCCTCTGTTTGTGTATCGGGAGTGTGAACGTAATAGGGTAATTTTAAATGTGCTTATAAACTTCTGTTCCATCATCACAGTTTTGGCATTCTCCCTCTTTTCCTTACACACATACATACACAGTCATACACCACATCTATCTCACTCTATTCGAACATATACTTACATACTTATAAGTTATAAGGTTCTGTTTTCCGTGTCAGCCTTAATATTCGTCCTCTCTTTCTTACACACAGCGATATCTCACTTTATTCTACGAAATACTCACGTGCTTATAAGCTTCTGTTTAAGCTTCCTAGCCTTCTTCTTGACAGCTTTAACTCTCTCCCTCTCTTTTCTTTCGAGTTCCAGTCGGACAGCTTCGTCTTGTATCTCCTTCTCTTCTTTAGCTGTCTGGTCTTGGCTCTCGGAGGTGGTCTATGAATTATGATAATGTTTGAATAGTTGAGTTGATGCAAATTGTATTTTTTTTATTATTGGTTTGAATGATAAATGTATCGCTAGAATATGTCGCGGTTTATCGGTATCACCAGGCAATTAGTGAGAATTCAAGGTGTTCTCATATATCCCGTAATTCTAGGACATGAATGAGACTAAATATATATATATAGCCTGTAGATGCGACTCCAGTCTCTGTTGGCTAGCGTCCTGTTTGTTATCTAACACATACATACCGCCTGTCTAGGTCCAGTAGTAGCCTTCTCCCGTATAGCCTGTAGATGCGACTCCAGTCTCTGTTGGCTAGCGTCCTGTTTGTTATCTAACACATACATACCGCCTGTCTAGGTCCAGTAGTAGCCTTCTCCCGTATAGCCTGTAGATGCGACTCCAGTCTCTGTTGGCTAGCGTCCTGTTTGTTATCTAACACATACATACCGCCTGTCTAGGTCCAGTAGTAGCCTTCTCCCGTATAGCCTGTAGATGCGACTCCAGTCTCTGTTGGCTAGCGTCCTGTTTGTTATCTAACACATACATACCGCCTGTCTAGGTCCAGTAGTAGCCTTCTCCCGTATAGCCTGTAGATGCGACTCCAGTCTCTGTTGGCTAGCGTCCTGTTTGTTATCTAACACATACATACCGCCTGTCTAGGTCCAGTAGTAGCCTTCTCCCGTATAGCCTGTAGATGCGACTCCAGTCTCTGTTGGCTAGCGTCCTGTTTGTTATCTAACACATACATACCGCCTGTCTAGGTCCAGTAGTAGCCTTCTCCCGTATAGCCTGTAGATGCGACTCCAGTCTCTGTTGGCTAGCGTCCTGTTTGTTATCTAACACATACATACCGCCTGTCTAGGTCCAGTAGTAGCCTTCTCCCGTATAGCCTGTAGATGCGACTCCAGTCTCTGTTGGCTAGCGTCCTGTTTGTTATCTAACACATACATACCGCCTGTCTAGGTCCAGTAGTAGCCTTCTCCCGTATAGCCTGTAGATGCGACTCCAGTCTCTGTTGGCTAGCGTCCTGTTTGTTATCTAACACATACATACCGCCTGTCTAGGTCCAGTAGTAGCCTTCTCCCGTATAGCCTGTAGATGCGACTCCAGTCTCTGTTGGCTAGCGTCCTGTTTGTTATCTAACACATACATACCGCCTGTCTAGGTCCAGTAGTAGCCTTCTCCCGTATAGCCTGTAGATGCGACTCCAGTCTCTGTTGGCTAGCGTCCTGTTTGTTATCTAACACATACATACCGCCTGTCTAGGTCCAGTAGTAGCCTTCTCCCGTATAGCCTGTAGATGCGACTCCAGTCTCTGTTGGCTAGCGTCCTGTTTGTTATCTAACACATACATACCGCCTGTCTAGGTCCAGTAGTAGCCTTCTCCCGTATAGCCTGTAGATGCGACTCCAGTCTCTGTTGGCTAGCGTCCTGTTTGTTATCTAACACATACATACCGCCTGTCTAGGTCCAGTAGTAGCCTTCTCCCGTATAGCCTGTAGATGCGACTCCAGTCTCTGTTGGCTAGCGTCCTGTTTGTTATCTAACACATACATACCGCCTGTCTAGGTCCAGTAGTAGCCTTCTCCCGTATAGCCTGTAGATGCGACTCCAGTCTCTGTTGGCTAGCGTCCTGTTTGTTATCTAACACATACATACCGCCTGTCTAGGTCCAGTAGTAGCCTTCTCCCGTATAGCCTGTAGATGCGACTCCAGTCTCTGTTGGCTAGCGTCCTGTTTGTTATCTAACACATACATACCGCCTGTCTAGGTCCAGTAGTAGCCTTCTCCCGTATAGCCTGTAGATGCGACTCCAGTCTCTGTTGGCTAGCGTCCTGTTTGTTATCTAACACATACATACCGCCTGTCTAGGTCCAGTAGTAGCCTTCTCCCGTATAGCCTGTAGATGCGACTCCAGTCTCTGTTGGCTAGCGTCCTGTTTGTTATCTAACACATACATACCGCCTGTCTAGGTCCAGTAGTAGCCTTCTCCCGTATAGCCTGTAGATGCGACTCCAGTCTCTGTTGGCTAGCGTCCTGTTTGTTATCTAACACATACATACCGCCTGTCTAGGTCCAGTAGTAGCCTTCTCCCGTATAGCCTGTAGATGCGACTCCAGTCTCTGTTGGCTAGCGTCCTGTTTGTTATCTAACACATACATACCGCCTGTCTAGGTCCAGTAGTAGCCTTCTCCCGTATAGCCTGTAGATGCGACTCCAGTCTCTGTTGGCTAGCGTCCTGTTTGTTATCTAACACATACATACCGCCTGTCTAGGTCCAGTAGTAGCCTTCTCCCGTATAGCCTGTAGATGCGACTCCAGTCTCTGTTGGCTAGCGTCCTGTTTGTTATCTAACACATACATACCGCCTGTCTAGGTCCAGTAGTAGCCTTCTCCCGTATAGCCTGTAGATGCGACTCCAGTCTCTGTTGGCTAGCGTCCTGTTTGTTATCTAACACATACATACCGCCTGTCTAGGTCCAGTAGTAGCCTTCTCCCGTATAGCCTGTAGATGCGACTCCAGTCTCTGTTGGCTAGCGTCCTGTTTGTTATCTAACACATACATACCGCCTGTCTAGGTCCAGTAGTAGCCTTCTCCCGTATAGCCTGTAGATGCGACTCCAGTCTCTGTTGGCTAGCGTCCTGTTTGTTATCTAACACATACATACCGCCTGTCTAGGTCCAGTAGTAGCCTTCTCCCGTATAGCCTGTAGATGCGACTCCAGTCTCTGTTGGCTAGCGTCCTGTTTGTTATCTAACACATACATACCGCCTGTCTAGGTCCAGTAGTAGCCTTCTCCCGTATAGCCTGTAGATGCGACTCCAGTCTCTGTTGGCTAGCGTCCTGTTTGTTATCTAACACATACATACCGCCTGTCTAGGTCCAGTAGTAGCCTTCTCCCGTATAGCCTGTAGATGCGACTCCAGTCTCTGTTGGCTAGCGTCCTGTTTGTTATCTAACACATACATACCGCCTGTCTAGGTCCAGTAGTAGCCTTCTCCCGTATAGCCTGTAGATGCGACTCCAGTCTCTGTTGGCTAGCGTCCTGTTTGTTATCTAACACATACATACCGCCTGTCTAGGTCCAGTAGTAGCCTTCTCCCGTATAGCCTGTAGATGCGACTCCAGTCTCTGTTGGCTAGCGTCCTGTTTGTTATCTAACACATACATACCGCCTGTCTAGGTCCAGTAGTAGCCTTCTCCCGTATAGCCTGTAGATGCGACTCCAGTCTCTGTTGGCTAGCGTCCTGTTTGTTATCTAACACATACATACCGCCTGTCTAGGTCCAGTAGTAGCCTTCTCCCGTATAGCCTGTAGATGCGACTCCAGTCTCTGTTGGCTAGCGTCCTGTTTGTTATCTAACACATACATACCGCCTGTCTAGGTCCAGTAGTAGCCTTCTCCCGTATAGCCTGTAGATGCGACTCCAGTCTCTGTTGGCTAGCGTCCTGTTTGTTATCTAACACATACATACCGCCTGTCTAGGTCCAGTAGTAGCCTTCTCCCGTATAGCCTGTAGATGCGACTCCAGTCTCTGTTGGCTAGCGTCCTGTTTGTTATCTAACACATACATACCGCCTGTCTAGGTCCAGTAGTAGCCTTCTCCCGTATAGCCTGTAGATGCGACTCCAGTCTCTGTTGGCTAGCGTCCTGTTTGTTATCTAACACATACATACCGCCTGTCTAGGTCCAGTAGTAGCCTTCTCCCGTATAGCCTGTAGATGCGACTCCAGTCTCTGTTGGCTAGCGTCCTGTTTGTTATCTAACACATACATACCGCCTGTCTAGGTCCAGTAGTAGCCTTCTCCCGTATAGCCTGTAGATGCGACTCCAGTCTCTGTTGGCTAGCGTCCTGTTTGTTATCTAACACATACATACCGCCTGTCTAGGTCCAGTAGTAGCCCTGTAGATGCGACTCCAGTCTCTGTTGGCTAGCGTCCTGTTTGTTATCTAACACATACATACCGCCTGTCTAGGTCCAGTAGTAGCCTTCTCCCGTATAGCCTGTAGATGCGACTCCAGTCTCTGTTGGCTAGCGTCCTGTTTGTTATCTAACACATACATACCGCCTGTCTAGGTCCAGTAGTAGCCTTCTCCCGTATAGCCTGTAGATGCGACTCCAGTCTCTGTTGGCTAGCGTCCTGTTTGTTATCTAACACATACATACCGCCTGTCTAGGTCCAGTAGTAGCCTTCTCCCGTATAGCCTGTAGATGCGACTCCAGTCTCTGTTGGCTAGCGTCCTGTTTGTTATCTAACACATACATACCGCCTGTCTAGGTCCAGTAGTAGCCTTCTCCCGTATAGCCTGTAGATGCGACTCCAGTCTCTGTTGGCTAGCGTCCTGTTTGTTATCTAACACATACATACCGCCTGTCTAGGTCCAGTAGTAGCCTTCTCCCGTATAGCCTGTAGATGCGACTCCAGTCTCTGTTGGCTAGCGTCCTGTTTGTTATCTAACACATACATACCGCCTGTCTAGGTCCAGTAGTAGCCTTCTCCCGTATAGCCTGTAGATGCGACTCCAGTCTCTGTTGGCTAGCGTCCTGTTTGTTATCTAACACATACATACCGCCTGTCTAGGTCCAGTAGTAGCCTTCTCCCGTATAGCCTGTAGATGCGACTCCAGTCTCTGTTGGCTAGCGTCCTGTTTGTTATCTAACACATACATACCGCCTGTCTAGGTCCAGTAGTAGCCTTCTCCCGTATAGCCTGTAGATGCGACTCCAGTCTCTGTTGGCTAGCGTCCTGTTTGTTATCTAACACATACATACCGCCTGTCTAGGTCCAGTAGTAGCCTTCTCCCGTATAGCCTGTAGATGCGACTCCAGTCTCTGTTGGCTAGCGTCCTGTTTGTTATCTAACACATACATACCGCCTGTCTAGGTCCAGTAGTAGCCTTCTCCCGTATAGCCTGTAGATGCGACTCCAGTCTCTGTTGGCTAGCGTCCTGTTTGTTATCTAACACATACATACCGCCTGTCTAGGTCCAGTAGTAGCCTTCTCCCGTATAGCCTGTAGATGCGACTCCAGTCTCTGTTGGCTAGCGTCCTGTTTGTTATCTAACACATACATACCGCCTGTCTAGGTCCAGTAGTAGCCTTCTCCCGTATAGCCTGTAGATGCGACTCCAGTCTCTGTTGGCTAGCGTCCTGTTTGTTATCTAACACATACATACCGCCTGTCTAGGTCCAGTAGTAGCCTTCTCCCGTATAGCCTGTAGATGCGACTCCAGTCTCTGTTGGCTAGCGTCCTGTTTGTTATCTAACACATACATACCGCCTGTCTAGGTCCAGTAGTAGCCTTCTCCCGTATAGCCTGTAGATGCGACTCCAGTCTCTGTTGGCTAGCGTCCTGTTTGTTATCTAACACATACATACCGCCTGTCTAGGTCCAGTAGTAGCCTTCTCCCGTATAGCCTGTAGATGCGACTCCAGTCTCTGTTGGCTAGCGTCCTGTTTGTTATCTAACACATACATACCGCCTGTCTAGGTCCAGTAGTAGCCTTCTCCCGTATAGCCTGTAGATGCGACTCCAGTCTCTGTTGGCTAGCGTCCTGTTTGTTATCTAACACATACATACCGCCTGTCTAGGTCCAGTAGTAGCCTTCTCCCGTATAGCCTGTAGATGCGACTCCAGTCTCTGTTGGCTAGCGTCCTGTTTGTTATCTAACACATACATACCGCCTGTCTAGGTCCAGTAGTAGCCTTCTCCCGTATAGCCTGTAGATGCGACTCCAGTCTCTGTTGGCTAGCGTCCTGTTTGTTATCTAACACATACATACCGCCTGTCTAGGTCCAGTAGTAGCCTTCTCCCGTATAGCCTGTAGATGCGACTCCAGTCTCTGTTGGCTAGCGTCCTGTTTGTTATCTAACACATACATACCGCCTGTCTAGGTCCAGTAGTAGCCTTCTCCCGTATAGCCTGTAGATGCGACTCCAGTCTCTGTTGGCTAGCGTCCTGTTTGTTATCTAACACATACATACCGCCTGTCTAGGTCCAGTAGTAGCCTTCTCCCGTATAGCCTGTAGATGCGACTCCAGTCTCTGTTGGCTAGCGTCCTGTTTGTTATCTAACACATACATACCGCCTGTCTAGGTCCAGTAGTAGCCTTCTCCCGTATAGCCTGTAGATGCGACTCCAGTCTCTGTTGGCTAGCGTCCTGTTTGTTATCTAACACATACATACCGCCTGTCTAGGTCCAGTAGTAGCCTTCTCCCGTATAGCCTGTAGATGCGACTCCAGTCTCTGTTTGCTAGCGTCCTGTTTGTTATCTAACACATACATACCGCCTGTCTAGGTCCAGTAGTAGCCTTCTCCCGTATAGCCTGTAGATGCGACTCCAGTCTCTGTTGGCTAGCGTCCTGTTTGTTATCTAACACATACATACCGCCTGTCTAGGTCCAGTAGTAGCCTTCTCCCGTATAGCCTGTAGATGCGACTCCAGTCTCTGTTGGCTAGCGTCCTGTTTGTTATCTAACACATACATACCGCCTGTCTAGGTCCAGTAGTAGCCTTCTCCCGTATAGCCTGTAGATGCGACTCCAGTCTCTGTTGGCTAGCGTCCTGTTTGTTATCTAACACATACATACCGCCTGTCTAGGTCCAGTAGTAGCCTTCTCCCGTATAGCCTGTAGATGCGACTCCAGTCTCTGTTGGCTAGCGTCCTGTTTGTTATCTAACACATACATACCGCCTGTCTAGGTCCAGTAGTAGCCTTCTCCCGTATAGCCTGTAGATGCGACTCCAGTCTCTGTTGGCTAGCGTCCTGTTTGTTATCTAACACATACATACCGCCTGTCTAGGTCCAGTAGTAGCCTTCTCCCGTATAGCCTGTAGATGCGACTCCAGTCTCTGTTGGCTAGCGTCCTGTTTGTTATCTAACACATACATACCGCCTGTCTAGGTCCAGTAGTAGCCTTCTCCCGTATAGCCTGTAGATGCGACTCCAGTCTCTGTTGGCTAGCGTCCTGTTTGTTATCTAACACATACATACCGCCTGTCTAGGTCCAGTAGTAGCCTTCTCCCGTATAGCCTGTAGATGCGACTCCAGTCTCTGTTGGCTAGCGTCCTGTTTGTTATCTAACACATACATACCGCCTGTCTAGGTCCAGTAGTAGCCTTCTCCCGTATAGCCTGTAGATGCGACTCCAGTCTCTGTTGGCTAGCGTCCTGTTTGTTATCTAACACATACATACCGCCTGTCTAGGTCCAGTAGTAGCCTTCTCCCGTATAGCCTGTAGATGCGACTCCAGTCTCTGTTGGCTAGCGTCCTGTTTGTTATCTAACACATACATACCGCCTGTCTAGGTCCAGTAGTAGCCTTCTCCCGTATAGCCTGTAGATGCGACTCCAGTCTCTGTTGGCTAGCGTCCTGTTTGTTATCTAACACATACATACCGCCTGTCTAGGTCCAGTAGTAGCCTTCTCCCGTATAGCCTGTAGATGCGACTCCAGTCTCTGTTGGCTAGCGTCCTGTTTGTTATCTAACACATACATACCGCCTGTCTAGGTCCAGTAGTAGCCTTCTCCCGTATAGCCTGTAGATGCGACTCCAGTCTCTGTTGGCTAGCGTCCTGTTTGTTATCTAACACATACATACCGCCTGTCTAGGTCCAGTAGTAGCCTTCTCCCGTATAGCCTGTAGATGCGACTCCAGTCTCTGTTGGCTAGCGTCCTGTTTGTTATCTAACACATACATACCGCCTGTCTAGGTCCAGTAGTAGCCTTCTCCCGTATAGCCTGTAGATGCGACTCCAGTCTCTGTTGGCTAGCGTCCTGTTTGTTATCTAACACATACATACCGCCTGTCTAGGTCCAGTAGTAGCCTTCTCCCGTATAGCCTGTAGATGCGACTCCAGTCTCTGTTGGCTAGCGTCCTGTTTGTTATCTAACACATACATACCGCCTGTCTAGGTCCAGTAGTAGCCTTCTCCCGTATAGCCTGTAGATGCGACTCCAGTCTCTGTTGGCTAGCGTCCTGTTTGTTATCTAACACATACATACCGCCTGTCTAGGTCCAGTAGTAGCCTTCTCCCGTATAGCCTGTAGATGCGACTCCAGTCTCTGTTGGCTAGCGTCCTGTTTGTTATCTAACACATACATACCGCCTGTCTAGGTCCAGTAGTAGCCTTCTCCCGTATAGCCTGTAGATGCGACTCCAGTCTCTGTTGGCTAGCGTCCTGTTTGTTATCTAACACATACATACCGCCTGTCTAGGTCCAGTAGTAGCCTTCTCCCGTATAGCCTGTAGATGCGACTCCAGTCTCTGTTGGCTAGCGTCCTGTTTGTTATCTAACACATACATACCGCCTGTCTAGGTCCAGTAGTAGCCTTCTCCCGTATAGCCTGTAGATGCGACTCCAGTCTCTGTTGGCTAGCGTCCTGTTTGTTATCTAACACATACATACCGCCTGTCTAGGTCCAGTAGTAGCCTTCTCCCGTATAGCCTGTAGATGCGACTCCAGTCTCTGTTGGCTAGCGTCCTGTTTGTTATCTAACACATACATACCGCCTGTCTAGGTCCAGTAGTAGCCTTCTCCCGTATAGCCTGTAGATGCGACTCCAGTCTCTGTTGGCTAGCGTCCTGTTTGTTATCTAACACATACATACCGCCTGTCTAGGTCCAGTAGTAGCCTTCTCCCGTATAGCCTGTAGATGCGACTCCAGTCTCTGTTGGCTAGCGTCCTGTTTGTTATCTAACACATACATACCGCCTGTCTAGGTCCAGTAGTAGCCTTCTCCCGTATAGCCTGTAGATGCGACTCCAGTCTCTGTTGGCTAGCGTCCTGTTTGTCCCGTATTCTCTCCCGTAGTGCGTCAGCTTCCAGTTCAGCAGCGGCCGCTAGTGCTGACAGACGGGACTTGACACCTTCTGCCTGCAGGGGGGGGCACGGGGTTATAACATATGAACAAATAGTGTCAGACTGCTGTACGACTGAGGCGGTGCGGAGCGGGGCTGAGCTGTGAGGCTACTAAGAGATGTGGATGTCAAGCCATGTGATTGGTGAATCGCGGCACAGCTCGTCTCCGCTCCGCCTCAGTGGAACCGCAGCCTTAACGTGAATACGACAAGGTAGCCCGCGAAATTTGAAAAAGTGGCTATGATTTCACCGCAATTAGGCACATAATGACACCTATAATCAAACTGTGACTTTTTCATTGCTATTATGCACTAGTGAGTTATAAGGATTTTTTTTAAATTTTATTGGTTGAGTTGCTACGTTCATAAAAAAGTTTCGATACAAAAAAGATCGTGTTCAATAGTAAAAATAAATTAATATACTTAGTGATTGCTCATTTCATGCAAATTTGAATTTAAATAGATAATTTCAACTTGTACGTTTTCATTAAATGAAACTTTCACTCAAATAATATAACTTTTATTTTTTCTGTATTAAAGAAAACTTTTGCTCATTTTATACGTGGCTAAAACTCTATCGCGCTCATTCATTTAGTCTATGGTCGAACGCCATTGTTACAGTATGACCATTTTAAGTGTGAATTTCATGGTGGCGCCACTGGTCAAGAAATAATGTATCGATAAGTCAAACTTAGTACATTTATTTTAGTTCCGTGTTTTCCCGCATGCACAGATAAGTTGGTAGAACTGTAGATGCGCGCGCATAGGAAAACCGATTAATTTTTCCCGCTATTGTGGAAAAAAAACAGAACTCGTTTTAACTTTTTTTTTTTTTTGATGGGACAAGCCCGCCACACTATTCCCAAACCACTGTAACTCCTGTTAGCCAGAATCAACAGTGGCGGCGTTGTCATTGTCTCGGCGCTTTTCTTGTGGTGACCACAAGAAAAGCGCCGAGACAATGAAGCTCGACGAAGTCCCAGAGAAATGATTTAACTGTCTTGGATCCCGCAACGAAATTAATCAGAAAAGAATAGCGGAGGAGTAGGAAAACTCGTTTTAACTGTTGAAGATGACTTCTTAGTATTATTTTCTTAACAAGTGTGTTGAAAAACGTCGTATGATACACGTGTGTATTGATGATTACCGTCCTCGGCTATCTTAAGACCCTCACCTGACGGCTCGGGTCTCAATGGCG
Organism: Diarsia mendica; assembly: GCA_949316265.1. Classification (NCBI taxonomy): domain Eukaryota; kingdom Metazoa; phylum Arthropoda; class Insecta; order Lepidoptera; family Noctuidae; genus Diarsia; species Diarsia mendica. The sequence continues at coordinate 1,524,778 of OX438910.1, forward strand.
CCTCGGCGGTAATCACCAACGTTACACACTTGTACCATAATGTACTTTTGCATAAGTAATTACTTAAATTCAAGTAATTACTTTAACTTGACTATAGATACGGATGTAAGCCTCGTCTACCTTTGAAGAACACCAGGCGTGATGGTTTTGACATTTCTTTTGTGGGTGGGAAGTCACCAAATAACCCCCCCCACCCCCCCCCGCTCGTGGGCAGAGCGAAGGGAGTGTCAGACTTCTACTGACTAAAAACCACCCATGTTCCTTCTAGCCCTTTATGTCGACCAACCCGCAGCCCCGAAGATAAACAGTTAAATCTCACCTTCTCTCTCGCCGCATCATCTCTCTCCTGTTTCTTCAGCTCCTTCAGCTCCTCGACTCTGGCGTCTCTTTCCTTTCTCTTCTCGAGTAGAGTCTCCACGTGAAGCTTGCGAGCAGCTTCTAGAGCTTGTCTGCGGGCACCCACTGCTGCCTCGCGAGCTGACTTTTGTTCCTGGAAAAGAGAGATTATAATATTAGAGAGAGTTTGAAAAAATTTAATGATGATGATTTAAAACGGTTTATGAATTTGTTTAACTTTCTTAAGGGTAAACAAGACAGCGGCACGAACTAGTTGGTGGGCGGGGCTAAAATGCATGCTATTTCATCCGACATCACGAGCGAAATGCATAGAGCGAAAGAGACACAACTAAAACGGGCGCGCGATTGTTTCTATGCAGACCTTTGGTAGTATGGATACCATGAAAAATCCATTGAATGTATCTGTTCAAAATAAAATTATTTGAATTCTTTAATAACTAATCTATGCCTTTATGGTTTCACTTTTTTCATTTTCGTACTATATACGTAACTTATTTACGCCCAAAGATGGTTAAAATTAGTGCTAAAATATGAAAGTATCAACGCTCATAACTTCTAAACCATTTTTTTTTCCAATTCTGCTTCCATAGAGACCTAGATAATGATAAGACCAGTTGATACAATTTTTAATTTTGAACGTACACCGTCAACCAGAGGAGTAATCACCATACTACGTTTGTATGGAAGAATGACTGGCTTGTGCAGCCTTAAGAGCCTATACTACCTCAAATTAGCAACTCTGTTTGTGGTGGTTCAAACTTTGTTTGAAATACTGTTAGAATAAAGTTCTATTCAGCTTGCACTACAAAACGGTTGTTACGTCTTTCGGCCGAATAGTGCGAAATTAGTGGTATTTTGCGAGTTACGAAAAAACTATTGATTGGACTAAATAGTAAAACACTATGATTTTAGTATGTTGCTTGTAGAATTATTTGGCAAACAAATCAGAACGATGAAATGTATTTTAGTATGGTTTTTACTCGTTAAAAGAAATTTTTAGAGGTATCCTCGTGATTTTTTTTTTTCGAACAAAGTTAGTGGTATTATATTTTCACAACACTATGTTACTAGCATAATTACTTATATCCTGAAGAATTACTATTATAATACTATAAACGGGATATTTACCATGTTTACTTATTGTTTCGAGTTCCCGATATTTCGGCGCTGTTACAAGCACCATGATCACGGATAAACTCCAAACAGATGATCGTAAACGTATCTTCTGAGCCTACACCTTTGCCACGTCCCCAAAATTACTTCGAAAATGTCTAGAACTAAATAAAACGTTATATATTTACCAGTTTAGACAGTCGATCCCGCCTCATGAGCCGCAGCCGTGTGGTGTGAGAGCGACATTGGTCCAGGAACTCGTGCCGACGGTTCTCAGCTTCCAACTGTTTGATGAACGCTATCTCGCGGAGTTTCTCTTCTTCGTCGTGAGCTTTGCGGACTATGTCCTGTGGAAATCATGAAAAATGGATTAACAAAGATAAAAAAAAAGATTATTCGGACATTTTAGTGGTCGCAAGTGTGGTAGAAAAAGATATACGAAGGATGTTAGGGCTTTCGTTTTATTGGATTGTGGGAAATCATCAAATGTCTGCTCCCGCTCTGGGCAGAGCGGAATGGAGTGTCAGTCTTCTACTGACTAACTGACTAAAAATCACTGCCTAACTCTTCGGGGATAACAGGCGTGATGTTACGTTGATAGAGGAATTAGCTATAACAACCAAAGTGACCTTACTAATCCATCCTACTAATATTAGGAACGCGATAGTTTGTAAACTGAATGTATGGATGGATGGATGGATGTTTGTTACGGATTTAGATATTTGGTACACAGATAGTTTATAACCTGGATTAACACATAGGATAGTTTTTATCCCGATTTTATCTTCCCGTGGGATAATTTTAGAGTTGTAGCGGGTGAAGCCGCTGGCTATCTATCACCTTACTAATCCATTAGTAATATTATCACCTCAAGGTTTGTTATAACAAGCTTTCGGATTTAAAATAGTAGTACGATTATTATAAAAGGTGTAAATAACGAAAAAGCCATTACAATAATATAAGAAAAGGTAGAGCAGCGGTGGCCCAGTGGTGGCGGCCCCGACTTTCGAACTTACGGTCGTGGGTTCGAACCCAGGCAGGCACATTACTTTGTGTAATTTATTTCATCACCGCTGCTCTCAAAACGGTGAAGGAAAAACATCGTGAGGAAACCGGCATGTCTTAGAACCAAAAAATTCGAAGACATGTGACATCTACCAACCCGCACTAGGCACGCGTGTCGGATTATAGCCCATCCCTCTCCTAGAGATGAGGCCTGAGTCCCGCACGTGGGAACGTTATAGGCTGATGATATGATGATGAAGAAAAGGTTGTGTATTTGATACCTTGATATGCTGATCTCTGTTTTCAGCAGCCTTCTGAAGCCGCCTTTCCATGCGAAGACGCTTCTCTTCGATTAGGTCATTCTTAGCTACCTGTGGAATAAAGAAAACATGTTTATTTCAATTGAAATAAAGATGAGATCAGCAGTGGGATAGCACAGTATATTCATTCGTGGTTAATATTTTACAAGCAAGTTACAAAGTACAATACAATATAAACAACCCGTAACTAAGCTTATTTAAATCAATGACAGCAATGTGTTACATATGATTATTTATCGCAGGCCAGTATATACATATAAATATACGACCTCCAATAATTTCAAAATTAAGTAACGCTAGGCGAAGGTGGTCAGTGCCCATCCAACAGAAAGAGAGAAAAGAGATCCCGGATATCATTATTTTACAGTCAGTTAATAGAGTAAGATCCCAGGGCCGCCAGACGTTACGTATTTCCTGACGAGCATTACGGCCGACGGAAAGTGTCTGCGAGTATTGGCGACTTATTGTCAAGGATATTGCCTAAAATATTCCTAAAAATCAGCTTTCAGAAAATACGTGAGGTAAGTAATGTTTTTATGTAAGTACCTTGATTACCTGATACCTGAAAATTGACCGTCTAAGCAAGCTAGCAGGTAGTCGTGCGTTCTTAGTACCTACATACTAACACTACTCAACCGTCCACATTTCCTTCGTCAGAAAATACGTGACGTCTGGCGGCCCTGGGATCTTGGACTAAAAGTACCAAGGCGTGCGAACGATAGTCTAAGTACTGTCAGATAAGCAATAGCTTCATGTAAAAAACTAGTATTCAGCTGTATCCGGCCGGTTAGACTCAGGCCGCAGTATCTCTTTCAAAAAATCCGCAGCCCCGACGGCTCCTTACCTTCACTTCTTCAACTCTGGCCAGCAGCTGATGTATCTTCCTGGCTCGTTCCGTCTGGTACACACATATCCACACATACACTCTCTCTCTCACACTCTTTCACACACTGTCTCACACTTACACTTACACACACTATCTCTCTCACACACACACATACACTCTCTCTCACACACACACATACACTCTCTCTCACACACGCACACACACACACACTGTCTCACACAGACACACGACTCCCACACAGTCACACACACACACAGACACACACTCACTGCCTAGATCGCGTCAGTCCTGATTAGGAATTAATCGAAAGCTGCCTCCTTACCTTCACTTCCTCAACTCTGGCCAGCAGCTGATGTATCTTCCTGGCCCGTTCAGTCTGATACTCGATCCTCTGTCGCTCGGCGCGCGCCTGCTTGAGCTGCAGCCGACGTAACGCGTCCTGTAAGCTGCCGCGACGTTTGATGCCTTGGGAGAGCTTGGCGTGCAGTTGTTGGGCACGACCTGGAGAGTGGAATGGTGCTTTAGAAGGTGTTTTTTTATTATTATGGGTATTATGCTGGTACATGACCCTTGAAGAAAGTACATACAGTTAATATTTTAGATACGAGTTAGCATTTGATTCAGAACTGTTCCTGTTATAGATCCAATTTAATTTTTTTTTTGTTTGCCTATGAGTGGGAAATACAAACGTGTCCCACTGCTGGGCAAAAACCTCCCCTTTCTGATTCCAAGCCTCTCTATCCTGAGCAATATCTGGTCATTTTCGCCCCGCAATCAAGATTATCACACAAGTTTAGCCACGGTCTACTTTGACGGCGATTCGGATTTCCTCCGTCAGGCGTCTAGTGAGTGACGATCTTTGAGCACCTAAAAAATATATTATCTTGGAAAAACTGTCACTATTTTTTAAGTCTATGACAGTGGTTACGAGTAACCAGTGTAACAACCAGCCTTGCGAAAAGATGACCTGGGTTGTGCATGCAGGTGCATCCGGTTATACTGGGGAAGCAGAGGCTAGGGGACTAGGCTTTTCCTATGTTCCCCACATCGGAAAAGCCTAGACAGACAACATAATGATCTACTAAATAAAACTGCTATATTACCTGGATCCCTAGCGACCAATGCTTCCAAAGCACCCAGGGTATCGACCCGTTCAGCCCAGGACATGCCAGCCAGAGCAGTCTCGTACTGGTTCTCAAGGCTCGCAGCTAACGACAGGTTCTCCGTAGACTGGCAGGAGGCACCCGCTGATGTGTCTTCACAGAGAATTTCTGCGTCAGTCTGTTATGGAGAAAATGATGATGTCGATATATGAGTTGGTAATAATCTGAGAGTATCAACAACAATCCACATACTGCCCAGTATGTGGATTGTCCTTCTATAATCCTGGATTATTTTTTAAATTATCGTGATTAAACTGTTAAATTATAGAGGAGGTATTATTATTCTTAATTATAACTGTATTTCATGGAAATTTCAAGGATATCTCCTTGAAATTTCCATGAAATACAGGATGGAAAAGTTACCACGTATTCAGCAAATCAATCTGAAACCCCTCAATTTTTCGCCATTGATAAAAAAAAACAGCTGCTCCATTCATTTTTACACACTTGTTTAATTTTTATGTGGACTTTGCACAAATGGAGACTACGTGGCTGCTACTGAGAAATTCCTGATGGAAAAGTCACCAACACCTTCTCCGACCTGGGAATCGAACCCAAGACCTCGTGCTCAACAGCCGCGCTTGCAACCACAACACCAACAAGACAATTAATAAGAACAACTAGTTGTTACAAAATTTTTAAACCACTTACTTCAGTATCATCCGTCTCCGTATCCAAATCAATATCAGACACTTGTTGCAGCTCCATGATCTGCCTGTTCAACAGATCCTCTTCCTCACACAACTTCCTCTGATCCACTTCCGATTGGAAATCCAACGCCCAGCTGATCTTCCTCTCATTCTCCTCTATCTGTGACGTCATTTCCGCTATCTCTGACATTTCTGACGGATCTGCTGACTTGAGTATCTCGTTGTGATCATTCATTTGATCATCGTCTTCTAAGAATTTGAATGTGGTCATGAATTCTGACTTCCATTTATCGAAGTCAAACGCCTCTTCGGTTTTCTCTTGAGACCTGGCTAAGCCTGTTGTTAGACTTTCCAGAGATGAATGCAGACGGTTTTTAGTCAGCTCTGAGCCATCGTCTTTAGGAGTATTTTTGTTCTTCTCCCGTTTCAAAGCTTTGCCTCGAGACGACCGAGTCTTCAAGCCAGTGACATCTGATTTCTGCCTTATTATTAACAAATCTTTCTTCACTTCCTTGATTTGCGGTTTTGGTTTCACAATCTTCGGTTTCTCTGGTGATTTTTGTGGCTGTTCTGACTTCGCTCGATCCAGTTTAGAAGCTGAAACTATCTCTTTGACTTCTTGTTTAGGAGATTCTATCATGTTCAGAGTTGGTAAGCTAGTAGTTGCGGAAGGCTGATGGAACCTGTTAGCCCAGTGTGATTTGGAATGCTTCTTCGATTCGCGACTCAACCGTCTAGATTTCACCGTCAGCCATCCATCATTATCTGTTTTAGCAATATCAACGTTTAGAACTTCAACAGAGTTCGCGAAATCTCCCTCTTCTGGTACCAAAGTCTTTAAACTCTCGCTAGATTCAATCCGAGACATATCAATTTGAGTGACAATAGTATCAGAGCTGCTGTACTCTTCGCCATCTTTTTTATCAAATGACGGATTGAGTTTTTCTGTTTTGTCTCCTGTCTCATTGATCTTGAGATTAATAGAGAGAGGTCTAGGAGGACGTTTCTTTAGATCAATTTTAGCTGTATTTTTGGTATCTCCTGAACCCATTTGAGCACGATTTGGATTGGGCGGTTTCTTAGTTACAGGTTTATTAGCAGGAGCATCGAACAGACTAGTTCTTCCTGTAGTTAGATTGAAAGGATAGCTGCACTTGCTGGTCTGGTTCCGTTTAGGATTGCCGTTTGGCCTTTGGGCTTTCGAGGTGGAGTTGGGACGCATTTCAACAACAGTTTTGCTTCGAGCTATCAACCTGGTTGGTGTCTTGACTTCTGTTTTGGTTGTCGTTACAGGTTTTGGCTTAGCCGCTGCCTGAGAGTAAGCCGGTCTAGTGCTCGGCTTTTCAGCTGCAGTTTTGAGATCAATCTTCTTTGAATCGAGATCTTTTTTTCCTTCTTTTACTTCGGTGAGTGAAGTTTCTTTGTCTATATTTTCATTGACCTCGGATTCCTTTATGCCATTTAATGGTGGGTCGCTCTTTATCTCCTGTGTAGATTGATTCTTGGTACCAACGTCTTGATCTTTGATTTCTGGGGAAACAACAGGTTCTTTAACATCTTTTGGGGCAACATGATTTATTTTTTCTTCGGTTGGTGTAGATTTTTCATCGCTCGACTTGCAGGAGCTCTCATTGGATACATCACCAAAGTTGTCTTCAGATTTAACTGGCGACTCTGTGGAGACGCTTTCTTTTTCATCTGGGACCGTACCATTTTCAAAGACAGCTTTATTTTTCTCAGGCGCTTTTATTTGCTGTTCAATCATTAGTGCATAATCATCTGGGTCATTAGCCTTTTCACAGCTTTCAATCTCTTTATCAATATTAAGTTGATTCTCGTTCTTAGCGGCATTTTCAGAGAGTTGTTTGGCTAAGAATTCATTTTCCATAGCATCTAGTTTGGCAATGGTAGCCTTGGCTTGGCTGGAAACATCTCCATTTGGTATTGGTCTTGCGTCATTTTGTAATACTGTACGTTTTGGTGATCTAAAGACTACCATTTTTGGGCTCGTGTTTGGGCATTCCTTTGCTTTCCCTAATTCTACGACAGGTGCTTTGATTGCCGTATCTTTTTCGATTGCTGGTGGTATTACTTCGTTTACTGGTTTATCTTCTTTTTCATCAACCGTAACCGTAATCACATTCTCTTCAGCTGTATCTTTACAATCCTTTTCCTTTATATCAGAAAGCCGAGATAATTCCTTAGCTGATTTTGGCTCGGGCTTAGCAGTGATTTTCGCAGCAATTTTGTTGCTAAAGAACTCGATATTAGCCTTAGGGCTGTTATGTCCGGTTACTCGCGGACTGACTTTTCCGCTGCCTGGACTAGCTTTGCCGGTCAAGTTTGGGCTGTTTTTGCCAGTTGGGGTGTTATGACCTGAGAAGCAAGGGCTATTTTTGCCTGACACTGACGGAGAACTTTTGACTGAATACCCTTTCCGTGATTCTGGTCGTACGAAATCAGTCTTTCTGATCTCCCAAGCCAAGCTCTGTGGTCGCTGAGGAGGTGGTGTGTTATCGTACTCCCACTTAAGCCGGAACCACTCGCCGAGAGCTTTGAAATCACGAGTGTAGTTCTCCAAAACTAGAATGACTTCTTGGCACTCGTTTAGATTTTCGTGAGCCTCGACGGTGTTGTAGATTTCTCCGATCTGTGGACAAATAAGTTTTTTTTAGAATAAAATTGTACACGGTAATAAGGTAGAACTCTTTAGGAATTTAGGTAACGAATTTGTTGGGTCAGAAAGACCTTAATGCGCAAGACATTGCCTCGTTTCGATGAAATGACTCGGTACCGCGCCCAACGAAATGCAACAAATGTGGCAACCACGTGTCCAGCTCAGGGCTCACTTCCTTACGCTTTTAACAAATGGAGGTAGTTAATACTCAGCATTGATAAAGTAACTGATGTTGGTTAAATAAGTTATCCTCATAAATATACTGTTCAATATAGGTACACTATCGAAACGCAACATCCATCGCTACATTGTCGAGAGAGCTTTCAACGTATTACAAAACGGCAATAAATCAATACCACTTCGATAAACTTCGTCAACCATCGGAAAATATATTCAACTAACAACGCACTAGTGCATGAACAATTTTTTCAACTATTCAACGACAGGACGGAATACTAAAATGGCCTTCCAAATAGAAGCAAATAATATTTCAAAGAGCGACGCGACGTTGTCCAATTTAATCACAGCTTTACCTACATACGATGCAACGCCGTCAAATTGAATTCCCATATTGAAGCTTGATGCTTTACAGTACCGACACTTAACAGATAAATACAGAACCTCCACTCCGTAAACCAGGCGTGAACGCACGCACACATCGACACGCTTCACGTACAGTGAGTGCAAGTGTACCCTCGAGCGGCAATTGTTTGAGATCACCGCGGCACCGCACGTAAACGTCGATGTGTGCGTGCGCCAGCTTTCATTCGTGCATCAGCCTTCTGTCAGTTGTTTGGTAGTGGCTCTGAGCCCGGGCTTTATTGATTGTGTCTCGCAAAGGGATGTTATTCCTAGAATGCTGAGGTCAGGCTACCGGTACTATATCTAGCTAGGTGTTGCATTGCATTCGAGATTGTTCGAGAGTCATCGTTTTGAATCGTGGAATATTATGATTTACTAGGTTGATTTTGTGTGAAGGATGCTATGGCTAGAAATTGGGTGATTGCTGAGATGACGAGTAGGTAATAGAGAAGTATGGAAGAAGAAGAAGAAAGCATGTCTTCTTCGCAGGAGAATGATGATTTAGGAGTATTTTAAATAGGAGTAAGGAGTCTTGGTGGAGGGATGGACTTAGTGAAGGATTATATGGCTAGAAACTGGTTGCTGCTAAAAAGACGAGTAATACGAAGTATGGATGAAGAACACATAATGCGCCGACCACAAATAAGGGCAAGGAAGTGATGATAATCTTTTTTTTATGTTTAAGGGGTTTTAGGGTTTCCGATGAAATCTGCGTAGGATAGAAGCTTAAAGTGGAAACGCCAGGGTAGCCCGCAAACATTGCAGGAGCTTGCAAGAGCCGACGCCTGCCCCTGCCGGTTGTACGAAAGAGATACCGCAGCCCCGGACACAAAGGGCCAAGAAGGAACATGGGTTCGGTTTTTAGTCAGTCTTCTTCTTCTTAGCGTGTCGATGACAATTTAAATTGAGTTAGCCCAAAATTTAGCGACGAGTTTGGCATTTTCAGTTCCAATCATTAGCTCCTGTGATGTGCAAGCTGGACAAACAGGACACGATGTCAAGTGTAAGTAAAGTAGAAGTCTGACACTCCCCTTCGCTCTGCCCAAGAGCGGGGGGGGGGGGTCATTCGATGATTTTCCACCCACCAAAAAAAAAAGGAATGAGTATATCACAGGAACTTTGATAGTGGCGCCTATTACAGCAATATTGGAAGGAATTCGTTTGTCTTGCTATGATAAATCGATATTTCTGATTTGAAGGTGCAAATAAACAATTTTTTTTTGTAATGAGGAGGGATGAAAAGCATGTGTCTAAGACTGATGGATGGACAGTAGAGGTAGGCCAAAGAAAAGATGGATGTATTGTGTGAGGAATGATATGTAAGAAAAAGGAGTAAAGTATTGACCCTAAGTAGAAATTAGAACAAGAAGAAGACCTTACAAAATCATATTTATAGGACGTCGCCGGGTGCAGCCAGTTGTTGTATATTTAGTCAACCAATCACAGATGTAAATTTGGCGGGATGAAAAAACACTTATTTACTCGCATCAATAGTCCGGTCAATTTAGACATAAAAGTAGTGGTCAATTAACATTATTGTTATTTCAAATGTCTATATTGACCGGACTACAAACAAATTGAACAAGTGTGGAGAAAATGGTGCTCTAGGACTTGAACAAGATTGCAGAACTAAAAGTTTAGAAGTTAAACTCAGATCAGGATCACAAAAGTTCACTTACTTCAATTTTGCCGTAACTACACATGGCTACCCCTTTGCATCTATAAGTATGCGTAATTTAAGTACTTGCGTACCGGCACAAAGGCGTACCGATAAGGGTGCTTTAAAAAAATATAGGTATTGTAATATGATAGGTATTTGGTGGATACCTGTCCATTACAGTGTACCTAATATCCAAACCATACCTTCACGTTTGCTAAAACTGACACGTAAGAATAAGTAACAATGAAACAATTTGCTAATAGGATATATTGCGCAAACGCAGTTTTGCGCTTTCGTACAAAAGCATCTATAACCGACTTCAAAAAACTGTAAAAAAAAAACTGGCCAAACGCAAGTCGGACTTGCACATGAAGGGTTCCGAGTTTCCGACTTCCGTACCTACCATGACTTCTTATAGGTTTTCCTGTAATCTATACGTGTTGAACTAATTTCTGTATTTTTTTCAGAATTTTAGGCTCAATAGTTTCGCAGATAAGGGGGGGGGGGGAAGGAATGGTCAGACAGACAGACAGAGTTTTTGGTAACAGTGCATAGAGGAAAAACACGACTCACACGACATTGTGTACATGCGCGCGCGCCTAATTGTATACCTACTCAAACGCAATACTGATACAGTAGTGCCTTCAAACACAGCACGAAGACACATCCCCTTGGTGGAAACCAATTAACTCAAGGCAAAACTCATCGCTCGCTGCTGATCACCAACTAGCACAGCCCAGAATTTCGCGTTTACCCAACTTCATTGGGGTCGGCTTCCAGTCTTACCAGAAACAGCTGAATACCAGCATATTACATGAAGCGGCAGGCGGAGCGGAGAGCAGTGGTGGCCCAGTGGTGGCGGCCCCGACTTACGAACAGTTGGTCGTGGGTTCGAACCCAGGCAGGCGCATTACTTTGTGAATTTATTTCATCACCCCTGCTCTCAAAACGGTGAAGGAAAACATCGTGAAGAAACCGGCATGTCTTAGAACCATAAAATCGAAGACATGTGACATCTACCAACCCGCACTGGGCCCGCGTGGTAGATTATAGCCCATCCCTCTCCTAGAGAGGAGGCCCGAGTCCCTGCAGTGGGAACAATTATAGGCTGATGATGATGATGATGACATGAAGCGACTGCCTATCTGTCCTTTACAACGCAGTTAGTATTGGGTAATTCGGTACCCCTTGGTAAGACTTAGATTTATGGGTCACTACCTACTACCTGTATCGACTGTCAGAGATCTACAAATGTCAGCCGGGACCAACAGCTTAACGTGCTTTCCGAAGCACGAAAGAAACTCGGCATATAATGGGCGGTCACCTATCCATGAACCAACATAAACATCGACCCGAGCGCCTGTTATTATCAGACCACGAACTCCTCTCAGACTGCATAAATAGAAAAATAATCCCTCACCTGGAGATTGAACCGAGCGGCAGTTATAATCTAAATCTGAATAAATTAAAAAATCAGACTCCTGTTTTTTTTTTTTTTTTTTTTGTTGGGTGGAAAATCATCGAATGACCCCCCCCGTGTTGGAAATAACTTAATGTGCCTAATACACATCATGGAGTTTGCATATGTGTCCCAGTATAAACTCTGGTGATATAGAATAAGCTATTCTAGACAGATGTCACATACTGTAACTAGCTTGTTGTTCTGATCGTTTGCCTGTGCGGCTGCACAATATATCTTGGAGTTTAATATGGTATTTTATTGAGTAGTCCACGAAATCCAACATGGTAGCAGAGCGTTTAAATTCGCTACTCTAATAACCGTTTTCCAAGTGTGCGCGTGTGATTTCGTAAAATTATTTTTCAAAATTTATTCGCAAGAAAACATAACCATGGCAACTGCCATGCAGAATGTTTTTATTGAAAAATTATCCGGGATCCAAGATTATCCATCCTGGAAATTCATGATGCGGATGGTGCTCATCCACGACGATCTTTGGGATTGTGTGGGCACAGCTGAAAATAAAAACGAAGACGCGAAGAAACAGGAAAAGGCGCTCGCAAAAATCGCTTTAAACGTGAAGCCTTGTGTATTTCCACAAATTAGAAATGCCAAGACGGCTCGCGAAGCGTGGAACAACCTTCAGAAGGCATATGAGGACCGAGGCTTGTCACGACGGCTTGGATTGCTTCGCACATTGTTCGCCACCAAATTAAGCGAATGTGCGAGTATGGAGGCATACGTTAATAAGGTTATGGATACATCGCAACAACTGAGCGACATCGGAGCGGCTTTGGAAGATGACTTCGTGGCCGTGATTTTACTCAGCGGTTTGACAAGCGATTACGGCCCGTTGATTATGGCTCTAGAAAATTCGAACACGTCACTGTCAAGCGAAAATGTCAAAGCGAAATTGCTTCTGGAAAATGCAAGACGCGATGAGAAAGGCGAAGATGCTACGGCTTTAGCAGCTCGGAAAGCACCCAAACCAATTAAGTGCTTCAGATGCAAAAAGAGTGGGCATATCAAGAAGGATTGTCCTGACAACTCTGACAGCAAGAAGAGTGGCCGGAAAAGCCAGGCGCATCTCACAGCGTTGGCCGCAGGAGTCAAGCGAGACGTTTGGTACGTCGACAGCGGGGCGGCGCAACATTTTTGTAATGATCGCAGGTTTTTATCAGATTTTACAACTGAAAAGCCAAAGAAGGTTTTAATTGCCAATGGTGAAGCATTGCCGACAGCTGGAAAAGGAACTGCGCAAGCTGTGTTAAAAGACAATAGTGTGAGATCGATAAGTAATGTGTACTTAGTCCCTAAGTTGTCTGCTAATTTATTATCTGTTAGTGCGATGGATAAGAAAGGTTTCGAAATTGTATTTCGATCTGGCGTGTGTACAGTCTATGACAACGGGGAGGTTTTGGCTACAGCTACTCTGAGAGATGGTATTTATGAACTTGATGCCATTGAAACTGTTTTCGTTTCGTGTAGCGAGCTATCCTCGCAGGCCATGTGTTCGTCTTTGTCTGTAGGTACAGGTGACAGCGAAGCGGTGCCGGCACGTCAACTGAAGGATGACAGTCGTCCTGTTGCCGTGAGCGTGAAGCAAGCGCCGCAGTACCCTGCTACTGGAAGTCAGTCAACGCAACAAATTTGGCACCGTCGTCTATCACATCTGAACACCCGAAGCATGGAGTTACTGCGAAAAGGTATGGTCAAAGGTATTTCTTATGACAACAAGGACTTTCAGTCGTGTGTTTCCTGCATCTTAGGTAAACAGACTAAGTTGCCATATCCAAAGAAATCGGAAACTAGGGCCAAGGAAATCCTTGGAATAGTTCACAGTGACGTCATGGGGCCACTACCGTGCCCGTCTCTAGGTGGGAAAAAATATTTTCTGTTGTTCATTGACGACCTGTCACGAAAAACATTTGTTTATTTTCTTAGGAGGAAAGATGAGGTTTTCGAGATGTTTAAAGAATTTAAAGCTCTCGTAGAAAACCAAACGAATAAGAAAATAAAAGTTCTTCGTAGTGACAATGGTGGTGAATATGTCAATTCTAATTTTCAGAAGTTCCTGAAGAAGCATGGGATTCGATATCAGACCACGGTTCCAAGGTCATCAGCTCAGAACGGAGTCGCGGAACGCGCGATCAGAACCATTACGGAGAAAGCCAGGTGCATGCTCCAGGAAGCAGGCTTGAAAAAGCAATTCTGGGCAGAAGCGGTCAACACCGCAGTCTACCTGAAGAATCGCTCTCCAACTAAGGCTGTGATGGGCAGTACACCGGAAGAAAAATGGACAGGTAAAAAGGAGAATCTGAGTTACCTACGCATTTTTGGATGTCAAGCTTATGCCCTACAGCACAAACGGGACAAATTGGATCCCAAAAGTAAGAAATATATTTTTGTCGGATACTGTGACGAGTCAAAGGGTTACAGATTGATAGATCCGGCGAGCCCGAAGAATGTCATTAAAGCAAGAAATGTCACTTTTCTAGAACATGCTTTTTGGAATGACACTTCATCAGATAAGGATGACAGTTCGCGTTACACTCAAATTGGTTTGTTTCCAAACAATGTAACTGTCGCCGATAATATTCCAGTGCAACCCGCATTACCCGATTTACCCGCAGAAATATCTAACGAAAACTGTCAAGATAACAGCACCATTACGATAGATGATTCTGAGAGCAGTACTGAGAACCCAGATGATCCTGCGGATGAGACGTATCTCCCAGGAGATTCCACACTGGAAGACTTCGAGAACTCTACGGATGAAACTAGTGAGTTTGAGTCAGCGAGTGTAGCACGCACTGTATGCAGTGACACGGGGGACCCTCGGACAGTACGCGAGGCACTGAATGGCCCAGAAGCGAGTCAGTGGAAAGCCGCGATGGCGGAAGAGTATAAATCCTTCATCGATAATAAGTGTTGGACTCTGACTGACCGCAATACGAAGCAACGGCCTGTCAAATGCAAGTGGATCTTTAAAAGAAAACTTGGCCTCGACGGGGAAATATTGAGGTACAAAGCGCGCCTAGTTGCAAAAGGTTATACCCAGAAATACGGTATTGATTACAAAGAAACGTTCTCCCCTGTAGTACGATATTCTACTATACGTACGTTACTAGCTTTAGCAACAGACCATAACATGAATATCGAGCATCTGGATGTAAAAACGGCGTTTTTAAATGGAGAATTAAAAGAAACCGTTTTTATGGAACAGCCAGAGGGCTACAAGATTAAAGGCCAAGAAGATAAAGTTTACAAGTTGAATAAGGCCATATACGGACTGAAGCAAGCTTCGAAGTCTTGGTATGAGAAAATCAATAGCGTTTTGACGAGCCAAATGAAATTCAAACGTTTATCTTCCGAACCTTGTGTTTATGTCAAGTCGAGCGGGAAATCTATGATTATAATTGCGCTCTATGTAGATGACATAATGCTTTTTTCTTCAGCTGGTTGCCAAGATACGGCAGGAATCAAAGAAGAATTAAAGAAGGCCTTCGAAATCAAAGATTTAGGGCCAGCACATCACATTCTTGGAATGAGGCTTTGCAGACAGAACAAGGAAATAACTCTAGACCAGTCAAGCTATATTAAGAAGGTGCTAGAACGATTTCATATGTCAGATTGCAAACCTGCGCAAACACCTATGGAGACAGGTCTGAAGCTCGTGAAATCTACGAAGAAGGATTGTACGCACGACTACAGAGGCCTGATAGGATGTCTGATGTACATAGCAGTATGTACGCGGCCGGATATTGCGCACGCTGTAAGCTCACTCAGCCAGTTCAACGACGCGTACGACGAGACTCACTGGAAGGCGGCAAAACGTGTTCTTCGCTATCTGAAAGGTACGCCTAATCATTATTTAACTTTTCAGAAGTCAGGGTTGGACATTGTTGCATATGCTGACGCTGATTTTGCGTCAAATGAGGTCGATCGCCGATCTTATACCGGCTATGTGTTCAAAATTGGAAATTCTACCATCTCTTGGGAGAGTAGAAAACAAAAAACCGTGGCTCTTTCAAGCACAGAGGCCGAATATATGTGTCTGTCAGATGCTTGTAAAGAGGCTCTTTTTCTACGCAAGTTTCTGTTCGAAATTTACGGGGTACAGTATAGGATTACATTGTTTAATGATAATCAGTCTGCACTGAAGTTGTGCACTAATTCTATGTACCACGCCAGAACGAAACACATTGACGTAAGACATCATTTCATCAGGGAAATCGTTGAGGAAGGTACAGTCGTTATAAAATACCTATCTACTGATGAAATGGTAGCCGACGTTTTAACGAAACCGTTGGCAAAGGAAAAACACAATAAGTTTGTATGTCGTTTATTTATATCGTTAAATAAGTGATATAATGGTTCTAAGCAGTAGGTAAGGTATACTTGCAGAAGTATAATTTGTTTTAGATCCGTGTCACATAGTTTTGAATGTTTACTGTTTATATGTGACGGATACTTTGATAAATTTATACTTTTGCTATGTTTTTGCTGTTGTAATGTTTTATTTAGATAGCGGATGTATCTATGCTTAGATTATTTATAGTGACCTGTGTAAGTGTGTAATGTTGATTTACATGAGTTTATATTGGTTCAAGGGCCAGTGTTGGAAATAACTTATTGTGCCTAATACACATCATGGAGTTTGCATATGTGTCCCAGTATAAACTCTGGTGATATAGAATAAGCTATTCTAGACAGATGTCACATACTGTAACTAGCTTGTTGTTCTGATCGTTTGCCTGTGCGGATGCACAATATATCTTGGAGTTTAATATGGTATTTTATTGAGTAGTCCACGAAATCCAACTAAATCCAATCTAGTACTAAATACCGCGGCCCCGACTCCTCGCAACAGCTTGAAGATGCGCGCGCGCCAGTGTTGGGCGTAGTTAACTACAATTTTGTAATCTGGTTACTAACTACGATTAAAAGTAGCTAACTACATGTAGTTAAGTTACATGTAATCATAACTACACGTAGTTAACTACTTTTAATCAAACTACATTAAGTAGTTGTTAGTTTGATTGCTGCAATCGAGTAGTTATAACTACTGATTATTTAAGTTTTACGAATTTATATTTTGCAATGAAATTAACATGTAATGAGTAGTAGGTAATTTAAATATGTTTTAGAATAAGGCTGCATAAAAAAAAACAGTTTATTGCACATACCTATGTTTATTTTTATGAATAATCAAATGCAAGGATTAAAGTCGTAGATATTATGTGAATTTTTCACTGCAACACTCGAAAAATACTGAAAAAAACAAATTGAAACTTTCGGCATTTTCAACGCTTCATCATTTTAAATGTAGTTACAAAAAGTAATCAAGTAATCGTGATTGCAACTACAATTTGTAGTTAGTAGTTAAAATTTCTAACTACATTTTTCGATTACTTTATGTAGTTAGTAGTTATGATTGCTAACTACTTTTTGTAGTCGTAGTTAGTAATCAGTAGTTAGATTACATTTTGCCCAACACTGGCGCGCGCCCAATTGAATACTCAAACACCACACGCCGCCGGTCACAACAAAAACAAACACCGCATGCCGGCTACATCAAAGACAACAACAAAGCAACACTCACCGCTCGCTGCAGATCACCAAACAGCAGCGCCCAGTATCTCGCACGAAGCTCGGAGCGCTTGTCCCGGCCGGCTGAAGCTGAGCGGAGGCGGGCGGGGCCGCGGGGCGTCGCACGGCGAGGCGGAGGCGCGCCCGCGCGGGGAGGCTTGCGGGAGATGCGATCTGTTGGTATGAAGGTGGATGTAAACACAGGTACAAAATTCAAAAGTCATTTATTCAAAATAGGCTGATACTCAGCACTTTTCGAACGTCAAAATTTACTTATTTACAAGAGACAGACCCCCGAAACGCCCACCCTTCGACACTTATCCTAGTGTTTTAGCTGGAAAGAAGAAGTGTCGGAACAAACTCCCCAGCAATACATGAATACATCTGTCTGTTAGGTTAGAAGAATTCGGGAGATAACTTCGATTTGCATAAAGCTGCTTTAGAAGCACATCATCATTGTCATCATTCTCCTGCCCTTCATCATCAGCCAATAATGTTCCCACTGCAGGGACTCAGGCCTCCTCTCTAGGAGAGGGATGGGCTATAATTCACCACGCGGGCCCAGTGCGGATTGGCGGATGTCACATGCCTTCGTATTTTTTTGGTTCTAAGACATGCCGGTTTCCTCACGATGTTTTCCTTCACCGTTTTGAGAGCAGCGGTGATGAAATAAATTACACAAAGTAATGCGCCTAGGCACCTACCTGGGTTCGAACCCACGACCTACTGTTCGTAAGTCGGGGCCGACACCACTGGGCCACAGCTGCTCTCCTGCCCTTATCCCAATTTATTTGGGGTCACTTTGGTCGACCTGGGAACCGAACCTTCTTCTTCCATACTTATTCTCCTTTACTCGTCATCTTAACAGACCTCACTAGTCATATCGTCCTTCACACAGTTCATCCATCGTTTCTTTGGTCTTCATCTACTCTTACAGCCATCTACATTCATACTCAACCTTTTCCTCATTCCCCCACATCACAAATGTAATAAGATTCATGAAACAATTCGTAGAAGATGGCGGAACGAGCTGGGCAAACCAAGTCGGGCATTGTTATTGGGTTTTCCAGTAGACAATTTCACAGTAGCAGCCACGGAGTCTGGATATGCGCCCCTTTGATGGCAACAGGCTCGCCCCCTATTATAAGGGACTTAAACATAATACTGGCGAAATGAAGGTGTACTATTACACACTGGGGTACACAGGTACACTATTGCATAACCACTCCTGGACAATTTATTCACACAATAAATAGATGAAATCTGTGCTCTCAAAAAACTAGCAAGCCTCACAGTTTCTCTATACAACATCGCCCTGCAATATCGATTACAAATTCTCAGAAAGGGATGTGCCCTGTTCGCGAGGGTAGGTCCTCCCACCCCCCTTTATATAGGTAGGTAGTTAGGTACTACTGCGTGACCTAGATAGCTAGTGTTAACATCAACTATCACGTTAACTGGATGAAAAGTCTGTTGTTTTGCATGATGTATGAATAAATTGCTTTAACATAACATAATATTACATGACGATTAGGGGAGAAGAGAAATGGAATAAAACGATAACATTATGGTACCCAAGAGAGGGAAAGAGGAGGAAAAAGGGGAAACCATTCAGAAGATGATGATGTTGTTAAAACAGCTAGAAAAACATGGACGAGACCGGCGCGGGAGACAGAAGATTGGAGAGTGTTGGAGGAGGCCTTTGCCAAGGGGCACACAGATTAAATAAAAAAAACTAAAATAAAAAAACTACAGGAAAAAAAAAATAATACAAGTTATATCTGAAAAAGGGCTATAAAAAAATATATTTCATGACATCACACCTGTGATTCCGGAAAGATCATGTAGCGATATACCCTAATGGGTACATCCACTGTTATTTTTAAGTCCCATGTAATAGGGGGCGAGCCCATGGCCATCAAAAATCCGGAGTCCATGGCTGCTACTGACTGAAAAACCCAATAACACTTCAGCCAACCTGGAAATGGAAGCCAGTACCTCATGCGCAGCAGTTGCGCTTGCGACCCATACACCAACAACGGTCGGATTTTCGGTCATGCTCATGGCATTAAATATGCTGTGGTAGTAGGCCATAGAGTAAGATACTGACATGGCCGAAGATACTGACCGAATGGTGGCCAAGGTTGGGCGTGAGAAACCAGGGCCGCCCTAAAGCGCGTTGGGTGGACGATATCGTCAGGAGCTCGGGAAGTGGATGGATGAGAAACGCACAAAACAGAGAAAACTGGCAGAAGAAAGGGGAGGCCTATACCCAGCAGTGGGTGATTACGGGCTGAGATGATGATGATGATGAGTAGGCCATAGGATAGGACTTCAAATTACACCTCTCCATTGAGAATGTAATACCAATTTCAGTTTTTACCCGATTCGTAGATGATTTTGAGTAATGGGATAGACACTGAACGAATGGACCTACTGAACGTAACTTCAATAGAAATATTTCCCCTAAAAACCCAAAATCAATCATTATGGGCCTACTACACGCACGCACTTCCCCACAGTTTTGCCTGCGGGATTACACGGTGCACACAGTACATCGCGCGTGTGGTTTGTAATGGTAATACAGTTTTACCAACCATACGCGCGATGTACTGTGAAGTGTGAACGAAAACTGTGGGGAAGTGCGTGCGTGTAGTAGGCCCATTACAGTCATGCAAGCCTTGTTTGTCTATAAAAAGTAAATTATAACTTGCATACAGTTATAGGTACAATATAAGCCTTTGATAAAATGTGGGCGGAAAACGCAGCCCCTATGGCCGGCGACAGCGTAATTGCTATTGATCAAATATCAAAGGGGGAGATTCCTCTTTTAGGTTTTCCCGGAACCATTGATTGAATTTAAAGCTACATTGTATGCAGTTTGATATTAAAATATCGTCCCGCTGCCGCATCTTCTTACAAAGAAACGTAGAAACTATTTACTTGAGACATAGACACAGCCACAAGTGGAGGAATTTGTCTTGAGGAAGGATTTGAGTACGAACGTGGGTGTCTACAAGATTCAGAAACGATGGATAGACTGTGTGAAAGGTGGCTAAAAAGAGATGTCTAGTGAATTGAAGATCACCGGTATGTCAAAATGCCTTCCAAGACAGGCATTACCAATGATGACGATAAGTCTGCGAGATTGAAATAGGATTGGGTGGGTCACATTTCCAGGATAGGTCAGACCAATGGGACGAAATCGTCACACAATCGGTGCCTGAAAACGATCGTCGTCATAGAGGCCGGGCTCAAGAAACGCTGGCGTGACGATTTGATTTGATTTTTTCTGACTTATTGGCAAAGAAGGCTAAATAGTTAGCAATAAGTGGATCAACAAAAAAATTTACGAAGAGAAAAATAATATCTGACCTCAAAATTGTAATAGATAGTGTTTGCGATAGGCGTTTAATCTATTCGAAATTATAACCCTTGTCCTCTAATTTACTTCTAATACAAAGACATCAATCGAAAATAAACAATAATAATCAAGGTCGATGACATATGTCACGGTAACATTGAGCTCCGTAAAAACTTTACTTTAAAATAAATAAACGCAGTGAAACCATTCAGACTAGTGATAATAACAAAGGGTGCATTGTGTAATACCGGTGAAAGTGTTATCCAAGCCTAAAATCAATATCTGACGAAGTTTTAAAGTGAAATAGAATCTGGAGTCACAGTGACAATTAGTGCATTAAATATGTGTTTACTGATACTGTACCTACTCATTAACGTAAACATACATGTAAAAACTACATATAAACATATTCTATAAACTAATATCGTGAAAAAACTTAAAATAAGCAAATGAAACGATCGAAAGTGATAATAAAAACAACGGTCATAAATCAAAATTACATCCACCCACAACAAAGAATAACGAACGCTTTTTACAAGAATACATATCGTTATTTCGCTGGTAAAGCTAACTGCTTAAATAGCTAGTTGGTCTACGAACCGACTTGAGTGCAACGTGTCTCGAGTTCGAATCCCGCAAGTGGAGATTACTTTTTGTGTTTTCATATTTAGTGTATGCATTGAACTCAATTAATAAGAAGTCAAAACTTAATTGAATAACAGAAAATAAACTCAATATTAAATAATTTGAGTCTTGTACCATGAGCACTCTGGAGAACATTACGTTTCGTGTTCGAGGCACTCGTACTCGTTCAATGTCTGACTCACAAAGCAATATCAGTCAAATTGAAAACGAAACACTGGATGACACAGCTACCAGTCTCCCTGGGAGGTGCAACGACGACACATACGACCAAGAAGTAATTTCTAAACTAAAGGAACAAGTTGAGAAATTAACTCTTCAATTAAGCAGTGCGGAAGAAGAAATTGAGATACTCACATTGGAAAATAGTAACCTTAAACAGTCAAACCATGAGTTGGAAAAGAAAAATGAACTTTACAAAAAAATCACTTACACTCCTACTAAGAAAACCAGACAAAAATCATCTACTCCAAAAAAAAAGGTAGCATTACTTAGTAAAATCACGCAAACAGAGCCGATAAGTACGTCTGACAAGAAGAAAAATAGTAAGGGCACACAAACAATTGCAATGGATACTAAAGGGTCATCTAAGCAAGAATCCGCGGTATCGCCAGCCCCAGCGATCCTTAACACAATAAGCAATAATGAAGACCCCGTGAAAGAAGTTAGTAAAATCTGTATTATAAGCGAAAATAAATATAATAAAGTACGTACAATTGCAGAAAATAAATTTGAAAATTATGAATTATGTCATTACTTAACACCATACTCAGGAATAAATAATATGTTTCGAGATCTGGAACCTAAGCTAAAGAAATTCTCTATGAATGACTTCTGCATTATTTTAATTGGTGAAGAAGACTTCAAATCTACTAAGGAATATTCTAGTATCATTCTCCACATAAGAAAAGTACTGGAAAAAATTCAACACACAAATTTTCAACATCTACACACTAAATAAACAAGAATGTAAAACCAAACTACTAGATTTTCTGCTTAAATGCGATTACCAAACAACTGAGGATCTTCTAAAAACTTTAAGATAGATAAAAAAAAAAACAAATACCTACTAAGCAAAAATAAAACTCAACACCTGTGCGAACACAGACTATACACACAATACAACACACATACCTACAACATAATGCACTCCAACACACACACGCACCCACAACTCACACACACACAACAAAACACTTCCAACTCCAACCACTTCACAATAAAAGACACACACACACACACACACACACACAAATCACACAACAAATTGACTTTTTGTAAACTTTTTTTTTTTTTTTCTTTTTCTCTTTTTAATTCCTGTGCATGAAAAACGATTATACTAAAATGTCATACAACATTGTTAATACCGTTCATAACTCTGGGAAGAGAACTGTGACCTGAAATACAGGCTCGGCCTAGCTCAGGCGCAGTTGCTCATATTTATTCTTTGTACCTAATTCTAACTGCTTCTTAATTATGATTTGATGTTACATTTTTAAGGTGAAATAAAACTTATTATTATTATTATTATTATATAAATGTTATTCTCTGCATGCCGACTTATAGGCAGTGTGTTGGCAATGTTACTTTATATAACATGAGAGTGCAAAATTTTAATAATCTGCTGTACCAAGATATTTTAGCACACGAACATGCCTACTTTATTGACTCTAATAAGAACCTTACCTGGGACTATAAAATGTACAGACAAAATACAGGATCAGTAAACAATTACGGCATGCAAACAATTTTCCAAGATATCGTCACACTTATGAACTACATACGCGAAAATACCATCGCTAATACAGAAGGCGAGGAAATTACTAATATGGATGATCAACAAGCGGCAATGCAGTTTTTTCGATTATAAGCACCTCAACGTCATACATCAAAACATTGCGGGTCTACTGAATAAGAGCAGTGAGCTTATTGTATGTCTTGAAGAGATGTCAGAGAAAAATACAGAAATCGACATAATCTGTTTATCCGAACACTTCATGGTAGCTGGCCATGATCAATTACTGCATATTCCTAATTACATTTTGGCGGCGTGCTACTCCAGAAAGGACAGTAAGAGAGGTGGTGCATGTATCCTAGCAAAGAAAGGTCACCAGTTTAATGAGCTACAAGATATAGCGAAACTCTCCATAACTGGAATATTCGAATGTTGCGCTATTGACCTGACAATGTATAATACGATTATTGTTTGTGTGTATAGAGTACCAAAGTCCAATAACTTACCTGTATTTTTTGAGCAATTTGAAAAAGTGTTAAGTACTGTTTGTAACAAAAATTTAAAAAGAAATGTCGTAATTGCAGGTGACTATAATATTGACTGTCTTAAGCGTAATAATACTTTGCTAGATCTAGAATGTTTGCTCTTAAGTTATAATTTAAAGCTAGAAATAAATCAGCCAACTCGACTCGCGAGCGGCACTTGTATAGACAATTTTGCTCATAATGTCGGGAAGAAGTGTAAATCTGATGTGATTGACTTCGGCCTGTCAGACCACACAGCGCAAGTGCTAAAGCTACCGGTTAATAAGAAAATCTTAATAAACTATTGGCGAACAAATAAACGAGACTATAATAAAGAAAATATGCAAAAATTCAAACATTATATTAGAACTTTTTCTTTTTCTGAAATCTATAATACAAATAATCCTAACACAGCATATAATGCGTTTTTGGAAGCTTTCATGATGCTGTATAATTTATGTTTTCCTTTCAAAAACATTACAATAAGAACCAAAGAAAAACCTCAATGGGTATCACGTGGCATAAAAATCTGTAGCAAAAAAAAGAGAGAGCTTATGTGGAACTACAGGCTAAATCGTAATGATGTAAATAAAGCTAATTTTAAAAAATACTCTAAAATTTATAAAAACATAATTAATTTAACGCAACGTGCACAAAACAATCATAAAATAAAATCATCTACTAACAAATCCAAAGCCACATGGGCGATTATAAATAGGTCTAAACTGAATTTACCAAAGGATAGTATCACTTCCATAGAAACAAACCATAAAACTATATACAGGCCACGAGAGATTGCGAATGCTTTTAACAATTTCTTTATAGAAAAGATAGAACCTACACCAGGCGCTGGTAAGGACGTAACCGTAAATATTTCCAAATCAAATCAATCTATGTTCATGGCACCAAGTACTCCATATGATATACTTCAAATTATAAGATCGCTTAAAAATACTACAAGTGTTGGATACGATGGGGTCTCTACTAGAATCCTAAAATACATCGCCTATCATATCTGTGACCACATAAGCCATATCATTAATATGTGTATAACCACTGGATCATACCCGGAAAGCCTCAAAACTACTATCGTTAAACCCATTTTCAAAAAAGACAACAAACAGAGTATGAACTGTTACAGACCTATTGCACTTATTCCTATAATTTCGAAAATTTTTGAAAAATTCTTATATAATCAAATTTATAATTATTTGGAAAAATTCAACATTCTTACAGAAGACCAGAAAGGTTTCCGCAAGAACAAAACAATAAACATGGCTATTTTTGATTTTATAAAAAACGTCATGGATAATGTGGATAAAAAGACTCCGGTATGTTCCATTTACTGCGATATGTCCCAGGCATTCGATTATGTTAATCATGACATTCTCCTCCGTAAACTGGAAGCTTATGGCATTAGAGGCAATGTATTAAATCTCATAGAATCCTATCTGAAAAATCGTAAACAATATACAGTAATTTCTAAAATAAACATTAATACTAAAAAAGAAGAAACATATGCTTCAAAAAAACGTATAGTTAAATATGGAGTTCCGCAAGGGAGTGTATTGGGTCCTTTGTTATTCATTATCTATATAAATGACTTGCCATTAGTAACTAATTATCCAGTATCACTCTTTGCCGACGACAGCACAGTCACTATTCATTCTATAAATAAAGATAGGTATGAACATGAAATTAATAATACAATCAATTCAATAATTAACTGGTTAGATAGCAATAATTTAAAAATCAATCTTGAAAAAACAAAAATTATGTTCTTCAGTCAACGTTTGGAAGCACCAAATATTACTGCTCAACACAAATTAACCGTTATAAAAAGGGTAGACACGGCTAAATTTTTAGGTGTAACCATTGACAAACGTCTGAACTGGAAAGCACACACAGAAGAATTAAATAAAAAAGTATGTTCTTCTGCCTATGCCCTCTATAAATTAAAACCTATTATAAGTACCAATGCGCTAATTACTGCCTACCATGGTATTGTCGGCTCCATATTGAGGTTTGGAGTTATATTTTGGGGAAACTCTACTAATAAAGAAATAATTTTTAAGTCACAAAAAAGGTGTATTAGGGCTATGTTTGGTTTGAAAATAACTGATAGTTGCAAACAGTATTTTATTAAATATAACATTTTAAGTCTGCCTTGCTTATTTATTTATGAAATAGCTAATTTTATAAAAACCAATCCTAACCTATTTAAGAAACAATCGGACGTTTATATTCGTAATCGACGGGATAATAATAAACTTTGCGTACCAAGATCAACCACAGCATTGATGCGTAAAAGTATTTTTTGTTTGGCACCACTCATTTATAATAAAATCCCAAAACCTATTAGACAAATGCCGACTGCTCTGTTTAAAATACATTTAAAAAAATACCTCATAAACAAGTGCTACTATACCATATCAGAATTTTTAAATGAACGCAATTAATTAACGAGATTCCTATAATTACGACATTCTTCACAATTTGAGTCACAAACAGTACTTACTTCGTTTTATTTTTTAAGTAATTAGCATTAGCAATCTTTTTTTTTATTAATTTCATTGTTTGCTGTGTTGAGTCAAGTCATTTCTTATTTGTTTTATGGTTTATTCTAAACCAAAAAATATGTTATTTTGTACGCCTTAAATGGCAAAACATGCAGATCAACCTGTTTATTTTAAGACCTTGCACATATTATTTGATGTATACTCATGTTTTACAATAAAAAATACAATACAATACAAATACAATAATCGTGACAATTTAAGAATTTCGTCCTTCACAACATGTACTTATTTCCCATCGTCTACAGTTCTACACTCTGCAGCAACAGATGTTTTATTTGCAATACTTTGTTTGTTTGTATTGTAAATTATTTCGTTTTTCTTCATAACTTTAAGATCTGTAGTAGACCAGAAACTATGACTACAAATATCACAGACGAGAAGTTCAGTCTCAAACTCAAAGCATTACAGGCACTTTTGAACTTGAACAAAGAAAGTGATGCTAAAGACACAGTCACAAGGCATACTCAATAACTTGTGAAAGTATTGTAGTTGCCCATTTCAAAGCGTAGATCTCTATGGAGTAGAATGGGCAAGAAACTCCAGAGACTCTCTTAAATCCAAATATTGTTGCGAAATCTCTAAAGGCTTTGTGATTATCTGAAGTCTAGTTTGGAATTAATCTTGGAGTACCGCAGGGATATATATGTATCTTAGGACCACTTCAAACTATGTACACATCCAAAGAAGCTTAAGTATAAATGGTCCGGTTTTCTTTTCATCAAACGGTAATAGCTTCCATAAAATATCGTCCCAATGGCTGACGATGCGAGTCAATGTGCCGCGATGCGTTACGTAGCATATCCGTAAAATATAACCGAATAGCACTCTCTTAGCTTCTGTCTTTTTAATAGGTACTAGTGTTCGGACTGTTCTACAAAAGAAGCCGAAAATTTGACTATTGGACCTTCTCGCCAATAAACTCATTTGAACTTGATAGACTTTGTGTGAACACAAAGTTAGTCTATCGAGTATCACTGGAGTAACATAACATCACACCTGTATTCCCCGAAGGGTTAGGCAGAGGTGTACCTAAAGTTTCGCCAGTTATGTTTAAGTCCCATGTAATAGGGGGCGAGCCTATTGCTATCAACCGGGCACAAATTCAGACTCCGTGGCTGCTACTGAGATATTCTCAATGGAAAAACCCAACAACACGTTCCCGACTCGGGAATCGAACTTAGGACCTCAGTAGTCAGTAGTCGCGCTTGCAACCACTAGCTAGCTAGACCAACGCGGTAGTCTCACTCGACTCACGGTAGTAACGTTTACGGGTAACCGAATCCTGTATTTACTTTTGCGCAGTTGAGTAAAAACTTGTAGAAATGGTAATTTCTCTAAAAGACGTGTCATGCAACTCGTGCAAAAAGAGGAAGTTGTAAACAGTTAGCGTGAAACAAAAATAAAAGCTTGTACTTAATAGAGCTACCTACCTCTTAATTATAACCCCACTTCTCCCTTGTAATAACCCGGGAAATCGCGCTACCGGAAAATCGCTACAAAAGTTCGCACCTCGCACTTTCGCAACCCTTTCGCTCTCGCTAAATGTCGCGCGTGAACAGGGCCCCGAGTCTGCTATTCAATAGTGTCAGAATGGTCGATCAGTGATCTCATAATTGTTGATTGACGACAAGCCAAAAAGTACCTTATGCCTGTCGACTTAAGGTACTTTTTGGCTTGTCGTAAATCAACCATTATGAGATCACTGATCGACCATTCTGACACTATTGAATAGCAGACTCGGGGCCCTGGACTTGTTGCAACAGCGTCAAGGGGCGGAAAACATTTTGTCGCCCATTGACGCTCGATACGTAACATTTGTGAGATCGATAGAGTGCAACATGAGGCGTTCGCGTCTGGTTTTGTGTAAGGTTCTGTTGTCAAACAGAAGTGCTACTGTGCTAATACGTTGCGACCACGGTCAACGGGGCAGTCAGCGCAGCTGCTGAGCATGTGGTTCAATTCCTAGGTCGGGCAAAAAGCGCTACCTATTGGATTTTAATATTCAAATTTCTAAGTAGCAGCCCGTAGTTTTGAAGTTGGCAGTATAATACCCCCGTGCCTAAAAGCACGTAAAGCCGTTGGTCTTGCGCCTGATCTCTCCGGTTGTTTCGGATTGCCGCGCCATCGTGCATCGGACTATGAGAGTAAAAGGAACAGAGAGTGCACCTGTATCAGTGCACACACTTGTGCACTATAATATCAATGGCTAATTTCCGATAAATTGGAACTTTGGGACCGCCAAATATCTCCGTAACTATAAGATCCCCATGTATGGTATTGAACAAATGAGAGAGAGCCCCTATTAAATAAATAAAAAAAAAGGAACAAACAAATTATCGCAATGACGAGGAGAACACGTGCCTTTCGACTTCTGTAAAAGTACTCTTACTTCCATTATGAACTCCACCTGCCATCATCAAGCTTCGATAGATGTTCTGCTACATTATAGATCTAAAACGGAATTTCCAATATCAAAGATGTGGCCAGCGATCAACTCCTATAGAACTATAAGCACTTTTAATTGATGATCTAATGCAATTACTTGTATTATTGAGACCATCAATTCCTATTGAAGCAATTAAAAATCTTAGATAAATTGCAACTTTTTAATGACAGTAGGGATCTGCTGGATGTGAGATGCACGGGTCAATGTGGCGACACTTGGAGGAGGTCTATTTCCAACTGTGGCTGTTTTTCGGCTGAAATGATGAATGATGGCAGGTAGAGTATCTAGGTTTACTGTCAACTGTGGGCTAACATAAATGAAAGTGGTGGAAATCAGCATCATCTGTCTAGTTTTTTGCCAACTTTCTTTCGATTTTCGATTCCAGAAAAAAATTAGCAGTTTATTTTCCTTTTATCATGAGCTATCTGCTAGCAAAAGTGCCGTCAAAATCGGGCCAGCCGAAACCAACTAAATGTTTATGTAATAAGTACCATACATACTTTCGTAAGCATTCAGTAAAAAGTTTTTTTTTTAAATTATAAAAAGTCACTTATTTATTTGTGTAGACAAAATCTCCAATTTTCTGTCTCCTGTATTTTGCTGATATTTCTTCAAAATCAGGTACCTACCTACGTCCTACATACAAAAATCGAAATATCTTACTGTTAACTTTATTACCATGAGTATACGAGTTTGTAGCCATTCTAATTTCAGCCAGATGACTAATCAAGAGAACTGATAACAAAATAAAAGCCGCAGCTGTCTAAACTTGTCTCATTAGTCAACCAGCCATTATTCTTGGAATTAGTATGCAAATGTCAGTTCATAACTCCATATTTGAAGCTTTGTTTAGAGTTAAATAGACGGTGACAGTATTATGGTTTAGTGTTGAAAATTGCAGGATGAGGTGCTAATCACTTCTGTAATATTATGATAATAGCATTGCATAATAAGCCTATAATGTTCCCACTGCTGGTATACAAGCCTCAAGATTCTCTATGAGGGGAATGGACTATAATCCAACTCATGGGCCCAGTGCGGTCTAGATGAAATTGGAATTTCTGGTTCTAGGATCAATACTTCATTTTTTTTTCCGCCTCCTGCCCTATCCTCTAAGCCCCGATGATAACGACGTGTTTTAAGTGGAAGTGGGTTCATTTTCACCAACTAGATTTAAAAATTTTTGTGCTTGTGAGAATAAGAAGAATGAAAATTGTTGACATCTAATTTTAACCCTTGGCTTGTTTCCCAATAGGCAGTCTGATTAGAAATGTAGAAACATGCTGATTAAGAGATGTAAAGAAACATATGAATTTATGCAGTTTATGATTATAAATCATCATCTCATCTTCAGCCTTTTCCCAACTAATTTGTCAACTTCCAGTCTAACTGGATTAATTTAATAGTTATTTGGTTATCATCCATTCTTGAAGCTAATACTCAGCAGTTCCAGAATAAAATGAACCTATTTGGGCACTTCTCAAACACCAAAACTAGGTTCATGATTCCAATTCTTTATTTCCTATTGACAAAACCCGCAAGAAACTCTATGGGTAATCTTACATAGTGGCGGTGCTTTCATAGAAGCCTAAAAGCTTGGCTTACCCTTATAACCTAATATTCTTCATGATGTTAGGATTTCTGAACAATCTGTTTGCAGGGCTTGTAGTATTATTGGCCCTTAGACAGGTCACTAATAATACAGAAACTGAGAATAATGATTGCTCAAAATAGTATTAAAATATTCTGCTAAAACATCAAAACTTTCCTGAATTTATAACAGTTATTTTTACACAATGTACAGTTTGAAACTGTAAAATTCTTACTGTAAATTTCAGGAGATTGGTAAGTCAGGAAAATGTGTGCACAAAATTAATTAATGAAACAAGTATTTTTAGATGATTGATATATTTGATGGCAAAAGGCTTACCCCCTATTACATGGGACTTAAAGTCTTGAACATAATTGACATAATGTGGATGTACTATTAAGACACACCCCTGCCTAACTCATAGGGATTACATATTTGATGCTATGTCATCAGGGTGCCGGGCTAAGAAGGAACACGGATGGTATTTAGTCAATAGAAGTTTGACACTCCCTTCTGTCCCACCCAGAGCGGGAAGAGTCATTTGATGATTACCCACCACCAAAAAAAGGAAAAAAGGGGCTCGAGTACATGCTTATTAAACAAGTAGACCAACCATGTTATGGTTTTATGTTCTGCACACACAGAAAAATTGTTTAATGAAACCAGGAAAACTTAACAAAAGGTCCAACATCAAACTCTCTGTGGACCATTGTTAATTTCAAAATCAAGGTCTTTGATCAAATATTTAATCTTAAAATCAATTACCGTAACTCATGACAAATCAACCATCTGATTCAAATTACAATCACAGCACACAAAGGTCTGCTTCCATTCTGTCTACTATTCTAAATGAACATACAAAGGCGGCATTCAATACAATGTTTTAAGAATATTTACGTCGTAAACCGCGCTTAGGTACCTATGGGCACTCCTTCACTCAGAGCCTCTTTCCGAAACAAATAAAGTACAGTACGCTCAAATTATCTTGGCAGCTCCGAACTTCGTGCAGGTCATTTTGTTACAACGAATGTATTAAAGTGTTATGATATTTACTTTATTTGTATTTCTCACTGTTTAAATTAGATATTTTCTGATCGTTTAAGTATTGGTTTATCTGGCAATAACAGTTTTATTCCCAAGTTTACATGCGTAAAATTTCGCAAAGCCTATGTTCAGAGCTGCCAAGATAATTTGAGCGTACTGTACTACCGCCCACGAGAGATTTTGACTTGCATACCTAGGTGCATAAATAAATAAAAATGCATTTACTTGGAGTGTCAACGGCCACATGGAAAGCAACGAGGTTTCGCGCCTCCCGGCCTTCTTCTTGCACCAGCTGCCTCACTTCCTCCATCGCAATTCAACCAGAAATTCTATCTTTCTGGACAAAACAAAAAGGAAAAACTAGATACATCACTCGCGGATACTAGTCACTTTGTGAACATCTGAATGCACGCACTTTGAACCAAAATTAACAAAAGTAAATCAAAAGATGCAGTAAATAAATATTTAAGAGAATAAACGTTATCAACTGGCGAAAATGCGAAAAGTAATTTAGCGAATATTTTCATAACAACTCGCGTTCTGACAGTTCCGTTTACAAATGTTGCGAGTCCAGTAAAACGAACTGGGTTGCAATAGTAGGTATTGAGATTTTTTATTGATTGTTATCAAACAATGAAAACTACTATGCGTTTTTAAAATAATAACAGTTTTTATGTTTTTATTAGGCACAAAGATTTTTACAATATTTTTTTACTTTTATGTAAGTATTTCTAAGAAAAAAGCAGCAATGCCTATAAAATCTGTGAAATAAGTGAACAGATTTCAAAAACTACTTACTGCTTTGGTACTTTTATGAAACTAGAGTGAAAAAGTCTCAAGTTAAGAAGAAGTCTCAAGTTAACTCTGCAAAATACAAAGTTTTTTACATTTTAAAAAGTTCAATGCTAAAATTAATTGGTAACATTTTGTGATTTTTTCGTGGGAGAGTTCAGTCAGAATTAATTTGCAATACCACCTTCTTTTCGTTGTCAAGCAAGATGGCGGATCAGGTACGTGTTGGTTTTCTGGATAAAATAATTTAAAAAATGTCTTAATCATTATGAATTCGTGCTTAAAGTGACAATAAATACTAAAAGCTTCGTCTGATTAATAATTTTCAAGTGCAAAAGTGTTAATTGTGAAAATGTGGTTCCGAAGTTTGTGCACGTGGGAATCGGCTTTCCCGACAAAAATCCTGACAAAATGTGTTCTAAAATGTAACAGAAACCAAGATTTCTTAACTAAATGGTGCTTTAAAATGAATTGATTTCATAATCTGTAAATCATCATGCTAGAACTCGATAAAACTCATCATGGAAGTGTGTTCGACTGGTGTTCGATCGATAGGTTAGTTCCGTTGCAAAAGTGCGTTCAGTTTTCTCAAAACCATGTATAAAAGTACAAAGCATGGTTATTAGACCCCTAAAATATTTTCTTTCTCAATTTACATTCATTTTAAACTCAAAATAATGTATTATTCTAGGTCGATAGGTTATGTTTACATCTAAACTTCAGCTTATTTTTCGTGTCCCTTCGTCCAGCATACTCACCATGGAATCCTGATATTTCATGAATGTCAAAAAACTGTTCTGAAATAGTGCTAAATAGTGCCCAAAGGAAAAAAATAGTGCTCTTGTACTTGCGAAGTTATAGCCATAGTTCGATGAGTATGCTGGACGAAGGTTTCGCCCAGCATACTCACCTCCGTCCGGAGAATCTGTATACGCTTCAAACATAATTCATACTTCAAAAAATAGTTCCCAAATAGTGCCAAACGGTGCCCAAAAAGAAAAAACAGTGCTCGAATAACTTCGGAGTTATAGGCTTCGTTCAGTGAGTATGCTGGGCGTAGGTTCTACGCCCAGCATACTCACCTCAGTGCGCGAATATCGAACGAGCTATAGGTACAATTTACGTCTCAAAAAATTGTGCTTGAAATAGTGCCCAATATCAGTCCAATTTTTGCTTGACTTTTGACTTAGAAAACCATTAAATTTTAATGTAAACTTCTACATACTAACGTAAAATGGGGTACAGTCGTCGACACATGTTTTTGGACAAAAATATTAAACTTTCTAATTGTAGACTTCATGTTATTGGAAATAATTATGGTATTTTCTCACATGTCAAAAACTTTCGATTAAATGCATTATTATATATTTTATAAATAATAATAAATGAATGAAACTTTAAGCGTAAATGAAGTCTATTACTTCATTGCATTGTGTGTTTGTCTGAATAAAAACAGTCATTTGCAGCCAATAAAATTAATATCTTGAAAAATTGTAAAAAGGAAATTATACAGTTTCTTTTTGTATATATGTTGCAGGCAAAACTTATAACCAGTCAAAACTAGTACTGTGACATAGTTATACAAATTTTTAAAACTCTTTCCAATAGTTTCATCAATGAAAGGTTTAGCAATAAAAAACATTTTTAATTACTTACGTTATTTATTACTATTTAAAGGGCCAAAGTAATCAGAATTCTAGTTAACTAGTTCACAGCTTTTGTTAACATTCATAATATAATCAATGTAAATAGAAAAAATTGTAGTTTTAATATTGTATATAATATACATATAAAAAAATGTTTAGCCAAATATTGGTAAAACTTTCTAAAATATAACACGTAGGTACTTGTACTTTGTTTTACTGCTACAACGTTTTAATCACAATAAAATTATCTTACAAATAAGTATAAATTGAGCAATCACAGTTTATAATCACGTTTTTTTTTAATAATATTAAATACCCTATAGTAATTACAAATTAACAATCACAGTTTATAATCACATTTCTGTAAGTTATTAATAAAATAACTTTTAACGTGCATCCATTACTGCCACACTATATTGAACTTTATCACATGAGGAATACAGGTCAATTCCGTAAACGTTGTGGTACCGTCCTTGATCCGGAAAATGATTATTTTGAATAATTTTGTCAGTTGTAATGTAAGCATTAATAACAGCAACTTTATTTTTCATGCATGATTTACTTCATTTGATATCTTAATCCTTCAAGCGCCGTGATCTAGACAAAATATATAAAATCATTGTTCCTAGCTACCGGGGTCCCATGCGACGCGCGAAGGCTTAATCATATTATTATAAAGTATTATTAAAATAATGTGTAATTAATAATATTGCGATTCTAAAGTAAATACTCCCTTACATAGACAATTAATAATTTACACAAGACAAAAATTGTTAGAAAGAAAGTTAATAATATTGTATTCGACTGTACTCAATGTAATGTATGTAGAAGTTTACAATCAAATTTAATGGTTTTCTAGGTCAAAAGTCAAGCAAAAATTGGACTGATATTGGGCACTATTTCAAGCACAATTTTTTGAGACGTAAATTGTACCTATAGCTCGTTCGATATTCGCGCACTGAGGTGAGTATGCTGGGCGTAGAACCTACGCCCAGCATACTCACTGAACGAAGCCTATAACTCCGAAGTTATTCGAGCACTGTTTTTTCTTTTTGGGCACCGTTTGGCACTATTTGGGAACTATTTTTTGAAGTATGAATTATGTTTGAAGCGTATACAGATTCTCCGGACGGAGGTGAGTATGCTGGGCGAAACCTTCGTCCAGCATACTCATCGAACTATGGCTATAACTTCGCAAGTACAAGAGCACTATTTTTTTCCTTTGGGCACTATTTAGCACTATTTCAGAACAGTTTTTTGACATTCATGAAATATCAGGATTCCATGGTGAGTATGCTGGACGAAGGGACACTATTTTTCGGCTTTGCCGAACTATTTATAAAATGAACCTAAATCTGACATTATTCTAAAGAAAAGAAAAACTTAAATTAGATTTAAATCCGCCCATATGACGAACCACTGACCGATTTTTGGTTTAATCTATTTTTCTTCACTTTTTTACTGGGTGATTGAGGATGAGGACACTTGCAGACTTTAAAATGATGATATCCACACGACGGTCTTCTGACAACCAAGTGACGAAGAACGTGTTCTAACCCAACTCTGATTACAGTCAAACAAGTGATCTTCAATATCAACAAAGTAGTTTTCTTAAAATCTCAATTTCCTACGAGGTCATAGTCAAGATTGCACTGGAGCCTCTAACTAAAAGAATTGATTAGAATTAACAACTTAATGGCCAACCCCCAAATCCATTAAAATAAAAATAATAATTGAAATTAAAAGCCATACACTGGCTATTATTTAGAAAACTTAAAAGTTGATTCCACACATAATTTATTGCACACCCAATGCTTTAAAAAGTAACAAAAAAATATTGTGTTGCTGTAGCAATTATAATTTTATTGATTTATCAATGCTTTTTGTAGTGTGTGCATATATTTTTCAGCAGTAGTTTGTTTGTAGTTTTTGCTTTAAAATAATTAGTTATTTAGTTTTGTTTTCTATCCTCTTCCCACTCTTCTTTTACCCTCACACTTTCCGTAGTTAGAAAACCTTAATTTTTTATCAATAACAAAACTAATGCATTGATAAAATTACAGACGGAACGTTCATTCCAAAAGCAACCAACGGTTTTCTTGAACCGTAAAAAGGGTATTGGTGTCAAGCGTAGCAGGAAACCACTGAGGTACCACAAAGACGTGGGACTCGGTTTCAAAACTCCTCGTGAGGTAACGCATGACGTGTGAACTAACGTGTTTATTTTTCCGTAGACAGAGAAAGCGTTTCAGAAGCAGGCGACCGTCTTCCTCAACAAGAAGGGAGTTGTGAAGAGGAAAGACCTCAGACATTCTAAGAATGTCGGTCTCGGATTTAAGACTCCGCTTGAGGTGTGGTATTTTGAGTTATGGTCGATGGGATCCAGGCTTGCAACGGTGGTGGCTACTACGTTGTTTGTTTTGTGTATGATGGACTATATTTTACATTTGACTTTTACAACCATACTTCTTGTTTTTCAATAAAAAAAAAACATGTCAGCTCATTCAGCTTCTGTTGAATTTTCTTTGAAAGTTTGAAGGTATAGCAGAGACAATGATTTGTAATTTGCAGTGTAAAATTCTAAGTGGTGTATCAAAATTCTAAATAGTCCATTGTTCATGAAACTGTTCCATGTTGGTCGGAGGAAGAGCTTGCTTTAACATGTGCATGGTTGGAGCAGTCCAGCAATATCAACACTTGTTGGATCAGATGATTTTGATACTTTATCAACAAAACATGCTGTAGAATGTAGATGGAAGTTATAAGACCGTAGTTTTTTATTGTTCAATTTCAAAACTAATAACAATCAAAGTTCTCATGTAACAATCTGTTTAACTAACACTAATAAAATATTGTTACAAAGTGTATAATATATCTGCATGCCAAGTATCAAATAAGTAAGTATTAAATAATAAAGATGAGCTGGACTCTTTCTCAAGGGATTGGTCTAACATCGCACTGGATCGCGAAAAGTGGAAAGAGGGAAGGGAGGCCTTTGCCCTGCAGTGGGACAACATGGGCTCTTAATAATAATAAAAAGTATCAAAACTGTCTGTTCCAATGCCATCAGGTTATGGTCTCCATTGTGTTAACAATATATTATCAGGCTAGGTGCTATCATCACATTTGGTCCAAGGTACAGTATGCATGTTGGTCTTGATGTAACAATGTTAATATTTAGATGTAAGATCATTTTTCATTGTGTACTAATTTTTATAATAATAATTTAAGGTGCAATTTTTATACAGAGGTGGTTTTCTAAACAAATTTCTCATTTACAATATGAAGTGTAAAATATTAAACAGTTGCCTTATCAACTAATAGCCAAAAGTACCTATGTATCTACAACCTAAGGACTTTACTTGTGTGTCCAAATTGCACACAGCAAATAAACTCAAATCAAAGCATTCAATTAGACTAAATTTACAGTCACTTTTGAAAGTACTGTAGCATATTATCTATAAGGAAAACACAAATGTATGTAGTGCAAAATTTTAAAAAAATCTGAATTTGTTTTCACAATTTAACATTTTACTGGAGTTTCCTAGGTACTATTGGATCTTAAATATTCAATAATAATAACAATACCGGTAACCAAAACTACCTAACATGGTGGAGGTTTATTTTAACAATTGGTATCATTATCCCTTCTGATATAATGGAAGTTTCCAAACACTTGCAAAGATTGTCAACATGATGATACCCACACGACGGTCTTCTGACAACCAAGTGACGAGGAACGTGTTCTAACCCAACTCTGATTGCAGTCTAAACAAGTGATCTTCCATAAATCTTTAGAGGGAGGGGTATAAAGTTAATCCTGAATAAATTCTTATCATTGGTTATGGTCATAATTGATTGTAAATGGGAGATTAGCAGTGAAACTAGATATTTTTCTGTAGTTTTCCTGGGTGCATTTCTTCTAAATATTCGCGTCGTTTGGCTGATACAAATGTAAATCCTAAAGTAACCATTACAAGGTGTATTTTACTGTAGCTTACTGGTCAAATAAGACTATATTTACTAAGAAATACATAAAAAACTTCAAAATCATTATACATAAAAGTTTCACTGCTACCTTCCTACTCAAAACAAAACAAATACAAGGGAAAATCACTACTCATACAACTGGGCGAAGGACCTAAACCGCTTTACATCAAATCACTAACATACCCATCCACCTTCACAAAATACTTACATACACACCCTTTTTCTAACCAGGCGATCGAAGGCACCTACATTGACAAGAAGTGCCCCTTCACCGGTAACGTGTCTATCCGAGGTCGTATCCTAACTGGAGTCGTTCAGAAGATGAAGATGCAGAGAACCATCGTCATCCGACGTGATTATCTTCACTACCTGCCTAAGTACAACAGATTCGAGAAGCGTCACAGGAATATGTCGGTGCACTTATCGCCATGCTTCAGGTAAAGAAGTTTTTAGAATCTACATCTATGACCCTCTATTTACCCAACGCAGTAGTCATTTTTTTCATTTTCATTCAGCCAACTCGAAAGACTGATAATTTTAGAAACTCGTTTCTCGAGACATTTGTAAAAATGCTCTGTAAGTGAAAGAACTATTCCTGTTTGGCAACTCTCAAGTTTAGTTTTTGAGCTGCTTCTAAATAGACCATGGTACAAAAATACACACATAAACTCACTCCCTTTTCCCACTCTCAAGTTTAGTTTTTGAGCTGCTTCTATAGACCATGGTACAAAAAATACACATAAACTCACTCCCTTTTCCCACTCTCAAGTTTAGTTTTTGAGCTGCTTCTATAGACCATGGTACAAAAAATACACATATAAACTCACTCCCTTTTCCCACTCTCAAGTTTAGTTTTTGAGCTGCTTCTATAGACCATGGTACAAAAAATACATATATAAACTCGCTCCCTTTTCCCACTCTCAAGTTTAGTTTTTGAGCTGCTTCTATAGACCATGGTACAAAAAATACACATATAAACTCACTCCCTTTTCCCACTCTCAAGTTTAGTTTTTGAGCTGCTTCTATAGACCATGGTACAAAAAATACACATATAAACTCACTCCCTTTTCCCACTCTCAAGTTTAGTTTTTGAGCTGCTTCTATAGACCATGGTACAAAAAATACACATATAAACTCACTCCCTTTTCCCACTCTCAAGTTTAGTTTTTGAGCTGCTTCTATAGACCATGGTACAAAAAATACACATATAAACTCACTCCCTTTTCCCACTCTCAAGTTTAGTTTTTGAGCTGCTTCTATAGACCATGGTACAAAAAATACACATAAACTCACTCCCTTGTCCCACTCTCAAGTTTAGTTTTTGAGCTGCTTCTATAGACCATGGTACAAAAAATACATATAAAAACTCGCTCCCTTTTCCCACTCTCAAGTTTAGTTTTTGAGCTGCTTCTATAGACCATGGTACAAAAAATACACATATAAACTCACTCCCTTTTCCCACTCTCAAGTTTAGTTTTTGAGCTGCTTCTATAGACCATGGTACAAAAAATACACATAAACTCACTCCCTTTTCCCATGGGGTTAAACAGAAACCACAGAACGCCACCTGCTACGATCCTTAACATTTAAATGCGATACAAATGGCTTCTGTAGAAGTAGAATTCCAAAACATGGCATAATTATGAAAGCAGTGCATCAAACTCTTCAGCATTTCTAGGATTTTTATGATGATACTCACACGACGGTCTTCCGAACTACCTATTGACGAAAGACGTGTTTGTTAACCCAAACTCTGATCTCATCCTACCCACTTATCAACCAACCATTGCAGAACATTTCTCTAGAACATTCCACCTTGTATACTTCCAGGGACGTGGAATTAGGAGACATTGTGACCATCGGCGAGTGCCGGCCGCTCTCCAAGACCATCCGTTTCAACGTTCTCAAAGTCACGAAGGGCAAGGGCTCCAAGAAATCCTTCAAGAAGTTCTAATAAACTTATGTTATAAGTAGTTTTGTGTTTTTGTTGTTATTTGCCCTGGA
Organism: Diarsia mendica; assembly: GCA_949316265.1. Classification (NCBI taxonomy): domain Eukaryota; kingdom Metazoa; phylum Arthropoda; class Insecta; order Lepidoptera; family Noctuidae; genus Diarsia; species Diarsia mendica. The sequence continues at coordinate 1,564,560 of OX438910.1, forward strand.
AACCCAAGAGAGCTGGATAGGCTAGCTAGCAGGCTGAAAACACCTATACCGGCTTGCCAGAGAGAAAGGCGAAGGATGTTTGTCAGGTAAAATTTATATTATGACGCTAGAAAGGTTAATTTGGAGAAAATGATGAATGAGAACAACTACTGTAGTGGTGTGCTTGAAAAGCAACCAGTGATAGAGGGGTTAGGGTTGAACCTCGTCTGGCAGCCGGTACGGTACCTGAAAAACTGCATGCTGTCTTGGCGTATACTACAGGTGTTCACGTAGAGGGGAGGGGGATAAGAAATTGGTACGTTCCCTACTCTGCCTTTGCTCTGCATAAGGTATTGCGGGCGCATAGGGAGTTTATGCAGTTGATCCGTGCAACAAAAGCACCGGATAACAATAACATATTCAGGTTGAATGAAAAAATTTACGAAAGAGGTCACTTCATGCTTGGAACTGAACACACCCGTGGGTCGCAAGTTATCAGAGGTCAACATTAAATAATAGATCTCATTCTTCTTATCGTGTGGGCAGTAAGGTAATGACCCCACACACCCTAGTGTCAGAGTTACTAAACCGCCGCAAGGGCCTCCGACATGGTTTGGCGGCCGGGACCACCGGCTTATACGTGCCTTCCGAAGCACGGAACCATCTCTTTTTATCAGACAATCAGGCCTGCAATGTCCTAACCAAACTAGAAATAACTTCACAAAGCTTCCCGTGGGAATCGAACCCACGACCACCGGGTCACAAGGCAACGCCTAAACCACTAGACCACGGAGGCAGTGTTAGATAGATTATTATTATTATAGATTAGCTGATGCCCGCGACTTCGTTCACGTGGAAATTTTGATGAGTGACTATCTCGTATTATTATAGATCTCATTGAGCTATGGTTTAAAGGCATGGAATGTTCTCCAAAACAATCGTTTGCCTTGAGAAGTCGAGTGTCGCTAAGTGACCGACGTCACGGGTAAAACGAAATTCAGGACAACGCCATCTACTGTGCCATCTACATGTCAATGGTAGAGGCACCCAAATTATTTCCCCGTAACAGCTGAAATTGACAGATTTGATTTATCACTATTGTCTATGTAATTAATGCGTTCAGTTTTTACCAGACTACAATTTTTTTTACTGCAATTTATTGAACTCTCAATACAAATTCAAAAAAATACAAGTCGATTCAAAACCAACGCATTTACGAAAGTAACGTTTACACCACGCGCTTTATTCTAGAATTCTGTCATGTAAAATTAAAAACACTCTAAATTCAAATCGAGTTGGGCAGGCAGCCGGCAGCCGTAGGACACTTACAGCTAGATTATGATGCGGTGATGGCAGATGACATGACATACTAAAACTGTGACCGGGTGGTGTCCAAGGCCACTCTCGAAACCAATATAAAATCTAGACAGGCTCAAATCTTCCCAATAACAATAACCAGTAGAGAGAGAGAGAGCACCACAAGGGAAAAAAACAAATAAATACTTAAGTTTAGAAACAATTACCTTTATGTGTGTCACTCAGTCGAGTTATCGGGTCTAAAGCAAGTTTTTAAGCTATTGCATAGCTTCTATCGCGGGCCTTGAGCGTGGAGAGCGAATCCAGAAATTCCGTAACGAAAATTATTCAACCAGGTTGTCACGGTTACGGAAAATAACAAGGTTGTCAACTGAGGTTGTCAAATTAAATAATTAATTATTTGCATAAGTTGATAAAAAATGCTATGCAATAGCTTTACCACGGCAGTCTCCGAGTGCCACATTTAGTTTTTTTTAAGGTGAAGGTGACAAGGTAGCCCGCGAAATTCGAATTTTCTTACGTTTTTTGCAATTTGCAAGTTAAATTTAGTGTCAAGCAGTCAAGTCGTATGTTAGATAAAAAAAATAGGATTTGCGGCAGTAACAAATGTCTGTTTCATAATAATGATGGATAAGAGTAATAATGATTAAAATCTCCAATACAACCGTCTCAATTCATAAAGGTCTCTACAGTAACTATTATTTGATGAAGAAGAAAAAACAGCAATCGAATTGAGAACCTCCTCTTTTTTGGGAAGTCGGATTCTTGAGACGGTTGTATTGGTGATTTTAATCATTATTACTCAGTAAAGAAACATTTAATTTTGTTACTGCTGCGAATCCTATTTTATTTAAAATACGAGTTGACACTGAGCGAAAAATTGTATAAAACGTAAAAAAAACGAATTTCGCGGGCTACCTTGTCGCATTAACCTTAATAAGTGCTTTCTATTCTACTAAACTACCAATGTAAATGGCGGAACTGAGTCTTACTGCGGTACTCAGAGATATTTAATGATTACTAAGGCCTTCACCAGGGGCGTATTTTTACCCTTGGGCCATCCGGGCCATGGCCCGGGGCGCCGTCAACACAGACGTTGTTGAGGTCGTTTTCAAGTTTTCTTTGATTTATTACTTACCTACTCGTTTGTAGCAAATAAAAGAGACTGCTTTTCAAATTTTTCTTGACTTCTGGGGCGGCAAAAGTTATTGGCCCGGGGCGCCAAATTTCAAAATACGCCCCTGGCCTTCACCTAATAAAGGTGTGACATATTTTTGTATGACAAAACTGTCAAAACCTTTTCATGTGGAGTGCGGTAGGTAAACGTTTTTAAAATGAAGGTCTGTCTTCGGTCAGCGGTGGTTCACCACCATCCCATAGGATCAATTTTTCTTTCAGTCATTAAGTCTATTGTTGTATCTTTCGTCTTTCCTCATAAGCTCGTTACGTTTCGTATGGAATTGAGAATTTTTCCTGTTAAAAATTATTAAAGAGGGAACAATTAGTGACTTAATTTGTTACACTTTTTTCATGCTATGGCATTCTGTACTGCAAGGAATACGTTGAATTACCAGTAACCCTGTACTTTTATAGCCATTTAAAAAAGAGTTTCAATCAATTCTCCGCAAGATTCTTCGTCACTAACATGGTTGCACGAACGCATCTGTAACCCATAGACAAAGTACGGGAAAATAACAAGCTCCAACAAAACAAACATGTCCGACTTGTGACTAGAGAAATCAGTACATATAACACAATACTTAGCTACCAACGATATGATATCGTTCTTCTCAAAACTCACTTTGAATAACTCACAAAAACCACCAGTGGAGCTCGCGAAGCCAGCTTATATGGACAAAAGTGCGACACTCCAGGAGTTAGGGTATAAAGATGAGAACGACCTGAAAGAGACGATATATGGTTTGTTTTGATCAGTTTTCGTGTTGTTTTGGACTTATTTGGGTTGGTTGTTTGTGGCTTTAACGTGTGTTGTGGTGTTCTAGACTTTTTGCGGACGATACGGGATCCGGAAAAGCCGAGTACGCTTGAGGATTTGAAGGTGATTTACGAAGAAGGAATTTTTGTGAAGGAGCCTACTGCTGATAATATTCCCGTGTTACGTGTGGAGTACAATCCTACAGTGCCCCATTGTTCGCTGGCGACGCTCATTGGACTGTGCATACGGATCAAGATACAGAGATCGATACACCATCCAGTTAAATTGGATATTTATATCAAGAAAGGCGCACATACCACGGAAGATGAAAGTAAGTACACACAACACGCATAAATTCCCACTAAAAAAAAAGTCGAATCTATGTGAGAAATAGCCTTTTTTTCCTCACAAATTGGTAAACTGATTGAAGTCGGATCATACCCAAGGTTTTTATGTTCAAAATAATAATTATTATTTACGTCACAATACGATATCTGTGATTCTGTGCTTCCTTTTGTTGTCAAACCAAGTATAAAAAAAAGATAACAATAGCGTATGCTATGTACCTGTATGCTATCATTCTTTCTTTCTCAGTAGAATAATAAAATTGTTGATTACATTATTATAAATGAATAATATAAATTTTGTAGACTTATTTTTGCATTTAGAATGTTTTAGGGAACATAAAATACAAATAAATTCTCTACAAAAGTTCAGTAGGTCACAGACTAAGCAGTATTGATTTAGAAAGGAACTCACATTTCTAAATAAATAAGTAAGACTTGAATTCATTAAAATGTCATTAAAATTCCCAATTTTATCATTGCATCTAGCTATTGAGTCAGTATGATATTATAGTCTGACTGTTCAATAGTGTTTATCAACAAATTACCCAGTAATATTGTACATTTAATTTTATCAATTGACTGTAATAACAATGAGCAACTGGCCATAGCCTGACTAGTCCGGTCAATATAGACATTTGAAATAACAATAATTCCCACAGATATTGGTGGAGGGCTGGGGTATACCATTACAAACAAAGCCTTAAAAATCCCCATCGATCCTATGTGTGCTACAAAAGTTATTCGGGGTCAAGGGTCAAAATTTGAGGATTTTTAAATTTTTCTCGAGAACGGTAAGTTTTATCAAAAAAAACCTCAACCCAAAGTCGTAGATCATAAAATTCTCTACAAAAATGTTCTGTATTTTTATTTTCTAAGAGTTACCATTCCTGAGATATCGCGATTCTAACAGTCACATTATCACTATCACTTCATCATCACTACTAGTACAAAATAAAGTCGCTTTCTCTGTCCCCATGTCCCTTTGTATGCTTAAATCTTCGGATTTTGATGCGGTTTTTTTTAATAGATAGAGTGATTCATGAGGAAGGTTTATATGTATAGTTGCATCCATTTGCACCCGTGCGAAGCCGGGGCGGGTCGCTAGTTCTTTATATAAAAGCGAAAGGTAACACTCCTCACGAGATCTCGAAAACCGCTGGACGTATAAAGATGATTTTCGGAAAGGAGGTAGTTTATAGTTAGTAAACGTCCGCTAAGAACGGATTTTGCGACAGGGCCGTATTAGGGTGATCTTAGGGCCCTCGCAAGTTTGTATGAAAGTCCTTCATTTTTTCGTGCTACAATCTTGATTTTTGGCAGAGACGTAGTTTATAGTCAGTAGACGTCTGCTGCACTATGAATTAATTTTCTGACAGGGCCGGATTAGGGTGGTCTATGAGCTTTCGCAAGTTCGGATTCATACAAACTTGCGTGGGCCCTTAGACCACCCTAATCCGGCCCTATCGCAAAATCCGTTCTTAGCGAACGTCTACTAACTATAAACTACCTCCTTGCCAAAAATCATATTTATACGTCCAGCGGATTTCGAGATTTCGTGAGGAGTGAGTTACCTTTCGCTTTTATAATTAAAGGATAAGGTGACTCTTAGAATCGCGATATTTCAGGAATGGTAACTCTTAGAAAATAATAATTTAGAGAATTTTAAGATCTACAACTTTGGGTTGAGGTTTTTTTTGATAAAACTTACGGTTTTCGAGAAAAATTCAAAAATCCTCAAATTTTGACCTTTGACCCCGAATAACTTTTGAAGCACACATAGGATCGATGGGGATTTTTAAGACTTTGCTTGTGATGGTATACCCTAGCTCTCTACCAATATTTGGCTCTGTGGGAATGATTGTTATTTGACCACTATTTTTATGTCTAAATTGACCGGACTAGACTGCAGCTACAGCAAAACCTCTGCCAAATAAATGCAAAGACAAATTTTTTTTTCAAATAAATAGATAGAAAGAAAAATTTTCATTATCTTGCTCAACATACCACAAAAAGAATATGTGGAAAATATGAGTCAAATAAAGTCACATTCACACTAAGGACATTGCACAGAAAAACAATCATCGGAGCCAATTTGAAATGTAGTACATTGTTCAGTAGTCCATTTCCAATATTTTGTATGCCATTTATTTCTTGTACAGATGCCAGCACATCAAATCATCAATCTACCCAAAACTGACAAATCCCAACCAACCTTGTTACAAATACTTAAGCGATAAAGTAGAAAATTGATCAAAAATATGGTTTATAGTAGCGTGATATGCAGGTGTCTGTACATAATAATAATAATAATCAAGCACATTTATTCCATATTTTCTAGTCTGTACATAAAAAACCTAAATGAGTTGTCTAAACTTAGCTAAAAATGATCTACCTAAACATACCTACTAACAAGCCAAACTAAATAAAATCTCGTAAAAAAAACATGTTTTGATGACATAATACTATCCAAGTGTGAACAGATAATATTGGAATTTTCCAATTCCTCTGTTTATTCAAGCTTCAAATAAGTCCATTGAACATTGAACTGTTGAGTCATGTGTCATTCAAGTTATGTTAACAATGAGTTTTGTGTTCCAATATCAATTAGGACAATCTTTAGATATGTCCGTTTATCTCTTCTCAATCTTCTCATTCAAGTATTACTATGCAGTCTAATCTGAGTATTTGAGGATTATTTTATGGTTTATTTATCGTCTTCGTACCCTTGTCTGATGTCATTTGGGAAGAACACATTTTTTCTTCCATTCTCCCCTGTCTTCACACAATTCTTTCATCTTTTCTTTGGTCTTCCTCCCCTCTCCACTCATCAACATTTAGGAAGGGTTTGACCTTTGTTCAGCAGTCGAATGAAACAGGGTAATTAACAAAAATAAATTTTTCAAAATCCTGTGATTACTTTTTTGTTTAGTATAAGTTAAATACCAAGCTTCTGTACCATAATAGACAATTAGCCAAAAGTAGTCAGTTGACAAAGATGACTCTCCCTTACACCCCCGATCGTCACTACAACAAGATAAAAAATTTAGGACTCATTAGTCCTAATTTTGTTATCTAAAAGATTCTTAAATTGGTCAGCACGGTTGGTGCAGTGGCTAAGCGATTGGACACGGGTGCGTGTCGCGGGTTCGATCCCTGTACGGAACAAATATTTGTATGACCTACAGATATTTGTTTCGGGTCTGGGTATTTGTGTATGTGAGTTTAAATGTTTGTGAACGCACCCATGATACAGGAGAAATTCCTAGTGTGGGGCAACATTTAGAAAAAAAAGAAAAAGAAAAAAAAAAAAGAATTCTTGCTACCTTCACAAAGGTCTCAACTCAATATGCCACAAAAACAAAAAAATACTTGACGAATACCAACTAAATCAGACTGTTAGTAACCATGAGTAATAATTCTAATTTAGTCATTTTAGTGAGACAATCTCGGTCAATGTACTTAAATTAGCATATAGTCTGCTTATTTAACAATGCAATAAAACTCATTATAAACTGCACAACATTTCTCATCACTGGCTTGTTGGTCGAGTGGTCGCAAACGTGACTGCACACTTGCACAGCATATAAGGTTCTTGGTTTAATAACTCGGTCAGGCAAAGTGTTATTGGGGTTTCCATCAGGATTCTCTTCCAAGCAGCCCTAGTATGGATTAGTGCTCGTTTGATGGCAATAGGATGGCCTCCTGTTACATGGGACTTAAAACATGACTGGCCAAAAGTGGATGTACTAATAGGTACACCCTGCCTTTATCTTCATTGAGTAATTATTCTAATCTATATAAATAAAAAGAGAAGTCCTGACTGACTGACTCATCAACGCCCAGCCCAAACCCTTGGACCTAGAAAGCTGAAATTTTGCACAGAGGTTCCCCTTATAATGTAGACAAGGAATAAGGAAGGATTTTTCGAAATTCAACCCCCACGGGAGTTAAATAGGGGATGAAAGTTTGTATGGAAAATCGTCATTTTCACGCGGGCGAAGCCGCTGGCAAAAGCTAGTCTATATATAAAATGTTATGTTGGTTTGTGTACGCTTCAAAAACTCAAAAACTACTTCACCGATTTTCATGCTGTTTTCACCAATGGTTAAAGTAGTTCTTGAGGATGGTTTTTAGTATATAATTTAACCGACTTCCACGCGGGCGAAGCCGCGGGCATCAGTTAGTTTAATATAAAAATGAGAATGTGTGTGTAATTTTAACATTAAATCTTGCGTGCCTAATTTGGTACATCACAGTGAACTGCGCATTCACTTAACACCTCTACATGGAATATTATGTACTGTGTTGAGCAATAAATATTTGAATCGAATTAAGTGAGACAATCTTGGTCAATGTAGTCAATTTAGCATATTATTATTATCTGCATAATTAACAATGCAACAGTATTATAAACTGCATAACATTCAACCAGTGATTACTAAGCCGCAGTAAATATTATGTCTCCTGTTTTTGATAATGTTTATTACCTACTTATCTACTTACATTCTCATGACTCTATTGAACTTTCCTATCAGTTAGTAACTGTTTATGCAAGAAAACTTATCTATACAACTCTCTTTTATTGGATTTTTGTCATCAATTATTATTAATAATAGAATTAATGTTATAATAATATTAGCTCCTGCTATCTGCACTTGGGTTTTTTTAATTACCTTGCACTGGACACTGGACCAATTTTTTGAACCTGTTCCAATTCTCAAGGAAGACATCTTGTTCATTTCGCCATCTCCTTCGTGGTCTGTCGCAACCCAGTGTCACTGTTTCGAGGCACCAATTAAATTAAGCTGCCCAAGTCCCATTTAAATTGGGCTGACCAGTGTCCAAATAAACTAAAAGTATCTATATCGACTAGGTATTACCGGTACCGACCTAAATTTTGGGCCGACTCAATTTAGATTGTCATCGACACGCTAAGAAGAAGACCCTAAGTGGCAAACTGGCAACACCCGGTACTCTGCCTTCCTTAGACCAACGCAGTCAGTTCAGTCTTTTTCAGGTCATCTATTCATCCAACCTGTGGGGCTGGGCGTTTCACACACCGATCGATAACAACGTAAACGATGCAATGTAGACTCAATTCAATACAATATTATTTCGTCATTGTATTTGTTTAGTCTGCACACATAATTATGCTAGTAAAACGGAAAAATACGCGCTCTAAAAAATATGCAAAACAACTTCGTCCTAGATTTTGCACTTGATGTTCATGTAACAGATTGCCAATAGGTACTTATCTGTTGAAGTAAGATTATTAAAATAATATAACATAACATCACGCCTGTAATCCCAGAAGGGTAAGGCAGAGGTGTACCTAATACTCCCACATTTCGCCAGTTATTTTTAAATCCCATGTAATAGAGCCATCCACGACGATGGCGAGACTTGCCATCTACACCGTGGCGGCTACTGAGTAATAGAAAAACTCAATAACACTGCCCGACCTAGCAATCGAACCTAGGATCACATGCTCAGCACTTGCGTTTACGTTGCGGCCACTAGACCAACAATTAAGGTAGTCTTATTATTAGACAGGCAGCATTATTAAAATTTCTCAACATTCACTTCCGTAAATAAGCGTAAGTACCAACTTACCATTTTGAACAGCTAGTCTGGCCTTTATGAAATATATTACTTACTCAACGGCTCAACCTGTCATATTTAACCCTGAAATTGGAAAGTCCTAGCTAGAAGGATAAGGACATCATACACTGGCCTTTGGTGGTGTTCTTCAGAAAGGTCAGGTGCGTAGTACTCGCAACCGGCGTGCGTGTATGACACAGTATAAATATGTGTATGACCAGATGCATGAACGTGGACGAGGCAAAAGGAGTAGGTATGTAAGGACACAGCTAGACGGGGTCGTGGTAGACCGAGGAGAAGATGGCGGGACGCCTTGGATGGCTTCTTCACCAACCGGCGGGAAGAAGCTCACCATCGTAAAAAGTGGAAGGAATGGGGGGAGGCCTTTGCTTAGGAGTGGGACAATCCGGGCTAAATAATAATAAAATAAAGGATCGTAGCAGGTGGTGTAGGTACTTACCTACTATAGTTTCTACCTGCACTCGTGCAAAAAAGGTGTGAAATTGGAAAACAATTTCGTGATACCCCTATACTAAACGTTCTCACAATTCTATTAAACGCAATTGATTTATTTACCAACTGTAGCGGTCTAGTAGGATCAATTGAAATGGTTATTTGACTGAGACTCTTTCGTGAATGCTACTCATTCACATACAGTCCAGTATAATAAAGCCTATATCGTTTCCACTGTTGGGATCATGTTGGGATACAGGACACAGGCATATGCCTCTCTCAAGAAAAGTTTCCATCGAGTGGAAAATTCCTCGGCCTTTTTGTCAAGGAGGCGCGATTGCCCAATTTTGTGCATAAAGGCAGTAAGTATTGATAAGTACTGTCGTTTATTCAGTGACAGCAAAAAAGTGCGCGAGGATTCATCCGCTTGATAGAAACTGACCTTATGACCCTCATCAAGTCGTTGACAGTTACGATTTTAGAACACGGAATAACACTAGAATTACCGAAATAGCTATCAGAAAGATCGATATTACAGAAATCTCCGTAAAATATAATAACATGGTAAAGACAAACAGCCAACAGTTGTTTTCGTAATACTTTGTTATTGAAGTTATCTCAGTGCCTGATAGTTAATAGCGCTTGAGTAAATATTTATAGTGCGTCGCTTATAATGTGTTGACTATCGTACAAAACAAGGTTTTCATATTGATTCGGATAAGTATTAAGTAGTGAATATTTGTTTTAGCTTTCTATCATCATCATCATCATTTCAGCCGAAAGACGTCCACTGCTGGGCATAGGCCTCCCCTAAGGGTCGCCACATTGACCAATCCCGTGCGTCTCGCATCCAGCGGATCCCCGCAACCTTCACCAGGTCATCGGTCCACCTAGTGGGAGGCCTTCCAACGCAACGTCTTCCGGTTCGCGGTCGCCACTCCAGAACTTTCCGGCCCCATCGGGCATCCGTTCTGCGAGCAATGTGCCCTGCCCACTGCCACTTAAGTTTGGCAATTCTTCGGGCTATGTCGGTAACTTTGGTTCTCATGCGGATGTCCTCATTTCTGATTCGAGGAAACTCCGAGCATAGCCCTCTCCATTGCCCTTAGGGTGAATTTAAGCCTTCTGATGAGGCCCATTGTGAGCGACCACGTTTCGGTCCCGTATGTAATCACTGGCAACACACACTTGGTCATAGACTTTCGTCTTGAGACACTGGGGTAAGTTGGACGAGAAGATACTTCTCAGCTTCCCAAACGCTGCCCAGCCGAGTCGGATTCGACGATTGACCTCTTTCTTAAAGTTGGACCTACCTAACTGGACTGTTTGTTGTTAGCTTTCTATAGCTTTGCTTAATACCCGATTATCATCATCATCATTCTCTTGCCCTTATCCCAATTCATTTGGAGTCAGCGCAGCATGTCTTCTTCTTCCATACGTCTCTATTACTCTTTATATCACCAGACACCTCCACAAACGTTTTTATCATCGGGATTTCTTACGATTTTGTCTTCTCTCTTGCTTTCTTAGTTAAAGCCAGTTCGCTGGTCTATAACTCTCTCCTCTTGGTCCAGTGTCTAGATTCTAGAGTAGATTGCGTTTTTTGTATCCAGGCTTCCCTTGACTGAATTCGGACTTTGTGTACTGACTCCTCCAGCTGCAGTTCGGTTGATTGTTGGATTGATGCCAAAACTGACAAATCGTATCTCCAGATATCGACACTATTTCCTGTCTTCATTTATTATTAGGTGAGTATGAGAAGATGCAGTTTTTTTTGAGATAAGGATAAGAGCCATGTCTATGTCCCAGAACCTTTCATGTCAGCATTTACGCTCCTTTTATCCCTCTCATATTTCATACTGATTGTCATCTTCTCAACTATATTGGGGTCGGCTTCCAATATATTCGGAATTCCGGATGCACCTGAATACTTACTAGTATTTTACATGAAGCGACTCCCTATCTCACCTCCACAACTCAATAACTGTGTTTACTCCTCCGCTATTCTTTTCTGATTAACTTAGTTGCGAGATCCAAGACAGGTAAACTGTTTCTTTGAAAACAAAACAAACTTTTCTTTACATTGAAGCGACGAATGGAGCTTCATTGTCTGGGCGTTTTTTTAGGGGTCGCCACTGTTGATTTTGGCTTTCAGGAGTTACAATGGTTTAGGAATAGTGTCGCGGGACTTGCCCCAAAAAAAACTGTGTCACACAATACCAGTATAATTTAATAGCACTGCGGAAAAACAATTACGAAGGTCGTGATGGTAGTCACAAAACACATCTTTGCGCAGCTGGACACAAGGCTTTATAGGTATATTTTTATACAAGCTTCTATCAAAACAAGTGATTATACCGATAATACTGTTGTGTTTACACTGTAATGCCTGATAAGCAGGCATCTTGATAATGGCTTGTTTATGTGCTTGAATCGACTATTTCTAGATGTTCCTGTTGCTTAGTGATGATAATTCAGTCTAGATAGTACTAAGTCTAGTAATGCATGTGCATAACCTTTAGTCTTTTACATTTATAAAAAAGACATCTTAGTTCGCTTAGATTATAATGTAAAGCATTCTTGCTCGAGTCGGCAGCATTTTTAGTTGCAAGGTTACTTCCCGTACCTATTTCTGACGGCACAATCTGTTCCGGTTTGTTAGATATGACTGCCAGTATGAATAAGAGGAGTTCAAGGTTAAGCAGTGCTTGCCAAGGTCGGTCTATGAGGACGATAACCTTCCGTAACATACCTACTTACCTACTGAGTTTCCTTCGTGCCTCGGAAAGAACGTTAAGCCGTTGGACACGGCTGCGATTTTTGAAGATCTTTCGTTTTCGGTCGTCAGGGACAGGGAGTCAGTAGCCCGGCAGTTTCTTATCAAACGGTATTGTTTTATCCGGAACTAATTGTAGAGGTCAGGCAGGAAGTCGCTCCATGTAAAGTACTGGTATTCAGTTGCATCCGGTTAAACTGACAGCCGACCTCAGTATTGTTAGGAAAAGGCTTGATGGCAGATCATGATGGATCATCAATCATAGATGGAAGGTGTTTTCATCTTAATCTCTTGAATTGCTTAGCTATTTCAGTCAGATGTCTATGGACGGCAGTAACTACTAGGTACTCTGTATGCTGCCTGCTTGTTAGCCACCTAATATCATCAGCCCAGCGCAGCATTTCTTCTTTCATACCCATCGTATTACTCGACGTCTTATCAATCAGTCACCTCCTCTCTTTCTACCTATATTATAGGTACTTCACACAGCCCACCTTAATAAATAATCATTTGAAATGCAATGGCAATGACGTCTTAGCAACATTAAAAATGAAAAACAAAACGATCAGTAGCAAACAATTTGCGTCAATGACCTTCCAATATTTCGGGCTAAGGTCAGATCTCCATAAATTTATTTTGACAAGTATTAATGTTGTGTGTCAAATTCGTCAAATCATCTATAATTTATGTGGAATGACTAGTATCTCTATGATTGAATCTGAGATGCAAAAACTGCTTGCAAGTGGTTTGTTTACGTTCAAAAGATCAATTTTATCTTCAGCTTGTATAAGATCTAGGACCGGTTTAATAAACATCTATGTTTAAACCGGTCTAGACGTCTTTCAGCCTCGTTGCATTTGTAGGCACTGACGGTCACGGTAATGTCCCTTTAGGACTCACGGCTTGGCGTTTTATTATGTCATAAACAATTGAATACTTCATTCATGACGGTATGAGGGTTTTTGGCAAACGGTGAGCTCATTGTTCTGAAATTTCTTTGTCGATCGTACCTACTTAGTTACATCTTAGCAGACTTGGGTACTTACTTTATTTAATCTTAGGGATGTTATCATAATCCGCTGTATTGTCTTTGGAAGCGGACTTTGTTACCGTTATTGATAACACCCTTTGTATTGTCAAGACAATTTATCGATTGTTATTGATTCTATGTCGATTATAAATAATAATAATTGCTCCATTTCTTTTGTTACAGTCAACAAACAAATCAACGACAAAGAGAGGATTGCAGCCGCTATGGAGAATCCGAACTTGAGGAACCTCGTGGAAAACTGCATCGCTGACGAAGAATAAACTCTCACAAACATGGCGCCGGACGCCGCTTTCTCAAACATAAGTGACAAAAACGAATTCACAAAGTTCACAAAATTCTTAGCGTATAAAAGCGTCCAAGTTATAGTAGAATCGAGGAAAGGGGTTAAAATAGAACCGTATAGTAAACCGCAATCGTCTGATACTGATTGGTTCAACCTCCAAATACCTGACACTCCCGAAGTCAACCAAGCAACCAAGAATGCTCTCCCATCGGACAGAATCCTTGAAACTATCAGATCTCAACTACACGTTGAAATATCAGTACAAACTGAGGATGGAGACGAAATGGTACTCGAATTATGGACCTTAGAACTAGATGAGACCCAGTTCGACACATCATTGAAAGCTATGAACACAGTATACTTCCGAATGGGGATTTTGCTGAAGTCTCTAATCACAGTAACGAGAATAACTCCCGCATATCATCTATCAAGGAAGCAAAGAACGGAATCCTTCACCATATTCTATCGAGTCTACAGCGGTGAGCCGAAAATGAAAATTTTAGGCGAATCTGTAAAGAAAATCCAAGCTGGGATGTTAAAGACTCCATTAGGAGCTATATGCTTCTCAGTTTCATATCGAACAAACTTTTCAATATCCCCAAATAGGACAGAGAAAAATAAACTACTGTTGCTAAAGAGTGACCATTTCGAACTGAGTCCAAAACATGTTATATTCGAGTCGAAGAAAAAGAAGGATCAAAAAAAGGAACCAAAACCTTTTGGCCCTGTTGACTTGAGCAGACCCTTGCGATTAGCTGCTTTCGTAGACGAAAATGTCATCAAGCAAGCATTCGACGACTTCTTTACAAAGATACCTATCCCGAAATGTAGGAAACGGCCTAAAACTCCACTGACATCTAGTCCCGTAGAGATCGCGAGTACAAAAGAGTTGAACATCTCATTGTCTAAAAGTCCGACCTGTTTGGAGTTGCCACCGAAAAAGTTCACAGGGTTTCGAAATGAGAATGAGCCACCTATAAAACTGCTTCATTTTCCTTTCGCCGACCACCATCCTTTAACAGAGCTCGCAGAGTTTTACAAGGACTTCTTCAACGCTCCTCATTTGAAGTTAGCCGACGATCTTATCCGATCGAAGTCGAAGAGTCCCGAATCGGCTAGAGAGTTGGAATTAGCCACTGAGGATTTGTCAAAGGATCTGGAGTTGTATGAGAACTCTGTTCTGGAGTTTGATGAGCTGGTTGCGGATATGTGTAGATCTGCTGAGTGGAGCGGTAATTGAGGGAACAAAGAATGACCATAAAATTGGTAGAGAGGAACCCACTAAGAAATGAAAGATCAAGAGTTAAGTATTGACAAATGCAGATAATACGACTACTGAATCAAGTTATTCTGCTGCGGGTCGAGATAACAATCTCGACAGTCGAAGGCTTATTCTGCTATGGGTCGAGGTGGGTATCTCGACCCACTGCAGAATAACTTCCAACTCTTTCGAACAGTTTTTGGCAATCGATAGTTCCTCAAGCGCTCCAAGAATTGGGTCGATCTACCATATTTCGTGGCACAATAAAGGTTGAAGACTGATTTATCTGGACGATTTTAATGTTTTTGCATATAAGGTACGGGATGATTGACAAATGGACTGTGAATGTTTTTTTTTTCTCAACGAACTATACTACAAAGTGTTTAAATCTGTGTTGTAAATATTAAAAGCTGGACTATTTTGTGTTTTTTCGTAATAACTATACTGCAATGTTTCAATGTCTGTTTAAACAATATTTTACCCAATAGTTGCATGAGATAATAATTCAATTAATGCTAAGAATGCCTTCAATGTCTAGTATTGTATAAATCTAGTAAGTATTACACTGTTCTCCGTTACCTATTCTAGTGACTTGTTTCCATGAAATGTTCACTTCAAATTTTGTCAATTTACGTTAATTAAATTTGTTGATTCGGTGTATGGTTCCAAATATGCAGTGATGCTGCTGAAAACTAGTGTTTGTATATATTTATTTACTTAATTATATATTATATTTTAGTTTGCCTCGTTTTCCACTTTTTTTAATTTTACCTTTTATGTGTAGTTTATATCTCACCTTACATAGAAGTGCTGTATTTACATAAGGCATCAATACCCAGAATTCTTAAACGAATTAACACCTTTTCTGTTGCTATGACGACAGTATCTTTTGCCTTACACATTAAGTACCTACACAAAATGTCTAAATGATGTCATGGTACTGCTGGAATTTGAACTCTTGGCGCTGAGCCGACCTTTCAAAGTCCAATGCTGAGCCACCACTTAGGCATTGTTTGCTAGTGTTCGTGAAAACGTGTATGGGCCTGTTTCACCATAAACGACTAAGTTCTTGTGAAATTACTTGGCAGATAATTTCATAAAAATTCTGTTACATATTTTAATTTATTCGGTACCTAAGTACTGGCTATTTCTGCATGTCAATATATTTTATAAACTTCGAATGACACAAAAAGGCAAAGCGTCCCCTAAAACACGCGCGAGCACACGTTCGCGTGTTCTGAAAAATAGGCGCGGGCCGCTTCGTGCACCCGCGCGAGTTTTCGCGGACGCCGTTACATTGTAACGGCGTCCGCGGAAAGTCGCGCGAACACTCGAATTAGGAAAAGCGACCTTCGAAATAAAATATACCGATTACATGCGAATGGCTATACTAGTAGGAATACACTTCAAAGAATGCTTCGGCTGTTCTCACTCATGCACGACTAGGATAACTCTCAGTTTGAATTATCTTTCTTGTTACAGCTATGGGCAAGAGCTAGCCCCCTTTTATTGCAAACGAGTTCTGAATTATTTTGTTGATGTAAATAATATGAATTTTTGAGTTCCTTATTTTCCATGATTAAGCACTATTTTTATTACTTATATAATTATTGAATATAATGGTTATACCTAATAATTTAAATTTATGATTTAAATTTTTTAAACCTATATTTGTAACTTGTGGTACAAACTACTGATTATGTTTAGTTATTAGAATTAGATAGCATGATAAATCTGAATTTTGAATTGTTTTTAAATGAATGGGTTACTTAATATTTTAGTTTATAAATCTTAGAAATAATTTGCTCACCCTTTTTGTAGGTAGATAAAATGGTCTGAATAAAAGTATTTACCAATTTGACTTCGTTTTTTTCTTCGGTCATACTGAAGCGGATCCTATTTATTAGCTTATTTTGTCCCACTGCTGGACAAAGGCCTCTCCCAATCCTTTCCAAATCTCCCGGTCCTGATACTCGCTCTCTCTCTCTGTGCAAGCACCCAATTAAATACTTAGAGCGGTTTCAGACTAGCGTATTTTGTAGCGATCAAAAACAAAAGCGGTATACCAGCGTGTTCGTAAGGCCTCAGCCTCGAATTTTGCGGGCAGCGGGGCGGCGGCGGCGGCGGCGCGACTTGTATGGAGTGCACCGCTCGTTGCCCGCTCCCGCGCCGCTGTATTCCGAGAACCGGTCCATTTGATTGTACGCATAAGATCCTGCCGCGCCCGCGCCGCCGCCGCCGCCGCGCGCCGCCCCGCTGCCCGCAAAATTCGAGGCCCAAGGGATGAGCGGACGCGCATCGTCAACACTCGTACGAGTTTGTGTGAAACAAAAAGCACGAGTGTACGCGTGAAACAGAAAGCTTGCGTGTACGCTTGCTTGTCCCCAACCTTATTTCAAAATAACTTGTCGTTGACAAGATAATTAAGTATGTTCACAGCTTCGTCCCAAGCTGTAGACACGCCATTCTACAGTGAGCTTTCTACACCGACCTTCAATCAATGTGTGCAGTTGGACCATCATCACTGAAGTGGTGCTGGAGTGGAGTAGTGAAGAGCCTGACCAGACTTTTTTGTGGAGGGTGGGAAATCATCAAATGACTCCTCCTGAGGAGGAGGACTGTCAGACTAAAACCCACTCATATTCCTTCTTAGCCTTTTGTGTCCGGGCCCGCGGTATCTCTTTCGAACAATCCGCAGCCTCGGCAAGCGTCGGCCCAGCCTGGCCAGCCTCATTTTTCATTTAGATAGAAAAAAAAGCTACAAAAATAAGAATATTTTATCTGTGGGCTGATTTGCTTTTTTAATGTGCGTTCGGAACATTTGCATATATTTTAACTCTTGGTTCTTGGTGAAGCCAAAATATTCATTCAAAATTAGGTGAATACAAACATTACATTTCTTATTTATAATTTTGTGACAAAAAAACTTCCAAATATCTAAAAATATTCTGAAATTGAATCGACTTCGCCGTTAATGATTGTTTGAAGCTTGGGTCGACATTTTGGAACCGGATTTCGGAACGCACACTATTTTGTAGAAGTGTCAAGCGACGCAACGGCATCAACAATAAACAATTGCAAAATCGATTAACTCTCAATAAAATGCATTAATAATTCCATTAAATATGTGAAAACATTTACCAGAAGTGATATCGTATCTATAATTTCAAGTTTAAGTTAATTTTGTAACATAACCTATAAATCGACGCGATTTGAAGATGTTTTCGGTTTGCCGGCAAACACACCCCGCCACGGGGATTGAGCATACCGTGAGCTGCTGCTTCTTCAACAATGATGATACGTGTCTTGTCACCGCTGGAGCCAATATCCTCAAGGTGTTCAGGTTGTTACCTGAAGGCCAAACTAAGGAGGTTAACGCCGGTAAGTTTTTATCTGGATTTGTGTGAGATGTTGCACCTTCTGATAGGTACTCGTATATTTAAAAATAAGTAATAAAACATTGGTTTTATGAAATAAAGCGAATAATAAATGTAGTTTTTATGTAAACACTCCTGCTAGATGAGTTGGGTTGAGGTTAATAACTGATAAATCTAAATATCCTTAAAATGATGATGATTGCTTTTTATGGTAGTACTCAAAGTAACATGCTAACACAATGTCCTGATGAATGCACTGAATAGTACGAAGGGTAGAGGTTTATAAACTATAGTTATCACATAAAAAAAAAAATATATAAAGAAAAACTTGTAAAGAAGTTGGTATTTTGACCACCAATGTCTCTGTAAAAACTATGTAGAAGGTTCCCAGGTATGATCTGGGTATTTTTATACCCTGAATGTGAATAGTAACTTCTGTATATTTTCTCTTTATATGTTTCTGTGTTCATACCATATAGACTCCTAACTACTACTACTAAACCCATTTTATTTTTGCAGTTTCTGATAAATTCCAAAATTAATCAAAATCATACAAATAAATGTCTTTTCTCAGCTGGCCAGCCAATTCCACCAAAGATGAAGCTAGAATGTCTAGCCACGTACACAATGTGGGGTAATGTGATGTCCCTGGCATCGGTCCGCTGCCCCAGTGCCGGTAGAGACCTGTTGCTGGTATCATTCAGAGAAGCCAAGCTGTCCGTTCTGCAGTATGATCCGCAGACAGACAACCTTATTACGCTGAGTATGCATTATTTTGAAGAGGATGATATGAAGGTAAGAGCTCAGTTGTATTTCACATGTGTAAAAATACTTGGAAATAAAATTATGAGCCAGATTTTATTTAAATTGTTAAAAAAAAAACTATGTAAGTATATAAAAAATATCTTGCGTTACGTTCAAGGGTGTTTGGGATACTTGACTGTTTCGGGAAGCTTGATGTTCTGGTGTTTGGACCTAAAATTGGAAATCATGCAGTTATATTTAGTGTCAAACTGTACTTCTTCTTGTCAATAACAAAAAAGTTCAAATGAGTTATGCCCAAAATTCACCATGTGTAAACGGTCGCCCCATACTCACTATTCATCATTCAGTAGGTATGTGGTAACTGTTTACATGTTGGTGTCCCTGTCAACCTTTATGTAGTGTGCAACAATTAATTATTGTTTTATCTTTTCCAGAATGGCTGGACAACCCACCCCCACATTCCATGGATCCGAGTGGACCCTGAGTGCCGATGTGCAGTCATGTTGCTGTATGGCAAGAAACTGGCTGTGTTACCATTTAGAAAGGACATAACTAATGAGGATGGAGATCCTTTGGAGGCTAAACCTCTTGATAGTAAGAAATCTGTGAGTATTATCTGTTTGTCTTGAACTGGGTATTAAATAAGCTAGTTCAGGATTTCATTATTTTATTTTTTAATTTCTCCTGAATTGTAGGTGGATATTAAGTGCCCCAACATTTGTGCACAGTACCATATTTACACTCCAGGGTAGACATTAATGAATCAAACTCCACCTTAGCAAGTTTTCCTTGCTGCAACTAACCTTTGACGGCACGATTTGCGCAGTGGCTGAGCAATTGACTGCTGTGTTGTGAAAAAATATTAATTTGTGTGGCCTACAGCTACAGATAGCGATTCCAAGTACAATAAAGGTGAAGTTCCTAGTATGGAGAAATTAGTAATTTTATAGTGATCTTTCAGAAGTGGGCTTCTGGGCGAAAGTCTCCCCATATCCTTCCAGGTACTGTTCTCATACGCCAAAGGAACCAGCCCACGTGATTACCATCCAGACCAACTTGCTACCTCTTTCTACACCACTTTTATAATAACCCATATAAACCTTACTACCTTTCTGTTACAGCAACCAACACAGTCCATCAACCGAGCGCCCACCCTAGCCTCGTATGTCATAGTGCTAAAAGATCTAGACGAGAAAATAGACAATATTCTTGACATACAGTTCCTACACGGTTACTATGAACCGACGCTGTTGATTCTTTACGAGCCAGTCAGAACTTTTGCTGGGTGAGTTGTGTTTGTTTTGTTATTCTACTTCTTAGTGAGTTGGTAGCAATCTAAATTGTGTCGGCCCAGAATAGGGGATCGGACTGAGTCAAAAAAATATGATTATGTTTAGTCCGTCAGTTAGATTATCGAAAAATATTGGATACCTACGTGTTTTTTGTTTTATCAAAATAATAAAAATTGACGAAGATAAAATGCGTCGTGACGTCACTTGTGGGTAAAAAATGTACTAACATGGTGACGTTTTCATTTTTTTTTTCGTGAAAAAAGAAAAAATATGTGCTTAATAATTTTTGGAAATCTATCTGACGTACTAATTAGTTTTTTTTTTGTCCGATCCCCTATTGAGCTTTGGCGCTTTCGGTAGCGTCCATCAGTTAATTTAGTGAACAATCTACAGGACACGATATTAAGCGCCCCATTGTTTGAGAGATAGCTCGTCATTTACACTCCAGTGCAGTTACTTATTAGAAAGGCAAAACAAAAAAAAAAAAAGAATATAGACAATACGAGTGGCAACACCGGAAGGGGATGTCGTAGAATGACATACACTGACCTTATTGTTGAGGTTCATCAGAAAAGACAGGTGCATAGTACTCACATCCGGCGTGCGTGTATGACCAGATGTATGGATGTGGACGACATAAAAGGAATATGTAAGAGTCGTAACATATGGAAAAATGCGTGTGTTTATGTATGTCACTAGCAGTCACGGGGTCTGTTATTGCGCCCGATTAATGGCAATAGACTCGCCCCCTATCAAAGGCGACTTAGGGCTCGTACACATAGCGATCCGTTTTACAGGTCCGTTATTTGATGGCGTATGGAGTTGCATGAGCGAGTTCACACACAAAACAGTATTCCGGATTCAGTAATCATGTCGCTCCGGTCCAATTCTGATCCGTTAAAACGGATCCAGTAAAAACGGACCTATATGTGTACGCGCCCTTAAAACCAACTGACGGAACGTGGCTATTAAACAGGCAAAATCTGTCTACCTCTACTGGAACAGGCCTGATGTTACATTATCTCTTCCAGTCGTACAGCGGTCCGTAACGACACTTGCGCTATGTGCGGTGTGAGTCTGAACATGAGCGCTCGTGTACATCCAGTTATCTGGGCCACCGCGCATCTGCCCTTCGATTGTCTTAGAGCTGTACCCGTGCAGAAACCGCTTGGTAAGTTAAAATATCACTTCAGTGTATATGAACTATAAAAGACTCTTCATTGTAAACTGATTTCAGTTCAACATTTTTTTTTTTTTTGCCATTTGTGACTTTCTTACTACTCCAACCTGGGTTTATTAGAATAAACTGGTCTAGTAGCCCTAACTTACGAGCAGTAATAGCTGCTTTACTTTGTTTAATTTATTTCTTCACTACTCTACCGCTTTCAAAAAAGCTGAAGGAAAACATCGTGAGGTAACCAGTATGTCTTCGAATCAAAAGTTCGAAGACATTTTGCGTGACGATCTGTGACAGACTGAACAAAAAAAAAACGAAATCAAACAATTGTCACCGACTTCAGAAGCTGAATTTTCTTCAGAAGTTTTTTTTTCGTGTTTATGAAGTAGGTTATTTTTTGAATAAAATAAAAAATAAAAATTTCATTTGTTTACAGGTGGATGTCTGATAATGGCTGTGAACTCCCTCATATACCTGAATCAATCGGTGCCTCCGTACGGAGTATCGTTGAATAGCGTAGCAACACATACTACTAATTTTCCTCTCAGTAAGTACATTGATTGTCTCGTTGGTCTTGTGGTTGCAGGCGCAACTCCTGTGGATAAGGTACTGGTTTCGATTCCTGGGTCGGGTAAAGTGTTATTGGATTTTTTCACTAGAAATTTCTGAGTTTTTAGTCTAGATCTGTGGACTTAAACATAACTATTGATGATATTCAAATGGAAATGAATAGGGTTATACTCCGAGTTTCTTGCGTGAACGATTCAGAAATGAAGATATCAGCAAGAGAACCAAGGCTACCGACGTACCCCTAAAAATTGCCAACTTAAATGGCAGTGGTCAAGGCTTATTGCTCGCAGAACGAATGACCAATGGGGCCGAAAAGATCCAGAGCGTCGACCGCGAACCGGAAGACGGCGCATTGGAAGACCTCCTAATTTTTGAACCGATGACCTGGTGAAGGTTGCGGGGATCCGCTGGATGCGAGATGCACGGGACCGGGCATTTTGGCAAAGCCTATGTCCAGCAGTGGACATCTTTCGGCTGAAATAAAGATGACTAAATACCTCTCTTCCTCAACAGGAATCCAAGAAGGCGTCTGCGTGACCCTGGACGGGTCATGCGTAGCCCCCCTCGGAGAGGGTAGACTGGCCCTCTCCCTCCGCGGAGGACAGCTCTACGTGTTGACGTTACTGGCAGACTCCGTGCGAACTGTGCGCAGCTTCCATCTCGACAGGGCTGCTGCGTCCGTGCTTACTACTTGTGTGAGTATGGGTTTGTGAGTTGTTGAGTTTGTGATTGGATGAGTTTGAGTTGATGAGTTTGTAATCGTTGAGTTTGTGAGTGGTGAGTTTGTTAGTTCTTGAGTTTGTGAGTGAAGTAATTTGTGTGTGAATGATTTTGTGGGTCAATGAGTTGATTGTGTTTGTATCAAAACTACAATCCCCAAGCATTGTTGTTCAAAGACAAATTATTATTTTGTCCACAGATGTGCGTCATAGAAGAAGATTTTCTCTTCTTGGGCTCTCGGTTAGGTAACTCTCTCCTACTGAGAGTGACAGAGAGAGAGAACAGGATGCTGTTCTCAGTAGACAAGCCGTTGGAGGCCACTGTGGACCTCACTGTGTCAGAGAGTGGTAAGTACCATTTAACATACTACAACAGACACTTAGCAGTATAGGTTTCAGGGTTCCGGGTTTCTGGCCTAGGTTTGATCCCCGTTCAATCTATTTTCAATTGCAGAAATTATACAGGGTGTAAGGGACAACCCTCCGCAGGCTCTTAGGGTGAATTCAGTATATCATACTGAGATGACTGGTACAAGAATTTTTTTATATATGGGATTCCAATAAAAATAATTTGTTTTATTTCCTCATACACAATGTATCCTTACCGTGGCAAAATGCACGTTGCGAACGGCAAGCATGACGACGAGTTCGATGAACTCGGTAGCTTGGTTTATTTTTTTTTACATAAATGAAATGCTGCATACAGAGATTGTAATTTTACATTTGAATAAAGGAATAGTAATTGATTCAAAATAAGGAGCTGAATGCGTCCTTTCAGTTTGCGGTTGGCTTTTCTTTAGATTTTTTTTTGCATAGGGTTACTTAGTTTGATGAACATAATGCTTGGTTAACGACTACGTGAAGGGGACGTTTACACCTAATAGCATGTTAATTTCTTTACCCCAACAGAACAACAAACCCAGCTGACGAAAGAACAGCAGCAGAAGGAGCTCTTAGACCCGTTAGCAAAGAAACGTCGCCTGGACACCATCAGTGACTGCGTCGCCACCAACGTTATAGAGATCAGCGATAAGGACGAGCTGGAGGTGTACGGCTCCGATATCAGGACTTCCACGCAGCTTACTAGCTATGTTTTTGAGGTGGGTATTACTTTGTACCCCATTTGTCGCTAAATAGGAACAGCTTCTCGTGCCAATTGAGTTTAAGCCGCGCTAAAATCATTTTAGTCAGTATATTTAGTCTGGTGACCCGCAAGTCCGACAACCAGTCTTACCAAGGGGTATCATATCACCTAAGACTAACTGAGTTGTGGAGTTCAGATAGACAGTCGCTCCATGTAAAATACTGGTATTCAGTTGCATCCGGTTGGATTAGAAGCCCTACTGGATTGTCAGGATTTATTCACACTGTCAGATGTGATGTGATCAGACACTAAATATCTTTCAAAAAAAATCAGATGAGTTGATAACCTCCGCTCTAGGAAGTCAGTTAAAAAAATTAAGAAGGATATCATCACAAGTCCAAAAGTTTTTAAAAGGCCAGAAAAAGGCGATCGAAATTGTAAGATCAGTAATATTTTAAACCGATTGTCTATTTATATGAAATGGATACTCTTGATTTCAATCTTGTCCTGAAGACAGAGAAACTAGCCAATCCAGAAGAAGCCTATTTATTCGTGACTACTACATTAGGGTCATATGAACTTGGGAACACCGACGTAGGCTGGAAATTCCACTTCATACTCCTCATATTTCGACGAAAGGGAAAACCCACTCATCTCTGAAACAATAGAAATAAGATAGTTATCAACTTAATTAATTAATTAATTATTAATTAATTGACTGGCCTGTTGGTCTAGTGGTTAGTGACCCTAACTGCTATGCCGGAGGTCGTGGGTTCGATTCCCACCCAGGACAAATGTTTGTGTGATGAGCACGATCATTTGTTCTGTGTCTGGGTGTAATTTATCTATAATATGTATGTATTTAGAAATATATAAGTATGTTTATCAGTTGTCTAGTACCCATAACACAAGCTCTGCTTAGCTTGGGACTAGATGGCGTTGTGTGATAGTTGTGGAATATTATATTATATATTATATTATATTATATAATTAAGTATTCCCATTTTTACCCCCAGGTATGCGACTCCCTCCTAAACATCTGCCCAATAGGCGACGTATCAATGGGCGAGCCACAACTCCTATCAGAAGAGTATAGTCGACAACAAGACAACCCGGTCATAGAACTCGTCGCCTGCAGCGGTCGAGGCAAGAATGGGGCTCTGACTGTACTGCAGAGAACTGTTAGACCTCAACTTATTACTGCTTTTAATTTACCTGGTGAGTTTTTTGAATTATTTTACTAGTTTTTGTTGACCGTGTTGGGATGTAAATTATCCTATTCGAACTTGTTGCTGGGATAATAAATATCCCACCTCCCCGGTCGTGGTCTGCCTTTGCGATCTTTCCTCCAAGTCCCTTTGATGAAAACCTTTAAATTATCCAAACAAAACTTGTTGTCATTTAGTTTTGAGCCATTTGGGGCTGATGGGGTCAGAGTACCCATTTAGTCTCGTGGGACTTCGCTAAGCGGTTGATCGCCTATGTTCATGACCTCTGGCCAACCTGGTTTTTGTTTTGTGCGAAGAATCAGCATTGTCATCTAACCTGGCAATGCTGTAAGATTTCGGGCCATTATTTCTTTTGATAGCGATGTGGACGAATGTTTTGACGCTGTTTTAAAACAATCACCGCCGACTTAAGGAATAGGGGATCGGACAAAAAAAAACTAATTAGTCCGTCAATCCAAAAACGTCGATTTCCAAAAATTATTGGACACGTATTTTTTTTTTCACGTAAACTTAAAATGAAGACGATACATGCTTCGAAAACTCGTGTGACGTCATATGATAGTACATTTTGACGACACAAGTGACGTTTCAAGCCCCACTCCATGATCTTTGACGCGTTTTATCTTCGTAATTTTTTATTGATTTGATTAAAACAAAAAACACGTGTTCAATATTTTTCGATAATTTATCTTACGGATTAAACAGAATTATATTTTATTTTGAACCAGTCCGATCCCCTATTGAACCAATTTTAATCTGTGGAACCACTTTTGTTTTAACTGAAAAGTATTCAGTGAGTGTGTAAATGCATTGCATGTTAAACCTAATTGTAGAACGATAAGACCCGACAAGATAGTCGAGGAAGTGTATTGAAGATGATTTTTTTTTGAACGTATATCAAACTCAAACTCAAATTCTTTATTTCAATTAAGCCATTACAGGCACTTTTGAATGTCAGAAGAACATTTCACAAAAAAAAAACGAAACTACGAGTGCAATACGTCATTCCGAAAGTCACCACGCCGAACCACACGCCACCGAATGCCCGCAACAACGAACACTGCGAGCACGAAAGCACGCAGCGACGCAAACCGCAACAACGAATGCTCGAGACCCCGAATCACGGAACAACGAACGCACGCCGCAACGTGCAACCGCCGCCCCGCGACCCGCAGCCCCGCACACCCGCCGCCACGGCACGCGCCGCCGCGCGCCCCCGCACCCACAGCACTCGCCGCCGGTAACATCCGGCGCCGCGCAGCCCGACGCAGCAACTCCCGAAACGACGCATTGCACTCCTACGCTACAGTCACAATCACAAGGCATAATAACTTGTGAAAGTACTGCAGTTGCCAGTTCCCTAACGTAGATCTCATGAAGAAGAACGGGCAAGAAACTCCATGGACACTCTTTTAAATTAGAATTTGTTACAAAATCTTGGTACATTTTATCATTCATGTTGAGATGGTATATTATGTGAGAACTATGTAGCAAGACGTGCAAGTTAAGAGCGTCCAGAGTAAAAAGATATAATAAACAAATCAAAAAGAAAAATATATTTACACCATGGCAACTAAGGAATGACCAGTCTCCACTGACAGCGCCCGTTCACGAACATGACGCATGGATCAGCACCATCTAACTCAACCATTTTGAAGGGAACTAAATGATCCGACACACCCGCCACCATCAGCGAGACATTTGAGTGAGCATGACATTCTCTCAGCCACCAGGGCAACGTCACTAAAATATAACTAAATGTAAAATGTAAAAAGGGGCTTTATAGTACATAGTACTCACACATGTGCCATGCAATTATACAATATTAAGACATTGAGTCTATACAATGCAAAGATATTTTTACAATTTTCTGCAGCCTCTACAATAACTTCACATGATAATCGATTTAATTGCCCCTATGGTGGTGGAGCAGGACCAGCATGGAGCCAAGCATTTTTATCATCAATGTAATCCCCCAACTTATAGTAAGCTTGCCTACATAGTGTGCGTTTAATACAAGATTTAAATTTTGTCTCATTTAGTTGAAGAATGTGAGGGGGTATTTTATTGTAACATTTTAAACAGTACCCCATGAAAGATGAGTCTACTTTAGCTAGCCTGAAACCTGGCTGAACCAGTTGGTCCCTATTTCTCGTATTATAGTGGTGTCTATCACCTCTTTTGCTAAATAAATGCAGATTTTTCCTGACGTACATGATGTTTTCATAGATGTATTGACAAGGTACTGTCATGATGTTAATTTCCTTAAACAGCTCTCTCAAAGAATCGCGCCTTCGTAGACCATATATGGCTCTAATGGCTCTTTTCTGCAGAATAAATATAGACTCGATGTCTGCAGCCCGTCCCCATAGTAAAATACCGTATGACACAACACTATGAAAATAGCTAAAATAGACTAGTCTCGCGGTATCTACGTCAGTAAATTGACGGATTTTCCTAACAGCATATGCTGCTGAACTCAGCCGTCCTGCAAGAGATGTTAAATGCGGACCCCACTGCAGCCTTGAGTCAATCGTTATCCCCAAGAAAACAGTTTCATTGACAAATTCTAGTTTCTCTTGATTCAATACTATGTCACAATCAGTACTTTTGACATTTGGTAGAGCAAACCTTATGCACTTCGTTTTTTTCCCATTTAATACTAAATTATTAACGGTGAACCAATTATGAACCTGCAGTAAGGCGTTATTTACGTCATCAAGATTCGTGGCACGTCTGTTTACCTTAAATATTAAAGAAGTATCGTCGGCAAACAATACCATTTCAGGTTGGTTTTCAAATAAATGGGGTAGATCATTAATATAGACTAAAAAGAGAAAGGGACCTAATATCGAACCTTGTGGCACACCCATGCTTACTTTTAAGCCCATTGAATTGACACCATTTATTTGTACTTGCTGATGTCTATCGCTTAAATACGATTTCATTAAACTGAGCGCAAGATTCCCTAAACCGTAATGTTTGAGCTTTATGAGAAGGGTTTCGTGGTTGACGCAATCAAAAGCTTTAGAGAGGTCACAGAAGATCCCTATGGCATCTTGTGACTCTTCCCACGCAGTAAATATATGTTTTAATAAGGTGACACCGGCGTCAGTCGTACAACGTCCTTTGGTGAAACCATACTGTTTCTCATGTAAGATTTTGTTGGTGTTAAAGTGGATGAGCATTTGATTAAGCATTACCTTTTCAAACACCTTGCTGAAAACTGGCAAAACGGATACGGGTCTATAATTATTGGTGTCTTTACTGTCACCGGATTTGAAAAGTGGTATTACCTTGCTGTATTTCATAAGGTCCGGGAAGACTCCCTGGTCCACACACAAATTAAATATTAAGGCTAAGTACGGAGCTACAGTCAGAACAAATATCAGACTTTAAAGCTTCAATGAATTTTTATAACGCACAATTTGAAACTCTTAAATCTACCCTGGAGGAGAAAGAAGTTGTAATAAAAAAGTTACAAACTGAGAACGAACGTCTGTTAACCACTTCCACAGACCACGCTATGAGGCTGTCATTAGTAGAGCAGAGTATTCGCGTGAACAACATCGAAATTAATGGGATCCCGGAACATAAGACGGAAAACGTTATCACCACCGTAATACAACTAGCGAAAACTGTAGGAGAACCACTCGAAGACAGTGACATCCTCCACGCTACTCGAGTAGCCAAATTAAATACAGAAAACAATAGACCCCGCCCAATGGTAGTTAAACTTCGTACACCTCGTCTCCGTGATAGCTTGCTAGCTGCAGTAGTCAATTTTAATAAAAAAAAACAACCTCAAGACAAGCTGAACTCTTCACATCTGGGTATAGGAGGAGAACGCTCGCCGGTGTACGTTGCGGAACATTTGTGTCCGGCTAATAAGCAGCTACACGCTGCCACAAGGAAGTTAGCCAAGGAGTTGGGCTACAAGTTTGTGTGGGTTCGAAATGGACGAGTGTTTGTTCGCAAAGATATACCTCACCCCGCAATTCTTATTCGCAACCTGGAAAACCTATCACTACTTAAGAAAAGTGACTAACTCAACAACTTATAATTCTCCCACTAACACACTTATAAGTATCCTATTATAATTAAACCTTAACAATGTTCGATATATATTACCAAAATGTTAGAGGTCTAAGAACAAAAACCAACGATCTGTATCAAAATGCTTTACTGAACAACTACAAAATTATTGCTCTTACTGAGACTTGGCTGAATTCAAACATCCTGAGCAGTGAGTTGTTTGATTCAAGGTACACTGTTTACCGTCGCGATAGAATATGCCATAATAATGCCAAAAAAGATGGCGGTGGAGTTCTTCTGGCTGTATCACGCGATGTTTCATCAGCCAGAGTCTATAACTGGGAAAGCAATAGCGAAGACCTTTGGGTGACTGTTAAACTAAATGAAAATAATATTGTTAAAAATTTAGCTATTTGTGTCTCGTATTTACCGCCACCAGTAAAATCAGAATCCTTGTCAAACTTTTTAAATAATGTCAGTAATGTTTTAAACAACGTTGAAGATGTTCTTATCCTCGGAGATTTTAATCTCGGATTTATCAAATGGTCAACTCTAGATAAATATACTTATACAATTCCAGAGAACTACAACAATATTCTAGGGGAAATGTTTGTTGACTTTTTATCAATCAACAGTCTCTTTCAATTTAACAACGTTTGTAATAGTGATAATAGAACACTAGACCTAGTTATAAGCAATATGCATAACCTAACTGCCTCCCATACCTCTGATCTTCTTACTAAACTTGATCCCAGACATCCTGCCCTACTTATAACAATATCACAGGGAAACACAAAATATTTACGCTCAAAAAATAACATCCGTCCTAATTTCTACAAATGTGATTATGCAAAAATCATGTCAGACCTACTAGCTATTGACTGGCATCTTGAATTCTCTCAATCCGACGGTATTAATAATCTTCTTTCCATATTCTATGCAAAACTAAAAGATTTAATCGACAAGCACATACCAAAACATAGTAGTAAAAATTCAAAATATCCGTCTTGGTTTAGTAAAGCGCTCATAAAATTACTGTCTGAAAAAGAGAAGTATCGCAATAAATTTCGAAAATACAACAATCCTCGAGACAAGTTGAGCTACGATTTACTCAGAACCCGTAGTCATATTATGATCAACCAAAATTACAGTGATTATAAACACCATATTGAGGCAGAAATATCAAAACACCCAAAATCATTCTGGCGCTACATTAAAAACAAACGTAACAGTAAATCAACGATTCCGGCCAGAATGTACTTGCACGACGAAGTAGCTAGTAATGGAACTGACATTGCAAAGCTCTTTGCTTCTCATTTTTCTTCAATTTTTACCGACCCTAATGGTAATGTAACAACAGACATCAAAGAATCAGATGGAGTGTTTAGTAACATCAAATTGACACCAGAAGAAGTTCTAGAGAAAATTAAAAAATTAGATACCACTGTTGGGGATCAGTTGTTCCGTCGGTGTAAAAATTGAATAAGGCGTGATGATTTGAGACGTATATTGTTTTCCTTCAAATTAAAATTAAATAATTACAGACTGCGTGGATGGATTGGACCGCCATGGCCATGGCGGGGGTCTGTAAAGGATGATGGATGTGACTTGAAGGAAGAGAGAAGGTTAAAAGGACTGATTCTATACAAAACAAAGTTTTTATAGCTGCGGTGAATTAGCGATCCGTGGAAGGGGCCGCGCGACACTGGCTCCGCCTGATGTGGTGATGAATGTGTGAACCCTTTTGCCAGCTTGAATGCTCAGCGGTCACCAGGTTCGGCGCGCTGATGATAGGTGGCGCCAGCGGTTGGCATGAACATGCCCCCGGCCTTGGAAGCGCTGCTTCCAAAATGGTTCCCGGCACGGAGTCAGGCGTCGCCGCTCACAGGTTGTGGAGGCAGCGGGCAGATCTTGGAGAAGGCACGCCTGATCGTGCCAGCAGCTGTCCTGATGTCAGCCACTCGTGCTATGCCGTCTCCGCCTGGAATGACACGTAGAATGCGACCGAGCCGCCACCTCAATGGTGGCAACTGGTCGTCCTTGATGAGGACAAGGCTGTCCAAGGTGATGTCCTCCTGCTTGGTCTTCCACTTGGTTCGCTGTTGCAGCTCAGAGATGTATTCTGTAGACCAGCGACGCCAGAAGTGCTGCCGCAGTTGCTCGATGCGCTCGTAGCGTGTCAGACTCGAAGTTGGCTGGTCTGGAAAATTCCTTGAAGGTGGCGACGTTAACGGTCGGCCAATGAGGAAGTGTGAGGGGGTGAGGGGGGAAAGGTCAGAAGGGTCTGAGGAAAGAGGTGACATTGGACGGGAATTTAAGACAGCTTCGATTTGTGTCAAAGCCGTGGAAAATTCCTCGTAAGTTAGTCGCGCGTTACCTACTATGCGTCTCAGGTGATACTTGCATGACTTCACCCCGCCCTCCCATAGTCCGCCAAAGTGTGGAGAATAAGGAGGAATAAATCGAAATTCAATGCTATTAGTGGAAGCGTAATCAATAATGGCTTCTGATTCCTTTT
Organism: Diarsia mendica; assembly: GCA_949316265.1. Lineage (NCBI taxonomy): Eukaryota > Metazoa > Arthropoda > Insecta > Lepidoptera > Noctuidae > Diarsia > Diarsia mendica. The sequence goes on from OX438910.1 coordinate 1,596,330, forward strand.
CTAAAAATAAAGGAAACTCCTTTTCCGCGCCCACAAAGTTTCTACCGTTATCAGAGAAGATAGTGCGAGGCGTACCTCGCCGGCTAATGAAACGTTTTAGTGCTAATATGTAGTCGTTTGTAGATAAACTAGTAACGAGTTCCAAATGCATGGCTCTAGTCGTGAAACAAATAAAAAGACAAATGTATGCCTTAGTGAGTCTAGAACCTCTGCCCTTTCTGGATAATATGAAAACTGGCCCCGCATAGTCTACACCGGTTCGCATAAACGGGTAACCAGGTTCTAACCGCTCGGAAGGTAAGTTGCCCATGAGAGGTGCTAATGTCTTACCCCGATTACGTGTGCACGATATACATTCGTGTACTATTTTTCTAGCGAGATTTCTAGCGTTCAACGGCCACCAACGTTCACGCATGTTAGCTAATAAAAGTTGAGGTCCGGCATGTAATAATCGTGCATGCTCGTGCTTAAATAAACAAATCGTGAATGGATGCTTACTGCATAATAAAATCGGATGTTTTTTATCGTAGGTGAAGTCGGATGAATTACATATTCGACCGCCAACCCGAATTATTTTATGTTCATCAATAAAAACATTTAAACTTGAAATCCTATTATATTGTTTACAATTTCGCTTGATAGGAATTTGAGCCAATAAGTTATTCAAAATATCTGGAAAAGAATTCCTTTGCACGAGTATAATTAACATTCTCAGCGCGGCGTCCAACTCGTTTACTGATAAGAAACCGGTTTGTCGCTTGGCGCGGTCCGCCCGCCTGAGGCTTAAGTTATTTATGAATCTAAGTACGTAGCTACCTACCCGTACAAGTTTAGTGAATGAAACGTATTTATCGAATTTGAATATGTCTTCGTGCTGAATATTGGCTAAGCAGGTTTGTTTTTGTTTTAAATCTGGTAAGTTATATTCTTCCGAATTATCGCGGTAAGTTTGCTCAAAGTCATGTGAACGATTATGTAAATAGGATGGACCGTGCCACCAAAGTCCGTTATCTTTTAATAAATCTAGGCCGCAACCTCTAGACAATAGATCAGCTGGGTTGTCCTTACTACTCACATGTAACCACACTGAGTCACCTGTGAGTTCATTTATTTCAGTTACTCGGTTTTGTACGAACGTTTTCAATAAATGTGGTGACATTTTAATCCAACCCATAACGATTGTGGAATCCGTCCAAAAGTATACTTTACTGAACTGCAATCTAAGAGATTTAATTATTTTATTAAATAGCTGGGCTCCCAGAAGCGCGGCGCTCAGCTCTAAGCGCGGAATGCTGATTGTTTTTAAAGGTGCAACTTTGCCCTTGGCGCACAATAGTCGAACGGTTGCGTCACCGATATTGCTAAATGTACGTATGTAGGTACACGCGCCGTATGCGTGTTGAGACGCGTCGGTAAATATATGAAGCTCTGTGTATTGATTATGATCGCCTATTACGTGGCGAGGGATGCGAATATCGTTTAGAAATCTTAACGTAAAAATAAAATGTTTCCAAATGTTAGCAATTTCCTGAGAGACCGGAGTATCCCAGTCAATTTTACTCAGCCATAATTTTTGTAAAATCATTTTTGAAATCATGACTGCCGGCGAAAGAAGACCCAATGGGTCGTATATTTGTGATATTACTGATAACATTATTCGCTTAGTTAAACGTGAATTGTTGTCTTGGTTCTCAATATTTGTAACGAAGTGTAACTCGTCACTAGTGTTATGCCAACCCAATCCGAGTGTTTTGGTTTGCGCATGTTCGCCTATGAAGCGTTCTGTGGCTTTGTTGTGAGATGCATCTGAGTTAAAGGTCCACTTGCGCAAAGGAAAACACCCCGATTGGAGCACGTCTGATGTTTTTTGACATATTTGAAGCAAGTTGTTTAGATCATCATCACCGGTGATGAGATCGTCCACGAATATGTCTTCCGTGATGATGCGAGCGATGACGTCATCGTCGCACTCTAATGCTAACTGTCTAATACAGCGCATACTTAAATATGGTGCTGACGCAGTTCCGTACGTGACTGTATTTAGTTGATATGTGTCTAACGGATCTGAAGGATTATCCCGCCACAATATTAATTGTAGTGACCTTTGGTCATGCTGGAGAAGAACTTGACGAAACATTTTCTCCACGTCTGCACAAGCTACATATTTATATTGTCTAAATCGTAACAAAATCGAGAAAATATCGTTTTGTAACGCGGGTCCCGGGTACTGAATATCGTTTAATGATTTATTCGAGCTAGTGACGGCACTAGCATCAAATACAACGCGTAGTTTTGTTGTTGAACTAGATTCCTTGACAACACCATGATGTGGAAGATAATAATTTGGTTGACTACAAGTCTCCAACTTGGACATGTGACCTAAATCATTGTATTCACGCATGAAGTTAGAATATAAATGTTTAAGCTCTGGTAAACGATCGAGTTTACGCTCCAAGGTTAAAAATCGTTTCGTTGCTGACGTGTAAGAATCACCTAGGGCATCTGGTGCCTCTTTCAACGGTATACGAACCGAAAATCTACCGTTTTCAACGCGTTTTGTAGTGTTATTGAATATGTTTTCGCAGGTGCGTTCATCATCTGTTAAGGGTGCGCATGATGATGAAGGAATGTTTTCGAGTTCCCAAAACAGCCGGAGTTGTTTATCGATCTCCTGACTGAAGTGGCAATGAACGTGAGCAGGTTTTGGGCTCCTCGCGAGCACAGGACCGGACAATAACCATCCTAATTTTGAATTTTGTAGGAATGGGCCACTTGCTAAACGTATTTTGTCTGTTTCTAGAAGATCCCAAAATCTATCCGCGCCAATCAACAAGTCAATTTCTGAACTTACGTTAAACGTCGGATCTGCTAATTGTAAGAACTCAGGTATATATATATTACCGGCTTCGATGTTTATCGTAGGCAAACTGGATGTTATGCATGGCAAGATTAAACAGCGAAGCTTGGTATTGAAATCGCTTAATTTTGAACGTATTGTGACGTCACATGAATGCTGTGATTGCGAGACTGACTGTCCCACACCCGATATTTGAATAGTGGACTGTATATATAACGCATTTAATTTTTTTGCTAATTTTTCTGTTATGAAACAGTTCTGGCTTCCGTTATCTAAGAGCGCGCGGGCCGTATGATACACGTTATTATTATCAGCTACTTCAATTAACGCCGTAGAGAGCAAAACAGTACTTATTAATTTAAATCCGGTAGTGTTTGCTTCACACATGACTGTAGGGCTCGAGTCGTCCGAACGTAACGTTGATGTAGCTAGACTGTGAGCTTGTTCGAGTGCTCCGCTTGCCGGCGCACGATCACACGCGCTGTTACCCCTCTCGTCTAAGTGCAACAGGCTGTTATGTTTGTTTGAACACTGTTTACACGACCCGTATTTACATTGACTTAGCGCGTGACCGGTTCGCAGGCAATTTGCACATACCTTGTTATCGCTAACAAATTTAATTCTGTCTTTCACGGACATGTTAAGAAAGGCTGTACACGCGTATAATGAGTGTTCCCTATCGCACAGGACACACTTGGGTAACTCCCATTGTTTATTTGTAGCACCACGGAAATTATTAAAACGTGCCGCTTTAGTCGCAGAGTAACTGTGTACTCGATGTGAATTACGTTTTTCGTTCACGTTTTGATGTTTAAAATCGCTATGAGGTGTTTTTTCTTTTATGTGGCTAGTGCCGATCATTTCCAACGTGTCCGCTCGACCCCGGAGGAACGTTATTAAATCGCTAAGTTTTATTTTCTCTCGTGAACCCAAACACGTGGCACCGATGTGGCTTTCCCACTCACGTTCCGTAGACGAATCCAGCTTACTGACCACTAAATATATTATTAATGTATCCCAATTAACTGTGGGTTCATTCAGTGAGTTTAAAGCGCGCAGGTTACGTAAAATAGTATCGATTAATTTCCTTATTTGCGATGGCGATTCTTGTTTTAATGATTGAATATTATGCAACGCTTTTACGTGATTATTGATTAATAACCTCTCGTTGTGATAACGGTTTTCTAGTAACTCCCAGGCGTGAACGTAGTTGGCTGGGCTGAATTCCAAAGCTGCTATCACTTGTAACGCGCTTCCACTAAGTGCTGACCGCAAATAATGGAATTTTTGGATCTCGTCTAGATCGGAACGATTATGAATCATGGTTACGTATGAATGTTTAAATTCTAGCCAGTGATCATATGCTCCATCGAAGGCGGGTAATTTTATGTCTGGTAATTTAATATTGACACGTGGTTCTGATGCAATTGGAAGTCGACTTGTAATTTCCGCGTTTTTAATTAAACACTTTGCAGTGGCTATTGCCGTAAAATAAATATCTTCTAATGCTTCTATGTATTGTAGATTCGCGTTTGTTTCGGATTCCGGAAGGAGTAGTTCGAGTTCATTTTCTACGTTGTCGAATTTATCGTATAATTCACTCGCGGCTTGAACACGTAAAGTTAACTCAGCTGTTTGTATGGTAGTTAATTGAGCTCCCGCGAACGATTCTACGTAATTTTTAAACTGGGTTAACCGACCCTTAATGTTACCCCTACGTTTCTTTAATTCGGAAAGAACTTCGTCCACTGCCTTGACCGACATTCTGACGGAATATGGATGAGCGTTATGTGGTGTGGTGTGATGTGGTGTGGTTACTCACATGCAAATATCACCTGGTCCACGTGGCTGCCACACTCGCGTGAACTGAAACGAAACACAGCTTTAACACAAATCGCAACTATATGGATGTGATGGGTGGGATTGACGGGACGGAACAGAGACCTGACCGTTACGTTTCTTACGCCTTTGCCTTTTCTTCTTGTATGAAGTTATTGCTGGGTCACTGGACCAGCTGTGATGATCGCTGCACTCGGTCGATCGTGATGATCGCTGCACTCGGTCGATCGTCTTCACAGCCAGCTATTGTCTTCAGCGCCCGGCCCCAGTCCGAGTCCAAGTCCGCAACGTGCCGGCAACGTGGTCGGCACTGTGTATGTGGAGTCTTCTTCCGGCTGGTATGCTTGAGTCCGTCTCGTAGGACCAAAATGTTGGGGATCAGTTGTTCCGTCGGTGTAAAAATTGAATAAGGCGTGATGATTTGAGACGTATATTGTTTTCCTTCAAATTAAAATTAAATAATTACAGACTGCGTGGATGGATTGGACCGCCATGGCCATGGCGGGGGTCTGTAAAGGATGATGGATGTGACTTGAAGGAAGAGAGAAGGTTAAAAGGACTGATTCTATACAAAACAAAGTTTTTATAGCTGCGGTGAATTAGCGATCCGTGGAAGGGGCCGCGCGACACTGGCTCCGCCTGATGTGGTGATGAATGTGTGAACCCTTTTGCCAGCTTGAATGCTCAGCGGTCACCAGGTTCGGCGCGCTGATGATAGGTGGCGCCAGCGGTTGGCATGAACAACCACCAAGGGTGCCGGCCCCGATTTAATTCCACCTGTTTTCGTAAAGTCGTGTGGTAAAGCTCTTGCAAAGCCACTGTGCCTGTTATTTAATCGATCTTTAGAGTCAGGAGTATTCCCTGACGAATGGAAAAAGGCCCGTATTGTGCCTGTGCTCAAAAAAGGTGACTCTAGCGACATCAAAAACTACAGGCCGATTTCCATACTCTCATGTTTCTCGAAGCTATTTGAAAGTCTCGTTTGTCCCATCCTAACAAACTACTTAGATGCCAAGCTTTCTGACAGTCAACACGGATTTCGAGTTGGGCGATCCACCGAGACTAATCTGGTCAGATATTTGTCAGATATTTCTGAAGCGCTTGATAACAGACACGAAGTCGATGCAATATACACGGATTTCAGCAGCGCGTTCGATAAGGTGAGCCATTCACTCATGGTAGCTAAACTCAAGCTCAGTGGTGTCCACGGATCGCTGTTGAGGTGGTTCGCATCATATCTCATAAATCGCTCCCAGTTCGTTGCTGTCAATGGCTATGTCTCTTATGAATTTCACACCCGATCCGGAGTCCCACAAGGCTCGCATCTTGGCCCAGTCTTGTTTTTATTATTTGTAGATGACATCACAAGTCAAATTAAACATTGTGAAGCTTTGCTGTTTGCCGATGACTTAAAAATTTATAGAAAGGTCACGGGACCGGCTGACAGTAGGCTTGTACAAATTGATTTAAAAAATATTGAAAATTGGTGCATAGCAAACGACATGGCTCTAAACACTCAAAAATGCTTTTTCATACGTTTTTCTAGAAAAAAAACATCTTTCCCCACCTCATACACACTATGTAATTCTACGTTGTCGAAGGTACGTCTAATACGTGATCTTGGTGTTCTAGTCGACGACGAATTGAGTTTAAAACCACACATCAACGATGTTGTCAAGAAGTCAGCACAGATGCTGGGATTCGTTAAACGCAATACCCGAGGCTTCCAACTTCCAAAGACCAGAATTGTTTTGTTCAATACTCTTGTGCGTAGTCGGTTAGAATATGCTAGCGTTGCATGGAATCCGTTCTACGCTATTCACTCGCAGAAACTTGAGAGAATTCAACGAGCCTTCACAAAACATCTTGCTTTTACATCCAGAAAAATTAGCCATCGCTGTCCATACGACCAACGCCTACAATTTTTCCACATAAAGACGCTGCGAGACCGTCGCCGTTCGCGCGATCTGATTTTTCTGTACAAAATCGTCAACGGAATCGCAAAATGCAGTGATCTAGTCGAGCGCATTCCGTATTCAGTCCCTTCAAAACCCCCCAGATATCCCATCACCAGACTGTTTTACATTCCTTTCCGCAGATCAAACCTTGGTCTCAACGCTCCCTTGCTACGAATATGTAGAAACTACAATAGATCTTGCACATCAGAAACCGATTTATTCCGTGTTTCTCTCAACAAGTTTAGAAAATCAGTCTCTGAGGTACGGGAGTGCACTAATTTACCCTAAAACAATTTGTAAATTCAATCCTGTATTTGCTAGAATCATTAGTATGTAGTTAGTATACAAGTATCATCATTATTCATTATTGATTTAATTTAGTTTTAAGTAAAATTCTTGTGTAATTAAATTGTATTATTTTATATTTTATTATTAAGATTTTTTAAAATTATATTTTGTTGTCATTATGGTGAATGCTGTGTATACCTATTATGGGCTTACATACCAGCACTTTTGTATTATAATATTTTATATGTAACTTCTAAGTATGTATTGCTGTTGGTGTACCTAATAAATAAACAAATAAATGGTAAAATCTCTTTCAAAAAAAAAAAAAAAAAAAATAGCTTGACAAACTTTAATCGACAGTCCCCATAGATCCTCGGTTAATTTGACTTTAATTTCCTTAAAAGCTTTAATGACTGCTATGGGGTTTATATGTTTAAATTGAAATTCAACCGGACAGGCTGAAACGTTCGCTCTTAATAACTCAATAGAAAGCAAGGGTGACGAATTTAAGGTTTCAGTAGTTTTAAGTGGGATACCAGTGAAGAAATCTACAAATTCTTGAGCAACTTCGTTTTTAGAACTTAAAAGGCCACGTGAAGTCTCTAGAGTGATATCATTATTATATTTTTTATTTCTATTCGTTTCACTATTGATAATTTTCCAAACCGTCTTTATTTTGTTATCGGCGGATTTAATCTTGTTACTAATGAATAAGGCTTTAGCTACTTTGCAAGCGTTTTTAAAGATTTTAGAGTAACTTGCAACATATTTATTGAAAGTTTCTGAGTTAATGTAGGGCTTAAGACCGTACAACTCAAACAATCGCTCCCTACTTTTCCTAATGCCCTTAGTTGCCCAGTCACTGAACATAAACTTAGGACAAATAGATTTAGTTTTCGTTTTTATTGTATTATTGAACTCCGTGTGAATCACCGAAAAGAATTCTTCATAAAATAGATTTACATTGTCGATAATCTGGCTTGGAATGCCTAAATTACTAATTAAATTATCATTAAATTTATTTAAATTGCTGGGTGTTACCTGCCTAGATTTTATTTGGATTTTTTGTACTGGTGTGTAGGATTCAAACACAACGACTTGACCGCTGTGATCCGAAGGAAGGTAATTTACAATGAATTTATCCAAGTAGTCGCAGCAACAAAAAACATTATCCAGACATGTAGCAGTATTTGTAGTAATTCGGGTTGGATCCGAAAACACGTTTAATAAATTAAATGATTTAAAAAGATGCAAAAATCTACTGCTATTTGAATTTTTATCTAAAATATTAACATTAAAGTCGCCACATATAACCACTGATTTATTACCAGTTACAAGTTTTGCTAAAACATCTTCCATTACTGACTCAAATGTAGAGTAGTTTTGATAATTTGGGGGCCTGTAAACGCACACTAATAAATGCTTATCCAGCTCAACACAAGATAGCTCAATATTATGTTCAATCGATAGTTTAACAATATCATCACGAGTTTTGAATTTAATTGAATTTTTAATTAAGATTAATGAACCTCCTCGCAGCATCGATTTACGGTTAAAACAGCTACCCACCGTATAGTTTTCATAATTAATAAGCATTTGGTAATCCTTAAGCCAATGTTCAGTAAAACAAATAATGTCAAACATACTTTTCTCTAAAAACAATTCTATTTCTAATAATTTGGAAGAAATGCCTTGGATATTTTGGTGGAATAAATTCAAAGTGTTCTGCTGAGGCCCTTTTTTACTAACTAATTTAGAGCAAGAAGATACCTTTCTGTTGATATGTTTAACAATACTGTTAATGGTACCTTCTGTTGTCGTACTTCCTAGTTTAAACTAATATTAATATCTGGAGTGAGCCCAGAGTCTCCTGTGCCATCACCAGACAACAAGATACTATCACTTAAACCTTCTAATTGAGAGTATTCCCCGGTGAAATATGGAACCTCCTCCGTACAATGATTGTAAACATTTATCCGTACAATGATTGTAAACATTTAATCGACCTTCCTATACATATCCCATTTTATCGCCTTGCTATCCCGAATCAATGCGACTGATCGCGACTATAGGTCGTGGTGGAGCTGAAAATGAGACAGTAGTGTACTGTATAACATGTATAAAGAACAAAAGGAGTATACAAATACAACGGTCGGTTTAAACTAAGAAAACAAGAAATTATTATTCATTCCTAGAAAAAAACAATCTTCTCTCTAAAGAACAGTATGGTTTCAGAAAAAAACAAAAAAACATTAATATGGCCATCTACCAACTAATCAACAAAATTATCACAAACATGGATAACAAAATCCAGGTTTCAGCGTTATTCGTGGACATGACGAAAGCCTTTGATTTTGTAGATCACAAAATCCTCCTCATAAAATTAAATAAGCTTGGAATCAGGGGCAATGTCTTTGAGCTAATTAAGTCGTACCTAATCAATAGAAAACAAATAACTAAAATAGAAAAAGTATGCCCTAAAACCAAAACTGAAGAAACCTACCTATCAAATCAAAGATTTATAAACTACGGCGTGCCCCAGGGCAGTGTACTAGGTCCGTTGTTATTCCTTTGTTATATAAATGATATTATCCCTTATCAATAGAACAACCCATGACTCTATTCGCTAATGACTGTAAAAAATAACCCTAACCTATTCGAAACCGTATCCTCTAAACGCCATCAAGGTGCACTGAAGTCAAAATCCCATAACACAGCCCTTTACTCAAAAAGTTTCCTTGGAATGGCACCAAAAATTTTTACCCAACTTCCCAAATCAATAAGAAAATTAAGGGATTCTAATACGTTCAAAAAATCCCTCCATAACTTTTTAATTAAAAAAACATATTATTCTATCAATGAATATTTAGAAGACAAAAAGTGAAAGCTGTTTTTATTTTATTTACATTCTTTTACTTTTATTAGCTTTAGTTCATAAGTTAGTCATAAAACACTTTTATTGTTCTCATTTATTTTAAGTAAATAGGTATATCCTTTAAAAATTGTTTAAAAACACTAATTTCATACAAATAATGTCTACACATTATTATGTGTAGACATTATTTGTATGCCTTGCAAGGCAGCACATAGTGATACTATTTATTTTTTTGATAACACCTGATAACTCTTTTACTTATGTGTCACAAATAAAGATTTTTAAATTTGAATTTGAAAAGAATTGGGTAGTTGACAAAAATGAATTAGAATAAAATCTAATTAGTCGGAGTCGGTCAGATAGATTTCCAAAAAATATTGGACATATATTTTTTCTTTCTTCACGTAGACAAAAAATAAAGACGATACGGTGCTTCGAAAAGTCGTGTGACGTCATAGTTTGGTACATTTTTTATCAGAAAGTGACATCACGAGCCCCCGCTCTTGATCTTTGACACGTTTTATTTTCGTCAATACGTATTAATTTGATAAAACAAAAAACACTTATCCAATATTTTACGATAATCAAACAGACGGACTAAACAATCAAGTTTTTTTGAGTGAGGAATTATCCCTTTTATGAGACGTTTAGACAAATATGTAAGCATTTGGCGTGCGCGGAGACGTGCAACAGCTGACTGGCGATGTGAGAGACGCGCTCAGCTCGGCGATGTTGACAGGAGCAGTCTCAACAGCGACCTGCATACATGTACGCCTAACCTCTATATTCTCTGTTCCCAGGGTGTATAGACATGTGGTCGGTGCTGGGCGAGAGTACGGACACAGCGCGAGAGACGGAGGGCTCGCACGCGTACCTCATACTCACACAGGAGGACGGCAGCATGGTGCTACAGACTGGTGAGTGATATACCCTCAGCGCGAGAGACGGAGGGCTCGCACGCGTACCTCATACTCACACAGGAGGACGGCAGCATGGTGCTACAGACTGGTGAGTGATATAGCCTCAGCGCGAGAGACGGAGGGCTCGCACGCGTACCTCATACTCACACAGGAGGACGGCAGCATGGTGCTACAGACTGGTGAGTGATATAGCCTCAGCGCGAGAGGCGGAGGGCTCGCACGCGTACCTCATACTCACACAGGAGGACGGCAGCATGGTGCTACAGACTGGTGAGTGATAAACCCTCAGCGCGAGAGGCGGAGGGCTCGCACGCGTACCTCATACTCACACAGGAGGACGGCAGCATGGTGCTACAGACTGGTGAGTGATATACCCTCAGCGCGAGAGGCGGAGGGCTCACACGCGTACCTCATACTCACACAGGAGGACGGCAGCATGGTGCTACAGACTGGTGAGTGATATACCCTCAGCGCGAGAGGCGGAGGGCTCGCACGCGTACCTCATACTCACACAGGAGCACGGCAGCATGGTGCTACAGACTGGTGAGTGATATACCCTCAGCGCGAGAGGCGGAGGGCTCGCACGCGTACCTCATACTCACACAGGAGGACGGCAGCATGGTGCTACAGACTGGTGAGTGATATACCCTCAGCGCGGGAGGCGGAGGGCTCGCACGCGTACCTCATACTCACACAGGAGGACGGCAGCATGGTGCTACAGACTGGTGAGTGATATAGCCTCAGCGCGAGAGGCGGAGGGCTCGCACGCGTACCTCATACTCACACAGGAGGACGGCAGCATGGTGCTACAGACTGGTGAGTGATATAGCCTCAGCGCGAGAGGCGGAGGGCTCGCACGCGTACCTCATACTCACACAGGAGGACGGCAGCATGGTGCTACAGACTGGTGAGTGATATAGCCTCAGCGCGAGAGGCGGAGGGCTCGCACGCGTACCTCATACTCACACAGGAGGACGGCAGCATGGTGCTACAGACTGGTGAGTGATATACCCTCAGCGCGAGAGACGGAGGGCTCGCACGCGTACCTCATACTCACACAGGAGGACGGCAGCATGGTGCTACAGACTGGTGAGTGATATAGCCTCAGCGCGAGAGGCGGAGGGCTCGCACGCGTACCTCATACTCACACAGGAGGACGGCAGCATGGTGCTACAGACTGGTGAGTGATATACCCTCAGCGCGAGAGGCGGAGGGCTCGCACGCGTACCTCATACTCACACAGGAGGACGGCAGCATGGTGCTACAGACTGGTGAGTGATATACCCTCAGCGCGAGAGGCGGAGGGCTCGCACGCGTACCTCATACTCACACAGGAGCACGGCAGCATGGTGCTACAGACTGGTGAGTGATATACCCTCAGCGCGAGAGGCGGAGGGCTCGCACGCGTACCTCATACTCACACAGGAGGACGGCAGCATGGTGCTACAGACTGGTGAGTGATATACCCTCAGCGCGAGAGGCGGAGGGCTCGCACGCGTACCTCATACTCACACAGGAGGACGGCAGCATGGTGCTACAGACTGGTGAGTGATATAGCCTCAGCGCGAGAGGCGGAGGGCTCGCACGCGTACCTCATACTCACACAGGAGGACGGCAGCATGGTGCTACAGACTGGTGAGTGATATAGCCTCAGCGCGAGAGGCGGAGGGCTCGCACGCGTACCTCATACTCACACAGGAGGACGGCAGCATGGTGCTACAGACTGGTGAGTGATATAGCCTCAGCGCGAGAGGCGGAGGGCTCGCACGCGTACCTCATACTCACACAGGAGGACGGCAGCATGGTGCTACAGACTGGTGAGTGATATAGCCTCAGCGCGAGTGGCGGAGGGCTCGCACGCGTACCTCATACTCACACAGGAGGACGGCAGCATGGTGCTACAGACTGGTGAGTGATATACCCTCAGCGCGAGAGGCGGAGGGCTCGCACGCGTACCTCATACTCACACAGGAGGACGGCAGCATGGTGCTACAGACTGGTGAGTGATATAGCCTCAGCGCGAGAGGCGGAGGGCTCGCACGCGTACCTCATACTCACACAGGAGGACGGCAGCATGGTGCTACAGACTGGTGAGTGATATAGCCTCAGCGCGAGAGGCGGAGGGCTCGCACGCGTACCTCATACTCACACAGGAGGACGGCAGCATGGTGCTACAGACTGGTGAGTGATATACCCTCAGCGCGAGAGGCGGAGGGCTCGCACGCGTACCTCATACTCACACAGGAGGACGGCAGCATGGTGCTACAGACTGGTGAGTGATATACCCTCAGCGCGAGAGGCGGAGGGCTAGCACGCGTACCTTATACTCACACAGGAGGACGGCAGCATGGTGCTACAGACTGGTGAGTGATATACCCTCAGCGCGAGAGGCGGAGGGCTCGCACGCGTACCTCATACTCACACAGGAGGACGGCAGCATGGTGCTACAGACTGGTGAGTGATATACCCTCAGCGCGAGAGGCGGAGGGCTCGCACGCGTACCTCATACTCACACAGGAGGACGGCAGCATGGTGCTACAGACTGGTGAGTGATATACCCTCAGCGCGAGAGGCGGTGGGCTCGCACGCGTACCTCATACTCACACAGGAGGACGGCAGCATGGTGCTACAGACTGGTGAGTGATATAGCCTCAGCGCGAGAGGCGGAGGGCTCGCACGCGTACCTCATACTCACACAGGAGGACGGCAGCATGGTGCTACAGACTGGTGAGTGATATAGCCTCAGCGCGAGAGGCGGAGGGCTCGCACGCGTACCTCATACTCACACAGGAGCACGGCAGCATGGTGCTACAGACTGGTGAGTGATATACCCTCAGCGCGAGAGGCGGAGGGCTCGCACGCGTACCTCATACTCACACAGGAGGACGGCAGCATGGTGCTACAGACTGGTGAGTGATATAGCCTCAGCGCGAGAGGCGGAGGGCTCGCACGCGTACCTCATACTCACACAGGAGGACGGCAGCATGGTGCTACAGACTGGTGAGTGATATAGCCTCAGCGCGAGAGGCGGAGGGCTCGCACGCGTACCTCATACTCACACAGGAGGACGGCAGCATGGTGCTACAGACTGGTGAGTGATATACCCTCAGCGCGAGAGGCGGAGGGCTCGCACGCGTACCTCATACTCACACAGGAGGACGGCAGCATGGTGCTACAGACTGGTGAGTGATATACCCTCAGCGCGAGAGGCGGAGGGCTAGCACGCGTACCTTATACTCACACAGGAGGACGGCAGCATGGTGCTACAGACTGGTGAGTGATATACCCTCAGCGCGAGAGGCGAAGGGCTCGCACGCGTACCTCATACTCACACAGGAGGACGGCAGCATGGTGCTACAGACTGGTGAGTGATATACCCTCAGCGCGAGAGGCGGAGGGCTCGCACGCGTACCTCATACTCACACAGGAGGACGGCAGCATGGTGCTACAGACTGGTGAGTGATATAGCCTCAGCGCGAGAGGCGGAGGGCTCGCACGCGTACCTCATACTCACACAGGAGGACGGCAGCATGGTGCTACAGACTGGTGAGTGATATACCCTCAGCGCGAGAGGCGGAGGGCTCGCACGCGTACCTCATACTCACACAGGAGGACGGCAGCATGGTGCTACAGACTGGTGAGTGATATAGCCTCAGCGCGAGAGGCGGAGGGCTCGCACGCGTACCTCATACTCACACAGGAGGACGGCAGCATGGTGCTACAGACTGGTGAGTGATATAGCCTCAGCGCGAGAGGCGGAGGGCTCGCACGCGTACCTCATACTCACACAGGAGGACGGCAGCATGGTGCTACAGACTGGTGAGTGATATACCCTCAGCGCGAGAGACGGAGGGCTCGCACGCGTACCTCATACTCACACAGGAGGACGGCAGCATGTTGCTACAGACTGGTGAGTGATATCCTGCACAATTCAACTTTATAGAATAGAATACCTTTATTTTCAGACAACATAAAGGCCCATAGACAAATACAACAACAACACAAACCTAAACACTATGCAAAAAATACTACGACTTTGTTTTTTGGGTAAAAAAAACACATTTTACGGTAAAAATCAATGTTACACAGTCAAAACATTGAGTTGTTTGCTTTGAATAGTAAACGGGCCATGGAGGTAATTAAAGTAATGTTACAATCTTAAAAATAGTGTTGAAACAAATTTTCTAGAACAAACAGAAAAATCTATATAATCGGAAAATAAGTGCATTTCAGCTTCGTTAAGGCTAGGCGGATGATAGTAGATTGTACACCAAGTGCATAAAACGCACCATTTTGCGCGAGACGTTTATCCATCCGATGCGAGCTTGCGAGCGAGGATGGATATAAAGTAGAGAGTAAAATGGGTTTTATGGACGAGTTTTACACTCTACTTTTCACTTCGATTGCGAGGAAATGAAACAGCAACTTGTAAATATTGTAAAAATAATTATGGTTCCCGTCAATTAACTTTTTTTTTTTGCAGGAAACTTGACGTAACACCTGACTTAATATGTCGTTACTCATACTGCTCAGTTATAAAAACATTTTGAGCAAGCCTATTGCCATCAACCAATGTAATTAGGAGCAGGCCTATTGCCATCAACTGATGTAATTAGGGACAAGCCTATTGTCATCAACCGATGTAATTAGGAAAAGCCTATTGCCATCAACCAATCTTATTAGCAGCAAGCCTATTGCCATCAACCGATGTAATTAGAAGCAAGCCTATTGCCATCCACTGATTTAGGTAATTGAGAGCAAGCCTATTGCCATCTATCAATGTAATTAAGAGTAAGCCTATTCCCATCAAATGATGTAATTAGGAGCAAGCCTATTGCCATCAACCAACCTAAATAAGAGCAAGCCATCAAGCGATTTAGGTAGTTGGGGGAAGCCTATTCCCAACAACTTTCCTTGTATTCGTAATGAAAAGCAGTAATCCCTAGAATACTAGCGAAACGAATTAAATTAAAGAGGTTATTCTATGAAGTTGTTCCTGTGGCTGTTGGGCCGATTACCTGTGCCGATTACCTTGGCCTTCGACGAAGATTTTACTTTATGCTCTAGAGCATAAAACGCGACTTTATGTCGCCTACGCACGACATAAAGACGAATTTTAGAGCGAGAGAAGTGAAAAGAAGGTTTTTAAAATGTTCTGCCTAACAGTTACCATAATACCATAGGCATTTTCTTTAAATCAATCCAGTCTCTTTTAATAATGTTGAAACCTTTTCTACCCATCCAACAGGTCAAGAGATCAACGAAGTAGACAGCTCAGGCTTCATGACCGGCTCCCCAACTATATTCGCGGGCAATCTGGGCAACAACAAGTTCATGGTGCAAGTAACTACCACGGGCATAAGGCTTCTTAAAAGTAAGTAATTTGTACTTTATTATTCAGTAGTAGTTGCCAGCGGCTTCGCCCGCTTCAACTCGAAAATTATCCCACGCGAAGATAAAATTGGGATGAAAACTATCCTAATCCAGGGTGTCAGCTAACTCCATACCAAATTTTATTAAAATCGCTCCAGTCGTTTAGACGTGAAATTTTGCACAGAGGTTCCCTTTATGATGTAGACAAGGAATAAGGAAGGATGTTTCGAAATTCAACCCCTAAAGGATTTAAATAGGGGATGAAAGTTTGTATGGAAAATCGACATTTTCACGCGGGCGAAGCCGCTGGCAAAAGCTAGTATTAGTGTAATTCTCAATTTGATTGCTGTATCGGGTTAACCTTGGCCTTACAATTTAAATGGTGTACCTACCATTTAAGTTTTGAGAAGCATGGTCCTACAAAAAAAAAAACAAATATCTTGAAAACAGAGCGTCCCAGGCAAAACCCCCGTGATATTGAGATTTCACTCAAACCAAATATGAATCTATTTGAAAATCTTGAACATTCTATTAAAATTCGCAGTATACCAGTGTATACCGCGAATTTTAATGGAATGTTTAAGGCGCATATTTGCCGCGCACACACATTCTCTCTTAAACTTACACTAACTTACACGCACACATACAAAGAAAAGCCCTACATTAAATTCAATAGATATTGGCAAATAAGTAAGTAATATTCTATCAAACTTTAGTTGCTTTTCTTACGAAAGACAGAAAAGACCAAAGCCAAATACGGAAGTCAGCGAGTGTGACAGAGAAAGGGCTAGCCTTGCCCACGTAACTGGGTCTCTGACCGTAGCCCGTAGGCAACTAGGCACTACTTTAAAGCTGCGTCTACGCTAGGCGAGCCCATCACGAACTGAGCACGAGCCGAACACAATTCGTGTAGTGTTGACCGACTAACAACTACAAGCCTCGAACGGGCGCGCTGCGAGCTTTTCGTTCGTACTGGGCTGTGCTCCGCCAATTGCGGTTTTTTGGCGAACACAAAGGGATTTGACTACGTTCGAGGATAGTGATCGTTGTAGGTTTGTTGTACGTCTACACTTACGCCGCGAACGACGAAGCCGAGAACGGCTCCACTCGTGCTCGGCTCGCCTAGCGTAGACGCAGCTTTACGATTCTTTTGTATGGTGTTAGAGTGTGCTAGAATCTCCGGATATTTGTTTTTTTTTTCTTAAGCTATGGTGAATATCTCTCTCCAGACGGCGTAAACCTCCAATCGATACAGTTAGAATGGACAGCGCAATACGCGGCTACAGCGGACCCCTATCTGTGCGTCATGTCCATGTGTGGCCGAGTGTTGGTGCTGGCGCTCAGGGAGTTCCGTGGGAAGGATGGCGCGGTGAGTATCTACTATAACATAAACCTACAATCGATACAGTTAGAATGGACAGCGCAATACGCGGCTACAGCGGACCCCTATCTGTGCGTCATGTCCATGTGTGGCCGAGTGTTGGTGCTGGCGCTCAGGGAGTTCCGTGGGAAGGATGGCGCGGTGAGTATCTACTATAACATAAACCTACAATCGATACAGTTAGAATGGACAGCGCAATACGCGGCTACAGCGGACCCCTATCTGTGCGTCATGTCCATGTGTGGCCGAGTGTTGGTGCTGGCGCTCAGGGAGTTCCGTGGGAAGGATGGCGCGGTGAGTATCTACTATAACATAAACCTACAATCGATACAGTTAGAATGGACAGCGCAATACGCGGCTACAGCGGACCCCTATCTGTGCGTCATGTCCATGTGTGGCCGAGTGTTGGTGCTGGCGCTCAGGGAGTTCCGTGGGAAGGATGGCGCGGTGAGTATCTACTATAACATAAACCTACAATCGATACAGTTAGAATGGACAGCGCAATACGCGGCTACAGCGGACCCCTATCTGTGCGTCATGTCCATGTGTGGCCGAGTGTTGGTGCTGGCGCTCAGGGAGTTCCGTGGGAAGGATGGCGCGGTGAGTGTCTACTATAACATAAACCTACAATCGATACAGTTAGAATGGACAGCGCAATACGCGGCTACAGCGGACCCCTATCTGTGCGTCATGTCCATGTGTGGCCGAGTGTTGGTGCTGGCGCTCAGGGAGTTCCGTGGGAAGGATGGCGCGGTGAGTATCTACTATAACATAAACCTACAATCGATACAGTTAGAATGGACAGCGCAATACGCGGCTACAGCGGACCCCTATCTGTGCGTCATGTCCATGTGTGGCCGAGTGTTGGTGCTGGCGCTCAGGGAGTTCCGTGGGAAGGATGGCGCGGTGAGTATCTACTATAACATAAACCTACAATCGATACAGTTAGAATGGACAGCGCAATACGCGGCTACAGCGGACCCCTATCTGTGCGTCATGTCCATGTGTGGCCGAGTGTTAGTGCTGGCGCTCAGGGAGTTCCGTGGGAAGGATGGCGCGGTGAGTATCTACTATAACATAAACCTACAATCGATACAGTTAGAATGGACAGCGCAATACGCGGCTACAGCGGACCCCTATCTGTGCGTCATGTCCATGTGTGGCCGAGTGTTGGTGCTGGCGCTCAGGGAGTTCCGTGGGAAGGATGGCGCGGTGAGTATCTACTATAACATAAACCTACAATCGATACAGTTAGAATGGACAGCGCAATACGCGGCTACAGCGGACCCCTATCTGTGCGTCATGTCCATGTGTGGCCGAGTGTTGGTGCTGGCGCTCAGGGAGTTCCGTGGGAAGGATGGCGCGGTGAGTATCTACTATAACATAAACCTACAATCGATACAGTTAGAATGGACAGCGCAATACGCGGCTACAGCGGACCCCTATCTGTGCGTCATGTCCATGTGTGGCCGAGTGTTGGTGCTGGCGCTCAGGGAGTTCCGTGGGAAGGATGGCGCGGTGAGTATCTACTATAACATAAACCTACAATCGATACAGTTAGAATGGACAGCGCAATACGCGGCTACAGCGGACCCCTATCTGTGCGTCATGTCCATGTGTGGCCGAGTGTTGGTGCTGGCGCTCAGGGAGTTCCGTGGGAAGGATGGCGCGGTGAGTATCTACTATAACATAAACCTACAATCGATACAGTTAGAATGGACAGCGCAATACGCGGCTACAGCGGACCCCTATCTGTGCGTCATGTCCATGTGTGGCCGAGTGTTGGTGCTGGCGCTCAGGGAGTTCCGTGGGAAGGATGGCGCGGTGAGTATCTACTATAACATAAACCTACAATCGATACAGTTAGAATGGACAGCGCAATACGCGGCTACAGCGGACCCCTATCTGTGCGTCATGTCCATGTGTGGCCGAGTGTTGGTGCTGGCGCTCAGGGAGTTCCGTGGGAAGGATGGCGCGGTGAGTATCTACTATAACATAAACCTACAATCGATACAGTTAGAATGGACAGCGCAATACGCGGCTACAGCGGACCCCTATCTGTGCGTCATGTCCATGTGTGGCCGAGTGTTGGTGCTGGCGCTCAGGGAGTTCCGTGGGAAGGATGGCGCGGTGAGTGTCTACTATAACATAAACCTACAATCGATACAGTTAGAATGGACAGCGCAATACGCGGCTACAGCGGACCCCTATCTGTGCGTCATGTCCATGTGTGGCCGAGTGTTGGTGCTGGCGCTCAGGGAGTTCCGTGGGAAGGATGGCGCGGTGAGTATCTACTATAACATAAACCTACAATCGATACAGTTAGAATGGACAGCGCAATACGCGGCTACAGCGGACCCCTATCTGTGCGTCATGTCCATGTGTGGCCGAGTGTTGGTGCTGGCGCTCAGGGAGTTCCGTGGGAAGGATGGCGCGGTGAGTATCTACTATAACATAAACCTACAATCGATACAGTTAGAATGGACAGCGCAATACGCGGCTACAGCGGACCCCTATCTGTGCGTCATGTCCATGTGTGGCCGAGTGTTAGTGCTGGCGCTCAGGGAGTTCCGTGGGAAGGATGGCGCGGTGAGTATCTACTATAACATAAACCTACAATCGATACAGTTAGAATGGACAGCGCAATACGCGGCTACAGCGGACCCCTATCTGTGCGTCATGTCCATGTGTGGCCGAGTGTTGGTGCTGGCGCTCAGGGAGTTCCGTGGGAAGGATGGCGCGGTGAGTATCTACTATAACATAAACCTACAATCGATACAGTTAGAATGGACAGCGCAATACGCGGCTACAGCGGACCCCTATCTGTGCGTCATGTCCATGTGTGGCCGAGTGTTGGTGCTGGCGCTCAGGGAGTTCCGTGGGAAGGATGGCGCGGTGAGTATCTACTATAACATAAACCTACAATCGATACAGTTAGAATGGACAGCGCAATACGCGGCTACAGCGGACCCCTATCTGTGCGTCATGTCCATGTGTGGCCGAGTGTTGGTGCTGGCGCTCAGGGAGTTCCGTGGGAAGGATGGCGCGGTGAGTATCTACTATAACATAAACCTACAATCGATACAGTTAGAATGGACAGCGCAATACGCGGCTACAGCGGACCCTTATTTTTCCATCAATAATTTCTTAGAAGCAGCCACAGAGTCTCGGTTGATGGCAATAGGCTCGTCCCCTATTACATGCAACTTAAACATAATACAATGAATTCTCTTATAATTCCTCAGTCATCGGGTCGCCTAGCTCCAACTCGTCAAACCGTCCCGCACCGTCCACCATTACTCCGAGCGACAGTATACCGCGACCTCAGCGGTCTGTTCGCACCGCCCGATGCTGATAATACTCAAGTAAGTCTACTTCAACTATTATGTTATCAGATTAGCGTGTTGTCCGGACACAGGTTTACCGAAGTAAGAAAAACCTATTCATAAGATTTATACACTACTGGTTTTTGAGTAATCTTCTCTTATCTATCTTAGGAAAATCAGCAAAAATTTTTTGCACCACTAAGAATCGAATACTTTGTTTATTTTGCTATATTTTTTTTTATAGACCTTGATACGTGGAAAAGGATCCTTTTGTTTTGATTATCGATATCTCCAATCCAAAAACCAGGCACTTGGAGCTACGATTTCCTTTTTTTTTACTGACTTCTAAAAAACTTTTTAACAAAAAATAAAACCGACTTCAAAAAAAAACAAAAAAGTCAAAAATAAATCAGTTTCTGAAGTCGGTATACTTCCGAAATGGTCCCATAATTTTATTATCGAAACCGGACAAGCTATTTTTGAAAAATCGACAAAACTCAAAAAAACTACATTCTCCATTATGACCCATGAACATGTGAACCACTAAAAAGTGCTAAATAAAAACTTTAAAAAAAAAATTAAACCAACTTCAAAAAATAACAAAAAAGTCAAAAATAAATCAGTTTCTGAAGTCGGTGGCAAAAAAATGAAATCAAACAAACAAAAGTCTTATTCATAACTAGCTGACCCACGCAACTTCGTCTGCGTCACATAAATATAGCTTTCTCGATAAATCGACTATCCAACAGAAATTAAGCTATATCGTAACAAACAAAAAATCTTATCTTTCCTCTTTATAATATTAGTTTAGATGGTTTAGATTAGCTTAGATTATAAATTAAAGTGAGAATTACTAATAGGTATCTCTTACTGTTAAATAGACGATAACACCCTGTACTTGTAAACATTATGATGCAGTAAATATTTTGAATTTGAATTTCCCGTAGGCCAGCCAGATCCCCCGTACCTACATTGCGACGCGCGAATTATGCCGCGCGGATATTTTTACATTGCGATATCTTCTAAGGTATTTATTTAAACTGTATAGAGTAAAGGGCACAAATATTCTACATTAAATTTCCGTTCTAACAAACACATTTATTTAGATATAGATTAATACCATATGGGTTAAATAAGCTTCGCAAAAAATAATTCATTTTAACCTAACATTTTAATAGTAAAAAAGGGTTACAGTGAGACAATCTTAAAAGATAGACATATGCTGTCGTGGACTTTTTTTTAGAACTTCTAAGGAGAAACAATTCCTTCATACATGATATTTACGTAACTTTAACCGTTTTCGCAGCGCACGCAGCGGAAGCTCTCAAAAAGGAAATACCTTTTCCCGTTCTTGTAACATTTTTCATTTATGCTCCGCTCCTATTAGCCATAGCGTGATGTTATATAGCCTAAAGCCTTCCTCGATAAATGGACTATCTAACACAAAAATAATTTTTCAATTCCAACCAGTAGTTCCTGAGTTTACCGCGTTCAAACAAACAAACAAACAAACAATCAAACAAACAAACTCTTCAGCTTTATAATATTAGTATAGATTTCCCAAACACCAAAAAAAAAAAACCAAGCACACGCGTTTACGTCCATAGAGCAACGAAGCAAATAAAATGAACTCTAGGATGATTCTATGTAAGGAAAGTCGTATTACTTAACAAACTAGTTTCTTGTATGTTTTTTTTTCTTAAATTAAAAATAGGCATGTTATCTTAGAACTTTGTCATTTATTTTGCGAGTTATTTATTCAATTATTTTTGTATGGACATGTTATGCAAAGGAATGAGGAAATACATAGTAGTGAAAGAGATCGCACAACCAGTCGTACGATGCGCCGGCGCGCCGTGATTGGTCCGCGCCATCCTTTGATACAAACCGCCCGCGCGCAGGGGTAGTTCCTGGTAGCGATGGGTCGTTGACGGTTTTTCCGTCAACGAAACGTTAACGTTGATTTACGTTTGTCAACTAGTTGATCAACTAGTTGAATTCGTCAACGAGTTAACTTAAAATTAATGTCAACTTGCAACGTAAACCGTTTTACCGTTCATTCATTGAACGGTTTTATTCAACGTCAACGCTGCGACGTTTAATTTTAGAAACGATTTGATTCAATGCATGTCTTAGAAAACGTTTGTTTGATGGTTCTACTTATATGACCTACCCTTCATACTTTTTCTTCTTTATTCTTAAAATAAATATTTCGAAAATCAACTCTGTAACACGGTGCTTAGAGTTCAAATTGTACGAAATGACTGTCACTCGCAATCTATGGCGTTATTTTCAACGTAAGTTTTTTAATTTGCTCAGTTCGTTACGGTTGTGTTCTCGTTTATTAAACGAGATGCACGAGTTAATTTCATAAATGTCGTTGACGAATTCAACTAGTTGATTCATATACAGTTAACGTTAATACGTTGACGGGAGATCAACGGTTGATTCAACTAGTTCGTTGATTCAACGCTCATCCCTAGTTCCTGGTGGGCAGTCGCCCGCGGGACGTCATTAGAATTGCGTGTGCCAATTTAATATTGAGGTGTTACACATGTAGTAATTATTTTGGTGATAAATAAATGTATACGCAATAAGTTTTGACTTTTATCTCAGTAGTGGGACGAAATTAAGTGTTGTGTGAAGTGCTGTGTTGTGTAGGTTTTTAAAATGGGTTCGCATAATAAAAAGAAGAAAGAAAAACGTGAGGACAAATTGCGACGTCGGCTTTTGGCCGAATTAGAAAATCGTCGCTTGTTAAAACGTGTGTCGTTACTTGAAAAGTACATTGTCGCACCGGCATCGGCGCCGTTGGAGGGAAGTGCGTCAGCAGCACCGTTACCAACGAGTGATACCGACGGCGACGATGGGATTATAACACCACCGCTGCCCTACCCAAACGAAGCGACATCGGCGCCTGCGGGTACTTCGGTACCGACCGCGAGCCAGCGAAACAGAGCGCCGCCGCCGCCGCCAACGAGCGTCGTCGCCGCGCCGTTGGTGACCTTGAACACGGGCCGCCCGTTGCCGCGTGACTCAAGTACTTTTGAAGAGTTCCCGCCTTCCAGCCAGGTCGTATTAACTAATATGAATCCATTAGGGTTCCCACCTACGCCGAAATCATCTACAGTGAGCCACTCGACCGCCGGCGCCGTGACGTCTGCGCAAGGCGCCCGCGCCGTGAGCGTCATGCAGCGCGCGCATGCGCCAAACGTTGGTTCCGAGAATTCAGCGGGTATGATGTTGCCTGGCGCCGCTGTGGCCGCTGCTGCAACTCCATCTCTGGACGCGTATGTAGATCATACTTTTAATAACACCAGTTTACGCTACGTGGGTCGAAGTGACCCGATACCGGACTTTGACCCAAAGACCTCGCTAATTACTATGGAGATTTGGCTACGTAAGGTCGAGGGAATATCCAGAATGTACGGATGGGATGAGAAAACTTTAGTTTTTAATTGTTCCTCGAAACTCAAAGGCTACGCTCGTCGCTGGTACGATCAATTACAAGAAATTAATCTCTCGTGGGTTGATTTTAAGTCTAAATTACTAACAGCTTTCCCATCCCATAAAAGTAAATTAAGTATGTTACGAGATTTAGTTAATGTTATCCGATCGCCTGATATGGACTATATACAATTTTATTATGATAAGTTAGCGTTAGGTAACGCGTGCGGACTCGCACCGTCTTTAATTACGGAGGCAATTGTAGGTACAATTGGTAGTGAACTCATTGAAATTGGCGCGATTTCCGCGGGTTGTCGCGACCCCAGTGTGTTATTAAACTACCTGTCGTCGTTGCAAACTAATACAAGAGTTTCAGTGAGTTCAAGACAAAGTGTAAACTCCGTTTCTAATAATAATACGCAAGATCGGATAAAATGTCGAGTGTGTAAGCGGCGCGGACACGTCGCTGCGCGTTGTACTCACAAAACTCGCGACAAAAGTACCTATTTAGATGCGGTATGTTCGTTTTGCAGTAAGAAGGGACACAGTGAAAATAATTGTTTTAGTAAAATGAGGAAGTGCTCTTATTGCAATAAGTTAGGGCACGTTAAGGACGAATGTCTGAAATTGAAAAATCGTAATGCAAGTACGTCGAATAATACGCAAAAAGTAAATATTATTAAAAATTCAGGCGATTTAAGTGCGAAATATTATATGATGGTTACAGTTACCGGGTGTAGTGCTGAGGCATTCATCGATTTCGGGAGTTCTTGTATTACGATAACAGAGTCTTTAGCAAAACAGCTGAGCTTAGATTATTTGCAGAATGTGTCGAATAACAATGTAATAAAGGGGTTCGGGGGGTCGCATGTTACACCTTTTGCGGAAACGGTAGTTACTATCACCGCCGATGAGGCTACCTGTGAAGGTGTTAAGGCTTACTTAGTGCCCGACAGGGCTCAGGATATAGGCATTATTATTGGTCAGCCATTTACTGATTACCCTAATGTTTACGTTATAAAGACCCCCACGTCACTTAAGATGTTTAATGCAAATTACCTATCACACTTACCTGATATTTTTGAGGATGCCGAGCGTGTTCGGTTACACGTACCCGAGGACCTGCAGCTTTCACCTGGTGTAAATAAAATAGTTTTGGCTTGCCCGGATTTTTACGGAACTATTACGATACCGGAATCGGAACACTTGAAGCCTCGTTCTGAATTTATTGTACCTAAACATAACGCGCAGGTCATGGACGGCCGGGTTTGTGTTAAAATGATCAACTTAGGATCGCAGATAATTAATTTACCTAGCAGGGAGTGTGTGGTACGTGCGATAACAGTTCGCGACGCAGAGTGTAGGTATGAGGTCGGGACGGATTTGGAGCCTTCTGTAAAGTTAGAGCTTGAATGTTTACTAAATGAGTTTACCGATTGCTTTTCTGAGTGCGGTCAAACAATAGGTAAATGCGCTGTAAAAATGAAAATAGAGCTTACAGAAAATAAACCAATTTATTACCGACCCTACCGAATGTCAATTGCGGACCGCGAACACGTTCGTACTATCGTATTAGATTTATTAGAGAAGGGAATAATTGAAGCTTCCAACTCACCTTACGCCAGCCCTGTCCTTCTGGTGCCTAAAAAGACTGGTGAAAAACGTATGTGCGTCGACTACCGGGCGTTAAACAAAATTACCAAAAAGGAGCGTTATCCTATGCCGCTTATACAAGATCAGCTTGATAGGCTAGCGAAGCAGCGTGTATTTTCATGTCTCGATGTGTTATCCGCATATTTTTGTATACAACTCGAAGATGACAGTAAGCAGTATACAGCTTTTGTTACGCCCGATGGGCATTATCAATACACACGTATGAGCTTCGGACTTGTGAATGCACCTGCTGTCTTTCAGCGAGCTATCGATGACATATTAGGCCCGTTGAAGTTCGAATGTGCCACCGCATACCTTGACGATATACTTGTGTATTCTGAGGATTATTGTGAGGCGTTGAGACGTCTAAGAAACGTGTTAGAAAGAATACGTGCCGCTAATATGAAGCTTAGAATCGATAAGTGTTCGTTTTTAGTACCACGGATTGAGTACCTGGGACATGAAGTCAGTAATGGTGAAGTTAAGCCCGCTCAACATAAAATTAATGCTGTACGTAATTTTCCTATACCAACTAATGTGCACCAGTGTAGACAGTTTATGGGCTTGGCTAACTATTTTAGAAAATATGTTAAGGGTTTTGCGATAATTGCCCGCCCTATCACCTTATTAACAAAAAAAGATCAAATCTGGGCCTGGGGTGATGAACAGCAGGGGGCGTTCGATACATTAAAAGCTATACTTGTTAGCCGGCCTATATTGGCTTTGTTTAACCCGGAGCATGAGACTCAGATACACACCGACGCGTCTAAGGTTGGTCTGGGTGGTATTCTTCTCCAGAAGCAGCCGGACGGCGCGTGGAAACCCGTCGCTTACGCTAGTCGGCAGACTACACCCGCCGAACAAAAATACCATAGTTTCGAGCTCGAGACCATGGCGGTAGTAATGAGTTTGCAGAAGTTTAAGGTTTATGTAAGTGGTGTTAAGTTCGTTATAGTCACAGACTGTAACGCCTTACGCTGGACTTGGTCGAAGCGAGATTTAAATCCACGCATCGCGAGGTGGTGGTTGGAGGTGCAAGGTTTTAATTTTGATGTTGAATATCGCGCCGGGAAGTCGATGTGTCACGTAGACGCGTTAAGTCGTAATCCCGTTGGAAGTGTATTACGTTGCGTAGAAACGGATCTTATTGAAAGTTTGCAACACGATGACGACTCTATACGCGCGATTATTAGTCAATTAGCTGACGAATTAGCAAACGGTAACTCCAAAGGTTTGGCCGTGGACTACGTAGTTGAAAAGGAAGTTTTGTTTAGAAAGATTAACAATAATAATCTCAAGGTTGTAGTTCCAAAACAATGCCGTTGGTCTCTTGTGCAAACCTTCCATGACAATAATGCTCATGTTAACTTTAATAAAACTTACGATGCAATTAAGAGTAAGTATTGGTTTGGTAACATGCGTCGCTTTATTCAAAAATATGTACGAAGCTGTATTTCGTGTCAATACGCTAAGAAGCCTACAGGTCGACTTGTCGGTTTATTGCATCCAATAGAAAAGGTACCAGTGCCTTTTCATACTGTGCATGTCGACCACCTCGGACCCTTTTGCAAGGGTCCCTCTGGGAAGATGTATATTTTTGCCATCATTGATTCTTTCACTAAGTTTATATGGATCGAGGCGGTCCGAGATACTAGTTGTGCTAATGTCCTTAAGACTCTAGATCTGTTTATAAAAACGTTTGGTTTGCCAAACAGAATTATTAGTGACCGTGGAAAAGCATTTGATTGTCACGAGTTCAAGAAGTATTGTACTGAGCGTCAAATAAAACATGTAATGAACGCCGTGGCGAGCCCTAGGGCTAACGGCCAAATCGAGAGGTATAATCGCACAATACTTGATGCACTCGTGACTTATGTCGGTGATGATCAAAATAATTGGGAGATGTACTTACCCAAAGTTCAATTAGGGTTGAACTCTAATATTAATAATACGACGGGGAAGTCGCCATTAGAGCTGTTGTACGGCTTCCGGCCTCGTTTAGTCGGTGACTTAGTTACACCTGTTAGATCAGACTGTGTTGACAACTTACGAGAAACTGCTACCACTAGATTGCAAACTGCTGCCCAGCAGTCGAAACTGAAATTTGATCGCAAGAGACGTACTGAGGCACCTTTTAAGGTTGGTCAGTTGGTTCTAGTGCAACGAAAGGTATTCAGAAAGGGCCTAAGGAGTGGCAAGTTAGTACCACGGTATGATGGTCCATTTGTTGTGACTAAAGTGCTCCCGCATGACAGATATGTTGTTAAGGCTAGCAATAAAACTAGTCGTCCGTATGAGAATGTGTTGGCCCGGGATAAATTGAAACTGTTCCGTTGTATGACTGACACTGATTGGGTCAGAGCCCATTCGTCCCCTAAGATTCGCACCCTGTGCCCACTCGTCCCCTGGAACTTTTGAGGGGCCCATTCGTCCCCTGAAGAATGTTTATTTTTATTCATTCTTCTAATATAAGTACATGTATATGTGTATACTGCAGCTTGGTAGTCCTGGTACAGTCGCGCAGAAAAGGCTAAAATAAAAAATATAGTAATTCGGTAAATATCATGTTTATTTCAAATAAGATTAACACATACAAAATCACAATGCCCTAGAAATTAACAAAATACAACTCTTTTACAAAAATCAGCATTTTTTTTTTGGTGGGTGGAAAATCATCAAATCCCCCCCCCCCCCCCGCTCTTGGGCATCAACTGACTGACTGACATATCAACGTACAGCCGAAACTACTGGGGCTAGGAATGTGAAATTTTGCACACGGCTTCCTATTATAATGTAGGGGAGCACTAAGAAGGGGTTTTTGAAAATTTAACCTTTAAGGGGGTGAAAAGGGGGATGAAAGTTTGTATGGAAAATCGTCACTTTTGTAGTTGAACCGACATCCACGCGGGCGAAGCCGTGGGCAAAAGCTAGTCTAGTACAAAAATCCGTGGCCCCGACGAGCGTCGGCCCTTACGGGCCCCTCCTCGCTAACATCTCTTTGAGGCGCGCGTGGAACACGAACGCGCCGCCGACACGGTCTGTTGCCGTCATGACGACGGCCGGACGGCGAGCTAGCCCATTACTCACCGTCCACAGGCCCGCATCTACGGTGATCGGAAGCCATTACGTGGCCCCCGACGCCCGGAGCGCCTTCCGCGCCTTCCGCGGCGGCTGGGACATTGAGAGGTTCTCTCCCTCTCTCGTTCCGCCACCTCCTTCGCTAGCATCACTGCTTCGCATGCAGAAGGAGGCGACGGCGTCCCATTCCTCCTCGCCCCGGACCTGGCTTGCACCAGTATATCACCAATCGTAGTGAGACAATTTTACATCGTAAGCCTATCGACAGGTTATATTATTATCATGACGGATTATCATTCATCATAGCTCTTTTTTCAATGATCTGTTATGATTTATTAAATTAATTCCGTTAATAAACTGTTCACAAGTGTACTATGTTAACCGTTTCTTATGTAAAATATAGCGAATTTTATCTCAGGGGACCAATAGGCACCTGAATAGGTGCCGAATCCTTTAACTTATATTGTATATATATTAGAGGGGACGAATGGGTACCTTAAAAATAATATTTTTTAATAAAATATTAATTGGTCCCCTACCAGGAGACCAATGGTCACCTATATAGGGGCCGAATCTACAACTTTTATGCTGGGGGACGAATTTTAGGGGACGAATGGGCTCTGACCCCACTGATTCAGATTAAGAACTGAATTATTACTGTACTTTTGTGTTATTATTATTAAAATGAAACTTATTCAGATTAAGAACTGAATAAATGAGTTTAAGTTCATTCGAATTAACAAATTGAAATCTTATTAAGAAATTGTATTTCATTCGATCTCATTGTATTAAGAAACTATGAGAGTTGAGACTGAATGTTCTAATATTATTAAATTTAGTCTAGTTATATGAATACCATGGTATATTTGTGTTAATACTGCAGTTTTAAAATACATTTGTTTTAAGGCCTACACTATTGTCTTATTTAACAGATGAGTAATGGAGATCTCCGTACTTTTGAGAAAGTACCTACTAGTGTTTAACACAATGTTGTGAGCATGAGATGCTCGTATATTGAATCCTTTATCGCATGCATGCCACCTTTAAGAGGGTGACTCATGAAGGCTTGTGAAGCGGACCATGACCGTCGGGGGTACCTTACATACTGAGGAGGTGAACCGAACTGCTGAACGTAGATCCAAGTGAGATGGGTGGACCGTCAGAGCAGTTGAAGGCCTTAAGAGGTGGACCATCAGACTAAGAAGTCGGGAGAGTCAAGTCAATGCTTGACCTATTGAACGTAGACTCAGGTGATGGGTGGACCGTTTGTAGGCCTTAAGAGGCGGACCGTTATTGGCTTTCAGAGGTCTTGAATACTGATTCATTTATATGAATGAAAGCGTGTAGACTCAATTGGTTATGAGTGGACCGCGTTAACGATTGGTAGGCCTTAATAGGCGGACCCTGCAGCTATTTGACAATTGCACACTTTCTGTTAAGATGGAGGTGAGCCTTAAGAGGCGGTATAATTTGACTTTAAGAAGTTAATGTTATTCTACCTTAAGAGGTGGCCTTAAAATAATGAACCTTAAGAGGTCCCATGGTCGTCGGTACTCATCGAGGAGAAGGAGCTGTTCGGGACGCCCAGCAGCATCAGGACGGCCGACTGAAAGAGATCGCACAACCAGTCGTACGATGCGCCGGCGCGCCGTGATTGGTCCGCGCCATCCTTTGATACAAACCGCCCGCGCGCAGGGGTAGTTCCTGGTGGGCAGTCGCCCGCGGGACGTCATTAGAATTGCGTGTGCCAATTTAATATTGAGGTGTTACACATGTAGTAATTATTTTGGTGATAAATAAATGTATACGCAATAAGTTTTGACTTTTAGTAGTAAGGAAAATGTTGTATGAATGTAGACGACTATAAGAGTAGACGAAGACCAAAGAAATTATGGCTTTACTTTTTAAATGGGACAAGCCCGCCACCCTATTCCCAAACCACTGTAACTCCTGAAAGCCAAAACCATGAAGCTCGACGAAGTCTCAGAGAAACGATTTAACTGTCTTGGATCCCGCAACGAAATTAACCCATTGACCGCCACGGTCAAGTAAAACGACAAGCCAAAAAGTACCTTAAGTCGACAGACTTAGAGCACTAGTTTGCTTGTTCGGCTTGTCGTCTATACGTGACTGTGGCGCTAAAAAGGTTAAATGACGATGGATGGACTGTGTGGAGAATGATATGGCTAGAAAGGAGGTGACTGCTGGAATGACGAGAAGACACGCTGCGTCGATCCCAAATAAATTAGGATAAGGCCAGGAGAATGATGATGGTGTACTCCCTGGAACGATTTAAATGTAGCCAATAAACTCTCGGGTATAATGCACCTTCCCGTTAGTGAAAGTATTTTCGGAATCGACTTAGAAGTTCGAAAGATTACCCCCTACATACAAACTTACAAACAAATTCTACCTCTTTATGATATGATAACCATGTGCCGTCATAGATAACCAGTTTCACCGTTAAATCATTCAACCAAGTATGTAAGCTACGGGGGTTTCCTACGATAATAGCCTGACACTTGGTTGGGTTAATCGCTGCTCCGATCAGACCAGTTTTTTATTACTCGTAAATCTCCGGATCGCATCTGAGTTGTCAATACTTGCCTGACTGTAGAACTGTAAGGCGTCAGAGTGAAGATCATACACACACTAAAGTTCGGTAGTTAAGAGATCCATAGAACAAAAGTGGAGATATAATACTGCCTTGAGAGACGCCGATTTCAAGGTCACACCGACTGGAAGTAGAGTCTCCAGCAAGAACTGACTGCTGACGCCTCCAATGATCAGATGAAAACCATTCCGGAACCTCGTGAAAGACCATTTGATAAGAGAGGTTGGATAAAAAGACTTCGTGATTGACGGTATTGAAAGCATTGTAAAGGTCGATCGACACTAAACCTGAAACATAAAAAGTGCAAGTCGGACTTGCACGTAAAGGGTTCTGTACTATTGTAGTAGATATTGAGAGATTTTCAATGCTATTTTAGCACCATAGACTTCTTATAGGCTTTCCTGTAATCTTAAAAAAATACAGAGATAAGTTCAACTCATGGGTGTTGAACTAATTTCAGTATTTTTTCAAAATTTTATACTCTGTAGTTTCGGAGATAAGGGTTCCGTTTTTTTCTTTTGAGGTACGGAACCATAAAAAGCGTTTAGTATTTCTCAGTATTAACTGGGTTATAGGTCAGTAAGGCAGTTGCCCCATGTAAAATACAGATATTTAACCGCATCCAGTTAGACAAGTAGCCTATTTGACGAGCCTTTTTCCCAGGGCCTTTTTCCCTTTGTTTTGGGAAAAAGGCTCGTCAAATGATGAAGTAACAAGCATTAGTAATTACTTCCAGTTTCCTGTTTAGGGAATAACCTTCATACTAATAATAAAATGTGTAGGAAAATCTTGCATTTTATAGGGTTATCTATTGTTTTTTTTTTTTTTTATAGTAATAGTATAACATGTGTACTAATTACTTACATGTGTCATAATCATGTTTGTGCGTCGTTTACACATACACAGGAAAACCAAATAATGAGGACAGGTTTGGATCGCAGAGAAATCGTTTACGCGGTGTAAATTTACAGGAAGTATAAAATCGTTATAAGCATTGGCTAATAAAATACTACTGCTTGTATTGTGATACTCCCGGAAGACCGCGCATCGACAGATTAACAAAGTAAAATAAAGTATATTTACGTGAACAAATGCATTGTGACCGTGACTGTAGCTTCGCTTTCTTTGTTTTTGTGACGTTCGAAAGTGCATGTAATAGTCTAGTTGAAAATTTGAAATAAATGCTTACGAGTTTGAGTGAATCAAAACTGCTCCAGTGCCTTTCATCATGTCTATCAAAATTAACAACAACAACAAAATTTACAAGAAATACAAAATCGTTTTAAGCGTTGAGTGATGAAATACTCCCGCTTGTGTTGTGTGTGATACCTTCGGAACACCGCTAAAAGATGGATATATGTTAACATAGATGGACGCTACTGAAAGTGCCAAAGTCGTCACCAAATTTTGGGCTGACTCAATTTAAATTGTCATCGACAACGCTAAGAGGAAGAAGATAGATAGTTTCGTGACTAAAAAGTGAATCAAAAGTGCTCCAGTGCCTTTCATCATGTCTCTCAACGATACTGAAGTACGCGTTAATAAAACGGGTGATACTGTTGAGGAGTTCTACGAAAGCCTTGAGAGAGAACTCAGTGTTGTAGGACTATACCAAGACAGCGAAATGATGGTACACTACATCATGCTTGCGTTTACAACAGTTGTGTTAATATACGGAGTGACTTCATGGTGTGCTATTAAGAGTTTTCGCAATTACAAAAATTTCGTGTTACTCAGTGCTATCATAGCAAACATCTATGGCATTATAGTGTCTCTGAACTCTTTATGTTTACCCTCCACGGTGTTGCGACTCAAAACCGATGTAGTCTTTGCCGTTATAGGACACTTTCTTGTAGTATACGCAGTCACAGTGAGACATCACTGGCTGGTCATCATTTGCAACATGTTCTACGTCGACATTGCCAAAGTCTTCAGTCGCCACATTCGAAGGAGGTTTATGAAGAGCTGCGTCTTCGGTTGGGTCATTAGTTTTATAACGTCGGTTATTATTACCATTAGTACTTATGTTCATTTAGTGATTTATAAATCGGTTAGGAGTTTCCTCAATGTTACGTTGTTTTTGATTAGTTTACCTGTGATATTGAATTGTATACTTTATATTGTTATTGTATGTTCTCTGTTTCGTAGTTTGAGTGCAAGAGAACATTCAGCAACGAACATACAGACTCGTTTGTACATCGCCACTTTGATATTCATACTCAGCGACCTCATATTGTTTTCTGTATACATTCTAAAGTATATCCATTACATAGCTTCTGTAAGCAGCTTTGTATTGTTTTGTATACAAATGTTCTTACATCACTTTAACCCGCTACTGTTGAATATTTATTTTGTTGTTATGAAGAGCAACCGAGAAGCGTGGTATGAATTTTATGTAAATAAATTGAATGAAATACAAACGAATCGCGATATCCAAATGAATGCTCAAAATTTTCAAGAAACTGCTGACAGTCGATCTGCAGTTGTTAGTGTACCGGATTAACTTTTAATATCCGTCCAGTCGCGTTTTCACGACTTCCACGCAATGGTGAGGGTGAACCCTCACTGGTGACGACGAATAAAGTTGGCGGTGACTGTCGACAAACTGTTTACATAATTTTTAAAACGTTTGTATGGAATCGCCGCACACATGTAGCAAGTAGCGTCCACTCGCGACTCACACACTCCGCAACACTCAGCATTCTGAAGATGTTAAAGTTAATGTACAAATTAGATTTACCGATGATGAATGTATCATGCAGGTGTTGGTGAGGCATTAGTGATGCATCACTGGTTATATGTATTGTCAATGTGAATATATATTTATATGAATTTTCGGTGAGCGTAATTGTATTATACACTAACCTGCATTTTAAGTTTTTTGTAACTAGTCCGTAGATTATTGTTGTCTGAGTAAATTAATAATATTATTATGTAATGTACTATTAAAGAACCCACCGAAAGTAAAAAGTCTGAAGGTCAATAAAGTCGAATACTTACTCATTAAACTACGTAGTTTTATTACAACTTTCACTTTGAAAAAGCTGTTCTACTTGAAGGAATCACCAAATAGGGCAAATATCTTTAGCTTTTAAGAAGTACATAAACGAGACCACCTCGTAGAAATTAGACTTTATCTACGAGGTCGACATACGAGTCCCTTTTCATTATTTTCTAACCTAAAAACAATAATTGAAATTAGTTTACAATTATTGATAAGCAACTTTACAATTTACACCACCGCAGACTTATTGCTCAAAATAAACGCAACTAATGTATGATATTGAATTGATACCTACTTCCCTTTCCTTTTGGAAGTCGTTTAAAATAGTCGTGTTATTACCGAATTTAGTCATTGGTTTAGAATCGAGTTCATCATCTAATAAATAAAAAGAGAAGTCCTGACTGACTGACTGACTGACTGACTGACTCATCAACGCCCAGCCCAAACCCTTGGACCTAGAAAGCTGAAATTTTGCACAGAGGTTCCCTTTATAACGTAGACAAGGAATAAGGAAGGATTTTTCGAAATTCAACCCCTAAGGGAGTTAAATAGGGGATGAAAGTTTGTTTGGAAAATCGTCATTTTCACGCGGGTGAAGCCGCTGGCAAAAGCTAGTAATTAAATATACTTTAAGAGCTCCGTAAAGAAACTATCATAGCGCCATCTATGACACAAATAAACAACTAACATTCTGGATTGCGCTGCTAAAATTAACTGCGACTTAAGACGCTAAAGAAAAACCCAACAACAATTGTCAGTCGTTATCCCCCCATCCAGAACTCCCGCCAGGTCGGAGGATCGGAGTGTCCTCCCTTTTCTATTGGGTAAAGAGAACTTTACACCCTGTTACTCATTTCCCCTAAAGATCACAATGTCCTTTCCCCGCGGACTCGCGCGTCCTTCCTCCAGTTCTGATGGTACTGTCCAGTTCGTCCCGCCATTTCATTTGTGGCCGGCGCGACCACACTTCACTGTGTCAAGGCACCAGTTTCCTGCTATTTTTCCACTTCCCAATATCACAATTATAATGGTACAATTATTTTCAATAACTTAGATAGGTAGCAATTAATCGTTGTACTTATATTTTTATGAGACATTTTCAAATGAATGCTATTATTTTATTTTATTCGACAATAGTATTTAAAATGCTCATTCTGTTTAATATCTAGATCTTATTTTTAAATGTTATCTGGTCATTAAAAACTAACCCTGTATATTTATATCATCAGGTAAAAGGCGAGTTCACCGGCAAAATGAAAGGCAAGAAGAACGTGAAAGCTGAGGGATTCAAGCCGGGCGCTATTTACGAGCTCAACGACGAGGATGAGTTGCTGTACGGCGGTGATCAGACACCCGCGTCCATGGCTAGCGTAAGTACTTCTTCACTAGTTAAGTAATGTCAACTTTTATTATTTATTTATTTTGCCTAAGTATATTGTCCCACTTCTGGAAAAAGGCCTCCCATAGCCTTCCTTTCTTCTCTTTGTGCGGTCTTCTCCGGCCAATTTGTCACAAACGCTTGGAAGTCGTCACGTCAGCGTTTTTAGGCTATCTTCACCCTTCTTCACACGTCTTCTGGCACCCACTATGTGATGGGCCTTGATGCATTCTGCAGATATTGCACAATCCGACTTCAACTCAACAGTCTTACTGCCCACACTAGCGATTCCAGTTTTTGAGCGTTTTATGGTATTGCAGCAGTAGCTAGGTGATTTGCGAGTAGCGATTACGTAAAAAAAAATATCCTAAGAAAGGCCAATTCACGTAATATGTCCACGCCTTAAACTGTTGTTTTATTCCACAGATAATGTTAGCGGAACAATCAAAGAACCCGGGCGTACCTCGCCGCATCTCTCGCTGGTGGAAGAAATACCTCGTGGAAGTGAAGCCCACGTACTGGTTGTTTGTGCTGCGGCTCAACGGGAATCTGGAGATATACTCGCTGCCTGAGATGAGGCTTAGCTTCCTTGTTAGAGATGCCTGTGCTGGGAATAGGGTAAGTTCGTATAGAGAGATGAGCATATCTGTTGGAACGTGGAACTTGGGACAATTAAAGAGAGGCCTAGCGAGCCCAGAGGGACGATGGATTTGGGGATATCTTCCGCCCTCCCCTTGTAACGCGACCTGAGGGGATGGCCCGTAGTGTTAAGGCAGTTAAATTGTTTCTCTGGGACTTCGTCGAACTTCATTGTCTCGGCGCTTTTCTGGTTGTCTTCACTTTTGATTCTGGCGCACAGGAGTTACAGTGGTTTGGGATTAGTGTAGCGAGCTACACCTTTTCAATACACTTACTCTAAAACTGGCTCTTAGCTCAGATTTCACACTCGTTGTTTAATTTTTCATTCTATTACTTTATTTCTTCGAAAGTGTATTGAAGTTTTTATTTGTTACTGCAGTTTTGGCTCCATAACAACGTCACCTGCGGCTCAGGTCTGAATTCCGTCTCAAATGCAATAACAAAGTTTTACTTTACAGATCTTGGCCGACAGCCTCGAATCAGTCCCAATTCCCAGCGGTGGGGTCGAGGATGAGGAACTGAACAGTGCAGCACAGAATACTGACGCCGACAAGTGTAGGGAGCTGCTGGTTGTAGGAGTTGGACATAAGGGGACCAGGGTGTTGATGCTTATGCGGTGTGAGGATCAGCTCATGATATATCAGGTAAGGGGAACTTATCAAGGAATAAAAGAAATAAATGGTGTTTATTTGTCATTTGTACTCAAACTTAAGTGGAAATGGGCAGGCCACGTTGCAAGGCTACAGGAAAATCGTTGGGCCAAAAAGATAACTTCTTGGAAGGGACCGGTTGGCAAACGTAAACGAGGAAGACCACACAGACGCTGGGAAGACGAAATCATTCGTATAGCTGGATCTCGCTGGATGGACGTAGTGAAAGACAGAGAAAGCTGGCAATCTCTGGAGGAGGCCTTCACCTCAGGGGTTCTCGAATAATTATAATTTATAATATTATTTAAACTTAAGTATTTGTGAAAACTGTAAAAAAATCGAGAAATATAAGGCTTTTTTATTTTTTTATTATTTGTCATTTGTAAAATGGTTAAAAAAACATTAAGATATAAAAATATGAAATTGGTCCTGGATGCGAAACCGACATGTCCTCGAACCAAAACTTCGAAGACATGTGACATCTACCAACCCGCACTGGACCCGCGTGGTGGATTATAACCTGTCCCTCTCACAGAGAAGAGGCCTGTGTCCCAGCTGTGGGATCTATTATAGGCTAATGATGAAGACCAGTAACCGTGTCTGACTTTTTATTTATGTGCAAATGTTCCATGCCGTTGTTCCTTATGATTTGAAAAAAAAAAAAAACAGTAGCTGATTGGTTGAGATCTCTAACATATGAGGCTACAGAAAATATTCTGATCAGGGTAAGTTAAACACATACACAAACACACATACATTCAAACACACACAAAAACACGCGCACGCACATACAAATACTCACTCCCGCGACAACAAGAGCTGCTTAATTTACTAACTAATTTTTATTTTCAAATTTTATTGTATTTTTATTATTTTATTTTTCATGTTCATTTAAGGACGCATTTACGATTGATAAGTCAAATCATTACTTTTTTAAACAAAAGTAATGATTTGACTTATCAATCGTAAATGCGTCCTTAACTCGTTTCATCATATTTTAATATCATTGCTAAGATACCACTTAAGGGAAGATAGACAGCCCCGACACAAGTACTATAACTGACTAGTACTAGTACTGTAACTGTACTAAGTAGTAGTACTAGTACTGTAACTTACTGGGGCTGCCTCAGTTTATGTCTGTCAATGTTTTTGAGAAGAAATAAATATTTTTGTATTTTGTAAATATTTTTTGTATTTTGATTTGAAACAGGTCCTTATGTGAATAAATGAGTATTAATTAGAATTGTCCCACCCCCAGGCCTACAAGTATCCACGCGGCAACCTAAAGCTCCGCTTCAGTCGGTCGCGCGTCTCGTTCCCGTTCGGGTACAGTCCCGCACCGCTGTCCAGTGCCGACGACTCGTACGAGACGGCCATATTGAAGGAAAATGTACGACATTGCCGGTACTTCAGTAAGTCTTCATCATTTTCATAATTTTTTGGGTTCCGTACCTCAAAAGGAAAAAACGGAACCCTTATAGGATCACTCGTGTGTCCGATCATTCCCACCATGTTATCTCCGAAACTACTGAACCCAAAACTTTTGATTAAAAAAAATACTGAAATTGATGTTGGGTTTTCTATCAGATTATTTTGTATTTTTATTACCTTGTTGATGGTAACAGGTTGCTCCCTATTAAATTACTACAAACGAAATTACAACTGGCAAATGTGGATGTGCTATTTAGGTAAACGCCTGCCTAAACCTTCGGGAATAGGGGATCGGACAAAAAAAACTAATTAGTCCGTCAGATAGATTTCCAAAAATTATTGGACACGTTTTTTTACTTTTTTAACGTAAACTTAAAATGAAGACGATACAGTGCTTCGAAAACTCGTGTGACGTCATATGATAGTACATTTTGACGACACAAGTGACGTTTCAAGCCCCACTCCAAGATCTTTGACGCGTTTTATCTTCGTCATTTTTTATTGATCTGATAAAACAAAAAACACGTATTCAATATTTTTCGATAATCCAACTTACGGACTAAACAGAATCATATTATTTTGACCCAGTCCGATCCCCTATTACAGGCTTGATGCTATAGTGTTATAACAGTATAAAATGTAACCAATTCCTCATCTACTCAGGTAACGTGGGCGGCTACAACGGCGTGTTCATCTGCGGTGTGTCCCCATACTTCCTGTTCCTGTCAGCGCGCGGTGAGCTACGTCTGCACGCGTTGTGTACTGAGGAAGCGCCTGTAGCTACCTTCGCACCCTTCAACAATACTAACTGCCCGCAGGGATTCTTGTATTTTAATGCTAAGGTGAGTTCGTAAGTAACAGTTCCGGTAACAGGTCGAGTAACAGTTCCAAGTAATTGTTCGAGTAACAGTTCCAAGTAATTGTTCGAGTAACAGCTCCAGTTCGAAGTAACTGTTCTAGTAACAGTTCCAAGTAACAGTTCCAAGTAACAGACCAAGTAACAGACCAAGTAACAGTTCCAAATAATAATTCCAGTAACTGTTCTAGTAACAGTTCCGGATAACAGTTCGAGTAACAGCTGTCATCATCTTTTTTTCTCTCCCATTGTCCTCTGTCAACCTTCAAGCTATCATTTACTTCTTTTTCTTTCATATCATTCCTCATACACTCCATCCATCGTTTCCTTTGTCTTCTTCTCCCCATACTTCCTGTTTTTATCAGCGCGCGGTGAACTACGTCTGCACGCATTGTGTACTAAGGAAGCGCCTGTAGGTACCTTCGCACCTTTCTACAATACTAACTGCCCACAGGGATTCTTGTATTTAATGCTAAATAAATAAATAAATAAAATTCATTTAATTCAGATAACTTGATCCATACAGGTAGAAGAAAACATAAAACATAGAAAACAGGTTTAAAAATAAATTACAATTAAAATCAAAATAATAGGTACAACGAGTCAAAAGATTAAGCGAAGCTAAGGCGAGTTCGTAAGTAACAGTTCCAGTAACAGGTCGAGTAACAGTTCGAGTAACAGTTCCGAGTAACAGGTCCAGAAGCAGTTCTTGTAAAAGTTTAACAGTTCAAGTAACGGTTCCAAATAATATTTCCAAGTAACAGTTCGAGTAACATTATCATATTCCTGACCTTATCCTATGTTACGTGTGGTCAGCGCAACACGTTTTTCTTCCACTCCTCTCTGTCAATCGTCACGCTATCACTTTTTATTTTATTTTATATGGGCTTACTCTTGACCTCAATCTTGCCCTAAGGGCAGAGATGAGGTCGACGATGGAACGAGCTTACCCAGAAGAAGCCTATTTACTCGCGACTTAAATAGATTGGGGTTATATGAACTCGGGAAAACCGACGCAGGCAGGGTGTTCCACTCCTTGGCTGTCACTTACTCCTTTTTCCTTCATATCATTTGTCACTCAATCCATCCATCATTTCCTTGGTCTTCCTGTCCCTGTCCATCCATGAACATCTTTATTCATCATTTTTTTCGTCCCTCCTCATAACATGTCCAAATTGTCCAATATGTCCATACCAAGATAGTCAATTACCTTTAAACTTTTATGGACTAAATCGCTTTTTCTCTGGCATACGACTCCATACTGATTAGAACACCTCTCCCCCAGTCGTCTCTCCGCATCAGCGCACTACCGACCCACCTCTCGTACGACGCGTGGTGGCCAGTACGTAAGGTTCCACTCCGCGTAACTCCACACTTCGTGACCTTCCACGTGGAGTCCAAGACCTACTGCCTCGTCGCCTCCACACACACGCCCACAACGTCCTACTACAAGTTCAACGGGGAGGATAAGGAGCTGAGCGCCGATAATAAGGGAGATAGGTAACATTTTACATACACTACTTTAGTCCAAGACCTACTGCCTCGTCGCCTCCACACACACGCCCACAACGTCCTACTACAAGTTCAACGGGGAGGATAAGGAGCTGAGCGCCGATAATAAGGGAGATAGGTAACATTTTACATACACTACTTTAGTCCAAGACCTACTGCCTCGTCGCCTCCACACACACGCCCACAACGTCCTACTACAAGTTCAACGGGGAGGATAAGGAGCTGAGCGCCGATAATAAGGGAGATAGGTAACATTTTACATACACTACTTTAGTCCAAGACCTACTGCCTCGTCGCCTCCACACACACGCCCACAACGTCCTACTACAAGTTCAACGGGGAGGATAAGGAGCTGAGCGCCGATAATAAGGGAGATAGGTAACATTTTACATACACTACTTTAGTCCAAGACCTACTGCCTCGTCGCCTCCACACACACGCCCACAACGTCCTACTACAAGTTCAACGGGGAGGATAAGGAGCTGAGCGCCGATAATAAGGGAGATAGGTAACATTTTACATACACTACTTTAGTCCAAGACCTACTGCCTCGTCGCCTCCACACACACGCCCACAACGTCCTACTACAAGTTCAACGGGGAGGATAAGGAGCTGAGCGCCGATAATAAGGGAGATAGGTAACATTTTACATACACTACTTTAGTCCAAGACCTACTGCCTCGTCGCCTCCACACACACGCCCACAACGTCCTACTACAAGTTCAACGGGGAGGATAAGGAGCTGAGCGCCGATAATAAGGGAGATAGGTAACATTTTACATACACTACTTTAGGTTTTTTAAAGCGTTGCAAACGCACCCACGATACATGAGAAATTCCTAGTGTGGGTGCTTTTAGAAACATTCAAACTTACGTACACAAATACCCAGACCCGAAACAAGTATCTGTAGGCCATACAAATATTTGTTTCGTGCGGGCATTGAAACAGCGGGACGCAGCGTAGCAGCGCAATCGCTCAGCCACAACACTAACCGTGAAGTCAAACAAGTGTCGCGATAATAACTCTCGCGGTAAGTCCAGTATCAAAACAATGTTTTTTAACCGACTTCTAAAAAAAAAGGAGGTTCTCAATTCGGATGTTTTTTTTATGTTTGTTCGGGTATAACTCCGTCGCTTGCTAACCGATTTGAAAAATTTTTTTTTGTTGGAAAGGGAGGTACTTCCCAAATGGTCCCATAAATTTATTATCCAAAACGGACAAGCGGTTTTTGAATCAACAAAAAAAAATTACATTTTCTACATTAACGATCTTTTCGTCTACGTCGTTTACGAACCGACCACTAAAAAGTGAAAAATAAAAACTTTTTAACAAAAGAGAAAACCGACTTCAACAAAAAATCAAACACAAAAAAGTGAAAAATAAACTTTAGAGGGAAAATCAGTTTCTGAAGTCGGTGGTAAAAAAAAAAATCAAACAATCAAAAGTCGCCGACTTCACACTTTTTTGTGTTTTTTTTGTTGAAGTCGGTTTTCTTTTTGTTAAAGAGTTTTTATTTACTAAAGCTCTAGTTAAGCATCTACTTGTGTACTTGAAAACGGGCATAACTTGAATGAATACAAGCTCATTACTTCCAGGTTCCCATACCCACTACAAGACAAGTTCTTCGTGACCTTGTTCTCGCCGGTCTCCTGGGAGATCATACCGAACACTCGCATAGAGCTCGACGAGTGGGAACATGTCACTTGCTTGAAGAACGTCTCGCTGTCTTATGAGGGGACGAGGTAAGTTTGTTAAAGTAATAACTAGACACCGGATTATATGCAACTTGAAATGGCCGAAATATGCATCATACATGCAAGAAACATACATAATATGAAAATATATACGGCACCTTTTTTTTATTTTATTATAAATGGGATTGCTCTTGACTTCAGTCTTGCCCTAAGGGCAGAGATGACGTCGACGATGGAACGAGCTTACCCAGTAGAAGCCTGTTTACTCCCGACTTAAACAGATTAGGGTTATATGAACTCGGAAAAACCGACGCAGGCAGGGAATTCCACTCCTTGGCTGTGCGCATAATAAAGGACCCAGCAAAGCGCTTCGTTCGAATGTGTGGAATGTCGACTAGGTATCGGTGATACCCTGCAGTACGTCTAGTCTCCCGATGGAAGAAGGGAGATGGTGGGATCAGCTCGTGGAGCTCTTGCGCACACTCCCCGAAGTACAGTCTGTAGAAGACCGACAGACATGCGACTTTGCGACGGTGGGCCAGGCTATGTAGCTTGGCAACCAGCTTAGCGTCACCAATCAGCCTCCTGGCTCTGCGCTCTACAGAGTCAAGTGTGGCAAGCTGGTATTTGGCTGAGCCATCCCAAAGGTGACAGCAATACTCCATGCCAGACCGGACTTGAGCTTTATATAATACTGAAAGCTGTCCAGGCTTGAAGTACCGCTTAACCTTGTTTAGGATGCCCAGCTTTTTTGCCGCAGTTTGAGCTTTCGACTCGATGTAGGCGCCGAAGTTCAGATTCGCGCTCAACTTCTTGCCAAGAAGCTCGAGACTGTCAGTAACTTGTACAGACGCACTCCGGAAAGTAGGGGCCAGATTAAACGGACTCCTTTTGGCGGTGAACAGACACACTTGCGTTTTGGTGGCGTTGAAATCTACCAGATTCTCGTCACCCCACTCGGAGACAAGTCTTAAGGCTGAATTCGTTCGCTCTACCATGGCCTCTCTTAATGAACGTACTTCATCACACCTTTAACTAAAACACATTTTTTGTTCCGGTTAATCTCCGAAACGGCGAGACTGGTTTCCATGGGACTTTTACGGGCAGATAATTGATGTATAACATCAACTATCTGCCTGTAAAAGGAGTGATT
Organism: Diarsia mendica; assembly: GCA_949316265.1. Classification (NCBI taxonomy): domain Eukaryota; kingdom Metazoa; phylum Arthropoda; class Insecta; order Lepidoptera; family Noctuidae; genus Diarsia; species Diarsia mendica. The sequence goes on from OX438910.1 coordinate 1,640,257, forward strand.
TCTTCTTCGTGTTATTTTATTTTAGCAAAAGAATTAGAGTTTCATTCAGAAAATGTAAACCCATAAATGTAAACAAATAGAGGAGTCATTTGTATACTTAATAATAATTTCACACGAACGATGGTCACGATCAACAGCTAGTATGCCATATAATAATTACCAAGAAGTTTATTTCATAGTCTCCTCAGCAATATATTTTCTCATAATACTTCTTTTGTATTTCAGGTCTGGTCTGAGAGGATACATAGCCATAGGAACAAACTACAATTACAGTGAGGATATCACTTCCAGAGGAAGGGTAAGTTTTTATTATTCAGAAGGACTGATTGGCAGACTTTTTGAACTCTGGCTATGGCAGTCAAGTCTAATGGCTTTAAGTGTTTTCCGAGGCCCATTAAATGGATAATACGATACTCTTTATTAAACCTACCCGTTATTATTTCCAGATAATAATCTACGACATAATAGACGTAGTCCCCGAGCCAGGCCAACCGCTCACCAAGAACAGATTCAAGGAGTTGTACGCTAAGGAACAGAAGGGACCCGTCACAGCGCTCACACAAGTGTTAGGATATCTTATATCTGCTGTCGGACAGAAGGTATGACTACAAGTTATATACATCACACACATAATACACACACAAACACACACCCACAACACACACACACCCACAACACACACACACCCACATCACCCACAACACAAACACACACACACCCAGGCCAGCCGCTCACCAAGAACAGGTTCAAGGAGTTGTACGCTAAGACTACTTACTACTAAATACACACACACTATCACCACCACTCACCACCAATTTATACTTGACAAGGATTTGAACTAAAAACGCAAAAATAAAAACTTTTTTGCAAAGGCAATAACCGACTTCCAAAAAACAACACTAAAAAGTGAAATATAGCTTTACTTTCGGAAGTTAGTAATTTTGTTTGCATAAAAGTTTTCTCTTTATATTTCTATGTATAAGCCCATATTATCCCACCGCTGGACAAAGGCCTCCCACCATTTCTCCAACGGTCACCATTCTGTGCAACTTTATTCTAATAGGGGATCGGACTGACTCAAAAAAAATATGATTCTGTTAAGTCTGTCAGTTAGATTAACGAAAAATATTAGATACGTGTTTTTTGTTTTATCAAATCAATAAAAATTGACGAAGATGAAGCGCGTCAAAGATCATGGAGTGGGGCTTGAAACGTCACTTGAAGGTAAAAAAAAAAAAAATGAAAAAAAAAATGAAGATACAAAAAAATGAAGATGCAAAAAAATGAAAAAAAAAAAAAAATGAAATGTACTAGCATATGACGTCACACGAGTTTTCGAAGAACTGTATCGTCTTCACTTTTTGTTTACGTGAAAAAAGAAAAAATATGTGGTCAATATTTTTTGAAAATCTATCTGACGGACTAATTAGTTTATTTTTGTCCGATCCCCTATTCTCAAGGAAGACATCCAGCATTATTATCATGCATTATTTCTGCCCACAGATCTACATCTGGCAACTCAAAGACAACGACCTAGTGGGCGTGGCGTTCATAGACACGCAGATCTACGTACACAAGATGTTGTCCGTCAAGAACTTGGTGTTGGTCGCGGATGTGTACAAGTCTATCTCACTGCTGCGGTATCAAGCACAACATAGGACTCTGTCGCTTGTGTCCAGGGATCTGAGGAGTGCGCAGGTATGTGTTAGATTATAGTATCATCATCATCATCAGCCAGACGTCCACTGCTGGACAAAGGTCTCCCCCATAACGAACGGACACCTGCCGTTAGTATCGGGTGGTTGCGGGCGACTGTCACGATGTGGTCGGTCCACCTTGTGGGAGGCCTATATCCTTACATAGTATAAAACAAAGTCGCGTCTGTTTGTTTGTTTGTTTATTTGTTTGTTTGTCTGTATGCTTAAATCTTTAAAACTACGCAACGGATTTTGATGCGGTTTTTTTTAATAGATAGAGTGATTCAAGAGGAAGGTTTTAGTATATAATTTGAACGACATCCACGCGGGTGAAGCCGCGGGCATCAGCTAGTATACTATATACCAACGCTGCGTCTTCCGGTTCGTGGTCGCCATGAGAGAACCTTTCTTCCCCATCGGTTGTCTGTTCTTCGAGCGATGAAATGGCAATTTCAAAGGAAGTTCTGCTGAAATGACGAGTAATAGAGAAATATGGAAGAAGATGACTTGGGATAAGGGCAGGAGAATGATGATGATTGCAGTCTTAGGCTGAGGCTACAGTAGGCAGCGATTTGCGATGCGACTGGAAGAGCGAATTTTTTTGAACTGAATTGAATTGATGTACGGTGTAGCCATATACGTGAGCATTCATTTACTTGTTTTACGCCCGAATACTCGAACGTCACTCAATTATAAGTAGCCCTCAAAACTCGTGCTATCTCTGTCACTCTGTGTTAAAGTAACAAAGACAGCACGAGATTTAAGTGCAACTTAAAATTGAGTGACGTTCGAGTATTCGGGCGTTAATCGCTCATGTGTCGCAGGTCGCGTCGCGGCCTAATGTAGCCTCAGCCTTACTGCACTCGTGAAATGAGATGAACAAACCTGTAGAAAATAACATTGTTTAATTTTCCTCACAGATACTAGATATGGAATTCATGGTAGACAACACAACGTTAGGCTTCCTAGTGAGCGAGTCTGAAGGGAACCTGGCGCTGTTCATGTACCAGCCGCAAGCGAGGGAGAGTTATGGAGGTAAACTTACAACACTTATAACTCGAGATCTGCTGGACCAATTTTCATGGTTTTTGATTCGTTGGATTTGTCTCCGCCCCGAATAGCAGAATACATCTTAAAAACAATGAAAAAAAAAGTCGTGTTAGTTACACTATTTTTAACTCAAGAACGGCTGGACGGATTTAGCTGAAAATTGGTAGGGAGGTAGCTAAGAACCAGGAGAAGGACATAGGATACTTTTTTTTTTTAACATGTTCAAATATATTAGGTAGGGTAGTAGGTAGGTAGGGTAGTAGATAGGTAGGTAGGAGAAACGCATTGAAACGCATGCGCGGGTTCAGCTAGTTAATAATAAACATTGATAAGGCTCTTCTTAGACGGTTGGATCAAGAGCCTGATTCAGAAGGCAGTACTTCTCAATAGGCCCGCATAGTGGGGATAATCCTGTCTCTGGAGCCCTAACCACTGGACCTGCATATCACTTTATTTATTTGGCTTTTATACTAGTTTTGAAAAATATGTGTATACATTTATAGTACGAATTAATAAATAAAGTTGGAACTTTGACCTCCAATATCGCCGTAACTAGAAGGTACCTATACTCCATTTACTATAAGATTAGAATTTTAAGTTAACCGTTTTTACAGCCCGTTCAACCGATTGTGAACTCTATTACGTTGAAAGCAAGACAAAATGCAGCTGCAGTAAACACTCGGTATTGTAACATTCTTTTTGCTTTTAATGCCAGTCTTATGCCTACGGTATAGAAGTCAAAATAGGTTGAACGGACTGTAAAAACGGCCAACTTAAAATTCTAATCTTATAGTAAATGGAGTATACAAAAAAATATCTCTATGACTATGGGGAGAACAATGCCTTTTGGCTTTGTCCAGGGTATTTTACACTCTTTAATCTATCTTTACTTAGAAAACTAATATATAATTATCGTTGCAGGTCAGCGTCTAATCCGCAAGAGCGACTACCACTTGGGCCAACAAGTGAACGCAATGTTCCGCATCAACGCGAGACCTGTGTCTACTACCTCGCATAAACGACACGTTACTATGTTCAGTGAGTTGGCTTTTTAACATAACATAACATAACAAACCTTACATAACAAACATACGCCTGTAGCCCCGAAGGGTCAGGCAGAAGTGAAGATGATGATCTAGCAGATTTTGGCCACAGCGACTTCTATATAAATAAAAAGAGAAGTCCTGACTGACTGACTGACTGACTCATCAACGCCCAGCCCAAACCCTTGGACCTAGAAAGCTGAAATTTTGCACAGAGGTTCCCTTTATAATGTAGACAAAGGAATAAGGAAGGATTTTTCGAAATTCAACCTCTAAGGGATTAAAATAGGGGATGGAAGGTTGTAACGAAAGTTGTTTTTTTTCACGCGGGCGAAGCCGCTGGCAAAAGCTAGTCATTCGATGAATTTATAGGGTGGTTGTAGAAAGTTTTGGTGTGCTGCTCTTTCATGTGTCCTGAAGTGGCTAGCATATCCAAGTTTGGCCGGAAATCTGCGAGCAAAAAGGCAACATGTTAGAACACCATTGATGATAGTATAGGGCAGGGATGGCGAGCTAAAGGCACGTGTGCCACTGCCATTGATGGACAACACGGTTGGCGCAGTGGCTGAACGATTGGACTGCTGCGCCGCGTGTCGCGGGTTCGATCCCCGCACGGAACAAATATTTGTATGGTCTGCAGATAGTGTTAGCGGTCTGGGTGTGTTTGTGTATGTGAGTTTAAATGTTTGTAAACGCACCCACGATACAGGAGAAATTCCTAAAGTGGGGCAACGTTTAAAAAAAAATAGTTAAGGCACACCACCGACTTTTTAATCTATTTTCAAATATGCCTACGAGTTATTATTGTTAGAGATGAATAACTTAAGATTCGGTTAGAAACCGTTTGGTAGAGGAGTCCAACTCAACATGCAATCTAATAAAAGTAACCTCTTATGGTTATAAGATGTTACTGTGGCGACTAGCGACATCTATCGCAACACCTGCGTACTAACAACGATCGACAGAAGTTCCTACATCGCGCTATGACTATTATCCGCGACATCGCGCCTATATAGGAGTTCCCGACTTACAACTGTCGGGCAGTTAGCGCCGGACACAACACCCGTCCGCGAGGAGGATCCTCCCTTTTCTATGGGGGATGAGGAACTTTACACCCTGTTCCTCATACCCCCAAATTACTATACATATCAGTTACTTATCATCTAATCAGCAACAACAGAAGTTATTAATGATACTTTAATTTTAATAAGGTAGTTGACAAATAAAAACTAATTAGTCCGTCACATAGATTACCAAAAATATTAGACACGTATTTTTTCTTTTTGCATGTAAACCAAAAATTAAGACGATACAGTGCTTCGAAAACTCGTGTGACGTCACATCGCACTACATTTTTTACCACGTTGTGCCGTCAAAAGCCCCCACTCCTGATCTTTGACGCGTTTTATCTTCGTCAATTTTTATTAATTTGATAAAACAAAAAACACGTATCCAATATTTTTCGATAATCTAACTGACGGACTAAATGGAATCATATTTTTTACCCAGGACACATCCCTATTACACGTAGAATTGAAACATTTATTAAGATTTATCGGACCACTGTACTAATTCCAAAAATGATTAAAACTTTCGTAATTAATTTTAAAAATCATTTAAAAAAAGGCTTTCATGATTCTATTTAAATTTTTATTTCTATATTTTCATCCATTTTTAAATATGAAACCATTCCCTATACAGCAACCCTGGACGGCGGCGTGGGCTACGTGTTACCGATCACAGAGAAGATGTATCGGCGCCTGCTGATGTTGCAGAACGTTATGAACAACTACTGCTGCCATATCGCTGGACTTAACCCGAGGGCGTTCAGGTCAGTTTAATAGATGGATCTGACATTTGGTGATACGTTCGCTGTTTCGTTATTACGGTATGAGTTGCTGCGTGTTTTCGTCGTCACATCAGTAGTTTTTTCAAACTTTTGGCGCTGTTTATTACGACGTGGTAACTGTTTTTGCATCGAGCTTCCTTATGCCTTGTAGAATAAGAATGAAGGCCTTTCCAAGATAAATTTTAAATTATTTTGCAACCATGGCAAATCATAAATGACTATTACCTTAAATTACAGCCTCACGGCCTTTCCTGTAAATATACTAATTCTTATCAATGAATAAAATATATTATTTTATACTACACCTGCTTGGAAAGTACCTTGATACTTTATCAAATTTACGGTAGAAAGTACGTCATTGCATATCGAACAAATATGCGGGGAGAAAACGCATCTGAGCGGGAGAGAATGGATTTTCATACACTTTTCTCTCCCGCTCAGATTACAATTTGAAAAAAGAACATGTGACAATTGCAGACGCCATTGGCGCCATTTTGAATTTGAATTAGAATTTTAACTTAGTTTTTTATTTTCTTCGTAGGTGTAGTATAAAGCACTAATATGTATCACTCGAGAGAAAGTGCGATTCCCGATCTCGGGTGTTTTAAAGCCCTTGCCTACGGCTTCGGGCTTTAAACGACACCCTCGACGGTAATCGGTCACTTTCTTCTCTCGGTGAACAATGTACTATTGCACCCGAGTGATACACTCGACTTTTCATCACCCTCTATGAGAAAATAAAAGGTGCCTCATATTTTATTGTAATATTATTATTTAATAAAAATAGAGTGATGACACGTTTAAATCCATCAGACATATTAATTACGAATATGTGTCCAGTTTTACGTTACACAACACACAAGACAACACGTTACTAAAGAACCTTCTACTCCATATTAAGAAATAATTGTCGTATGCCTTTAAATATTTCTCCCGGGATTTCGAAGAGATTAAGTTTTGTATGACGGTATTAGCTTCTATTTTTATTGTTTCAGGAGTTATGCACTATCACTTTCAGAACTCGACGTAGAGCTCATTTTTTTTGCACAAAATACAATAAAATCCGTAGGTACTTACCGATTATTAGAACAGGGAAGTAAATCGCGCGCTTTTGTTTTTTTTTTTTTAAATTTAGTTACCGCGTCTCCTCGCACCGTACAGCCAACACAATACAATTTGCGTTCGATTTCAATGAACGATTCATGTTCTAAATTCAAATCTCATTACTGCCCGCTAAAAAGTCTAATAGAGAAAAGAGCTACTTTGCTCGCACTTAAGGTTGAACAAGCCAGTCATTCTTCCATACAAACTTACGAAGGTGATTACCCCTCTGTTTGACGGTGTAGGTTCAAAATTAAAAATTTTATCAACTGGTCTTATCATTATCTAGGTCTGTATGGAAGCAGAATTGGAAAAAAAATATTGATTTGGAAGTTATGAACGTCAAAACTTTCTTATTTTAGCACTAATTTTAACTCATCTTTGGGCGTAAATAAGTAACGTATATAGTATGAAAAAGAAAAAAGTGAAACCATACGGACATAGATTAGATATTAAAAAATTTAAATAATTTGATTTTGAACAGATACATTCAATAGATTTTTCATGAAACCAAATATACCAAAGGTCTGCATAGAAACAATCGCGCGCCCGTTTTAGTTGTGTCTCTTTCGCTCTATGCATTTCGCTCGTGATGTCGGATGAAATAGCATGCGTTTTAGCCCCGCCCACCAACTAGTTCGTGCCGTTGGCTTGTTTACCCTTAAAGAGGAACAAAACGACACTTTTCGAATTGAAGGGATAAAAAAGAACATGTGACAATTGCAGACGCCATTGGCGCCATTTTGAATTTGAATTAGAATTAGAATTTAGTTTTTTATTTTCTTCGTAGGTGTAGTATAAAGCACTATGTATCACTCGAGAGAAAGTGCGATTCCCGATCTCGGGTGTTTTAAAGCCCTTGCCTACGGCTTCGGGCTTTAAACGACACCCTCGACGGTAATCGGTCACTTTCTTCTCTCGGTGAACAATAATAATAATAATAATATTCCACAACTATCACACAACGAACGCCATCTAGTCCCAAGCTAAGCAGAGCTTGTGTTATGGGTACTAGACAATTGATAAACATACTTATATATTTCTAAATACATAGTAATACATACATGTTATAGATAAATTACACCCAACAATGTACTATTATTTAACTAATTATTTGTAAACTGTACTGAATGTACCTGAACCTGAACTTAAATAACATTGTTGGAACAGTCCTTTAAGTACCTACATTGAACGTAAATAAATTATTTTCCCCTGTTCCAGAACATACGCGTCAGCTCGTCGTCCAGTAGGCGGAGGTCCGGCGCGCGGTATGTTGGACGGAGACCTCGTCACGCAGTACACTACCATGCCTAATGTGGAGAAACAGGATGTGAGTTTATACAGCTTATTCTTCTTAGCGTATCAATGACAATTTAAATTCATTCATCCCATTTTAAACATTTTCAGTAGAGTCCATTTACTCCTTTTTTTTGGCGGATGGGAAATTATCAAATAATAATAATAATATTCCACAACTATCACACAACGCCATCTAGTCCCAAGCTAAGCAGAGCTTGTGTTATGGGTACTAGACAACTGATAAACATACTTATATATTTCTAAATACATACATATTATAGATAAATTACACCCAGACACAGAACAAAATGATCGTGCTCATCACACAAACATTTGTCCTGGGTGGGAATCACACTCCTGGGCAGACTTATTGATGACTCATCTGAATATGCTTTTCTTGTTTCGGCCGACCTGTGTCTGCAGTCTATTCAAGAACTTCCAGGTCAGCCATGGCAACTCGTGTCTAAGCAAGCTCGACTTCTAAGCATGACGTCCGTCCCTAGATCAATTCTCAGGGCAAAGAGCTATTGGGTTTTCCATCAAGTGTTTTTCAGTAATAGCCACGGAAAATTACTCTCTCTCTGGTCCATGTTACCTAAAAAAATACGGAACCCTAATAACTGGTTGTGTTATTTATTAGGTTTTTTTTTTTAATAGCCTACTCTTTCCCACTCCTGGGCAAAGGCCTCCCTCCACTCCTTCCATTTCTCTCGAACCCGTGCGTCCTCCTTCCAATTCTGGCGGAACCTGTCTAACTCGTCCCGCCATCTCCTTCGTGGCCTACCGCGACCTGCCTCACAGTCTCAGGGCACCAGTTTCCTGCTATGTTGTCCCACAGTATGTCCGGCATGCGGCAGACATGTCCTGCCCAGTCCCACTTGACTTGGCCAGCCTTTTGAGCCATGTCAGCTATATTTGTTTTGGAGCGCAATATTGTGTTTCGAACACGATCCGTTAATTTAACACCTAATATACTGCGCTCCTTTGCTCTTTGGCAAACCTTGAGTTTGGACTGCTGTATGTTAGTCAAAGACCAAGTCTGTGCACCATAGTAACCTATGGTGCACAGACTTTGTCTTTGGTATTAGGTTTACATCTATTTAACTCTTCAGGGATTAGAAACGTTATATTAAATATTATCTTAATATCAATCAATATTAATTTTGTTACAGATCGCCAAAAAGATCGGCACGAAGGTGGAAGAAATAATGTCTGACCTATACGAGATAGACAGACTGACTGCTCATTTCTAGATTACATATAATTAGTTATAGTTACATTTAACGCTACGATTAAATAAACAACTAGTTCATACGATGTACATACCTTGTAAGGAATAAAAAAAGTATTTGAATTTTGTAACACCTTTGTTTTATTTGATAACCTTTCTAACCGACTTCCAAAAAAGAGGAGGTTCTCTATTCGTATGTATGTATATTTTTTTTTAAGTATGTTCGCGCATATCTCGCGTCGATTTGTTGACTAAGTATCAAAATTATTTTTGTGTTTGAAAGGGTATACTCCCGAGGTGGTCCAATTGTCACCAAGTTAGGATTTGATGATAGAATCCCTGAGAAATCGAGGGCAACCCTCAAATTTTATAGGCACTGATTACGTTTTATATATTTTCTGAAGCTGTTTAAGTATTTGCGTCTCAAAATCATAATCATTTTGGGGTCGGCGTATCACGTTTTGGTCTTCAATTCTTCCCTGTCAGACGGCACGGCATCATATTATAGGTACTTCTATCTCTTTTATAGCATTCTGAGCCATACACAGTACGACAAGACGTCTAATCACGGACTTCAAAATATAACTAACTAGCGGACGTCCCGCGGTTTCACCCGCGTAGAACCCGTTCCCGTGGGAATACAGGGATAAAAAGTAGCCTATGACACTCAGCAATAATGTGGCTTTCTATTGGTGAAAGATTTTTTAAAATCGGTTCAGTAGATCCCGAGATTACCCCTTACAATTTAACAAACACACAAACTTTACTTCTTTATAATATTAGTATAGATCGTATAGATAAATAAATTACCGGCCAAGTGCGAGGGAGGACTCACGCTCGAAGGGTTCCGTACCATCGTAGTAACCTGTTAGCCTTTTAATTTATCTATATTATTAAAGTTTCTGTAAAAAAATCATCTGTCTACCTATTTCGGATTATGAGATAGAACCCGCTGACAGACAGATGGACGGATGGACACTGAAGGCTTAGTAATAGGATCACGTTGGATATTCTTCGGTTACGGAACCCTAAAAACTACTCGAATTACATTACATCATAAGAAACTATTAGTCCACACGGAACTAAAGGAAATAGACACAGTACTGATTGAGCCCATTGTTTTAAATATAATAGGGCATAAACAAAAGAACTATTAACTGTACCCGTCTACCCGAGTGGTACAATCACTTGTAACTTACAGTTATATTTTGCATGATTTAATAATTTAAGGCCGTGGGGCTAAATATTATGAGCCGTATGGGTCGATCTTTATCTATCCGCAGTGTCTCAAGACGAGGGTGTATAACCAGTGTGTGTTGCCAGTGATGACTTATGGCACAGAAACATGGTCCTTAACTGCTGGCCTCTTAGAAAAGCTCAGAGTCACGCAACGAGCCATGGAGAGGGCTATGCTCGGAGTTTCTTTGTGCGACAGAATCCGGAATGAGGAAATTCGCCGAAGAACCAGGGTCACCGACATAGCTTGCAGAATATGCAAGTTGAAGTGGCAATGGGCAGGCCACATCGCTCGAAGAACGGACAACCGATGGGGAAGAAAGGTTCTCTCATGGCGACCACGAACCGGAAGACGCAGCGTTGGCAGGCCTCCCACCAGCTGGACCGACGACATCGTGAGAGTCGCGGGCAACCGGTGGATGCAAACGGCAGGCTGCCGATCTTTATGGCGTTCTATGGGGGAGGCCTTTGTCCAGCAGTGGACGTCTAATGGCTGATGATGGGTGATGGGGTCGATCTTTAAGGTTAAGCTACGCTGGCGAAAGTCGATCAGTCGATGGTAGACCAGGGAGGCCTCGAAAACGCTGGCGTGACGACTTAGAAGCGTTTGTGACAAATTCGCCGGAGAAAATTGCTCAGAGAGAAGAGTGGAATGTTATACGGGAGGCCTTTGCCCAGTGGTGGGACAAAATTGGCTAAAGAAAAAAAAAAACAAACAAATTGCCAATCTAGGCAGTCAGTAAATCAGTTTCAACGTAGTTATTAATTGCTCTAAGTTATCTCAAGCATGTATTTACTTATTAATTTATTATGTTCAACAATGAAGAAGTATGTACCCTATGATAAAATCTCCAATTAAGACACAATTCTACTCCATCAGCTAATGTGACGATGTAATCTTGAATCAAAGATTACGTTATGTAGGCACGCGCAGTTTCCCATTCACTTTTACTCTCCGTTCGAATGAAGATAATTGGTAGGAGGTTCAATTTGTGCACCATAAGATTTGTCAATGTTGCCTTTATTCATCCACAGAAAACGCTGAATGAATGTAGGTATGTTTGTGAACTACACAGAGTATTGAGCTGTTGAAGGAGTTAACTATCCTATTTCAGAATTGCTCAGTTATCGAAATATTAAAGCATGGTACGTCGAGTTGTCCAGAATTCATTATCTTTTTAATTTTCTTTCTTTAAAATTTTCTGACCTCCTTCATCTTCCTGCATTTGCCCCATGGTATTTTGGGTCGGCACAACACGTTTTTTTCTTCCATTTTCCTTGCAATCGTCATCACGCTATCATTTACTACTTTTTAACCGACTTCCCAAAAAGGAGGAGGTTCTCAATTTGATTGGTATGTTTTTTTTAGTTCCTTCATAGGTACCATTCCCCACACAATCTCTCCTCTTTTCTTTAGTCTTTCTGTCCTGCCAACGCGGCAACGCAGGTAGGTATGCAAGCGACCAAAGCAGCAAACAGCTAGTATGCTGTCCTTATAACAGTAAGTAAATTATATCACCATACTATAGATACGCTCACACACTTCCTTACATACCTACCTACATTTATCTACGTACTATTACATACGCGCGCGACTGTACTCTAGGCTTCCGGTAAGAGGCGCTTATTATCTAACTTGCATAGTGCAGTTTTTTGTTTATTTTTGTTGATATAATATTATGTTATTCTTTAGTCTGCTGTATAGACTAGCGATCCGTCCTTGCTTCATCATAATATGGGTAGGTAGACTAGGTAGGTACAACATGCAATATAATTCTTACGATAAAAAATCGAGATTTCTGTGTTTATGTAATTAAATCATTATTACATTATTATTAATAAATAATAATGCCTCATTGTTCTACGTGGTAGTAAGCGCTATGGCCGAGCAAGAGGTCCTGGCTCGATTGCCAGATCGGGAACTATTATAGGGGCTTTCCTTTGAGGCTTTTCATTTAGCCTGGTACAGGCGAACAAGCTAATAAGTATACAGCCAGCTAATTTGTATTTACTTTTAAGATTATACCGTTACATTTAGAGACTGATGTCAAACGATACAGCATTTGATATCAGTGGCATAATGCGAAACACTTGATAAAACAAAATTACAATCAATATTTTCAATGTTATAGAATTATAAAGATCTCTACCCTGTATACTTATTAGCTTGTTCGACTGTACTTAACCATACCTATTATATAGGGTCCCATTAAAATAGGTGGAAAAAATTTCAGAAATCACTCAGACCACCAAAATAAGGACGATGGTAATAAATAATAATAAGAAAAACGCATTTAAGTACCTACACATAAAGGATGAGTTTGTTCTAGCTAGAGTGCCGGCAATTTATTATTCTAAGTAAAAAAAAAACCACTTTATTTAAGGTTTTTTTTTGTTTAGATATCTTTGGTTAGACCTACACTGAACGATGTGTTTAAATTTGTCCACCTATTTTAACCTTATATAATTTCACGCCTTTGTCCCATAGAGGTAGGCAAACACCACAGAACTGGTGGCGTTCTGTGGTTTTTGCCTACCTGTAGTTAAGTTACGATCTATATCTATACAGACATACTCCTCTTGCTTCCTCCATGTTCATAATTATACGTTGTGTGTGTTTTTTTTTCTTAATAATAAATTGCCGGCACTCTAGAACAAACTCATCCTTTATGAGTAGGTACATAAATGCAATTTTCTTATTTATTTTTTTTTACATCGTCCTTATTTTGGTGGTCTGAATGATTTCCGGTTCCACGCGGGCCCAGTGCGGATTGGTTATTTGAAATATCTATGTACAAATAAATAATAGACTCTACATAATCTATAATGTGTATCACTCATGCTTTCACCTATACTTTGGTTTTTTTCGTTTTGTTGTGCGATTTGGTCTGAAGATAGTATGAAAGTCGTCGTGAGATTTTTATCAGATAGTTCTTTTGTCTTGTTTTTATTTATATGTTTGTAAGTTTTTTTTGCTTTTTATTGTGAACGGATTGAGTTCTCTAGCAATTGGAATGTATGAATTGTCTTTTGGTTTTACTGTTGCAATTTAAGCTTGGCTGACTGCGAAGATATTTTTAGCACAATAAAATGCACCTTATTATTTTGTCTGTGGTTTTTATTATTTCTGTTCGCGAGAAAGGGAAAGAGTGGAGGGAGGCCTTTGCCCAGGAGTGGGACAGACTAGGTTAGAAAAAAAAAGTAAAATCCTCGGCTAACAAGAGGGCTTTTTAAAAATGTAACCAGTGTTTGGCTTTTTAAAAATGTAACAAGATAAGAGCTCTTGGAAGGAGTTGGGGGAGGCCTTTGCCCAGCAGTGGGGAAAGGCCTCCCCCAACTCCTCCTGGGTACAGGCTAAATAAAAAAAATAAAAAACCAGTGTTTATTTTTATTATTCAATAACTGTTTCATCTGAAATTGATGTTAAATATTGATATTACTTGTTTATTTATATAGGATACAACAAGTACAAATTTGTACGTCACTTCAATGAAAATGTAGAGTTATATCGAAAACTGCTTCTTACGGTACTCGAACCTGCAATTCAACGCGTATACCCCTAACCACTGCGCTGCCTCAGTGACGTCACTAAACATCATGAATCATGATATAACTAGCTTTAAATTGCTCTGTTACTGAGCTGACCTGAAATCTAGCACTCATTACTATCTCTGTCATTAGAGTGTGAAAGTCTAGGACATAATAAGATGGTAGATGTTTGTTATGTGGGGGCGACATGCGATGTATTTAGTTACGCTAGTATTATTGGAGTCTAGTGATGGCAAGTGTGACTACTGAGCATTTGACTGACCTGTTGGTCTAGTGGTTAGTGACCCTAACTGCTATGCCGGAGGTCGTGGGTTCGATTCCCACCCAGGACAAATGTTTGTGTGATGAGCACGATCATTTGTTCTGTGTCTGGGTGTAATTTATCTATAATATGTATGTATTTAGAAATATATAAGTATGTTTATCAGTTGTCTAGTACCCATAACACAAGCTCTGCTTAGCTTGGGACTAGATGGCGTTGTGTGATAGTTGTGGAATATTATTATTATATTATTATTATTATGAGGTACTGCAATGGGTTCGATTACCGGGTTGGGCAATTAATGGGTTTTTCCACCAGGTATTTCTTAAACATAACTGGCGAAATATGGGTGGTACTTTAGGTACTTCTCTACATAAACATTTGCCGCCTTATTAATAAAAATAGTTAAACCTGGTTTAACTTATTACGCTTGGTTTATCTCGCATACCGTCTCACTTCAAAACATACTTATTCAAAAGAAAGTGACGGCATGCGAGATAAACTAAGGTTAAGTTAAACCAGGTTTAACTATTTTTATTAACTAGCTTTTGCCAGCGGCTTCGCCCGCGTGAAAATGACGATTTTCCATATTAACTTCCATCCCCTATTTAAGTCCCTTAGGGGTTGAATTTCGAAAAATCCTTACTTATTCCTTGTCTACATTATAAAGGGAACCTCTGTGCAAAATTTCAGCTTTCTAGGTCTAAGGGTTTGGGCTGGGCGTTGATGAGTCAGTCAGTCAGTCAGGACTTCTCTTTTTATTTATATAGATAGATTATACAGATGCGATCGGTTAAGTTACGCTAGTAATATTGGATACTGTACGAGAACTTGTTGCATCTGCACGGTTTAATGTTTGATGCTGGGATGAGCAGAAAACGAGGTTGGATATGCGTCCTGTCCTCTGTGTCTCGGGAGCACCGGAGCACGTAAACTCGTCGGTTCTGGCTGTCATATGTCTTTGACAGTTCTTCATCATCATCATTTCAGCCAAAAGATCTCCATTGCTAGACATAGGCTTTCCCCAAGTATTCGTACATCTCGCATTCAGCGGTTCCCCGTAACCTTCACTGGGCCATCGGCTGACTGTTCGGTTGACGCTCGAAATTCTGACAACTAGGCTTACAAAGGGTTATTGTCAAAGACATTCAAATATTAGGTACTTACCTATTTCTTAAATCTCTTTGGTTATTGTACAATTCAGTACTAGCTAGCTTTGGGTTGTGGATGTCAGATAGGCAGTCGCTCCCTGTAAAATACTGGTGGTTGATACCTACATGTTTTTATGTGAGTTGAGTATGAATGTAGATGGCTATAAGAGTAGAGGAAAATCAAAGAAACGATGGATGGACTG
Organism: Diarsia mendica; assembly: GCA_949316265.1. NCBI lineage: Eukaryota > Metazoa > Arthropoda > Insecta > Lepidoptera > Noctuidae > Diarsia > Diarsia mendica. The sequence goes on from OX438910.1 coordinate 1,655,928, forward strand.
TGTGAAGGATGATATGGCTAGAAAGGAGGTGACTGCTGAGATGACGAGAAATAGAGAAGTATGGAAGAAGAAGACATGTTGTACCGACCCCAAATAAATTGGGATAAGGGCAGGAGAATGATGATGACCTACATGTTTTTTTTATATGTGAATAATTTTGTTATGGACTGACAAAATGACAATGAACAGACTTTCGTAATTTCTACCACCATTGACGAACTCCTGACTGCAAAACCAAACCTATTAGGTACAACGACAACAGCTCAAAGCCTTCGTAAGATAAGAAACTAGCCGTACTGCAAGTCTTGTAGCGGTACCTACCTACTAACAGCTTACTCACCGGACGCACGTAAGCCCCAGCACTGACGAAGGCTCTGAATGCCACAATCTTCGCACGATAGCATCTCTTCCTTATGTATTTCAATTCACAGCTTAGATTGTAGTTGTCCGTTTGCATAATAGTTTACTTCCATCTTTGCATAACGCTGGCTGGCTAAAAAATAAAAGATGGCTGCCGGGTGTTGGTCTAATTCTAATTAGAGGCATACGAGACTTTTTTAGAAGCTTTTTATTTCACTTTGCATTGTTTGTTTGGAGTTTGTGCCTAGATAATAATTTAACAGTCACTCGGGGTCAATCTACAGGTTAAGCGGGTTGGCGCATGAATGGATGAACATCCACTACTTACGGAGTTTCCTGCTTGCCTCGGAAAGCACGTAAATCTGTTGGTCTTTTTTTTTTTTTGGTGGGTGGAAAATCATCAAATGAACCCCCCCCCCCCCGCTCTTGGGCAGAGCGAAGGGGAGTGTCAGACTTCTACTGACTAAAAACCGAACCCATGTTCCTTCTTTGCCCTTGTGCCGAGGCCACGTCATCTCGTACTAAAATCCGCGGCCCCGCGACGGTAGGTGTAATTTGTAAATCTTTGACAGTCGCTACAGACAAAGACAGCAGTCAAAAAAGCAAAATTAAAAATTTTGAAAAAACCCACGACTGTTAAAAATTAATTGAAAAAAGGATAAAATAACATAAAACACCCACCTTAAAAAAACCCAAGAATGTCCGTCGGGGACTGACATTAATCAAATCAAATCAAATCATTTATTTTTGCTGAATATACACTGTTAAAATGGTGTTAAAAGATTTACATGTTTCAAGTGATTCTACCATAAGGCATGCAAAATTTATACAGTCATAGACAGAGTCATTACAGTCATTTATACAATGATCAATTAATAATAATATACATTGAAATAAATAAAATTAGATGAATTAGGCACGATATAATTATAATAAGCTAAGTCATATTGGAGATTAAATAATAAAAATATTTAGATTATTTCAATGTCATTCCTAGAGTTATTCAAGTATATTAACGGATTAGTTACTAGAAGATACATGCATAATTCATATAATAATTGATTTTACTTGATGTCACTGTGAGGTCTTTAGTCTGGCAAAATTATCATTGAGGAAGTCATTTAAATTATAGTAGCATTTAGTAACCAGCAATTTCTTTAAACTTTTCTTGAATAGGGCCGTATTCATTGCCCTTATTTCTTTAGGTAATTTATTGAAGATTACAGGAGCCATATGGAACTCTTGTACATTAAAGACGTACATGTTCGGGGTACATAAAGGCGAAGTGCAAGATTAAATGAACTAGTTTTGCAATGTTCAGCTCCCGACGGACATTCTTGGGTTTTTTTAAGGTGGGTGTTTTATGTTATATATAAGTATAAGTATAAGTACGACGGGCTGGTGTCCGCAACTCCACGTTCGATGCGCGTATTTTGCGTGCAGGTGGGAATATCACTCGATCCACCCTAGCTCCCCGAGAAAAGCCAGCAGTCCCTTGGTGTTACTGGCAATCTCGCGGAGAGTACCTGGGTCACCGAAGTACTTGGTCCTATACCGGGCAACGCCCGGACAGTGCAGAAGCACGTGGGCGGCTGTTTCTTCTTCCTCCATGCAGGCTCGACACAGAGGACTATCTGTGACACCTATAACAAAGAGGTGCTTATTAAAAGTACCGTGTCCAGTGATGGCAGCCGTCACTGTGCGTAGTTGCAGCTTAGTCAGCCGGAGCGCTTGTTTGGTGAGGCGGGTGTCGATGGCGGGTAGCGCCTCCTTGGCCTGCCTGCACTCGCCGTGGTCTAGCCACAGCTTGGCGTGAAGTTCTTTGGTACGTTTCCTTACCAGCGTGCGAAGATAGCCGAACGGGAGTGGCACGATGGGTTCTGGTCCCACCACCTCCATGCTCGAGCCCCTACGAGCGAGCTCGTCCGCTGCATCATTGCCTCGGGAGCCGCTGTGTCCTTTAATCCATTGAATGGTTACATTATTGAGGTTACCAACCTGGTTCAGGCGTTGATGGCACTCGTGTATTAGCCCGGAATTGACCGTTGGGCTCCTTAATGCCAGCAGCACTGCCATGCTGTCTGAGAGTATACGGATGGAGTGATCCTTTACCTCCCGAGCCAAGATGGCAGATGCCGCCAGGGAGATACCCAAGCATTCTGCCTGAAAGACAGTGTTGTGGGCCCCCAGAGGTACGGCGATGTGGATATTGAGATCCTCCGAGAAGACCCCTGCTCCAGTACCAGTACCTGTTTTGGATCCGTCCGTGAAGATCCGTACTTCTGCAGGGTTAAGTCCCTCGCAGCGGTGGTCTTCATGGAGTTGGATTTTGTATTTTTTATCGAATACGTACTGTTTGGGTACTCGATCGTTAACAGCTTTCACCAGGGGGAGCTCACTTTGGATTCCCTCTAGTGCCGCAGTATGTTGCGTGCATTTCTTACCCCAGAGTTGTAGCGTATTGAGGCGCAACGCCGTCATTGTTGCTTCCTGCTGAATGAACAGGTGGAGCGGCGGAATTCCCAGTATGGCTTCGAGAGCTGCGGTCGGGGTTGTCCTCATGCAGCCTGTGATTGCCATGCAGGCGAGCCTTTGCATACGTTGCAGCTTGCTTATTGCTGTGATTAATTTGGTACGGGGCCACCAGACCACTGCCCCGTAGGTGATCATGGGTCTGATTACCGCGCAGTAAAGCCAGAGTATAATTTTAGGGGATAGGCCCCACTTCTTACCTATCATTCTCCTGCACTGCCAAAAGGTAAGGCAGGCCCTGCTTAGCTTATTGTCAAGATGACTGCTCCAATTTAGCTTGCTGTCCAGGATGACCCCCAGGTATTTGACCTCGTTGGTTAACTGGAGCTCAGTATCAAATAGCTTAGGTAGGCAATGAGGGCCTAGCATTCGTTTTTGGGTAAACATGACTAGTTCAGTTTTTGAGGGGTTCACTGAGAGATCGAACTCAGCACACCATCGCTCAACTATACGTAACGCCTGCTGAGTGAGGTTACAGATTGTCCCTGTCACCTTCCCTGAGATGAGGATGGCGAGATCGTCTGCGTACCCAATAGTGTAGAAGTGGTTAGCATTGAGCTTCGTGATGAGGTCATTAATCACCATATTCCAGAGAAGGGGCGACAGCACTCCTCCTTGGGGACAGCCCCTGACTATCACTGCTGACTGCTGCTCTTCACCGAGGCGGACGACTCGTTTGCTAAGCATATTGGTAATCCAGTCTATCAGTACCTGTTCCACCCCGTGTCGGGAGAGAGCGGCGCTGATGCTGGAGAAGTTTGTTTTGTCGAAGGCTCCTTCGATATCTATAAAAGTACCCAGGCAGGTGCCCTTCTGATGTATCGCTTCCTCTATCCGGCCAACCACTAGATGAAGAGCGGATTCAGTGGACTTACCCGCACTGTATGCATGTTGATTTGCGTGAAGAGGTAATGCTTTTAAGACGCCATCCCTCAGCTCTCTCTCACATATCTTCTCCATGGTTTTCAAGAAAAAGGAGGTCAGGCTGATCGGTCGGTAGGATTTGGCGTTAGTATAGTCACCCTTACCTGGCTTAGGGATGAATATGACTTTCACTTCCCTCCATCCTTTCGGGATGTATCGAAAGGCCAGGCACGCCCGCAAAATGGGCACCAGTCTTTCAGCAACGGAGAGCCCACCCCATTGCAGTAATGCAGGGAACACCCCGTCCGGACCGGACGCCTTGAAAGGATGGAAGCACCCGATCGCCCACTGGACTTTCTCCAGCGTGATCATCATGTGAGCATAGTTCCAGTCGTTTCCTGTTGGAGTTTGGTTTACCTCAGTCCAGTCAATTGTGGGTGTGAAAACGCAACCTGGGAAGTGAGTTTCAGTAAGGACGCGCATCGCCTCTTCTGGAGTAGTGGTAAGCGTATTGTCAGGTTTTCGGAGCACTGCAGGTCCATCAGAGTTCTGCTGTGCTAGTATTTTCCTTACCCTGTTTGCTTGCTGGCAGGATTCTATTTTCCCGCAGTATTTCCTCCAGCCAGTAGAGCTTCTGTGCCGGATGCATTTCTTGTAGCTGGATTTGGCCGCCCTATAGACGTCCCAATCCTCGTCAGCATAGGTGTTCATGGCTCTGTTAAGGGCTGACCTTACCTTCCTGCGCTTGCGTTCCAGCTCGGCTCCCCACCATGGTTGCCTGCCTGGTGTTGTGGGCGGAGTGGTTTCTGGACAGGACGCATGATAACTGTCTAATAGTGATTTCGACAGGTAGCTTACTCTTTCTTCAATCTGGCCTGTGTTCTCAATGGTCGACCAGTGCTTTGTTGGCGCAAGCTTAGTTTCAAGGATGCGAGTGAAGGCAGCTCGATCCGTGTTGCGTGGGTTGCGACGTGGCAGTATAGGTGTCACACAGACCGGGATGTCGAAGCGGATCCACCTGTGGTCCGAGCAGGAGGCCTCTTTCGAGACCTGCCACCCGGTTGTAATGGCCGCTGCGCCCTCCGATGCCAGAGTTAGATCTATGATCGTTCGGCTGCGTCTGGTGACGAAGGTTGGTTCGGAACCTGTATTTAGTAGGGTTAGGTTAGTCGTAAACAGATAGTCAACTAAGGCCTTACCTCTTTCGTTCTGCGTGTTCATGCCCCACAGAGGGTGATGAGCGTTTGCGTCGGCCCCTATGACCACCTCGAGCCGTGTGCACTCACAGTGCTTTACGAGGCGGGCGAGGTCATGCGGGGGTGGCTCCTCTGCCTCTGGCATATAAGCCGAGACGAAGGCCACCTCTACTTCCGTGTCCCCGCGCTGTAATAGCAGCCTAGCTGCAGAGATATCCCTGCAACAGAATTCCGTAAGTGGCTGTGCTTTTAAGTTACGCGTTATATAGATACACGATCTCGGATTATCATGTTCTGAGCTAAATAGAAGCTTACCCCCAAGATTGGAGAGTCCTTGTATTCTTCCCGCCCTGATCCACCGCTCCTGGATCAGGACTATGGCCGTATGTTGAACCTCCAGCCACTTCCGAAGCTGAGCCGTTGCGGTCTGACTATGGTGGAGGTTTGCCTGCAGGACTTTACAGGTCGCCGAAGGGGACGCCATCACTGGTCGATCCTTCCTCGTCTCCCTCAAGCCGCAGCCCGGCAAACAGAGAGCCGGCGTCGAAACCTCCCTCCTCCAGGTCAGAAGCCGATGACAATAAATTGTCATCAAGCTCCCCACCCGACGAAAGGACGGTCTCCACATCGGCGACTGCTGGGGCCACTGGCGCTGCTCCCGCAGGCTCAACCATGGGTGGCACCGTTGTGCTCGTGGAGGGAGTTGCCGCTTCCACCCTTGTTACCCCTGATGAGGTAGCTTCTTCGGCCGGACATTCTTGAGGGACGTTAACAAACTTGCCGTTTGGAGTTTGGAACATCACGTAGACCCTCCCGGCACAGAAAGAGAGTCTACGTCCGGCGTCCATCAATGTTGGGATCTGGTCTTCTGGGATCCCAACTACCATGAAGCAAGCCTTCTCCTGCCTCTTCGCTTGCAGCATGGTCCATTTTTTAATATCTAGCCACCGATTCTGGTGGCATAGAAGGCGCCCGATGTTCTGCGGGTCCGTAAACACACCCTGGTCGTCCGGGATGAGTATGCCGCAACGAATACGGCGCCTAATGTCCGCCTGCCTCCTGATCACCAGTGAAGCACCAGTGGGACCCGGCATCTCGGCGATGAGCGCTTTGAGCCAATTTAGGGTGACCTCACTGTCACACCACAGCCTGAGGGCCCCTTCGGCAAACGCTGGCCTCGCGTTGAAGACGGGCACCGGTAACTCCTCCGCGTCAGGAGAACAGGCTTCGGCGAGCATCTTCCTCTGAAGAGCTTCGAGGATCTGGTCCGCCACCTCCTTGTTGATCTGGCCTGTCTTGCCGCATGTGACTGCGACGTCGAGGTCAGAACCCGTAGCTTGGGCGTAGCTCCGGTTAGCTACCCGCTTGGACTCACCAAGCCGAGGCCGCTTGCGCTCCCCACGAGGTGATGAAGTCTCGTTGAGAGCCCGCTTGGCCGCGGCCTGATCACTCCGAACAGGTCGCTCCGTAGCCGCCTTAGCTGATCCTTCAGCCGTGCCAGCCGGTGGTTGACTGGGTCCAGGTCGGCTGTTGCCGTCCTCGGCCTGCAACCGCTTGCCTGCGGAGAAGTTGACATTACCTACAGTCGGTTGTACCTGATCTGCGGCATTCGCCAGCGTTGGTTGAAGGGACTCACCCTTCGCTTGAGCTGCTGCTAGCCGTTGTCTCTTGCTCGGCCTGTTCTTCTTCCGGTTACCACTAGCTGGGGGGACCGGAGCAGCTTGCACTGCGGGGTCCGCACCTTGGCGACGTGGAGCCGGAGCGTTACCTCCCTTCCTGCCCTGGTTCCTGCCCTTCTGCACCTTCCAGTTACGCGTAAACACGTCGTCGGGGGTGCAGAGCTCCGCCGACTGACCAGTGACGGCCACCGGGGGAGGGGCGACTAGAGGAGCTGTAGGCGGGGGAGGAGTTGGTAGCAGACCCCGTCCGCCGGCGTTAACCTTTGCGGGGGGCTGTGCTGAAGGATCGGCACTGGTCCCAAGCAGCTCCGATTTCCTTCCCTTATTGTGGGACTTGTTGGTCTTAGCCGCGGTATTCGCCGTTGCCAGACCGGTGCCCGCACAGGAGCTCGCCGCGTTGGCAGTCGAACTCCCGGGGGCCGAAGAGGTGCTTGGAGCACCCCTCTTCGGAGTTTTGGCTTTCGCCTTGGCTCCGATGTGTGTGTGTGTCGTGTGAGTGTTAGTGTTAGTGGTTGTTGTATGTGAGTGAGTGGTTGTTGTGACAGTGTGTGTGTTGGGTGTGTGTGTGTTAGTGGCGTCAGATTGTTCGTTGTCCATAGTGTAATGTGATTGAATTCGTCTCTTTGGCTTCCCACCCTCCTTGGAGCCCGCACCAGGGAACGTCTCGCTACAAGCTAGCTCGAACGTTAGAAATACCATCGAGATATAGGTGTGAGGGGCTAGTTTACAGTGCGACATCGGGTGCTTGATCGGGTTGGCATAGGGGACTGACTGATCCCTTCTGAACTGATCAACCCTCACTTACACCGTCAGCATGACCTTCACCACCGCTTTGGCCATCCTAAGACAACCTCCGCGGACCTCCCACACCTCGCCGTGTCCCTCTGACGGGACACTATGGCCATTTCCCTACCCCCGGCTATTGGGTAGGGCCACCGTTTTGCTTGAAATCCGGACCAAAGAGGGCGTGTTGCCTTGCGGACACATTACCGCCAGCGCCGTTCGGCTCAACCCCCCAGGATTCCTTCATCCCCGCTTACGGCGCTCAACTACGCAGGTCCTAGCGCAGGTGACTGGTTGTACCTGCCTGATGCCAGTTAAGATTTGAGTGGCAACCAAGCCCACCACCATCCAGTCACAGATGGTCGCGGTGAGGTAGGGTGGAAAGCGCCTGGTGGTTTTTGTTACGTCTATTTCTTATGGAATTAGACCAAGAACAGGGTGGCAACCACGTGAAGGTGAACACACCAGACTTGCCTTGAGGATCTACGCGACTGTGGCGCTCTCCCTCAAGACCCCGCCACCTTACCGCCTCTGAAGGAGGCAGTAAGGTAGACTTGCAACTATGCTAAACATGCCCTGTAAAAGCAAAGCGTGTCGTTGTGCAACCGTAAAAGCATACATGCAAGCCAACCCCGTGTTTTATGTTATTTTATCCTTTTTTCAATTAACTTTTAACAGTCGTGGGTTTTTTCAAAATTTTTAATTTTGCTTTTTATTTTAAATTTTTTACTTTTATTTTTTTATCTAAGAACATGCACCAATCAAACCTTAACCCATAACTGAAAACTGAATCAAAATCGGACTTGTAGTTTTGGAGAAAAATGGCAACTTTGATTTGCACAAAAAATGTTTGCTGCAGCGCCCCCTGGTGAGTTGTCACCGTAACACCTATCTAAGAACATGCACCAATCAAACCCGAACCCATAACTGAAAACTGCATCAAAATCGGACTTGTAGTTTTGGAGAAAAATGGCAACATGTATTTGCACAAACACACAAACAAACAAACAACCACTCACCCCAAACGCATATACCGTCTCCGTTCCGTCGTGGGTAAAAAAAGTGTCACTGAGCAGTGGCGCGTTAAAAGCCGTTGGTTCTGGCTGTCATTTTTGATGTCTGGCTGGCAGTAGTAACAGGTAGTCAGTGGCCCAAGATTCTGACAACCAGTCTTACCACGAAATACCGTAATTCTCATCGTCAGTTAGACTATAAGCGGACCCCAACATAGTTGGGAAAAGGCTAGGGAGATGATCTTGCAACTGAATAAAAGAAAATACATTCCCAACCGATTGAGCTGAAATTTTACATACACATTTAGTTAACATGTCAAAGAGCGTCATAGCATCGAGCATCCTATAGCCTAGTCAAAATGTTTGTACGATCGAAGACAGTTCCGCCTGATCATTTAAAAAAAATCGCCTAAATCGTGCCGAGGCGCTGCCACGGGCTAGCGAGCGATTCTATTTCTTGAGTGCAAGCAAAAATGAGCTTAGTGGTGATCAGGCGCATAAGACCGCCATAGTACATCGTGTGCATCCACGATACTGGAAAAAATCCTAGCGTGTTCCTTTTTTAACAAAAGGAAAAAAGGCTTGGTTGCATTCGTGATGCCTCTGGTATCGAATAATGGAGACCTAAGTCCCAGGAAAGAGACCTAAGTCCCAGTGGGTACATAGTAGGCCTACTATGTACCCACAGGGACTGAGGTCTCCACACGGGCCTAGTGTGGATTACAGATGTCCTAAAATGAGAAACTGGGTGGGTAAAAAAAGCATCACGCTTGTAATCCCCGAAGGGTTAGGCAAAGGTGCATAGGCGCACAAATCCAGACTATGTAGCTGCTACTGAGAAATTCCTGATTGAAAACCACAGTAGCACTTCGCACGACCCGGGAATCGAATCGACCGTCGTGCTCAGCAGTTGCGCTTGTGGCCACTAGACCAACGAGGTAAAAAAAAGACAAGAATTAGGTTTTCCCGCGTCGCGTAGAAATTGTATTGACATTACCTTCGTAGTAAATGAAGGTACCTAAGTACCAATTTAGTTATGTATTTTTACGCTCTCGAAATACTCTCATTCAATTACTCTAACGGATCGAACTGAAAAATAGACTAAAAAATCTTATGGCGGAACTAAATCGAACCATCGACTCTCATTATTCTATTTTAATCCATTGCTGGTGAGAAACCGAGCAATGAAAACATTCACAGGTCAAAGCACGCAATGTATATCAAATTTAGAAGAATAGTCGTCTCCTTTTGTTTTTGATAGTACCAGCCGTTTGGATGATATAACTAACCAATTTACGTAGATCTATCGCTGTCTATATTTTATTCGAATAAAAGTGTCATGTAAAGTTGGTTACTTATATAGAACAAAATAAAAGATTTTTGTTTCGCATAGACGCGTCATTAGGAGGTGTGGTTCCGTATAAAAAATGTTTTAATGATGTCTGTGGTCGTAATGAGATTTTTTCTTGTTTGTTTCTTTTTAGGTACAGTAATGTTTGTTTTTAAAAGGAATCTTGTTTTTAGTTACTTCTAGTCTGTTTGTATTGAATAGAAGTGTCTGGGAGACAAAAGCAAACGACATTAAGGCGATCGTTAAGTCATTCCATGTTTTTATTTATTTATTTATTAAAACTTTATGCACAAGTAATAAAACCGTACACAGGCGGACTTAATGCCTTGGGCATTTTCTACCAGTCTACCTTAGGGTGATGCAGAGAACCTTACCACCTTGGGCATTTTCTACCTTAGGGTGGTGGGTGTGGGTGTTTATGTATGTTTTTTTTATCTGCAATAGGTCGGTGTACAATTTTTTTTTCGTGACATCATTTTTTGCATTAAGTACCTAGTTAGTACCTACTGGATGATTCGATACCCATGGTAAGACTGGTTGCCAGACATTCGGGCCACTGCACTGTAACGACTCTCAAAAGATCTATAATTGAAAGGTGGAACTTTCCGAGACACGGAAGAAACTCTGTATGTAGTGGGTGGTCACCCATCCACAAACCAACCTTGGCTAGCATGGCAAACCAGAAGATCTAGAACATCCGAGCGGTAGTAATTATTTTGCCACGAGCTCCTCAACCATAACCGTAATTTTAGTGTAAGTATCTAAGTATTAAATTATATTTATATGTAAATACTGTCTCACCAAAAAAAAAAACAATCAATCTGCGTAACCAAAAATTCAAAGACATGTGACATCTAGCAATCCGCACTGGGCCCGCGTGGTAGATTATAGCCCATTCCCTCTCAAAGAGAGGAGGCCTGTGTCCCAGCAGTGGGAACATTAATAGGCTGTTGATGATGACTGTCTCACAGCCACAAGTAGTCAGGTAGCTGTCACTAATGACAACTGTCAGTCACCACGAATGGCGGGAAATTGGAAATTGAAGCGTATCCTGGCCAGGGGCTTGGAGGTCAACAACAGGTTCCTTTTATGGGAAAAGCCCGCCATACTATGTTCAAACTCCTGAAAGCCAGAATCAACAGTGGAAACCACCAGAAAAGCTGTGGAAACTACAGTACCAAAGCACCAACATTCCACTTCCTGCCCACGGACCCCTAAAAGCGCTTATACACAGAACGAACCGCAGCGCCCGTCACCTGACTATAAAACTGCACCTCGCTTTATTGTGACATCACAAACATTTGAGCAACGCTCTGCATTACATCAAAATGTGCACAGTAATCTTATATGTGAGTTCTTTTGACATATTACTTATTGTTTAGTGAAATATTGTGAATAAGTTTTATATGGTGGTGGTTTTTGGTCGGGCCGTTTTTTACCCGACTGCGTCGAAACCCAAAAGGAGGGTTATTGGATTTGTGTACGTTAGACGGTGATAGGTGTATTCCTGTTGTTGTCTTAGGATTTTTAGGAATCCTAATTCTGTGCCTATAAGTATTTAGTTTGTGTGTGTTTTTAAGTTTAGACTGCCTCGTTGGTCTAGTGGTTGTAAGCGCGGCTGCTGAGCATGAGGTGCTGGGTTAGATTCCCCGGTCGGGTAAAATGTTACTGGGTTTTACCATCAGGAATTTCTTATTACTTAAACATAAATGGCGGGGTGTACCAATACCTCTGTTGAACCCTTCGGGTATTGCAGCCTTGATGTTATGTTACGTTTATTCGTTTTTTTCTGTAAAAAAATCTGTGCTACATATAGAAAAAGCCGTGGTACCTACGAGCCACAAGGTTCAGCTAAAAAAGGTCAAAATAATCTACTACCTCAGTGTTTCTGCTAGCAAAATTTTGTTGGGTTAAAAATGTTGCTGGATTTTTAAAGTGAATTAATGTCGGTTATTTTTAAACCTAGACTTTGGCTAAAGCTAAGCTATATTATTTAAAGCAGGGAAGAGGAATAGCATTTAATAGCGTATGTGCTACAGCTTGCTTAAATTTTATTAGCAGGTACTTTAATACCAGTAAACATTTACTAGAGTTGCTTTTGTTGTTTAGGTACCAAAATTATACTTCTATACTAATATTATAAAGAGGTATAACCCGGTTCATTAAAGAAAGGAATCTAAAATGGCGATTTTTATCATGTCCTCACGCTCGCACACTATAGTGAGCGAGCGAGAGGACATGCCATGTGTTGCCATTTTAGATTCCTTTCTTTAATGAACCGGGTTATAAAGTTGTGTATTTGTTAAATTGTAAGGGGTAATCTCGGAATCTACTGAACCGATTTTAAAAATTCGTTCACCAATAGAAAGCCACATTATTGCTGAGTGTCATAGGCTACTTTTTATTTCTGTATTCCCACGGGAACGGGATCTACGCGGGTGAAACCGCGGGACGTCCGCTAGTGTGAAGATAAAATCGTTCTGAGTATAGATAGAAATTATATAATATATAATTTCTATCATATTATGAAAGTATAGATAGAAATTATAGTATTTTAAATTCGCTTCAGGCAAAAATGTACCGTATAGAAATCATTATTTTCGGTAGCGTGTGGTTAGTGCATTTAATAAACTGGTGTCCAGAGATTTTTATGCCGCCCATGGACCTCCGACTTTGCTTACATGCCATGCCGTCGAGAAATGTCTTAGGCATGCTGGTTTCCTCATTATGTGTTCCTTCATTCATTACGAATCAATGATAAAATATGCATATGACTCCGAAAAATCAGACTTGCGTGTCTTTTGGTTTTGAACTTGAAAGTTTTTTTTTACAATAACGAGATATTTATAATGTTTACTATTAGTTTTGAGTTTAGGCGCTCGTGGTTGAATAATAGGGTAGTTGACAATACATATTTTTCTTTTTGCACGTAAACAAACAATGAAGGCGATAGAGTGCTTAAACACTCGAGTGACGTCATCTTGTAAGACATAAGAATTCAATTTTTTATTGATTCAATAAAATAAAAAATACATATCCAATAGGTATATTTCGATAATCTAACAGACGGACTAATTGTCAGGAAACATCCCTATTAAAACCGCTTGGGTCGATCTTCCGGTTAAACGGGATATTTGCCCATTCTACTATTTGTATCCCGTTTTCAGTGTAAAAAGCTATATCTTTCCTCTGCTAAAAGATACCTACAAAAAGTTAATATCAGCCCACAATTTTTCATCCTTGGCTCGATGACAAAGCTTCCTTTGTTACTTTCTCATATCGTTAGATTTAGGCTGAAACCTGTTTTTATCTGCAATAAATAACAGGCAGGGCTTATTGCGTGGGCTGTGTATCATCGCAGACCATTGGACACATTTTATACTGGCTTCTCACCGTGGAAACATCGGGGAGTGGGTTGTGATCGGAAACGTGCTGGTTAATGGCCTCAAACAAAAGTACACAGAATTAATAAGTTGTTAAACAAAACTGACATTTATTAGTTATTTTATTAAAGTTTGTTTCGTTGTACACAGGATTGACTTTTTACAGCAAAACGGGGTGGAACGAGACACGAACGAGACCAGAAAGAGATATTTTGTTTCATTCTTGCGTCTCTATTCTATTGACTCGTATCTGATTATTTGCTACCGTATTTTCGTAGGCGCTTTAGATAGTTGATCGTAGTTTGGAGTGCGACTTATTTTAAACGAGTTTTAAACATGGCATCACGCCTGTAATCATCCTCGAAGGGATAGACAGTGCACTTACTTAATGTACTCAATGTATGTAAATTTTAATTGTTGAAAGAAAGATTTTTAGACTCATGTCTCGCATGTCATGTGGTCTTCTCAATCAACTAATAACTGACCTGTTGCCGGCACAACGTGCCATTTGGCACACTTTTTTTATGGGGCTTGCCGGCACATTGTGCCATTTGGCACATTTTGTCCGATCCTGTTATCGGCACAACGTGCCATTTGGCACACTTTTTTTTTGGGGCTTGCCGGCACATTGTGCCATTTGGCATAATGAAAACAATGTAAAGACAATTAAAATAAAGATAAAAGGTGCCGGTGGGATAGGTAAAAATAAAGACAAAAGGTGCCGGTGGGGTAGGTAAAAATAAAGACAAAAGGTGCCGGTGGGGTAGGTAAAAATAAAGACATGAAAGGTGCCGGTGGGGTAGGTAAAAATAAAGACATGAAAGGTGCCGGTGGGGTAGGTAAAAATAAAGACAAAAGGTGCCGGTGGGGTAGGTAAAAAGACAGATAAAAGGTGCCGGTGAGTAGTTAGTTAGGTAGGTATTGCGAATACACAAAATATTAATTTCTTCCAATGTAATATCTCACTAGCGGGCACGCTCATTCCCTCAATCTCCCGTATACCACGTACCTCAGTATATCAGCCGCATGCTTCGAACAGCGAGATACACCTGATCTATCGCCACACTGCTCATAACGTATATTTTACACCCCCAGTCCCCCACGTAAACGTTAGCCAATGATACGAAGCCACGAACGTTTCCGAAAGAGGTTTGGGATTCGGGATTCTGTTTTTAAAAAGATTTTTTTCGAAATAAAAAAAAATCTGAATATTTTACCAAAAATATTCTTTATTTGTTATGAAGATAGACTTTCGGATATATCAAAGAATCATGTAGTTTTTTTACTTTTTTTGTTTGGTATGTTTTATCCATCAGGAGCTCTTGCCTAAATAGTAACAGCCGCTTGGATCAAGCTTCAGGTTAAGCCGCGCTTGCCTGGGTTAACCTGCAGATGGTTTACCACCCACTACATAGGTACCGAGTTTCCGCCTTGCTCCGACCAACGGCAACGGGTTAACTTAACTTGCTTTCCGAGAAACACGTTAGGCCCTTGGTCCCAGCTGTCAACGTCTTTGACAGTCGCTGGGCCAAAAGCTGGCAACCAGTCTTACTAAAAGGTATCTTGTTACCCAGTACTAACGATTCTTCCTTCAATCCGAATTTCAACCCATTTGGCCAATGGTTTCAATTAGGCCATTACAGGCCTTTGACTGTCGGCAAACCAAAGAAAGCAAAGTACAGTCACAAGGCATACTAATTTGTAAAATACTGTAGTTGCCCATTCCACAATGTAGGTTTTTATGAATAAGTATGGACAAGAAACTCCATTATAGACTTAAAATATTGTTACAAAATCTTGGTTACCTACATCATCCATGTGAGATCATACAGTTAAAAGCGTCCAAGAAGATAAACCATTATTTCTCCCGTTTCAAGTAAACTCCACTTTAAAGATTTATATGTTCATAATATTATCTTTAAAACGCAACACAACACAATTTATTGGCTCTCTACGTCTTCTGGACTATAACCAGCTCTTAAACTATTGAATGTTCCTTCGTGGCTCGTTTTATAAAAGCGTATTGAACGATTTAGGATTATTTCGTATTGCACTGTTTAAGAGGAAACGCGAGTGGTCTTTTCTCCATACAAACGCTCTCGCCTGTTTTCTTTTTGGTTAATGACCCTAGAGCAATGGTTTTTTACAGAATAATAAATATTAACTATTTCTATGCCCCTATGTTTTCCTTTTTGGTGATAAATTATTTTTATAAGCACTAGAACCCTCAAAAAATGCTCAAAATTGCTTGTTTAGATCGCTGTTAACAGAGTCCTAGTGTACAAATTTGACAACTATTAACGAAAAAAGAAAAACATAGCGGCGTAGTATATAACCTCCTTATTCATTGTCTAAAATATCTTTTAAATTGGTTCAATATTGGAGGAGGAAATAGGCGAGAGCCAAACCTCGAATTCTAACTTTTTTCTACAGTTGTCCTTATCGCACGAATTGGAGGGCAGGAGGACGGAGAGAGACAGCGATAGTAGAAAGAGACAGCACTCGCATTTCCTCTTAAGAGTAGCTATTAGAGTTGAATTTTATTGATGGCGAAGATTGTAACTTTTATGGCATTTTTGATTTTCTATTATACCAAACTTGTTGATTTTTGTTGATGCCACTTATAACTGAATAATATAAATGCCAAAATACCAAAATTGTACTTATGGTGCTATCAGTGAATAGATTAACTTTGATACAGCTATCAAAGTTAAAAAATTTCATCAACGCCTCGGAAACGTGACACTTTAGAAGATTTTGTCTCACAGACTTTTTGTATTAAAACCAGCTATTGGTTAATATCGTTTTTATTCGTTTCTAATAAAACCAAACTTGTGCTTGAATAGATTTGAACTGAAAAGCTATATCACGGAAACGTGACACTTTAGAAGACTTTGTCTCATACAGGTACAACTTGTTTTTATTGGTACTTACTACCTATTGATAAATACAGGTTTTATGCGTGTACAACCTGTCATCACTGATAGTAGTGAATAAATTTTAACTTCTGTTGTTTTCTGGGTGAATTTACAAGGAATGCTTTGTTTGTTATTACTTTATAAAAGTAACAATTAAGTCGGCATTAATTATGGCGCATTACATACGGTAGTATAAGTAGATAAATAAACTTTGATAGCTGTGTTTCGGAAACCGCCTCAGGCTCGAACTACAATTTCAGTTGAAAGCGGGTTTCCTGCATAATGTTCGTGACAGTCGGGTATTTAAAAGGTCAACCGTAATTTCTTTGGGAGGGAAACAGAGCTTTTTTAGTCTTTTAGTAATAATATTTTTTTTTTTTTTAAACGTTGCCCCACACTAGGAATAGGGTAGTCGACAAAAAAAAAACTAATTAGTCCGTCAGATAGATTTCCAAAAAATATTGAACACGTATTTTTTCTTTTTTCACGTAAACAAAAAATGAAGACGATACAGTGCTTCGAAAAGTCGTGAAACGTCACAGCTTGGTCCAATTTTACCTAACTATGACGTCAAACGCCCCCTCTCCATGGTCTTTGACAAGCTTTATTTTCGTCAATTTTTATTAATTTGATAAAACAAAAAACACGTATCCAATATTTTTCAATAATCTGACTGACAGACTAAACAGAATCATATTTTTTTTAGTCGGTCGACTACCCTATTGGTGTTTTGTGTCTTGTAGAAATGACAGCATTTATTTTATTGGCAGTCTGGTATTTAAATATTTTAATGCATTTTTTTTTATAACAGACAACCATTCGGCTATAATTTTTTTTAAAGTCCAATATTTAAGTTTTAAAACTGGCATGGTCATTAACATTAGCACTTACGACCATTTACCATGATTGTCATTACTGTTTTGGGTTCTCGATAATTTGGCACTATTTCAAGCGCCATATGGAAGGAATGTGGAAATTACGATTTTCCTACTCCTCCACTATAATTTTCTGATTAATTGATAATTGGGTATTTGTGTATGTGAATTTAAATGTTTGTGAACGCACCCACGATACAGGAGAAATTCCTAGTGTGGGGCAACGTATTTCGTTGCGAGATATAAGACAGTTAATTTCTTTCTGTGGGATTTCGTCGGGCTTCGTTGTCTTGGCGCTTTTCTGGTTGTCACCACGATTGATACCGGCTTTTCCCAAAAAAAAGTGACCCTTGGCTATAGACTCAAGATATATTCTAAGTTTATATTGTCAGATCAAATGAAACAATTGACTGATATTCAAACATGGTCCTTAACTAATGTAGTCCAAGATTTATACATGACAGGGTCGTTGAGGAAGCTGCAAGTGCCAACACAAACACATTAATCATGCTGACGTGTCTATTGTTAGACTTGCCAAACTAGGCAGGTATAGACGGGTATGGACGTATAGCTGTGATTCGGTGAATTGATATTAAAGGCAGTACCTGCATAGTTATTTTGTAGTGGAATTGTTTGTGTTCAAAATAAAATAACTTTTCATGTCACAGTGACGATTTATTAAACACTCACGGATTCATCATCATAATTATCTTTCACCTCATCATCGTCATCGTAGCTCTATCCTAAATATGCTGGAGTCGGCTTTCATTCAAACCGGATGAAGCTGAATACCAGTATTTTACACCATAGAGCCTATTTAACCTCCAAAACTATCCTTTACTTACCTATTCATATTCATTTGTATTCCACCACACTAATTCATTAGTCTTTATTTATTTTTATAGTAATAGGCAATAATTTACCCAATAAATCTATAACAAAACGTAACAAAATCTAAGTTTACGACGTAAGTTTAAAGTTGCACATGTAAGAGTTATATACCAAATGAGTTGCAGTGGGCAAACGGCTGTTGTTTGAAACAGATATGAGTGTATAATTGTTCTGCACTTCTGTGGGTGATGGGCGATGGCCGCAAGTTGTAGCTAGTTGTTGTATATAAATTACTGTATTTTTTGTGGATACGTGAAATCGTGAATATATGAACGCCTGCAGCACTCTTCATAGTTCATTGACACTAAAAACATCACAAGTCTTTCGAGCCAGTGGTCTTTCGAGTCAATACCATTGGCTAGAAATATACGAATTTTTATACGAATTTCTTTATGAAACTTGCAACACAACTGGTGAAATGTTGGTTTACTATTAGGTATATCTTTCAACCCTTCGGAAAATAACAGGCGTGATAATGTTTAAGAACAAACAGGCATTAAAAACCTCGACATCCTATTCATAACCCTATTTCTTCTGCTTCCAGTGTGTGAGCGCAATGCTGGTTTCCAGCTTGGCGGCAGGTGAAGAGATGCCGTGGTCACAGTACAACCAGCTGCTGCAGCAGTACCAACAGGCCTCCTCGCCTTACCAGCAGGCGGCTTCACAACAGGATCAACAGGTGAGAAGAAGAGAGAAGGGAAATAATTTAGGGAAAAATAGGCCTGACTGTGACATTGTGGAGGATCTCGTGGTTATATACGAACAGTCTCCCAGATCAATCTTCTGGTAAAGCCATGCTTGCCTAGGTGGCTCCGAGGTTGGATGACCACCCATTACAAGAAGAAACTAAGAAATAAAACATAATTTATTTGTCGCAGATACACATGACGTGCATACAAAATGACATTACATACGGAGTTACCTCTGTGCCTCGAAAAGCACGATAAGCCGTTGATTGTCAGTGGCCCGAAGTTCTGACAAAAGTCTTATCAAAAGATATTCTTACTATCTAGAATAACTGGGTTGTGGAGGTCAGATAGGCAGTCGATATTTTCAGTGAATTTCATCATGTTGACAGATTTTTTTAGGAAAGTTATAAACTCGACACTTACAATTAAAATGACCCATTAAAATTGCTTTTGCACCTGCTCCAGTAATAACCGAATAAGCTTGTAAACAAGTAGGACAGCGTTTCCTCGATTCTGAAAATATACCCCGTAAGCTTGTAAACTGGTAGGTACCAAATAATATCATAATACTCCAAAACCTCGGTTTTATCATTCTCTTAGAAATGAGGGGCGATATTATTAATCCTGTACTTCGGTCTTTGATGTTACCACATAAAAAACATCCCTTTTGTATGTACCGTACTTATATTAAAAAATTCAACGGTAATACATTTGGGGCGGCCTATTTATTTCCTAGCTACGTTGAGTCTTAGGAACTGAGTGTTTTTGGAGGTTCCGCATAATCAATTTTGTCCTTTTGTAATTTTGGTATTTTTCTTTACTATACACCTGATTATGCTGACTGTTGCGGGTTCGATCCTCGCACGTAACATATATTTGTATGGCCTACAGATAGTTGTTCCGGATCTGGGTGATTGTGTATGTCAATTTAAATGATTGTATAAGCACCCACAATACGGAAAAATTCTAAGTGACTCCCAGCAAAACTTCTATCAGCTACTCATATTAAAACATACCCTCCTTCCGGTTTAGTCGGATATAAAAAAACTTTTCATGTATCTCCTACTCTAAGGAAGGACCCCTAAATACTAAAAGTGTAATGTATATTTTCTTTAACAGAAATATATAAAATGTCATAAAAGCATATTATATGTTTTTCCTTGCCTTATTTCTTTTTTTATTATGTTCTCAAGGCACTGTAGACCTTGGTCGTTGTATCTTGATAGAACTTTATTGGAAAAAAGTTCCGTAAATTATATTTTTTATGGGTTTTGGCTGCTTCTGGTATTTGGCCTTTATTAAGAACTTGTGGACTTCAGGCGTGGTGTTATCGTTTTTGTCTAAGTAGACAAAAACGATCTAACAAATGGAAGCATAACAGTAATCTTATTTAGTTTTAACTTTTTTTTATAATTTATCCACTTAGTACACTTTCACTAGAAGAATACCCAATAAATGAAATAAGTGGGTCAGTATTCCAACGCCTAATTAAGTTCTGAACCACTTAAAGTTCCAAAAGAAATTGACAATCAATTTAATTGTAAGACCGATTACCTAACACTTAAGTATTCTAAAAGTTCCGCTCTAAAAACTTTGTTTCCGAACGTAACGAACCGATTGGATAACTGTTACAAAAGTTACCGAACGAAAATAAAAACGTCAACGCAAAAAGTAATACGGACTACAGACTGTGAAAAAAAAGAAAAAGGCGCCACAGACTAAATAGCTGGCATGTCGTTGCGCGGGAAACGCTTGCTTTTTTATTCGTATTTTTTTTTCAACGTTGTACTGTTATTAAATTGCCGAGTAACCGATTCCGGAGAATTTTGCAGTTAAAAGTGAATAGTTGTTAGCTGAAGTCTCTATTTATTTAGTTCGTTTGATAAATAGAAAGTTTCAACCGAATTGAGCTTTGCCTTTTTTTTTTTTGGTGTGTGGAAAATCATCGAATAAGAGATCGCTTGGGCAGAGCGAAGGGGAGTGTCAGACTTCTACTGACTAAAAACCAAACCCATGTTCCTTCTTCGCCCTTTTGTCGGAGCCGCGTTATCCTTTCGATAATCCACAGCCCCGACGGGCGTCGGCCCTTGCATGGGCCCCTTCCATATTGCTGACATCTCTTTGAGGCGCGCGTGGAACACGAACGCGCCGCCGACACGGTCTGTTGCCGTCATGACGACGGCCGGACGGCGAGCTAGCCCGTTGCTGCGTTGCGTATTATAGCTGGCCCCACTGGCCCGCGTCTACCGGAGAGCCTTCCGTGGCGGCTGGGACGTTGTGAGGTTCTCTCCCTCTCTCGTTCCGCCACCTCCTTCGCTAGCATCACTGTTTCGCAGAAGGAGGCGACGGCGTCCCATTCCTCTTCGCCCCGGACCATGGCTCGCACCAGGGCCGGAATTGAGCTTTGCCTTAACCTTTTTAGCGCCACAGTCGCGTATAGACGACAAGCCGAACAAGCAAACTAGTGCTCTAAGTCTGTCGACTTAAGGTACTTTTTGGCATGTCGTCTTACTTGACCGTGGCGGTCAATGGGTTAAAGGACCATTATAGACCGTTCGTAAAACAGACAAAATTGCTGCACCAAGAGCAAGTTGTGCCCTAAATTAGTTTGTTTACATTGTAACTGAAACACAAAACTAGTAATTTCTACTAATTAGATCATTACAAGCACATATGAATTACAAAACAACAAAAAAACGAAGCTACAGTCACAGTCACAAGGCATAATAACTTGTGAAAGTACTGTATTTGCACATTCTAAAGCGTAGAAGAATGGGAAAGAATCTGCATGGACACTCTTTTAAATCAAAATTGAAAGTAACCATTGTATGAATTGAAAACCAAACACAAAGTATTTATAAAAACTATCTCATCTAAACAGTAGCGGGTCATGTAGTTAGCATCAAAGAAAGTAGACTGTATCGAATTTCATGCTACCTAGATTTAGAGCCTTTCTTTTATTTGTTCTTATGAAACGAAATGCGTTGCGGTGGTACCTAGTTATTAAAGTTTTTATTGTATTATGATCAGTATTATGTATTGTAGGATCGTCAGCTACATCATTACCGTTCTTTTTACGGTCTACAGATATTTAATGATTACTTAAACCGTCACTTACATACAAAACCTTCATTAAAAATCTTTACTAAGTGTTGGCTTAGGTTAGGCATTTAATATCTCTGAGAACGGCAGTTACTCACCTAATTTCTTAGGTCCTTTAAACAGAACACTTGATATCGTGTCCTGAGTGCACTGTTGTTTGTTCATTACTGTAACCTGTAACTGATGGACACATCTCGTAGATCAGTTTTGTACCGACATCATTTAGATTGCCATCGACACGTTTAAAAGAAGACACTTTAACTTATTTTCTCTTTCGTCCACAGTTCCAAGCCAGCGACTATTCGGGCGGCTACGACTTCGGCGGGCAAGGCGGTGGCTCCCACGACTTTGGCGGCGGCTCCCACGACTTCGGCGGTGGCTCCCACGACTTCGGCGGCAGCAGCTCTGGCGGAGACTACGGCGGCCACGACCTAAAGTCCCACGTCTACCCGGTCCACCAACACGTCGAAGAAGAAAACCCTGAGCCCATCAAGCATTACAAAGAAATAATCGTCCCTCTGCCAAAGAACGTAGAATTCAAAGTCAATCAGCCAATTATCATTCCCGTACCACACCCTATTCCAATTCAGGTGCCAGTCCCTAAGGCTGTAGTCATCCCGATCATTAAAGAAGTAACTGTTCCCGTAGAGAAATCTGTACCTTATCCTGTAGAACGGATAGTGCATGTTCCCACATTCAAGAAGGTACCTTTTGAGGTCATCAAGCATGTTTTGGTAGCGGTAGAAAAGCCTGTACCTTTCAAGGTTCCCGTTTATGAAACTATCATTCATACCAAGAAGGGTGGAAAGCATTAGATTGATATTAAAAATGTGTTTGGAGTTGCTTTAAAAGATCAGTCATAAGCCTTTCCCAATTCAACTTATTACGAATATCTTATGCCTGTTAGAAATTTCTTCCTGATTGAATTTACGCGTAATTGGGTCATATGTTTCAGAGTTAATCTTCAAAAGGACTTTCTTTGTCTTTATTATTCGCAAGACTCTATTTCTATATTTACTAAACAGTATTTGTAAAAAAATAGCTTTTATTTTCAGATTCAAAATAGTGTTTGTTTCGTCCTACCTCTTTTAAAAGGCATCATAAATCTTTGCATTCTATATAGCTAGCAACTCCTATCCACCAATAGCAAGCCTAGACCGTATTGTCTAATGGCAAACAAATTATTGTCTAAGCGTTTCCAGGCCAATTTGTGGCCACGACTTTAAACAAATGTATACGTTTTATTTTGTAACCCTACCGCCTTATTATAATTGTTGTTGATTGTTGTTAAACTGTTGTTATGTTGTTGTAGTTGGTTGTTTGTGTATGTTTGTGTTGTAAATATTTTTGTTGTTATTTAGTTTTAAGTTGTACCTATTAAAGATTTTTATACAGTTTTTGTTAAATTCTATTTGATTTTCAAACCTTTTTAAATTATATTCATCAGAACTAATCTAACTATTCGCTTAGTGGTAGAAATTTTAATAAAATTAATTATAATGAGTTTTAGAATACCCTTGACGAAGCCAAATAGAACTTCTCCCAATCATTGCGATCATATTTTTGTTGTGAACGATACCTAGGAACTAATAAGTAGTTACAGAGAAATTGGAGGTCGAAGTTTCACCTTTCTTAAGTTTTTAAGCAATTGAGTTTTGGGTGTTATAACTTTATTTATTAAATTCAATACAACCATGACCCTCATTGCATAATTACGATGCATCCATCAGCACAATGGTTTGAGTGCAGTACATTGAGTCTTACCGTAAAACGTGATTCTTCACCTTAAAAAAAAATAT
Source organism: Diarsia mendica (assembly GCA_949316265.1). Classification (NCBI taxonomy): domain Eukaryota; kingdom Metazoa; phylum Arthropoda; class Insecta; order Lepidoptera; family Noctuidae; genus Diarsia; species Diarsia mendica. The sequence goes on from OX438910.1 coordinate 1,679,363, forward strand.
TTTCGCAGCAATCAATTTTGCGTAGTATTCTTTAGTTTGATGTACCTACGGAATGGGTCTACCTTTTTTGGCAGAATTTTTTATACCCGAATTTTGTTTTGCATAACAGTGGATGGCAGAAACTTCATTTCGCAGAAAATCATTTGGCATACACTCATTTACCATACATTCAAAACGCATAATTTTGTAAGTCAGAATCATCTTTGAGCATAAACTTCATTTCCAGAACCATCATTTCGCCGAAAATTCATAATCAGAATCGTCTTTTGGCACGCATTTCATTTCATACATACGTGTAACATGCAATAACAATAATAATTATTATTAATCATTATTATCAGCTCACCCCGGCTAAAATTTCTAGCTGAGAACATTAAATGTTGTTAAGTCAAAAATAATAATTATTATTATTACTTATTATTATTATTAATAATAATGACGTCACTCATACATGCAACGCATGTACCTACTCCATGACGCGCGCTCGCTTCGCTCGCATATTACATATCACTAATATCTTCTGTCCCCGAAGTGCCGGGCCTCCGCCGGCCTCCTTCGTCGGCCTACGGCCCGGTGCCCATGCCGCCCATAAAGGATACTTTCGCGAGACGGTCGTTATACCTTATCAAAATCTACCAAATAAAATTCTGCCATCTTAAAAGTATGCCATTGAAAATTCAGCTATTTATACATTCTGCGAAATGAGTATTCTATTAAATAATTGTTCTGCCATAGACACATTCGTTCAAAGAAGAATATGCCAAGTGTGGTATGCCAAATAAATTTCGGAGCATCAAGTTTCTGCCAGATAGATGGTACCCCTACGGAATGCTTGGTTGACGACTTCGTAAAGTATTCGTGTATACCTTGTAGTTTCCCCGCCTCGTGGCTTCACAATAACAGCTGTACGGGTCGATCTTCAAGGTGAAGCCTCGTTTGCCAAGGTTGGCATGTGGGTGGGGTGAATTTAATTTTAGCGCCTGCAAAAGTTAACAGGCTTATAGGTTTACAGGCTTTGTTTATTATCAAGTATTGCTATGTACACTTGAAAAGGCGTTAATCAAGCATCATGGGCACGGAGCAACCGTACAATACACCACTTTTCTTTATAGAACAAGTATATTTTATCTATTTACTAGTGACCCGCCCTGGCTTCGCACGGGTGCATATAAGACACTAAAACCTTCCTCTTAAATCAATTTATCTAATAAAAAAACCCGCATCAAAATCCGTTGCGTAGTTTTAAAGATCTAAGCATACATAGGGACAGACAGCGAGAAGCGACTTTTTACACGACTGCCCCAAAAAAAGAGTGTTATGTTTTTAGCGTTCATGTATGTATGTTTGTATGTTTGTAAGTTTCTTTATTCCACCATAACTTCTAAACGCCTAAACCGATTTTGATGTGTTTGGTATCATTAGATTCTTTGCGTTATCCCGGGTGACATAGGCTATAGAAAAATTCAGAAAACATAATAGGGTGGCCATAGTTTAGAAATGGAACTAACTTTTAATTTGTTTTTATTGAAATTTTAATGAAAAATATAATCATCGTCTAGAACTTGTTAAGTAGTTTACAAAAATATACCACAGTGGTATTCAATATCTATTGTGTACTAGTAATATTACTCAACAAATGATAATTATGTTAACATTTCAAAACCCGGGATTCGATATGAATAAGATATATATCAATAGATTCCTTGTAATGGCAGAAATAAAACTGGCTAGGTTACAACTCCTAAATCCGTCCACGACGGCAGCTAAATGCTTTAAAAGTTTGTATGAAAAGTCAATATGCGTGAATCAATTTACTTGAAACATGGTAAGAATATTCATTTAAGGAAATAATAATGTATGCATTCATAGGTTTTGCTTAAAACACTCATTTATAGGATGGAAAAAGATATTCAGGGTTGAATTTTGTTTGGAAAAGTCCTAGTGCGAGATTGAAAAAACTTTAAACTCATTACTAACGCAAATTAATAAAGCTTTGCGTGTGTAATGAAACAATAGATGTGTGCAAGTGCGAGTTGGATCCGTCACCGATGGTTCCGTACCAGCATCTTGGTAGGTGCTATACTTGAAACTATTTGGCACTATACTTGAATTTCTGTTGATTCCTATGAAATGAGGAAAAACGTCTCCTGATTTTTGAAAATAACCTCTTTTAATTAGGGTAAGTTTATATTTATACAGAATAGTTCACTTTTATTATGTACAACAAAATCAGAACCTAAACTCTGTACAAACTAGGTAAATAATCTTTGTAATGCAAGGAATTATTCAGGCTAGGTTTCACCCCCCCCCCCCCTATTATATAGAACAATACAAAAAAAATTCGCGCTCGCTTCGCTCGCGCATCCACCCATTTCGTGCTTTCATAATTCGTAGTCATTTCACAGACTTATCTACATGCTTCTATTCTCAATTCTGAGGGCCTCAACAAAAAAACTCAAGTCCCTTTTGCTTGACTCTAATAACTTTTCTGCATTACATATATAATAAACTGAGTTCGTCGACAAACATAATATTGAGCTTCGTGGAGCTCAAATGTTGAAATGTTACTACTTTTGAGCTCCATCCAGGCATGGTTATCCAGCGCTTTATCCCCCTAGATAAGTCCAACTATGTTGGAGTCGGCTTCCAGTCTAACTAGATGCAGCTGAAAACTGGTATTTTACATGGAACCGCTGCCTTTTTGACCTGCACATTGGAAAACCCGGTTGGCACCGGGTAACATGATACCCCTTAGTAAGACTTGTTGTCAGACTTTCGGGCCACTGCATACGTGTGACGACTGTCAAAGATCACAGCAGCCCTGGTTGTGATGTGTAAATGTTACGGTTTGACGTGCTTTCCGTGAAAATGAAACCCAGTAGTCGACACTAACAAAGTAAACACCAATCATTTTTAGGCGCTTTGTTCCGAAGGTGAAGGATTGATGTCAACCATGACAAGAGTAAGCGATTCTCTTCTCAAAACCAAGTAAAACAGTCCTTTATCCTCTTCCCTCCTGATGGCAATATCTTTGCCCCTCCCCCGCCCCCCAACCCCAAAACCAATAAAAGCATACAAATATTTTCGCGCTCGCTGCGCTCGCGCATCCATCCTGTTCTTTCTCCGATCTGACTTGCTCAAAAACGTTCATCTAGTTCTATTCTCATTTCTGTTTCTAAATCGATCCTCCACGGAAAATTTACCAACGCTTTATCGCTTTATCCCCCTAGATAAGTCTCATTGGGTAGCACTTTATAAAACATTTTAATAAAATCAAACGACGCAAGCTACCAATCATTATTATGTTGGCCCGTGATAGTGCACAATCTGCAAACGGTAACATTGAACAGAAGCATAGTAAATCTAGACGCGTGACACAGTTAGAAGGTTACGTTTCAGATCCACTTTAGCTAATCCCTTGATAAACAGTCTCTCCAAAAACTAAACCACCTAAGACCTCAAAGGTAGTATCCACGAAAAATAAACGATTTACATAGGTACATACATAAACTTACGTCCTTTTCCCATGGGGGTAGGCAGAAACTACAGAACGCCACCCGCTACGATCCTTACATATTCCTTTTGCCTCGTCCAAATTCATACATCTGTTCATACACGCACGCCGGTTACAAGTACTACGAACCTGTCCTTTCTAAAGAACGGCACCAATAAGATCAGTGTATGTCTTTCTAGGGCGTCCCGGCGTTGTCATTTACATCTGCCTTGTAATAGTACATTACTGCAGAATCCAGTAAGTAAGCCTTCCTGGCCAAGTATGAGTTAACCGGACCGAACCGCAGGTGAGGTCTGGTTATATACGAGGCCAGGATGGCTTTCTTACTGGTTGAGGTTTGTATAATGCTTTTCTCAAAAATTAAAGAAAGTTTAACAACAAATTCGTTTAATTAATATTGAAGGTTACATTCATATGTGAAAAACACAATAGCACTTTTTGGCCGACCCGGGAATCTAACCCAGGACCTTACGCTCTGCAGTCGAGCTTGCGACCACTAGACCAACGAGGCAGTTTAGGAAAAAACTTTAGAAAAAACTTTTTAATAAACTGAAATTACTAAATACAATCATAAAATCCCACACTATAAATGTCATACCAAAAAGAGAGATAGATATATATTTGGAACCTCCCTTCTATAACCATGTTATAATGGCTAAACTCTAATCTGTGTCTGGTACTATGTTTTTTTTTCTAAGCAGATCTAAAGAGGATGATCTAGTGTCCAGTAAGTAAATTACATACTTACTTACTGGACAGTAGGAGATTCCAAATTTAAAATCTCGCTTCTTACTGGACAGTTGTGAAGAAGTCTCCGGTAAAGTTCACTTTCTGGATACTTTTTAGAGATGTTATGGCAACATTACATACCATTTTTGAGAAAATACCTTTTGTTAATCGACTTTCACTCATCCTCTCCACATTACCGAACCACGATCCGATTGAAACGATTTAGTTTTGCATTATCTTTACCGCGACATTGCTTTCCTGAAAAAGTAAGCAATATAATGATGGCATATTGTCTATGCGTCAAAATACCGCTATATCACTAAAAAGTATTAAATAAAAAACAAATAATTTAAAAAATTAAAAACACGCCTGCCATGTTAAAAAGTGAACTAAAAAGTCAAAAATAAGTCGAACGATTTCAGTGATAAAATAAGAACAAGGTCCCGTAATTGTATCCGAAAATGGAAAACTGAAAACTAAAATTTTAATTGCAGTCGGGGGACAGTTCGGTGGAACATTTCTTTACAAGTCCCCCGACTGCAATTAAAATTTTAATTGCAGTCGACTTATTTTTGACTTTTTAGTTCACTTTTTAACATGGCAGGCGTGTTTTTAATTTTTTAAATTATTTTTTAATATGTAGTGATAGTGATGATTAAGTGGAAATGATAATAATCACGTAGGTACTTTATAAATATGAATTGAAAGAGAGATGACCACATTTTACTATCGAATACACCAAAGTTGCCTCGTTTTGTGGTCACACTTGCCACTGCTGAAATTATTTATTAATTATTAAATATTAATTCTCATTCCTCGATCTAAGGTCCTTGGCTATTACAACACAAATACTCAGGTTAGCAGTTATTTAGCACAGCCGAGCAGCAAAATATTCTTTCGATTTTGCCACCCAACCGGAGCCGAATTAGGCAAACTCAAACAACATGATACTAGCACCTAATTATAATGGGTGTAAAGTGCCCTTAATGGAGTCGAAAGACACTTGTTCTCTCCGTCATGGCGATCATTTTTATAACTACGGGTTTTTAATGTCTCTTGGCATCCATCGGCACTGTTTGTGTCCAACCGTTAAACGTGATTTTTCACCCTAAAATGAGAGTCTTTTACCAGTAAACAGTTTTGCGTTTTACTTAGTTTAATGCTTGTTGACGGTCCATTTACATCTTGTATTCCATTAACGTGGGCAAAAGTTTTGGAGCAACACTATATATTACACATTGCTATGTACACTTGAAAAGGTGTTACACAAATAAACATGAGCACAGAACAACCGGAAATAAATATTGTTCTTATTGCATTTTATTAGACGAGTTATAGCGTATTCCTGTCAAATTAATTTTATCCATTGCTGTTTAGGGAGCAGTGGTGCATTGGTTGCGGCCCCGACCTACCGGGTTCGAACCCAGGCAGGCGCATTACTTTTTGTAATTTATTTCATCACCACTGCTCTCAAAACGGATAAGGAAAACATCGTGAGGCCGGTTACGGCGTGTCTTAGAACCAAAAAATTGGACGACATGATACATATTTCAACCCGCATTGGGCACGTGTGGTGGATTGCATCCCAATATATTATTATGTGGGTGTACCACCACTGTCTAACCCGTCTGGGATTACAGGCGTGATATTATGTTATATTCTGATAAGCGTTTAAAAAACGTCAACAGGATCTTACAAACGCTTTAAAACTAGCTAATAGCATCTGATATAATCATTGACTCATAATCATTTGAAGGACAGTAATCTAGCTGATCTTAGCACTAACGTGGAAGCATCATCAGTGTTTTCCCGACCTACATGGCAAGTATATGGGCTATTGTTTTATTCTGCGCATATACCGACCTTATATGTGTTCTATAACGATCCTATACAAATACCTGGTTGATATTATACATTGTTAAAGCTAGTATAGGTGAGACCATCGATTCAGAGTCACCTGTGGTGGTCTAAATGTGAAGTACAGTGGTTACTTTTGAAATTGGGTGGTTTTTCGATAGTGACAGTGTAGACAAAGTGGTTTAGTTGATACTGAGTGGTAATCCTGTAAAATTGAGTGGTTAATATAAAGAAAAAGAAGATAAAACTCTCTAAGATGAAGTTATCACAAGCAACGCTAAAGTTAATAATAAAAATGTTAATTCTAATGATGTTATTCGTAATAATGTTCATGATATCATCTTTCCTGTATAGTGCAAGATACTGGCCTGATGTATACAATTATATCAACGCGAACATCACTATCAGAAGGATACCTACTATATCAGAATTAGAACTTACTGTGATAGAAGTGGGTTATACTACCGAAGGATATGATGAAAATCACTACAGCACTACCGATGACGATTATCTAGATTCTTCCACTGTTAACGATCTTGATATTGATGAATTTATGAAAGAAGAGATCAATTTCAGTAAGAAAGTGAAAAGAGATATTGTAATCGAACAATTGAAAGACTATATCGAATTACCTCCAAGACCTATATTTGTTGACTACATATTTCTTGAAGAACCAATTACAGAAGATACAGTTAAACCTAGAAATGTAGCTGGAGTTGAAACTCCTCCGAAAGAAATAAAAGATGATGATGATATATTAAAAACATCGGTTACTGGAATAGTTATAGACGATGACCTATCAAAAACAACGGTAAGTGAAGAACCAGCTGTAACAAAACACTATTATACAGTACAACCACCGAAGAGTAAAGCAGCAAAAAGATGTATTGACCAAGACGAAGCTACTGAACAAGAAATAACAGAAACCACAGAAATGGTAACAACAGAGTATATTCCCGAACACACAACAACAAAGGAAGGCTATTTGGTTGGTGATGATCCGAATTCAAAGGTGGACGAGGTTACTGAAGAACCCATTATCATAACGACGAGAGCAAACGAAAACGAGTTGGTTGATGATGAACAGGATGCGAGGTTGATGCGGGATTCAGTTGATGTCAGCAAGCTCAGTACTAGAGGATCGGAAGATGTTGAAATGGTTACTGGGAAACCTTGGAAAATGCAGATGATGGTAAGTTTATTTACTTATTCATTAAACTTTTTGTAACATCACTAGATATTAAGACACAAAGTCACCTCGCTTCGTCGTCGGTTAGTCTGTCCGAAATAGTCCGAATGCGATAAACTCAAAAACTATACTAATTAGATTTTCATAAAGTTAATCAATGGACGGAATCAATCCGTCCGTTCTTTAAGTGTAATTTTGGCTGAAATAATACGACGATCATTATAAAATGTGTCAGATATAATCGTGCCGACATTACGAGGGCTTTACTGTCGTGGAAGTTGTTAACCTCACCTCACCACACCTCACACAAAGGAAACAAAGATTTTCGAAAATTCACTTGCCACACTCAGGAATTGAACCTGCTAAAATGCCAAAAAAATAGCACTCTGAACACATCAAGTTTTACATTTCCAGGACAACATTGCCTCGCTTTGTGTAGATTTCTTGTACATATAATGATGTCTACAAACACTGATATTCGTCGTCGTGCGTACTTTTATGTCTAATCTTTCAAAAAAAAAGGTAAATTAAATGAAAGGATTCATTGAATCCTAATTTATTTCGACGGCACATTTGGCGCAGTGGCTGAGCGTAATTTGTTTTTCGTCTGAAGAAAAACCAGCAATTTTCGACACAAAATAGAAAATCACCCATCATGCATGAATATGTATTCAATGCACTAATAAGCATGTTAATTCTTATAACGCCAATAAAAATCAAGCCTAATGTTCTAGAACAGCTCCTAATTAGTAATTAACTCGTGTTCCGTCATCCATTACGCCTTATCTACCATCAATATGACTCAACTATGAACATTAGCAGCATTGTTATGCAACCGGTCAAATTCTCATGACTTAAAATTAAGTTTACTTCATCATAAAGAATGTTTTGTAATTATTTCTGGGTTTGTCTCTACCAAACGCGGTATTAGATTGAATTAGCCACGGATCACGGCGAGTTATATCTTTTGACACCGTGATCCAGATCCTTCAAAAAATGAATTATTTAATTTCTTTTCTAAAAAAAAACGTTACCTCACACTAGGTATTTCTGCTGAATCGTGTGTGTCTTCAAACATTGAAACTCACTTAAACAAACACCCTGACTCGGAACTACTATCTGCAGGTCATACAAATATTTGTTTGACATCGAAACAGTGACACGCAGCGCAGCAGTAAATCGCTCAACCACTGCGCCAACCATGCCGTCCAATTATATTGGAAGGCCTATCACAGGGTGGACTGATGAACTGGTAAAGGTTGCGAGGATCCGCAGGACGTGAGGTGCACGTGATTGGTAAATGTGGCGACACTTAGGAGAGGCCTATGTCGAGCAGTGGACGTCTTTCGGCTGATATGATGATGATCACTCCATGATGACCAGGGAAATACCAGGCGCAGATGCAACAAGCTTTTCTGGATACGAAAAGCCGCACCATCGAATTCAAAGCTCCTGGCGGCTCCTGAGAAATTCCTAATGTGAAATCCCAATAACATTTTGTCTACTTTGGTATAACCTGATAACCTAGTGCACAATGAACAATTCTTGGAAAGAGTCGGATAATGAAATTGTTATAAGAACAATATGTCTGTAAGAAACGGTATCAGCGGTAGTGGATATATAGAGATGACACATCTTCACTAATCTATACGAACAAACAAATAAAATTGAATTAATGTCTGTTTGTAATTTTAAAATAACAGCTTTTTACTTTTTGCTGAAGAAAGTATCTTCATCATCATCATCAGCCTATAATGTTCCCACTGCAGGGACTCAGGCCTCCTCTCTAGGAGAGGGATGGGCTATAATCCTCCACCTCTGAGTAATTAGTTTTGGTTGACACATATATCCACACAAACGAAGTCGCGGGCACAGCTAGTCGTATACAAGAATGCGTAACAGATTTAGAGTGTGATGAATAACAAACAGTTGATACATTATGTTTGACTTGTAATATTGTGTCAACATTATAAATAATATCTCGAGTACCTAGGTACGTTTGTAGTGTATGAATTAAACAACTGTAACTCTTAATGTATATCTTTGAATTGATCATGACCGCAGAGCTTCTGATTAAATAATAATTGCCACACGGGTCGATCTTCAAGGTTAAGCGACTATAACGGAGAATAGGCAGTGGATGGGTGACCATTAATTACATATCGAGTTTCCTCCATGCCCAAGATTTTTTTTACATTTACGCACATTATAGCACATGACCGGAGAATCGAATCCCCGACCTCATGCTCGGTAATCAATATTACAGTGGTGTGACCGTCGTCGCTCCGGACTGCCAAGTCCGAACTCAAGTCAAGTTTGTTTCAACCTAAGACACGTCGTGCCCTTACTTCAAAACCCAACTAACTGCATAAAACGTAGTTTCGAGAAAATCGTGTTTAAAGGTTCCAATCGTAAAATTTATATTAAAACAACTGATAATGAGGAGAGTACGTGTATTTTTCATTTCATAAGTAGGAATAATTAAACATTGGCTTGATAAGTGCTGCAGATTAATGGTTTTTCCCGTAGCCGCAATTTTTTCTTGTCTTTTGAAGAATAGAGTTTGGACAACCGTTTTTTAATGAATTTAATTAAACGAAATTTGTATGTTTACCTAATGGATAATTTCTAAAACTAAGTAGAAATCTTTAGTCTCTTGACTCAGTTATTAAATTGTTATAGTTCATCAAACTTGAATCATGTAAAAACCACTTAAACGGCGATTCAATGTTTTTCCTGGCTAAAAACATGGTTTACAGTGCAGAAACCTTGCTTTAACTGACACTTATTGGGTTTTGCCTGTTCTTTATTTCAAAAATCTCCTGGTTAGTTACTTTAGCTAAAAGCTAAATCTAGAACAGAATGTCATATCGGAAAACGGGTTTTACCAGTATGTAGATCTTGAAAAGGAGATTCTAACGGTACATGTAACTCATTTTTGTCCATAAGTGACTTTAGTTGGTTTTCGCTTTAAGGGCACGACATACCTCTGCTGTTTCTAATTCAAGTGCGTTATATAATTATGTATCACTTACTTCGGTAAAGGAAAACATCCTGCAGCCTCAGAGATATATATCTCGACGGCATGTAAAGCCCAATGAGGCCCATAAAAATCTGACACCATGTTAGGCATTAAACACACAATAAAGAAAAAAAAACAAAGGTTAGCCATGAGGGCTCCCACACATAAACACGATACGACGTCGCGTCGTGGAAATCTACGATGAGCATCGTAAAAAAACACGACATCGTAACGTAATGTGCCACGCACGATACACGGCACGATGCCGTCGATACAGAGGGGTGGTGTTTTAGTTCGTTTCGAAAAATGGACCGCTCTAGACGCATTCTGAAAAGAATATTTAAATCCTTTTTGAAATTAGAACCCAAATAAATGTTAATTTGTTCATTAAAGTAACAAGACAACTGCGCAGTATTGCATCGTGAGTTTCTAACGTCACGACGTCTTTTCGTGCATCGACACGTTACGAGGTCGTGTCGTAGATGTCCACGACGCGACGTCGTATCGTGAAACGACGCCGCATCGTTGTACGACGCGACGTCGTATCGTGTTTATGTCTGGGAGCCCTGAGACCCGCGTAGATGTGTACTTATGTCATCTCCAGAAATCAACAAAGGCCCTATAAAGCTACCCAGCGCTAAATAATCACACAAAGTTCTCCCAACAATTCTCATCAATAGCCAACAATTCTAATCACAAGGGCCAAGTAATTGGCGGACAATTAAAATCTTACAGTTCGTGATCGTGGGCTAACTGACAGAGCTTTGATCTTTAAGGCCGCTGCCTCACTGACTGGCCACGAGATACGCGACAGTGATCGCGAGTAAACAAAGTAGTGGAATAATTTGTTTAGAGGTGCCACGAGTCACTGACACACGCTTAAAGTACCTACTCTTCTTCTACTAAATTGTGTCGGCCCAGGGGCCGTATTTTTGAATCAATAGAAATCCAAATCGTGTACGAAATCGCAGAATTCATCACGTCATTTCTACTGGTAGAATATCGGAAACGAGTGGGTCGGACCACTCGTTGCAAAATTCACGGGTATGAATATTCAAAAATAGCGATTTCGTACGGATTCGCATACGAATTCTGCGATTTCGTACACGATTTGGAATTCTATTGATTCAAAAATACGGCCCCAGGACTGAGCTATGAATTTGGCGCTTTCAGAAGCGTCCATCTGTTCCTGTAGTGATCAAACAACAGGATACAATATTAAGTGACCCATCGTTTGTGGACAGGACATCATCACATTACACTACAGAACTAACTCATTAATGAATCTCCATCAGCAGGTTTTCCTTGCTGCTACCAACCTGGCCAGAGGCTAAGTGTTGCCATACAACGAGGCAATGCCGCCAGTCTTTTGGGCACAATGCCGGCTGACAGCGTTGAGGAGCAGTATTTCGATGCCTTTTTATAGTTTATTGTTAGTTTAGTTTATTTTATAGTTTTTAATTAATTTAATATGTACTCAAACTAATGAATTAAATTACCTGGGTTCGAAGTCTATTTAAAGACTTCCGGGTTAGCAATGGCAGCTAAAGCACCAGGTTGTAGATTTTCAGTAGGAGGAAAGAATAAGTTAAGTAAGGATGCACTACATCTGTCGGGATTGCGGGTTGCTCGAGAGAGATACCGCGGCCTCGGACACATAGGTATAAGAAGGAATGAAAGAACGAAAGAAAGAAAGAAAACATATTTATTTAGTACATGCCACAAGTGCACACAACAAACAATAAAATAAAAGCGTGTGTGCATCTCACGGCTGCGCCAAATAGGACCAGTTCAGCAAACTGCCGAGCAGCTAGTGCCCGACGCTGGTTTTCAACTGGCCCTGAAACATGGATGGTTTTTAGTCAGTAGAAGTCTGACACTCTTACTGCTCGGCCCAGAGTGGGAGGAGTCATTTGATGATATTCCAGCCTAAAAAAGGGATGCACTACCTACATTGCTTAAGAAACTCACTCGAAGGCAACAAGTGACAATCGCGCGTGTGTTTGACGCAAGTCGTAACGTATGTGGTCGTGAAAGGGGCGCGTTGCCATGACTTTTTATGCGATTTATTTTGCCAATAAATTAGACGTGTGTGCTGGTTTTTGCTTGCCTAGGTTTTAGTGGTAATAGTAGTGATTTATTATACAACGCTTAGGAATCAAGAATCTTTAATTAAAAGGTTGTGTACGAGCACAATATGGTACGATCTAATAGGGATGTTAACTAAAAAAGCTAATTAGTCCGTCAGATAGATTTTCAAAAAATATTGGACACATATTTATTCTTTTTTCACGTAAACAAACAATGAAGACGATACAGTGCTTTGAAAACTCGTGTGACGTCATATTCTAAGACATTAGCATGACATTTCTTAGCGAGCAGTGACGTCGCAACCTCCCACTCAAATCTTTGACGCGTTTTATCTTCGTCATTTTTTATTGATTTGATAAAACAAAAAATACGTAAGTATCCAATATTTTTCGATAATCTAACAGACGGACTAATTAGAATCATATTTTTTTTAGTCAGTAAACATCCCTATTGTTTGATTGCCGTGAACTACAAATTAATTCAAAAAACTGTCTGCCTTCTTGGTCTAATGGCCACGAGCGTGACTACTATGCATCAGGCCCTGGGTTTGATTAAGGTTGAGTAAAGTGTTATTGGGCTTTTAAAACAGGCCCTTCTCAGTAGCCGCCACGTAATCAATATTAAGTTCGCCCCTAATTACATGAAACTTTAACATAACTGGCGAAATGTGGGTGCATTTATGGGTACCACGGTATAGGGATACTGTGGTACCCATAAGTGCACCCAAATTTCGCCTATCCCCCAGCCCCTAACCCTTCATGGGGTATAGTAATGTTCGTAAAGTAATGTTTAAAAAAAAACAATGATCTACGATGTGTTAAGATATGAGTTGCAATCTACTTATTATCCCGAGACTGCTTCAATAACATTGAATCGCCCGCCAATTAACACAACCCAGTACAGTACACATAAGCCTCTTGTCAAACTTGATTATCTAAAGGAGGTCATCGTAACATGGCCCGCTTTCCGCTCCGTCTATCACTAAGCCCTCTCAAACCTCACTAATTATTGTGATCGTCCATCAAAGTCAACGAAGCCACGAAACTTCCAAGGTGAATACATTCCCAAAACAAAACAAACAGACGAATTTGCACCTTAGAATGAAGTTGATAAGGTCGATGAAGCAGGTATGAATAATGTTGTTACGTACAGTCGAACAATTCATAGTATGCATTTGTATAACATCTCATGTAGTGTGCTCACGTATATTTTGTAAATATGAAAAAAATAATACCAATATTTGTTTGTGCTGTGTTGTTAAACCGTGTTAATAGTGAATGTGAAAATTCTGCATGTGCTAAAGAAATCGTAAACGATATCTTAAAAGACAAATCAGTTTTAGAAAATATTGATATTAAACTAGAAATACCAAATTTCAAACAAATAAAAAATGTAGGCGTCGAAGATTTAAATCAAATCCTTTTATATCTAACGAGCTGGTTCGAAAGCAGATTAAATGACACCAATTTTGTTTTTATTCACGTCAGTAACAAGACTAAAGTATTTGTTAAAAGCTTTGATTTCAACGTGGATTTTGAGAAAGGAAACGCTAAAATTGACGTGGACTTGACAGAACAAGCCAGTGATAAAAAATTAGAAAACGTGACTATAAATGAAGAAATCAAAACAACATCAGCGAATGAAGAAATCAAGACATCAGATAAAACGCTCACGACACTAGCTGAACCTACCCTGACAACAGAAAACCTAATACAAAAACAAATAGCTAAAACTAAAAACGGTACAGAAGAAATTGATAGACTAATAGCAAAACTAACTAATGACAGAGAAAATGAACTTTTTAAACTAGAAGAACTAGACACTACATACTATGACTCAAATGAGGACAATTCTACCGACTATCCTATCTTTGATTATGTGGAGATGTATAAAGATACAGTTAATGAAGAGAATGTGTATATTCCAACGACTTCGCCCCCTGATGATGATGATAGCTTCACGGGTAGTAGCGGTACTGAGTTCAATCTTACGGAAATTAGTATTCCACGGCCTACAACTGATGTAAGTACTAAAATATCTTTATATAATTCTACTGTACGTGTTTATGCCATTGAACTTCTCCTATACGGCTGGATCGATTTGGATGAAAATTGTTGTGTGTGTTCAGGGCAAGACGACGTCTGCCAGGTCCAAAATATAAATATAGGTATAAATACACTAGTGTATGTATAAATTACTACCTCGTTGGTCTGATGGCTGTTGCTTTAATTTGGTGTTGATGAGTAATATGTTTGGAAAAAATAATTATCGCTATCAATAAGAAAAGTGCCCAGAAAGCTGGGAGCATTGCCACTTAATTTATAATATTGTTTTATAATATCAAAGATCTCTACATTGTGGTTTGTAAATAATATATGTTTGGTAAATAAGACAAGTATGATCTCAGAAGCACACTAACCACTAAATTATAATGAATTCTTATTGTCTGCAGAGCTGCGCAAAGATACCTGGTGTACTCTTAATTATAAATTCCTTATTATGTAACTAAATAAACAAATACTTTATGTAACATAACATTACACGTATTCCCCAAAAGGTAAGGCCATCAACGGAGCTCAAAATTCTATCTTCGTGGCTGCTGCGTGTTTCTCGCTGGAAAAAACCAATAACATTTTCTAAATAGCAGCCTTTCATACCACCTGTATAAAGCTGATAGTAGGTAGTTCAGTTTTCCTTCAGTTTTTTTTGTATGCGACGTGTTTTCTAAACGGCCACGTTTCCGAGAAATATAATCTAGCTAGCGTATAATCAAAGTTAGAATCTAATCAATCACTGATGGCACAACCAGTACAACTTTAATTTTATGAGACTCTCGTAAAACTCATATCAATCAACAGTTAGTCATCAACAGGCATTAACACAAAAAAATTTTGTTTGCGACAAAATCTTCTAAAGCGTTTCTGAGATATTAGCTGAAGTACAGTATTAACAAATCACCAAATGGGAAAATCCATTTTTTTTTCATTTCACGGTACTTTATATTTTTTATAAAAAGCAGAGAATGTAATGTTAGTAGACCACAAACCGCTTCATAACATAATATAACATCACACCTACACTGTATCCCCGAAGGATTAGGCTGAGGTGTATATAATATTACACCAACATGGCATTTCAGCAGTTCTGTTTAAGGCCCATGTAAATATGAGCCTATTGACATCAACGGGGCACTAATCCTTGCTCCCCCCTAACTCTTGGAAAGACTACATAACAATTTGCTCGACCTGGGGAGTAACCCGGGACGTCATCAGTGTTGCCAACTTAGTGGATTTTCCACTAAATCTGGTGGTTTTGACTTACCTTTTAGCGGACAAAAATCGGTTTTAGTGGCTAGTGGATTTTTCTAGTGGAATTAATTGGTACCAAAGAGTCGTATCAGTCCGAGATTACCGATGATGATACGGACGGAAACGACTCATCTGAAGATAACTTAAGGTTGATGTTCCAGGGTAGCCCGCGAAATTCAAATTTTCTTACGTTTTTAGCGATTTGAGGGCCAGTGCTAGGTTGTATGTTAGTGAAAATATGATTCGCGGCTGTAAGACGTATGCAGTTACAGAATTATAATCATCAAAAGGTCATTCTTGACAGTGACATCCACCTTAATAATATAATTTGATTGACATCTTTTAAAAAAATAGGTTTTATTAAGTATTGTGTTTATGTAAGTAAAAGTCATGAATTAATAGAGAGTTGAAGTTGAAGTTTTTTGTTACATTATATGTAATTTTCATGTTATTGCTTTAATAAACGTTTCAAAAACAAATATTATTTCCTTTAGCAAAGACCAAAAATCTGCCAGAAATAAAGTTAGTGGAAAATTTAGGGATTTTTACTAATTATGAACTTGAATACATACTTTAATAAACCCAGTGTGTGGTTCGCAACTAAAATAATAATTATTCATGGAATTAAAAAAAAAGACTAGTTGTTTACTTTGATTATATAAATATCATACACACTTGCATGACGCGTTTAATATTATTGTGATGACTGCCTGGGCCTGCAGTCTGTACACTAATAACGACGCTACGAATGTCGAAAGTCGTAAAATCGTAAACTTTCTTTAATAGATTTTCTTTTTTTTCTTTAAAGAAAGTTTACGATTTTACGACTTAGCGACATTCGTAGCGTCGTTATTAGTGTAGAGACTGTAGCCCCTGGGCTGGCAGTCTCGACAGAGATAACGACAAAATCGGTTGCAATAATGATGCTCACTGACGTTGCTCAAAAAGCCGCTAAGCTGAAGTGGGACTGGGCTGGCCATGTCTGCCGTATGCCCAACGAGCTGTGGGCCAAAACAACCACGTTCTGGAACCCTGACACAGCCAAAAGGCGACGTGGTAGACCTCGAAGGAGATGGCGGGACGAGCTTGATAGAACAAACGACCAGTGGTCCTCATTGGCCCTGGATCGCAAAATTTGGAAATCATGGGGGGAGGCCTTTGCCCTGCAGTGGGATGACACAGGCTAACAGTAACAGTAATGATGCTTGCAAGTAAAGCAAGTCTCTACATCCAAGATGCGTTTCTCGCAAGAATCATTATTGCAACCGAATTTATTCGTTGGTAATTAGCAATCGAAAGTTAGCGATTTTGTCGTTATCTCTGTAGAGACTGCCGGCCCTGGTTGGTCTAGACGTCGCAATCGCGACTGTGGAGCACGAGGTCCTGGGTACGATTCCAAGTTGGGGAAAATTATATTATTGTTGGGGTTTGCCACTAGAAATTTTTCGGAAGCAGCCACAGAGGCTGCCTTTTTGTGCCCGGTTGACAGCAATAGGCTCAGTCTTCTTTATTTTTGTTGTTTGGGAAATCCTCAAATGATCTTACTCTGGGTCGATTCTGGGTACGCGGTATCACTTTCGAACAACCCGTAGCCCAATAGGCTCAGTACGCGGCATATTTGAAGGTGCTTACAGTCTGTGTCCCTGTCAAACTAATCAGTTGTAAACAAATGTGTAAAAAAAGTTTTCTGCAAAATAAAATAACCGACTTCAAAGACACCAAAAAGTGAAAAATAAACTTCAGAAGGAAAATCCAGCTTCTGAAGTCGGTGACATTTGTTTGTTTGATTTCGTTTCTGCCAACGACTTCAGAAGCTGATTTTTTCTTCTGAAGTTTATTTCACTACCTGCCTACAACCTCTTTTTCCGAAAAAAGAACAAACTAATTTCTGCTCGATCCAGCTATCAATATAATAATATCTCCGCGTATCTTTCAAACAACGAGACACTATTCAATCCAAGAAAAGAAAATATAAAAATGGTATTATCCGTGACTCGAAATTGGAATCGTAATAGGTCTTGTATTGACACAAGCAAGGGACTGTCAGTTCTGATCCACATTGTCGAGATTCAACCGATATGTGCTTTCATTTTCTACTAGTAATGACGTATAGAAGCTTTTGGCTTGATAATAACAGCTTCTCGGATTTATCTTCAGGTTAAGCCACGCTTGCCTAGGTTGGGCTGTGGATGGGTGACCATTAATTATCTACCGAATATCTCCGTGTTTCGGAAAGCACGTTAGGCTGTTGGTTCCGGCTGTCATTTTGTAGAATCTTTGACAGTCGTTACAGGTAGACAGTGACCCAGTCTGACAACCAGTCTTACCAAAGGGTACGGTATTTACCTAGTACTAAATAGGCTGTGAGGTCAGGGCCCCGAGTCTGCTATTCAATAGTGTCAGAATGGTCAATCATTGATCTCATAATTGTTGATTTTGACAAGTTTGGCGTTGTCAATGATAGACCATTCTGACACTATTGAATAGCAGACTCGGGGCCCACAGGTAGGAAAACGCCTTGTAAAATACTGGTATTCAGCTGCATCTGGTTAGACTGGAAGACAACCCTAATATAGTGGGGAAAAGGCTAGGCAGATGATGACTTTAAAGTATTGCTGCTAAAGTACTTTCAAATTCTGCTCATAATTTTTCGGTCAGACATGTTTTGAATAGTATTATTTAACAAAATAACTCTTACGGCATATACGGAACGAAAATAATAATAACTTTAAAAGCAATTAAATCTCATAATAATTGCCAGTTAAATACTATCTTTTATAGCTCAAAATTGTAGACCATTATAATTTTATGTCATGTCATTAATTGTTTTATTACTTTTATAATTTTAACGATGACCTACCCGTTTGTTTATAGTTATTATTCTGTATTTCTGTTAGAATTAATGGCTATTAAATTTTAGGCTTCGAAAAAGGAAACAATTACAAATTAAATAAAAACAGAGTTCTGGCTACATTGTTTACCAAATCCAAACTGAGATTTTTGAATTTCTTGTCTATCAGAGAAGAGGTCAGATAGGCAGTCACTCCGTGTAAAAGACAGGTTTTCAGCTGCATCCGTTTCATAAACCGAAAGCTGACGATGGTTTAGGATTCGGCCTAAAGTCTCGTCTCACAAAAATAGATCCAACACTAAATAAATTAGGAAAAGGGAAGGCGAGTGATTACTCACAACTCCGACTAAGTTTCAAGCCTTTTTTAAGGACGCATTCCCGATTGATAAGTCAAATCATTACTTTTTTAAACAAAAGTATGTTTATTAAATACAATGTCCACCGAAGTGAAAAATTTTACTTCGGTACATTTATTGAGAAACTGGACATATCTAAAATTATATTTATAGTTAAGAATTGTACCTTGCACATCTATCTACAATAAGCAGCAAAAACATTTTAAAAATACAAAGCATTGTATTTAATAAACATACTTTTGTTTAAAAAAGTAATGATTTGACTTATCAATCGGGAATGCGTCCTTAATACCAAAAATGTCTTATGCTATTTTCAACGTTACGCCGAAAAAAAGTCCCCAATTGCGAGCACTTACTTCTGCTTTTATTTGATCTGAGTTTACGACCTTCACAGCCCATTTGACATCCAAAATCCTAAACACACAACAGCCCTCGAAACAAACGACCACAGAGCATCAATCCTTATCAAATGGTCGGTCAGACCACACAAAGCGACCACAAGCGGACAATACCACAGAGAATGCGTGAAAAAGTCAAAAAGCCCAGCAATAAAAGCCAATGGAAAATTGTTTTTGGCGCGTTCAAAAAAACGCTCCTCCCGGCTCGTATTTTTGCTACAGAATGATTGATTTGAACTGTTGTTGAACTGAACGATTGGGACACACGGACCGTTTGAAAAGACAGCTTTATAATTTGTT
Source organism: Diarsia mendica (assembly GCA_949316265.1). NCBI lineage: Eukaryota > Metazoa > Arthropoda > Insecta > Lepidoptera > Noctuidae > Diarsia > Diarsia mendica. The sequence continues at coordinate 1,698,978 of OX438910.1, forward strand.
GGTTGAAGTGTCATCATCATTCTCCTGACCTTATATTCCTCCTGTATTCTTTTTCCATTCTCATCACATCAGTCACCTCCTTTCTAGGCATAATATCATCCTTCACACAGTTTATCCATCGTTTCTATGATAATGGTTTTTTTTTCGACCTACGAATTCGTTTTTTTTCCGGCTCCTACATTTTCGCGAAAAGACGACCAATAAGATCTGTCTTTTAACACTGATATTTATAGTCATTAGAATAAGGTTGTTGTTAAGTTACTTCTGTCATACGCAAACCAAGGGAAAGGACTTACTGTGCAAGATATTTTAAAAATATTTTTCCAAATACATTTATTATGTTTTTCTTTTCTTCCTTCTACCACTGTTGTATGTTCGCCAATCATAAAACCTGTGTGTCAGGTCTCCGTGAGGCCATTGTTAGTCGTTCCCTCATAAAACATTACGCGCTGCATTCAAATCTGAGAGGAAGCACTTTTTAATAGATATAGATGGTTTCTACTTTAATTTACTAACGTTCGCACTTTTGCAATATAATTTGGAGTAGGTAATCCATAAATAAAAAGTAGATAAACTAAAATATCGTGTCAAATTTTAACAAAAACCATAATAACATATTATTATTGCTGTGGAATGAGGAAAGATTTAAGTAAGAATGTACCCATCCGGGTAGAAATAGCTGAGATTTAAAATTTAATATTCATAAATTATGTACGTTAAATTTTTATAATTGCGCACCTTTTTTAAATTATGTAATAGGTACTCGTATGTATGTAAATTATGTGTGCAACTGTAAATCGTAATCGAGCAATGCAACTTCACGTCGGGGCTGACGGGTTGTTTGAAAGAGATACCGCGGCCTCGGCACAAGGGCTAAGAAGGAACATGGGTGGGTTTTAGTCAATAGAAGTCTGACACTCCCTTCCACTCTGCCAAGAGGGGTTATTTGATGATTTCCCACCCCCCCTAAAAAGCAATGCAACTTGATTGACAAGGTGCTCTGATACTAATCTTCTGCTTGCCCTGCAGCTTAAAGACTGGCATTGTTGAATGTTGAGCATGTTTTTCGTAGTACAATCGAACAAGCTATCCGATGATTTTAAAATGCTACCAATTAATTTGCAACCACATTTTTAACATTTTGTTAGTGTACTGATTTGTCAAAATTATTACACAGACAATAAACATGAGTATTGGCGGTTCCAAAAAAAGATACATTCAGTAAAATGTGATTCTATTCTCACAAAAACGCTATACGTTTAAAAAACGGATCATTCCCACTAGTCAGCTCTTTCATATATTCTTACTCCTTTAAAAATAATGCAACACCAGATTTTTTTGGGTTCCGTCATTCGGTGCCTTATTAAATAATAATCAACATTTATTTCTGATAACTATACTTATAGGATCACTTTGTTGTCCGTCTGGCAAGACTCTTCTCTTAGGAACGCGTAAAGTGGTATCAAATTGAAATGTATTTCAAATACTCGTGTCTCAGGGGTGTGAGATAATCATACTTGTAAGCCAACATCATCTGCTTAGCCTTTTCCCAACTATATTGGGGTCGGCTTCCAGTCTAACCGGATGCAGCTAATACCAGTATTTTACATGGAGCGACTGCCTATCTGACCCCCACAACCCAGTTAATACTAGGTAATACGATACCCTTTGTTAAGACTGGATGTCAGAATTTCAGGTCACTGACTACCTGTTACGACTGCCAAAGATCTATAATATATTATGGCAGCCGGGACCAACAGCTTAACGTGCTTTCCGAGGCACGGAGGAAACTCGGTATGTCGGGCGGTCACCCATCCACAGACCGACCTAGGCAAGCACAGCTTTACCTAAAGATCGACCCGAGTGGCAGTTCTTATTAAGCCACGAGCTCCTCTCAAACTTGTAAGCCAACGCGATCCAAATATATGATCGTTCGCGATTCCATATATTTTGCGATTTCACAAGGAAATCAAAACACAAGGGACTTCCCGCTGACCTAGAATCATGAAACAATGTCTGAACACATACATTTGCGTCCCGAATTTTCCTTACCCCGTGTAGTTCCCTGTAAACCAAGCGATTTGTTCGAGTGTACACAGCGCTGATAGACTGATAGTCGGTATCACGCGATGTGTGTCATCAATCACTCGCACAAAAGACTACGCGCGTTCTTGGGGTAAGCAGAGCTATAATGTTTGGATGTGGTGTGGGTCATCATAAGCCGATAATGTTCCCACTGCAGGGACTCAGGCCTCCTCTCTAGGAGAGGGATGGGCTATAATCCACCACGCGGGCCCAGTGCGGATTGGTAGATCTCACATGTCTTCGAATTTTTTGGGTTCTAACACATGCCGGTTTTTTTTTCACCGTTTTGATAGCAGTGGTGTGGTGTGTGTGGGTAGCATAACATTATACCTAGTACACACGCTTTTATTTTGTTTTGTTATTTTTTCTTTTCAATTTTTATTGTTTGTTGTTTTTCTTTCTTTCTTCTTTTCTTTCTTTTAGTAATCCATGAAGAGTTAAGCACGTTGGTGACTATTAAATGCACGTCGCACATAAAAGTAGTACTTACCCACATTTCGCTAGTTATGTTTAAGCCCCATGTATAAAATGGCGATTAGACTGCCATCAACCGGTTACAAATTCAGACTCTACATTACAGAGAAATTCCTAATAGAAAAACAAAATTACGTTTTGCCCGATCTGGGAATTGAACCTAGGACCTCACTCTCAGCAGTCACGCTTGTGATGTTATGGAGTTGTTGTGGTGTTATTATTACTCAATAAAGACTGTGTGGTGGAGGTCAGATAAGGAGTCGTTCCACGTAAAATATGGGTATTCAGCTGCATCCGGTTAGATTGGAAGGAAAACCCAACAAAGTCGGGAAAAAGGCTAGGCTAATGATGATGATGTATTTTTAGACTAGGATAGTGCCATAGGACCTGAAATACAGGCTCAGCCTAGCTCAGGCACAGTTGCTCATATTATGTACGAGCTTTTGCCAGCGGCTTCGCCCGCGTGGATGTCGGAAAATATCAAAAATGACGATTTTTCATACAAACTTTCAGCCCCTATTTAACTCCCTTAGGGGTTGAATTTTGAAAAATCCTTTTTTATTCCTTGTCTACATTATAAAGGGAACCTCTGTGCAAAATTTCAGCTTTCTAGGTCCAAGGGTTTGGGCTGGGCGTTGATGAGTCAGTCAGACAGTCAGTCAGTCAGGACTTCTCTTTTTATTTATATAGATTATTATTATTATAGACATCTACGTTTTTAAGCCATTGCGAGACATTCAAACTGTGTAATGCAGAATGACAAAACTTGCTTGACAAAAATTGCATAGGTCTCTTTCAAGATCTTATGATCTTGAAAGAGACCTATGCAATTTTTACCGTTTCAAAAATATTCATTGCATTATTTACCCTTGTTGAAGCGAAGAATTTTTCACATAAAATGAAACAATGGATTTCTAATTTTTGTGGAAATCCTACATCATTATGTTAGAAAAGTAAATCGGAAAGCGGGCCGGTGACTGGAAAGTTGTGTGGTAATTGGTTATCGTGGTATGGACGTGTGATGCGGAGGATTGAGTCTGGTTCTTCTCACCTAAGAGACAGATGTATTGCTGGGGAGTTTGTTCCGCCACTTCTTCTTTCCAGCTAAAACACTAGGAAGTGTCGAAGGGTGGACGTTTTGGGGGACAAAGTGCTGATTATCAGCCTAGTTTGAATAAATGACTTTTGATTTTGATTTTGTACTGAGGAAATTGTTGTTTATAAATGTAGAAACGATGAATGGACTGTGTGAAGGATAATAATTATACGAGAAGAGAAGTATGGAAGAAGAAGGCCCTAATAAATTAAGATAACGGCACGAGAATGATGATGATGACGATATATTTGTAGTATTCTAAACATTCAACAATTAACTCGTCGAAGTTAAACAACACTTTTTTTTGGTCATTCAACACTTTTTTACCGCCCGTAACCGTCCTTAAACGCAATAATAAAAATTAATTAAATAAAATACCGCATCCAAACTTCCTTGATAACTAAAACGTAACTCTTTGTGATCCAAGGTTGTAACTTGTAATTATGTTAGAAAAAATACAAGTTTTTCCTCCCATGGCTGATCTACCACAATTAGATCCCGATTAACGTGAGAGTGAGTGAGTGAATGGAGAGGCTCTTAGATGTGTTTCCTGGTTCGTTAGGAGGAAAGTTTGTTTGTGAATCTTCTATATTTATGTACTTTATAATATATAGGTAAAAGTTTGTATGCTGATCAAAAGACAGTATAAGAGAAGTCTTTTTCTCCTGAAGCATGTTATTTTCCGTTTTAAGATCTAGATTGTTTTGTTTTTTTTTTTAAACTTTTCCCCACACTAGGAATTTTCTCTGTATTGTGGGTGCGTTCACATACATTTGAACTCACATACATAAGTACCCAGACCCGAAACAACTATCTGTAGGTCATAGAATTAATATTTGTTCCATGCGGGGATCAAACCCGCGACACGTAGCGCAGCAGTCAGCTGCTTGAGCCACTCCTGCGCCAACCGTGTCGTCGATTGCCTAGTATGCATTTGTTTGTAATGTTCCATCTGATGAGACACATTGCTTCTGTCAATGGCGTGCCTAGGGTCTAGCAAGACAGCAAGCCCACTTTAGCAAAACCTAGCATCATGAAGAGTACGTAATATAATATTATGCCTCTATTCCTTGAATGTGAGAGCAGTGGTGGCCCAGTGGTGGCAGCCCCGACTTTCGAACCCCGAAGTCGTGGGTTCGAACCCCGTCAGGCGCATTATTAATTTATTTCATCACCACTGCTCTCAAAACGGTGAAGGAAAATATCGTGAGGAAGCCTGCATGTCTTAGAACCAAATAATTCGAAGACATGTGACATCTACCAATCCGCACTGAGCCCGCGTGGTAGATTATAGCCCATCCCTCTCCTAGAGAGGAGGCCTAAGTCCCTGCAGTGGGAACATTATAGGCTGATGATGATTCCTCGAATGGTTTGGCAGAGGTGTACCTCCTCGTTTCGCCAGTTATGTTTAGCCCACACGGGGGCGGGCTGGGTGCCATCAACTGAACAGACACATTAAGACACCGTGGTTGTTATTGGGAAATTCCTCCTGGATAACCCCAATAATATTTTGCCCGAACTGGGAATCAAAACCAGGACCCCATGCTCAACAGTAACGCGACCACTAGACCAACGAGACTGTCCAATGAATTGAGACCAATAAAACCGAATATATTATGAAACTATAAGCTGTTGCCAGCGGCTTCACCCGCTACAACTCGAAAATTATCCCACGGGAAGTTAAAATCGGGATAAAAACTACCCTATGTGTTATTCCAGGTTATAAACTATCTGTGTACCAAATTTTATTCAAATCGATTCAGTAGTTTCTGCGTGAAAAAGTAACAAGCACACACACTCACACACTAACAAATTTTCGCCTTTATAATATTAGTGTGATTGCTTCGATGTTCAAAAAATATCAACCATAACATTACAAGTGTAAGTACCCCAGTCTCCCTTAAAACACGACCCACTGACACCCTAAGGGGAACCTTGAGACGTAATCTCCTCGATCCCTTATCTCAGCTACAAAATTAAATCAGCGTCATTAACTGTACGTTTACTCTTTAAACAGGACCTCGTTGTTGCGAGTCTGTGAATGTAAGGCTTCGTGCAAACAGGGCCACCGACCACAGTCAATGGTGGCTGTCGCGTGCAACGTCTTTTCAACCGACTTCCAAAAAGGACCTCCTCCTTTTTGGAAGTCGGTTCTCAATTCGTCTGTATGTTTTTTCCTGATACCTCCGTCATGATACCGTAAAACGAAGGTAGTCAGTGGTAGCCACGAGTGGTTTGTGAATGCTTGGTGGCCGCCACAAGCCTAGTGCCGCACTAAGGTATAGAGGCGGCGCATGAGTGGTAAGTAACCGTCGGGTCTAGTTCATAATATCGACAGTCGCTACATCGACGGTCGCTGTATCGGAAACGTTCCATCGACGGGTTAATGAATCGACAGTGCACTAAATCGATGGTACGCTGCATTGACTGTAATTAAAGATGCCTAAAATGCGAGATAGCATTCTGTCTGTCTCGATTTGAACAGCAAAGCAGTACGACTGCATAGTGACTGTCGGTATAATATGAATCAGACCAGTGGCCGTGACGCGGGCAATGAGTTGCGAGTAGATGCTACAGTAACAAGTGTGTGGAGTTTCCATACAAAACGTTTTAAAAATCATCTAAAAAGCTCGTCACCAGCCATCGGTGGCTGCGTAAAGTGGCTCGTTTGCACGAAGCCTTACTCTCCAAACAGGACCTCGTAGTCGCGTAGTCTGTGACTGTAACATACGACCCCCTTCTGCGTGTGAAATTGTAAATGTGTGACTATTAATAAGAGAGAGGAAGATTTAAGGAGTTTTGTTCATGTTGTTTATGAAGTCAGGCTGGAAAATAAATGAGGATTAATGATGATAGTGAATAATTTGTCTAATTTTACTCTTGTATGTTTTCGTAAATTTTATTGCTGGATCGCAGTGTGTGTGGCGCGAACAGATCGTGTTATAAAAACTTTTTAACAAAAAATAAAACCGACTTCAAAAAAAAAACACAAAAAAGTGAAAAATAAACTTTAGAAGAAAAACCAGTCTCTGAAGTCGGTGACTTTTGTTTGTTTGATTTCATTTTTTTGCCACCGACTTCAGAGACTGGTTTTTCTTCTAAAGTTTATTTTCACTTTTTTGTGTTTTTTTTTTGAAGTCGGTTTTATTTTTTGTTAAAAAGTTTTTATTTTTCACTTTTTAGTGGTTCACATGTTCATGGGTCAAAGTGGACAATGTAGTTTTTTTTTGAGTTTTGTTGATTTTTCAAAAACCGCTTGTCCAATTTCGAAAAAAAAATTATGGGACCATTTCGGAAGTATACCCTTTCCAACAAAGAAAGAATTTTTCAAATCGGTTAGCAAGTGACGGAGTTATGTCCGAACAAACATAAAAAAAAAAAAAAATACAAACATCCGAATTGAGAACCTCCTTCTTTTTTAGAAGTCGGTTAAAAACACCACTCTGCGTTTTATAGCTCAGGTTGCAGACATCCCTGTCGGGGCTGCTGGTTGTTAGAAAGAGATACCGCAGTCCCGGATACAAAGGGCAAAGATAACTTGGGTAGTTTTTAGTCAGTAGAAGTCTGACACTCGCTACCGCTATACCCAGAGCGGGGGAAGTCATTTCATGATTTACCACCGTCCAAAAAAAACTAGACGTGGGCATAGATCGTCACTCACTGGACACGTGAAAGAATCGCCATCGAAGTAGACAGCGGTGATGGTACAGTGGTGTGACGATCAGATCTTGTTTGCGTGGCGAACATGGTCAGATATTACACGAGATAGATAAGTTTGCTTGGAGAAAGGGGAGCTCTTTACCCAGCAGCTGGACAATATTTCAAATACAGGAGAAATTCCAAGAGCGGGGCAACGCATTCAAAAAAAATTATAGGACAGAAAATCAAAAAGTTGGACAAAACGCTAACAAATCAAAAATGAAATACGAGTATATTTTATAAAAACTATGTAGATGAGATCGGTATTTTCTATTTGGAACTCAAGACCCCGTACTCCGCAATCTCGCTTCCAACCACTAAACTATCGAGGTAAATCAAATTCAATCAACCATCTTCCCTAATTACCCTATTCCCTTTCCAAGAACACAAACTTCACGACGCAACCTTATAGGAGGAAATAGAACAGTTCGGAAACATTTGAACAAAGTTTGTGAGTGCGAACCGCTGTACCTACTTGTCATCTTTTGTGCAATCTTTAACAAAAAACTTGCTCAAATTCATGGCTTTTGGGATAAGTTTATTAATATTAGCTAATTGGGAAAGTCAAAAAGCAGTATAATTAGTGGGTTGACTGGATTCATTTGTTTTTTGGTGAGGCTTCAGGCGAAAATGTTGTTTTGTTGTTTATGGCCGCTTTCACATTAGTACGTTAGCAGCGCGGCAGTCGCGCGACTATAAACAATTACCAACGGGTTATTACGACTGTTCTTATAAAATTTAAAGGAATGTGCTACTGTCTGACTGTCGCGCTGCTAACGCCCTAATGTGAAAGCGGTCTAAAGAGGATTCAAATTTTCTTACGATTTGTTAGTAGTACACGACGTAACAGGCAGAAATCACGGGGATATAATAAAGCACAAACTCAAAAGTCATTCAAATTATGCTGATAATCTGCAGTTATTGAACGTCAAAGTTTGTAAGAGACAGTCCCCTTAAACGCTCGCCCTTCCCTTTCCTAGTATTTTAGCTGGGGAAAAGAAGCGGCGGATCCAAGTCCTCGTTAAACCAAACAGACAGATATACGAGTATATCTTACATGAGTCTTACACACTATTGCATAGAATATGGTTATTCTACCCAGAAGAACCAGATTCCATACAATAGTGTGTAGGATAACATTAACGAAGAATCCATTGTATTTAATTATTGTCACATTCAGCAACCGCACACCAGCTTCCTGGCGCTCTGTTCCATTCTAGGTACTTGGAATTTTCTTTCTTTCTTTCCTTCTTTCTCCATTCTCTCCTGTCGGACGTCACTGTATCATTTACTTATAAGGTTATCTGTTCACTAGATTAATTGTTAAAAACTGTATTTAAAAACAAGCGCTTCTCGCCAACAAACTGTTAAGTTTGGCGAGTAAATTGTTAATTAACAAAAATGTGTACCCTAAATTTGTGAACAATAAAAAAAAAAAAACTTTTTACTCAGCTAGTACACACGGCTACACATCAAGCTATACAAAACCAGTTAATCTTGGCCTCACTTTACTAGATCTTTTCGCACAATGAACAATCAGATTATACTGGTTTTGTATAGCTTGATGTGTAGCCGTGTGTACACCCCACTGATAAAAAAACAAGCATTGGGTATAAAAGCTTGCCCTTTATCTGGCGTAATTTCACGTGCAACGTAGGGCTATTAACCTACATAATAGCAATAACTTGAAGTCACAAATGATAACTAACTAATACGATACATGAAACAAACTGCGTTTTTCCAATTAAATATAGTAGTAAAATCCAGAATTCCGTTATCTGTTTTTCATCGCTCGTTATAAACCATTACAAATAATTTATGGCTATAAACACCATATCAAAATGGCCGCGGGAAAATTTAAATTTAAAATTTCTAATTTGAGTGCTCATCACATTTGAATTATGAAAGGGAATCGCAAAAAACCGTTTTTTTTTTGTGAATCTCCTTTTTATTTAATGGTATAATTGTATTGGGTTAGGTATCTCACTAATGATTCTTTTAATTGCGATAGTCTGATTCAGTAGGCAGAGGAGCTTGTGCATAAATATTAACACACACTCGGGTCGATCTTTAGGTTAAGCCGCGGTTGCCTAGGATGGTCCGTGGTTGAGTGACCAACCATTACATACCGAGTTCTAGCACAGCTGGCTAAGGAAACATTGTTTACAGACAGGTTCACCAATTTGGATACACTTAGCAACGTTCAGAAGCAATTTTTCACCTACTGCATTCATTTTATTTTCATGTTACGTTACGAAACTAAAATTTTGGAGCCCATATTATCATAAGGTAGTTCATCACATGGCCTATATCCGTTCAACATCTAACCATCTTAAACTCCTATGCTTATATTCCACAGCCGGACCCCGTCTGCCACGGCGACTCCTCCTGCCAAGAGTTCACAAAGACAGTGTTCCCCTGGATCGCCTCCATCTACGTGACCAACAGCAGCCAGGACAACCAGTTCAGCTACTACTGCGACGGTGTGCTGATCACGGATAAGGTTATTGTGACCGGTGAGTAAGATTTTAAACATATACTCTTGGAGTTGCTCTCAAAACGGTGAAGGAAAACACCGTGAGGAAACCGGCAGGTCTTAGAACCAAAAAATTCGATTATAAGTGACATCTACCAACCCGCACTGGGCCCGCGTGGTGGATTATAATTATAGCCCATCCCTCTCCTAGAGAGGAGGCCTGAGTACCTTTTTTTTTGGTGGGTGGAAAATCATCGAATAACCCCCCCGCTCTTGGGCAGAGCGAAGGGGAGTGTCAGACTTCTACTGACTAAAAACCAAACCCATGTTCCTTCTTCGCCCTTGTGTCGGAGCCGCGTTATCCTTTCGATAATCCACAGCCCCGACGGGGTCCACAGCCCCGATGGGATCCACAGCCCCGACGGGGTCCACAGCCCCTCCACAGCCCCGACGGGGTCCACAGCCCCGACGGGGTCCACAGCCCCGACGGGATCCACAGCCCCGACGGGGAGGCCTGAGTCCCTGCATCGGGAATATTAGGTATAGGCTAACGATGATGACGATAATGCTTGGAGTTGTGGGTTGTGGAGGTCCGATAGGCAGTCGCTCCATGTAAAATACTGGTATGTAGCTGCATTTGGTTAGACTGAAAGCTGACCTCAATATATTTGGGAAAAGGCTAGGCATATCCATATTATGAGTCTTGGAGACGTTGCGGAACATTGAAGGAGCAAATTGGGTGCGTGAGTATGCATTTGAAGATGTTAGGACTAGATGTTAGGCTAACTGGATGCAGCTGAATACCAGTATTTTACATGAAGCGACTGCCTATCTTACATCCACAATACAGGGCAATAAGATACTTCTTGGTGATACTGGTTGTCAGACTTTCAGGCCGCTGCCTACCTTTATGAACTATCAAAGGTCTATAAATGACAGTCGTTACCTTTACGTCTTAACGTGCTTTCTGAAGTACGGAGGAAACTCGGTATCCATGGATCTTTGCCCGGTTGCTTGCTGAAGCATCACCCCTATTACATGGGATTATACATAGCTGGTGTAACGTGGGTGTACTATTACGTACACCTATGCCTAACGCTTCGTTATGATGTATCTACCTTCAGAGAAAACGCCGATTTTTGTCTCAAACTTGCCTTATTATCGATCGAATTAATTCGAGTAGTATGTGGCGTGATACGTTGGCTACTGTGACAGTTCTAAATCGAGATTGAATGTAACACATGAGACTCCCACGAGTCTTAAAACAATAGAAAATTAATGATATTTCGTTAGTTAATTAACACTTATACGAGTAGCTTCATAACCTATTGTGAATGTGATTATGAAACAATAGGTCGGACTCAATATAACTTTTGCCTGATAAGGCTGTTCTCGTTTACATCGTGCCTCAAGAAATGTTAATCGTTTTTAAATAGTTATAACTAGCTTTTGCCCGCGGCTTCGCCCACGTGGATGTCTAAAAATAACCCAACACACTTTCATCCCCTATTTAAATCCCTTAGGGGTTGAATTTCGAAAAAATATATACTCAAACCTTTCCTGGAGAACTGCTCTATCCATTGCAGCATTGGTGAAAACAGCATGAAAATCGGTGAGATAGTTTTTGAGTTTATCGTGAACAGACAGACCGACAGACAGACGTGGCTGAGTACTTAGTTTTATAATATCTAGTGATTATGTAGTTAAAAAAATCTTTCCAGGTGTTTTTTTTTAAACTTCAAGGAATAAATTCAATAAACATATTCATCAAAACAAGACTTCATTAAAATACTTAATTTCAACCCTCACCTTATCTGTCTCGCCTTTTTCTATTTTTTCCGATTGCCCCCCGACCTCGAGCAAGGCAAGGCAGGGACACTAATTTGATTATAGACCTCGTTCCGTATTGCAGCGTTTGCCTTCTAATGATATTTCAGTGTTCCTCGAAAGCATAGATAAAAAAAACGTATAGAACGACTTGCCTTTGGTACCAATTTTAAATGAGCTCAATTGAAAATGGCTGCATTTGTAGACCTTTATTTATGGGTAACGAAGTTAATTTAGGAATTTCTTTTGTTATACGTTTTTATTTGCTGTTTTTAGCATTGTAAAGGAATTGTTGTACCTACTAATTTTAATGTTTCGAAAAATTAAAGATAATTATGTGTTGTTATAGCCGATGTCACTGGTGATATGAGTTTTAATCATAACATAACATCACGGCAGTCATTCCCGAAGGGTTAAGCAGAGATGTGCCTAATAGTAGGTAAACCCCTATTGGGGGTGAAACTATTGCCATCAATCGGTTACAAATCTAGACTACATGGTTGCTACTGAGAAATTCCTGAATGGAATACCGAATAACAATTTGCCTGACTCGGGAATCGAGTCCATGACCTCATGTTCACTCAGCAGTCGATTGCGACCACTACACCAACGAGGCAATCTAAAGCTAGAAATACTGTTTTTCATCTTCATCAGCTTGATACCGATAAATCTACGTGCAATCCACTGATTTGACGACTAAGATTTAGACCCCATGTGAGTTGGGATAAGGGCAAGACAATGATGATCACTTACCTTTTCTTTTCTTGAGGGTAGGAAATCATCAAATAACCGTCCCGCTGTGGGCACAGCGGGAGGGAGTATCAGACTTCCCGTCGGGGCCGCGGATTTTAGTACTAGATGACGTGGCCTCGGCACAATGGCAAAGAAGGAACATGGGTTCGGTTTTTAGTCAGTAGAAGTCTGACACTCCCCTTCGCTCTGCCCAAGAGCGGGGGGGGGGGGGTGGGGGGGTCATTTGATGATTTTCCAACCTCCAAAAAAAAAAGGGAGTATCAGACTTCTACTGACTAAAAACCACCCATGTTCCTTCTTAGCCCTTGTGCCGAGGCCACGGTATCTCTTCGAACAACCCGCATCCCATGATCAATTTACCTTAAAGTCATTTGCTAGTTCCTAATGATGAAACGTTTAATTCCAGACGCCAGATGTATGATCGTCCAGAACAAGACCTTGGACCCTGACAGCATACTGATATTCCTTGGGAAGGAGAATCTTCAGACCTTTGGAGGCAACGAAACAATGCATAAGGTAAAAACTTCTATTGACATGAGTACCACATCATTTGCATGTCTAGGATATAAAGTTTGTAACCATCCACAACTTAAGTGGCGATGGGCAGGGCATATTGCTCGCAGAATGGATGGCCGATGGGGCCGAAAAGTTCTGGAGTGCTTTGCGTTGTAAGGCCTCCTACTAGGTGGACCGATGACCTTGTGAAGGTTGCGGAGATCCGCTGGATACGACGGTGTACCTTTTTTTTTAGACGTTGGGGAATCAACAAATGACTCTTCCCGCTCTGGGCTAAGCGTACGGGAGTGACAGACTTTTACGTACTAAAAACCACCCATATCCCTTCTTAGCCTTTTGTGTCGAGTCCGCGGTATCTCTTTCGAACAACCCTTAGCCCCATACGACGGTGTACCTGTTCCTGCGAGAACACACTTGTGCACTTATGTAACTCTTATGCTCCCGATGACTAATCTCTGCTAATATCGAATCCATGACCATGCTCCATGACCGAAAAAACGGTAAGGAGGAATATTTTAATTAATCAATTGTTTTCTTTAAAGGTAGATTCAATAATAATCCACCCGAACTTTACGGCAGCATGGGAAGGGACCGTGACCAATGACCTGGCTCTCATAGTGCTGGACTTGCCAGTGGAGCTGAAGGACAACATCAAGACGGCTTGTATTCATCAGGACAGGGACGGCATTGAAGAATCTGCGGTGAGTATATCATCATCATCATTTCAGCCAAAAGACGTCCACTGCTGGACATAGGCCTCCCCTAAGTGTCGCCACATTGACCGATCCCGCGAGTTTTGCATCCAGCGGATCCCCGCAATCTTGACCAGGTCATCGGTTCACCTAGTGGAAGGCCTTCTAACGCAACGTCTTCCGGTTCACGGTCGCCACTCCAGAACTTTTCGGTCCCATCAGCCATCCGCTCCGCAAGCAATGTGGCCTGCCCATTGCCACTTACGTCTAGCAATTTTTCGGGCTATGTCGGTAACCTTGGTTCTCATGCGGATGTCTTGAGTATAAACTATTACCAAAATATGGTTTACTAGCCACCACAAGCGCTACCATCGCCTGCTGACGGATTTTCATCCAAACTTTAAAACCTATTTCAGTCGCTTAGGGATTGAATTTTGCAAAAGCCTTATTCAGCGAATACTATTCAGAGCCATCTTCAGGTTAAGCCGCGCTTGCCTGGGTTGGTCCATAGATGCGTGACTTCTCATTACAATCCGAGTTTAAGCCGTTGATCCGGCTGTCAATTGTACATTGTTGACAGTCGTTACCGGTAGTCAGTGGCCCGAAACTGGGACTACCAGTTTTACCGAGAGTACAGTACTGAGTTGTGGAGGTCAGTTAGGCAGTCGCTCCAAGTAAAATACTGGTATTCAGCTGCATCCGGTTAGACTGTAAGCCGCCCTCATAGCCTCAGATACCAGAATAATATTAGTTAGGCATAACAATAATTTTTTAAAAGAGATCATCATCTTCATGTCCTTATTCCATGTCATATTTCTTTTGCGATTACGATAAAGGTTATTTTCCTGAGATCTTTCCCCAGCTTAAGATACTTACGTACACATCCATAAATTTTGGAAAAGTCATAAGTCACATCATTTCAAATACGACAGACCATTAAAATGCAATAAAACTTGGCCGGCAGCCATTTTGGAAATGCCGCTATGATACTCATTTGAGATTCTTGCCACGTTCGATAAAATTAATTATTTTGACCACCGCTTTTGGGTTTAAATGCAATGGCTTAAATTTTCGGCGTCGGAAATATAATAAAGTAGTTTTTATCTAGTTTATGTGACGGTAGCTGGTGTAATTAGTTTGTGGGAATGTAATTAAAATGTGTTTATACCATAACTACTCTAAAAAGCATATTTTATTCTCGCAAAACAGTGAATAATAGTAGTTTATGCGACTGTGCATAATGAAGGGCATTACAACACAAGTGTGGGTTTAAGAAACGAGCCGAAGGCGAGTTTCTTAATAGCATCACACGAGTGTTGTAATGCCTAATTATGTATAGTTGCATACACTAATTTATCTACCCGAATATCATAAGGGCTCTATGATGGATTCAGGAACCATAGGGAAATGACCAGCATTGTTACCAGTGTAATGCAATAAAAAATAAACAGGTTATTAGTTGCATTCGTTGCTGCATTTACGATATCTGGCGGAGTGTTCATGTTAATTTCTGAGTCACTATCACTCATTTTCGACAGAAATAAAGAACTTATCAGAAAATTTGTCTACTTCAATGAAAGGGAATAAAAAGCTAACGAACAAATGACAGCTCGAAATGGCGGCGTTTCGGATATCTGTAATTTTTTTTAAATCATAGGCAAAGTCACTATTCTTGTGTCACTCGAGATCAAAATGTCGTGCGATTTATAATTAATTGGGGTTTCGTATCGATAGGTCGCGCGGAACTAGTTGGCCGCGCCTTAGGCATGTTTTTGTTTTTTATTTGTATTCTTTTCAATAAATTGAACAAATTATTGTTCACGATATCTCGAGATTGGTCATCACTGTCCTCCTCCTCCTGTGCATTGCGAGCTGTAGGCAACCCGCCCCCTCACCCCTGTCGCCACCTAAGGCGCGGCCAACTAGTTCCGCAAGCACTATAGAATAGCACACTCACTTGAATTTGACACCTGTTCCAAATTTAAAACTCATAACCTACTGTTTTCAGTAGGTTATGAGCTCATTACAGTTCTGTTAATTTCTGCTGGTTGGTAATGCTGGTCATTGCCTATGGTTTTTGAACGCATTAGAGAGGGTTTATGATATTTGGGTAGATAAAAAGGCCTTTTAATCACTGTTTTGTTTTTATTCACTATTTTGGTGTTTGAATTTGGAACACAAAAATATATCCGCTCTCTATTTCAATGCTTACACAAACTCCTTGCGCTAAGATTCGACATTCAAAACTCTTTGGTGCAAATAAATTCTCGAGATTTGATTGGTCGATATTTGCAACAAGGAGTTCGGCATTAGATTAAAAACTGTTTTGTGTTCTTTGCTGCCTTTAAAGAAAAAAAAATAGTGAATTGGCGCCATTAGGGGATCGGACAAAAAACAACTAATTAGGCCCGTAATCCACCAAAGCGGAGAGGAGAGGAGACGAGAGGAGATGTGTTTGAATAAACCAATCCGATTTCGTTATTTCCACATCTCTTCTCCGCTTAGCTTTGGTGGAAATGGGTCAAGCGGAGAGGAGAGGAGATGTCTCATGTTTCTATAGAATTTTGTGCAGCGAGCGAGCAAGCGGCGCGGCAGAGCGGAGAAGTGTCTAGTCGGACGGCCGGGCTTCACCCCGCTGCCTTCTCCGCGCGCCTCGCACGTTTTGTTTTGTTTTCGATCTCTCACAGCTCACATCTCTGCTACACACAGCTCACATCTCCTCTCCGCAACGCATCTCTTCTCCGCTTTGGTGGAAATAACCTGCCAGCTTCGCGGCACATCTCCTCTCGTCTCCTCTCCTCTCCGCTTTGGTGGATTACGGGCCTTAGTCCCGTCAGATAGATTTCCAAAAATTATTGGACACGTATTTTTTCTTTTTCACGTAAACTTAAAATGAAGACGATACAGTGCTTCGAAAACTCGTGTGACGTCATATGATAGTAGGTACATTTTGACGACACAAGTGACGTTTCAAGCCCCACTCCAAGATCTTTGACGCGTTTTATCTTCGTAATTTTTTATTGATTTGATAAAACAAAAAACACGTACCTATTCAATATTTTTCGATAATCTAACTTACGGACTAAACAGAATCATATTATTTTGACCCAGTCCGATCCCCTATTGTACGGACACAAAGTTTAGTGAATTATGTCTTTTCTCGTAGTCATGGTATAAAGTATAGTATGCAACTCTTGAATAAAGTACGAATTTATATCGAGGGCCATGAATCACTCGCGTCGTTCAGGATTCTAACAGTTGAATCACTCGCTGCGTTCGTGATTCAATCATTAGAATCCTTCACTTGCTCGGGACTCATCTACGGCCCTCGCTTTAAATCCGTCCTTTATTCATTAGTTGCATAATATACTATTTTCTCGAACTCATTTAAACTAACATAGAAGCTCCTCTGAAAGCAGGCGTTACTTTGTGGTCGTCGCTGTAAAATGTCATGCTAGTTATGTTTTAAGTTCCATGTAAGTCGAGCGAGTCTTGCCTTCAACCTTTAACTGCTACTCAGAAATTCTTGTTGAAAAATCCAATAATACTTTGCCTGACTCGAGAATCGATCTCATGACCTGGCCGACCTGATGACTGGCTAAAATATAGGTGTTCCTAACCACAACTGTGCCTGACCCAACAGAGGCAAAGTTATGTGTGAGCTATTTCATATTCCCCTAAGAAACAGTGAGTGGGTTACATAGATTTTGTTAGTTATTTGCAATTTCCATATAATAAGGGCCAACCAGGGCAGTGTAGTGACAAGAATTTCATCGTCCACAGACCAACCTAGGCAAGCGTGGCTAGATAGATCCGACAGGCTCTTATTATCAAGCCACGAGATATTAAAATACTGATTATTTATTTTTAACTTTACAGACCACAGCTTGGGGTTTGGATGGAGGCCTGTTTCCAATATTCTTCAACAGGGAGAAGAGTGAAAACTGCTTTGACAAGGACGAAGACGTGTTCTGTGCTACATACGGAAATGGTAAGTTTGGTACTTCTTTAGAAATTGACTCTTTTCGATTTCACTTACGTTTGGATTTCATAGAAGTCACCCTAAAAGATGCTGAAGTGGAGCTTAAATCTACTTACATGGTATTTTGTTTAAAGAGATGAAACGGTTGTCCGATTGATTTCATTCATTTACTAGTTGATACCTGCGACTTTCGTCCGCAAGAAAAATTATAAAAATGTGACTTCCCTTTTTGAACCGGATTTTGTTACCAATTTCAAGGGTTTTAGTCTAAGTTTAAGTTACTCCTTGTTATATCAGCTGTATGCAAGGAAAAGCCCTGTCAAAGTTGGTCCAGCCGTTATGGAGATTCGCACATCTACTTTAACCAACAAAGTCAAAGTCAAAGTCAAAAATATTTATTTCAAGTAGGCCAGTAACAGGCATTCTTGAATAGTCGAATTAAACTAACTGCGGCACTCAGAGATATCCAACGATTGCTCAAGCCACCACCCAGCAAAGGCCTGACATACTTTTGTATGACAAAACTGCCAAAAACCCTTACCAAGCGACGGCCCAAGCAACCACTGAAGCTCTCCGAGTGCGGCAGTAAACTACTGAACTACTGAAGCTAAATAAACTAAGCTACAGTCCCAGTCACAAGGCATAATAACTCGTGAGTGTACTGTAGTTGCCAATTCCAAAGCGTTGGTCTCATGAGAAGAATGGCAAGAAACTTCATGGACACTCTTTTAAAATCGTTTGAAACAAACATTGTTCTCTTTCCAGAAGTAGCCTACTGCCCCAGCTACGGCGGCATCTTCGCAGCTCGTCAGGTGGACCGCTGGTGTCTCGCAGGCATACACTTTGGAGAACCAGCTGAGCGCGGCCTCTGTTTCATCAAGAATGCACACTACACTGCGCTGACGAAACATCTGAAGTGGATCGATGAGACTGTTGGAATGTTTAAGAATGGTGTTCTGTAGATCTGTGTTTTATTTCTTCCTGTTCCCAAACATAGATATATTGGTTAGTGCTAAGATGTTACATTAACATAATCAGCCAACTCATCATCAGCCTATAGCAATCCACTGCTGGACATAGGCAGAGGCCTATGTCCAGCAGTCTGCAGAGGCAGAGGTCTATAATGTCAGCAGATTGAAGAGTCAATCGCACGCCACTCAACTTGATTCTTGGCAGCTCTTATTCAGTTGCCTGCCACCCTGTGATGATCGTCGCTCCAACGAGTTTAAGGGCGTTCTACTTTACGCTTGCCAGTTCGCGTTCTCCATTCAAGAACGCTTCTACATCAACGGTCATCGGTTCTACAGCTAATACGGCCATTCCAATGCCACCTTAGCTTACTTATCCTGTGAGGTATGTTGACACCTCTGGCTGTCTGCCATTCTGCCATCAGTCAATTGGTAGGACAGAATCCTTCTCAGTGATATGAAGCAGACCACAATTCGTGTGTAGGTTCGTAGTGTGTAGGTTGGCAGATGTCACATGTCTTCGTTGTGAGAGAGAGAGAGAGTAAACAATGTATGTCCAGTATTAAAGTTTTGGATTTAGGAGAAGTCATATTTTATGATACTCATATTAGCAGAAAACTTTGCAAAACTTGCCAACAAGATGAAACGACTATCTTAAGACGATGACAATAGCTATTGACTTCTGATGTTTCAGTATTTTTGGACACGCCCACAATTTTTCCGATACCCTAGCGCCATAATAACAAGTAAGAAACAAATAGTCCAGGATCCGCGGTCCATTTTTGCACTTGATTACTATCAAGCTAATTTTGATGAGACGGCGAGACGCCCAACAATTTCCTGCACGAAACTCTCGAATTCTCGATTGTGGTAAGTAATAGGGGTAGCAGGGATAAAATATGTTGGTTTGATGATTCTCAAAAGTGTTAAGTACAAACACTTTTGAGAATCATCAGCTGGGTTTTTTTTGTTAAATCTGATGATAATTATCTAAATTATTTGAAAAAATATTTGTCCTACAAAATGTATGGTTTGATCAAAGAGTCCCCTTCCTTCCTTCCTTCCAATATGTATCGATAACGAAGTCATTAAAAATGATTACTTACTAACTGGGTTTTGGGGATTGGATATTTTCTATTAAACCCACTCTTTACAAGTTGCCTACAAGATTCTAAAAATTATATTAAGTGTTTGGCACTTACTCCACGCACCATCAATACTCCTGTACATCATAAACAACAGGCTAATACACTTTCTGGAGCCACAAATTCCAGAAGAGCAAGCAGGTTTTGTTAAAGGCAAAGACACGCGGGAACAAATCCTGAACGTTCGCCAAATTATAGAGAAAAGCCGGGAATTTAACAGCCCTGTATTGATATGTTTCATAAATGATACCAAAGCATTTGATTGCGTGGAGTGGGGCAAGCTGTGGGGGGTTCTTAAAGACATGGGAACGCCTCAACATCTTATTGACATAGTCCGATGCCTCTACCTACACATCAACAACCGCTCTTTCGTCAAAATGGACACCGACTGTTCAAATGCGTTAGGCAGGGATGCATCCTCTCACCTCTGCTCTTCAATATGTATGAAGAGTAATATCATTCAAGACTCTTTAGGGCTGGGACAAGGGGTTTACTGTTGGTGGAAAGTGGGTTTCTTTGGTTCAATCTGAGGTACACTGATGACACCGTTCTCCTTGCATTCGTTCCTCATTTGGCAACATGAAAGAGATACGGCACAGATTGGAAGTGGAAAGTGGCAAAGTAGGGTTTGCAATAAATAGGCAGAAAACCAAGCTTATGGTGGTAGATCGTGCGGGAAAGCTATCGGGCGCCTATAACATCTAAGGCATCTATACTGTGGACAGCTTCGATTAACTGGGCTCCAATATAAGTAATGAAGGTAGCTGCGTCACAGAAATAAAACGGCGGATAGCCATAGCTAAAGATGCTATATTACGCCCCCGGAACATCTGGGAAAAACGTGGTATAAGTTTTAAAACGAAGGCCCGTTTGGTCAGAGCACTAGTTTTCCTGATTTTCCTCCATAGAGTTAATAATAATAATATTTATTTATTTTCAGGCTACTTTGGCCCATAGATAAATACCTTACAGACTAACATACATACGATATAATTGACAGCTTGTGTTAGTAAACAAAACCTTAAAACTATATTAGTATCACTACACTTGCACTACGTCACTGTGCGATCATGTGGCACTTGCCCGCGGAAGCGTCGAAACACCACCCCCTGCGGCCAAAAGTCCTCTTCCAAGACGAGGTGCAGGTAGCATGTCGTTGTCGGTACTCGCACCACAAACGCCTTAAAGTTGACGTTGCGGCGCGACTCGAGCAGCTGCACTCTCGCCACGTACTTGATCTTCTGGCGCACGTACTCCACGATGTCCTCCGTCGTAGTGGTGTAATGTAGACGGGAGAGGTACAAAGGAGTGTTCGGCTTTGCGGCACGAATATGCACATTGGGCTCCGATGGAGCCGTGCCGCAGCGGTTCTTGATGGTTCGCTGACGGCGCTTCCTCCTCAACACCGTCACGAAACCATCATCAGCCTGGATCGGTTCCTTTTCAGGCACAGGCTTCTCGGAAGGAGCATTTTTCCCCACAAGTTAAGACATGGACAATCCAAACAAGAGTAAGACAGAGGATAGACGCATTCGAAATGTGGTGTTTTAGGCGGATTCTCCGAATTCCATGGACGGCCAAACGCACAAATGTGTCTATCCTTTACCAACTCGATATCAAGACTCGATTGTCAACAGTTTGCCTACAGCGTATTTTGTCTTATTTCGGCCACATAATGCAAAGAGGAGATAGCAGCCTTGAAAAGCTGGTCATTGTTGGCAATACCGAAGGCAAGCGACCGCGAGGCCGGTCGCCATTTTACAAATTTGGAAGTGTCTGTCTTCCAAACGATTGGCTTTGAGAAAAAATTGTTTGTGGAACCTCAATGTCATTTTTAAAGACCTGTCTAATGTCTATAGACACCCCACACGTAGGTATAGGTTTGATAAAAAAAAAATATAGTTTCAGTTCCATGTATGGGGCGACCCCCTAAATCCTTTTTTTTATTTTTGTATAAAAATCGTAAAGCGGTTCACAGAATACTTGTAGAGTTTCAACTGTGTAGTCTCAATAGTTTCCGAATGAAGTGGCTGTGACATACGGATGGACAGACGGACAAACAGACATGACGAATCTATAAGGGTTCCGTTTTTTGCCATTCGGCTACGGACCCCTAAAAAACAGCTGGTTTGTAGTAATTTTTGATGAGCTCGTTATCAATACATGTTGGATTTAGATAATGATCATCAGTTAGAAATAAAATAGTTAGTACTTAATAGATTTTTGAAAATCATTAAATAAATAATTATAATAATATATAATCAATATATATTTTATCCCTGCTGCCCCTATTACCTACCACAATCGAGAGTTTTCGTATAGGGTAATGTTGGCGTCTCATCAAAATGCAGCTGCTCACGGAAAATTAGCTTGATAGTAATCAAGTGAAAAAATGTACCGTGGATCCTGGACTAACATTGTGACGCGGTCAATAATAATTTATAGATGAACGGATAGCTGTCAGTGGGGCGCAAAGTGACATACGTCCGTCTAGCACCGCGCCTAAGCGCTCACTGTCGGATTGCTTAGGTAAGAAAGAGAGCGCGATGACGCAACGCTGGAACTTCTTACAAACCATATAAGATTAATTACATCAAAATAATTTATTAAATAATCAAAAATTAAAAACAACCAAATTTTGTATTTAAATATGGTACGTTATTGTTATAAATTTTACCAACGTACGTTGATCAGTAATACAGATATTTTTGTTGGAAGATCATTTTAAGAGGTTAGTTTACCATTTTTTTGTATCGAGAAAACTTTTCAAAAACGTGTTTTGAAAACAACGAAATTATCAGAAATATGTTCAAGATTAACATATATTTTTTCCGCCGTGTCAAACTGTATAGATTTGGCTAAAAAATTGTTTAATACAAGCCTATTTGGCTCTTGTCAGCGCCTTAATTAACGTAACATATAGCATCAAGCCAGAAATTCTCATAGCGTAAGGCAGAGGCGTATCCGCACCTATATAGAACAACTATATTTTGCTAGTTATTTGTGAGTTCCACGTATCATTAAATTTTTCCCCGAACTGGTTTTTCGATCCATGCTTAAGCACTGGTAATACATGACGTAGGCTCTGTCCTCGACACATATTGTAGTTATATCACTAAGGGCTCACTTACAGAGATACGCTATGCGTCCCAAGACGTGCGTTTCCGGCACGTTGCGCGTTTTCCCGTGTACGGAATGGCGACGTGTGCAGCAGCCCACGCTTACACATTAACCTTGAACCTTATGCTTTGGCGACCAAATTGAAAATCTATAAAATATTTTTGACTGATTGTGGTAGCTTGTTGTGTTGGCGGCGTCTGTACGATGTTGTTTACGAAGATGTGGGGCGTGATACGCGCACTCCACTGCCGCGGGTGGCGGGTTGCACGCTGCGTGTGTTGCCGTGATCTATGCCGCGTGTGTCGCGGCGATGTTATCCGCAAACGCGCGTGAAATAGCTTATCCGTAAACGTTCCCATACGTTTCCATTAAGTTTATATACCGCCATTCCATGCCGGGTTTTTTCTCCGTGCCTCGGAAAGCACATGGATCCGTTGGTCTCAGCTGTCATTTATGATGGTGATGATGATATCACCTTGTTTGAATTTCATGAAGTACACATCACACAACACGACCCACGTCACGCCGCGTCTCCGTAAACGAGTCCTAAGAGTAGCCAACTGCCAATGTGATTCCGGATGTCAGTCATTACAACTGTTGGCTGATGTCCAGATATAGCCGGATACTGGTCCAAATGATACGGAATTAAAGGCAATGGGGAAATAAACATGCTTAAGTGTTGTGTACGATTATCACTTGGAGGCGTTGCGGTGCATCCGAGGAATTAATTAGATGTGTGATGAATACGTATTTAAAGATGTTCAATTATCTGTTTTAAATCATCTAGCTAAATTTGGGCTGACTCAGTTTAAATATTGTTATCGACACGCTAAGAAGATCTTTTGTTTCATCATCTGGATTGCCTTTTCCCAACTATGTTGGGGATACAATTCCATCGTTCAATTTCATCTGCCCAGCCTTTTCTAAACTATGTTGGGGTCGGCTACCAGTCTAACTGGATGCAGCTGAGTACCAGTTTTTTACATGAAGCGACTACCTATCTGGCCTCTAGAACCCAGTTAGTAGAGGGTAATATGAAACCCCGAGCCTTCCGAGACACCCAGGAAACTCGGTAGGTAACGGATGGTCGCGTGTGAAGCGTGGCATTACCTGAAGATCGTCCCGAGGGTCTGGTATTATTTAGCCACATCATCATCATCATCATTTCAGCCCGAAATCACCCAAAGTTGGGTATAGGCCTCCCCTTTCTTCTGCCACTCTTTTCTGTGCGTCATCAAATAACCCCTTCCGCAGGCAGAGCGGAAGGGGTTATAAAAACTGGGGGAATAAAAACCACCCATGTTCCTTCTTAGCCCTTGTGCCGAGGCCGCGGTATCTCTTTCGAACAACCCGCAGCCCCAATGGGATCCTTATCTTATCTTCAGTTCGTCTAAACTAATCTTTAAACCATCATTCGAATTGATTACTAATACAAATCGTAAGAGGAAAACCCATAGTCTTCAATGTCACTAGTATAGTAGTGAGACAACAAACGATTACAAAGAAAAACAATTGATGAGCTACGCATTATCATAGTAATCGATTTTACTTACGTAAACATACCTGCTTAACTAGGTAATGTAGACTTATGTAGCAATGACCTTGCTATAGTGTATGTAAACAATACCTTTATGTAATTTCTATAATTATTAATAAATAAACTAAACTAACTAAACTAGCTATTTGTACAGTCATCGCAAAAATACATGGACAATTCAATTGTGAAGCGAGAAATGATGCCACCTAATTTTCCTAATTTTCCTGTGAACGTTTTTAGTCAATAACTAGCTTACGTTAGGTGGATGATGCCACCTACTAGTTATGGATGCTAGTTATCGACTAAAAACGTTCACAGGAAAATAGACATTAAAGTATCCATGCAATTTTGCAGGTACTGTGACTGTACTAGAATCATCGTTGGTCTAGTCAAATCTAGAAGTGGTAGTAAATCTATATATTATTATATTATTATCTATATAAATAAAAATAGAAGTCCTGACTGACTGACTGACTGACTGACGCATCAACGCCCAGCCCAAACCCTTGGACCTAGAAAGCTGAAATTTTGCACAGAAGTTCCCTTTATAATGTAGACAAGGAATAATGAAGGAGATTTGAAATTTAACCCCTAAGGGAGTTAAATAGGGGATGAAAGTTTGTATGGAAAATCGTAATTTTCACGCGGGCGAAGCCGCTGGCAAAAACTAGTATTTTGATAAAGTAGTTTTCCAGTTGATTGCCTCATTGGTGAAGAAGTAATGTTATGTTTACGTAAAATATAAAGTGCATATTTAGGTTCGAACCACGATAAGTAGCAGCCGATACCAATAGGCTACCTAAGCTCTCTTTGAGAACCCGAAAGTCATACAGTGGTACAGATATACTAAACCAGTCAGTTTTTTTGTTGTTTTCATGAAAGCCAAACCATAGTAAAATTCTGCAGAATTAATAAAATATTCATCGTTGGCAATTCACAGGAATTTCTACCAAAGAGAATAAAACAAAAACGTGAACATCCAGAATTCCAAATGTAAAAATTCAACAGAAGCATTGAGTCAAAGTTAGCGTCATGCGGGTTCCGCAAATAGACAGAACGAACAACAAACGTAAAACACTAATTCCTACATTTCCTACTACGTAGTTACTAGTTCGGAGTATTTATTTGACATTCGGAAGCGATATTACACTTTCCGCGTATTTTTTGGGTTACATAAACAAATTTTTGCAACTGTGTGAAGCATAGTGATGTAGATATCACATGCACCTTTGAGGGTTCTGTACCCAAACAGTAACCAACAGGACAGGATCCTTTTAAGGCGACATTAGCTGCCCGCGCCCTTGAGCGCGCGTTTAACTCATCGCCTAAACAAATAAGGTTGAAAATGGGGATGCGTTTGATTCTCGTGACTGCCAAAATGAACGATAGTTCGCAGATTTAATTTATTTAAAATAAAAAAATACGCAATAATGTTAAAATATTTTTACTTAATGTCTTTAGTTGGTTAACCCATTAGAGGTCAAACAAAAAGTACCAAAATATTTTTTAAATTTTCTTTATTTTCGTGTTGAAATAAGATTATATAAACACAAAATACAAGAAAAAAAAACAAAATTACAGTTTTCATGAAGTTACAGGGGTGTACTTAATTGAGTACACTGACCGCCTAAGTATAAAAATTTTCAAAACAAGCTTTTTCAACACAAAGTGTTTTATCGCATTTTTTACATTGCCAGCGCACTCTTGAATGACAAAGGACACATCGCAGCTGTTTTTTAATTTTTATAGGATAATGTCCAACTCCATCTTGAGGCAGGCTTCGACTATTGATCGGCCTGACGCAATTTTCTTTCGCCAAATTGGGCTTGAATCTGAAGTGGATTGGCGGGTATTTATATATTTATTGGCTCCAGGGGCTTCAGGGGGGAGTGGCTTGTGGTGCCTACTACGGTGCCCTCACCTTCCATCTGACGCAGGTCCTCACCGGACACGGTTGTTTTGGGAGGTACCTGCACCAAATCAGGCGGGAGGAAACGCCCGGATGCCACAATTGTGAGGATCGGCCGGAGGCCACGGTGGAGCACACTGTGGAGGTCTGCCCCGCTTGGGCGGAGCCCCGCCGTGTTCTCGGAGCGGCGATCGGCGGCGGCGACCTCTCGCGTCCGGCGCTGGTGCAAGCCATGGTCTGGGGCGAGGAGGAATCGGACGCCGTCGCCTCCTTCTGCGAAGCAGTGATGCTAGGGAAGGTAGTGGGGGTCGGGGGCCACGTGATGGCTTCCGGCCACCGTAGACGCGGACCTGTGGACGGTGAGTAATGGGCTAGCTCGCCGTCCATCCGTCTTATGACGACGACAGGCCGCCGGCCGTGTCGACGGCGAGTTCGTGTTCCACGCGCGCTTCAAAGAGATGTCAGTAACATGGAAGGGGCCCGCAAGGGCCGACGCCCGTCGGGGCTGAGGGTTGTGCGAAAGAGATACGGCGGCCTCGACACAAAGGGCTAAGAAGGAACACGGGTGGTTTTTAGTCAGTAGAAGTCCGACACTCCCTTTCGCTCTGCCCAGAGCGGGAGGGGTTATTTGATGATTCCCCACCACCAAAAAAAAAGCCAAGTCACATTCATAATTATCGCTATTTTGTAAAATAGCTTCAATAGCTTGTCCATAGCCCCTTTGCGGTGTAAACTGCTGCTTCTTCATTGCAAGGAATCTGAAAGAAAACAACAGTTATTTTACTTACGTATGTTGTCACTGTACTCACCCGAGTACAGTGACATTTAAATTACCTTAGTTTTATTTTAGTAATAAATAATCAATTACATTGTTCTTTATAACTTACTCTGACATGTGTTTTATACATGCAAAATGAAAATACCAACTTCTAGGCAATAATTATTTTCTAAAATCGAAAATCATTTACTCACCTCCACAGTGTTTCGGTAACAAAACTTCAACTGACACTTTTTATCAAAAAAAGTTACACTACCCGTGTGTTAATTATCAATATAGTTGGACGGTATGATAATGAAGTTAAATAACAAAAATACCCTCATTAACTTTACGATATTTGGAATTTGCCCTTACGGATATGGCTGTACTCAATCAAGTACAGTGACCTCTAATGGGTTAAATTTCCTTTCTGATAGTAAAAAAAAAAATAACAGTTATCACTCAAAATATTGAGCATTTCGAGACGAAAAAGTTTTTTCGTGTGATTTTTTTGTGATTTTGTGATTTTTTTTTCGAGGTTCTTGATTAATTTTAGAAAATATTTTTGCATAAGTCTTTTACCTATACATTTGACTATACACTGTATTTTTTTTGGAATTGTAATAAGTAGCAATACGGCTAACTCTGCAACGAAAAACAGGTCGCTTTTACGGTGTCCCTCTTATCTGCGCCTTAATAAGCCTCCGCTGTCACTCATCCACGGATCCACCTAGACCAGGGCAGCTTAACCTGAAGGTCAACCCAAGTGGCTGTTATTTTTTAGCCACGAGCTTCTCGTAGGCTATGAGGCTTCCCGTCGGGGCTGTGGGTTGGTCACAAAGATACCGCGGCCTCGACATAAATGGCTAAGAAGCAACACAGGTGGTTTTTAGCCAGTAGAAGTCTGACACTCCTTTTCGCTCTGCCCAAGAGCGGGAGGGGTTATTTGATGATTTTCCACCTACCAAAAAAAACTCGCGTTCTGTATTTCTGACGAACGTATCAATGTTTATTACTCTTTCGCACAAAAAAAATCTTAATGGATCTGAGTGAAAGGCAAACAGATTTATAACCTAACACATAGGACACATTTTTTATCTCGATAGAGGGTATAATATCGCCGCGGATTTCTATATCAATGATTCTCTATGTATGTAATTGATTCTAAGAACCAATAACCATTGAAAATGTTAATGGTAATTATTGTAATGTGACCACAGTTTTACGTGATGTTTAAGACAGGTAGGTACAAAATAAAGGCAGGTAGTCCGTAGTAGTCGTACGTGCAAAATGACATGTAGACATCCAGTGCGAAATATAGATTTACCAAAGCATCATCATCTGCCTAGCCTTTTCCCAACTATATTGGGTTCGGCTTCCAGTCTAACCAAATGCAGCTAAATACGAGTATTTAAATTGATTTCCTAAAGCTATATCTCCCCAAACCTGGGGACCTGGGGTCCTGGGGGAGACCTAAGTCTAGCAGTGGACGTCTTTTGGCTGAAATGATGATGATGATGATTATCTATCCAAAATATTCCCACTGTTGACGGTAAATGTTAAACGGTTGACCAAAATGGTATTTTTTATTGCAACAAAAGTTTACACTGCTGTTACTTTTGTAAACAATTTACGTTAATAAATCATTCATAATGTTTTGTTAACGGTTCAACTTTATTGTGAACTTTTTAAGTGGTCTTTGGGCCAAAAAAGAGATCGGATATTGCGACAAGTTTAACGGAAATTTAAAATGCAAACGGGTACTTGTGCGTGCTTTTCCGATCATTTTCATGCTATTACAAGCACAGAACGTGCTGCTGGATAAAAATATACCACTGCTGGATAAAAGCCTTTCTCGGGTTTGGTTTAGAAAAATCACTTCCTTGAATTTGAGGATTCTGTCACTGTCAAGCCCCATTGCAATTTTAGCTGTTGGAGCAGCGCCGAAAATATCAGATCAACCTTGAACCCAGTGTCTTAGCAATAAAGTCGAAACTGACTGACTGGACTGGCCTGTTGGTCTAGTGGTTAGTGACCCTAACTGCTATGCCGGAGGTCGTGGGTTCGATTCCCACCCAGGACAAATGTTTGTGTGATGAGCACGATCATTTGTTCTGTGTCTGGGTGTAATTTATCTATAATATGTATGTATTTAGAAATATATAAGTATGTTTATCAGTTGTCTAGTACCCATAACACAAGCTCTGCTTAGCTTGGGACTAGATGGCGTTGTGTGATAGTTGTGGAATATTATTATTATTATTACCTATAAAGGAAATGTTACAGAATGTACGGTAGTAGCCTGGGCCTGCAGTCTCTACACTAACAACGACGCTACGAATGTCGTTAAGTCGAAAAATCGAAAACTTTCTTTAATAGGTTTTCAATCTTATGCTGTTGAAATAAGGTTGAAAATCTATTAAAGAAATTTGACATCGATACGACGTAGAGACATTCGTAGCGCTGTTATTAGTGTAGAGACTGCAGGCCCTGATGTGCTAGCGTCTGTACAACGCATGAAACCCTGACAGCCTCGAGAAGCTTTAAATGGTAGTTGGCCAAGTAGACTGGAAAAGACCATGCGGGCGCTCACCTACCCGTTAGTCTGACCGGGTAAAGACGCTCACTGGCCTATCAATAGCCCACGTGGAAGAGCATAGTGCAATGCAGTAGATCAATGCCTTTTTTTAAGTGAAATCATGAAATGACTGTATGGGAAATCATCAGATGACTCCTCCCGCTCTAGGCAGAGCGGTAGGGAGTGTCAGATTTCTACTGACTAAAAACCATCCATGTTCCTTCTTAGCCCTTTGTGTCGAGGCCGCGGTATCTCTTTCTCGAACAGCCCGCAGCCTCGACGGGAGTTGTCAATGCGTCAGACTAGAGTACTAGACACGACCTTCAACAATGAAGATAGCGACTAAGAAGAAGTACCTTAAGGCGAGACCCAACCAGGATTTACCAAAAACGTACTGTCTTTGAACGTCAAGTGTGAACTATAGGTTTGAAGTACTGAGGTGGGAAAAATATCCTGTAAAGAGAAAGAACTAAACTTGCATTATACCGAATCAAATCTCCGAATAAAGTTACTAACTCTATAAAAAAAAAATATACAATTGCCTCTTTTTTAACTTTATCGTCGAAAATCTCCGTAATTTAAGCGATAACATAAGTATTTTTTTCTAGAAATAAATAAAGAATACAATTATTTAATTTAATACCGGTTATTTTTTCAAATTATGTTAAGTTATTTATCATAATTAAAGGAAAACCCTTGAATATCAATAAACCCAAGCGCCTAACAAAGACTAGCCAGCCTAACACTGTACGCCCAAAAAGCAACCTTATTGAATCCGACTAAGGTGGAGTGTAGCACTACGCCTATAGTATAGTCGAACGGGTGCGTTGGGTCTCGCCTTAAGAACAAAAACTAAAACGTTATTTAAACCCGGAACAATGAAGAGTCTACAAAACAAATCTTCCTCATACCCTTTCCCCTTCCGTATAAACAACGGCTCACACTTTTATCATCACGCCATTAATATGCATTGGGTGTAGGCAGACACGTTTGAAATATGGCGGACGAGCGCATAGTGAATACAAATGGTACAACCATGCTTCATTTATTCTGAGCCCGATATTGAAGACGTCAATAGTTTGGGCAGACGAGCGACACGTTGTGCGATTAGTCGCTGCGTTTCTTGGGTAAGGTGATTCTTACGGAGCACCACTGCGCTGATTGCCGTTCCTGTGCGCGAAAAAATTGCGTGCCTTGTCTAGGTGTTTCCTGCGACTTTGATGATTTTCTCAATCGAACGAGCTTCAGGAAGGCCCTGGTTTCTTAAGCTTAACCTTGGCCACCACCCATGTCAAATCCTAGCTCCATCGACCATCTCAGATGTCATGTCCAGGCCACTTGAGGCTGACCGCACAGCTCCCGACAGCGTAGATTTTCGTCCGACAACGGACTTCGGTGTTTCGCACTCAATCTAAGATTATGCAAGTTATTCTGGGCATGGCTATTAAAGTTACACCCTACAAAATAAAATAAACCCTAAATGTTATAATAAATAGGAAGGTTAGTGGAAATCACAAGATTTTCTTTTAACGAAAGTTATCAAGATTTCAACGGTAATATTCTTAGCTTTCAGATATATTTCGGTTAAGGTATTTGTCTATGGGTCTTAAAATAAATGTATTCTATTCAGTACCTGTAAATTATTTATAATAAGATTATTCTGGGCAGTTTTATCTATGAATTTGTATACAACATCTAGGATATTAATATCCAGCTCAACATAATAATTACAACTGGTTAAAGATCAAATTGGTTCATGAGGAAAATAAGTAAATCATTCAATTAATATCTCTTAAAGAGATTTTCTTCTTATTCGTGTTTTTGTTGCAGATTTTCCTCATCGAGGATTATTTGAGGGCTTTTTCTTCAAATAGATTTATTTCAGTTTCTCTTAATAATCTAATCTATTGTTATTGGTCGAAATTACAAAATGACTGCATCGTTGGTCGTTGGTACTGGTCGCAAGCGCGACTGCTGAGCAAGAGGTCTTGGGTTCGACTGGAACAGGATATACAGAAACTATTCAGTCATTCCAATTTTATTGGCTTTTGCATCATGGTGATGGAATATGTTTTTTAGCCTTTAGTTTATTACTTAAGATTTTTAAAGGATATGGAAAGTATTCCGAAATTGTAGCTAACAAACTCAAACCGCCTTATTACAAAAGGTAGTTAAACCTGGTTTAACTTAGACTTGGTTTATCTCGCATGCCGTCACTTTCTTTTGAATATTTTTGAAGTGAGACGTCATGCGAGATAAACCAAGTCTAAGTTAAACCAGGTTTAACTACTTTTTGTAATAAGGCGGAAAGAGTGGTTAAAAAAAATCGCAACAATAATAGGTAATTTCTGCTGGAAGAAAAAGTCGTACGTCTACAAAACCAATACTCAATAACAGAACAATCAGCGTATTACGATTTTAAATAAGAATGACACGCAGTACACAGACGCCTTTGTAGCTAAACGGTAGTACAATGTGGCTTCGATTCCTCACATTCTGCGTTTTAGTATCTCTCGTGTTAATCGCAGTACTAAGTACTATATACGGGAGACCAGTCATCAATGTCTTCTTCCGAAGATGCTGTAACGAGGACATAGAAAATGATCAGACGATATTTGCTAACTTAGACAATAATTTCCTTAGAGAAAGACTTGTCAGTGATGGAATGTTCAGTGATGATGACTATGTTGAAGTTAGGGAAGTGGATATAAACAGTGATGAAGATATAGATTTGGTTGGTGATAGAACTAATGTGACTGTGAGTAGTGATGATGTGACTGATAGTGAACAAAATGTGACTTTAAGTGAAGGTTAAGTTGAGGTAAAAGACAATGTGAAGATTAATCGTGAAAAAACAATAAATAGTTATTGTTTCACTGCAATTGTGGGACAAAGGAAATAATGTGAGTTAAACCCGTAATAGAGAAAATACTAGAACGAAGTTCTGTGTGAAATAAGTGATGTTGCTGCTATGTATGAGATATAAGAAGAAAGACTTAAAATGTGTAACAATACTTATATTTATAGAACTAGATTTAGATGGAGACATTCGACTGCCAAAGAAGCCTTGGTTTTTGAAAGCCAGGAAATTATCTTTTGATACTGGTGTCTTGAAAACAGGAAAGAAGAACTTAAAACTAAATAAGGACACTGGAAGTATTGTCTAGAATGTAGAAGAAGATTTAAACTGATTGACCTACTAAAAGTTAGCATTGAATCCTATTGTGAAGGAATGAACAGAGATACTTCGCTAGTCTGACTGTTACAACAAGTAGACTGATACAAGGATGTCTGTCGGTCTTCTACAGACTGTACTTCGGAGAGTGTGCGCAAGAGCTCCACGAGCTTATTCCACCATCTCCCTTCTTCCATCGAGAGACTAGGCGTACTGCAGGTTATCACCCATATCTTGTCGATGTTCCACACATTCGTACGAAGCGCTTTGCTAAGTCTTTCATTATTCGTACAGCCAAGGAGTGGAACACCCTGCCTGCGTCGGTTTTCCCGAGTTCATATAACCCCAATCTATTTAAGTCGCGAGTAAATAGGCTTCTTCTGGGTAAGCTCGTTCCATCGTCGACCTCATCTCTGCCCTTAGGGCAAGATTGAGGTCAAGAGTAAGCCCATATTAAATAAAAAAAAAAAAAAAAAAAGGATATTCAAGGATAATCGTTTTAAGTCAACCGGAGGAAGATAAAGGTGAGCTGGTGACTCCTGAAAAGATTTGAATGTATCCTGAGGATTAAGATCGAGTTTAGTGGCATCTATGACGTTATGTAACAAACTAAAAATCCTATATCGTGTAGGTAAGGTTATCCGTAGGATTATCATAATATTACACAGCCGCTCAAAAACAATATAATTATGTTTAATAGCCCACTAGTTAGTAGCCACGCGGCCACGTAGTCTGGATTTATGCCCTTTTGATGTCAAAAGGCACGCCCCATCACATGGAATTTAAACATACCTTTCGAATTGTAGATGTACTATTAGGTGCAATCCTGTCTGATTTATGTTATGCTAAGGAACTTTACACCCTAATCCTCGTTACTCATGAATGCAATTACAATGTACACCAAGGCCTGATAGGAGGGAAGGGGGAGGGAGAGGATATAGGACCATACTCAGTTGATTGATTGATCTTTTGTTGTGTAAATTCATCAATGGAAACCTTTGATTGTTTTTAGAGGTTTATGGTGACTTGTGGTGACTCATCGTGTGTCATGAATCAATTCTATATGACTCAATGGAATATTCTTTGCCATTTTGGTGGTAATTAATGATTGTATTGTTTGCTGTTTAGACTGATATTATGTTAATGTTATTAAGCACGTCTTTAAGCAAGATATGTTGCCGTCTCTATTTTCTTTTTCTTAGCGTAACGATGGAAAATTTAATTAAATATTTTTGGGCCAAAATTACTATCACTCCCAAAGAGGATAATTAGAAACTACGGAACCCCACCTGCTACGATCCTTACAAATAGTCACGTTAATTCATTTATGTTAAGTAACGTTTACAGATAAAAGCCTTAGCACTGGATTACGATCAAGACTCGCACTATATCTATGAGATAGAAATAGTCTTGTGTTAAATTATTGTAGTATTGCTAGCATTTTTTTATGTTTTTTATTTAGGTGTTCTCACTATACAAATACTAGAGAAGATAAAATAATTATGTCAACTTGACCTAGTTGTAATTATATGTATTTCATTGTACATAGTAATAAAAACATGTTTTTCAGATATTAGCCATTATGGCTTAATATTCAAGCATTGTTTTTAATATTTACTCGTATTTACTATCTTAGAGCTAAGATTTAATAATTGTATTACAGAACACCAAAGATAAGTTAACATTACTTATACCTAAAAATGTTGTAAAAGTTCACAAAACTTATTTCATAAGTATAGATAATTATGTCATCATTTGTACCTATATACAAAGAAAGTTTCCAGAATTACAAATTTTCTTTTGTTTCTTGTTTAATTTTACCATTCAACACACCTGCAAGACAAGACTTTATAACTGATTGCTGCCTACCACGTCAACAGCATTATAATTGTAGAGCGTCGCGAATATAGAAATATAAAAAAATATATGTATGGTCGCAAACGTTAGGCATCAAACTGACGAGCAGCATTTTTCTGTCAACAGAGTCAACTTTAGCTGTCGACAGAGCCAATTTGAGCTGTTGACAGCCAACTTCAGCTGTCGACAGAGTTAACTTCAGGTGTCGGCAGAGTCAACTTTAGCTGTCGACCGAGCCAACTTTAGCTTTTGACAGAGCAAACGTTAGTTATCGACAGTCAACTTCAGCTGTCAACAGAGTCAACTTTAGCTACCGACAGAACCAACTTCAGCAGCTGTTGACATAGGCAACTTCAGCTGTCGACAGAGCCAACTTCAGCTATGGACAGAGCCAACTTCATCTATGGACAGAGCCAACTCCAGATTTTGACAGAGCCAACTTTACCGACAGAGCTAACTTCAGCTACCTACAGAGCCAACTTTTTCACTCGTGTGTACGGGACCTAATTAAATATTGATTCGCCCTTGAATCAAAAAGCACAATCATCAAGCAATACTCCCAAAAGATCCCGAATTTAACCTTATTAAAAATCACATAACAACAAGCAAACAAAACAAAACATTTACCTCACCTCAAAAACTGTTCCCGGCAAAAATCCTTGAACTGCTCCGAAACAAACAATCCTCCTTAGACGATGTTTAAAGTCTTCGCATCCACATAATTGGAAACAAATTGTTAGTTAAGTACTGAGATGAGGCTGGGAGGGAGAGGACATAGAATATATACATTTACAGAAGGTCAGGTCGGTACAATCTATATAAATAAAAAGAGAAGTCCTGACTGACTGACTGACTCATCAACGCCCAGCCCAAACCCTTGGACCTAGAAAGCTGAAATTTTGCACAGAGGTTCCCTTTATAATGTAGACAAGGAATAAGGAAGGATTTTTCGAAATTCAACCCCTAAGCAAGTTAAATAGGGGATGAAAGTTTGTATGGAAAATCGACATTTTCACGCGGGCTAAGCCACTGGCAAAAGCTAGTGAGTGAATATGCACACACATAAAGGGTGTAAGAGTACCCTTAACAAAGTCAAAAGGCACTTGTTCTGCCCGTTACTGCGATATTTTTTTGTCCTAGACCATACCTGAAAACCCCTTAGTTACGGAGATATGGGGGGTTGAAGTTTCTAAATTTTTCACAGCTGTTTTTTATATACAGTGTTTCAGGTCATAACTTTACTTAAATTACCTCCATGACCCGTTTACAATCCAAAGTACGCACTAGCACAATGTTTTAAGAGTGTTACATTGAGTTTTACCGTAAAATGTGAATTTTCGCCAAAAAAAAGTCGTTTCCTAGCAATTTTTTTTTGCGCAGAGGTACTTAGTTTGATGTATAAAATGCTTCGTGAAGTGTTCATTTACTACAGACAGAACTCAGGGGTGCGAATGAGCACGTACGGGTCGTGCGTTTTATTTTATGAAGTGCAAAGTGCGGCGCGCGGCTACAAGCGTAAGCTGTTCTGAGTTGAAAACCAATGAAAGAAGTGATTCGCATCACCTGAGCTCATGAGCGGGGCGTAAAGCGATCGTCACTTTTACATATTTATTGGGAAAAACAGACGGTACCTTCTATAGACAAGACCACATTTAGAGGGTATGAGGAACAAGGTGTAAAGTTCTTCATGCCCCATAGAAAAGAGAGGATCCTCTGACCAGACGGGTGTTGTGTCTGGTGGGCTAACTGCTCGACATATGTAAGTCAGGATTTTTCTATATGTGCTACTGCGCGGATAATTACTTTTGTTGGGGCTTCAGATTTCTCAATGAAACTCCTTTTTGAGGTTTGATATTAGGGGATCGGACAAAAAAAAACTAATTAGTCCGTCAGATAGATTTCCAAAAAATATTGGACACGTATTTTTTCTTTTTTCACGTAAACTTAAAATGAAGACGATACAGTGCTTCAAAAACTCGTGTGACGTCATATGATAGTACATTTTGACGACACAAGTGACGTTTCAAGCCCCACTCCAAGATCTTTGACGCGTTTTATCTTCGTCATTTTTTATTGATGTGATAAAACAAAAAACACGTATTCAATATTTTTCGATAATCTAACTTACGGACTAAACAGAATCATATTATTTTGACCCTGTCCGATCCCCTATTATAATATGCGGAGCAAAGTTATCGCGACGATGATAGATTTTCAACAGAAAAAGTAAAAAAATGAAGGTTGCAGTTTAATAAATTTAAGTCAGGTAGTACGGTGCGCCTAGTCTTTTAAATGTAGGACATGTTTTTTAGTTCACATGTGTTGCATTAGATGTCGCTGTCACGCCAAACTAGTATCACGTACAGTGAGTGCAAGTGTGCTCGCGACCGGTATTTGTTTTAGATACTGCATGAGTGGAGCTTGTCTTCTGATTACATCTGTTTTGTGAAGTAGAGTGGGATGGGGGTCACAATCAACGTAGATCTCGAGTATTGAGGATATATCTCAAGAGCCTATCTAATGGTTTGTTGCTGTGAACGCAGTTTGATTTGTATTTTTATATTTATTAAAAGGTTTCAGATTCTTCTTGTTGGTAGTTCCTTTATTTAGTGGGTAAGAAGTAGGTATCGCTTGTATTCAAATGGAATCGAGATAACATAAGCATAATCCGCCTATAATGTTCCCGCTGCAGGGTTTCAGGCCTCCTCTACGAGTCCTGTGCAGGTTCGTAGATTACTCATGTCTTCGAAATTTTGGTTCTATGGTAAACCTGTTTCCTCACGAAGTTTTCCTTCATCGCGGTATCGAGATAAAATGTTATAATAGTTGGTAATTGTAATTGACGCTATGCTATGAATTGTGACTCGCGTTAAAGACGTTACTTCCATAGGTATGTCTTGAGAAATGCCATTAAAGCTATTGAAAATGTAACAGTTCCGCTAGGTAACTAGCTTCAGGCACTGTCTGGAATGCACAGCATACAGCGAGTACTTGTTAGCTCTAACTCTTTTCAGATTTATGTGCGTATTTCACTTGCTGCGGTGAAGGAAAACATCGTTAGGAAATCAACATGCCTGAGAGAAATTTTTTACTCACGACGGAACGGAGACTGTATATCCGTTTGAGGTGAGGGGGTCTAAAATTACCACAACAGATCATAATAGGAAACAATATGAATTGCCACAGTAAAATGGTCACAGACACAGTTACTATTAATATTCTTTATTGCGTACCATAATGTATATATACAGTTGGTAGGGAAACAGTTACATCAGTCTCAATTATGCAAAAGTAGGTAAATTTTACAATTTTTTACGCAATTCATATTAGGATCTGCTAAAGTGGCCATTTTAAACCCCAGCCGCCTTATTACAAAACTTAGTTAAACCTGGTTTATTTTAGACTTGGTTTATCTCGCATGACGTCTCACTTCAATAATATTCAAAAGAAAGTGACGGCATGCGAGATAAACCAGGTCTAAGTTAAACCAGGTTTAACTACCTTTTGTAATAAGGCGGCAGGAGTTATGTTATCCCGTCAGGGCTGCAGGTTGGTCGGGGCTGCAGGTTGGTCGGGGTTTAACTATTTTTATTAATAAGGCGGAAAGGGTTAGGCAAAGGTGGTAGGTAATAAATAATACAAAGCCACTCATGTTCAATTCCCATTTAATAGAGGATATGTCTATTGGATAAATGGAGAAGTCCAATAACAGTTTGCACGAACAGGGAATCGAATCATTTCATAATTATTTTACCTATTTAAGCAAGTCATTTCTGATACTCAGAATATCTGTTCCTTAAAAACCAAAAAAAATGAAAGAAATCAGAAAATGGATAACATAAAATTAAAATTTTAATTTCAGTCGGGGGACCTGAAAAGAAATGATCCACCGAACTGTCCCCCGATTGAAATTAAAATTTTAGTTTTCAGTTAGCCATTTTCTGATTTTTAATTTCATCACTGAAATCGTTTGACTTGTTTTTTTTATTTTTTAGTTCACCTTTTGACATGGCAGGCGGTTATTTTCATACCTATAAGTGAGATAGCGGTTTTGACCTATAACCATTAAGCCACGATATATTGCTTTATTTTTCTAGGAAGTAGTGTGTAGTAGAAGACAATGTGATATTCATCATCATCATGATGTTGAATTTGGCATTGTCTTTAACGTCACGATATATTACTTTATTTTTCTGGAAAGTAGTGTCACGTTAAAGACAATGTGAAATAAAATTGATGTAATTTTTTATAGCTACTAACTTTGAGGGTCTGGGATGATGATCTTATCGGCGGCACCTCTCGCGTCCGGCCCTGTTACAAGCCATGGTCCGGGGCGAGGAAGAATGGGACGTCCGCCGCGCCGTTCGCCTCCTTCTAAGCAGTGATGCTAGCGAAGGAGGTGAGGTTATTTGATGATTTTCCACCCAAAAAAAAAAAGATCTGGGATGATTT
Source organism: Diarsia mendica (assembly GCA_949316265.1). Lineage (NCBI taxonomy): Eukaryota > Metazoa > Arthropoda > Insecta > Lepidoptera > Noctuidae > Diarsia > Diarsia mendica. The sequence goes on from OX438910.1 coordinate 1,738,076, forward strand.
AGTTCTTGGAGAGACTGTTTATAATGTGATTAGCTAAAGCGTATAAAGAAAGGGTGTTAAAGTACTCTTGACGAAGCTGGAGAGGCACTTGTTTTCCCCTTATTGCGATATTTTTTTTTGTTCTAGATCAAGACATACCTGGGAAACCCCTAGCATGGGGTTTCAACTCGAACAAATTATATTAGTCTTGAAAAAAGAGCAATAGATGGCAGCGTGTAGCAGTAATTAAATTAACAATCGCTTAAATGCGTTATACGGTAGATTTTCGCCGAAATAAGATTAGCAAAAATCAAAAGTTCCATGTTTAACGCTTATTTATCTATTTACACTCATATATCAAGTTATTTCAACAAAAAAGGTTAAAGGAGGACTTTTACTTCAATTCGTGCCCATAGATTGATAAAGTTGTCAAAAGTAAGCTGTCTGTAAATCATTTTGAGCCAGTAGTTTTAAACCAGCCTCTGAATTATCTCTCTCAGATCCAGCCTGTCCCTATACTGCCCTCCCCAGTGCCGTGACAATCTCCTACGTTGAACTGCGATATATGTTTCACAAAAAGCATGCCCAAACTCAACGGAAGATATTTTAATCATGCCCGTCGGCGCTGCGGGTTGTTCAAAAGATATACCACGGCCTCGACACAAAGGGCTAAGAAGGAACATGGGTGGTTTTTAGTCAGTATAAGTCTGACACTTTAAGACAACTTAAAGTTCTAGTAAGTGGCAGATCACGTTGCGTTTGAAGGCCTTCCACCGATGACTCGGTGAAAGTTGGGGGGATCTGCTGGATGCGAGACGTACGGGACCGGTCAATGTGGCGACACTTGGGGTAGAATATGCAGTGGACGGCTTTTGCTGATATGAAGGTGAAGGCAGATGATCAATCCCGTCGGACCTGCAGGTTGTTCGAAAGAGATACCGTGGCCTCAGCACAAGGGCTAAGAAGAATAATTGGTGGTTTTTAGTCAGTAGGCGTCTGTCACTCCCCTCCGGTCTGCCCAGAGTGGGAGGGGTTATTTGATAATTTTCTACCATTTCAAAAAAACTGGCCAAGTGCAAGTCGGACTCGCACATGAAGGGTTCCGTACCAAAACGGTATGCTATACTATACAATTTCTTCTACGGGCCAATGAAACTTGACCTCTGGATTGTATAGGCGCTCATACGATTCAGGGACCAAATTATATTGGTTAACTGCTGATTCCATCTGTTGTTTCCATCCAAGTTCAAAATAATTTTCCTAGAAAGTCCTTATAAAGTTCTACTTTTCAGATTTTTTTCATATTTTCTAAACTTATGGTTCAAAAGTTAGAGGGGGGGGGGGGACGCATTGTTTTTTACTTTTGGAGCGATTATTTCCGAAATTATTGACATTATTAAAAAATGATTTTAGTAAACCCCTATTCATTTTTAAATACCTTTCCAACAATATATCACACGTTAGGGTTGAAATTTAAAAAAAAATCACTTCCCACTTTACATATAAGAGGGCTACCCTAATAAAACATTTTTTTTTAATTTTTATTTTACCACTTTGTCGGCGTGATTGATACACATATTGGTACCAAATTTCAGCTTTCTAGTGCTAACGGTCACAGAGATTAAGCGATGACGGACGGACGGACGGACGGACAGACATGGCGAAACTATAAGGGTTCCTAGTTGACTACGGAACCCTAAAAATATCTATATTTGGCATAATAATTATGGTCGTTTATAATAGGACACATCGTTAGAGATTTTCACAAACATAAGACCTTCTAGAAACTTGCTGCAAAAGTTTTAATTAGCTCTAGTAGTAATGCAACTGTTCTGTATTAAATATCGTAAGTATAACTCAACTAAAACATCAACTTCAATTGAACTAAGTCTAAAGTAAATTAAAATGGTTAAAAGTTTAAATTGAAAAAATTGGTAATTTTCTTTAAGAATACTTTTTGGCTCGTTACTTTCTTCTGCGTAATATAACAAACCATTACGCCTGTTATTTTCAAAGGTTGGACAAAGGTGTACCTAATAGTAAACCCTCATTTCATCAGTTATGTTTAAGCATTTAATAAAGGGCGAGTCTATTGTCGTCAACCGGGCACAAATCTGAACTCTGTAGCTGCTACTGAGACATTCCTGTTGAAATAACCTCATCCAAACTGGGATTCAAACCCAGCACCCCATGCTCAACGGTCACGCTTACGACCACTACACCAACGAGGCAATTTAAGTTTGACGCGTTTTATAAAATGTATGGATAAATAAAACTACCCTAACACGAGAAAACAAAAGAAAATCGTATTATGGTTCAAATGAAAAGCAATCAAATTCACTGTGACCCATTTTATATGCAGAACCAAGGCGCTGGCGACGTTACATAGGAATTTAATATACTACTGTCGACTACGCATAGCAGAATCTATGGTATTCACATTGTACGAATGTACGAAGGAATTTTCTTAGAGTAATATTGGGGAATATACCAGACAATGGTACGTTTAGACTTATTTGTACGAAATAATAAATGGGGTACATACATTGACCTCAGAATATAATTATGTAAGTTCAAATAGCAATAGGCAGGCCACATCGCTCAAAGAATTGACAACCGATGCAGAAAACAGATTCTTGAGTGGCGACCACGAGCCGGAAGACGCAGCGTTGGTAGGCCTCCCAACAGGTGGCTATCGGTGGATGCAAGCGGCAGGTTGCCGTTGGTTATGGCGTTCTATTTGGGAGGCCAGCCTTGGATGATGATGACCTTATTGGTAAGGTTCTTCCGAAAGGTCTGGTGCGTAGTAACGGAAAGGAAAATTAACACAAACACAATGTGAATTGTAATGTGAATGAATAAATGAAATGACCTATTGTCCATCTTGGTCCTTTGTGACGAGGCTGCGGTATCCCTTTTCAAACAACCCGCAGCCTCGGCAGTTACCATCTACCCTGGAAACGCAAAAAAAAAGAAAAGAGTGACCTTCTTCATACATCTTCATGTATCTCCCTACTTCATACCTACCACATGTTCCCACAAGGGGAAACATACCACCTCAGCTCCGGAAATAATTTCTCTACATTCAATCTAAATCTTGCAAGCCATCAGGCGCTTTCCCTCACGTAATTGGGGACGTCCTATTCCCCTGTCGATTTCCCCTGCCAATGTCGGAGAAAGGCGTTTCCCATCCTGCGGATATGTGAAGGAAACCGCATCGAGATGTTAGATTAGAATGTCTTCCGATCAAATGTAATTTCAATTGATGTGTTATGAATTGAATTTTACAGGTTGTGTTTTTAATTTCCTTCACTGGGTTATGGAGGCTTCATGCAAAATACTGGTACGGTACCTATTCAATATACCTACAGATGATGAATAGTGAATATGATCTAGTCTATCTATCTATTCTAATAAATAAAGAGAGAAGTCCTGACTGACTGACTGACTCATCAACGCCCAGCCCAAACCCTTGGACCTAGAAAGCTGAAATTTTGCACAGAGGTTCTCTTTATAATGTAGACAAGGAATAAGAAAGGATTTTTCGAAATTCAACCCCTAAGGTAGTTAAATAGGGGATGAAAGTTTGTATGGAAAATCGTCATTTTCACGCGGGCGAAGCCGCTGGCAAAAGCTAGTTCAATATACCTACAGATGATGAATAGTGAATATGATCTAGTAGTAAATAATATTAAAAAAAGCTGGCCAAGTGCAAGTCGGACTTGCACATGAAGGGTTCCGTAGCATTGTAGTAAATATTGAGAGATTTTACATGTTATTTTAGCACCATAGACTTATTATAGGTTTTCCTGTAATCCATAAGTGTTGAACTAATTTCTGTATTTGTAGGGTCCTTATCTCCGAAAACAGAGCCTAAAATTTTGAACATGGGGGAATGGTCGGACAGACAGACAGACGAGTGATCCTATAAGGGTTCCGTTCTTTCCTTTTGAGGTACGGAGCCCTAAAAATACATAACCACAACGTCTGTAATTCCCGGAGGGTTAGGGGAGAGGCGTGCGTAATAGTACACCCAGATATCGCCAGTGAACCGGTTCTCATCAACCGGGCACAAATCCGGATTCCGTGGCTGCTACTGAGATATTCCTGATGGAAAAACCCAATAACCTATTGCCCGACCAGGGAACCGAACTCGGGAGGGGTCCTGGATGGTAGAGGATGCACAGCAGTCGCGCTTGCGACCACTCGACCAACGAAGCAATCAAAAAAGTAAGTACAATAAAAAAATGTGAAAATTAATAAACCCAGGTGTTTGCCGTCCCAGCCACCGCGGAAGGCGCTCCGGGCGTCGGGGGTCACGCGATGACCTCCGGCGACCGTAGACGCGGGTCTGTGGACGGTGAGTAACGGGCTAGCTCGCCGTCCGGCCGTCGTCAAGACGGCAACAGACGTGTCGGTGGCGCGTACGTGTTCCACGCGCGCCAAAGAGATGTCAGCAATATGGAAGGGGCCCGCAAGGGCCGACGCCAACCATTTGATTAAAATCATTGTTATTTACAAACAAATAGCGCAAATTAGCGGGACAAAGCTCTAGCCAATCCGTGGCTGTAATTATAGGTTAAAATAAATATCGTGTCAGTGGCCAGCAGGAATTAATTACACTATGAATATTAATAGCTGTGGGGTGTGGTACGAGGCGAGCGCGACGAGCGGTTTAGTATTATGATACGCGTTCAATATAACTTTGTCGCTGACACAATTTATTTAATTTCCAGGAGGGAAGACCACCATAAAACGCATAGGTGCACTACAAAAAAAAAAAACTATTATTTAGGAAATAATATAAAACTCAGCGATCTACTAGCAACATAGAAGAAAATTAAATATAAAACACAGGCTAGTACGGGCCAGTACCTATTAAAACCGATGGGCACAGGTAGTTTACGCGAGCAGTCAATAAACATAATTATAAAACATATTTATTTCTGTAAATTGATTTTACACAACACTTTCACACGACACATAATGTTATGTTTTAAAACTAGATAGGCCCGGAGGTTTCGCACCTGACTACTGTAAGAAACAGCTGAAACAGACTCAGAGGTCACTCTGAGTATCTCTTTAAAAGTCCAGATATGGGTCCAGTTATATGAGGACCATGCCGATTCGTGTCTGATATGGTCTTTTGAAGATAGTACTACACAGATTTGAGTCAAGTAATTGCAAGCATTTGTCAGTGATCGTGTAGCTTGACTACTTAACTTTATGCCACCAATCAGAGTTAGTCGGCCGCCGTACCCTTGTTTTACACCAGTCTGCAAACCGGCCTGTCTACTCCAGCCGTCAGTTATTACAGCAGAAGAGTACGCTGCTTCCTACGTGTATACGCTTTAAATCACTAACCGCTTCAGCTCATCACTTAACCCGCTAACCGCTCCCGAATATTGATGTAATACGTAACAGGGCGAGCGCTTGTCAAAACGCGTGTTTCGTGGCCCCATTGGGTGCTGAAAGCAGCTCAATAGCGGTTATAAAGGGTGTTCGTTAAACACCTGCTGATGGATTAATTTAGCTACGTTTTTATATAAAGGGTGTTATTTTAACAGGGACTTTTTTTTATTTTTGTGAGTAATCAAAAATATTGTGCGTGTATGACCAGATGTATGAATGTGGACGAGGCAAAAGGATTTGTAAGATTCGTAACAGGTGGCGTTCTGTGGTTACTGCTTAGCCCTTTAGGAAAAGGGCGTGGGTTTATGTATGTAGTAATGCTCATATTTCCTTCATATTCTTTTACTTTAGTGGTGGGCAGAGTTATAACCCACCTTCGGGGAAGAAAGATGTGTCATAATGTTTTTTTTCATCCGACACTCCATAATCGATGAAGTGTGACCAGACTACATTGATTGTGCACACCTTTGCATACCCCTTTTGCACAAACAACCATCATCATCATTATTCTCTTGTCATTATCCCAATGAATTTGGGATTGGCGCAGCATGTCTTCCTCTTCCATACTTCTCTATATTACTCTTCATCTCACCAGACACCTCCTTTCTTGTCATATCATGCTTAACACAGTCCATCCATCGGTTTGTTTTGGTCTTACTCTACTTCTACCGCCTCGCCTCGTTGGTCTAGTGGTTGCAAAAGCGACTGCTGAGCATGAGGTCCTGGGTTCGATTTCCGGGTCGGGCAAAGTGTTCATCATCATCATCATTTCAGCCAAAAGACGTCCACTGCTGGACATAGGCCTCCCCCAGGCGTCGCCACATTGACCGGTCCCGTGCGTCTCTCATCCAGCGGGTTCCTGCAACCTTGACCAGGTCATCGGTCCACCTAGTGGGAGGCCTTCCAACGCAACGTCTACGTCAGTGTTATATTGACTTATTCCATCAGGAATTTATCAGTAACACCCACGGAGTCCAGATTTGTGCCCGGTTTATGGCAATAGGCTCACCCCCTATTATATGGGACTTAAACATAAGTGGTGAAATGTGGGCGTACTATTAGGTACACCTCTGCCTAACTCTTCGGGAATTACAGGCGTGATGTTATGTTACTCTACTGTTATGGGTAGGTAACCCATCTACATTGATACTTAAAACTTCCCTCACGATATTTTCCCCCTTCTACCACATCACATGCCCATGTATTACAAACAACTGTGACACAATATTTAAGCTGACTCCACCAAAATACCACAAAACGGCTTATTTAATCTTTAATCTGCTGTTTCAGAGGTTTACAAGCTCGGTTTAACTCTGATTCAGTAGTAATTTCACGCGACGTGGGCTCTGATGGCAACTGTCGCATCAAACAACGTTTTTTGTTACAATCTGTTTATTTTAAAAGTTTAATTTGTATTGAGTTTAAAATGTTTCTGTCAGTGTCAAAAGCTGTGTGTTTTGACGTAAGAGCATAGACTGAATTAAATATAAATTATTGAAATTGAGAACAGCGGTGGCCCAGTGGTGGCAGCCCTGACTAACGAACAGTAAGTCGTGGCTTCGAACCCAGGCAGACGCATTACTTTGTGTAATTTATTTCAGCACCGCTGTTCTCAAAACGGTAAAGGAAAACATCGTGAGGAAATTGGCATATCTTAGAACTAAAAAATTCGAAGACTTGTGACATCTACCAACCCGCATTAGGGGCCCGCGTGGTAGATTATAGCCCATCGCTCTCCTAGAGAGGAGGCCTGAGTCCCTGCAGTGGGAACATTATAGGCTGATGATGATGATTGAAATTGACTACTGTCTCATTGGTTTAGTGGTCGGAAGTGCCACTGCTGAGCGTGAGGTCTTTATTTGATGATTTTCCACCCACAAAAAAAAAGGCTAGTGGGCCTTTTTTTACCCTCCATGAGACTAAAATAGATATCGTCCTGTAGATGGATGGAGAGGGAGAGAAAGACCAAAGAAAGGATGGATGGAGCGTGTAAGGAGAGATATGAAGGAAAAAGGAATAAATGATAACGTGACGACTGACAGGGCACAATGGAAGAAAAAACATGTTGCGCCGACCCCGTATGAAATGGGATAAGGGCAGGAAGCTGATGACAGACTGACTACCTACCTACAAAAGCAACGATCCTCATTGAAACAGTATCAGTACATAGCACTAGTTAAAACATAAATACAATTAACACAGATCGGTTTACCAAAAAGAAAAAATCAACAAGGAAAATTACAATTTCTTCATCTAATTCTCATATTTCACAATTTTCTCTCATCTTTTCCCTGTTTCGCGTATGCAAAGGAAAAAGAACGTAATAAAGAAACTCAAATAGTCCATTTCGTGCTTGAATCGGTTCAGATTTAATTGGAAAATGCTTTAAAAATTGAATGCTGTATTTCCAATTATAAGTGCATTTACACTTCGGACGGAAATATATTTTCTTCTGCAGTCTGTTGGGTATTTTCATTCGTAAATTGCACTGGAACTTTACTTTGTGAACACTTTATTACCACGGTCATTGCTCTCAATACGGAGAAGGGCGTTGTGAGTAAACTGTTATGCCATCATCATCATCATTTTAGCCAAAAGACGTCCACTGCTGGACGTAGGCCTCCCCCAGGTGTCGCTACATTGACTAGTCCCGTGCGTCTCGCATTCAGCGGGTCCCCGCAACCCGCAACCTTGACCAGGTCGTCGGTCCACCTAGTGGGAGGCTTTCCAAAGCAACCACTTCCGGTTATAATATATGTGTGTGTGTATAGTGTCTTTACGTCATATAATTAAATATAAATTAGAAGATATGCGAAGTCTACCTGCACTGGGATCGCGTGCTATACTACTGTCCACTGACAGAAAGAAGGTCTGTGTCCCAGCTGTGGGAACATTAATATCTTCTATCTAAACCAATATTATAAATTCGAAAGTAAGATTGTTTGTTTCATTTTCACACCTTAGCCAGTAAACCGATCATTCAGAAATGAACCTGCTTCTTCTTCTTCTTTATGGGGTTTTTGGTTTCCGCACTTAGTCCTTAAGGTGGACCATTGCAAAAAAAAAAAAAAACGAACCTGCAAAATTACATGGATACTTTAGGGTCTATTTTTTGTGAACGTTTTTCAGTCGATAACTAGTTTACGTTAGGTGACCTTACCTATTCTCGCTTCACACTATATTATTTCTGAATTGTCCATGCAATTTTGCAGGTGACTGTACATTATCAGGTGTAAAGTCAGTGTTAAGTGCCATAGGATTTACACCCAGTCTTCTTCTTCTGATTTCTGACTATCTCCGTGACCGTCAGCAATTTGTTCGCCTTGGCTCATACAACTCACATGCGTATCATACACGATCAGGCGTGAGTCAGGGTTCCATTTTAGGGCCCTTGCTCTTCTTAATTATGGTGAACGATCTGCCACAAATTATAAAACATGCAAAATGTCTACTTTACGCCGACGATCTGAAAATATATGCAACTGTTAACTCCGTGTCTGACTGTATAGCTCTCCAGCGTGATATCGATGCCTTGAGTGAATGGGCTGCCACCAACAAAATGGAATTTAACACATCCAAATGTCAAATTATGAGCTTTGGCCGCATGCGGAGTCCTATACAGTACGACTACGGAGTGAACAATGAGTCTATAGCCAGAGTATCCTCAGCCAAAGACCTCGGTGTAACGTTTGATAGCAAACTGACGTTCCATACACACATTATAGGTTTGGCTAAGGAATCTTTCCGACGCTTAGGATTTGTTTTACGTAACTGTCAAGGTTTTAATAACCAGGCAGTTATTAGGCTTTTGTTCAACGCATTAGTTCGGTGCAAGCTTGAAACTAGCGCTTGTGTGTGGAATCCTCACGAGGTTACCTATATGCTCATGCTGGAAAAGGTGCAAAAAGCTTTTCTCAGGTACCTCTACAAACGAGTGTTTGGATACTATCCCTATATGTATCCTACTAAATTCCTTTTAGGATGTTTAAATTTTAATTCCCTTAAAGTTAGGCGGGCTGTTGACCAAATAACAACAGCGTATAAAATCATACATGGTCACACCGACGCCTTAGACTTACATGCGGAGCTGTGTCAATTATTTGTTCCAAATAATTATAATCGCTCTAGAAAGCACAAATTATTTAATGTCCCATTTTGTCGCACTGTAGCTCGGTCCACCTCCCCTATACCGCGTATGCTAACGATGCTCAACGCGCTCGTGGAGACCAACCCTGAACTGGACTTGTTTGCTGATGAATGGAAGACGATAATGTTAGAATGCTTGTGGTTTTGCGAGAAGACCGCATAAAAGGATTAGTTAATTTAGTGTTAATGGCTTTAGCTGTACTAAATTTAATAAATAAAAAAAAAAAAAAAAAATAAGTAAAGAAACCGTTCATCTCGAAAAAAGGTACTGTACTTGAGAAAATCAACAATAACGTTCTTATGATTATAATTATTGTAAATAACAGCTTAGATATAAGGCTAGATACATGTAAAATATAGCCATGATAACATGTTATTTTTGTTATTAGTCCTTGTTAGAATAGTTTTATTCACTTATAAGGCATTTGTGAGCCTTTTTCCTTATGTATTAACGTAAAGAACCACTTTTGTGTACCTTTTGTTTACTGTTTAGTGCCTTTTAGTGCCTAACACATAAGATTTCATTGTTTAACTTGCTATGTACAACTAAAACATAGATAATCTATACATGTAACCTAGATATATAAAGTTTTTTGCATTGTATGTCCAACTTTAACCTAATATGTACTAGATTTTACTATTTCCAAGTATGTAACTCTTTATTTCAATTTGTGTCTTATGTACAATAAATAACAGTTGCTTGCACACATATACAGACATGCGTTTACAGCTCACTCACACATATACATCATAAATAGTCGCCTCTCATTGGCCAGTCATAAGTTGCCACATTTGCTCACGGGCGCACCTAGCGCTAAGATGTAAAAGCTATAAATAGGGCCCGCCCAAAAAATTCTGATTCACTATTCGCTCGACCGCTGCTTGAAGACATCATATAAGAAGAAATCACCCGTCACCTCTACACTACACACGCACTACACTCCACATCGGCACATCGCAGCATCTTGTTTTATCAAGCTTTCAAGAAAGAAAACTCAAGATTTCGTCGTTCAAGAAAGAAAATAATCAAGTTCTTCGCACGAATCTTTCAAGAAAGAAACAAGTACGCGCGAGTGTTAGCAGTCGGTACTTGCCTAACCGCTGCTAATTACTTGGAAGCAAAAATTATCACTCGTACGTGGCCACCTAGCGGTGTTAAACGGCCTATATCGTACGGAGGCACATGTGGACGAACTGGCAACTCCACGCACCATCCCAGGTGTTTCAGTCAGACCCCGCCGGTACGGTGTTGGTACTCTCTGGGGCCACAAGTTGGCATGCAACGACGGACGTGGTTTTCCTCCCACGTTTCTGACGCACCCGTGAGACCCTTCGCCCACTGCCGGGAGGTTCCTACCTTCCTATCCCTCACGATCCTATTCTGTTCGGCATCCCCACGCTAGTAGTCCGAACAGGCAGTTAGGCAAAGTAGGCGTCACATCGATAAGAACAATAAGTGAAAGTGATAAAGTGATAAAGTGATAAAAAGTGTTTTAAAAAAAGTTAAATTCAGTGTTAATTCTAAGTAATTGGTAGGATTAGGGACCCTCTTGCGCGATGATGAATGACGCACGTGTATTGCGTTCAGGCAAATCTACGCCTCTCACAGACGCCACGCCGGTGTCCGGTCAGACAACGTCGACCGAAACAAATACGTGGAGTAAAGGCACCAGCATAGAGGACACGAGCGGTGACAGCAGCACGTCACGTATTAACGAGCAAATAGTCGAAAGTAGGTCCGCGCAAGTCGATTTAAATAATACTTTAGTTAGGAGTGCGCCGGGCACTGTAGTTAATGTCCCCACGACGGAAAGGGCGTGTAGTAGATTATCTATATTACAAGCTGAGCTAGAATTACATAATTCCGAGTTAGCACGAGCTCAGGCGGTATCCGCAGTTGCTAGGAGTCGTCTAGAAATAGCCAGGATCGAACTGGAAAGTTCTAACGACGCGGAGCGCCCGCCTAGGTTAGAAGAGTCGCGTGTTAAAAGCTGGATTTCGGAGCAATGTTTAGCAGAAAGGCCGGCTATCGTAGATAATACCCAAGTCCCGGGACAGGCCCCGCGATCACCCGCTAATTGTAGGAACGAACCACGCGTTGGAAACGACATGTCTAACAGTAGCAGCGACATGGCGATGCTGGCCAACGCGATAATGCAGGCGGTAAATTCCAATAAATCAGACTCCGCGGCACCCAAGTTTATCCACGAACTACCCCATTTTGACGGGGCGATTGCCGAGTGGATGGCTTTCAGATCAGTCTTTAATGACACAGTAGCCGCTTGCCGGCGCAGCACCACTTAAGTGGTCGAGAATTTTTATGCCGTTGTCGGCGCATTACCACTATAGTGGTATCGCCATATTATTGCTTCTGACCTTTATTCCTCTGTGTATAAGATCGGTTTCTCTTTTCTACTTGAACTAACGAGAATATCCGCCTTAAAAACTGCAACACTGGCCGTCATAAATGTGTCTGTGGTTAAGAAATTAAATTGTCAAAGTCAGTCCGACGACATTTTGACGTTTGACATAACAACAACAACAACGTATCATTGTGTAACATATCATTGCATGAGGGGTGTTTGTATCGTTTGTATCTTTTTTCGTATGAAGATAGAACCCTTCCACCAATAAAACCCATAAAATATATATGGTATCGATCTAATTTTTGAAATAATAATTTTTAAAGTTCACAAAATGATTTTTGTCAACCCTATTCAATGTTTAGCAATTAATTTGATAAATTTGAGACGAAACGTCAACAAACACTTAACACAAACCGAAAGGGCCATTCATTTGCTCTAACAAAAACATAACTTGAGCTATCGCCGGTCGCCAACGCGTAAGCAAAAAATGTTTACATAAGTGCGGCCGTCTGGCGCGCGGTGTGACGTAATCGGGTGCGCCGCGGAGGGTCGGGGAATTCCGATGTTCAAGCGCAGCCAAGCGGGTAGGCATGTTTTCTGACGTACAAAACGTAGCCCGCTTAAGAAAAGCACTAAAAGGTGCAGCCCGCGAAACTGTTAGGGCGTTATTATTCACGGTGTCGGATCCATATGAAGTCATGGACACGTTAGAGAGACGTTACGGCCGACCAGAGTTACTCGTCTTGTCAGAACTCGAAAGTATAAAACGCATGCCCCGCATGAGCGAAGACGGGCGCAATATTAGTAGTTTCGCGAACAAAATCGCTAATACAGTTGCGGCGATAAAAGCACTCAATCAGCCGCAGTATTTATATTCACCTGAGTTAGTAAGTCGAGTTGTAGAAAAACTCAGCATAATTTTAAAGTACAAATGGTACGAGTTCCGAGCAGAGCGCTCCGGGGCGCCGGAGTTAGAGTTATTATCTCGATTCCTGAACATCATGGCCGACCAGTGCGGCGCTATGTTCGCTTATGACGCGGCGCGAGACGAACGGAAAAACCGCGGTAACAGGCCGCGCACGGTGAACACGGCTCGCGAACATCCACAGTCACGTCGAAACGATGACTCCGATTCCTCATCGGATGAGTCAGGAATCGAGGAAAAATCACGAAGTAAAACGGTCGCCACTGTTAATAAATCCAACTCTAAAAAACAGGCGCCGAAGTCGCAAAAGCCACGCCCATCACGACCGAATAGCGAGTCGTCAGCAGAAGTCAACAAAATTAAAAAATGCGCATTTTGTGCTGGCAATCACGCCGCCGCGGAGTGTGCTGACTTCGTAAAATTAACTATTAAAGAACGATGGGACGCGGCCAAACGTGAAAAGCTGTGTTTTAGATGTTTAGGTAACTCACACATACGTACATTTAGGTGTAAATACGTAGCATGCGGAATAAACGGGTGCGAAGCATCGCATAATAAAATTTTGCACGGCAGTGGCAATACAACTCTGCCTACCCGCGGTAATGTAAGCTCGATAAATCATATACAAACCTCTAATACCTACCTAAAAATAGTCCCGGTCGAATTAAGCGGCCCAATAGGTTCTACGGCCACCTACGCCTTACTTGATGAAGGTTCAACCATGACGCTTGTTGAACGAGGCGTGGCCGACAGCGTTATACCTAGGGGTCGAAGCCAACTATTGTCTCTAGAGGGGGTGGGAGGTAATCGTATAGACGATGCAGAGTCATGTCACGTCAATTTATCGATCCGCGGTTTATGTAGTCGAAACTTAGAAACTATGAGTGCAAACACCATAGAAAATTTAAATCTATCTCCACAGGAGGTAAGCAGGGACGTAGTGCGACAGTGTAGCCACCTAGCGGAGCTTGAAGATGAGCTGTGCTACGAGTTGGGAAAACCGACTATTTTAATAGGCCAGGACAACTGGCACTTAATCACGTCCAGACAACTTCGTGTCGGCCACAAAACCCAGCCCGTAGCATCGTTGACCAAGTTAGGTTGGGTGCTGCACGGGCAAGACGCACGTCCACGTAGTACCGTAGCGCTGGTTAACCACGTACGGCCCACTACAACAGATGACCCCGCGTTAGAACTTATTAGGATTTTTTTCAGTTTAGACTCGCTAGGAATAGAGCCACGACGGCCAACGTCTGACCCCGAGCAGCGCGCCCTAGCGGTCTTAGAAGGAACTTGTAAAAAAGTCAGCTGTAATAGGTTCGAAACGGGATTACTATGGCGTACAGACGATGAGGTAATGCCAAATAATAAAAAACAAGCTCTCAGTCGCCTGTATAATCTAGAAAATAAACTAGATAAAAACCCAAACTTAAAAACCGAATATAGCAAGCAGGTTAATAACTTATTGGAAGCGGGCTACGCCGAAAAGGTAGACACCCCAGCTTCATCGCCACGTAGCTGGTACTTACCGCACTTTTCCGTAGTGCATCCACAGAAGGGTAAAGTACGTTTAGTGTTCGATGCAGCAGCTAAGTATGGGGGAAAAAGTCTAAATGACGCGTTATTAGCAGGCCCTGACCTACTCCAATCGCTATTCGGTGTGTTAGTCAGATTTAGGGAGGGTAAAATTGCAGTAGTAGCAGACATAAAAGAGATGTTTTTGCAGGTCAAAATCGCTATGCAGGACCGCGATAGTTTGCGATTTTTATGGAGGGGTGAAGATAGGGTAGGACCACCGCAGGAGTACCGAATGACGTCATTGATATTCGGGGCGGCATCCTCACCGTGTACCGCTATTTACGTAAAAAATAAAAACGCAGACGATCACGGTCAACAATATCCCGAAGTCGCGAGAGCCACGGTGCGTAATTTTTATATGGACGACTACCTAGGCGCGTTCGATAACGAAAGCGAGGCGAAGCGAGTGATAGACGCTATGTATAAGGTCCACTTAAACGCATCTTTCGAATTACGCGGATGGGCATCGAACGTGCCGGCTGTTATAAGTGACGTCACAGATACGCGCAGTAGCGATTCGACTACGCTGGGAAAAAGCGATACGGAGCGAACATTAGGTTTGATCTGGAATCACGCACGCGATACGTTAGGTTTTAACGTCAATTTAAGAAGTACGCCCGCCAGCGTCATACAAGGCGACACTCTGCCTACCAAGCGACAGGTAACTAGCGCGGTCATGTCGGTATTCGACCCCCTAGGTTTAGTTTCGCCAATTACGATGATAGGCAAATGTCTCATACAAGAAGTATGGCGCAGTGGTATAGATTGGGACGATCCCATCACAACCGAGCATCACGTGACGTGGTTATCGTTTATAAAAAATTTGCAGTTATTAAAAACATTAGAAATAGATAGATACGTACCTGCTACACACCCTAACGAAGGGGAGTTACACGTTTTCTGTGACGCTAGTGAAAAAGTGTATTCAGCCGCGATTTATTTCGTTAGTACGAGAAACTCGGACGGTACTAAAACATCACGACTGATAGCCGGTAAGGCCAAAGTGGCCCCGCTGAAACCTATATCTATTCCTCGCTTAGAGCTGCAGGCTGCAGTGTTAGGCAGTCGATTAGCTGAATCGGTCAAGCGCGAGTCCGATTATAAAACATTAAACTGCTTTTATTGGTCTGACTCTAGAACCGTACTAGCTTGGATTAAATCAGACCCGCGCACATTCAAGTCGTTTGTAGCTCATAGACTGGCTGAAATCGAAAGCCTAACTACTCCAGCTAACTGGCGATGGGTACCCAGTGCTGAAAACGTCGCGGACGACGCGACTAAGGGCATTAATGTCGATTTTGACTCTAACCATAGATGGTTTTATGGACCCGAGTTCATAAGAGGCGACACCGCATTATGGCCGCAGGAAAAGCGAGCCGCGGCGCCGCCACCCCCTTCAGGGGAGGAAAGAGTTCTTAAACAAGTCCATGTGATTATTAGGCATGACGTTAGCGATTATTTACCAATGGTAGAACGTTTTTCGAAATACACTCGACTAATACGTGTTGCTGCCACCGTTCTGCTCGCCGCCGAGGTATTTAAAGCCAAAATGCTCAAAAGAATCACAAGTAAAGAACTGGCACCAAGCCATATAAAACTAGCTGAACTGCTGCTAGTAAGAAGGAGCCAATATAACTCGTTCGGCGAAGACATCACGACGATTGAGGCTGGACGGCGACCACCGAAGAAGTCCCCGTTCTACAAACTCTCCGTGAAGATCGACCGCAACGGTATCCTGTGTCTAGACAGCAGAATAAAAGAAAAGCAAAACCTGCCAGTCCTACATGCCAAAGAAGGCTTTACTCAGCTGTTGGTGCATCACACGCACTCAACTTTCAACCACGGCAACCACCAAACCGTTATGAATGAGCTGAGACAACGCTACCACATAATAGGATTGCGCGGCGTTATACGCTATATTTGCAACAAATGCCAATGGTGTCGGACCTATAGGGGAATCCCCTCAAAAATTCCCTTAGGCGACTTACCAGCTGAAAGGCTGGCCCAAAACCAACCGCCCTTCACAGCTACAGCGGTGGATTATTTTGGGCCCATGCATGTCAAAGTCGGGCGAAGGCTAGAAAAAAGGTGGTGCGCCTTATACACCTGCCTCACCACTCGAGCAGTGCACCTAGAGGTGGCCACATCCCTCTCGGCCTCCTCTATGATCATGAGCCTGCGCAGAATGATAGCTCGCCGCGGCACGCCGACTGTAATATATAGCGACAACGGAACCAACTTCGTTGGCGCTGAAAAGGAAATATCTGAAGCCATGCAAGGCAATGACCAAGACTTGAGAGCTTTCGCGTCTGAAAAGCTGATCACCTGGAAGAAGATACCACCTGGTGCCCTAAACATGGGCGGCGCCTGGGAAAGAATGGTCAGATCGGTGAAAACAGCATTACGAGTCACTCTGAAAGAAAGGTTTCCTCCTGACGATATATTACACACGTTATTATTAGAAGCTGAGCACGTGGTAAATTCGAGGCCATTGACCCCAGTGAATCCCAACTTGGATGAAGAAGCGTTGACCCCTAATCACTTCCTTATAGGGCGCTCAAGTGGGATGTCACCCTTTGGTTCGTTTAAAGACGCACAGCTGACTTCACACTCCTGGAAAGCTAGTCAAGCATTAGCTGACGCCTTTTGGGCAAGATGGTCGGCAGAATACAGGCCCCTCTTGATGCCCCGATCTAGCACCAACCCTCAACATAAAAACTTAGAGGTTGGCGACATCGTCATAATATGTGATGGCACAATGCCCAGAGGAGTGTGGCCTCGAGGTGAGATCATGAAAATCTACCCAGGCCCAGATGGACGAGTACGAGTAACTGAGATACGAACAGCTGCTGGATTACTTCGTCGCCCAGCCTCTCGCCTCATCTTAATCCCTACAGCGGACTAAAACCTTATTATACGGTGCTCGCGCACGAGGGGGAGATTGTAAATAACAGCTTAGATATAAGGCTAGATACATGTAAAATATAGCCATGATAACATGTTATTTTTGTTATTAGTCCTTGTTAGAATAGTTTTATTCACTTATAAGGCATTTGTGAGCCTTTTTCCTTATGTATTAACGTAAAGAACCACTTTTGTGTACCTTTTGTTTACTGTTTAGTGCCTTTTAGTGCCTAACACATAAGATTTCATTGTTTAACTTGCTATGTACAACTAAAACATAGATAATCTATACATGTAACCTAGATATATAAAGTTTTTTGCATTGTATGTCCAACTTTAACCTAATATGTACTAGATTTTACTATTTCCAAGTATGTAACTCTTTATTTCAATTTGTGTCTTATGTACAATAAATAACAGTTGCTTGCACACATATACAGACATGCGTTTACAGCTCACTCACACATATACATCATAAATAGTCGCCTCTCATTGGCCAGTCATAAGTTGCCACATTTGCTCACGGGCGCACCTAGCGCTAAGATGTAAAAGCTATAAATAGGGCCCGCCCAAAAAATTCTGATTCACTATTCGCTCGACCGCTGCTTGAAGACATCATATAAGAAGAAATCACCCGTCACCTCTACACTACACACGCACTACACTCCACATCGGCACATCGCAGCATCTTGTTTCTCTGAAGAAATCGTCTTTTATTTAATCTACCTGAAGTTCCTGAGCATCCTGAGACTACAACCCTATCAGATACAGTCCACTGCAAGTTGGGCGCATCACTCTGCTGAAAAAGTCTGCGCCTTTCAATTATAGATGGTGTCACTTGTCTTTTGAAACATGATTGAGTTTTATTACTATTATTTATTACAGAAATCAGTATTTGGACAAAGGTTGTGGAGTTCAGCTAGTTTTCATATAACTGCAAACAATAACAAGCAACCCACTACACAATTTAAATTACAATTAAACACACTTTTGAAACAATTGCATTCAGACCACTAAAGCACAGAGCGTACGCTTTTTAATTTCGTTCACATATTCTATTCTACGCTTTACACTCGCTACGCCATTTTGATTTGTACGGAAGTTGATGTCGACACAGATTTAGAGCAGCAATGGAAAAGTCAGACAACATATCCTGTTTAGCGATAGGCGACGCTAAAATTGATGAAAATTTGAATGGTCAGAACTGTTTCTGTCTTTAAAAGGTTAAATAATAAAATCAAGTGCAAAAATGGACCGTGGATCCTGGGCTATGTTCCTTACTTGGTATTAGGCTGTGTGGTATTAGGTACGCCCTTTAAAAATGGCGCTAGGGTATCGGAAAAATTGTGGGCGTGGTCAAAAATACTGAAACATCGGAGCTCAATTAATAGCGGTTGTCAGCGTTTTTTTAATTTTTCCAAAAAAGTTGCGTTTTTGCAGTTATCATTTTATTCTTTGGGGACGGCGACGTGTGCATCGACATGTCATAAAAAGCTATTTATGTAAATTCATCACAGATATAAAAACAAGTTTTTATTGAAGTTATGATAAATTAGATAATTGGTTGGCGCGTTAGTAAAGGGAAACCGTTGAGTAGGTCATAGAGTTTGGACATTTATTTTTACCCGACTACGGCGAAGCCAAAAGGAAGGGTAATGATTTTGGTAGTGTATGTATGTTTGTATGTTCCACCATAGCGCCTAAGCTACTGAACGGATTTTAATAAATTAGGTGTCAAGAGATTTGTAAGAATACCCCGGGTGACATGGGCTATTTAAATTTTATAAAAAAAGTACGTAAAAAGCACGAAAAAAAGAATTGAGATAAGTAATCTTATCATGTTGTGTATCAAATGAAAGGTCTTGGCAAGCACATTGCAAATATGAATATTGTATTATAGTTTTAGTCAACATATATGTTTAGAATGTTGTCAAACAGTTCTCGCGGTCTAGTCTGTGTTATTTACTCGTTATATAATTACTTATAATGAATATAGCTTATGTTACTCAAGTATAATGTAGCATACTAATGGTGAAGGCGTTTTCGAAATCGGTCCAGTAGATTTGAGTTTGAATTCGTTACAAACATACAAACCTTTCCTCTTTGTATAGTAATAATGTTGATATAGAAACTTTTACATGAGAAACAGTATGGTTTCACCAAAGGACGTTGTACGACTGACGCCGGTGTCACCTTATTAAAACATATATTTACTGCATGGGAAGAGTCACAAGATGCCATAGGGATCTTCTGTGACCTCTCTAAAGCATTTGATTGCGTCAACCACGAAACCCTTCTCATAAGCTCAAACATTACGGTTTAGGGAATCTTGCGCTCAGTTTAATGAAATCGTATTTAAGCGATAGACATCAGCAAGTACAAATAAATGGTGTCAATTCAATGGGCTTAAAAGTAAGCATGGGTGTGCCACAAGGTTCGATATTAGGTCCCTTTCTCTTTTTAGTCTATATTAATGATCTACCCCATTTATTTAAAAACCAACCTGAAATGGTATTGTTTGCCGACGATACTTCTTTAATTTTTAAGGTAAACAGACGTGCCACGAATCTTGATGCCGTAAATAACGCCTTACTGCAGGTTCATAATTGGTTCACCGTTAATAATTTAGTATTAAATGGGAAAAAAACGAAGTGCATAAGATTTGCTCTACCAAATGTCAAAAGTACTGATTGTGACATAGTATTGAATCAAGAGAAACTAGAATTTGTCAATGAAACTGTTTTCTTGGGGATAACGATTGACTCAAGGCTGCAGTGGGGTCCGCATTTAACATCTCTTGCAGGACGGCTGAGTTCAGCAGCTTATGCTGTTAGGAAAATCCGTCAATTTACTGACGTAGATACCGCGAGACTAGTCTATTTTAGCTATTTTCATAGTGTTATGTCATACGGTATTTTACTATGGGGACGGGCTGCAGACATCGAGTCTATATTTATTCTGCAGAAAAGAGCCATTAGAGCCATATATGGTCTACGAAGGCGCGATTCTCTGAGAGAGCTGTTTAAGGAAATTAACATCATGACAGTACCTTGTCAATACATCTATGAAAACATCATGTACGTCAGGAAAAATCTGCATTTATTTAGCAAAAGAGGTGATAGACACCACTATAATACGAGAAATAGGGACCAACTAGTTCAGCCAGGTTTCAGGCTAGCTAAAGTAGACTCATCTTTCATGGGGTACTGTTTAAAATGTTACAATAAAATACCCCCTCACATTCTTCAACTAAATGAGACAAAATTTAAATCTTGTATTAAACGCACACTATGTAGGCAAGCTTACTATAAGTTGGGGGATTACATTGATGATAAAAATGCTTGGCTCCATGCTGGTCCTGCTCCACAACCATAGGGGCAATAAAATCGATTATCATGTGAAGTTATTGTAGAGGCTGCAGAAGATTGTAAAAATATCTTTGCATTGTATAGATTCAATGTCTTAATATTGTATAATTGCATGGCACATGTGTGAGTACTAATAAAGCCCCTTTTTACATTTTACATTTAGTTATATTTTAGTGACGTTGCCCTGGTGGCTGAGAGAATGTCATGCTCACTCAAATGTCTCGCTGATGGTGGCGGGTGTGTCGGATCATTTAGTTCCCTTCAAAATGGTTGAGTTAGATGGTGCTGATCCATGCGTCATGTTCGTGAACGGGCGCTGTCAGTGGAGACTGGTCATTCCTTAGTTGCCATGGTGTAAATATATTTTTCTTTTTGATTTGTTTATTATATCTTTTTACTCTGGACGCTCTTATTTTGCACGTCTTGCTACATAGTTCTCACATAATATACCATCTCAACATGAATGATATAATGTACCAAGATTTTGTAACAAATTCTAATTTAAAAGAGTGTCCATGGAGTTTCTTGCCCGTTCTTCTTCATGAGATCTACGTTAGGGAACTGGCAACTACAGTACTTTCACAAGTTATTATGCCTTGTGATTGTGACTGTAGCGTAGGAGTGCAATGCGTCGTTTCGGGAGTTGCTGCGTCGGGCTGCGCGGCGCCGGATGTTACCGGCGGCGGCGAGTGGTGTGGGAGCGGGGGCGCGCGGTGGCGTGGGCCGTGGCGGCGGGTGTGCGGGGCTTGGGGTCGCGGGGCGGCGGTTGCACGTTGCGGCGTGCATTCGTTGTTCCGTGATTCGGGGTCTCGAGCATTCGTCGTTGCGGTTTGCGTCGCTGCGTGCTTTCGTGCTCGCAGTGTTCGTTGTTGCGGGCATTCGGTGGCGTGTGGTTCGGCGTGGTGGCTTTCGGGATGACGCATTGCACTCGTAGTTTCGTTCTTCTTCCGTCCTTCTGACATTCAAAAGTGCCTGTAATGGCTTAATTGAAATAAACTATTTGAGTTTGAGTTTTATTCAATTGTTATGCAAATTGAACTAACTGTATTTTTTATTACTACTAGATATAATAATTCTAATAATACTTTATTAACCTAGCGTGATTTGTAATATTTTATTTGATCTTAGACCTTGAGAATATTATTGCTTACTCATTAACTGGTCATTACTACTTTTTAATTTTCACAGTTCATCTACATTAATTCCTCGCATTCGACAGTTTCGTCGGTCTAGTGTTCGCAAGCACGACTACTTAGAGTCCATTTCACGAAAGAAGTCCCGCAGACGCAGCGCTGTATTCGCGCGACATAGCGTGTGACAGGGTACCTCGGAATGTGTTGTGGTGGGCTTTAAAAGAGAAAGGTATACCAGGGAAGTATGTATAGTTAATTCGTGCTATGTACAGTCAATCTTGTACCTACGTCCGGTCAGCTGCTGGTGTTGCTATCTCTCTCTCTCTCTCACCATATCTGATTCTCCCCATCTGTCAAATTTAGTTCCACAATTGTCCGCGGGACTTCTTTCGTGAAATGGACTTTAGCATGAGGTTTCGATCAGTCAAAGTTTTATTAGGCCCCCTATTTCGTATTTTGGGAAACTTGGCGTGGGCCTCTCATTGCGCATTCCGAAAAGCCTAAAGACCTAAAGGTCATAGATTTTTACAGTGATGGACACCATGGCATTTTTGGTTTGCGGTGGCTCTTACTCAATTTGCGGTCGGCGTTGCATCCCTCCTTCTTCCATACTTTTGCGTTATTCGACATCTCATATTATCTACTTTTGACTGTCCCTTCCAGTTATAAGATATCTTGTAAACAGCTGTACCTTTGTGGCAACATTACACAAATACTATTTTCGTGAAAAAAAAATGCAGTGGAAACTACTTTAATTTGGTTTCAAATGGCAGTCAACTCTGGTAGGTAACTACATACATTGTTGTCTACCTATGTTTTTGCTACAGCATAATATTGAGAAATCTAATCTATACTTCTAATACGATACATGATTTTTCCTACTTCGTCGCTATTCTTTTCTGATTAATTTCATTGCGGGATTCAAGACAGTTGTATCGTTTCTCAGAGAGTTTCGTTTTCCTAAGACAATGTAGAACAGATCCAAGAGCTTTTCTGGTGGTTGCCACTGTTGCTTTCAGGAGTTGCAGTGGTTTCAAAATAGTATGGCGGGCTAGTCCCAAAAATCATCATTATCGTCTTCCGGCCCATGTTTTTTCTACCCGACTGCATGGAAAGGGTTTTTCTTCCATTCCATGTGGGTTGGTTCAAAAAAATTATATTGTAAAAGCGCATGCATAATTGCACACTACACAGATTCAGATAAAATTTTGGTAAGTATGTGGACTAAAACCTGGCTTAAGACTTAAGATACTTTTTATCCGGGTGGTATGCACCTGTGGGTACCTTAATGCACAGTAAATTCTTTACTTAAATTAATTTATGTTTAATATTTTTTTCATCGTAGGTACTAAGGAATAATATTTTTTTTATTTTTATTTTATTTATTTATTTATGCTCCTGTGGGGCAATTTTGGTCCTTCAAGCGGTCGAATCCGCGGTTTGAAGCTAATTCGTAAATATTGGGGTATCGTGATACCCAGTACCAGAGGTGTGAATCTGATTAGACTGCAAGCCGACCTCAGAAAAGTTGGAAAAAGGGTAGGCATTAGATAAGGTGTTCACAATGTAACAAGATGTAAGTGATGTAATTCTAAGTGGGTAAAAATTCAAGAAAAAAAGATAGTTTCAGTTTATAAATCTTCTCTTGAGCAAAAAATATCTCGATACCGTACTATTAAAAAGTAATGACTTTAATAACACCACATTACATCCATTGTTTTCTTCAGACTATGGTTTTTTTTTTTTTTAATAAGGAATATCATTATTTTTCTTCTATAATAGTGTGGAAATTAAAGCAAACAATTAATTACTAGGTGGTCATAAAAAGTATGAAATGAAACATGCGTTGATTTTTTAAGAAAATAAGGTCTCTTCAACAACAAGCACTGCTAGGAGTTTGTGGCTAAATAATAACAGCTGGTTGGGTCGGTCCTCTGGTTAAACCGTGCTTGCCTGGGACAGTCCGTCGATAGGTTACTTCTCATTGCATACCCACAGTAATCTTCAAGCCACGTAAAATGTTAGTCCCCTTTGTCCTTTGTAGATCTTTGGCAGTTATTACAGGTAGTCAGTTGCCTGAAAGTCTGATAACCAGTCTTACCAAGGGGTATCGTATTACCCAGTAATTACTGGGTTGTGGAGGCCAAATAGGACAGAATAGGACAATAGTCGCCCTAGGTGAAATACTGGTATTCGGCTGCATTCCGTAATACTGGAAGCCGACCACAATAAGGTTGGGAAAAGGCTAGGCAAATGATGATTCATTAATACTAGCTGTTGCCAGCGGCTTCGCCCGCTACAACTCGATAATTATCCTACGGGAAGATAAAATCGGGATGAAAACTATCCTATGTGCTATTCTAGGTTATAAACTATCTGTGTACCAAATTTTATCCAAATCCGTTCAGTAGTTTTTGCGTGAAAGAGTCACAAACATCCATCCATACTTATAATTACAAACTTTCGCGTTTATTATACATATTAGTAGGATGACCAAATTGGCAGAGTTCTTAAACTTAGTATCACTTAACTAAGCAGGAGTTTTTTTATTCAGGTTCTTGGCATTGAAAATTACTTGAAAGATTATCTAGTTAAATTGACACGTGGGCTGTTAATTATTTGCTACGATTATTTATTACTATATAGTGCCATTCACTCAGAGTTTATTTTAGTGTCAAGTATCAGGCGATCAAGACGCTTAGTCCTTATTAACAGGATGTGGTATTTGTTATTAGTTTGTATTTGTTTTGGTAAGTGAAGTTTCTCTGCAATATTTATTGGGTTTATCATTAAATTAAAAAAAAAACGTAATTTGGATAAATTACTTGATAACCGTAAAATTACTTCAAACTAAAATTAAAATCGCTTCGCAACCCACATTTTAATAAAAACTTGCACATAAAATAACATCAGGCCTGTAACCCCCTACGGGTTTGGCAGTGATGCAAAGATGAGTACACTCAAATTTTGCCAGTTCTTTTTCTTCTATAATAGGGGGTGAGCCTATTGCCGTCAACCACGGCGGGCACAAATCTGGACTTCGCGGCTGCTACTGAGAAATTCCTGATGGAAAAACTCAAAAACACTTTGCCCGATCTGGAAAACGAACCCGGGACCTCTTGCACAGCAGTCGGGCTTGCGACCTTTAGACCAACGAAGCTAGAAAAAATGTTTTTTTTCTAAAATGTTACTTTTTAACCCCCGACGTAAAAACGACGGGGTGTTATAAGTTTGACGTGTCTGTCTGTGTATGTGTGTGTCTGTCTGTGGCATCGTAGCTCCCGAACGCATGAACCGATTTTATTTATTTACTAGCTGACCCGGCAAACGTTGTTTTGCCATATAAATAATTTCAGAAAAAAAAAAAAGATGAAAAATAGATGTTGGCCGATTCTCATAGATACCGGATAAGCACAAAAAAATTCATCAAAATCGGTCAAGCCGTTTCGGAGGAGTTTGGCATCGAAAACTGTGACACGAGAATTTTATATATTAGATTTAAACTTCATGCACAAGAGTGGTACATAGGCGGACTTAATGCCACAAGGCATTCTCTACCAGTCAACCTTAGGGTCAAATAAGACAGCACTGTGGTAGAGTACAAAAAATAATAATAAGGAGAAAACCATTATGTAATATAATAATATAAGTTGAGCTCCACGATAACTGACAAATGCTTGCACTGACTGGACGGGTCCACTCAAATCTGTGTGGTGATTTCTTCAAAAGACCATCTCAGACACTAATCTGCATAGTCTTCATGTATTTTATTATTTTTATGTTGTGAATGTGAGGACCGTGTGGGTTTTTATGTAATTTTAACGATTGTCTGGCAGTTTGAGTATTCTATGCGACCCACCCAAATGTCCTTTCTTTGGTATTGTTCGTCGTGACGTTGAGCTCCTTGAGTTATAAGTCGAGCTCCACGATAACTGACAAAAGCTTGCACTGACTGGACGGGTCCACTCAAATCTGTGTGGTGCTTTCTTCAAAAGACCATCTCAGACGCTAATTTGCATAGTCTTCATGTGTGTATTATACCAAGATTATGTCTGTACCTTCAACATATTGTAAACCCAAATGATTTTAAAAGAGTGTCCATGAAGTTTCTTGCCATTCTTCTCATGAGACCAACGCTTTGGAATGGGCAACTACAGTACAATCACGAGTTATTATGCCTTGTGACTGGGACTGTAGCTTAGTTTATTTAGCTTCAGTAGTTTACTGCCGCACTCGGAGAGCTTCAGTGGTTGCTTGGGACGTCGCTTGGTAAAGGTTTTTGGCAGTTTTGTCATACAAAAGTATGTCAAGCCTTTGCTGGGTGGCGGCTTGAGTAATCGTTGGATATCTCTGAGTGCCGCAGTTAGTTTAATTCGACTATTCAAAAGTGCCTGTAACGGCCTACTTGAAATAAATGCTTTGAATTTGAATTTGAATTTGAATTTGAATAATATAAAGTGATATACATAAATAAGAACATACTAATACATATTAATGAATTATTATTAATTTTTTTTTTTTTTTTTTTCATTTCGTTTTTTTGTTTGAAAGGTGAATTAGTCAGTGTTCTTAGCTATGTTTGAAGCAAATCGGCCGCCGCCAAGAAATGGCGAATGAGGAATATAAACTAACGAAATTAAAATAGTTTTTTTTAGGTCGGGGGTTTTTTAAGTTTTAAATTTAATTACTTGTTACAGGCACCGTCTCCTCAAACGATGTTTCCCATTCGCCACACAACACAGCCATCGACGCATTCATACACAGACTAAAACTAGATAAATGGGAGGAGGAAGAATCACCATGTTTGAAGAAAACCCTAACATTATTGGAGAATGTAAAGAACTTCACGCTATGGGCCACTTGGGGTAAGTCGTTTATAAGGATGTTCACATTTTTTTAAGCCTACAGGGTATTATTTGATAGCTGAACATTTTTTGCTCTCAAAACGGTGAAGGAAAACATCGCATCGTGAGGAAACCGGCATGTCTTAGAACCAAAAAATTCGAAGACATGTGACATCTGTCAATCCGCACTGGGCCCGCGTGGTGGATTATAGCCCATCCCTCTCATAGAGAGGAGGCCTGAGTCCCTGCAGTGGGAACATTATAGGCTGATGATGATGAACATTCTTTTGTTCATCAAAACTATAATTTAATAAGGTTAAATTATGTAAAAAACCACACTACAAAATGTTACAAAAACATAATAATTATTGTATTTTTTTTTTTTATTGTTTCATCGTCATCAGCCATAATACGTCCACTTCTGATCAAAGGGAGGAAAGGGGGTTCCTTCCTCATAGAACGCCATAAAGAACGGCAGCCTGCCGTTTGCATCCACCGGTTGTCCGCGACTCTCACGATGTCGTTGGTCCACTTGGTGGGAGGCCTATCCAACGCTGCGTCTTCCGGTTCGTGGTCGCCACTCGAGAACCTTTCATCCCCATCGGTTGTCGGTTCTTCGAGCGATGTGGCCCGTGAATTGCCACTTCAACTTGCATATTCTGAGAGCTATGTCGGTGACCCTTACAATTTATAAATCAATAAAATCGTGGGTGTATGTGATTGTGGAAACTTTCTCGCAGGTACCTATATTTTTATTTTCACCTACATAACATCATGAACGTAATCCTGAATTTTTATGAGGATCTCATTTTTTTCCTCAGTATGGAATGCCAATACGATTCCATCGGGTAACCTCTACGGATCCAGGGTGAACTATGGAAACTTCGACCAGTGTGTGAAAGCTCCCTGGCTAGAAACACATCCTCAATTCAGGACCAAGTACTGCTTGGCGAAGCTGGTGTTGTCGGATAGTCCAAAGAAGACAGCGGAATATGATCCTTATGGATCTACATTGGAGTATCTTAATGTGAGTATCATCATCATTCTCCTGCTTTTGACATGTAGGTATCTATAAAGTACGTATGTTAGTTTAAACGAAAGACATATTGAAACCCGCAAAAGGGCATGCTTACACATGATACCAAGAAAAATATGAAATAAAAAAAAAAACAATGATAATTATCAGAATCATATCAGACAACCATACCAAACATTTCGGAAAAGGCTCGCACCCCTTGCAATTATCACAGAAATAGTGCGCGGGTCAATGACTTTTAGGTATATACTCCATTTTCCCTTCATATTTTAAAACTGGTGTAGGGCAATGGCGAAAAAGAAACGTGTAATGAAATGAGATCTGGAGAGCGTGCGAGACCATGGCACAATACGTCAGAAATTAAGGTCATAGTTTTTTTACATACTGTATTTCGGACGAGAATCGAATACTGAATACCCTTCTTCAATATGCCCCTCGTTTAACCTAACAAATAAAAAGAAGAGTCCTGACTGACTGATCAACGCCCAGAACAAACCCTTGGACGTAGAAAGCTGGAGTTTTGCACAGTGGTTCCCTTGATAAGGTAGACTAGGAATAAGGAAGGGTTTATTGAAATTTAATTTAATCAAATACGGGAATGTAACTCGTCGTTATTTTTGAAGTTTAACCGACATCTACGCGGGCAAAGCAGCGGGTTAAAAGCTAGTTTTAAAGTAAAAGTGGCCTTTGTTAGACCTTAAAACATCGGCAATATGTGAGTAAAAAACCCGTTAAAATCGGTCCAGTTTCGGAGATAAGCCGAACAAAAGTACAGACAGACGGATTAAAACTTTTTTTAAACACGAGTAAAAAAGGGTTTTTATCTGTTGCCGTGATTATTTTACATACTTACTTTTATTTTAATACTTATTACAAAAGAAAACCTTATTTTTTTTACATTACTTGGTCGACGCAACACATATTCTTCCTTTATCTTTCATATTGTTCCTCACACAGTCCATCTTTTCTTTGGCCTACCTCCCTCTCCACCCTTCTGTTTTTGGAGGGTAAGAAATCATCAAATGACTCCTCACGTACTGGGAGGAGCGGAAAGGAGTGTCGGACTTCTACTGACTAAAAACCACCTATGTTCCTTCAGCCCTTTGTGTCTGAGGCCGCGGTATCTCTTTCGAATAACCCATAGCCCCGACAAGCGTAGGCTCTTGCGGGTAGCCCTCTCCATCCATCAAAATTTGAAGTCAGTTGGCTAGTATTTGAAAGTTCTAAGACTATAATTATATTAGTCATGCATAAAGTAGGATCAAGCACCGTTTACTATAATAGTTCTTAGTGAACCGCTTGCTCTTTCGCCTTCATTTACCCTTTTTTTTTTTTGTTGGGTGGAAAACCATCGAATAACCCCCCCCCGCTCTTGGGCAGAGCGAAGGGGAGTGTCAGACTTCTACTGACTAAAAACCAAACCCATGTTCCTTCTTCGCCCTTGTGTCGGAGCCGCGTTATCCTTTCGATAATCCACAGCCCCAAGCCTATAATTGTTTGCAAATGTGTGGGTAACAAAATTATGTCTAGACCTTAAAAGAGACTATGACCTCTGAGTTTGTTTCGAATGTTTCTTCTCGGAGTAGTCAAGTACGAAACACCGGCCCCATCTAGTTTTAAAAAGTGACGTGTAAAATAGTTTGTAAAAACCTTTTTGCAAAATAAACATCATTAATTATGGCAATTATAAAGAAATATCCACGTTCACACATAATTTACTTTGATTATACCCTTTCTATAGACACGTAAAGTGATTAGTATTGTTAGCTTAGTGATTGTTAGGATTACCTCGTTGGTCTTGTAGTCGTAAGAGCGGCTGATCAGTATGTGGTCCATGGTTTGATTCCCTGATTTGGCAAAGTGTTGTTTGGTTTTCCTTTTGGGATTGCCAACAGTTCCTCCATCAACGTTTATATTCACCAATCTTTTAGTCACATGCGATTCATCCCTCCTTATAACTGGTGAAATTGTGAGTGTACTATTAAGAACGCCTCTACTTTACCCTCTCATCGAGTAAGGCGTGATGTTACTTGCTTTTTTTCCATTTCACAGTCACCAACAACTTCAGGCCTGCCAGTGAACTACCTCGTCTGGGGGATGTGTGTCCCCTCAACCTGTAACCCTCCATCTATAGTCAAGATCACCAGGTCTATGTATGATCTCACCACCTTTGGCTCCCAGTCTCCTAACATCACGGTGGAATATTGTCAGGTTGCTGGGGACAAGCTGCAGTATGGAGTAGGGTTTTATCTGTTTATGTAAGTACTATTTTGGTTTAAAAGAAGATGTAGTGACAAAAATTGAAAAGGGTAGGTTTAGGTGGTTTGGTCACGTTGAGACGATGAGTGAAAGTCGATTAACAAAAGGTATTTACAAGGCAGATGCGAGTGCCAACGCCGGTAGGGGACGCCCTAGAGAGACATACACTGACCTTATTGATGATGTTCTTCAGAAAGGACAGGTGCGTAGTACTCGCAACCGGCGTGCGTGTATGACAAGATGTATGAATGTGGACGAGGCAATAAGAGTATGTAAGGATCGTAGCAGGTGGCGTTCTGTGGTTTCTGGCTAACCCCATGGGAAAAGGGCGTGAGTTTATGTATGTACGTGTGTATTTTCAATAAATATTATGTTTTAGGTCATATTCCAAGGTGTGAACCAAAACCAGAAATAGTAAAAGTCTTGACTATTAATCTGATGAAATGTTTGTGTACCATTAGATAAACTACTACCTAATCCTTTTGAAAGTACAGGCGTGATGTCTTTTAGAAAATTATTCTACAGGTCACTAAGTAATGAAAGGAAAAACACTTTAAGTTATCAGTCAATTATAATCTCTCGCTAACCAAAGGGTCCAAGGGCTGGTCCTTTTGGCTTGAATGGTCTGCTAAACGGTCCTGTGACGCGATAAGGTGACAAACTATCACATATATTATGCACCTATCGTTTTTTTTTACGCTTACGTGAATAATCGAAAGTAAAATTACTAAGTTGACTGGTACGGATACCGAACAAGATGTTGAGTATACAGCCAGCTAACTTGCATTTACTTGTAACATTACACACTCAATTACACAGATAGATTTAGAGACTGAATAGACAAAACTGCAATTAACAATATTGTCAGTGAACTAGAATCATAAAGATTTCTTCATGAATACTTAATAGCTTGTTCGACTGTACATATTGCCTTATGGCATTAGGTCCACCTATGTACAGTCACCTGCAAAATTACATGGATACTTTAGTGTGTATTTTCCTGTGAACGTTTATTTTATTTATTTATTTATTTCAGACCATAGATCCATAAATTTTAGTCGATATCCATGATTATAGTCGATAACTAGTTTACGTTAGGTGGCGTCATTTCTCGTTTCAAAAGATTTTAGTTCTTAATTGTCCATGTATTTTTGCAGGTGACTGTACCAATCTATATAAATAAAAAGAGAAGTCCTGACTGACTGACTGATTGACTGACTGACTGACTCATCAACGCCCAGCCCAAACCTTTGGACCTAGAAAGCTGAAATTTTGCACAGAGGTTCCCTTTATATTGGAGACAAGGAATAAGAAAGGATTTTACGAAATCTATATAAATAAAAAGAGAAGTCCTGACTGACTGACTGACTGATTGACTGACTGACTGACTCATCAACGCCCAGCCCAAACATTTGGACCTAGAAAGCTGAAATTTTGCACAGAGGTTCCCTTTATATTGGAGACAAGGAATAAGAAAGGATTTTACGAAATTCAACCCCCAAGGGATTTAAATAGGGGATGAAAGTTTGTATGGAAAATCAACATTTTTACGCGGGCGAAGCCGCTGGCAAAAGCTAGTTTGTGCATAAAGTTTTAAGTTAGGCCCAGTCTCTTTCTCGTAAATGTTTGAATGTATTTGCCTGCCTTAAAATGTCTACAATAAAATGTGGATTCACAAATGATACAGCCTCTTGCTTCTTGGTTACCTAATTGTCTTTGATGAGAACTTAATTAATTGCTTATTTTTCAGAGCTTTAGTTATGTCTTTGATAGTCATAGCTGCAGCTTCAACATACTATCGGCTGCATATAGCCAGTGATGATCAATCGTCAGATAGTTTAGGTAAGTAGTCATTTTTACTTTACCAGTAATTTCTTGTGTTCTTATTTTTAACTATAACATATCACTCTCGCAACGTCTTCTGGAGTAAGTACTCCATAATGTCTATCTAGATCTCCTTTCTTACTTTTGTCTCCCGCTCTCGGTGGAGAGGAAGGGAGTGCCAGACTTGTACTAACTAAAACCAGGTCATGTTCCTTCTTAGCCCTTTGTGTTTCGGGGCCATATTGTCTCTTTCGAAAAGTCCCGCATCCCCGGCTGGCGTCGGCCTTTGCTCGCGTGGAACACGAACAAACGGCTGGGCCTCTGACTTGGCTTTAAATGCTGTCGAGAATTATCTCTCAGGCATGTTGGTTTTCCTTCTCCACAATATAATTAACTTTTTTTCCAGGAACAATAATAACAAAATCATTCTGCATCATCAACAACAAGCAAGACTTAGTAAAAGACAACAAGGAAGAAATCAGAGTGATGAATGGCATGAGATTCCTCACCGCAGCATTAGTCGTCTCTTTACATGAGGTGTTCTTCTTAAGCGTCATTGGGGCTTCTAATTCAAGGAGTTATGATAAGGTAGGATCAATCGCAGAGCAGCGGTAGCCCAGTGGGTGTGACCCCGACTTACCAGTAGTACCTAAGTTTTAGGGTCGAAGCCGAGACTAGCGCACTACTTTGTGTAATTCATTTCATTACTACTGCTCTCTAAACGCTGTGTCTGACGGTACTTTGCCTCTAAAAAAGGATTCGTCCGAAACACCACTTAAAAATATTAATAACAGTGAAATTCCTGTCTCGACCGAATCGGGCAAGTTACAGCGGCCGAGTCGCCTACTAAGCCAAGTAAAACATCGTGAGGAAACCGGAATGACATAGAAACAAAAATTCAAGTAAATGTGACATCTCTACCAACATCTAATAACCCGCACTGAGTCCGTGTGGTGGATTATATCCCATTCCCTCTCATAGAGCTGTAGGAACATTTTAAGCTGACTTTAAGCATCTTGATGCTTAAAGTCAGCTTATAATGGCTCTTGAGCCATCCATCAAGATATCGTATCGTCGTATATCATAGAAGCTGAGACCTCGCGTTACTGTATTTTTTGATAGTCAGGTGGTTGATAGCGCTATTTTCTGCTAAGCATGAGTTCCCGGCTTCAATTCTCAGGTCTTTCAGCTTTTTCATCATAAATCTCTCAGCAGCAGCCACGAAGTATAGATCTATGCCCAGTCTATGATAATAAGCTCGTCACCAATTACATGGAACTCAAATAAAACTGACGAAATGTGGTTGTACTATAACGTACCCCTCTGTCTAACCCTTTGGTGTCATCATCTGCCTAGCCTTTTCCCAATTATATTGGGGTCGGCTTCCAGTCTAGCCGGATGCAGCTGAATACCAGTATTTTACATGGAGCGACTGCATACTTGACCTCCATAACCTAGGCAATACAATACCCTTTGGTAAGGCTGGATGTCAGAATTTCAGGTCACTGACTACCTGTAACGACTGCCAAAGATCTATATATATGGCAGCCGGGACCAACAGCTTAACGTGCTTTCCGAGGCACGAAGGAAACTCGGTATGTCGGGCGGTCACCCATCCACAGACCGACCTAGGCAAGCACAGCTTTACCTAAAGATCGACCTGAGTGGCAGTTCTTATTAAGCCACCAGCTCCTCCAACCCTTCGAACCCTTTGGTGTATCATGTTAATATTATGTTGCTTTCCAGTTCCTTGAAGGTGTAGGAGGATTGTTTCTCCACGTCGACGTTATCGTGGACACATTCTTCGCCATGTCTGGTCTTCTTCACATCAAGGGTCTTCTTGGGAACGCCAATAGACAGCAGAATCTGTTCGGTGTTTTATGGAAACGATATGTGAGGTACGAGATTTGAAATAAAATAAAACGAGTCCATTTGTAGAGCCACTACAGCATTTTTTAACACATAAATCGATTTTTGTTCCAGGTTAATAGGACCCTTTGCGTTTATCATTTTCTATTTAATATCGGTGTCCAAGTATGTTGGTTCTGGTCCACTATGGACATTTGGCAACGAGCTAGAATCAGAAGTATGCCCCAAGACTTGGAGACGAAGCTTGCTGATGCTTAACATTGATCCGAAATATATTGTAAGTACTAGGTTATAATCATGATCATCATAATCATCATTTCAGCCAAAAAACGTCCACCGCTGGACATAGACCTCTCGCAAGTGTCGCCACATTCACCGGTCCCGTGCGTCTCGCATCCAGTGGACTTCCGCAACCTTGACCAGGTTATCGATCCATCTAGTGGAAGGACTTCCAACGCAACGTCTTCTGATTCACGGTCGCCACTTTGGGTCCAATCAGTCATCCGTTCTACGAGCAATATCACCACTGCCACTTAAGTCTGGCAATTTTTTGGGCTACGTCAGTAATCTTGATTCAATTGCGGATTCTGATTTCTGATTTTCAAAGATATACTTAAACATTACAACCATAGCTTGATCATTTGTTACAATATTATATGCCACATTTATTTTCAATAAAAAATCATTTCAGTGTCACTCAGTAACATGGTACGTCCCATGTGACTACCAGCTTGCGATCCTGGGAACAGTTCTCTTCTACTTCTACCAAAAGGACCGAAGACTTGGATCCGCTGCCTTTGGGATATCTGCTGTTCTCTCCCTGATCATACCAGGAGTTCTGACGTACTGGCTGCGGCTGCCTGCTATTCATTTTACAGATTTAGGGTACGTTGACTCTTTTCCCCTCTACCATTCCTTTTCATTGCCTCTTTCATTATTATTATTCTGCCATTACCCCAATTTATTTGAGGTTATGGCAACTTTGCCGTAAATAACACACTGAGTACCCTCTATGGCTCGGCAAGCACGTAAAGCCGTTGATCTCGGTTTTCATTAGTCGATCGTTGGCAGTCACTAAGGAGAGTCAGAAGCCTGGTTCATACAACCAGTCCTATCAAGGTGTATCTTATTAGCCACTAACAGGGTTGTAGGGGTTCGAAGCCATTCGCTATAGTGGTACTAACTTGTATCCGGTTAGAATGTTACCCGATACAAACATAGTTGGGAAAGGCTAGGCTTAAAAAGTGTCGATCGATACGACCGCATTAATTTGTCAGTGCACTCCAGCATCAATACAAACCTATTGGTCTTGATCCAAAACCTGCCATTTCCAGTAAGTTCCTCCGTGAGATGCGCGAGTACTGGGAGATCGGCTACACGTACACGCCAAGCTACAGCCGCGCCGGCTCCTACCTAGTCGGCGTCACCATGGGCTACCTCATGACGATGTATAGACCTTCTGAATATAGGAAGACTATTTCCAAGGTCAGTGCAAGTAGTTTAATGAAACACTTGAACATACTTCAATTTTTTTTTTTTTTAAACGTTGCCCCATTCTAGGAATTTCTCCTGTATCGTGGGTGCGTTTACAAACATTGAAACTCACATACACAAATACCAATTTATACTCACATACAAAATTACACCCGCTGAGGGTTTGGCAGAGTTGCTAGCTCACCGTCCGTCTGTCCTATGACGACGACAGGCCATGTCGACGTCGCGTTCGTGTTCCACGCGCACCTCAAAGGACCGACGCCTGCTGGAGCCCCGGACACAAAGGGCTAAGAATGATCATGCGTGGTTCTTAGTCAGTAGAAGTCTGACACTTCTTTCCGCTCCACCCAGAGCGGAAGGAGTTAGTCTGGCGATCGATTCCCAAATCAGGTTTTGGGTATTTGGATTTTTTCTCGTGGGAATCCACTTTGCGGGTGCAGTTTGGGTTACTAGATGATGTTTCGATTTTTGATTCTAGTAAATGCCGGTTGCCTTGCGATGTTTAAAAGCCTCATACTTCTTAATTCCAGACCTGGTCCATCATCGGCACAGCACTATCTCTAACTGTAATGCTGTGCGTCGTGGCCTTAGGGATATTCTTCATGAACCGGGAGTATGATCCTATTGAAGCTGCCGTCATCACGTCCACCAATAGAATTGTTTGGGCTGTGGCTATCTGCGTCATTATAGGGTTGTGTGAATATGGTACTGTGCGTAAGTATTACGGAAGTTTATTTGTGTCAAAATTCACCTGATTAACAACACCATAACCTTCGACCTTTTTTTGTTTAAATGCTTAAATGCTTTGACTTTGACTTGAAGATTATAATTACAGAAGATATTGTAATCATTGTTGTTTGATTCAAATACAGCGATAGTCTCGGACGTCCTAAGCTTCTCCTACTTCACGCCCTTGAGCCGGCTCTCGTACGGAATCTACATGATACATCCTCTCATCATACACCGGAGCAAAGTCTCTCACCGAGCGCCTTTGAAGTATGACTGGTTTACCATTGTGAGTATTGATATATTTTTGTATCTGCTTTACAAACTGCATTCCTTACTTATTATTCCTTCACTTCCAATAGGGGCGGCTCGAGTAAACTACCTTGTGGTACTCTATAGTTAATCCTTCACTGGGAATATAAAATATCTCAATTTTCTTAGAAATACCTACTACGAATTATCTTTATTTGTTGCCGATCATATGAATTCGATACATTTACTCTTAAACCTTGTGCGTTAAAATGACTTATCAGTATTTTATATTCTACGCGATCAAAAGCTTTTGACATGTCCATATTTAAATCACCAGAGTGGATATGGCCATACCGATAGATTTATTTTACCTAAAATCTTTCTGATTAAACGAGCAGACAATTTTCCTGAAAGTTGATGATTTATATTGCTTTCTCGAATATTTTTGAAGAAAATCTGTATTAGTGCTATTGGTCTGTAGCAGGTCATAATTATCTTTTCTGTCGGTTTCTTGAAGAAATGTTTTTTAATTGTTATTTTTAAATTATTTAGGGTATAACCATGGCATATGCACATAATAATAATAATAGTCCTCCTGACCGTTTTTCGGCCACGGCGGCCAATCCCAGCGGAGATTAGCCATCTGCGCGGGAGATATTATAGTGCACAAGTGTGTGCGCAGGCACAAGTGCACTCTCTGTTCCCTTTTCTCTCATGGTCCGATGGGACGGCAATCCGACACGACCGGAGAGAGATCAGGTGCAGGACCAACGGCATAACGTGCTTTCCGAGGCACGGAGGTATTATACCACCAACTTCCAAACTCCGGGCTACTACTGGGAAATTTCTAATGAAAAACCCAATAGCACTTTTTGGCCGACTCGGGAATCGAACCCAGGACCTCACGCTACCAGACGCGCTTGCGATCACTAGACCAACGAGGCAGTGCACATATTGCATATGCACATATTGCACAGCATATGCACATATTGATAACATGATTCAAGACAGGAGCGGATACCCGTTAAACAATGTTTTCTTACTCTTCCAGTTGTTGGATATCATCAGTACGCTGACCACGAGTGTTGCTCTAAGCTTTGCAATGTGGCTTCTACTTGAAGCCCCATTAATGAATATAAGCAACCACTTCTTATTTGCCAAGTAAGTACACATAAGATTATTTTAATCCAGAATGTTCCTAGTATGTACAATTAATTTTAACAGTACCTATTCAACGGTACCCTAGGCTCCACTGTCTGGATGTCCCTTCGTCTATTAAAGAACAATATCATTTGATAGCCCCGTTGGTCTCGTGGTCACGAGAACGACGGCTGAGTGTAGGATCCTAGGTTCGATTCCCGGGTCGGGCAAAAAGTTCTGTTGGATTTTATCATTATTTTTTTTTCTCAGTAGCAGCCCGAAGTTTCAAAGTTGGGGGTATGATAGCCCCGTGCGGAAAGTACACTTATCCGATGGTGCTGCGCCTGATCTTTCTGTGGTCATGTTGGATTGCCCTACCATCAGAAAAATCGAACGAATGAAATAAGTATTTAAAACGATGTTTGTGCTCCTTTCAGATCAAAGAGTAAACAGCCAATTCAAGAGTCAGAGAAAAAAAATAAATAAATAAATAAATAATAAATAAATTATTGGCGTTAAAAGATGGTTGCTGATCGAATGCTGCCACTACCCTGTCAAAAATCAATGATCTTTATATTAATTAAAATGAGGTTGTTACTTCTTACTGTGTTGTCAGATGTTAACTATATATGTGAAAGAATAGCATCTTTTGCTTGTCATGATTCTTTTTGCTTGAAATTTCTTTTTTCTTAGGAGAATGTTGTTATAATTTCTGAAATTGAAAAATGAAGATCGTTACTCCCTACTTTAAATAAGTCAGTCATATTTTCTGGTTTTCCAAAGAGTAGAACTTAGTTTAGTTACCCGAAATAAAGTATTATTGATATTAAGACTAGCTATTATAATTTTTGGGATGAACGTACTATACGTCTTTTATTTAGGTACCATCTCGTCATCAAAGGTTTTTGCCCAGCAGTGGGATGACACAGGCAAGTAAGTTGCAACCTGGACAGCGTAAGTTGGGGACACGAAGTAAATAGTTAACATGTCGTTTAAGCCTCTCTTTCGTATTCAATACGTGTGCAAGAGATAGCGACAAACACTTTCACATACCCTCCGGTAGACCAAATATTACTAAACTAACATACTCAATATCAACTATGATTGTTTTGGCATAATAGTAATAATTACAACCGTCGTTAACCCATCCGCGGCGGTATACAACATTATTTTGGATAACAACGCGGTTTTGAGAGGGTTAACTCTTAAGCGATATGTTTATTTGTATGTTTATCGAGATCCTGCTTTACTCAGGCTTACGTCTAATGAGTTTCAAATGATTCATGACAGATCATTGATTTTAAGTCGATAGACAAGTCATCATCATCATTTCAGCTGAAAGACGTCCTGCACTGCTGCGCTGGGCATAGGTCTCCTTTACGTGTGGCCACATTGATCGGTCCCGCGCGTCTCGCATCCAACAGATCCCCACAATCTTCACCAGGTCACGTAACGTACGGTCCAGAAATTTTCGGCCCCTTCGACCATACATTCTGCGAGCAATGTGCCCTGCCCATTGCCACTTAATCTGGCAATTCTTCGGGCTACGTCGCGTCGGTAACCGATAGATCAATCAATCTTATTATTTACTAGCTGTTGCCAGCGGTTTAGCCCGCTAAAACTCGAAAATTATCCCACAGGAAAATAAAATCGGGATAAAAACTATTCTTGTGTTAATTTGGTGTCAGCTAACTCCATACCAAATATTAAAATCGCTCCAGCCGTTTAGACGTAAAGAAGTAACAAACATACACACTCACACACAAACTTGTGTCGTGTCCTCGTGTCTACTAGAAGTGTAGAAGAGGGATAAAACGCAAGGGACTAAAAAGTTATGGATATGAATGTTGATAGATGGAGAGGGAGACGAAGCCACAGAAAAGATGGATAAATTGTGTGAGAAATGATATGAAAGAGAGTAAAGGAGTAAATGATGCCGTGACGTCTGATCGGGGAGAGGAAGGAAGAGGTAGAAGAAAATGTAATGCGGCGACCCCAAGTAAATTGGGACAAGGGCTGGTAGATACTGACTGAGAGTCTGCCTCTTTTGGTCTTGTGGGCGCAAGCGTTACTGCTGAATGTATAGTGCTTATATTTTCGGGTGGGAAATCATCAAGTCTCCCGCTCTGAGTGGGGGTGGAACGGAGTGTCAGACTTCTACTGATTAACACCCACTCATGTTTTATCTTAGCCCTTTGTGCGCCTATTTCAAAAAGTCCCGCAGACCCGGCAGCCTTCAGCCCTCTCTCTTTGAGGTGCGCTTGAAGTTCTTATGAGGTCCTGGGTTCAACTAGTTCTAAGACTGGGTAAAGTAATGATGAGTTTTTCATCAGAATTTCTCTTTGGTGATTTATATAACTCTTTATCCATACGGAAACAGTTTCTGTCTGTGATGAGACTGTCTTTATATTTACGCGACCGGTTGTTAGAACCCTGTAATTTCTCTATAATAAGGAAGAAAACGGTACAATTGTTATAATAATATATAGCTGCTCTACAGTCGCGTGTTACAGAATATTCTCACGTTGTTTAATCTTGTTTGTATCGTTAATTAAGTCGTAATTGTTTCAGGATAGTATTACGATCTTACTCGTGCCAACGGTAATATTAATACCTGATTGGGTTTTTTTCCACAAAACCATAATAAAATATAAAGCGATATTCTCGTGAAATAACGATGGTGGTGTTTTATAGTTTCGGTTCCGTTCATGTACCTATATACATAAGTATACATGGTGGAAGGGACATACGATTACTTACCACATAATTTACAAAAATTAATCAGTACCTACATCTTTCTGATCCCTAAAACGTAAAAATAAAACAGTTAATCGGTAACTTTCAATTGGGAAAAGGCTGCTCCAAACCACTGCAACTCCTGAAAGCCAGAATCAACAGTGGTAACCACCAGAAAAACGCCAAGACAATGGAAGTCGACGAATTCCCAGAGAAACAATAACTGTTTTGGATCCTGCAATGAAATTAATTGGAAACAAATAAATAGTGGAGGCGTAAGAAAACCATAATATGATTTGATGACGGATGAAAAAATTCTAAGTAAGTCAAGGGCGAAGAAGGAACATGGGTTTGGTTTTAAGTCAGTAGAAGTCTGACACTCCCCTTCGCTCTGCCCAAGAGCGGGGGGGGGGGGGGGGGTTTATTCGATAATTTTCCACCCACCAAAAACCAAAAAAAGGGGGCCAAAATGATTATACTCAATATTGTAGTACGGTCAGCATCAGAAGTAGCTGAACATTTCGGAATTTTAATTATTTTATGTACAGGACGCTAGCTATTATTTTTAATGTTTCAGAAGATTATTCGTTAAAATAGTCCTTACACTCCAATAACATGTAGTAACGAGTAGTATCTAACAAGTTTTTATTAAAAAAAACAGCTTCGAAACTTTGAGTAATGTTAATATACTTCTGATGCTGACCGTACCTAATAGTTTATGCGTTGAAGTTCTCTCCACCCTGTATTTATCTATCAATATTTAAAAATAAGACCGATTTCGTAATAGTCTGGTTTCCAAAACAGGTGATTTGTAACTATGTTCTGAACAGTAAGTAATAAATTACAACCTTTTTTTTTTTGATAACCTCTCTGTCCCAGGACTAGCGAAAGACTCCCTCTTTCCTTTCCAAGTCTCTCGGTGTTTTGCGTTTCCAACGAATAGGATTAACAATATATAGTTTGTAATAACTATAAGCTACCTACGTCACTACCAATTTAGTGCTCTTGACTGTACAAAGTACACAACTACACAAATAGTACACAACACAAATAATACACAAGTACAGCGTTCGTTCTCTTAATGACGTTTGTGTTTGCACACGTTTGGAGGCAAAAAGGGAAGTGTAGTGTAGTGGTTACGAATGCATTGAGTTCATTGTGTTGTAGGTTGTAATAATATGATGCTAATTGTGTTGTAGTTTGTCTATAGTTGGGTCTGGTCTAGGGAAATATTAAGAAAATAGGATTCTCAAGTGTCTTTATCTACACACTAGCGGACGTCCCGCAGTTTCACCCGCGTAGATCCCGTTCCCGTGGGAATACAGGGATAAAAAGTAGCCTATGAAACTCGGCAATAATGTGGCGTTCTATTGGTGAAAGAATTTTTAAAATCGGTTCAGTAGATCCCGAGATTACCCCTTACAATTTAACAAATATACAAACACACAAACTTTACCTCTTTATAATATTAGTATAGAAGTATAGATTAGTATAGAAGTATAGAATACATACAAATGTCTGAGTGACTGTTTTTAATGCAAAAACACAGATTTTTACTGAATCATCAGGCCTCATCTTTATGAGATATCACTATCGCCTATCATTCCACCACACTGGCCCAGAGCGGGTTGGTAGATCATGTTTAAGTCACGTTATTTTCCTTCACCGTTTTGAAAGCAGTGCTGATGAAATAAATTACACAAAGTAATGCACGTGCCTGGGTTCGAGACCACGACTTATTGTTCGTAAGTAGAGCCGCCACCACTGGGCCACCGCTGCTCTGCTTTCACTGAATGTATAATTATTATTAAAATATTCAAAGTATTTAAAATAAAACTTTTATAGTGGCCAAAATAACCGCGTTGTCACGTCGCCCTAACCCAGTCAGAAAGCGACGCGGTAGACCTCGTAGGAGACAGCGGAAATTGCTGGACAGAACCATCGGCCAGTGATCCACATAGACCCTGGATCGAAAGATTTGCTGAGCAGTGGGATGACACAAGCTACCTAACAGTAACAGTATAAAAAAGCAAAATTAAAAATTTTGAAAAAACCCACGATTGTTAAAAATTAATTGAAAAAAGGATAAAATAACATAAAACACCCACCTTAAAAAAAACCCAAGAATGTCCGTCGGGGGCTGCCATTAAATAAACTAGTTTTACAATGTTCAGCTCCCGACGGACATTCTTGGGTTTTTTTAAGGTGGGTGTTTTATGTTATTTTATCCTTTTTTCAATTAATTTTTAACAATCGTGGGTTTTTTCAAAATTTTTAATTTTGCTTTTTATTTTAAACTTTTTACTTTTTTTTATTTTTTTTATCTTAGAACATGCACCAATCAAACCTAAATCCATAACTGAAAAAAGAATCAAAATCGGACTTGTAGTTTTAGAGAAAAATGGCAACTTTGATTTGCACAAAAAATGTTTGCTGCAGCGCCCCCTGGTGGGTTGTCACCGTAACACCTATCTAAGAACATGCACCAATCAAACCCGAACCCATAACTGAAAACTGCATCAAAATTGGACTAGTAGTTTTGGAGAAAAATGGCAACATGTATTTGCACAAACAAACAAACAAACAACCTCTCACCCCAAACGCATATACCGTCTCCGTTCCGTCGTGGGTAAAAAATAGAGGTAATTTAATTGCAAAAAAAATATTCTACGAAACACCAAACTTCAGCTCAAAATCTAGACTTAGGAATCCAAGAAAGCTTCTCCAAAAACAACCTAGGACAGAACCAACGACCGGTGACCCACATTGAGAGATTTGCCCAGCCGTGGGATGACACAAGCTAACAGTAACAGTACTAAAAAATAAAGGTAATTTAATTGCAAAAAAAATATTCTACTCAAACTCAAACTCAAATATTTTATTTCAATTAAGCCATTACAGGCACTTTTGAATGTCAGAAGGACGGAAGAAAAACGAAACTACGAGTGCAATACGTCATTCCGAAAGCCACCACGCCGAACCACACGCCACCGAATGCCCGCAACAACGAACACTGCGAGCACGAAAGCACGCAGCGACGCAAACCGCAACAACGAATGCTCGAGACCCCGAAACACGGAACAACGAATGCACGCCGCAACGTGCAACCGCCGCCCCGCGACCCGAAGCCCCGCACATCCGCCGCCACGGCACGCGCCGCCGCGCGCCCCCGCACCCACAGCAATCGCCGCCGGTAACATCCGGCGCCGCGCAGCCCGACGCAGCAACTCCCGAAACGACGCATTGCACTCCTACGCTACAGTCACAATCACAAGGCATAATAACTTGTGAAAGTACTGCAGTTGCCAGTTCCCTAACGTAGATCTCATGAAGAA
Organism: Diarsia mendica; assembly: GCA_949316265.1. Classification (NCBI taxonomy): domain Eukaryota; kingdom Metazoa; phylum Arthropoda; class Insecta; order Lepidoptera; family Noctuidae; genus Diarsia; species Diarsia mendica. The sequence goes on from OX438910.1 coordinate 1,781,402, forward strand.
GAACGGGCAAGAAACTCCATGGACACTCTTTTAAATCAGTATTTGTCTACGAAGTTGAAGTTTGTTGTTTAGAGGTTTATACACAACAAACTTCAGCTCAAAATCTAGACATAGAAATCCAAGAAAGCTTCTCCAAAAACAATTAGTAGGTACCACTAACTTCACCGACTTCACCCTTATACAATAAGAAATAAGGTTCAAAATCCCGTCAGTGATCTCAGTAGTACCTACAATCAAACGAATTCCAGAGTTTCGGTCTAGTGGCGCCCTCTGAACGCGCCATTGGTTACCTAACGACCCGCTAAACGTTGCTGACGACATCTCTAAGGGAATTGATAGCAGATGATGTTATGTAATCTTGGCGAGGATGGTTTTAATATGGGATAAGGTAGCTATCTACTTATGGACGGATTTGCACACACTGCCATATGTACTTACATGATTATAAACACTAAAATCAAGAATACAATCCTCTTGGGTGAGAAATCATCAAATAACCCCTCCTGCACTTGGGCAGAGCTTCTACCGACTAAAAACCAACCATATTCCTTCTTAGCCCTTTATGTCGAGGCCGCGGTATCTCTTGCGAACAACCCGCTGCCCCGACGGGAGGTAGCAAGCTACTTATGAACGGATTTGAAAATATTTGTTTAGTATTTCATTTCATGACATCTACCAAGCCGCAATGGGCCCGCGTGGTGGATTATAGCCCACTCCCTCTCATAGAGAGAAGGCCTGTGTCGCAGTAGTGGGAACATTATAGGCTGATAACGATGATTTCATTATTACATCACTGTTTATATACATGTAAACATACATAAACTAACGCCCTTTTCCTATGGGAGTAGCCAGAACGTTACATGCTACGGTCTCTATATAAGTACTCCTACTTCATAAAATGTACTGCTTTATTCATAATACACTTTCTATTATGGACAGGCCCGTCACACTATTCCCAAACCACTGCAACTCCTGTAAGTCAAAATCAACTGTGGTGACCACCAGAAAAGAGCCGAGACATTGCAGCTCGACGAAGTTCTAGGGAAATAATTTAACAGTTTTTAAGCACGTAACGATAAGTGCGTAACGAATAGCTACTACTCACCAGGAAAATCGTAATTTCCTTCTCTAAATACATACGTAACATCACGCCTGTAATTCCTGAAGGCTTAGGCAGAGGTGTGCTTAATAGTACCTACTCCCAGATTTCGCCAATTATGTTTAAGTTCCATGCGATGAGAGATTAGAGCAGCGGTGGCCCAGTAGTGTCGGCCCCGACTTACGAACAGTAGGTCGTGGGTTCGAACCCAGGCAGGCGCATTCATCATCATCATCCACAACCCGAATTCACCCACTGCTGGGTATAGGCCTCTCTTTTCTGGTGCCAAACGCCACGTTCTTGTGCCAGTCTCATCCAGGTTTTTCCCTCGATGGCAACTATATCGTCTGCCCATCTCGCCGCCGGGCGACCTACATTTCTTTTACCCGTTCTTGGACGCCATTCGGTGACAGCCTTACTCCACCTGCCATCTCTACGCCTTGCCAGGTGTCCTGCCCAACCCCATTTGAGTTCCATAACGCGCTTTCCAATATCGGTGCGCATTACTTTGTGTAATTTATTTCATCACCGCTGCTCTCAAAACGGTGAAAGAAAACATCGTGAGGAAACCGGCATGTCTTAGAACCAAAAAATTCGAAGATATGTGACATCTGCCAATCCGCACTGGGGCCGCGTGGTGGATTATAGCCCATCCCTCTCCTAGAGAGGAGGCCTGAGTCCCTGCAGTGGGAACATTATAGGCTGATGATGATGTCCATGCGATGGGGAGGAGCTTATTGCCAAAAACTGAATACCTACAAATCCAGACTCCGTCGCTGCTAGTGAGAACATCCTGATAGGAAATCCCACTATCACTCTGCCCAACCCGGGTATCGAACCCAGGGCCTCATGCTCAGCAGTCGCACTAGCAACCACTAGACCAACGAAGCAGTCAATTATTTATATCTACCCTATTAAATAGCTTTGTATCTTCTCCGTAAATACAAGATGAAGTAAAACTTAAGACGTCTTGATTCACGAGAGCTTGGCGAAGTAATTAGCGTTCTGATGGATTCTGAATTTTTAAGCTTTGAGCTACTAACATCTTGTGGTGGTATTACGTGTCATATAGACAAAGTTACTTTTCGTTTTTTTGCTTTGCTTAAATTATAGCCCATTAATTGGCCAAACCTTTTTCCAACTATGTTAGGGTCGATTTCTAGTCTCAACGAACGCAGCTGAATGCCAGTATTTCATATGGAACGACTGTCTATTTAACCTCCGCATCCCTTTGTTTCTCAAACTCAAAGTTTTTATTTAAATAAATTAGACCAATAAAGGCCTCTTTTTGAATGTCAGAAAAATAAATAAAACGAAACTACAGTGTACAAGGCATCTTAACTTGTGAAAGTGCTGTAGTTACCCATTCCAAAACGTTAGCCTCTATGGACAAGATTGGGCATAAACTCCATAGACACTCGTTAAAAACCCTATTAATCTGTGTTCACAAATCTTATGAAAGCATCATCTGCCTAACCTTTACCCAACTATGTTGGGAACAGCTTTCAGTTTAACCTGATGCAGCTAGCTGAATACCAGCAGCAAGCATGCAGCAGCAGCAGCAGTGATGCAGCTGATTTTATATGGAGCGGCTGCCTTTCTGACCTCCACAACCCAGTTAGAACTGGTAATACGATATCCCTTGTTAATACTGGTTGTCATAATTTTAGGCCACTGACTGTATTGACTGCCGAAGATGTCTAATAATATGTACTATGTCGCATCATGAGTGGCCGAGATGCGAAACATCGGGTCTTCTTCGTGATCCGACATAGTTTTACTTAGATGTGGGCTCTGTTGTGGGTACTCGAGCGAAACAGAATTTAAATCAAATAACTTTCTTTATTTAAATAGGCTGACGATTTAACATTTTACGAGAAACAAACACGTGCGTTGGTATTACTGAGCGTCTGCCTAGACTGTCGGAGTTCAAGTGAGCGAACACTCCGTCCTTTCGCCAGTCCTCGCTGCATCCCCTCTACCGACGATCGTGTCCAAGCGGTAGGGCGCGCTTGCGTTTCCGGTAAACATTTATTTAGTTCCAAATCAAATTATTAGATGGCGCTGTCCGTTGCACCATGGCGCCATCAATCCACGACATGTATATTAAAGCTGGGATCCACAGCTTAACATGTTTTTGGAGGTACGAAGGAAACTCAGTATGTAGCGGGTGGTCAACCATCTACAGGCCAACCTTGGTAAGCGCGGCTTAACCTAAAGATCGACCCGAGTAGCAGTATTAGAACCAATAAAGATCAGGTGAATTAATCTCTTAATTATGTATATTGATTCTAGGTTCTTCGAAGATTTGACATGAAATTAATTAACTGATCCAAGATAACAAATTGTATAACTCTTTCATTGGTTTTAATGAACCGCGGATTAACTAGTGAAAGCTTTTAGATACTATTGGGTTATAGAAACTATAATAATTAGTTCTAGAATTGATAAACTTTTTAAAACCCTTTGTAAAAGTTAGTCAATTTTAGAATTAATTACTAATGAAATTGATTTTGCCAATGAATGAATTGAATTTTATCGATATTAAAATGTAACATAATAATAAACTACTGTTTTGTCAAGATCCAAACCGGTTAATTACTTTTTGTCAGATGAAAACTTTATGCTACATGTCAATTAAACCCGAAGCAGAAACAGCACTACCAGTGATATTCTAGTCTAGTGTTATAGAGCAAGAGCCCACGATGGCCAGACCTTCGTTCTTTTATAAAAGGTCTGGCCGTCAATCGTGGGCTCTTGGGCTATTATGTATGACAGACGATCTACTGTAAATAAGTTTGGACTTATATATTCACAGTGATATTTCTCGACGGCATTTTAAGCCAGGTCGGAGGCCCATGGGTTGAATAAAAAAATATAAGAAAGAATAAAACCCAAATGCTCCAGAATTAGAAGTCATCGATCGCATCTTTAAACTCCAAATAGCAAACTAATATACAACGCACTTTTCTCAAATCACGGAAATACCTTGCCCTATTTTTACATCAGGAAGCCACAAAAATAAAACAACCAACAAAGGAATCGAACATAAAAGCTAAAATTACATAAGAATCAATATGTATACCATTGGGGGTACGGGGAGGAACTTAACGAGGTCTGAGAAAGATTGGCAAAGTCCCCTGAGGAAATGTGGTACGTTTCTTAGACCCCGAACATGTACCTATGCTTATGACTTGGCCACAAACCCTACGATCAGGCGACTCGTGTTCTACAGCGACTCATCATCTGCATAACCTTTTCCCAATTATGATGGGGTCGGCTTCAAGTCTAACCGGATGCAGCTGTATACCAGTATTTTACAATGAGCGACTATATTATATCTGATCCCCACAATCCATCTCCACAATCCAGTTTGCACTGGGTATAGCACTCAGCACGTAAGTTGAAACAAAATGGCGGTCGTCCGCATAGGTAAAATGACAAAAATAGAGTGTGATTCGAACGAAAATGTGCAACTGAGCATTCAAGATCATAATTCAACTTACGGGATGCAATCTGTAATACATTATCGGGTCTCAGTCGACTTATTTTCATGATTGTAGCTTCGCGAATGACCGCCATTTTGTTTCAACTTACGTGCCGAGTGCTATAATACCTTTGAAAAGATTAGTTGTCACTTTCCGGCCGCAGACGACTGTAAAAATTCTACGTATTACAGCCAGCACCAACGACTTAATTTGTTTTCCGGGACTCGGACGAAACTTGGTACGTAATAGGTGGTCACCCATCCACGGACCAAATGGCTTAACCTGAAGATTGACCCGAGCAGATGTTGTTATTTCCCGACGAGATCCTCTACAGCGACTGTGGGGATAATAATGAAAGAAGTTACCTGTGTGGAGCACACGAGCCGACGGGACGCGAAGAAAAGAAGAGACACGCGACTTGCGATAAAGGACACCATAACTTTAGTCGTTTCGCCCGAGGATAATATAAAAGGAGCCTTGGACCCTGAACATAGAGGCTGTATGGGACAGCCCTCCGCAAACTGAAGGGGTGAATTCAGTATACCATAAGATGACCGGTACATGAAATAATTTCAGGAACGAAATAATAATATAACAAATGTTTATTTAATTTTCTCTTACTAGCTTTTATATATCGTTGCAAAACGCAGTATTGCCTATTGCTATGACACGCAATAAATTGTTGACCCAGAATAAATAGTTTATTGCGCTTTTAGGCTCAAAAAGGCATCAGTTTTCAAAATGCAAGAATAACATGGATAATATGGATATGGCCCTGTATAGTACAGAAAGTCCTAGGCAGATCAAAATGAAGGTTCTAATATACTCGGCATCGACAAAGCTATTCAAACCCTGTATAACCTGACTTCGTTCTGTACAAGCTTCCAGTACAATGAGAGATTAGCTTAATTTGGCTTACATATTGCTCGATATTGTACTGAGTAGGTAAACTTGAAACTAAGATGTTATGCGCTAACGAAGTTAATCAAATAGTCATTAACATTCTCGTGAGCCAGTCTGCCTAACAATAAATATTAGATTACTAGAATTAGGTCAAACTAGTGCTTAGAGGCTATTATAGAGCAATTAGTGGAGTATTGTCTAAGATAATTATATTACAAACTTAGTCCAGAAATTATTCTAAACAACTTTTTGTCTTTTTTGTACAAAAACTGTTTCCATCCAAGTTCAAAATGATTTTCCTAGAAAGTCCTTATACAGTTCTACTTTTCAGATTTTTTTTTCATATTTTCTAAACTTATGGTTCAAAAGTTAGAGGGGGGACACATTGTTTTTTTACTTTTGGAGCGATTATTTCCGAAACTATTGACATTATCAAAAAATTATTTTAGTAAACCCCTCTTCATTTTTAAATACCTTTCCAACAATATATCACACGTTAGGGTTGAAATAAAAAAAAATCACTTCCTACTTTACTTATAGGGGGGCTACCCTAATAAAACATTTTTTTCCAATTTTTATTTTACCACTTTGTCGGCGTGATTGATACACATATTGGTACCAAATTTCAGCGTTCTAGTGCTAACGGTCACAGAGATTAAGCGAGGACGGACAGACGGACAGACAGACATGGCGAAACTATAAGGGTTCCTAGTTGACTACGGAATCCTAAAAACAACTATCTCCTCCGCGTCTGTCTGTCTGTTCGCGTTGAACTCGAAAACTACTGCACTGATTTTCATGCTGTTTTCACCAATGGATAGACTGGTTCTTGAGGAAGGTATCCTATTAGTTCGGTAGGATATACTTTATTAAGCTTCTTGACAAAACTCAGATTTAGTAAAATGTTACACGATACACCTGTAATCCACATTTTGTCAGTTATTTTACGTCCCTCTAATAGGGAGCGAGCCCTTGCTATCAACCGGACATAATCTAGACTCCGTGGCTGCTACTAAGAAATTCCTGATGCAAATAACCCAATAACACTTAACTCGATCCGGGAATCGAAACCATCCCATCACATATGCTCAGCCGTCGAACTTGCGACCACTATACCAAAGAAGTAGTTCTTGATACTTATCTTTAAAGAACAAATTGTTAGGCAACAATAAACACACAAAAGACTTTATACCTCTCTGAACGTCCAACTCTCTGGCCCATATTCCTTACTTACCACACAAACTCATTACTTACCTATTTCTTTGTTGACCGTAAACGCGAGCAGTCGGTTAAAAACAATCTCGTTTGGTTCCAACATCTGAGACCGAAGAGATCCATTTAGCTCTTTAAAAGGCTCGTATTGAGCACTAAAGTAGTGGAGACCTTTTAGAGTTCCTTGAGGCGGTTAAGAAACTCTGACACTAGGGTGTGTGGGATCATTAGACCTACTGCCCACACGTTAAGAAGAAAAAGAGGAGTTCCTTGGACCAGGGAACTAAAAAAAATCTACAAATTAATTGCTACAATTTTATTTCAATATTTTTTTTTTTAAGTTTAGTTTTTTAGTTTCTTTTTTAATTCTTATTGTTTTGTTGTGTGCACTTGTGGCTTGAGCTAAATAAATATGTTTGCTTCCTTTTCTTTCTTTCTTTCAGCTGTTTTGGACAATCCATAAGCGTGTTTGCCTAGGTTGGTCTGTGGATGGGTTACCCCGTGCTTGGCTAGGCAGATGATAAATATATGTATAGTTAGTAGGGAATAGTAGATTATTAACCAAGGGGATAAAGCAGTGTCTTCTGTCGCGGGTGACGATTTAAATCGCGAGCGTAACGAAGGACTCGAAGTTTACTCCCGAGCGTAGCGAGGGTGCTAAAAACTGAAATCACGAGCGAAGCGAGAGATTTAAGACAAGTCCTGAGTGTAGCGAGGGATTTAAGTTCACCCAAGACTTAGACAGCTTTATCACCGAGTAAAATACTCTACTTTTCGTACCATTTGCGAAAAAATTAACACAATAATAATATCAGATAAGCATTTATTAAAAATTATAAGTATAGAATAAGACAATTAAAAGTAAATAAATAAAATAAATAAAATATGTTTATTACGTATCATTTTAGCTCAAATTGCTTATCGAGGAGTCTTCATTTAAGCATAAAAAATGCCTGTAGTTGAAGGCTCCGCTCTTCCCTTACAAAATGTTGATACAAATAAGCAAATAACAGAAAGAGAAAAAAATAAAATAAACTAATCCAACAAAATTTAATTTTGTATGTATTTGAGTGGTGTGTGTGCATGTGAGTGGGTGTGTGTGCATGTGAGTGGGTGTGTGTGCATGTGAGTGGGTGTGTGCGCATGTGAGAGGGTGTGTGCAAGTAAAAGTTAACATTCGAAACATTGGTCCAAATATTGATAGAAATCAAATCACATTCTCCCCCTAGAGGATGAAATTCAGTACAATTTTCTTTCCCTGTTTTTAACAGATTAAAAATGACTATTGTTATGTTCGCTTTTTGTGGCATAGAATGTCACTTTTCTGAGCAAGTGGTACGAAAATAGTTTTATTAATCACAATTATGGAGCCTGTCGAACTCAGTAATTAATTAGGTAAATTAATTGTGTAAATTATGTTATCCCTATTCAATGGTTATTTTATGCATGATCAATTAGTTTGTAACACCTGGTTGAACACATTCATAATATTATAACATCAGTTAAGGCGCTAAAAGCACCGAAATACTTAAATTTGAAAAATCCAAAACACTATCATGCTAGTGAATAACCTGTAGTATTTTTAAAATCGCTTTTCATGTTTCTACACTTGATAAATTAAGAGAATTCAGTACTGATTAAGGCTTTAACCAGTAATTCCCTTAATTTAAAAATAAAAGGTGGGTGGCGTTTCATTCAAGGTCGCTGGCATTTAGTTTCGCTTTAAATACCTTCCATTTTTAGGGTTCCGTAGTCAACTAGGAACCCTTATAGTTTCGCCATGTCTGTCTGTCCGTCTGTCCGTCCTCGCTTAATCTCTGTGATCGTTAGCACTAGAAAGCTGAAATTTGGTACCAATATGTGTCATCAATCACGCCGACAAAGTGGTAAAATAAAAATTTGAAAAAAATGTTTTATTAGGGTATAATTATGTAAAGTGATTTTTTTTTATTTCAACCCTAACGTGTGATATTAATTGTTGGAAAGGTATTTAAAAACGAATAGGGGTTTACTGGTTTACTGAAATCATTTTTTGATAATGTTAATAATTTCGGAAATAATCGCTCCAAAAGTAAAAAACAATGTGCCCCCCCCTCTAACTTTTGAACCATAACTTTAGAAAATATGAAAAAAATCTGAAAAGTAGAACTTTATAAGGACTTTCTAGGAAAATCATTTTGAACTTGGATGGAAACAACAGATGGACACAGCAATAACCAATATAATTTGGTCCCTGAATCGTATGAGCGCCTATACAATCCAGAGGTCAAGTTTCATTGGCCCGTAGAAGAAATTGTATAAATTATAGCATACCGTTTTGGTACGGCTACGGAACCCTTCATGTGCGAGTCCGACTCGCACTTGGACAGTTTTTTTTTAAACTGTCAGCTTCCTTTTTTTGTGGCGGTTGGAAAATCATCATAACCCCTCCCGCTCTTGGGCAGAGCGAAAGGGAGTGTCAGACTTCTACTGACTAAAAACTACCCACGTTCCTTCTTAGCCCTTTATGTCGAGGCCGCGGTATCTCTTACGAACAACCCGCAGCGTCTTCCCAATTAAGTTAGGGTCGGCTTCACTTCACTGCTTTAACCAGATGCCGCTTCTGGTATTTAACGGCATATTTTACATGGAGCCTGTACTCGTATGACTTCCATAAAAAAATTAGTAATTAAAAAGTTTAAAAAAAATTATGTATGTTCCCGGTTACTCGAAGATCGCTGGACCGATTTGGGATCTGATCCTGGTGAAATAAAGAGAACTCTTCAACTTTTATAGGCTCACTTATTGTATGGTACGGAACATAGAGTATTAATAATAAAATAATAATAATAAAATTCAGATAAAAATAAAAATAAATGATAATAATAATGGTTATGAATACCTATTATTAAATTAAAAATATAAAAACAATACACACAAACATACAATTATCAAAAGTCAAATTACTATTAAAAATTCAAATAAAATGAATACACACACACAAACACAATTAAATTAAAAATATTCATTAATTAATATTATTATTAAACCACGGAACCATCGATATTATGTACTCTTAATAATAATATTATATCCATGTACGAAACACTCCAGCCGGACTCCACTCGCCTACAACTTACCTACAAACATGCACCTTTCAAAAAACCCCCTTCTTTAGAATCACATCACCCCCTTAGAACTCTTGACTACCGTTAGCTATCAAAAGGCAAAGGTTTTAGCATTTAGATTAAAACTAGCTTTCACCCCACTTCACCCCCTTTTTGCCCCCTTTACTGCGATGGTAGAATTCTAATCCGCTTCCATCAACCATGGTCACGAAACGTGACTAAGAAGTTGATGAATAATTATTGTGAGGAACTTGAAATTATAATCCTGTTATTACAGAAGGGGTAGGTAGATATGTGGTGTATGTTTATAACATACCTACCATAACATCACGCCTGTAATGTCCGAAAGGTGAGGCAGAGTTGTAACTAAAGCCCGCATTTCGCGCATTTTTAATGTCGGGTACTAGTTGCTCGGCAGTTTGCTGAACTGGTCCTATTTGGTGCAGCCGTGAGATACACACTCATTTTCGTGTTTAGTTTTTAGTTTTTTTTTTTAAATTTTTTAGTTTGTTGTGTGCACTTGTGGCATGTGCCAAATAAATAAACATGTTTTCTTTCTTTCTTTCTTTTCTTTCATTTCGCTAGTTATGTTCAAGTCCCATGCACTATTACCTACATGGGTCAAGCCTATTGGCACCGACCGGGCACAAATACTGACTCCGGGACTGCTACTGACATATTCCTGGTGAGAAAACCCAATAACAATTTCCCCGAAATGAGAATCGAACCGAGTACCTCAGGCTCACCAGTCGCTATTGCGACCAGCGAGGCAGTCAACTTATTTGTGTAGATTGAAACCCGCTATTTATTTATTTATTTAAACTTCATGCACAATAGTGGTACATACTTAATTTATCTATAATATGTATGTATTTAGAAATATAATTATAAGTATGTTTATCAGTTGTCTAGTACCCATAACACAAGCTCTGCTTAGCTTGGGACTAGATGGCGTTGTGTGATAGTTGTGGAATATTATTATTATTATAGGCATTCTCTACCAGTCAACCTTAGGGTTAAATAAGACAACATTGTGGTAGGGTACAAAATATCTAAAAAACAACATCAACTCTAAAAACTAAACTATATACTTATATAATTATACTAATACATAAATATAAAAAATATAGAATAAACTAACTATTTATTCAGTTTACTAAAATAAGACCTGTGGATTTCGTCAATAATGGCGACCTTGCAAAGATTCAATATCCTGCCGTATCGATCAGGGGCAGGAGAGTTCAAGGGTAACGCGTTATACATAGATTGGCAAACAGTTAACTATGTTTGATTAACCTAGCTTGGTCGTTACCTTCGTTCACGTGACTGAAATTTCTGTTGTAATCACACCATTACGGGTTAGGGGGAAACTGGCCTCTGGTCCGCGGCCTAGATTACACGGAGTGGGAACAGTAGTGAAAAACTCGGCCGAATGCGTGGGCCAGAATACCATGGTAAAAAATTATCGTAGTTAAATCGACCCGTTTTATCGATACTACAGGCTGTTCGGTACAGGGGTTACAATTTTCGAACATTTTTTTTTGACTTCTGTTGCCGGGTCGTCACTCATCAACCGGTGTCAACGGAAAAACGTCCATCTCATTACTAGATTACGTCATAAATTTCCATACAGCGATTCTATGACTATAAGTCGTTCTGAATCGTTGTAAACAAATCCAACATGGCTACACCGAGCATGCTTTCTCACTCGCACTTATTCTTAACCAGAACGTGAGAGCGAGAAAGCGCAATAGCAACGAATTGACATCTGCGCGCGCGCAGTAGTAAGCAAGTGATCGCTTTGCCGTAAATGGCGTACTTTTAGTTACCGCGTGCATTGTAAACGTCAAACACTGTTGTTATTGTAATAATTAGTGAAATAAATAGTGCATTGTGCTAAGCAATGTCTTGCGCAGTAAACGATTGTTTTGACATAGATTTGTTAATACAAGAAGTTAAAAGTCGCCCGTGTTTGTATGAGATTGACCATTTGTGGTATGGCGATGCGCAGTACAAAAAGAACGAATGGAATGCCGTTACAGCAGCATTATTTAAAAGCAATTGGCATAAGTTTGATAATAAAAAGAAGTTGGCGCTAAGTAAGTTTTGAATTTTTGTTTTTCTTGTTTAGTTATGATTTTTTGTTAAGTCAATCTGACAGTCAACAGATGTCAGAGAGCTGTCAAATACAGTGCTTCAAGGATCTTTTCATGCGTACAAAATAACAGTACTATTTTGTCTGTTTACCTACACTCCTACAGTAATAAATTGTGAAATATAAAATGCGTTTGAAATAAGATTAGGAACATCAATAAATTAACTCTGTCTATGGGTTGGATTTTAAATCGAGTCGCCTGAATTTGAGGGTTCTGTCACTGTGGGGGGGTCTATCCCATACACCCCATGCAATTTTAGTTGCCGGATAAAAAAACCTATGTATAAGTTTAAATTATGCTGTTGGACTTGGGGCATTTTTGAAATTTGACGATTAAATTACTAATATTTAAAAATTAATAAAAAAAAACTACGCATCTCCGGCAGGGGGGAAACACCCCTACCCCCCCCCCCCACCACCCCCCAACCCCCAATCAAGGCGACTTGATTCGAAACCTTAACCATAATTTAGGTATTTAAGTCGTGGTTAGCCTGTTAATGTTAATTTCTAATTATTATCGTTTATTTTAAAGCGTGGTAGTGTGGGATGAAATAACATCTGAAACGACTGGTTTTATTTGACAAAGATTTTACGATTTAGTCGATGTGTGTGTAATGTCATTCATCGAAGCGCTAGGCAGAGGTGTACCTACTAAATAGAACACCCATATTTCACCAGTTGCGTTAGTCCATGTAATAGGGGGCGAGCCTAAGGCCATCTATTGGGCACAAATCTAGACTCTGTGGCTGCGTTTATTGCCCGTGGTCCACCTGCGTAGTCTACCTGGGTGTTCCACGGGAAATTATTTTTGCCCATGGTCCACCTGGGTGTACCTACCATGGGAAAGATTTTTTGCCCGTGGTTCACCTGGGTGATAATTATGATAATCTTAATAAAAGAAGGTGAAGCTTTAATCCTAGTATTAGCACAAAAGTACTAGGCTAGCATAGGTTACAAGAGTAGTATCTATTATAAAATATTCTGGGTAGGGAACCAAAATAATTTAAATACATACCACTTGGAACCTATGCTAGCCTAGTACTATTGAACTGAGAAATTTCTGATGGAAAAACACAATAACACAATAACCTATGAATCAAAACCAGTATGAGGTGCGGTCGCGCTCACGACCACTAGATGACTAGACCAACGAGGCAGTCTATCATTTGTTTTCGAACATTCCGTTCCTGCCAGTATTAATATTAGGAGGTCCTTGATTTGCGTGTAAATGCTTTCTGTGCTTCTTTGTGTTTATGTTGTGGCTTTCTTCGAGGAGTTTGGCTTATCCTCTGGACTTAAATTATTTACTTTTACGATTGACCTACGTTTGTATTCTGGATACGAATTTTATGCGTCATGACTGCTGATCTGCCTTCATTGTAAATAGGAGACTAGGGAGCTTAGTACGCGAAAAAGATTGAGAAAGAGCGAGCAAAGCGAGCTCAGGACTTATGGCACCCCGACTCGTACTCGGAGAGAATGGTGGCGTCAGAGTTCGCTCACTAGACCCCGCCATTTTCTTCTAACCTAACCTGTAACCTAACCACCATCCCTTTCAAGTGTTTAGAGGTTAGATAATAATTTGTTTTTGTCAAGAATGGTGTGTTCCCTTTTCATGGGAGTGCCAGAAGAGAGGGGGCCTCCCCCTCAAACTTCCTCGCCCATCCCTCTTACAACCAAACGAAAAAAAAAATGCAAAAATTATAAGAAGCAGACCACCACCGAAAACGTTTTTTGTTTCATTTAATTATTATGCCTTTTAACTGCCTCGTTGGTCTAGTGGTCGCAAGCGCGACTGCAGAGCGTGAGGTCCTGGGTTCGATTCCCGGGTCGGCCAAAAAGTGCTATTGGGTTTTTCATTAGAAATTTCCCGATAGTAGCCCGGAGTATGGAAGTTGGTGGTATAGTACCCCCGTGCCTCGGTGCGCACGTTAAGCCGTTAGTACTGCGCCTGATCTCTCTCCGGTCGTGTCGGATTGCCGTCCCATCGAACTATGAGAGAAAAGGGAACAGAGAGTGCACTTGTGCCTGCGCACACACTTGTGCACTATAATATCTCCCGCGCAGATGGCTAATCTCCGCTGGGATTGGCCGCCGTGGCCGAAAAACGGTCAGGAGGACTATTACTATTATTATGCCTTTTAATTTTTTTTTTCACTTTCAGGTATACGAGTACAGAAAAGATGGAAGAACCTTCGAGCTGGCTTTACAAAAGAATACAGACGTCAAAGAGATCCAAAATGGATCTATGGAATGGATAGATTCTTTTTTAGAGATGATTTCGTTCATATTTTGTCATTTGGCCTTATATGGCCATGGCCAGAAACCCATTTTATACGGGCGACAGTGTGCAACAATTGCACATATATACACGAAACAGTGCCGGATCAACCGGATCATTTTATAATAATAGATATGTCGTTTGGCATAATGTTAGAAATATTTATGAACTGTCCGTGGTTTTGGTGCCCGATATGCACAATGTGTGCATACTATCACTACCAGCCCGACGAGTGCGAATTGTGCGTCCAGCCGGCGCCGTAAAGATTTGGACACCATCTCAGGTAATACTATTAATATTATACTGACCTTCTTACTTATTATTATAACTTATATTACAATAAGAAGTATATATAGCATTAAATATGTAGTCTGATGCACAGGTTAAAAGTTATGTGAATTATACCAACAACTGCTAATTAAAATCAATGTGAATCCATTCATTCGAAATACAATAAACGAATACCTATTCAAGTTTAGGCAAGTTGTAATCTTTGAACACTTTCTTACAAATTGGTTTGGAACGAAAATATTATCTTTACCCGAGTCCGTTATTTTGCTTAAAAAAATAATAGAAAGTCACCAGATGTTGGTTTTAAGGGACAGGGAAGGGAAGAAACTATCACAGACTCCTTTTTTTGTAAAAAATCATTACGGTATTTTTGTCCGCTATAAACCGATTTCTGCAAATTTTGTTACACCTTGTTTTTATGGACCCTTAAATAACGACTACGACTATCTTTCATAATTATTTTATATATTTTAAAATAAAAGAAATCAAAACAACACTAACATAACTAAACTAAAAAAACAATTAAAAACTTAATACCTATACTTATAACTACACAATAATTTATATAAAAAAAATTATAATATGGCCGCCATCACAAGCGCCACATTGGCACTTGCGACTGGCGGCTTGCATTGTCGCCGGTGATGCCCTCGATGGTGGTGGAGGTGGTGGTGGTGACCGTGGCGGCGACGGCGTCTTGGAGCTCCAGCCCGAAGCCCATGATGATGGTGGTGGTGGCGGTGGTGAAGGTGGCGTATTAACGCCACCACCACCCAGACGTCCAGGCTCCCAGACGTCGTCGCCACTTGTTAGTGATGACGACGTCTGGGAGCTTGTCGTAGTCCTAGTGGGTGATGACGTCGCGTCTGGCTCCGTTGGCTAGCCGTTGAGCTCCAAGTCTGCCTCCGGCTCGTAGAGCTAATTGTAGACTTGGAGTTACAGGGCGATTTAAAACAACATAATAGCCTGTAATAAAAAAAGTTATTCGTTACCTTTTTTTTTTTATTCAAAAGACAACTGCCGCACTACGAAACAAGCCCTTGTCGCGGGGTTACAAAAATATTAAAATAAGGGAAAATTAGATTAATTTTATTGATGGGAAACGATTTAAAATAATCTAATTTTTAAACATTTATTCTAGATTTTTTTATTAATTATTTTTAAAAAAATCCGCTACTGTGAACCCTGTGTAAACAAAACGGTGCAACTTTTAAACTAAGTAAATGACTTATCACAGTAAAATAAACTCCAATGATTGGAAGTAATTGAGCGTCTTCATAGAATGAAAGTATTGATAAAAATAAACGTTTTAATAAAACAAAAATGTTCGTTTTAGCATATTTTCTTATAATAATCATAAAACTTCTGAATGAAACGCCGTCATAGCCTATCTTTTTTATTACAATTCTTCATCGTATTAGCTACTTAGTAGGAAAAATTGAATGCTTATAACTCAGTCCCAACATTTTCTATCAACTGTTAAAAGATCGCACTTCGAACGGACCATATTTTCAAAAAGTCAAAAACAGATCATTACAACAGTATCAAAAGATACTTACACCGTTTTGTTTTCCACTTTAAAAGCAAAAAGCATAGGTAGTTAAATTACAGTACTCACCACGACATCTCTCCCGAACTTTCAATAACGGTCTATTTAATCGTGTGCCACAATAGTAAATGATGAAAAAATAAGCATGGTTCCTGACCCAGGAGGTAAGATCTATAACACCGCCTGTCCATTATAATATTTAGTGTTACTCGATATTGTTTACAATAGGTAAGCTTATAACAGAAATAAATCTTAAAACGTAACGTAAACAAAAGGCAGGCGGCACTGCGATAGTAAACGTGATACAATAAAAACTCCATTGTCTTAGGCTGCCTGTCCACCGGAGCGGAGCGAGGCAGCGGAGCGGAGAAACGGAGAAATATTAACCAATAGGACTGCACAAAATCTCCGCTCCGGTCCCAGTGTGCAATCCTATTGGTTAATATTTCTCCGTTTCTCCGCTCCGCTGCCTCGCTCCGCTCCGGTGGACAGGCAGCCTTAGCCTTTCCCGCCTGTCACAATTTGAAATTAATTTATGTTTAATGAATTTTCATAATAAGTATTTTATTTCATGGCATATTGTGACATAAATATTCGGTATTAGTGACTAATTTTTATATGTTCTTTTATGGTGCATCCACACCGAAGTAACTTTTTGTGCAGCAGCATCATAACATTTTATCATCTTGCAAAATGATGCAGTTCTTAATAAATTTGGTATAAACACATCCAATAATTTAAATAATTTATTGCCTACAGGATGCTGTTGGTGAACGTCATGAAGAGACCAAAAAGAAAGTGGCTAAACTTAAGTAGAATAGTAGTAGTAATAAGATATTGTTAGGAGTATCTAATAGTTATCGTATAATCATAGTTATAGTTACAATAGGTAATATATGTAAGTTAGTTGGTAAGTTATACTATATTAAAGTTCCATGAATACCTAAACGTCTTCGTGTTTAATTTTCCGGGGCGGCCTTTTACAAAATTATAAAAGTGAACGTCATAATCATAAGCACCGATCTGTTGCCGGTCAGTATTTCTTTAACTGCAACCAAAGAAACTATTCCTATTATTATATTTCGAACAAACAAAAAATCTTAAGCAATGTGTTACTGCAATACTATTGGTGGACGAAAATTGTTATTCCTAAAAACGGAATCGAAATTATCAGACGACATAGATTTACCAGAAATTTCTGAGACGGAAAGTATTAATTTATTTGATGAAATTGGTCTACTTAACCCAAATTCTATTTCAGTACCAAGAACTAATGCTAAAGTAATGGAACCTGTCTCAAACTCCAAAACAGACAATTCTATCAATACAACTGCTTCAACCAATGCAGTCAATCGCGAAACTTCAACTAATTCTGTCAATTCTTCAAGTAATTCTTTGTATTCTGTCTTGATAAACGCGACTGATAAAGACAGTACTAGTTTTGCCTTATCATTGGTACCAATGCTAAACATGTTACCTATGGATGAAAAGGTCGAATGTCAAATTAAAATACTATCAGCCATTTTACCATTTATGAAGAAATGTGAGGATGCTAGGCGAGCAGAGGAAGAAGAAAAGAGAACGACAGCTACGCCTGATATACCAACGTATGGGCGGAAAAGGATGGAAGATGCTACTCCTGTTGAGATTAAAAGCGAAGGAGAGAATGATGGTGGTGGTGGAGTATGTTTAAGACCGCGTGTTTAAAAATTCAAAGTTCTTTATTTGCTAAACGTAGGTGTAAATATAAAGTTCTGAAATCTCTATGATCTGCCGTCAACGGTGTACAAGATAGTATTAAAACCAAATTAAAATTAATAAAACTGAATTACATTTTTTATTTAAAAGGTGATAGCAGGCTGCTACACCTTGATGCTGTTGTAAATTATTGTTTATGTGGATGTATAAAACGTGATCTCAATTACTCATCGCATCGGTTTTTTTAAAGTTTTTTAAATACACAGTATTGTACAAACATGTACACAGTAAAAACCTATATGGTCAAATATAGCAATTGACTGACCCTCCTTACTAATCAATAGAATTTTATAATTCTTGTATATTTTTATCATTTGGGCTAAGTAAATATACTTAGGTAATATTAAGGAATTCTATCGATTCGTATTCTTAAATCACAACCATTTATGTAAAGGTAGCTAATTGCTATAGCTATCAATACAATGTATCAACAAATAAACATTGTATCAATTATCGCAAAAGGCAGCCATTTTAGGGGGCTATTTCTTGTAAATTTTGGTCTTATGAATTGTTATTTGATTTTAAGGTTTTGTTGTGAATGTTAACATTAGTCAAAGAAAGATGTTTCTGTCAATATGTCATTGTGCGTAACCACGAAATCGCAAGGCACTTGTTCTTCATTTCATCACTGTTTAGGGTTCTGTAGTCAACTAGGAACCCTTATAGTTTCGCCATGTCTGTCTATCCGTCCGTCTGTCCGTCTATCCTCGCTTAATCTCTGTGACCGTTACCACTAGAAAGCTGAAATTTGGTACCAATATGTGTATCAATCACGCCGACAAAGAGGTAAAATAAAAATTGGAAAAAATTGTTTTATTAGGGTACCCCCCTTGTATGTAAAGTGGGAAGTGTTTTTTTTTTAATTTCAACCCTAACGTGTGATATATTGTTGGAAAGGTATTTAAAAATGAATAGGGGTTTACTCAAATAATTTTTTGATAATGTCAATAATTTCGGAAATAATTGCTCCAAAAGTAAAAAACAATGTGTCTCCCTCTAACTTTTGAACCATAAGTTTAGAAAATATGAAAAAAATCTGAAAAGTAGAACTTTATGGACTTTCTAGGAAAATCATTTTGAACTTGGATGGAAACAACAGTTAACCAATATAATTTGGTCCCTGAATCGTATGAGCGCCTATACAATCCAGAGGTAAAGTTTCATTGGCCCCTAGAAGAAATTTTATAAATTATAGCATACCGTTGTGGTACGCAACCCTTCATGTGCGAGTCCGACTCGCACTTGGCCAGTTTTTTTTATATAGGCCATACCTGGGAACTTTGTAGTTAAGAAGATAATGGAGATCAAAGTTCCAACTTTTTCTACAAGTTTAAATAAAACACTTTTTAACTGTACCTACCTTAAAAAGTCATTAGCAATCATATTTGCGTAGTTATTAAGTTTGATGTAAATTCACCTGCAAAAATGCATGGACAATTCAGACATAAAATCGTGTGAAGCGAGAAATGACGCAACGTAACGTAAACTAGTTATCGACTATACCTAAACGTTCACAGGAAAATAGACACTAAAGTATCCATGCAATTTTGCAGGTGACTATACAGAATCCTAGTTTGTTGAAGGCTTGTTTACACCATGCAATGCTTGCAAGTCTTTAATCAAGCCAATGCCTTTCCTCACGCTTCCATTTCTATCCCACCACGAGATTCACGCATCATTTATAGCAATTGTTTTATTTTGTAAGTTGCCAGTTTTAATGGCCACTATAGCTACAAGCCAACGAGTAAAATAGCCTTTTTGAAATTTATGAACCTATTCATTTAGTGGGCTACTGTAAACTTTTCTATTTTTCAAGTTTATTTTCTCGAATAGGTGCCCATTTATAAGTCTGGAACGTTTTAACGGTACGGAGTATGGGGGCGAAAATAAAGTTTTTAAAGTGATATTCTTTTGTTAAGTTATTGGATTAAAGACTTGTTCTACGTACTAACTGGGTTGCACAGTCGAACAAGCTAATAAGTATACAGCCAGCTAACTTGTATTTACGTGAGAGCTTACGGTCAAAGTGTGTGAACTAGATACCGATACTGTGTCACTATCATCATCAGATGTTACCGCTCCATTCTCATGACTATGGACTTCCGCCGTCTCGGCCTCCTCTGCCTCTTACACAGATACATTTAGAGTCTGATATCAAACGATACAACGTTTGACATCAGTCGCTTATTGTGAAACACTTGATAAAACAAAATTACAATCAATATTTTTATTGTTATAGAATTATAAAGATCTCTGTATACTTATTAGCTTGTTCGACTGTACTTGTGGAGGTCAGATTGATAGTCGCCCCATGTACAGCGCTGGTATTTAGATGTATGCGGTTACACTGGAAACCAACAGAGCTCGTGGCGAACTTTAGGTTAAGCGGCGCTCGCCTAGGTTGGTCTATGGATGGGTGATCGCCCATTACATACAGAGTTCCCTCCGTATTAACTGGGTTGTGGAGGCCAGATATGCAGTCGCTCCATGTAAAATACTGGTATTCGGCTGCATCTGGTTAGACTGGAAGCCGACCCCAACATAGTTGGAAAAGGCTAAGCGATGACACTGGAAGCCAACATCATTATCATCATCAGCCTATAATGTTCCCACTGCTGGGACACAGGCCTCCTCTCTAAAACATATCAATGGAAATGATTGTGTGTGCATAAGTAGGTAATTAAGGATGCTTTATTTATTTTCATAGATTCTTCGATCCCCCCAACCAAGAACTCGGTAATGTGCTATTATGGGTTTTATGCTGTTATGTCAAATTCGGCATCTGTAGACTGGAATACACCTTAGAATTTTTTTTCAGATTTTTCCTAATCATATGTATAAAGAAATCATGACACACGTGTTTATTGTTGGGAAATAAGGCACAATAAAATTCCGGAAATAAACATGTTATAGATCTGTACGGAAAAAACTATTTATATTTTATTTTGGTAAGTAGCGAATACCGGGTTATTGGCGTAAATAATTTTCATGAAGTTTTTGGTAAACGTGTTTATGAGGTTATTGTTGAATTAATTTTAAAATACGTATTCCGTAATACGCACTAACAATGTTATTTAAGATTGGTGTTTGCTCATTAATGTACGTAATATTTCAATACGGTCAATTTATTTCAAATTTCAATATACCTAGCTCTGTTCTGGATATTACTGTTTTTGTCTAGCCGCGCAATAGTTTGCAAAGCGCAATTGTCTCTTTCTTTTGATAGCTATTAGACAGTAATAGATATATGCCACGCCCCCAATAAGTGTCCTTGATCGTCGGCCCGGTGCGTAAAGTTTGTTTACGTAAACAGTTGCATTCGGGTCCCCTACGTTTCTTCGAAACACTATTCTTCGAAAATTGGTTCACCGAACACTATTCACCTAAGCCTTCATACTGCGACGTTTTGTTTGGTCTACGCCTTTTTTGTTCGATGTTACTTTACACCGACCACCTTACATCAACTTTTGTTTCACCAACGTTTGTTTGTTCTATGTAACGTTACTTCGAAAATATTTAACAAACACAATTATTATAACTTCGTTTTGGTTATTATCGATCGTTATCGTTATCGTTATCTATCGATCTATGGCAGCCGGGACCAACAGCTTAGCGTGCTTTCTGAGGCACGGAGGAAACTCGGTATGTGGTGTTCACCTATTCACAGACCAACCTAAGCAAGCGCGGCTTAACCTAAAGATCGACCCGAGTGGCAGTTATTATTACCAATGCACAAAAAAAAAATGCTGAGCCGAAAGGAAGGTATTCTTTCTTCTTCTTTATGGGGGTTTCAGGTTTCCGCACTTAGTCCTTAAGGTGGACCATTGTGCGTGAGCCGTGGTGGCCGCTTACTCCAGCCAGCCCACCTCCCTCCAGAAGCAGATCAGACTTCCTGGTCTCCTCAGGGCATCCGCAAGGGATCGTGGTGTTCCCAGGGTCTCCTCACGAATCTTGGTAACGCCTGTGCACTCAAGGAGCACATGCGCCACAGTTTCCTCCGCCTCCATGCATGCCCTGCACAGGGGACTGTCAGTGATTCCTAGGGTGTGGAAGTGTTTATTCAGTGAACAAAGTCCGGTGATGGTCCCCGCCACCCTATCTCTGTCCAGGCGCAGAAGGCGCCTGGTCAGCTTTATACCCAGGGATGGCATAGCTTCCTTGGATTGCCTACATCCTGGTGTCGAGCTCCACCATTTCTCCGCTTGTATTCGAGTATGATCTTTTAGCCAGCTTCTTAGCTGCTTGAAAGGGATGGGCACAATGGGTTCGGGTCCGTAAGGTTTGGTGATGGATCCTCTTCTGGCAAGTTCGTCGGCCGCATCGTTTCCAAGGGATCCGCTGTGACCTCTAATCCATTGTAGCGTTACCGTGTTGTGATTAATTACCGTGATTCGTTCCAGGGCTTTGTGCCATTCTAGTATCAGTCTCGACGTGATGTGATTACTCTTCAGGGAGTGAAGAACTGAGGCACTGTCGGAGAGTATTCGAATATTGGTATCCGTAACCTCCCTGGGCTCCCTGGCCTCTATAGCGTGTGCCGCTTGGATGATACCTACACACTCTGCTTGGTAAACAGAGTTAAGCATTCCAAGTGTTTGTAGTTTCTCGAGATCCTTTTGGGTTGTACTTAGGTTGGTCCTAGGCCACCAAACTAAAGAGCCGTATGTGATGATTGGTCGGATAACTGTGGTGTATAGCCAGTAGGTGATTTTGGGGCTTATGCCCCAATTCCTCCCCAGAAGTCTCTTATGGAAGGTATTATTGTGTTGGCTAAATATTTTCGAAGTAACGTTACATAGAACAAACAAACGTTGGTGAAACAAAAGTTGATGTAAGGTGGTCGGTGTAAAGTAACATCGAACAAAAAAGGCGTAGACCAAACAAAACGTCGCAGTATGAAGGCTTAGGTGAATAGTGTTCGGTGAAACAATTTTCGAAGAATAGTGTTTCGAAGAAACGTAGGGGACCCGTTGCATTCAGATCTCTGGAATTGCACGCAGATATTTGCGTCACGCTCGATATTAACTATTATATAAACCCAAAAAAGACCAGTGCCTTTCATGCTCCATTTATGAACAATCAGACGACACGATGAAAGCCACCCTTGAGGAAAAACAAAGACTCCATTTACAGAGAAAAGAAAAAGTAAGATCAATAAAAAAAGAAGAAATAGAGACAGCTGACAGAAGTAATATGACAGTAGCAATATTTGATTTGCAAAAAGTATTGAGTGTGCCTCAATCTGAAGTAGGCGTATTTCATTACAAAAGAAAATATCCATGCTACAATTTTACCGTTTTTGATGCAGTACGAAAAATAGGATATTGTTATGTATGGCACTACCAAATCGCTAAAAGAGGTAGTTCTGAAATAGGAAGCGCTTTGTTATCTTTTTTTAAAACTGAACGTGAGAAAGGCATAACAAAGTTTTCACTATATTCGGATGGATGTTATGGACAGAACAAAAATCGATATATTTTCGCCCTTTATGTATATGCTGCTAAACTTTTTGGTATTACCATAACCCATCGTTTTTTTGAAACTGGACATAGTCAAAATGAAGGAGATTCCATGCATGCATGCATAGAGAAAAACTTAAAAAATAAAGTTTTATATACCCCTGACCAAATTTATAGCATTATTTTAAATTCAAAGATAACTGGCGAAAAATATCGTATGAAAGAATTAGAGCAGTCTGAAATTTACGACTTAAAACCACTCGTAGAAGACAAGTATTGGCGGTGTGATAAAGACAGAAATGTAATCCGCTGGGCTGACGTCATGGAGGTAACCGTGGTCGATTCACAAGAAAATAAGTTGCTTTTCAAATATAATTTTGAAGACACCTTATTCAGAGCTTGATATAAACATCATTCCCTCTACCTCAGCTAGACGAAGAGGACGAAAGCGTACGAGTACGCAAGACGCAGCTGTATATAATATGGATAATGTGCAGTTGCAACGTGCATACCACCAACGTATACCGATAAGCAAAGCTTTGTACACAGACCTTTTGAGTTTATGTAGAAGTGGAGCCATTCCACAGAGTTACCATTATTTTTACCAATCCTTATCCTGTTCTGAAGTGGAAAACGAAAATATCTCTGAAGAAGAGCTACTTTGATGAGTTTATGTAGCTCAAAGTTGATTGCAGGATTTGATTTATTGAATTCTTTTTATTAATAAATGTTAGCATAAAATTAAAGTGTTAAATTTAATTCTGTTGTTTAATAAATATTACTAATAATCGAAGTATTGTATTTCTTTCGTTTATTACCTTCTTAAATTACATTAAATATAACGAAAAAAAATCGGTATTGACTGGTAACGATAACACTGGTTTTCTAATTTTCATCGTAATAATAATGTTATTTATCAATAACGTTTTACAAATTATTTGAAATCACCACAATAACTCCGTAAAAACACGTTACATATCAGCCCTACAATAAAAAATAACGCCGTAGAAGTCCATAACACAATGTTATGAAATATTTTATTTGACAAATTTTCGGCAATAATCCCGTAATTACTATTACTGTAATATTTGATGTAAACAATTTTAGGTATTATTTGTTTTCATAAATTACTAGGTTTTGACTAAACGGGATTTCATAATAATGGTACAGTTATATTAAGCAAAAAAATACCTTTCATTTAATACATCAATGACTTCAATAGTCCCACTTGATGTAAAGATATTTGATAAAATCAGTAAATCTTTTCTCCTGTAAAATTTTGATTTTTCGATTACCGGGTTATTGGTTGGGAGCGTCGCTATGTATAAGAATAGATATCTACAAACAGGTTTACTTTTTACAATGCCTATGGAAAGTTTATTTTATTTCGTTTATTATTCATTTCGTTTAGTTCTTTATTTGTCCAATAAGCCTAGGTATTTACTGTGATTTTTAAAGTATAAGTCATACAGTATTAAGTGATGAAGTGAAGAGATGGTTTTTAGTTTTCAACTGCAAGGAAACATAAACAGAATTATGTTTTAGTACTTAATAGTAGTTTATGCGACTGTGCATAATGAAGGGCATTACAACACAAATGTGGGTTTAAGAAACGAGCCGAAGGCGAGTTACTTAAATGCATCACACGAGTGGTAAGAGTAATTAGACCTACACTGGCAGGGGATATCTTCGGTGAAGTGGTACTCATAATGTATTTTATTAATACCCGGATATTTTGTATTATCTTTCTTTTGTTCCAACACATCATCGTCATCATAATTTCTGCCGAAAGACGTCCTGTGTTGGCCATAGACATAGACTCGAAATGGCGGCGCGCCGCCATTCGGCGTTTCGGATATCTGTCATTTTTTTTTAATCTTAAGCAAACGAACAAAGTCACTATTCTTGTGAAACTCGAGATCAAAATGTCGTGCGATTTATAATTAAAATCATACTGAATTGGGGTTTCGTATCTGTCGCGAACGCGAAGTATATGACACGTAAAACGGAACGGGACGCGGCCGGGAGGCGGGAGGTGAGGGGAAAAGGGGGCGGGGGAGTAAGAAAAAATGACTATGACGAGGACGGTGGAGAGTGAGTGTTGGTGTAGTGAAGGAAAAAGGGAAGAATGGAGAAGTCAAGGAAAGGGTCATTGGTCGGTAAGAGACAGAAATGAGTGCTAGATAGAAGCAATCTCGGTAAGTGTTTTACTTGTGTGTATAAATGACAATGAAAGGCGGCCTAAGAATGGTCGCGGCGGTCAGGGATGGCTATAAGGGGTGTTGGGAGGCCATTCTAGGGACAAGGAGTCCCATACCAACGGCAATGCTGTCAAGAAGACGGTGCGACCGTAATGAATCAGGAATAGAAATTCGTGGTGTATTGATTTCATATAAGTTAGTCTGTTACAATAGAGTCGTCACACATACCCACACACTCAATCTTTCATATTAGGTACCACACACCCAAACTTTACTCTGACTGAATCAGGCATAGGATTTTCGCTTAAGGGATTTCGCGACATGGTGGAGCATGCTGGGATCGATTTTTTTTTTTAATAATTCTTAGTTTCATTATTCCTTTTTTTTATATATTTAAACTTTGTTTAATTGGTTTTTTACAACATTAATAAACACTCAATTGACTCATTGATTCCGGAAGTGACCGAGTGTCGAGGCTATTCGACTGACATAAGGAATTGTAGTCAATGGTTTGAACGATAGTGTTGTGCCACTTGTAACATGATCTCATGTTACCGATACATATAAGCTATCACAGTTACTTTATGGATTCGATTAAATGAAACCATGGGTTATGAAAGAATGGTTTTGAAAGGTGGTTAAAGAATGTTGAAAGATAGACACGAAGAGTCAGAAAGATGGTTATAGAATGTCGAAAGATAACCATGAAATTATGTTGTTAGAATTAGCCGAAAGGAATATCGCTCGCGTGTGAAAGGCGACTGTAGAATGTTGAAAGATAGTCGCGGAGAGAGGTTTGAAAGGGGGCTGTAGGATGCTGAAAGACAGTCACGAAAGGACAGAAAGATGGTTATAGAATGTTGAAAGATAACCGTGAAAGTATATTATTAGCTGTCATAGCTTACGAGGACAGCTGGATAAGGAACACCAAGTGTCAGTTAAATGCGAGCTTTGGTTTAATCGCATGGCACAGAGAAGTGTCAGTCAAATGCGAGCTTTGGTTTAATCGCATGGCACAGAGAAGTGTCAGTTAAATGCGAGCTTTGGTTTAATCGCATGGCACAGAGGAGTGTCAGTTAAATGCGAGCTCTGGTTTACCCGAGTAACAAAAATGACCCATGACTATAAGAACGTCATACCGAACGAATTTACGAAATAACAGTTTATTGGAACTGATATCGATTGTGACTCGGGTCCCAACCCTAACCTCCTTGCCTTAGTTCTAAATCGTGCCCGCGCGCGCCCCCGAGGAAATAAGACAACGTTACACAAAAATCGCACGCGCTAGACAGAGATAGTGAAACGAATCTAACACGGGATATTGTCATTTCCGCCCAATCGTAATAATTTTTACTTTTACAAAAATAGAGACGTCTGCGCAGCCCTCGCCGCGTCGTTTGTGATAGGTATTTCTTCTTGTGAAGTGAGTGAGTGAAATTGCTATCCCTGAAGTGAAAATTATCTATTTAGAACGGTAAGTTGTTAGTGTTGATTATATTGTGGAATTGGTTTCTTGTAAACAAACCGCTTAAGCGGCCTAGGGTACCGGTGGTACATAAACAATGGCGGGCGCTTGAATGAAGACCAATAATTGGAACAATTTTATTGGTTTCAATGTCGTGACATCGATGCATGGGCATCGGAAAAAATTATTTCACGTCGTTTGATGCATGGACATTATTGTAATAAAGTGAGATTTAACATTTATAAACACTATTTCACGTTTATGACATAGCGGGTTAGTGTCATTGTTTTAGCACTCTTAGTTTGTCGGGTTTTTGTTTAAAGGTGTTACAATTATTACAGATACGAGGCTAATAGGACGGCCCATAATTTAAATTATCTATGCTGTCGGGCGCACTCACGACGCCGCGACTTATAGAAAGGAGTTTGTCTTCTATACGAAATGCCACGAGGTGAGTGAACTTTTATGGTACATTTTTGTATTTACTTGCGTTATGATATAATAATACAAGAAAGTACAATGCGATTGATTTGAAGTTGCCGCGGTATGCGGAGTATAGTTTATTGGCAATTCAATCGCATTTGTAAGTCAATCACATGTGAGGAGAAAGATGGTTTATCCCGTCCTAATGGAATGGAACGGAATATTGCATCTCAGAGCCATATTACTCTATCAGAGAAACATCTGAATATAATAAATGATAATGTTTATGAGATAAGAATAAATAGTGTATTATAAATAAAGGGTTTGGACCTAATATACTTATGAAAGGGAAAGTTTATTAGGCTATGATAAATAAACTTTGGCGGAGCGGTTGGTGCACTGGCTGAGTGATTGGCTGCTGCGCTGTGTGTTGCGGGTTCAATTCCTGCACAGAACAAATATTTGTATGGCCTACAGATAGTTGTTCCGGGTCTGGCTATTTGTGTATGTGAGTTTAAATGTTTGTAAACACACCCACGATACAGGATAAATTCCTAGTGTGGGGCAACAATTTTTTTTTGAAGAAAGAAACTTGTTGGTAATATGGAGAATAGGAATTAAAATGTAATAAGTAAATGAATATGAATGAAGTCACTACACATCATTTAAACCAAACATGAAAAATAATTCCAGGAAACGGAGCGCCTCCGATTCCAGCCTGGAAGCGGCGACTTGCACTCCTACAAAGTGAGGTATCAGTTGCGGTCGAGGACTGTAAGCAGAACACAAACAAGGACAGCATTCGTAAGCTTTATATATTAAATGAACGCTTTATCAAAGAAACCCACATTTATATGGACAAGCTTGATGAAGAGGACATAACATTATACACTGGCAAACAAATGGAAGCCGAATTGTTGTCATCGCCATCTCCCTCATCATCCCGTCTAGACGAGGGATCTGTAATATACAGTAAGCTCCCAAAAATAGAACTCGTCAAGTTCTCAGGCAACATTCTGAAATGGTCAGAGTTTTGGGACCGTTTCAGCGCAAGTGTCGATTGTCGCAGCCTACGAGATGCAGACAAACTTTCGTATCTCCAGTCCTCGCTGACTGGGGAAGCTCGAGCTACAATCCAAGGGCTCGACTGTACAAATGGAAACTATCCCATTGCTCTTCAACTATTAAAAGACCGTTATGGCAAACCTGGACTTGTCCTCGATGCTCACTACAAAGCATTGTCCAACCTGAAACGTGCATCCTCGAAACCCAAGGAATGTTTAAATATTTATAATGATATTGAAAGACACCTTAGAATACTAAAGAGTATGGGAGAGGATGTCAACCACAATCACCTACGAACAATCATATTAAGTAAGTTTCCTGATGATCTCATGCACGAGTTAAAGTCTAAAATTAAACCAGAGGAAGAAAGTGTAGACAATATCCGAAAGCAACTGGAACACATAATAACTGCGAGGTTGCCTGATCATGAGCCTACAAAGACTGATGTCATTACCACTGAAACACTACATATCAACGAATTTCGTCAGTCCATACCAAGAGGGAATGGGAGAAAATCTGTAAAGAGAAAGAACACATCTACTAATCAGAGAAGCACGTCATCACTATCTACACATACTGGGAAGATGAGAAAGGTCAATCCTTGCATTTTTTGTTCCGGAAATCACTTTAATGACCAATGTAGTAAATCACTGGAGGAACGGAAATCCCTCTTAAAAGGTAGATGTTATAAATGTTTTAGTAAGGATCATCAAGCAAATAAGTGTAATAAGGAAAAGAAATGTTATCACTGTAAAAGTCAAAACCATAATTCTGCTATTTGTACTAAAAGGAAAACTGATTTCAAAACTGATGTGATGCATGTGAAGGAGGTCTCATCTTATACGACTGTCCTTCAAACCGCTATTGTAGAAGTTTATGGAAAATCTGGAAGAAAGGATAAACTTAGGGTGCTATTAGACACTGGCAGCCAAAGAAGTTACATCACCGCAGAAGCAGCACAGAGACTGAATCTTGATATCTTGGAGGATAGTCAACTGCTTATCTACACTTTTGGCTCTCTGACTCCTAAGGAACTAAACAGCCCAGTGGCAGAAATCAAAATTAAGGGACCAACGACACCTATAAGAATGAAGGTCAATATTACACCTCACATCACCGAAGACATAGACACTCCTGATGTCACTTTGTGTAACCAGCTTCCGCCCAAGATCCTAGCGAGATTAGGTGATGATGGCTCTTTAGGGAAGAGGATAGATGCACTTATTGGGAACGATTATTACTACACCTTCCTATTAAGTGAGAAATTGAAAATTAATGAACACTTATACTTGGTCAATTCCATCTTTGGTTGGATCTGGTCAGGTATGCAAGGGGAGCCTAAGAATGAAGATATACAGGTCATAACGTACATACAAAAGGAAACTCCTATGATGCCGTTTCCAGATCTTCCTTTAAAGGATGTAACAGTGCCCAAATTGTGGGACATAGAAACCATCGGCATAAGTGATTGTCCGAAAGCTACTAGAGATGACATAGCCGTTGAAGAGTTCCACAAGTCTGTGAAGTTTGAGGATGGAAGATACTGGATCAAGTGGCCATGGAACCAAAATCCTCCCGACTTACCTGATAATTATGGCCTAGCATATGGACGACTTGTTGGCCTGCTGAAAAGAGTGGATGAACCTACCTTGCAGAAATATGACATGATAATAAAGGAGCAAATTGAAAATCACATCTTAGAAGAAATTGATGGTGAAAAGAAATTCGGTGGACGTATACACTACCTACCTCATCACTATGTAAAGAAAGGAGACAAACTCAGACTTGTGTATGATGGGTCATCCAAACAAAAGGGTAGTGTAAGTCTAAATGAATGCCTTTATAAAGGCCCTTTACTCCTAGAAAACCTAATTGGCTTGATTTTAAGGTTCCGCAGCCACAAATATGGAATCTTGGCTGACGTGGAAAAAGCTTTCTTACAGATTGGCATCCAAACCGAGGACAGAGATGTGACTCGTTCACTGTGGTTGAAGGACATCCGAAAGGATGCTACCAAGGATAACTTGTTGCATCTAAGATTTTGCCGAGTTCCCTTCGGAATTGTCTGCAGCCCATTCTTACTGGCTATTACAATTAAACATCACTTGCAGAACTTGAACACTCCAGTGGGTCGAAAAATCGAACAGGAAATATATGTGGACAATTTGGTATCCGGAGGGGATTCGACACATGAATGTTTGGAAATCTTCAAAGAAACCAAAGCCGCTTTTGACTCCATTTCAATGAACATGAGGGAGTGGAATTCCAACAACCAATCTCTAATGAGGGAAACTAACGAAGATCGCACCCCAGCTGATAACGTCGCTATCTTAGGAATGAACTGGAACATGCATGACGATTACCTTTCCCTTAAAGAAATAACTGAAGCACCCACCAATGCTGCCATGATGACAAAGCGAAAGGTTCTGGGACGTATCGCCACCGTGTTCGACCCATCCGGTTATTGTGCGCCGCTGTTGCTGCAACCAAAAATTTTTCTGCAGACCCTTTGGATTAGAAAATTAGATTGGGATGTCATACTTCCGCTAGATTTACAAAAACAATGGATCGAAATAGATGCGCAACTCAAGGAAATAAATAAAATTAAAGTGGAAAGGTGGTACGGAATAGACAAACCACTGAGTGATGAAGGTAGTAAAGTAGAGATTCATTGTTTTACCGATGCTTCAATGAACGCCTATGCTGCAGCAGTGTATCTGAAAGTGTCAGACACCAACCACACCAAAATAAGTTTGGTAATATCAAGAACTCGCTTGACACCAATTAAAGACAGACTGACTTACACTATTCCGAGACTGGAATTGTTAGGTGTACTTATTGGATGCAGACTTATTAAATTTGTCATGGCACACATGCCTTTCACTATTATCAACACTTATCTTTGGACAGATAGTCAAATAGTATTACAATGGATAAAAACAACTAGGGTTTTGCCTCCATTTGTCAGCGCTAGGATAAAGGAGATAAATAGATTCAAGAATGTGGAATTCAAATACGTTCCTACGGACCAGAACCCTGCTGATCTCGCCACAAGACCATGCAAGAACCTCAAGACCTACAAACTTTGGTTTGCAGGACCTGAATATTTGCTTAAGAACGAAATTTCTTGGCCATCAAGTGCTGTAACTGAACATGTCCTGACAACAAGAACAGACGATAAAGAAATTCAAATTATCAAAGGACTTCAGAAACAATATTTTCCAGCAGAGACTACAGGGAAAGTAACCGACCTATCGAGAAATTTGGGCCTCTTTATGGATGAGGGCGTTCTTAGATGCCGGGGTAGATTCAAAATGACTGATTGGCCAGAGAACCAAAAGTACCCTATTTTGCTACCAAAAGATAACGACTTCACTCGGAATATAATTGAAGAAACTCACAAAAAATTATACCATGTTGGGGTTAGTCAAACTCTTGCTAATGTTCGACTGAATTTCTGGATTCCTCACGGAAGATCGCAAGTTCAGAAGGTGATTAGACACTGTAAAGAATGCCGAAAGCATGGGGGTGGACCGTATAAGAGACCACCGTTCCCTCCATTGCCGAAAGAACGAGTGAACATATCGGCACCATTCACCTACACGGGAACTGACTACCTAGGACCTTTATATGTGGGGAAGGAAGGACAGATCGAGAAGCGCTGGGTATGCTTGTACACGTGCCTGGCAGTGAGAGCAGTACATCTAGAAGTAGTAGAGAATCTGTCGGCTGAGGAATGCCTTTTGAGCATGCGTCGGTTCATAGCTACGAGAGGATTACCCTCAGTCATACTGTCTGACAACGCAACCTGTTTCAAACTCACAGCGGACGTAATGGAAAGTGACTACTGCATTAAAAATAAATTAAAATGGAAGTTTATACCCGAACTTGCTCCATGGTTTGGTGGAACATATGAGCGACTTGTGGGATTAACAAAAATGTGTCTAAAAAAGACTATAGATAAACATATATTGAATGATAGTCAATTAAAAACCGTCATAAAAGAAATCGAAGCAGTTCTCAATTGTCGCCCTCTGACGACGGTAGGACAGAATTTAGAGCACGTATTGACGCCTGGTGACTTCTTGCGGGCCGGAGGGCTGTCGTCTTCACCGGAAATTTCAGACGAAGTTTTCTTGGAAACGGCTACAGACGTGAAAACAAGTTTAATTGAAGGCTGGAAGAAGGGGCAAGACGTCTTAGAAGAATTTAGAAAAATGTTTACTAACCTGTATTTAGTTGGGCTTCGAGAACGCGCTTCAAACCGGAAAGAACCCAGAATAACAGAAAAGTCTGTTCCCAAAGTAGGCGACGTCGTACAGATCAAGGATGAATGTAAGAACAGAATAAAATGGAGAGTTGGAAAGATAGAAAGGTTAATAAGAAGCGAAGACAAAGAGATAAGGGTAGCTATAGTAAAATTACCAAACGGAGAACAATTGAAAAGATCTATAACTCATCTTTATCCGCTGGAAATGGACAATGAAGAAAAGGCAGGCAAAACCATTAAAAAGGGTCATAGTAGTGACAGGAAATCAATAGTAAAGGAGACAGAAACAGAGGAAAGGCATGAAACACTATCTACAGAAGAAGAGGTGGTAAAGGATACATGTAATGAAAGACCTAAAAGGAAAGCGTCTAAGGATGCCAAAACTAAAATAAATGAGTGGACTAAACTACTGTATGCGATTTTTGAAACTCGAAACTTAAAGTAGGAGGAGAAATGTGAGAAATAAAATTAAATAAATGAGGGATATAAATTTAAAGAAAACGAAGAGAGTATTGATTGATTGATTTGTTAATTGAAATGTTCATGAATACACAATGTTAATGGAATTATAATTTTATTTATTTTCCCTATAGGGTTTCCCGTAGGTACACATCTATAACTAAAGTAAAGTAATAACTTCATGACACTTTCATTATTCTAAAAATATATTTCCTTTACTATTCACTTGTTTATAACATGACCATAACTTTACATACATAAATTATTCTGGAAGTTCTTAGGAACTACTTAAATGCTTTTCTGTCAACACATCCTCGGCTGGGGAGTGTCGCGAACGCGAAGTATATGACACGTAAAACGGAACGGGACGCGGCCGGGAGGCGGGAGGTGAGGGGAAAAGGGGGCGGGGGAGTAAGAAAAAATGACTATGACGAGGACGGTGGAGAGTGAGTGTTGGTGTAGTGAAGGAAAAAGGGAAGAATGGAGAAGTCAAGGAAAGGGTCATTGGTCGGTAAGAGACAGAAATGAGTGCTAGATAGAAGCAATCTCGGTAAGTGTTTTACTTGTGTGTATAAATGACAATGAAAGGCGGCCTAAGAATGGTCGCGGCGGTCAGGGATGGCTATAAGGGGTGTTGGGAGGCCATTCTAGGGACAAGGAGTCCCATACCAACGGCAATGCTGTCAAGAAGACGGTGCGACCGTAATGAATCAGGAATAGAAATTCGTGGTGTATTGATTTCATATAAGTTAGTCTGTTACAATAGAGTCGTCACACATACCCACACACTCAATCTTTCATATTAGGTACCACACACCCAAACTTTACTCTGACTGAATCAGGCATAGGATTTTCGCTTAAGGGATTTCGCGACAGTATCGATAGGTATCTGTTTTAATGTAGATAGGTACTAGAATAGCACACTCACTTGAATTTGACACCAAAGTGAAGGGCAGGAAGACCCGCAGTGCGGAGTCTCTCACTCAAGCCTCAGCGTAGATCTCAGCGTAGATTATCCAGAATTTCGGAAATGTACGGTAAGTTGTAGGCATCTCGCTTTGTGACGGAATTAAGCTTCCTACTGTCAAGACAAAAACGAGGCTGACCATTCTTTTTAGTAACGAGGAGAACCGGGGACTGCCAGGCACTAAACTCTTATCCTACTGTTTTCAGTAGGTTATGAGTTCATTACAGTTCTGTTTATTTCTGCTGGTTGGTAATGCTGGTCATTGCCTATGGTTTTCGAACGCATTAGAGAGGGTTTATGATATTTGGGTAGATAAAACACCTTATCGCATTCCTATACGATAAGGTGTTTAACGTGTAGAATGTAGGTAGACATGCGTAGGTGTATGCATAAGTACTATGTAATTGTTTTGTATAGAAACAATGAAATTAACGATTTTCTTATCTTAACTCTTGTTTTTTTATTTTTTTTTATCAAATATGTGGTGATTACAACAAAATGCTCTAGATATATTATATATTTTAGCTTGAATTTACGAAACGTTTACGCCGTCCACTCGTGCTAGGACCTCCGGTGACTTGCAGCAAAATTTGCAAGTAGGTATAAACTGACATTGGACATGTATCAAGTCCTGTTAGGAATTGAACTGCTCTGTCTTGTCATGTGATGTTAGGAAATAAACTTAAAGTGGAAGAAGAAAAGGTTGAAAGTGGAATACTGGTTAAGTAAACTGGAAGTATGTCTGTCTTTATCTGGTAGGTGAAACAATTGGAGTTATTATATCCCCAATATATAACTTATGTTATTCGTTTGGGTACTGAAGAAATGCGCGTTATGGAGTTAGTTTCGGCAGATAAGAAATCCCAACAATACTTTTAACCCCGACCAGGGAATCGAATCCATGACATGCTGAGTCGTTACGCTTGTCACCATTGGTCCAACGAAGCTCGCAGCACTGCTTTTGCTTGCATTCCTACATTTAAACAATGCTTAATTAAACCTATACTGGCAGGGGATATCTTCGGTGAAGTGGTACTCATAATGTCTTTTATTAATAACCGGATATTTTGTATTATCTTTCTTTTGTTCCAACACATCATCATCGTCATCATAATTTCAGCCGAAAGACGTCCCTTGTTGGACATAGACATCCTACTTTCTACTAATATTATAAACGCGAAAGTTTGTAAGTATGGATGATTGTTACTCTTTCACGCAAAAACTACATAACGGATTTGGATAAAATTGGGTCCAAAGATAGTTTATAACCTGGATTAATACATAGGATAGTTTTTATACCGATTTTATCTTCCCGTGGGATAATTTTCGAGTTGTAGTGGGCTAAGCCGCTTGAAACAGCTAGTTAGGACTAGCTGTTTCAAGCAGTGAAATAAATAAAATATATCCCGTTACTAATAGTATAAGTTTACAAACCGTGTAAGATTAAAACAGTGTTTAAATGCCTATGTTATTACTTCGATTCAGCATTACATTACATAATCATCTCATCCCTACCACTTACAACAAACTCGTATTTCTCCACAAAACATTTCAAGTTGACGTTACGATCCACATGCGAAATGTCGGACATAGCTCAACATCAAAACAAAGTTTAATAAATAGCGTTTACCCCGACTTCGCCACGGTACAAGCCGTTTTTATTCCCCCGGGCTATTTCTATACGAATGCTTTTTGTTTTATTTCCTTTTTGCGGACAAGATGCAAATGTTATAAAAAAATACAAGTTGTGTTTTGTTTTGTACTAGTAAAGTGGTTATTATAATAGTATAGTCGACCAAAAAATTGGTTTTCAATACACTTCCTCGAAAACTAGCTCTTATTGCACTACGATTAGGTTCGACATGCATCATATTTCGCACGCGTGCGGTAATAAGAATACAGCGTGCTGTAATATTATTACCGCACGCTGTAATCATAGAGCAGCGGTAATTCGATTAAAACTTATGAAATTAAAAAAAAAACACCACTGACTATTATAGAGCAGGCGTGTTTTTTTTTTAATCTCGCCATTTTGATCTGCGTCTTTACAGCGTAAATATTTTTTGAATATTTAAATTGTGTTTGTAAAAAGAATACTACTAATAAACGTAAATATTTTAAACAATTATTTACTTTTATGAACAAGTAAGCATTTTTTTGTGTTCTTAATTAAAAAATATTTAAATTTTATATTTTTCCTGTGAGGCTGTTTGGCGGCTTTATACCTTTGCTTCTTTTTCAACCTGGCGAAATCAAACCGCGGAAAAAAAGTAAATTAAATCATAGTCTCATCAAATTTGTTGACAAAAACACATAACGTTTTTAGTTAATTTCTTCGAAAGTGTATTGAAAAACGTCGTTTGATACACGTGGGAATTTGTTATTGCATTTCTCGACCCCATGAACACCCTCGCCATACGGCTTGGGTGTTCAATCTGCCTCGAATGCAATAACAAACTTTCCGCACTTGTATCAAAATGTACTATTACCACTTTTGATGACATCTCCCAGTTACATAATTATTCGCTAATGATGACAGATTGACAGATTCTGACGTGAATGTGAATAGCACTTGATGTTTTGTACGTGCAAATGATATTCAACCTTAGAGTGGTAAACCAATTTCTTGGTCGACTATACCCACCCACCAAAAAAAAAAAAAAAAAAAAGGGCCTAAAATGACCCATTATATACGAGGTAGTAAATAGGAACAGAGTTATAATGGGATTTTGCGCGGTGTGTTACACTGTACTTTTCACTACGATTGCGAGAAAATAAAATAACCATGTTCAATATGAGTTTATTTTATTAAAAATTAAATTAAATTTAATAATACAATTCCAAAAATTTCGCGCCAATGCCTTTTTTTTATTTCTTCTGTACCTAGCTGCAATGCAACGCACACATTCTACCAAAGAGTTCGCCATTCAGCGCGTTTAGTTCCATTTTTAAAAATAAAACATTTCATAAAACATCACGCACCAGCTGGCTGAACAAGTTGTCGTACGAGATTTACTTTTAGCCCTAGGGCAATATATGCAATTTTAGGCCCACTCTGGTATGCTATTATGACGTTCTTTTTGAGCAAGAGGAGTGAAAAATGTATTTCAAACTCTTCTAGTATTGATAATCTTATTATTATAATATACCAAATAAATTAGATTTCACATAAAATCACGCCTATCCCCGACGGGTTAGGTTAGACAGAGGTGTTCCTAATTTATTATAGTACACTCACATTCCGCCAGTCATGTTTAAATCCCATGTAATAGGGAGCGAGCCTATTGCCATCAACCGGGCACAAATCCAGACTCCATGGCTGCTACTGAGATAATATATTACTGATGGAAAAACAAAATAACAATTTGTCCGACCCGGGAATTGAACCCGGACCTTGCACTCAGCAGTCGCGCTTGGCCACAAGGTCAATGATGCAGTCACGATTTACTGGACTTCCATAAAAAGGTATAAAAACCAACAACAGACCCATCCTTTTCCCATCCTCGTCTCCGATAACTTAACCTCCCCATTTCCTGTCCCTCCCAAAATCCGATGAACAAAATAAATTAATGTAATATTACTCCTCGCCAACGGAAAACAGTCAAGTGATACAACGGAACTGCGTGTTTAAATCATGGCCGCCATCGGAACCGGAAGTGGTTCTCTAATAAATATGGCGCTCGTTCGGCCGCGAATTTCTCCGTAAATATTACTTGGCTATCTGTGGGTTTCGTTGGCTATGTTTAAGCGGGTATAAAGTGGCTTAAAATATGTAAAGTACTAGCTAGATTATGACCGTGGCTTCGACCGCGTGGAGTTCGATAATTGTCCCACGGGATCGTGGTTCCGGGATAAAAAGTATTATAATGTGTGGTGAATTTACACTAATACTTTTAATGATTCTCAACTATCTGTGTAGATACGTAAGTGCGTGTGCAAGTTTCACATTAAACGTAAACCCTTTAAACGCCCCCTTAAACGTATTAGTAATAAGATTGAAGTATGGGTATCTTGATGGTCTTTTACAATATGGAAGTACTGTTATCTGAATGAAGTCCTTGATCCATCTGGCTGACGAGAGCCTCCTCAGATATTGGTCGAGGATATTGGTAATAAAGCCATTGGCCGACACGACTATCGGCAGAATGTTTCACATGTCCCAAACCTCATGATCCAAATACTTGTCTTAATTAGCGTATCGATGACAAATAAAATTGAGTCAGCCCAAAATTTGGCGATGTGCTTGGCACTTTCAGAAGCGCCCATCAGATGCGCCCGGTCTTGTATAGTGTATAATGTGCAAGCAACAGGACATGGCCCCGAGTCTGCTATTCAATAGTGTCACTTGTCAGAATGGTCTATCATTGATCAATGTTAGACCATTCTGACACTATTGAATAGCAGACTCGGGGCCCAGGCAGTTCAATATAACAATAGTGTTCTATCATTTGTGGGGTAACACTACATTTACACTCCAGGGCAGACTCGTCTATGAATATCCACTTATACATGTATGTAATGGATTAGGGTAAGGGAAGCTTCAGATAAATTAAATTGAAGTATTATTTATAATTGTACCAACTAATCCATTTCAAATTTATAGGATCCTGATTTCCGTTAAACCATTGTTACCGAAATACGACAAATAAACTGTTTTAGATAAATAGGTACATTAATTAAGCCTAAATTGACAGCATTTAGTATTATTTACAGTGGGCAGCAATTTTGATTTAATTGTTACCTCCGTTTTGATAGTCAGCAATACAGGAATAGAACATACCGAATATAATGGGTATTAATTGAAACGGGGTTTTCGTGGAATCCTCGCTTTGGTAACCAGTGGTCACTGTAATGAAATTAGTTCATTGGTGAATTAATCTAATATTGTTATTGTTGTATTGTTGTTTGCTTCTGAAATAAATTTTTTTTTTAATGTTTTTTGGAAGTCGGTTTTTTTTGTACATAGTTCTTGTGACATGAATTATATTATTAACATATTAGCTAGAAGTTATGAAGGATGTCATGTCAACAAAGAGCAAGAAGAAAAAAAAAACAAAGTACGGAACCGATTTTGATCGAATTCCTTTAGGACCAATCTGGGAGTAATCCTTTCACAAAAAAAGATGAATTTATTCATAAATGACGTAGTAATGAGGTAACAAACATTTTATAAGTCGGTTAAAAAGATAAATGATGATGATGATGATAAAACATAGTAACTATAATTTAAAACTAACAGTTTTCTATAACAAGTGCCCAGTAAAAGCCTGTTTGCCTCAAGTGTACGATAATAACAATAAATTACTACAAACGCTGGCGATCTCATGTTTAAAGTTATGGTCGGGCCAATAAAAATCTTCTGCTGTTTTATATCGCCACTATTTATTACTTTGCTTGGCTATTTTGTTGTCTATTGCTGGGCTAGGAGAATATGTAAGTAAAGTGATAAAGTGCTAAGAAACAATGTTGGTACGTTTGGATGACCTATTGTAATGTTTTGTCGCTTTTAAAAGGAAATGCCGGCACAGCAACTTTAGAAAATAAGGTAGTTGAAGAAACTAGCGCTGTCACTCTGCGAACGCGATTTGCATGCACAATTGCAGATCCGACTGGACATCCTAAGCAAAAAGTCATGATTCGGGATTTGGCTCTCGACTATATCCTCTTCAAATATTGAACAAATTCAAAAGATTATTTTTGATTGATAAGATAAAACTTAAGCCTTTACTCACCATAAAGTACACCTTAAAGGGGAAACGCCACCAGTCCCACAAAATTCAAATCTTGTTGTTTGTTAAAGTTGTGTGTAGGTTATAATGTGTAAATCATTGTTATTTGCGGAGTTATAATCTAGATTATAACTCCGCAAATAACATATATATAAAAATGTTATGTTGGTTTGTGTACGCTTCAAAAACTCAAAAAGTTCTGCACCGATCGAGCTGAAATTTTAGAATTATATATAATCCGCATCAAGGATTGTTTTTACAGTATCCACGCGGGCGAAGCCGCGCCATCAGCTAGTTTATATTAAATTCATTCTATAAATACATAAACGTTATGGTCACAGATCATATTTTGTACACCCTGGGTCCTTTGGCCTGGCCCCCATAAGTCGCTAGCACATCAAGTTATCCGAAACTACATACTAAATTTTCTTAATCAACTATGATTGTAATGCTTTAACGACAAAGTCGTAAATCTCGAAATGCAAAATTCCACAACGATTTCGTCTCAAGAACTCCTCGAATGGTTCTCAAAATCATAGAGAACTAGAATATTTACAAAATCCCAAAAGATTTGAAAAAACAGTCGGGACGTTTGACTTAAGGGGATAGGTTCGCCATCTGTGCAGGCGGTGGAGCGAGACGCCCGAAAAGGGGACAGGGAAAGGGATAACAGGGTGGGGTGGTGCTTGTAGCGGGGATCTAAGGTCTTCGTCTTTGGTTTTGGCTGGATTGGAAAGTAGAAAGGTCAGGTACTTCCTGCCCTTTTTTTTTAGGTGGTGGGAAATGACTCCTCCTGCTCAGAGCGGTAGGGAGTAAAAACCACCTATGTCCCTTCTTAGCCCTTTGTGCAGAGGCTGCGGTATCTCTTTCGAACAACCCGCAGCCCAGACGGGATCTTCCTGCCCTTGGTCCACATTATATGGGGTCAGTGTGTTTATGTCTTCCATTCCCACCTGTCAATTGTTACGCTAGCATATTTTACTCTCTTTTCTGCCATCGGTTCACATTGGAGGAGGGCTTCTTAGCCACTGGCAATCAAGTTCAAACATTACCCGCTCGAAACTAGTTATCAACTTACTTTTCAGATCTAATTCAGCATAGACACTTCGAAAAATGCACAGCTGCAGCAACAATAACAAGCTGTGCTTAATGTAGTTCTCCGAAACGTTGAATCCAAAAACACACACACACCAAAACA
Source organism: Diarsia mendica (assembly GCA_949316265.1). Lineage (NCBI taxonomy): Eukaryota > Metazoa > Arthropoda > Insecta > Lepidoptera > Noctuidae > Diarsia > Diarsia mendica. The sequence continues at coordinate 1,822,481 of OX438910.1, forward strand.
CACATATAAACACTGAAACACTGTTCCACTTATTTTTGAAAGCCTTTGTCGCAATCTTCGGAACGCAAACGACGATATAATATATAAGTAAGTCGATCCCCTAGATCAGTAGTTAGAAGTGACAATCCATAAGTTTCTAATTTTCGATACACCAATTCGCAGGATCACTTGGACGAAATAACGACTATGTTCAGCGACAGTGACTGCGGGACCTAAAAGAAGATGATCAGAGCCACCCAGCCAACCACGATGTAGCCCGAAGTATTGCCAAACTTCAGTGGCAGTCATGAAGTCATCACTGGAAAATATTCCTTTGTTCAATCAACGGTTTCATACTTGAGTGGCACTCTAATGGTAGTTTATTTTTGGCATCCACCAACCCTTAAACACATGAAAGTTTAAGGGTTCATTCGGATACACGTCAATTTGCTACCGCTTATACCAAGCAATAATGAGCAGGCATCTTCTGGGACCGCTCTTTCCTTCATAAACCTAATCGCTTCCCATCAGTGTGCTTACTCTCGAATATAATTCCGATAGATCGACATTGGAATTGTCAGTCAAACGTCAGGCATTGGCTGGACTCACTCCGCCTTATTACAAAACGTAGTTAAACCTGGTTTAACTTAGACTTGGTTTATCTCGCATGACGTCTCACTTTAATAACATTCAAAAGAAAATGACAGCATGCGAGATAAACCAGGTCTAAGTTAAACCAGGTTTAACTACCTTTTGTAATATGGCGGACTAGTGGGACAAGCCCGCCACACTATTCCCAAACCACTGTAACTCCTGTTAGCCAGAATCAACAGTGGCGACCACAAGAAAAGCGCCGAGACAATGAAGCTCGACGAAGTCCCAGAGAAATGATTTAACTGTCTTGGATCCCGCAACGAAATTAATCAGAAAAGAATAGCGGAGGAGTAGGAAAAAAACATAGTTTCCACTTCCCTCCATATCAGCAGGAGACAGAACAGAACAAGGCCAATAGGCACACAGGGACGTATACAACTGAGATAAGCCCAGTTGCCTAGCACCACGGATATTATTGTCATTAATATTACTGGGTCCTAAGTTGTGAGCTGTTATATTTGATTCCAATAATAGGTATGACAAAATTGCTTGAACGCACGGAAATTTGTTCTAGTTTCTACAAGGTCCGTATAGTAAATAACTCCGGATGTAACCTGTACACTATTTAACATAATATTACGTTCATTCTGCCAAAGACTACACTCCCATAAAATGTGATGTGCAGTTTGTTCAAATTCGCAGTCAGATGTAGAACATTGACAAAAAGGCGACTCAACAAGCTTGAAGGAAAATAATTTACTCTTAAAGTTACCATGACCTGTGAGAAATTGGGCGACACAGTGATCCACCTCCAGCCATGTCCTGGCCAGCCGCTCACGAACGGATGGAAAGAACTGGTGAAGATGTCGGCCCTTGATGGAATTATCCCACCTACATTGCCATTCAGACAGAAGTTCCTCCCAGACGTCAGTCTGTGGTTTAAGTAATCTAGCTATTTTAGCACGGTCACGTTGCGTTAAAAAGTCTGTGTCCGCGGTCTCTCGTGCGCAGTAGTACATTGAAGCACGGCGCTGTACTTCAAGATCGACTGGAAGTACCCCTGCCAGTACCGGTAAGGCTTCAGTACTAACCGTCCTATACGCTTTACACAAGAAAATCAAAGCCAACCGCTGGCTTTGAAGTAATTTACGTCGTACCGCTCCAATGGTGGCCCTATCGGCCCAAACTGGTAATATGGCGGACTGAGTCTAGCCAATCCCTGACGTTTAACTCAACGAACTGACGTTTGACCAATGTCGATCTATCGGAATTATATTCCAGAGTAAGCACCCAGGCGTGATCTGAGTTTTTCCTTGACCTTCCCCGAAACGGTTTTGCCATTAACACATTATAAGACAACTGAACAACCCCCATTCTGAATAAATCCTTCGAAACATTATACCACCTTTTATTTTGGGGTGGTGGGAAATCATCAAATGACTCCTCCAGTCCTCCCGCTGTACGGAGGCAACAATAGATATTTGGAGAAGCTGTGCATAATTTAGTTCTCCGAAACATTAAATAACTCAAAAACCTTCCACTTATTACCACCACTTTTATAGCTTCTATCGCGGGCCTTGAGCGTGGAGAGCGAATCCAGAAATTCCGTAACGAAAATATTCAAGATTCAGTATTCAACCAGGTTGCTATGGTTACGGAAAATAACAAGGTTGTCAACTGAGGTTGTCAAATTAAATAATTAATTATTTGCTGTTGATAAAAAATGCTTTGCAAAAGCTTTACCGCGGCAGTCTCCGAGTGCCACATTTAGTTTTTTGAATGCCTTTGTCGCAATCTTCGGAACGCAAACCCGAGGTGTTTGTGTTTGTGCAGAGGCCGCGGTATCTCTTTGAAACAACCCGCAGCCCCGACGGGACTTCAATCCACCTCCTCCTCTTTCTGTCTGCAGTCTACGAAACCACAGCTTCGTTAACCCTGATGCATCAAAGCCCAAAGGCGCTTTGTCGCCGGGAGTGGGGCCCCACTTGTGGGCAAAAGAGGAACAATTGAGCTGCGTTCGTTATTCGCGTCGGGCGGCGCAGTCACCTGATTACGCGCTCCGGTGGACATTAGGGATGGGATGTGTGTCGATAGTTTTTTGGGTTAGGTTAGATTTTTAAGGAGACAGATTATAACCGCAGTTTCAAGGAATCGTAGTCTGAGATAAAGAGTGTCCTTCAAGAGTAGGCTACGAACGATGTGTTCCAAAATTTCATACTTAGTAGTTTTTGCGTAAGTTTATGAGTAACAAAAATTTATATATCTATTAACACACAAAACATATACCATCACGCCTATAATCTCCTAAGGGTTAGGTAGAGGTATACTCATTCAATTATTAGTACACCCACATTTCGCCAGTTATGTTTATGTCCTATGTAATAGGGGCGAGCCTATTGCCATCAACCGGGCACAAATTCAGAGTCCGTGGGTGCTACTGAGAAATTCCTGATGGAACCCTAACCAATCCTCACAATTTTCGCTTTTATAAAATTACTAGCGACCCGTCCCGCTTCGCACGGGTGGAATGTGCTACATATAAACCTTCCTCTTGAACCACTCTTCCTATTAAAAAAACCCGCATCAAAATCCGTTGCGTAGTTTTAAAGATTTAAGCATACATAGGGATAGACAGCAGGAAGCGACTTTGTTTTATACTATGTAGTGATAGTGATAATAGATTGTAAGTTGAGCCTAGCGACATAATTTTTTATCTTACTTTAAATAACAGTGACCTTTATGTATCTTTTGTCCGACTAAATTAATGATACCATTTTTACTTTAATGAATGTTCTAAGTAATTGGATAGAATATGCTAGCCGACCTCCGTTGTTAACAAAGCCACACAATTTATTACCACTGATCAACTGCATTATTTAAAGCATAACATCACGGCTGTAATAAAGAAAGCCAAAGGGGATCGTAGTAAAATATCTTATAAATTGCTCATCTATATAATAATCTTAAAACCTAAAATTTGATCTACCTGCTAATAGTGATCCAATTTTTTTTTATTTCTATTAAAATGTAAGTACTATAATATTTTAATCGAGTCTGGATTTGTGTCCAATTTTTGTCAATAGGCTCGCCCCCTATTAAACGGGACAAAAAAAAATGAAAAATGTGTATTATAATACATACTATAATATAGTATTGCTATTGCTGGTCTACTTATTATTTATGAGCCTCAAAATCAAATCTATCGACATGATTCGTTCCCATCCCTAGAAGCATTCTGGCAGCTTTAAGTGAACATTTGGTCCAGCGCCGACCTCTCTTACATCTACGACTTGGGACGTATGAATAAACATTTTGTTAAAAAATTGCACGACTTCTATTCACGTGTAGTAGATCTCTGATATTATAACCTCACGCTTGTAATTGTCAAAGGGTTTGGCAGAGGTGTGCTTATAGAAAAATAAGTTTAAGAACCATGTAATTGGAAGTGTTTATTTATTATTTATTTAAACTAGGTACACCAACAGATTATAGTCCATCCCTCTCCTAGAGAGGAGGCCTGAGTCCCTGCGGTGGGAACATTATAGGCTGATGATGATGATGACACCAACAGTATGCGTGTGTTATTGGGTTTATCCTTTAAGCATTTCTCAGTAGCAGCAACGGAATCTGGATTTGTGACCCACGGCGAGATGTTATATTAGGTATGTTAAGTTTTGTTAAATCTTAGCCTATGGAATCTTAAGATGATTCCGAAATTTCACCCAATGAACAAAACTCTAAAAGAGGTCGCATACATAATATATTATTTTGATCTCATAAATTTTCAAACGTAAAGTGCTCCAATGAAATCTGAAAAATTAGGTATTGAAAATAAATTATGTATGGATGAGCGAACATGTAAAGAAGAAATGATATTTATGTAATCCATAGAAATAATATTACAGAGCTCGATAAGTTTTTATAGTTCAAACATAAAGATGAGGCCACACCAGTACCCGTCGGGGCCGCGGTATTTTGTACTAGATTACGTGGCCTCGGCGCAAGGGCAAAGAAGGAACATGGGTTCGGTTTTTAGTCAGTAGAAGTCTGACACTCCCCTTCGCTCTGCCCAAGAGCGGGGGGGGTCATTCGATGATTTTCCACCCACCAAAAAAAAAAAAAAAAGGCCACACCAGTACTTTTTAAATAAATTTAGCTATTTAGCTAAATAAAAATGAATTGCTGTTCGTTAGTCTCGCTAAAACTCGAGAACGGCTAGACCGATTTGGCTAATTTTGGTTTTGAAATACTCGTGGAAGTCCAGGGAAGGTTTAAACGGTGAGAAAGTAGCAGGTAGGTAGGTAGGGTAGTAGGTAGAGTGGTAGGTCGGGTAGTAGGTAGGGTAGTAGGTTAGGTAGTATTTAGGAAAAAGGGCATTAAATACAAATAAAAATAAATAAATAGTAGCTAGTAATAAATTTTTACGTCATTCCTCTTTGCGAAATTATTTTTTCATACAAATAACAGCTAGACGGGTTGATTTTCAAGTATAAGCCGCACTTGAATAGCTTGATCCGTGGACCACTCATTGGCATATTATTGAGCTGCCTTTGCGCCTAGGAAAGCACGTAAATCCGTTGGTTCCGCTTGTCATTTATAGATCTTTGACGCTCATTACAGGTAGTCAGTTGCCTGAAGGTCTGACGAAGAGTTTTTCCAAGTAGTGGGTATAGTCTTACCAATGAGTCTTACCCAGTAATTATGTCATCGAGGCCATAGTAAGGGCTCTATGTAAATACTAAAACTCAGCTGCATCGAGTAAACAGGCTTCTACTGGGTAAGCTCGTTCCATCGTCGACATCATCTCTGCCCTTAGGGCAAGATTGAAGTCAAGAGCAAGCCCATTTATAATTTAAAAAAAAAAAACCTATTGTAATGGTTTTGTCGCTTTTAAATGGAAATGCAGGCACAGCAACTTTAGGAAATAAGGTAGTTGAAGAAACTATCGCTGTCACTCTACGAACGCGATTTGCATGCTCCACGAGCTGATCTCACCATCTCCCTTCTTTCATCGGGAGACTAGACGTACTGCAGGGTATCACCGATACCTAGTCGACATTCCACACATTCGAACGAAGCGCTTTGCTAAGTCCTTTATTATGCGCACAGCCAAGGAGTGGAATTCCCTGCCTGCGTCGGTTTTTCCGAGTTCATATAACCCTAATCTATTTAAGTCGCGAGTAAACAGGCTTCTACTGGGTAAGATCGTTCCATCGTCGACATCATCTCTGCCCTTAGGGCAAGATTGAAGTCAAGAGCAAGCCCATTTATAATAAAAAAAAAAACAAAAAAAACAAATGCAGATCCGACTGGACAGCCTAAGCAAAAAGTCATGATTCGGGATTTGGTTCTCGATTATATCCTCCTCAAATATTGAACCAATTTGAAAGATTATTTTTGATTGATAAGATAAAACTGAAGGTTTTACTCACCATAAAGTACAACCAGTCCCACAAAATTCAAATCTTGTTGTTTGTTAAAGTTGTGTGTAGGTTATAATGTAAATTATTGTTATTTGCGGAGTTATAATTAATCAATAAAAGCATTAATACTTTTAATTCATTTATATATAAATTCATTCTATAAATACATAAACGTTATGGTCACAAATCATATTTTGTATACACCCTGGGTCCTTTAGACTGGCCCCCTTAAGTTGCTATCACATCAAGTTATCCGAAACTACCAAATTTTCTTAATCAACTATGATTGTAATGCTCTAACGATAAAGTCGTAAATCTCGAAATGCAAAATTCCACAACGATTTCGTCTCAAGAACTCCTCGAATGGTTCTCAAAATCATAGAGAACTAGAATATTTACAAAATCCCAAAAGATTTAAAAAAAAAGTCGGGACGTTTGACTTAAGGGGATAGGTTCGCCATCTGTGCAGGCGGTGGAGCGAGACGCCCGAAAAGGGGACAGGGAAAGGGATAACAGGGTGGGGTGGTGCTTGTAGCGGGGATCTAAGGTCTTGATCTTTGGTTTTGGCTGGATTGGAAAGTAGAAAGGTACTTCCTGCTCTTTTTTTTTGGGTGGTGGGAAATGACTCCTCCTACTCAGAGCGGTAGGGAGTAAAAACCACCCATGTCCCTTCTTTGCCCTTTGTGCCAAGGCCGCGGTATCTCTTTCGAACAACCCGCAGCCCAGACGGGATCTTCCTGCCCTTGGTCCACATTATATGGGGTCAATGTGTTTATGTCTTCCATTCCCACCTGTCAATTCTTACGCTAGCATATTTTACTCTATTTCTGCCATCGGTTCACATTGAACGAGGTCTTCTTCAGTGGCTAAACACTGGCAATCAAATTCAAGCAACGACTATGTTCTGCGACAGTGACTGCGAGATTTAAAAGAAGATGATCAGAGCCACCCAGCCAACCACGATGTAGCCCGAAGTATTGCCAAACTTCAGTGGCAGTCATGAAGTCATCACTCAATAATATTCCTTTGTTCAACGGTTTCATACTTGAGTGGCACTCTAATGGTAGTTTATTTTTGTCATCCACCAACCCTTAAACACATGAAAGTTTAAGGGTTCATTCAGATACACGTCAATTTGCCCGTCTACCAAGCAAGAATGAGCAGGCATCTTCTGGGACCGCTCTTTCCTTCATAAACCTAATCGCTTCCCATCAGTGTGCTTACTCTCGAATATAATTCCGATAGATCGACATTGGAATTGTCAGTCAAACGTCAGGCATTGGCTGGACTCACTGAGTCTAGCCAATCCCTGACGTTTAACTTAACGAACTGACGTTTGACCAATGTCGATCTATCGGAATTATATTCCAGAGTAAGCACCCAGGCGTGATCTGAGTTTTTCCTTGACCTTCCCCGAAACGATTTTGCCATTAATACATTTTATGACAACTGAACCCCCATTCTGAATAAATCCTCCGAAATATTATACCACCTTTTTTATGGTGGTGGGAAATCATCAAATGACTCCTCCCGCTGTACGGAGGCAACAATAGATATTTGGAGAAGCTGTGCATAATTTAGTTCTCCGAAACATTGAATTACTCAAAAACCTTCCACTTTTTTTTGAATGCCTTTGTCGAAATCTTCGGAACGCAAACCCCCGCTCTGGGCAGAGCGGTAGGGAAGTCTCAGACTTCTACTGACTAAAAACCACCCATGTTCCTCTTTAGCCAAGGCCGCGGAATATCTTTGAAACAACCAGCAGCCCCGACGTTACTTCAAACCACCTCCAAAACTATTCCCCGATTTTTTCCGGATTTCTTTTACCGAATGGGACAAAAATACGGAAACCTTTCTGTCTGCAGTCTACGAAACCACAGCTTCGTTAACCCTGATGCATCAAAGCCCAAAGGCGCTTTGTCGCCGGGAGTGGGGCCCCACTTGTGGGCAAAAGAGGAACAATTGAGCTGCGTTCGTTATTCGCGTCGGGCGGCGCAGTCACCTGATTACGCGCTCCGGTGGACATTAGGGATGGGATGTGTGTCGATAGTTTTTTGGGTTAGGTTAGATTTTTAAGGAGACAGAATATGACCGCAGTTTCAAGGAATCGTACTCTGAGATAAAGAGTGTCCTTCAAGAGTAGGCTACGAACTGTGTGTTCCAAAATTTCATCCTTAGTAGTTTTTGCGTATAAGAGTAACAAAAATTGATTTATCTATCAACACACAAAACATATCATCACGCCTATAATCTCCTAAGGGTTAGGAAGAGGTGTACCCATTCAATTATTAGTACACCCACATTTCGCCAGCTATGTTTATGTCCTATGTAATAGGGGCGAGCCTATTGCCATCAACCGGGCACAAATTCAGAGTCCGTGGCTGCTACTGAGAAATTCCTGATGGAACCCTAACCAATCCTCACAAATTTCCCTTTTATAAAATTACTAGCGACCCGCCCCGCTTCGCACGGGTGGAATGTGCTACATAAAACCTTCCTCTTGAATCACTCTACCTATTAAAAAAACCCGCATCAAAATCCGTTGCGTAGTTTTAAAGATCTAATCTAAGCATACATAGGGACAGACAGCAGGAAGCGATTGTAAGTTGAGCCTGGCGACATAAATTTTTATCTCACTTTTAATAACAGTGACCTTTATTTATCTATTGTCCGACTAGTTAGCAATTAATTATAATATAATATTAACTCGTAAATTTTCATATTTTAATGAATGTTCTAAGTAATTGGATAGAATATGCTAGCCGACCTCCGTTGTTAACAAAGCCACACAATTTATTACCACTGATCAACTGCATTATTTAAAGCATAACATCACGGCTGTAATAAAGAAAGCCAAAGGGGATCGTAGTAAAATATCTTATAAATTGCTCATCTATATAATAATCTTAAAACCTAAAATTTGATCTACCTGCTAATAGTGATCCAATTTTTTTTTATTTCTATTAAAATGTAAGTACTATAATATTTCAATCGAGTCTGGATTTGTGTCCAATTTTTGTCAATAGGCTCGCCCCCTATTAAACGGGACAAAAAAAAATGAAAAATGCGTATTATAATACATACTATATATAGTATTGCTATTGCTGGTCTACTTATTATTTATGAGCCTCAAAATCAAATCTTTCGACATGATTCGTTCCCATCCCTAGAAGCATTCTGGCAGCTTTAAGTGAACATTTGGTCCAGCGCCGACCTCTCTTACATCTACGACTTGGGACGTATGAATAAACATTTTGTTAAAAAATAGCACGACTTCTATTCACGTGTAGTAGATCTCTGATATTATAACCTCACGCTTGTAATTGTCAAAGGGTTTGCCAGAGGTGTGCTTATAGAAAAATAAGTTTAACACTCTCACCGCCATACGGTCCGCCAGCGGGACGTATCTTTTCGAGTAAGGTACCCCACCTACATATTGCACTGAGCGAGATCAGCAGGCCGTACGGGCCGCCGGCGCACCGTATCCTGCGCGCCAAAATCGAACAAAATTTACGTTATTACTTAAAATCATAACCGAGTCTGTCACGCCACATATAATAATCAATCAGTAGCCCGCCGGCCGCCCGCACGGCTTGCAACAGTCGCATTTTCGCGCGCTTTTTGAGGAATTTCGTTGCTTTCTTGTGCATTTCGTTACTTGTGCGAAGTTTCCAAAATTATGTCGGACTCAGAGGATGACTCAGACTATTTATTATTAATAATAATAATAATTATTATGTCCTTTATTTATTTACTAACATAATATTTACATTTTTAAATATTTCATAAAATAATAAAAAAACATTTAAAAATATAAAAAATAGTCGTCCACCGGTGACGGGAGCAGGGTCCAAGCCACTGGTGGTTTGGGCTCCAGAGACAGGAACCTCCTCATAATACGAGCCGTATCGAGAATTATTTAATAATTAATATTAATATTATTTAATTATTTTATTATTATTATTATTATACTTACTATTTATTTTATTAATAAAACTAAGTTTCTTTCATTTAAAATTACTTTTTCATTTCTGTAATTAACCCCCTAGAAATCCTGTAAATTTAAAGATACAGCAATATTTTTTTTTTTAAGTTGTAGGTAAAGAAATAAACTTTGCATCTGGCAGCTTCGTTTGACAGATTTTTCAGCGCGGCCTGCACGGGTAGGCAAAGTTGCGGCCGCCGGCAGACCGCATGGCCTGCTGCACTGAAAAATTCTTTATATGGGTGGCGGTGAGAGTGTTAAGAACCATGTAATTGGAAGTGTTTATTTATTATTTATTTAAACTAGGTACACCAACAGATTATAGTCCATCCCTCTCCTAGAGAGGAGGCCTGAGTCCCTGCAGTGGGAACATTATAGGCTGATGATGATGATGATGATGACACCAACAGTATATGTGCGTGTGTTATTGGGTTTATCCTTTAAGCATTTCTCAGTAGCAGCAACGGAGTCTGGATTTGTGACCCACGGCGAGATGTTATATTATGTTAAGTTTTGTTAAATCTTAGCCTATGGAGTCTTAAGATGATTCCGAAATTTCACCCAATGAACAAAACTCTAAAAGAGGTCGCATACAAAATATATTATTTCGATCTAATAAATTTTCAAACGTAAGTGCTCCAATGAAATCTGAAAAATTAGGTATTGAAAATAAATTATGTATGGATGAGCGAACATGTAAAGAAGAAATGATATTTATGTAATCCATAGAAATAATATTACAGAGCTCGATAAGTTTTTATAGTTCAAACATAAGGATGAGGCCACACCATTAGTTTTTACGTCATACCTCTTTGCGAAAAGATTTTTTCATACAATAAACTAGACGGGTCGATTTATAAGTCTAAGCCGCACTTGACTAGGTTAATCCATGGATGGGTGACTATACTCATTGACATACTGAGCAGCCTTCGCGCCTAGGAAAGCACGTAAATCCGTTGGTTCCGCTTGTCATTTATAGATCTTTGACGCTCATTACAGGTAGTCAGTTGCCCGAAGGTCTGACGAAGAGTTTTTCCAAGTAGTGGGTATAGTCTTACCCAGTAATTATGTCATCGAGGCCATAGTAAGGGTCTCTATGTAAATACTAAAACTCAGCTGCATCTAGTTAGACAGAAAGCCTGAAAGAAAATGTTTTTTTGCGGTGAAAACACCGTCCGGCCCATTGAGGTATAATGTAGGTACTATGGCCCGGCCTGGTTATGTGCGGTTTGACTTGACACACTAAAAACACATGAGTCTACTATTGCGTTGACGGATGACTCACGAGAACTACTAGGTACGCTGTACGCATGACGTGACGTTCGACATCCATCCAGTGCAGGCCGCCTACCACTGTTCCGTGGCCATGTTCACTGAGACATCGCCTACCCCAACATAATTTTATTGGGAAAAGGTTAGCAAGAAAATAATACTTAGCTATCCTACTAATATTATAAACGCGAAAGTTTGTATGTATGGATGTTTGTTACTCTTTCACGCAAAAACTACTGAACGGATTTGGATAAAATTTGGTACACAGATAGTTTATAACCTGGATTAACACATAGGATACTTTTTATCCCCATTTTATCTTTCCGTGGGATACTTTTCGCTGGCAACAGCTAGTATACTATATAATTACAATCGTGAGTAAGTGTGTCCAAACCCTTAGACGTCTTTATGAATTTTGCTTGCTTTATGTTATTTTTTGTGAATAATTCACAGAAAGTTTTCAATTAGTTCTGTACCAAATGATTCATTGAACTTTGATTCTATGCTTTTTTAAATATTTTCATCGTTCGAACGTGGTATGAATAGAAATTCGTATTTACGTATTCAATAAAATTGAAATAAATTGGGATAAATTTATTACTTTGTTCTGATTTTTCAATGAAAAAATATTTCAATTGCCATAAGCCAGATTGACATAAGCTATCGACAAAAGCTTAATAATATTTCAGTTGTTAAAAAAATACGAAACAGTTGAGTGTTGAGTAAAACTGATATTTAAACACGTGTTCCACTACACTAAGACAAGTTTATTCCTCTCGTAAATTCTTTGGCTCCAATTTACAATAGTTGATGTGAGCGTAACAGATATGATTGTTTGGTCACACTAGGATCAAGTACGGAGTAAGTACTTACTTACTTAAGTACTTACTATATAGATGTTGCCAGTGGCTTCACCCGCTACAACTAAAAAATTATCCCACGGGAATATAAAATCGGGATGAAACTATCCTATGTGTTAATTCAGGTTATAAACTATCTGTGTACCAAATTTTATCCAAATCCGTTCAGTAGTTTTTACGTGAAAGAGTAACAAACATCCATCCATCCAGTCATCCATGCATACAAACTTACAAATTTTCGAGTTTTTAATAATTATGATTATTATTAATTATTATAGTAGAATTTTCAGATTGCTTTTTCTTCACAAAAGTTGGTAAGAATACCAAATAAACGTTTTGCCACAATGAAATGTACCAAAATGAACAAAACGCAAGAGCTTGTTTTCCCCAAGACGCCTTCATTCTGCTCTAATGCAACAAAACAGACGGCTTCTACCTCCAGAGACTACAATGTCTCAGTTTCGTAACTTCTAAGTCATTGCCTAAGTTAACTGTGGCATAGAGTAAGAAATTCGTGTAGAAACGACATGATTTTAATTTTAACAAGAGAAACGTTACGGCAACTTTTAGTAGATTATTATCTTCTATCCCGTTTAAAGCAAGGGCCAAGGCAGGGTTCATGCAGGCATTCAAGTTGATCCGACAGAGAACCAGAATTGGTTGCGGGTTGCTGGTTGTTCGAAGTGATACCGCGACCCTGGACACAAAGGGCTATTAAGAAGGAACAAGGGAACCGATGACTGTTGGGATATAGACGTGTTTTAGAGTGGAGACTGCGAACTAGCAAGCGTTAAGGTGGGATGCTCTCAGGGTCGGTGGAGCGACGATCTTCGCAGGGTGGATGGTAGCAACTGGATGAGAGTTATCTATTAATCGAGTTTAGTGTCATGCGATGAAGAGGTTTATGTCATGTAGTGGGCTTGTATGCTGATGATAATGATGATGATGATTCAGGTTGTGTTTGCCTTCATGCAAGGGATGACCATAAAAACTATGGGTGCACTGTGTGATGAATAAAATAAGAAGACATACAGTGCGATCAAATTATCTTGACAGGTCTGAACATAGGCTCTGCGAACTTTTACGCATGTAAACTTGTTAAGAAAACTGTTATTGCCAGATAAACCAATACTTAAACGATCAGAAAATATCTAATTTAAACAGTGAGAAATACAAATAAAATAAATATCATAACACTTTTATACATTAGTTGTAACAAAATGACCTGCACGAAGTTCGGACCTGCCAAGATAATTTGATCGCACTGTACTTCGCCGACACCGAGTCAAGAGGTATAAGAGCAGGAGAATCATCTCCCTACCCTTGTCTCATTCCACTTGGGGTATGCGCAACACCATTTCTTCTTCCATTCTCCCATTTTACGTCAACATAAACTTCTTTCTCATTTATATTCCTCACACAATCCATCCATCTTTTCTTTGGCCTTCTTTTGCCTCTCCATTCGCACTTGTTTAAGTGCATGCGTTGTAGCCCTCTTCATCTTCATCAGATATGTTGAAGCGTATATGCAATCATATAATGGTAAAATATAATGTCAAATATGTCAAGAAAATTAAATGTCGATACTAAGATAGATGACTAACTTTCAATTTTAAGAATAGGAGAATAATGATTTTATTCGTTTTTGGAACGAGAATATCGTGTCTTACTCTATGGTTATGTTTGTGTTTTTCGAGACAGCACACATTTACATTGAATGTAGGGCATGACTGTGTGTTACAGCAACTTGAGAGTGCCTTAGCTCTGTAGTTTAGAACTCAATCATGAACACTATTATTAACACTTGTAACTTGAAATCTATCTGACGGACTAATTAGATTAGTTTGTAGTCTACCGTTAATATATATTTAACTTCTGTGTTTTACCACTTGCACAATGCACAGATAAGTTAATTAGCGTGTATTGCCAGATCGTGACTAATCACACCCGCTTGGGTTTGTCTTCAGCAGGGCTATTGCGTATCTTTTAATGACAGTGGCTAACCTAAAGTGTCTATCAAACAACTGTCAAATGGTTAGTTATTAAAAAAAAATATACCAAACCATAACCAATTTACAGTTAATTTATGGTTACTTATGATAGCCACTGACATAAAAAAGATACGCAATAGCCCTACAGGTTAGGCAACGCTTTCCTAGGTTGATCCGTGATTGGGTGACCATCCATCACATACCAAGCTTCCTCCTTGCCTCAGAAAGCACGTAATACCGTTGGTCCCGACTATCATTAGATCTTTGGCAGTCGTTACAGGTAGTCAGTGGCCCGAAAATCTGTCAACCAGGGGGGGCATAATATTACTCAGTACTAACTGGATTGAGGAGGTCAGATAGGCAGTATCGAAAGAGATGACGTGGCCTCGGCACAAGGGCGAAGAAGGAACATGGGTTGATTTTTAGTCAGTGGAAGTCTGACACTCGGGGGGGGGGTATTTATGATTTTCCACCCACCAAAAAAAAAAAAAGATAGGCAGTGGCTTCATTTAAAATTCTGATAATTAGCCGCATCCTATTAAACTGGAAATAAGATAGGCAGTCGCTTTATTTAAAATACTGGTATTCAGCTGCATCTGGTAAGACTGAAAGTCGACCCCAAGATGATGATTTTCGGTTATAAATATGACATGCCGGTTTCCTCGAATTTTCCTTCAACCGTTTTAATATTTACGTCCCTGTATTATAATATATATTGCTATACGACACTTTTCCTTCGTTTATTGCTTCTGAAAAGGTGCTCAAATTATTGTATTATTAATAAAATCCGTTTAGTAGGAAATGAGATGTAATGGGATTACTTTCTTATTGGATGTTGCTATGGCAACTGTTATAGCTCTCGAATTGAGAGGGTTTCGTGTCTTTTGTGGAAGAGCTCAGTGATATTTTGTGAGGTCGAGATGTTTGTTGTGTTTAATAGATTACAAGAACAGGCGTTCTGTATTTAAGACCACTGCTAAAGTTAGATCAATAAGACTGTTTTGATAATTTTAACTTCTGATAATAATAAAAATTAAACATGAACAGTCCCAAGCAATAAATGTAAACATTTAGAATAAATTATAATTCAGTACCTAGTGATTTGTTTTTGTGAAATATCGTTTTCTATTTTGAGTTATGACTACTAATATAATATGGTTTCCAAAATGAAAACGTCAAACGATAAAAAATCATAACCCTCCTTTGGCTTTGCCGTAGTCGGGTAATAATTAATGTTGTACGAGAATTATTGACACTTTCCGATCCCATTTATTTCTAACTAGTGACCCGCCCCGGCTTCGCACGGGTGCAAAAAAGGTATTAAAACCTTCCTCTTGAATCACTCTATCTATTAAAAAAACCGCATCAAAATCCGTTGCGTAGTCTTAAAGATTTAAGCATACAAAGGGACATAGGGACAGTAAAAGCGACTTTGTTTTATACTATGTAGTGATAGTGATGATGACTTAGCCTATACAATCAGAACAACCTAGAATACAGCCCTCTATCGCATATCTCACGTAGCTCACACACCTCGTTCTCGTCTCGTTATTGACAACGGTTACCATGACAACCGACACTGAGCAATCGCCTTCAGTGTTCACAAACACAGGGTGTCATTTCCTTGTAACGATGTAGGACGGGGCGAGATGGGACGAGTTGGGGTAAGGCTGAGTTCAGACAGTACTAGTTGTTGAATGTCGCTTGTAATTTTTATTTGTCATAAAATTTTGACGAGATCGATGTTTTGTCAAGTATTCCCCTTTTTTTTCCTCAAAAACTGAGGTGATTCAATTATTTTTATATTAAAATTTTAGGGAAGAGTATATTTAGGTTTACTATCAGTTTCAAACTGTTTCAGTTTTAAAAGAAGGTGTAGTGACAAACACTGAAAATAGTATGTTTAGTTAGTTTGGTCATGTGAAGAAGATGAGTTAAAGTCGACTAACATGGGAGATGTGGCAACGTCATCCGGGAGGGGATGCCCTAGAAACACATCATCATCATCATCAGCCAATAATGTTCCCACTGCAGGGACTCAGGCCTCCTCTCTAGGAGAGGGATGGGCTATAATCCACCACGCGGGCCCAGTGCGGATTGGCGGATGAAACACATACACTGATCTTACTGGTAAGGTTCTTTATCAAGGATAGGTGCGTAGTACTTGTAACCGTGCGTGTATGACCAGATGTATGAATGTGGACGAGGCTAAAGGAGTATTCAAGCTTCGTAGCATGTGGCGTTATGTGCTTTTTGCCTACCCCCACAGGAAAAGGGCGTGAGTTTATGTATGTATATTTATAGAGTTATTTTTAGACATTTCCCACTTAATACCACAATTCCAAACCTCAAGTAACCCTGACCTACATTTCACCTATACAAAGGCATCAGTTCTAAATTCCATTTTCCACCAATCTGTTCTCCACCAGTCTACACCCCCCTCTTCTCTAGTTAGGCCCATTTATCAAGATCGATCCAGGCTTGAATGCAATTTTAGCCCAAATTGGAACCGATCGGCCTCGATACATAAGCAAGGAATTTCATAGGCATCTGATAAACTTCGCCGGATTAAATTTTCTTGTCGTACAGTCACGTACACCTATGTGTATATGTTACAGTCAAAACTGTTAATCGGTCAAAACTACTTTTGACTGGTGTGTCAGTCAAAACCCTTATAAAGTTAAAACGCGTTTTCTCCATTAAAATATTATATGTTAACTAAACCTAGCATGAGATTATCCCATGGTTATCCAAAAGGTCAAAAAAAAAAACTTTATAAGCTTTATAATGACCTTTAGGTTTATTAATAAAACAGAAACCATCTAACAAGGTTCTATGTAAATGTTTAATAATACTTTTGACCAATGACCGGTCAAGAGTAGTTTTGTCTGATTAACAGTTTTAACTTTTTTGACGGCACGGTGGGCGCAGTGGTTGAGAGATTGGACTGCTGCGCTGCGTGTCGCGGGTTCGATCCCCGCACTGAACTAATAAGTATTTGTATGGCCTACACATAGTTGTTTTGGGTCTGGGTGTGATTGTGTATGTGAGTTTAAATGTTTGTAAAACGCACCCACGATACAGGAGAAATTCCTAGTGTGGGGCAACAATTTTGAAAAAAAAAAAAAAAAAAAACTGTGACAACACTTATCAATGTTTAGAAGCAATTCTTACCTCTGTATTTATTTAATTTTCATGTTATATAACGAAATTAATATTTTGGAAGTGAAGCTACTTTTATTAGTTTGAACAAAATGGACAAAAATTTTGTGGGTTAATAAAGCATTGCTTTTTGGCGAAAAAAATACTATTAAAGCCAAAGTTTGGCTTGATACACATTATTCGGACTTTGCACCAGCAAAATCAACCATTGAGAAGTGGTTTTCTAAGTTTAAACGAGGCGAAATGAGAACCGAGGATGGAGCACACAGTGGACGCCCCAAAGAGGCTGTTACCAACAAAAACATCAAAAAATTTTGAATAACTGTAAAGTAAAATTGATTAACATAGCTGACGCCCTAAAGATATCAAAGGAACATGTTGGACATATCGTGAATGTTTTTGGGTATGCGATAGCTCTGTGCAAAGTAGCTGTCGCGCGAGCTCACAATCGACGAAAAACACAAACACAAATCAATGAATACGATGGGCGAAATTCCATGAATTGGGCTTCGAATTGCTTCTGTATCCACCGTATTTTCCAGATCTGGTCCTCAGCAACTTTTTTCGGTTCTCAGACCTCAAGAGTATGCTCGCTAGACAGAAATTTTGTGCCAATGAAGAGGAAATCGCCGAAACTGAAGCCTATTTTGAGGCTAAAGACAAATTGTACCATAAAATGATATAAAAAAAATTGTATGGCCGCTATAATCGTTGAATCGCCATCTAAGGCAACTATATTGCCCCACCGGAGTGTTCCCACGTTGCCGTCGTGGTGGGGCTTGCGTGTCTCAATGACCCTTGGGGCTCTGCCGGTAGATATACTCATGCCGGAAAGGTCCAAGGCGAGAGACCAGACAAAGAGGGACACGCGGGGGGCGCACCGCCCGGAGACGTGAACAGTGTTAGGGTCCTCAGGCGGTGTGCCTACCGCAGGAGGAAACCCTACTTGCTGCTCTCTGGTTCGCGTCTGCTCATCAGACGTGACTGTGAGAGCAGTGAGTAGGCGGAGGGATATCGGCGGCGGCGACCTTTCGCGTCCGGCCCTGGTGCAAGCCATGGTTCGGGGCGAGGAGGAATGGGACGCCGTCGCCTCCTTCTGCGAAGCAGTGATGCTAGCGAAGGAGGTGGCGGAACGAGAGAGGGAGAGAACCTCCCAACGTCCCAGCCGCCGCGGAAGGCGCGGAAGGCGCTCCGGGCGTCGGGGGCCACGTGATGGCTTCCGGCCACCGTAGACGCGGGCCTGTGGATGGTGAGTGATGGGCTAGCTCGCCGTCCGGCCGTTGTCATGACGGCAACAGACCGTGTCGGCGTCGCGTTCGTGTTCCACGCGCGCCTCAAAGAGATGTCAGCAAGGAGGGGCCCGCAAGGGCCGACGCCCGTCGGGGCCGCGGATTTTTGTATTAGATAACGTGGCCTCGGCGCAAGGGCAAAGAAGGAACATGGGTTCGGTTTTTAGTCAGTAGAAGTCTGACACTCCCCTTCGCTCTGCCCAAGAGCGGGGGGGGGGGTCATTTGATGATTTTCCACCCACCAAAAAAAAAAAAAAAAGGCAACTATATTGAATAATAAAATCAAATAGTAACAGAAAAAAAAATCCATGCTAGCCTACGAACTTTTCAGCCCGACTTATGTCCAGCAGTGGATGTCTTTCGGCTGAAATGATGATGATGATGATGAATTGTTATTTCACGAGAAAATCGTGTTTGAAGTTTGCCAAGAGTATATATATTGAAGCAGCTGACTGTACGTACTGAGGAAGGTTGTGATGTGATATTGGGGGAATTTTGATGGGAAAATGACATGTATATGATGGGAATTTTAGATGTCAAAGGAGTAGCTAAACAGGTAATTTTTTTGGCATAGTGTCGTAGAGTTTTTTGGCAGTTCAAAGACGCTTGGGGTCATCGGGTACTTTACGGATTTTGTAGAAATTAGAACCGTTCAACCGTGTTAGCCATACCTATTATTAAAATTAAATATAACAGTTAACGGTCAAAATGTATGGAAAAACTAGTTGAAAAAAAAACTTTGCTGAGTAATATGACATATAGGTACCCATGCCGTACATGTTAGGTAACCGTTTTAGGTCCGTGTCTCTTTAACCTTAGGTAAATACATACTTATACCTAATTATGTATTTTTATAAAATAACTACTTGATTTTTATTAAAATAACGCACACCCTAAACTCCTTTGAATCCATTATAATAATGAGCCTTATTTTTCCAGGAATAATCCCACTTTTATAATCAAATCAAATCATAAACTCAGATTCTTCATTCTTCTCCACGAAATAAATGTTTCCTGAATCCAAAATTTTGGAATTTTAGACAATTTTGAAATAACAATCCAAGGTTCCATGAATTGGCTAAACTCATAAGAAAACGGAACAAATCAAATTGGCGTCTTTACAAGCACGACATTTACTTTTATGTCGTGCTTGTATTTCAAATTTAAATGGCGATCTTTGATAACAAAATATGGGAAGTGTATTTTGCTCGTGTAAATTGACCTTAAGAGGAAATGCGAGTGCTGTCTCTTTCTACTATCGCTGTCTCTCTCCGTCCTCCTGCCCTCAAATTCGTGCGATAAGGACAACTGTAGAAAAAAGTTAGAATTCGAGGTTTGGCTCTCGCCTATTTCCTCCTCCAATATTGAACCAATTTCAAAGATATTTTAGACAATGAATGAGGAGGTTATATACTACGCCGCTATGTTTTTCTTTTTTCGTTAATAGTTGTCAAATTTGTACACTAGGACTCTGTTAACAGCGATCTAAACAAGCAATTTTGAGCATTTTTTGAGGGTTCTAGTGCTTATAAAAATAATTTATCACCAAAAAGGAAAACATAGGGGCATAGAAATAGTTAATATTTATTATTCTGTAAAAAACCATTACTCTAGGGTCATTAACCAAAAAGAAAACAGGCGAGAGCGTTTGTATGGAGAAAAGACCACTCACGTTTCCTCTTAAATTGATAGCCTTTTTTTTAAGCTATTGCATAGCTTCTATCGCGGTCCTTGAGCGTGGAGAGCGAATCCAGAAATTCCGTAACGAAAATATTCAACCAGGTTGCTATGGTTACGGAAAATAACAAGGTTGTCAACTGAGGTTGTCAAAATAAATAATTAATTATTTGCATAAGTTGATAAAAAATGCTATGTAATAGCTTTACCGCGGCAGTCTCCGAGTGCCACACGTTTTTTTTGGAGGTTGTTGGGAACATCAATTAATGTCTCCTCCCGCTCTGGGCAGAGCGGTAGGGAGTGTCAGACTTCTACTGACTAAAAACCACCGCTGTTCCTTCTTAGCCCTTGTGTCGAGGCCGCGGTATCTCTTTCGAACAACCCGCAGCCCCGACGGGTAAATTGATAGCCTTGTTTGTCTAAGAGATGGTATGGTGGGATGGGGATGGGATGGTTGGTGTCTTAGAGGTGGATGGAGGGTGCTAGATGGTTAGTGGTAGGTATAGAAATAAAAGCATGATCATCATCAGCATATAATGTTCCCACTGCAGGGACTCAGGCCTCCTCTCTAGGATAGGGATGGGCTATAATCTACCACGCGGGCCCAGTGCAGGTTGGTAGATGTCAATGTCTTCGATGGTCATGGTCAGCATGTCTTTGGTCCTAAGACATGCTGATTTCCTCACAATATTTTCCTTCACTGTTTTAAGAGCAGCGGTGATGATATAAATTAGGTACACAAAGTTATGCGCCTGCTTGGGTTCGAAACTTCGAACCCACGGCCAACTGTTCGAAAGTCGTGATAATCATGCTTTTATCATTTAATTATTGCCTGATTGTCTCGTTGGTGTAGTGATTACAAGCGCGTCTTCTGTGTATAAGGTCCAGGGTTCGTTTCCCAGGTCAGTTAAAGTGTTATTAGGTTTTCCACCAAGAATTTCTTAGTAGCAGCCACGGAGTCTAGATTTCTGTCGGGTCGATGGCAATAGGCTTGCTCCTATTACATGGAACATTGACAAAGCTGACGACATGTGGGTAAATTATAGATACACTTCTGCTTGACCCTAATATAACTTGGATAGACTTACTATAATTGGTAAAATATCATCCTTATTTATAATCCTTTTTATTGTGGGTTGGGAATAGGGTAGTCGACCGACTAAAAAAAATATGATTCTGTTTAGTCCGTCAGTCAGATTATTGAAAAATATTGGATACGTGTTTTTTGTTTTATCAAATTAATAAAAATTGACGAAAATAAAGCTTGTCAAAGACCATGGAGAGGGGGCGTTTGACGTCATAGTTAGGTAAAATTGGACCAAGCTGTGACGTTTCACGACTTTTCGAAGCACTGTATCGTCTTCATTTTTTGTTTACGTGAAAAAAGAAAAAATACGTGTTCAATATTTTTTGGAAATCTATCTGACGGACTAATTAGTTTTTTTTTGTCGACTACCCTATCATCAAATGACACCTCCCGCTCTGTGCAGAGTTGTAGGGAGTGTCAGACTTCTACTGACTAAAAACCACCCATGTTCCTTCTTAGCCCTTGTGTCGAAGCCGCGGTATATCTATCTGACGGGATGGCAAAAGGCTCGGTTCTATTACAAGGAACGTTGATATAGCTGGCGAAATGTAGGTTAGTAATAGGTACACTTCTGCTTGACCCTAATATGACCTTATATAGTCAATATAATTGGTAAATATCGAAGAATAGCGTCTTTCCTAACCTCTTCAAAACAACCAAACATGAAATTACTTCGAAGCAAGTTTAAAACATCTCAATTACTGCCTTCGATTAAAAAAAAAACAACTTTTTTACCGATTCAACCTTCAAAAGCTCAAAGTTTCAGACATTAAATAATGGCTACCTAGAGAGTTTGCGATACAGATATAGATTTACCTAGATACCGCAAGTTTCACGAACCGTATGTATGTATAAAACCAAACGTGCCATTTTTTGACTACCAACTATGACGTCAAATAAGCACAATTTTGTTAGACCAGCTTTTCAAAGAAAATCAAAACAAAATATTTTGTTTGCTAGAATATAAATTACTAGCTGACCCGGCAAACGTTGTTTTGCCATATAAATAATTTCAGAAAAAAAAAAAAAAGATGAAAAATAGATGTTGGCCGATTCTCATAGATACCGGATAAGCACAAAAAATTTCATCAAAATCGGTCAAGCCGTTTCGAAGGAGTTTGGCATCGAAAACTGTGACACGAGAAAAAAAAAAAAAGATGAAAAATAGATGTTGGCCGATTCTCATAGATACCGGATAAGCACAAAAAATTTCATCAAAATCGGTCAAGCCGTTTCGGAGGAGTTTGGCATCGAAAACTGTGACACGAGAATTTTATATATTAGATTATGATTTTACAGTTTTTATGTCTTTAAAATAAGAGAAGTTACTTAATCTAACTTACAGATTAATTTTATTATAGGTTCTATTCTTTTGTCATATAAGTAACCCTTGACAGTGTAATACCTTTTTACCAGCGAAGGGGAGTGTCGTACTTCTACTGACTAAAAACCGAACCCATGTTCCTTCTTTGCCCTTGCGCCGAGGCCACGTCATTTAGTACAAAAATTCGCGGCCCCGACGGGGCAGTGTAATACCTTGTACAAAGCTACAGTTTGCAAATAATTTTTTTAACATTGACAACGGTAAGTCTTCATAAATGCCAAGAATTAATTGAAACGTTGTTGTTTTAAAAAAATAAGCTTGCTGCGACAGCTGTAGTCGTGTTAAGAGAGAACAGGGTGTGCGAGGTAGGTATTTGAAGAAAAGAGTGCGATAGAGACAGCCACCACTCAGACTGATTATATCACAAAAATGTTGACGAGATCGACGTTTGCTGTTCCTCTTTTTTCTCCTCGATAACTGAGCTGATTCAAATATTAATGACGTTCAAAGAGCATAATCAGGTGGGTATTATAAATTTACTGTATTTTAAAACTTTTTAATCTAGTATAATCACAGCCGTCAAAATGGTTTTTTTTTGTAGATTTTGGAAGGTTATAATTATTTTCTGTAGTTATTAGCTGCTGAAAAACAGGAAATGACAGGGACGAGTCTACAGTTGGCCTTGATCTTTTGGATAAAAAAGCTTGATCTAGATTTTTCAAGAAGAAAAAGGCGATGCATTTGTATCAAGAATCGCGGTCCATGTACCCTCTAAGTATGGCATGCAAAATGGGTGCTCTATGCGCTATCTAGGTACATCGATATCTGTGTTTTCCATTCTATCGTGTCAGCAAACTCGTTTGTTACCTTTCACCTCAAAAATTGAGTGTAAGTCTGTGAGTAACTATGTGGCTTTATTACTGGTTGAAATATTAGGCTTTTAGGGCACTAGGAAATGTAGGGTGAAGTGTTGATTTTAGGTTATTGGGTCGCCGTTCGTGTATTAATAACGTTCATTAGTCTTTTTAACAGTCATGAATAGTGTGACAATAAGACGGTTATTCAAGGAAATCTGGGTTCATAATGCAGTTACTGGGTTGTGGAGGTTGAGGACCTAGCACGCGGTTTAGACATAACTCAAACTCAAATTCTTTATTTCAATTAAGCCATTACAGGCACTTTTGAATGTCAGAAGAACATTTCACAAAAAAAAAAACGAAACTACGAGTGCAATACGTCATTCCGAAAGCCACCACGCCGAACCACACGCCACCGAATGCCCGCAACAACGAACACTGCAAGCACGAAAGCACGCAGCGACGCAAACCGCAACAACGAATGCTCGAGACCCCGAATCACGGAACAACAAATGCACGCCGCAACGTGCAACCGCCGCTCCGCGACCCGGAACCCCGCGCACCCGCCGCCACGGCACGCGCCGCCGCGCGCCCCCGCACCCACAGCACTCGCCGGCGGTAACATCCGGCGCCGCGCAGCCCGACGCAGCAACTCCCGAAACGACGCATTGCACAAGTACTGCAGTTGCCAGTTCCCTAACGTAGATCTCATGAAGAAGAACGGGCAAGAAACTCCATGGACACTCTTTTAAATCAGAATTTGTTACAAAATCTTGGTACATTATCATTCATGTTGAGATGGTATATTATGTGAGAACTATGTAGCAAGACGTGCAAGTTAAGAGCGTCCAGAGTAAAGATGTAATAAACAAATAAAAAAAAATATCTACTTACACCATGGCAACTAAGGAATGACCAGTCTCCACTGACAGCGCCCGTTCACGAACATGACGCATGGATCAGCACCATCTAACTCAACTATTTTGAAGGGAACTAAATGATCCGACACACCCGCCACCATCAGCGAGACATTTGAGTGAGCATGACATTCTCTCAGCCACCAGGGCAACGTCACTAAAATATAACTAAATGTAAAAAGTGGCTTTAAAGTACATAGTACTCACACATGTGCTATACAATGCATCTATACAATGCAAAGATATTTTTACAATCTTCTGCAGCCTCTACAATAACTTCACATGATAGTCGATTTATTTGCCCCTAGGGTTGTGTTGTGGAGCAGGACCAGCATTGAGCCAAGCATTTTTATCATCAATGTAATCCCCCAACTTATAGTATGCTTGCCTACATAGTGTGCGTTTTACACAAGTTTTAAATTTCGTCTCACTCAGTTGAAGAATGTGAGGGGGTATTATACTCGTGCTTCGTTCTCGAGATTAGTAACCTGAAATAATAAACCTATTACTTATTTACACATGTAGTATCACCCAGGATTCACCACATAGCACTGTATTTTGAGAGATAAGCATTTTTTTTTTTCGCAAGGCAGCTGTGCCCCAAAACTCCGCTTGTCATTCACGTTACAGTGCTTCACCACTGCACACGTCTCTCATCTCATTAGTACGGACTAAAAGTGTTTTTTCAGTGTTTTTTTTTTTTTAACAAAACAAAAATGCCGAAGAGGAAGCGTGATACTGATATCGACATCTTAACCAAGAAGTTTCGTAAACTGGAGAAAAAATTAAAACGTGCCAAGCGACAACATTCTTCAATATCACCTTCATCCCGGGAGGACTCCAAGCTATCCGCGCATAGTTATGAAGGTATGTTATTGTTATTGCTACTAAACAAATGTCGGGGCCGTGCGATACATAAACAATGGTTCGTTGAATTCACTGGAATTTGACACATACCTGCCTACTTTTTATTCGAACTCGAACAGTACAAAGGGCTGTTTATATCGATATTTATGGTGCGTTCAATTCAATGGAATTGCAACATCTACCATTCAGTTAAGGAAAGACGTTCAATTCACTGGAATTGCAACCTTTCTATTTGACTTGCAGCAGCGGAAAACTCAATGGACATCTTCTCGGACTATGACTGCAATATAGCAAGACCTAGACTGGCATCAGTTATACGGGCCGTCTCGCCAGAAGAGACAACGGAGTCGCGCGCGCATTCCCCTGCGCCAACCCCTGCGCCGTCCCCCGCACCGCCCCCTGCGCCGTCCCCCGCGCCTCAACCACGGCCGCTATCGCCGCCGCCGGAGCCACAGCCGAGCCCGCTGCTACATGCGCGGCCCTTACCGCCGCACCCGCAAGCCGCTGAGCCTTGCCCGGTCGCTGAGGCTTGCGCAATCACTGTTACCGCCAACGATGTAACTATTACCCCCGATGATGACTTGATCGACATACTTGGTGATGACCCCACACAAACCACCGAATACGGCAAAGATATTCACGGTGGCCTAGCTAACCGACTAGAGCACTTAATTATCAATGGACTGGACAACGACGTACGGAAGGAATTAGGGAAAAAGCACTTGACACCAGCCAACTGCCCTAGAATAATTCCACCGATACTCAATCCCGAAATAAAGGCAGCCTTGCCCGAAGCAAGCGTGAAACGCGACAAGGGAATAGAAAACAGGCAAAAACAGCTTAGTACTGCCTTGGCCTGTTTGAGTGACGTCATTACAACCAAAATGCAAGAAAAAAACAAAGACCCGGCCCTTTTGAGACAACTTATGGATGCCGCAAAGTTAATGTGCGACACGTTACACTCGGACTCTATCAAAAGGCGCTACTTTGCCTTGTCTTCTTTAAAGAAAGACTTTAACGACCATTTGATGCAGACAAAGATAGACAAGTATCTTTTCGGAGAGACCCTGGCTGAAACCTTGAAGACTGCTAAAGCTGTGACAAAATCAGGTGCCGAAATAAAAGTCGCGTACGATAAAAATAGGAAGACCACTCAGCCTCAGCCATCTACTTCGCGTGGTTTAAACTGGAGGGCTCCCCCTTCGACTCGCAGGCAGTCGGGGCCGCAGAGGAGCCGCCAGCCTTTCCCGCCTGCTGGAGCGAGGGCGCCACCGCAGCCCGCGCCGCCGGCGAGCCGGCCACCGCCGCCGCCGCACGCCAGCTGGTCGAGGACATCGCGCTATCAGCCGCGACCGACCCGCCGCCAGTAAATGAGGTACAATATGCTGGTCGTTTAGCGTCATTTTCAAGACAATGGTCTCACCTTACACAAGATAAAACTGTTCTTTCCTGGATTGAAGGCTATAGGATACAATTTTCTAAACAAGTCTCACAGGAAAATGTACCTTCTGTTCCTGTTTTAACACAAACTGAGTTTAATGATTTTTACAAAATTATTAATAGTCTCATGACAATTGGAGCTATATCCGAATGCGCTCCGTGCGCCAATCAATTTATATCTAGTATTTTTCTTGTGCCTAAACCGAATGGTAAGAAAAGGTTTATCCTTAATCTAAAACATCTAAATAAATATATAAAAACTGACCATTTCAAGTTGGAGGATTTACGCACAGCAGTAAAATTAATGACAAAAAATTGTTATATGGCAACCTGTGACCTCAAGGATGCATACTTTTTATTAAAAATCCATCCAGAATCCAAGAAATATCTCCGTTTTCAATTTGACAATAAGTTATTTGAATTTAATGTCTTGCCATTCGGTTTAAACACAGCTCCTTACGTTTACACTAAATTGATGAAACCCGTCGTTGGATTGCTCAGATTGGCTGGATTTATATCTACTATATATCTAGATGACTTATATTTAATTGGATATTCATACAACGATTGCTTAAAAAATATTCATACTTCAATTAAATTACTAACAGCCTTAGGATTTATCATCAACTACGAAAAGAGTTGTTTACAACCTTCCATGAGATGCAAATTTTTGGGTTTTATCCTTGATTCCCAAAGTTTCTTAATTATTTTACCCGATGATAAGAAACAACGCCTAATTAACGAGATTCACATGTTTATGAGATTGAAGCGTATCAAAATCAAAGACTTTGCAAAATTAGTCGGTTTGTTAATTTCTGTTTGTCCAGCCGTAGAATACGGCTGGCTTTATACTAAAGAATTAGAACGTTGTAAGTACCTTAGTTTACAAGGTCACGACGATTATAATCGTTATATGAGTATCCCCGATCACCTGCATGATGATCTGAGATGGTGGCTACAAAGCTTAGTAATGCCCGAGAACCGTATCAAAGATGATACCTACTCGGTAGAAATATTCTCTGACGCCTCAACTACTGGGTGGGGTGCAGCGTGTGGCTCAGAGACGGCGTGTGGCCGATGGTCATTGTCAGAGCAAAAACAACATATAAATTATCTGGAACTTTTGGCCGCCTTTTTTGCACTTAAAGTTTTTGCAAGGGACTTTCACGATTGCCAAATACTTCTACGCGTTGATAACTCAACCGCTATTAGTTACATCAATCGAATGGGTGGAATTCAATATCCACACCTAACCAAGGTAGCAAAGGATATTTGGAAATGGTGCGAGTCCCGAAAAATTTTTGTGTATGCGTATTACATTAAATCTGCAGACAATACCATAGCAGATCAAGAATCAAGACGCAATCATCCAGATATAGAATGGTCCTTAACGGAAAATATGTTTTCCTTGATACTTGAGAAGTTTGGCACACCATGCATAGATTTATTCGCGAGTCGTTTTAATAGAAAATGTATGAAATATATTGCTTGGCATAGAGATCCAGACGCTTACGCAATAAACGCCTTCACAATTAGCTGGTCTAAAATGTATTTCTATGCATTTCCGCCGTTTCCGGTTATCCTAAAAATTTTAAAAAAAATCATGAATGATCAAGCAAAAGGCATCGTAATAGTACCTTTATGGCCTACGCAGCCTTGGTTCCCCTTGTTTAAAAACTTATTAATATCGGAATTAATTACTTTCAAATCAGACAGTTACAATATAGTTTTTGATCATTCCAGCAACGGCAACATTCAAAACCATCTTACCCTGGCTGCAGGGATTTTATCAGGGGTGCCTTATCGCGAAGAAGTGTCCCAGAGTCGTCGGAACACATAATGCTTGCCTCTTTAGCCGACAGTTCTATGAAACAGTACGATGTTTGTTTTAAAAAATGGTTCGATTACTGTGTTCAGAATGCCCTTGATTGTTATGCCACTTCGATTACCGATGTATTGAGATTTTTAACTATGCTTTTTGATGCAGGTACTAAATATAGTAGTTTGAATAGTTTTAGAGCAGCCCTATCCTTGATATTGGGTCCTAGTGTCTCCAAAGATGAAAGAATAATAAGGTTTTTTAAAGGCGTGTTCCGTTTACGTCCACCCATGCCTAGATACAATGTAACGTGGGATACCTCATGCGTTCTTACTCATTTAGCTACTTGTTATCCTAATGAAACATTAGTGCTAGATCAATTGACAAAAAAATGTATAACCTTATTAGCTCTTGTTACGGCCCATAGGGTCCAGACATTTTCGAAAATTAATATAAAGAACATTGAAATCAAACCTAATGAAATCATAATAAAAATACCTGAATTAATAAAAACATCAAAAAAAGGAACCAATCAACCTCTCTTGGTATTGCCTTACTTTTTACAGAAAAATGAAATATGTCCTGCACAGACATTAGTTGATTACATTAATAAAACTTCATCGTTACGTAAAGATGATACCTTATTTATCGGATGCAAAAAGCCCCATAAAGCGGCGACCACACAGACGCTGTGTCGTTGGATAAAGAGTACGCTCCATGCGAGCGGGATTGACGTATCCATATTCTCGGCGCATAGCACGAGACATGCCTCTACATCTAAGGCTCACCAGCTAGGCGTAAATATTGATTTAATCAGAAAAACCGCTGGCTGGTGTAACAATTCAGATACATTTTTCAAATTTTATCAGAGAAATATAACTAAATATGACCCGTCAGTCTTAGCAAGAGCTATTATTAATAATGTAGATGATTAAACTTTGATAAAACTATGTAATTGATTTAAAACATAGCTATTATTAAATAGAGCTAATTACATTTCCGTACTATTAATTAACAACATGTTTTTTGATGATGTAATTAAAATGTAATATTGATTCTGATATTGGCGTTGATATTTTCAGAATTATACCTCTCAAAGTCTACATGTGTAAATAAGTAATAGGTTTATTATTTCAGGTTACTAATCTCGAGAACGAAGCACGAGTATAATTGATGATTAAACGAACTTACTTGTACGTGAAGTTCGATCATAATTATACGAAGTGCTTCGTTCGAAGAGATTAGTAAGTCCCTCCCACCCAACCCAAATCATTCCAAAAATATCAACGATAAACATTGGTTACAGATACTCTAAACTAAATGACAAGCGGAGTTTTGGGGCACAGCTGCCTTGCGAAAAAAAAAAATGCTTATCTCTCAAAATACAGTGCTATGTGGTGAATCCTGGGTGATACTACATGTGTAAATAAGTAATAGGTTTATTATTTCAGGTTACTAATCTCTTCGAACGAAGCACTTCGTATAATTATGATCGAACTTCACGTACAAGTAAGTTCGTTTAATCATCAATTTTATTGTAACATTTTAAACAGTACCCCATGAAAGATGAGTCTACTTTAGCTAGCCTGAAACCTGGCTGAACTAGTTGGTCCCTATTCCTCGTATTATAGTGGTGTCTATCAATCTAACTTAATACGTTACATTGTTGTTACGTTATATTATTGTTTTCAAATAAGCAAAATCAGTAATATGATACAGGCTGTAAGTGGGAAAGCCTTCCGCGTCGAGTTTTATGAACTCTGTAGCTATACAGGAAGTAAACAGCTGATTTCACGCGTCGTTCACAAATGGAGTGCTACGTAAATGGTGCAATAGTACATAGCAGTGGCCCAGGGTTCGAACCAGGCAGGCGCATTACCTTGTGTTATTTATTTCATAACGGTGAAGGAAAACATCGTGAGGAAACCGGCATGGCCTAGAACCAAAAATTCGAAGACATGTGACTCCAATCGGCACTGGGCCCACGCGGCAGATTATATCCCATTCCCTCTCAGAGGAGGCCTGTGCAGTGGGAACATTAATAGGCTGATGATGATGAAAGGAATAGTAACTGAAGAAACAAAAAATAAAAAGAGAAAAAAAATCCGGTGAATTAAGATTTAAAATAAGGAGCTGAATGCACTTTGCCAGTTTATGGAGGGCTGTCCTTTATACCCTGTATGAGAAACGTGTACGCATAATTTTAAAATCGACGTTTACATTACGATAACACTACGTGCTCGTGCTAGGGCCCCAGATGGACTATGTTAAATTCTAGTACTAAGCTGTGCCCGAAGAATCGCCAGACTTAAGTGACAATGGGTAGGGCACATTGCTCGCAGAACGGATGGTTGATGAGGCCGAATAGTTCTGGAGTGGCGACCGCGAACCGGAAGACGTTGCGTTGGAAGGCCACCCACTAGGTTGACCAATGACCTGGTGAAGGTTGCGGGGACCCACTGGATGCAAGACCGGGCAAGACGCAAGGGACCGGTCAATGTGGCGACACCTGGGGGAGGCTTAGGTCAGACAGTGGACGTCTTTTGGCTGAAATGATGATGAATGATGAGGCTGTACCCGGTTAGACTTGCTAACGACCCCAAACAACCCGAAATTGCTAAGCACTTACTTGTACCTATGTCAAGAATTTCAAAATAATATTATGTTATGAAGATGTACCTGTTGGTCTAGTGGTTAGTGACCCTAACTGCTATGCCGGAGGTCGTGGGTTCGATTCCCACCCAGGACAAATGTTTGTGTGATGAGCACGATCATTTGTTCTGTGTCTGGGTGTAATTTATCTATAATATGTATGTATTTAGAAATAAATAAGTATGTTTATCAGTTGTCTAGTACCCATAACACAAGCTCTGCTTAGCTTGGGACTAGATGGCGTTGTGTGATAGTTGTGGAATATTATTATTATTATTATTTCGTAATGTAGAAGAAACAAGAAAGATGTATTATTATCCAATATTGTTGTGTGTGTGAATCGTTTTACGCAGGCTTATTTACGTGGAGAAATGGACGGGTGGATGGGTGGTGGACTGGCCTGTTGGTCTAGTGGTTAGTGACCCTAACTGCTGTGCCGGAGGTCGTGGGTTCGATTCCCACCCAGGACAAATGTTTGTGTGATGAGCACGATCATTTGTTCTGTGTCTGGGTGTAATTTATCTATAATATGTATGTATTTAGAAATATATAAGTACGTGTGTGTGTGTGTGTGTATGTGTGTGTGTGTGTGGTGTGTGTGTGTGTGTGTGTATGTATGTAGTATGTTTATCAGTTGTCTAGTACCCATAACACAAGCTCTGCTTAGCTTGGGACTAGATGGCGTTGTGTGATAGTTGTGGAATATTATTATTATTAAATTGAATCGTTCAGCTTATTAGAATATTTCTGGGAAATATAACAAAATGTAGGAACTTGTAACTGGAAACACATACCGCCTTATTAATAAAAATAGTTAAACCTGGTTTAACTTACGCTTGGTTTATCTCGCATGCCGTCACTTTTTTTTGAATATTATTGAAGTGAGACGGCATGCGAGATAAACCAAGCGTAAGTTAAACCAGGTTTAACTATTTTTTATTAATAAGGCGGATACATTTTATATTCGGAAATAAAATGAGTGTAGAGACTAACTAGATTTTAACGAAATTACGCATAACATTTTTAATGCATTTCTAGTGCTATGTAGGTACCCTGATTTTAGACAAAAAAAAGGAGTTTCCCAGTAGTTTTTTTTAAGCTGTGTTGCTGAGCTTGGTTGACGGCTTCTTACAGCCAAGTCAAAGTGGGTGTGGGCTGGCCACGTCACACAGATGTACTCGGTCAGGTGGGCAAGGATCGTCACTCAGTGGAGTCTAAGGGCGGACTTCACCAATGAGGTCGATCGCGGTGACGGCCGTGTGACGATCTGATCCTGTTTGTGAGACAAAGATGGCCAGAAATTCCACAAAACAGAGAAGTTGGAAGGGAGAAAGAGGAGGCTTCTGTCCAGCAGTGTGACACAATATAGGCTCTGAAAAAATATCATCATCATCATATCAGCCTGGAATCACCCACTGCTGGGTATAGGCCTCCCCCTTCTTCCGCCACATGTCCCGATCCTGTGCGTTTCTCATCCAGATGTTTCCCGCGACTTTGACGATGTCATCAACCCAACGAGCTTTAGGACGGCACTGCTGGTGGCCTAACCACCTTGCCCACCACTCAGTCAATGCCTTGCTCCATTAGATTAGAAAGAAAGAAAACATATTTATTCAGCACATGCCCTAAGTGCACACATGCAAAAAATAAAAAAGAGTGTGTGCATCTCACGTATGCGCCAAATAGGACCAGTTCAGCAAACTGCCGAGCAGCTAGTGCCCGACGCTGGTTTTCAACTGGCCCTGAGATGGTGATGTCACGAACGTTACGTTAAGATTACAGAAAAGTTAATCCTGTTACAAGCCAATATGTCTTCTATTTTAAGTTCAAAAGTTATAATCAATCCCATACATCCCACATATTTTCAGGCTAACCCAAAACTGAACTAAAAACAATTAATTATTGACAGCACCCTAGCCGTCAGATGAAAACTACCCCTCAATATATCACTGACGTCACAGAAGGGCTACTGATTTATATATACGAAGCGCAAACATGGCGGAAACACAGGATAAACTAGTGTTGTTTAACATATTAATTATGTTGATGGAGCAGGAAAAGAAATAGTGGATAGAAAAGGAAGTTTCGGAACACGCAGTTTTGTTTTTTTTTGCGTCTGAAACGCATAATACGAATTCGGACAAAATATATAACTGGATTTATTGGTGCTATTTGCTCAAAATCTTCCATCTTGCGTATCTTTTTAAAGTCAGTGGCTATCAGAAATGTCCATAGATTAACTGTAAATTGGTTATGGTTTGGTACATTTTTTTCTTAAAAACTCACCATTTGACAGTTATTTGATAGACATTATAAGTTATCCACTGTCATTAAAAGATACGCAATAGCCCTGCTGGAAGTCTTTGATTAAACTCCATCAGACACAGTTTGGCCGAACCAAGGAAAACCTGTTCAGGTGGAGATTCATAGATGACTCTGCCCTGGGCCCCGAGTCTGCTATTCAATAGTGTCAGAATGGTCGATCATTGATCTCATAATGGTTGATTGATGACAAGCCAAAAAGTACCTTATGACGACTTAAGGTACTTTTTGGCTTGTCGTAAATCAACCATTATGAGATCAATGATCGACCATTCTGACACTATTGAATAGCAGACTCGGGGCCCAGGAGTGTGAATGTGTCATTGCCCCACAAACTATGGGGCACTTGATATCGTGTCCTATCTGTCCTGGTATTTGTACATAACAGGAGTTGATGGATGTTACTGAAAGTGTCAAAGTCGTCGCCAAATTTTGGGCCGACTGAATTTGATTTGTCATCGACACGCTAAGAGAGATGAGGGGCCAACTTTCCACAGACCAACCTAAGCTTGCCTTACCTAGACCTGAATTTAACTGTTGAAATTAAGATTAACTATACCTCCATCTCAGGCTACCCTTTCGGAGACCCAAGCCATATTCCATCATCCAGTCCTACACAGGTACCTCGTTAAAACTATTCAGCCGAAAATGCTGACCCAAAATACAACAACAAAGTCTCAAACTATGCCTTTCTCACGAAATATCCCTGAACTTCTGAAAGTTTGGCAACCAACGCGTGTATTAAGATGTAACATCGTAACTTAGTTTGTATTTGTGTGGCTGTGTCGTTAATCTTCATCGTGGAGGGATGCGTGTCATGCTCTTTTTAAGTGTGGGGAAGAGCTGGTTTTGGAAGTTTGGTAATTAACTGTGTTTGTGGTGTGGTGATGATTTTGATAGCAGCATTGGCAAAAGTGTTTGATATTAAAATTAAGAAGATAATTGTCCAGTCAAATCAGAGGCCCATGGCCCACAGCAGCGGTGGCCCAGTGATGGCGGCTCCGACTTACGACGTACTTACGTACCCTGAAACATATTTTCTTTAATTGTACTAACAATAACCCTTCTCTTGATCTATACAGCCGTCTTTCAGAATTGAAAATCCCTGTTCCTATTAACTTTCCTTCTTTATTAACTCATTTTTCTCCAAAGCTTTGTAGTGCCCTAATTATATTTATCCGTAGCAACAACATCAGATTGTAAGTCGTAGTGTGGTATTCGATTTATTAAATTAATTTATTTTTAGCAAACTAGCATTAAACAGATAAAAATAAAAACAACTATCAACCAACGGTTTTATATTTTAAACAATTAAATTAACAGGAAATAAAAAGAACACTAAATAGGCAGAATCAAATTGAAGGTAGGCAGAATTGGCTGTTCTAACGGGCAGAGATTCCTCGTAGCTTGTTGACTCGATGGTGAAAAGGGACGAAATGCGTCGTGCAGCGGTTTATATAGCCGCGTGGTGGCTGGAGTGTGCGTTCCTCTTCACGCATCGTCTTGACGGTGTCTTTTCTGCTAACACGGCCTCTCCTGACCGGAGGACGTCCTCGTACTCCTATATCTCAGGTGGCAGGGCTTCGGCAGCACTGGAGGTGCTTGGTACAGGTTCTGGCATCATCACGCCAGATGGCACATCACTGTGTCTGGCAGCTCAGGCGTAGACTCCACGTCCTCGGCATTACGGTCTGAAAACACAAACAGCTGGTATTACTGTTCTGATTTTAAAACATTACTCGTGATTTCCGTATTTTTTTTTAAATAACGTTTAGTAACAGTGAGACTGAAACGATGCAGACATCTCAGTCGCATCATTACCATTATACACAGTGAACAATGTTCACACGAACAAAAACATAAGTGTAAGAAACATATACACAACTTTAGCATATTTCTAACAACTTCACGTGCCATAGGCACGACGTTAGCATACCACATGATTTCAACGTTTTGTATGGCATAGGCACATCGTTAGCATACCAAACAGTCTCTACACTTGCATGATAGAAGCACTACGTTAGCTTATCAGCAATCTAACAACTTCACATGGCATGACATTAGCATACCACATGATCTCAACACTTGTATGGCATAGGCACGTCGTTAGCATACCAAACAATCTCTACACTTGCATGATAGAGGCACTACGTTAGCTTATCAGCAATCTAACAACTTCACATGGCATGACATTAGCATACCACATGATCTCAACACTTGTATGGCATAGGCACGTCGTTAGCATACCAAACAATCTCTACACTTGCATGATAGAGGCACTACGTTAGCTTATCAGCAATCTAACAACTTCACATGGCATGACATTAGCATACCACATGATCTCAACACTTGTATGGCATATATAGCATACCAAACAGTTTCTACACTTGCATGACATAGGCACGACGTTAGCTTGTCGGCAATCTAACAGCTTCACATGGCATAGGCACGACGTTAGCATACCACGTGATTTCAGCGCTTGTATGGCATAGGCACGACGTTAGCCTACCACACAGTCTCTACACACGTATGCAGCCGAGGTCACGCGCTTGACCAAGCCAGGTCGCGCAGTCAGCCTGCAGCGAGTCGCGCAGTCGCCAGTAGGGCACGCTGGCACCGCGCTGGCACGGTGGAGTGCCACACACAACTGCGCCTGTAGGGCGCGCTGGCACCGTGGAGTGCCACACACAACTGCGCCTGTAGGGCGCGCTGGCACCGTGGAGTGCCACACACAACTGCGCCTGTAGGGCGCGCTGGCACCGTGGAGTGCCACACACAACTGCGCCTGTAGGGCGCGCTGGCACCGTGGAGTGCCACACACAACTGCGCCTGTAGGGCGCGCTGGCACCGTGGAGTGCCACACACAACTGCGCCTGTAGGGCGCGCTGGCACCGTGGAGTGCCACACACAACTGCGCCTGTAGGGCGCGCTGGCACCGTGGAGTGCCACACACAACTGCGCCTGTAGGGCGCGCTGGCACCGTGGAGTGCCACACACAACTGCGCCTGTAGGGCGCGCTGACAGCCCGGAGCCTCGCGCTCAATACGCAAGTAGCGCGCTGGCAGCCCGTAGCGACGCGCTCAACACGCAAGTAGCGCGCTGGAAGCCCGTAGCGACGCGCTCAACACGCAAGTAGTGCGCTGGCAGCCCGTTGCGACGCGCTCAACGCGCAAGTAGCGCGCTGGCAGCCCAGAGCGACGCGCTCAGCAACGCCAGTAGGGCGCGCAGTCTGCCTGCAGCGACGCGCTCGGCAACGCCAGTAGGGCGCGCAGTCGGCCTACAGTGACGCGCTCGGCAACGCCAGTATAGCGTGCAGTCAGCCAACAGCGACGCGCTCGGCAACGCCAGTAGCACGCGCAGCCAGCGGTCACGGCGTCACTGTAGCGCAGCCCTGGCGACCACAGCTGTGAGACCAGGCAGCGTTGCGGTGCTTCCAAACACACACCACTGTGCTCGTGCAATGGTTAAGTAGTCTGCAAAGAAACAAATCTAGGACAGAATTTTGCTCCACTCGGTCACCCCTGACCAAACTTTATTTTCATTGGGTCCAACTCTTTTTGATTGAATCAAACGTGGTTAAACTATCAAACTATCAGTGGCAATTATCAAAAATAGAACAATAAACTACCCTGGGTCATGTCCTATTAGTCGTTCTGAATTATAGTCGTTCTGAATTTCGAAAAGTTCGAATCCTATAAAATCTATTGCGATCAAAAATGCCAGATTTACAGAAATCATCGAGTAAAACCTCTAACGCCACGGCTCT
Source organism: Diarsia mendica (assembly GCA_949316265.1). Taxonomy (NCBI): domain Eukaryota; kingdom Metazoa; phylum Arthropoda; class Insecta; order Lepidoptera; family Noctuidae; genus Diarsia; species Diarsia mendica. Next base: position 1,859,764 of record OX438910.1, read on the forward strand.
CATAACAACCAGTAATCGAGTGAATGTCCCGTGTGCATCACTCATCACTGACGTCACAATACGGTCTTTCCAGACCCCGGCGTCCACTAAAGCTAACGCGCATCGCGCACCTACATGAGTTTCCTCAAAAAACATTCATTTGAATAGGGCTACGACTACGCAATTAGCTAGTACTGTCAAACACAATACAGCCGATAGAATTCCCTTACTCGACTTTCTACCACAACTTAACTTCATGAAAATTCATATGAACATTGTCTGGTACATGATCCACTGACCTAATTCCTTAGCCAATCATGTGCTGCATGTTTGTAGGTACGTGCAGTATTTAAAGATTCAATTAGATTCAAAGATCAAAATGTTCAAAATCTCCTCATCATTTAAATTTACAAGCAAAAATTTACTCTTTCATTTAGGAAAATTCAACTCCAGAATCAAAATCAAGGTTGAAACACTCACCAAACATAACACAACATAAGATCACGTTTGCAATCCCCGAAGGGTAAGGCAGAGGTGTACTTACCTACTAGTACACCCACAAAAACCTAATAACAATTTGACCGCCCTGGGAATCAAACCCAGGACCTATAAACGTCCTCATGACCTCATCTAAAATGTTTGCCATATCCGGCCTCCTATGGCAGAGTATTTTTTTTTTAATTACTCCATCTACCGTCACTACTGACCCACTTATTAAGCGATTTACAATTCGATACAGACAGTCATTAATTCATTATCCTTTCAATAATTCTTACGTTGCCCCACGCTAGGAATTTCTCCTTCAGCGTGGGTGCGTTTACAAACATTTAAACTCACATACACAAACACCCAGACCCGAAACTACTAAGTCATACAAATAATTGTTCCGTGCGGGGATCGAACCCGCGACACGCAGCACAGCAGTCCAATCGCTCAGCCACTGTGCCAACCGTGCCGTCAATATAAATGTTATTGTCTATACCGTTGATACTTTGATCGAAATTAGAAAAATAAGATTGGATAGATCTCACCGCTTCGTGTTGATTAACCAAATAGCGTCAATGATGCGTTCGAAGTGCGGTCGTAACGGCCATGCGGCATCGCGGTTAGTTACAGCGCTCGCGGAACGACCCGGGGAGGGCGAAGCCGCCTCGACTGGCTCCCGCGGCGAACGGGACGCGACCGCACACGCCTCACGTGCTCGCGGCGGGGTCTTGTGACGCTGCTCTTCCAATGACGTCAATCGATCTAAGATTTGATCTATTAGTAAATTATTAGGTGACCTACGTCCTTTTGGAGTACGACTAGAGCCCTAGTTCCGATGACCTGGATGACCACAACTCGAATCACGAATTTCTAGATTGAGAACCACAGTTCTTAGAAAGCCTTCTGCTTTTACGGCTTTCTGCTATTAAGCATGTTCACATGCCGTTCAACGCGCAAGCGTGGTACGAGGTACTTAAATAGCTTATTCACTAAACAAAACACTAATAAGGATAGCTGGATAGCTAATTAGCGTTACTAGGCTGAACCTAACAAACAAAGTTACAAAATTACCATCAAGCTACAGAACAACATTCTATAAAATGCAATCATAAACGCACTACCGTCATCTTTTCAATAATGAAGTTAACAAATTGGAACGTACTCACCAGATTTTTCAACATTTCGTTTACCATGTTACACAACTACCCGCAGTAATTATGATATTAGCAGGAAAAAAGTCAACATTTTATTTACGATGTAAAACAGTGACTTGGTTCCTTTTTCAAATTCGAACAGCCAATTTAGACGTGAGAATGAATGCCACTTCTGATTTTAGCAAACTAGCATTAAACAGATAAAAATAAAAACAACTATCAACCAACGGTTTTATATTTTAAACAATTAAATTAACAGGAAATAAAAAGAACACTAAATAGGCAGAATCAAATTGAAGGTAGGCAGAATTGGCTGTTCTAACGGGCAGAGATTCCTCGTAGCTTGTTGACTCGATGGTGAAAAGGGACGAAATGCGTCGTGCAGCGGTTTATATAGCCGCGTGGTGGCTGGAGTGTGCGTTCCTCTTCACGCATCGTCTTGACGGTGTCTTTTCTGCTAACATTATATTACAAATAATAGGTATTTATTTTCTTATATGTATATTTTTTATTAACACTTATCGACAAGTTACACTTTACGTACAGTTTGTTTTATTTATTTTTCATAATCTAAATTATTTTATTTTTTAATTGGCAGAATTGTCGACATCGGCACAATTGCCATTCATAAAAATAGAATAGAATAGAATAGACTTACGAACAGTAAGTCGTGGGTTCGCACCCAGGTAGGCGCATTACTTTCTGTAATTTATTTCATAACCAAAGCTCTCAAAACCAAAAAATTTGAAGGCACAAACATCTACCAACCCGTACTGGGCCCGCGTGGTGGATTATAACCCATCCCTCTCTTAGCAAGGAGGCTTGATTCCCTGCAATGAGAACATTATAGGCTAATGATTATTAACTTGTTATATACTTACTACTAGAGCAGTGGTGGCCCAGTGGTGGCGGCCCCGACTTACTTGGTCGTGGGTTCAAACCCAGGCAGGCGCATTACTTTGTGTAATTTATTTCATAACCACTGCTCTCAAAATGAAGGAAAACATCGTGAGGAAACCGGCATGTCTTAGAACCAAAAATTCGAAGATATGCGACATCTACCAACCCGCACTGGGCCCGCGTGGTGGATTATAGCCCATCCCTCTCCTAGAGAGGAGGCCTGAGTCCCTGCAGTGGGAACAATAGGCTGATGATGATACTTACTACTTTCCAGTTTATTCTAATAAACTACTTATTCCGATCTCTCCAAATAACCTAAAGGTAACACCAAAACACCGAACGTTACTAAATCAAGTCCTTGTAATTCAACTTAATCCCTACAAGGGCTCATGAGCCTGATGTTTAAAATATAGCCTTGTCACGACCCTTTACTTTTAGTTAGAAAACGGGCAAATATTAGAAAACTGTTGGAAACAACCATATTTTACGTTGGCGCCCTGTGGCGTACGGTTTCATAATAACCTGTAAACGAAAACCTATTTATTTACTGGATATTAAAGGGATGACTTGTGTGCGTGTGTGTGTGTGTTTGTAATGTTTTGAGAGAAATACGGCACGTGTAACTGGAAATATGCGGGTCATGAGTGTGGGTTGTTTAGAATAAAATTCTGGTTGATATAAGGTTCTAAAAAGAAAAAAAAATTGAATCTTTAAAATCGCTTGACTACAAGCGGCTCATGGCTCATTAAGCTATACCTCTATTCCCGTCGGGCTGCGGGTTGTACAACCTAGAAGCGTTTGTGACGAATTGGACGGAGAAAACCACACAGAGGGAAGAGTGGAAGGCTATGGAGGAGGCTTTTGCTCAGCAGTGGGACAATATAGGCTAAACAAAAAAAATCTTCTCTTACCAATGTAGGCTGCGGGTAGTTCGAAGGAGATACCGCAGCCCCGGATACAAACGGCTAAGAAGGAACTTTGTTTAAGTCCCATGTAATAGGGGGCGAGCCTATATTGCCATCCATGGACACAGAGCCCGCAGGCTAGGTGGAGCGATGATCTTCGCAGAGTGGCTGGTAACAACTGGATGAGAGTTGCCGAAAACCGAGTTGAGTGGCGTAAGATTAAAGAGGCCTATATCCAGCAGTGGATTGCAATAGGCTGATGATGATGATGATGGACACAGAGGGTTGACACGAAAGTGAAAGTAATAATAAATGATGCCGTGTCGTCTGACAGATGAGAAAGGACGAAGAAAACGTGATGTCCGGACTTCAAGTAGAATGTGACAAGAGCAAGAAGATGATGATGATTCTGAATGATGTATCTGTTACAGTCAAAACTACCCCTTATTGCGATAAACCGCGTTTATTCTAATGAAATAAATGTTAGCTATCGTACAAGGTTATCCAAAGGGTAAAAAAAACCTAACAACCTAATAAGTTTCAAGTTTTTGACTAGACGTACTGCAGGTTGTCACCGATACCTAGTCGACATTCCACACATTCGAACGAAGCGCTTTGCCAAGTCCTTTATTATGCGCACAGCCAAGGAGTGGAATTCCCTGCCTGCGTCGGTTTTTCCGAGTTCATATAAGTAACCCTAATCTATTGAATTCGCGAGTGAACAGGCTTCCTCTGGGTAAGCTCGTTCCATCGTCGACATCATCTCTGCCCTTAGGGCAAGATTGAGGTCAAGAGCAAGCCCATTTAAAATAATAAAAAAAAAAGTTTCCTAACGACTTTCAGGTTATAATTTAGTACAGAAATAAAACAGAAACCACCTAATAATTTGTAATAATATTTTTGACCGGTCAAAACTAGTTTTATATTATTTTGATTGTGAGATATGTACTGAATAGGTATTCGTTTCTGCGCCGATGTTACTCTCACCTTGTTTAAATGAGTTAGAATAAAATTAATCTAAGTGTTGTGATTTTTGATAATTATTACAATCACGTAAAGGCTCACTTTCTATTATTCTCGTAGTGTAGACGAAGCCGAAGAACAAATCGTACTAAAGTAATGAAATCTAGGCATTACTATTATATGTATTACTATAATCCCTTTCTAAGACCTCAGATTCAATTATATTTACGCCTATTTTCTCTCATCAGACGGACTTAGGTATAAATAGATTTATCTAGAAAAAATAAAGGGAATTATTATTTTAGTCCGGAATAATAAAAATAAGGTTAAGTAATTAGTTTACCACGTTTTAGATGATACAAACATTATGGAAAGATTTTATTTAATTTTATTCCTTTATTAGTTATCTACATATTGTTGACACTGAATATAATAATTATTATAAAGTTACTGTTACAATTTATTACAGGTTAGCGCCCCATGTCATAGTTATATCTATATTATATATTATATATTATATATAAAAATGTTATGTTGGTTTGTGTACGCTTCAAAAACTCAAAAACTACTTCACCGATTTTCATGCTGTTTTCACCAATGGCTAAAGTAGTTCTCGAGAATGGTTTTTAGTATAAAATTTAACCGACTTCCACGCGGGCGAAGCCGCGGGCATCAGCTTATTATATAAGTTTTGAATAAGATGATGTCGATGGCTTTAAATACCAGTAAACGAAAAACAAGGAAACGGTAGATGATCTGTGTGAAAGATAATATGGCTAGAAAGGAGGTCATTCAAAGAACTTTGACAGTCGTTACAGGTAGTTCACGGTTAGGTCCAAGTCCAGGTCACCAAGGGGTATCGTACTAACCATTACTAACTGGGTTGTGGAGGGCAGATAGGCAGTCGCTCCATGTAAAATACTGGTATTCAGCTGCATCTGGTAAGACTGGAAGCCGACCCTAACAGAGTTGACTCCTCAGCACTGGGCTGGCACTGACTCCCAGCTGCTCCACATCGGACCCGTACTATTCAACTCCCAGCTCTCAACTCTCATCATAAGGCTTGAGCATTCTCCCAGCACCCGGCAGCAACGTTCCTTTTCTGTCTTCTTATTGAATGATTTCACCTTTTCAAACAAATTCTTCTATTGGGATTCTGATTCTTCTATAAATTTTTAAAATCTTCTTCGCTTCCTTTCTTCTAATTTCCGTCTTCACAAACTTCAACTTCTATCGGTATAATCTTCATAAGTTATTTGACTCGTCCGTAGTCTTCCTTAACGCGTAGATTGCAAAATTTTAATTGCTGGCTAAGGGTCGCCATGTATTATAATGATGTTGTCGAAATAAAAGAGAACTGTTTAGTTCCACGATTCGTATAATAATGACAATAATAATGTGAGCAGTTACATATAATAAGGTTAGGCAAGCTGCACACTACAAGGATGATTTTCACTTTGATTGGTATTTAGTAAACTGTCCTTTGTGACGTCACCTAGTAATTAGTACACCACTACTATCGGTCCAATCTAGAACACACTGTAAACAACATATAATTGCAGTTCTAAACCGGAAAAACGATCTTTATCCCATTCGCATAAGATCTTTTAGAATTGCAAAATTAAGTTTGTGCTGACATCTCATCTCGGCTTTAGACATCTTTATCTCTGAGTAAAACACAAGCGATTACAGTCTTTAGCACAATGTAGTAAGGTGTTGAAGAAGTGAATAGATAAATTGGTGTTTCACTACAAAGAAAACAGTAGCGTGGTAATGAAAGTTTTCACAACGGAGACAGTTTTTCTTCGAAATAGTGTATTTTCGTCTAAACGAGTATCTTGTTATGTGATTAGGAAGTTTTAATGTAATAATGTAATGGTCGGGAGTTCGATGCTCGGGTCAGGTAAAGAGTAATTGAGTTTCAATGTTTTAGAGAAAGAAGGGAGAGATAATGGCATAAGCAACGAAAATAACCACAGCCAAAATAATTGTTCAGTAGATCGTGGAGAGGGCTATGCTCGAAGTTTAAGGTTGATGTTCCAGGGTAGCCCGCGAAATTCAAATTTTCTTACGTTTTTAGCGATTTGCACTCCAGTGCTAGGTTGTATGTTGGTGAAAATATGATTCGCGACTGTAACACGTATGCAGTTACAGAATTATAACATCAAAATCATCATTACAACCCACCAAGTTCATGTAACTGTCAAGAATGAGTATTGTCATTCTTGACAGTTACATATTTTCACTAACATACAACCTAGCACTGGCCTGCAAATCGCTAAAAACGTAAGAAAATTTGAATTTCGCGGGCTACCCTGAACATCCACCTTAAGTGTTTGGAATGGATGATGTCTGATGGGGCTAAAAAGTTCTGAACTGGCGACCGCAAATCGGAAGGTAGGAGATTCGCTGGTACGAGAAGCACGAGACCGGTCAATGTGGTGACAGTTGCGAAAGGCCTATCATAATTATGTCTATCAGTGGTCATCGGTCGGCTGAAATGATGATAATAATAAATAAGTTTAAAATAACTAAGCAACAATTTAAGAACAGAGAACCATGCATAGTGATGCTTAATGAGAGGCAGTGGTTTTATAAACACATTTTTAAAAAGTGAGACTATGGTTAAGACATTTATGTAGGACAAATTCCCACTGCCACGCGGGCTAAGCCTCGGGTTTATATACGTCACTTCCCCCCACATTTTGTAATAAAGGCGTTATATATCACGGAAGAATATCACATAAAACTGACCCTATAGTTTTATAGGTCAACGGTATTCAAATAGATGCAAATATGCGTCGCGAAACTGTTCCCCTTATTATTATATCTGCTACCTATTTATGTGGCAAATTAAATTCATTTTGACACGGTTTTCCTTCTACGATATAAAATATTCAGGGAAAGGATATTACGAGATAACTGACATTGTTTTATTTTTGTTCCATTTTTGGCAAAAGGCGTGTTGTCAGTAGGTACCAACTTTAATGGCGAATTCAGACTGCGAGTTGTTACTAAAAAAAAACACATCATAATAAGTGTTAGGCAGAGTTTTAGCTCTCATGGCGGCATGGAGACAGCGACTGTCGCAACCCAGTGCAGGGCACGCCACGATAGAGGCGCCCAAGTAACACATTTTGCGACAAAAGGCTTGCATATAGAATATTTTTGGAAACTTTAGTAATAAAATCCACCGTGATTAAGTTCTATAAAGGTGGTTAGAACCGATAAGCAACCTGTATGTTACCAAAGGGAGAAAAATTGCAACTTATTTATAGATGCAAAAGCGATGCATAAGAGTTCGAATTGCTATCCTGAGTGGCACTAGGAACTAACGGTGCAAATTGCGCGCCGTAAATGAATGATTGAACGATAAAGCGATACAGTTCATTCGTTGAGTGACAAATAAGATCCTAACAAGTTCTTATTTTCGGTGGAGATAAACAACAACGGCTTTGTGTTATGGCAGCTTTTATTTGTGATCTATTTTGCGAGTATTCAAAAATTATGAGTTTAACGCAGGATAACCATCATGAGCCCTTGCAAATGGTTTTTTATTGTGAAACCATGGTATATTTACTAAGCAAATTTTGATGCGCCTTCGATCTAATCAAGAATTAGCAAAAAATATGCGGTGATCAAATAAATTAAATAAGATAATACTTCATAAAAATTTGGTTGTTAAAAACCTAACATTATGGTTTAACAAAAAGTATAATGTCAAACTACATCAGAAACAGTTATCAAAACTCATTTTATTGTATGTTATTGTAATAAAATACCATTCAACAAGATACTTTTCAAGGACTCCATTTTAAAAAATGGCGATTTGAAATAGAACTTGCAGGTCATTTTTACACTCATTTGTTACCATAATAGAGCTCCTAGGTCCAAAAATCCCTTATTAGTACCTAGTAGTGATTATTTTCACTTAACAGGTCTCGTTGCCTTTGCGTTGAATTGGGGATCCTCAAGACGGGTACAAAACCCATTTAGGAAGGTAAATAAAGTCGCCAGGACTCAGCCGAACCTTATCTCGGGCCCATGGGAGACAGGTCTCAGAACAGCCGCCGTCCTAACGGGATCAAATAGACGCGATACGCGCCTCCGAACAATATTACAGTTTCTGAACTTACAGCTACTCTTACCTCATTTCTTCGAGCCGGTCTCACTTCCTTGACCCCTCGCAAGTTGTGTAACTGTGTATGTGTATAATGAGTGTATATGACCTTGCGATGGTTTGCTGGTAGTTCCGGACGATTCTTCCACGTCGCTGCAAGCCACGCCGTTAACGCGAGCCACCACACTCACTCCGTATTAGTCTAACCACAAAAGCCTCGGTGCTTTCCCAATAGCACTCCCGTGACAAGGCAAACCAATGATATTATCAATAACCCGTTCGACATTCACAGCGTCGCTAACCGTACTGCTTAACTAGTATAATTGGGTGCCGCGAAATGACTCCACAAGTCGATTTAATCAATGCGCGTGCGCTGTCACCCGTTCTATGGCTACTATAATACTTGTTCGACGCCCAGCACGTCTCAATACGAACTACTATTCATGCCGAGCCCAGCGCTCGACCTCTACCTCCGCCCCTTCGCCTCTGTCGCACCGAGGCGGAGAAAATCAAAAATCTGAAGGTAGATTATAAACAATCACCCCCCCCGGACCGACCCGTTGTCGGTCCGCTCAAACTCCCGGGAGTCGAGATAAAGTTGAAACTGCCCGTCTAAGGATCGAGTCCCTCACCTGGACGTCTGCGATCCTTGGAAACCCATCCTTGCCCGTAATCAGGTTAACAATGCGCCCCCGTCGCCAACACAACGGTGATAGGTTAGCATCCTTAACCAGAACGAGGTCTCCAACGCAGGGTGGGGTCGTCCTGTCCGTCCACTTAACGCGTTGCTGTAGAATATGCAAATACTCCAGCGACCATCGCTTCCAAAAATTTTGGCTCATTTGCCGTAACATCTGATACCGTGACAACCGGTACAACTTGACATCAGTATACGGATATTCCGGCAAGGCGTTAAGTGGTTGGCCAAACAAAAAATGACCTGGGGTCATGGCCTCAAGGTCATTCGGGTCAGCGCTCAACGGGCACAAAGGTCGCGAGTTTAAGACCGCCTCAATTCTGCAAAACACCGTTGACAACTCCTCAAAGGTGAGAATCGTTGAGCCGATGACCCGATACAAGTGAGTCTTGGAAGACTTGACTACTGCCTCGAAAATTCCACCCCAGTGGGGGCATCCAGGTGGACTAAAATACCACGAAATGCCCCGACTGGCGAGGCCCGTGCCAATCTCTCGCTCATTCTGACTTAAAAAACAATACAATTTCCTTTAAGCACCGGTCGGCGCCCTTGAAGTTGGTACCACAGTCCGACCGAATCAGTGACGGTACTCCCCTTCTAGAAACAAATCGATCTAACGCCGCCAGAAAGGCCTCCGTAGAGAGATCGGCCACCAGTTCCAAATGAACGGCCTTGGTCGCCAGACACACGAAGACACACAGATATGCCTTAACCGACTTCGCGTTGCGAAGGTGCGATGTCTTGACCATGAAGGGCCCCGCGAAATCTGTCCCTACGCCATCAAATGGCCGAGCCTCCGTGACTCGGTCGGCCGGGAGATCTCCCATTTGTGGCTGCATTGTGGCTGCCTTGAGTCGGTAACAAGGCAAGCAACGAAACACAACGCTCCGTATGATTCTGCGGGCCGATAAAATCCAAAATTCACGCTGCAAAATGCCCAGAAGGGTGTTACAGCCTGCGTGTGAATTCTTGGTGTGACGGTCCCTAACCAACAACTCCACCAAAGCTTCTGAATGAAGCACTTTCCCATGAACGCGACCGGCGCGATCCAACCGGTTGGATCGAACGTTCGTGCGATAGTCGAAAGGACCGATCGCGTGGTCCAGGTCTTCGACAGCAACTCGGCCTCACAACTGTATGTGAAGGCATCCTGACTCGGTCGATACTGGACCCCTAAAATGGCCAACGCATGAAGATTCTCCGAATCCTCAAACAAATGCGGGTCCTGTTGACACTCAGTTGGCAGTCCTGCCAGTACCTCTGGGCAGTTCGACAGCCATTTCCTGAGTTCACAGCCACCGGAGGCCATGAGCGCCACCAATTCATCCCTTAAGATGAGCGCCTGCTCAATACTGTCTGAGCCCGCACAAATGTCGTCTACATAGACGTCCCCATCAATGACAGCAGCCGCGCGGGGAAAGCGGAGCCGTTCTTGATCAGCCAGCTCTCGCAGCGTACGCATGGCTACATATGGGCTGGGCTTTAATCCGTACGTGTTTGTGTTGAGCTCGTACGTGACCATCGGCTCTTCCGGGCTCCCTCGCCACAATATCAGCTGGAACCGACGGTCGTCTGGATGAATCTCAGTTTGACGAAACATCATCCGTACGTCCGTAACGAAGACAACCTGGTGTCTCCTGAAGTCCGTGAGAATGTCTGCAATGTCTCTGGTCAGCTTAGGACCAGCATGGAGACACTGATTCAGGGACACCCCGCTAGACGTCTCCGCGCTCCCGTCGAACACGACCCTAATCTTTGAGTCAGGTGTCTTCAAAACAGCATGATGAGGCAACACATAATGCTCCTCATGACGATAGTCAACCCTGGACACCGACATGTGACCCAACGTCAGGTATTCGCGCATGAACTCCACATACTTCTGTCGGAAGTTGGAGTCCCGCTTCATGCGCCTTTCCATTGCCACTAACCGCTTTTCTGCCAGACTCCATGAGCTCCCCAGCGGAGGTCGAATTGACAGAAATGGCAACCTTGTCATAAATCTACCCGATGGGAGGCGCACCGTGTTAAATCGATAGAATGTTTCGCACTCCTCATCACGTGGGTTATTTCTAAGAGCGGTGGGTGGCTCTTCCGTTGCCCAGAACCGTTGCAGGACGTCGGATAACACGCTGCCATAATATATGGAGCTATAATCCGTTGAGTGCTGTGGTTCCCGTACTGGGCCCAATAACGCGTAACCACCTGCGGTACGCATGGCCACAACCCCGTTTGGTTGCAGCTCCTGTTTGCCGCTTCGGAGCAGCTTCCCGAGGACGTCAGACCCAAGCAAGACGTCCACCCGTCCGGGGATCGCGAAGTGGGGATCGGCTAACTCCAATCCATTGGTCAACCCTTTTACCGCAGACGGTAACCGAGTCTGAGGGAGGACCCCAACCACTTCGTCCAAAACGATCGCCGTGGCATTCACCCGCATGACCGATGCCGTGTCACCCATCTCGAACAGGAATGTCGTCTGACCCCTGAGGTGAGGCACCCGATTGCCACCTATACCTACGGCGCCATCCCGTGATGGCTCTAATGTAAGGCCCAGCTTTTTCACTAAACAGCTGGACACAATACAACCTTGTGCCCCTGAATCTAACAGTGCTCGCACGTGCACCGGCTGTCCGTCAGTACCCCTGACAGTAATCCTAGCCGTCGGTAATAATACCGTTACTGTCGGGGTGGGCACCACTGACGAACAGGCTGCTAGTTGCTAATAGGAGGCACCTCCCTCCTCCCCTGCCGGAGGGGGAGTAAATACTGTCCCAGTATACGGGTCCCAACCCGGGTAGTAACCCTCCCGACCCATCGGTGACATCCGTGCCGGTCGGAAGTAGCCTACTGGCATCCTTCCGAACGGTGGCGGGCGCGCCGTCAGCCGAGGGCGTTCTGCGAGAGGCGGGGAGAAGCGACTACTCGGGGGTGGCAACATGCCCCCCAACGCATTCGAGTACGCCGCGTAACCCGTCTGTACTACCTCCGGGCCCCTGCCCGAGTCTCGGTGCCTATCCCCCCCCCGCGGGGAAGACGACGGTATCGGGTTGTGCTCTGGATCAGCCCTTGGCCCACCCCCCCGAGGGGGCGGCGACCGCTGATTCCTGGCCGACCCACCCCCCCTAGGGGGGGGTGACCGACCACCCGAATCTGGCTTAGGAGAGGGGGGGTGACCTCCCGGCGAGGCTCCGTGCACCTCCCTACTCTCCGCCAGGCATAGCAACTCGTGATGGGCTCCTCCGCAGGTTCCACAGTTAGTGGTCCCGTGGCACTCACGCACAAAGTGAGCCCCCAAGCAGCGGAAGCACAAATAGCGCTGCTTGACCACCCCTCTTCGTCTATGCACCCGCTGCGCCTTAAAGTCCGCGCATGCGGCGAGACCGTGCCCTTCCTTCCGACAGAAGGCGCACACTTCCGATTGGAGGGCGTGGTATTTCTTCCCCCCCCGACGGGGCTCAACCGGCTTGGGCCCGCTCGTACGTCGGGTTGACGGAGGAGGGTGCGACGTGGATGCCCCTTGGCAATCCGCCCGCCGGCACTCGCCTTCTAAAAACACCCTCAAGTCATCGTAACTTGGGAGGTGGTCCGTCGATTCGCCACCATGTGACTGCTCAAAGCGCGCCACCACGTCGATCGGCAACTTCCGTAAAACCCTATTGACGATGATATATTTATTGTCCCCTAACGACAACTTAAGTCGATCTAACGTGTTCACCGCAACCGTGACCGGATTAAGGATTTTCGACCTTATTTCGTACACGTTAGACACCTTCGGGATTTCAAAAATCTTATCAATGAGGCCATCAACTATTAATCGCCGATTATCATATCGGTCGATTAATAGGCCCCATGCCGTCTCATAACTGGCGTCCGTAATCTCCAGGTGGGTCAAGATGTCGTGCGGCTCACCGTTAAGCCTACCCATTAATTGAGCCATCTTGTACGCGGGCGAGAGATCTGTACGCGAATGCACGACACTATTAAAAATATCGCGGAATCGCGGCCAATCGGCATATTCGCCGCTAAACTCGGGTACATGTACTGGTGGCAACGGCGCCTGAATTCCTACGCCTGCTGGCCGACATGATTCCCTGACGTCACCCATGCGCGATCGCTCAATGTCGGCCGCCGCCTGGATTATGCTCATGGACATTTCCCCACACTGGTCCACATTGCCCCGTACCACCTGAGCATCCTTGTCCACCGACGACAGATCCGTCGATTCGAGACATGCTAAATACTCAGCGTGACACTTTAACACGGCGTCATATCGTTCGTCAACTTGCCGAGCGCGTGACAATAACGCATCTTCACGATCGGTGCGACCTACCAACGTAACAACCGATGAAAACCATCTCAATTCAGCTTCGATTCTGGCTGCGATAGTTTTCGTTACTGACGGAGCCATAGTACCAACTTCAATACGCGATTATGCAATAATAAATAACAATAACCAAAAAAAAATAACAATTATTGTATCCGGAATTAACAATAATAATATATTCGTTGAGTGAATAAATCTACGACGCTATGCCAACTCTTGAACTTATTCCTCTACGTGCTCTAGAGGTTATTCCTCTATGTGCTCTAGAGGTTATTCCTCTATGTCTCAAATGTTGACAATCATAACATGATTTGTGATGAGGTTATATTTGTGCGTAACCGAACGTAAATAACAAATTATTTTATCAACGAATATTCACATTCCATGTACTTATTATTAATAACGCCAAACTCAACTTGAGGCGTACACTGGTATGTAGGTCAATGTACTACTACCTACAAGTTGAATTTGTACATGAACACAATTTTTACAAAGTAAATTGGTACCAAGTACCTACTAATTTTTACAAAGTGGGTTTAAATAAACCAAGCTCTGCTACCAGATTTTGATCGCGCCAGGACTCAGCCGAACCTTATCTCGGGCCCATGGGAGACAGGTCTCAGAACAGCTGCCGTCCTAACGGGATCAAATAGACGCGATACGCGCCTCCGAACAATATTACAATTTCTGAACTTACAGCTACTCTTACCTCATTTCTTCGAGCCGGTCTCACTTCCTTGACCCCTCGCAAGTTGTGTAACTGTGTATGTGTATAATGAGTGTATATGACCTTGCGATGGTTTGCTGGTAGTTCCGGACGATTCTTCCACGTCGCTGCAAGCCACGCCGTTAACGCGAGCCACCACACTCACTCCGTATTAGTCTAACCACAAAAGCCTCGGTGCTTTCCCAATAGCACTCCCGTGACAAGGCAAACCAATGATATTATCAATAACCCGTTCGACATTCACAGCGTCGCTAACCGTACTGCTTAACTAGTATAATTGGGTGCCGCGAAATGACTCCACAAGTCGATTTAATCAATGCGCGTGCGCTGTCACCCGTTCTATGGCTACTATAATACTTGTTCGACGCCCAGCACGTCTCAATACGAACTACTATTCATGCCGAGCCCAGCGCTCGACCTCTACCTCCGCCCCTTCGCCTCTGTCGCACCGAGGCGGAGAAAATCAAAAATCTGAAGGTAGATTATAAACAAAAATTTAATTTAATTGTAAATGTTGGCTGGAATCCTCGACTTTTATTTCGATGCCTGATTTCCTACTGATAGTTTGCAAATTTTAATTTTTCATTTATACAAGAGACATTCAGAAGGGTAGCTGATTATGCCTTGCCTACCAATCTGTGATTAACACCGTGTATAACGTAAGTAGATTAAAAAAATACAAAGTGAACTAGTGATTTCATAACTGTTTCATAAACTATTCAATTAAGTACCTAAAATGTAGGAAATTTACTGAAATACAAATCATACTCTATTAAAATTTATTAATATGTACGGAACCTGCGATAGTGTTAGAACTGTAAGATCTTAATTGGTTCTAAATGAGAGAAAATTGTTGCTTAAGGTTTTCAAGAACCATCTTTTGGAATCTATCTACGCGTTACAGTGGCATATTAGAGTATATTAGACCTTACAAAGGCAAATTACACTAGGTTCCAAATGAGCTGCAATAATAACTCTTGAGCCACTACAGGTGATAAGTAACTTATATATACTACTTATTTAGTACTAAAGGTGCCAAATAAGGAAAAATTACCACCTATTAAGGTACGGTTCTTAATGGGAGATTTTAAGATGTCTTAAGCTTCTTTGAGTTCTAAAAGATTGAAAATTGAAACCTATATGCGTCTATAACTAATAAATTCGGCCTAGTGCCACCATAAGTTATAAAGCAGGAACAAAAATCACTCAAAAGCAACTGTTAGTGATAAGAGTTACTCATATGCAAATTCGAGCGCTGTTTGCATCTATAAGTAATACCGTACACTCTTGCATCACTTAAATGCTACCTACAGTTGCAGAATAAGTTCCAAAATACACTAACGTGCTACTTGGGCGGTAAGTCCCCTCTTTGAGGAGTGGCTAGAGAGGAGCCACGGCGCCCTCACCTACTACTAGACCAACGAGAGAATATTTCTACTGCCAGAATAAACTAAAATAATTACCCAGCTCTACAGGTTTTTCAACAGTAAACCTTTCAACACTACAGGAAAACGAACACAATATAGAAAGAACAACGGGAAACAAAAGTCTTATAAATCGTCCCCTCTTTCTCCCCTCCCCTTTTCCTTTCGTTTTATCCCCCACCACAATGACGGCACTTTAATAGTTGGTAGTATAATTGAATAATTCGGTACATCCTTGGTTTTGGCTAATAAATCTGACGCCACAGAAATACCAGCCGCGGATTAGTGAGGCCGCTAAAACTTGGATTAATTGGCGGTCTCTTACACCGAAGTGTTTTAATGAAATATTTGTTTAGTGTTTATGAGCTCGTCATAATCTTACCCAGGTTTCATAATCATCATCATTTCAGCTGAATGACGTCCACTGCTAGGCATAAGCCATCAAGTGTCGTACATACCAGTCCCGTGCGTCTCGCATCCAGCAGATTCCCGCAACCTTCACCAGGTCAATTCAAGTACAATAGGAATGTCACCTGACAAAAAAAAAAAACTATTAGTCCGTCAGTTAGATTATCGAAAAATATTGGATACTACGTGATTTCTGTTTTATCAATTTAATAAAAATTGATGAAGATAAAACGCGTCAAAGATTATATGAGTGGGGACTTTCGACGTCACAGGCCAATAAAAATGTACTGCAAGTGTCACACGAGTTTTCGAAAGACTGTATCGTCTTAATTTTTTGTTTACGTGAAAAAAGAAAAAAATATAAGTCCAATATTTTTTGGAAATCAATCTGACGAACTATAATTAGATGTTGTTTGTCTACTACCCTATTAAGTAAGAAAATAGAAAATCTTTATTCACAAACATCAGTGTAGACCTGACTCTTGTACTAGGAGTTCCAAGAGCCAGATCATTTTTTTTTTTTTTTAGAAATGAGCCTGCTCTTGACCTCAATCTTGCCCTGAGGGCAGAGATGATAGGGCAGGCCACGATAGTGGCGGTAAGTCCCCTCTTTGAGGAGTGGCTGAAGAGGCGCCACGGCGCCCTCACCTACCGTCTGACGCAGGTCCTCACCGGACACGGGTGTTTCGGGAGGTACCTGTACCGAATCAGGCGGGAGGAAACGCCTGGATGCTTCCACTGCGAGGATCGACCGGAGGACACGGTGGAGCACACTGTGGAGGCGTGCCCTGCTTGGGCAGAGCCCCGCCGTGCTCTCGTAGCGGCGATCGGCGGCGGCGACCTCTCGCGCCCGGCCCTGGTGCAAGCCATGGTCCGGGGCGAGGAGGAATGGGACGCCGTCGCCTCCTTCTGCGAAGCAGTGATGCTAGCGAAGGAGGTGGCGGAACGAGAGAGGGAGAGAACCTCTCAACGTCCCAGCCGCCGCGGAAGGCGCTCCGGGCGTCGGGGGTCACGCGATGACCTCCGGCCACCGTAGACGCGGGCCTGTGGACGGTGAGTAACGGGCTAGCTCGCCGTCCGGCCGTCGTCATGACGGCAACAGACCGTGTCGACGGCGCGTACGTGTTCCACGCGCGCCTCAAAGAGATGTCAGCAAGGAGGGGCCCGCAAGGGCCGACGCCCGTCGGGGCTGTGGATATCGAAAGGTTACCGCGGCTCCGACACAAGGGCGAAGAAGAGGGAACATGGGTTGGTTTTTAGTCAGTAGAAGTCTGACACTCCCCTTCGCTCTGCCCAAGAGCGGGGGGGGGTTATTCGATGATTTTCCACCCACCAAAAAAAAAAAACGACGACGATGGAACGAGCTTACCCAGTAGAAGCCTGTTTACTCGCGACTTAAACAGATTAGGGTTATATTATGAACTCTGAAAAACCGACGCAGGCAGGGTCTAGTACATTTTGATACAAGTGCGGAAAGTTTGTTATTGCATTCGAGGCAGATTGAACACCCGAGCCGTATGGCGAGGGTGTTCATGGGGTCGAGAAATGCAATAACAAATTCCCACGTGTATCAAACGACGTTTTTCAATACACTTTCGAAGAAATTAACTAACAAGTTTAAAAATCTAAAACCCGACTACGAATAAAATATTGGTTTTTTGCTCTCCAAGACCTTTCATTTGATACCAAACATGTTATGATTATCTCAATTTAATATTTTTGAGGTAAGTTTTTGACATTTAAATTCCGTCATAAAAATTTATATAGCCTATGTCACCCGGGCTATTCTTACGAATCTATTGACACCTCATTTATTAAAATCCGTTCAGTATTTTAGGCGCTACGGTGGAACATACATACATACATACATACCTACATACATACATACATAGACTGCCAAAATCATTACCCTTCCTTTTGGCTTCGCCGTAGTCGGGTAAAAACGTTATGTGTTTTTGTCAACAAATTTGATGAGACTATGATTTAATTTACTTTTTTTCCGCGGTTTGATTTCGCCAGGTTGAAAAAGAAGCAAAGGTATAAAGCCGCCAAACAGCCTCACAGGAAAAATATAAAATTTAAATATTTATTAATTAAGAACACAAAAAAATGTGTTTATAATCTACCTTCAGATTTTTGATTTTCTCCGCCTCGGGGCGACAGGGGCGGAGGGAGAGAGGTCGAGCGCTGGGCTCGGCGTGAATAGTAGTTCGTATTGAGTCGCGCTGGGCGTCGAACGATTATTATAGTAGCCATAGAATCACGGGTGAAAGCGCACGCGCATTGATTAAATCGACTTGTGGAGTCATTTCGCGGCACCCAATTATACTAGTTAAGCAGTACGGTTAGCGACGCTGTGAATGTCGAACGGGTTATTGATAATATCATTGGTTTGCCTTGTCACGGGAGTGCTACTGGGAAAGCACCGAGGCTTTTGTGGTTAGACTAATACGGAGTGAGTGTGGTGGCTCGCGTTAACGGCGTGGCTTGCAGCGACGTGGAAGAATCGTCCGGAACTACCAGCAAACCATCGCAAGGTCATATACACTCATTATACACATACACAGTTACACAACTTGCGAGGGGTCAAGGAAGTGAGACCGGCTCGAAGAAATGAGGTAAGGGTAGCTTTAAGTTCAGAAATTGTAATATTGTTCGGAGGCGCGTATCGCGTCTATTTGATCACGTTAGGACGGCGGCTGTTCTGAGACCTGTCTCCCATGGGCCCGAGATAAGGTTCGGCTGAGTCCTGGCGCGATCAAAATCTGGTAGCAGAGCGTGGTTTATTTAAACCCACTTTGTAAAAATTAGTAGGTACTTGGTACCAATTTACTTTGTAAAAATTGTGTTCATGTACAAATTCAACTTGTAGGTAGTGGTACATTGACCTACATACCAGTGTACGCCTCAAGTTGAGTTTGGCGTTATTAATAATAAGTACATGGAATGTGAATATTCGTTGATAAAATAATTTGTTATTTACGTTCGGTTACGCACAAATATAACCTCATCACAAATCGTGTTATGATTGTCAACATTTGAGACATAGAGGAATAACCTCTAGAGCACGTAGAGGAATAAGTTCAAGAGTTGGCATAGCGTCGTAGATTTATTCACTCAACGAATATATTATTATTGTTAATTCCGGATACAATAATTGTTATTTTTTTTGGTTATTGTTATTTATTATTGCATAATCGCGTAATGAAGTTGGTACTATGGCTCCGTCAGTAACGAAAACTATCGCAGCCAGAATCGAAGCTGAATTGAGATGGTTTTCATCGGTTGTTACGTTGGTAGGTCGCACCGATCGTGAAGATGCGTTATTGTCACGCGCTCGGCAAGTTGACGAACGATATGACGCCGTGTTAAAGTGTCACGCTGAGTATTTAGCATGTCTCGAATCGACGGATCTGTCGTCGGTGGACAAGGATGCTCAGGTGGTACGGGGCAATGTGGACCAGTGTGGGGAAATGTCCATGAGCATAATCCAGGCGGCGGCCGACATTGAGCGATCGCGCATGGGTGACGTCAGGGAATCATGTCGGCCAGCAGGCGTAGGAATTCAGGCGCCGTTGCCACCAGTACATGTACCCGAGTTTAGCGGCGAGTATGCCGATTGGCCGCGATTCCGCGATATTTTTAATAGTGTCGTGCATTCGCGTACGGATCTCTCGCCCGCCTACAAGATGGCTCAATTAATGGGTAGGCTTAACGGTGAGCCGCACGACATCTTGACCCACCTGGAGATTACGGACGCCAGTTATGAGACGGCATGGGGCCTATTAATCGACCGATATGATAATCGGCGATTAATAGTTGATGGCCTCATCGATAAGATTTTTGAAATCCCGAAGGTGTCTAACGTGTACGAAATAAGGGCGAAAATCCTTAATCCGGTCACGGTTGCGGTGAACATGTTAGATCGACTTAAGTTGTCGTTAGGGGACAATAAATATATCATCGTCAATAGGGTTTTACGGAAGTTGCCGATCGACGTGGTGGCGCGCTTTGAGCAGTCACATGGTGGCGAATCGACGGACCACCTCCCAAGTTACGATGACTTGAGGGTGTTTTTAGAAGGCGAGTGCCGGCGGGCGGATTGCCAAGGGGCATCCACGTCGCACCCTCCTCTGTCAACCCGACGTACGAGCGGGCCCAAGCCGGTTGAGCCCCGTCGGGGGGGGAAGAAATACCACGCCCTCCAATCGGAAGTGTGCGCCTTCTGTCGGAAGGAAGGGCACGGTCTCGCCGCATGCGCGGACTTTAAGGCGCAGCGGGTGCATAGACGAAGAGGGGTGGTCAAGCAGCGCTATTTGTGCTTCCGCTGCTTGGGGACTCACTTTGTACGTGAGTGCCACAGGACCACTAACTGTGGAACCTGCGGAGGAGCCCATCACGAGTTGCTATGCCTGGCGGAGAGTAGGGAGGTGCACGGAGCCTCGCCGGGAGGTCACCCCCCCTCTCCTAAGCCAGATTCGGGTGGTCGGTCACCCCCCCCTAGGGGGGGTGGGTCGGCCAGGAATCAGCGGTCGCCGCCCCCTCGGGGGGGTGGGCCAAGGGCTGATCCAGAGCACAACCCGATACCGTCGTCTTCCCCGCGGGGGGGGGATAGGCACCGAGACTCGGGCAGGGGCCCGGAGGTAGTACAGACGGGTTACGCGGCGTACTCGAATGCGTTGGGGGGCATGTTGCCACCCCCGAGTAGTCGCTTCTCCCCGCCTCTCGCAGAACGCCCTCGGCTGACGGCGCGCCCGCCACCGTTCGGAAGGATGCCAGTAGGCTACTTCCGACCGGCACGGATGTCACCGATGGGTCGGGAGGGTTACTACCCGGGTTGGGACCCGTATACTGGGACAGTATTTACTCCCCCTCCGGCAGGGGAGGAGGGAGGTGCCTCCTATTAGCAACTAGCAGCCTGTTCGTCAGTGGTGCCCACCCCGACAGTAACGGTATTATTACCGACGGCTAGGATTACTGTCAGGGGTACTGACGGACAGCCGGTGCACGTGCGAGCACTGTTAGATTCAGGGGCACAAGGTTGTATTGTGTCCAGCTGTTTAGTGAAAAAGCTGGGCCTTACATTAGAGCCATCACGGGATGGCGCCGTAGGTATAGGTGGCAATCGGGTGCCTCACCTCAGGGGTCAGACGACATTCCTGTTCGAGATGGGTGACACGGCATCGGTCACGCGGGTGAATGCCACGGCGATCGTTTTGGACGAAGTGGTTGGGGTCCTCCCTCAGACTCGGTTACCGTCTGCGGTAAAAGGGTTGACCAATGGATTGGAGTTAGCCGATCCCCACTTCGCGATCCCCGGACGGGTGGACGTCTTGCTTGGGTCTGACGTCCTCGGGAAGCTGCTCCGAAGCGGCAAACGGGAGCTGCAACCAAACGGGGTTGTGGCCATGCGTACCGCAGGTGGTTACGCGTTATTGGGCCCAGTACGGGAACCACAGCACTCAACGGATTATAGCTCCATATATTATGGCAGCGTGTTATCCGACGTCCTGCAACGGTTCTGGGCAACGGAAGAGCCACCCACCGCTCTTAGAAATAACCCACGTGATGAGGAGTGCGAAACATTCTATCGATGTAACACGGTGCGCCTCCCATCGGGTAGATTTATGACAAGGTTGCCATTTCTGTCAACTCGACCTCCGCTGGGGAGCTCATGGAGTCTGGCAGAAAAGCGGTTAGTGGCAATGGAAAGGCGCATGAAGCGGGACTCCAACTTCCGACAGAAGTATGTGGAGTTCATGCGCGAATACCTGACGTTGGGTCACATGTCGGTGTCCAGGGTTGACTATCGTCATGAGGAGCATTATGTGTTGCCTCATCATGCTGTTTTGAAGACACCTGACTCAAAGATTAGGGTCGTGTTCGACGGGAGCGCGGAGACGTCTAGCGGGGTGTCCCTGAATCAATGTCTCCATGCTGGTCCTAAGCTGACCAGAGACATTGCAGACATTCTCACGGACTTCAGGAGACACCAGGTTGTCTTCGTTACGGACGTACGGATGATGTTTCGTCAAACTGAGATTCATCCAGACGACCGTCGGTTCCAGCTGATATTGTGGCGAGAGAGCCCAGAGGAACCGATGGTCACGTACGAGCTCAACACAAACACGTACGGATTAAAGCCCAGCCCATATGTAGCCATGCGTACGCTACGAGAACTGGCTGATCAAGAACGGCTCCGCTTTCCCCGCGCGGCTGCTGTCATTGATAGGGACGTCTATGTAGACGACATTTGTACGGGCTCAGACAGTATTGAGCAGGCGCTCATCTTAAGGGATGAATTGGTGGCGCTCATGGCCTCCGGTGGCTATGAACTCAGGAAATGGCTGTCGAACTGCCCAGAGGTACTGGCAGGACTGCCAACTGAGTATCAACAAGACCCGCATTTGTTTGAGGATTCGGAGAATCTTCATGCGTCGGCCATTTTAGGGGTCCAGTGTCGACCGAGTCAGGATGCCTTCACATACAGTTGTGAGGCCGAGTTGCTGTCGAAGACCTGGACCACGCGATCGGTCCTTTCGACTATCGCACGAACGTTCGATCCAACCGGTTGGATCGCGCCGGTCACGTTCATGGGAAAGTGCTTCATTCAGGAGCTTTGGTGGAGTTGTTGGTTAGGGACCGTCACACCAAGAATTCACACGCAGGCTGTAACACCCTTCTGGGCATTTTGCAGCGTGAATTTTGGATTTTATCGGCCCGCAGAATCATACGGAGCGTTGTGTTTCGTTGCTTGCCTTGTTACCGACTCAAGGCAGCCACAATGCAGCCACAAATGGGAGATCTCCCGGCCGATCGAGTCACGGAGGCTCGGCCATTTGCTGGCGTAGGGACAGATTTCGCGGGGCCTTTCATGGTCAAGACATCGCACCTTCGCAACGCGAAGTCGGTTAAGGCATATCTGTGTGTCTTCGTGTGTCTGGCGACCAAGGCCGTTCATTTGGAATTGGTGGCCGATCTCTCTACGGAGGCCTTTCTGGCGGCGTTAGATCGATTTGTTTCTAGACGGGGAGTACCGTCACTGATTCGGTCGGACTGTGGTACCAACTTCAAGGGCGCCGACCGGTGCTTAAAGGAAATTGTATTGTTTTTAAGTCAGAATGAGCGAGAGATTGGCACGGGCCTCGCCAGTCGGGGCATTTCGTGGTATTTTAGTCCACCTGGATGCCCCCACTGGGGTGGAATTTTCGAGGCAGTAGTCAAGTCTTCCAAGACTCACTTGTATCGGGTCATCGGCTCAACGATTCTCACCTTTGAGGAGTTGTCAACGGTGTTTTGCAGAATTGAGGCGGTCTTAAACTCGCGACCTTTGTGCCCGTTGAGCGCTGACCCGAATGACCTTGAGGCCATGACCCCAGGTCATTTTTTGATTGGCCAACCACTTAGCGCCTTGCCGGAATATCCGTATACTGATGTCAAGTTGTACCGGTTGTCACGGTATCAGATGTTACGGCAAATGAGCCAAAATTTTTGGAAGCGATGGTCGCTGGAGTATCTGCATATTCTACAGCAACGCGTTAAGTGGACGGACAGGACGACCCCACCCTGCGTTGGAGACCTCGTTCTGGTTAAGGATGCTAACCTATCACCGTTGTGTTGGCGACGGGGGCGCATTGTTAACCTGATTACGGGCAAGGATGGGTTTCCAAGGATCGCAGACGTCCAGGTGAGGGACTCGATCCTTAGACGGGCAGTTTCAACTTTATCTCGACTCCCGGGAGTTTGAGCGGACCGACAACGGGTCGGTCCGGGGGGGGTGATTGTTTATAATCTACCTTCAGATTTTTGATTTTCTCCGCCTCGGGGCGACAGGGGCGGAGGGAGAGAGGTCGAGCGCTGGGCTCGGCGTGAATAGTAGTTCGTATTGAGTCGCGCTGGGCGTCGAACGATTATTATAGTAGCCATAGAATCACGGGTGAAAGCGCACGCGCATTGATTAAATCGACTTGTGGAGTCATTTCGCGGCACCCAATTATACTAGTTAAGCAGTACGGTTAGCGACGCTGTGAATGTCGAACGGGTTATTGATAATATCATTGGTTTGCCTTGTCACGGGAGTGCTACTGGGAAAGCACCGAGGCTTTTGTGGTTAGACTAATACGGAGTGAGTGTGGTGGCTCGCGTTAACGGCGTGGCTTGCAGCGACGTGGAAGAATCGTCCGGAACTACCAGCAAACCATCGCAAGGTCATATACACTCATTATACACATACACAGTTACACAACTTGCGAGGGGTCAAGGAAGTGAGACCGGCTCGAAGAAATGAGGTAAGAGTAGCTGTAAGTTCAGAAATTGTAATATTGTTCGGAGGCGCGTATCGCGTCTATTTGATCCCGTTAGGACGGCAGCTGTTCTGAGACCTGTCTCCCATGGGCCCGAGATAAGGTTCGGCTGAGTCCTGGCGCGATCAAAATGCTTACTTGTTCATAAAAGTAAATAATTGTTTAAAATATTTACGTTTATTAGTAGTATTCTTTTTACAAACACAATTTAAATATTCAAAAAATATTTACGCTGTAAAGACGCAGATCAAAATGGCGAGATTAAAAAAAAAACACGCCTGCTCTATAATAGTCAGTGGTGTTTTTTTTTTAATTTCATAAGTTTTAATCGAATTACCGCTGCTCTATGATTACAGCGTGCGGTATAGTACATTATGGTACAAGTGTGTAACGTTGGTGATTACCGCAGAGGCACCATTGAGACCCGAGCCGTCAGGTGAGGGTCTTAAGAAAGCCGAGGACGGTAATCATCAATACACACGTGTATCATACGACGTTTTTCAACACACTTGTGAAGAAAATAATACTAAAAAGTCATCTTCAACTGTTAAAACAAGTTCCGTTTTTTTTTTTTCACAATAGCGGGAAAAATTTATGCGCGCGCATAGCTACAGTTCTACCAACTTCAACAGTTAAAACAAGTTCTGTTTTTTTTTTTTACAATAGTGGGAAAAATTAATGCGCGCGCATCTACAGTTCTACCAAGATATCTATGCAGGCGGGAAAACACGGAACTAAAATAAATGTACTAAGTTTGACGTAGCGATGCATTTTTTCTTGACCAGTGGCGCCACTACTGTAACAATGACGATCGGCCATAGACTAAAAGAATGTGGTTTCGGTTTCTATACTTTTGACTTTTCGCGGATAGAGTTTTAGCCACGGACAAAATGGGGTTTTTTTTTTCTTTATTACAGAGAAAACAAAAGTTATATTATTTGAGTGAAAGATTCATTTATTAAAAACGTATTAGTTGAAATTATCTATTTAAATTCAAAATTGCATGAACTGGGGAAGCACTAGGTACATTAATTTATTTTTACTATTGAACACGATCTTTTTTGTATCGAAACTTTTTTAAGAACATAGCAACTCAACCAATAAAATTTAAAAAAAAAACCTATAACTCACTAGTGAATAATAGCAATGAAAAAGTCACAGTTTGATTATAGGTGTCATTACGTGCCTAATTGCGGTGAAATTATAGGCACTTTATGAGCAAGTGTGTTGAAAATAATATTACAGCACGCTGTATTCTTATTACCGCACGCGTGCGAAATATGATGCATGTCGAACCTAATCGTAGTGCAATAAGAGCTAGTTTTCGAGGAAGTGTATTGAAAAATAATTATTTTTACAAGTTTAGATACACATACAGTCTGAAATAATAGGTAAACATCACGCCTGTAATCCCCAAAGGGTACGGTAGAGGTGGAATATTTATCCCATATTATGGAGTTTTTAATATTGTTTCTTCAATTATTACATTAAATACTATAATGTGAAATATGACAATGTCGCATTTTCACAGCTTTCTTTAAGAAACATTCATTTGAAAGAAAATGAATTACCTACTCGCATTTACACGAAACTCTTGATAATAAAAAACACGTTGTATAGGTACCTCTACGTAGTTCTCTTAGGATCTCAAGAGTTTTGTCTAGTTAGTCACACACAAGTTACACTCCGTCCCAAGTTTGTGTGCAGTTACATCACTTAAACTTGTTCTCTCGGGACTTGGATATAAGGTCGATAGTCCACTGCTACGTAGGAGATACTCTCATACAAATGCTAAGTGTGGGGTTTAATTACTTCATGGGTTCAATTCCTTGGTTCGTCAAAATGTTCATCATAATCTGCCTGCCTTTTATGATGATATATGATGAGGTCAGCTTCCAGTCTAACCTGATGCAGCTGAATACCAGTATTTTGCATGGAGCGACTGCTTGGTTAATATGAGTAGTCCTTGGTAAGACTAGTGTCATTGGGTGTTTTAACTAGTAATTTTTCCAGAGCAGATAGAAGGTATAGGCTCGCACGAGCCTATTGTCATCACGAGCCTATCGTCATCACCCGGGCGCGAATTTACAAAGCCTATATTATTTGAGTCACGAGTCAGACTCTAATAGATGAGCTTGTTTATGCATTTTACTCGACAATATCTCATCTATCTCAGTAAAAAAATTTACTCAAATGGATTAGCTTTTGGCCTTGATTTTTTCAAAGAAAATGCACGGACAAAACCTAGTCGAGTAGAGACTCACCGCCACATTTGTTTATCGCGAACGCGATTGATCGGCGCCGACATGTTCGTTCGGTTACGTATTTTCACACTTTGACTCTAATGGCCATATTTATACTGTGGCTTTGTAAATTCGCGCGGAGAATGAATTCATCTTACAAAGTCTATGCGATTTCGGTCAATTTCAGTACTAGAATAGATTGATAAGGGTTTGGTCAAGTTTTCGTCTTACAAAAGCTAAGCCAGTTTAGTTTGCACTTTGACTCTAATGGTATAGCTTTTGTAAATTCGCCACCCGGGCACAAATCCAGACTCCGGGGCTGCCCAATACTGCTTACCAGTCGCGCTTGCGAACACTAGACCAACAAAGCAGCCACGTTTCCGTATACACAAATGAAAACTATCAACCCTGCCTCCGTGAACATCCCTGAAGCGCTACATAATCTTTATACACCCAATTGCATCCGCTATGCATCCGTCAATCGACATGTTGCATAGCATAGCAGTGTTTGTTCTGGAACGGCGCCTTTACTTACTTAAGTATATAAAGTTTCAAGTATTCATACGCTCGTAGAAAGGACTCTGCTGTTCTTGTTGAATTCAAGTAGAAGTGGACTGCATTATCATAATTGGTGAGTGTTGGCTATGGCAGTGTCTGGAGTATTGTGTTATCTGATTGTGATGTTCAACTGATTTGTTGTGTTGAGTTTGAAGGCCATCTGAAAAAGCTGTACCTGAGACATTGAAACTGTGTTTCTGAAGCTAACGTACTTATTCTAAGTACGCTTGCTTTAGAAACACAGTTTCATTATCATTGAGATATTTCTCTACGGCATGTAAAGCACTTTGCTAGGCCTAGGCCATTTAGCAGCATACAATCTTTGACACCATCTTTTTGTCTTAAGCACTAATTTCACGATGAGGAAGAAGATAGCATACCTACAGAATTAAAAGCGATATAAGTAGCTCATGTACAACGTTGATGTAGACTCGGAATTGGATTATCTTACAGCAAACATTACTTTGTTTGCGAGATTTGCAACAGAAGGGGTACCATCTATCTGGCAGAAACTTGACGCTCCGAAACTTATTTGGCATAACACACTTGGCATATTCTTCTTTGAACGAATGTGTTTATGGCAGAACAATTATTTAATAGAATACTCATTTCGCAGAACGTTTAAATAGCCGAATTTTCAATGGCATACTTTCAAGATGGCAGAATTGTATTTGGTAGATTTTTATAAGGTATAACGACCGTCTCGCGAAAGTATCCTTTATGGGCGGCATGGGCCGTAGGCCGACGAAGGAGGCCGGCGGAGGCCCGGCACTTCGGGGACAGAAGATATTAGTGTTATTTAATATGCGAGCGAAGCGAGCGCGCGTCATGGAGTACATGCGTTGCATGTATGAGTGACGTCATTATTATTAATAATAATAATTATTATTATTATTTTTGACTACCAACATTTCTTCATTCAGTTCTCAGCTAGAAATTTTAGCCGGGGTGAGCTGATAATAATAATTAATAATTATTATTATTATTGCATGTTACACGTATGTATGAAATGAAATGCGTGCCAAAAGACGATTCTGATTATGAATTTTCGGCAAAATGATGGTTCTGGAAATTTTAATGAAGTTTATGCTCAAAGATGATTCTCACTTACAAAATTATGCGTTTTGAATTTATGGTAAATGAGTGTATGCCAAATGATTTTCTGCGAAATGAAGTTTCTGCCATCCACTGTTATGCAAAACAAAATTCGGGCATAAAAAATTCTGCCAAAAAAGGTAGACCCCAACAGAAGATATACCTATGTGCATAAGCAAAACATTTATAAACATTTTGTTTAAATAAAACGTAAACGTAGTGGGTAGCATATTTATCATATTTTAGTACTTAAGCCTTGTCATTAACCTGTAATATGTTACTGTTTGTTTTTCCTTAAGAAATAAATAAATAAATAAAACGTTTTTGACCCACACTAGGAACTTCTTCTGTATCGTGGGTGCATTTATAAACACAACTGTTTGTTCCGTACGGGGATCAAAACCCGCGACACGCAACGCAATATTACCATGATACCAGAGATATCAGATGATCACAGGTATCAGATGAAATTAGATGAAGATGTCAGGGAGTCGAGCCAAAAACTTGTATTATGTTTTTGTTCTTGAGTTCATTACACGTTGAGATTGACATAAGATTCCATCCATCAATTTTATTCAATAGAAATCTCCACTTATCTAAACCAACAAAAATGCTATATTAATATATTGAACCGCGTGCGCACTTCGGTGTAACAGCCATCCCCATACAAGCTTAAACAGCGTTTTACCACTTGAGTTATTGAACACTTTACAGGTGACGCAATGTTCCGGAAAGCCCCGGGTTTGTCTGCCTCCCTATTTATTAACGTAAACACTCTAATATATTACTGAACCGTGTTCCTGATTTTAAAGGGACTTATCTGGGTTCTGGGGATTAAGTTGTTAGGTGTAATTGAGTTAAAGGATACGGGTGCACTGCGATTCGTTTGTTTATATTTTGTGGTGAAGAAGAAACAGACGAATTATACTAAACAACAATCATCATCTGCTTGCCTTTTCCAAACGTTGTTTGGGTTGGCTTGCAGTCTTACCGGATACAGCTGAATACAAGTATTTTACATGGAGTGACTGTGTATCTGATCTCCAAAACTCAGTTGGTACTGGGTAGTACGATAATCTTTGGTAAGACTGGTTGTCAGACTTTCAGGTCATTGACTACCTGTGATGAATTCGGCCGTCAGTAACGGCTTAATGTGGTTTCCGAGGCATGGCGGAAACTCGTTAGTAATGAGCGGTCACTCATCCATAGACCAACCTTGGCAATTTTGCCCCGACGCGCGACGACGGGACGGTTGTTACCCTGGCTAGATTGACTGACGATTTTAAAAAGTGGCTGGCTTACTGGATGCCGGAGATGAAGAACCGGTTACTAAGGAGTAATTTATTTAGGGCATAAGGTAGCAATAAACTGCGTTAGTCTGATAGTAAGGCTGCCTAACAATTTTGGACCTCATGAATCTACCCTTGTGTTAGTAAATAATAGACAATTGAAAATATTTTTAATATTCCAAGCAATTATTTATTTCCAAAAAAAGATGTCTTTTTATGCAAATCTAACTAAAAGTTTACGTAACTACACTAACCTTATACCAAGAAAAAAAGAGCACTCGAAAATTAACAAACCACAATTTCCAAGACAAAATTGCTAAATACCGTAGAAATATCTTGCTAAACCTTTCTTGAGAAACTTAAACGTTTAAAAATTACAAAAACCGTAACGGTTAAAAGACCGTGGGTTACAAGACTTAACTGTAGCCTGACGGGGGGAATCGTCCGGAAAATATCCAGCACTTTTAAAATGTACGTATTATATAAGTATTTTGCACCTTCTACTTTTTTTTAGGGATGGGACAGAAGTTATCGATAAAATTTAAACAGATTTATGCTCATGACTATTTTTTAGCGTAGGTTTTAGGAGGAAGTCTGAAAGTAGGTGGTGGCTGAATAGTTGTGTGGTATGGACGTGTGTATTGCGGAGAAATGAGGGAAATGTTGATTATAAGTGAATATGGCTATACGAGTACAAGAAGATCAAAGAAACGATGGATGGACTGTGTGAAGGATGATATTGGTTAGAAAGCAGGTGACTGCTGTAATGACGAGTATTAAAGAAGTGTGGAAGAAAAAGACATGATAAGCCAATTAATTGGAATAAGAGACTATATGGAAATTGAGATAAGAGCAGGAGATTGATAATGATGAGGACACGCCCGTTACGAAATTTACAAACATCCTTTTGCCTCGTCCACATTCATACATCTGGTTGTACACGCACGACGGTTACGAGTACTACCTGTCCTTTCTGAAGAACGGAACCAGATCAGTATATGTCTTCCTAGAACTTTGTTACTTGATTTTTAATTATAATAAAATAAATATTTCCCTTGAAGTGGAGGTCAGATAGGTAATCGATCAATGCAAAATACTGGTATCCTCTTAATGTACATAAACATAATGAATTTGAACTTCACCCAGGTAAACTGAAGAACGAACCTAACATAGATAGAAGAATACTTATCAGATGATGATGATTACCAAAACTTCAAAAAATTGATAAAAAAATAATTACATCGATAAGCAGCGTCCATCCCTAGACTCTCCGGGAGGATATCCCTAAATCCCCTAGGGGTCTGATAAATTGTGTTTCGCCAGCTCACTGTGGATATTAATAATATTTTAGTATACCATTAACATTTTGAATAATATTAATAAAGTTTCTCTAGTGTTATGAAAAGATTTTGAGTTGCCACGTGCTACGTGAAGGGCGATAAACTTACACAATGTATTTTCTTGACCAAGTTGTGGATTATTTTTCCAACTCCTTCTGACAATTTACATACAAACATAAACTCACACTTTTGCTCATGTGGGTAGGCAGAAATCACAGAACACCACCTGCTACTCTATCCCTACATATTCCTTATGCCCAGTCCACGTCATTACATCTAGTAATACACGCACGCCGATTGAGAATACTACGCACCAGTCCTTCCTGAAGAACTTCACCAATGAAGTCAATTTGAAATGCTATTTAACTTTGTCATCCAACGTGGTCCACAAAATGTACATAGTTTAAAAATAATAAGGAAAAAACTGAAAAAAGTCTGAACGTTTTGAGGTGTTTTCGTAAGCGTACAGATATTTTAAGATGAATTATTGTCATATCCCAAATCATAAAAGAAAGCCTCTTCGAATAAATAATTACGAATATCTTCCATTACTGCTGATTGGAAAAAAAACCGGCCAAGTGCGAGTCGGACTCGCGCACCGAGGGTTCCGTAAAAAAAATATATTATGTGATGTAACTAAAAATTTATGGTTTTCGTAATTTTTCCTTTATCTATGCTATAAGACGTTGCTTCGTACCAAATTTCAAGATTCTGAGTTCACGGGAAGCACCCTGTAGGTTTTGATTCCCTTGCAAGTGTCGAAAATTTGCGGCATAAACAGCTGTATCTTTTGATTGCGTTGGCTTAGAAGTTTGATTTTTTCACAGCTTCAAGGGACAGTAGACCTGAGTAATTGATATAAATTTCAGCTTCATACCTCCACGCGTTCCTGAGAAAAAGGGTCTTGACAGACGGACGGACGGACGGACAGACGGACAACAAAGTGATCCTATAAGGGTTCCGTTTTTTCCTTTTGAGGTACGGAACCCTAAAAATGAATCATATTACCAGTTCATTCTCTCTTTGTGGATCAATCCGGTAATTAATGAGAAGACCCCATTAATTCAATTAATTGAGAAGTCGCAACTTCAATTTAATTGACGCCTTATGTTCAATTCAATTATCGAGTAATCTTATGGACGGTGGACTTAGTCAATTGTGTTTCATTACGTTTATTTGACTTCTGTTGATTAAGGTTTTCAATGTTTGTTGTTGAAATCGAGTTGAAAATGATCTACTAAATATACAGGGTGTAAGTGATCAGATGTGTATAATTATGTACCTATCGTTACCTTTTTATTTGGACGTAGGGAAATCATCAAATGACTCCTCCCACTCTCAGCAGAGTAGCAGGGAGTGCCAGACTTGTACTGATTAAAAACCACCCAAGTTCCTTCTTAGCCCTTTGTGTCGAGATCACGGTATCTCTTTCGAACAACCCGCAGCCCCGGTGAGATCTCTTCCGCTCTGAATTTTGTATAGATGCACCCACTGCACATTCACATTGCCTTTGTGTCTTAAGAGCGTAGACGGGCTGCGTATAATATACGTATATATAACTATTGCCGTCGCGCTGCGCTCTAGCAACCGGGCGGTATCAATATGTGAGTGCGATAGAGACAACTGCAGCTCAGAAAGATTTTACCTATAAAAAACCTTGACCGATCGACGTTTCGTATTCTCCTGTTTTCTCCTCGAAACCTAAGCCAATTAAATTGTATTTGGTATCAAAATTTAAAGGAAGAATAGATCTATGCCCCTATTACTTGTTTTTATTTTAAAAACTTTTCAATTTTCTTTGGTGGTCATCTGATTACGCAGGTAAAAACGGGGTATTTTTTTAGGTTTTTGGTAAGTCATATTTATTTTTGTAATAAATTTTTTGAAAAAAAAAAAAATGACAGGGGCATGCCTTCAATAGACCTGCATTTTTATAAATAAAAACGATTACTCTAGAGGCATTATCCAGGAAGAGAATAGGGGAATACATTTGTATGGAAAAATGCAGCCCGTCTACGCTCTTAACAGAAGGACCAGATTTTGTAGTAAAGGTGTTGCTTTGATTGTACCCTTACCTTTTATTATATTACCCATACATTTGGCCAGTTTGACCCGAATACCTACGTTAGGTAGATCCTAACGATACTTTTCAATCGGACGCGAAAGGTCAACGGTACGGATAAACCTTGGAATCTATTTGATCGGACAAAAACGATAAAAAGAATTTATCGATACAGGCACCTCGTATGGCGGTATAGGGAAATAAGTTGTGCTTTAGTATCGAATGTATTTTTGCTTGAATGGTAGAGAATGGTGGAAACGTGGGTTGGTTCTGGTGATGTGTTTCATGGTTTGAAATGGGGAATTATGTTGGTTTGTGCTGCATATTGACCAAAAATGATTTCATTGAAACACAACATTGAGGAATTAGTTCGGCCAAATTACCTACTCGTAGACCAGAAAATAGGGGTAAGGTTACACTAATTCCCACCCGGATGAAAATTGGTTGCTTTATTCAAAACACCATTATAAATGTGGAATGAACTTTGTGCAAAAGGGAACGTATGTTAAGGTGCGAGCGAAAGGTGCGAACGTGTGAGAGAGACAGAGAGGAAGAAAGGAATATGGCGGAAGACTAGAGTACGAGGAAAAAACGATAGACGTGTTATTTTTGTTTTAAGTTAGCAAAATTCTAAAATATACGGGTTTCTACGGAGACAAATCTTTTATTTCACCAAACGATCCCACAAACTTGGGGGCTCGTCCGGGATATCGGTGAAATAAGTGGATTAGTGGAGTTAAATAAAACGCCGAACGACTCAGACGCACGAAGCACGAGCACGAGCACAATCGACGCCATAACGAACGACGCAGGCCGATTGATTCTCAAGATCCTACAGCTTACGGACAACAACGACGTTTACGACGATCTGGTTACGACGACTACGAGGAATTATAATACGATGACGGAAAAATCCGACCTTGATTTTCAAGATGCGGCACCTACGGCGCTGGCACGAACAACACATGGCGACTTATTGCATCTTACGGAGCAGCTCATTAGAAAATTCAGTGCACAAGACGAAACGCATACAGTGTCTATGTGGATAAGGGAAATAGAAGAAAACGCCGAAATATTTCAATGGAGTCCGACTCAGCTACTGTTAGTGGCTCGACGTTCGCTAACCGGCACGGCAGCACTGTGGCTACGCAGTGAAAAAGTATTTAAATCATGGGATGAGTTGAAAGTGGCTATCGGCAAAGAATTCGCGGATACTCTAGATGTAAAAAAGATACATGAATTGATGAGCGCACGACGTAAGAAGAAAGACGAGTCATGTATTGACTACATGTTAATAATGAAGGAATTAGGCAAACGCGGACGAATGCCAGACTATGTAGCTATCAAGTATATAGTGGACGGCATCATAGATGATGAGATAAATAAAGTTATGTTATATGGTATCACAACTTACGCGGACCTGAAAGAAAAACTAAAGTTGTACGCGTTATTTAAGAAAAACTCAGCTAAAGATAATATTCGACGTAGTAAGCCGCCTAGTGGCACACAGAACAGCAGTAATAACAGAAGAAACGCGGCTGAAATGATGCGATGTTTCAACTGTGGAGAAAAGGATCATTCGTCGGAAAATTGTCCTCATCGGTCGCAAGGTAAGAAGTGCTTCCATTGCAATGAATTTGGTCATATTTCTCCAAATTGCCCAAAGAAAAAGATGGCGAGTTCGGGCACGGTCGGAGAACCCGAACAGTTTCCGAAGGTTGGCACTTCTGTTGAACAACGAAAATCAACCAATCAGATGTCGAAGAAAGCATTCTTCAACATGATGCAAAGGAGCACCAGGATATAAGACGCGCACAGGAGTGTGATGAGGGCCTTAGTGCCATAATACGAATTTTGAAAGAAGGAAACTCATTCAAAGATTACAGTTTGAATCAAGAATTACTTTATAAAGGATCAGATCAACAACTTGTTATACCTAGTACAATGGAAAACGAAATTATAAAGAGGGCACACAGCAATGGTCATTTTGCGAAGAAGAAAACTTTGGAACTAATTAGCAGGGATTACTATATTGAAAAAATAGGAAAGAAAGTTGAAGATTATATAGCATCATGTATACCATGCCTACTAACGAACAGAAAAGAAGGAAAACAGGAAGGTTACCTTAATCCAATTGAGAAGGGAGACACTCCGTTGCATACTCTGCATTTAGATCATGTTGGACCACTGTCTGAGACTCATAAGCAGTATAATCACATACTTACCGTTATTGACGCTTTTACGAAGTTCGTATGGTTGTTTCCATGTAAAAGTACCACAACGAGGGAAGTGTTGAATAAATTGGAGACTCTACAGCACACTTTTGGAAGTCCAGAAAGATTCATCACAGATAAAGGTACTGCTTTCACCAGCAACGACTTTCAACAGTATTGCACGAAGGAGGGAATAGAGTTATGTCATATAACTACAGGAGTACCTAGAGGTAATGGTCAGGTGGAAAGGGTTCACAGAACTATTATACCAGTACTTACCAAGCTGTGTATTGAGAAACCAGGATTATGGTACAGGCATGTAGGAAGAGTGCAGATGGCATTAAACAGTACTTACCAGAGAAGCGTGAACACCACTCCATTTGAGATGCTAATAGGAAAGAAAATGAAGAGACAAGATGACATTGAAATATACGAACTACTACAACAAGAAGGACGAGATAGCTACGTTGAAAATAGAGAAGATTTGAGGAAGAGAGCAAAACAGCAAATACTAGAAGTTCAACAGGAAAATAGGAAGAACTATGATAAGCATAGAAAAGATAGTAGGAAATATCAAGAGGGGGAGTTTGTTGCTATAAAGCGAACTCAGTTTGGGCCAGGACTCAAACTCAAACCTAAATATTTGGGACCTTATCAGGTAACAAAAACCAAACGACACGACAGGTACGACGTAGAAAAGGTAGATATGACGGCAGAAGGTCCAGTCAAAACCACAACATCTGCAGATCATATGAAGAAATGGCCAGATGACAAGGAGTAAAATCAAGTGAGTATGTAAGGGTTATGAAGTATGTTTGTTGTGAGTTGAGTGTATGAAAGTGATGGGTGTTAAGAAATATTTTTTTTGTGTTTTCTATTTAGATTTATTAACAGAGTTGTTAAGATTCGGTTTGTTAAGCATTACAGTAAGTTGTAACTGGTCATGTTGTATTACTAAGGTGTTTTGTATTTCTTTGTTATGCTAAGATGTAACAATATGTCATGCCTATATTGTAATTTTTGTTTGTAATTGTCATGCTGTCTTTTATATCTTTTTCTAGGAAAATAAATAATAAGATGTAAGCTGGCTATGTAAAGGAAATAAAAGCTTAGTAAATATGTCACTACCTATAGAAAATATTCTGTTTGTGTTTGAAGATAAATTGTTTTAGATCAAAATTTCATTATGTTTCTGTAGCTTATGTAAGACTTAACTTAAAATGCTATGTATAGATTATAGCTGACTATGAAAGGTGTGATGACGTTATGAGATTCATAGTATTTGTAACACTGTGTCTGAGGGCAGACATTGTGCAGGATGACCGAATGTGGAATGAACTTTGTGCAAAAGGGAACGTATGTTAAGGTGCGAGCGAAAGGTGCGAACGTGTGAGAGAGACAGAGAGGAAGAAAGGAATATGGCGGAAGACTAGAGTACGAGGAAAAAACGATAGACGTGTTATTTTTGTTTTAAGTTTGCAAAATTCTAAAATATACGGGTTTCTACGGAGACAAATCTTTTATTTCACCAAACGATCCCACATAAATGAAATGTAAAAAGTCCCCATTGATCCGACACCTGGAAAAAAAGTTATCCGAGGTTAATTGTATGATAAAACTTACCGTTTTGCTGAAAATCGCGAAAAACCCGTGTTTATGACCTTTGACCTAGAATAACATTTTTCCAGGTGTCGGCTAGATGGAGGCATTTTTTATTTCATTTATAATGGTGTTTTGAACAATCCTACAAATTTTCAGCAGGGTGGGAATTAGTGTAGCCTTGGATGTATAAATTGACCGGACTAAATGCATAAGACAAGTTTCATTGTTTGTATTATTGTGTTATAATGGAGAGCAGCGGTGGTCCAGTTCATGGCAGCAGTAAGTCGCAGGGTTGAATCCAGGCATGCACATTACTTTGTGTAATTTACTCCATCACTCCATTGGTACACAGATAGTTTATAACCTGATGGATTAACACACACAACAGTTTTTATCCCGATTTGACCTTTCCGTGGGATAATTTTGGAGTTGTAGCGGGTGAAGCCGCTGGCAACAGCTAGTATCTGTATGAAATCATGTAAGAAGAAGGTTAAAACAAAGACCATTATACCCATTGTGACCCATTTTATAACAACATCCCGGAATTTTTCCACGTCTCGCAGAATTATCCACCATAAAAGAAAACTGCGTGCACACTACTTTATAAACGCAAAGTTTACGTAAAATAAGCAATATGGTGTTGTTCCTATAAACATGGTGCTCTTGTTTGTGGTATGTTGAGGTTACGTTGGCACATGTATTGTGGAATAAGGAAGTTGGTTTGACTTTACTTGAGTTAGTCGTTTTTAGGATTCCGTAGCCGAATGGCAAGAAACGAAACCCATAAAGATTCGTTGTCTGTCTGTCTGTTCGTTCGTATGTCACAGCCACTTTATTCGGAAACTATTAAGACTACACAGTTGAAACTTGGTTAGGTAGATGAAATTCTTTAAATCGCTTTATGATTTTTATACAAAAATTTAAAGATGGCACCCCCTACATAATATACGTAGACAAAATGTGCAAAAACAAACTTATCACAAAATGTGTATGTTTTCGCTATAACAACCGCAAATAATACAAATTTAAAGAAATCCCTATCACGATGGTACGGAACCCTTTATGTTTAGTTGCTGCGACCTCAAATAAAAAGTTACACTTTGTTAAATCGAAATGTACCTATATTTGTGATTTATTTTCATCATCTGCCATAATTTATCCACTTATTAACAAAATTCTTCTAAAGAAACATACATTGTCACACAAATAAAATAGAAATAAACAAAACTGTCACGTAACGCAAGCTAAGTGTAAACTCATCATCATTTATACGAGCTACTCTCAAGAATGCAGTAGTAAGAAAGTAGGGCAGACGAAACAAAAGGAATGGTGTTTTTCTTCACACGTAAGTGTATGTATACATATTATGTGTTGAAGGAATATATTAGATGTATATTGTAATGTAGAGAGCAATGGTGGCTCAGTGGTAGCGGCTCCGACTTACGAACAGTGAGTCGTGGGTTCGAACCCAGTCAGGCGCATTACTTTGTGTAATTTATTTCATCACCACTGCTCTCAAAACGGTGAAGGAAAACATCGTGAGGAAACCGGCATGTCTTAGAACCAAAAATTCGAAGACATGTGACATCTACCAATCCGCACTGGGCCCGCGTGGTAGATTATAGCCTATCCCTCTTCTAGAGAGGAGACCTGAGTCCCTGCAGTGGAAACATTATAGGCTGATGATAATGATGATGTAATGTATAGCTTGGCTTTGGTGCCTGAAACTAAATGTAAGTTCATTTAGTTCTCATTTAGATCTCATACTATACGCACACATATTAAACGCACTTTCACACACAGTCACTCAGAAAATTGCAGACACTACACAGTCATCATCTAACTAGATGATGTGTGTGTGTGTGAAAGGAGCCTTGGGCTGCGGGTTGTTCGCAAGAGATACCACGGCCTTGACATAAAGGGCTAAGA
This sequence comes from Diarsia mendica, assembly GCA_949316265.1. Classification (NCBI taxonomy): domain Eukaryota; kingdom Metazoa; phylum Arthropoda; class Insecta; order Lepidoptera; family Noctuidae; genus Diarsia; species Diarsia mendica. The sequence continues at coordinate 1,898,482 of OX438910.1, forward strand.
CGGGTGGTTTTTATTCAGTAGAAGTCTGACACTCCCTTTCGCTCTGCCCAAGAGCGGGACCCATTTGATGATTTTCCACTAGCCAAAAAAAAAGAAAAAGATTACTTTCTCTTCTTTTTTTTTTTTTTTTACTAATGACGGCACGGTTGGCGCAGTGGCTCAAGCAATGGATTGCTGCGCTGCGTGTCGCGTGTTCGATCCCCGCACGGAACAAATATTTGTGTGACTTACAGATATTTGTTCCGGGTCTGGGTATTTGTGTATGTGAGTTAAATGTTTGTGTACGCACCCACGATACAGGAGAAATTCCTAGTGTGGGGCAACGTTTTTTTTAAAGAAAGAAAGAAGAAAGAAAAGTATTTTATAGCCTTTTCGTTTTACCCCCAAACCGGTTTCCTCACGCTGTTTTCTTTCTAGAGCAATGGTGACGAAATAAACAACAGAGAGTAAGCCAAACATAAAGTGAGATAAGTTTAGCAGCCCGTCGGGGCCGCTAATTATAGAACGAGATGACGTGGCCTCGGCGCAAGGGCAAAGAAGGAACATGGGTTGGGTTTTTAGTCAGTAGAAGTCTGACTCTGCCCAAAAGCGGGGTGGGTCATTTGATGATTTTCCACCCACCAAAAAAAAAAAACGATAAGTTTAGCAACGAATCCGTATCATCATCAACAGTCTATTAATGTTCCCACTGCTGGGACACAGGCCTCCTCTCTTTGAGAGGGAAAGGGCTATAATCTACCACGTGGGCCAAGTGCGGATTGGTAGATGTCACATGTCTTCGAATTTTTAGTTCTAAGACATGCCGGTTTCCTCACGATGTTTTCCTTCACCGTTTTGAGAGCAGCGGTGATGAAATAAATTACACAAATTAATGTACCTGCTGTGTAATGTACCTGTCCTTGCGTGATCGAATCAGAAATGAGGACATCCGCATGAGAACCAAGGTTACCGACGTAGCCCGAAGAATCGCCAGACTTAAGTGGCAATGGGCAGGGCACATTGCTCGCAGAACGGATGGCCGATGGGGTTGAAAAGTTCTGGAATGGCGACCGCGAACCGGAAGACGTTGCGTTGGAAGGCCTCCCACTAGGTGGACCGATGACCTGGTCAAGGTTGCGGGAACCCGCTGGATGAGAGACGCACGGGACCGGTCAATGTGGCGACACCTGGGGGAGGCCTATGTCCAGCAGTGGACTTCTTTGGCTGAAATGATGATGAATGATGAACGACCTACTGTTCGTAAGTCGGGGCCGCCACTACTGGGCCACTGCTACTCTCCAACAAAATCCGCATATTATTTTGTACCTATTCAAGTGGCATCGTCTTCAGTAGAAAAGTTCACCCAATATTATTCCAACTATTATATTTCATTAATTTCCATTCAGTTCAAATTCAGACAATATTCCAAAATCCAAATAGCAATCTAACCGCACCCTAACACAACTTATACCACAATTGCAAGACGTCTCTTGAACTAAGACATTTATCTAATGTAACACTTAAACAAGCGAAATTGAACTCTGTTACTAACTTCCTAAGACTGTTATAACCGCATTACTTTGTTTAGTAAGACATCTGTCATTTATGGTACAAAAACAAGCGAAATTGAACTCTATTTTGGAAGATTTAAGAATGGTTAAAACTGCACTAGGGTGTTCGGAAATTACTTAAAAGAAGATTGTTTTCCCAAAGTTCGTATTTCCTCTCGTTTCGAACTTAAAATATACAAGTTTTAATTAATGTAGACAAATTGTGTTCTAGTGTTTTCTGGAATTGTTCGTAGTGATTACATTTTGTTGGGTTTCTTATAATTTCCTTCTAGAATTGCATGTGGAGATTCAGTGTTTAAGATGGAAGCGCTAGGCTAGCTCGCAAAATACAAATTATCTTAGTAAACTCACCAGTAACTGGCCACTTAAGCTCATCGGCCAGTTCATGTCAGTGTAAAATCGTAATGACTAAGTATATTAATAATATTTTAATACCTTTGGTTAAAGCGTTTATTTGCGAATCGAAATTGATGTGTAAAAAATTAAATAAATCAGATTTACGTAGAAATAATTTAATCAAAAGAAAAAGTAGTCATTTTAACTAGTAATTGGCCATAAAATTTTAGAAAGTAGCCACCAAAATACTAATAACTGGCCATCCAAAAATTATCATCAAAAACAATCAAAATAAAACAATAAAAATACAAAAATAACAGCAAATTAAAACATTTAAAACTTACCAAAGAAAATTATATTTTTTTCTTAAACTATACTAATATTATAAAGCTGAAGAGTTTATTTGTTTGAACGCGCTAATCTCAGGAAGTATTGGTTGGAATTGAAAAAATGTTTTTGTGTTGGATAGTCCATTTATCGAGAAAGGTTTTAAGCTATATAACAGCACGCTACGTCCAATAGGAGCGAAGTATAAATGAAAAATGTGGCAAAAACGGGAGTATTCCTTAAACCACGCTCTCTCTTATGTGACGCAGACGAAGTTGCGCGGGTCAGCTAGTTCGATTATAAAATCAACATCTTAGCTTAATAGAGATCAATTTACCACAGTTTTTTTGTCTAGTAAGCAACAAGAAACATTCCGTGAGGAACTGGCCATGCAAATATCAGTTACTGGCCACCCATGCCAGTTACTAATAAATGTGTGTATTTTTACTAGATATTTTTTTATACAATAGTGTACCTTATACGGCTTCTAAATACGATTGATTTTTCATAAAATTCGAACATTAGGTTAAAACCTAGTAACTGGCATGGGTGGCCAATAATTGAAAATGTGCAAAATTTTCGTTCAGATACTAGCCACCTACAAATCTCGGTTAACAGCGGATGCTGACAGAATAAAACTATTGAGAAACCCTCAATTACTATATATACAACACATCAAAGACGATTCACTCACGATTACTCCACAAAATACCTCAAAATTAATTTTTTACTTGAAGCATTACGTTAAGAATTTTGTAACGATTTACCATAAATGTCAGATTACGAACACCGACTGTCACAAAATGGTCGATATTATTGGCGCTAGTGTCATAGTAGAAAAAATTATGTTATTGTCATGAAAGCTACATAAATAAGAAGTATGAATAATAAATCATAAATTGCGTACTGTGTGGAAAACTCTTAATTTATGCAGTTGAAGTGGATAGTGGCCAGTTAATGAAAGTGGCCAGTTACTGGTGAGTTTACCCTATGTTTTTCAGCAATATCCCTGTGAGTGTTAGAATGAGACGAAATATGTATTTACGGAATTATAATCATTAAAATCATCAACACAATCCTTTAAATTCATTTAAACTCATTGAATGATTTAAAAGGATTGTATTGGTATGAACCACGCGGGGCCCTTAGCAAGCGGTCATTTATAATGATCTAGTTTTTAAGCCCACTCCAGCTATAAGTGCTTTTAAATCAGGTACTATTAAATTAATTTGAAGTCACCACAGGGTAGGTTGAGTAGTTTGGCAACCTTATCGAGTCAAACAGCGAGATGGTCACACCTTAAAAAAACTACTTAAAGACGAACGATTTTAATGAGAGTTGTAAGAGAGTGAGGGTTCACGTGGGCGAAAAATAGATCTAGCTAGATCTCATATTATAATGTATTTGAGAAAATTCGTTTTCTAAATTTGCAGCCCACTAAAGATCGGTCGCCCAGGTATTTCCCTGGACCAATTTCGAGCTAAACTACAAAAGAAAAGAAAATTCTCAAAACACAACATTCTTTTCCAAACACAAGCCGTTCTACTAAGCCTATCCCTACACAACCTATCGAACCTATCCCACTTCTAATAGCCTATAACCCGTAATAAAGATCCTATCAGACTAGTCCGAAAGCCTCAAAAGAAACTTTGAAAGTCGGTTAGCCTGTAAGGGTCGGCCGGAAGTACACGGCGACACGTCACTTCCTGTGATTAACGACGGTAACCCAATTTCCTTTAAACTTGGAAGAAAATACTTGTGTGGTGCAAGTTGAAAGAAGTAGCGGGTAGTGATATTAAAAGCCAGACCATCATTATTATCTGCCTGACATTTTCGCAACTACGTGGGGGTGGGCTTCCAGTCTTAACGGATACAACTGAATACCAGTATTTTATACTAGCTTTTGCCAGCGGCATCGCCTGCGTGGATGTCGGAAAATATAAAAAATGACGCTTTTTCACACAAACTTTCATCCCCTCCCCCTTAGGGGTTGAATTTCGAAAAATATTCCTTGTCTACATTATTAAGGGAACCTCTGTGCAAAATTTCAGCTTTTTAGGTTCAAGGGTTTGGGCTGGGGTGACCTCTCGCGTCCGGCCCTGATGCAAGCCATGGTCCGGGGCGAGGAGGGATGGGACGCCGTCGCCTCCTTCTGCGAAGCAGTGATGCTAGCGAAGGAGGTGGCGGAACGAGAGAGGGAGCGATCCTCTCAACGTCCCAGCCGCCGCGGAAGGCGCGGAAGGCGCTCCGGGCGTCGGGGGCCACGTGATGGCTTCCGGCCACCGTAGACGCGGGCCTGTGGACGGTGAGTAATGGGCTAGCTCGCCGTCCAGCCGTCGTCATGACGGCAACAGACCGTGTCGGCGGCGCGTTCGTGTTCCACGCGCGCCTCAAAGAGATGTCAGCAAGGAGGGGCCCGCAAGGGCCGACGCCCGTCGGGGCCGCGGTATTTTGTACTAGATTACGTGGCCTCGGCGCAAGGGCAAAGAAGGAACATGGGTTCGGTTTTTAGTCAGTAGAAGTCTGACACTCCCCTTCGCTCTGCCCAAGAGCGGGGGGGGTCATTCGATGATTTTCCACCCACCAAAAAAAAAAAAAAAAAGGTTTGGGCTGGGCGTTGATGAGTCAGTCAGTCAGTCAGGACTTCTCTTTTTATTTATATATAGAAAGATAGATGGACCGAATGGTTATCTAATCTCCACAATTCAGTTAGAACTGGGTAACGGTACTCTTTGTTAAGATTATCAGATTTTCGGACCACTGACTGTGGCTTGTTACGAATATCAATGAATGATATAATGTACCAAGATTTTGTAACAAATTCTGTTTTAAAAGAGTGTCCATGGAGTTTCTTGCCCGTTCTTCTTCATGAGATCTACGTTAGGGAACTGGCAACTACAGTACTTTCACAAGTTATTATGCCTTGTGATTGTGACTGTAGCGTAGGAGTGCAATGCGTCGTTTCGGGAGTTGCTGCGTCGGGCTGCGCGGCGCCGGATGTTACCGGCGGCGAGTGCTGTGGGTGCGGGGGCGCGCGGCGGCGTGTGCCGTGGCGGCGGGTGTGCGGGGCTCCGGGTCGCGGGGCGGCGGTTGCACGTTGCGGCGTGCATTCGTTGTTCCGTGATTCGGGGTCTCGAGCATTCGTTGTTGCGGTTTGCGTCGCTGCGTGCTTTTGTGCTCGCAGTGTTCGTTGTTGCGGGCATTCGGTGGCGTGTGGTTCGGCGTGGTGACTTTCGGAATGACGTATTGCACTCGTAGTTTCGTTCTTCTTCCGTCCTTCTGACATTCAAAAGTGCCTGTAATGGCTTAATTGAAATAAAATATTTGAGTTTGAGTTTGAGTATCAGATCTACAAAAGACAGAGCATTGCATTTTTTTACTATAATGCCATGTTACGTTGAGTAATAGTTTAGTGGTGTGACCATCGGACTGCCAAGTCATACGTGTCAAGCGAACTAAAGACGCACAACTGATTTTTTTCGGATTAATATGTGTATGTGTGTGTGTGTAGACCTGTCCCAGCAGTGGGAACATGACAGGCTGATGATGATGAATTAGTGAAGGAAAATCTCGTGAGGAAACCAGCATGTCTAAGAGATAATTACTTCTCGACGTCAGGCATAAAACTCCGACCCTCCCCCCCCCCCCCCCCCCCCAGGTGCGAAAAAAAAAGCGTGGTCAAAGAACGATACTGAATTCGGGTTGTGTGGTTTTTCTCAATATGGTCTTAATACTGTATTAATAACAGTGTGAGTTCAAAGGGTTTACCCCGCTACCCGCTGCTACCTTCCACCAATCGCATGAATCAGTATACCATGTCTTTTCAATAGATTATGATTTATAACAGACTACCGTCTGCCGATGATTCGCCAAAGATATTCAGCTTCTTATGCTATTTGGCACCGATATCTTTTCCTAGGAGAAGTAGAGTCCTCCACCTAGCGTTTTCCTGTGTTAGAACGAGCTTTAAGATTTATCTAACCTTTTCCGTATTAGAGTATTTTGCCATCAGAACGTTCCAATATGTTTTACGTCGTTTGATATTATTGATGTCATATTATGTTTATAAGCACTAGAGAATACATTTTATTTCTGGGTACTGGGTAGCGAGGTGATAGCAGGTGAAGACCGAGAGATTGTAGAAGAAGTATTGGCAGGGTAACGGCCAGATTGGTAGATGACGTTCAGAAGATCGAGGGTTAGACCTGGTTGAGGCGCGTGCAGATCTGGGATAAATAGTACAAAAGGGAAAAAGCCTTGTACTCAGAAGTGCTGTTTAAATTATACGTCGAAATATTATACCCCTCTGTAGGACTGGTGGGCAGATTTTTATGACAAAAATGGTAACTTAGCCCTCAACTGAAAATAACACTTTGCAAGAGCCAGTTGTACTGTGAATTCACTATGTCTAAGGCTGCCCGCCCATGTCAGACTTTTTTTTTTTTATCGAGCCGCTTTTAATTTGTTAGTTATTTCTGACCGATTTTGACAACGTGTGCGTTGCACTTGCTATCAGTGTGTTCTATTTTTCTCCTACAAAAATCGGTCAGCGGGCAGCCTAATGTACATTTAATTTAGCCTGAAAACAAAAGAATACAGTCAAATAATTTCGTGAAAAATGAATGAAACTTTCCGACATAGACACGCACACACACACGTATCTTAGGAAGGCGTTGAAAACAATTTACGAGTATTTTCAAGTAGAGCGCGTTTGACGGACAGCTTTTCATTACTGAATACAATTTATTTTGAAACACAAGGAAGAATAAGGAATGTTGACTATTAGGGAATGTAGGTATAGCAGACAAAATGTCTACTGAATGTATAGCGACTGGTGAAAATTTTAGGAACAGTGATATTTAAGAGGTTGGATACTTTAGAGGGTCTGCGATTTCTAGATACCACTTTTCAGCCCTCCAGCCTTTTCCTTATTTCTCCATTTCTTCCTGAATTATGCTTCTAGTTAAAGCAATCGTCCCATCATCTCTGTCTTCTCTTATTTTCAGCAACTACTAAGAAGGTATACAAATTATAACCCTCCTAAAATAACAAAAAAATACTTGTAATACTTTTTTTGCGTGTCATCATCAAATAACCCCTCCTGCTCTTGGGCAGAGTGGTAGGGAGTGTCAGACTTGTACTGACTAAAAACCTTTAACCTTTGACAGTCTTGTTGTATTTTTTTAAGGTTGTCTATAAAATTTTCTTTTGACGACAAACTGTGCCACTAAATTCAACCGCTTCATAACCGGAAAACTGCTCATAAAGCATAGTGAACCTTAACTCAGCAATATGCGAGTAAATAAATATGAAATTCCTGAAACTGACAACGTTGAAATAAACGAGTCTATCTTACATCTAGAGAAACCATTTATTTTCAAGTACTATGACGGACAGGATTTCATTACGAACAGACAACTTATTTAGAGAGCCGACGCAAAAACAATTGAATAGGTACTGGGATGTTGATTTTCAATTATTGTTTGGGTATTTGGTTGTTTGGGATGCTATTAAGTTGATGTCTATATAATTGACAAATGGTTATCAGACTGAAATCTACTGTCGAACGGTGTGCCCATATTTCGGACAAACACGTGTTTGCCTATTGCAAAACGCGTCGTGAAAGTCAAAAAATAATCTCTTTTGATCTTTTTCTCCATAGAGATTACGTTTTGGGCTGGGCAACTACAGTACTTTCACAAGTTATGCAGATATTGTATTTCTAACATTAAAAATTACCTGTAATGAATGGTCTAATTGAAAAAATGGTTTCGAGTTTTTTTGAAGCATTTTTTTTCTTACGAAGAGAATCCACTCGTACAGGAGGCGTTCGTTTGATGGGTTTTACCAGACATCGTTACGCTTTTTTTATACAAAAAGTACGGTTATAAACTAAAACCTCGACCAGGTCATTCACAAATAATTATAGCACTGTCACCAAGGAAGATTTATTAAAAGCCTTTTCTTATCAAATACAATTAAATAAACAATCTACTTGTTGATACAGCAAATTAATTTGTATCTGACAGCAGGTAAATAATACTGAACGAACTGACATTTACTTGCTGGAGACATTTGTCAAGTTGTGTTGAATAGGGTTGCCAACGCCTTCACACGTTTGAGGAGTGTCCTATCGGTCGCTGAGACACTAGGAACGCGTGGTGTATATGTAAAATCGATTTGAATTTCGCGGGCTACCCTAGCGCTTCTACCTTAATTAATAAGGTTTTGCTGGCGACATTTAAATTTCCATAGAGTTTTTGATTGTCCACAGCAAAACGACCAAGTTGAACCACGCTCTGTTAGGTTTATGTGAAATAAAATATATTTGTTTTACTACGGCTACTCAATCTTTAAAGAAACGTTGAAACCCTAGGGTCATGGGTTCCGAGTGCTCATAGCCTGTTTAAGGAAATATCCAAACGCTTAGTTGACGCTTCTCGTGACCCAAGGGCTGGCTTCTATCTTGGCCAGAGGCTAAGTGTTGTCATACAACGAGGCAATGCCGCCAGTCTTTTGGGCACATTACCGGCTGACAGCGTTGAGGAGCAGTATTTCGATGCCTTTTTATAGTTTATTGTTAGTTTAGTTTATTTTATAGTTTTTAAAATTAATGTAATATGTCATGTATTCCTTATTAATAAAACTCTCCAATAAAACACCTACAATAGTAGGTATATTTCATTATAAGTGCGGAAAGCCTGTCATTGCAACGAGTTCCGACAAATGTCTAGCCGAGCCGAGGCACAGCCGACGGCGAGGGTTGACAGTCGGAACAAGTTGCAATGACGGTTCCGCACGTGTACTGAACAACTATTTTTAATACAGTTGCGAAAAAATGAAGCAATTTAATAAAATAATAAAACCGTAATTAAACTCGCAAAGAACATTTTCGAAAATGGCGCCAACCGTAAAAGAATATAAGCAGAGATTTTTTTTTGTTTTCTTCACCCATTCTGGGTAGGCAAAGGTAACTAACTATGCCCATACAGCCAAGTCTTCAGTAGATTTTTTTTTATTGATATGAAATGAAAATGAAATTTAATAAGTATGTTTATCAGTTGTCTAGTACCCATAACACAAGCTCTGCTTAGCTTGGGACTAGATGGCGTTGTGTGATAGTTGTGGAATATTATTATTATTATTAATGAGATGAAATGGAATGAAACCTTTAACTCATTGAATCAAATAATTAAATCTGATATTGAAACAAATTAGTAGCTTCTTTAGAAATATTTGCATGAATCATAAAAAACTTCTATGATTTTTTTTTTGTAAAAACATGTGGTTGTTTTTTTTTTTATGGACATTATTTTGACAGTTAGGAAATGGTAAAGAAAAAGCACGAGTGCGTAATAGCCCACATCCCGAACGCTATACGTCCCTGCAATACGCCACTTTTTGAGCAGCTGTATTAAAAAATAATTATTGAACAACTGATCATCGTTCGCCCTTATCCCAAATCATTTGAGGTCGGCGCAACATATCTTCTTCTTCATCATCATCATTTCAGCCAAAAGACGTCCACTGCTGGACATAGGCCTTCCCCAGGCGTCGCCACATTGACCGGTCCCGTGCGTCTCTCATACAACGGGTTCCTGCAACCTTGACCAGGTCATCGGTCCACCTAGTGAAAGGCCTTCCAACGCAACGTCTTCCGGTTCGCGGTTGCCATTCCAGAACTTTTCTTCTTCTTCCATTTTTCTTTATTACTCGCCATCTCATCTGACACCTCCTTTATTGCCATGATCATGTCAAGGAAGACGACGGGTGGTCTGTGTAAATACACAGTCCACCCGTCGTCTTCCTCTGCTCTTATACTCCTCCACCTTCATATTCAAAACTATCCTCACGACAATTTCCTCATTTCTCCGCATCACATATCGATACCACGACAACCGATTACTACACAACTTTTTAGTCACCGGTACCAAGCTTGCTAAGTCCTTTATTATGCGCACAGCCAAGGAGTGAAATTCCCTGCCTGCGTCGGTTTTTCCGAGTTCATATAACCCTAATCTATTTAAGTCGCGAGTAAACAAGCTTCTTCTGGGTAAGCTCGTTCCATTGTCGACATCATCTCTGCCCTTAGGGCAAGATTGAAGTCAAGAGCAAGCCCATTTATAATAAAAAAAAAACCACTTTTAGACTTCCTCTTAATTATATCGAAAAATGCAATAACACTTTGCCCGACTGGGATGATTATAGGTACTCGTTTCTTATTTTATGAATCGTATCATCACAAGAATGACCCATAGATCAGGCTTGTGGCTAAGATGAGAATGCTAAGGTATCCCTCATAACATTCTCATCTCAGCCACAAGCAATTATTGTCTTTGATTCAACGAAACAATTGATCCGTGGGTGCAAATATGATTTAACCATGAACGAGCCCTTGTATAACATACATACAAAGAAAAAAAAGCCTCCTTAATATTCCCAAATCCGCACACAACACAACCCCGATACAAAGTTAATAACACTTCCCATTATTTTCCGACTACCCTACAATTTTCTGCTGCTTTCACGAACAACCCTACGACCACAGACTAAACAAAAGTGTATTAATCACTAGCACAAAAGGAGATTAATGAGTTTCTTTCCTTTCATTAACCAGCTACCAATACAACCTGACATTGCCAGATGGCGCCACTTGTCAAGAGAACTGTCAGTTGAAACGTCAGATACGTACGTTTGAAATTAGTTCCGATTTTTGCCGCGGTTCAGCGTAAGTTGGTTAGTCGTTTGTGTGTGAGAATAAAATATGTGTGAAAGGGAAAATTTTAGAAAGTGTTGGGCTGTTTAATTTTTGTTTTTTATTTGTCTTTTAGATTGCGGTTTCTGGCACAGATTATGTAAGTGTGTTTTATATTGTGGGTAATAATTACAAAGGGTAGCTACAGAATTATGTCTATAAGGTACAGTGACCAGCAAAAATATGTGTACATTTGGCAAAACGCGAATTTCTCGAATAATAGTGTTATTACATAAAGTCATTTGCCTAGCTTTTTTGTCGACTTCCAGTCTAACCGGATGCAATTAATAATAATAATATTTCACAACTATCACACAACGCCATCTAGTCCCAAGCTAAGCAGAGCTTGTGTTATGGGTACTAGACAACTGATAAACATACTTATATATTTCTAAATACATACATACTTATAGATAAATTACACCCAGACACAGAACAAATGATCGTGCTCATCACACAAACATTTGTCCTGGGTGGGAATGTAACCCACGACCTCCGGCATAGCAGTTAGGGTCACTAACCACTAGACCAACAGGCCAGTCGATTAAATACCAGTATTTTTATTTACATGGAAAGACTACTTGTCTATCCTCCACAACCCAGTTAGTATTGGGTAATAAGACTGGTTGTCAGACTTTTGTCACTTACCACGAAGATGAAATCATACAGTACGCGAAAATTGCTTCTAGACGTTGCTATGTGTATACGGTTTGGCGCTCGTGACTGCGTATAACTTGTCTAAATTATCTTTTGTAGTTGTTTATTGTATCAGTAAGTAAATAGTAGATTATTATATTACTATTTCGATGTTTCGATTACTAAGGATCGTTGGCTTATGACGTCACTGTGACTTGAACTGTGACGACACGATTTTTCGAAGCACTGTATCGTCTTCAGTTTTTTTACGTGAAAAATTAAAAAATATGTGTCCAATATTTTTTGGAAATCTATCTGACGGTGTTGGTGAATTAGCGAAAAGGGTAAACAAAAAAAAGGTCGGTTAGTGAAAACGGACGCTTGAATTTAAAAAATGTGGACTGTATTTGTGAGAATAAAATTTTGAGAGGTATTTTCGATGATTGCCTCAAAAAAGGGATGATGGCTAGCTGAATGGAACTGAATATAGCGTAGTTAAGTCAGTGAACAACAGGAAAGGGGTTTAGGGCGTGAAATGATTGCAAAAACACTTACGATTGTCCAGTTTTCACATATAAAAAGTTTCTTGCATAATGGCGGAATCTTCTTCCGCGTGCACGCGGTAACAAAACACCAAATATTGTCCTTGAGGGTTGTTTGAGCGTCCACCACAGCAATTACACTTCACAATGCTTATTATAATTGCGAAAAACACTAGTTTAGAGTTAGATTTGTCCAATAACTTAATTAATACGATTTTTCTTCTTGCGCGCGCGCCATTGCAATCGAGCGTTAGGAGGCGAAGAGAGGGGTGCGAGGGGAAGGATTAGGGATGGGACATGTCACTGACTAATGAATACGAAGAAAATAGTGAGGTGTATCAAACAATATCGAATATCCCCCCCGCCTTGAAGGAACCCCTTCAAATTAAGTAGGAGAAAGAGTATTAAACTACGAAATAAAGCTAAGGTTAATGAGGCAAAATTAATACAAATTATTACTACGAACTAGGTAAACTTTATGTATGCTGGCTGAGCAATTACTGAGTTGGTAATGGACACAACTTTACGATCGGTCTTTTAAGTACACCGTTCTTGGTCCTAACTTCAACGACGCGAGTTACTCCATCCTTTCCAGGGAACAACTTAGTGACAACACCAAGAGGCCACTGAAGAGGAGGTGCATTCTCTATGTTTAGTAGCACTATCGTGCCGACCAAAACTGGATTAGATGAGGTATTCCATTTCTCGCGACACTGGAGATTATGGAGATACTCAGACTTGAAACGAGTCCAGAATGACTGAACAAGAGAATCTAGCAGCGAAAATCGAGTAAGCAAGTTAGCTCGTTCATTGCTGAGGTCAGCCGCAGGTAATAAAGGAAGTGGTGCGAGCGAAAGAAAATGCGCGGGCGTAAGAGCACTAGGTTCAGAAGGGTCTGAACTTAGCTGATAGAGTGGACGACTATTAAGAATTGCCTCAATTTGTATGAGGATTGTGTTCAACTCCTCATACGTCAGAATCTGAGTCCCGATGACTTTAAATAAGTGAGATTTAACGCATTTAATATTAGACTCCCATATGCCCCCGAAGTGAGGCGCACTGGGTGGATTAAGTTTCCAAGCTATACGAGTGTTTGTCAACTCGTGAGTAAAAGTTTTAAAGTATTCCTCAGAATGCAGAAATGTATGTAGCTCGCTAAGATAAGCCTTAGATGCGACAAAGTTAGTACCGTTGTCGCTGTAAATACATTGACAAGGACCACGACGAGATAGAAACCTTTTGAAAGCATCCAAAAATGATGCCGAACTAAGCGAAGAAGCAAGTTCTAGATGAACTGCCTTGGTTACTAGACAAATGAAAAGGCACAGGTACGCCTTTTGGCTGCGTACACCGCGCTTACGAGAGAAAGTTATATTGAATGGCCCAGCAAAGTCTACCCCAGTGTGTGAGAAGGCTTTGCTTTGCTCGACGCGACATTCTGGAAGATCTGACATAACAGGAAATGTAGGTTTCGGACTGAGTCGAAAGCAAATATTACAACGATGAATACGCATACGTACGATGCGACGAGCAGATAAGATCCAAAACCTTTGTCTAAGTATCGATAATAATAAATTGGGACCTGTGTGAAAGTGTTTAACATGGTAAGCGTCAATAATAAGCTCAACGATATGTCCATTCCGAGGCAAAAGAATTGGATGTTTTTGCGAGTAATCTAACGACGAATTAGAGAGGCGACCGCCAACACGCAATATCCCTTGATCTAAGAAGGGGGAAAGCTTGCGTAACGCATGTGAACATAACTTAGAATTTTTAATTTTTTCTATATCTTCGTAAAAATACGTGTGTTGTACAGCCTTTACGATTGTCAATTCTGCGAAATCCAAGTCTGACGCAGTTATACAATTATTGCGTGGGAGCTTTTTAATGAACCGAAGCATATAAACCACACATCTAAGAAATTTATCCCAGTTAGAGAACTTTAAACTTAGCGTTGTAAGGATATGTTCAGATTTATTTTTCGAAGTGAATACGGCTGACTTCTCCTCAGGCATTGGAGTAGAAGTGGGAGAAAGTACCGAAATAGGCCAATGATCGATTGGAAGCGATGCCCACGGTGGACCGGTTAACCAAAGTTCATGTTGAACTAATTGTGAAGGTAATAGTCCACGCGACAGACAATCCGCGGGGTTTTGAGTACCCGGGATGAAACGAAAATATTCCGACGAGAAATAGGTTTGGCACTGGGATATTCTATTAGCGACGAACGTGTTGAACCGATGAGGAGAAGAATGTACCCAGCACAGAGCGACTTGTGAATCCGAAAAAGCATACACATCCTCGATAGGATGTCGTTTTGAAATAGTGTCATAAGCTACCCGTAGTAATTTAGCCATTAACAGAATACCACAGAGTTCAAGCCGAGCAAGTGTTACAGTTCTAATAGGAGCGACTTTAGATTTCGAACATAATAGCCGAACAATGGGCTTCTCGTTATTATTCAAAACGTAGGTATAGACAACGCATCCATATGCCTTTTCAGATGCATCGGAAAACGCCAAGAGATAAAGCCGAGAATGCGAATCAACGCCCAAATGGCGGGAAAATGAAAGATTAGAGATTAATGGTAGTTCCGAAATAAACTGCTTCCACAAACGGAGAACAGCTTCTGGAGGTTGGTCGTCCCAGTCGAGTTTGAGAAGCCAAAGCTCCTTGATAAGCAATTTCGAATAAAGAATAACTGGACCAACAAGACCAAGAATGTCATACAAGCGAGCTGTGACAGACAAAATCGCACGCTTAGTACCTTCGGGATTAGGTGGCGCGACAGTGAATTTAAACGAATCAGAAGATGGCAACCACTGAAGGCCGAGAATTTTGAACGATGTGTCTGTGTCGAAGGAGACTGATTCCGATTGGCGGTGAGTATCAGGAATGGTACGGAGCAAGTCAATAGAATTACTCGTCCATTTCACTAGCTCGAAACCACCACGCTTCAAAAGCTGGATTAGATCGGATGCCATTCCAACCGCTTCCTCAAGGGTAGAAGCGGAGGAAGCCAGATCGTCCATGTACATGTCGTTTTCTAGCACGCTGCAAGCGAGAGGAAAGCTATCACGCTCGTCATGAGCGAGTTGTCGCATAGTCCGCAATGCTAAAAACGGCGAAGAACGAAGACCGAAGGTAACACGATTAAATTGATAAGTCTCCAATGGAGCGTCATCCGAGAAACGATATAAGATTCTTTGATAAGAGCGATGCGAAGGATGGACCTCGATGCAGAGGTACATTTGACGAACGTCAGCGAAAAAAGCGAATTCAAATACACGAACCTTTAAAAGTATATGAAAAATATCATTTTGCAAATTGCAGCCAGTATGCAAAACGTCATTAAGTGACAAACCGGAGTCTGTCTTAGCACTAGCGTCGAGCACGATACGAAGTTTAGTCGTAGATTTATCCTGACTCGAGACAATTCTCTGGCGGGACGAGCGACAAATATTTTTTATTAAGATATTCCGTGATAACGGCATTGTATTCCTCACGTAATCCAGGAGACCGCGCGAATTTACGTTCAAGAAACAAATATCTACGCTTTGCAGTTATAAAAGAATTGCCAAGCGAATCGACATTCTCCTTAAAAGGCAGATTAACAGTATAACTACCATCGGCACTTCGAGTAGTAGTAGACGTATAAATATCTTCGCAAACCTGTTCGTCAGGGCTTATAAAATTTTTAGAAGGCACTTCTTCTAATTGCCAAAATCTCTGAAGCGAATCATTAATTTGCTCATGTGTAAACGCGCAGAATGAACGAGTAGACCGAGGTGATGAAAGTAGGGTGGGTGCGTTTCCCATTAAAATATATCCTAAACTAGTTTCGATTGCTGTAGGCAAATTGTTACCAGGACTAATTTTATTAAATAACAAAATTTTGCAATATGAATTGACACCTAAAAGCATGTCAATTTGTCCGGGTGAATGATATTCATCATCGGCAAGCGGTAAATTATCTAAGTAATGAAGTGCGTTTACATCAATAAAAGCGTCTGGTAACTGTGACGTAATCTTGTCAACTACAAAATATGACTGCGAATTATACTGTGTTCTAGCGTCAAAACGAGATGTAAACAGAACATTAGTCATGCCCAATATACGTTGAGATGCACCACCGATGCCTTGAACTTCAACAAACCGGTTTTTATTCGAAATAAATAACGATAGACGTTTACAACACGAAGCTGTGATATAATCACTCTGCGATCCGGAATCAATCAAACATCGCACGAAATGCACACGATTATGTTTATCTAAAATCTTTATCTTAGCGGTACTCAACAAAGTAGTCAAACACCTGTTATCAAAAAGGTCACGAGCAACACCACAAACAGGCATATTATTGTTATTCGATGGCGAACTAGATTCCACTCCGCTTACGCTTGAGGTGCGGTCATCCTGTTGAGAGGTAGCGGGAGCGGTAGCGACAGCGGACAAACTTGACGCATTATTTTGCGAATCAGATGAACCAAAATGCAAGATTGAATGATGTTTCGACTTACAATGACGACAAACATTCTTTGAAGAACACGATGACACCTTGTGCCCATGATTTAAACAGTTAATGCACAACGCATTAGATTTCGCAAAATTAAATCTTTCGTGAGGGGTCATTTTTGTAAAATCCGAACACAAATATAATTTATTATGTTTGTCTGACTTACACAAAATACAATTATCGGCTGTCTGAGCGACAAAGGCCTTTGTGGATTTTGGTTTTGAATTAGACACGTTTTTAATTTGGCCATCTTGTTGAGGCCTGGAAACTAAAGGACTGGAGCGTACTATTTTATCTTGTTCTTTAACAAATTCAACTAAATCATCATAAGAAGGTATTACTTTTTTGCGATGACTCATTTCGAATAACTTAACTGTCTCGGAGTCTAACCTTTGCAATGCGAGATGTAACAAAATAAAGTCCGCAAGATCTCCCAAATGTACCTGCTTGAGCGCCCTAACGGCGGTATCAAATGTGTTTACAAATGACTCTAAACCGGTTGTAGATTTAGCAGGTATAGGTTTAAATTCTAATAGTTGATTTAAATATGACGCGGCGAGAAAACGCGGATCATCATACTTATCCACGAGCGAGTTCCATAATATTTTATAATTCTCAGGTGTAGGTGGTATCCCTGCACACAAAGAAGCGGCGCTGCCAGTCAGCTTACTAACAAGAAAATGAATGCGCTCCGAGTCAGACAGTTGCGTGTTATCATGAACTACGCGCTTAAACTGATTATAAAACAGCGACCAATTACGAATATCGCCATCAAACGAAACTAAATCGATACGAGGTAATTTTGGGAAATTATTCTTTGGCGTTTCCTTTATTTGAGATTGTTCTATTTTAAGTGAATTTACGACACGTTGAACCCGACAGTACAGCTCCTCAAACGAAATCCAAGATTGGTAGCTTATAATAGCAGTAGGATCCACTTTAATAGAACACGTATTGAAGGCGTCTAATACGCTTTGAAATTCATTACGTAAACTTTGAAGATTTGTGACATTATTTAAAAATGACTCCCTACATGTTTCATCATTCATATCCTGTTTTGACAACTCGAATATATTTTGCATACGTTCGAAATGTGCATTTCGTTTAGCTTGTAATATGGTTAATTTATTTTTATTGTCGTCGTTCGACATGATTAAAACCAATATGTAAAATGCGAATGTGTAAACTAAAAAGGTGACGTAGATAAAGAAATACGTAATTGTGTCTTGCCGTTTAAATTAATGAAATGAGTAAACAATTTACCTATTTCCAACGCGAGAGTAACGAAAGTAAACGATAACGATAAATATGCGACAACAACGAATGGGGTTTTTCACACTTATGTACCCTTTGTAGGTAGGTATGTGTGTGCAAAACAAAAAAAAACACCAAATAAGTAGGTAGTAGGCCACTCAATACGAACAACGAGATGCCCCCGAATAGGGCTCTAATACACAACCTTAACGACTTATAGGTATGTACTAGGACGAATATTATGTATGAGTAGACACTAATGTACCTAATAGTTTTACGAATAAACGAACGAAATGAAATAAACGACGTTCAAGACACAACTATACAAACGAAAGATGTAGGTAGACCGTACTCGCAATCAACGAATTTAAATACGAAACGAGTGTCAAGTAGCGGCACAGAAGCCACGGCTTGTTTATGGTAGATACCTACGTATATATCGGCGCGCGCTTTCGACTACGAACAATGAACGAACTAAGTACTTAGACAACTTTTATTATGAGTAGGTAGGTAGGTAGTTAATTGACCAATACTACTTGTACTTATAACACCGAATAAGTATATTTTCCTAGTTATGTGTATTAGTACCTACGATATTGAATACATAAATCTGTAATACCACGGTAATAAATACTTAGTTACGAATATAAGCTCAGCCAGCACAACAATGAATACCTAATGCAGTAATAGAATTCAACAGAGATGTGATCTGATTGAGTAGGTATTTGTTCGAAATACGAATTTTAATTACGAAAATATGAACTAGAATTATCCGGTTCGATTGGACCAAAAATATGTTGGTGAATTAGCGAAAAGGGTAAACAAAAAAAAGGTCGGTTAGTGAAAACGGACGCTTGAATTTAAAAAATGTGGACTGTATTTGTGAGAATAAAATTTTGAGAGGTATTTTCGATGATTGCCTCAAAAAAGGGATGATGGCTAGCTGAATGGAACTGAATATAGCGTAGTTAAGTCAGTGAACAACAGGAAAGGGGTTTAGGGCGTGAAATGATTGCAAAAACACTTACGATTGTCCAGTTTTCACATATAAAAAGTTTCTTGCATAATGGCGGAATCTTCTTCCGCGTGCACGCGGTAACAAAACACCAAATATTGTCCTTGAGGGTTGTTTGAGCGTCCACCACAGCAATTACACTTCACAATGCTTATTATAATTGCGAAAAACACTAGTTTAGAGTTAGATTTGTCCAATAACTTAATTAATACGATTTTTCTTCTTGCGCGCGCGCCATTGCAATCGAGCGTTAGGAGGCGAAGAGAGGGGTGCGAGGGGAAGGATTAGGGATGGGACATGTCACTGACTAATGAATACGAAGAAAATAGTGAGGTGTATCAAACAATATCGAATAGACGGACTAATTAGATTTATTTTATAATTATTTTGTTTATTTATTGACAAAAACGGCAAAGTTGTGGTGTTAAAAACATTTCATTTGATTTGTTTAAAACGTAGAATAAACTTTAAACACGAGCATTAATTACCCGAAAAATCGTTAATCAGTTCGCAGAGAACCCTAATTTTTATAACAAAAAGCAACTCGAGAGCCCTGCCTACCCTTTTCTAAATTAAGGCGTTATTCACAAGTTTTAATGTAGATTTAAGGCCTTATCCTGTGGGAGGCAGTCATAAATTTCAGAGATATTCTCTGGATAATATTTTGTGTAGAGAGAGCAGCGGTGGCCCAGTGGTGTCGGCCCCGACTTACGAACAGTAGGTCGTGGGTTTGAACCCAGGCAGGCGCATTACTTTGTGTAATTTATTTCATCACCGCTGCTCTCAAAACGGTGAAGGTAAACATCGTGAGGAAACCGGCATGTCTTAGAACCAAACAATTCGAAGACATGTGACATCTACCAATCCGCACTGGGCCCGCGTGGTAGATTATAGCCCATCCCTCTCCTAGAGAGGAGGCCTGAGTCCCTGTAGTGGGAACATTATAGGCTGATGATGTTTGTCTGATTTTAAGGTTTTTGGGTCAGTTATTTAAAGAGACTGCTTCGTTGGTCTAGTGGTTGCAATAACGACTTCTGAGCATTAGTTTCGATTTTCCGGTCGGGAAAAGATTTATTGGATTTTGCCATCAGGTTTTTTTTTGTAGCAGCCGCGGAGTATGGATTTGTGCTCGGTTGATGGCTATTTGCTATTCCTATGTTATGTGTGACTTAAAACTTAACTGGCGAAATGTAGGTGTACTGCCTAACCCCTCAGGGATTACAGGCGAGTTGTTATATAGAAGTTGGGATCCAAATAATGATTATTATCATTGAATGCCATATTGTATTGTTCAAGAATAATGTAGTCACATGAAGTTTTTTTCATTTCAAACGTAAGGTACAATCGAACAAGCTAATAAGTATACAGGGTAGAGATCTTTATAATTCTATAACACTGAAAATATTGATTGTAATTTTGTTTTTTAGAGTGTTTCGCATTAAGTGACTGATGCCAAACGCTGTATCGTTTGACATCAGTCTCTAAATGTACCTGTTTAATTTTAAAACTAATTACAAGTTAGCTGCCTGTATACTCATTAGCTTGTTCGACTGTACGTTTGAAATCCTTGGTTCCATTTCCAATAAATGGAGTCTAGATTTGAGGGCAAACTTAAACTCAAATCATTTATTTCAATTAAGCGATTACAGGCACTTTTGAATGTCAGAAGAACAATTAATAAAATAAACTACGAAAAACTACGAGTGCAATACGGCACAATTCTAAACTCCATACTTGGCAATAAGTTCGCCCCTCACTTCTTCATAGGCCTAATCTACTATGCCCGTGGCTTATAACAGGCGTGATGTTATATTTGTTAAATATCACTTCCACGTTTATTTTACGAATCTCTTGAGCAACAGACATTTTGTATCTCTTAATAGCCTTCAATTAATTTTATTGTAACAGAATTACTCTTCAACGCTGTTAATCGAATTTTAAGAAAATTGGAGCACTTTTCGTGCCAAGAGCTTGTGATAGGAGGAGCGTACGCGGCAACGGGGTTTACGATATCGGCCGTCGTATTTACAAACGATTCGATACGATTCGGAAAGTCGTACGTCTATGTACGTGTAAGTAGTTTTAAGGTTGTATTTGCATAAGCTGTATTATATTATATTGACTGGCCTGTTGGTCTAGTGGTTAGTGACCCTAACTGCTATGCCGGAGGTCGTGGGTTCGATTCCCACCCAGGACAAATGTTTGTGTGATGAGCACGATCATTTGTTCTGTGTCTGGGTGTAATTTATCTATAATATGTATGTATTTAGAAATATATAAGTATGTTTATCAGTTGTCTAGTACCCATAACACAAGCTCTGCTTAGCTTGGGACTAGATGGCGTTGTGTGATAGTTGTGGAATATTATATTATATTATTATATTATATCATAATTGTATGTTAGTCTGTAAGGTATTTATCTATGGGTAGGCCTGTGGGTAGGCCCATAGATAATTTATATCTTTTTTTGGAGTGGCGGGTGGAAAATCATCAAATGACCCCTCCCGCTCTTAGGCAGAGCGAAAGGGAATATCAGACTTCTACTGACTAAAAACCACCCATGTTCCTTCTTAGCCCTTTATGTCGAAGCCGCGGTATCTTTGTAACCAACCCGCAGCCCCGATGGGATGGATAAATACCTTATAGACTAACATGCAGTAGCCTGAAAATAAATAAATGTTATGTTATGTAACTCATGTCCCACAGCGGGGGCTGTGGGACATGAGTTACAATGTGTGTGTGTGGGAATTTTAGGCTCAGTAGTTTCGGAGATAAGGGAAGGGGGAATGGTCGGACAGACAGACAGACAGACGCACGAGCGATCTTATAAGGGTTCCGTTTTTTCCTTTTGAGGTACGGACACCTAAAAACGGATGTTATGACGGAAGCGTCAGCGGGCGTGGACACTTTTGTTTGAAGAAACAGGAACACTAAAAAATAATGCGGTCGAGTTTTGAATGTCGTCCGAGGTAATACTGTTAAAAGTGTTTTTAAGATTACTTTTTGTTTGACCGTTTGGGGAGGATTTAAATAAATGGGAGATAATAATATAATGGTTAAAACATTTGTTTGAATTTGACCGTAATAGTATTGTCTCTTCTCTTGTCGCTTGTGATTGTCTTGTAATATATTATTTTGTTTGTTTTCTTTTATTTTACATTAAAAAAAAACTGTTCTTAATCCATCTTACAGTTGGATTAATAGACTAGTCAACAAGTGCTTTTTTGATCAACTTTTTTCAGCAGTCTCCGAAAATTATGATTGAGGTGTCATTCGATTCGGAATGGCATCCAGATGATTTTTGAAAAAAATGAAGTTCCGCTTGCAAAAATTGCAAAAGTTATTAACAATTAACTAAAAAATTGAAAATGGGTTTAGTGTTTTGCAAATATCTCAAAACCTAATTAAAATATTGCAAATTCGAATAAAGATTCAAAAAGAGGAGGAAATTTTCTAAAGAATGTTCTAACTTTCGGAATTGTAGGACCAAAATTATTAACTTTTCCATCGGGTTGAAAATACGCCCGAAAACTGGTACTCCGTCTTGCGCAAGCTACGCTCCATTCGGACCTTTCATGAATAAATATAATTTAAACTTATTAAATATAAAAATTAAAAGTTGAAAAAATTCAGGCGCCTGCAGAATGAATCAATAAACAATAATCCGTGGTTCAAAAGTTTTTATCGCGAATTTTCAATAAGTTATCCATTAGTTAATTAACAGTTTTTTATAGCACGAACATTGACATAGCAAGTACGATAATTATTAAACTATTAATCTGAGATTTTTTTCCTTTCGTGGAGCTATTTCTCAAAGGTCTTAAAATAGGCTCTCGTTGGAAAAATTAAAAAAATGTTAATTTTCGTTTTTTTATTAACAATTTACCGAGATGAAAAATTTCAAAGCTTCATTAGACATTCAAAAATTCCTTTTTTTGTTTATATTATTATTGAACCGTTTTTGTATGATCAGAAGCTACTTAAAAATGATTTTTAATATTTTTTATCTTTTATTGTTTAAACAATTTTTATAAACAAATGCGTTGTTTATGAGATAATTTAATTATTTCTTTCATAACATAATCTTTGATGATAACTATGATTCTTTTTTAAAAAATCGTTGCTTAAAAAAATAAATTTATTGCCTAAAAACGCATTTGTTGGTTAACAATTATTTTCTCCCACTTCTAATTAATATTAGGGAACCATTTTTTTAAAATCACCTTTATTTGTTTTTTCTTTTCGATACATATATAAAAAAAATGTTTTATTAAATTTTTCATTGTTTATATAATAAACAATTTGTTAAAAACAAATAAATTTTTACTTTATATTTTTTTTCATATTTTACTTATGGTCACAAAAACAGATATGATTTTATTTTTTTCATTTATTTTTTTTTACAACTTTTTTTTTAATTTGAATAAAAATTGTTTAAACAATAAAAGATAAAGAATATTAAAAATCATTTTTAAATAGCTTCTGATCATACAAAAACGGTTCAATAATAATATAAACAAAAAAAAGAATTTTTGAATGTCTAATGAAGCTTTGAAATTTTTCATCTCGGTAAATTGTTAATACAAAAACTAAAATTAACATTTTTTTAATTTTTCCAACGAGAGCCTATTTTAAGACCTTTGAGAAATAGCTCCACGAAAGGAAAAAAATCTCAGATTAATAGTTTAATAATTATCGTACTTGCTATGTCAATGTTGCTATAAAAAACTGTTAATTAACTAATGGATAACTTATTGAAAATTCGCGATAAAAACTTTTGAACCACGGATTATTGTTTATTGATTCATTCTGCAGGCGCCTGAATTTTTGCAACTTTTAATTTTTATATTTAATAAGTTTAAATTATATATAATCATGAAAGGTCCGAATGGAGCGTAGCTTGCGCAAGACGGAGTACCAGTTTTCGGGCGTATTTTCAACCCGATGGAAAAGTTATTAATATTGGTCCTACAATTCCGAAAGTTAGAACATTCTTTAGGAAATTTCCTCTTCTTTTTGAATCTTTATTCGAATTTGAAATATTTTAATTAGGTTTTGAGATATTTGCAAAACACTAAACCTATTTTCAATTTTTTAGTTAATTGTTAATAACTTTTGCAATTTTTGCAAGCGGAACTTCAATTTTTTCAAAAATTATCTGGATGCCATTCCGAATCGAATGACACCTCAATCATAATTTTCGGAGACTGCTGAAAAAAGTTCATCAAAAAGGTACTTGTTGCCTAGACTATAAGAACAGGCACGGTTCTTGAGCGCTCGGCGGAAGAGTGGGGATCGCTGTGCGCATCGTACACTTTATGACAAATAAAACGCACACCCGTTTATTATTTATTGGTCGTGAGGGAAGTGCAGCAAGAGTAAAGAACAAATCCCGAGTGACAGCTATGACGCGATGCGCTACGGGCCAATCACTGCACTTTCCCCGCCCCCGCGTCTCACTTCATACCACCAAAGGGACCCAATAACTCACTTTTGCGTCAGAGCTCAAGAATCGTGCCGATGATTGTACCAAGGGATAGCGTATTACCCAGTACCTACTAATTAAGTTGTGGAGGTCAGATGGGCAGTCGCTCTATATAAAATACTACTATTCAGTTACTTCTGGTTACACTGAAAGCCGACCCCATTATAGTTGGGAAAAGGTCATGATGATTTTCTTTGTAAAAGTGCCTCTTCTGTGTAGAATATAAAAAAAACAATCCAGTCGGTATTCAAGAATCGCAGTTCTCCAAACCCAGTAATCTAATCCAACAACAATCAGAAACTTCCAGAAACATCCCAAAACAGGATAAACAAAAGGAGTATTCACGTTAAATACTCCAGGGTTACCCTGTTACCCTGTGTATGTAACACAGGGATTTCGAGAAATGGTTTATTAACGACACGTTCTAAACCCCGCGATATATTCAGCTTACGCCACTACAGTGACGCCAAGTGTGTGTACCGCTTACCGCGTTACTAATTTTTTAATACAGTTGCTCAAAAAGTGGCGTATTGCAGGGACGTATAGCGTTCGGGATGGGGGCTATTACGTACTCGTGCTTTTTCTTTACCTTTCCCGAACTCGTGCGTTCTCTTTCCCAACTGTCAAAATAATGTCCATTAAAAAAAAACCAACCACGAAGTATTTACTAAATAAAATCATAGAAGTTTTTATGATTCATGCAAATATTTCTAAAGAAGCTACTAATTTGTTTCAATATCAGATTTAATTATTTGATTCAATGAGATCTCATTAAATTTCATTTTTATTTCATATCAATAAAAAAAATCTACTGAAGACTTGGCTGTATGGGCATAGTTCCCTTTGCCTACCCAGAATGGGTAAAGAAAACAAAAAAAATCTCTGCTTATATTCTTTTACGGTAGGCGCCATTTTCCAAAAATGTTCTTTGCGAGTTTAATTACGGTTTTATTATTTTATTAAATTGCTTCATTTTTTCGCAACTGTATTAAAAATAGTTGTTCAGTACACGTGCGGAACCGTCATTGCAACTTGTTCCGACTGTCAACCCTCGCCGTCGGCTGTGCCTCGGCTCGGTTGGACATTTGTCGAAACTCTTTGCAATGACAGGCTTTCCGCACTTATATTGAAATATACTATACTGTTAAAATATCGTATTCATGACTTTGTTTTTTCATTGACTTTGCTGCCGCCGACTTCCGCAAAGTAAAGTTATTTTTAGACTTTTTTTTAAGTTGGTTCTTTATTTGTATTTTTTTTATTAAGTGCGTTCTTTTAGCTGTAGACCACACAAAGGTATGACATCATGAATCGATTTTACATTGTAAAGTCAGGAGGATATAAAATAAAGTTCTGAATCGATGTTGATGAAACTATGGGACCAATATAATCGGAAAGCATCAATGCATATCTTTTTAAATTAAATCGGTTTACAAATGACGGAGTTATGAGGTAACATACATTAAAAAGAGACATACATTCGAATTGAAAACCTCCTTTATTTTTGAAATCGGTTAAAAATAAGAATTCACGTTAAATACTCTAGGGTTTATTCTATGATGTAACACAGGGATTTCACGAAATGGTATATTAACGACGCGTTCTAAACCCCGCGATATATTCAGCTTACGCCACTACAGTGACGTCAAGTGCGTGTACCGCTTACCGTATTAATAACGGCTATTTAGCGGCTATTAATAACGGTTATTTGGCCGTATTAAGCGGTTATGTTATTGCTTTGTTTCGTTTCGTTTTTTTTTATGGCCAATAGAGGTGAGGGGGAGAAGGTTCGGTTTGGGTTCGAGTAAATAAAGACATAGCTGAATATGTTTTTTGCCGATTGGGTGACATTTACAAAAGGGCACACTTGGTAAATATTTGGGAAATTATACTTATGGATATTGCTGACATAGGCTATTTTTTGGTCGTTGGTAAGCTAAGATTCTTGCCCATTGCTGTTTTTTTTAAATCGCATTTTTCACTACAGGGCTCGATTCGTCCAACGGTCTTCAATTCTTCATTTGATATGGCGAGCCCACTACCACTTTAAAGGATAAGAAAATAAAGAAAACATAGTTATTTTGCGCATGGCACAAGTCATAATCTTCAAGCTCTAGTTCCATGGTAATTGGGGTCAGCCTAACAATTTTTTTCCTTCCTTTCTCCTCGGCCAAACGGCATGCTTCATTTACACCTTTTTATTCCATAACATTCCTCACATAATCCATGCATCGTTTCCTTTTTTTTCGGGTTTGTGGAAAATCATCAAATGACCCCCCCCCCCCCGCCGCTCTTGGGCAGAGCGAAAGGGAGTGTCAGACTTCTACTGACTAAAAACCACCCAAGTTCCTTCTTCGCCCTTGTGTCGAGGCCGCAGTATCCCTTTCAACAATCCGCAGTCCCGACGGGGTCCTCGGCCCCGACGGAATCTATCTTTCCATCTATCCAAGCATTCACGCATCACATGCCACAAATACAACACACTCTTCTCCTTAGCGTGTCGATGGCAATCTAAATTGAACAATAGAAAACATACAGCTACAGCGCTTACTTTGCAAGCTATATCGGTATAATCGTCATCATAATCCACAGCCTGAATTCACCTACTGCTGGATATAGGCCTCCCTTTTATTGTGCCATTCTCCACGGTCCTGTGCCAGCCTCATCTAGGTTTTTCCCCCGTTGTTAATATCGGTAACTTTAAGCGAAATAGACCTTCTCGATTCCCCTTTTCTGCGTGGCAACAACTAATGGTAACTTGAGGTGTTATGTGATGCATATCTTTACAGCTTTAAATAAGTGTTCACGGCATAATTTACACGTCCGGTCGTGACAGCAAAATACAGTGTAACGTTAATGTATTAGCATAATTCTAGGGTTACCGTGTGCGTGATTTAAGTAATTGTATAGGCTTACTTTTATTTTCCAAGCACTCAATTTTGGGCTGAATATAGGCTGGCATTTGGGTTCGAATAAGTAATGTCTTAGTTTTCTAGAAATACTTATTTACCTTTTGTAAAGGTAATAAAGTTAAGGTACCTTACTTAGGTTCTTAAGAAATTGCCTTTTCCTTTTTGAGGAATTTTGACCTAGATTTAAGGTTGGTTTTCAATGTACAGTCTAATCCTGCCTGAATTACGTCCTAGTAAATGTGTGTGGAAATTGGAGGGTATACAATAGTCAAAGAGACATATTAGCAGCACTACAGTTGTTGGAAAGGCAATACATACAATACGCTTTCAAAGCAATTACGTCACGTCAAGGCCCTCTGATTGTCCGATATAGCTACTATATAGTCCCTCTGGCCGTTTTCGGTCACAGCGGCCAATCTAAATAGAGTTTAACTAACGGCGTGGTGTATGCTATACTGCACAAGTGCTTACGCAGGGTAGGTGCACCCTTTGTTCCTTTCCTCGTAATAGATTTCCCTCTTTGGTGAGGTACCCATTATCTGGTACCAAATAGGTACCTACTAAAACTTGGAATTGCTCAAATTTCCAAAATCTTTCTTGGTCCAGTACTCCAGTCATCCTGGCGCAGACCATTTTGTCCCACTGGGTTAAGGCCTCCCGCCATTTTTCCTACTTCTTTTAATTGTATGCTTCTTCCTGCCAATCTTAAAACAAAATTAAAACTTTTACTACCGTAAATCTACGTTTAAAACTAAGCTACCCCGCTGCCGGTATCTTAACGTTAGCTAATTTAGACATAAACACTTGCGCCACGTTTATCTTCAAACGTTTCGGTTATATATCGAAGTCGCTTGTGTCATCATCATTTGTATCAGGCGCTTAGTACAGTTTTGGATAGATAAGGTAATCCAACTGCTGAATGATTTCTGATGATTTTCAGTTATCTCAACTTATCTGCGGCCACTGATGGACTAAGACGTCTCTTAAACTGTAGTATACCCCTTGGTGCCACTCCTTCTGCATCAGCAGTTCGTTCAAACTACCTGTCTAAGTTCATATAGATGAGGACTGTTCCTGAATCGCCGTTTCCACTCACTCATACCTCTTTCTCGTATGGTTAGTACCTAATCTGATACGGGGTCAAGGGCCTATGACTTGGCTTTACACGCCGTCGAAAAATATTTCTGAGATATGCTGGTTTCCTTACGATGTTTTCCTTTATTGTTATCGTTTTTACCACCCAAGTGGTGGGAAATCATCAAATGACTCCTCCCACTCTGGGCAGAGCGGTAGGGAGTGACTTCTACTGACTAAAAACTACCCATGTGCCTTCTTAGCCCTTTGTGTCGAGGCCGCGGTATCTCTTTCGAACAAACCGCAGCAAAAAAAACCCCGACGGGAACTCGAGACCTTAACTCGACAGTCCGACGGTCATACCATTAGGGCATCACTGTTTGCATTCTTTCAACGTGTAATCCACCCATACCCAACCCATTCACAAACTGACCTCAACTAGATGAAGGATTATCCTACAAATTAACGAAAGAAAAAACGAGAAAATACTCTAAGTATACGGAAAATATTGAGTGTGAAAGATGAACAAGTCAAATGCCCGCCTTTCATCTTAGCTTATTCATACTTTCTTTTTCTTTCTTTCTTTCTTTCCCTTTGAAAAAATACGATACACAAATCTACCTTTTAAACTCATAGCTACTTTTAAAAACATTTAGAATACACAAGCGTCTTTAGAAAACGGTTTCTCATTGTTCATAGTGCTTTAAATAGCATATTGTATTGAGTTCGCATTGTCTGATTCGACTTGCGACACGACGTGCAACTTGCGACGTGACAAGTGACTTGCGACACGACGTGCAACTTGCGACACGACAAGTGACTTGCGACTGGTGATAGAACTTGGGACTTACCTCGCGATTTGTGACGCAACTTGCGTCGCGACTTGCTATGATACAAGCAACGCGACATGCAAGTTGTGGCGACCAGATGCGTCAAAAGATTCAGTGATTACCGTCGCTGGGTAAGTCGCGTCGTAGTAACTCGTGGCAATATCTAACCATCTTATTTCGCTTGATTTCATCGCAGTCGCAGTTGCCACATACGTGTAAAAGTTGAAAAATGACCAGCGACCAATTTTGGTATTTATTTAAATGAAGTTGAAAATTATAATTCCTTGGCTGAGAGGTAAAATCATTTTCAATACACCAGCACCTTTAGAAACCGTATTTTCATTGTTAAAAGATACTCTATCACATTGTGTTAGGAACCATTCATTTCGGGGTGTTTCGAACCCCCCTTATCTTGTTCCCTTCAATACGTCTGACAGTTATGTCCAACAAAATAGCCTTTGTTTTCATTGTATGGGAAATTTCAGGTATTTTAGATACAAAGAGGGTAAATAGTTTTGGGAATTAATTTGATACAATGAGGCTACGAAATAGGTACAGGTAGGTCAGTGGCCTGAAAGTCTGACTTGGGTGTGGAGGTCTGATATTCAGTCGCTCCAAGTAGAAAACTGGTAAATAGCACTGCATCCGGTTAGAGTAGAAAACTACCCCATCATAGTTTGATTACAAACTATGATGAGACTTCCAGCTAGGCAGATGATAATGATTTTCCGCTTAAAGTCTGGTCCTATGATAAACGAGGCTACGAAATGGGGCACCCTTGGTATATGCATCATTGTATACATACAATGATGCATATACCAATATACAAGTATACATGCAACTCGAATTCATCATCAGCCTATAATGTTCCCACTGCAGGGACTCAGGCCTCCTCTCTAGGAGAGGGATGGGCTATAATCTACCACGCGGGCCCAGTGCGGGTTGGTAGATGTCACATGTCTTCGAATTTTTTGGTTCTAAGACATGCCGGTTTCCTCACGATGTTTTCCTTCACCGTTTTGAGAGCAGCGGTGATAAAATAAATTACACAAAGTAATAAATGCGCCTGCCTGGGTTCAACTCGAATTAATTTGCAGAAAATACGAGAGAGTTCATATTGTATTATTTTATCAGTACACAAATAATAATTAACCATTCAAGACAGTTATCATCAGGAATAACAATTAAAGCAATCACAGTTAATTGGAAGATTTTTTACCGACTTCAAAAAAGCCTCCCTTTCTCAATTTGGTCAAACACTAAATTAATAATTTAGTGTTTTTTTAAGTTTTATTTGGAATTCGGTTTGAAATCTGACAGCTGACTTCAATAAACTTAGACATGCATTTTTTGTAATAGTTACTGTCGCACCGCTGGCAAAGTCCTCCCACAATCCCTTTCAAGAACTTTTTTTCTTTGGCTCCTCGTACCACTCCTCGAACGAGATCGTCTCGCCACGTCTATCTGGGTCGGCCTCTACCTCGCAGTCCGTCTTCCGGCAGCCATCGTGTGGAGACCTCTGCCCAGGTCATCGTGCATGCGGCTGAAGTGACAGACTCAATACCATACTACAAAAAAAAAATTGAAAGCCTTATATTATTATAATAGTCCCTCCTGACCGTTTTTTTCGGTCACGGCGGCCAATCTTAGTGGAGATTAGCCCGATGCGCAGGAGATATTATAGTGCACAAGTGTGTGCGCAGGCACAGGTGCACTCTCTGTTCCTTTTCTCTCATAGTCCGAAGGGGCGGCAATCCGACACGACCGTAGAGAGATCAGGCGCAGGACCAACGGCTTAGCGTGCTTTCCGAGGCCAGGGGTATTATACCGCCAACTTCAAAACTCCGGGCTACTACTGGAATATTTCTAATGAAAAACCCAATAGCACTTTTTTGTCCGACCCGGGAATCGAACCCAGGACCTCATGCACAGCAGTCGCGCTTGCGACCACTAGACCAACGAGGCAGTTATTATAATTCTTGTAATAAAACCTTATTCAACACTCAACCTAACTTTACACTTCTATTAAAGCACCTTGATATCTAAATCTAGTCCCAGAAAGTTCTACACAAAGCTGTATGCAAATAAGGGGAGCGCATACTAACACAAAGTTACTTAGTTAGATTATTGGGCTAGTGTAGTAACTTAGATAGAACTCTGATGTTCTCTAAACATCACTTCGAAGTTTCTAACATCTTGCCTTGCGAAGGTGGGATTCTGTGAATTTAGCATGTAGTTTCAAATTGTGTGTAACCATACCCATATTTATAATGTCATCTCAAGTCCGTTTCTAAAAACGGACTTGAGATGAACTTGAAACGGACTTTTGAGGTACGGAACCCTAAGGCTCCGTACCTCAAAAAGGAAAAAACGCAACCCTTATAGGATCATTCGTGTGTCTGTCTGTCCGACCATTCCCCCCCCCCCCCCCTTATCTCCGAAACTACTGAGCCTAAAATTACAGAAATTAGTTCAACACGTATAGATTACAGAAAAATCTAGAAGTCATGGTACGGAACCCTTCATGTGCAAGTCCGACTTGTACTTGGCCAGTTTTGAACTTGGGTCGACTGTCGTTGTCATGACAACAAGTAGATATCGCCCATCAAATCCATCCTAAAAATTTTAGCCCGCTGTTGGCAGATCTTCGAATAAGGTACTTCCTCATGTTCGTAGCCTCCTACATCAGCCATCCTTGTCAAATTCATAGTTTGCTTTAATCAGTGCCAAAGATATCATTATTATGTCGCTTTAATCGTAATAGTTTTTTTTTGCATCAAATCTTTATCTTAGCTCTAAAATATAAGTTTAAGTTACTCCTTATAACATCAGCCAACGACTATTAAAAGTGCTTTGGAATTACACAATCTAATTCCTTCACCCAAATTCTATCATGCCGTAACCTTTATATGGTTGAAGTTCCACGAACCCAAACAAAGGCCTTCATTTATTGTGCGACCCGAAAATCTGTGGTATCTCTCTATTTGATCATGTTCGAAAGAAACGGTTTCTATTAGGTTAGTGTACTCCACACTAGGCCGCATCATCGCTTCACTTCTGCCGACTTGCAGCCAAACGCAAACCTGAGTATAAACTGTCAAAAATCTACGATAATTATGCAATATCCGCAGACTGACTAGGGCATGCTTATCTTAACCTTGACTGCCATCTGCCTAGTCTTTTCCCAACTTTGGTTTCCAGCCTAACCGGATGCAGCAGAAAACCAGTATTTTACATGTTTCGACTACCTGTCTGACCTCCACAACACAGATAGTACCTACTGGCTAATACGATACTCCTTGGTGAGACTTTTTGTCAGACTGCTTGCTGGCCACTGACTACCTGTAACGACTATCAGGTCCTGCAAATTATAGTAGCCGGGACCCACGGCTTTACGTGCTATCCGTGCACGGAAACTACAGACCATAATTATTTATTTATTTATTTTTCTAACTAACTATTTTTTATCCGTACACAAAATATTATACACAGTTTCTTACACCAATTTGTTACATATAAGTAACCATACACTTACCCACTTACTTACCTATATAATTAGTTGACACAAGGTACTAGGCTGTTTTACGTCCGTCACGTCATCACTGTCTCAGGTTCAGTTGAAAACCAGCGTCGGGCACTAGCTGCTCGGCAGTTTGCTGAACTGGACCTATTTGGCGCTGCCGTGAGGCACACAATTTTATCGCTTTTTGTACCCTATTTAATTTTTATATTGTTTTATTGTGTGTACTTGTGGTATGTGTCAAATAAACTAGTTTTCTTTCTTTCTTTCTAATTCCCAAAATTCTTTATCAGATTTTAAAACAATAAACTTATGAAACGAACCCATCCCTTACTAAAATAGAAATGGAAAATATGCAAATCAACTCCGGCCACCCTTACCTTACATACATCAAACTGTGCTTACCCTTTACAAGTAAATATATAGCGTGAATAAACAAAGGGTAGGTCTACATTCAAATGTAAATGAAGGGAATTTTCACTGTTGTGTAATATGCCTTAGAGAGCTTCTGAAACGGTCAGCTTAGTATATTATTGTTTTGTGGAGTAGTAGGATCATTTCTTGAAAGTTTAGTGGGGAATCATGACTTTTAAGTTCATTATAATAGGTTTTTAATTCATTCTTCTTCTTTTCGAGTCGACAACTCAAATTTTGTCCATCCAGTACGTATTAGCAACCTGGACAGCTCTTCCGTTCGCTTCGTTCAAGTCCTTGAACGTGCAGTTAGTTGGGCACGAGTGCACGACGCGACGGGCAAGAGAGGAGGCGTGGCATGTCCTGTGTAGGGGCTCCACACACACTTTGTGTCAGAGATGGGTCAACTATACCCCATCTAGCCAGATTGGATCGGCAGCGGCCTACTTGGGTACGCAGTCTATTTAAAGATTTCCATATAGGCCACTGCAGTTCGTGGCCAGGGGGTAATTTTTCTGCCGGTGTGATGATGCTTTTTAATTTTTTAATTTAATTTTTCAATTAATAAAATCAGTGGTGTGTTGATATTATTCATCATCTTAACAGTCACTTGCTTTCTAGTCAGATCATCCTTCTCACCGTCCATCCATCGTTTCTTTGGTCTTCCTATCCAATGAATCTTCCCGCTCTGGGCAGAACAGAAGAGAGTGTCAGACTTCTAAGATACTGACTAAAACCACCCATGTTCCTTCTTAGCCCTTTGTGTCGAGGCCGCGGTATCTTTTTCGAACAACCCGCAGCCCCGACGGGACATCTTATAACCCTCAAAATTACAGTACGGTGTATCTAAATAAAATACCTTATCCATACAATGAAAACAAAAGGCTATTTTGCTGGACATTTACTGTCAGACGTATTGAAGAGAACAAGATCGGAGGGTTCTCTCTGACTACTACCTGGCTTTTAAAGTAGTGACAAACAAGTCACCCAGAAAAGCTCATAAAATATCAGAAAATTCGACCGACACAAACAAAATTTAATCCAATTTTACTTCGTGCCTACTTACAAACATGCCAGTAATTACCTGTCAGAGGCACAAAGTAACGTGTTTTGCCTCCAATTAATATCCGTTGCCTCTTCAAGGTGGCTGACGGTTCTGTCAACCGGCTACCAAAATTGATGGGCTTGTGAAATTAAAGGGTTGGCTTGGGACGTGGAGGAGAGAGCGAATGGATTGTTCTTGCATTTTTTATCATGTAACTAGCTGATGCTCGCGGCTTCGCCCGCGTGGATGTTAGTTATCGCGACCAAAAGTCATCTTTTCATCCCCCTCTTTCAACCGCTTACCACCCCTTTTTCGCATTAAAAAGTAGCCTATGTCCTTTCTCAGGCTCTAGACTATCTGTGTACCAATTCCATTTAATTTAAATCGGTTTAGTAGTTTTGGCGTGAAAGCGCGACACACTGACAGACAGAGTTACTTTTGCATTTATAATATTATAGATATAATAATAAGTAAGGAATAAGGATTAGTTGTTAACCTTGGGGACAGAGTTTTTATTGACTTACATTTTAGACTTGGCTTTACATACCGTCCAGACACATTTCTCAATCGTGCTGGTTTCCTCACAATATTTTCCTTCACCGAAGCATGTGATAATTTTAAAATATGCACAGGAATTCGAAAAATCAGAGGTCTTGGGTTCAAACTCGAAACACATGACTTGGTAATCCGGCAGTCATGTTTCTAGACTATCACTGCTGTCGAATTGGATTGTGAGAATCAGAGAGTTGGACCCATGACGACGAGTGCCGAAACAAGACAAGTGATTTTAAATGCTGCTTTGTAGTAATGCTGCAATCGAGCTCAGTATTTTCAGGTTCTATTACATTATCATACTCAATTCACATCTCAGTTGGAAGGACCACTCCTTCCAACTGAAACAGTTCCAGTTGGAAGCTCCACAGCTTCGTCATTATTTTTTTTGTTTTTTCTATAGTAACGTGAACACTCCATTTGTGTATTACTTCTTGGTTCTAAAACAAAGGACTGAAGTAAAGCGCTCTGTATTTTGTGCGGTTTCAAATGAGTAACTCTGTAGTATGTAGTGCGTGACTTGAGGAACTTTAATCGTTATTGGGAGAGTCCTTTGATCGGATAGTTCTATCTATAGGAAAGTATAAGTTTTTTTGTTTGTGTCGATTTTGTCACAGCTACGCTACGCTTTGGTTTTGGGACTATTGTGGTCTATCTTAAAAATGTGGTATATTTTAAAAAAAAAAAAAGGTTCGGCAGACTACGTGGCTGTATCAATTTGCCTTAATGTTCAGCAATATCGCTTAAGTACTACTTTTTCAACTGAGACGGTCATTTACTATGCCATTAACACTGAAAACGTTATATTTACTATGTGTTTCGAGTTCCCGATATTTCGGCACTGTTGCAAGCACCATGATCACGGATAAACTGAAGTTAGGTATTGCTGGTGGAGGTGGATGCTATTTATCTCGTTTCAGTGTTAATGCGACACTAAATGCCAGCGACCTTGAGCGAAGCGCCACACACATTTATTTCTTTTACTCTAAAATTAAGGCCCCTTTTATCTTTAATCAGTAATCCTCTTAATTTATCAAGTCTAGAATCATGAAAATTGATTTTAAAAATACTACAGGTGATGTGATTTTAGAGTAAAAGAAATAAATGTGTGTACGGCGCTAGTTTCGGTGCTGTTAGCGCCTTAATGATAATATCGCTGACCAACAAGGCAGCCATCACAATCTGTCATCAAAATTCAGTGACGAAAAACCACAAGCATTTAAACAAACAATACCAAACACATCCTACTCCCATTTTCCCTAAACCAACTTACATTATAACCTAATCTGCCACGCCACAATACACCATAATTCAACTAAAAACGGCCCATAGTCACTGAGTCACATAACACGAGATACACTCATGCAGTGGTGTCGTCGCAAAAAGGGCTAAATGGCCCAAAATCTGATACCCTTACTGGCTTAATGAAACTTGATGGGAGCAAAAACTGTGTAGTGCGACCGGTGTGTCTTGGTCCTTGATAGGGGATTAGTGGACAAGTATCATGATTGTTTATTTGTTTGGTGCGTTTTTTTGTCTTTGCAGTGTGAAGTCAAGAGCTAAGAAATATCAAAGTATGCAAAAAAATACAAAAAAATAATAATAATATGGTAGCCGCCTATTTTCGGTCCATTATTCAAAACAAAAAAACTATGTATTAAATTTCAAAACCTATGTTTTACCATTATTAAGCTAAGATGTAAATAATTTAAGCTAGTTCCAGTTCATTTCTGCTTTCCTGGTTGTTTTAATAAATAAACAAATAACAGTTGAATTTCAAAACGTCTATCAATATAATTTATGACGAATGTTTGTTTTTACTTTGGTGGTTTTCACTTTTGGTGGTTTTCATGTGGTGCGACTCAAAATTGGCACCATTTTTGTCGTTTGAGGAAATACTCCAGACTTACGACTGTCAAAAAAACGACTAATGTGCAGGGACCAACAGCTCAACGTGAGCAGCGAGTGGACATCCAAGGACCAATCAGGGTTCCCTACGTTGGCTAAATATTTTCGAAGTAACGTTATATAAAACAAACAAACGTTCGTGAAACAAAAGTTGATGTAAGGTTGTCGGTGTAAAGTAACATCGAACAAAAAAGGCGTAGACCAAATAAAACGTCGCAGTATGAAGGCTTCGGTGTATAGCTTTCGGAGAAATAATTTTCGAAGAAACGTAGGGAACCCATCAGAACCTGGTTATTGTCCCGAGCGGTAGTTATTATTTAGCCACAAACTTCTATATTTATAACCTGCTCAATCATCATCATCATAATCATCAGCCATTAGACGTCCACTGCTGGACAAAGGCCTCCCCCATAGAACGCCATAAAGATCGGCAGCCTGCCGTTTGCATCCACCGGTTGCCCCGACTCTCACGATGTCGTCGGTCCACCTGGTGGGAGGCCTGCCAACGCTGCGTCTTCCGGTTCGTGGTCGCCACTCGAGAACCTTTCTTCCCTATCGGTTGTCTGTTCTTCGAGCGATGTGGCCTGCCCATTGCCACTTCAACTTGCATATTCTGCGAGCTATGTCGGTGACCCTGGTTCTTCGGCGAATTTCCTCATTCCGGATTCTCCTGCTCAATAATCAATCAATATAGCACACACTACGATTACAAGACTTCAAAGTTCTATACTCTATCGTATGTCTATCAACACTGGTAAACCAAGTACTTACTATATCAGTACAGTGTTGCGCTCTCCCGGGATGTTTAGGCGTTTAGTTTCCGAGTTCCGGACTCCCGTAGTCCAGTAGTCCCGGAGTTTTGATGACAGTTTGAGGACAACCAATGAGTTTCATTTGGGTTCGTCGGATATTACTGGTTTTGTGTTGTTTGTTGATGATAGTTTCATTTCGCATTTATATTTAAATGTTATTGTAAAGGTTTTAGTTACATATATATACTTGTTGGTTCATATATTGAAGTGGTAAAGGGCGGCGTTTGGGAAAACTTTGTTGTGTTTATTTTAAAAGGAGGGTTATGTCACTAAATGAATACTTTTTTTTTTAATTCTGTAAAACTGTTCGCGTTTATTGTCGATACCTGCCGGTTTTGCTGCTTGCTATTTTTTTTACCCGAAACTGTCAACCTTGAAACTTAGTGCTTTAGCGACAAAGTGGAAAATATTTAAAAAAAATTGACAGACTCTAGTAGCTTGACGTGCTTGGCGTCTGTATGTTGTTACAAGCCTGCAGAAAGTATTTTTTTAATTTATTTGACATTATGTTACTCTTGACCGCAATCTTGCCCTAAGGGCAGAGATGAGGTCGACGATGGAACAAGCCTACTCAGAAGAAACCTATTTACTCGAATCGCCACTTACATAATAGATTAGGGCTAAATGAACTTTGAACACCAACGCAGGCAGGGAGTTCCACTCCTTGGCTGTGCGCATAATGAAAGATGTAGCAAAGCGCTTCGTACGAATGTGTGGAACATCGACAAGGTATGGGGATACCCTGCAGTACGTCTAGTATATCGATGGAAGAAGGAAGATGGACGTCTCTAGACAATGGCACGCCATCAGAGAAAAAGTTAATGTAGCATTACAAGACATGGTAATTGTCACTTGCTTGTGGAGCTCCTGGCTAAATTGACAACAGCTACACAGGTTAAGGTCCACGGTCAGTCAGTGGATGGTTGGAAAGAGCAGTGTTGGTTGTCCAGCGGCGAGGTGGGCAAGCCTGCCACACCATTCCCAAACCACTGTAACTCCTGTTAGCCAGAATCAACAGTGGCGACCACAAGAAAAGCGCCGAGACAATGAAGCTCGACGAAGTCCCAGAGAAACGATTTAACTGTCTTAGATCCCGCAACGAAATTAATCAGAAAAGAATAACGGAGGAGTAAGAAAAAACATAATTTCCACTTCCCTCCATATCAGCAGGAGACAGAACAGAACAAGGCCAATAGGCACACAGGTACGTATACAACTGGGATAAGCCCAGTTGCCTAGCACCACGGATATTATTGTCATTAATATTACTGGGTCCTAAGTTGTGAGCTATTATATTTGATTCCAATAATAGGTATGACAAAAATGCTTGAACGCTCGGAAAGTTCTAGTTTCTACAAGGGCCGTATAGTAAATAACTCCGGATGTAATCTGTACACTATTTAACGTAATATTACGTTCATTCCCGAGATGGGCAGACGACATGGTTGCCATCGCGGAAATTTCATGGATGAGGCAAACACAAGAACGTGGCGATTGGCACAAGCAAAGAGAGGCCTATACCCAGCAGTGGGTGAAGTCGGGCTGTGGATGATGATGATGATGCTTCATCATCAGTCTATAATGTTCCCACGTGCGGGACTCAGGCCTCCTCTCTAGGAGAGGGATGGACTATAATCTACCACGCGGGCCCAGTGCGGATTGGTAGATGTCACATGTCTTCGAATTTTTTGGTTCTAAGACATGCCAGTTTCCTCACGATGTTTTCTTTCACCGTTTTGAGAGCAGTGGTGATGAAATAAATTACACAAAGTAATGCGCCTGACGGCGTTCAAACCCACGACCTACTGTTTGTAAGTCGGGGCCGCCACCACTGGGTCACGACTGCTCTCGATGATGATGCTTATTGTGTGACAAAGGTACCAAAAAAAAAAATTACAGCACAATCCTGTACTGCTATTTCCTAAATGGTTTAAAAAAAAAAATGTTGGATAACCGAACAACTTCAAACCCTATAAAAAGCACACACCAAATAAAAACAGCACCAAAAAATTACTTAAAAATAACTTTTCGTATCTTTTTCCAAGAAAAACCTCACATTGACAATACAACAATTTTTCTTATAAAACTTGCTCCACCGTACACATTACCGTTAAAGTTTTGCAGAAATATTGGTTCAGAGCTGCGTTAGGTGATCATAAACTTGCGTGGTTTACTGTACTTTTGTGCACTTTAAATGGGGAGCGCTATTCGAATGGTTTTATTTAGTTCCGTATAAAATAAAATGTTAGTTTTGTGGTTTTTATACTATGTGCTAAAATAGTTGAGGTAATTTTTAAAGCGTACTTTGTTTTTGCGTGACTTTTTAACTTATTGTTAGAGAAAATTATAAAATTAATCCCATTCTAAACATGCCTGCCTGTATCCCTAAAGGATAAGTCAGAGGTGAACCCATCCCATCGGGGCTGCGGGTAAAGTTGAATGTAGGTCGGGGCTATGGGTTGTTCGAAAGAGATACCGCGGCCTCTGTTGGAGATTTTAGCCATGATTGTGCCGAGGCTGTGTAAGCTTGTGATAGTGGGTAGCTGGTGAGGCGCTGGTACGTTGGTGCCGGGGAAGATTCAATAAAAATACGAGAATAAAATTATTGTACGTCTGTATTGGACCAGTGTCGCAGTGTTGCAATGTTGGTGCAGCAACACCAACATTAAAATGTTAGCAACACCAACATCAAAATAATTATAATTATTATTTAGCAACACCAACATTAAAATGTAAATCCTCATGTAAATAGTGGCAACACTATTCCCTTCCATCTGCGACACTGGTCCAATACAGACGTACAATAATTTTATTCTCGTATTTTTATTGAATCTTCCCCGGCACCAACGTACCAGCGCCTCACCAGCTACCCACTATCACAAGCTTACACAGCCTCGGCACAATCATGGCTAAGAAGGAACATGGGTGGTTTTTAGTCAGTACAAGTCTGATACTCTCTACCGCTCTGCCCAGAGCCGGAGGAGTCATTTGATGATTTACCACCATCCAAAAAAAAAAAGTGTTACCATTAGTACACCCAAATTTTTCAAGTCACGTTTAAGCCCCATGTAATAGGCGGCAAGCGTATTGTCATTGGAGGTCTGAAAATCTGAGGTCCTGGGTTCCCGTTCCCAGGTCGGGCCAAGTGCTATTCGGTATTTCAGTCAGGAATTTCTCAGTAGCAGTCACGGAGTCTGTATTTGTGCCCGCATGATGACAATAGGCTCGCACCCTATAGCAAATTTGGGTCTGTCTTACCTTTCGGGAGTAGCAAGCCGTGATGTTATCCAATGAAAACGCAACAAAATAATATTGTATTTTTTACCCGTCACTAGCAATACGAGTACAAAATTAACCGACGTTTTCATTTAATAATAACTTACAAATCGTTTCACAGTTTAATAGAGATTTTCTTAGAATTTACTGCATCATGTTGTCAAAATGTTCATTTAAAAATATTTAGAATTTAACATTTACTGTAAAAGTTTTATTTTTAAGCAAGCTTTACATTCCGTTGAAATACGTCGTTAAGTCTTTTCTAGGAATTATGTACCGTAGTACGCCATATTAACGAATAGCTTTGAGTTTCCTCCGTGCCTCGGAAGGTACGTTAAGCTGGTAGGTCCCAGCTGCCATTTGTATCTCTTTGACAGTCGTTACAGGTAGTCAGTGGCCCGAATGTCTGACGAAAAGTTTTAGCAGCGTAATGCCCAGTACAAGGGCTCGTTTACGGAGACGCGGGGCGTCGCGCGGCGCGTGCAGAAGGCTCGATGCGTGCTTTTTTATTAATTTACTGAGAGACGGGTCCACCACAACCAACACTGCATTTTAAACTAACGAGCGAAAAACGCTTCTAGAAAAATCGACGTTTGAAATTGTTAAAGTTTTTATACTTACATCGCCATGTGTTTGAATTAAAAACGCACAACGCGCCGCGCGACGCCCCGCCTGTATGTAAACATGCACTTACTGGGTTATGGAGGTCAGATAGGCAGTCGCTCCATGTAAAATACTGGTATTCAGCTACAGCCGGTTACACTGGAAGTCAAGAAGGAAAAGGCAGGCAAAAGATGAGACTCATCCTACTTTTTTAATAAAAAAATTAATGTTTATAGTAACTATAAGCTCAGTGGTCCGAAAGTCTGTCAACGAGTTGGTTGGTGGTCTTGGACCAACCAAGGAGTACCGCATTACCCAGTACTAACTAGGTTGTGGAGATCAGATAAGCAGTCATTCTGTTATTTAGCAGAATCCAGTTAGGCTGGAGGCTGATCACAATATTATTGGAAAAAGGCCGGATGGTGAAGGCCGAAGGAGGATGATGTCTAGGTCTGATTATGTTACCTACATTATACCCTGTCAAACATCATGGCATCACTATTCCTTTCTCATTCATATCATTACTCACTCAATCCTTCCATATTGTCTTTGGCTTCCTCTCCCTCTCCATCCATCAACACTATCATACATCCATGACCAAAGCCACTATATCATAAATGCAAAATTAAAACTGTCAGTATATTTTCCCACAAGCAAAAATAAGTCTCGGTTGAGTGCCTCTGACGTAAACACATGCAAGCTTTTATGCTCAGATTTTATCCACTGTACTGATTTTATTGTACACCACACTATTGTTTCTGGACGATAACACAAAGCTGTTTTGACAAGTTGAAAAAAGAATGCAGGTTTTTTTAGGGTTCCGTACCTCGAAAGGAAAATACTTGAATCCTTATTGGATCACTCGTGTGTCTATCTGTCTGTCCGACCATTGGGGTCCCTTATTTCCGAAACAAAGGAGCCTAAAATTTTGAAAAATATACAGAAATTAGTTCAACACTTAAAGATAACAGGAAAACCTAGGATAACGAGGCCACAATGAAGCTCGAAGTATCTACGAAGTCCCAGAGAAACGATTTTTATTAGCTGTTTTGGATGAACATAATATCCACTTCCCTCCTTAACAGCTTTAAGCTTGAATATCAGAAAAACAAAAAAGCTAAACTGCAATCACAGAGCAAAGCGTTGATCTCTGAGGCAAAGAATGGGTAAGAAAGCAGGAGACAGAATAAAAATAGTACTTATTGCTAGACAACAAACGGAATAGTATAACTAAACAAGCTAGTAGCCGGGCACAACTGCCCAGTGTCACTTGAGAAAACTATTTTAGTCTCCTCGTTAAAAAAATACACAACAGACCTTCTATTTTATCGGTCCCTCAAAAACAACAAAACACTAACACCTTTGTAAAACTAACCAATATTGTTATTTTATTTCCAGCTGTTGTTGTCGAAATCAAACAGAGTACGAGTGTTACCTGTCTGCACAAAGCCAAGAGATCGTTAGCCGCGCGATTGTGAGACGTCTCTTCAAAACTCGGAGTTTACTATTGGTTGTCACTTTTTTTTGGATTGTCTTGTATTGGTGTTACTTCTTTACTTATACAAAGAAGGTACGAGCATTAAATTAATGCTAATAATTTAATTATAAGTACAATAGTTACCTCACGATTTTTTAGTTCACCGAAATCAGCGATGTCCAAGATCCACTTGAGAAAGTTCCCATTGATTTGAAAAATCACAATGGTACATGCCTAGATACTAGGACTGGTTCGAGGCGTCACAGGGAAAGAACTCTTGGAAAGAATTGGGGGAGGCCTTTGCCCAGCAGTGCTGTTGCACTGCTGGGCAAAGGCCTACCCCAATTCTTAAAAAAAAATGCTATTTTTTTATTATTCGTTACTGTTGTAACGAATAATAAAAAAATAGCATTTTTTATCAACTCACGAGTAAGAATATTTTAGAAGGAGAAAGCAGAGAGACAAAACAGAAAACTTTACACCTTTACACGTTATAATTTATTTAATTTGACAACCTTGTTATTTTCCGTAACCATAGCAACCTAGGCTTAGGTTATTTTCGTTACGGAATTTCTGGATTCGGTCTTCACGCTCAAGGCCCGCGATAGAAGCTATGCAATAGCTTAAAAATACTTGCCTAGATTGGAACCGACAACCTCGTATACAAGGCCGTAAAATTTGGGCCATCATGACATTTAAATATCAATAACTTGTTGAAAATGTCACTGGTAAAGAATAACCTAAAAGGGGTTTTTCCTGTTAATTCTTAGTGGCCAAATTCTTAGGGACTCGAGGTGTTTCTTTTGTTCCATTTAGACCTCACGTGATCAACAAATACTAACAAAAATCACGAAAGTGAGTTTCACACCACTAGTATCAACGACAGTCGTCAAACGTATCTCGTTACAGTGGGGCGAGCAAGACTTTGAACTATTGCACACTCAACAATTTGTTACTACAAAGACACAGGTTTATTGTTCGACCATCATTTAATTTGCTGAAGTGGGGGTTTTTCTATCGTAGAATTCTTAACTATCAAACAATTTTATAACATCACGCCATAGTACACCTAGATTTGACCTGTAATGTTCAAGTCTATATAATCTATAATGATAATGAATACGATGATAATCATCATCAGCCTATAATGTTCCCACTGCAGGGACTCAGGCCTCCTCTACTAGGAGAGGGATGGGCTATAATCTACCACGCGGGCCCAGTGCGAATTGGTAGATGTCACATTTCTCCGAATTTTTTGGTTCTAAGACATGCCGGTTTCATCGCGATGTTTTCCTCCACCGTTTTGAGAGCAGTGGTGATGAAATAAATTACACAAAGTAAAGTGCCTGAAGTCGGAGCCGCCACCACTTGCCCACCACTGCTGTTCATGATGATAATAGGCTGACCTATTATTGCCATCAATCGGCCACGAAGCCAGACTCCGTGGCTCCAACTGAAAACGACTTATGAATCAAACCCAGGATCTGTTGCCCAGGTATCTTGCTACCACTAGCTTGCTACCACTAGACCAACGAGCCC
Source organism: Diarsia mendica (assembly GCA_949316265.1). Classification (NCBI taxonomy): domain Eukaryota; kingdom Metazoa; phylum Arthropoda; class Insecta; order Lepidoptera; family Noctuidae; genus Diarsia; species Diarsia mendica. The sequence goes on from OX438910.1 coordinate 1,942,860, forward strand.
ATCTTTGTTTGTTTAAAAAAAAAATGCCCATGTTTTTTTTGGACTATCCTTTAATTTGTTTAAGTGTTCTTTGCTTTGATCTGGGAATAATCTTGAGAAGTGTATTTTTTTGCAAGAGGAAAATAATGAAATGGAATTTGTAATCGTGCTAATGAATCATTGATAATTGATGATTCAACACTTTCCAAGCAGTGTGGATCATCACTCAAACCTATATCTGTGTGATCTGTATCTGAACTAAATATTAAAAAATTATGAACAGGCTTGCCTACCTAACGAATGTAGAAAAATCGCTTGAAACCGGTTCACACATTTAAGAGCTATAACAGTGCTGCTATAGACAGACACACACAAACACATTACACGTCTCTTTTTGCGTGTAGGTTAAAAATGAATCATAGACATACTAATTAACACATAGTTACCCTAATACTATCTAATAAATACTAATTAGGTTTGGTGCTTAAAATTCATTTATATGCAAATGACGCTGTTCAAAATTATAATTGACTATTTATTATTAATTGAGTGTTCTAATTATCACGGTTTAAAAAACAATGTACTAACAATAATGTTTGAGCTATTTTAGGAGCGACTAATGCAAACTATTACATAAATTGTGTGTGTGGTATCTATACTTCTATACTAGTCTATACTAATACTAATTACTAATCTATACTATATACGATATATACTATTATAATAATAATAATAATAATATTATAAAGAAGTAAAGTTTGTGTGTTTGTATATTTGTTAAATTGTAAGGGGTAATCTCGGGATCGGGATCTACTGAACCGATTTTAAAAATTCTTTCACCAATAGAAAGCCACATTATTGCTGAGTGTCATAGGCTACTTTTTATACTACTACCCGTGAGAATACAGGGATACTTTTAATCCCTGTATTCTCACGGGAACGGGATCTACGCAGGTGAAACCGCGGGACGTCCTCTAGTTATAAAATATATATCATCATCTGCCTAGACTTTCCCCAACTATGTTGTGGATGCAACTAAACACCAGTATTTTACATGGAGGACTGCCTGTCTGACCTCCACAACCCAGTTTGAACTGGTTGAGACCCCTTGCTAAGACTGGTTGACAGACTTTTGGGCCACTGACTACCTGTAAAGACTGTCAAAGATCTATTAAGAACAACAGGGACCAACGGCTTAACGTGCTTTCCGAGGCATGGAGGAATCTTGGTATAAATTGGGTGGGCGAATCAACCTTGGTAAGTGCGGCTTAACCTAAAGATCAACCGGAACATTATGCTATCATTTGGTCACGCGCTCCTCCTGTATTTATCCTTGAAAAACAAAACCTACCAGGATTGCAAGCTCAGCAAAAATAAAATCATTTCTAGTATATTTACTCAAGTGCAAGAAATCAATGTAAGTAGTATAGTGCTGGTGACGTCATAATAGGTAGTCAAATATGTCACGTTTCATTTTCATAAAGATCGTGATACTTGCGTTATCTAGATCTATCTATGTCTGTGGAGATCTGCATGAACTGGATATATATTGCTTGACTGGTCGGCTGTGTGTACCCAAATCAGCATAGGAATGACTCCTCATGTCACCCATACCATTTCTTATCCAATTACATACAAATTTGTCTTCACAAACAAACCAGCAAAGATATATTAGTTTCTGGTATTCAAGATTTGTCCCGTAAATCATACAGTTACGTTAGATATTGCTTTTGTTTTAGTCACGACGAATTTCCCAGGTTTTTTTGGGACTGTTTTCCTTGAGATCGTGTTATTGTGTTTGGGGGGTATGCGTTTTCTTGGCTTTGTTTTTTTCTGTCAGACGACATGAAGGCCAAATAAAGTCCGTGGAAAAACACTGCAGTTATTTTTGTCACTAGCTTTTGCCAGCGGCTTCGCCCGCGTGAAAATGTCGATTTTCCATACAAACTTTCATCCCCTATTTAACTCCCCTAAGGGTTGAATTTCGAAAAATCCTGTCTTATTCTTTGTCTACATTAAGTATAAAGGGAACCTCTGTGCAAAATTTCAGATTTCTAGGTCCAAGGGTTTGGGCTGGGCGTTGAGGAGTGAGTCAGTCAGTCAGGACTTCTCTTTTTCTTTATATAGATAGATGATGTTTATCATCTGCCTAGCCTTTTCCCAACTATGTTAGGCTCGGCTTCCAGTCTAACCGGATTCAGCTGAATACCAGTATTTTACATGGAGCGACTGCCTATCTGATTGCCACAGCTCAGTCAGTACTGAGTAATACGATACATGTCAGACCACTACTTGAAACGACTGTCAAAAATCCTAGAGAAAAGCACGGAATACAACTGTCTTAAAATTCTGGGATACACGCTTTTATTTTGTTTTGTTATTTTTCTTTTCAATTTCTTTTACTTATATTTTTATTGTTTGTTGTGTGCACTTGTGGCATGTACTAAATAAATATGTTTTCTTTCTTTCTTTTTTTCTTTCTTTCTTTTCCAAGACAAACCACTCATAATCCCCAAAAGGTTGTACCTGATAGTACACCTAAATATTATCAGTTACTTTTAAGTCCGATGTGCGAGAGTATTGCCATCAACCGGTCACAACTTCAGGCTTCGAGACTGCTAATAATACCCCAATAACAATTAGCCCGACAAGAGAGTCGAACCCAGAACAGTGTCGCGGTACGTTCTACTAGTACGGTCTACACGTATTTTCTGGATGTCACAAATAATGTCAGTGTTTGATTTACTAGTGCAGGGATGGCGAACCTTTATGGAACAACGTGCCATTTTTTCCAAAGAAATGTTTATTGAGACCTTACACGTGCCATCAAATAAATATTGCTTAGTCGTTTTTGGCAGATAATTAACCTAATATTTTCAACTAAAAGCTCTTTCTTTGCTACCAAAAAACTTGACCTATGTCGTAATAAATGTTTCAATTCTACATGTCGTACCTACAACTTGGTCTATCAAACGGTTTAGAATCGAATCTAATATTGTAAAAATTCGATGGCGTGCCAAAAATATTCTGCAGCGTGCCATCAATGGCACGCGTGCCACTGGTTCGCCATCCCTGTACTAGTGCAACCCTTTCCGTCATCATCACTCACATCCTGTTAAAACTAAAAGCTTAAAACAACGGGCACCCATCCTCATAATTACCTCAGCACAATATAAATCGCCGATCAACTTAACCGAGTTTATATTTATCCACAAGCCACGGTAACAACCCTATTGTCTGCTGATACCCGTAGCGGAGAAAGCTTGAGAGTTCGACATAATTTGCTGCATACTTCCTATCTTGTTTGCATGCCTACTTAGAGTTTACACTTAATCTGTGTAGCAGGGAGATGGTAGAAGTTCCACTTGTGTTTGTACCTCCTTCTAATAATCACTAGCTGATGCCCACGGCTTCACCCGAGTCATATTATTACTCAAACCTTCCTTGAGAACCCCTCTATCCATTGGTGAAAACAGCATGAAAATTGGTGCAATAGTTTTTGAGTTTATTGCGAACAGACAGACGCGGCGGAGGACTTTGTTTTATAATATGTAGTGATCCATTTTTTTCGCAGATTGGAAACATCATATTTTGCTCTGGTTCTGGCTGGAGCGGAAGGGACTGTCAGATTTCTACTGACTAAACCACCCATGTTCCTTCTCAGCCCTTTGTGTTCCGGGGCCGCGGTATCTCTTTTGAATAACCCGCAGCCCCGGCAGGGATATAGGGTACCTTACATTCCGAAAAAAAACACTGTGTCTGCGAAAACCAACCATAATGTAACCTGTGATAATATTTTTTTTTTGTTTTAATAATAACAATTTTTATTTTACAAAAACTTAGCACGTTGCACTATATACATTATTTGAATAATAGTATTTACGTAATGATGCAATAGAAGACTCTATCTTTTAAACTAGAGCTAGCCTGTATCTTAAAAGATAGGATTCAGCCGCAATAATATCATAGAAGATAGGATGCAGCAGCAATAGATGGCCCTATGTGTCTTTTGAATCAAGAAATAAACTTTAAAAGCATTAAAGTTTGAGTGACATCACCGGGAGGGGTCGCTCCAGAAAGACATACGCTGACTTTATTGGTGAAGTTCTTCAGAAAGGACAGGTGCGTAGTACAGTCGAACAAGCTAATAAGTATACAGCCAGATAACTTGTATTTACTTTTAAGATTATACAGATATATTTAGAGACTAATGTCAAATGATACAGCGTTTGACATCAGTCGCTTAATGCAAAACACTTGATAAAACAAAATTACAATCAATATTTTCAGTGTTACAGAATTATAAATATCTCTACCCTGTATACTTATTAGCTTGGTCGACTGTACTCGCAACCGGTGTGCGTGCCTACCCCTTTTGGTAAAAGGCGTGAGTTCATGGTTGTATGTACCTACTTATTAAATAGTATTTTATAATAACTTCACGAGGGCGAAGGTCCAGATCAGCCGCTAGCTGACTTCTTAATCAGCCAGAAGTAGTAATTATTCTCGATACAGAGTGAACCTTCTGCTTACTCACCCTCGCTTTTAAAACCCGCTAAAGCCCAGCTTACCCTCCCGATATCTGTTTACTGGGCAGCTTAAGAACCCCATAAGTTAAGTTTACGAGTATTAGAAAAGAAAAATATGTTCGGGATAAATACAAGGACAGCGGGACCTATTTTGAGAACTTCCATTATTAGGGCTTATACTTTAAGTCTCGTTTCGGTGATATTACTTCTTTGGACGGACTTAGATGGCTTATTGGATATTTTAGTGTACCTATAAGGCTCTTAGTACACTTGAAGCGAAGTTCACTGGATAAACTTTACTGATCGCGATCAGCGCATTTAATACTTGACCAACAACTGCCAGTGTCATAAACCGACAGTCTTTTTTTTTTTGGTGGGTGGAAAATCATCAAATGACGCCCCCCGCAGCTCTTGGGCAGAGCGAAAGGGAGTGTCAGACTTCTACTGACTAAAAACCGAACCCATGTTCCTTCTTTGCCCTTGTGCTGAGGCCACGTCGTCATCTCGTACTAAAATCCGCGGCCCCGATGGGATCCGCGGCCCCGACGGGAAACCGACAGTCCTGAATGCAGTTTAATTTTGCTAGTCCTGTTCAGTTTTTAAGACATCTGCTTAGCCTTTTTCCAATAACTGTGATGGGGTCAGCTTCCAGACTAACCGGATTCACCTTTCAAATGTACCTATTTAAAAATAAACTTGTGCCCCACCAATCCAATAATTATCTTCGTAACAAGGTCAATGTTTGATTTAGAACAAAAAAAATATCGCAGTGACTCGGAAAACATGTGCCTTTTGGCGCGTTAAGATCGGTGGTGTGACGATCCGATCATGTTCGTGTCATCAAGCGTGGTCAGGTTATTTTTTTTTAATTTAATATTTGCTTACTCTTGACCTAAAAATTCCACAAATCCTTTGCCCAGCAGAGGGACACAGTATACGCTATGAATAGTGGGTAATTTTACAGAGGTATTCCCATCTGAGCACCGATTTTTAGAGCACCTACGCTTAGGAGCACCAAAGCTATTCCCATTGGAGCACCTACAATTTGGTAGCTGCTAGTGATGGGATAAAAGTAATCGATAATAATTTTAGTAAGGTTCCACAAACTACCAGGAGAACAGAAACATTTGAAATTGGAATCTTAAAATCGTAAAATCAAATCTTTCCCTTTGCCTTTCTAATACCATGCAGGTTTTTTTTTGTCCATTATAAATTAATTCACGTCTTTTCCCCACGGATACTATAAATCAAATGACTGTTCCTGCTCTGCCCACCTGCTAAGATCCTCACACACTCATTTTGCCTCGTCTACGTTCATACATCCGGTCATATACGAAGTTGCGAATGCTACATACAAAAGAAAGAAGAAAGAAAGAAAAGAAAGAAAAGAAAGAAAAGAAAGAAAAGAAAGAAAAGAAAGAAAAGAAAAGAAAGAAAAGAAAGAAAAGAAAGAAAAGAAAAGAAAGAAAGAAACAAATATATTTTATTTTCGCAGAAATATGATACAATAAAAAAAAGCAGTAAACACACAACTTACAACTATTATACCTTTCACTATACGTTGATCTTTACTTTGATATAAGTTATTTTCTATGTAACAGAACTAAGTTTTCTAGTTGGAACTTTATGTTGGTTTGGACTGGTGACCAGTCCCTAGTGAAGGAAAAATTGGATTAGGTCGTTTTTATTTTGTTTTGTAACTTTTCGATTTTGATGAGATTGTCACCTTTTTCCTGTCGTCTTATTTCGTTGGTTGGTTAAAAGTTGGATAACGTTGTATTTTTTGACCTTGTAGTTTTTTGTTCTTTCTTATTTTAGAAATCGTACTGAATGAACGTCATCATCTATAATTATATAGTCTTTTCCCAAAGTAAAAGTGGGTAATACGATACTCTTTGATAAGACTGGTTGTCAGACCTTCGGGCCAATGACTACCTGTTCCGACTGTCTAAGATTTGCAAATGATAGCCAGGACCAACGGATTAACATGCTAGCGAAGCATGGGGGAAATACGGCATGTAATGGTTGGCCACCCATCCATAGGCCAACCTAACCAAGCGCGGCTTAACCTAAAGATCGTCTATTATTATTTAACCACGAACTTCGCTACTCTGTCCTCTTAAGTATCAATACAACAAACCGATCCACAGATCGATTCCAATTTTAAACCACACAGTTTCAAACAGAGAAAACCAATTTTGCAACCCAAAAAGCAGTTTACCGAAACCAATATAGCAAAGTGAGCTCCGAAAAAAAAGCCAACTCTTTTTCCAAAACAACGATTTTATCGCTCGTTTGGGAGATTAAACGGAGCAACATCGACAGAAACTTGCTCATTTCCGAAAGCGAAAGTTGGCTACAACAAATACTTGTGTACTTTATTAGTTCGGGACAGGCTATTGCAGAAGTTGAACAATATTAATAAGGAATATTGTATCACAATCGTGATACAATATTCAATATCATTAAGTGATCATCTCTGCCGTATGCTGGGCAAATGGTGGTGCAAAACAGCAGGGAACTGGTGCTCTAACACAAAGAGGTGGAATCGCGGCGGGCCACGAAAGAGTGGCTCTTACCACTCTTACGGCAAGAGGGATGCGAAAAATGCAAGGAATGGAAGGAGGCCTTTGCCCAGAACTGGGACAGAGCAAGCTATTGTATTGAGTTTGGTTCTTCTAACCTAACAGACAGATGTGTTGCTGGAGAGTTTGTTCCACCACTTCTTCTTCTTTGCACCTAAAACGCGAAGGGTTGGCATTTTGGGGGACTGTCTCTTGTAGAATTTGACGTTCGAAAAGTGCTGATTATCAGCCTAGTTTGAATAAATGACTTTTGATTTTAATTTTGTAAATAAACCCTGATTGAAGGGCTGTCGCTTTGGTCTGTTATTATTATTATTATTATTTCATCAAGGTTCTCAGTAGCAGCCGCGTGGTCAGGCTTTGTGCGCAGTTGATGACAATTGGCTCGCCCTATATTACATGGACCTACTAACATAGCTGGCCAAATGTGTGTGTACTAATGAGTACCTACACGTCTGCTTCCCGTTCGGGGATCACGGGCATCATATTTGATTAGGCTGAAGGCTTGGCAAAAACAAATCTTATCAAATCTTTATGGACAATGGCTCGTTAGTGCAACTTCTTACTAAGTAGGACTTCTGTCTTCACCTCCCCACTGTCCCCTAGTCACAATAAGTTTTAATTCTGTTGCAAACAATAGTATCTTATTTGTGAACAAACTTCGTACTTGTAGCCGGGAACAAAATGGCTGTGCTGGAGTTATCCTACTTCAAGTTGGCAGGTGTTAATAAAACATAGGCTTTTTGTATTATGATAATGGAATTAATGGATAACATTTGTTGGAATGTTGTTTTTCTCCTTATGTCACAGGTAACCCGTGTTATTTGAATAGGATTGAGAGGGGAGATGAGGTAGTGCACTTGGGAACTATAACGTTACTATGAACTATCTTGCGACTTTCATGTGTCGTCTCGCTGACGTGATTCATCGCAGGAGGACTGGGCGGCGGAGGATGCGAATAGAAAGCCGTCACCCATTACAGGTAATCAAAGTACCTAGTAGTAACTGATTTGTGGAGGTCAGATAGGCAGTCGCTCCAGGTAAAATACTTGTATTAGCTGCATCGGGTTAGACTGGGAGGATCCCAACGTGCGTCGATTTTAAAACTAGTCCCAACTAGCGCTGTACATTGGAATTGCTATAATTATTTTAAGAAACAGATTGTTATTTTGTTATTATAAGCCTATATTGTTCCACTGCAGGGCAAAGACCTCCCTTCCCTCCTTCCACTTTTCGCAATCTAGTGCGATAGTAGGCCAATCCTTTGAGAAGGAGTTCAGCTCATCCCACCATCTCCTTTTGGGCCTGACGCTTTGCCGTTTCCTGATCTGTGGTATCCACTGAGTGGTAATTTTAGCCCATTGCTCCTCCGACATGCAGCAGATGTACCCAGCCCAGTTCCATTTTAACCAAATATAAATTATAATCAAACATTTTCAATTGAACATATAGCTCTCCGAAGAAACTCCTATAATGTTGACGATTTAAAACAACAAGTGTCATTATCAGTTCTGTTTCTGATTGTGCAAGTTATCCTGTGACAAAACTATTTATATTAGACCAGGAGACGGCGAGCATAATAAGCATGGGCTCATAATATTGTATCAAAGACGATAATAGTATGTCGTGATCAAATATCTGTTTATTTAATCTTATCAATAATGATTGTGCTATAACTGACCTTAATAAAATAATGCTATAATTTAGTTAATTGATAATAATAGGGGCATGCTTTAAAATCGGTAATAAAATTGATTAAGTATTAATTAAATATGTAGGTAACCCATAACTGCCAAGGCTTGTGTGTTGAGTCGTAAGAGTTAAGATAGTATTAATTCTATGTTACATATTAATTTTATACATTTTGCTGTGTCCTACAGGGTCCGTAATTGTAGTTTAGCTTTAAGCCCATTGTACGATCTTCACACATTAAGGAATGCAAAAAAATATATTATTTATAAGTAATAAAATAATGAATACGATTGTTACTCTTTCTCGTCTGAATAATTTGGACAAAGCTTTTAATTTGATCATATTTTATATAGTCTTAAAAAAGGTTTTCACTATTTAATATCGATTTTTCAATGAAGTGATCAACTAAAACCTTCAAACTGAAACAACGTTCATTTTAATTCTGTTGCCATTACCTACCGCAGTAAGAAGCGGCTTCTAGTCTAACCAGATGATTTTAGTATAGTCCGACTTCACATAAAAATGAAAAGTACGTTCCTAGTAAACTCAACACTAAATCATCCACAGCTACAAACAAAAACCCTTATTTAACTCACCTTCCCGCATTACAAACCCCACCTAAAACCGCCAATAATTTTAACAAAATTGACATAAATATCACCACAAGTTGCCTAGCTCCGCAACTATAATATAGAGACGTATCATGCACACGCATCACGTACGGCTCCTAGAGTATTGAATTTTGGTCACGTAATATCTTTGTATTTTCTCCTCCTTGTGTCTCTTGTTTAGGGTTCCCTAGACTTTTGTGGAGCAGGAATTGGGGTCATCGTATAAAAAGTAACGGTCTTGCTATAAAATCGGTAAAAACTTAATTTTTAAATAGGGGTAATTTTGTTAATAATATTAATTTTGGTGTTTTGTTCGTCTTGGTTTTTAAATGTAGCCCATAAATTCTAGTTCCCTGACATACCTATTGGGGCTCCTATAATTTTGTGTTATGTCATTCTCCGTAATTAGAATGTGACATTACTATCTTCAGAAAGAACATGAGCGTTAGTACGCAATTGGCGTGCGAATAATTATGATGAATGAACGTTTACGAGGCAAAAGGAGTGTCTAAGGATCGTAGCAGGTGGTATTATGTGGTTTCTGCCTGTCCCTTAAGAAAAAGCATGAGTTTATCATGAATCAAGTACATTTAATGTACTTAATAACAAAACCATTTCAAACATACCTAATATTTTTTTTGACGTTATTTTTGGAGTAAACCGTCAAATGGCAAACTACGGAACCTAGCCTCACAAATTCGGTTCGCCCTTGTCACTGAGTTTACTTATCATAGTTAGCAGTTTCAAGGGTCGCTGTAACAGAGATCCCCGATACAAAATTAGGTACAGAAAAAACCTATAGTTTTGGTATAAATATTCGTACATAGATTTACATACGAATTATGATGAGGCATAAGTAGGATTTTCGTTTGTCCTCGAATTTGAATAATCCACTGCCTTTTTTCTCGAGTCGTAAAAGGCTACTAAGAGATTATGCTTTTAGGAAAAATAATCTGATCTGAAAAAATTAACATCACATTAAGTGGCTTACAATTTATGAACTAAAACTTGTTATTTTGTGGAGCCCCTTAGAGTAAAACATTAACCGTTGGCAAGACGACTTGGACAAAATATAATAATACTAGCTTTTGCCCGCGACTTCGTTCGCGTTGAATAGTGACTTCCGGCAGATTTTTGGTTTATCTCGCGAAAAAAAAAACAAAAAAACAAAAAACTATCCTATGTCCTTTCTCAAGTTCCAAACTATGTCTGTACCAAATTTCACACAAGTCGGTTCAGTAGTTTAGGCGTGAAGCAAAGACAGACAGACAGACAGACAGAGTTACTTTCGCATTTATAATATTAGTTAGGATACCTACTGACAATGAGGACAGTAAAAAAATATTAACATAAAAAAAATACAAAACAAAATATATCCACTCAACAAATTCTCCAAAACATATAAAAAATTAACCACATCAAAACAAAATTCGTTTAGTTCAGCTTTTTAAATTAAACGAGCATAGTATGTAACCTAAACTATTTCGTTCTAAACTAGGCATGTTACCAACTGGTCAGTTTCATATTTGTGCAGGCAGTGTGCATAAATTCCACTGGCCCGAAAATATTCGGTTCAGTTTTTGAAACGAAAAATTCGAACGCTCTCGAATTTGAGGAGGCTTGAGTCACATTTGTTTTTTTTTGTTTGTTTCCTTGGTGTCAGTGGCCACGTATTTTGACAATAGTTGCTAAGCCAGCGAACGAAGTTTTAAAGATTTCCACATTTCAAACTGTTTGTCTGCTCATAAACCCGTAATAACTTCAGTTTGTAGCTACTTGCAACAGCGCCGAAATATCGGGAACTCTGAAACAAACAGTTTAGAATTATTATTTAATTATAGTAAATATCCTGTTTTCGGTGTTAATGATAATAATAGACAAACATACGTTTTCAGTTTGTATCAAGTGTGATTGATGTCAAAAGCTATTGTGTGATTGATGTCATAAGCAATTTGGTGACAAAAAAATACGCATACCTATTTTAAAGTTTTTTGTGTGTTTTCCATAAAAAAACTTTCGCTTACGCCTCAACTTATGGCGGGATTGTTTTCAATTATGGAGCCACGAAACTTTAATTTTAGTGGAGTATATTATCTAAGCATGTATTTTCTCTTCGTTATGACAATTTTTTATAGGACTTTTGATTTATTGAAAGTCCACAAGATCTCGTTGAAATCCGAGGCTTGAATGCGTTTTTAGGAAATATTTCCATCCCTACCTTCCAAAAAAACAACGCCGCAGTCCTGAATAACGCATTCAAACGTAAACTCATTACCTCCCGTTTCCATCAATTGGCTCAAAAGAGCTCGCACTATATTTTACCATGCACGGTATGTTCCCAACTCGGGAGCTTCTCATTTGTCTATGGGCTGCAGACTGGCGGCCATTTATAGCTGTTGATCTGAAGCGGTCAAGCGTGTGTAGATTGAGTAGGTTTGTTACTGATTCGGTAGTTTTTGGGTTAGAAATCGTTTTTTGTTGATAAAGATAGGCTACTGGCTGTTATATTGATTCATTTGTGGGTACTAAAGTGGTAATTACATAATGAAATATTTAAAAAATCGCTCTTGGTTTGAAAACAGGAGTTTAATGTCTAGTAGTTATACCCTGCAGAGTCGCGGCAGACCACGAAAGAGATAATGGGAAAACTAGACAGGTTTCAACAGAACTGGAAGGTCTCGCGAACATAGAAGGAAAATAGAAGGAGTGTGGAAGTGGAAGGACAGTGAAAATAGGTGAGAAACAAAAAGAGTTGCAAGCCTTTTTACGACGGTATCAATAATAAATAATTATGTTTTATAATAGCTAAGCATTAGAAACTGTAATAATATATTTTAATTATTTAGTTTTGAATACACTCTAAAATAAAATAATTTACTCAACCGAAACAAGATCATTCGGGCTCTTAAAAACATGTTTTAATTAATTAAATTACTCAAAATCAAACAAATCTTACGAGAATTCGTTGTTTAATGTTTAATGAATTAAACTAAAAGTCAAATTGAAGTGCGTTTGTTAGCATCTTTGACAAACAAGTAATTAAAATGACTTTTCTAATTTAAGAGCTTATAGTTAAAGTACTAGATTCTTCCAATTTAATGTTAAAGCTAAAAATCAGAGGACTTTGTTACCAGCAGCTATTTTAAATAATTGGGTTAGTAGTCGATTCGCACGAAAATTATTCGCACTATCGTGCGAATCGTCCCCTTTCAATAAAAGTATTTTACAATACGATCAAATTATTAGAAAAGTTTTGTATGAAGGAGGTTATTCAAATGAAAGATACTCCACATGGTGAATTTCATTATTAGGTATTTCAATAAAAGTAGGTACCTAGTCGAAAATTTAAGTTATTAAAAACATAATAATACGGAATCATCACTTGTCTAGCGGCTGCAGACTTATCGGCCACTGCCAAAGATCTACAAATGGCAGCCGGAACTTACCAAGGGGTATCGGGGCTGCGGGTTGTTCGAAAGAGATACCGCGACCCCGGACACAAGGTTATTACCCAGTACTAAGTGGGAAGTGGAGGTCAGAGGCATTCGTTCTTTGTTAAATACTGGTATTTTTTTTTTTTATTATAAATGGTCTTGATCTTGACTTCAATCTTGCCCTAAGGGCAGAGATGATGTCGACAATGGAACGAGCTTACCCAGAAGAAGCCTGTTTACTCGTACTTAAATAGATTAGGGTTAAATATGAACTCGGAAAACCGACGCAGGCAGGGAATTCCACTCCTTGGCTGTGCGCTTAATAAAGAACTTGGCAAAGCGCTTCGTTCGAATGTGTGGAATGTCGACTAGGTATGGGTGATAACCTGCAGTACGTCTAGTCTCCCGATGGAAGAAGGGAGATGGTGGAATCAGTTCGTGGAGCTCCTGCGCACACTCTCCGAAGTACAGTCTGTAGAAGACCGACAGATATGCGACTTTGCGACGGTGGGCCAGGCTATGTAGCTTGACAACCAGATTATCGTCACTGTATTCTGTTAGACCGGAAGCTAAAAGGCTAATGCAGATGATAACGTATAGTTGTCTAGATTAGATTCTTCTAGTATCGCAGAAGTATTGCTCTGGGTTTCACTTTAATATCGATTAAACCATCCGCATAATTGCCAAATAATAAAAAACTTCCCTTAGAGCCCTTTAAGAGAACCATGTTGACAGCATAACAAGTCTAAATAATCCTCGTTTTCCGCAACTCGGTCCCGCTTGTCAGTAGTAATAAAGATTCAGTTTTATTTTCCTACTTCTGTGCGGTTTCATTTCATATTGGGTTTGTTCTTGACCTTCGAGGGAAGGCTGGCGAATAAAACTGTGTCTTGTTTTTTGAAGTATTAGGTTGGTTTTTCCTGTTGCGAAATGAAATATGTTTGTTGAAGAAATGCGAATGAAAATGTAACGGCAATGACGACGACTTATAAGTCTTTTTTTTTTGGAGGTTGACAGCCCCGACGGGAGACTTATAAGTCTGGCCGCGGATTTTTGTACTAGATTACGTGGCCTCGGCGCAAGGGCAAAGAAGGAACATGGGTTCGGTTTTTAGTCAGTAGAAGTCTGACACTCCCCTTCGCTCTGCCCAAGAGCGGGGGGGGTCATTCGATGATTTTCCACCCACCAAAAAAAAAAAAAAAAAAGACTTATAAGTCTAACTTATAAGCTTGCAATCACGTGTGCTTGAGTGCAATTTCCAAGTACAATGAAAACAGCAATATCACTATCAGAAATAATTATTCTAATATCAAGTAGCAGCCGTGTGTCTGGATTGGTCTCCAGTTTAAATGAAAATTAGCTTGTCTTATATGGCATACTAGTGACCCGCTCCGGCTTCGCACGGGTAGAAAAAAGATATTAAGAGCGTATGCTACCTCAGATTAGCAACCCTATTTGTGGTGGTTCAAACTTCGCTTGAAATACTGTTAGAATAAAGTTCTAATTAGCTTGCACTACAAAGCGGTTGTTACGTCTTTCGCTGCGGCCGAATAGTGCGAAATTAGCGATTTACAAAAAATCTATTGATTGGACTAAAAAAGTAAAACACTATGACTTTAGTATGTTGCTTGTAGAATTATTTGGCAAAAAAATCAGAACGATGACATGTATTTTAGTATGGTAGTTCTCGTTAAAAGAAATTTTTAGAGGTATCTTCACGATTTTTTTCTATCGAGCAAAGTTAGTTGTATTATGTTTTCACAACACTATGGCACTAGCATATATCCTGAAGAATATCATATATTTTTCTGATGTTGATTACTGCAGTGAATCATATTTTTTTACGCATTATAAAACTCGCGTTTGAGGTACCATACGCTCTTAAAACCTTCCTCTTGAATCACTCTATCTATCCGACATACCGAGTTTCCTCCGTGCCTCGGAAAGCACGCTAAGCTGTTGATCCCGGCTGCCATATATATAGATCTTTGGCAGTCGTTACAGGCAGTCAGTGACCTGAAATTCTGACATCCAGTCTTACCAAAGGGTAGGTATTACCTAGTATTAACTGGGTTGTGGGGGTCAGATAGGCAGTCGCTCCATGTAAAATGCCGACCCCAATATAGTTGGGAAAAGGCTAGGCAGATGATGATGGTCGAAACACAATGACACCTTTTAACTCTGTCGTACATGTCGAAATATATTATACAGGCTCGCTGTTATATTATAATTTATAACCGATTCTAAAAATGTCCGCTTTCCCCATGACACTGACAAATTATTCAAGGTCAACGCCTTACTAAAACGACGTAAACAAACATACCCCATTATTCATGTAAACAATAAATATTCCGACATCGCCTGTCTTTGACCTTGAAGTATTGACAGGTCAAGGACTGTCGATGTCACTTTCTACACAAATATTCTAAAGAGGTAAAGTTTGTGAGCATGTTCGTTTGGATGTAGGGGGTAATCTTCGGAACTGTTTATGCCAGTTTATCCGATTCGGAAAATTCTTTCACTATTTGGAAGCTCCATTATTTCGAAATGTAATAGGTTATAATATTCAAAAGGTCCCTGTGAGGTCATTGCTAACAAAAACGAGAGCAAAGCCACGGGTAAAAAAATATAGTGCGGTTACAAACCGATGGCAAAAGGTCTGTTTACTGCCACAAACAACAGCTTATAAGATTGATCGTTCGAAGGTCAAGGTCAAATGTATTTCAGTGTGACAAAATAATAATATATGGTGGATTTCCTGTATTTTGTAGGGTAAAATGAAAGGTTATTGTGGTTTCACAGTAGGCTTAATATAAGTACTGCGAATGAATGGGCTTTGTTAACCGAGTTGGTGGATTGCAGATATTATTTATTAAATCACAATACAGTATTAAAATTTGAAACTTTTCTAGGCTTTTTTTTTTCAGTGGTGGGAAATCATCAAATAATTCCTCCTGCTCTTGGGCAGAGCAAAAGGGAGTGTCAGACTTCCACTGACTAAAAACCACCCATGTTCCTTCTTAGTTCTTTATGTCGAGGCCACGGTATCCTGTGAACATCCCGCAGCCCCGACGGTGAACTTTTCTAGACTTACGAAATAAAATGACGTTTTGAAAAGACACACTGTTTAGAAATTAAACAAACTCATCAATTAGGTAAAACTTGGTGTCTATATTATCTTAAAATTCTTATTTAAATTGGCACTATGATGCGGTTGGTAGTCGGGTCGCTCGCGGAGTGGCGCGCGGCGCGCAGCTTGGCGTCGCCTGCGCTCGCCTCCCGCCCCTCGTCCCGCTGTCATCCCGCGCTCCTCGCTGTAGTGCGGGGCGCGTACATCCTCCCGGCCTTGAAAACCATTTCAAGGATCTGCTTCGGCGTTGGCTGTGGGGACTCCAGTAGAGGCTGGAAGGAGACACATTTTAGTAATTGCCCTCCTTAGTGTGCCTTTCGACGTAAACACGTCGGCAACCCTGCTGATGCCGTCTTTTCCAGGATATAAATGTGATATACGGCCAAGCTTCCACTGTAGTGGGGGAAGATTGTCCTCTTTCAGGATCACTAGATCGCCCACACGGAGCTCACATTGCCGTGTTTTCCATTTGGAGCGCTCTTGTAGCTCGGCCACAAACTCTCGGCGCCACCTTTCCCAGAATTGCTGACGCAGCTGCTCTATATATTGGTATCTGTTGGGGTGCTTGCAGGTGATAGGCAGCGATGGTACTGAGGTGAGAGGTCGCCCAATGAGAAAGTGCCCTGGGGTCAAAGGAGTGGGGTCGGTTGGATCGGATGAAAGAGGAGTTAGGGGACGAGAATTTAAAATGGCTTCGACTTGTGTGAATAGCGTCGCGAGTTCCTCGAATGTCAGGGAAGCATTTCCCGCTACACGCTTTAAATGATACTTTGCGGATTTCACGCCCGCCTCCCATATGCCTCCAAAGTGAGGTGAGTATGCGGGACTGAACATGAACTTAATGCCTTCGTTGCTGGCATAATTTATAGCTGACTCACGACTGGACCTGAGTATTCTTCGTATCTCATTGTTTGCGCCCCTGAAATTGGTGCCATTATCGCAATAAATAACATTAGGTTTGCCTCTCCTAGAGACGAACCTTCGCAAAGACAAAATGAATGCATCAGAGCTCATATCGCTTATTACTAACTCTAAATGAATTGCCTTGGACGAGAGACACACAAACAAACATAGGTAACATTTTGAAATACGGTTGCCTTTACCTTTACGGCTAGAGATCATAAACGGACCAGCAAAATCAACACCACACGAGTAGAAAGGAAACAATGAAGAGCTTCTTTCGGCAGGTAAGTTTCCCATTATAGGCTGTATTGTTTTCCCTCGTAGGCGAATACAAACTATACACTGCTTTGTCGTGGTACGTGCTAAGTGCCTGCCACCAATAGGCCAAAATCGTTCTCTTATTGAGGCTAACAGATGTTGAGGACCAGCATGAAATAAACGTTCATGTTCGTTTCTTAATATTAATTTAGTTAAATGATGTTTTCCATCTAAGATAATGGGGTGTTTTTTATCATAAGCGAATTCAGAGTTTTGAATTCGACCCCCAACACGTAATATGCCATCTGAATCAATAAAGGGATTTAAAGGCAATAATTTTGACTTACGATTAAGAGTTTTATTATTTCTAATTAATTTTATTTCCTCTTCATAGCTTTCTAATTGACTAAACTTAACTAACATAACTAATGAGTCATCCAACTCCTTAATATCTAATGGTCCATTAATTTTAGCATCTTTATTTTTACAGTTATTTAGGAAACGTTTTACATAGACATATATTCTCTTTAATCTATTTAAATTAGAGTGTTTTTCAAAATTAATTATTTGGTTTGTAACAGCAACATGGCATTCAATGGTGTGCAAATGTTTGACTTCAGGTAAGTTATTAGGAATTTGTAAGTGTTTTTGTGTAGGCCAACAAGAAGTGTCATTACCGAGGAACGATGGCCCTTCCCACCAGAGGAGAGAGGACTGCAAGTGATTAGGTGTCACCCCTCTAGACGCAATATCTGCAGGGTTTTGATCAGTAGGAACATGACAGAAGGTGAATCCAATCGCAAGTTGATTGATTTCATTCACTCGGTTACAAACAAATATTTTAAGATCCCTGGGTGGGGTGTTCACCCACCCTAACACAACCATTGAATCAGTCCATATAAATTTACGACTGATATTACAATTCAATGACTCTAATACCTTTGAACATAAACGTGCACCTAACAAGAAGCCACATAACTCCAATCTAGGTATAGTGGTTGGGTTCATCGGTGCAACTCGTGCCTTAGCACACAACAACCTGACTGTAACTTCCTTGTTATAATTTACAGAACGCAGGTAAATACAGGCTGCATAGGCTTGTTGAGAGGCATCAACAAAGCAGTGTAATTCTATATTACTAGGTGTATCACACAGAACTCTCCGTGTAATACGAATATTAGAAAAATTTGAAAATTCCTTTAATAGTTTAGCCCAGTTTTTGCAAAACTCAGCAGGTACTGGATCATCCCAGTCTAGCTTAGAGGACCATAATTGTTGAAGTAAAATTTTAGCTACTATAGTGCAGGGACACAATAATCCTAACGGATCGAAAACCTTGGAAGTAGTAGAAATTATTGACCTTTTAGTAATATTAGTAGTAGGCTGTAGGTCTGTAGAGAATTGCAGTGTATCAGCCTTGGGACACCAATTGAGACCTAATACACTGGATTCCTTGTTGAAATCAATAGGTTTTGATGAACTACATTCATCATCAAATAATTGCGGGCAATTTGTGCGAAATTTCCTTAGTGGTAGGCATGCAGAATTAAGTGTATTTACAACACCATGATAGATGTGCTTTAGCCCTTCTATAGTTTCTGAACCTGTATTTAAATCATCTGCATAAAAATCGTTTTCGATAACAGAAGCAATAGACCCATCCCTACACTCATTTGCCAATTGTAAGAGGCATCGGGTACTAAGAAATGGTGCAGAGGCAGTACCATAGGTTACTGTATTGAGTTGTAAAACATCAATCGATTGGGACTTATCGTCACGCCACAAAATAAGCTGCAGATGGCGCTGCTGTTGCCCGACTTCAATTTGCCGGTACATTTTCTCAATGTCGGCTGTGAGAATGAATTTATGCTTGCGAAATCGCAATAAAATAGAGATTAAATCACTCTGCACTACTGGACCAATCATTTGAATTTGATTAAGTGATTTTCCAGAGCTTGTTTTAGAAGACGCATTGAATACTACGCGGAGCTTTGTGGTTTCGCTCTTTTCACGAATTACTGCGTGATGAGGCATATAGTACCCAAATGTTGGTCTAGAAACTTTAGTTAAATGCCCTAAATTGGCATACTCATCTATAAATGCCTTGTAGTCGGACTTTAAATCAGGATATTTTATAAACTTTCTTTCTAAACTCTCTAAACATTTTTTAGCAACATAGTAAGAATCCCCAAGTGCTTTTTCAGGTGCCTCTTTAATGGGCATTACCACAGAGAATCTACCATTATATAGGCGAGATACATTTTGTACGAAATGATCTTCGCAAAGTTGCTCTTCGTTGGAATATGTTTTTGTGGCAGGTAAATCATCAATTTTCCAAAAATTTTCTAAAGAGTCCTTTATCTCCTGAGTGAAGTTACAATAAACTTTTGAAGTGGACTGACTACCTTGTATAGGGCCACTAATGAGCCATCCGAGCATGGACTCCTGTAAAACCGGTTTATTACTGCCTAACTTGATTAAATTAGAGCCAACTATATCCCAATATACATCTGCTCCTAAGAGGATGTCAACCTCAGCCGGGGAAAAATAGTTAGGATCAGCTAGGGTAATATTTCCTGGTAATCTTAAAAGTTCAGTATTAACTATAGAATTTGGTAAGATTCCTGTTATTCTAGGTACTACTAGACACTTAACATTAAATTCGAATGGCATACATCTAGATTTAATTTTAATAAAACAACTTTCAGTAATATTACATTTAGCATTATTGATCCCACAAACATTCACTGAACTTCCGGGGTTGATTACTAGCCCTATCTTCCTTTTTAAATTGTTAGTGATGAAAGAAGATTGACTACCTGTGTCCAGCAGCGCACGGGCTGTATATGTCTTGTTGTTCATTACAATTTGGACAAGTGCCGTACATAACAAAACCTGGTCATGAGATGCCACCGACAGTGACACAGGGAGAGAGGAAGACGTAGAGGGTTGTTCAGTGTCAGTAGAGTATGTAGGGTTACCTTTTGTTATATGTATTAATGTGTTGTGTTTCTTTTTGCATTGGCGACATACAGCTCTCAGCTGACATTGAAAGGCATTGTGGCCACTATGGAAGCAATTCTTACATAACTTTAACTTATTTACTTCATGCAGTCGCTCATCTACATTCATATTTTTGAATTTATGACATTCATACAAGTGATGATTTTCATTGCATAAAACACAACTCTTATTTTCTTTCCTATCAACCGATGTAGTAAAACTTTTAGATTGGGTGGTCACCTTAGGCTTGTGATCAATTTGTTTATCAGGTCGACTGTTTTTAAAATAGGCAGTCTCAAGTATATCAGCTCGACTACGAAGGAAAGAATAAAATTGACTAAGCGAAGGAAAATCTGGAAGATTGCCCTTGTATTCTTCCCATTTTCTACTCGTGCGAATGTCTAGTCTTTCAGAGACTGTAAAAATTAAAAGTACATCCCACTGGTTAGTTGGCAGGCCAAGAGTGTCAAGAGCTCGCAAATGTTTTGACATATGGTCAACGATAAACCTCAACGATTTGTAAGATTCCCTTTGAATTGACTCTATAGTATATAATGCCTTGAGGTGATTATTAATTAATAGATTTTTATTGTCAAACCTCTGACATAACAGGTCCCAAGCAACCTTGTAATTTTTAGAACTAAACTCTATGGATTTGATGACAACAGCTGCACTTCCTTCAAGCGCAGACCGTAGATAGTGGAATTTATTAATAGGTGCAATACCATCGTTGTCATCAATTACAGACTGAAATGTGTCCTTAAAACCCAAAATATTTTTGGACGTTTGTTAAAAAACGGCACAATTCAAATGCAGTTCCGAGCACTCTAAACTACAATAGCGAAGCGTTGCGTACCGGTGAAACAATATGCGAAGCGTTTTCTACGTACTTTCATTCTACATTTCTAGATACCAACCCTAGTCGTGGAATTTCTTCACCCCCTGTTTTTACTGAATCTACCTGCCTATCTGATATATGTAGCATTGAAGTGAACGTTGAAGAGGTTTCTAACTTGCTTCGCAAGTTGGATACTTCTAAAGCGGCTGGCCCGGATAATATTTCGTCTAAATTTCTTGTTCGGTGTTCGACTTCGATTGCCCAACCTATCTCGCTTCTCTTCAGAAAATCCTTGGACAACTGTGTTGTACCTAAACTTTGGAAATCAGCTTTCATAACGCCTATTCACAAAAAAGGAGTCAAAACCGAAATAATTAACTACAGGCCGATATCCAAGCTCTGCATTGTGGCAAAAATATTTGAAAGGATCATCTATAACCAGTTGTATAGTGCTCTTAAAAACTCGTTTAGTTCCTTCCAACATGGTTTTCTGAAGGGTAAGTCTACGGTCACTAACTTAATTCTGCTGAATGATTTTATTACTGACGCCATGGATAACGGTAGGCAGGTTGATGTCGTTTATACGGATTATAGTAAGGCTTTTGATCGGATCGATCATGAGATCTTGCTATCAAAGATATATAATATAGGAATACGAGGCGATTTACTGAGATGGTTTACTTCTTATCTGGAGAACAGGTCCCAAGCAGTAGTATTAAGCAATTATATGTCTAGCTGGGTGCCTGTCCCCAGTGGAGTCCCCCAGGGATCTTTACTCGGGCCTCTACTTTTCATTATATATATAAACGACATCAACTCTTGCTTGATCTCATCCAAACTGTTATGTTTTGCTGACGATATGAAAATCTATGCCAAAATATCGTCACATGCTGACGTTATTGCACTTCAGGATGATTTAGATCGTCTGGAGGCTTATTGTCGTGGTAGTAAGCTTGATCTAAACCCTACTAAATGTTCGGTTATGACATATTCTCGAAAGCGCTCAATTATACCTTCATCATATAGCTTGGGTAATCAGATACTTCCTAAAACAAACTGCATCCGAGATCTGGGAGTATATCACGATTCTAAGCTTACGTTTGAACCTCATGTCGATGCCATAGTCGCTAAAGCTTCTAAAGCACTAGGTTTTATAATGCGGCTCTCCAAGTGCTTCAGTCAAGCCAAAACTTTAAAAATTCTTTACTGTACTTTTGTTAGAAGCCACTTGGAATACGCGTCTGAAATCTGGAATCCTTGTTATCACAAGTACATTGATCGTATAGAGAGAATCCAGAAAAGATTCATCAAGTATTTGTGTTATCATCAGAAAGTGCCCTACCGGTCTGAAGATTACCTCAACCTCTGTAAGAAGTATCATATACTACCCTTAATTAATCGACGAGCAATTTGCGATTGCATTTCATTATTTAAAATATTCAATAATTCTTTTAGTAACTCCGAAATCCTATCCAAATTTTACTTTAACGTTCCCGGAAGGTCAAAGCGATGGAGCGTGCCGTTGCGTGTTCCATTTACCTCTACGAATTATAGACAAAATTCATTTATAGTGCGTGCAAGTAGAAACTTTAATAGCATGTGTAAGCAGCATGATTTTGACACTTTCACAACGAGTGTGTCCTCGGCCAGAAAGTGCATGAGCCGTAGCTTTTTTAATTAAAATTTTGTTTGTTCAGGTTTTTATTATTGTAGGTACTGAATGTGACTTATAAAATGTGTATTTAGTTTAAGCTTGAATGTTATTCTGTATTTTTTTTTTGTGGCTGTATTGTGTTATTCACACTCTTTCATAGTAGTCTGTATTTAGAAGTGAGGACTTTTAATTGGCTGTCAGTCTCACATACTATTTCTTAATCTATTTGTCTTAGCTGTAAGTCTTCCATAGTTAATAAATAAATAAATAAATAAATAAATAAATTCTAACCAGTTTAGATAATTCCCATCAAATGTTGGAAGTTTGATTGTAGGTAATTTTATGCCATTAAATGAGTGGCAGATACTGGTAGATGTGTGGTTACTATTTTCTTTATCTAAACTTTCTATTTCGGCCCTTTTCTGGGGAGAATCAGCTAAGATATCTTGGCTTCTTGCTATTAAGTTAACAAACTGGCTTTCTAAAGCATCTCTTTCTTTAATTTGCTCTGAACCATCGGGATGCAACATATCTATCTTATTTTGAATGGTCTCAAACTCATCCATAAGCAATTGAATTTTATTTAGTTTTATTTCTAGTTCTCTGTATTGAATGGAAGAAATTTCCTTTAATTCAATTAAATTATCTAAATAGTCTGAAAATCTTGTAACACGTCCCTTTATAATACCGCGTTCTTTAACTAATTTAGTTATTTCTACTTTAAGCTCTGCTTCATTCATTTTTATAGACAATCGTCACCAATATCAGGAGAACCAACAACGAAACAATGAATGTGCACTCAAACCTGTGAATGAGCCGAAAAAACTCAGGTCCAGTCGCTCGCGCTGGTGCTACAGCACGACGCGGTGCTCAGGGCAGCTCGCGCCGGGCAGACAGCTTAGGCCAGCAGCGGGGCACGCGACGGAACCGGCCACGTGGCGGCAACACCGATGCGCTCCTCTTCACGGAGATTCGCTGAAATAGTCGGCGTGCGGTATTGAAATAACGGTATTATCCCTTTGGCACGGGTATATAGGTAGGTTATAGGCAACCTAGTGCTGTTTTATAAAATCTAGATCGAGATAGGCAGGCTAGTCAATTGTCAATGCGTGGTATGAGACTAACATGAACAACCTATTCTGTAATTTAGGTGAAAATGCGTGCAAAGCGTGGGCGCGTGCTCGTATTTTAAAGATTGCTATGTTGAAATTGCCACACGTGCTAATATTTTAGCATTGCACCATTGAAAGCTAGATACAATAAACCCAACACTCGAGTAGCAAGTCGGCCATTACACACATTGCGAGAAAACAAAAGATCGAGAGAAAAGATAGGTAAAAGGTTAGGAACAGGGCAATACTCTCCTTGGGCTAGACCTCCGGTTCACGATGTCCCCAAAGGCTCCCGAAGCAGCATCAGCAATCCAATAAATTCTTCTCTCGCCCACACGTGGCTCGCTGCCTGCTGGCTGCCCACACGTGGCGCGCTGCCTGCCGGCTGCCCACACGTGGCGCGCGCGCTCTCGGCTGGGTGTTTTCTTCGGTGAAAGATGGCGGCGGACTCCGCGAGCGACGCGTTTTTTCTTGATGACCGATTACCGTAATTGAAATTTGAATGTCTTTGATTCACTTATTATTTGCAGACTGTCCTGTCACGGTCGCCACTTTTGTTTAGAAATTAAACAAACTCATCAATTAGGTAAAACTTGGTGTCTATATTATCTTAAAATTCTTATTTAAATTGGCACTATGATGCGGTTGGTAGTCGGGTCGCTCGCGGAGTGGCGCGCGGCGCGCAGCTTGGCGTCGCCTGCGCTCGCCTCCCGCCCCTCGTCCCGCTGTCATCCCGCGCTCCTCGCTGTAGTGCGGGGCGCGTACACACACCCAGATAGCGAGGTAGATTAAACTACTATACAGTCTGTAAATTTTGATTGTTAAATAGTGCAGAGAAACAACAACAGATTCGATTACCGAGAATTGATAGGACGTAACTTCGCCTATTTTTAGCTCTAAATTGAAATTTGAAGCGAACAATTTATTTATAGCTTAACGGACTTCTAAACACAAACTCAAACTAAACTAATGAATGAAGCGAATTAGCATTCAGAGTTGTTAGTCGATTTACGATAAAGTTAATATTGACTTTATGGATTAAACCTATTTTCAGCGACGATAAGCGCAGCGAAATGAAAGCATTGGAATTTTGACTCTGGCGCTGAGCAAGATTACAAATCCAATAGCTTTTATTCAGGTATTCCATAAAGTGACGCTTACTGTTCCTTAAAACGGATATTCAACTTATTTGGTCTAAATATGAGTGTAAGTCCCTTCCTATATTTTTTAAAAATCTTTTATTAAGCGCAAATCGAGTAAGCTTAATAAGCTTACTCGATTGCTTGCTTTAGCTTTTGCTTTTATAAGCTTGCTTGGTTTAAGATGTGTACGTATTACTAACAAATTGGATTGTATGATCTGTTTAATAAATGATTATTAATACTTGTATGTACGAGCTTATACGAGCTTCAAAATATGCCAGCCAGTTTCTTTGTCAGCTAAGTTCGCTGTGCATAGATTGCATTGGCTTGTTGCTTTCCACGATATCTACTTTCTCAGCTCTCATAAATTTCCTTGTTGAAAAGTATATTGTCTGGTCGCCAGTGGGTCGCTTTTCATTCCAGATGATTTTTTTTGTCATTAAAAGTGCCTGTTATGGTCTAAAATTTAAATAAATGCTCTCCGCCTTATTACAAAAGGTCTTCTTTTGAATAACTATTCAAAAGAAAGTGACAGCATGCGAAATAAACCAAGTCTAAGTTAAACCAGGTTAATTAACCTTTTGTAATAAGGCGGAGAGCATTTATTTAAATTTCAATACTAGTATTGAAGTGAGACGTCATGCGAGATAAAACAAGTCTAAGTTAAACCAGGTTTAACTACGTTTTGTAATAAGGCGGTTTGAGTTTGAGACGACGCGCCTTAATTAAATCATAGATAGACAAATTATCTATACCAAACTTCCTATATTCCCCCTAGGTCTGAGTCTAGATTCAAAGTTGTAAGATGAGGTCATACCAGTCCAGTCCAAACATTGTCGAAAGTAAACTAACTTAGTGAATGGTCAGACTTTGTGTTCCAAGTTTACCTTCAATTTGCGGCCAATATTGAAGTTTTGGTCTCAATTGGACGCTTCAATGGTAGTAAATAAGTGAATATGAACAGCATTAAAACGGAGTATACCTTAATGCTAGAGGTGACATTGTGTACACTATCTATAAAACAAAGCGTGTCACCGTTTTTAGGGTTCCGTGCCTCAAAAAAAAACGGAACCCTTTTAGGATCACTCGTATGTCTGTCTGTCTGTTCATCTGTCCGACCATTCCCCCCATACCTCCGAAACTACTGAGCCTAAAATTATGACAACAGTTTCAGTGTTTTTGGGCCTCTCACATGAGAAATATCTCTAAGGCAAACTGGTTTCCTCACGATGTTTTCCGTCACTGAAGTGTTAATAAAACTAAACAATACGCACAAAAATCAGAGTGCGTGTCTTGGTTCCGAACCTATAACTAGTCAGTACGATGGTCGCACCACTAGACCATCACTGCTTTAGTGAATATCTTTTACTAGACGACCAAACAACAAAACTCCCGATACAGTACGAACCCAACATAGACCTCTACCGATCATATGCTCGAGCGGGCCCATGCACGGACCGTGCACTAGTGATGTTGAAAGGCGCAGACTTTTTCAGCAGAGTGATGCGCCCAACTTGCAGTGGACTGTAGCTGATAGGGTTGCAGTTGTAGTCTCAGGATGCTCAGGAACTTCAGGTAGATTAAATAAAAGACGATTTCTTCAGAGAAACAAGATGCTGCGATGTGCCGATGTGGAGTGTAGTGTGTGTGTAGTGTAGAGGTGACGGGTGATCTTTCTTCTAAGTTGTCTTCAAGCAGCGGTCGAGCGAATAGTGAATCAGAATTTTTGGGCGGGCCCTATTTATAGCTTTTACATCTTAGCGCTAGGTGCGCCCGTGAGCAAATGTGGCAACTTATGACTGGCCAATGAGAGGCGACTATTTATGATGTATATGTGTGAGTGAGCTGTAAACGCATGTCTGTATATGTGTGCAAGCAACTGTTATTTATTGTACATAAGACACAAATTGAAATAAAGAGTTACATACTTGGAAATAGTAAAATCTAGTACATATTAGGTTAAAGTTGGACATACAATGCAAAAACTTTATATATCTAGGTTACATGTATAGATTATCTATGTTTTAGTTGTACATAGCAAGTTAAACAATGAAATCTTATGTGTTAGGCACTAAAAGGCACTAAACAGTAAACAAAAGGTACACAAAAGTGGTTCTTTACGTTAATACATAAGGAAAAAGGCTCACAAATGCCTTATAAGTGAATAAAACTATTCTAACAAGGACTAATAACAAAAATAACATGTTATCATGGCTATATTTTACATGTATCTAGCCTTATATCTAAGCTGTTATTTACAATCTCCCCCTCGTGCGCGAGCACCGTATAATAAGGTTTTAGTCCGCTGTAGGGATTAAGATGAGGCGAGAGGCTGGGCGACGAAGTAATCCAGCAGCTGTTCGTATCTCAGTTACTCGTACTCGTCCATCTGGGCCTGGGTAGACTTTCATGATCTCACCTCGAGGCCACACTCCTCTGGGCATTGTGCCATCACATATTATGACGATGTCGCCAACCTCTAAGTTTTTATGTTGAGGGTTGGTGCTAGATCGGGGCATCAAGAGGGGCCTGTATTCTGCCGACCATCTTGCCCAAAAGGCGTCAGCTAATGCTTGACTAGCTTTCCAGGAGTGTGAAGTCAGCTGTGCGTCTTTAAACGAACCAAAGGGTGACATCCCACTTGAGCGCCCTATAAGGAAGTGATTAGGGGTCAACGCTTCTTCATCCAAGTTGGGATTCACTGGGGTCAATGGCCTCGAATTTACCACGTGCTCAGCTTCTAATAATAACGTGTGTAATATATCGTCAGGAGGAAACCTTTCTTTCAGAGTGACTCGTAATGCTGTTTTCACCGATCTGACCATTCTTTCCCAGGCGCCGCCCATGTTTGGGGCACCAGGTGGTATCTTCTTCCAGGTGATCAGCTTTTCAGACGCGAAAGCTCTCAAGTCTTGGTCATTGCCTTGCATGGCTTCAGATATTTCCTTTTCAGCGCCAACGAAGTTGGTTCCGTTGTCGCTATATATTACAGTCGGCGTGCCGCGGCGAGCTATCATTCTGCGCAGGCTCATGATCATAGAGGAGGCCGAGAGGGATGTGGCCACCTCTAGGTGCACTGCTCGAGTGGTGAGGCAGGTGTATAAGGCGCACCACCTTTTTTCTAGCCTTCGCCCGACTTTGACATGCATGGGCCCAAAATAATCCACCGCTGTAGCTGTGAAGGGCGGTTGGTTTTGGGCCAGCCTTTCAGCTGGTAAGTCGCCTAAGGGAATTTTTGAGGGGATTCCCCTATAGGTCCGACACCATTGGCATTTGTTGCAAATATAGCGTATAACGCCGCGCAGTCCTATTATGTGGTAGCGTTGTCTCAGCTCATTCATAACGGTTTGGTGGTTGCCGTGGTTGAAAGTTGAGTGCGTGTGATGCACCAACAGCTGAGTAAAGCCTTCTTTGGCATGTAGGACTGGCAGGTTTTGCTTTTCTTTTATTCTGCTGTCTAGACACAGGATACCGTTGCGGTCGATCTTCACGGAGAGTTTGTAGAACGGGGACTTCTTCGGTGGTCGCCGTCCAGCCTCAATCGTCGTGATGTCTTCGCCGAACGAGTTATATTGGCTCCTTCTTACTAGCAGCAGTTCAGCTAGTTTTATATGGCTTGGTGCCAGTTCTTTACTTGTGATTCTTTTGAGCATTTTGGCTTTAAATACCTCGGCGGCGAGCAGAACGGTGGCAG
Organism: Diarsia mendica; assembly: GCA_949316265.1. Classification (NCBI taxonomy): domain Eukaryota; kingdom Metazoa; phylum Arthropoda; class Insecta; order Lepidoptera; family Noctuidae; genus Diarsia; species Diarsia mendica. The sequence continues at coordinate 1,971,424 of OX438910.1, forward strand.
CAACACGTATTAGTCGAGTGTATTTCGAAAAACGTTCTACCATTGGTAAATAATCGCTAACGTCATGCCTAATAATCACATGGACTTGTTTAAGAACTCTTTCCTCCCCTGAAGGGGGTGGCGGCGCCGCGGCTCGCTTTTCCTGCGGCCATAATGCGGGGTCGCCTCTTATGAACTCGGGTCCATAAAACCATCTATGGTTAGAGTCAAAATCGACAGGAATGCCCTTAGTCGCGTCGTCCGCGACGTTTTCAGCACTGGGTACCCATCGCCAGTTAGCTGGAGTAGTTAGGCTTTCGATTTCAGCCAGTCTATGAGCTACAAACGACTTGAATGTGCGCGGGTCTGATTTAATCCAAGCTAGTACGGTTCTAGAGTCAGACCAATAAAAGCAGTTTAATGTTTTATAATCGGACTCGCGCTTGACCGATTCAGCTAATCGACTGCCTAACACTGCAGCCTGAAGCTCTAAACGGGGAATAGAAATAGGTTTCAGTGGGGCCACTTTGGCTTTACCTGCTATCAGTCGTGATGTTTTAGTACCGTCCGAGTTTGTACTAACGAAATAAATCGCGGCTGAATACACTTTTTCACTAGCGTCACAGAAAACGTGTAACTCCCCTTCGTTAGGGTGTGTAGCAGGTACGTATCTATCTATTTCTAATGTTTTTAATAACTGCAAGTTTTTTATAAACGATAACCACGTCACGTGATGCTCGGTTGTGATGGGATCGTCCCAATCTATACCACTGCGCCATACTTCTTGTATGAGACATTTGCCTATCATCGTAATTGGCGAAACTAAACCTAGGGGGTCGAATACCGACATGACCGCGCTAGTTACCTGTCGCTTGGTAGGCAGAGTGTCGCCTTGTATGACGCTGGCGGGCGTACTTCTTAAGTTGACGTTAAAACCTAACGTATCGCGTGCGTGATTCCAGATCAAACCTAATGTTCGCTCCGTATCGCTTTTTCCCAGCGTAGTCGAATCGCTACTGCGCGTATCTGTGACGTCACTTATAACAGCCGGCACGTTCGATGCCCATCCGCGTAATTCGAAAGATGCGTTTAAGTGGACCTTATACATAGCGTCTATCACTCGCTTCGCCTCGCTTTCGTTATCGAACGCGCCTAGGTAGTCGTCCATATAAAAATTACGCACCGTGGCTCTCGCGACTTCGGGATATTGTTGACCGTGATCGTCTGCGTTTTTATTTTTTACGTAAATAGCGGTACACGGTGAGGATGCCGCCCCGAATATCAATGACGTCATTCGGTACTCCTGCGGTGGTCCTACCCTATCTTCACCCCTCCATAAAAATCGCAAACTATCGCGGTCCTGCATAGCGATTTTGACCTGCAAAAACATCTCTTTTATGTCTGCTACTACTGCAATTTTACCCTCCCTAAATCTGACTAACACACCGAATAGCGATTGGAGTAGGTCAGGGCCTGCTAATAACGCGTCATTTAGACTTTTTCCCCCATACTTAGCTGCTGCATCGAACACTAAACGTACTTTACCCTTCTGCGGATGCACTACTGAAAAGTGCGGTAAGTACCAGCTGCGTGGCGATGCAGCTGGGGTGTCTACTTTTTCGGCGTAGCCCGCTTCCAACAAGTTATTAACCTGCTTGCTATATTCGGTTTTTAAGTTTGGGTTTTTATCTAGTTTATTTTCTAGATTATACAGGCGACTGAGAGCTTGTTTTTTATTATTTGGCATTACCTCATCGTCTGTACGCCACAGTAATCCCGTTTCGAACCTATTACAGCTGACTTTTTTACAAGTTCCTTCTAAGACCGCTAGGGCGCGCTGCTCGGGGTCAGACGTTGGCCGTCGTGGCTCTATTCCTAGCGAGTCTAAACTGAAAAAATTCCTAATAAGTTCTAACGCGGGGTCATCTGTTGTAGTGGGCCGTACGTGGTTAACCAGCGCTACGGTACTACGTGGACGTGCGTCTTGCCCGTGCAGCACCCAACCCAACTTGGTCAACGATGCTACGGGCTGGGTTTTGTGGCCGACACGAAGTTGTCTGGACGTGATTAAGTGCCAGTTGTCCTGGCCTATTAAAATAGTCGGTTTTCCCAACTCGTAGCACAGCTCATCTTCAAGTTCCGCTAGGTGGCTACACTGTCGCACTACGTCCCTGCTTACCTCCTGTGGAGATAGATTTAAATTTTCTATGGTGTTTGCACTCATAGTTTCTAAGTTTCGATTACATAAACCGCGGATCGATAAATTGACGTGACATGACTCTGCATCGTCTATACGATTACCTCCCACCCCCTCTAGAGACAATAGTTGGCTTCGACCCCTAGGTATAACGCTGTCGGCCACGCCTCGTTCAACAAGCGTCATGGTTGAACCTTCATCAAGTAAGGCGTAGGTGGCCGTAGAACCTATTGGGCCGCTTAATTCGACCGGGACTATTTTTAGGTAGGTATTAGAGGTTTGTATATGATTTATCGAGCTTACATTACCGCGGGTAGGCAGAGTTGTATTGCCACTGCCGTGCAACATTTTATTATGCGATGCTTCGCACCCGTTTATTCCGCATGCTACGTATTTACACCTAAATGTACGTATGTGTGAGTTACCTAAACATCTAAAACACAGCTTTTCACGTTTGGCCGCGTCCCATCGTTCTTTAATAGTTAATTTTACGAAGTCAGCACACTCCGCGGCGGCGTGATTGCCAGCACAAAATGCGCATTTTTTAATTTTGTTGACTTCTGCTGACGACTCGCTATTCGGTCGTGATGGGCGTGGCTTTTGCGACTTCGGCGCCTGTTTTTTAGAGTTGGATTTATTAACAGTGGCGACCGTTTTACTTCGTGATTTTTCCTCGATTCCTGACTCATCCGATGAGGAATCGGAGTCATCGTTTCGACGTGACTGTGGATGTTCGCGAGCCGTGTTCACCGTGCGCGGCCTGTTACCGCGGTTTTTCCGTTCGTCTCGCGCCGCGTCATAAGCGAACATAGCGCCGCACTGGTCGGCCATGATGTTCAGGAATCGAGATAATAACTCCAACTCCGGCGCCCCGGAGCGCTCTGCTCGGAACTCGTACCATTTGTACTTTAAAATTATGCTGAGTTTTTCTACAACTCGACTTACTAACTCAGGTGAATATAAATACTGCGGTTGATTGAGTGCTTTTATCGCCGCAACTGTATTAGCGATTTTGTTCGCGAAACTACTAATATTGCGCCCGTCTTCGCTCATGCGGGGCATGCGTTTTATACTTTCGAGTTCTGACAAGACGAGTAACTCTGGTCGGCCGTAACGTCTCTCTAACGTGTCCATGACTTCATATGGATCCGACACCGTGAATAATAACGCCCTAACAGTTTCGCGGGCTGCACCTTTTAGTGCTTTTCTTAAGCGGGCTACGTTTTGTACGTCAGAAAACATGCCTACTGTGTCATTAAAGACTGATCTGAAAGCCATCCACTCGGCAATCGCCCCGTCAAAATGGGGTAGTTCGTGGATAAACTTGGGTGCCGCGGAGTCTGATTTATTGGAATTTACCGCCTGCATTATCGCGTTGGCCAGCATCGCCATGTCGCTGCTACTGTTAGACATGTCGTTTCCAACGCGTGGTTCGTTCCTACAATTAGCGGGTGATCGCGGGGCCTGTCCCGGGACTTGGGTATTATCTACGATAGCCGGCCTTTCTGCTAAACATTGCTCCGAAATCCAGCTTTTAACACGCGACTCTTCTAACCTAGGCGGGCGCTCCGCGTCGTTAGAACTTTCCAGTTCGATCCTGGCTATTTCTAGACGACTCCTAGCAACTGCGGATACCGCCTGAGCTCGTGCTAACTCGGAATTATGTAATTCTAGCTCAGCTTGTAATATAGATAATCTACTACACACCCTTTCCGTCGTGGGGACATTAACTACAGTGCCCGGCGCACTCCTAACTAAAGTATTATTTAAATCGACTTGTGCGGACCTACTTTCGACTATTTGCTCGTTAATACGTGACGTGCTGCTGTCACCGCTCGTGTCCTCTATGCTGGTGCCTTTACTCCACGTATTTGTTTCGGTCGACGTTGTCTGACCGGACACCGGCGTGGCGTCTGTGAGAGGCGTAGATTTGCCTGAACGCAATACACGTGCGTCATTCATCATCGCGCAAGAGGGTCCCTAATCCTACCAATTACTTAGAATTAACACTGAATTTAACTTTTTTTTAAACACTTTTTATCACTTTATCACTTTCACTTATTGTTCTTATCGATGTGACGCCTACTTTGCCTAACTGCCTGTTCGGACTACTAGCGTGGGGATGCCGAACAGAATAGGATCGTGAGGGATAGGAAGGTAGGAACCTCCCGGCAGTGGGCGAAGGGTCTCACGGGTGCGTCAGAAACGTGGGAGGAAAACCACGTCCGTCGTTGCATGCCAACTTGTGGCCCCAGAGAGTACCGACACCGTACCGGCGGGGTCTGACTGAAACACCTGGGATGGTGCGTGGAGTTGCCAGTTCGTCCACATGTGCCTCCGTACGATATAGGCCGTTTAACACCGCTAGGTGGCCACGTACGAGTGATAATTTTTGCTTCCAAGTAATTAGCAGCGGTTAGGCAAGTACCGACTGCTAACACTCGCGCGTACTTGTTTCTTTCTTGAAAGATTCGTGCGAAGAACTTGATTATTTTCTTTCTTGAACGACGAAATCTTGAGTTTTCTTTCTTGAAAGCTTGATACAGAGATCCCGACGAGAATGGACCATTGAAAGGCGCAGACTTTTTCAGCAGAGTGATGCGCCCAACTTGCAGTGGACTGTAGCTGATAGGGTTGCAGTTGTAGTCTCAGGATGCTCAGGAACTTCAGGTAGATTAAATAAAAGACGATTTCTTCAGAGAAACAAGATGCTGCGATGTGCCGATGTGGAGTGTAGTGTGTGTGTAGTGTAGAGGTGACGGGTGATCTTTCTTCTAAGTTGTCTTCAAGCAGCGGTCGAGCGAATAGTGAATCAGAATTTTTGGGCGGGCCCTATTTATAGCTTTTACATCTTAGCGCTAGGTGCGCCCGTGAGCAAATGTGGCAACTTATGACTGGCCAATGAGAGGCGACTATTTATGATGTATATGTGTGAGTGAGCTGTAAACGCATGTCTGTATATGTGTGCAAGCAACTGTTATTTATTGTACATAAGACACAAATTGAAATAAAGAGTTACATACTTGGAAATAGTAAAATCTAGTACATATTAGGTTAAAGTTGGACATACAATGCAAAAACTTTATATATCTAGGTTACATGTATAGATTATCTATGTTTTAGTTGTACATAGCAAGTTAAACAATGAAATCTTATGTGTTAGGCACTAAACAGTAAACAAAAGGTACACAAAAGTGGTTCTTTACGTTAATACATAAGGAAAAAGGCTCACAAATGCCTTATAAGTGAATAAAACTATTCTAACAAGGACTAATAACAAAAATAACATGTTATCATGGCTATATTTTACATGTATCTAGCCTTATATCTAAGCTGTTATTTACAGATGTGCTGTGATAATTACGTAACATATCGACGTATCGATTAGGGTATTAATACTGTCGATATTGTGTTGACTATGCCTCGATGGGCTGGAGTTAAGATATTGTGCTACCTACTTGAAGTGGCGTGTCGGAGAGCAGATAGTGATTGACTGATTAATGCTTGAGCTTTGGTGTAGTTGGAGTTAAGCTTGCAAGTGATTAGGTACCCTACTGTGTAAGTGGTAAAGCTGATTATTGGTATTATGTTTGGGGAGACTGTTCATGTTGATACGTTAATCGATCTGTTTTTTTAACAACATCCCGTCGGGGCTGCGGGTTGTTCACAAGAGATACCGCGGCCTCGACATAAAGGGTTAAGAAGGAACATGGATGGTTTTTAGTCAATAGAAGTCTGACACTCCCTTTCGCTCTGCCTAAGAGCGGGACGCCATTTGATGATTTTACAACCGCCTAAAAAAAAATTGGTTAACAACATTGTTTTAGCGTGTTTTGTTTTTACAGCATGTTTATGAACGGTGTGGTCCACAGAAGCATGACATTGTTCTATTATGAAGTCACAAGCATTTTATAGTTGTAAACAAACAAGTTACTAGTAGACTACAAAATCGTACAATAAGACAAAACAAGCCTTTCTGAAACAAACATTTTGTAATTTAAAATCATTCAAACATTTTTGTCGGTATATTTTTTGATGGTGCAATCACCCAAAAAATACTAACAAACTATCTGCAAGCTTGCACTCAAATATTTTGATGAAAGCTAGCTAGCACTATAAAACTGAAATTTTAAAAACCAATTAAGTGTGGAAAGCCAGTGCTAGCGGGCTGATTGCGATGTACTCTGTATTTACAAGCTTAATGAAAAAATACGTTGTCGATCAAACGAATTTTTCAAATATTGTAATACGAATTTATTTCTTGATATTGTACTATGATTGAAAACTGTGAAATTTTCCCAACTATTTTAGAGCTGTGACTGCCTTTCTGACCTCCACACCCCAATTAGTTCTAGTTAATCCGATACCCATTGGTGGATCTATTTGGCAACCCAGTAGAGTTGTGGAGGTCAGACTCGTAGTACTACTTATTCAACTGAGCATAGTTTAATAAACTATAGGCTAGGCACGTTCTATAGTTTCTTTTATAATTTTTATTGTTAATTGTGTGCCCTTGTGGTATGTGCTGAATAAATAATGTTTACTTTCTTTTTCTTTTCTTTCACAATAATTCAAAGTCGATAGTTCTCAAAACTATCGATACCGTCCACCACCTCATCACATCCCTAATGAACCGAAGCGTGCATACAGAACACTCTTTGGTGCTTTCGCGTTTAAGGGAACTGAGACGCGAACGATTACGTGTCGGCGTCGTTATCATGTCGTCGACCTATCGTTACGTTGACGGTAAATTGGTTATTAGTTTGTTATTAAACTTTGAATGTTAGTTGCTTTGCTTAAAGCTCATTTTCCATTTTTATAAACCTGTCGCTTGATTCGTTTTTTCGTTGACTGTAAATTGTTTATTTGTCCGTTCTTTATGAATTTTAAAGCCTTGTCGGAGAAATGAATGTAAGTCACTAAAAGCGTGATAAATTGTGTTCGTGGATGGAGAGGGAACGGATTTTTTTTATTATCCTTCCAAAGGCTTCATCTCTTCCATTTTCTTTTATATTTTTGTTGTTATAGCGACAACAGATCAGAGATATTACGGATAGTGAGACGGCGGACTATCCGCTGACATTATTGACGGACGGATAATGGAGGCTTACATACAAGTCCCGTTGGACACTTTTGGGTACGAAAGCCTATGACCTTGTAACTTAGTAACAAGTAACTTAGAACAAGCGTAAAAAAATGATGCTGATAATTTTCGACTTTTCTATAATAATTTTCGCCAAAAAAAAATCTAGCCCTCAAGACCATTCCAGTAACATTTTTCAAAGCAACAATTTCCCTAATCACAAATGCCAAGCTTTCACCTAAATACAACTAAAGGGAAGTCTGAAAATAAAGTCAAGTTAAAGTTCAAAGGCCTGTTATACGCGTTAACACGTAACTGAATTTGAGTGACGGTAACGAGCCGGGCACGTAACGGTATCAAAGTGATTTCACTTTAAAACGGAAGGCTGTGTTAGATGGGATCGTTGGGCTGTGATGCAATAGGGACCTTATTTTAATAATTATAAGCTTCGTTTATTAACAATATTTACAAATTACAATTTACAGAACTAAAATTATAATAAAATAATACAATTAGAAAAAAGAAAAGGATTACAGGGCGTCAAAAAATTCGTCTACAATGCTGTCAACAGGAAAAGTGCCCAGAAGGCTGGCAGCATTGCCACGTTGGATGGCAATGCTGATTCTTTGGTCAAAGAGTGGGCCAGCCATCTGGTCACGTGAAGAGTTGACCAACCGCTTGGCAATTTCCTTAAATATTATGTGAGCACTTGGACCCCAAGGCCCTGGTGTTTCAACCCCAAACGGCTCAAACACATAACTGTCAATTAAGTTATTGTATTTGCGCCGTCTGAGGTTTTCAGCACCTGCAGCAGCCGCAGCTTTGATTTTACTTACCGCGTTAGTTTTGTAATCAAATCTTGCAACTGAATTTTAAACCTGTTCCCACCAACCGATTGAGTTGAACTTTTGCAGACGTCTTTGGTGCTGGTGACAATACAGTTTTATGATAGACATGACATTGATCCTGCAGCCAGGATCGGCGTGGATGGTTGAACACCCATTACATACCGAGTTTCCTCCGTGCCTCGGAAACCGAGTTAACCTGTTGAACCCAGCTGTCAATTGAAGATCTTTAACAGTCATTACAAGTAGTCAATGATTGTATGTCATATCTAGAAGTATCGTATTACCCAGTGCTTACTAGGTTGTGGAGGTCAGATGGGCATTCGCTCCATGTAAAATACGAGTATTCAGCTGCATCTATTCAGATTCTTCTTCTTTTCGTATCGATTCTACTTCATACGATTTGGGCCCAGTAGGTAGCCACGCTTATTGCAGCGGCAGAGGCGCTGTTCAAGGGTGCATGTATGAGGACATCTAGACAGTACACTCCAGCAGGTGGGGCATTGTTTGGTCCGGAGCGCCGCACTCGCACTCGGTGTTGAAGGAACCAATAATACCCCACTTTGCGAGACTATGTTCATCTATTCCTGTGAAGATGACTGGTTATGGTTAATCATTATCATAATCAATCAGAGTTCACCTTAGCGACCTATAAAAATGTTGATAGACCGATTTGAAAGACTTTTCTTATAAATGACTTTATACTATAAACTTATTATATAGCGAGTCCATTATACATTGTCATTGAGTTGTAAATATTTATATTGCGAAAACCTTTTAAATTACACTTATAATAGAATGGCTATCAACAATATACAGGACTGTTTTTCTACGAAATATATCAAAAAGCCAATCTATTTTTTCGTCCATTTTTATAATAAAATACATATAGTACTAGCTCAGAAACTGATACGAAAATCTAATGGCCACTCAACACCTACCTACACAATTCTTAACGTTCGACCACGACCTACACGTTCGAGCGGCACCCTTTCCTCAATTTATTTTGGACTATCGCGGCATGACCTCATTGTTCTTGAGCTTACTCGTAAAAAGAAGAAGAAGAATATGAAATAGAGAAAAATATCCAGCTGTCTTGCAATGATCCTCGCTTTACCGAGCCTGAGGACGTCCCACCATACTTAAAACACGTCTACAACAGCGGTTATTGGTTCTACGGTTAATATGGCTGGCCAATTGCCACTTCAGCATACATATTCTGTGAGCTATGTCAACAACTCTGAGTCCCTGTCAAATCACCTTGTTCCAGATGGGAGACAGACCCTGACCTGACCCTGAGACAGACTCCAAGTATAGCCGCAAGTAGTTCCGTAGCTCGCTGAGTGACGTTGAATTTATGAACGAAAAGTACCGTGAGTGACCACATTTCGGCCCCGTATGTCATTGTAAGAAGAATGCATTGGTTGAGGACCTCTTTTCTTGGATGGTGGGAAATCATCAAATGACTCCTCCCTCTCTGGGTGGAGCGAAAGGGAGTGTCAGTCTTCTACTGACTAAAAACCACCCATGTGGGCCGCGGTATCTCTTTCGAACAACCCGCAGCCCCGAATTCGTGGAAGACCTTACTTAATCTTTAGGCTTAGAATATGCGACGTGAAGACCCGAGATAGCTTCCAAAATGCTGCCTAATGTTTTGGTGAAAAATCCGTTTGTCCGCAGTCTGACAATCTTATAGTCTGAGGTCGCGAACCGCTCAAATTTTTTTTCGTGGACGAAGTACCTTTAGCCACAGACTACAAAAAGTAGGAGCAACAAAATAGAAAAGCTCAGTGTGTCTAAACTTTGCTATCAACTGTGACCTCGGTTAGCCGACAAGTCTGTTGAGTGACAAAAACTCACCTTTCTCTATTTGTTGGTTCATCAGGAGCGTTTCGATCGAGTTTTCTGTGAAAAATAGTGAGTTTTTTCTTTGTGCTTTGTAGGAGATTTTTGAACTCTTGTTTTTTTATTTATAAAAAATCTATTTTGCTCTTTTGAATACATAAACTAAACTTTGTTTTCAGACTAGTTTATGGTTTCGTTTGGTAGTAGGTGTGTAGTTTAGTTTTATTTAGCGGGGTGTTAAAACTTTTGAATACAAAAATCAGTAGATCATCATACTGATTTTTGTATGCAGTATTAATCAAAATGGTTATTATGTTGGTTTGTGTCACCACGTTTATGTCCTAGATAACGTAGTTTTCATCATCATTTAGAGAATTTAAACCAGAAGATTTATAGAAAGTAGGTACAATAATAAATATATATAAAACTTTGTCAGCCGTTACTGCTAGTCAGTGGCCCAAAGTCAGATGCGCAGTATAATATGACCCGATGTAGTATTTGAAGGACAAGGCAAAAAGAGTATATAAGGAAAGAAGCCGTTTTTTTTTTAAATTCTGGAGTATGTACCCCTACGGGCAAAAAGCGTGAGTTCATGTATGTATTTTTATCAGAAAATCATCTAGTAAACTCAATCTTAGACTTCATTACTAAACTCGAAGCAGCAACTGCGCCGAAATAGTGACAGATTGCAAACCTTTTTAAGCCTCATTAACTCCCTGCTCCCCTCATTTGTAGGGTAACGGGGTAAATACGGGTAAACAGGGATAAACAACAGTTTCTTTTACATACTCAATCAGTTCTGGAGTGTTGGGTACAAAGTATTTTGGGTATGTTTGGAAAAAGTTTTGTAACTTGATTTGAAAGTAGATAAAGTTATAGAACTGTAGTTTTTCTTCTACCTGATTGAAACAAGATACATGTATTTATAGTTTTATCCGTTTCTTTGACTATTGGTTGTTTACTGTGCTGCCTTTCACAGATTCGGACAAATATTTGTATGGCCTACAGTCAGTTGTTTCGGGTTTAGCTGGTTGTGTATGTGTATGTTAGTTTAAATGTTTGTAAACGCACTCATGATACCTACAGGAAAAAATCCTAATGTGGGGTAACAAAAACAAATAAGGGTATAAGGATAAACCTATCGGTTTGCGGAGGGTTGTCTCTTACGTCCTGTATTAAGCCTGTATAAACCTTTCACAGAGAGGAAGCCTGTGTTTGAGCAGTGGGAACATTATAGGTTGATGCTTTTATGCTATATATTTTATTATATTAATTTGCCTTTTTGTCTTTCTTCAGTTTATCTTAACTGACGACATTATATCATCTTGTTAGTCACTACACCACCTACGGTGGAGGTCAAGGTGGAGTACGTGCGCCAGAAGATCAAGTACGTGGCGAAATTGCAGTTGCTTGAGTCGAGCCACAACGTCCTCTTTAAGGCGTTCGTGGTGCGAGTTCCATACTTCCAACATGTTATCAGAATCTCGTCTTGGACGAGGACTTTTGGTCACAATGAGCGGTGTACCGCCGCTTGCGTGGGCAAGTGGCACATGAACGCGCAGTGACATAGTGCTCAATTGAAGTGTTACTAAGATAGTTTTAAGGCTCTATTCAGAATACAATTGTATTTTGTTATTTTAAGTTAGTCTGTATTAATGTATGTGTATGGGCCAAAGTTGCCTGAAAATAAATGGATGTTGTTGTTGTTGTTAATGGACATAGGTCACCAAGATCAGGTTTAGAATTATTTAGGAACCTCAATTAGCTGATAAATCTTAATCAGTCTTAGTCTTAATCTTAATTAGTCTTAGGATAAAACTTCAAGGGCTGTGGATTTTGTGATCAATAAATAAATAAATATCGACATTACGACTAAGAGATAACTCCTTAAAATTAATAAATATGAAAAGAAACAACACTTATTCATCTCGCAGTCTCAAAGATTATTTTCACTTTATTCTCTCCACAATTTTATTGTACTGTTTAGTGTTTATGTTTTTAATAGCTTCAGAGTTTCCAAACGCGAGAAGATATTTGGGTCAGGGTTAAATGTCAAATTCTTTACGACTCCTTTATAGTCGATTACTACCTCATTTCTTTAAACCTTAGAAGACAACTCTTGCTGGATAATCGATTATCGTTTTCAAACTGTTTCGTATTACTGCAATGAGTTTCAACACGAGGCAATTCGATTTATTTTTAGGTTTCCTTACCAAAGGGCAACCAACAGTATGAGTAAGATTTCGCTGTCGGTCTGTCCATCATTCAGTCTGTTAGCGGGCTGTATCTCATAATCAGTCATTTTCACAAAATATGTATTTCTGTTACGCTAGCGTAAACTCATCGACATGTGCATTCTGCCCATCCTGACCTACGGTGCTCAAACTAGGTCCCTGACCGAGTCACAAAAGTCCAAACTCAAGGTTTGCCAAAGAGCGATTGGACGTAGCGTATTGGGTATCAAGCTCAGCGACCGAATTCGAAATACCACAATACGCGCAAAAACAGGAATCGCTGATGTGGGTAACAAGACTGCTGGATTAAAGTGGAATTGGGCGGGCCATGTCTGCAGAATGCATCAGGACCGATGGGCTAGGGTCGTCACGCAGTGGGTGCCAGAGGACGGGCGTCGTCGCCGAGGGAGGCCTAGAAAACGCTGGCGTGACGATTTGGATGCTTTTATACAAGATTGGCCGGAGAAAGCCGCACGGAGAGAGGAGTGGAAGACTATGGGGGAGGCCTTTGCCCAGCAGTGGAACAATATAGGCTAACAAAAAAAAAATGTATTTCTGTTGCCGCTATAACATAATAGGGTAGTTGACAAAAAAAGTCCGTCACATAGATTACCAAAAAATATTGGACACGTATTTCTTCTTTTTGCACGTAAACTAAAAATGAAGACGATACAGTGCTTCGAAAACTCATGTGACGTCACATCGCACTCCATTTTTTACCACGTAGTGTAGTGTGTTACTTCTTAGACTTTAGTATCCAGGCCGCAGTATCTCTCCCCCCGATGGGACCCGCAGGTCTGACGGGGCCAACTTGGTCCTGTAGTCACAACAAGACTGCTAGTACTGATTTTGGTTCCTCGGCCAAATATTATTGAGAGTTTTCTCATAATTTAAGTAGTTTATGCCCGGTTGATAGCAGTTGGTTTGAGTTTTCATTCGTTTTTCATTTTAAATAGGATTTAATAATAACTTGCAAAACACGAGTGCGTTATTAAGCACACCTCTCCTTAACCCTTCGTAGATCAAAGGTGAGACAATATTTTATAAGCAGTCTACATCAAAAACTCAATCCCACATCACGCGATCAGAACCGCATCTGGCTACCCCCTTCCAATATTTTCCCCCTCATCTAAGGTCATAAATAAAAGCCGTTATAGCCCGCCAATCAAATGAGCCACCGTCTGTATTCGCAAACGGAGTATTAAGTCATAAATACACGTCGAAGTTTGAAGGCATTTCACATTTCCGCGAGCGAGCGTAAAAAATGAATCGAGTTCATCAAATTGTGTTCGTGGAGTTGTATATTGTGAGATGAGTATGTTATTTGAAATGTCTGCTATAGCCTTTTGTTTTATTTTTGAAGCTAAGAGTATTTGTAATGAAGTGAGTAGTTGAGTGGTAGCAAGCACGATTGCTGAGTATGAGGTCCCGGGTTCGATTTTCAGATCAAGAAAGTGATATTGAGTTTGAAGTTGAACCCAGTTGATACATAATTAGCGATATGTGGGTGTTTCTTTTTATTTTGGACATGCCCGCCATACTTTTCCCTAACCACTGCAACTCCTGTGCGCCAGAATCAACAGCGGTGATCACTAGAAAAGCGTCGAGACAATGAAGCTCGACAAAGTGCCAGAAAAACAATTTAACTGTCTTGTATCCCGCCACGAAATTAATCAGAAAACAATAGCAGAGAAGTAGGACAAACATAATTTCCACTTTTGGATTTATTATAAGGTTCCATTAAAATAGGTGGACAAAATTTTAGAAATCATTCAGACCGCTAAAATCCACCACCAAAAAAAAAAAAAGGTCAATAGTAAAAAAATATAAGAATTAAAATACCTACCTACTTTTATAGGATGAGTTTGTTCTAGAGTGCCGCCGGCAATTTATTATTTTAAGTCAAAATAAAATCACTTTAAATTGTGTTTTTTTTTGGTTTAGATGTCTTTAGATAAGCTTACTGAACGCTGTGTTAAAATTTGTCCACCTATTTTAACGGGACCTTATAATATAGGTACAACACTGCCTAATCTTTTGGTATACGCTTGATACAAAGAATCCAGTTCTCCGAAACTTTTAAACCCCTGTCTCTCACACATTCCCGTCACAAATCCCTTATTTCACACTTTCAATCCATCAATACTAAACCATTTTTATTTCAAACACCAATACAATACATCGAGACCGTTCAGATTGAAATCGCGATCAAATAAAATAAAAATAAACTTATAAATACCGTATACTTACTCTGTGTTCGAGTTTTGTTCTTGAACGTTCGGATGAAAAATGCTTTGCCTCACTTCGTGGAATCTCTCGCTGGGATGTGTGGGGAGAATTCATAGTGCGGTTTAAGCGTTTGTGTTTAGAAGAATTGCGGTATTTTTCGTTACAGTAGTTATTTGCAAGCGGGAAAAAGTGGATGGATGAGGGACGCACAGATCAGAAAGGAGTGGCAGAAAAAAGGGGAGGCCTATATAATACTCAACTGTGGGTGATTCCGGGCTGAAATGATGTTGATGACGTACCGCAACAAGTTTTAAAACTTCAGTTATTGTGCCTCGGGCCCTACTATGACGTCTTAAAACAGTCCTAACTTATTCTTAATCCAGTGTGAAGGAGAGATGCGCTAGACACCCTGTAAAGTTCTGTCACGTTTCCACCCTGGAATAAGATTAAGTTAGGACTGTTTTAAGACGCCAGATAGAAGTATTTTAAAAACAACAGTATTTTACAAAGTCAAAATATAAAATTGGCTCGCACACCGTTTTTTGAAAAGGCAGAAAATTTTTATGATCGATAGATCTACGTTGTCGGATTTAAATATACCAACTACAAGTATTATGTTATATAAATAAAGTTCATTATGTTCCTTTTCTTGAGGACCTCCATCTATCCAATTTTTTTCCCATATAAATTAATAAGATAAGATATTTGGCAAAAACACATAATTTTTTTTTAGCAAAAAAATTCAAATTTCAAAGTCAAACGAAACCAACAACTCTCCGATACAAAACCAACAAAAAGTCAAGCCTATGAATACGAGTGCAAGAAAACTTAGGAGCTATCGTTCGGTATGTAATAACAGTGCGAGCTTGTTCTTTATACACATTCAACTACATTAACATACATATTATTAAATACGCAACTAGTGTGTGGGCTGGTATTCACTTATTATATGGGTAGAATTCCATATAGTCACTCGTGGTTAAATATAACTGCCATTCTGGTCGATCTTTAGATTTAAGCCGCGCTTGAAGTTGATCTGTAGATGGGTGACAACCCAGTATAAACCGAGTTTTCTGCGTGCTTGGAAAAGTACGTTCAGACGATGGTACCGGTTTTCATTTTTACATCTTTGACAGTCATCACAGGTAGTCCAGTGTCTCTAAAAACTGGCAACCAGTCTTACTAAGTGGAAACTATGTTTTTTTCTACTCCTCCGCTATTCTTTTCTGATTAATTTCGTTGCGGGATCCAAGACAGTTAAATCATTTCTCTGGGACTTCGTCGAGCTTCATTGTCTCGGCGCTTTTCTTGTGGTCGCCACTGTTGATTCTGGCTAACAGGAGTTACAGTGGTTTGGGAATAGTGTGGCGGGCTTGTCCCAATTAAAAAAAAAACCAGTCTTAACACCTATCGTATTACCTAATACTTACTGGGTTTCAGATGTCAGAGAGGCAGTCGCTCCTTGCAAAATACTGGTATTTAGTTGCATCTGGTTTGACTGGACGCCGACCCCATCATGGTTATACTGGAAACTGAATATGTTTAGGAAAACTTTGGGTAGATCTTCTTTATCATATGAATAATATCTCACCTGGTTTTATGAGACACACACTCGTGTGTCTGTCT
Source organism: Diarsia mendica (assembly GCA_949316265.1). Lineage (NCBI taxonomy): Eukaryota > Metazoa > Arthropoda > Insecta > Lepidoptera > Noctuidae > Diarsia > Diarsia mendica. The sequence goes on from OX438910.1 coordinate 1,987,462, forward strand.
GTTCCTATAAGGGTTCCGTTTTTTCGTTTTGAGGTACGGGACCCTAAAAAGCACAAAGATCGACTACACAACAATTCTCCAAAAACGTCACAAAATTGACAAGATATTACACCACATACCTACAATACACGGAAATTATTCAAATAGCAAAGTTACGTAATCAAAAGGTTTAATCAAGCGAGCGCTGCGCACTGAATCTGAGTTAGTTGACAAATATTTGGACTCACAAATTACGTATGGGACTTAGCTTTTGTGCAACGCTTTAGTGTTAAGAATAGTTGAGTTTCCGAGGAGAAATACCGGTTTCAATGATTTTGGTGTAAGTTTATTGATGTACTAGTTTTTACCTGTGACTATTGCTTACGTGAAAAACAGATAATTTCAGCCGCTTGGATCAATTTGGTGAAGGTTGCGAGGCCCACGGGATGCGAGGCGCACGGGACCGGTCAATGTCGCGACACGTATGGGAGGCCTATGTCCAGCAGTGGACGTCTTTTGGCTGAAATGATGATGATGATGATGTATCAATTTTAAGGTTGAACCGCGCTTACAGTTTGGTCTGTGAATGACCACGCATTATATACTGAGTGGCCTCCGTGCTTCGGAAGGATGATAAACCGTTGGTCCCATCAGTAATCTGTTAATATTTGACAGTCGTAACTGGTAGTCAGTGGTACTCAGCTACATCCGGTCAGACTGGAAGGAGCCGATGATGAAGCTGTATTACGGTAACGTGTGTGACTCAGGTTTTATGAAATGCTTAAGGTTTAGAGTAGTGGAGGTTCCGAGAAGAGATACCGGTTTATAGTTTCAATGATTCGGGTTTAAGTTTATTGGTAAACTTTAGACTTTATTGGGAGACTTCTGGGAACGTTCGTTTCGAGAAATGGTCGGTGATCCTATGTAGTTGCTAGTCAGACATTGGGGTCAAAGTTCCAACTTTTTTCCAAACACTGGTTTTTAAGGTTATAACCATGTTATAACCATAGAAATCACACTAATATTATAAAGGCGAAATATATAATACATGCAGCGGGTGAAACTGCCGGCAACAGCTAGTAATTTATATTTATGTATGGTTGTAATTTAATTTTAACCACCTCCATGAGCCGTTTACTATTCAATGCATTCATCAGCACAATGCTTTTAGTGCGCGACATTCAGTTTTACCGTAAAACGTGATTTTTCGTGGCAAAAAAATGTAGTTTCCCTGTAATAATGTTCGTGTAGAGTTACTTTTTAGTTTGATTTACTGAATACTTAGTTGACGGCTTCGTGGAAGGTCCGTTTTTATAAGATAAGCATAACATAATAATTATATCATAACATGACACTTGTTATTCTCGAAGAGTTAGGCAGAGGTGTCCATATTGGTACCCCGTACATTTCATTATTTTGTTTCACTCTATTTTTTTTTTCCTTAGCCTACACTGTCCCACTGCTGGGCAAAGGCCTCCCCCATGGCTTTCCAAGTTTTTTTACAATTAGCCTTCTCCGTCCAATCCGTTGAGAATGAGTCCAGATCCTCACGCCAGCGTTTTTTGGGCCTGCCTCGGTTACGTCGGCCGTCTTCAGGCACCCACTGTGTTACTAACTTCGCCCATCTGTCCGGTTTCATCCTTGAAACGTGACCCGCCCAGTCCCATTTTAAAATGGCAATGCCATTTTAAATCCCATGTTTCACTCTTAATTTGCATAAATCCAGACTCTGTGGCTGCTACTGAGAAATTTCTAATGAAAAATCCCAAAAACATTTAGGTCTGTTTAGACCTTGTTTATTAATTCTCAGAAGTAAATATTTATACCCTACTTACAAAAAAGTTTAGTGACAAATGAGTCTAATTTATTTCTTTCTTACATGACGACAAAACGACTGCTCGTCTCAACTTAAGTAAACTTAAGTATTCATGCTGTCTGAATAAAATATGTAAATGTAGACAAACAAAGGTGTTTACGAGAAGATTACCATTAATGATTTATTACTTAGGAGCCTGTGAGAGCGATCAAATAGAGGTATTTGTTGGTTAGAAAGTGGGTTAATCTAAGGTCTCGTTTGGTTGCTAAGCGATAAAATTCCAGAGTTTAAAATGTTACCCAATATTAAAAATATCCATCATCGAATATAACCTCACGATACATCGCTGACTGCAAAAAAATCTGGGATAAGGAGTACATTACCATACCGTAATGTCTTTGCTATGGCGTAGCAAATTCGCTACGCCGTAGCAGTTAGGCTATGGCGTAGCACATCTGCTACGGCGGCGGCGTAGCATCTTCGTAAAGGCGCGGGCCCACCGCGGCGCATGCTGTGCACGGGCACGCGGCGCATTTTAGCTGCGTGTATTAATTTGTTTGGCAACGTGGGTCAACGTTTCCACTGGAATACACGTATATGACCAACGACTATGTATAGCGTGGTACAGCGCACGGAGAGGCTACGATATAACACAATAAGCGATTGCACATCGATAAGCGAGCTGTGCATAGTCGTGGGTCATATTCGTGTACTTCAGTGGAAACGTAGACCCACGTCGACAGCGTTGAGCTATGTAACCACCTATTCAAGCAAGCCACGCATGTATCAATGACGTCAATTCATGCGTAGCCTCTCCGTGGGTTGCAGTGGACACAACCACATACATTTTCTTACAAAGCGAAGCATACTACACGTACGTAGCCTCTCCGTGCACCACGGTGGGGCCGCGGCCCGCGCCTTAATGCCGCTGCCGTGACGATTGTTAACTATTTTTGTATTTATTGGCACGTTGCGGTTACTTATAGATACCAGGTGCTATTTGTAGATCTTGGCAGTTGTTACAGGTCATCAGTGGCCCGAAGGTCTGACAATCAGTCATACCAAGTAGTATCGTATTATCTAGTACTATCTGGATTGTGGTGGTCAGATAGGCAGTCACTCCATGTAACATACCAATATTCAGCTACATCCGGTTAGACTGGAAGCCGCCCCAACATAGTTGGTAAAAGGCTAAGCAGATGATGATGAGGATGATGATGAGGGCTTATAGATGGTAAACGAAATTTAAAGTTTAATGTCCAGTTCTTGATGTAACGACCAGAATATTTACCTCAAATGAAATCCATACCTAAGTTTGTTTTGTTCCTAAAAAAACAAAGCAAAAAACCGGATAATAATTCAGACTTAACGCTAATCTCAAACTGTTCAAAGGAAAGCTTAAGAAAGAAAGAAAGGAAATCTTAAGACGATTTCACGTATCAACGCCCCAGAGTTTTGTCTAAATGATAAATGATGGTACTAGGACACCAAGATGGATAAATGACCTTTTTAAGGTTCCGTACCTAAGTCGGGAAAACGAAACCCGTTTAGGATAATTTTGTTGTCCGTCTGTCTAACCGTCTTTCGGTCTGTCTGTCTGTCTGTTCGTAATGTCTGTCCGTCTGTCAAAGCCCTTGTTCTTAGGAACGCGTCGAGTTGAAATTAATCAGAAACTAATGCCTGCTGCTGCTGATTTTTCAATTGACTAAATTATTTCTTTTACTACTTCAAAGAGTACTTTGAAGTAGTAAAATAAATAATTAAGTAATTTCGATCAAAAGATAATGACCGCTTATCACTACATATCCTTACATAGTATAAAACAAAGTCGCTATTTTTGTCTGTTTGTCTGTATGCTTAAATCTTTAAAACTACGCAACGGATTTTGATGCGGTTTTTTTAATAGATAGAGTGATTCAAGAGGAAGGTTTTAGTATATAATTTGAACGAGATCCACGCGGGTGAAGCCGCGGGCATCAGCTAGTAATATTATAAAACAAAGTCCTCCACCGCGTCTGTCTGTCTGTTCGCAATAAACTCTAAATCTACTGCACCGATTTTCATGCTGTTTTCACCAATGGATAGACTGGTTCTCGAGGAAGGTTTTGGTATATAATTTCCACTTGGGTGAAGCCGTGGGCAACAGCTATTGTTGTTTCTTTGCGATTTCACAAGAAAATCAAAACAGGTACTATAGGTTACTTCTCGTTGACCTAGAATCATGAACCAAAAATTAGTTCTAAGTTTAAAAACAAAATACCTACAAGTTTATACGGAACCCACAATGCGCGAGGCTAAATCGCACTTGGTAGTTTTTTTGCCACTCAGAGCTAAATCTTTGGGCTTGAAAATACTTCAGATGGTCAATTAGTGCCATTCTTGCGTAAAGAAATAGTGTGAAGAAATTAATGATTGTTTTTGGGGAAACAGTGATTTTTGTCTGAAAAACTGAGGGTGGAAAATCATCAAACTACTCCCCCCGCTCTAGGCAGAGCGGGGGGAGTAGTTTGATGATTTTCCACTATCCAAGATACTCCCTTATCAGACTTCTACTTACTAAAAACCACCCATGTTCCTTCTTGGACCTTAGTGTCGAGGCCGCGGTATCTTTTTCGAACAACCCGCAGCCCCGACGGGGTAGGGGATTTCCTTGATGTGTTTTGAGAGGTTTTGTTGTAGTTTTATTCAAACGTGATTGCTGTTTATGTCAATTATATTTGCTAACATTATAAAGAGATATTTGTTTTCGGATTTGTAGGTGGACCGACGACATCGTGAGAGTCACGGGCAACCGGTGGATGCAAACGGCAGGCTGCCGTCCTTTATGGCGTTCTATGAGGGAGGCCTTTGTCCAGCAGTGGACGTCTAATGGCTGATGATGATGATTTGTTTTTAAGATTGTGTGGGGGTAATCTTTGGAACTAGTAATTAGATTCCGATTTTTTAACTAACGATAACCTAGCTACATTATCTCCCAGTATCATTAGTGAAATTAAATTGTTACTAGGAGATGATTTTCGTATATAAGGTCCCATTAAAATAGGTGGACAAATTTTAACACAGCGTTCAGTAGGTCTAACCAAAGATACCTAAACAAAAAAAACATGAAATAAAGTATTTTTTTTTTACTTAAAATAATAAATTACCGGCACTCTAGAACAAACTTATCCTTTATGAGTAGGTACTTAAATGCGTTTTTCTTATGATTTTTTTTACCATCGTCCTTATTTTGGTGGTCTGAGTAATTTCTGAAATTTTGTCCACCTATTTTAATGGGACCTTATATAACGGGAGTGAAGTCACATGCAAAAGTCAGTTTTTGATAAAATTAACGTAACTACATTACACCAGTTTTCCTGCTTTATATTAGGTTTAAGTCATATATAATAGGGGGCGAATCTATTGGCTATCCGTCAACAAGGCACATATTTTTATAATCATCATCAACATCATCATCATTTCAGCCAAAAGACGTCCACTGCTGGACATATGCCTCCCCCAGGTGTCGCCACATTGACCGGTCCCGTGCGTCTCTCATCCAGCGGCTTCCCACAACCTTCACCAGGTCATCGGTCCACCTAGTGGAAGGCCTTCCAACGCAACGTCTTCCGGTTCGCGGTCGCCATTCCAGAACTTTTCGGCCCCATCAGCCATCCGTTCTGCGAGCAATGTGCCCTGCTCATTGCCACTTAAGTCTGGTGATTATAATGCTGCAATTAAATTCCTGATGGAAATATCCACTTACACTTTGTATGGCCCAGCAATTGAATCCAGGACTTCTTGCCCAACAGTAGGGCTTAGAAATACGAGCAGGCATTTTCCCAACTTATGTAAAGTAATTTCACAAATTAAAAACATTAAAAGCTTCTAAGCCAAGGTTATCATCTTTCATAAACGAAGTACTATTTGTCGAGATTCTCATTTCTGTTTTATTATTAAAAGTACTTTTTTTGTTAATTCGTAATTAACAAGATAGAGTAACGTAATTAATTATGAACCAGATTATTAATTTAACTTCTTTTGTCTGGCCTCTTTGTGTTATACCAGGAACTAAATTATTATACATGAAATACCAACGTGTATTCTGCACTAGACTTTTATCCATAGGGAGTCGTTCTATCGCTTCTGGCACCAGTACGGGAACTACATGAGCTATGTTTTTTTTTATTATTATTTTTTATTATTATATGGGCTTACTCTTGACCACAATCTTGCCCTAAGGGCAAAGATGAGGTCGACGATGGAACGAACTCAGAATAAGCCTATTTACTCGCGACTTAAATAGAAAGTAACTGAACAGTCTTCGTTTCATTAGGATGGCATAAGTAGTTCGGGAGATATTCGGGTTTATGTGACTGACCCGTTATTTTTGGAACCGAGTGTAGATTGGGGTTATTATGAACTCGGAAAAACCGAAAAGAAAGCACGAAGCTATATTAACTAGATTATATAGCTTTTTCCCAGCTTCGTTGAGGTCGGCTTCCAATGTAACCAGATACAGCTGAATACCAGTATTTTACTGGACCAACAGCCTAGCCGATCTCCACAACCCAGTTTGTCCATGGTAATACTCTATACCCCGTACTAAGACAGATTCGTCAGGCTTTCGGTTGACTTACTATCTATAACGACTGTCAAAAATCTACAAATGTCAGTCGGAACCAAAGGCTTTACGTGCTAGTAGTAGGGTATAATTGGGGGTTCTGGATCACTTGCTCTCGCGTCGCTCGAGCGCGTGATCCAGAACCCCCAATTTATACCACGATCATTAACTAATCGATGTCTTTTTATCCATAGTTCTCGCTACCGCTCGAACTGCGTGATACAGTACCCCCAATTCTTTTCATCGGTCTGCGATACAGTTGGCACGGTTTACATTTCAGTTTACCTACTATCATGATGGGAGTTCTGGATCATTGTACGATCATTAACTAATCGATGTCTTTTTATCCACGACGGTTTTTTTAATTATTGATTTTTGTATAAATGTTAACGAATAGTTTTATGTTTTTGTTTCTTTTTTAAATAGACATCTTGATTTGTCGACATAGTATTTTCCTTTCACAGCATTTAAATAAAAGCAATCAGGAAAGTTTTGAACATGCTGCAACCAGGGATCATCGTAAATCTCCCAATCTTCTATAACACCTCCACATGAGAAACAAGCTGCTTTATCATTTACACTATTTCCACAATAAAAAAATCCTGCGTCAGCCATTTCCATCACTAATCTTCTCCTCGAATCAATCGTTGCCCAATAATGATTAAATGATAATTCACGCATTTTATACGTGTTATACATGTCATAGCGCGGATTGTATTTATTTGCGACATTTTCTGTTTACTTATTTTCTACTTCTTACTGTAGATAATTATAAAAGCATAATGGGGTTGTATAGTTGTTGCTAGCAACTTATAAAGATTAACATTTATGGGTTTGGGAGGGATAAGAAAAAATAAACAAGGAAATATTTATATCAAAATTTTATTATCTATACACCATCTATTTAAACATAAAACATTTTTTAAAGCACATACTGAATCATGATAAATACAACTATACAAATCATGACAATCTTCATATTTTTTGTACAAGCTTATCAAACTAGGACAATCTTTATCTTCTAAATTATTTACATTATTATTATTTGAAATATCTTTTAACCATAATACTTTTTCTATACCTTTGGTGTAAACACATTTATCTTTTAAAATATTTTCAATCAAATTCTGATAATTTACGTAAGACACAAATCCTTCATCCCAGTATATCTTCCTATTACGTTCAATCCAAGTAACTTGACGTTTTTCTGACTCCGTCAAACCGCGAAATGGAAATGGGGGCTTAATTAAAAACACCTGAATTTTATTATTACATAATATAGAAATTTCTTTAATGATAAATAAATTTGATTCTGTTTTGAAACCTTGAACATCTACAATGGCAGTCATGATAACCTGCGCACTATGTTACTCAAAGGTTTGTATTCCACAAGTCGATCGTTAATAATTAAACAATAACCAGTTGTGTTATCTGGTATTGGTGCTGAACATTCAATCTCCAAACGCACATCGACGGGACCTTTTTTTAAACTATCGTTTTGCCTTGAACAGTCTATAATAAAGAGAGGAGCCTTCTCCTTGAAACCGGTTAAGTCAAGCAAGGGGTCTGCAGGACAGTTGTAATATGACTGACGAAATTTCACATACATTTCATATAATATACTGTATTTGTTATCGGAAAAATTTAAGCATAGAGGCTCGTAAGGATAATATTGTGAATTCAAAAACAAAGTTACGTTAGTTACCCCACAGTGATCGAAAAGAGAGCTGTCTTTGGTTTTACTATTTTTTCTACTGGTTTGCAAGCAAAAAATTACATACCGAGGTTTCTCTAATTGTGAGGCAGTCTTAACAGACCAGCAATGTTTTGTAGTTTTAGGGAGCAAAGGATACTCGTATAAATCCCAATTTCTAAAGGCTATCTGAATAGATTTATCACTTTCTAAATGTTTAAGTAGTGTCAGTCGTTCCCGATCTGATACTTTTATATGCGGCACACGCCATTGCACTTTTTGCATATCTATTTGAAAATGTGCAACATCGTCAGTTAATATAAAACTGTTTAAGTTAGAGTTACTTCTATTCAGAATAAGTTCATGTTTACAATTTATTACAATTTTATTGTAATCCTCAGCAAATCCTAAAATCTTATTAAGAGGAACAATAGCACTAAAATAACCATCGCTTTTAAATCCAACCATGTTCCAACCCCACAAGGCAGCGACTTTATTTTCTCCATCATTCATTGAAACGTATGACTTTATTGTTGATGTTATTCCAGAATTTTTAATTCGATCTATTTCTATACCATTTATTTCGTATCTGATATCTTGAAACAAAAACATAACAGGGTTGTTACTGAACGTAATAGTTTTCTTAATAGGATTTCCATCTTTACCGAAGAACCTTGCTTGCCCTTCGACGTAAATTGAGCTGGCTGATGGCAACACATAAACGTCTTGCTGGTGTATGGGAATTCTGATTTCATCGTTTTCTCGAAAGCTGTTGTTGTAGGGATTGTACGAATGGACTTCATAACTTTCAATCGAAGTATCGAAGTGTGGTAATTCAGTAATCTGTAGCATATTCATACTTTTAAACCTAGGGCTTTAAGAAAATCTTTATTTGCTTTAGTTAAATTTATAACTTTTTTCTTACGTCTTTGCACCTTAGTGGTTGTACAAGAAATAGGACGCTTTTTGTTAACTACAGGGTTTTTATAATATAATATCATTTTATTTTTCTTATATGCAGGCGTAGTTCAATATTTTTGTGTTCTTCTCTAAAGTTAATACAGAACCCAAATTGATCAACTATCTTAATAGATATCGATGTAATAGTATTTTTGTTCACTGGAAAGTAAATAAGGTTTTGCGGTATTTCTATGATTTGCTGACCTGTAGCAGCATTAGATACAAATTCATGAATTATATGAGTTGGTAACCCGTTGGAGTATGAGCCGTGTATAAGATCGCATTCGATTCTGATCACCGGAATAATGTCGTGATTAATACGCACATTTGGTATTGAATTTAATACTGAAAAGTATAACAAACCACACTCATATTGACCAGATAAATACAGAGGTGGTTGAAAAAATGTATCCAATTCTGATTTATTTCCAGAGATGGTTACCGTTATAGACATGCTAGTAGACTGAACACTTTTAGGAGATCCTGGTCATTTTATTCCTGGACTACACCAAAAATTATTTAAAAAATGTAAACATAGGTGTCCGCAATTGTAAGGGTGTTCGCGCTGTATATTATCAAAATTATAGTGTACTTTAGCACCGATGTATTTTATAAACTCCTTTGGTGGTTTAAGATTTCCATAACTATCAAAATATTCAATATAATCATTGTTTTTTGCATAGGCTACCCAATGAGAACCTGGATTTTTAGAACTATCTAAATTAACAACTCCACACTCTTTTTTAAAAGGTTTTTTAGGGAGCTCATCTCTCATAAATACACCTCGAAAATAAGGAATATTATTTCCATACTTCAAAATGTCAAAGTTAGTTAAGGCTCGTTTGGGTAGCCGATATCTTAGTTTTTTTCTTTTGATATAAAAATTCCAAGCCCATGTTTATGCGGTTTAAGGTGTAAACCTTTTCCAATGCAAAGAGCTTCCATTTTTTCATTGTGTCTCTTCGATTCAGTCAATTGCTTTTTAGCTATCTTGAATTCATTTATAGTTTTGGCAATACCAGCTGCACCGCCTGCTAATGCTCCCACCGCCGATAATCCAGCAAAAATAGGAATCAAAGGTAATACACCACCACTTTTCGGTATAGGAATAACCCGAGGAAGTTTAATGGATGAATCGTCAGCTAATTCTCTGGCGGCCGCCATAGCTAATTCTATCGCCACTTTTTTGCATTTTGGCTTTAATTTTTTAAAGCGTCTTTTCGTTTTACTAACAATATTTTTAAATTTATTTTTTAACCCTTTTCCCGATGTAACTTTCCGAGAGCGCTTTTTGTTGCTTATTTTTATGCCACAGCCAGTTTTAATTTTGGCAGACATTGCCTTGCTTACTAAACGTGCCATGATTTTTTCGCATACACTCGCATCCGAGGCAACTGCTCGCTCTTTTGACCTTTTTAACAAAATTAAATCAGCTTTGTGACGATCCTTTAAGTTTGATGATTTGTGATAGGCAATATCGTGTTCTTTGCAATATTCGTCTAATTTATTAATACCTTTATCTCTATTTGCAAGCCTTTTAATTAATTTTGTACCAGGGCCGCAATAATTGTATCCGGGTAAGTGTAATTCAAATGGTAAATTGTTTATAAGCCAATTGAGAAGACTACTCTCTCCAAAACACATCATAAGACTAATAAAACTGAATCGAGCGCTATAATAAATACTTATACGCTTCATCAATCAAATGACTAACTTGTGAGTTTTTTTTTTTTAATTTATAATACTATATTCGATTTATCAATCCAACTGTTTTCGGCAGAAGACAAACCCAACCATTTTACTAAAACCCTGTTTCCTTTTCTTTTAAGAACTTTCTCGACTAGATAAACATTATGATGTTTTGTCTTTTGAAGCTCTTGCGCATAAAATGCTCCTAAAATAGGCTGACCTCTGATTGTATCTTCAATTAAGTAGGTGATAGGAGTTGTATTTTGTATTTTTCTAATTTTAAATATTTCCGTTGACCAGTTAGGGGTATATCCTTTTTCAAATGTTCCTTTGTACTTACTGATACGTACATAATCATCTACTTTAAACTTGCTTCTTATACTGTCATTTTTTACCAACCTTAAGTATCTTTCTAATATTCGTTGTTTATTACTGTTATCCACGTTAGCGGGGATTTCATCAATTGTCCGATGGTAAGTGTGATTGTATTTGTAAATAACGTCATTAAGGGTATTATCTACCCAATTATAGTTGCCTTTTAAACTGAATTCCTTATAAAGTTTAGATTTCAATGTTCTGATAAATCGTTCAACTATCGAAGCCTTTTTTGTTGAGAATGTTGAATAGTGATTAATTTGATTAGACTTCATAAGCTTTTGGAATTTATTATTATAAAATTCTGTCCCATTATCTGTTTGCAGATTTTTAGGAACACGTCCTATAGCTAGGAAAATTTTGAAACAGTTACACACATCATCTTTGGTTTTAGTTTTCAGAGGAAAGGCCCAAGCGTACTTTGAAAATGTATCAATAACAGCAAGAATAAATCTACAATTTTTATTTTCTTTTGAATTTGATTGCATATCAATTAAATCTGCTTGCCACAGGTCGTCTATATCTTTCAAAATAACATGTCTTCGAGGAAAGTTTATCCTTACATTTTTATGAATTTCGTTTACCACATCGGCTTTGCTCATGTTCAGAATTTAGTACATTTGTCTCGAATTCATGTATAATACTGAATGTAAAGCATATTATTACGACTATTTATTCTTTAATTATGCCGGCTTCTTTTAATTCTTCAATTATTGATAAAATTTCATTATCATGGTTCGTATTGCCAGCATCTCTTGAAGCTACTAATAGTTTCAATCTCTCGACTAATTCGTTAGGATCATCCCAATATACCAAGTCGGTGTTGTTTTTGTATTTTTTTAGCGTTGGCAAGTTTCCACCAAGTTTAGTGTGAGAAAGTTTATCATCGTTTGACGATTCAGAAAATAGGGGTTTAATTATTTTACAATATTTTATACCTTTGTCACCTCTTATTTGACCTTTAGGATTAAAATCTCTTTTATGCGCATTTGTATAATGTAACATATCTTTATAGACAATTTTATCTTCGCTCGATATTACCTTTAAATCAGGTTTTCTTCGAAGTAAAAGTTCTTTTAGACCAGCCGTTAAATTGTAAGCTTTGTCGCCAATTTTGATCAAAATGATAGTATCGTTATTCAAACTATCAATTTTAGAAAATGATACCGCTGAGTTACCCATCATTAATGTTTTGTTTTCACTTCTAATTCCAAATGGTATACTAACACCATCATAAATACCAAAGATATCATCACCCTCCAACGACATTTCTAAATGATCTATAGATTCCTTTTTATCATTTTCTTCAATGAATTGGACAGAATTTAGATTTGCATCGTAATAGTCATCGATCTTTGTAGATGAACTAGTATTATTTTCATCGGATTCGATTCCTTCAGAGTTATTTAGAGTTGTATTTTCAATTTGATTCATTTTTTCTTTAGATCTATTGGAATCAACTAGAGTTTTTAGAGGATCTGTGACAGGTTTTAGCATTTTATCAAGTGACAAGTTCATTGTATGTTCCTGATTTTTCATTTGTTTTATTTTGTTCTTTATGGAGTCGACAGACTTCACTAATTCCATTTTAATATTTGCCTCCATCTTTCAATAAAAATAACAACTGTATTCAGCTAAGAAAGAAATAATACTAACGGCATTCATGCGTGTAATTCATATTTAAGTATGAACCTTCATTCAAAGTTTAAAAAAATATCAAAATTCTGTCTATACCTTCCATTGTTTAATGGTGACTCTTTGTTAATAAGAAGAAAGTTAAAAGGGTTACTCCAAATAGTTTTACAAATGTTTTTAAACTGATGCCATAGTAGATCAGAATTTACATGTTCTTCATAGATATGCTTTAAGTTCACATCATCTTGTTTAAATATTATAAGAAAGTTGGCATTATCGCGTAACAACTGTTTCGGAATTTTTGAGTAGGTTTGCGATAAGTAAAAGCAATCAATTTGCTTATGTCTACCCATACAGAAATAATTCCGGATGTTTATTTGATTTTCACACACGACATCATCAAATATAAACACAGAATTTGGTAAAGCTTCACTCGGAGATATGACATCTTTATCGTCATTGAACTCATTGAATTTTATCTGAGGTACTCTTCTTAATACTTCTCGTAAAAAACAATATTTTGGCTGAAAATTAGTCTTCGAGTAAAGGTAAAGGTTTTTAAATTTGAGCCCATTTTCATGCAATAACAAACTGATCACAACGTTTGTTTTACCGCAATTAGAGGGGCCGCAAATTATACAACGAATCGTATTTGGCAACAAAGCACTATGTCTAATCTCTTGAGGAGACTCGCCAAAATGTATATTTTTAACGTTTAGTGATATGGGTTGTTTGATCAACTTCATCTTGTCAATTAATTTAATTATTACCTAACATATACATATATAGTTTATTTTGCACTATCTTTAGACTTGTCACTACAGGAACGGTTCTATTCTCATCTTACAAGATAGGTATGTACAGTTGAGGTCTTTAATTGAAGAGCCACTTGCCACTATTCGTATTTTATTTAGCCAAGTAATGCAAAACGGGTTTAGTCGTTAATATTCTCGTAAATGTATAAAAGTGTAAAATTGGGAAGTAGTGAAAAGTGGCTTATCTCTCTCTCTCTCTCTACAAATAGGTAATGACTCGTGTTATACATCGGGATGCCAAATAACTTATGTATGCACCTATCATAAAATAAGCGATCACTTCGCAGGCGTTCTTTGCATTAGCAGGTCATTTTGTTTACGATTTTATATTTTCAAGGTAAGTTTTTTTTTTTAATTTGTTAAATTAATTATTTAAAGTAATAGTAATAATTAAGTAATGCATCTTTTTTGTTTTGCAGAATCATGTCACACTCACCATCCTACAGCCCCGTCGACCCGCAACATTTAAGGGTATGTAATTTTTAGTATTATCTTAAATCAAACATTAAATCCATAGTTAATGCTGTTTAGTTATAATATTCTTGGTACCTATTCTTTCAGAATTTGATAGACGACTCAGACCCAGTTACCAATCCTTTTTATTATGCTCAAGATAGGGAGACTTGGTACGCTGAAGTAGCAGCAAAGGCCTGTGAGGAGAGTCGGATAAATAAACAAAAGGAACAAACTTCAAAGAAAAAAAAACAAGTCAAAGTCTCTGCAAAATACATCTTATATCATGAAGAGAGATACAGGACGCATTCGTCACATAGTCAAAATTATAATACATGATTTGGATGATAACAGTGAAATAAACTGCAGTGATCCCGATAGTGCAAGTGTAAATGTGCAATATTTAGTAAGAAGTGACTATGATGATATCATGCAAGAGACTGAACATTTAGTTGGTAAGATAGTTAAAAAATTAAGTGTACCTAATTCTTTGTAAGTCTTCTAATTCTTTGTAAGTCTTGACAAATGAGAAACTCCTATCAGTCTAATTATTGAAAGAGCATTATAATATAACTATTATTAATAAATCCTTAATAAGAACTATTTGTAGTTTGATTTCTATTCCCAGTTTATATAAAATAAAATAAGGCATAAGCTAGTTATGACAAGCTTAGTCTTAGATATAAAAGTAATCTTTCAGGAAAGGAAGAAAAAAAAAACAAATAAATATTGATTGTATATTTATTGATTTTATGTAGTTACATTCATTTATTACATTTTTTTTATTCGATTATACACTTATTACACATTTAATTCAATTGTAATTAGCTTTTGTAACTTACAACATAGTTTCAGCTCAGTAGAACAAATAGAATAACCCTACAAGTACTAAAGTATTGAAAAATATATTAGTTATTTCTTACACAGGGGACATAAAATGAAAAAATAAAACAAGAAATATTAAAATTCATAATATTTTATTGTTAAATGCAATAATATATTATTGACACATTATAAAAATAAAAGAAAGTAAATAATAGATATAAAATTAGGTACATAGTCAAATAACATCTTAAAACATAGTCCGATGATGACCCCAAGGCACAGTATAATTTTTTTTATTTTTTATTTGACGTTTGTCATCATTTCCATTAAGTACTAATTTATTAATTTTCTGTGTATACAACTTATGATTTTTAGATCGAATGACATACATAGTATCTCTGAGGTTTATGTCATTATTCAAAGTATTTTTATATTTTTCAATAGTGAGTTTATTAGAAATAGACTTTTTAACTCCTTTAGCTTTCTTAATTGTATTATTTAAACTATTTATACAGTATAATTTAGCCCTCAAACCAATAAACTCGGTAATGACATCTCCACCCATCTCATCCTTAAAATAACCAGGTATTTGTTTATTCGCTTTTGGAATACCATAAATATTATTTTCTTCAAAGTTACTAGTATCAAAATATTTTATATTTTGTTTCATGTCTTTATAAAAATCATCAGTCTGTATTAAATACAAGAGGCTATCAGTATCAGTATAACAAAGCTGTATGCCATCCTTATATATTTCATTCATAACAGAATAGTGAAATTGATATAAATGACACTTTGCTAGTTCTAGTATTGTAAAACCAATGTATATTGGTCGATCTAAAACAACTTTAGCAGGCTCTAATTGAATTGCAACAAGGTTTTCTGAAATAATAGCCATATTTTTAAAATTAGGGGCACTCACATATTTTTCTGCCCCCTTAATTTTATTGGTCTTATTAGAGCAATCTTTCCACACATTAACTAATTTAACATCCACTTGTTTCCTTTTGTTTTCAATCGTTTTACCAAATATTGAATTATTTTGCTTTTTGAAAAAATCTCTTTCGAAATCTGAGTTAGCTTTTTGTCTGAGTACTGTATTAAGATTTATGTATGGTTCTAAGATATTTTTTTGAGTAAATACCAGAATTTTGTGGATATTTAATAATATAAGACCATTCTTTAAACATTCTTGTAAGTGAACATAGTGGATGACATATCTATATTTATCATACAGATTAGCAATTAGTTTAGCGTTTTTGCTATCACATGGAATAGGAACAGATAATTTTTCTGGCGCAAATGGTAAATCAGAATGCGCATCATGTAAATCAGGAGGATAATGAATATAAACTTCAAGTATGTACCCTTCGTCACTATCAGCAGAAACGGATGCAATTTCAAATAAAGCTATTTCAGATTTTGTTAAAAATCTAAAATTTCCAGTGGGAAGTCTTTGTGTCATAGCATGGCCGTATAAATTTACACAATCTAAGTAAACCAAAAATGTGCTGGGTTTTTTTTCGTTATAGTCTGCCAAATATTTATTATTAGCCTTTGCATGTCGCAGCGAGCATTGAGCAAGACCACCTCTGATACCTTTTTCTAGCATTTGATATATTTCTATATCTGATATTAAATCTAATTCTACATTAGTTAACAAGAGCATGGCGTCCCAGCTTAATGACGGTGATGAAACATAATGACACGGGTCAAGTTCATAATGACATAAACTCATAGATCGGAATTTCTCAAATATGTCACACAATAGTAAGACATCACATTTCAAATATAAATCAGTATATTCACCTAAATTTTTAATACCAAATTTAGACCACACATTTAAAGCGTGATTGTAATCGTCACTAGACACTGTATCGGATGTGAGTTTATTATAAAAATTTGGGCGATCTGGTAACTGAGTTTCCGCATACCGTTCCCAGGAGTCTATATAATCGTAGCAATACACTCCTTTCCTAAGGCATAGTCGAAATAAATTTTCATCAGTGAAAAATGATTGTAAATGCTTTAAATCATGGGGGTCCAGCGTCTTTACTAAGTTGTCTAAACTTGAACTTAAGAAATTGAAAGAATCTATAAATTTTAATTGAGCTACTTTCTGAGAATTAAATGGGAAAAATTTTGTGAAAGAAACATATTTTTCCTTGGTTTTTGGAATTAAATTGATTCGACCGTAAACACTTGAAAGTTCTTTTATAAATAAATGACAGTCATATCCTGAAAGGTTATGAAATATTATGGGAATAAATTTTACAGACTTATTATTTAAGTTGCATGAATTATGAGCTGGACCACGATATTTACCCGTGAAATGATCGTGGTCATAAACGATGCGATCATTATTAGAAAATTTTTCTTTACAAATATGACATACTGTAGCAGTCTTAAATGAAAGAAGCTCTTCATCATTCAACGGGGACATGTCTTTAGGCAAAAATAAAATGTCATACAAACGTTCTAAATCCTTAGTAATAGATTCTACAAACTTTTTTGAGCAATTTGGACCTCGATAAGATACTAAATTATTAAGTTCTGGATTAGACTCACAGCATATATAATAGGCGAAACAAGTTGCTTCATGAATTTGTATGTTTTCGACATACTGACTTTTATTTTTATCTGAATATTCTCGAAGTAGGCTTTCAAAGTCTCCATAAATAACAATAGGAATTCTTTGAGTCCTTATATAATTAGAAAACCGAAGCTTACTATTCTCTTCTGGGAGCACTGTTTGCATCCGGGCACAATTATGATTATCTAATTTTGCCTCTGAATCAAAGTATAAAAAACATTCATCGCATAAGTGAATTTTAGATTTGTGTTTTGTTAGTTGACCATGAACTAGTCGAGCAAAATTTTTTATTAAACAGAAATGATTTTTGTCTCCTCTTTCAATTAATAATAAATTTACGTGGGTCAGTTTCCGTTGTAACGTTTTGTATAATGGTCCAGTAATAGCGTTTTTTTTTTCTAAACCATAAACATTTACACTTATATGAGGATTTTTTTTTTCGAATTGTTTTATGTCATCAAATGTTGGAGGAAAAGATATACCATTTATGTTTAACAATTTAGAGTAATGAGGATATGATGAAACTCTATTACTGTTAGACCTTACTGGATACATATGTGCTACAATACACCAGAGAAAGCAATGTCTATCTTTATTGCAAATGTTAAGACATGACTTTGTTTTAACAATTTTTATGGGTAAAGATATGTAACTGCTAGCTTTTAAGGGATTATACTTAACTATATTCATTTCCAAATGATTAATCGACTCTATAGCCCAACCAGATTCTGATAATTCAAATTCTGTGCACTTATACAACATTTTTTGCACACATTCTTCAAAAATTAATTTTATATTACTATTCTGAATGATCACATAATACTTTGTATTGAAAGATTTCAAAGACAATTCATCATTTTTAGGTAACTTGTAAAGTACAAAAAGCTCAAATTGTATTTTAATCGATCGATGTTTTAATCGCAATGTCTCAATAATCTTGTAAATCGTGCTAGAAGTATCTGATAAAAATATCTCCGGTGATATGTTATCTAAACTTGTTGGATTAAATCTGTAACTAGCAATTCTATTTTTGAAAGCAGCAGCTATTATTTGCACATTATCAAATTCAGTGCTCAACAAACAGTTTGATTTATGTATATTACTTTTCTTATGTGATGAATATTTTTGGACATAAACCTTACAATCTGGACAAAATTTCATGTTTGATTATATTGAATACAAAAAAGTAAAGAAAATTAGATTCACCAAAATAAATCTTTGTATATTTATTTTGACTTAAAGTTGTTTTCAGTTTTGATTTAAGTACTTCAAGGTCAAAATTACGGGTCTAGAATTTTTAACTACTTAAAGATTAAGGTTCAAGGTCAGAATTACTGATCTGGATTTTTATAAGTACTTAAAGGATAAGATTCAAGGCCATAATTACTGGTCTAGAATTTTAAGCTTTGATATTCATTAATTCGAGTTTATTGGCTTTTGGTTTTTAGTTTTTGGCTTTTGGTTTTTAGTTTTTGGCTTTTGGTTTTTAGTTTTTTGGTTTACTGAAAGAAATCATACAAATAATGATTAAAAAATATATAAAAGTAAGTACCTATTTATGCAAGATTATATTTCATTACAATTAGGTAGGTATCTGAGAAAACAAACATTAATAAAAAAAAAAAAGAAAGATCAATCATAGACTTCATACGTAGGTACTTACTTAAATTCAAACAATATAGAATAAGATTAGACTGATAAAGTGATCGTTACCAACTTTTGTGTATAAAAATGTTTTTCAAACTATAAAATAATAAAAAGAGCAAAAAAAAAAAAAAAACAAGAAAAAACATTTAAAAATCAAGGTATGCCATTATATTATAGGTCCTTTAAATGTTTCTAAACAAGTTTATATATTAGGTATAATTATCAAAAGAGCAAAAATATGAGTCCTTTAAATTGTGGTAAGACGCGTACCTAATTTTAAAATACGTTAGACTGATAGAGTATCGGTCGTATCTTACGATAATCTTCTTTAGCAGCGGTCACAAGTTTTGTAACTGCATTCCATACCTGACTGCTGTCATCAACAGAGGATTTGAAGGTAACTAGTGCTCGTTTCCAGCGGTCGGTGCTGAGCGCCTCCGCTTCCCGAGCGTTGTAAACACGCAGTTCCACGTAGTAGTTGCCCTGGCGGGTGGGATCCCGCTGGAGTGTGTAACCGGAGCCACTACGTCTTGACAAGAAGCTCCGCAGCGCAGCTGCTCGGATAGGTTCACCGCCAATTTCTTGTTCGTTCTGAAATTAGAATGATTATCATTAGAAATTAAAAAAAAACCTTCATGAAAGAACCTTCAAAAATATACTGATCCATAAATTTTAACTGACCCGGGAATCATATTTAGAATATCGTAGCCAGTAGGTAGGTGAACTAATATGTAAAAAAAATAAATAAAAAAAATAATAATACCTAATGGAAAATAAAAATTAAAAAAGACACATAAAAAAACTCGGGAATCGTATTTAGAATATCTTAGTCAGTGAAATAATATGATAAATAATATGATGTGAATAATATGTAAACAAAATAAAAAATAAATTGAAAATGAAAAGGGCTGCATTTTACAAATAAAAAAACTTTAGCATACCTCTGAATCCGACAGCTTTCTTTTTTTAGCCGATGTCGATGGCACCGGCAGATCAGCGTCCGACTCCGTGTCGGACCCAAAAAAGCTAGATTTAACCACCGGAGCCCTGGTAATTTTCTTTATTGCAGTTTTATTTGCTTTGCCGACAGCCTTTTTCCTCGACTTCTTTTTCTCTACCGCCGGTGCTGGCTGAGATGCTGGTATTTCACAGTCAGAATCGAAGGGATTGGTCGACCTAAAATTAAGAACACCATTATTAATTTTCACTCATAAACTCATAAGTTTAATTAACTATTATTCGATACAAATAATAATTGCAGAGTTATACGCACATACTTGTTGGTTCACAATAATATTGAAAAAAAACTAAGAACCGTTACAACCCGGGATGCGCACTAATTAAAATGAAATTATAAAATGCAGTCATATTTATAGATTACATTTTTAAAGCTGTGGTTACAGTAATTAATCGCTAACAAACTAAGAAAGCGATTTTGTTAGGTGCGCTGTACATTACATTTACAGCACTCTCTAAATAAGGTCTATAATCGTTTGTTCTGTAATAGACACTATGCGCACAGTCTACAATTCCAGATAAGGTCGGTGGCGACACTCTGTCACAGCAACCTGAGACGAAATTCTAAAAAGGAAGTTGCATGTACTTACCTTAACTATTCATTATCGGTCTATGAAGTGTGTCATTAAAATTATTCTTTAAACTCACAAGTCGTAAAGGCTGTGTTAGATATAGCTATCCTGCTCATTTTTAATATTAATGGAAAGAGATGGCAAGAGCGTTGGGAAATTAAACATTCAGAATTTAGTGTAAATTACAAAAAGTATAAGCTCCGCCATCTATGACATGTCGGATGAACTAAAAACATGAAATCCTACATCTCGCAAGCAAAGTTTTCCGCGTCGTAAGACTATAAAAGAACCATCTGGTCGTCATAAAAAAATGTGTTTATATCAATATGCTCACAAGCTTGCATGAGCGGATCCTGGTTGATCCAGATACCAAGGCGGTCACATAGGCTAATATGATTACATTAATTTATGATTACGTATAAGATTTCAATTTCTCTTTTTTTTTCCCCCACTACTGGCACAAAGGCTTCTCTCACAGAGAACAGTGGTGGTGAAATAATTCACACAAAGTAAAGCGCTAGCCTAGGTTCGAACCCACGACCTGCAACTTGTAAGTCGCAATCGTTACCACTAGGCCACCACTGTTCCCGCTATAACTCTCAAATATGTTTATCTAATGTTATTTTACGAAGCGTCTTGCCGCCACACTGTCTACTTCGCGATCGCCGTTTCGTTGTTTCGTAAGCAATATGAACTTTAAGCTTGTAAAAATTAGATCTATTTTAGAACAACTGGAACTATTGAAGTGCATAGCAAAAGGTCTTATCTATAATTTTTTGTTGCACTGGAATTAGAAAATTGCTGTGTTACATTATGTTTATAGTCCCAAAAAAACTTAATAAATTAAATATTAAGTTTAGTAACCATCGGACAAAGTGGTCCAATATTTTGCCGCATCTATAGAGACACATTTGGTGCATTGGCTAAGAGTGCTACATCACAATGTAAATAGTAGGTTTAATAGATGCCTTAACGAATGCATCAAAAGTGTTTTTTGCGGGTTCGATTCCCGCGCAGAACAAAAATGAATATTTGTTCCTTTTGATTTTTATGACTTTTTACATTATTTTATATTATAATCAACAACTCTATCTCAATAATACCTGTTAAGTACTAGATCTTGGGTTCAAACCTTTTTTCTGGATTTCTATCCGTATACAAGGCACCGATGACATTAACTTGCATGGTTGCTAATATATTGGACACTGTAGCGCTCAATACATAGAGCGATGCAACAAGCGGATGATGTCATTTCACATTACTGATGAATACATTTATTGGATGCAATATGCTGCTATACGTTTTTGTTAAATGTTTTATTTGAACGCGACGTACTTTTACACACGGCTGCACACAGTGCACACCAAGTTATAATTTCCAGTAAACAGTCCTTAACTTCTCATTAAACGGAAAAGCCTAATACATTCATCACTAGGCATCTACAAGATGTGTGCCAGGTGCACCACATCGTTTCGATTCAACGCGGTGCAGTTATCGACCATGATTGAAACAACAATTTGTATATAAATTACACGCGATAATTTTGCTCCACTGTAGTTCGACGCCGCGCCAGTGATCGAAACACAATATTCAATCATTCAGCTGTATCGTAGACCGAATCACAGATCACGATAGTACACGATGGTATAAATTGAGGAGTTCTGGGTCACCCGTTCGAGCGAACTGTCGCGAACTGTTGAGGCAATTACAACGAACCGGTAGCAACATTCGCTCATCAGTTAAAAAACCGCCGTGGATAAAAAGACATCGATTAGTTAATGATCGTGGTATAAATTGGGGGTTCTGGATCACGCGCTCGAGCGACGCGAGAGCAAGTGATCCAGAACCCCCAATTATACCCTACTCGTGCTTTCCGCTGCATGGTGGAACCTCGGCGTGAGGTGTGGTGTGGTGTGGTGTGGTGTGGTTTTGGTGTGTTAATCACCTATCTACTGACCAACCTAGGTTAGCACAACTTGACCCGACTATCGGCCCGAGTGGCTGTAATTATTTAATCACGAGCTCCTCTTTTTTGCAAAATTATAATGAATGCCTATTTTAATCCAATTACACGCCACAAAGCTATGACCATTAACGCTAATCACCTCTCATACAATTCAAATATTATTTTAAAATCTTCAAAAAGAACAAATTAATGAGCTTCAGAGAGGCTTCAATTCTGAAAGCTGAAAACGAAAACGTCAAGGTTTTTTTATACGTAATAAAGGAAATAAGGCATTTGTGAAAGGGACCGCTATGGATGTATTATTGTATTTTAGTGTTTCCGCTTCCTGTGGAGGCGTTTTTTTGTTGTGTTCTGAATTTGAATAGAGGTGTTTTTTTTTTGTTAATGGGTATTGTGTGGCTATGTGAATTTGGTTTTGAAGTGCAGCTTTGGGTAAACTTTTGAATCATACTAAAATTAAATTGAATGCCAGCCTGTAAGGATTTTATTTAAGAACACAGGATTTTTTTTACATCCCTTACTACATCTTTTTTTGCATTTTCGTTAGATTTTAAAATAGTTCTCGGGTAGAAGACACCCACACAAAAAATTTAAAGAAACAGGTACAAAAAAGTGTCACGGCGCCCAAAACCTTGGGCTGAGTCAATTTAAATTGTCATCGACACGCTAAAAAAGAACTAGTTTGAATACAATTTTAATAAGACAGTGCCTTCGGGAGGTACCTGTACCAAATCAGGCAGGAGGAAACGCCCGGATGCTTCCACTGCGAGGATCGACCGGAGGACACGGTGGAGCACACTGTGGAGGCGTGCCCTGCTTGGGCAGAGCCCCGCCGTGTTCTCGTAGCGGCGATCGGCGGCGGCGACCTCTCACGCCCGGCCCTGGTGCAAGCCATGGTCCGGGGCGAAGAGGAATGGGACGCCGTCGCCTCCTTCTGCGAAGCAGTGATGCTAGCGAAGGAGGTGGCGGAACGAGAGAGGGAGAGAACCTCTCAACGTCCCAGCCGCCGCGGAAGGCGCTCCGGGCGTCGGGGGTCACGCGATGACCTCCGGCCACCGTAGATGCGGGCCTGTGGACGGTGAGTAACGGGCTAGCTCGCCGTCCGGCCGTCGTCATGACGGCAACAGACCGTGTCGGTGGCGCGTACGTGTTCCACGCGCGCCTCAAAGAGATGTCAGCAAGGACGCAAGGGCGTCGGCCCTTGCGGGCCCCGCAAGGGCCGACGCCCGTCGGGGCTGTGGATATCGAAAGGTTACCGCGGCTCCAACACAAGGGCGAAGAAGAAGGAACATGGGTTTGGTTTTTAGTCAGTAGAAGTCTGACACTCCCCTTCGCTCTGCCCAAGAGCGGGGGGGGGGGGGGGGCTATTCGATGATTTACCACCCACCAGAAAAAAAAAAGACCTTAACTGCCTCAATTTAACAAACCAAGAAAAATAGCACCATCCAGTAAGCCCTACATCTTCTTAACATAAAGGCCGTTTCATCTGCATTAGAGTCGGTCCGAACGCCTGGAGGCTCCACTTACTAGATATCCGCCCTCCGTGCCACTGTGAGGGTACGGAAACCTTTCTGAGAGGTACATGTCTCTTTGTAGTGAGTTAAATAGTGAGGAGGAGTTGTGTTTGGGTAAGGTAGTAATTAATAATAATAATAATAATAATAATCTTTATTATGAACATCTTACAAGGTTTCTTTGAGGTGAGACCCTGACCTCCAAACTAGTAAAATACTGTATCATGAAGGTCAGTTCCTTCCCTTCACAAACGTGTTATTAAATACGAGTACAGTAGGTCCATAATTTTAACGTAGGCTAACTTCTATCTTAGGCTAGCAAACAAAAAAATATATTACTAGATTTCAGTATAACTAAAATCAGAAAATAACGGTAAAAATAAAAGAAAAAGGAATGTGCGTGTGTGTAGTTGTGTGTGTTTGTGTAGTTGTGTGTGTGTAGTTGTGTATGTGTGTAGTTGTGTGTGTGTAGTTGTGTGTGTGTGTAGTTGTGCGTGTGTGTGTGTATCTATGTATATGTGTGTGGGTGATCTGAGCGTGATTGATTGTGTATTTCATACCGTTACAATAAAAAGAGATTCTATTTTTTCATAGTCCATGTCATTCAACCATGCAATAATTTTACTTTTGACTTGATTATTACTGAATGATCTGATGTGTTGAATGGACTGTGTTATTTTATTGTATAACCGTGGAGCTTGGACGTTGTAAAATCTGCTAGCAAATTTTGTGTTGGCTCTAGGTACTGGGCAATGCACTTTTCTTTTATTCAAATTGGGTAATATCGGAATGACCTGTTTGTGGTATCTACGTAAGACTTCATAAACATAAAGTTTACGGACGCTCATGACATTTATTTCTTCATATAGATCTTTGGTGGGATAGCGGTAGGGAAATTTAAATGCGACTTTTAGCAATGATCTCTGTGCGCGCTCAAGAACAATCATAATTGTTTTACAAGCCCCACCCCAAGCACTGATACAGTAGTTAATAATACTTTGACCAAGAGCAAGATATGTTTGTACCAGGAGATCTCTGCCAGCCACATCACGCAGGTTTTTAAACGCGAGTATAAGTTTCCTTGTCCTGGCCGCTACCGAATTTATGTGTGCACCCCAGTTCAGTTTGTCATCTATTATGACACCTAAATACTTAATGGCTTTTGATTTAGCTAAAATGGGACACGTGCAACTTGTATCGTTATCTAGATAAGGATTCCTGTTGCATGGGTATGTGTGACTCTTAATTGTAATTGTATCCTTTGGGGCGCCTGATTTGGTAATGCTAAAACAAAGACATTTTGTTTTCTCCGCATTTAGGTTTAACAGGCTGTTTTCTAACCACCGCGTTACGACACGTAAGCCTCTTTCAACAGTAGTCCTTATTGAGTGCCATGAAGTATCGTGAAACAGAATAACTGTATCATCTGCGAACATAACTAATTCAGCTTTATCAATTTTGATGTTGCAAAGCTCATTAATATAGAGTAAAAATAGGCTTGGTCCGAGTGTACTCCCCTGAGGAACGCCATATGCAATATCAATGCTGTCGCTAACCTCCTCTCCAATCCTAATGCACTGTTGCCTTCCAGATAAATAGTTTTTTGTTAATTATTATGTTATTTGTTTTAAGAGTATGTTTTGTTACTGTTTTATCTTGCTACTAGCTTTTGCCTGTGGCTTCACCCGCGTGGTTGTCAGTTAAACTCCAAAAAATGTCAACTTTTCATACAAACTTTCATTCCCTATTTGACCCGCTTGGGGGTTGAGTTTTGAATAATCCTTCCTTTGTGGATGCCTACGTTATAAGAGGAGTTCGTGTGCGAAATTTTAAGTTTCTAGTCCTAAGGGCCTGTGCGTTAATCAGCTTTGCCTTTTATATAGATTAAAATGTAAACGTTTGGATGGATGTTTGTAACTCAGTCACGGCCGGCACAACTGCTGAACGGTTTTGGATGACAGAATTATGGCACAGAGATAAATTGTACGGCGATAGTAAAAGTTGGAGTTCTAGCATTAGCTCCCGGTTCGAGTCCTGGGACAGCGCTAAATGCCTTACGCGTCCAATATAACAATGTTTTCAGGATGATGTTGAAATTCCTTCGTTTCTGTAGTACCTCGGGGATATTTGCCCAATCGGGTACAGATGGTTTCCATGCTCATCAGGATGAAGGTGGCATCGCTTGTGAGGAGGATTCGGGGGAGTAACAACAGCATCCTGAAAGTCGTGGTTAAGGACACGAGAGCTCCTGTGCTGAGGCATCTCATGCGGAATCATTCTCCTCGTGAAATGCCTCGTAAGGACATGACTCACTAAACTTTACTTTAATCCAATTTGTTACTAATCTTAGAAGCTGTTAACCATGACCATGACCATTATGACCATTTTTGTTAGTAAACAAAAATGGTTTCTATGTTGTCCCAAATAAAAAAAATATAATATTATTATATAACAGATCTGATAGATTATAGCCTGGAATAGCATATAACCCAATTTGTGTAGCAATGGGATACCTTTCTCTTTCCAAACACGAAAAAAAAAATACGACCTTCTGAGAATTTTTCCAAAAAATAAATTCATTTTCATTTAATTATGATAATACACAACCATCGCTACGTTTACACTTTCCTGTAATTTTTCTGTTCTGGGTTAAAAAATAAACCTGATTGCAAAATTACGCCTTATTCCCAAATACTACACCGTACTGCGCCACCCTATAACACGAATAATCTAAAGTTATTGTAATGTTAACTTTACTTTAACGATAATGAATTAAAACTGCACTTTTCATTATATAATAAATTGGTAATAAGGCTTACGTATATTGTTAGTAATCACAACTTACTGTAATACCAATAATTGAGATCAACGATTCTTTATCGTAAAAGAGAATAACTTTTGATCGAAATTTTAAACAATTTTTGCCCATAAACTGTGATTTTAATTATTTTATTTTATTTTGACTATCTCGTTGGTCTAGTAGTCGCAAGCGTGACTGTAAGCATGAGGTCATGAGTTCAACTCCCAGGTCGAGAAAACTGTTATTGGATTTTTTCCTTCAGGGATTTCTCTGTAGACGGACGACTGACGTACGTAGTAGTACGGTGTCTGAATTTGTGTCTGGTTGATGGCAATAGGCTCGCCCCCTATTGCATGGGACTTAAACAGAACTGGTAAAGTGTGAGTGTACTATTTAGGTACACCTCTGCCTAATGAAATAAACTGGTACAGTGACCTCATCCAGGTAAATGTTTTTTTTTTGTTTTTGTTTAAAGTAATATTACTTAACTTTATTAAAAAAATAGGTACCATTGAATACAACCAAGCCACTTATTACAAAAACTCCTTGCCAATCTTCATCTAAAAAAAAAACAAATTTAATAAGCCAAGGCATTTCTATACAGCCAAATGGGCATCCTAACACCGTTTCTACCAGCGCAATTTGGCACACGCGAGTAAACCGGGGAAACAGGAACAAATAGGGTAAAAGGGGAAGTAGGGTAACAAAGATAGTGTGAGATAATATTGACACGAATTTACTTGGTGAGGCGGGCTTATCTTAATATTGTGACCTTGGATAAGGGAGTTTTCCATGGGGAAAATGTGATGCAGGTGTCGTCCACGACCTCGGGAGATTCGACTCGGGTGATATGCGACCTGAAAATGGCGACGACGAACGGTCGTACCCACTCTAAAATTCAAATTTACGTAAAATAATAAAAAGAAAATTTTGTACGATGGTAAAGAACGAGCTCGACTTACACCTGACTGGTATTTTTTTCTGTGCAGTCAATGTCACTTCACGCATGTTGCTTTAGGCTGACCCCACATTAGGCCTGTGCGTTCCTCGGGCGCCACGAGAGCGTTGCGTGAGCGTAGCGTTTTGCTGCCCTGCGGCGTGTGTAGAGAGTGCACGCGGCGTGCACGCGGTGCTCGAGTTGCGTTCTTACCCCTGCTATTGACTGACTTGATTAATAATAATAATAATAATAAAGCCTTGTTTATTCCTTAATAAAAATAGTACAATATTTCACATTAAATACATTTCGATATTTTAAAATAAATTAACTTTGAGTTTCAATAATAAAACATAACAACGCGAATTTAAAATTAAAATCGAAATTAAAATAACAATCATAATTAAAATCACAATTAAAATTTAAATTTAAATAAAATAAAATCAAAATCAATAAATTTACCTAATTAAAATCAAATCAAAATTACAATAAAAATCGAAATTAAAATCAGGATTAAGATTAAAGTTAAAATCTCAAACAAACATACTTAATATAAAAATCAAATCATTATCAAAATCAAAATTTAAATTCGAAATTAGAATTACATAGAAAACAAAATTAGGATTAAAATTAAAATAAGAATCACAGAAACAAAATTAAAGATAAAATCAAAGTTCAAATAAAAATCAACATCAATCAAAATAAATATCAAAAAATAATAAAATATGAAACAAAAAATCATTATAACATGCGAAACAAATCATTAATTACTATTAAGGACCTCTCTACAGAGTAAAGGCCTCCTCCATTTTTCTCCATTTATCTCTATCTATTGCTAGTTCTATCCAGTTATTTCCCACTGTTTTCAGTATTTCGTCGAGCCACCTCTCTTTTGGTCTACCTCTTTTTCTCTTTCCTGATGGTCCTTTCCAAGTGGTTATCTTTTTTGTCCATCTATCATTTCCCATACGTGCAACATGGCCAGTCCATTTCCATTTTAGTTTTTTGCAGTGTTGTAGAGCATCTATAACTTTAGTTGTATTTCTCACATATATATTTGTTCTTTTATGTTTTAATTTTATATTTAGAGTGCTCCGCTCCATGGCTCTTTGGGTGGTTTGTATCTTGTTACTAGTATGTCTGTTAAATATCCATGTTTGTGATGCATAAGAAAGAGAAGGCAATATACAAGAGTCTAGGACTTTTTTCTTCAGTCTTACAGGAATCTTTGACTTAAGAACTTCTTTAAAACTCCAAAATTTGTTCCAGGCCATGCTTACACGTCTAGTCAGTTCATCTCGGTGTCTAGATCTTTTAAAGGATATTTGCTTGCCTAGATATATGTACTCTTCAACATATTCCAGAGGACCGTTGTCAACGCTTATGGGGATTTTCTTATTGTTTGTCATTATTTTTGTTTTTGTTGTGTTCAGTTGCAAGCCAATTTCCTGGCTAACTACTTGTATTTCATTTACCATAGCTTCTAATTCTCTGGCACTTTCTGCAAAGAGCACAATATCGTCTGCGAATCTTAGATTGCTTAAAAAATCACCGTTTATGTATATGCCTTTGTTTTTCCAATTCAAATTCTTCATAATGCTTTGCAGTACGGTTATAAATATTCTAGGTGATAAAGGGTCGCCTTGCCGTACGCCTCTACCGATGTCAAATTCAGGCCCTGCTCTATCTAGTATTACTCTGCTTTTACTGTGTTTGTATATATGCTGTATAAGTTCTATGGTTGCTGATGGTACCTCGCATTCTTGTAATGCTCTCCATATACTGTTGTGGGAAATAGAGTCGAACGCTTTGGCGTAGTCTATGAAAGCTAGATAGAGCGGGCGGTTGATTTCCTCGAACTTCTCTATCACTAGTTCTAGAGAGTGAATGTGATCTACTGTTGAGTAATTTCTTCTGAAGCCCGCTTGCTCTACCGGTTGATACCGTTCCGTATACTCCGCCAGCCGCACTTCCACGCACGAAGCAAAAAGCTTGTAAAGGTTTGATTGCAGGCTAATAGGTCTATAATTGCCAATATCCATTGGGTTTCCCTTTTTATATAGGAGAATAATGTCCGATTTTGCCCACTCGCCTGGAATTGTTTTTTCTTTTAGTATTTTGTTGAATAAAGTGGTCAAAAGAGGTACTAGGATGGGCTCTCCTGCAATAATTGCCTCGTTTGGTATGCCGTCTGGGCCGCTGCTTTTTTCCTTCTTTAGCGATTTGATTTTTATAGCGATTTCCTGTAGAGAGAAGCTTTGAAAGTTGGTGCTGTTTTTCGTTTGAGTTAGAGTCGGAGTAGGTCGTGACGGTGTTTTGTCAGAGTATAGGTAGGACTGACTTGATTGAAGGGAGTTAAACACAAAATGAGCGCCGCTCGCTGCACACACGTAACACGGTGGCAACATGCGACGCTACGCCTGAGGAACGTGCACGCCTAATGTGGGGAACGCCTTAGAGTATATTTCGTAGCCAAGGGATAAGTCTACCCTGACACGGCAGAATTACAAATTATGAATGATACGTCAACATGTGACGTGCCATTGCTTTGAGTGAAATAATTCAGTCTGTCTCAGCTCTGCTACAAAATAATCTTTTCATCAGATAGTAGTTGGAACAATTTAACCTTGTACGTGACTAGGAAGATCATTTTTAGTAGCTTTGGCATTGGAAATCAACTAATACTATTATTTGGTTGATTTCCTATGCCATATAACGTTACAATCAAATGCCGCTAGTCTTTTGGCACATTACCGGCTGACAGCGTTGAAGAGCAGGTTTTTGATGCCATCGTTTATTTAATAGTTTTCCAATAATGTATAACATAATCTAATAAATATTTTACACATAAAAAAAAATACTATTATTTATATTCAGAAGCTAACATCATCAACTGTCTTCCCTTCTCACCGAAAGCAGCTGAATACCTAACATCGTGAACTGATTTCTCACTATCAGCAGTTTATGGCGGAGAGCTGAAAAAATTCAAAAAAAAAACTTAAAAAAATCGACATTTCAAAAACCACCCACTTTGGACCCCAAATTATCAGGTTGAAATTGTTTCAAATTAGGCCTTGTATCACACATTTCAATGAATGCATCCTATTACCAATCACCCTGGCAAAAAAAAAACAAAGAAAGCGAAGTTGCAATCCCAGTCACAAAGCATAATAACTTGTGAAAGTACTGTAATTAAAGGCCCTACAGAGAAGAATGAACAAGAAATTCAATGGACACAAAATTGATTTACAAAATCCGAAATTCCCTTTGTAACTTTATTTATATGCAATCTTCGCAAACTTATTTAAATCTACTGAAAGTCTGTTTGAAATCGGCAAAATACCGAAAAATTACATTTCCACATTTTTGTTTTATTAACTTTTATTGGCAAGGACAACTAGCGTAACAGCCTACGTAATACCTTTTTTACGCACGGGCAGATGTCAAAAGAAACATTTTACTAGTAAAAAACTACGTTCTCTAGTGAAATTGTTTTATTTTATAATAGCTGATGCCCGCGGCTTCGCCCGCGTGTATTATATACTAAAACCTTTCTCGAGAACAACGCTATCCATTGGTTTAAACAGCATGAAATTCGGTGCAGTAGTTTTTGGGTTTACCGCAAACAGACAGACAGAGTGACGCAGCGGAGGACTTTGTTTAATAATATACTAGCTGATGCCCGCGGCTTCACCCGCGTGGATGTCGTTCAAATTATATACTAAAACCTTCCTCTTGAATCACTCTATCTATTAAAAAAAACTGCATCAAAATCCGTTGCGTAGTTTTAGAGATTTAAGCATACAGACAAACAAACAGACAAAAATAGCGACTTTGTTTTATACTAAGTAAGGATAAGGAAGGACTACTAGCGAGCCATCCCTGCTTTGCACGAGTCCAAGGTACAAACAAATGTAGTGACATGTCTGGGCTTGATGCCCATTTATCTGTATCTAAGTTGCATTAATGAAATAGACAACCAGCTGCGTCAGCGGTTTCGCTAATGCGATCGTGAAATATACTGGTTAATATTCTTATGGAAAAATTCAATAAAACTTTATCCGATCTGATCTCAAGTCTCATGCTGGGATCAATAAGACCAATGAGGCAAGAAATTTATCAAAACTCGACACATAGTATTAGAAAACAACATGGCTGTGGCTAGATGATGGCTGTGGGAGCGAGCGTTTAGAATGCAGAAGCGTGCCGTGAGGGCCATCACGCAATCACAGTGGGTTGACACCGCCAGACCACTTTTTAAACGGTTAAAAATATTGACTGTTCCCGCTATGGTGATATTGCAAGCGGCAGTATACGTCAGACAACATTTAAGTGACTACAAGAAACGTGGAGATAGGCATAACTACTGTACTCGTGGTCGAGACAAATTAGCTGGATGCCCGCACTCTTTATCTAAGTCTGGAAAGTTGATTCATGTTATGGGTCCAGCGGTATATAACCGGCTACCAGATCAGATTTTAAACGCGACATCTGAGAATGCTTTCAAAGCTAAACTGAAAGACTGGCTATCGACCAAGCATTATATGACCTAAAGGAATGGTTTTAGATACTTATCAACTTGTGATTACTGACTTGTTTTGTTTTTTTTAGCATATTATTTATTTTTGTATTCTCAATTATTATCATGACATGGTTAATTTTATTATTGTTCTTAATTATTATTATGACATTGTTATTTTTATTATTATTCTCAATTATTATTATGACATGCTTAATTTTATTATTATGTATGATTATTTTGTGATTGATGCTCGTTGAAGTGGACAATGATGTGTACTCTTATTTTTGATTCAAACTGACATGTAATTTTTATAATTATTAATAAATAAACTAAACTAAACTAGACCATGAC
Source organism: Diarsia mendica (assembly GCA_949316265.1). NCBI lineage: Eukaryota > Metazoa > Arthropoda > Insecta > Lepidoptera > Noctuidae > Diarsia > Diarsia mendica. The sequence goes on from OX438910.1 coordinate 2,020,224, forward strand.
AAGTGCAGGCAAGCCAAGGAGGCGCTTCCCGCCATCGACACCCGCCTCACCAAACAAGCGCTCCGGCTGACTAAACTGCAGTTACGCACAGTGACGGCTGCCATCACTGGACACGGTACTTTCAACAAGCAAATCTTTGTTATAGGTGTCACAGATAGTCCTCGGTGTCGAGCCTGCATGGTGCAAGAGGCAACAGCAGTCCACGTGCTCCTGCACTGTCTGGGGGTTGCCCCATACAGGGCAAGTACAGTGTACTAGTACTTCGGTAACCCAGGCACTCTAAAAGGCCACACATACGGACATACATAGCCAGTATCAGCCAGTATACATCTCAATTATCCTACCAATCTACTTTCACATCACAAGATTTCACATCATTTGATTTATGATATACCAAACTATCAAGTTCGACATGTTGAACGCGATCAAGTTTTTGTAACGAAACGTCAACAAAATGTCTGGTACATTTATTTAGCTTTGTTTCAGACGTTATCGTGTGTGATGATAGATTAGTCTTCCACTATACGTTCTATGAAAGCTAGCTTTGAGATATTGGTCGTAAAAATACGGTAGGAATATAACATCACGCATATTTATTAATCCTAGCAAGGTAGGCAGAGGTACACGAAATAGGACACCGACATTTCGCCGGTTATGACATGAAATGAAATGAATTTATTTATTGCCAGAACAACAAACAAAACAAAAAACCAAAACAATGTTTTATGGTTTCATGGTGTTAAACTTAAATTTAATAATAATGAAATTCCATCATCCAGTCATCTCTTGATCGTGGCGCTTGCAACAGCGTCGAAATATCGGGAGCTTAATGGTTAATCAAGGAAGACATTCCGTAAGTGACAGTATAAGTTTTGTTAAAGTCTCATTTTTATAAAAGCACAACCGAGCACACTCAGACTTTGTGGGTGCTACTGAGAATTTTGTGGTTTAAGAACTTTATTATTCCTCATCAAGAATTAACAATAATTCACTTACTGAGAAACTAAATTTAAATAATATGTTTGAGCGTACAGAGATCTACGTTCACATTAAAAATAAACAAATTTGAGGGTAAGCGATCACAATAACAAAACAAGTAAGCCGCACCAACCAAGCAAACACGGAAACAAACTAAAAGTGCTAGATGTGGCAACTGGCAATACATGGCTTCGTAGAATCGAAGTAATTAATAATGTGTCTTTTTTATTATTATTTGCTCATTATGTATGATTTCAGCTTTTTTACACGACTGCCCCAAAAAAAAGAGTGTTATGTTTTTAGCGTTCATGTATGTATGTATGTTTGTCTGTGAGTTTCTTTATTCCACCATAACTTCTAAACGCCTTAACCGATTTTGATGTATGTAGTATCGTTAGATTTTTTGCATTATCCCGGGTGACATAGGCTAGTTAAAATTTTGAAAAATATGATGGGGTGGCCATGGTTTAGAAATAAAAACAACTTTAGATTTTTTTTTACTAAAGTTTCAATTAAAACTATAATCATCGTCTAGAACTTGTTAAGTAGATTACAAAAATATACCACAGTAGTATTCAATATCTATTGTTTACTAGTAATACTACTCAACAAATGATATGGTGACATTTTAAACCCGGCTTTCGATGCGAATAAACTACATATCAATAGATTTCTTGTAATGAAATAAATAAAACTGGCTAGGTTACAACTCCCAAATCTATCCACGACGGCAGAGCAGCTAAATGGTTTTAAAGTTTGTATGAAAAATCAATATGCGTGAATCAATTTTCTTGAAACATGACAGGAGTATGAATTTAAGGGAATAATAATGTTTGCCATCATAGGTTTTTCAAAAACACCCCTTAAAGGGTGGAAAAAGAAGACCATGGTTGAATTTTGTATGAAAAAATCTTACTACGTGATTCAACTTGAAACTTATTACTAACACAAATGAATAAAGCATTACGTGTGTTAAAAAACAATATTTAAAAAAAACCGGCCAAGTGCGAGTTGAACCCACGCACCAAGGGTTCTGTACAAGTTTTTTAGTACTTACTATACTCCGCTCAGACCCGACTGGGATGATATCGTCCCAGTGAGAAAGTTCCGTTGAGACCCGCCGGGACGATATCATCCCGGTCGGGCGCAGCAAATTCAAACCTTATTTTTACGTAAAATAAGGCTCTAAATCGTTTGACAAAATTTGTGCCATAGGGAAATTAGCTAGAGCTGTGTATGGCACCAAGAAAGTACTAAACATAAACCCGGAACACTTTTAAAAAAATATTGAGAGGCGCCATAGTGACGTTTGACAGTTGATGCAAAAAACGGTGTGGTAAAGTGTGGGTGTCGTAGTGTTTTTGTGTTTTGTGTTTGAGTTTGTTTGTGAAACGTTGGTAAGTAAATGTTTATTAGGTTAGAAGTCCCTATTGCAACTTTGTAGATAATAATTTGCTTGACAATTCATATCCAAAATTATGTTTCGAGCCAACAAAATATCATAACAAAGATTTCGTCGTCGTCATTGAATGAGCGAATTGAAAATATGAATTTGACTCCTTTTCATTGAAATATGGTCTTGGAAACATTATTATCAACGTAAAATATAGTGATAATTCATTCTAACGTGTATTCGAAGCAAATAATTTCGTATTTATTTATATTTCAAGGTTATTTCGCAATTCTAAAATGACAGCTCGCTAATAAGAATCTTATAAGAATTTTGAGTTGAAATCTTATTAGAATAATGTATGTAGGTCTCCTAAAAAAACACTGTCATTAGATTACTTGTACATTTGTTATATTAGTTCTAAAGTTTCGTGTAAATTGATTCAGTAGTTTTACCAAAACAAAATAAGATACGCAACAAGTCGAGTCAGAGTCGAGGTCGGCGACCTCTGTCCTAACTATACGGTATTTATAATTCTAAATAAGCTATGAGAGTTGTTTATATAATAATACATCGTCTAGCTCTTCAGAAACACGAAACTGTTTACCGTTTGAGATAAGAGATAATAGAACTCGAGCAATAAGCGTTTTAGTGAACAAGGTCAGATGACGCATGCGATGACGTAATCACGTAACTAGGCGGTCCGTGAGGGAGTTGAGTTGGGATCTTATTAGAATAATGTATGTAGGTCTCCTAAAAAAACACTGTCACTATATTACTTGTACATTTGTTATATCAGTTCTAAAGTTTCGTGTAAATTGATTCAGTAGTTTTACCAAAACAAAATAAAATACGCAACAGGTTGAGTGGCGGCGAGATCTGTCCTAACTATACGATATTTATAATTCTAAATAAGCTATACAAGAGTTGTTTATATAATAATACATCGTCTAGCTCTTCAGAAACACGAAACTGTTTACCGTTTGAGATAAGAGATAACAGAACTCGAGCAATAAGCGTTTTAGTGGGCAAGGTCCGATGACGCATGCGATGACGTAACCAGGCGGTGCGGGAGGGGCAGGGGTCAATTATTTCGCGCGGCAACAGAGAGGTTAAAACTGTTTGGCACTTCACTTGAATTTCGTAGGATGTTAACAAAATAATTCATAGTCCTTGTCATTTGTATGTTAATTGCATGTATATTAAATACAGCGTAATTGTAAACAAATAGATTCATGAAATGAAAATTGTTTGTAGGTATAAATTATGCAATTAAGTCATTCAGATCATTTTACACGTTCCTGAGGAACAGGGTCTTGACTGACGTATAGGCATACGGATAACTTAGGCATCGTTCACACCAGCCGCCGCTAACTGTGAGCACGCGTTACGCAGTTTATCGCTTTTCAATATTATATTTAACTTCCTGTTCACACCGAACCGACTATACGCTATTACGTAGATCTATAGAGACAGTGAGCATACTCACAGTAGTCACAGTCGGCAGCAGATAAAACGTTTGGTGTGAACGATGCCTTAGTGTACTGTATATAAGGGTTCCGATTTTGTAGATCGCAATCCTAAGATTAAAACAAAAAAACACATATTAATATGTACAACAAATTCAGTTTATGAACAATTCACCCCCCCCCCCCCCCCCAATCTATAAAAACAATAAAAAAAAATCGCGCTCGCTTCGCTCGCGCATCCATTCAATCTCCATTCTGGGTGCCTGAACAGGAATAACCCAATGTTTTTTTTGACTCAGATTACTTTCAGAAATAACTCGTCGCTGAGCTTCGTAAAGCTAAAATGAGGTTTGTCAATTCGCATTTTTACCCACGACGGAACGCAGCAGGTATATGCGTTTAGGGTGAGAGATGTTTTAGATCCACGTTATCCCAACTATGTTGGAGTCCGCTTCCAGTCTAACTACTAGATGCAGCTGAAAACCGGTATTTTACATGGACTACTTAACTGCACACTAAACATTACTAAACAACCCAGTTAGTACCGGGTAATACGATACTCCTTGGTAAGACTGGTTGTCAGACTTTCGAACCACTGACTACGTGTGACGACTGTCAAAGATGTATAGTGTTAATCAATTTACCCTTTACAAGATTAGGTCCGAATGGTCACATTTACAGACCAAAAACCACTACAAACACACATTAACAAAGTACACACAAATATTTTTTTCATAATAATCAATAATTATTGATCGATGTCGAGAAGGTATCAGTCACACATCTTCCAAACCTACGTCTTAGGCGCTTGATCCCGAAAGTGGAGGATTAATGTTAATCATAATAAGAGTAAGCAGTTCTCTTCTTGAAACCAAGTAAAACAGTCCGTTATTCTCTTTCCTCCCGATGACAATATATTTGCCCCCCCCCCTCCAAATCTTAATCTATAAAAGGTATACAAAAATTGCCACGCTCGCTTCGCTCGCGCATCCATCCTATTCTTTCTGCGTTCTATTTCGCTTAAAACGCTCATAGATCTACTTCTATTTCTAAATTGTCCATCCAGTTAAAAATGTCCAACGGTTTTTGCCCTGGCCAACACCTAATAAAACAGAACGATTAACGGAGAAGGTAATATCAAGCGGCGCATGCTACCACTCATATTATGTTGACCTGTGACAGTGCACGTAGTACACACAGTAGACAAGCTGCAAAAGTTAAAACATTGGACAGAAGCATAGTAAATCAAGACACCTGACACAGTTAAGAGGTTTCTAATTTACGTGTCACTACAAGAACTAAATCACCTCAGATCTCAAAGATCGCATTATACTTAGCGCGTTATTGCTTTCCTGAAAAATAAACTTATATATTGGTTAAAGGTCAAAATACCGATATATCACTAAAAAATATGAAATAAAAATCAAATAATTAAAAAAATTAAAAAACACGCCTGCCATGACAAAAAGAAAACTAAAAACGAAAAAACAAGTCAAACGATTTCAGTGATGAATGAGAGCAATGTCCCGTAAATGGAAAACTGAAAACTAAAACTTTTCTTGCAGTCGGGGGACAGTTTGGTGGAACAATTCTTTACAGGTCCCCCGACTGCAAGAAAAGTTTTAGTTTTCAGTTTTCCATTTACGGGACATTGCTCTCATTCATCACTGAAATCGTTTGACTTGTTTTTTCGTTTTTAGTTTTCTTTTTTTATTAAAACAAGACTTACTTTTTGATTCTTTTATATCCATTGGTATATAATTGTACATGTTAACACCTTCAAATTCAATATTTTTCTTGCCGTAATTTACTGTTCTGGGAGGACGCGTCACTAGGTGATTGTGGTTTCGGAGTTTAATTTTATGTACCTGATGTTTTTTTGTGAAATTTAGTGTGGTATGAATCTCATTATGAAGTATTTTTTGTATAAGTATGCACGTATAGTACATAATTATATGTATGCACGTATAGTAATTTTCTGATAGGCAAACCTAATAACATTTTGCTTGACTTGGGAATCAAACCTAGGACAGTCACATCAGCCGCGCTTACGGCCGCTAGACCAATAAAACACCTGTCAGAAAATACAAAGTTGTAGGACTTTTTATGTAAACCAGTCAATTGTATAAAAGCAAGAACAAGATTTAAAACCAGATAACCATTCAAAACCGAAGATTAATTAAACTATCCTAACTTACTTTACAAACTCCGCTCTTAAAACTGGCAACCCCAAACGTTCAAAAGTATGCAAATTGCCATTAACAAAAATTCCTGATAATTATTAACGATATCATTCTGTTTCGCGATTATGAAGAGTCATAAATAAAAAGTGTCATTTCGTTTTACGATAATTTTTATGAGGGTGTTAAATGTAAGTACGGTTTAAGTGACTTTACTTTGTTAGTCAAAAGATAGCGGGATATATATAGCTTATATAGCTTGTTGAGTTCGGTTACAATGTTGCTTAATTATATAATATTCCTGTTTGAATTGCTTCACATAAGAAGTAATTTTAAGGGAATGAATGAGACTCATCGCTATGTACTACCTAGCTTTTTCCTAGGTTGGTTTTCAGTGTAACCAGATGTAGCTCTGAATACCAATATTTAACATAGAGAGAGACTGCCTATCTGAACTCCACAACCCATGGGTTGTGGAGGTCAGATAGGCAGTCTCTCTAACTGCAGTTAGTACTGAACACTGACAGATCTATACGGGTTTCCCTACGTTTCTTCGAAACATTATTCTTCGAAAATTGTTTCACCAAAAACTATGCACCGAAGTCTTCATACTGCGACGTTTTGTTTGGTCTATATAATACCTATGCCTTTTTTGTTCGATGTTACTTTACACCGACTACAAATTTTAATGACGGCTTTGACAAACGGCTTAACGCGCTTTCCGAGGCAGAAACTCGGTAAAATCCTACAAACATTAATCAATTCATCGTCCATTCATTCATCCTGAATCCACCAAACTACATCCACAAAATTCCTCCAACCAGTCCAAAGCTACAGTTTAAAAGGTTTTACTTTAACTTTTAGAAACCCCTTAATGAAACTGGTTGTCAAACTTTCGAATCACACTGTCGAAGATCCACAAATGACTTGCCCAGACCGACAGCTTAACATACATTTCAAAGAAACTCGGTACGTAGTGGGTGGTCACCAATTTATTTACAGATGAACCTCGTTTAGCACGTCTGAACCTTTTTTTTTTTTGTTGGGTGGAAAATCATCAAATGACCCCCCCCCCGCTCTTGGGCAGAGCGAAGGGGAGTGTCAGACTTCTACTGACTAAAAAACCGAACCCATGTTCCTTCTTTGCCCTTGTGCCGAGGCCACGTCATCTAGTACTAAAATGAACCTAAAGATCGACTACCCAGGTAGGAATTTTCCGTCATTAAGACGTTACATCAAGGTCGGTCACTGACGTAACAGACGTCCGGGGATGACGTCTGAGGGCCCTCGTAGTGACGTTAAAATGTCACGGGCACACGACGTCATATTTGACGTCGTGTGGTCGTCTCCCACTTACGTTTGTGGGACTAATGAGAGGACGTATGGACGACCAATTTGGTACCTATGAGGGACCAAAAAATTACCTAGATGCGACGTCCAGAAGACGTCTTCTAAACTAAAATATGACTTGTTTACGTCTTTAAAAGAACCTATAAAAGACGGTAAATTTTCGTGCGTACCAGGGATCTTATATGTGACAGTGATAAGCTAACTCCAGAAAATTAACCAACAAATTATGTTTAAGAAATGCGCGCTTGTTCTAGGTAGGGTTGGCACAATGTGTAGTGTAAACATCACACTATCATTAAGAAAGTAAATGATACCATTTTTTTAGACAGTTAACAATTTATTACAATTTTCAAATGAGTATGCATAGTAGAGGTACATCTATGATAGATACATTTCTAATACAATTCGTGTGACTGACACTGGCTTGGCCACCATCAGGGATTTTAATTTTGATAACACAAAAATTTTGTCGCTAATTAGTCGCCAAATATCAGAATTGGTGCAATTGGTGAATCTGGTTGCACAGCACTAGTTTGCTCCAGTGATTCGTGATTAACATCAGTGCAATTATTAGAAAATAAATTAACATTGTTGTTTGAACATATGTTATGATTGTTACAATAATAATTATGGGCAACTATTTCTAAATTATTATTACTATGATCGTTTCTAGCGGCCGCAGTCGCCTGTATTTCCTTTACAATCTCAAGTTTTATGGCCCTTGTCCGTCTTTGCATCTGCCGGTGACCTACATCTACCTTATGTTTGTAAGGAATTTTTGTAATTTTATCACTCATTGCTTCTTAGCCGCCTTCGTGCATGCAGTCTTCAATATCATTATTATTAAATCCTAGTCCTGGTGGACGAGTTATTTATTTGTGATTAGTTTTATAGATGCTGACTGAAATTAAAATTATTTTGATATTAATTCAAATGTTAATTTAAATTTTACTGTCTAATTAATGTAATCAATGAAAGTGGCAACTTGGTACCTATCTGAGCTTGCTTTTCTGCAATGAAATTACACACATTATAATTTTGTTGTATTATTGTACAAGGTCAATATAACCACAAAGAAAACAATATATACCTTATTTTTCACTTATTGCTGTGCCTCTTCAGCCGTTCCGGTGCATGTTTTAGCCAAACTTTTATGCAGTCTTCATATCTTTATTATTTGATCCTGGTGATGACCATTTGATGCTCTCTGAAAATAAAATTATTTTTGTATCAATTCTAAAAGATTTAACTGCCTAATAATTAATGCATACCTACAAAACTTACAGACTACACACAAACAGTAGACACGGTCAGTTTTTATGTAATTAAATTATAACATACATACATTCCTAAATAATATTATTGTACCTATATTGTATGAAGTTACTATTATCACAGACAATGATTTATTATTATTATGGAGCATACCTATTATCACAGATTTGAGCTTCATATTGCAAAACGGTTTTTTTGTTGATCGCTTGCCATAGAAGTTATATTGTGAAGCAAGCCAGTCGATCATTATATGCTTCAACACTCTGTACACTTTAGTTGTAACATCTCGTCCTCCTAGGGAGCTTAAGTATCGAATCTGAAAAAAATATTTAAATTTTCTTATGAATGCATCTCATAATTAATATAATCAGTAGCCTATTGTATGTGTCCACTATTGGAACATGCCAAAATTTGGGATTTAGATGGTAATAAACTGGAATGGAACTCATAAACATTTATGTTGGTAAGTCTGGCTTGAATATATATGTAAAAAAACAAATATATTACTAAAAGTTTTGAATTGTCTTCATCTTGAAGATAAGTTTCTATTTCTGATATGTCTTCAGAGGTTTCTAAAGGGAACTTGATATTAGGTTTCAGTGGTGGTGCGGCATCTTGAGTGGTTTCTTTCTTTAGAAGTGAGATTATTTGCTCATTTTGGGCTTTAATACTTGCTAGTACTCCAAGCACTTTTTCTTCAAAACCTTAAAGAGAGCAGAACAGAAAAAATAATTTGGCAATACTTGTGAGGCTATAGACAAACAGACAGACACACTATAGCCTCAAACTTATAACAACACTCTTTTTAGTTGGGGTTCAAAAGCGAAAGTAACTATATCTTTTTTACTTCATCATGACTAAACGGCTGAAAGGATTTTGATGGCATGGATTTAGTTTATATCATACTAGTGACCCGCCCCGGCTTCGCACGGGTACAAAAAAGGTATTAAAACCTTCCTCTTGAATCACTCTATCTATTAAAAAAAACCGCATCAAAATCCGTTGCGTAGTTTTAAAGATTTAAGCATACAGACAAACAAACAAACAGACGCGACTTTGTTTTATACTATGTAAGGAAGAAGGACAATAGCTACTTTTTAACTGAGGTACTATGTGGACAAAGCCTCTGGTAGAAGGTAGTTAACTCTATTACAAACAATTTTCTTGCAGTGTACAGGATGGATAGGCTGGCAATAATTATGTCACAGTTTTGATTCTGTTCTTAGCTAGTTCTTAGATAGTGGCTGTATTGGCCAATCAGTAAGCCGAAAAGCGACAGAATCTAAGCTGTGATGTTGGAGTCAGCTTTTAGAATCTTCTTTTACCTGTGTTTTTCTTTGTATGACTTCCAAATGCACAGGATGGTGAAGCAAACACTCTCTTAGGAGTATTTTGGATCACTGAATCCAATTCAAACTCATTTAGATTGAAAGCATCTTCATTTCTTATTTCATCATCAAATCTGGGATGTGATCTAGATGCCAAAGCAGTATATGACTTTATGTTGCTAGAGACTGCACAGGATTTCAAAACAGGAACTCTCTTAGCTGTATTTTTGTTTATTTCATTTCTGAAAGATGGTGAAGAATCTCTTCTGGAAGTATTTTGGATTACTGAATCTGAAGAGTCACTTAGATTTAAATCGTCATTTCTTGTTTCATCAACTCTTTGGTGTAATATAGGTGGTGAAACAGTAACTGATTGTTCATTCTCAATACCTGTAATGTAACAAAAAAAAAAATTAATACTGGCAGCAGATATTGTGAGTGAAGTCATAAGCAAACAGTTTATAGATTCAAATGTATACAGTTAGCATTACACTTACGTTTTGCAAAATGCTTTTTCAAAGGTGGTGGATTATCATCATCATCACTGGAAATGTAACGTTTCGTTCTTACAGCTCTGCGTTTTGGCCTTTCTGCTTCGGTCTCTGCATCAGTTTGTACATCTGATGTTACCTCTGATAATTTTAACTTTTTCTTAGCCTTTTCTAAATCATCTAAAAAAAAAAGAATGCACCGGTCAGCGTTAAACCATTGTCATGCAGTTAATAAGCACAGATTGAAAGTAAAGTCTTCCTATGGGAACTTGATACTGACATATAGATGCTGATAAACTAGGTACTTTAATAAACTGCCAAGTTGCCAACCAAAGATTTGAAACAAAAGCCCCACCATGCCACATCAGGACAGACCAACCACAGATTGCATTTTATGTAATGCAATTGAAGTAATAAACATGCAGAAGATCATAAGATGCAGACCATAACCAACACATAGATACTGTAGAAACCAAAGATTTTAAAACCAAAACCTCCACCATGTGTTTTTTTTTGGTTTGTTAAACAAACTAAACACATATCCGCCCCCAAGGATACTCACTGACCCATATTGCATTGTAGGTAATGTAAGAGTAAGAAGTAGGTAAGTACTAAACATGTAGCAGATGCAAAATTGCATTCCAAACTGAACTGACCGTGGGGTGTAGGAATAATCAGCGAACGAGGCTCTGGTGAACCATCTGCCAACAGCAACACCCCTCGAGCAGCGTGCCGTATTACGATACAAATCCCCCCTTTTATTGGAAGACCTATCTTCAGCAGTGGACTTCTGTGGGTTTTTGATGATGATGAGATTATTCAGGACCTCTTAATTATTATCTTCATCTTTATCACTTACCAGTTTCTGCAAAGATGCGCTTTACACCATATAATTTCCAGTTATCATCAGGGGAATTGTCGATATTTTGGGTAAGTAGCCGATTATATGCTTTTCCATCTTTAATCGGCGGCCAATGTACTTCGCGGCGCCGTGGCGTAAGCCATTTGTTAAGTACAATGGATACACTGCCACCGTCAGATTCGTCGAATTGGATAACCGAATACATACCTACAATAATATTGGATTTCACTCTATTTCAATAAACTAGATATTTCACCATCCATTGTACAATGTCTAAATTAGTGTTGCCAACTTTATTTTTACGAACCCACCAAATGTGAGTTCGTGTGAGTAAACCACTAAACCTATCGGTCTCGCAAACCACCAGAAAACCATTAATTCAACTCAACCAATTCCGTGCTAAGTGCTCATACCCCTAAATGTTATTTGGAAATAAAACAACAATATTGTAAATAGAAATAAGGATTTATTTTTTAATCACAAAATAGAACTGCCTACTAACGTTGATCATCTCCAGAAGAGTCGCTTTCATTCCATGTGTCTAATTTCCATTTTTTTGCACTACACTATTTGGTAATATATTGTTATTGCAGCATTTGCTTTCACGTGCTAAACCAGCACGAATTGTGAGAATTGAAAATAGAAGCTCTATCTTCATCCGGTTTCTCTGTTTAGTCTTGACAACGTTCATCATGCTAAACAAACGCTCTACATCAGCATTAGAGTGCGGTAAAACCAATAAAGATATAACAAATGTCGCAGAGTATTTTTGAAAACGTACTAGGTTTTGGTGGTTGTTGTGATACCTTATGTGTACCACTAACTGAAGCAATCAGTCACTAAATAGAAAAATTCACTAGTCACTAAATCCAATATTTTTTTGCTAATAGAATAGTCTAAACCACCAGAACTAGTGGAAAATCTACTGAGTTGGCAACACTGGAATCTATTCTATTCTATTTTTATGAATGGCAATTGTGCCGATGTCGACAATTCTGCCAATGTCAAATGTGGAATGGAGAAACGTGTGTGGAAAGCATTAAAAAATAAAATAATTTAGATTATGAAAAATAAATAAAACAAACTGTACGTAAAGTGTAACTTGTCGATAAGTGTTAATAAAAAATATACATATAAGAAAATAAATACCTATTATTTGTAATATAAAAAGCACGGGCGGGACAACACCAGCCAACAGTGATGCGTTCAAACTAGGTAAAAGCGTCAGGACAGCCCGCGAAATTCAAATTTTCTTACGTTTTTTTCAATATGCAGGCCAGCTAGGTTGTATATTGATTAAAATATGATTCGCGGCTGTAAGACTGTAGTTACAGAGTTATAATCATCAAATCATAAATTCCAAGTACCAAGTTCATAAAGGTCGAGGAACGTATATCAATTAAACAGTCGTTAAAAAAACTAAAAAAAAATTGAATTTCGCGGGCTACCCTGGAGCTGGAGTATCCACCAAGATAGTGATCGATCAGTGATGAGACCCAATCATTCGTCGCAAAAATATTTTTTAAGGTGAATCCTTCAACCAGCCCGCGAAATTCAAATTTTCTTAAGTTTTTTGCAATTTGCAGGCCAGTGATAGGTTGTATGTTGATGAACATTTGATTCGCGGCTGTAAGACATATGTAGTTACAGAATTATAATCATCAAAATCATTATTACAACCCTCCGAGCTCATGTAACTCCCAAGAATGATTATTTCATCAAAAGGTCATTCTTGAGAGTTACATGAACTTGGAGGGTTGTAATGATGATTTTGATGATTATAATTCTGTAACTGCATACGTCTTACACCCGCGAATCATATTTTCACTAACATACAACCTAGCACTGGCCTGCAAATCGATAAACACGTAAGAAAATTTGAATTTTCGCGGGCTACCGTGAACATCAACCTTAATTCACAGATTAAGAACTTCTAGGGTTGTCGTAGGACTCGTAGGTATGTCGAAATGTAGGGAATTTAATAACAGACTAAAATAAAGAGTCAGACCATCAGTACTTTAGTAAGTATCCACCATTATGATTAGGTCAGGTATGTCACGATCTTTTCCTTGGGTCCCCAGGACCGAGGACAGTCAACGCATATTTTAGTCTGGTGGCCCGTGGCTCCCAACACGATGATTCAATAAAAACAAGGATCACCTTAGCATCCAGAGGGTTGACTTTTCATAAGCATCATGAACATTACGTATGACCCCCACTCAGCTATGAGTGGGCCAAATGTTTTTATATAGAAATACCACAAACTGTCAAATTTTTGCAACTAATTTTGAACCTAATGTTTAACGGTTTAAGGTTTAAAATCATTTGGAGAAATTTAAGTTTGATTTAACTTCATGCGCTGGCCACCGTACTATCATCTATCGTTTCGAAAATCACCTTAACCCCATAGAAGATGTAGACATATGGCTTCTAAGTCAAACCCGATATAACTTACTTAAACCGTGACCCTTCCCGCTACATCCAAACAGAAAAGAATGCGAACCTATTTTTTTTCTGTTTTTATTTTTTCTTGTTTCTATAGAGTCCCGCTACCTAATGCAAAGTTTAGTACCTACCTAGTAGGTCCACATGAGTAGGTTACTCAGTAGGTAGGTAGTCATCATGATAAACATGGTATTTATTTGTGACGTAAAACAGACGCCATTCAAACTTATATAATATGAACAATTATGACGTCTTTTAATCTTTAAACGAAGACGTCCTTATCACGTTTTTTATTGGACCGCTACGTCTGTGAAGTTAAAAATGACGTCAATTTATGGGACTATTTTTGACGTTTTTATTACGTCGTAAAACTAACGTCATTTAGACGTGTCATATTGGTCTGTGACGTATGTGACGTACAATTGACGTACTTATGGAAGTTCGCAGTATGGTCACTGACGTCTCCTTCCTACCTGGGTATGGTCGATCTTATAATTTAGCGGCTGTTATAATTTAGCCACGATCTCTTCGTGGTTTTTGCTTATCCCAAAGAGATAAAAACTGCACAAGACACGTCCCGTTTCCTTGCTTAGAGCATAGCTATACTTTTTGAGATCACTGCCAAATAGCGAATGTCCAACTAATGTCTGACTACCCCTTGTAGCGATTACAAGTTTGATTACAAACACACTCAATCAAAAATCACGTTACAAAACACCCGCAATCTAACTGGTATACATTTTGTTAACAGAAACCCATCCTTAACCCGCGGGTGCTCGCGCATGGGTCGAAAAGACCCAGTACTCTAGTTTTTGTGCCATAACTGTTTTTGTATTAGTTCATTCGTGTCGTCGCTCTATGTACCTTCAAGTAGCCTCACAGGCTATCTGCACACCCCACCTCAGCCAGTCCCCGTGCGGCATTTGGAAATTACGGACGTTTAAAGTGAGTATGGGTCGTTTCAACCCTTGTGCGACGTAATGCGTTAGTGTATTTTTTATTACAAAAATATTATTTTGATTTTATTTCTTCGTTGATATGTCATCAAATCGTTTGAATTACAAAAGAATAGCAGATATATTAGAAGAGGAAGACATTGAACGTGAAATTTCGGCAGAAATTGAAGAAAAATTTGGATATTGAAAAATTTTCAGGCTCAGAAACTTCATTGTCCTCAGGGAGTTTATCTTCACCATTCTGACAGTCTGAATTGTTCCACTATTTAGAAGATTGTTGATATTTATGATAATTAAAATGATTTTTTTATGTTTTTAGATTAAATAAAAAAAGTTAAAGTTGTTTTTTAGTTCATATATCGTAAAAAGTTAGATTTAGCAGTGATCTCTTGAATTTGGTGATTTTATATTACTGTTTTTCTCTAAATAATGAACATTTATTATTTTTAAGTTTGTTTGTTACCCTCTTTCTAAATAATTAACAAATAATCCCGAAATTTAATTAAGTTATTAAAAACAATACAATCAAAATCTGGGTCTTTTTGACCCTCGCGCGACTGTTCATGAAATAAAAGGTGACGCGAGTACCGGCGGGTTAAGTTACTGTAAATTGGACGAAATAGGGCACAGTTATAAATCATGGTGTAAAAGAGAGGGTCGAAGGCGTTAAAGGGAAGTGAGAGAAAATCGGTAGCCATGGATACCTATGTAAGAGGGTGTTCGACTATGGGTAGCTATGAGATTTAGGGTGCAGTTGAATTTGAGTAAGCAATTTGTGCCGTTTGGGGAAGGTACAATAGGAACTCGTAATAGGGTGCACTTATAGAGCCTCCATAATTGGGGTTCCTATGACTACTTATAATTGCAAATCTGGGCCTGAGCTGGCATCGGGAATAAGTTGTTCATCATGGATAATATAGATGTACCCATATAACGCAACTAACACAATCCGTATGAGAACAAAGCGTGCCATATTTTGATGACTATGACGCCTTAAGCACTAAAGTTTACCTACTTTACAAGCAAGTTACTATACAAAATTGACTATGTTTTAGTTCTTTAAATGTATAGAATTAAGTCATGGAGTTGCAACGTTGTTGTTTCAAACAAATTAGTTTGCTGTGATAGTAACCACCCACGTTAAGAATAAAATGCTCGCGAAGTAGGTGTTCTTGCGTGGCAACATACAACTTGAGACTCACCTGGAAATTGCAAAAAACGTAAGAGATTTTAGCGGGCACTTTTCTTTTCTTTTTAGCAGTATTTACAATTAAAACTTAACTAACAACTAAATCTATAAATACTAGCTCAAAACTATACAGTTTTGTTCTGCAAGACTCACAGTTCAGAAGCCAATTTCTCAGCTTTCAAATCCTAATAGACCCACATCTGCACTCAAAAGCTAAATGCAAATAAAGCTAAAAGTATCACCATAGCAATGTGGCCCTTGAAATCTATGTCATCGGGCACTTACCGTACCCACGGTAAGGGTGTAAGGAAAATGGCATTCTTAATGGTGTACATATGTAGGGGAATCGTAATTTGCCGTCATTCCTGCACACGGGCGAGATATAAAGCTTTAAAATTTATTGGGTGCCAAGGGTGGCATCGTTGGTATGTGTTCAGGTTACAAAATGCGACTGTTTCGTTGATCTAGTAGTGTGGTCGGTGCTTGAGGTTTCGACTTCGATTATCAGGTCGGGTTTTGTGAATTTAATTTATATATTTTAATTTATTTATTTATGACCGATTGATATCAATATAGGCTCTCCAATGGAATTTAAACATTACTGGCGAAATGAGGGTATACTGCATGGGGTACCTAAATACCAGTCCTATTGGACCGTTTTTTTTTTGGTGGGTGGAAAATTATCAAATAACCCCCCCCCCCCCCCGCTCTTGGGCAGAGCGGAAGGGAGTGTCAGACTTGAACTACTGACTAAAAACCAACCCATATTCCTTCTTCGCCCTTGTGCCGAGGCCGCGTTATGCCTTTCGATAATCCGCAGCCCCGACGGGCGTTAATGTGCCTGCCTGGGTTCGAATCTACAACTTACTGTTCGAAAGTCGGTGACATCTACCAACCCGCACTGGGCCCGCGTGCTGGAATATAGCCCATCCCTCTCCTATAGAGAAGAGGCCTGAGTCCCTGCAGTGGGAACATTATAGGCTGGTGATGATGATGAATTACCGTTATTGACATCTTAACTGGCAGCAACTATAGATTAACTAGATTTGTTTAGTTTAATAGGTCACTTGTACTTATCAATCAACACTTAAGGCGGGGTTGCAGTAATTTTAAGATTTTTGAACCTATAAAAATCGAACTAAATACGAGTTTTTTAATAAATAAAAATCATTACTTAAAAATTTAACATAATAATAATAATAATAAGCCCTTTATTCCGAACCAAGCAACATATTACTCACTAATCTTAAACATTACATACAAAAATAAAACTACAAAATGTCCCTTAGTCCGGCGTGCCTATTGGCAAAGGCCTCCTCCAACGATTTCCATTGTTGCCTGTCTTGGGCAACCCTTCTCCATTTGGATCCAGCTGTCAATTTTATCTCGTCTTCCCACCTTAAATGCTGTCTTCCTCTATTTCGTTTACCATCTCTTGGGTACCATTCTGTGACTTTCCTACTCCATTTTCCCACCTTGTCACGCAACATATGCCCTGACCACCTCCACTTTTGCTGGTCAATTCGTGTGAGTATGTCGGTGAGTTTAGTTAATTTTCTTAAATCCTCATTCCTAATTTTGTCTTGGCGTTTATAACCAGTCATACTCCTCTCCATTGCTCTTTGTGTTACGGCAAGTTTTTCTCTCAGTGATTTTGTGAGGGACCATGTTTCACAACCGTATGTTAGGCAAGGTAAAATGCAACTGTTGAATGTTTTTCTTTTTATTAACATGCTTAAGTCTTTGGACTTCATTATCTCTTTCAGCGACCAGTATCTTTTCCAACCTGTTGCTATTCTGAGATTAATTTCTTTCGTCATTTGATCTTCTGTTGAGATAACTTGGCCCAAGTAAATGTAATCTTCCACATATTCCAGCGGGTTGCTTTTAATTTTAATTTCATGTTTTTTCGTGTTTGTCATCGTTTTGGTCTTACTGATGTTCATTTTTAGTCCAACTTGCATACTCTCATCGTTTAAATTGTTAATCATATACTCGAGGCTTTCAGGATTTTCCTCTAGTAAAACAAGGTCGTCGGCGAATCTGAGATGGTGCAGTCTTGTCCCATTTATGTTGATACCGAACTTGTCCCAGTTTAGGTTGCGGAAGATATTTTCCAAGACTGCAGAAAACAATTTTGGGGATAGAGGGTCTCCCTGCCGCACTCCTCTTTGTATAGGAAAGTCTTTCCCTATGGTTTCCAGCTGGATTCTTGCCTTACTGTTTGAGTATATGTTTTTTATGATTCTGATATATATGCCTGGTATTCCTTGTTTATGTAGACTTTCCCATATATATTCGTGGTTTAAGCTATCAAAGGCCTTGGTATAATCTATAAAGGCTACATAAATTTTCTTATTATATTCGTTGAATTTTTCCAATACCTGTTTAATTGTATGAATGTGGTCAAGAGTTGAAAAGCCTTTCCGAAAACCAGCCTGTTCGACTGGTTGTTGTTCATCGAGGAGTATGCTGATTCTGTCTAGTATGATTTTTGCAAAAACTTTGTATACATTTGACATCAGACTTATCGGCCTATAGTTTTCTATATTGTCCTTGTCACCTTTTTTGTGCAGAAGAATGATGTGAGATTCAATCCATTGTTTTGGAATCTGGCCACTGATTAAAATTCCGTTGAAAATATTTGTGAGAATAGGAGTAACTTCTTCTATACTTCCCCTCATTAGTTCGTTTGAGATTTTATCTGGCCCCGGGGACTTATCCATTTTTTGACTCTTAATTGCCTTTTCGACTTCGCAGGATAAGATATTCGCTATAGGATCTGAGTTCGTTTCGTCGTCACTAGGCATGTTGTCAGGGATCCCCAGTATACTTTGGTCTTGACGAGCATACAGTTGGCGGTAGAAGTTTGTGGCTAGATCTTTAATACTTCGACGTACCGTAATGGTTTTGGACCTATTTTTGAGTTTAGGTATCCATTCTTTGCCCGTTTCTCGTAATTCCTTCAGGGCTTTTTTCACACCCCCTGTTTTTTGGATGTGGCGCTCGAATGTTTCCAATCTCTTGACTTTGCGGTCTCTTCGTATACCTTCTCTTATTTTTTTACTTAAATCTGAAATAAGCTTTCTATTTTCCTTTTTTGTTGTGCTAGTTATAAGTTTCTTTCTTTCTCCTATTAGGTGCAAGGTATGCTCACTTAGTTGATACTTGTTAGTTCTTTGAATGGTGCTTTTAAAATTGTAAGTGTTTTGCAATTCCTTTTCTAGGATATCATATTTTTGTGTTGACTCTATTTCAGGGTTTGTAATCAGTTTGTTAATGTCGAAGAAAGGCTTGCAATTTTCCTGGCTCGGTGGTCTTAGCTGTCTTTTAATGTTATTGTTATATTGATTCCGAGGTGTTTTTACTTGGGATTTTCTGAGAGAGCAGCGCACCATGCGATGGTCAGTATTAAAATTGAGATTGTTTACAACTTTAGTATCAGTGAAAGCTTTAGGACAGTTACTTATTATATAATCAATTTCGTTTTTATAAGAGCCATCTGGGGAAATCCATGTCCATTTGTTCTTTTTGTTCTTTTTAAAGTTTGAGTTTAGTACTGATAGGTTATGCTCCATTAAGAATTCAGCTAGTTTCTGACCATTACGACTTCTTGATCCATATCCAAACTTGCCAAGTATATGCTCGTTGTTGTTTTGTCTTGCTCCAATTTGCGCATTAAAATCGCCCATTAGCACAATATGGTTGTCGTCGTTGTTTCTTATATGTTGTGACAACTCATCGTAGAAAGCTTCGAGCACTGCCTGTTCTGCTTTTTCTGTTGGTGCATACGCCTGTATGATAGACCATGACTTCTTGTATCCTGGTAGCTTTAAGTTTAGTATAGCTATCCTATCAGATATTCCTATCAGTTCTTGTATATACTTCTTTAGTGTCTTTTTTATTAAGAACCCTACTCCTCTTTGGCCTGCAACCTCGCCTTTATGGTATAGTATGTAGCTGCCATGTTCTTCTATTTTATCACCTAATCTTCGCATTTCGCAAATGCCTAATACGTCGAATTTCACGTTTTCCAAAGATTTTTCTAGTTCTAGTAAACTCTCGTGGGTTCTAAGGGTTCTCGTATTTAGTGTTGCAATATAAAGCAAGTTGCATCTTTCGTTTGGAGGGTGGTGGTCTAGTACTCCCGCGGGGACCGGCCGTGGTGGGAGACTCTTTGATTGTTGTTGTTTATTGTGCTGTGGTTTTCCGGATTGCGGTGCCCATATCTTCAGTTCTGTACAGGTGTTTGTCGGA
The DNA here is from genome assembly GCA_949316265.1 of Diarsia mendica. Lineage (NCBI taxonomy): Eukaryota > Metazoa > Arthropoda > Insecta > Lepidoptera > Noctuidae > Diarsia > Diarsia mendica. The sequence continues at coordinate 2,040,394 of OX438910.1, forward strand.
AAGTGAGTTTGATCTCTCGCGTAAGTATTGAAAGGCATCCCTTTTCATAACTTTTGGATCATTTCTCTTTCCCTCACTACTAGCTTTTGGGCTAGGGGTTTCAGATCTCTTCCTTTTTTCAAATCCTTTCTTATCGTTGCTTTTCCTTTCCTTCTTTTTGAACTGAGCTTCCTTTGTAAGGTCCTGTGTTATATATGTATTAGGTTTCATTTTTTTCTTATTTTTAAGTATTTGGATCTTCCGTTGAAGGGTTGTCGTAGCAAGTAGGATTGGTCTGATTTTCCCATCTCCATTATCTCGTTTCCCTAGTCTTTGCATTCTATCTATTTCTTCTACTTTCAGTATAACATCTATTTCATTTAAAGTTGTAGTTATGAGATTTTTAAGGTCTTCCTCAGATTCATCCTTCTGTTCTGGGATCCCATGTATTATTAAGTTGTTTCTCTTTCCGTTTGTTTCCAAATTTTCTATTTTTCTGTTCAGTTTCTCAATTTCGCTTTTCAATTTTGCATTTTCTTCTATAATTGGTTTGATTTTTTCATCTACTTTGATTAATACTGCTGTAGTAATATTTTCTGTTATAGTAATCGTTTGGAGATTGAGTTTTTCGTCCATTTTTTCTAATAGAAGTAACATTTCCGGTGACAACTGAGTTGACATCTTGCGATAGAATGGAACTTTTTCGTTTTGTTGAAATGGAAGTAACGTAGAACGGAACGTTGCTCTGGATTTCTGAACGAAATTTTTTGTTGTTAGATTGGTACTGCTGTGTCACTTCTATATTGTCTATGATGTAGTTTGACAGATAACCTCACTTATTTCAACAAAATGTTTTTTCTCAATGTTTTTGCACTATCACCAATGTTCCGTGTCGTATTTCTTATGAACTTCGAAGCACAAACACATAGAAAACTTTGGGTCCGTTGTAATTCACCGAGATTATGATGTTTTACAGTCTTATTTCACAAAATACAGGAGCGGTGCACTAAAGCGTCTGACTTATCGAAACACCGGAACCGGAATCAAAAATTTAACATACTCTCTAGTAAATCGTAAAGATAGAAACGCGATTTAGAATGATCGGCTCGATACTTTTTTTTATCAAACATGACTCTAAATCACAATTTCAAACGTGTACTGCTAAGACATTTCATCATGAATTTATATGAAAGTTATATCAGTAGATAGAACTTTTTATTCTGAAGTAAATGGTGAAAACAGATTGTATAATTTCTTTATAGTTTTTCTCCAAGAAGCAAAAAACAGTCAAAATTTAGGCATTATATCGCTCGCGCGGCAGGGCGGGGGGCGAGGTCGTGCGTACATAAAAACAAAGTACTGCAACCTCGCCTTAACCCGTCCACGGCCACGTTTAATCCTATCTGCGATAATTACGCTAAACCAATAAACCTTCTAATGTAATCCATGTTTGAATTACAACGGTCTTCATTCTTTAATGAGTTTCGGATCATTCGGGCTTGGGTTCAAGGGCCTAATGTAATCTCTTGAACTATGTGGTGTCATGGGCTGATTTTAATGGGTTTCTGTTACGACTTAATTTATATTGTTTGTTCCTTTAAAGTGTGTGGAACTCGTGGTTACATAATAACTGCTACTCGGGTAGATCTTTAGGTTAAGAGCGTATGCTACCTCAGATTAGCAACCCTATTTGTGGTGGTTCAAACTTCGCTTGAAATACTGTTAGAATAAAGTTCTAATCAGCTTGCACTACAAAGCGCTTGTTACGTCTTTCGCTGCGGCCGAATAATGCGAAATTAGTGGTATTTTGCGATTTACCAAAAAACTATTGATTGGACTAAAAAAGTAAAACACTATGATTTTAGTATGTTGTTTGTAGAATTATTTGGCAAAAATATCAGAACGATGACATGTATTTTAGTATGGTTTTTACTCGTTAAAAGAAATTTTTAGAGGCATCTTCGCGATTTTTTTCTATCGTTCAAAGTTAGTTGTATTATGTTTTCACAACACTATGTCACTAGCATATATCCTGAAGAATATCATATATTTTTCTGATTTTGATTACTGCAGTGAATCATATACTTTTACGCATTATAAAACTCGCGTTTGAGGTACCATAAGCTTAAGATACGCTTGTGTGAGTTGTTTCGTGGATGAGTGGCAGCCCATTACGTACTGAGTATCCTCTGTACCTCAGAAATAACATTAAGCCAATGTCCCCGCTGTATTTTGTAGATCTTTGTCAGTTGTTACATACAGGTAATCAGTGACCCCGATAGTCTGACAACCAGGTATACCCAGTACTAACTGGCTTGTGGAGGCCAGATAGGCAGTCGCTCCATGTAAAATACATGTGTAATTCAGCTGCATCTGTTTAGTCTGAAAGCTGATCTCAACATAGTTGGGAAAAAGCGGCACGGTTGACGCAGTGGCTGAGAGATTGGACTGCTGCGCTGCGTGTCGTGGGTTCGATCCCCGCTCGGAACAAATGTTTGTGTGGCTCACAGATAGTTGTTTCGGGTCTGGGTGTGTTTGTGTATGTGAGTTTAAATGTTTGTAAACGCACTCACGATACAGGAGATATTCCTAGTGTGGGGCAACGTTTTTAAAAAAAACAAAAAAAAAGCCAAGTTGATGTTGATGATGATGAGATTGATGTTGATGATTGATGAGTCTGTAGCTATTCCGAAAATACGACTTCTGATTCATGTCGTAAATACATACATCCCTTAAATCACTTAGATCAGATGAGAGACCCTCGATGACAGCACACAGAAAAACATTTCGTACACATATAAAACAATGTAGATTCACGAACCAGTCCACCCTTTACAAAATGAAAGCTTCGGAAAATCCCCTATTAACACACATACTTTTAACAATCCTGAAAATCTGTTACAAAAGTCCTATGTTAATAACAATTTTGAAACAACGTAGTCACAGAAACTCTTCAGTTTTTCACTTCATACTGAAATATTTTTCGGCGTTAAAAAGCGTCGGATGGGAGCTAAAAGTTTTAATTGCTGCTCAAATTAATGCCCAGCGGTGGAGTTAGTTGGGTATATAGGAGTGAATATTTTGAATCGGACTGTTGGTGTTAAGGTTATGGGCACGGTCGTTTCATCCTATGCCTTATCCATCACTTGTCATCAGGCGTGATCGAGGACAAGCAGGCCTATCTTCCAACATTTAAAAAAACCGGCCAAGTGCGAGTCGGACTCGCGCACCGAGGGTTCCGTAAAAAAAATATATTATGTGATGTAACTAAAAATTTATGGTTTTCGTAATTATTCCTTTATCTATGCTATAAGACGTTGCTTCGTACCAAATTTCAAGATTCTGAGTTCACGGGAAGTACCCTGTAGGTTTTGATTCCCTTGCGAGTGTCGAAAATTTGCGGCATAAACGGGAGTATCTTTTGATCGCGTTGACTTAGAAGTTTGATTTTTTCACAGCTCCAAGAGACCATAGACTTGAGTATTTGATATGAATTTCAGCTTGATACCTCCACGCGTTCCTGAGAAAAAAGGTCTTGACAGACAGACAGACAGACGGACAACAAAGTGATCCTATAAGGGTTCCGTTTTTTCCTTTTGAGGTACGGAACCCTAAAAACAGTATGTTGAAGTAATAGGTTAACTGCCTCGTAGCAGGTCTAGTGGTCGCAAGCACCACTGGTGAGCATGACGTTCTGGGATCGATTCGCGGGTCGAACACAGAGTTATTGAGATTTTCCATCAGAAATAATGTAGGCGTTTGACTTGTGACCCAGTGGTCGTAGGTTCGATTCCCACTAGAAGCATACTTTGTAAATTGTTTCCAGTTTGGCTAGGACATTGCAGGCTTGAATCACCTGATTGTCTGACAAAAAGATGATTCCTGATTATAAGCTGGTGGTTCCAGCCGCCAAATGGCGGTACAAACCATGTCAGAGGCCCTTGAGGTAGTTTTTTATTTTTTTATTCATAATGGGCTTACTCTTGACCTCAATCTTGCCCTAAGGGCAGAGATGAGGTCGACGATGGAACGAGCTTACCCAGAAGAAGCCTATTTACTCGCGACTTAAATAGATTGGGGTTATATGAACTCGGGAAAACCGACGCAGGCAGGGTGTTCCACTCCTTGGCTGTACGAATAATGAAAGACTTAGCAAAACGCTTCGTACGAATGTGTGGAACATCAATAAGGTATGGGTGATAACCCGCAGTACGTCTAGTCTCTCGATGGAAGAAGGGAGATGGTGGAATAAGCTCGTGGAGCTCTTGCGCACACTCTCCGAAGTACAGTCTGTAGAAGACCGACAGACATGCAACTTTGCGGCGGTGGGCCAGGCTATGTAGCTTGGCAACCAGCTTAGCGTCACCAATTAGCCTCCTGGCTCTACGCTCTACTGAGTCGAGTGAGGCAAGTTGGTATTTGGCTGAGCCATCCCAAAGGTGACAGCAGTACTCCATGCCGGACCGGACTTGAGCTTTATACAATATTGAAAGCTGTCTAGGCTTGAAGTACCGCTTGACCCTGTTTAGGATACCCAGCTTTTTTGCCGCAGTTTGAGCTTTCGACTCGATGTAGGCGCCGAAGTTCAGATTTGCACTCAACTTCGTGCCAAGAAGCTCGAGACTGTCAGTAACTTCCACAGACGCACTCCGGAAGGTGGGGGCCAGATTGAACGGGCTCTTTTTAGCAGTGAACAGACACACTTGCGTTTCGGTGGCGTTGAAATCAACCAGATTGTCGTCACCCCACTTGGAGACAAGACTTAAGGCTGAATTCGTTCGCTCTACCATGGCCTCTCTCAATGAACGTATTTCATCACCGCCGGCTTTTGCGCCGGATGTGTAACTCTCCATGACAGTGCTGTCATCTGCGTACCCAACAATACCAGGAATAAGGAGGTCGTTGATGTGCAGCAGGAAAAGTGTCGCAGAGAGAACAGACCCCTGAGGAACTCCGGCATCAATAGCCACAAGGTCAGAGGAGCAGCCATCAATGACCACTCGGATGGACCATTCACTCAGGAAGTCAGATATCCAGCAGCAAAAGTCAGCGGGAATGCCGTATGCCGGAAGTTTGCTCAACAGACTTGCGTGCCAAACCCTGTCGAAAGCCTTCGAGATGTCCAGCGACACGGCAAGGGCCTCGCCGTGTTTCTCGATGGCTTCGCCCCAGCAGTGCGTAGCAAACACCAGAAGATCCCCAGTTGACCGTCCCCGGCGAAAGCCATACTGACGGTCGCTGAGCAGGTCGTTTGCTTCAAGGTGCGCCAGCAACTTACCGTTAAGTACCCTTTCCATTACTTTACAAAGTATGGAGGTGATGGCGATTGGTCGATAGTTACTAGGGTCGGCACGACTACCCTTCTTGGGTACTGGTTGAACATAAGCGACCTTCCAGGAGTCCGGCACCGTTCTAGTTTTGAGAGAGAGGCGGTACAAGCGTGTCAACACAGGAGACAACTCAGGCGCACAGTTCTTTAGGACCCTTGCTGGTATGCCGTCCGGACCGCTAGCCTTATTCACGTCCAGGCACTGAAGTACTTTACGAACCTCTTTCATGTGTATTGTGATCTCCGGCATCGAAGAATCACAGGGAGGAATCGTTGGTGGCTGTTTTGACCCAGTATCTAGACGTGAATTACTCGCAAACAGAGATGCAAATAGATTTGCTTTCTCGGTAGCGGAGTGAGCCAGCGACCCATCTGGTTTTTGCAGGGGGGGTAGTGAGGACCGGCAGAAGTTGGATTCGACCGATTTCGATAGGGACCAAAACTGTTTACTGCCAGAAGGGCAGCACGACAGTTTGGCCCCCATGCGACTGACATGGTCGAAGCGCGCCTTTCGGATCACCCGCTTGCAGGACTTTGCGGCAGAATTAAGAGCTCATTTCTTCGCACGAACCCGATGCGCCCGAACTTTACGGTCACGAGCTTGCACCCAGGCTTGGTATGCAGACTGCTTTCGGGCCTCAGCGCGAGCGCAGTCCGCATTAAACCATGGACGGGCCTTGTGACCGAGCGGTATGTCGGAGAATGGAATATAGTATTCCATTCCCTGCCGGATCACGGCCGCAACCGCTTCAGCTGAGCAAGTGGGGTCGCGCGCTGAAAAGCACACTGAATGCCACGGGAAGGACGCGAAGAAGTGCCGCATCTCATCCCAGTCTGCTGACTCGTATCGCCAGACTCTCCTCTCGCCCTTAGGGCTATCATCGGGTGGGGAACCGATAGATACTGACTTCACCAGACAGTGGTCAGATGTTCCCAGTGGGGCTGATACCGACACTGAGTGCCTGTCTGGGTCAGTAGTCAGCAGCAAGTCCAAGCAATTGGGCGTGTGTCCGTCAACATCCGGCACCCGCGTAGCTTCATTCACCAGCTGGGTGAGATCTAGCGACAATGCAAATCTGCGCTCCTCTCTCCCAGCATGGTCAGTTTTCTGGAACGGGAACAACCACTCATCGTGGTGGGCATTAAAGTCCCCCAGAAAAAGAAGCTCCGCCGTTGGGTACCGTTGCTGGGCACAATCCGCCTTTTCCATTAGGTGTTCAAATAGCTTGGTTGTCTCCTGGTCACCGCTGTGCGACCGGTAGACACCGACGTAGAGCGATTTCTCGACCCCGGTGTCCACCAGTATCCAAATAGTAGATAACCTTGAATCTTCAAAGCAACGGAGACGCCGAAAGCAGATGTCATCACGGACGTACACACAGACCCCAGCCCGCTTTACGAACTTATGTTCAAGCGAGTAACCTGGGTAGTTGAGGTACGCCACGTCTGACGGGGTCGCAATCTGCGTCTCCGTTAAAAAAAATAGGTGCGGCTTCTCGGTCTCGAGGTGGTGGTGGACCGGATCGAGATTAGAGTGCAACCCCCTGATGTTAGTGAGGTGCACTTTATGTGGGAGGAAGTGCAGCCGCTTTGTAACCGATTTCTTTTTGGACTTTTTCATTAAGGAGTATTTTGGTGGGAAAATAGAATGATGATCGAGACACGACTTGGTTACCCAATGGGACTCTTCAGCTCGCCCGACCTATGGGAGACTCATCTGGAGACTACGGGGACGCCCGAGCCCCCCCGAAATGGCCACTGGGTCCTCCCGTCCTGTGGTTAAGAAACTCTGACACTAGGGTGTGTGTCGTTAGACCTTACTGCCCACACGTGAAGAAAAAGATCAGGTTTCTCAACAGCAGCCACAGAGTATGGCTTTGCGCCTAGTTTCGCAATGGGCTCACCTTCAGAACTGGCAAAATGTGGGTAAACTATTAGGTGTATCTCTGCCCTTGGAAGATTATTGAAGGGATGTTATGTGTACGTGGAAGTTCAAGTTTTTTGTGCTAGTTTTATAGAAGAAACATTGATTTTAAAAACGTGTTGTAATTACCTACATACCAAGAGGTACCTATTGCCCACAGTACTGACTGGGTTGTTGATGACAGATATGTAGTCGCTCCATGTAAAGTGCTGGTTTTGAGTAGTATCCAGTTAGCCTAGAAGCCGACCTGAACTTAGTTGAGAGCAGACTAGGCTGGCCAAATTTTTAAGTTCTGTAACTTATTTTTTTTTTAAACCTGTGTTTCCGCCCGAATTATTTTCTCGTATGTTTTAAAAACAGTTTTTTATCTCTTAAGCTGCATGATAGGCGTCTCGTCAACTGCCATTATTTAGATTTAAACGGTTTTCACCAAGCAAGTAGTAATTTACAGGAAAAAATGCGTTTTATTCTTTTACTTTTTTCTCTTGGAAATATCTAAGTAACACTTCATGGTTTTATTAATCGTTTTCATTTACTTATGTTTTGTAGAAATCCTACTAATATTATAAACGCGAAAGTTTGTAAGTATATAATTACTAGCTGATGCCCGCGACTTCGTTCACGTGGAAATTTTGATGTGTGACTGTCTAGTTGATTGAGTGACCTCAAGTGCAACTACTGAGGATGAGGTCCGGGGTTTGATTGCAAAGTGTTTTCGTAGTAGAGGCCACGGAGCGTGGTTTTCGTGCCCGTCAATGACGATATTATATCTATAGACATCAAACGCCTATATTACATGGCGCTTGAACATGCATTACTGGCGAAATGTGGGTTTACGATTAGGTACCTACCTACCCCACTACACTACTGCCTAACTCTTGCGGGATTAAGGCGTAATGTTATTTTATATGTGAGACCTGACGGCTTGATCAAAATGTGATGATGTGAGTAATGATTACAAAAGGCGTCCTTATGGGCGCTGTAATTATGAGCGGCAGCGACTTGAATCAAAATGAAATGGAGTTGAGACGACGATGGCTTAAAAACCGTAACCGTACCTTAACTTATTTCTCAAAATGTACAAACAAATGCCTTGTTCTTTGGTGACGGCCCTCTTACACAACCACACTTAATCATTTATATTAACCTCTCAAATTAGGAAAACCGTGCATGGTAAGTTCATCTTCTGTTGGCACTGGATGGGAAATCTCATCGGAAAGTGGAATTTTCGCATCTACATCTAATTCCAGGCGACTGTCTCCTGCTTAAAGCAGCTTATTTGCAAAGACATCTGTTCCATGGTCAGTCGCAGATTTTTGGTGATGTTGCAAGTTGGGGTAAGATTCAGCGGCAATTTGTAAACGGAAAGTGCAATCTGGTCGTTTGTTAAGCAAAGTTGCAGCAATGCCCGAGGAAGCCACAACTATAAGACGGCACGGTTGGCGTAGTGCCTCGGCGTTTGACTATGGCGCTGCATGTCCTGTATTCGATTCCCGCACTGAATAAATAGATTTACGTCGTGGGTCTTATCTAACTTTAATATTTTTTTTTATTTTAAAGTTTTTACAGCTGTTTTTCTTACTGTGTACCGGTCAATTTGTATTTGTTGACCGTTCACGACAAATATTAACACCGCAATTCAGAAAATGGTGTCAAATGAACACTGCCATCTGTCGAAGACGAAGTTAAACTGAAAAAAATTCATGCATGGTAAGCAAACACACACTACAGGGCTTAGGCTATGTAGTTTCCTGCATGAATGGCGCGCGGAGTCACTACACTGGGGGGTAATTCCACTGCCGCGGCATATTACCGCTTGGCGGACAGACCGCCCCGGTGTGATTTCATGGCGACATGAAGAGAGTGACTGTCGCAACCCCGTGCAGGGCACAGTGGTGGTAAGTCCCCTCTTTGAGGACTGGCTTGAGAGGTGCCACGGCGCCCTCACCTTCCATCTGGCGCAGGTCCTCACCCGACACGGTTGTTTCGGGAGGTACCTGCACCGAATCAGGCGGAAGGAAACGCCCCGATGCTACCATTGCAAGGATCAGCCGGAGGACACGGTGGAGCACACCACGGAGGCTTGTCCCGCTTGGGCGGAGCCCCGCTTAGGTTGAGCCCCGTCGTGTTCCGATCGGCGGCGGCGCCCTCTCGCGTCCGACCCTGGTTCAAGCCATGGTGCGGGGCGAGAGGGAATGGGACGCCGTCGCCTCCTTCTGCGAAGCAGTGATGCTAGCGAAGGAGGTGGTGGAACGTGAGAGGGAGAGAACCTCTCGTCCCAGCTGCCGCGGGAGGCGCTCCGGGTATCGGGGGCCACGTGATGGCTTCCGGCCACCGTAGACGCGGGCCTGTGGACGGTGAGTAATGGGCTAGCTCGCCGTCCGTCCGTCTTATGACGATGACAGGCCGTGTCAACGGCGCATTCGTGTTCCACGCGCGCCTCAAAGAGATGTCAGCAACATGGAAGGGGCCCGCAAGGGCCGGGGCTGCGGGCTGTTCGAAAGAGATATTGCGGACCCAGCACAAAGGGCAAAGAAGGAACATGGGTGGTTTTAGTCAGTAGAAGTCTGACATTCCCTACCGCTTTGCCCAGAGCGGGAGGAGTAATTTGATGATTTCCCACCCTCCAAAAAAAAAACCCTATGTAGATTTTCAAAGCAGCGTCATTTAAACAAATCAAGAGTTATTTTTGGTATCGTTACTGTTTGAAAAAACGATTTAAAAGTTATCTTGTGAACACATTTATTAATTAGTACCGTTTTGGTGCAATAGATGTCGTTGCATGTATGTTTCTTAACGACGATAAGTTCTTCTTAAACACTTTAAATTCGTATATCTTTTGATAGAGAGCACCGATTACAATGAAACAAAAACTAAAACCCTAATCATATTAGTTTTAAAATGTACACGATAATACTATAATAATAAAGTAATACATCCAAGACACACAGACTACATACAGAAATTCTAAAAATCATTGTAACACAATAAAAGAAAACATTATTTTTTCTATGATATTATATTTAAAATTAATTATATTAATCTACTCTGAATTTATTTGAAAACCATAAAGCATCAAAATAAAAATAAATACCTTGAACTTACAAAAAGTGAAAACCGACTGGGGATCGAACTCGCGAACATTGTTTAACATTTTTGGAAATCCTTCAACATTATAAAAAATCACAAAAAGTGAATACCGACTGTGATTTGAACTTGCGTACCTTTGTTTGCAGGTAAGCCTCCGTACCGTTAGACTACGTACACCAGTGACAAATAGGTTGAAATAGATCTTCTATTTTAATATAGTATGACAGTTGACAGTTCGATTGTGGTTCGATACCGGAAATTTGAAATGCCGTAAGGGACTTCAGCTTTCTCTTGGATTTGCAACGCTCGCACCAGGCTGCTAAAGTGAAAAATTGCACAGCACGCTCGATGTCCCTTGCGTTATTTCGTATTTCCAGTATCAAGCTGTAAAACAGTTGAGGATTATGGATAATGCAATACTGCTCACCCCCTTAAGTTATTATGGGGATAATATATAGCCCATGTGTTATTCCGGACTATAATCTACCTCTGTGCCAAATTTCATTTAGATCCGATCAGCCGTTCTGGCGTGAAAGAGTAACAAACATCCATACATCCATCCTCACAAACATTCGCATTTATAATATTAAATAAATATATATTATATTATATATATAAAGTAGGATGTAGGTATAGATGGATGGATGTTTGTTACTCTTTCACGCAAAAACTACTTAACGGATTTGGACAAAATTTGGTACACAGATAGTTTATAACCTCGATTAACACATAGGATAGTTTTTATCCCGATTTTATCTTCCCGTGGGATTATTTTCGAGTTGTAGCGGGCGAAGCCGCTGGCAACAACTAGTCTTGTATAGTATTGTGGATTGTTTTGATTCAATGCTATCTTATACATTATATAACATCACGCCTGTTAACCACAAAGGATTAGGCAGAGGTAGAGGCCCTTTGGGGCAACTAACTGGCATAACGTAGGTTATGTTACGTGTCATACAGGGTGAATCTATTGCTTTCCACTGTGTACAAATTCATACTCCACGGCTGAGGAATCTAATATCAGGTTGCCCGAGCCCGGGAATCCACCGTTTTTTTTTATTCCCGGGTCGGGCAAACTAAAACGATACAAAACTTGGCTCTGATGGTTCACTTCGTAAACGTTTTGACTTTGTACAAAATGGCCGCCCTTACATTCTCATTTAACAGATTTTATACCATCAACTGTTCTGTTGACATTTCATTCATAGGGATACCCGGTTAAGCCGACTTTTTATATATTACCGTTATAATTTTGGACAGCGATGGGCATAGAGTTGCTACCAACCGTTAACCGTTGCTATAAATTCATCACATATTTTGATTTCCAGGAAATTCTTCGGTTGTCTAAAAAACTACAGGAATTTCGTGCAAAAGTGTATCACATGATTGTACCTACACTGTCAAAATGTAGGTTACAGCTGATTTACTCAAAAAGCACCTGGAAGTCTCTGCTGCCATTCTTTAAAAATCGAAATGGGTGGTCAGAGTTCTTATAGAAAACTTACAACAGTGATACCTTAGTGGTGTGACCGTCGGACGACCAAGACATAGGTCTCAAGTTCGAAACCAAGACACGTATCTCTGACATTTTTTATTAATGTGCGTATTGTATGAGTACAACTTCCTGCCTTGTTGAAGGAGAACTTGATGATATTAATTTCTTGACATCATTGCCCCTGCAGGATAAGCGCCACCTCCTACCATGCCTACACTGCACAACCACTTGCACCTATCAGGACTTACTAGAAGCAAATTATAGAGCAGTGCAGGTGGCTACATACTGGTCTAACACAATTTGAGATCATCGACAGCTTAAGAAGAAGAAGAAGACGCCATGTTAAGCCTAGTTCAGAAGCCCAACGGTGGAATGGGTTGTTGTACATTCGTCACAAAGTAAATTCGTCACATTTTGTAATCTCCATACATTGAAAGTATGTTCGTCACATGCATAAAAAATATGTGTAAATTCGTCACAAGTCTGCATAGGTACATATTTTTTACATGAAGTACTGGTAGAAAACAAAGTTATTGATTTTTAGCGCTCGAAATGAAAATGATTTCTAAATTTTTGTTTTCTCCTGCGCTCCTGCACATGCTATCACGCTACATGAGTACGGTACATAACACAAAATCTAAGACTGATCTTTATAAAAAAAAATTGTCTAGGTACCTAAGTGGTAGGTAGTAAAGTCCCACAAACTACCAGGAGAACAGAAGTAGGAAGGAGGTATTGAAAACTGGAATGTTTTTTTTTTAAATAACTTTATTTAGTAAAGTCCCGTGAATTACCAGGAGAACAGAAGTAGGCCGGAGGTACTAGAATCTTTAAATCAAATCTTTAATATGCCTTTCACCCATTTCTAATATCGAAATCACGAGCATTCGAGCGTATGAGGCAGTGAAAATGTTTTTCGAAACAGCGTCGTTCGCAACTACTTCATTCGAGTCCATGAGCTTTCGAACCTGTGAGGCAGTGTAAAATTAATTCGCAACAGCGTGCGTCGCAACAGCGGCGTTCGAAACAACATAGGGGACCCCTTTCGAACAACCAGCAACCCCGAAGGGATATACATGTACTTGGTTTCATCTACGTACTTATAACAGACGTTGAACGAAAATTGAGTATGAAAATTTTACTTCCTGTAAGTCCTTTTTCCGGAAACCAATAAAAAAACAAGTCACTTTCAACAGTTCCGGGAATTGATTAAAAATAAAGTGGTTCGTTCAGATTCAGTAGCAAAAATACCTACCTATACTCTTAATTTTTTTTCGTCCTGTAATTTCTTTTTCCGGAATACCAATAAAAAACAAGCTAAATAAGTCGCTTTCAACAGTTCTGTGAATTGGCCATATTGTACCATATTTCGTGCAAATAAAGAATCTTGAATCTGGATTCAAAATAAAGCGGAAAAAGTTTCAGTAGCAAAAAATACACACGTAGGTACTCTTTATTTGCATGGTCTCAGCTTTCCAATACAGCTGATAATTTGTGATTATGCAAAATAAAGAAATAACGTTTTATTCTTTATTGTTTGATTTTTCTGCTGCCTGTACGGAAATAAACAATATGGCGGATTTTCTTTCATGAAAATAGAGTTGTGACGAGTTTACACATACTTTTTATCGTGGCGAATTTACTTTGTGACGAATGTACAACAACCCGGTGGAATACAATCATTGGAACAGGACGCAAAAACCACACGACAAAAAAAGAAACAATGACCTGGTGAAGGTTGCAGGGATCCGTTGGATGCGAGACGCACGGGACTGGTCAATGTGGCGACACTTTGCTGAGGCATGTGTCCAGAAGTGGACGCCTATCCGCTGAAATGATAATGATGATGAAAAAAAGAAGAATCCTGAAAGTCTGGACAGAGAGTCATAAAATATTTAGAGAAAAAAAAGAGAAAAGTTGTTTATGTTTATATTCATGACTACTTCACGCCTTTAAACTATTGCCAACGTTTAAAAATTCATTCTATAAGTTAGACTCGAAACCTCAACATAGTTGCGAAAAGGTGTGATAATTAATTCTAGCAAGTTAAACCACAGCGAGTCATAAAATATTTAGAGAAAAAAAGCTAAAAGTTGTGTTTATATTCATGAGTACTTGAAGCCTTTAAACTATTGCCAACGTTTAAAAATTCACCCTATAAGTCAGAGTCGAAACCAACCTTAACATAGTTGCGAAAAAGTGTTAATTCTAGCAAACTCCACCCACATTTATATCCTCACCTACCTACACTCTAACTTTAAACCGTTTAATCCTACCCACAAAAAAAAAAAACAAATAACGGATAGCGAACAAAAAACGGACACAAAAGTTGACCCGTAAAACTTAGATACGGGTACAAAAAACCTCTAACGCTTTGTACACAGTTAATTTAAGCAAAAAGTTAATTCAAAAAGTTAATAACATAATGTCCGTTGTTTTGAACGCAAACGGATACGGGTAATGAAGCGTGCACGTGAGCTGTTAAGGGTTAGACTTACTTACTACGGGGCTTGGAAAAGGCCAAGCGATATTAAAAATATAAGAAAAGTCGATTTTGTAGTACGAAATTGCGAGTATGAAGAAAACCATCATAAAAACCATAGGCCTGTGTTAAGGCAGGTAGATACCATCAATATTAATAGTGCTGGACATTATCATCAGAAAAATACGTGCTTCGCTGTATATAGGCCTACCCTAAGCGTTGCCACTTTGACCTGCTCCGACCATACCCTGCTCCAATTTACATGGCATTTAACTCAACTCTGTGCTGCTCTTGTCCAGGTTCTACGAACGGCGTTCTGCCATACGTTTACCGCGTCTTGGTCTTTACATAATACTACATGTACCACATCTGTCTGTGATCGCGTGTGACTCTGACTGAATGTCATCGCATGGTATTATCCCGTGATCATGGCGTTTGTAACAGCATCCAAATATCGAGAGTATTGGATAATCACGGAAGATATCCCGTACGTGACAATATAAGTTTAGATATTTTGTTATGCATTTTATTGTGAATAAGTAAACAAAAAATAAATACGGTAGTTTCTAACAAATTAACCTACTCTTTCTGAAAAAAGAAGCTCCAGGAAAGTCTTTCACCAGAACTTTAATTTCACTTCAAAAGAGTTAATTTCAAACACGCCTTCTTCACAGTTTAGTTCATTCACTTACACAAAAAAAACGAGTCAAATGGTTCATTCTGAACGGTTACGGTCTTTCTTTCTTTCTTTGAGATTCCGTTCGTTCTATTTAGAAATCCTTAAGAATGCACCTCGAGGGTTGAAAAGGATTTAAT
This sequence comes from Diarsia mendica, assembly GCA_949316265.1. NCBI lineage: Eukaryota > Metazoa > Arthropoda > Insecta > Lepidoptera > Noctuidae > Diarsia > Diarsia mendica. Next base: position 2,055,509 of record OX438910.1, read on the forward strand.
TCTCCTCGTTTCCTACTGAGGTTCGTTCGTTTTGTTATTTTCTAAGAGTTTTTTCTAAGTATTTCTCACGCTATTTTCCAAGTCGTTTAAGCGTTTAACTGGGGTTTTTCGCTTAACGTATGTTACTAGTTTTTACACAAATAAGGGATAATGAGATAGTTAGCAAGTACTTGTGGATTGTCAATAACACTGAAAAGGGGCTATTTACCATGTTCACTGTTTGTTTCAAGTACCATGATCACGAATAAACTGATACTTCCCGACCCTGAGTATCTATGTGAGCTAACTGGTGATGTATTAGTGTAGTAGTCTTAACCTCTGAATGGCGAGTAAGCAATTGCACCTACTAGATTTATCTAGGTATGTAATCCTTTCATTTGTATTTTCTACCTCTAAAGGAAAATAACGTGGACTTTAAATGATTAAATGGTGAAGGTTGCGCAGATCTGCTGGACCCATGCTGAACCTATGTGGCGACACTTTGGGGAAGCTTATGTCCAGCAATGGATGTCTTACGGCTGAAATGATGATAATGATGATGAAAAAGCAATAAAAACTTAATTGATTCCTGGTTTCAACAAATCAGCTAAATCAAAACCTTCGTGCAATAAATAACAGATGCACACCAAATTAACCTGATTACGTTTTCGTATTCAATACACAAATCTATTCACTGAAAATTTCAGCACGTAAAACTAATTTATTTGGACAATTTATGAGTGGCTGATAAAAAGTAAAGTAATTAGCCATTTAGCCATGAAAAATGAATTACAGAAGTTTAGCTTAGCACAGCAACCGAAAACGCACGCACACATCGACATGGTACACGCACATTGAGGGCGAGAGCACTCGCGACTTTCATTTGTTTGAGATCACTGTACGTACGCGTCTGTGTGCATTATCATCTGCCTTTACCCAATGTAGGGGTTGGCTTCCAGTCTAACTGGATTCAGATGGATAACAGTATTTTATAGGAAGCGACTGGTAATACTGGTTGTCAGACTTTTGATTTTCTGACTACTCGTAGCGGCTGTCGAAGATCTCTAAATTGAATGGGCCGACGTGATTTCCGAGGCACGAACTGAACTCGCTATGTAAGAGATGGTCACTTATCCACGTAGGAACGTACTGACTTTAGAAAGCACTCCTTAGATTTCTTTTCGACCTCAATCACGTCTGATGGAAAGCGATGAATGAGGTATATATATTATGATGGAACGAGCTGCCCAGAAGATGCCTGTTCACTCTTGCTTAGATGGCAGACGGAGGGACCATAGAACCTTAAAGACCGACCCATGCGGTTATTATTGTTTTGCCACAAGCGTGTGTGTGGGCCTGTTTTTTTTCATTCGTTGTGTGGAGGTAACCTTCTATACTTACCTACCTGTTTGATGGCATTAGAGTATACCCATCGGACTTATCTACCTGCGATACGGTGTTGATTTATTTTAACACAGTGGATCGGTCTTTTGGACCTGGTGCAAAATTGGGTTAGGTTTTAGGACTTATTTTATGTTGTCAATATATCCTGTTAATTGCTGCATACACCAGCACTAATATGATTTACGATTACTGTATTGATTGTTATCTTAAATATTATGTCGTTAGGGACATAGCATGTTCGAACTTATTCTACGAAATAGGTCTTATCTGAAATTGGAAACTGTTGTTTCTCGAGAAAATCGGGTTCTGCTGCGTGTATATATGTTACTGCTCTTGGCTGTTCTATTAAGAAAGAAAGAAAAAATATTATTTCCTGCTTAGCAAATGGATTTCTTAATTTGCTTTGACGTAAGTTTTACTTAGAATTAGTACCCATTTTGTCTTGATGTAATAATGATTCAGTTTTACCCTCCTATACAGAGGTAGAAAAGAAAATTTTAAATAATCTGACACAATACAGACCCAATAAAGACGTGTAAATTGTACAACTACTTTTTTCAGTACTTTTATCCATTTCTTAACTAAGGCGTTATTTGAGCAATTTTATTTGACTTGACTCGAAGTATGCTCGAAGCATAATTTTTTCATTTTTTTTACTGTCGCTTGATACAATATGTCGCTTGAACGTGTAGCTAGTTGCCAAATTGTTAACAATTATTAAGGCCAAACACCCGATTAAACGCTATCATTATACTCGTAACAAGGCCAAACATATCACAATGTAAGTACTTAACATTCTACCCCCAAAAATATCCAAACTTTTGAAAGCGCTCTCCCTTAACCGTAATGTGAGCAAAACTCTAATTTTGCAGCCGACGCGCCGCAAATATGATGGATTGGTTGTTACGTAACTCATTAGGCTTATATGTTGGTTTAAAGGATTATTGATCGCTGCCTTTTAATCCCTGAAAAAAGGCTGAAAGGAGCCTACTTGAAAAGATTACTTTACTTTCGTATTTAATATTGCCTCCCTCCTGCAAAGTAGGTATATTTGTCGAGGAGCTCGTGATTAAGTTACTACTTTAGCCGCTCAGTTTGCTTCGGTTGATACATAGATGGGCGACTAGCCACTACAGACCTGGTTTCCTCCGTACCTCGTACATTAAGCCATTGCTCATTGTTGTAATTTGTAGATCTTTAACAGTCGTAACAGTGGCCCGAAAGTCTGCCGACAACAACCAGTTTTACCAATGGGTATCCTATTATCAAGTACTAACTGGGGTGTGCAGATAAGATAGGCAGTCGCCATGTAAAAGTTTTTCCGCCACTTCTTCCTAGCTAAAATATTAAGAAGGGTCGATCGGCATTTTGGCGTTTTGTCTCTTTTAAGTTTGACATTCAAAAAGTGCTGATTATCAACCTAACAGGAAGCGTTGGAAGGCCACTCACTAAGTAGACCGATGACCTGGTAGAGGTTGTGGGGACCCGCTGGATGCACATTGACCGGTGCCGTGAATCTCCCACGGCACTGGTCAATGTGGCGTCACTTGAGGGAGGCCTATGTCCAGCAGTGGACATTTTTCGGCTGAAATGATGATGACTTTAGATATTGAGGATTTATCGCCCCAAAAAGCTAAGAATATTCTTGAACTTTAACAAAATGATCCCCTATAATGTGTAGCTACAGCAAACACCCATGGCTTCCCTCAAACGAACAACAAAGCGAGCCTTTAACGAATTTAACCAAAAACCCCTCCATATTATGCAAATAACAACAAAAGCTACATTTTCCCTTCCAACCCTTAGTTATTAACAGTATCTTGAAAGATTAATCCCCATTCTGTGGGAACAAAGTCGGCGTAATGTAAACGATACGGGCGTGACAGGTGGGTACCGCTGTTTAGAGGTGGGACACCGTCGAAAATTTTATCGATATGGGTGGTTACGATCATACATAATAAATAATACGAAGTGTTGTTTAAACACGTCAAGCGTTATCGCTTTTCAATATATTATATTTAACTTCTTGTTCACACCGAACCGACTATACGCTATTACGTAGATCCATAGAGACAGTGAGCATACTCACAGTCGGCGGCGGACAATACGTTTGGTGTGAACGATGCCTAAGAATTTCTCCTGTATTTGTAGGTGCGTTTACAAACATTTAAATTCACATACACAAACCAAATTGATGCTAGTCTGCAGTAGCAGTCATGAAGTCTGGATTATTTTATGCCTGGGTGATGGCAACAAGATAGCATGATATCGTAATCAGCCTATAATTTCCCTACTACTGGTACACAGGTCTCTTCTCTATAAGAGGATATTGGCCACAATCCACCACGAGGACCCAGTGCGGGTTGGTAGATCAGATGTCTTCGGATTTTTGATTCTATAGGACATGCCAGTCTTCTCACGATGTTTTCTTTCAATGTTTTTCAGGGCAGTGGTGAAGAAATAATTTATACGAAGTAATACGCCAGCTTGGGTTCGATCCCAAGACACACTGATTAAGCCTGGTTCGCCAACACTGGGCCTGACTAAACATAACTGGTGAATTGTGGGTGTACTATTAGATACAATACAGCTCTGCCTTACACTTCGTCGATTACAGGCGTGACGTTATGTTGTGTTTATTTCTTTAACGAGTTGCTTGAATGTTTAGTTCAAGGCCAAATGCTTAATCCAAATAATCCTCGTACATTTCAAACTCATGTAACCTATATACAAAATGTAAGCCAAGCATTATTATGTACATCAAATTAAGTAACTACGCAAACATTATTGCGAACCTTCCTTTGTTAGGATAAACATAACATAACACTTATTAATTTTCAGACAACTTTGGCCCATAGATACTCTACAGGCTAACGTACATAATATGATGATTTAATACAGTTTCTGTTAGAACCTAAAATAAAACGTTTACGCAAGGAGTTGGTAACGTATTGAATTCATCATCATCATCATCAACAGCCTATTAATGTTCCCACTGCAGGGACTTAGGCCTCCTGTCTTTGAGAGGGAATGGGCTATAATCTACCACGCGGGCCCAGTGCGGATTGGTAGATGTCACATGTCTTCGAATTTTTTGGTTCTAAGACATGCCGGTATCCTCACGATGTTTTCCTTCACCGTTTTGAGAGCAGCGGTGATGAAATAAATTACACAAAGTAATGTGCCTGCCTGGGTTCGAACCCACGACCTACTGTTCGTAAGTCGGGGCCGCCACCACTGGGCCACCGCTGCTCACGTATCACGCGGTGGCTTAACGTATTGAATTAATTGTATTTAAAGTAAACTTATAACATTAAAAACTTATTTAACTTGAACTTTCACCTGCAATATTTCTGTAATTAGAAGGTTCCCAGGAATGGTCTAAAACAGTATTTATTGTACACTAACTGATGCCCATGGCTTTGCCCGTATGGATGTCGATCAAAATCAAATTATATACTTAAACCTTCTTCAAGAACCACTCTATCCATTGGTGGACACAGCAAGAAAACAGTAGTTTTTGAATACTTGACTTTGTTTCATTTTGCATTCGGGGTGGAATTCACACCCGAACCGCAGCTGAGGTTGTTATAGAGTCGAGAACTGCTGTAAAAATTTGTATCAAACAATCTTTGTCAACACACTTTCAAAATAATAAAACGAAAATAATATTTGTCATGAATTATCAGGAAACTTTGATTTTTTTTCACGCTTTGTTTTCAATTTGAAATGAGAAGCAAATCTATCGATAGAACATCATCCCCACCCATTTCTCGGGTACTCAAGTATACGGGCACATCTGTAACACGTCAAGAACAAAGTATGCTGATAAGATTTTTTTCGCCATTTCACACGGCGGCGGCGGCCGTTTTCAGGAGTTTCTACCTTTTCGGTTCGGGCAGGTTTTTTTGTTTTATTTTGGTAAGTGAATCGGCTGAACCGTTTATTGGTAAGTGTTTAGTTTTGAATACATCAATGGTTGTTGATACTTTTATTAGCTTTCCTTGATCATTATAATTTACTTTACGGTTATCCCCACAGTAAGTATTACCGTATTTGTATGATAAACCAAGCGAGCCATTTCTGACTACCTGCTATGACGTGCACTATTTCGTTACTATACAAGTTAATAAATAGGCTTGCTCCCATATTAATAACAAGAAAACTTTTCCACTTGACTATAAAAAAAAAACTAAATATTTGACAACGGGTACATTTACTAATTTAAAAATGCATTACCTACGTAGATTGGGTGGGAGTGCGTAGTTTGGTGGGGAGGAGCTCGTGGGTTAATAAGAACTGCCACTCGGGTCGATCTTTAGGTAAAGCTGTGCTTGCCTAGGTCGGTCTGTGGATGGGTGACCGCCCGACATACCGAGTTTCCTCCGTGTCTCGGAAAGCACGTTAAGCTGTTGGTCCCGGCTGCCATATATATAGATCTTTGGCAGTCGTTACAGGTAGTCAGTGACCTGAAATTCTGACATCCAGTCTTACCAAAGGGTATCGTATTACTTAGTATTAACTGGGATGTGGGGGTCAGATAGGCACTCGTTCCATGTAAAATACTGGTATTCAGCTGCATCTGGTTAGACTGGAAGCCGACCCCAATATAGTTGGAAAAAGGCTACGCAGATGATGATTACGTGGATTGGGGCCACGGGTCCCACCTTTGTGAGATCAGTTGACTTCAAAGCCTTAATTTGACTGAAACATAACTGGTGAAATGTAGGTGTACTGATAGGTACAACTCTGCTCTTTGGGGGTTAGAGACATACAACAAAAAAACTAATGTATTAGAAAAACGATTCCGTAAAATAAAACTATAAAATTCGTCACGTTGACGAAAGTTGCGGGCAAAAGCTTGTTTGAGCATATAACTAGAACGTCAGCTCCGATTCCACACACTACACAAATTGGCTCACTTCCAAGTTGTGTCCACGTTTATACGTCAATATTGATAGGTTGTGTGTGCACTTCTAAACTTGTGAAGCGGACAGACTAACGTGACTATGATGGAGCGTGTGGTGGAAAGACAAGTTTGTATCGAACGGCGAATCAAGAAGCGATCGAGGACGGAACTGGAGTCAGACTTGACACGTTTACATTTTGCCCCATTAGACATATTGGCAGTTACAATTTGTTTATTATTTGACATAAACGTCTAAGTTTCAATAGAGAATTACATTATGGACATCTTTACCATTGATTACTAAGTGGCAGATGCATAGAACTCGCAACCGGCATGCGTGTAAAGATGAATGTGGTGTTCCGTGGTTTATGCTCACTCACATGGAAAAAACGCATGAGTTATGCATGTACAAGGTGTAACTGTAAACAGGCCTCTCAAGATGCTGCCTAACTTATAAGCATCTGTAAAGCAAACGAAGTAATATTTCGTAAGAAATATTGGTGGGAATAGACTATTTTTATGTGAAAACTCGCGGTTTAATCAAGGTTACTAAATGTAACTACTCACTCGAAAAAAAGGTCTTGATAAAACTTGCTGGTCTTAAATAGTATTATATTGGAGGAATTTAAAATAAAATTATAACATTGACATAAAATTACATCTTAACACTTTTAAGGACCCTACAAAATTCAGCTATCAAAATTATTTTATCACGACGTTTCATAAAAAAACAAAAAGCCTTTCCTCTTTAAAAATAGCAGTAAAACAAAAAAATACTGTACACTGCAAGGAAAGAAAACACCGTTTTTATTCGTTTATTATTCGCAGGGCGGCCTCTAAATTTGGCAGAAAATGTAATTAAGCTCTTGGGGTGTCGGAATAAATCTGTCACGAGCGTTCGACGCGACACTTTTCAATGGAAATAAAATTGCTAATGATTGGATAGGGCTGTACCCAATGGGAGAGAGTAATTGCTGCGATGGGTAAGTGTTGATAATGTTGTTTGATTGGTTGGCTTGTGATGAGCTCAAAACATACACATCACGTATATATTTGGAGCTTATCACTCGAACTTAATTATTTTGCTCATTTACGCCTAGCATCAAGCGCTTGGTTGGCTCTTCATCCAGCGTACAGGCCATTTTTGGTCAAAGAATCAGCATTGACATCCAACGTGGCAATTCTGGGTACTTTTTTTTGTTGACAGCGATACGGACTTTTTGAAGTCTGACTGGACGTCAAATAATCGTAGGTACATAAAATTATTATTATTTTGAGTCTTTATAAAGTTTGTATACGAATAACGCAAAGCAAGTTTGGAAATGTTATGACTGACAAAACATTGCAACCAAGCTACTCAAACTTGTCACACTGAAGTTACAATGACTGATTCGATGTTACAGTAGTCAGAAGCGCGACTATTGCTCATTAGGTCCTGGGTTCGATTCCAGGTCGGGCAAAGTGTCATTGGCTTTTCCCATCCGGAATTTTTCTCTTTTTTTTTTTCATAGTCTCCACGGAGTCTGGATTTGTGACCGGTTGATGGCGATAGGTCCGAAATCTTTTATGGGACTTTTAAATGTTTAATAATACCTGCCTAACCATTAGGGGATTACAGGCGTGATGTTATGTAGTTACAATACAGAAACCATACTAAAATTGATGGCCGTTATGAATCTACATAATTGATGTGCCTACCAATCTAGGACTAATATTGACTTTGGTAGACTCGATTTGTTAACTAATAGTTGCTTATCAGACGGAAGACTGTTTGGGGAAAAATTTCGGCGATGCTGATTGGCTGGGGCTTTGAAAATGGCGGGGAACTGTGAAGATAGACGCTGGATTGATTTTTTGGCAAGTTTTCAATAAGCTTGGAAGCCTACAAGCCTGCTTTTGGTGGTGACTTTTTATTTTATGACTAACTTTTGTGTTTACATTTTAATCAGAACTCTTTTTTTAAACGGTTTTTAAACGGTTTTATTTAGCTCACCCCGTTTGTTTTATTCTTGGGTCAAATTTAGTCATTCAAATTTCACCCTCTTCCTGTCAACCGATTAATCTGAAATTTTGTATACACTTTGGATTTTGGTGACAATACAATTATGTTTATTCATTATCATTATAAATTCAAGATGGCCGCCGCTACAAAATGGCGGATAATTTATGTTTTATTAATCCCATCAATATGGGTATCAAATGAAAGGGCTCAACAAGCAGAATACAATATACTATATAAAATTAAAATCCAAGATGGCGGCTAAAAACTAGAAAATAAAAATAGGTAAAAAAAACTTTTTAAGTTAAGATAAATGTACTAAAAACCAAAAAATAATAAAATAGATACAGTCGTGGGAAAAAACCGTGGGGCACGTCAAATCGGAACTGTCGTGCTGCGGAAATTACAATTGACTGCCCCACGGTTTTTTCGGTCACGGTTTGTTCTGATTAAAATGTAAACTTTTGTGTTTACATTTTAATCAGAACTCTTTTTAGTATCGTTTTAAGCAATTCTGCAGAATGGTTGTACTTTTTCGTATGTGGCATGCATCATAATAATTATATTTATGTATTTCAATAATTTTGCTGTCATCCGGAAACATGCTAAGCTAATGCTATTTCTGTGGTCAAAGAAAATGCAGCCCTCTGGTCAATTGAAGTGTCCATTTGCAAAGAAAAATCCTTAAAATGAGACGTGCGTTTGGGTAACATGCCCCGGGTGTTTCGATCCCAAACGGCGAAAACTACTAATTAGGTAAAATGTATGAACTAGACCAACCCGAAGAACTCTGTAATGATTACAGCTGGTGGCCGCGTACTGTGGTTACTACCATACCCATCACAAAAGACGACATTTAACGTATTATGTAGGAAAATTACAGTTAATTAATGTCCAATAATTATTTCAGATTAATAGACCCTGATTAAACACAGCACGTAACCCTGCCAACAAGCGATAGGCGACCTGCCCTGACCCGCGTTGTTGTTATAATTAACGGTGACCAAAAGCCCATTTATATATCAATTATTTTCCTGGGACACGTGGTGATGTTTATTCGTAGAAGTCAGTAATTATATCGCTTTAGGCGTGTCTATTTTTATTTTCATCTACATGTATTTAAAACCTCTGTCTTCACCGCTTGGTTCTGGCAGTGAAGTATTGATGTCAACCATAATAAAAGTTAAATATTTTCGTGCTCGCTGCGCTCGCTCATACGTCTTGTTCTTTCTCCGTTCTGTTTCACTTAATACGCTCATCTACTTCTTTATCATTTCTGAACCATAATAATTATGATAGTCTGTTTATTACTTTACCATGTATAATTATTTCAGATTAATAGACCATGATTAAACACAGCACGTAACCCTGCCAACAAGCGATAGGCGACCTGCCCTGACCCGCGTTGTTGTTATAATTAACGACGACTAAATAGCCCATTTAGATATTAATTAATTTGCTGGAACACGTTGTGATGTTTATTCGTAGAATCTAGTAAACTGTCGGTTAGAGTATGTATTTTTTATTTATATCTAGTCAGCAAAAATGGAACCCTTTTTTGGATAGTGGCAAATCATCCAATGACTTCTCCAGCTCTGGGCAAAGCGGTAGGGCCTGTCAGACTTCTATGCATCTAAAAACCACCCATGTTCCTTCTTAGCCCTTTGTGTCGAGGTCGCGGTATCTCTTTCGGACAACCCACAGCCCCGACGGGCAACATACATTATAGTTTAACTTTGTCGTCCATCTGTCAAGTGCATTTTCATGGGACGCGTCGGTTGTGTACTTAAAAAGAAAATAAACTGGTGCCAAACCGTCACTGAATTTATAAAAATAACCACAGTATGGTTGTTTTTAAAGACTATAATTTTAGAACACCCACGAATGGATTACTTTTACATAATTTACAATAATTAATGAAAAACAGTTCAAAAATATAATATACTTACAAAAATTAATTCGTAACAAATAATAATAATAATAATATTCCACAACTATCACACAACGCCATCTAGTCCCAAGCTAAGCAGAGCTTGTGTTATGGGTACTAGACAACTGATAAACATACTTATATATTTCTAAATACATACATATTATAGATAAATTACACCCACAAAGGTTGATTAAGACACAAAATGCGTACAGAAGTTCAGTTCTAGTGCAAACGTAATCACGACCGGTATTTGTTTGAGATCGCCGTACTACAGCTAATGCCCAGTATTACCCGACCCATCGTAAAAAGAAGAAATGGCAAAAAGTGGTCTGAGAAGAGGGGTCAAGTAATACTGGACATTGGACTTTCGCACATTGTGTGGAGTATGGCCTTCTTTGCCTATATTTTTAGTGAGTTGGGTAACTCGAGTAACTTAGGCATACACGTGCAGAGGCTTAGCTCTAAAACAAATACCGGTAGTCTAAACAAATGATTCGTTGTGTGGACATCAAAAGAGCGAGGATAATTACTTATTCATAGAAGAATCATTGTAAAATCAAGAAAAAGCGCTTCAAGTCCTGAATACGTAGGTATTTTATCAAATACGTATTCAGTTTATCTTACCTTTACCAAATACCGAGTTGCATGCCTTTACAAACACGCTAAGCCGTTGGCCGGCTGTAATTTGTAGATCTTAACACCACGTTATAGTACAAGATCCCAGGGCCGCCAGACGTCACGTATTTTTTGACGAAGGAAATGTGGACGATTGAGTAGTGTTAATCTGTTAAGCAAAACGGCCGCTAGGAAGTGTCTGGGAGTAATGGCAACTTATTTTTAAGGGTATTGCCTACAATATACGTAAAAATCTGCTTGGAGAAAATCCGTGAAGTAAGTAATTTTTTTGTGTACCTTGATGACCGGATACCTGAAAATTGGCCGTCCAAGCAAACTAGCTGGTAGTAGTGTTCTTAGTTCATACTAACACTACTCAATCGTCCACATTTCCTTCGTCAGAAAATACGTGACGTCTGGCGGCCCTGGGATCTTACTCTATTACTGTCAGTGGCCCAAAAGTTTCACAATAAGGCTTACCAAGGTTTCGTATTACCCAGTTCGATACTGGGTTGTGGAGGTCAGATAGGCAACTTTATAGTTAGGCAGAAAGTGAACAGCTAATACTACGCGTCGTTCGTTAAGAGTATTACAATATCCTTTGTCAGTTATCGGATGTTAGCCGTATTATTTACGTAAATGAAGTGCTGCGTACAGAGAAAACTACGTAGAAATAAAAGAATAAACTAAAAAAATCCATCTGATCGACAATGAAAATATTCTGGAAAAAAAATCCGGAGGAAAATTGAATTAGGTATTTCAAAATAAGGAGCAGAATGCACCCTATCAGTTTGCAGAGGGCTGTCACTTACATCCTGTACAATATTGTTTTAGAAAATGTTGCCATGCTTTCCGGAACCCTCCAATTTCAGAGCCCCAAAAATTGGGGGTCAATTTAATTAAATCGTCCAAACGAACCGCTTCGACGGGTCTAAATAAATCATGGCAGGCTTTATCGGTGGTCCAGTTGAGGTTCTATTAATGAGACCCCCTGCTGCGAAGGATTTTAACGCCTTTAGACATCTTCCGCCTTATTACAAAACGTAGTTAAACCTGGTTTAACTTAGACTTGGTTTATCTCGCATGACGTCTCTCTTCAATAATATTCAAAAGAAAGTGACAGCATGCGAGATAAACCAGGTCTAAGTTAAACCAGGTTTAACTACCTTTTGTAATAAGGCGGCTTAAGTTTAATCTCCCTTAATGAATGCTGGTTTGCGTTTTGTTGGGGTAGCGAAAAAACGGTTGACCGTCTTTTCGGGATGAGGAGGAAAGGTCAGTTTTTTTTTAAGACTTCGAATGGATTTTTTTTCGAATATTAAGGGTAGTTGCAAAACTAAGAAATTGCTGAAAGTCTGAGAGTTGCCAAGAGAGATCGAGTAACCAGGGGTTACTCGATGGGTTGTGGAGGACAAAAAAGGCGTTCGCTCCTTGTGAAAAAGTGGTATTTAGCTGCAGCTGGTTACACTAGTGTCCGACGTCAGCATAGTTTTGTAAAGGCAAGGCTATTTCATAATAAGTTTTGGTTGGTTGGAAGGTTCGTCTTGTGGTTAAAATAATAATAATAATGATCATTTTATTTCAGGCATCTAAAGGCCCATACATAAAATACACACAATAATTTAAAACAATAATATCAAACTAATACGTATAAAACAGTAAACCATAACTAAAAATTTTAACCAAACACGCAACGTCGGCGTCGTGTTTCGCTGCGAGGTGTCGCGTAGCCGTCCTCGGAAACGACGGAAAACGACACCTTTCGGCCAAAAGTCTTCCTGCAAACAGGTCTGGAGATGTTGGGTTGGGATGTTGTTGTTGTGTGGGATGTTGATGGGTCTGATGATGTTGTTGTTGTTGTTGTTGGTTGGGGTTGGGATGATGTTGATGTTGGTAAAAGCATGACTGCTGACCCTGTGGTACTGAATTCGATTCCCGGGTCGGGCAAAATGGTTTTTCTGTTAGGGATTTCTCAGCAGTAGCCACGGAGCCTGTATTTGGGCCCCGTTGATGGTAATAGACTCGCCCTCTATTACATGGGACTTAAACATAACTGCCGAAATGTGTGTGCAATGTTAGGTACACCTTTTTTATTTTAGTGGGTGAAAATTTTTCGAATAACGCCCCCCCCCCCCCCCCCGCTCTTGGGGACTAAAAACCAAACCCATGTTCCTTCTTCGCCCTTGTGTCGGAGCCGCGTTATGCCTTTCGATAATCCACAGCCACGACAGGCGTCGGCCCTTGCTTGCCTTGACTTCTCTTTGAGGCGCGCGTGGAACACAAACGCGCCGTCGACACGGTCTGATGCCGTCATAACGACGGCCGGACGGCGAGCTTGCCCGTTACTCACCGTCCACCGATGTTAGGTACACCTTTGCCTAACTTTTCAGGGCTTACAGGTGTGATGTTATGTGATGTACTTCAATATTTCAAACGGAGTTTGTTAACTGCACTACTTGTACTGCAGCTAGCTGCCCTACTAGCTTTTATTAAAGCATAGAATTTTAATTACTTTTCTTCAATAAAAGCTGCCAGTAGAAGTCCTATCGAAATCAGTTCTGCGGTTTTGAAGATTTGTCGGAACAGACAGACTGATAGACAGGCGAAAACATTGAAATAAAAAGCTGTTATCTGAAACGACAAACCGACACTTCAATTATATTTATTTGTATAGAAGAATAGTGAACTCGACTAGCCGCTACTCTGTCTACAATTTTGCTTTAGAAGTGGTGAGTCAAAGAATGTTTTGAGAGTTTGCAGTATTATTTTTATTGTTAAATAACTACTTTTAATAATGTAGTCTTGTTTGTTGTATATTTTAATCAGGTTGTTTTGAAAGTTTCTCGAGGGGTGAGATGTTAAAATAATAGTTTTCTGAAGTAGTTTGTGTTGATGCAAGAGAATAGCATAATATAATAGCGTGTAAGTATTGAGAGCAGTTGTGGCCCAGTAGTGGCGGTCCCAACTTACGAACAGTGAGTCGTGGGTTCGAACCAAGCCAGGCGCATTACTTTGTGTTATTTTTTTTATCACCACTGCTCTCAAAACGGTGAAGGAAAACATCGTGAGGAAACCGGCATATTTTAGAACCAAAAATTCGAAGATAAGCGACATCTACCAATCCGCACTGGGCCCGCGTGGTAGATTATAGCCCATCCTTCTCTTAGAGAAGAGGCCTGAGTCCCTGTAGTGGGAACATTATAGGCTGATGATGACCTATTTTTAAATCTGTTTCACTCTTCTGCCTAACCTTTTCTCAAATATCTTAAGGTCGGTTTTCAGTCCAACCGGATGCAGCTGAAAACCAGTATTTTATATCGAGCGACTATTCATCTATTTTGTCTGTTTCATTACTGTACATACCTACTTCTTCAGTCTAAGTATGTTCATCCATCGGTGAACCGACTTCGATAAGCGTAGCTTAACCTCAAATCGACCAATGCGGCAAATGCACAAACAAAAGTTCTTTATCCCATCCTATTGTTACGTCCCAAAATTCCTAATTCAAGCAAAAAATTTGACCCAAATTCCAAAAAGGCATTAATTCGCGAAATACGATTCTCGTAAAATAAACCGTTGCCAGTCAAGGAAGTGATTAAATGTGGAACGTAAATCACTCGACAAAAATAGACTTACATCCAAAAAGATTTGTTACTGTCATCCAATTTGTTGGGCTGTGGTCGGGGCCATCGATTGATGAGGTAAACGATGGGTTGTGTTCGTAAAATTTTGGTAATGAGATTGTAAAATGCTTTTGTTAATTCTATTAAGCTAATATCAAGCTGTTTTCAAAGACAATTTGGCCATATCTACAAGCTACGCCGTAGTGGCTCCACTACGCCGTTAAGCAGTTGCTACGCCGTAGCTAATCTGCTACGCCGTTACGCTACGCCGTAGCGAGTCTGCTATGCCAAAAAAATATTTATTTATTTATTGATTTTACACATACATTTGTTGTGACAGGTAAGACCCAAGTTAACAAAAGTAGTCATTAATTACAGGTCCAAATAACACAGTTATTCAGTGGACAACATACTTAGTGTCTCCCTCTGGAATTCCGCCAAGGAACAAGAAAATATTTCCAAACGCTGAGACACACTATTCAGTATTCTCATTGCACGAATCACAGGCGCAAACTTTAATAAGTTGGTACGCATTGCCGGAACTCTAAACAGCCCCTCCCTCGGCCCCAACCGTAGCCTCCTGTCTGAGACGAGTAATCCCAACGATTCTAATATTTGCGGATTATTTAATATTCCTCGAAAAACCATAAAAACATATTTAGCAAGAGCTTGGTTGCGCCTTACCTCCAACTTATAGTACCCAACCATCCCTATTACAAAGAGAGTTGGATACATAAGCGGGTAGAAAGGGTAGACTCCAAACTGCCTCAACAGGTATCGGGTAAATTTATTTTGCATTTTTTCTAGCATCTGAGAATACTTCACCTCATAAGGATTCCAGATGATAGCACTAGTTTCCAAGTTGCAAAATAGACTAACATCCAATAAGATTTGTTACTGTCATCCAATTTGCTGTATTCGGGGCCATCGATGATGATGATGGATGAGTTAAACGTCGTCTTTTGCCATCATGTGTAAGAAAGCGGCTTCCCTACTGCAACGTTTGCGTAGCACTAAGAACAGCATCCTGAAAATGATTGTTAGCAGAGTGGACTGCCCCATCCAAAGGCACTGGGTAGAATTAGGTATAGGTTTATGTTAAATAGAATTAAGTACTAACAACCGCACAATGGCCCAATCAAGAGGCTAAGTGCGGATAAAAGCCCCGTTAAACTAAACTAAACTAAGTACTAACAACACTAACATAGCATGTAAGCACAGTTTGTTACTGTGGCGACTAGCGACATCTATCGCAACACCTGCGTACTAACAACGATTGACAGAAATCCTACATCGCGCTATCAACTTTATCCGCGACATAAGCCTATATAGGAGTTCCCGACTTACAACTGTCGGGCAGTTAGCCCACCGGACACAACACCCGTCCGGTCGGAGGATCCTCCCTTTTCAACGGGGGATGAGGAACTTTACACCCTGTTCCTCATATCCCCCCCAAACTGGTGACCCCGAGCATGAACGTCCAGACACTTTCCGTCGGCCGTATTGCTTAACAGACGCTTTAAATAATACTAAACTCTTAATGATTTAATACTTAAAGCTAATTGATCGGGATATTGCCATGCTATATTGGTCAGGCGCTCCAAAAACCAAGCTTAAAAGCGTCTGACAAAAGCTCTGGTCCATCAAAAGTGTCTGACACTTATGATATTACTTAAAAATAATATTCTACATGACATTTATATAAAAATCAGCCATGTGAATTTAAGTTAAATAATTCTTATTTTTAGTCACCTTTCTCACCTGGTACCTGCCCAGGTGTCACTCGGCAAGTTCTACAAAGCGCGTAGGTATTCAAGGCACACGAGACGCTACTGAAAACTTCAGGTTTCATCCGTGTGAAAATAAGTTATGTCTGATTGCTCTTGGATCTTGGACTATAACCACTAACTGCGCATGGACTGCTTTTTGACAATGAGTATTGTAAAACCTCTTTATCTATATCTATACTAATATTATAAAGCTGAAGAGTTTGTTTGTTTGAACGCGGTAAACTCAGGAAACAAACTCTTCAGCTTTATAATATTAGTATAGATATATCTATACTAATATTATAAAGCTGAAGAGTTTGTTTGTTTGAACGCGGTAAACTCAGGAACTGCTGGTTGGAATTGAAAAATTCTTTTTGTGTTGGATAGTCCATTTATCGAGGAAGGCTTTAGGCTATATAACATCACGCTACGGCTAATAGGAGCGGAGCATAAATGAAAAATGTTACAAAAACGGGAAAAGGTATTTACTTTTTGAGAGCTTCCGCTGCGTGCGCTGCGAAAACGGTTCAAGTTACGCAAATATCATGTATGAAGGAATTGTTCCTCTTTAAAAGTTCTAAAAAAAAGTCCGTGACAGCATATATCTTTCTTTTAAGATTGACTCACTGTTACCTTTTTTTACTGTTAAACTGTTAGGTTAAAAA
The DNA here is from genome assembly GCA_949316265.1 of Diarsia mendica. NCBI lineage: Eukaryota > Metazoa > Arthropoda > Insecta > Lepidoptera > Noctuidae > Diarsia > Diarsia mendica. Next base: position 2,072,405 of record OX438910.1, read on the forward strand.
GAATAAATTTTTGCGAAGCTTATTTAACCCACATGGTATTAATCTATTTCTAAATAAATGTGTTTGTTAGAACGGAAATTTAATATAAAATATTTGTGCCCTTTACTATAAACAGTTTAAACAAATATTTTAGAAGATATCGCAATGTAAAAATATCCGCGCGGCAAAATAATTCGCGCGTCGCAATGTAGGTACGGGGGATTCTGGCTGGCCTCCGGGAAATTCAAATTCAAAATATTTACTGCATCATAATGTTTACAAGTACAGAGTGTTATAGTATATTTAACAGTAAGAGATACCTATAGTAATTCACACTTTAATATAATCTAAGCTAATCTAAACTATTTCAATACAGAGGAAAGATAAGATTTTTTGTTTGTTACGATTTAGCTTAATTTATGTTGGATAGTCGATATATCGAGAAAGGTTATAGCTATATTTATGTGACGCAGACGAAGTTGCGTGGGTCAGCTAGTTAATTATATTAAGGTAATTTAAAGCTATTTTCAAAGCCCCAATTTTGCTAAAACAACATGCTATACCGTAGCGGAAGTGCTTCGCCGTAGCGAATCTGCTACGTCGTAGCGAATCTACTACGCCGCCGCACAGTGTGGGAATCTCGCAATCTAGAGGGATTTAATTCCAAATTGAATTAAATAAAGATACAAGTTAAAAAATATTATTGATTGGTATTCAAATAATTAAAAATACCTAAATACTGGAAGAAAATAAAGGTCTATAAAAAAAATGCGATATGAGTAAGTTACGCTAGGCAGGCGCGTAGCGGACGTAGCGTAGAAAGTGCTACGCCGTAGCGCGTCCTGTTTTGTTATTTTAGTCTAATTGAAAGACAATTTCTGGCTGAAGAAAGGGCTGAATTTTGATATTATTCTCTTCAACATTCAACCTTAGCAGTATAGGCACCATGGATTACCTAAAAAGGTTCTCAGTAGATTCATTTTAAGAACCAAATTGTTGTTTATATGTTTTTTGTTGTGCTCCATCACAACCACACTAAATTAATAGTGACAGTTCCTTTACTCCACTGGCCAAGACCTCAATCGAGCCAAAGAACCTCTTTCTGAGATACACAAAGTCGATCGATACTGTGATCAACTAATGATTGCATGTCACACGTTGCAGTTGATTCTGTTATGGTTTTAATGGAACGATAACATTTAGCCTCTTTTATTCGATCATAAGGTGGCAATAAGTTTTTAATAAATGTATTTATCCTTTGCCGTATTTTCTCATATTGATGTGTGGCTAAGTCAGCATCTGCCATCATGCTTAGTGCTTTATCGGTCGACACAGTCACTTGAACTCTTTCGCTAGTAATTCTTTTACGTACACTTTTCACGACGGTACCCCTCTTTGTCAACTCACAGAAAGTTCTTCTACGATAGCTGCAAAATGCCTTTTATCTGCTTTTCGAAGGTTACATTCACGTGCAATCGTTAATTCTTCAGGGCTAGTAGACGATAGTGAATTCTAAAATTTGCTATTTTTATTTTCTACAAACCTGTGTGGCATTCCTGGTGACTGGCCAGATGTAGATGATATTTCATTTAAAACACCTATCTGGTAATATAATGCATTTATTCCATCAAGTTATATTCTTGTTTAAAAAGCGTTCACGATGCCTTCGGCTTATTCCATTTTTCGTCAATTTTGTCATATATGTTCCTTATAAAGAACTTAATTTAATTTATAGCCCCTTCCAAAAATTGTGCTTCAAGCTAATTATCTATTATAAGAGTAAAACTAGCATCAACCCGCTCCTTTTTCGCCTTTGAGGTCCAAATATCAAAAATTTGTTTTTTGTGATTTCTGCGGCCATTCTGAAAACCGAAAAAAAATGTATGACGGTCGCAAAAAATCGCAAGTTTTGTCAACTGTTCTCAAAAGTTAAGACTCTTAACTATACATTAAAACAATCAAAACACCTTAACATTCATACCATATTTTTGTAAACGCCTTTTGCTTTTCACATCATCTCTAAAAAACGCTTGATTTTACTATATTTTCAAATGATGTTATTAGATCAATGTTTAACTATTACTTAAATAAAAAACACTTTAACTTACCTTTAAAGATATACATAATACAATAATAAACCAATAAACAACACAATACGTAAATTTTAGCAATAATCTTAAGTGAAGATGACACTTCAATGTTGTTGTTCGTATTGGAGGAGTACAACGATTATTATCAACCCACTTTAACATTTTTTATTTATTTATTGAACCCACCTACAAAAAAATCAAATATGTAGCTATGACAAATAGGGTCTTAGGTATAAAAAACTCATAAGTATATTATCAATTAATGAAATTTATATTTTGAATTAAATCCCTCTAGATTGCGAAATTCCCACACCCCGTAGCGAATCTGCTATGCCGTACAGAGCTGCTACCACACGATTATTTAATTTTCTACTCATGTGCTGCTATGCCGCGTGCCGCAGCGAATCTGCTAAGCCGTAGAAGATGCTACGCCATAGTAAATCTGCTACGCCAAAGCACTCACGGCATAGTAGTTCGTCTTCCCTAAAATATACTGATGATTGATTTATGACAGTAAAAAAACGGCAGGCTTAAAGACTGAGCTATTGACTGTTACACTGCTCGATACTATACTACTTAAGTAGCACTGGTTGTCAGACTTTCAGGTTAATGATACCTAAAACAACTGACGTGTGAACCACTTGTCGTCTTTTATTTATGGAAAATCAGCATGTAATGGGTGGTCACCCATACACGAACCAACCTAGGTAAGCACGGTTTAACCTAAAGATAGATCAAAACAGTGTTATTATTCAGCCTTTGTTTTGTGGGTGGAATCGTCAAGGGGTTATTTGACGACGTCAACAAGTGTCAGACTTCTACTGACTAAAAACCACCCATGTTTCTTCTTAGCCCTTTGTGTCATGGCCGCGGTATCTCTTTCGAACAAACCGCAGCCCCGACGGGCCACGAGCCACGATTTCCTCCTTGTCTATCAAAATTTCATAACATTTATTCGAACTACGAATCAAATTGAAAACAAATTGTAACCATTCATCACGTTCCTAATAAAGCGATTAGTAGCTCGGACACTTAGGGCCGGTTTCACCACTTGCTGATAAGTCCCTGATAGCCTATCCGGAACTTATCTGCCAGATAAACTACAACTTTTGATAGCATTATCTGTCAGATAACTGTCAGATAACTATCTGACACTTTATCCGTAACCGGTGAAACTGGCCTGTAGTGTTTGTAGATTATATAGTTCTGTCGTCTCACACGCCGCGCGCTATAGTATGGTGGGGGAACGGGGCATACAGCCCGTCCGTCCCACACTCACTCTGTTTGGAACCACGAAGCGGGACGGACGCGCGTGCGGCGAGTTGGGCCGTGAGCCGATATAAAGTTAAGTGCACGAACAGTACATTTTGGCGACGAGTATTGTAAGTACTGTGTTTTTTTTCTGATTGAAAAAATGCGAAATTGTCGGCGTTTATTTTTTTTTGGTAAGGAAAGGTTAGAAGGAAAGCTTAATATTGGTGTGCAAGTTTATAATAATTTAACGTGGGTTATTTACTGCAACAAAACTTTGCTTTGTCGTTGTGGATAGTTGACTTTTGCGGGAGGAAGGACATGAGTTAAATACTTATAATATACGTTGATGATAATGCTTAGCTTGATCATTTTGTTTATGTAAACGTGGGTGGTATCATATAGTTTTAAACATTTTTATTTTATCATGTGATAAGATCATGTTAAAACGTAAAAAAAAAAGTTGTTACGTAACTATGCAAACAATACCCTCTAACGTCTATATTATGTAGCATATATAAGCATTAATCGAATTTCATTTTAACAAATATAGTGCTAAATGGAAACAAACACCAACAAAATGGTAGTTGTGTATAATGCAGGTATACCAATAATAAACATACAGTTAATTAGGATATTATAAATCTGTAGTTGAGGAGTGACATTTCAAAGCGACTTATTTCCAGTCTCGATAAAAAATTAAGTAATGATGGGAATCCATTTTTAGCATTCATTCGCAGCTCTATACAAAATTATTTATTACAAAAACGCTTAATTCTTCTCTAAAATTGACTTCCAATTCACGTATTCAAAACAAAAAGGCATATTTCCACGCCATTTGCTCACATAATTTTAGACAAAAAAGTTCTTAAACAAACCGACTTAATTCCAATACATAATTCTGGTCTAGTCACTTTTCTCTAGCAAACAGACTTATTTCCATTTCATACATTACAAAGCGTAGAAAATCACCATTGTTTTGTGTCGTTTATATGGCAACTCAAGAGGCAAAAAGGCCTAGAAGCCAGAACCGTAAAACCACAGAACTATAGTTTTTAAAAATTCAAAGTTTTGCCTATTGTATCTTTAAGTGAGTGAGTGACAGACCATAGAGTGCCTTTTGACCGACTGTGGACTGTGACATGTTGAATGAAAAATTAATGTTTTCAGTTTTTTCGATTGGGAATTTTGTTGATATTTTGAAAAATTGTTTTCATGTGATACAACAATGGCAGAAGTTTGTGTGGAGGATATAAATACAATCGTACATTTCTGTATAAGCATACTTCAAAGACAGATCAGGACAGATATTTGAGTAGATTGATGGCACGTCTTTCGAACCGCAACGGAGAAATAAAATTCCAAGTCAGGGTATTGCAAAAAATCGCAAGTTCAGTTGCAACTACTTCATATTATGCAAAAAGAAGAAGCTTATATCAGTATGCAAAAAATGTTAATAACGAATGTTTCCCAGAGGCAAAACAAAAAGGTTTATTTCCATATGAGTACCTAACAAAGGTACTTATTTCCTTTAGAGTATCTAACAAAGAGGCTTATTTCTTGTAGTACTGAACAAAGGGACTTATTTCCAAACTATTGAGTAATATTTTCCTACTAGATTTAAATTTTAAAATTAATGTGCTACTGTCACAATAAGCTAAATATGAGTCTCTTTATGGCGAAATGAAAAAAGTATATTTTTATTAACATATTAAAGCACATTGAGGTTTTATGGATTATTGAAAAATCGGATAAGGTGGAAATAAGTCGTTTTGAAATGTCACTCCTCAGTTATTCTACCTACCCTCTATTCTATCGGGTTCGAGCCCCGATTTCATCTGCTGATTTCTGGTTATCATAACAATTAGTATTTATTATTTGAAATATGTTTTTATCGTAATTAGTTAAATACAGAATATCTGTTGCTTAAAACTTGAAAAGATGATTGTTTTATTGTAGAACAAAACGGTTGATGCCGTATTGTTACATATTTTGAGCGATAAGGTGTTGATTAATGGGTTGAATTATCCTATTAATTACGGTTACATTGCGTAGGTACATACTTACATAGGGAAGTTAGTCAGAACGAATGATGCCCGTTCATGACTAGGAAGAAGTATTATGATGAATTATGTTGGTCAGAACGGATGATGCCGGTTCATGACTAGAAGTATTAGGATGTGATGATGGAAGCTTTCTTAAAAGTTGATTAGAACGGATGATGCCCTTTCATGACTAAAAGTATTATAATGATTGTAGACTGCTATTAATATGTTGAACGTAGTCGTTACTTCAAAACGGAACTGATTTAGTTACATTGATTGGTACCTAAACATTCGTGTACTAATACAACAAACGTCAATGACGAATGCTTTGATTATTGGCAGAAACAAATTGGAGTGTTGTTAGCATTGATTTATATATTACTGCGTAAGGACTGGGCGGACCGCGTGATAAAATGACGCCTTGAACTTGGTCCCAAATAGGTCTTGACTAAACCGAAGTTTAAAAGGAAATGGAAAATAAAAATTTAATTTTTTTTATTAACATTTTAATGAAAGCTTTATTTAATTTCTTTACACCTCGATAATACCACGCCACGCCGCTTATACAAGGTTACGTTTACGAGCAGCCTGATTAGTTCTTAAGGATGACGTTAGTGTTTCTCCATATGGGGATCGCATCGAGCAAAATGTTCGGACGACCGTATCGTTAGTTTTTATATCAATGGTTGTTAGTAATACTAAGTTATGCATTTTGCACATTATAACGATATTTTGGGTTCAAATTGAAGGCGGCTGTTATTTAATTATGATTGTAACGAAGTTAGACCATGATTATTATTATACGGTGAGGCTCTTTATGGTTGACAATTATATTTGCGGTCTTGAGTAATCTTGGATACCAGTGATAGACATGCTGTTTATCCAAATTAACACTTTTAATCTGTCAATAATCAAGGTTAACATTGTCGTTAGAGGTAGTTGCTTATGCAGACGGTAAAGAGGTAGTTTCATTAATTTGGAACGGTACCTAAATGGTCTGGATTCATTAATTTGGAACAGTACCAAAATCAGTCCAAAAGTCCAAATGGATTGGGATGAAATACAATAAAATTAATAGGTAGTTTCATAAATAACAGTCCAAATGGATTGAGATGAAATACAATACCTACCTAAAATTAAAAGGTAGTTTCAGTAATTTGGAACGGTACCTACCTAAATGATCTTGTATGAATAACAGTCCAAATGGATTGGATGAAATACAATAAAATTAAAAGGTAGTTTCATTAATTTGTAAAGTTACCTAAAGAGGTAGTTCCATTAATTTGGAACGGTACCTAAAGAAGTAGTTCCATCAATTTGGAACGATACCTAAAGACTTAGTTCTATTAATTTGGAACGGTACCTAAAGACGAAAGTTACATCGTCAGAGGTAGTTTGTTATCAAACGGTAGGTACCTAAATGAGCTTGTATAAATACTGGGATAAAATACAATAAGATCAAGAGTTATTTCGATTAACTCGAAACGGTACCTAAAGAAGGAAATTACCCCTTCCATCCAGGTAGACCACAAGTATGTCGCACATACGACCTCAACAGTCGTTGGACTGTGTCGGTGACCTAGTTTCAGTTGGTTTACGTTGGGAAAAAACGTGCACCAGAGTCAGACCTGACGGCTACCAAGTTACCACACTCAGGTGGCCTTAGGGCAATAGAGCTTTACTCTTACTCATGGGTCGGTTAACCCTTCCAGAAATATAATATTCCTGATGCACATGTAGAAACTACTAAGAGGACCTTGTGGCTTAATAATATCTGCCACTCAGGTCGATCTTTAGGTTAAGCCACGCTTGCCTTGATTGGTCTGTGAATGGGTTGATCGCCCATTACATATCGTTTCCTCCGTGCCTCGGAAAGCACGTTAAACTGTTGGTTCCGACTGCCATTTAGATCTTTGGCAGTCGTTACGGGTGGTCAGTGACCTGAAAGTCTGACAACCAGTCTTATCGGAGGGCACCGTATTACCTAGTATTAGCTGTCTTGTGGAGATCAAATAAGCAGTCGTTCTATGTAAAATACTGGTATTCAGCTGCATCCGGTTAGACTGGAAGCCGACCCCAACATAGTTGGGAAAAGGCTAGGCAGATGATGACTGGTAGAAACTACTAGTGGTAACAATTATGTATTTACTGTTGCTATCAACAAGCTCGATGAATATTTGCCCCTAAACAAAGTCGTGTTTATAAGCGTCACTTGTTGAGGCTCATCAAATAATAAAGTGTGGGAAAATTTACAAGTTTCTGGTCAGACATCTGAGCTTAAAAGTAAATTCATGTGTGCGTTGTGGTGGCAGTCATTCAACTGATACTAAAGTTGTCCAGCCCGAGATAAGAATTGTCTCAAGTGTGGGATTTTTGAATATTTTCAAAACAGTGTAAGACTAAGGCGCTGTGTTGAAATTGAGATGTAACGTCATTCTCAAAGACAATGGTGTCCTTGTTGAAAATCAAGTAATATCTAAAAAAAGGAGATTTATGGCCTACGTTAGTCTTAATACCTTAACCGTTCTAGGGTCTATTGACTCTAAACAATTGGTAACAGTTTTTGTAGAGCCAAAGCTAAATTTTATATTGTAAAAATGGGACTAGAAATTTGCTAGGGAAAGACACCGCCAAGTGCCAATGCAGTCTATGGTGTGTTCCCTAAAATTAAAGATGATCTAATTCATATTCTTATAGATAAATTAATTCAACCAGTTGCTCAGCTTTATCGAAGAGTATACCCTAACGAGACAGCGTTAGAGTATAAAATTAATAAAAATAAAAAAAAAGACCAAGAGTTTGTTGAGTTTGACACTATATATACCCAGTATAGGCCCATCTGACTGGATCCCTCCATTGGTACCTGTTAAAAAAGCAGATTTACCATTATGAAGGTACAAATAGCAAATGTGAAAAGATAACAATGTTCTACTAAATGATGCAAAATGTGCATTAGAGTTCATCAAATTGGTTTCTTGGTCATCAGTTCATCACTTATCTTTGTTTATGGACAATTTACTGTTGCGCGAAAATAAAATAGGATCATAAAGCGAAGTCAAATATTTTAGCAGCTGCTCAGAAGGTCACTCGAGCATAGTAGTCATGGAAATAATAATAATATATTTATTTTTTCTCATTTATATACAATAATCATACAATGTCAAATATCTACATAGAGACTGGTGTCTGTTTTAGGTAGAACCTGTATTACAGATCACCAGGCTAACCCTCCGTCGGACATTTCTCATAAGACATAATAATTATAATTAAATGAACAAAATTAAATGAGTATAAACAATTCAAATAAGTAAATACAAATGAATTAAATTAGAGATAAATTAAATTACAAATAAATCAAATTAGAACATTAATGGCCGGTAAGGACTTCGTAATGTAAAATGTTACCAGTTGATGCCTGGTAGTCCGGAAACAGGTAACGCCTGTAAGGACTTCGTAATGTTAAATGTTACCAGATGATGCCTGGTAGTCCGGAAACAGGTAACGCCTGTAAGGACTTCGTAATGTAAAATGTTACCAGTTGATGCCTGGTAGTCCGGAAACAGGTAGCGCCTGTAAGGACTTCGTAATGTAAAATGTTACCAGATGATGCCTGGTAGTCCGGAAACAGGTAGCGCCTGTAAGGACTTCGTAATGTATAATGTTACCAGTTGATGCCTGGTAGTCCGGAAACAGGTAACGCCTGTAAGGACTTCGTAATGTTAAATGTTACCAGATGATGCCTGGTAGTCCAGAAACAGGTAGCGCCTGTAAGGACTTCGTAATGTAAAATGTTACCAGATGATGCCTGGTAGTCCGGAAAAAGGTAGCGCCTGTAAGGACTTCGTAATGTAAAATGTTGCCAGATGATGCCTGGTAGTCCGGAAACAGGTAACGCCTGTAAGGACTTCGTAATGTTATTTGGTACAGGTGATGCCTGTAAGTACATGATGCGATGCGACGTAGTTATGTCAGTGTTTGATACATGGAGGTTTTATATGGGTGATGCCCGTAATTTGAAGTTTGGTGTACGGATAACTCCCGTTTACTGAAGTTTAAAGAAAATTGAAACAATATTGTTAGTCTAATATGGACTATGGTTTAAATGTATACTGTATGAAATAAATAATGAATGTGTCAGGTTGTTAAAAGGATGATGCCCATTTGGTGACCTAAATTAGCCACTCTTTATTTGTTTCATTGTCCACAAATTAAAATATGATGTCAAGCCTTACCTTAGAACAATTTGAATGCGATGGTGAAGCAGGATCTGTTGGAGGATTAGAACGGAAGCGAAGTGTTATAAGGTTAAATGTTAATAACAAAAGATTAATTGGGAAGTGAAGGAAGTATTAAATTAGTTAGTTATTTCAAAGTGTTTGTTAAAACCAGAATATTGGAAAGATTATTGATGCTATTAATGTTATGCTGAATCGTAACCTTTAGTTGATTATGATATTTAAAAAGTCAATGGAAAAGGAATAAAGAAAAAAATAATAAAGAATATCTGACCCAATTGGCGAAAAGTGGCGGACATTGATCAAAATAGTTTTAAACTAAAGAGTACATTACCTTTGTGATGCCAATTAAAATGTAGAAGGTTGTTATGATGCTCTAATAAAGATGCTACTAAATATAATAAAAGTTATTATTGTATCTAAAACTTTCATTAAAATAAGGAAGAGATGTAGTGTTTGTAGATTATATAGTTCTGTCGTCTCACACGCCGCGCGCTATAGTATGGTGGGGGAACGGGGCATACAGCCCGTCCGTCCCACACTCACTCTGTTTGGAACCACGAAGCGGGACGGACGCGCGTGCGGCGAGTTGGGCCGTGAGCCGATATAAAGTTAAGTGCACGAACAGTACATGGCCCTTAATCTTTTATCTTCCTTAGTTCAATATCTGTCGATCCTATTCCCAACTATTTTAGGTCGGCTTCCAGTCTAACCGGATGCAGCTGGATGCCAGCGTTGTACCTACATGGATCGACTGCCTATCTGACCTCCACAAATAGTCAGTAGCTCAAAAGTTTGTCAACCAGTCTAGTCCGACTGTCAGAGATCTACAAAATAATGACAGCTGAGACCAACAGCTTAACATGCTTTCCGAGGCACGGAAGAATCTCACTATGAAATGGATGATCACGCATCCACAGGCCAGACTAGGCAATCACGGTTTAACCTATAATATCTACATGTCCATCCAAAAATCAATCATCGTCATCATCATCAGCCTAAATGTTCCCACTGCAGGGACTCAGGCCTCCTCTCTAGGAGAGGGATGGGCTATAATCCACCACGCGGGCCCAGTGCGGATTGGCAGATGTCACTTGTCTTCGAATTTTTTGGTTCTAAGACATGCCGGTTTCCTCACGATGTTTTCTTTCACCGTTTTGAGAGCAGCAAAAATACATAGCGTTTATTCAAACTACGAATCGAGAACAGGTTGTAACCATTCATCACGTTCCTAATAAAGCGATTAGTAGCTCGGACACTTAATCTTTTGTCTTCCTTAATTGCTATCTTAGATTTAGGTCTAAGTAGTCGGAGACCAGGCTAACGCTAGCGTTGATTTGAATAATTATACTTGCTACTAGACTAGGTGGAGTTTGTGGGTTCACTTGCTAATAAATGAGATTTAAAAGAGTGTCCATGGAAATTCTTGCACGTTTTTCTCCATAGAGATCTACGCTAGGGAATGGGCAACAACAGTACACTCACAGTTATTATACTTTTTTTTATGGAGCGTGGGAAATCATCAAATGACTCCTCCTGCTCTAGGCAGAGCGGAAGGGAGTGTCAGACTTCTACTGACTAAAAACCACCCATGTTCCTTCTTAGTCCTTTGTGCCGAGGCCGCGCGCAGTGTCTCTTTTGAACAACCCGCAGTTCCGACGGGGCGTCTGTTACCCTGTCATAACATTATGTCATAATAAAATAAAAATAAAAAAGCCTGTTAATTCCCCGCTACTATAACAGTGATTAAACTTAATTTCTAGTTGGGATGTGTTAGTGGATTAGTTTCCTGTATTAAATGTAGTTGTTAGTTTTGTTAATTAGTTATCTTCTTTTGCAAGGACCCCAGATTGGATAAAGGCCTCCTCCAAAGCTGTCCAAGTGTCTCTGTCCTTTGCTATTTGGCTACAATTTGAGCCAGCTGTTTTGATAATCTCGTTCTCCCATTATGCTATAAAGTACTATAATTATGACAGCATTGAAAGCCTATACTAGTGTGACCGTCGGACTGCTAAATCATAAGTTTGCACCTCTGAACTTTTAGATTTATGTTATAACATTTTTATTACTTGCTTCGGTGAAGGAAAACATCGTGAGGAAAATCAAACCAGCCAATCAGAGGCCCATGGGCATCAACACTATGATACCAGGTTAGGCACAACCACACGATTAAGAAGAAACTTAAAACTTTTCCTTGTAAAATAAAATAAATAAAAATAGGTTTTATTTACTCTGACCTAACTACTGTAACATTAACAAAACTAGTATCTAATAACATTTTCTGATAACTAATTTATAATCCTCTATTGCTCATTATATCAGCTACCAGGTCAGGCTGTCTTGCGACATAGGCCTCCTCTATTTCCCTCCACTTATTCCTATCCAGGGCAGTTCTTCGTTCTCTTGATCTTTTGGCAGATCATCCTCCCATCTTTTTGTTTGCCTACCTCTGCGTCTTTTCCCATTTCTTGGGTACCATTCTGTGATCTTTTTGGTTCATTTCAGCGTCTTGGCTCTCATCATATGACCTGTCCATTTCCATTTTAGTGTTCTGGTTTTTAATCTTTCCTTGTGATTAGTGCCAAACCCGGTGTCAGAGTTTTTATGCCGCCCATGGGCAGCGGACTTGGCTTCCCATGTCAGAACAATTTCTCAAGCATGCTGGTTTCCTCACGATGTTTTCCTTTACCGTAGCAAGTGATATTAAATTTATATTACATGAATGTTTTTGTAAACAAACAGACAGCTTACAAAGCTTATAGTATTAACACAATAAATTCATTTCCTAACTCAAGCCACGGTTTGAAAGCGTCACTTACAATTGGTTGGTTTCTCTACGGATCTAAACTTGCCTTGAAATTCTTGATTCGAATTGCTCTAAGATTTTAGCCCCCAAAGTAATTGTGGGCGAAAGTTAATATTGAAGCTATTAGTTAGGTATTGCGGTGAAATTAATTACTTTGGGCGAATTGTTTTTGATTCCTTATGAAGACGAGCTTTGTTAATTGGCAAATAAGCTTAAGTTGTATAAAAGTTTTTTTTACAGAGTCGCTTGGGTAATAATCATTAGTAAGACTGGATGTCAAAGGGGAATGCCTGAAAAATGCTTGAAATAGACAGAAACTACTAACAGTCCTTAATTCTATTTAGAATAAATTAGGTATAATGAAATAATTCTCAAGTTTGTATACCTAGGGAGAAAATATAACGATCTTTAAAATATTTAACTTGATATCCGTCCCACTCCTTCTTATTTTATCATGGAGGTCAGTGTTTATTTGACATGAGTAATCGACATTCAGCCAAACAGGAATCGTCAAATGATCTTTAACGAACTATTTTATAGAATTATTGCACAGTTATCATTCATTTAATATAATTCGTCCTATTTATACCGTAAATCTAATTAAAATAATATATGCATGTCAATTAATTAAAATCAAATTATTTTCAAAATAGAAAACGTATCGTAGGCTGTATGCATCTGTCCTTTGCCTTACTGACACTTTGACATTACTGCATTTAATTTTTTCGATTGTTGATTTGATCGATTCATGGTTTTGCGTTTGCGACTTGAGTTACTAGTATATTGCTTTTTAGGATATTTAACGACGACTTTGGCCATTTTTTAAGGATTTTGATTTTACTTCTGTACACGTTACCCATTTTTGAACACGGACTTAGATTGAATGCTGTTTTGTTGTATAATTATTGCATATTAATCCTTAACCTGACTTAACCTATATTTTAGAAAAAAATATTGGAACTGGCTTCTACCTAGTTTTTTGATAATGATTGAATTTGTAATGGATTCCCTACGATTTATAGTGCAATTTGGCGTATATTTCATTGTTGTCCATTTCAAGCATTTTTTTGTGTGGCTGATGGGCAATTCCCTTTTTGGGCCACTGATCGTCTATAACGACTGCCAAAGATCTACATTACTATATTATTAAACGCTGTTCGACACGTGAGAATATTATTAGATATCGAGATAAGGTTCTATTTATCAAACCCTTTTTGGAAAACTGGTAAAAAAATCCCATACGAAAATTTAATAAAAAAAAGAGAATGTGGCACTCGGAGACTGCCGCGGTAAAGCTATTGCATAGCATTTTTTATCAATTATTTAATTTGACAACCTCAGTTGACAACCTTGTTATTTTCCGTAACCATAGCAACCTGGTTGAAAATTTTCGTTACGGAATTTCTGGATTCGCTCTCCACGCTCAAGGCCCGCGATAGAAGCTACGCAATAGCTTAAAATGAACTGAAATGAGGAAGCTTACATGGCAACTAAGTGGGTGGCGACATTCTGGTCGCTACTTGGAAAACATGCTCTCGTCAAAATCTGTTTAGCCCGGAATACTTGAGGTGCCACTAGTCACGGGCTCGAACTCACTGGCAGGCGGGGCCAAGAACCACGCTGAATCACCTGTGCGTGCTGCAAAATTAGCACAAAAAACGGATCTTTGGGAGCTTATAACTTTTTATTGACATTTTTTTAATATTCTGTTTCCGTATAGACAAAATTAATAATGAGACTAAGCGATATCACGTTTAACTTTGGATGTACGGTCCCCCGCACTAGTCAGTGTCAAATAGTGGAGTAAAACCCCCCCGAAGTTTCTATGGAAAAAAAAATTGACTAGCGTCACCTTAAGACGTCTAACAATCATAACTACAAAGGAGACTGTAAATTTCTAAGCGGGACACCCTATATTACTGATCTATCCTAAGATATCGATCCACTGTGAGGGGTTTTCCAATTAATCTCGCTACGTGGATGGTATTCTTCTTCTCTTCTTAGCGTGTCGATGACAATTAAATTGAGTCGGCCCAAAATTTGGCGACGAGTTCGGCACTTTCAGTAGCCTCCATCAACTCCTGTGATGTGCAAGTAGCAGGACAGGCTGGACACGATATCAAGTGCTCCATAGTCTGTGGGGCAAGACCACATTTACACTCCGTCTCCAGGGCAGAGTTGTCTATGAATCTCCACCTGAACAGGTTTTCCTTGCTTCGGCCTACCTGTGTCCGGAGTCTGTTTAGAGACTTCCAGGTTAACCATGGCAACTCGTGTCCAGGTGGGAGATTTTCGGCAAGTGGCACAAATGGGTTGGGTAAGGCAACACTATCTCGCCACAACTTAAGTCTTTCCTTAGGGCGTTCGCCAGTGAGCGGGGGTACACACTTCATGAAGCTGTTGCGGCTTTTCAGCCTTTGCGGAACTATGATGTTATTGTGCAGAGGGTGTCTAGCGTCGGAGACCATTTTGGTTCTTGATGGTATTGATATTCAATCTTATCTGTTTCTCCGAAGATTGTAAGTCGAACCTGACATTACAGCTAGGTATAAGGCTCTCCGTCTACGACGCTATTGGAATGTACATACCTACATCCATACAACATACCTACATATTATACTTACAGCGACCCTCCCGGCGTTGCCACTCACTGCCTTGTATATAATTTACTTTTGATATTCGCCTTTCACTCATCCTCTCCTCATGACCAAACTATATCTAATAAAAATACTCTTTTCAGAATTTGTCAAGCTTTTTTTATCCGTAAAGTTCTCGTATAACCTCAATGTTGAACCTTATATGTCCATCATCATCATCATCATTTCAGCCGATTGACGTCCACTGCTGGACTTAGGCCTCTCCTAAGTGTCTCCACATTGACTGGTCCCGTGCGTGTCGCATCAAGCGGATCCCCGCAAACTTCACCAGGTCATCGGTCCACCTAGTGGGAGGCCTCCCAACGTAACGTCTTCCGGCTTTTCGGCCCCATCGGCCATCCATTCTGCGAGCAATGTCCATACTTCTCTAATAATCGTTCCTCTTTCTAGCTATTGAGGTCAACCAACATAAGAAAAAAATATAGTCGGATAAAATCCTAAAGACCTACCTAAGAGGCTTATCTTTCTGCTCGACTAATTATAATTGATTGCGTTAAATGAGGTTATTACTACTCAGGGAGTCGTTCTAAATCTTATCTTTGACCCTAATTGTTACATGTAGGCGCTATGATAACGAAGGTCGGGTAGTTTTCGATGGAAATATTCCCTCTTCCAGAAAGTCTGAGATTTTGGGTGGAAAACCACTTCCCAACTTAGGCCCTCATGACTAAATGACAACCACTTAAAATTAAATTGATTATACAAATAACGGGAGTAAATTTTCGACCTCATCTAAAGGAAAAGAACTCTTAATACTGAAGACTGCAAATACTCAATGGAACCATTGCATTTATTTTCAAAAAGAACTAAAAAGTCAAAAATAAGTCGAACGATTTCAGTGATAAAATGAGAACAAGGTCCCGTAATTGTATCCGAAAATGGAAAACTGAAAACTAAAATTTTAATTGCAGTCGGGGGACAGTTCGGTGGATCATTTCTTTACAGGTCCCCCGACTGCAATTAAAATTTTAGTTTTCAGTTTTCCATTTTCGGATACAATTACGGGACCTTGTTCTCATTTTATCACTGAAATCGTTCGACTTATTTTTGACTTTTTAGTTCTTTTTTTAACATGGCAGGCGTGTTTTTAATTTTTTAAATTATTTGTTTTTTATTTAATACTTTTTAGTGTTATAGCGGTATTTTGACGCATAGATGTGCACTATCACGGGCCAACATAATCATAATCAATGATTGGTAGCTTGCGTCGTTTATATTATCGAATAAAATCTTATTAAAATGTTTTATACAGTACTACCCAATGAGACTTATCTAGGGGGATAAAGGGATACTCGTAAAGCGTTGTTAAATTTTCCTTGGATAAACGATTTAGAAACAGAAATGAGAATAGAAGTAGATGAACGTTTTAAGCAAGACAGATCGGAGAAAGAACAGGATGGATGCGCGAGCGGAGCGAGCGCGAAAATTTTTGTATGCTTTTATTGGTTTTGGGGTTGGGGGGCGGGGGAGGGGCAAAGATATTGCCATCAGGAGGCAAGAGGATAAAGGACTGTTTTGCTTGGTTTTGAGAAGAGAATCGCTTACTCTTGTCATGGTTGACACCAATCCTCCACCTTCGGAACCAAGCGCCTAAAAATTATTGGTGTTTACTTTGTTAGTGTCGACTACTGGGTTTCATTTTCACGGAAAGCACGTCAAACCGTAACATTTACACATCACAACCAGGGCTGCTGTGATCTTTGACAGTCGTCACACGTATGCAGTGGCCCGAAAGTCTGACAACAAGTCTTACCAAGGGGTATCATGTTACCCGGTGCTAACCGGGTTGTCCAATGTACAGGTCAAAAAGGCAGCGGTTCCATGTAAAATACGTTTTCAGCTGCATCTAGTTAGACTGGAAACCGACTCCAACATAGTTGGACTTATCTAGGGGGATAAAGCGCTGGATAACCATGCCTGGATGGAGCTTAAAGCTAAAGATAGAGCGTAAAATTTCAACATTTGAGCGAAGCTCAATATTATGTTTGTCGACGAACTCAGTTTATTAATGATGTAATGCAGAAAAGTTATTGAAGATCAAGAGGGACTTGAGTTTTTTTGTTGAGGCCCTCAGAATTGAGAATAGAAGCATGTAGATAAGTCTGTGAAATGACTAGGAATGGTGAAAGCACGAAATGGGTGGATGCGCGAGCGAAGCGAGCGCGATTTTTTTTTGTTTTGTTTTATATAATAGGGGGGGGGGGGTGAAACCTAGCCTGAATTATTATTACTTGCATTACAAAGATTATATTTGCTATGTACCTAGTTTGTTCACAGAGTTTATGTACTGATTTTGTTGTACATAATAAAAGTGAACTATTCAGTATAACTCTAGACTTACCCTAAGTATAATCAGAAAAAAAAAAAAAAAAAACAAAAATCAAAAAAAAAAACAAAAATCAGGAGACGTTTTTCCTCATTCCTCAGGAATCAACAGAAATTTTTATATAGTGCCAAACAGTTTCAAGTATAGTACCTACAAAGATGCTGGTACGGAACCATCGGTGACGGATCCAACTTGCACATCACACATCTATTGTTTCATTACACACGCAAAGCTTTATTAATTTGCGTTAGTAATGAGTTTTAAAGTTTTTTCAATCTCGCACTAAGACTTTTCCATACAAAATTCAACCCTGAATATCTTTTTCCACCCTATAAACGAGTGTTTTTGAAAAACCTATGAATGCATACATTATTATTTCCTTAAATTAATATTCTTACCATGTTTCAAGTAAATTGATTCACGCATTTTGACTTTTCATACAAACTTTAAAACCATTCAGCTGCCGTCGTGGACGGATTTAGGAGTTGTAGCCTAGCCAGTTTTATTTCTGCCCTTACAAGGAATCTATTGATATATATCTTATTCATATCGAATCCCGTGTTTAAAATGTTAACTTATCATTTGTTGAGTAGTATTACTAGTACACAATAGATATTGAATACCACTGAGGTATATTTTTGTAATCTACTTAACAAGTTCTAGACGATGATTATATTTTTTATTAAAATTTCAATAAAAACAAATTAAAAGTACGTTTTATTTCTAAACCATGGCCACCCTATTATGCTTTTTGAATTTTTCTATAGCCTATGTCACCCGGGATAACGCAAAGAATCTAATGATACCAAACACATCAAAATCGGTTCAGGCGTTTAGAAGTTATGGTGGAATAAAGAAACTTACAAACATACAAACATACATACATGAACGCTAAAAACATAACACTCTTTTTTTGGGGCAGTCGTGTAAAAATAAACAAATTATTTATTCAAATATTTTTCGCTTGCAACACTCGGTAATCGAACCGGCTAAAATTCAAAACAATAACATCGTGCAAAAATACTTAAAAAGAGTCTCGAGCCCCAATTTAATGCTTCATTACATTTTTGAATAATTATTATTCCTAGCCAGAAATCACAAAAATCAACTAAAGATAGAAAAAAAAAACGAAACATCTTCCAAATTCGTATATTTTAGTTCTGACTAAAATATCAGAGTACTGAAATTGGGTTTCCATGATAATGAATGTCTTCAATTCATTAGCTGAGACAGACAGTGGCTGTAATTTATTGGTTGCGATTGATTTACCTTCCTTTCTCACTGTGATAGGCTTTGTTTTAGCAAGATTCTGGATTTGTGTTATTGAAGGAGAAAATTCTGAATAGTTTTTAAACTGAATTTAAGTTGATTGCTGGATTCCCGATTTCCAACGATGCGTAAACTGAACTTTTAGTGTAGGTTGTAAAGGTATTTTATGAAAAAAAAACGGTTTTGTTTACATGTAACATTACACCACGTCTCTAATCCCTGAAGCGTTATGCAGAGGTGTAGGGTGAACTCATCTAATTCTGTGATTCGCCTAATTCGGTGATATTTGATACTTAGTTAGTACTTTTTTAAGCTATTGCATAGCTTCTATCGCGGGCCTTGAGCGTGGAGACCGAATCCAGAAATTCCATAAAGAAAATAACCTAAGCCTAGGTTGCTAGGTTACGGAAAATAACAAGGTTGTCAAATTAAATAATTTATGTAAAGGTGTAAAGTTTTCTGTTTTGTCTCTCTGCTTTCTCCTTCT
Source organism: Diarsia mendica (assembly GCA_949316265.1). Lineage (NCBI taxonomy): Eukaryota > Metazoa > Arthropoda > Insecta > Lepidoptera > Noctuidae > Diarsia > Diarsia mendica. Next base: position 2,091,550 of record OX438910.1, read on the forward strand.
AAAATATTCTTACTCGTATAATTTGTGAACAAAGTATTTTAAATATGAATAAAAAAAGTGCATTTATTAATGAAGAAAGTCACGAAAAAATAGTGAAAGAAAATGAGTGAGTACTTTAAATACATTCATTTTAGATAAAAAATGCTATGCAATAGCTTTACCGCGGCAGTCTCCGAGTGGCACACGTTTTTTTTTTATATTTCTACAAATGCCTTTATCACGAGGTTAGTTGAGTTCACTATACTTAATAGTACATCCACTTTTGCCAATTATGTTTAAGTCCTATGTAATAGGGGGCGACCCTATTGCAATCAACTGGACACATATTCAGACTCTGTAGTGCTACTGAGAAATTCCGGATGAAAGAAAAACCCAGTAAAAAAATTCTCATATGAGAATGCAACCCAGGACCACTCAGCAGGCGCGATTACAACTACTAGACTAAGGAGACAGTCTTGCCTTTACTTTAAAATAAAACGTTACGTTCGAATACATACAATTTTTTTTTTCACGTACAAAACTTTTAGCCCCAACACGACTCCACTCCACCTCTATCCTGTCTGTCGTTTCAATAATTACAGCACAGACTCTACGGGCCGTTAAGACCTAGGCGTGCTAGATCTAGACATAGCTACGGAATGACGGTTAAGTACTGAATGTTATAGCTGGCCGGTATGCAGGACATCGACACAGCCCGTCTTTGTGGGGCTAGCAGAATTCATTGTGGTTTCATTCATTTTAACCCAACTGCGGCGAAACCCAAAAGGAGGGTTATTGTTTCTATTATTTGACTATTTAGAGGAGCTCGCGGCTAGGTAGTGACAGCCACTCGGATCAATCTACGGGTTAAGCTGCGCTTGCCTAAGTTGGTCTACAGATGGGTGAAAACCATACATAGTACCATACACATATATGTTTCATTTCATTTCATTTATGAATGACAGTTTAGTACTGAACGTTACAGCTGGCCGGTATTCAGGACATCGACACAGTCTGGGTGAGCAGAATCCATTGTGGTTGCTTTGTTTTATTATTTTACTGTTTTGAGCAGCTCGTGGCGCGTAATGACAGCGGTGTGAAATCATCTAATGACTCCTCTCACTCTGGGCAAAGCGGGTGTCAGACTTCTACTGACTATAAACCACCCATGTTCTTTCTTAGCCCTTTGTGCCGAGGCCGCGGTATCTCTTTCATTTTGTTGCTATCGGAAAATATGCACTGAATCAAATGGCATTGTTTTCTTTTGTCCACCAATAATTTCTTAGACTGCAGTTTGGAATTTTGTATGAACAACATATTAATATACCAAAAACTGTCAAGTTGTAACATAAAACTTTAGCGAAGAAGTTAAAAATCTTTTTAATAAAATTGACAGATTTTAGTAGCATTCTGTGCCGGCTTCATTACATAGTACAATACTAATATTCATCCGCATCCAGTATCCTGAGGGTACCGTAAGCCGAACGTGATTGGTTGATCGCTGCCAAGATGGTTAATTGTTCACGTCTACGGGGACGTATCACGTGTTACGTTGACGTTAACGGCTTGTGTGCTAGTCGGGGTACTAGTGTTGTGGATTTAGTACAATAGACTATTGGGTTTTGATTTGTTGACTATTGTATAAAGTTTCTATTGTAAGAGTTTCTTACACATCGGTTGATGAGGTCAATTCTCAGGTCATGCTGACTTCCAAATTGTTGCTGAGTCAACAGAGCTGACAACCAGAAAAGCATCGAGACAATGAAGCTCGATGAAGTCCCAGAGAATAGATGCAATAAAAAATGTAGATGTTCAGATGTCTTTTTGATGGTCCTAATGTAGATACTAGAATATAACACTCACTTGAATTTGACACCTGTTTCAAATTTAAACTCATAACCTACAGTTTTCAGTAGGTTATGAGTTCATAACAGTTCCGTTTATTTTTGCTGGTTGGTAATGCTGGTCATTGCCTATGGTTTTTGAACGCAATAGAGGGTTTATGATATTTGGGTAGATAAACAATTTAACCGTCTTGGATTCCGCAACGAAATTAATAATGGCGATAATTATGTCTAAAGTTATGGATGGACGTTTAATAACATTAGAGTCGTTTTCACAAAATACTAACTTCATGAATATTCCTTTCAAATCTCACCGACGACAACGGCAATGATGATAAAACGAAAAGCTTAAGTCTATAATTTTTACTCTATTTTTAAAGTTTACAACTTTACATTGTGTTTTCCTGTACCTGAGGTTTCTACAATGTACTCTTTTGTCTACATTTGATTGCAAGACTCCGGTAAATTGGATTGGTATTAAACCACAAACGGAACTGTCCTTGTTCTCACGTTTGTGAGGTTTTTCTACAATGTCTTTAATATATTTTACTTTTAGCCAGGGATTTAAGTATTAGAAGTAAGATGTTACAGAGGAGCTCGTGGCTTAATAAGTTAAGTCAATCTTTAAGTTAAGTTGCGTTTGCTAAGGTTTTTACGTGGAAGGATGACCAGCATACCGAGGTTCTCTATACGTTGGAAAGTATGTTAAGCCGTTGGTACTGGTTATTTTTTCATTTGGGACAAGCCCACTACGCTATTCCAATTGCATTATTGGTGTTATTAGTTATAGGTAGTCAGTGGCTCAAAAATTTGACAACCGCAACACCAACAGCTTCAAAATCAAAATATTTCATGTCACGCATACGACGACAGCGTGCAAAGACGCTTATAAAATGCCGAAAAAAGGTGCAGAAGCTAGGCAGTTGCTGCTTGCGAATTCGGCTAAATAGACTAGAAGCTATTATTAACGGACCAGGTTGATGACGAGGGCTTCACTAAGGTGGTGAAGAAGAAGAAGAAGCCCTGTTCCCGGAACTTGTGCGGTACCGCACCGACTGGGCCCAACATGCTGCTGCGCCCTGCTGTGCCTACGACGCAGCTGTACATTTCGCGTCTGCATCACTCCACAAAGATTGAGGAAGTGGTGCAGTACCTCAAAGTGAAGACCAACTGGACTCTGAGGGTCGAAAGGTTGGAATCGCGCCACAACATCAACTTCAAATCATTTGTGGTGCGTGTTCCAACCCAACATCTCCAGACCTGTTTGCAGGAAGACTTTTGGCCGAAAGGTGTCGTTTTCCGTCGTTTCCGAGGACGGCTACGCGACACCTCGCAGCGAAACATGACGCCGACGTTGCGTGTTTAGTTAAAATTTTTAGTTATGGTTTTACTGTTTTATATGTATTAGTTTGTTATTATTGTTTTAAATTATTGTGTGTATTTTATGTATGGGCCTTATAGATGCCTGAAATAAAATGATTATTATTATTATTAAGGGCTCGCCACGATAGCGGCGGTAAGTCCCCTCTTTGAGGAGTGGCTAGAGAGGAGCCACGGCGCCCTCACCTACGGTCTGACGCAGGTCCTCACCGGACACGGATGTTTCGGGAGGTACCTGCACCGAATCAGGCGGGAGGAAACGCCCGGATGCTTCCATTGCGAGGATCGACCGGAGGACACGGTGGAGCACACTGTGGAGGTGTGCCCTGCTTGGGTGGAGCCCCGCCGTGTTCTCGTAGCGGCGATCGGCGGCGGCGACCTCTCGCGTCCGGCCCTGGTGCAAGCCATGGTCCGGGGCGAGGAGGAATGGGACGCCGTCGCCTCCTTCTGCGAAGCAGTGATGCTAGCGAAGGAGGTGGCGGAACGAGAGAGGGAGAGAACTTCTCAACGTCCCAGCCGCCGCGGAAGGCGCGGAAGGTGCTCCGGGCGTCGGGGGCCACGTGATGGCTTCCGGCCACCGTAGACGCGGGCCTGTGGACGGTGAGTAATGGGCTAGCTCGCCGTCCGGCCGTCGTCATGACGGCAACAGACCGTGTCGGCGGCGCGTTCGTGTTCCACGCGCGCCTCAAAGAGATGTCAGCAAGGAGGGGCCCGCAAGGGCCGACGCCCGTCGGGGCCGCGGATTTTTGTACTTGATGACGTGGCCTCGGCGCAAGGGCAAAGAAGGAACATGGGTTCGGTTTTTAGTCAGTAGAAGTCTGACACTCCCCTTTGCTCTGCCCAAGAGCGGGGGGGGGTCATTTGATGATTTTCCACCCACCAAAAAAAAAAAAAAAGCTATTATTATATTCTTCTAGACAACTGGAGGCCGCATCCTACCTTCATCATCAGACGAGTTGCGTCCAAACGCGAGTTAATTTAGAATTAAAAAAAAAACACCCACTCTGTTTTTCTGTACATCGAGTACACTTTTCAAAGTCTGATAAAAACAAAATACTATTTGAAACCGAATGCAGACTAATTTTGGGGACTCCCTTTCAGCGATGTAAGTACATACATCGGGTTATGTGCGTCTACCCTCGCTTTAAATGCAGATCTTTATGCCAGTGTCTAGATATTTATCTGTATTTCGTGTGACACCAATATCACGCGGAATATTCTTGTCTAGACTAGGATTTGGAGTTCGTTTTGTTATTCTGGAAAGGGAATATATTACAAGCTTTACGTATAGGATAAGAGGAACAGGATAATTTTGGATGAAGTTGTAATTTATCTTTATCATAGCCTGTTTAAGGAAATTTCCAAACGCTTAGTTGACGCTTCCCGTGACCCAAGGGCTGGCTTTTATCTTGGCCAGAGGCTAAGTGTTGCCATACAACGAGGCAATGCCGCCAGTCTTTTGGGCACATTACCGGCTGACAGCGTTGAGGAGCAGTATTTCGATGCCTTTTTATTATAGTTTATTGTTAGTTTAGTTTATTTTACAGTTTTGATAATTAAATGAATAAATAAATTTATCTTTATTTTTATAGTTACTTTCATATCTGGCTTGTTTGATTTGTTAACTCCCTCGGTTTATTTAGTTTCCCATTTAATTTGGGACCGTCGCAGTAGGTCTTCCTCTTTCACGTTTCTCTATTTACACGTCTTCTCATCAGAGCTATGTTAATATAAAAAAAAAAATCTCCCACATCATCCCAGTTTTTTTCATTAAGTAAAATCCAGTTTCTGAATCAGGATTAAAACTGATGTTTAAAACTTCTAGAATTCTACTTTTGTACCATAAGGCAAGGTCCTTTAAAATTCAAAATTTATTTAATAAAAACAGACAATTTGCTTATACCAAGCCACATAGACCAGAGACTACCAATTTTTTTTACATTTATTAAACTTTTTCATTTAACAAAATGTCAACCACAACAATTCTCGTCCTAAATATATTCAACTTCAACAACAAGAAAAAAATCTAAATAAGCTTTTGTGCTCTACTCCAAAGTTTTCCATATTCATGTTTGTGCACTGACGAAGTTGTTAGCGGGCGACGCAGTGATCATTTCGTCTCCGGCTTTATTCACGTCCCTTTCTTTTCCATTATCTTTGTTGCTTTGTCTCTTTCTTCCATTTCCGCTCTTTCTTTGTAGTACAGTTCTATAAAGTGTTTGGTGTTTAGGCTATATAATAATTGTATCTTCTCAATACCCTGCTAATATTCATTATAATTGGATACGAAATAATATTTTTCAATACACTTCCTCGAAAACTAGCTCTTATTGCACTACGATTAGGTTCGACATGCAACATATTTCGCACGCGTGCGGTAATAAGATTACAGCACGCTGTAATCTTATTACCGCACGCGTGCGAAATATGTTGCATATGTGTTCTTAATTAATAAATATTAGAATTTTATATTTTTCCTGTGAGGCTGTTTGGCGGCTTTATACCTTTGCTTCTTTTTCAACCTGGCGAAATCAAACCGCGGAAAAAAAGTAAATTATCTAAATCAAAGTCTCATCAAATTTGTTGACAAAAACCAACAAAAACACATAACGTTTTTAGTTAATTTCTTTGAAAGTGTATTGAAAAACGTCGTTTGATACACGTGGGAATTTGTTATTGCATTTCTCAACCCCATGAACACCCTCGCCATACGGCTCGGGTGTTCAATCTGCCTCGAATGCAATAACAAACTTTCCGCACTTGTATCAAAATGTACTATTTCAACACCACATCAAGTTAAGTTAGTCCATGAATGAGTGACCACTCATTACATACTGTACCTACAATAGGGTCATACATATTGGAACTTAAAAAATTCTGGCAAAACGATGACAATATATGATTAGGTACACCTCAACCCTTTGAGGATTCCAGACGTGATATTATGATGACGATGTTCACCCCAAAATTTATAAGTGGTTGTAAATTAGTTGCCAGTATGCCTATCTCATTGCTAGACTGTACCTGTTCTTCCTAAACAATATTAAAACTGCGCTGTGTAAGCGAAAATAGATGAGGATAATTTTATATGTATGGTAGAGTTTTAAATGCTTTTTGTTAAGGATAAGTCGGCTGGTATTTAGTATCCTTAGATATTGCTGTAATCAGTAATAGTGTGACCGTTGGACTGCCATCAGCTCTGATTTTTCGGACACATGTCATTTAGGTATTGAATAGCTAACGGCCAGGAGTGCGATTCACTAAGGCACAACATCTTTACAACCAAGAAATCATCGTTGAAACACGCTGTTTTCGGCTGTGTTTCAACGATGATTTCTTGGTTGTAAAGATGTTGTGCCTTAGTGATTATCTCAAATTAAAAAAAAATACCTACATAGCAATGTACAGATGATTAGCAAACCTACACTTAGAAATACAGCACAATTCTATTTTATCTATAGCTGCATTGGCTAAAAGCCTATCTATCTAGAACTCCATAAATGGCGGCCCGTATAATATATCGTTTGCTACCCATAAATTCAATCAAAGACTGCTCAAACTACATCAATCTTGGACATACATTGCTTTCATCATGTTTGCTTGTCGAATTGATAGATTGTGGCTATAGTATTAGACTAGTTGTTGCCAGCGGTTCCCACCACTACAACTCGATAATTATCCCATGGGAGGATAAAATGGGAATAAAAACTATCCTATGTGTTAATCCAGATTATAAACAATCTGTGTACCAAATTTTATCCAAATCCGTTCAATAGTTTTTGTGTGAAAGAGTAACAATCATACACACTCACAAACGTTCGCCTTTATAATATTAGTGTGATCCATGATCACCCATCTACGAACTAACTTAGGCAAGCATGGCTTAACCTCGACCTGAGCGGCAGTTAATATTAAGCTACATAACTCACAGAACATTAAAATATTAAAATATAAATATACTCCACTAACACCCGCCAACCAACCCTTTAGCCCCAACAACGCAACACATAGCTTACAACCCCATTTGCGGCGACACCCACCTTTTCTTGCAATCCAGCACTGCAATATCAAATTCCTTCACCATACACGTAACCAATTTCAAAGCTAACCATGACGAAAATTTAATCAAAATTCATTGGATGCTATAAATCCAACGGATGAGGCTTTCCCATAATGAAATTCCATAAAGTGGACCTTTTTGGCCCTTCTAGACGTATTATAGTGGAGATCAGGGATATCAGTCTATTAAGGCGTGTGTAGTTTCTCGTTATTTGTGTCAAGGGCGAAGGTTTTTTTGTTCCGGGGTGAGATGTGCTGGTTGGTGGACTGAGAAGGTGATTTTTTTATGGTGTGGTTGAACTGTGTCGTGTTTTGATTGATGTACTTATAAGTGGCCGAGTGGTGGGCCGCCACCAGCACAGTAAGTCGTTGGTTCGAACTCATGCAGGCGCAGGCTGCTGATGATGATGATGAATTAGTAAGGAAGTTATTCCTATTCGTTCTTAAAAAATCTCAATAATGACGTGAAGTAAGCTGTGAGTAAAAACGCAAAATCGAACTCATTCAGTTCTTATTAATTTCCTAAAAATTTATAGTGAAGCCTAGGACATTTAACATCTGTATAGCCTTTTTACCCGACTACGGCAAAGCCAAAGGAGTGTTATGATTTTGACTGGCTATGTATGTATGTTTGTATGTATGTATGTGTGTATCTTCATTTGTTCCCTCATACCTTCTAATCTATTTATCGGAACTCGACATATGAGGTATCGTTAGAACCGTCTTAATTTTCCGCTGAACATAGGCTGCGTGACGCGTCACAAGAAGCGATTTAGCGCCCTCTAGCGGACAAAAAGTAAGGCTTAAAAATAAAAATGGAGATAAATAGGCCGTGTTTGGTATCATTTGAAAGGGCCTCACTTGTACATTACCAAAATCAAATTTAAAATCACGCCCTCTAGTGGACAAAAAGTTTAGTTTTTTACTTTTTTTTCCCTACCATGTTAGAGTCGGCTACTAGCCCAACCTGATGCACTGAGATACTAGTATTTTGTATGGAGTCACTACCTCAAACTTTCGAGCTACAATCTACTTGTAACGACAGATAAAGTTCTAGGAATGACAAAAAAGAAAATCACTAATGACAGCTAAGGTGAAACGAAGAAATCAAAACAGAACATTCGTCCAATGATCAAAAAATAAATTTGAAAGTGAGTATGATTTACCGACTAAATAAACAATTCATAAAACAAACAACAGACTCTTACGAAAAACTACTTTCTAAAACTGCTCCGGCAATGATCCTTCATAAATTCGGTTTGGAAATAGAAACCTCACATGTCTACAACTAAAATCCATCTTTTTCCACTTCCCAGCTAAAAACCAAGACATCAAAAGCTAATTCATCATAATGTCTCCTTTTAAAACCTAAAGTCGATGCATTTAGCTCTTAGCCGAGACTTTGAAGACGCTTTAATGACAAAAGCCTGATGGCGCCCATTGCAATGGTACTGCCACTAAATATAATATGAATACAGAAGGTTAACTTCATATTTTTTTTTTATTTTTATTGTTTAATATGGGCTTACTCTTGACCTCAATCTTGCCCTAAGGGTAGAGATGAGGTCGACGATGGAACGAGCTTACCCAGAAGAAGCCTATTTACTCGCGACTTAAATAGATTGGGGTTATATGAACTCGGGAAAACCGACGCAGGCAGGGTGTTCCACTCCTTGGCTGTACGAATAATGAAAGTCTTAGCAAAACGCTTTGTACGAATGTGTGGAACATCGACAAGGTATGGGTACCTGCAGTACGCCTAGTCTCTCGATGGAAGAAGGGACATGGTGGAATAAGCTCGTGGAGCTCTTGCGCACACTCTCCGAAGTACAGTCTGTAGAAGACCGACAGACATGCAACATTTTGTCCTACCTTTTCCAAATATTTCGGGTCGGCTTGCAGTCGAAGAGGATTCAGTTGAATACCAGTTTTTCTTTTCTTTAGCTATTGTCAATCTAATTTTCTTATTCCAGATTATGTAACTCAATATTCTAAGTCCGACTGTATATCAGAATTTCAGGCTTCTTAGTCATAACAAAGTAAAAGATATATTAATGTCAGAAAATAAATTAATTCCAGAGAACTACCTACTACTAGCGACGTACTCACGTTTTTTCTACACGTGTATTATACGCATTGTTGAACTCACAGTGTTCCCTCTCACATTTAACCCGTCTGCCTTTATAGCAAGAGTGAACAGTCGTCTTTTGGGAACACTCGTTCTATCATAAACCATCAGACGTGATCGAGGTCAAGATCAGATCCATTTTGCAAGAATATAAAACCCTTAGACCGATCAAACAAGTCATCGACTCAACTCTAATTTACCACTAGCCAACTAGTAACTTGTAGAGGAATATTAATGACAATAATATCCGTGGTGCTAGGCAACTGGGCTTATCCCAGTTGTATACGTCCGTGTGTGCCTATTGGCCTTGTTCTGTTCTGTCTCCTGCTGATATGACAAGTTTAAATTATTTTTTTCTTACTTCTCCGCTATTCGTTTCTGATTAATTTCGTGGCAGGATCAAATTCAAATTCATTTATTTGTCCGAACATGGTACAATACATGGTCTTAAATTATATAATAAATTAACGGTCTCATCACATTCTGCCACAAAGTGCGTGCAAATATCGGGTACACATAATAAATTATATCCTACAACATAAAGATAGAAAAATTAGGTTATTATTGATACAAATCACATCACAAGAATTAATGTTACATTATGAGGCAAGTCAGAGCAATTAAAAATTATGTCATTAAATAAATACAAATAAAAAAACAAATGTCAATGTCAAGATTAATGTCAAGTTAAGTACCTTTATTATGTTATCAATTAGAGATTACAATCAAATTAGGATGGCAAAGTATCATTCAAAAAGTCATTTAAATTATAATAACACTTTTTACAAAGAAACTCTTTAAGCTCTGTTTTAAACCCATTTAAATTTAACAGTTTAATTTGCTTTGGGATTTTGTTAAAAACTTGCGGGGCTATACAAAATATGCTTTTCCACATGAATGCTGTTTTGGCTCTACGTCCGCGCAACATATCATTCCGCCTGTTACGTTCAACTGTATCTGATAGGTTGGGAAACAGGTGTGAATTCAATTTCACAAATAAGGCAGTTTCATAAATATACATAGACGGCAGTGTTAGAATTTTGTATGTTTTGAAAAATGGTACACAACTGTCCGTTACCTGCAGTCTGAACATGGCTCTGATGGATCGCTTTTGTGCTTTAAAAGCGGTTTCTCTATTTGTGGAGTTACCCCAAAATATTATACCATATATTAGCACTGACGCTACAATACCATGATACGCTGTAAGTAGTGTATCTATGTTAACTGTGGGGGCAAGTTTATACAAAGCATAGGATGAACTACTAACTTTCTTGCAAAGCGCTTCAATATGATCCTTCCAATTTAGCTGTCTGTCAATTATCAGACCAAGAAATTTTGCACTATCGACGTCATGTATTTTGTTATTCTGGTATTGAACGTCCATTTTTGAACTAGGTTTTTTATGACCAAAGTGCATTATTTGTGTTTTGTCAAGGTTAATTCTTAGATTATTATTATCCAGCCAAGAGATTATGGAAGTTACCGCGTTATTAACATCCGCTTCATATGAATTAGGTTTATCACGTGCTATTGTAATAGTGCTATCGTCAGCAAAGAGTGTAATTGGAAAGTCTATGGCTTTGGGCAAGTCATTAATATCAATCAGAAATAATGGCGGACCCAATACACTGCCTTGTGGTACACCAAAGTATACAGTGCGTTCTTTTGACAGATATGTTACTTCTTCTTTAGTCTTAAAGTTTAAGTTTGTTATCGCGGTAGACTGTTTTCTTTTTGATAAGTACGTGCTTAATAAGCTCAGAACGTTACCTCTTATACCATAGGAGTCAAGTTTGTTTAATAAGATTGAATGGTCAACATAATCAAAAGCTTGCGTCATATCACAGTACACAGAACATACCGGTATTTTATTATCAATATTAGTCATAATTAGATCCAAAACAGTTAAATCGTTTCTCTGGGACTTCGTCGGGCTTCATTGTCTCTGCGCGTTTCTTGTGGTCACCACTGTTGATTCTGGTTTACAGGAGTTAGTGGTTTGGGAATAGTGTGGCGGGCTTACCACAGCCTCACACCAAATCGACAATCTTAAACTAACGGTAATTGCGAGCACGTTTGCATTCGCTGCACACAAAGCGTAGGTATCTATGTGTGCATGCCTCTTCAGGGGCCTTCTGTATGTTACTCCGTTGTGGTAAAGAGACAGTTTACTACTCTCATTGTACTATTGTTCGGTTATTGATGAACACTATTGTGTTTCGGAGACTAATTATTGGGAATGGGGGACTGTTCATTGCTTTTAATGTTTAGGGTGTTTGAGTAGGTAAATAGATGGTTTTTGGGATTCGTGGGTGTGTATGGGTTTTTTATGGAAGGGTTCGAAGTAATAAATATCTTCATAATAATTATACCTTGGTAATTGGCTATGCGTCTGTGTCGTTACTACATAATATATAGACTGCTCAAATCATAAGATATAAGCGGCTGTCCTCGCTAAATTGGGTCATTTGTAAGCCGATTACAACCATCACCAACAGTATCAAATGGGCTTTGAGCAACCGACATAGATTATATTGAGTACAGTATATCGTTACAGCATTCAATCAGATCCCTGGCCCACTCACTTGAAATGTCATTTAATCCTCAAAAACCAAATGTTGATGTAGAAGTCGTGAGGACTACTGCTAAGTATCTAGTGTTGGGTTCAATTCCCAGGTCAAGCAAACAGTTATTGGGTTTATCCATAAGAAAAGAAAGAAAGAAAACATATTTATTAAGCACAATATGCCACAAGTGCACACAACAAACAATAAAAAATAAAATGAACAAAAAAAAGAGTGTGTGCATCTCACGGCTGCGCCAAATAGGACCAGTTCAGCAAACTGCCGAGCAGCTAGTGCCCGACGCTGGTTTTCAGCTGGCCCTGAGATGGTGATGTCACGAACGTAAAACAGTTTTAGTCCTTAGTTTATGAGTGTGTATGTGTCTGAGTAGATACTTAGATATATGAAATAGATGTTTAATATAATACAAATAAGAATACTTGGCAATAAAAATAAAAATAGTAAAATAAATAAAAATCGTGGAAAAGTGCAAGACAGAACGAAACAAAGAAAGTTCTTAGTAGCAGCCTGCAGTTAAGATTTGTGCCCGATTTATGCGTTGTATGCAGGGTGTAAACGAATACTCCACGAAGTCATTAACCAAGAATTCAGTACATCAAATTAAGTAGGTACCCCTCGCGATTTTTTTCTGGTTTTTTTTGGGTCAATTATCACATTTTAATTATGGTGAAACTCAATGTAGTCTTAAAACATTGGGCTAAAATCATCAAAACCAATGACAATTCAACACCCATAACATTTTTTTATGTGTGATCACGCAAAACTTTTAGAACAGAAGGACGATGAGGTCGAAGAGTTCTAGAGTGACAAGGACAACCACAAAGTGGACAAACGACCCGAGGAAGATGGATGATGGTTGTAGTGAGTTACCATAAGAATAAAGAAACTAGTGGACCCGACACTGATCTCATCAAAATAGTTATCCTAACAACAGCCAATCAACGCATTGGTCCACTCAAATGTTACATAGTACTCTCTGTTACCAAACGACGCGTCTCGTATGCAAATATCTACATTGAAACCACTCGGAGTGAAGCCATAGAGTAGGAAGACCACGTAGAAGTGACAATGGGCACTAGAGCATATAATTTGCAAAAGGTTTTGCGATTTATATAAAAAGCCATAATATATTTGTCGCAGATTCAACACCGAGGCACAATATTTAGAGTTGACAATTTAGAATAACGCCATCTATCGTCGTTTTTCGGATCTATCATCGTTAAAGTCGGAAACGTCAAGCAGTGAGCTTGGGTGAGGTCGTTACAGAGCGTGGCAGGTCTGGTTTGACAGTTTTCGGTTGACAGATGACAGCTGTCAGTTGTCATATGTCAAATGTCAGTTGTGAGTGATCGGTTGACGTTGACGTTAGACGCATTTGACTTGAGGGACGTTACTTTTTTGGTGAGACACGAGCGCGAACGGTTGAGCTGCCCGCCTGTATCGAACTTTCCGCGTTTCCGTACTTTAATCCATTTCCATCGGCTTGATCGTTTGAGATTTTGTTAATTTGTTAACGGAAGTAAATAAATAGGCGGTTGTAATCAGTGTTGAGACTATTATTTCGTACCTCCGCCATGCTGAACTTGGACTCTGACAACGATGTACCCGAAATAGTTGACCTACCTTCGTCATCAGAAGTGGGATGTAACTTTAACGCCTACATAGTGTAAGTGACAGTACTAGGCCGGAAAAGTGTAAAGACAATGTGCGTGCGTCTGACAGTGACATAGAAACGGAAATGTGGTGTTTTATGTTCGAGCAGCTAAACAAAAACTTTATGGCTATTGTGCAAGCAATGAAGACACCTTTTGCGAGTACGGATATTCGCCTACCGCATTTGGACTCTGAAAAACGGAATATTGTCCCGCGTGCTTGGTTGGCAACAGCCGACATGTGTGTTATCGATCCGATATGGGAGAAACGGGACGAACGGGAGTCACACATCCACTGTAGGTGCGTCGTAAGTCGGCACCTCCGTCGCTGGTTGTCCTCCGCTGGGCCTCCTCCGGGTAACCGTTGGTCTCACCTGGTGGGGATGGACCGCCGGGGTGCTGTGAAGACAGCAGCGCCGTGAAACCGGCGCTGTGGCGTGCCTACAGGGGACGCAGCGAATTCCACGAGACTCATGGGAGAAGTTTCGTCATGGCTGTCGCCCATATCTTGTCTTGGGATGAAATGGAGCGATTTTAAGGAGCTGTTTATAGTCTGGAGCGCCCCGTATGGTGATGACGATCGCGAAGACCCTGATGCAACATCAGAACCGGGATTCACTCGAGCTGAAGAAAATACGAAGAATGGTGCGATGACGTCATGGTGCGATGACGTCACGGTGCGCTGAGAATTTACTTCGGTAGCGGCGCCGGCGGCGCGGCGGCGGGACGCGGCTTGGCGGCCCGTGGTTGGCAGCGCGGCGGCGCGGCAGGCTGACCAAGCAGTGCCTGCAGCCTGCAGCAGAGGCAAATAGCGAGCGACGTGTTGAAGTTTGCTATGTGAGCAATCCCAGCGGTGTGCTGATGAATATCTGGTGAGTCGTATCCATTTTACTATGATTCTGGTGCCGAATGCTCTCTGATCAAAAATGTTTCGTTACAGTTCAGTGGCAAGCGTGTAAATAACATTGTAAATTGACCCGGGATAGGTCATGATAGTTTGTACTTCACAATTATTTACTGAGGTTATGATTAACGATTTACTATTAGAGATTTTATTTCATGTTGTACCGGATAGTTGTTTTAAAAAAAAAATGATATTTTAATTGGCGTTGAGATTTTACAACAAGGATTTAACGTTAGTTAGACGTGTGATAGTGTTGTTTTTGTGTCGTGAAAAGGTTGTTAGGATATGTGATGTTTCAAATAAGCTCAAGAATGCTTCTAATAATCAAATTGATTTCATCAAAACAGTTCCGTTAGAATTTCGTTCCCAATGAATTAATCTATTGACAGCATATTCATCTTTGTTTACTAGTGATTTCTAGATCCCATATTACAACAATACTAGTTGAATACTAAGTGGTCAACTTAACATGTAAAGTACCTAGCATAGTAAGAGTTTTCTTATAACCTGTAACGTTACAGGAAAAATAAAGTAACATGCTGAACAACCCTACTTTAAAAATTATTTTGATAAAGGCTCGAAATGATTATCTTGATGGTGTTGTGCATGTAACCGGATGGAGGTTACATGTGGAGGTGACCGGATAGAGGTTGCCTGTTGTGTATGTAACCGGATGGAGGTTACATGTGAAGGTGACCGGATAGAGGTTGCCTGTTGTGTATGTAACCGGATGGAGGTTACGTGTTGATGACCGGATGGAGGTCGATTGGTTTGATGCTTATAACCGGATGGAGGTTATAAGTGTGATGATGAAGACCGGATGGAGGTCGAATGTTTTGATGCTTATGGCCGGATGGAGGCTTTATGTGTGATGATGAAGACCGGATAGAGGTCAGAGTATGAGCACTGCAATATTTTAATGAGTTTCCTATTATTTGAATGAGTATGGGTGTTGTTCGACATGTCAGCTTTGAGAGACAGATTTTGTTATGATTTTCGTTAGAACCTGTAATGATTTTGATCAGAATACCTTTTATTCCCCACCCACTTGGGCCAGGAATGGCCGAACGACTGGTATTGGGCAGACTTCTGTAAGGTCAACTGTACAAATTTTGACTATTGTTGAGACCGATGAAATTGTTTTAGAAATTCTAATTCACGTTTTACCCGACAATTATTTGCGATTAGTTTCGGTTCATAATGTCATCGAATGAGATACGATTTGAGAAAATACGGTCAATTGAGGCATGTGACGCAATTGCTGACTGTAAATTTGACTTTGACACAATAGACACTGACAAAACGAGATCGGGTGATGATGAAGGGGTCAGACCTTAAGTGAGAGGTAAAAGATGCAAATGTAGTATCCAAGTGACTCAGATTGCATACATTGCAATGCTGTTCGTTGCTGCACGCGTGTAAGTGTTTATTTGAGGGCTGTGACCAACGTCCAGCATGGCAATGTAGCTAAAGGTGCTAAACAAAGGCAATGTGTTGAGTTGAGTTGATGTTGGGTACCGGATGGAGGTCCCATGGTTGCCGGATGGAGGCAATGAGATGTGTTGAGGTTGGGTACCGAATGGAGGTCCCATGGTTGCCTGTTGGAAGCTGTGTGTGTTGTATGGTACCGAGCAGAGCCTTGGATACTGGATTTGATCGGATACTGGATTTGATTGGATACTAGATTTGGTCGAAAGTTGATGATTCTTGAAGAATGTTGATTTCAATGTTGAGATTTTCTTTATGAGATTTGATGAGATTATGGATCAGAACAAAATTTTGTTTTGAATTGTGTGTGTGTGTGTTAATACTCCGACGTCTTGGTCAGGGAGGCCGAGTAAGGGACGATTTACTTTCCGTGAATTCTTGTTGCAGATACCTCACACGAGGACGTGTGAAATGTCAAGATGGCCGTGTCGCAGATTCAACACCGAGGCACAATATTTAGAGTTGACAATTTAGAATAACGCCATCTATCGTCGTTTTTCGGATCTATCATCGTTAAAGTCGGAAACGTCAAGCAGTGAGCTTGGGTGAGGTCGTTACAGAGCGTGGCAGGTCTGGTTTGACAGTTTTCGGTTGACAGATGACAGCTGTCAGTTGTCATATGTCAAATGTCAGTTGTGAGTGATCGGTTGACGTTGACGTTAGACGCATTTGACTTGAGGGACGTTACTTTTTTGGTGAGACACGAGCGCGAACGGTTGAGCTGCCCGCCTGTATCGAACTTTCCGCGTTTCCGTACTTTAATCCATTTCCATCGGCTTGATCGTTTGAGATTTTGTTAATTTGTTAACGGAAGTAAATAAATAGGCGGTTGTAATCAGTGTTGAGACTATTATTTCGTACCTCCGCCATGCTGAACTTGGACTCTGACAACGATGTACCCGAAATAGTTGACCTACCTTCGTCATATTTTTGAAATGTATGATCGATCACGCAAAACTATCAAAGTGAACACTCTCGCTGAGACAGGGTGGGTGTAAAAATGTACAGCCAAGTCCGTCTTTCTCGATAAATAAGCTTTAGACTGCCGTAACATAGAAGTCTTTTCAAATTAATGGTCAAATTGTATTAATTAATATTTTTTCCCCAGTTCCTGACCTAGATATATAGCTAGCGACGCCCTTGACACGATACTCTTTGGAAAGACCTGTTGAAAAACTCTTTAACCTCTGTCCGCCACGTAAAGAGTGTCAAAGATCAACCACTAATCCACATGTAGTCAACAGCCTGATTTTAACCCTATAAGTCATAGTTATTAGTAGCTTCGTTTCTATACATTCTTAATCTATGGTTCCGTCCGGCGTGCGTTCGTTACGGAACCGAATCATAACTTTGGGCTAGGCTTTAGACTAGCGCTAGATTAGACCCGCAGTTTACTATGTAGTGGGTAGACTACCAGACTTTGTATAGGCTGCTCTCCTTTAGTGGATTTCGTACAGGTATTCGTACTGGACCAAGTTGGGATATGGTTTGAATTGGGATTTGTGCCTACCACACTGCTTGTCATATTTACGTAGGTACATCTTTATAATGCTAGTACACTGAAAATACTGGTTACAATTTTGTTTCATAAAGTGTTTCACACTAAGCCAAACGCTGTATCGTTTGACATCAGTCTCTAAATTTATCTGTATAATCTTAAAAGTAAATACAAGTTAGCTGGCTGTAATACTTAATGGCTTGTTCGACTGGAAGTAATACTTATAATAATACGGGTAACAGCAGTATTTATATTAGTGTGATGAATGCGAGACGCTCGGAACCGGTCAATGTGGCGACTACTGGCGACACTTAGGGGAGGGCAATGTCCAGCAGTGGACGTCTTTCGGCTGAAATAATGATGATGATGATGAATAGACTGCCAAAACATGGGTATCAAGTTCGAACCTATATTCGCACCTTTGATTATTCGAATTCATGGGTGTATTATATAATTTTCACTTTTGTATCAGTGAAGGAAAACATTGTGAGGAAACCAATAGGTATGCCTCAGAGATATTTCTTGACGGCACGTAAAGCAACTCAGAGGGCCATAAGCGCCACAAAACTATGTACCAGGTTATACATTATACTCGCGGTAAACTAGTTAACGGAGGCTGATTGGTGACGCTAAGCTGGTTGCCAAGCTACATAGCCTGGCCCACCGTCGCAAAGTTGCATGTCTGTCGGTCTTCTACAGACTGTACTTCGGAGAGTGTGCGCAAGAGCTCCACGAGCTCCATCTCCCTTCCTCCATCGAGAGACTAGGCGTACTGCAGGGTATCCATACCTTGTGGATGTTCCACACATTCGTACGAAGCGTTTTGCTAAGTCTTTCATTGTTCGTACAGCCAAGGAGTGGAACACCCTGCCTGCGTCGGTTTTCCCGAGTTCATAAAACCCCAATCTATTTAAGTCGCGAGTAAATAGGCTTCTTCTGGGTAAGCTCATTCCATCGTCGACCTCATCTCTGCCCTTAGGGCAAGATTGAGGTCAAGAGTAAGCCCATATAAAATTAAAAAAAAAAAACGGACGTGATATTATTATAATGAAAATGGTTTGTAAATGTATTTAGATCACAATATAGTCCGTCAGTCCATTTCCCAACTTTCCACCTCAAATCCGCTCCCCCAGACTTAGAAACTCCACACTTAATGAACCACTCACTCAAAGCAGTTAAGTCTAAACTAACTTAAAATATAACAAGTTTATTAATACGATCATGTCGGCATATTAAATCAGGCCGCAACTGTATACTCCCTAGAGCGCAATGGTAACGCTCGGGTTACGTCGCGGTACTTCAGTAGTGATGTAGTTAGGACCGGTGTGGAAAAACGGGATTGGAGATTTAATGTTTGTGGTAATGAAGTGATGATGATGATGACTCGTTATCATGAAGATAATTATCTTGATTTATATCAATATGAAATATTAGTGAACTAAAGTTTCTAACTTGACAACAAACAAAAAATGAATAAACTCCTACTAAAGGCTGTCAACTGGTAAGTAATGTCCTCAAGAAACTAACGGCGACTACAAGAGACTAGAACTGCCAAATCATTATGTTTACTCGAATTTGGTTTAGGTTATTTTCTAGGAATACACTGAAAACTTAACCTAACAAGGGAGGTTTATAAAACTCTTTGAGGTCGAGGAATCAAATTGGAGTTCAGCTCTAAGAATTCCAATTTCCAAAGAAAATCGCTGAAATCGATTCGTAATTCACATCACTAGACCTCCACAGCCACTTCAAAGTTAGTACCTAATGGTGCGACTACTCTGGTTTTGACGGATCTTATTAAAATATGCTGACTAACGCTAATATAACAAGTCTACCTTTAGTTAGAAGCCTTAGAACGATGTTCTGTTTAGGTCCCGTGACAGCCGGCAAGTCATCATCGTCATTTTTATCAGCCTACTAGCTGAACCCGCGCATGCGTTACAATGCTTTTTTTCCTACCTTCCTACCTACTACTCTACCTACCTACTACCCTACCTACCTACTACCCTACCTACTTACTACTCTACCTACTTACTACCCTACCTACCTACTACCCTACCTACCTACTACTCTACCTACCTACTACCCTACCTACCTACTACCCTACCTACCTACTACCCTACCTACCTACTACCCTACCTACCTACTACCCTGCCTACCCACCTACCACTTTCTCACCGTTTAAACCTTCCCTGGACTTCCACAAATATTTCAAGACTAAAATTAGCCAAATCGGTTCAGCCGTTCTCGAGTTTTAGCGAGACTAACGAACAGCTATTCATTTTTATATACATAGATAGATAGATAATTTTCCTACTGCAGGGACTCAGGCCTCTTCTCTAGGAGAGGGATGGGTTATATAAATATATAGCGTTATTATATACATTTTCCTCACAACATTTCGCTCAAGTAATTATCGGAAATCATCCCACGGAAATGTTATAAATATAGCTTTATATGGTACTCCAATACAGATTCCCATTAATGAAAGTATTTTTGGAATCGGATCAATAGTTCCGAAGATTACCGCCTACATCTAAAGAAACTCTATCTCTTCACTACATATTATAAAACAAAGTCCTCCGCCGCGTCTGTCTGTTCGCAAGAAACTCAAAAACTCCTGCACCGATTTTCATGCTGTTTACACCAACGTATAGAGTGGTTCTCGAGGAAGGGTTCAGTATATTATTATAATAAATAAATAGGTTTTGTTCGAAATTCAACCCGTAAAGGAGTTAGGTAAATAGGAGATGAAAGTTTGTTTAAATATTTTTGTCGACATCTACGCGGGTGAAGCCGCGAGCAAATGCTAGTTATAATATACTAGAGGACGTCACAAGATTTCACTTGCGTAGTTCCCGTTTCCGTGGGAAGACAGACACATTCAAACACATTCAAACACATTGAATTAAAAACGCAGCACGCGCCGCATGACGCCCCAACATGCACTAAGTGGCCTAAGTGTTTGGATTGGCTTATGTTTTTTAAGCCAAACAATCACAACATTACCATTTACTTTCCTGACTGATATTTACGACAGGTACTTTTTTCAGCCAAAACAAAAGAAAGCAACATAAATGACCAATGACCTAAAGCCATACAACAACAAAAAGAAATGAAGCAAATTATATAGATGAAGATTTAAAGGAGATTGTATTATTTTAATGGACTTTAGAGGCTTCTGTTAATTAATATACACTGAAATTATACCTGAGCCGAGTTATGTTGAGACCTTTCGTCTTGTGACATACGGGTTCGGAGCATGAGTAACTAATTTCAGCTTGAAACTAATACTTTTGAAATGTGTCTTAAAAGAGATAAAATTATCGTTTTAACTTACACCGGCTAAATAAAAAATAATGTTGGTACTTCTATGTAAAATTGAGTTTTTTTATGTTAAATGAGCTTACTCTTGACCTCAATCTTGCCCTAAGGGCAGAGATGAGGTTGACGATGAAACGAGCTCACCCAGAAGAAGCCTATTTACTCGCGACTTAAATAGATTCAGGTTATATTATTATTATGAACTCGGGAAAACCGACGCAGGCAGGGTGTTCCACTCCTTGGCTGTACGAATAATGAAGGATTTAGCAAAACGCTTCGTACGAATGTGTGGAATATCGACAAGGTATGGGTGATAATCTGCAGTACGCCTAGTCTGTCGATGGAAGAAGGGAGATGGTGGAATAAGCTCGTGGAGCTCTTGCGGACACTCTCCGAAGTACAGTCTGTAGAAGACCGACAGACAAGCAACTTTGAGTTTTAGGATTTACAACTGTTGGTGCTGGCTGAGGTAAGCGTCGATAATCTAACTGCGGTAATTTATCTAAGTAACGCTTAGTTTTGAAAAGACCTATAAATCCCGTTGTCAACTACAAGAAATCAAAATTAACACTAGTCTCGAATCACTTTATAACTTAACGTAAACTTGCAAATGGTCTTAATAAAGTAGAATGTGTCTCAGCGATCAGCTCCAAATTACAAGATAAGAGATTTTACCAATATTTTTAGCCTCTCCTACCTAGCTTTTTTCTAACCATTTTGGGGTCGGTTTTCAATCTTACTAAATGCAGCTGAATACCAGTATTTTACATGACACGACGCTGTCTGATCTCCAACACTCAGATAGAGCTGGTTGTCAGATTTTCGAGCCACTAACTACCTGCAATGACTGTCAAATATCTACAATTTAAATCTGTGACTAACCTTAACATGTCTTTCGAGGCACGGAGGAAACTCTGTAATGTGTGGTAACTGGTAACCCATCACGGATCGACTTAAACCGCAGCTAGCTATGTTAGTTACATTTTAAAGAGTTATTATTTTACATGACATGCATATTATGTTAGTAAGTACTTATAGCTATGTTAGTAAAATTTAAAATAGTCATTACTTAGGACATGAGTGTGTGACCAATGCTCAAAATTTCACTGTCCACTCTGGCTGACACCACGCTCAGAAGCGTGTTGGTACTACCTCTGACCCGAGACCACAGGGAGGCCGTTCTTTTACGAAGCACTGCCTGGAAGCCGTCCGTGCTATGGTCTGCGAACATGCCGGAAGCACTGCACCGCCATGGGAGCCCCAACAATCCCCTGAACGCGTTGTTATATTGGACGCGCAGAGCATTGTAGGCTTAGTGTAATTGTTCCACAGGTTGCACGTGTTTAATGTTTGGCAATAACTTTTAAATAGTGTGATTTTTACTACTCATCACGTGTTTAGAAAGGACCTATTAACATATACACACATTAACTAAATTACCATAAAAAATATCCTAAATCCCATACAATAATTTCGCCAAAGTGCCATTATGTAAATCACCAAAAAAACAGCATCTAATACACTTAAATAAACCAAAAAAATAACCAACTTAACACTAACATTACCAATTCTAATGTTCGCCAAACTTAACCCCACTACACCCCACAAGAATGTCTCAAGGTGAATGTAGGGTTACAGAATCCCCTGACAATATAATCCTATTTAATATACTAAGGGTTGTGCCTTAAATATAACGCAAAGGTATGAAGGATACTTAATAGTTTGAATAAGAAATGCTACTCTGGGTTCCTTGCTTGTTATCTCATGGTTTTATGCAAAAAGGGGTGAAGTTGGTCGAGGGGTCGAGTAGCGTAAGGGGTCAAGTAGTGGGAAAGGGTTGAATATGTTTTACAAAGTGCAGTGCTTTTAGGGGTAGGTTTAAGTCAGTTTTCAGTGTTTGTAGAGGATGGGTAGGATGAATGAACGGTTTGAAGATGACAGTAAGTCAAATCTTGAGAGCTGAACTCACTGTCAACTCAAGATCGAAACTTAAACAACTAACTAAATTATTTCAGGAAAGGCAAGTAAGGAAGGTGCAGGGGAAATATTGAAGGTCAAAGTTCCAACGTTTACACTCTAAGTTTTTAATGAGTACTTCTATGATCTCTTGTTCGAAAAAGATACCGCAACCCCGAACACAAAAGCCTAAAAAGGAACAAGAGTGGTTTTTAGTCAGTAGAAGTCTGACACTCCCTTCCGCCCAGAGCGGCAGGAGTAATTTGATGATTTCTCACCTACCAAAAAAAAAAGTCTGTGAAAGTGAGAAAGTTTTCTACGCGAGTTAAACTATATTAGACTTTAGTTTAACACGTGTAGAAAACTATCACACTCTTGAATATAGTTTGACACGTGGAGCTCAAGTTACCCAAACTAAACTCGATACCTATGAACATTAGTCCAAGAAGTTTGAAGTACATAAGACAAGTGATACATTATTCGTTGGCTATACAATCACGATAAAGAAAGCAATAATTTTTTTTTTATTTATTAGGGGCTTACTCTTGACCTCAATCTCGCCCTAAGGGCAGAGATGAGGTCGACGATGGAACGAGCTTACCCAGAAGAAGCCTATTTACTCGCGACTTAAATAGATTGGGGTTATATGAACTCGGGAAAACCGACGCAGGCAGGGTGTCCCACTCCTTGGCTGTACGAATAGTGAAAGTCTTAGCAAAACGCTTCGTACGAATGTGTGTTAAAATAATACGTTCATATTGCTGATATTATTTACCTACGTGCACAAGTTAAATTAAGTACCAACTAAATAGCCCGACGTACCAAAGGGGAGTCTGCCTAGCTACCTATATGATTATATTTTTTCAATTCCTTCCATTGATGTAATCAATGTGAGGACTCCTCCGCTATTCTTTTCGTATTAATTTTGTTGCAAGATCCAAGGCAGTTAAATTGTTTCTATGGGTAGGACTTCGTCGAGCTTCATTTTATCGGTGCTTTTCTGGTGGTTGCCATTGTTGCGTGTGTGTTCGAGTTGCTGTGGTTTGAGAATAGTGTGGCGAGCTTGTCATAATAAAAAAATGCACCTTATTAATATTTTCACCGTGCTGTATAAAAATATTACCGATGACATACAATTTTCGATCAAAATATATTCCAAAAATATTCTAAACTTTGCCTAATGGCCGCATGTTACACATATAAAAAATGTAATACACAAAAAAATACAGCTTACTGTAAATCATATTCACATTTGATATTCCGACGCCATTTTAGCTAAACGTCTTCAAAAGGACGAGTCGAACGTGATTCGGTTTGAAAATAGAACGTCCATGATTTTGGTAGAATGTAGATCATACCAACATGATAATATTAATTTGGTGGATTTGGGACATGCAAAGAGTTTTCATGTAAAGGAGGTGGTGAATCTTATTTTGTTCGACATACCGCCTGTCATAATATAACATCGTGCCCGAACGTTAGGTCTCACATTTCGCAAGTTATGTTTTAGTTCCTTGTAAGACGGGGGCGAGCCTATTGCCATCAATCGGGCAGAGGTCCAGATTCTGTGGTTGCTTCTGAGATGCCTGATGTAAAATCGCAATAACACTTTGTCCGACCCGGGAATCGACCCCAAGGCATCATGCCCAGTAGTCGCAATAGCAACCACTAGACTAACGAGACGTTGAACTAAAAAATTACAAAAGAAGAAAGAAGAAAAATTTCCTTTTCTGATCCGTCTAATATTATCCATGACCTAATTGAGGGCTCGCTAATACTTTGACTGCCTTTTTGGGCAATTTATATAATAACTATCTTTTGCTAGCGGCTTCGCCAGCGAAAAATGACGATTTTCCATACAAATTTTCATCCCCTATTTAACTCCCTTAGGGGTTGAATTTCGAAAAATCCTTCCTTATTCCTTGTCTACATTATAAAGGGAACCTCTGTGCAAAATTTCAGCTTTCTAGGTCCAATGGTTTGGGCTGGGCGTTGATGAGTCAGTCAGTCAGTCAGGACTTCTCTTTTTATTTATATTTCCTCTTATTCCCAAATGCTATTATAAACTTAACTTAATATTATCTTCTTATTCATTATATTTTTTACTCATAAACTCCAAAAAATTGTCAACAAATAAATAAAAATACATCAACATCCTCCAAACATTTAAGTACCCGGATAAACGATAGAAATACCCGGATATACCCGTTCACGCATCGCCGATACATACCTAATACACGGAAATACCTGCCCGGGCAGGATTTCCAATTACTTAAACCCAAAACCGGTTCACATACGTTTGTACCGGAATATAATATTCGATATTACCCGCAATCCGGATGTGTTTAACCGGGCGACGTAGTGAACAGATACCTTTATGTGATTTTAATAAAATAGGTAATATTTTATGTTTCTTTTGTTGGAGTTCCTCTTTTTGCGTGTTCTTAGAAAGAAGATCAAATCACGTGCTTTCTAAGCAAGAAATTAAACCATATTTGCTAACTCAATTTATTGGTATAAAAGGAAAAGAACGTTAAATAAGACAAGAAATATCCCAACAACTCTTACTTGTAACATCTCACCCATCCACGGATAAACAAACTCGGCCATTTTATTTTGGGGGGGGGGGGAAATCATCAAATGACTCCTCCCGCTCTGGGCAGAGTGATAGGGAGTGTCAGACTTTTACTGACTAGATGATGATGAAGTTTCCAGTATAGCACGACCTCGCTTTGTATTAGTCTCCTGTTCAATGACAGATCCGCATAAACTGGTTCTATAAAACTTAATTGGTTGTCATGCGTACCATAAATACAATAACTGGTGATGACAACACCTACCTACAATCAAACCTTGGCAAACGCGGCTTCACTCTAAAACTGCGGCTAATATTATTAAGTCACGATCGCATATGACACATCGAACTATACACTACCTAAAGTAAAACATGGCCTCGCTTTGTATAAGTTTCCCGTACATTGACAGGTCTGCAGAAACTGGTTTTGTATCACCTGATTGTTCGTCAAGCGTAGCATAAATACCAGCTACCCAAAATCAACGAATACTGGACGGACGTAAACACTCAATGAAATTGGAAATGATTTCATTATTATTGGTAGTTTCATTTAGAAGAGCATTCTCTCATCATTATTCAGGTAGCAATTAGACTGCCTTTTCAGTTGAAATCATCGGATTTCAGTGAATTTTGCTCTGTGATGGCAACGTCATTTAATCATCCTACTAATAATATAAACGCGAAAGTTTGTAAGGATGAATGTATGGATGGATGAATGTTTGTTACTCTTTCACGCAAAAAGCTACTGAACGGATTTGGATATTTGGTACAAAGACTACTATAATATTATAAACGCGAAAGTATGTATGTATGGATGGATGGATGTTTGTTAATCTTTCACGCAAAAACTACTGAACGGATTTGGATACAATTTGGTACACAGACTAGGTACTATAATATTATAAACGCGAAAGTTTGTAAGTATGTATTTTTTATTTTATTTTATTTTATTCTTTTAGGAAAACCTACAGCTAATACAAACAATGTACTTAAACAATAAACATTTGAGGGCCAATTACAGGTTCCCACAGTTAAATTTCGGAAACAAAGAAAAAACAACAACAAAAAGAAGAGGTAACAATAAACAAACACAAAGTAACACCATCGAAGAATATAAACTTAGAACCAACAATTAACAGTTAATTAACAATTTACAATTATTTTTCTGTAAAAAATGTTTTCACCAACATATTTTTAAGCCGAGACACACTGGTGTTGAATATGTCCAAATCATGCTCACTAATCAGTTCGTTAAAGCTTCTGCTGGCACGGATCAGAAATGAATTCTGCCGGTACGCGGACTTGGAGTGAGGTATATGCAACAAACTAGGTTTGCGAAACATTTTGCAGTGCGTTACTAATCCTATACTACTCAACAGCTCTGGGCTATCAATGGTACCATTTGCAATCTTTAATAAATACACCAAGTCAGCAATGCGTCTACGCTCATGTAGTGGTAAAATATGAAACCTCTTGCATCGAGTTACATAATTGGGAGTATATTTTCTGGTTTTAAACTGCAAGAAACGCAAGAACCGCTTCTGAATACCCTCAATTCTGTCTATGTAAATATTGTAACAAGGGTTCCACACTTGTGAGGCGTACTCCAAATGGCTACGGACAAAAGCACAATAGAGGATTTTGTATGTTTTTACGTTTTTAAAATCAGCTGACAACCTTAATATAAATCCAAGTGCTTTAGAAGCTTTGTTGACAATGTTCTCAACGTGTGCATCAAAGAGCAGCTTAGAGTCAAATGTGACACCCAGGTCCCTAATAACGCTTATTCTGTTTATATTTGTGTTATGAAATTTATATTGAAACGTGATTGCATGTGGCTTGCGTGTGTAAGTACTAACAAAACATTTTGAAACATTAAGTTCGAGCTTGTTAAGGAGGCAATAATTTTGAAGGCTGTCCAAGTCCCGCTGTAAACTAAAACAGTCAGAAAGTTCTGATATAGGGCATAAAATTTTCATATCATCAGCGTAAAGAATTATTTTGGAACGGGTAAAGCACGAATCAATGTCATTTATAAAAATAATAAAAAGCAAAGGACCCAGAAGGGATCCTTGTGGAATTCCCGAGGGTATTTTAACAGCAACAGAACTGTATCCATTCAGTACAACTGTCTGACAGCGATTCTCAATATAAGATTTAAACCATCTGAATAAATCACCTCTGATACCCACCGCAAGCAGCTTACGTAAAAGGACACCGTGGTCTATACGGTCAAATGCCTTACTGTAGTCAGTGTAGACCACATCCACTTGAGCGGGTTCAGACATGGTGGAGGACAAGTAGTCAGAACAGATTAATAAATTGGATACAATAGACCTGTTTTTCAAAAAACCATGTTGATAGTCATTAAGCGACTGTTTAATAGCACTATGAACTGACGCGTAAACTATTTTTTCTAAAACCTTAGCAAACAAACAGAGCTTAGATATTGGCCTGTAGTTTTCTACATTATCCTTAGGGCCTTTTTTATGAACGGGAGTGATAAAAGCTGTTTTCCAAACATGCGGCACTACCCCCTCACTAAGAGAACGACGAAATATTAGGGTAAGCGGTAATGATAAGCTCTGCGCGCACCTAATTATAAGAATAGCCGGAATACCATCAGGCCCTGCTGACTTATTTACGTCAACAGCCCTCAGTAGCTTAAGTACTTCTGCTTCGCAGACTTCGACAGAGCCAATATCAGAGGTAGATGTTTCATAAGAACAGTGCACGTCGTCATCCAACTCAGTTACATCGGGTATAGTGTTCTGGAGAAAATTAAACTTGAAAACTTCGCTAAACATGTCGCATATTTCGTCACCCTGACCCGACGACCTCTGTCCGTACTTCATAACGGATGGAAAAGTACATGAAGACTTTTGCTTGCTTTTGACGAAAGACCAAAAGGCTTTAGGTGATTTTTTTATACTATTCTCTATTGCCTCAATGTAATCGTCGTACATTTCCTTTTCCAATAATTTAGCACGATTTCGCAACATCAAAAATGATTCATGGTCTGATAAATTTCCATATTTCTTAAACTTGGAGTGATATTTAAATTTTTCTTTAAGAATTTTGACTAGAGGGGTTTTATACCAAGGGGGGTAATTGGTCCTAGATTTAATGATTTTAGATGGTATAAAAGTTTCACAAATTTTATTTAGTCTGTCGTACAACAATGACAAGGCATCCTCCACTGACCCTCTGGCGAGATCAGAGCGCCAGTCAAACTCATCAAGTTCTTTCATTATAGAAGGAAAATCAACCGATTGATAAATAAACTTTTTCCTTTGTGATGGGAGGGCATGATACTCAACAAAATCTACAAAAATACTAAGAGCTGTATGATGAGGGTCCTCTGGAACCAAAGGGTCAGAGCATTTATCAACAGTAAGGTGGTTGTTACAAAAGATAAGGTCCAACACCCGTTCATTTAGATTCCTATGACCGTTATACTGAACCAGATCAAATGTATTCAATATGTCAAAAAAATCCGTTTGAATAGAACCTTCTATATTATCCGGGTAAAAAGAGCATCCATCATCAGACAATTGCCATTTTAAGTTTGGCAAATTAAAATCTCCTAATATAATAAAAGTGTCCGTCAAATTATTCATTATAATGTCATTTAATTTAGTATAAAAATATGTCAGCTGTGTAGTCAACGAGTGGCCTCTGTTTTGCTTGCAAAGATAAATCGTACAAATATGCAATTTATATGACACTACGGGTCTGGAACGCTTCAAAGTTAAAGTAACCCACAGATCCTCCGCGGACGACCGCCAGTCGGAGCGCTCCTCCGCAATGAGCTGACGTCGAACGGCAATGGGGAAGAAAACTGTCAAATAGTTCCACGTAGAGGGCGCTGTACGTTGGCTACAAACAAACTGTCTAACTCCATAGAAATTGAACAATATCTTAATATTTTGTGACTTTTTTCAATATTATGGGTCGTTGTGTAGCCTTTGGATGCAAAGAAATAGGCGTTGTCAGATTTCCAAGAAATTTGCGCATGAAGAGAAAGTGGGAAAAGGCACTGAAACTAAAAAAAATCAAAACAAGTAATTTTTCGAGGTTACGTGGGAAACATTTCAACGAAACATACTACGAGACCACTTCTAAGGCGACAGGTTAGTACGATACCTATTATTAATTCTGACTTTTATTAATAATTTGAATGTGTGGGAGAAACAAGGGTCGAACGTTGACTCGGTTTCTCCCACTTCAAGTCAACGTTCGCTCAAGGGGGATTTAAGCCGCACTGATATATGCCAATTATTAACATTACCCAATATTGTTTCAGGCTTAAATTTCCACTCCAACGCAAAATTTTGAAGAAATCTGCTGTGCCCTCTATATTTTGTTGGAATGAATCACAGAGTGTCACCTCAGCTCGAACTGAGCGATTGCAACAGAGAAATGCAAGGCGTTGCTTATTATCAAGCCCTTTAATATCAAACGAACCACTGCCATCTACCAGCTTTGATCTTATTCCAGACATGAACATAGAAGCATTGGTACTTTTCAAATAACTATACATTTTGTAACATTTTAACAAATGATGTATTACCTTAGTTTGTTTTATTAGATCATTAAAAAGCAAAAAGTTAGTGAGTGAAGTTTATTTTACAACTTGTAGAACCATAATATTGCCCAGAAAACAGCTAAAAGTCAATAAAATGTTAAATCTATTGTAGCTTTCGACAAGCTCCGCTTTCTTTACTTGTTGCGTTGCTCCTCGTTTTTTCAATTCCTCCTTCAACTGGGTGATACGCCAGGTAGCATACATTGTGCAGCGACAAATTGAGTTAAAAAACCCGCGCAAATACTTAAAAAATCGTCCACACAATGCAAACGTTTATTTCAAAAAAATTTACATGTGTAGCCAAACACCAGCGCCATCTCGCGGCGAAGTTTCCAGGAAACAACCCCATTAGAACGCCACCACCGAGTGTCTGATTTCTGTCAAAATAATCTCTGTCACGTCTCCAAACAATATAACGGTCATCGAATAATTCACTATTATTAAAGCCTTCTTTTAGCCACGTCCACAGAAGAGATAAAAGAGGTTAGAAAGGAAATAGTTCCTGATTTGTATTAGAACGCGTGTCGCCGCTTGTCTCCCACTCTCTATATCCACTACATGCAAGACGCTAATAAGTACGCGAATTATGCACACAAATAAACCGCACTCACTTAGATCGCGAGCTTGCTACTGGTTGTCACACTAGCGCAAACATTGAGTTTGACGTACACTCACACTTGCGTATATTTCTCATACATGTTACGGTGACCAAAAGGTCGATAATGTATATCGATAAAATTACTTGAGTTTTGTTACTTTAAGTTTTGCAGTTTTTAATTGCTTTAATTTCGGGACGGGACAGAAAGAAAGAAAATAAGAAAGCAAAAATATTTATTGGTCTCTCACACATAAAAAATTAAAGATAAAAAGTAAACATAAAAGATTTTTTTCAAATATTGAACATTAAGTACTTGAAATTCAATTTCAATTCAGATTTTATTATTGTCTTGAAATAAAACGTATTTATTGTAGCAACAGCATGCGCTTGCTATCTTTCAAATTCGAATTTTTCAGAATAAAATGCAATCTCACACTAATATTTTTCTATAATAGCTTTAGTCAGGTCTGTAACATATCTGGATCTGTTGGAAACCTAAAAATAAAATTTTAAATGTATGTTTCGATTTATAAATGGCTAACCTCAAAACAAATTTTAGATGAAAAACAATCAATAAACAATAATAAGGTATTGATAGTATGGGATAAACAAAAGTTATTTTAATCATAACATAATAATCATTTGAATGCATTCACACATACTAAGTATCGACATTATTGACAACTTGGTACAACACTATCGAAACGCAAAGAGTAGGCAGAATTTTAGCTTTGGCTCGTCGCACGCGACGTTCGCAGTGAACGAAATGCATTGCGCAATCGCCCACGTAGTACAAGATGGTACCCACGTATTGCAAGCAATGTACATAATTTCGTTTCTGCTTGCGATTGTATCATTTTTGTCTGCGAACTACATAATACTATTGTAATAATTACAAATATCACTTGTATTTTAAGGTTTTTAGACTTACCGATGAAGAGAAATCCCTTCTCGAGCCACACTGCACACCTGGCTTCTTTTCCGACACGTAATAATCACGCAACACGGCATAATTCTTTTTTTTTCGCGGAGCTCCGTTCGCTGTCACAATATGAGCGCGATTGTTGGTCAGTAAATCAAATTTTGTCGACATATGATCGTCTGATCATATAGGCGGCGCGCGTGCCCCGCCCACATGGCCTTTCTAACCTCTTTTATCTCTTCTGTGGCCACGTCTCTGTTAAACATATAACATCGTAGTTATTTGAGCATAAATTTCTAAAGAAACTTGATGTTTTAGTCCGCAAGCCACGTACATTTTGGTGATAAATATTAATTGGCATGTTTAAAAGAGAAAGCAATTAATATTGAGAATAACACAGAATAAGCGTAAGAGAAGTTCCCAACGTGCGGCAGAACTGGAATAAGTATAAAGTAAACAAAGTGCGGTGTTATGATTTGATATAAACCAGTGTGGAATGTTATGGAGAAGTCACTACCCACTACTAAAATTAAACTAAATACCCTACTCTGAGTCAGTGGTGTAATAATAAACAAGAGAAGATTATAGTGACTCATTAAATAAATGTTGCAAAAATCAGTGAAGTTCAAACATCTTTTCGTTTTATGGTTTAATAATTTAAATATAAAAATCGATGTACAGAATGAGCGAGAAGCGACTTTAAGTTTATCGGGATTAGGCACACAATGCAAACGATCTGCAAATAAAAGTATACGATTCACGAAAGTAAACAAACCCGACGTAACAAAAGCAAGGCCTACCCAAACCATGTATGTATGGATGGATGGATGTTTGTTACTATTCCACGCAAAAACTACTGAACGGATTTGAATACAGGTAGTTTATAACCTGAATTAACACATAAGATATTGTTTTTTCCCGATTTCATCTTCCCGTGGGATAATTTCCGAGTTGTAGCGGGCGAAGTCGCTGGCAACAGTTAGTGCACAAATAAGTACACTAAAGTCGAGCACTAAGTGTAGTTGGTGAATTGTTTGTGAATAATTATCAGGTAATTTGTGGTATGTTCAGTTTCATAAATTAATGTAATCCATACTTGATCAATATTCCGACAATCGTACTCGGCGCTTCCCCTCCACATTTATTATGCGCATGCACATTGCTCGCAGAACGGATGGCCGATGGGGCCGAAAAGTTCAGAAGTGTCGACCGCGAACCGGAAGACGCTGCGTTAGAAGGCCTTCCACTAAGTGGACCGCTGTTCTGGTGAAGGTTGCGGGGATTCGTTGAATGCGGCACCGGTCAATGTGACGATACTTGGAAGAGGCCTTTGTCCAACAGTCGACGTCTTTCGGCTGAAATGATGATGACGATGACAGCCAAAGTAAGTACCTCCCTGCCGTCTGTGATTCCTTCTTCATTTGAGCCGTCTACCTTCAAAGCGAGAGTGAATAAGCATCTTTTGTGGACGTTCGTTCCATCATAGACCACATCCATCGGTTTCCACCAGGCGTGTTCGAGATCAAGAGCAATAAATAATAATAAAATGCTTTGATGGTCATGTGGAGAAGATGAGTGAAAGGCGGCTAACAAAATTGATAATGCGTGCGAGTGGCAACGATGAAAATGATCTAGAAGGAAACTCCCCACTAGTATTCAGTTTCATTCGGTAAGACTGGATGCCACCCCAATATAGTTGAGAAAAGGCTAGGCGGATAATTTATGATTAACTTGAATTTTTCGGTAGCTTAATTTGCACTCCGTAAACAACATCTTACGCATCTTACGTCCCTACATTCATAGCAAATAAAGTTCATAATTATTCTCCATTCTTAAAAATGACAATCTAAAAAAAACATAACTTTTGCATTTATTAAAAGTCAGTTAGTCCAAGCCCTCAAAATATTTCTATATCGCACCCAAACAAACCACTAACTCCAAATCGAAAGACCTTTACCAACAGAAAAATGTATTGTGGTAGTACTTCACGAACAAACTCCTCCGCAAGTAATTCTACTTCTTATAAAGCCCTAAAACTATCTTCCCACACAAAAAAATCCTTCACACAATATTATCTGAAGCGAAAACTACGAGAAAAACTTATGATACACGCGTTAAACTTACAAAAAATACCGTATATTTTTTCGCGAACTAGAATGAAATTCATCATTATTCCAACCCTCAGGCTTAGAAGTGGGCGAAAAATACAGAAAAAAAAAATCGCGAACACAGTCATGTTTTGTATTGTCAGTGTAAATCAAAATAACGAGGAGCTAGCAAACAAACATATGGCAAAGGTCGTTGAACACTAGAGAGGCCGGATAAAAATTTGGTTTATCCGGATTTTGTAAAAGTTCGTTAGTTGGAAGGATTGTTGTGGAAATGAAATAAATTGATGTGCTGTAAGCCGATAAAATGGTGATGTCGCTCTGAATTCAATTTAGATGCACGATTATTTTTATTCGTATATTTTGGTGTCTGTGAAGTACACTGCGATCAAATTATCTTGGCAGCTCCGAACTTCGTGCAGGTCATTTTGTTACAACGAATGTATAAAAGTGTTATGATATTTATTTTATTTGTATTTCTCACTGTTTAAATAACATATTTTCTGATCGTTTAAGTATTGGTTTATCTGGAAATAACAGTTTTATTCCCAAGTTTACATGCGTAAAATTTCGCAAAGCCTATGTTCAGAGCTGCCAAGATAATTTGATCGCACTGTATGATTCGTTATTTTATTAAACTTAAATGATCTCTGTACCCATCAGGCTTTAAGAATTATTCGTTTAGTATAAATTCAATTATTAGCTATCACAATTAGTGCAACCTACCGAGGATGAGGTTCTGTTTTCGATTCCTGGGTTGGGTAAAGTGTTATTGAGTTTTTCTATCAGTAATTTATCAATAGCAGCAGTCTTGATTTTTGTGCCCGGTTAATAGAGAGCCATGTTACGATGAGACTTAAATATAACTGGTGAAATGTGGGTGTACTATTAGGGATGCCTCTGCCTCACCCTGCAGGGATTACAGGCGTGATATTGTGTTATTTTATTCACAACAAGTTGAGTAAATTATTTATCTTGATGAGCCTAATTCTTCGTAATTAACTCTCCGAAGCATGTTATTTAAAATTATCCATTAAAATTAGATTGTATTCAAACAAAAAAGTCTAGACAAGTTTATTCATCCAATATTATGATTTAAATTTTAATAGAAATAATTATGTGTTTGCCCCCATTATTTGCTCTCTGGATGACCACTAAAATTACTTGAATATTATCTGCCCAGCCTTGGTGTCGGTTAAGACTGAATCTTAGAATACCAGTATTTTACATGGAACGACTACCTATCTGACTTCAAAACCCAGTTAGTACTTACTGAGCAACATGAGACATAAGACTGGTTGTAAGACACTCGGGCTACTGATTACATGTAACGACTGTCAAAGATCTACAAATGTGGTGGGACGGCTTAACGTGCTTTCTGATGCATGGAGAAAACTTCGTATGTATTGGATGGTCATTCATCTATACGGTGTCACAGGACCCTTAACGCAAACGAAGGACACTTGTCTTGTTCTCCCCACCACTGCGATATTTTTTTTGTTCTAGACCGTACCTTGGAAACCCCTAGTTACGGAGATATTGGGGGTCAAAGTTCCAAATTTTTCACAGCTGTTTTTGTAAATACTAGTTTTTCAGGTTTTAACTTTACTTAATTTACCTCCATGACCCGTTAACTATTCAAATTTCAAAGCATCCACTAGCACAATGTTTTAAGAGTACTACATTGAGTGTTACCGTAAAATGTGATTTTGGACCCCAAAAAAAAAAATCGTTTCCCAGCAAAAAATTTTACGTAGGTGTATTTAGTTTGATGTACAGAATGCTTGGTTGACGGTTGTGTGATGGGTTACTTTACACCCTGTATACCAACCTGGCTTAACCTGAAGATTGACCCGTTGTTACATAACCACGATCTCCTTCTAAAACCTACTTAAATAAAATTACAAAAATCTATGTAGGTAAAGCCTCAGGTGACGTAAATACCTATTCCATTGAATTCTTATCACAAACGGGTCTAGTGGTCGAGTGGCATAAAGGTAAGTTTTATCCGGATTTTCGGCCTAGCCCAAGGTTAAAGATCAAGTGTTTGTGTGCCCCTAGATTTGTAGCTTTTATTTATAATGGAAGCGGAGAAATAGTAAAGTGTATTTCTGCTAGGTTGCGTGTTAGTTATTTCGGATTATTTCGTCTAGTTTTCTTTTGTTTTCATTTCATCTTCTCTCTTTGGTTTCATCAAGACTTCCCTCATTGTTTGGTGCTATTATTTTGCCTATGTTCATGTTTTGAACCTGTTAATTAATAAGACACTTTGTACACATGGCGACATATTAAACTATACATATCCAGTATAACTTAACTCCGCTTTGTATGAGCTTCCGTTCAGTGATCAGAAGATTAGTTTAATTTGGTTTTGAATTGCTTGACTGTTCGTTGTGCGTACAATAAACGTAGATATAAGTAGTCGGTGGTACTCGTATCGAAGTCTATCGTTACTCTATTCCTATTCCTACTACACTTGCTGGCTAAGCAGTCGGAATAGAGTTTCTATAGAAGGTCAAAATACTGCTTAAGAAATTAATAATCACTTCGTTTAGTTGACATCGGTCAAAAACAGTTTCTTTGAACAGTTATAATTATTATTCTTTTAAAAGTTTTAAAGCAATTTTTATTCAAGTAATGTGTATAACAAAACGGCATAATTAATTACAAATTTTTCAAAAGTTGTAGTTTTTAAATTACAAAAAATATTAATGGCATTCCATTATTAAGAAAATACATAATTATTGTATTTTATATTCACACAAACTTGAACAGACTTAAATTAAATATTTTAAGTTGGTACAAAAACTTTTAATTGATGTGTAAACTTTTAGTTTGTTTCTGAATTCTGCTAATTTTAATCTTGTTAAACATTGCAAGGCCCTTGTCCCATGGCACTCCATCCATTCAGCAAACAAAGGTCATGGTGAAGTATTAAATCCTGGGCCAACATTGACCTGTTTCGTAGCACAGGTTAACTCAAGGCAGGTCAATGCAATGTGATATTTATTTTATATGTCAACCACGCGAAATGTTGAAAATTGCTTGCCATTTTTTTTTAAACAACACTTATGAATTTTTTCCACGTTTTTAAAGCTTGTTGCCTCGTTGGTCTAAAGTGGTCGCAAAGGGCCTTAACTGAGCATGACATCCTGAAATCGACTACAAGGTCTCTCTCTCAATAATCTCCGAAACGCAGGACCTCTATTGGCGGGAATTTGAGTGGCAGATAGCTGATAGAAAAAATAACTTATTATTTTTGAATAAGATTTAGGAGTCTACACTACACTGAAAGGGCCGATGCCTGCCTGACGCCAGGGCTGTTCGAAAGAGATACCGCGGCCCCGGAACACAAAGGGCTAAGAAGAAACATACTTAGGCGGTTTTAGTCAGTAGAAGTCTGACACTAATTTCAGCTCCGCCCAGAGCGGGAGGAGCAAGAGGAGTCATCGGATGATTTCACACCCACCAAAATAACAAGGGTTTTGACCCTTGGAATTTTTAGGGTTTTTTTTTTAATAAATACCTATATCACGCGGACGAACTTCGTGGACAACACCTAGTCATAACTAAAGCTAGAATACGGTACAACTCGCTCTATTCATCTCCAGTGATCCATAACATTTTTAAAACTTTATCTACTACTGATCTTTGTACGTTCCCCAGAGTAATAGTAAAACCCGTTCACACCTAAACATGTTATGACGGTGCGGCATTTTATCGCACATCGTCAACTTAATATCACGCGTGTAATCCCTAAAGGGCAAGGCAGAGATGTAGGTATCTATAATGCACATACATTTCTCTTGGTATTTTTAATACCCATGTTGTCAGGATAGCTGATCTGCGTGTGTGAACTGAAAACACAGGTTCCGACACATTTTCGGATAAAGGGCATATCTCCTGTTGTTTCTGTTATCTATGATAGGAACTCTGTTGCTTTTATCATCTGCCTAACGTTTTGCAAACTATGTCGGGGTTGGCTTCCATTCTAACCGAATGCAGCTGAGTATCAGAATTTTACTTGGAGCGGCAGCCTATGTCTCCTCCACAACCCAGTTAGTACTGGGTAATGACACTCTTTGGTAAGACTGGTTGTCAAATGTCCCAGCCACTGACTACCTGTATCGACTGCCAAAGATCTATAGGTATCTATACCACGGCGCCTGGTACCAACGGGTTAACGTGCTTACCGAGGCACGGAGGAAATTCAGTATGTACCGGGTGCACACCCAGCCACGGATCCATTTATGCAAGTACAGTTCACGTCAAATAACTTTGCCCCTCTGAAGTTGGCTACGTGTGGCTGCGCAGTAGCCAAAATTACGAATCTCTAATACTAAAGTGACGAATTCTACGGAACTGCACCTGCGCGATCTTTGCAAATGGCTAACTTCAGAGGGGCAAAAATATTTGACGTGAACTGATTGAACTGAACGTCTAATCTAAAGATCGACCGTTAGCTCCTGCGGAGGATGTATTTGCCATCAATCGGGCTTAAATCTAGACACCAGGCTTTAATAATAATTCCATTGACTCTCAAATCACTTTGTCCGACCTCAGAATCGAACAAACTACATCATACTTAATAGAAACCCTTACCACCACTAGACGTAAGCAAAACTCATTCACACTTGAATGATATGGCGCTGCGGCATTTTATCGCAGAGAGAGTGTTTATCGTACATCGCTATTAGGCGCTAGGCCGTGGCCTCGAAAGTGGCGGTGAGGCCACAAATTGTAACTAACGGTTAGTGTAATTTGCTGTGTAAAATACGTTCAGGTGGCCAGGCCACATAATGTGTGGACGTTTTTGTGTATGGGTCGGGTAAAGTCGTTTTTGTCAGCGAGAATTCGGATTTTTGAGAGAAGGTCAAGTGCTAAGCAGGACTCGGTGCGTTTTGGCTTATATAAATTTGTTTACAAGGTTTCTTCTTTCTGTCTTTGTTGTTGTCATCTCTACTAATAGCGGTTTACATTTTTTTTTAGTTAGTACTTATTTTCAAGAAATGAGTAGGTAGGTACATAAGAGAAAGTCTGAAAGTGGTGCCGGTGACTGAAAAGTTGTGTGGAAATCGGTTAAATTGTGGTATGGGCATGTGATGCGGAGGAATGTGGAAAATTTCGTGAAGAAGGTTTTGAATATGAATGTGGATGAGGACCATGCGGATTAGTGTCTTATATTATTACTAGCTTTTGCCAGCGGGTTCGCCCGCGTGAAAAAAAAAACTACTTTCCGTACAAACTTTCATCCCCTATTTAACTCCCTTAGGGGTTGAATTTCGAAAAAACCTTTCTTATTCCTTGTCTACATCAACCTCTGTGCAAAATTTCAGCTTCCTAGGTCCAAGGGTTTGGGCTGGGCGTTGATGAGTCAGTCAGTCAGTCAGTCAGGACTCTTCTCTTTTTATTTAAATAGATGGTCTATTGAAGAAAGAACCACACAGATTTGAGTTTACCTGTTCAGTCAGAGAAAGCATCACTCTACACGATCATCACAGTGATCGTGTAGCTTGCCCCAAGGAACTCAATGACATGACTAACAACACCAAATAAAGGACTTCTGGCTCGCCGCTTTTGAGGCCACAGCAAGAAGCATTCTATTGCCACCCGCGGAACGCTTTAATGTAAACACTATTAAGACTTATTTAGGCCGCAAATAAGACGTAAGACGTAGTGGGATTTTATGACTGTGTTTCTCACATCTATTATGTGTTAATTTGTAAGGGATTTGATGACTGTATTTTGTTTTACCGTAGCTTGGTCCGCGTAGAAATAAGAAAATAGTCTACGGGAACGTAATCACTACATAGTATAGAACAAAGTCGCATTTTGCTGTCTGTGTGTCCCTATGTACACACGGCTACACATCAAGCTATACATTTCCAGTTTACGCTGATCTCGCACTGTACGGAAATCCTATACAATGCGAGACCAGCTTATACTGGAAATGTATAGCTTGATGTGTAGCCGTGTGTACGGTACCTATGCATAAATCTTCAAAACTACGCAACGGATTTTGATGCGGGTTTTTTTAATAGATAGAGTGATTCAAGAGGAAGGTTCTATTATCTTTTTTTGTACCCGTGCGAAGCCGGGGCGGGTCACTAGTACTGGAATAAAAAAAGGATCCATTGTCCAAAACCAGACTATGGTCTACCTGTGTGATGATGAAGTGATGAACATTTACACATACAACATCACTAGGTGTTGCCAGTGGCTTCGCCCGCTACAACTCGGAAATTATACCACGGGAAGATAAAATCGAGATAATATAATAGTACATTATGGTACAAGTGTGTAACGTTGGTGATTACCGCTGAGGCGCCATTGAGACCCGAGCCGTCAGGTGAGGGTCTTAAGAAAGCCGAGGACGGTAATCATCAATACACACGTGTATCATGTACGACGTTTTTCAACACACTTGTGAAGAAAATAATTCTAAAAAGTCATCTTCAACAGTTAAAACGAGTTCTGATTTTTTTTCACAATAACGGGAAAAAATAATCGGTTTTCCTATGCGCGCGCATCTACAGTTCTACCAACGTATCTGTGCATGCGGAAAAACACGGAACTAAAATAAATGTACTAAGTTTGACCTAGCGATGCATTTTTTCTTGACCAGTGGCGCCACCATGAAATTCATACTTAAAATGGTCATACTGTAACAATGGCGATCGACCATCTAAATGAATGAGCGCGATAGAGTTATATAAAGTTATATTATTTGAGTGAAAGTTTCATTTAATAAAAACATACAAGTTGAAATTATCTATTTAAATTCAAATTTGCATGAAATGAGCAAGCACTAAGTACATTAATTAATTTTTACTATTGAACACGATCTTTTTTGTATCGTAACTTTTTTATGAACGTAGCAACTCAACCAATAAAATTTAAAAAAAAAACCTCTTAACTCACTAGTGAATAATAGCAATGAAAAAGTCACAGTTTGATTACAGGTGTCATTATGTGCCTAATTGCGGTGAAATTATAGCCACTTTATGAGCAAGTGTGTTGAAAAAACTATTATACCTATAGCACATCCAGGTTATAAACTATCTGTGTATCAAATGTCCAAATACCTTCAGTAGTTTTTGCATAAAAGAGTAACAAACATTCATACATAATTACATACAAACTTTCGCGTTTATAATATTAGTAGCATTATAAACTCACGCAGTTTCCATGGCGTGTGCAGAAACTACAGAATGCTACCTGCTACGATCTTTACATACCTACTCATAGTGCCGCGCCTCGTCCACGTTCATACATCTGGTTATACGTACTCCGGTTGCGAGTACTAAGCACCTGTCCTTTCTACCAAACCAAACCGTTTTTTTTTTCTTTTTTTTTCTAGATAATCCTCATTGGCTATCTACTATGGTACATAGAATAATAAAAAAAACTGCCCAAGTGTAAGTCGGACTTGCACATGAAAGGTTTCTGTACCAATATTAATTATTATAGTAGATCCTAATGAGAGATTTTCCATGTTATTTTGTCGCCATACACTTCTTATAGGTTTTCCTGTGGGAACTAAGTCATTTCTGCGTAAAAAAATCTACATTTATTTTTGGTCCAATTTTTGGTAGGTAGTTCTCTAGCTAAGATTACTAGAGAACTACCAAAAATTGCAAATAAAACATGGGGTATTTCTGGGTACAGACTCCTGTGTATGAGGAATGTTTTTTTTGACATCTATTTAGATTCCTACCAGTATAATAATGCTGTAACAACTACATCATAAATTATTATTATTCAATTAAATCTGTCATTATTGAAATTACTATTACCATATTTATTATTTTAGAACTCACGATTTTAAAAACTTACGTGAAAAGAAACGCAATCAACAACTGACACTTGGTTCTGAACTTGTCATTGTCAAAAGTGTCAAAACAAAACAAAAAATTCCAAACAGAGAGATCATTCGTGAAAATCGTTTTAAACCTCGTTAAATAATGAATGGTTACCAGAATATGTACAAAACTATATGCCGGGTTTGTTTATCTCGGAGTAATGGCGATAGTATGTTCAGTTTAATTGATGATTCAAGCGACAATGGCCTCAGTTGTTACGGGAAGGCGATTGTAATACTGACCGATGTTTTGTTGAAAAAAGACGACAAATTGCCGACTACAATGTGCCGAAAGTGTGCTCATTTATTAAAACAATCTATATACTTCAAGTTAAAGTGTGAATCGACAGACGTCGAGTTAAAACAACTCGTTAATAAGAACGTGAATAGTGACGGTTCAGATGGAAAAAATATAGAAGAAATTGTGTGTGAATATGTGATGTATAACCAGCATTTCCCCTCGGACCCATGTTTATTACCAGACAATAACTCATTATCTTCTAGACGAAACAATAAGCATAAAAAGCCAGACAAAAGGTCTTGTTCTATTCATACAACTGATGTCAGTACACCTGTTAAAAAGTCCAGGTCAGAAAGTCATCTTAAAGACATTGAGACAGACGTAGATGATAGAATGTACGACTTTGATGATTTTATAGACAAAGAAGATTTTAAAAGTACCCATAAAGATGAAAAAGATGCATATTCAGACGAAATTGACACTATTTTAGACACAATGCAAAGTGTTCTTAACTCAGACACAAAATCTACCAAATCACAACGCACTAAAAGTAAAGTAAAAAGGGAACAAAGGTATAGGCAAGTACCAGTAAAGGAACGCAACTTA
Organism: Diarsia mendica; assembly: GCA_949316265.1. Lineage (NCBI taxonomy): Eukaryota > Metazoa > Arthropoda > Insecta > Lepidoptera > Noctuidae > Diarsia > Diarsia mendica. Next base: position 2,133,846 of record OX438910.1, read on the forward strand.
GTATGTAAGATATGTCACAAAATCTTAGCTAACCCTTTAACGTATGACCATCACATGCAACGGCATAGCAACTGTAAATTTATCTGTGATCAATGTGGCAAAGGCTTTCCCGTACTCGCAGAAATGCATATGCACCAAGTTGCTCGCCATGGAGTCGGTCCGTACTTACAGTGTGACCACTGTCCATATAAAGCTCCTAGAAAACTCGAATTAATAGAACATTTAAGGCTGCACACTGGTGAGAGACCGTTTACTTGTGAGAAATGCGGTTTAACTTTCCGTCGGAGAGCTATATGGAGGAATCATTTGGTCTGTCATATGGAAAAACAGTATCAATGTACGCACTGCCCGAGAAGATTCTATCGCCAAGGTGACATGCTTGCTCACTGCAATAACGTACATGAAAGGATGTATATGTACGTGTGTAATATTTGTAGCATAACTTATACTAAGACGGAGACTGTGAGACGTCATATGCTTGTGAAACATGGCATACCAAGAGATAAACAAGGGAAGATCGGACGGGTTATGAATGGGAGCTCTGAGTTTTGCGGTAAAGTGATTTGAAATTACTGCTTAAAATTGATTGTTATTTTGTGGTTAATAGAGTAACTTTTTGGTTTGAGTAAACATTTGTAACTGAGTTTTAGGCAGTCTCAGTCCAATCGAAAGTGTTTTTAATAGGTCTGGGTAGTCCAGTCTTTTTAGGATGTTTAGTTTTATTTTATTTAGTACAGAAGAGTAAAGTTATTTCATTTAAATTCGTTCTTGACTCTGATTACTACTAAAATCGTATTGTTAATTGATATACCCCTTACAAGGTTTGGTCAAAATGAAGAAGTACACAACATATTTTATTTACCATTTTTTTTTGTCAATGATTGTAGATTGTATTATTGCCATTTCTAGCATAAAAAAAAAACTATTTTGATTTATTCTTTAGATCAAAACAGTACAATTTTTATCCTTGGTTATCTTTAATTAATATTAATGCTGTTCTCATAAGAAAGAAACACGTTGGTCCATAACAATGTTTGTAAAAAATGATTTTTAGGTTTTAAAATAAATTAATAGATAATGTATGAATCAAATTTTTGCTAAAAATTTATTTTGTACAGTCAGTGTAACAAGTTACAGATCATTAAAATCCTAATGATTTTTATTAAATATTTGTTTTCTTTATAACTAACAATGACAAAGTTTTAATAACTCTTCGAATATTAGAACGCGCTAAGAATGCTTTATACCTATTCCCAAGTATGGATCAGTTCATTTTCTACGTTTTCCAGTCTGACCTCCAGGACCTTGTTAGGACGGGGTAATTCGAAACGTCTTGGTAAGACTGGTTGGCAGACTTTCGGGCGATGCAGCCAAAGATCTTCAATTTGCAGCCGGGATCAACGGCTTTACTTACCTTCCAAGGGTCGGAGGTAACTTGGTACTTATGTAGGTAATGATTGGAGCAACAAAGGCAAGCGCGGCTATACCTGAAGATCAACCCGAGCGGCTGTTATTCTTCTTCTTCTTCTTCTTCTTCGCCACAATACCAAAACTAAAATATATCTGAAATAGTCAATGAAACCACACCAAGATCAACAACTCAAAAACGTTTAACACCAAGTAGGACGTGAAACTGGAACACATTACATTACATAGTTTCAGACTAAATTGAACTTTAGTAGCCCACAATCGTACAAAGTGGCTCGGATCCAAATTCACTGGTACCTAAAACTAACACTGAGTCTTCACCGTTGCAAATGAGCAAACATAGGTAGGTCGTATCTCCGTGCTTGTATTATTCGAGACCCGTTCTCCAAATGATGCGACTTGCAACTCGGGACAGGCGAGTGTGGTGCCTTCGCGTGAATCGGTACTGATGCTCCGCAAGTTGCTTCGTGGTGAGGTGTGGTTCACCATCTTCATGCCCATGTCCCATGTCATTCGGGGTCAGCGTAATACGTTTTTCGTGGCTGTTGGTCGCAGTGGACGATCCCGCTAACATTTTTGTACAAAGTGAAGCTAGGACCTATATTACCTATGCGTAATGTAGCCAGTCAGTTTTGCCACTAACTGAGCATAAATCTAAACTTTGCATGACCTGAGAATCTGATCCAAGATCAAATTTACAGCGTTTGAAACCACTAAACTATGGCAGCTTCAGAATAAAAAGATAACTACTTACTTATTTTTCACATGCAAATAGGTATCACACGTCTTCCTATTCAGCAAGTTCTCAAATGCCTTAAATTCAAGCAACAACAAATGCCTAACAATAAAAAATATAATGTTATTTATCCCTTTTGTAGCCCAACATTTTGATCTGAGATACTTTAACAATAACATAATTATTTGCAAAAACATTAAAAGCATGGCAACATTGCTCTCAACCCATCCGGATAAAACATCCTCGAATGATATCCTCTTGACCACAATTTCTACGTATATTTGCTTAGGCCCAACACACGGTTTTATTGACCGATAAATAAGAGAAATTACATTATTTTGTTAGGAGAGGACCTTATAAGCCCCCTGGCTTTATGGTCAAAGGTGTATTACAGTTTAGCCGAGTAAACAAATGTAAAAGGAAGTTCCGGGTATTATTATGTGTGTATTATTATTTAATTTAGAGGGTTTTTGAGCGCGGTCTTCTGCACTTGGCTTGGAAAATAAGTGGTCTTTGGTTGAAATTTTAATAAGGGTCTGAAGTTAAAACATTTTTTCACTTCTCATGCTCTGCCCCTCTACTATGACGTCTTAAAACAGTCCTAACTTAATGTTATTCCAGTGTGGAAACGTGACAGAACTATACAGGGTGTCTAGCGCCATCTCTCCTCCACACTGGATTAAGAATAAGTTAGGATTGTTTTAAGACGTCATAGTAGGGCCCCTGAAAGTGCTTATTTGTGCAGGATATAGGCTGCACAAAATCGAATTTTGTGCACAAGGGCATTAACGTATCTACTCATAAATGTATATTACGGCAAAGAAAATGAGCCATACAGCCAAACACAATAAGAAGTTCATAGATAGAATTTGTTATTTTATAATATTTACTTTAATTTATTTGCTGCCTTATGTGTTTTTTAAGACTTAAAAGATATTAAAATTTAAATTCAAATACGGTTTTAAGTTATTTAATTAAATTAATGAAAATTATTTTTACAAAATTAATTTAATAGTAGGCTGTATAGGTCTGCAAGCCTAATATCAATTTCGTAAGATTAAAAAAAAAAAACAATTTCCTTCAGTATTCAAAACTGTACAAATTTTACTTTGAATTTTAATTAAAGAAATATGATAAACTACTGTTTTATTTCCTCGCATTCGAAGTGAAAAGCAGAATTTATCTACCCAAATATCATAAACCCTCTCTAATGCGTTTAAAAACCATAGGCAATGACCAGCATTACCAACCAGCAGAAATTAACAGAACTGTAATGAGCTCATAACCTACTGAAAACAGTAGGTTATGAGTTTTTTTAATTTTTTTTAATTTTTTATTTAATATGGGCTTGCTCTTGACCTCAATCTTGCTCTAAGGGCAGAGATGAGGTCGACGATGGAACGAGCTTACCCAGAAGAAGCCTATTTACTCGCGACTTAAATAGATTGGGGTTATATGAACTCGGGAAAACCGACGCAGGCAGGGTGTTCCACTCCTTGGCTGTACGAATAATGAAAGTCTTAGCAAAACGCTTCGTACGAATGTGTGGAACATCGACAAGGTATGGGTGATAACCTGCGGTACGCCTTGTCTCTCGATGGAAGAAGGGAGATGGTGGAATAAGCTCGTGGAGCTCTTGCGCACACTCTCCGAAGTACAGTCTGGAAGCAGTTTAAATTTGGAACAGGTGTCAAATTCAAGTGAGTGTGCTATTCTAGTATCTACATTAAAACAGGTACCTATCGATACGAAACCCCAATTCAGTATGATTTTAATTATAAATCGCACGACATTTTGATCTCGAGTGACACAAGAATAGTGACTTTGTTCGTTTGCCTATGATTTAAAAAAAATGACAGATATCCGAAACGCCGCCATTTCGAGCTGTCATTTGTTCGTTAGCTTTTTATTCCCTTTCATTGAGTAGACAAATTTTCTGATAAGTTCTTTATTTCTGTCGAAAATGAGTGATAGTAACTCAGAAATTAACATGAACACTCCGCCAGATATCGCAAATGCAGCGACGAATGCAACTAATAACCTGTTTATTTTTTATTGCATTACACTGGTAACAATGCTGGTCATTTCCCTATTGTTCCTGAGCCCATCATAGAGCCCTTATGATATTCGGGTAGATAAATTAGTGTATGCGTGTGTGTGTGTGTGTGTGTGTGCAACTATACATAATTAGGCATTACAACACTCGTGTGATGCTATTAAGAAACTCAAACCCACACTTGTGTTGTAATGCCCTTCATTATGCACAGTCGCATAAACTACTATTATAACTCGTCCACAAAACCATTTTTATCCTCGACATTACTATCAGCCCTCGCCTTCGGCTGCGGGCTGCTAAAAGTCTCGGATAAAAATGGTTCGTTTTGTGCACTTGTTGTAAAATCTACTATTTTTTTCACTTATAATATATTCCAGAACTCATAATAGTAGTTTATGCGACTGTGCATAATGAAGGGCATTATAACACAAGTGTGGGTTTAAGAAACGAGCCGAAGGCGAGTTTCTTAATAGCATCACACGAGTGTTGTGTTGAATATATTATAATAGTTGCATTATGTATAGTTATGTAATTAATTATGTATAGTTGCATACACTAATTTATCTACCCGAATATCATAAGGGCTCTATGATGGGCTCAGGAACCATAGGGAAATGATCAGCATTGTTACCAGTGTAATGCAATCTATATATATATAAATAAAAAGAGAAGTCCTGACTGACTGATTGACTGACTGACTGACTGACTCATCAACGCAAACCCTTGGACCTAGAAAGCTGAAATTTTGCACAGAGGTTCCCTTTATAATGTAGACAAGGAAGGATTTTTTGAAATTCAACCCCTAAGGGATTTAAATAGGGGATGAAAGTTTGTATGGAAAATCGCCATTCCCACGCGGGCGAAGCCGCTGGCAAAAGCTAGTAAAAAATAAACAGGTTATTGGTTGCATTCGTCGCTGCATTTACGATATCTGGCGGAGTGTTCATGTTAATTTCTGAGTCACTATCACTCATTTTCGACAGAAATAAAGAACTTATCAGAAAATTTGTCTACTCAATGAAAGGAAATAAAAAGCTAACGAACAAATGACAGCTCGAAATGGCGGCGTTTCGGATATCTGTCATTTTTTTAAAATCATAGGCAAACGAACAAAGTCACTCTTCTTGTGTCACTCGAGATCAAAATGTCGTGCGATTTATAATTAAAATCATACTGAATTGGGGTTTCGTATCGATAGGTAGGTATCTGTTTTAATGTAGATAGGTACTAGAATAGCACACTCACTTGAATTTGACACCTGTTCCAAATTTAAACTCATAACCTACTGTTTTCAGTAGGTTATGAGCTCATTACAGTTCTGTTAATTTCTGCTGGTTGGTAATGCTGGTCATTGCCTATGGTTTTTGAACGCATTAGAGAGGGTTTAAGATATTTGGGTAGATAAACACCTTTTCCCACATAAATGTTGTCTTCCTCCAACGACCTCCGCACCTCAATTAGTACTGAGTAATACGATACACCGTAAGACCGGTTATCAGGCTTTCGGACCACCGCGGCACCGACTACATTTATTATATAAATAAAAAAAGAAGTCCTGACTGACTGACTCATCAACGCCCAGCCCAAACCCTTGGACCTAGAAAGCTGAAATTTTGCACAGAGGTTCCCTTTATAATGTAGACAAGGAATAAGGAAGGATTTTACAAAATTCAACTCCTAAGAGACATCCATAGGGGATGAAAGTTTGTATGGAAAATCGTCATTTTCACGCGGGCGAAGCCGCTGGCACAAGCTAGTAGTATTATAACCACGAATATGCAATGGCTAGAGGTAGGTAGTTCTAAAGACGGAGTCTTGGAAAATGTAATATTTTCAGTGTCCTGAAAGGTTAAAGTCAGAGAAAAGGTAAAACATCAAATGTCAAGGGTTCAACCCTTTGAACCCTGTAGTAGACCCTTACCTACTACTAGTTTTTAGTTACTTTTGTTATCTACTATTTTTTGATAGAAAATATTACCCCTCAGTTGGTTCTTAAAGTCAAACAGAACCAGTGGGCCTAGAAATAATGTGCAGAGTCAACGTAATTTAATTTAAATAGTAGTCTTGCAATTTAAATTATAATTCAAGTTATTTTGCTCATTTTAATTACTTATTTTTATGATTTTATTTAAAGACCTGCTTAGTAAACTTCTCGCAAAAATGAAAATTTATAAAAAGCAAATGGATCGTAGTGAATTTTTTTATTTGCAAAGAACACCCTACTTCCAAAAAAAAACACTTAATTGCCTAAACTAACTTTACTTTTGTAAATCGATGACTTCCTTTAATTCATTGGCTTTAAAAAAAAACCTAGGTACAACTGAATTGAGAAACTCCTCTTTATTTTGAAGTCAGTTAAAAACGTTCGAATTATAGCCTCTGGCTGCCCATCTGCTTAACGTAATCCGTTGGTAGCATTTTGTCTTCAATTTCCGGGCACAGTTCTAACGCGGACTTATCTTTTTTTAAATCCCCGAATTTAAATTTTCTGCCTCGTGCTCTTCGAATTTCACGCGATTTTTCCTTTTAAGCCATTTCTGTTTCACGTCTAGAAAATGCTACGTTTTAGCGACAGTGATCAGCGATAGCGATGCTGGAAACATCACACCTGTAATCCCCAAAGGGTTAGGTAGAGGAATGCAGTTCATCATCATCATCATCATCAGCCTATAATGTTTCTACTGCAGGGACTCAGGCCTCCCCTCTAGGAGAGGGATGGGCTATAATCTACCACGCGGGCCCAGTGCGGATTGATAGATGTCACATGTCTTCGAATTTTTGGTTCCAAGACATGCCGGTTTCCTCACGATGTTTTCCTTCACCGTAGGAATGCAGTTTCGGGCAACAATATTATATTAACATTTGGCAAAGTATAAACGGGAATTTGTCAGGAAAATAAATAATGAACGTTGATATAATAATGATGACCTACTTAATGATAATATAGGTACCTACCAAAATGTTAGTTTCTTTACGTTACGTAACAAAACGGCGAAGGAAAACATCGTGAGGAAACCGGCATTTAGAACCAAAAAATTCGAAGACATGTGACATCTGCCAATCCGCACTGGGTCCGCGTGGTGGATTATAGCCCATCCCTTTCCTAGAGAGGAGGCCTGAGTCCCTGCCGTGGGAATATTATAGGCTGATGATGATGAAGTAACATGAAAACGAAATAAATATGAGTACAATAGGCTAAAATTACCTTTACACGTTACTAAGGCCCAGATTCAGAGACCACACTTTGACTTTACTACACTTTTCTTTTGTAGGAAATTAGTTTAACACGAAGGACTACATTATTTAAACGCATAATAATGCAAAGTTTACTTTGAGGCCAAAGTCATGATTATCGACTACTTCGCCTTTACTAAGTAAAGAACAGCTTGAAGTAGATCTTTCCATCAAAGTAAAGTCAAAGTGTGGTCTCTGAATCTGGGACTTAGTGTTAATATACATTTGGTGTTACTAACTACACGCTTACTAACACTTTTCCTGACCCGAAAATCGAAACCAGGACCTCGTTTTTAGGAGTATCATTTGCGGTCTTAATATTAACAAAGCAAATAATGTTAACCACTGAAACGTCCAAGTTTTGACAGCTGTCAACAGAGGAACGTCCACGTCATTTGTTGACAGTAGCGGCGGAACAAAATTGTGTCCGGGACGTTGGAGAACATTTTTTTTCTCAAAAAATATGCTTAAACGTCCGGGTATCAAAAAATATCTGTTTATAGCGAGAAATGCAGGGAATCGATACATATAATATACTTTATACCGTATCTTATCGAATACGCACACAAAAAATGTTGAAGTTGACAATAAGAGTCAAATTTGGGTAAAATTGTTGGATTAACCGATTTTTACGTAGCTTTTTGTATCTTAACGCAATGTTACTTATATATTATTAAAATAGATTATATATGCTATTTTTGATACCAATACATCATTACGTGGAACGTACAGTATTAGCACAATAAATCAAAACAAATACCCATCCCGTGTCCCGCTATACTTAAAAATTTGGCACGCAAATTTTAAACACGTGAAATAATTGCTATTTTCATCATATTTGTTTGGTTTAAGTCTACTTTTATATTGATAATGATGAAACAGCCTCATTGTACTCATTGCTGGTAGCGTTTGATGTGGGTGGAAAATTACTGTCAGTGGTTTGTGGTCTGTAACGAGGATGAATTTCCGACCATAACAATAGTAGAAAAACTTTTTCAATCCCCAGTGTATCGCTGTAGCTTCCTTGTCTATTTGACTATAATTCTTCTCGCTACCAGACAGCGTTCTCGAAGCGAATGCTATAGGTCTTTCTGATCCATCTGGAAGTCTATGTGAGAGTACTGCCCCGAGTCCCAGTGGCGATGCGTCTGTTGAAAGTACTAACGGTTTCTTAGGGTCAAAGTGTATCAGTACTCTTTCACTTACAATTTCTTTCTTAATTTGAATAAAAGCTTGTTCACACTCTGCAGACCATAGGAAGCTTGATTCCTTCTTTAGTAGGTTGTTTAGTGGGTTCGTGATCGATGCTAGGTTTGGTATGAATTTGTTGTAAAAATTTGCTATCCCAAGAAATGTTCTTAATTCTGCTGTATTGGTCGGGTGTTCTGTTTTAACTATTGCGTTTATCTTGTTCCTGTTTTTGTGTAAACCTTCTTTGTCGATGGTGTGTCCAAGGTAATTTATACTTGTTTGGAAAAATTGGCACTTGTCTTTGTTTACTCGAAGGTTACTTTCTTTTAGTTTATCCAGTACGAGTTTTAGCCTCTGTAGTAGTTGTTCTTAGTTAGCTCCTTGTATAATAATATCGTCGAAGAAACATTTGACGCCTTCTAGGCCTTGTAACAGTTTATCCATAAACTTTTGCCACAGGCTCGGAGCGACCTTAACTCCGAACATGAGCCTGTTTACTCTGTAAGTTCCTTTAATTGTGTGTACTGAGTGTTTGTAGCATTGCGCTCTCTTCATCCATTACCATATTTAGGTACGCCTGAGTTATGTCGAGTGTACAAAATAGTTTACCTCCATTCATCTCTGTGAAAATATCTTCAATAACAGGTATTGGATATTGTTCATCTTGAATAATTTTGTTTAGGGTAACTTTATAATCAGCGCATAATCGGATATTTCCATTTGGTTTGACAACTGGTACTACTGGAGTACCCCATTCAGAGTGGTCAACTTTCGTTATGACACCTTGTGCGCATAGTCGCTCTATTTCTTCATCCACTTTGTTTTTTAAAGCGTAAGGTATTCTACGTGGTCTAATAAAAATTGGCTTAGTGTTCTCTTTCAGGTTTAGATGTCCTCTATAATTGGGTATTTCGCCAAGGTCGTTTCTGAATACCGATGTCTTGTAGAGCTCCAGAAGCTGGTCTAATTCTATGTTTTCAGTAGGTTGTACGGCTTTTATGTCTGCTAAGTTAAGTGTCTCGAGTTCTTTCATCCAACTGCGGCCAAAAATGGGGTCAACGTTTTTGTTGATAACGTACAGTTTTCCGTGGAATTCTTTTCCTTGGCATCTGCATTGAACGTATGCCACGCCTGTTGGTTTGATTATCTCTCCAGTATAAGTTCTGAGTTTTAGGTTTGTCTTAAAAATTCTTTTTCCAATGTTTAGTTTTTGATAGTCTCGTAATGACATTGAAGTTAGTGTAGCTCCAGTGTCAAATTCCATCTTTATCTTAACGTGTTCAATATGTACCGTTATCATATATTTTTCAGATGATTCTCCTGAAATGATATTAATATTATTCCAGTCATCATGGTCACTTCTTGTTAATGAGTCTTCTAATAGGTTCGTATTCGGTTTATTCTTGTTAAGACTCGCATCAGAGTGGCGCTGAAGGCAAACACGGGCTAGGTGACCGACTTTATTGCATTTATGGCATGTAACGTTTATAGCGCCACATTTGTTGGATTCGTGATTCGCAGCACCACAGCGGAAGCATTTCCCTTTTAGATCTTTAATTGTAATTTGTCTTGGACTTGGTCCTGGTCCTGTCTGTTTCTTGTATGGGGTAATCTTGTTGATGTGGTCACTACTGGTACTTGGTTGTTCATTAGTAATCATTAATGCGTTTTCTGTCTTACCCATTTCAATAGATAACGCAATCTGTGTCAGTGATTTGAATGTGTATACTGTTCGGTCTTGTAAAATTTTTGTACGTGCATCGCTATCTTTCAATCCCCTTATAAATTGTAGAGATAAAAAACTTTCTGATGTATTTTTCTGACAGTGTTGGCAATTGAATTCACAGTTAGTGGTAAGTTTCTTCAACTCTGCGGCATACTGCGCTACAGTTTCTTCGGCGTTTTGAGTTCTTGTTATAAATTTATGTTGTAGCGCCCATTTGCTAGGTTTTGGGTCTAAGTAGTCGTCAAGTATTTCAGTAATTTCAGCAAATGACATATTTATTGGTTCTTCCGGTGATGTTAAATCGCAAAGTTTCTCGTGTAGCTCTGGTGATAATGTTGACAGTAAGATATCTGATTTCATGTGTGCTTCCGATATGTCGTTCAATCGAAAATATACTTCTAGTCTTTTTTTGAAATTGTTGAAAGTTTCTGATTGTTGAAGGGGTTGAAATTGTATTTTCGGTGTATTATGCCTGGATTCACTTTGTTTTATGTGTTCTTGCTGTATCTGGCCCTGTTGATGACCTCTATTCTGTGTCTGTTTTGTTAACAGTTTAGTTGTCAACGATGTATGAAGTTCTTCAAAATCGTACCTGTATTCTTGTTCTTCATCATAAGCGTCATCGTCCTTGTCGTCGACCGTCTTGTTCTCAATTTTCTCTTGTACCTCCCGTATAGCCAGGATCGTCTCCTTCAGGCCCTGGAAGCGAGCAGTAATGTCTTCGTCAGACATCGTTGCCCTCTGATCGACATATGTGTCGAGTCGCGTGAGCATCCCGCGTAAGGTGCCACGATATTTTCTTAGTTTGTCCATTTCATATTATATCTATATATTATACAATGTTTATTTGGCTTTTTCTCGTCGCCAATAACAAATCTTGTTATTTCGTAAGAATCATTTTAATAATTAAGACAGACAATCATTATGACATTTCATTTATATGGCCTCTAGCGCGTTTGGAGAGTAAAGAGTTTCCAACACACACAACAGGGTGGTTTTTGACTTTTTGGGGGTAATGAGGAACAGGGTGTAAAGCTCCTCATCCCCCATAGAAAAGGGAGGATTCTCCGACCGGATGGGTGTTGTGTCCGGTGGGCTAACTGCCCGACATCGCGACATCGGGAACTCCTACATAGGCTTATGTCGCGGATAATGTTGATAGAGCGATGTAGGAATTTCTGTCGATCGTTGTTAGTACGCAGGTGTTGCGATAGATGTCGCTAGTCGCCACAACTTTATGAGGCGCTATTCCCGGGCCTGGTTGATATAGTGACCTAGTGACCGCAAATGCGACTGCAGAGCTTGAGGTCCTGAGTTCAATTCCCAGGTCGTGTAGTGTGTGTGTTAGTCAAGTGTTATTTTTAATTATTTCATCAGGAATTTGTCAGTAATAGCCACGGAGTTTGGATTTGGGCCCACTTAATGTCAATAAGGGGTCCTATTCCTATTACATGGGACTTAAACATAACTGGCGAAGTGTGGGTGTAGTAATAAAGGGTACCTCATCATCAGCCTATAATGTTCCCACTGCAGGGACTCAGACCTCCTCTCTAGGAGAGGGATGGGCTATAATCTACCACGCGGGCCCAGTGCGGATTGGTAAATGTCACATGTCTTCGAATTTTTTGGTTCTAAGACATGCCGGTTTCCTCACGATGTTTTCCTTCACCGTTTTGAGAGCAGTGGTGATGAAATAAATTACACAAAGTAATGCGCCTGATGGGGTTCAAACCCACGACTCACTGTTCGTAAGTCGGGGCCGCCACCACTGGGCCACCACTGCTCAAAAATAAAGGGTACCTACACCTCTGATAAAGAATTTCAGTACTTGAAACTCTGACCTGAAAGTGACTTCATATTCACCCAGTAAAAAGTCAAAGGCACCTGGTTGTAAACGTAGACCTACCTCACCTCCCTGTCATGTTTTTGTCAAGCGCTACCCTAATAAGATTAAGAGGCTCGATCTCCGAAGGTTGTCCCAAGAGACGCAAGCTCCCATCCCATCACTTTTTGTGCCGAACCTTTGGCAAAAAGTGATTGTTTACGAACGCAAAACCTTTACTTGTTCCGACATCTGTTACCTTTAGAGAAACCAATGTTTGCAGAAGAGTAGTATTTTTCCTGTGGCTTTGCCCGAAAAAATAGAGTAGTTGACTTAAAAAAATCTAACCCACTCCCCCACTTATGATCTTTGACACGTTTTATCTTCGTAAATTTTTATTAATTTGATGAAACAAAAATACGTATCCAATATTTTTCGATAATCTAACTGACTATTTTTTTTTAGTCAGTCAACTTCCCTAATGTAATGGGTCAGCTAGTATGCATTATCCTTACCTACTAATATTATAAATGCGAAAGTTATTCAGTCTGTCTGTCTGTCGCGCTTTCACGCAGAGACTAATGAACCGATTTAAATATACAGAAAATCTAGGTCCTCAGAAAGGTTGTAAGGGGTTAACCACACCCGTCGGGGCCGCGGATTTTTGTACTAGACCGTGGCCTCGGCGCAAGGGCAAAGAAGGAACATGGGTTCGGTTTTTAGTCAGTAGAAGTCTGACACTCCCCTTCGCTCTGCCCAACCCCCCCTGGGTTTGATGATTTTCCACCCACCAAAAAAAAAAGGGGTTAACCACAACAATAAACGACAGAGGTCGTGATAACCGACATTGGTCGTGATAACCAATATCCACGCGGACGAAGCCGCGGGCATCAGCTAGTATAATATAATTTATAACCTGTAGAACCCATGAACAATGTACCTATTCTATCAGTGAAAAAAAAAAAGAATTACTTATTTAACCGATGTGGTTCAATATGAGTGTGTTACGTGACTTAGAAAAGTGTAACACGTCCCCGTAAGTTTATGAATACGAAACACTTAAGAGCTTATGGTACCTCAAACGCGAGTTTTATAATGCGTAAAAGTATATGATTCACTGCAGTAATCAACATCAGAAAAATATATGATATTCTTCAGGATATATGCTAGTGCCATAGTGTTGTGAAAGCATAATACAACTAACTTTGCTCGATAGAAAAATTTCTTTTAACGAGTAAAAACCATACTAAAATACATGTCATCGTTCTGATTTTTTTGCCAAATAATTCTACAAGCAACATACTAAAATCATAGTGTTTTACTTTTTTAGTCCAATCAATAGTTTTTTTGTAAATCGCAAAATACCACTAATTTCGCACTAATCGGCCGCAGCGAAAGACGTAACAACTTATTTATTAGATTATATTATTAGATTAGAACTTTATTCCTACAGTATTTCAAACGAAGTTTGAACCACCACAAATAGGGTTGCTAATCTGAGGTAGCGTACGCTCTTAACAACGAATGCACGCTACCTCGAAAAACTGAACAACGAATGCATGCTACCTCGAAAAACAGTAAAGATTAGGTAGAGGTTTTCCTAGGAGTACACCCACATTGCACCAGATAGTAGAGGTCGAACCGAATGCTACCCACTAGGCCTAAATCCAGATACCGAGGCGGTTCTTGGCAAATACCTGATAAAATGCATTTTTTTTGCGTGTCCCGCTCTTGGGCAGAGCGAAAGGGAGTGTCACACTTCCACTGACTAAAAACCACCCATGTTCCTTCTAAGGGGTCCCACACATAAACACGATACGACATCGTGGAAACTCACGATGCAATCCTGCGCAGTTGTCTTGTTACTTTAATGAACAAATTAACATTTATTTGGGTTCTAATTTCAAAAACATTTAAATATTATTTTCAGAATGCGTCTAGAGCGGTCCATTTTTCGAAATGAACTATTACACCACCCCTCTGTATCAACGGCATCGTGCCGTGTATCGTGCGTGGCACATTACGTTACGATATCGTGTTTTTTTACGATGCTCATCGTAGATTTCCACGACGCGACGTCGTATCGTGTTTATGTGTGGGAGCCCTTAGCCCTTTATGTCCGCGCAAGATCTCATCAACCCCGTCGGGGCTGCGGGTTGTGCGAAAGAGATACCGCGGCTAAAAGATGTAGGTAATGCTCGGTAACCCACTGCTAGACCAACGTGACAGTTTGTAGAATATTTTTCGACAGGAATCTTAATATAAACCCACCAACCCTATTAATATACTAAAAGCCTCAAAACATCAAAGTTAGTCTATATTTTTTTAATAAAATTTTTTGATTACATTCCTTGATAGACATTTGCTACATCATTTTCCAATAAACCTTAGGTCTTTGAAATACAATTTGGACTCAATAAAACCCTTGTCAACGTAGACATTTTTATTTTAATAAACCAGTCAAGTGCCTGTCTGAGAAGACACAGTGAAGGGTTCCGTAGGCGGAATGATTATTGCGCCCGCACGGTATTGCCAAACTTAGATTTTTTTTGTGTATTTAATTTGCATTTTATTCCTTCAGTCTGATTTTTACATAATTCCGACCGCGAACCGGAAGACGTTGCGTTGGAAGGCTTCCCACTAGGTGGACAGATGACCTGATGAAGGTTGCGGGTAGGGTGCTTCGTGGGACACGCACGGGACCGGTCAATGTGGTGACACTTGGGGAAGGCTTATGTTAAGCAGCAGACGTCCTTTTGGCTGTAATGATGATGATGATTATTTTGCGGTGCAAGGAGTTTCCTTTCTCCGAATTTTAATGGGTCCAAAACAATCTCTACAGATGGGGGTTCATGGACAGCTCAAATCTCAAGTATACATATTATGCGCCGTGTCTCCACAATATTTGGCCCACGTAGCATCTTACGCTGCATGCCCTGATACCTGCGGACTGGACGATCTTGTGACTGCATCAGCGTGCGGAGTTCGAATAGCTGAATTTTCGGCAAAATATATTAATTGTAAATCTGTCATCGACGCGCTAAGAAAAATTTAAAAAAAAATTGACCCAAGAATAATAAATAAAACAAACGGGGTGAGCTAAATAAAAACGTTTAAAAAAAAGGGCCAATAGTCACGAAGCAACGTTGCAGCGTGCAACTCAGACAGAACAGCAGATAGATTATCATAATATTCCAGTCCGTGTCCTAATCTAGTTGGGGTTGGCGCAACACGTAATCTTCTTCCATTCTCTCCTGTCAGACGTCACGGCATCATTCACTTCTTTCTCTTTCTGCTTTCATATCATACCTCATACAATCCATTCATCTCTGCTTTGATCTTCCTCTCCCTCTCTATCCATCAGCAGACTAATGGACAAACGTAATTCTAAGAGCTGTGATTTTACCACTTCGCTACGGAACCTTAATAAGCGCCATTAAAAAAAATGGCGCGTTGAAAATTCTACACTCATATTTTTCTCAAAAAAGCGTTTTTAATTGAACATAATTTTTCGACAAACATCTCGTAATAACCATCTCAATTAACCTTTTGATTGTTGAAGTAATTTAAGGTTGTTTTTTCTACAGAAACGTTGAAAAGAAACGTACAGAATTCAAGAGGTTGAAGTTAAGTATTCTACAGCCGTTTTCCGCCGCCGGGTTGAATAGGAAGGACCTGAATATTTTGGGTTCTATCCTAAAGGTAATTAGGTCTGTTTTGAATTTCAAGTAGCTATTTGAGACCTGAATTTGATCTAGATAATACCGGTAGGTATCATCTGCGTGATAGACTTTGATTTATGAGCGAGACTGCGATGACAGGAAGAAAATTAGATTCTTGGCTTGGTAATGAGTTTTTATCCGACTGCGTCAGATGGAGGGCGATGTTTTTCACTGTGCTACTCTGCTATGCAACTACGTACCTTTTGGGGTATTAAAGTGAGTTAAACAGTAAACAAAACAGTTCTTATACATTAAACATGACTATTTTATTACCATACCGCAACACCTAATCTTAAAAGCTCCAAAATGGCATTACACCTCTTCAATACAAAAAATGCACTTTCAACCCCACACGAGAAACCTCCTTTGAAACATTCTAATACGCCTAATTACGAGTATAGCAAGTAAACAGGCCAAAAAACATTCCAACCGTCCCGATGTCAAAGGCGATACGGTTAACCGTATTTCACCCCGGGTAAAAGTAACATGAGGGTCTAAACGACCAGGGAGCTGCAGGTAAACGACGCGCAGCCCGTGGGACCTAGTAACCTGGTGTCGTTTGACGTTGATTGGGGGGTTAAGTTTAAAGCGGGGAGCGGGTTAGAAGATTTAAGAAATCTGTTGCGGGTATTTTGAGGAGTAGATGCCCAGAATTTGCTGGTCAACTCTAAGTCAAGCTGATGGATTACAGAAAGAAACTTTTTGAAGTGAAAAGTGAAAGTTTGTAATTGTGCCACTTCTTAATATTTATTTATTTATTTATTTAAAATAGGTACACCAACAGTACATACATACAATATTAAAATATAATTGAAATGCACAAGTTTTGATTTAAGATTTTGTCTTTTTTTACTATTTAAGCATGTTCTATTTGTTTTTTTTTGTATATAGATTTATTTTATTTTATTTATTACAAAGAAAAAAAAAGTTTGGAACAGGGTCTGAGCTACCGATTGTCAGATCTCTTGAGAGAGAAACCTCTTAACAATAGGTACGTGCCTTGTCCAGATACTGCTTTCTGAATCAAAGACTGAAGTCTGGATATTTGGTCGCTGCTTGGAAGCAGCCTATAAGCAACAACGGACTTCAGAAATTCGCTTGCGTTCCTAACTTGTTTCAATCGTAACTAACAGATGTCCGAAGTCAAGGTAAAATTATTTAGAAGTCCCTGCAGTTAGACAGATTTTTTCTGTACCGCTATAAAAAGTGATAGGACGGAACGGAACGTTTAATTCCTAAAGGAATCTAGGATAAATTCTCTACTAAGTAATTAGATATCTTTCCTTTTGTTTTTAGACTTTGCTATTGGAATAAAATGCGGTATTTTTCTAGTAAAGCGATAAAAACAGAAAGAAAATTCCGTTGGTCTATAGTTCGCAAGCGCGACTGCTGTACATGAGGTCTGCGGTTTGATTCCCAAGTCAGGTAAAGTGCTATTGAGTTTTCCATCAGAAATTTGTCAGTAGCAGCAACGGAGTCTGAATTTGTGGTTAATAACAATAATAAGCTATCATTTTTTGGGCTTAAACATTAGTGGCGAATGTGAGGTGTGAAGTGAACTAATGGTTGGTCTGCTGCCTAACCCTTCAGGCACCACAGGTGTGATGTTTTATGTTATATTAAAGCGATAGGTACGGGGTTTTTGGTTATTATTGACTGGAGTTGTAGCAAAAACCTCGCCTTCGCAAATGTGGAATTCTTGCCTCTAACAGAAGGTCTAGTAACAAAATCAACTGTAACTGTAATCTTAGTTGCAAATATTCGAAGTTTCAAGTGTCTTCGAGGTCACAGTCACAGCTACATTCAGTACCAATTGAGAAACTTTATCCTGGAGCCGGTATATTGTTCTAAAAGTCTTTAAGAAATAGTCTAGCTTTAGTTTTGTCTGGCCAAAATAGCAAAACACATTTGTGGAATGATCGCAGGTGCAGTCTGGAAGAGACTGGAACAAGTGGAAAATGGTACAAACAAAAAGAGGCCTTATTAAGGCCTCTTTCGCTTGTACAGCTGAGTGGTTGTCTGGCTGTCAAGAATGATGAAGGTTACGAAAGGTAATTTCTTTCCATCGTTTAATTTCTTTTATTTTCTGCTTTTGTTCTCGTTTTATGTTTGTTTTTTCTTTTTTGTGTTCCATTTTTTATATAAACATAATTATTATACTGTTGTTTTTCGTTTTTGTACCTATTTTTTAATATTAGTTGTATGTTTACTGCTTTTGATTGTATCATAAATTCTGCGACAAATAAATATTTTTTCTTTCTTTTCTTTCAAACTCAAACTCAAATATTTTATTTCAATTAAGCCATTACAGGCACTTTTGAATGTCAGAAGGACGGAAGAAGAACGAAACTACGCGTGCAATACGTCATTCCGAAAGTCACCACGCCGAACCACACGCCACCGAATGCCCGCCACAACGAACACTGCGAGCACGAAAGCACGCACCGACGCAAACCGCAACAACGAATGCTCGAGACCCCGAATCACGGAACAACTTTCTAGTTTAATAACACACATGTTTGCATTCTCATCGTCATCATCTGCTGGACATAGACCTCCACCAAGAGTCACCACATTCACTAATTTTATCGGATCCCTGCAACCTTCACCAGGTCATCGGTCCACCTAGTAGGAGGACAAGAGACGTTCCAATGCAACGTCTTCCAGTTCGCGGTCACGACTCCAGAACTTTTCGGCCCCCTCGACCATCCGTTCTGCGAGCAATGTGACCTGCCCACTCCCACCTATTCTAACGTCTGCTCATTTCCATTCTAACACACTTAAAAGAAATAGATACACACGAATAGAGAACCTCCTCCTTTATGGAATTCGGTTAAAAATTACTCATTTTCTACTAGATTCACGGTGCAGACGGCAGACGGGGCAACCTGCGACGTCAAATGCCACGGGGACGAGACGGCGACGTTAAGCACTCGGTAGATTAATATGAATGAGCTCTCGTCGGATACCACTACGAGTGGTACTTTACGTGACTTGAAATTATTTGCTTTGATGTACAGGGAGTCCTGTTTACCGACTGCAGCGTATATAGTTCAGTACCTACATCAGTTAGATTATCGAAAAAAATAATGGATACGTGTACGTACAAATTGATGTACATAAAACGCGTGAAAGACGATGAGTGGGGGCGTGTGACGTCAGTTGGAGGTAAAAGATGTACTGACATGTGACGTCACACGGGTTTCCGAAGCACTGTATCTTCATTTTTCGGTTACGTGAAAAAAGAAAAATATAAAATGATCAATAGTTTAGGACTAATTAGATTTTTATTGTTCGATCTCCTATTTAATAATATGGTTACATTTTTAGATTTTTATCAAAGATAATTGGATATTTGGATAGATAATTGGATATAATTGGAAATATCATAGATAAGTGGTCAAAGAATAGATGGATGGTTTGTGTGAGGAATGTTATGAAAGAGACAAGAGTAAATAACGGTGACGTCACAGGGGATAATGGAAGAAAAAAACTGGCCAAGTGCGAGTTGGACTTGGATTTATTTTATTTTGTTTTTTTTTTTATTTCAACTGTCTAGCGATCGCGGTTCTTGAGATACAGCCTGGTGACAGACAGACGGACGGACAGCGAAGCCTTAGTAATAGGGTCCCATTTTTACCATTTGGGTACGGAACCTTAAAAACGTGTTGTGCCGACCCCAAATAGAATAGGACAAGGGCAGGGAAATGATGCAATTCTTCAGTCAAGATTCCTATATATCTCCTTTGGGTGAACTTAGCCTCCTAACCCAGATTCCATATACAAAGTTATCTTAGCCAGAACCAGGCCACCTATGCCCGAGCGTCACTGAGGTGGCTAAGTGGATTACAGCCATCAAAAGGACGGCAGGCGCAAGTAATACGTATTAGTTCACAATGTGAAGCGGTATTAGTATTATATCGAGCGAAGTGGATTGCAATGAGCGGTCTTTTGGGAGGTGTTATAAATTTGGTGACGTATAATTTGGTTCTTCTTTGTAATACTAGTTTTTTTTGTAACTGGTGCATCTTTCATGTTTCCTCTAATATACTCATACCTTGAACGAATAATTTCGTCTTGAAAAAAAAATCCATATTTTACTCTAGCTTTTGCCCGCGTCTTCGCCTGCGTGGATGTCGAATAAAAATAGGTAAAAAAACTTTTTAAGTTAAACGGTTTTATGTTAAACATACATACATTGCAATGTTTAAGATAAATGTACTAAAAACCAAAAAATAATAAAATAGATACAGTCGTGGGAAAAAACCGTGGGGCACGTCAATTGTAATTTCCGCAGCACGACAGTTCCGAATTGACGTGCCCCACGGTTTTTTCCCACGACTGTATCTATTTTATTATTTTTTGGTTTTTAGTACATTTATCTTAAACATTACAATGTATGTATGTTTAACATAAAACCGTTTAACTTAAAAAGTTTTTTTACCTATTTTTATTTTCTAGTTTTTAGCCGCCATCTTGGATTTTAATTTTATATAGTATATTGTATTCTGCTTGTTGAGCCCTTTCATTTGATACCCATATTGATGGGATTAATAAAACATAAATTATCCGCCATTTTGTAGCGGCGGCCATCTTGAATTTATAATGATAATGAATAAAAATAATTGTATTGTCACCAAAATCCAAAGTGTATACAAAATTTCAGATTAATCGGTTGACAGGAAGAGGGTGAAATTTGAATTACTAAATTTGATCCAAGAATAAAACAAACGGGGTGAGCTAAATAAAACCGTTTAAAAATATACCAACAAACTAACATCCTCTAATTAACTCCCTTAGGGGTTGAATTTTGAAAAATGTTAAATACATATATACTTGTTACAACAGCCCACTGACAGTCATCTGACAGCCATCTGACAGCCACCTGACAGCGAGCCTCGCCAACGATAGCCATGCCAACCCGAGCCAAGCCATAACTACCGGACGCCTCCGGTGGGGATAAAGCTTTATAATGCCCTGCAAGCTCATTTTAGCGATCTTGTCGCACTCGATTGTAGTAGTTGTAAGGGGAAGCTCTGCCCGAATAAAGTTATAAATCAGTTCCTGTTTATTTTTTACCACTGTCGTTACACTCAGAAGTGGGATCGAAAACAATAAACCTACGATTAAACGACGCTCTGATACATTTAAAAGTCAACGGTCACCAAGTACAAAGGACGAGGTCTGAAAATTCAAACGAAGAACGTTGATGCACACCGCCTACAAGGAAAATATTGAAGAGTCGCCCATCCCAGAATCACAAGGCACAAATTGAAAAAGCAGTCTACGATCTGGATGGAACACGAAGCGCCTGCCCTCAGTACCGCATCATTGATTCCATAATTTGACCCTGAAAACGAAGACTGCGGCCAGTAACCACCTGTGAGACACTTCGAGTTACAAGAAGTATCCATTTCTCTGCCAGTAACGCTGCTACGGTAAATGAAGGCTACCTCAAGGTCGTCAACAGCGAGCCCAAGGACATGGAAGGGACGAACCGTCCTACTTCACGCTGAGAGCTGCCAGGAACCATGCATAAATAACAAGGTCAGTTAACATGCCAGTTAACAGATATTTGCAAAATATTAGCCAAATGCCATTAGCCAAATATATTAGCCAAATGTGTTTTACAATGAAGTGCCCTATGTGTTGATAATAATTATGCCAATCGTAGACAAAATGAGGTAATTTGGTAGGCCCGATAAGTAAATCTAATCATAGTCAGTAAATCAGTATATTATCTCGGTACAAAAATGGTTTTACTAGTTGTGTATTAAGGAATTGAGAACTTAAGATGTACATATTTTATTTAGTTCAAGTGCGCATCAGATTATCCAACAACTCCAAAGTAAATCTTTAGATATAAATAGCTACAATAATTTCATCAAACTATTGTCAGTGGTTTATAGCATTCCTAGGCAATCTCTTGCTACCGTCAGTCGATATTCAAACAGGTATAAACTTATTGCATAAAGTTCTTGACAAATTGCAAACGAGGATCTTAAAATTAAATATGAGAAACCGTTAATTTTTACATATTTCATAGGTAAAATAAGCATGTGATGGCATTCAACCGGTTGAATTTAAGTTGATACCTACATGTGTCTTAATTTCCCGTCTCGAGTAAGGTAAACGAAGTGCGTCAATTTATTCCATCTAGTTCTATGTAGTTATTTATGAGGCCAACAGGAGTAAAACGCGAGTTTTATAATGCGTAAAAGTATATGATTCACTGCAGTAAACAAAATCAGTGTTTTACTTTTTTTTAGTCCAATCAATAGTTTTGTTGTAAATCGCAAAATACCACTAATTTCGCACTATTCGGCCGCAGCGAAAGACGTAACAACCGCTTTGTAGTGCAAGCTGATTAGAACTTTATTTTAACAGTATTTCAATCGAAGTTTGAACCACCACAAATAGTGTTGCTAATTTGAGGTAGTATAGGCTCCTACGACAGTTCAATAGTAACTTTGCAATAATAGCTCGATTGTTTATCAAACTAACAAAAAATAATACGATGTGGGTATGACTTATGCGGCAAGTCACATAAATCTTGTTAAGGAAGAAAAAAAAAAAATGTGATTATTATAATAAACGATCCTAGTTTCCCAACAGAAATTCACACGTATGCAGCAAGGTATCTTTTATAAAAGCAGATTGACGGTAGTTTGCGCCCAGTCCTTTAGTTTAGTCGCGTTACTAGTCGGAAAGAGTGTTAATCATGATTTTGGGCTTTAATCCCTTGCAGTAATGAAGTTGTTGCGAAGATATTATCGTATAAATGTGTTATGTAAAAATGTCCATGTAATTTCGGACTGTACTGCAGTGCTCGATATAATGACTAAACGTGATCTTATGCTATGCATTGCTCGATATTACAAACAAAAGCCAAGCAAAATCCAGCAAGCCAAAACCGAAGCTAAAGTTAAATTCTATGCCTGCCTTTGCTTCAGCCTTATGTAAGTAGATCGTTTGATGAATGCCGTTTAATGTGTACCATTTAGAGGTTAACGATTAGTTCAGTACAGTGCAATGACAAGATGAAAAGCCAAAAAGTTGTATTGTTTTGCTATAGTGAATAATTGTAGTATAACTATAGTGAATAATTGTAGTATTGATAGTAGCCTGTAACGTAAACAAACCTTTACGGTACCCGATTAGTTGTGTCAACTGTCAAACTTCGCGCGATGGAAAATATTACAAAATGCATCATGACGATGTTGGCCAAGGCGTAAAGTGCGTAAAGAACGAAGTTCTGAACTTATAAATAAGAGCAACATTTCTGGTTTCCATATATAAATTACCCGATTTATACTTAAACATTATTATGTGACATCATGTTTACATTGTGCTTACGGGAAAGCGGTACGGTAGGAAGGAGGGCCAATGACATTCAATTTCTAAATCTACTGAACCAATGAAAATGGTAGGTAAATATCGATAGTTTGAGCCCTTCTGGCTAAACAAAAAAAAGGAGTACTAGTGGGTACCTACATATTGTTTATATTGATACATGCTTTCACTAAATTCGTTGTTTCTGAACCAACGCCTAATGTCAATAATTCTGTGGTGACAATTAGTTTAGATCGCAATTATTTATTCAGATCACATTGTTTCCGACCATGGCAAGGTCTTTACGAGTAGATATTTCAAGAAGTTTGTAACGGAACAGCAGTTTAAAAATACGTTAACTGTTAACAGCTATTGCGTGTCCTACCTAGGTTTGCTAAGAAGAATAATATTAATTAAGTCTATTTACAATCATTTTTGTTAATCTAACTTAGCGCTAATAAGTAATACATGTAGCAAGTTTAATTTTAATTTGAAAATGGTGATAAAACCGAGGTCTCGAAACTAGGCTACGCCTGTAGGTATCTTGGGGGCCAGAGTAGCATTATCTTAGCGTTGATGAGTTAAATGGTGTTGTGTGTAAAAGTAATGAAGTTTTGCCATCGACACGCTAAGAAGCATGTGTGTTAGTACCAACATGTGTGTGTGCGTGTGTCATATTGGTATGGTTTATAGTTAACTTAAATTGTTTCTTCAGTTTCTTTATACGATAGGTTGGCAAACTTAGTTTTTTTAGTTATCTTTTCTTATATGAAAAGTGTTTCATGTTTTTAATGTCTCTGATTCTACGTTTAATGAGTAGGTCGAAGTGTGGGAGGCACTAATCGCACAATTCACGGAACTTAAGGAAGCAACTCAATATGGGGACAATAGGTTACCAAACATAATTTGGAGTTTTAATAATACTGTTAATAATACAACAGGGTACCTAAGCCTTACGATTTATCCTAGACCGGGTTTCTGAACCAGTGCAATTTAGAAGCGATAGAGTTATCTACTACTGGAATTTGAATAGCTGGAAAGAAAATGGGACGTAGCTTAGATACAAGGCGAAAAATAATAATAGCTGATAATAGTGTGATTTACAAATTACAAAAAACGGTGATTACGCACATTTACGCCAGGCGCTGAGTACTAGCGGCAACAAGGTCAATGCTAATAACATCACGCTTGTAATGCCCGAAGGGTTAGGTAGAGGTGTACCCATGAGTACACACACATAGTAATATACAGTAAAGTTTGAGTCCCATGCAATAGGGGGCGAGCCTGTTGCCAAGTTAATTCTTGTTTATTAAGGATTTATATTCTGGCCCACTTAAGTGATATTGAGGAGTTAGGTCATGATTGACATAAACTAAAAAGTACAAAAGGTCATAATATAATTATGATACAACGGGTTTACAGGCTTAGTATCCGTTGATTCCTTATGACTATATCGTAGCGATGCTTATAATAATATGTCTGATAGCACCAGTAGTGTAGATGAACAATAAATTGAGCACCGAAGATTTCATAAATCTTCTTGAGAGATCAAAGTTCATTGCCCCATTTTAACTTGGTTTTTTTGAGCTGACTTGTAATCGTTGTTTTTCTGGTTCCCATTGCGGGAGCAATTGTTTCAGGACGGCCGAATGTTACAACAGCCCACTGACAGTCATCTGACAGCCATCTGACAGCCACCTGACAGCGAGCCTCGCCAACGATAGCCATGCCAACCCGAGCCAAGCCATAACTACCGGACGCCTCCGGTGGGGATAAAGCTTTATAATGCCCTGCAAGCTCATTTTAGCGATCTTGTCGCACTCGATTGTAGTAGTTGTAAGGGGAAGCTCTGCCCGAATAAAGTTATAAATCAGTTCCTGTTTATTTTTTACCACTGTCGTTACATACTAAAACAACCTTCCTCTAAAAACACTCTATCCATTGACGAAAACAGCTTTTATCAGACTGCGGCGAAGCCCAAATGTAGGGTTATTTGAGTTTTATTATAATTGTAGTGATGATGGAGCCACTGCCTACCTGACCTTTACGGAGCGACCCCAGTAACTGGGTAAGACGATACCCCTTTGTTACACTGGTAGTGTGGTTTTCGTGTTATTGATTTTCAGTATAACGAATGTCAAAGAGTTACAAATGACAGTCGGCCCATCGGTTTAACATGCTTTCAGAGGCACTGAAGGATCTCATCATCATCAGCCTGTAGCAGTCCAGACGGACATTAGGTCTCTTCAACGACACTCCATTTTACTCGTTTTTCGGAGGGATCTCGGTATGTGAATAATAGAATAGAATAAAATCTGTTTCTTTTCAGGTAACGAAGCCCCATAGATAAAATCAATAATAATGATCATATTAAACTTCCAAACATGTAATGATCATCCATCCTGGAACAGACCTTGGCAAGCATTGCTTAACCTTGAAGATTGTGTGGCTATTATTATTTAGCCACGAACCCCTCTTTATCCTCGCGCCTTGATACTTGTTGGTAATTGGGCCACAAAGTTCGCAATGGTCACTCCATTGACCAAGTTAATTACTTCCTAAAACTCCTATAAGATAAGTAGTTCAGTAAATAAAGGAAATGCTAACTTTGTTTCCTAAAGGAATGTTTACACGGGCAACTTTAGTTGCACAATTCTGTGCAATATGACGCAGTATCTGCGATACTACATTGTACTAGCTATTTTAATTTAATTTGAAATAAGAGAAATACTTATTATTATTTGCGTGAAATACCATATTTCACGCAAATAATAAATCTTGATATCATCGATTAGTACACTAGTTTTTGCCCTCAGGTTCGCCCGTGTAGAGTTCGTTAATAATTGTCTACGACCGCGGATTCGCTGAAAGATGATTATACCGAAATATAAATATTTTTTATTTTATTTTATATTTTACTTTGTGCAAGTCTGACACGCTTCCGCTCCGTCCTGAGAAAGAGAGTAAAAGGGAGATAATTGTGTTAATTAATAACAACATGGTCGAGATCAGAAGCATAAGATTGGATGTACAAATACAGAGAGTTTTGTACGTCTGACCCTATGCTTCTGATGTCGAGAACTTTTCGTTCGTAACGTGCTTAACTAAAAATATTCAATTCGACTGCTACACTATCTGCGCTAATAGTTGCCAGGCGATAATTGTCAGAAAAATTGCCCGTGTAACCACAACTTACAGTTCCCTGAGTCCAAGTTATGGCTGGCATCTGCCGGCGGCTTCTTGCGCGAATAGTTCGAAAGTTTGTTGGAGACAGCGCCTTATTATCTTGAACAGTATCTACCTTCATATTTACCTAGATTGTGGTTGTATTTATGAACATAACACGGAACATAACATCACGCCTGTAATCCCAAAAGGGTTAGGAAGAGCTCCTACATAATGGTGCACTAACATTTTGCCAGTCTTATGTAATAGGGAACGAGCCTAGGGTAGTTGACTAAAAAAATCTAATAAGTCCGTCAGATAGATTTCCAAAAAATATTGAACACGTATTTTTTCTTTTTTCACGTAAACAAAAAATTAAGACGATACAGTGCTTCGAAAAGTCGTGCGACGTCACAGTTTGGTCCATTTTTACCAGACTATGACGTCAAAAGCCCCCACTCCATGATCTTTGACAAGCTTTATCTTCGTGAATTTTTATTAATTTGATAAAACGAAAAACACGTATTCAATATTTTTCGATAATCTAACTGACGGACAGATTCATATTTTTTTTAGTCAGTCAACTACCCTATTCATCAACCGGGCACAAATCTAGACAACGTGGCTGCTTGTTAGAAGATTTCTGATGGCAAACCCCACTACTAACATATTGCGCGACCGGGAAATCGAACCGATGCTGCTATGCTTCTTGCGACCACTAGACTAACGACGTGGAGGCAGAGAAAAAATATTGGAGGTAGCAATATTCCTATTAAGGAAGCGGTTTTGGATTTCAATATTGTTGGCTCAAAGTCACGACATCAGCCAGTAACCGTGCGGTTAGCGTCCGGTCGACGTGCGGCAACCGACAGAAGTTCATAAAACGAGACGAGCGGCGGTGCAACGGTCACTTTTTGCTTGGACGGCGCTCGGAAAGGACTTGCTACCCGACTATTATCGTGTGCTTCGCTAATTTTGGTTGATGTTTTTGATCGTGTACTGATTATTCCATTTGCTAGTGCTATTTCTATTTGATTATCGTTTAAAATGTTTGTCTTGATATTTTTGTAAAAGTGTAATTCAAAAGATATTAAACATTGTTTATTTTGTTCACGTATTTCACTTCTGATTCCTAATATCAGAAGTGGGATAGTGGATTCTTTTCGCCCACAAGTTAAAAACTAGTTTTCAGGCTTTTAATTTTAGATAAAAGCGGGTAGTAGTTAGCAATGGATAGATTGAGTTGTTCGCGTTCAAAAACTAGTGCCTTGCGTTCTAAGCGATCTCGTAGCCACCATAAGTGGAGTGGAAGGTCACGTATAGCAAGTTTCGGGATCCGATCGCCGTTCCAAGCGCGAACGAGATCGTCGTCGTAGGAGCCGCGTGAGGACGCGAAGTCCTGTGTAACCGCTCTCGCGGTTGAGGCGACGCTCCGGACAGGATTGGTTTACTTTCGTTCCTGATACACGTAAGATCGAACCATTTTAATATTTCGTTGGTTTAGTAGTCGTAAACGCGACTATGAGCATGAAGGTTCTGGGTTCGATTCCCGGGTCGGGCAAAGTGTTATTTTCTGGATTTGTGCCCTGTTGGTGACAATGGGCTCACCCCTATTACATGGTTAAGCTTATGTCTTAACATAACTGGCGAAATGTGGGTATACTGGGTACCTCTGCCTAACCCTTCGGGGATTGCAGGTGTTATATCTTTTTAATTATTTTTGTAATTATAGCACTGTTTTTAATTGTTCAAGTACATAAAATTGAGATTTCCTTGATTCAGACCAAAATAATGTAGCAACGTCGGCTGTCAGATGTCAAGTGACAATGACGTAGGGCGACGTTGAGTCAAGTATATTGTTGATTTAATAATCACCGAAAATATCTTAAAAACAAAGGTTCTAATTTCAAATAAACCTAATTTACATTATTCAAATGATATATTATATTCCGACGTATTTTATAGAAGTAGCTTTTATTGTAGCTTAAAAGACTTGGTTTCCGAACCATAAATACTATTGTGGTATTTGGAATAGTTAAGTCAAGTTAAATGTTTATTTATTATAAGTTTCCAATAAATTATATAGTTATTATTAAAAGATACTTATAATGTTTCCTACATTTTATCTTGCAATTTTAATAAATTAAATAGTTTCAATCAATTCTCTGAACTATCGGTTGATATTCATATTTTATCTGATAGTCCTATAGATTACAAATAAAAACATATTATATTGCTAAATTAACTTAAGACATTTTAAAATAGTTTCACTACATAGGATTTGTTAATTATTATTTATGCTATATTTAGCTATAATGAAAACCATTTGCCATTGGTTTATTATGGCGGTAGTCGTTGATGTACTTTTTAATATTTGACGGTTATAAAAGTAGAAGTACCGCTAATTCAGGTTGAGTTACGCTGCAACTGTTGAAGGAAAAAGACAGACCCAAAGTAGTATATAAATTGTGTATAGAGAGGATTAAGTTTACATATTGTGGCCTAGTTATGAAGATACCAAATGTGTGAAAGCTGAAACCTATTTGTATTACTCTAAAGGATCTACAATGTTCATGTAAGTTAATTGATATTACGCTATGAATATTACTGATGACTATGTGATAGAATTATGTACTATATTATGGTTTAAATTGATTGTTGTTTATGTAAACTGATAAATTGCTGTAATTTGAGACAGTCCAAGACAATGTCAGGTTGTCTTTGCATAATACTTTAAAATATGTTCCCGTGGAGTTTCTTGTCCATTCTTCTCCACGAAGACTAGGAACCTAGCGAATGGAATCTAGCTTGATGTAGTTGACAAGACCAAAAGAAATAAAATGAATAGTCTTGTCTTTTGTGCTTTTACTTCATAAAACCCCTATTCCCAACACACCTTTTTAAAGAGACTTTCAAACACAGTAAATAACTAGTAATCATCCTGACACTCAAAGTTTATTAATTGGTGGATATTAATACATATAGATTTACATACACTTTCTAACATCAGAAGTGGGACAGTCTCTGGCTCTCTGATATAATTTCTAATGGTCTTCCTGTTTTATTTTCATGATCAATGCTGGAGCTGCTGCTGGTGTGATGATGAAAGCTGTGACGCCGATAGCTCACCGCCTCGACTTGGCTATGATGAGAACGTCGACAGCACGTACCTACTCCGACAGCGAGATTGAGAAGCTGCTGGAACCACTTGGCAGCCAGGCCATGGCTTCAATCAAGCAGCAGTACGAATTAGCTAATGTCGGTAAAGACCTTTAGAGGCTTTGTTTTATTTTAATTTATTTATTCTCTAAAAACGTAGTAATAAAAGATCCTAGAAACTGTGAAAATAATTATTTAGGAATTGGTTGATTCAAAGTTAAGCTTCTTTCTAAAAGTTTTTAATGTACCAGACATCAAAAACTTGTGATGAAAATATTTATAAATTTTTCGTAATGCAAAGCATTACCCTGGCTTGGTTAGTACCCCCAAATTCATGCAGATTGTTAGTTTTCACGAAACAACCAATAATACAATAAAAGATAAATAAGTATCTCATCTTCAATTCAATTAGTGAGATTATGGGATTGGAGATATTCAAATATCTGACGTTATTTTTGAACCTCGTCTTGTAAATAGTATTAATGACAATGTCAATATTTGTTTCCTTGATAATTCTGGTTCTCGCAAAATAAATATTGTGAATATAATGTATAAACGTTACGTAGTATGAAGTTTGAAACTACAATAAAATTCTAATACGATCTAAATAGATAAGATTGAATCATATAACGAGGGTAGAATTTTTTTTCCCGAAACGTATTTATGGGTCAGTCGGTCTAACTGAGTTAATCAATACAAAAGACTTGTTGATTCATACGAAAACATGTTTAAAAAAAAACTAATACCATTATATTAGTTATTGTATTAAGAACTTTATTATTCTTCAATGCTCAGGGGTTTCCTCATCAAGAATAAACAATAATTCACTTGCTGATAATTTAAATTAAACAATAAAAAAAAAACGTGTTTATGAAAACGCAGAAATTAACGTACAACTAATTTGAGAATAAACGATTACAATAACAACACAAATGTCTAGTAGCTAATAACCAGCCAAGCAAACACTGACACAAACCAAAAGTGGGTTCCATTTTTTTTACTAGATGTGGCAATACATGGCAAAATACTAATTAAGTTGTATTACTAATTGAGTATTTTTATTATTTAATATTACCAATGTGATAATTATTCATTTAAATGTTTACCTATTTGTTTAAACTTGATTAGGTAGGTTAAACCCTTCGGGGATTACAAGGCGTGATATTAATCTAAAAATTTAAGATAATATGTTAAAATAATAATAATCTGTATTTATTATGGAATAGTACAAAATGGTAAACTAGATTCGCAATGATATTGTCAGATTGACCGAGCGGTGACTGTTTGGTGATGTAAATGAGATTGTATGATTCAATGGTTAGAGTATACTATTGATTACGATCTGGGTACATTTTAAAAAATGAAAGTCAAAGAAACAGTACACGATAAAGTCATAGATATGTGGACAGAAATTTTAATGTGTTATTTAAAATGAAACAATAATTATTGTAAATTCTAAAGACAAGCTACGATTAAGGCCAGGTGAAATGGTCTATGAGAATGCTATTGTTGAAGACGCTATTTAAGTCTCTAAATTTTTTATAACAACTATTGCACCTGGTTAATCAAATGATTAATTAATGACTCATGACTTACAAAAAAAAGGGGTGGCTGTGCCTTATAAAAAAAATGTGGCTGTGCCTTATAAAAAATAAAAAAGGTGGCTGTGCCTGTGCCTTATAAAAGAATGTGGCTGTGACTTATAAAAAATAAAAAAGGTGGCTGTGTCTGTGGCTTATAAAAAAAGGTGACTGTGCCTGTGGCTGTGCCTTATAAAAAAAGGTGGCTGTGCCTGTGCCTTATAAAAAAAAAGGTGGCTGTGCCTGTGTCTGTGCCAATAATATACCATTTTAAAACCAAATAATTTTATTGCCAGAAATGTACTTCAAGGACAAGGTACATAGCAAAATGACCATGTTATATCTTATTGAAAAATGTATAAAGATAAATAACTCTTATTTTTTATGTTTTGTGATTGATGAATTGTTTTATCAAAAAATGTACTTCGAGAACGAAGTACATATCAGAATGGCCGTGTTATATCTTTTTAATTATTTTTGTAATTATAGCACTGTTTTTAATTGTTCAAGTACATAAAATTGAGATTTCCTTGATTCAGACCAAAATAATGTAGCAACGTCGGCTGTCAGATGTCAAGTGACAATGACGTAGGGCGACGTTGAGTCAAGTATATTGTTGATTTAATAATCACCGAAAATATCTTAAAAACAAAGGTTCTAATTTCAAATAAACCTAATTTACATTATTCAAATGATATATTATATTCCGACGTATTTTATAGAAGTAGCTTTTATTGTAGCTTAAAAGACTTGGTTTCCGAACCATAAATACTATTGTGGTATTTGGAATAGTTAAGTCAAGTTAAATGTTTATTTATTATAAGTTTCCAATAAATTATATAGTTATTATTAAAAGATACTTATAATGTTTCCTACATTTTATCTTGCAATTTTAATAAATTAAATAGTTTCAATCAATTCTCTGAACTATCGGTTGATATTCATATTTTATCTGATAGTCCTATAGATTACAAATAAAAACATATTATATTGCTAAATTAACTTAAGACATTTTAAAATAGTTTCACTAC
This sequence comes from Diarsia mendica, assembly GCA_949316265.1. Classification (NCBI taxonomy): domain Eukaryota; kingdom Metazoa; phylum Arthropoda; class Insecta; order Lepidoptera; family Noctuidae; genus Diarsia; species Diarsia mendica. The sequence continues at coordinate 2,166,028 of OX438910.1, forward strand.
ATAGGATTTGTTAATTATTATTTATGCTATATTTAGCTATAATGAAAACCATTTGCCATTGGTTTATTATGGCGGTAGTCGTTGATGTACTTTTTAATATTTGACGGTTATAAAAGTAGAAGTACCGCTAATTCAGGTTGAGTTACGCTGCAACTGTTGAAGGAAAAAGACAGACCCAAAGTAGTATATAAATTGTGTATAGAGAGGATTAAGTTTACATATTGTGGCCTAGTTATGAAGATACCAAATGTGTGAAAGCTGAAACCTATTTGTATTACTCTAAAGGATCTACAATGTTCATGTAAGTTAATTGATATTACGCTATGAATATTACTGATGACTATGTGATAGAATTATGTACTATATTATGGTTTAAATTGATTGTTGTTTATGTAAACTGATAAATTGCTGTAATTTGAGACAGTCCAAGACAATGTCAGGTTGTCTTTGCATAATACTTTAAAATATGTTCCCGTGGAGTTTCTTGTCCATTCTTCTCCACGAAGACTAGGAACCTAGCGAATGGAATCTAGCTTGATGTAGTTGACAAGACCAAAAGAAATAAAATGAATAGTCTTGTCTTTTGTGCTTTTACTTCATAAAACCCCTATTCCCAACACACCTTTTTAAAGAGACTTTCAAACACAGTAAATAACTAGTAATCATCCTGACACTCAAAGTTTATTAATTGGTGGATATTAATACATATAGATTTACATACACTTTCTAACACAGGCGTGATGTTATGTGTGTGTTTATAAGGTCACTGGGGTGATTGGCAATGCCTCGGACGCATTGGTGGTTATTTACATGGTGGTGCTAATACGTCGCTTAACGATTGGTTGACCAATAACAGCACGTGGACTCATTTTAACACGAATTTCGGTCATTGTGTCCGCGTGAAGTCGATATGGTCACTGTGCTATACTGCCGTGGTATAACTAAAATGCCGTTATCCAACATCTGGTCGATTTTCAACTTTTGATACCATATTAATGAGAAAAAAAAATCTATCGATCTGTGTTTGCGAATTTTCAGTATCTTGAATAGTTTCGGAAATAATAATTATAAAAATGCCGTTATGTGCATATTTCTCACGAGTGTAATAAGCAAAAATAACGTTAAGTAACTTTGTGAGTCTATAAAGCCACTAAAGTTCATTAACTCATATTTTTATCACAAAAAAATTATATGGTTACTTGTCTAGATTGCCGTTAGCAGTCTTTTGTACACTACAAAGCGGTTAAGGTACTGTAACTGTTTTATAGGTATTCTTTTTTTAATAAAGGAGTTCGCTTTTTTTAAACTATAACGTCGTTAATTGAAAATGTTAGACTTAAACTTGACTAACGATGTTTAACGGCATTAATGCTTCATATTTGACATACTTATATTTTGACTTAACGTACGTTACAAGCCCGTAGCGGCATTTTCAATCCTAAACAAAAATGTATTGTCCGTCATTATTAGACTAAAACGACGTTATCTCAAACGAATACACTACAAAGCCGTTAACTGATCTCGCGCGGGGCGGGGTACACCGACTACGTAACGATCCTGTACCGAAATCAAGCTGTCGGGATGAAATTAGTGCATCGCCAGGAGCTTGGGGGTGAGGAAGTGTGTCGCTCCAGGTTTGTTCCTGCCAATTTTGCAACGATTGCGATATGGTGAACCATCAATTTCCATCATTTGTGTCCCAAAGAAGGATTCAAACATCCAATCCAAGAGTTTATTTAAAAAATATAGTTGGGGTATGTTTCGTACGTAAAAGTTATGATTTTATGTACGTAAATAAAAATAATTTCGATGATGCATCATATTATTATACAACTCTTCGTTTCTTTAACGATAGATATTTAAAAAACTCACGTACAATGGTATTTAAAACTGAACCGAAAGGTATCGAACCTAAGAAGGAAAGCAAATTTCCTTAAAAACCTATCGAACATAATTAATTCCCCCTCGCAAATTGTTATTTTGGAAAAAACTTACCAACAAGCGAAAATGAGCATTCCGGTACAAGTTCTGATTAGAATAATAATATAGAGTAGTGTCAGTTTATTGAGACTTATTTTGACTAATTAATCATTTCAAATAATAATTTTGTAATGTAACTGTGATACGATTTTGAATAAATAAATAAATTTGCCCTTTATTTTCTGAATTACATCTTGTTTGTTACTGTAAAGTTGTTACAGAACGTCCAAATTCAGTGTGTCTTTTGGAAAAGGCCTCCTCTAGCTCCTTCCATTGCTTTCTGTCCCGAGCCACTCTCCTCCACTTGGGGCAGCTCATCTTCCCATCTCCCCTGTTTCCTCTTGCTGCGTTTACTTTCCCTTGGGTACCAGTCCAGTTATTATTACTCCATTTCTCTGTGTTTGCTCTCATCATGTAGCCAGTCCATCTCCATTTTTGTTGGTCAATCCTGGTCAAAATGTCTGGTAGATTAGTTTTTGCTCTCAATTGTTCATTTCTTACATGATCTGCTTTACGTATATTATTTGTCATGCTCCGTTCCATGGCTCTTTGGCAGTACTGCAGTTTATTTCTGTGCTGTTTTGTAAGTGCCCATGTTTCGCATCCGTATGTTATACAGGGTAGTAAAAAAAATCTCTTATCAGCCATTATTCCTAAGTCTCTGGATTTCATGACCTCTTTTAATAAGCAATAATAATAATAAGAAATAAATAATAATATAATAATATTCCACAACTATCACACAACGCCATCTAGTCCCAAGCTAAGCAGAGCTTGTGTTATGGGTACTAGACAACTGATAAACATACTTATATATTTCTAAATACATACATATTATAGATAAATTACACCCAGACACAGAACAAATGATCGTGCTCATCACACAAACATTTGTCCTGGGTGGGAATCGAACCCACGACCTCCGGCATAGCAGCTAGGGTCACTAACCACTAGACCAACAGGCCAGTCAACTTACTAATACTAATAACTACTACTACTAATACTTTCATCAACCACTTGCTATGCTTGTGTTGACTTCCTTAGTTATTTGGTCTTATGGTGATATAAAGTGGCTAAGATAATTATATGTATTCATCAACAGATTCAATCCCACCCCGGATTGAATCTATCAGTGTCGGTTTTTTTTCTGAATTGGTCAAAAGTTTTTTTTTTTTGTGGTTATGGACAATCCCACCAAAGCTCCTTGCTTAAGCTCCAGATGACTTGGGTTTTCTTCAAATACAACTAAGTCGTCTGCGAATCTAAGGTGATTTAGTTTCTGACCATCGATGTTGAGACCCAGATGAGACCAATCCAGTTTCCAGGATATATATTTTCCAGTTCTGCGGAGAATAATTTGGGTGACATTGGGTCACAATCGTCTGACGCCTCGTCTTACTTACTTCAAATTCGGGCCCCGTCTGTTGAAACTCAAACTCAAATATTTTATTTCAATTAAGCCATTACAGCCACTTTTGAATGTCAGAAGGACGGAAAAAGAACGAAACTACGAGTGCAATACGTCATTCCGAAAGTCACCACGCCGAACCACACGCCACCGAATGCCCGCAACAACGAACACTGCGAGCACGAAAGCACGCAGCGACACAAACCGTTCTGACTGTATTTTTGCTTTACTGTTTGAATAATATAGTTTTGATCAATTCGATATAAATTCCAGGTATGCCTTGAGTAGCCAGACTTTCCCACGATTTTTAATACTGTGTTTTTAAGAATATATATATTTTATCAAGAAGGCTTTAATAAATGTAGATAAAAGTTAGAACTAAAATTTAAATAAGGAAAATTATTTTTGTTTTTTTCAGTTGATGATTGTTTTTAAATGTTAATAGAAATATAAAGTTTTGAGTTCAAGGAGAAGATTAGAATTAGTTTTGATTGTTTGTTATCGCAGGTTTAATGAAAGACTGAAGTTTGTCTGTAATTTTTGTTGATTTTAGTGTTGTTCCAAAGAACTGAAAGTTTCTAAAAAATCTAGTTGTAAGTAAAGTTTTGTGAAAGTTATAAATTTAAGCATAATTACATAATAATTAAAAAGCAATAAAAAAAAATATTGTCAATCAAGACTAGTTGATAGATAAATCTTTGACTTTTATTTAAAAATTATCTTTAATTTCAACAAATTTAATTCATTTTGTGCAAGAAAATAGTTCACAATTTGTTTTATATTATTACGCTATAATGTCGTTAAACTGTAAGGTTTTTAGTTTAACCACGTTTTAGCTAAACAATGATTCAAGTTTATCCTTTTAATTAATACGCTTCTAAAGGTTACCAGACTTAAAAGCAGTAAAGTAACGTTAAACGCACTATAGTTTAACATGAATCAGTTCTATGATACATAATCGTAAGCTAAATTGTCGTTATGTGCAAATAACGCCGTTTTAGTTAATCAATGAAGTCATGAAGTTTTAGCATTTTAATAAACAATAATTTGCTATGAAAAAGATACACTAAAACGCCGTTACGCTATACGTAGCGGCGGCGGCGTTTTAGTCGATGATCCATTATGATTTCGGTTACATCTCTGATAAACTAAAACACAAAAGAAGCTTTTTCATAAGATTTAATTATATTTACGATATGATAGGGTAAGTAGTTCAAAAGTATGCGATTTCATCTATATTTTAGTACTTCCAAATCTCTGATAGGTGTTGTCATCGAAAAATGACATCAGTTTAAAAATTTGCCGCGGTTTTTCTGTGTTATTCAAAAAAATTACTTTAGCAGATAACGGCATTATAGTTATACCACGGCAGTATAATGACGTTATGAATACAAGTATCTGTATGACCTACAGATAGTTTTTTTTTAAGTCGGGTACTTGTGTATGTTAGTTTAAATATTTGTGAAGGTACCCACGATACAGGAGAAATTCCTGGTGAGGGGCAACGTTGTGATTTGTGATATCTGATGCTCAAATAAAAGCCGCAATTATGAACAAAACAAAATACAGTCAAAAGTCGTTTTCCGTATATTTGAAACCAAAAAGTGCAGTTGTTATCACATCAAACTCGAATAATCATGGTCTGCGTAAATGCAAACCCCTACGCAATATGATCAGTTGACTTGTTTTCGTGTGAAGACGTAGGCCGTATACAGGTGCACTGTAAAGTCTGATAAGTTTTGCTTTATTATAGAAGTTGCTTTTTATTACACATGATAGGCTAAGAAAGATGCCAATGAGTTACGTATCAGTTGATGTTTATAAGGATTTTGATGAAGTAAAGTTGTGGTTGCAAGCCAAGAGATTCTATCGGCTGTATTGTGTTAGACAGTACCAGTAATTATTAATAATAATAATAATTCTTTATTTATCAGACAACGTGATCCATAGTGTTAGTAAACAATAAAATAACTTATATCTAGTGTTAGTAATTGAAATATTATTTATCAGAGAACACAGACTAAAGTACTGTGAAAAGGACATCCCCAAACTAATGTTCAGTGATTGTCCTTCTCACAAAACTTTTAATTATCGGAGAGTCGACACTCTCCGCCACAGTTTTTAGGATGCTGTTGCCACTCGCCCGCAACCTTGACAACAACGACGCGGTTTTCTTGCGAACGACGGCGTGGAAGCCGTCAGTTCGGTTTTGCGCAAACATAGTAGAAGCACTGCACCATCGCGGTAGTCCCAACAGCATCCTAAAGATGTTATTATATTGTACGCGTAGGTCATCCAGCGTTCTTTTAGTATAGTTGACCCAAAGATTCCCCGTGTAAAAGCACTGGCAATATGCCTTAAACAGTGTTATTTTCACTAACGTGCTACACCGGGCGAATCTTCGGGCCAACATGTTACCTCGGACCGCCAGAGCCCTACGCTCCCTTTCAATATCAACATTGTCCTTAAGGTCGTCAGCGAGAATATGCCCTAGATATTTAAATGTTGTCACTCTTTTGACGTTCAAGCCATTTAGGGTAATATCAAGTGTAGTATCTGGGCATTCACTGCCGGCCTTAAAGACAATGTATTCACACTTCTTAATATTATAGATAAGCCCGTGCGAGGCAGCATACGTCTGACAAACCCGCAGCATTTTGTTAATCGCACCCGCCGTCGGCGCCAGCAACGCCATGTCATCAGCGTAGCTGATGCTATTTATTTTAACACCATGAATGCTACAACCCACCCGCATATTGCTGAGGTCCACGATTAGGCCATCTATATATGCACTAAAAAGCCTTGGAGATGTCAGACCACCCTGCCTCACACCGCACTCCAATCTGTATGTGTCAGAAAGTGCATTGGACCACCTAACAACATTCTGCTGGTTCCCATACCAGTACTGTAGAATCCTGAGCACTCCTGCCGATACACCCCTGTCCTCAAGCTCCCTCCAGAGTATATCATAATTTACCAGATCAAAAGCTCTGGAGAGATCCAGAAAACAGGCGTATACCGGCGTTTTACGATCAGTATAATACTGGACGGTATGTTTGAGGCTTACTATAGCACTTTCCGTTGACAGTCCGGGTTGAAACCCGAACTGTGAGTCATGCACGGATAGACACTCTTTCAAGCTGGAATCAATCATACCGTCCAGCAATTTTGCCATTGTGGTTGCGAGAGATATAGGTCGATAGTTGGACTTATCGGAAATGTCGCCCGTCCTATTCTTAATTATGGGAACCACCAGTGTTTTCATCAGTTCAGCCGGTAAGTAAGAGTGACTAAGGCACATAGTATAAAACAACGACAAAACCCTAGGCAGATGCACCCCAGCAAACTTGAAATGCTCAATACTGAGCCCGTCATGTCCGGGAGACTTGCCTCTGCTCATGTTTTTAATTAATGTGGCAACCTGCCTGGCCGAAAAGAACATTAAAGACTTATCTCCCTGACCTCCAGGCCCAGCACTGATCCCATCTACCGAGGGACCAAGAGGAGACTGCACTGAAAAATGTTCCTTGAACATATTTGCAATCCCCCCCGGGTCACTCCTCCCACCGACACTCACCGATAGGCCAGGCTTAATATCAAGCTTACTCGTGGACTTCCAAAACTTACCGAAATTATTTGTTGCTCTCGCTTTCGCTATCATGTCCATCTTGATCTGCTCCTGGTTATTTTGACACCATTTTAACCGAGCCTTAAAGGTATTACGGGCTACTCGCATTTGGTCAAAAATAACTCCAGAGGTTGGCCGATTGTGTAAAACCCACATTTGAAATTTAAGCCTGGCCTCTCGGTGTGCATCCCTGACATGGTAGTTCCACCCGCACAATGTCTTGTGGTTCCTACCCCTACCAACAGCCCCTGCCTTTTCGTGAGTTTGCTCGGCTGCATCACCCAATGCATGTGTTATCCTATTATATAATACATCTAAAATAGCCTTGTGCTCGCTTATATTACAAAAACCATGGCTACACTCTTGAAACTCTAGAGGGAAATCAATTTCACGCAGTTTACCGTTACATAGCTCACGATATCTGTCAATTTGTGATTCATTTCGTTCCCCCCAAATAACTTTATTGCAAGGAGTACGAGTTGTTACCACCTTAGGTCTTACTACATTTAAGTCGCACTCAATGCAAAGTGGCAAATGATCTGACGTATATACGTCCTCTTTTATGGTAACCTTGATAACTGCAGCCCAAGCTGACAGAGAGACTATACAGTGATCAAGCCACCTTGTACTTCCATGGGCCTCACTAATAAAAGTATAGCTACTAGAGTTTATTCCCAACTTTTCAATATCAGCACATACAAACGATTGATCTGTGCAGAAACTTACTAGCTCCCTAAAGAACAGTTCGTTTATTGTGTAGTCGTAGTCCGATTAAAATTGAAGGTTTTTGAGGAAACTCGAGTAGACAGTGGGTGTGTTTGTTGTATGTTGTGCGTTGTGCGTTTAGCTCTGGTTGAGGTCAGGGTCTGGAAAGACCGTAGTGTTAAGTCAAATGGTGATACACACGGAAGATAGACTTGTTTACTAGTCAGTTAGTGATCTGTGGTTTTACTCGATGATTTTTGTGAACCTGGCATTTTTTTGACGCAATAATGTTTTTAAGATTGAACGACAATGGTAGGTACATGACCCAGGGTGGTTGATTGTTGTATTTTCGATAATTTCCAGTTTAGCCGCGTTTGATTTTATCAACGAGAGTGGGACCTAATGGATGTTTGGTCAGGTTCTGTCGTAGATTTGTCTCTTTGCATAGTAACCATTACTTATGAACGTGTGGTTTGGTCAAGCGCGTGGCCTCAGCTGCGTGTGTGAAAGTCTGTGTGATACGCTAACAATGTGTCTATGTCAACAGCCACTGAGGGGTATGCAAACTTGGAGCCTATGCCTACAGTGTGTGTGGAAGTCGACATCTGAGGGGTATGCAAACTTGGAGCCTATGCCTACAGTGTGTGTGGGAGTCGACATCTGAGGGGTATGCAAACTTGGAGCCTATGCCTACAGTGTGTGTGGAAGTCGACATCTGAGGGGTATGCAAACTTGGAGCCTATGCCTACAGTGATGTGGAAGAAGTCTGTGTGATATGCTAACAATGTGCTTATACATCCCTATGTTCCTATTGGTATTCTTGTCTGACAAGTTTTGTTTGGTGAATGTTTCTTTGAATTTGATTCTCGACTTGAATGTTCCTTAATGAATGAGATTACTCTTTTGTTGTACTACTCGGTTAGAGAGCCTTGGTGTTAAAGGTTTTGCTCGATGATTTCAGCAGTTTTTGTTGCAATAGAATTTTTAAGGTTGGTGTGAAGGACTATGGTATATGACTCAAGGTAGTTGAGTGTTGTATTTTCGATAATTTCCAGTACATTTGATTTAATTAATGAGAGTCGAATTTAGTGCCACCCAATGGAACTAAAGTTTGGTCAGGAGTGATCGAGCGGAACAAAATTCTGATGTAAATTTGTTTGTTTGCAGAGTAACCATTACACAAGGATGGACGTAACGCAACGCTGCTTGGCCTTAGCAGTGGTTGCCAGAGCTTTGCCACAATGACGCCGTGAACGTGCACGTCACTGCAGGGTGCCAGCGCGCCTTACTGGCGTTGCTGAGCGCGTCGCTGCAAGGCGACTGCGCGCCCTACTGGCGTTGCCGAGCGCGCCTTCTGGCGTTGCTGAGCGCGTCGCTGCAAGGCGACTGCGCGCCCTACTGGCGTTGCCGAGCGCGCCTTCTGGCGTTGCTGAGCGCGTCGCTGCAGGCCGAGCGCCTCGCTGCAGGCCGAGCGCCTCGCTGAAGCCCAGTGCCTCGCTGCAGGCCGACTGCGCGCCCTACTGGCGTGTACAGCGCGTGGCTCCGGGCTGCCAGCGCGCTACTGACGTGTTAAGCGCGTCGCTCCAGGCTGCCAGCGCGCTACTGACGTGTTAAGCGCGTCGCTCCACTGTGCCAGCGCGCCCTACAGGCGCAGTTGTGTGCGGCACTCCACGGTGCCAGCGCGCCCCACAGGCGCAGTTGTGTGCGGCACTCCACGGTGCCAGCGCGCCCCACAGGCGCAGTTGTGTGCGGCACTCCACGGTGCCAGCGCGCCCTACAGGCGTAGTTGTGCGTGGCACTCCCCCGTGCCAGCACGCCCCACTGGCGTTGTGAGACACGCTATCAAGGAGACAGCGAAGCGAAGACTCAGCCGCCTTGTTGGAAGCTGACGAGGACGTCAGAGCGTCAGGAGAGGCCGTGTTGGCTCAAAGTCACGACATCAGCCAGTAACCGTGCGGTTAGCGTCCGGTCGACGTGCGGCAACCGACAGAAGTTCATAAAACGAGACGAGCGGCGGTGCAACGGTCACTTTTTGCTTGGACGGCGCTCGGAAAGGACTTGCTACCCGACTATTATCGTGTGCTTCGCTAATTTTGGTTGATGTTTTTGATCGTGTACTGATTATTCCATTTGCTAGTGCTATTTCTATTTGATTATCGTTTAAAATGTTTGTCTTGATATTTTTGTAAAAGTGTAATTCAAAAGATATTAAACATTGTTTATTTTGTTCACGTATTTCACTTCTGATTCCTAATAATATTATATAACCTTGTAAGGTCAAATTATTAGCTACTTCCTTTGACTTTCATTGAGATATTTCTGATAAAAAAACCTAATATTTATACACATACACATTTCCCGTCGCGGGATCCAAACCCCCGGGACCTGAAGCTCAGCACCAATCGACCAAAGAGAGTTGAAATAAAGGTAGTCAGACAAATAACTAATGCCTCACTTTCTGAAGCCTCCCCTTCCTATGACTAATAAACTTTTCCACATCTTTCCGGCAATCAAAGGAAAAAATAAGAGTTGTCACAAGTTCTGTCGGAAGCTGTATCTTTGGATAAGTGCCAGGAGTTCGCACTAATGACTGATATTCCGATAAGTATCTCGACTTATGCTGTAGCTAAATATTTCCTTTTACTATAAAAAATACAGGGTTAAAATAAACTAGCGTAAGAGTTAACGTATCGGGTGTGGAAATGTAAACATGATGATTACTTACTGACGATGCCTTTGTTAGCATAATAGATATTTTTTATTTAGCCTATAATTTAGGTATATTGTCCTACTGTTTGGGAAAGGTCTCCCACATAGCTTTTCACTCTTTTTTCCGGCCAATACGACACAAAAGTCTTTAAGCCGTTCTTCTTCTTAGCGTGTCGATGACAATATTTAAATTGAGTCAACCCATTTAGCGACGAGTTTGGCATTTTCAATTCCGTCCATCAGCTCCTTATGATATGCAAGTAATGGGACAGGTAGGACACGATATCAGGTCTCCCATAGTATGTGGGGCAACATCACATTTACACTCCAGGGCAGAGTCGTCTATGAATCTCAACTTGAACAGGTTTTCCGTAACATGTATTGTGTCCGCAGTCTATTAAAGGACTTCCAGGTCAGCCATGACAACTTGTGTCCAGGTGGGGGATTTTCGGCAAGTGGCACAAATGGGATGGGTAGGTGGGATGCAAGAAAGGAGCCTCCCCGAGTTGACATTTCCACTGCACTAATATACGTTCGGCGCACCCTGGGCAGTCAGCGAGTCCGCACACTGACTGGCTGACTTTTAACACGATGACAATTTAAGACGTTACGCCAGCGCTTTAAGGCGTCCATCGGCGATGAAGCCTTCCTGGTACCCACTGCGTGGCGACTCTGGTCTATTGGTTCATAAACGCCCTACGGTTATTTAATTACAAGTTTTTATACTACTACTAGTTATACTGTATTTGTCTAATACTTAGGATAGGCACATGACAAATTGGGAAATCTGATATAGTAGTAATAATTGATAGACTCATTCACGATTCCGTTTCAAACATGATGGCCAATTTCAACGGAGACTACCCGAAAACGACTGGGAGAAATACACCAAAATACAGTGACAAACGAGTCTTACAAAGTAGTATATAGTAAAAGCGGTAACATAAAGAAACTGTAAGTGGGTGGACTGGAGACCGGAAGGGAAACTGGGCATTTATCTACGGACTAAACAATGCTGGCACGGCTTATACTGAAGATCTACCCGAGCGCTTGTCAAAATCAAAATCAAATGTCATTCATTAAAAGTAGGCAGCACCTGTCAAAGTTTACAAGAGACACTACTTTTCAAACGCCCACCCTTCAACACTTCCTAGTATTTTAGCCGGGAAGAAGAAGAAGTGGCGGAACAAACTCTTCAGCAACATATCTGTTAGGTTAGTTTTAAATTTTAATGAGCCTCAATCATCACCTGCCTAGCCTTTTCCCAAATATATTGGGGTCGGCTTCCAGTCTAACCGGATGCAGCTGAATTCCTATCTGACATATGACAGCCGGGACCAACAGCTTAACGTGCTTTCCGAGGCAAGGAGGAAACTCGGTATGTCGGCGGTCACCCATCTACAGACCGACCTAGGCAAGCACAGCTTTACCTAAAGATCGACCTGAGTGGCAGTTCTTATTAAGCCACGAGCCCACGAGCGAGTGAGTCATGAGCCTCACTCCTTAATATAAAAGATAAATACACAACAAAATTGCACTCCTCTACTTTCCCAAACACTAACAAGTTCCAACAAATATAAATACTGCCGCGTAGCCAATCAGGAACTTTTGCTCATTAGCCACTTATCTTTTATCTTTTTAGCGTTAATTAGTTGAGTCCACAACTGTTGGGTTTGCTTCCTTGTGTACTCGAAGTTGTTTCTAACTTGGGTTATTGCGTTTTATTATGCTTCAGGGGTTCGCGATGAAAAATCTGTGGATTTCTGTGAGGGCTTTGAGCATACTGGTGTGTTTTTCACTGTACAAAACACAAAACGATTTTTATTTAACATACAACGGTAAAATATTCCGAAATGATTTCCCAAACAGAACAAACGTATGACCTGATGAAAGTTTCAGAAATGGATCCAAAAGTTATTAGTAGCCTGTAGTTATTAATTGATGGTCTGGGCAGAGGTGTCATGAACAAAAATACTTATACACTTATCAACGTTTAGAAGCCCAATAATTGTCGCCTACTATGTATTTTGGGTTTCATTTTCATGTTACGGAACGAGATTAATATAAGTATCAAAACTCATATTATCTGAAAGTGGATTATGTCTCAAAGATGCAATCTTTATTTTGATTCAGGAGCAATTATTTGCGTTTAAACTTAGCCAAGTATAATGTTATATTATAGACTGTACGTTAAAACCCACATTTCACCATTACACTTCTTCCAACAAAATATAATAAATGAAACATAAAGATAGTTTAATGAAACAGACCCTCTCTACCTTTCCCTATTTATTCAGCGCACACAACTTCAAAACGGATGCACGTAATTAAAAATTTCAGCGCGCGCCCTTTAGCCACGGAACAGATAGATACAGAAGCTCCATACAACGAGCGAAAACGGATCCATACATGGACCACATCACGTACAGGGAGTACAAAAAAGGTAAATCTCAAAAAAAAAATCATCATTATTATTTTTAGCCGTCCACTGCTGGACAAGAAAGACGTCCACTGCTGGACATAGGCCTACCCCAGGTGTCGCCGCATTGACCGGTCCCGTGAGTATCGCATCCAGTGGGTCCCCGCAACCTTCACCAGGTCATCGGTCCACCTAGTGGAAGGCCTTTCATCGCAACGAATCGCCAGTATATTAATAAGCTAGCCGAAACTGTAAAATCAATCCCAATCAACCTTGAACATAATATTTTAAAGGTAAGGTTGAAAGTCTGTTAAAAAAAATCGACAGATCGTAGTAGATTTACCTGCTGGCGTCGGTACCCGCGATATTTTGCTTGAGATCTCTTAGAAATGTTTGTAGCGGCGATTACCTGTGCTCCGTAGTTCAGTTATCACGTCATTTATAAAATGTCTACCTTAGTGAATAGTAATAGTGTTTTATTGTTGCAAATATTCAAAATTCAACTCGCAAGGAAGTATAGGAAATGAGGCCAATTGCAAGCACATACAGACACGCTTCACATACAGCGGGTACAATAGGGTATTTCACCAAAAAAATCTAATTAGTCCGTCTGTTAGATTACCGAAAAATATGGATAAGACGTGTTTTTTATTTTATCAAATTAATAAAAATTGACGAAAATAAAACGTATGAGTGGGGATTTGTGACAAGTCTTTGTGGGTAAAAAAATACTAACCTCACATGACGTCACATGACACGACTTTTTAAAGCATTGTATCGTCTTCATCTTTTGTTTACGTGAAAAAAGAAAAAATATGTAAACAGTGACTGCTAGTGGAACCGCGTTCTCGGACCAACCTTTTACGGGAGGCGCCGCTGACGCGTGCACTCCGAACGCTCAACCTCATAGCGAGCAAGACTGACTTATTCTGTTGTTCTCTGAGTGAATTCACAAGGAATGCTCTATTTGTTATTAGTTATAGGTATTAGTTATAAGTAACAATTAAGGTAGAAATAAGTAATTAAGGCGCATTTATCGCATTGGGGGTTACCCTGTAATGGTAGATGTAAGTTGGTAAATAAATAAATAAAAAATATTTTTTTTGAAAATCTATCTGACGGACTAATTAGACTTTTTGAGATCGCCATACGAACGTGTCTAAGTATTCGTGATACTTGAACTTTTTTTCTCGTTGTACGAAATGAAACTTCTGTGTTTATCTGTGCTTCAGCTGTTTAAAATGAAGATTTTATTTCTGTATAGGTTAAAGGTGCAATAATTATGATTAAAGTGTGGATATAATAATTATAGACTCGTGTTTCATAATGTTTAAGATTTTAATTCCGTGTAACGTTGTTGTTTTGTTTTCTTCTACCAATCCGCTAGGTTGTAGTATCTAATGTAACTAACTGGTTAATAACGAATTAAGTTTATTCATCATCATCATCATTTCAGCTAAAAGACGTCCACTGCTGGACATAGGCCTCCCCCAGTGTCGGGCATAGGCCTCTCCCAGAAAACCTTGCCACGCCGTTACCTCAACCGCTACCGGTAGTCGAGGGTATACGGGCTGCCTGGCGCCTTCGGACATTTGACAATTTAATTTAATGATAAATAATATAACAGTTTCACTTTCATAGATTATAATCTACCGAAAAATAATGCGTTGCAATATGTTATTGTTTACAATCTTTTGACACTTTACCATCTCGCGAAATAGATCATAATCTACAATTTGACGATGGCATTTATATATTGGTGCTTGAGACTGTATAGGTACGCGTGGAAACCAAATATTCATATTAATTTTCAGAACAGAAAGTTGAGAACTATCGTAGGTGTATAGAATTCGCACACAGGGTAGAAAGGTTGCCTCTAAGCCCAATATAACTCAACCTACACGTTTCATATTGTGATTATTTTACGATACTTGATACTTCATTGTCTGTTGCCCTTTTGACATATATATTGATAGAGCTATTTTTAGATAGCTCAGGTATTATTTTCCTAGAATATTCCGGGGGCGGCTCCCTGTTTTAACCGAATGCAGAGGAATATAATAGTATTAACATAAATACATGCAGCGGATGCCTAGTTGACCTCCACAACCTAGTAAGTAATCCATGATTAGATACTCTGTGGTTTAACTGGTTGTCAGACTATTGGGCCACAGATTTATCTGTAACTGCTGTTGCCAGCGGCTTCGCACGCTACAACTCGAAAATTATCCCACGGGAAGATGAAATCGGGCTAAAAACTATTCTACGTGTTCATCCAGATTATAAACTATCTGTGTACCAAATTTTATCCAAATCCGTTCAGTAGTTTTTGCGTGAAAGTCGTACTACAAACTTTCGCGTTTATAAAAGTCAAAAGTCAAAATTCATTTATTCAAACTAGGCTGATAATCAGCACTT
Organism: Diarsia mendica; assembly: GCA_949316265.1. Lineage (NCBI taxonomy): Eukaryota > Metazoa > Arthropoda > Insecta > Lepidoptera > Noctuidae > Diarsia > Diarsia mendica. Next base: position 2,181,295 of record OX438910.1, read on the forward strand.
TTCGAAGGTCAAAATTTACTGTACTTTACTTTACTACAGTGAAACTTGGTTAACTGGGACTTGGATAAGTGAGAAACCTCTAAAACTGGAACTCATACTGGGGTCCCATGAGACAGATTTGGATATCTGAGAGACATTTAACCAGGTTTCACTGTATTTACATTTTTATAAGACAGTCCCCCAAAAACGCCCACCCATCGACACTTACTATAATTAGGATGACTGTCATAGATCGACAAATGGCAGCTGGCACCAACTTGGCAATGGATTAACGTGCTTACCGAGGCAGGAATGTATGTAATGAATGGTCAGGTATCACCATGCCTAGCCTATTCCTAACTAAGTTGGGGTTAGCATCCAGCCTAATCAGATGCAGCTGAGTACCAAAATGTTCATTGGAGCGACTATCTGACCTCATCAATCCTGTTTTTTTTTTTTTTTCTAGCCTGCTCTTTCCCACTTCTGGGCAAAGGCCTCCCTCCACTCCTTCCATTTCACTCGGACCCGTGCGTCCTCCTTCCAATTCTGACGGAACCTGTCTAATTCGTCCCGCCATCTCCTTCGTGGCCTGCCGCGACCCCACCTCACTGTGTCAGGGCACCAGTTTTCTGCTATTTTTGCCCATAGTTTGTCCGGCATGCGGCAGACATGTCCTGCCCAGTCCCACTTGACTTGGGCAGCCTTTTGAGCCACGTCAGCTATATTTGTTTTGGAGCGCAATATTGTGTTTCGAACACGATCCGTTAATTTAACACCTAGTATACTGCGCTCCATTGCTCTTTGGCAATCCTGTTAGTACTAGATAATAAAATGATTATGACACCTTTTTGGTATGACTGGTTGCCAGATTATCGGGTCACTGAGTACTGTGGTATTTCGCTATTCTAAACCACGTATTTTATTTATTTCACTGAGTGAGCTGTAGTGTTCTCATCTAATCCACACTTTAATACTTACATTTACATTTTACATTATATACTTACACTTCACATCTATCATACGCTTTAATGGATTTTACATTACTATTCTGCGAATCGGTCTAAAACGATTCGTTTTCTTGTTTATTTATCTAAAATAAAGTAAATAATTCTCATATTTTTCATTGTTATGACACTATACGTCAGGTTGTCAAACTGTCAATACTTTTTCTTTTAATTTTTCTGTCATAGTTTCTTACTGGCTTAGTCTATGAAGGTTACTTTTGATTTATATAATTTTAAATTCTTTTTATCAATATGTTAGCATAAATATTGTATTTTATAATAATTAATTAACACGCTCTCAGAATTCTACGTAAAGGTTTTGGATTAAATATTACTGGCTGTTTTGAATACTGGCAAGTTGCATTTTTATGACAATATGAAGTCACGAATTTAAATTTCTGAAAAAGAAAAAGAAAATGACAAGCTGTGGATCTATAAAAACCGAAATGATTTCACACGCGCGGGACTTCTAATCTGAATCTGATCGAGGAAACATCTCCAATACTCTAAGTACTACACTGATTCATTGTTGCTGCTGGTCCTCCTACTCAAGGTGACGCTGATACTGCTGCTGGTCCTCCTACTCAAGGTGACGCTGATACTGCTGCTGGTCCTCCTACTCAAGGTGACGCTGACACTAAAGAGGACCATCTTAATCACAACCAGAGTGACCTGCACTGCCGTGGAACCATTAAGCCAAGGATAACCACAACCGTAAAGTTCTTTAAAACCTCCTCCCTCCTCCCTTCTGAGAGTGTGCCCTTTTTTATAACTGTTTTGTATTTTTTACTTTTCCCTTAAAATATAATGTTCAAGTCTACTGTCTAAATTCTTTCATTTCCTCTAAATTCAGTAGATTTGTTACAGTTTGGCGCCCAACGTAAATTCAAAGCTTTCCCTCTTTTCAAAATTCTAAAAACTATCACTAGTATTATTTTCTTTTGGACTCTTATTTGGCTTAGTCTCTTTTTTATAACTTTATTAATTTACTCTTTTCCTCTTCAGCACTCTACTTAAAGACTACTCATACTACTCAACAACTCACACTACTCAACACTCTTCATATCTCACTATTCTACACCCCCACACACATTCCTTTACCCACTGGGTATTGGCATCCATTCTTCGCTTGGGAGTGTTTTTAAAACCATTCGTGGTCACTTACAAGTTGGGGTTTGGCTTACTCTACGACGTACTGTAGGACAATATCCTATAGTCGTTACCAACTTACCACTTACTTACTAACTTAACTCTCTACTTATACCTCACTACTCTGCACCCCACACACTTGCACACCACTACGTTTGCCCACGGGTAATCGTACCCAGTCTTTGCTTGTGAATGTTTTTAAAACCACTCGTGGTCATTTACAAGTTGGGGGCTGGGACACTCCACGACGGCTACAGGACAATATTCTGTAGTTGTTTATACAAAACTAATACAAAACTATTACTTCACTACCCTACACACAAAATTTTCCTCTTACACTCGTCTAAAGTCCTCTTAAACCACTCCGAGTCCTCTTCTAGAAGTCCTCTTATACATTTATACACTTATTTTTTACTTTTTGTCATTTATTATTTTTATTACTCACAACTCACACGCACTTACGTTTACTCAGCTCACTCTTTCTTGTTCTATTCGACTTTTTTTATTTTCCCTTAGTATATAATACATTATTATTCTTTTGAGCGGTAGCAACTCATTAAATAAGCCCCTAATGCATTTTCTTTTCTTAGAGGTTTTCTTAAAACCCTCTAAACCCCTAAACTCATGTTCCTCTTGAGCTCTAAACTCAAGTATCTTAAACTGGAGGTTTTTCTTATACCTTATCGAGCGGATTAGCAACTCGTTAAATAAGCCTTAATGCCCTCTTCTAAATTGGGTTTTCAAACAGGTGCGGGTTACGACACCTAATTAAAAAAAAAAGCCTTCGTAATTACAATAAATATTTCTTTGTTGGAGTATGCGTCATTGAATGTGAACCATATCTCCTACGTGTGATTGACTGAGTGTTTGATGAAAGCATGAAAGATGTTGTGTATAAGATCAAAGACTTATTTTAACCTTCAAAATTTTCATTGGAGTTGAAAATTTTCCGGGGTTGTTGGGGAAATGTGGTATTTCGCTATTCTAAACCACGTATTTTATTTATTTCACTGAGTGAGCTGTAGTGTTCTCATCTAATCCACACTTTAATACTTACATTTACATTTTACATTATATACTTACACTTCACATCTATCATACGCTTTAATGGATTTTACATTACTATTCTGCGAATCGGTCTAAAACGATTCGTTTTCTTGTTTATTTATCTAAAATAAAGTAAATAATTCTCATATTTTTCATTGTTATGACACTATACGTCAGGTTGTCAAACTGTCAATACTTTTTCTTTTAATTTTTCTGTCATAGTTTCTTACTGGCTTAGTCTATGAAGGTTACTTTTGATTTATATAATTTTAAATTCTTTTTATCAATATGTTAGCATAAATATTGTATTTTATAATAATTAATTAACACGCTCTCAGAATTCTACGTAAAGGTTTTGGATTAAATATTACTGGCTGTTTTGAATACTGGCAAGTTGCATTTTTATGACAATATGAAGTCACGAATTTAAATTTCTGAAAAAGAAAAAGAAAATGACAAGCTGTGGATCTATAAAAACCGAAATGATTTCACACGCGCGGGACTTCTAATCTGAATCTGATCGAGGAAACATCTCCAATACTCTAAGTACTACACTGATTCATTGTTGCTGCTGGTCCTCCTACTCAAGGTGACGCTGATACTGCTGCTGGTCCTCCTACTCAAGGTGACGCTGATACTGCTGCTGGTCCTCCTACTCAAGGTGACGCTGACACTAAAGAGGACCATCTTAATCACAACCAGAGTGACCTGCACTGCCGTGGAACCATTAAGCCAAGGATAACCACAACCGTAAAGTTCTTTAAAACCTCCTCCCTCCTCCCTTCTGAGAGTGTGCCCTTTTTTATAACTGTTTTGTATTTTTTACTTTTCCCTTAAAATATAATGTTCAAGTCTACTGTCTAAATTCTTTCATTTCCTCTAAATTCAGTAGATTTGTTACAGTTTGGCGCCCAACGTAAATTCAAAGCTTTCCCTCTTTTCAAAATTCTAAAAACTATCACTAGTATTATTTTCTTTTGGACTCTTATTTGGCTTAGTCTCTTTTTTATAACTTTATTAATTTACTCTTTTCCTCTTCAGCACTCTACTTAAAGACTACTCATACTACTCAACAACTCACACTACTCAACACTCTTCATATCTCACTATTCTACACCCCCACACACATTCCTTTACCCACTGGGTATTGGCATCCATTCTTCGCTTGGGAGTGTTTTTAAAACCATTCGTGGTCACTTACAAGTTGGGGTTTGGCTTACTCTACGACGTACTGTAGGACAATATCCTATAGTCGTTACCAACTTACCACTTACTTACTAACTTAACTCTCTACTTATACCTCACTACTCTGCACCCCACACACTTGCACACCACTACGTTTGCCCACGGGTAATCGTACCCAGTCTTTGCTTGTGAATGTTTTTAAAACCACTCGTGGTCATTTACAAGTTGGGGGCTGGGACACTCCACGACGGCTACAGGACAATATTCTGTAGTTGTTTATACAAAACTAATACAAAACTATTACTTCACTACCCTACACACAAAATTTTCCTCTTACACTCGTCTAAAGTCCTCTTAAACCACTCCGAGTCCTCTTCTAGAAGTCCTCTTATACATTTATACACTTATTTTTTACTTTTTGTCATTTATTATTTTTATTACTCACAACTCACACGCACTTACGTTTACTCAGCTCACTCTTTCTTGTTCTATTCGACTTTTTTTATTTTCCCTTAGTATATAATACATTATTATTCTTTTGAGCGGTAGCAACTCATTAAATAAGCCCCTAATGCATTTTCTTTTCTTAGAGGTTTTCTTAAAACCCTCTAAACCCCTAAACTCATGTTCCTCTTGAGCTCTAAACTCAAGTATCTTAAACTGGAGGTTTTTCTTATACCTTATCGAGCGGATTAGCAACTCGTTAAATAAGCCTTAATGCCCTCTTCTAAATTGGGTTTTCAAACAGGTGCGGGTTACGACACCTAATTAAAAAAAAAAGCCTTCGTAATTACAATAAATATTTCTTTGTTGGAGTATGCGTCATTGAATGTGAACCATATCTCCTACGTGTGATTGACTGAGTGTTTGATGAAAGCATGAAAGATGTTGTGTATAAGATCAAAGACTTATTTTAACCTTCAAAATTTTCATTGGAGTTGAAAATTTTCCGGGGTTGTTGGGGAAATGTGGTATTTCGCTATTCTAAACCACGTATTTTATTTATTTCACTGAGTGAGCTGTAGTGTTCTCATCTAATCCACACTTTAATACTTACATTTACATTTTACATTATATACTTACACTTCACATCTATCATACGCTTTAATGGATTTTACATTACTATTCTGCGAATCGGTCTAAAACGATTCGTTTTCTTGTTTATTTATCTAAAATAAAGTAAATAATTCTCATATTTTTCATTGTTATGACACTATACGTCAGGTTGTCAAACTGTCAATACTTTTTCTTTTAATTTTTCTGTCATAGTTTCTTACTGGCTTAGTCTATGAAGGTTACTTTTGATTTATATAATTTTAAATTCTTTTTATCAATATGTTAGCATAAATATTGTATTTTATAATAATTAATTAACACGCTCTCAGAATTCTACGTAAAGGTTTTGGATTAAATATTACTGGCTGTTTTGAATACTGGCAAGTTGCATTTTTATGACAATATGAAGTCACGAATTTAAATTTCTGAAAAAGAAAAAGAAAATGACAAGCTGTGGATCTATAAAAACCGAAATGATTTCACACGCGCGGGACTTCTAATCTGAATCTGATCGAGGAAACATCTCCAATACTCTAAGTACTACACTGATTCATTGTTGCTGCTGGTCCTCCTACTCAAGGTGACGCTGATACTGCTGCTGGTCCTCCTACTCAAGGTGACGCTGATACTGCTGCTGGTCCTCCTACTCAAGGTGACGCTGACACTAAAGAGGACCATCTTAATCACAACCAGAGTGACCTGCACTGCCGTGGAACCATTAAGCCAAGGATAACCACAACCGTAAAGTTCTTTAAAACCTCCTCCCTCCTCCCTTCTGAGAGTGTGCCCTTTTTTATAACTGTTTTGTATTTTTTACTTTTCCCTTAAAATATAATGTTCAAGTCTACTGTCTAAATTCTTTCATTTCCTCTAAATTCAGTAGATTTGTTACAGTACCTACCTGAAATAACTTGCAAAGATCTACAAAATAATGATAGTATGGACTAACAACTTACGATTTTTTCGAGGCACGGAGAAATTTTGCAATGTAATGGTCGGTTATCCATACACAGACCAACGCTGTTTAACCTATGTGTATGTTATTATTACTCCGACGCATACCAAACAATATAAAAATGGGTTGTTACTAAAATAATTTCTATACTAGGAACTCAGGGATCAAAACGAAATTCTGCGTAGTCAGTTTTTTTGGTTCATCCTGGAAATGGCAGATAGAAGATAATAATATAATAAATAACTCAATGAATAATGAGACATTTCCTCGAAAATGTAATAAAATCAGAAAGCTGTTCTGTGTCAAGAATTTTGGGTAAAGTTGAAGGATAACTCTATTTCTACGTTATTCTTAGAAATTTATGATATAGGTACGTACGGACAAGCAATCAAGTCGTACAAAATCAGTTTATGCGGATTGTACGAGAAATCTATCATTAACTGCCTAGCCTTTTCCCAACTACGTTGTGGTTGGCATGCAGTCTAAGCGGATGCAGCTGAATACCAGTATTTTACATGGAGCGACTGCCTATTTGACCTCCACAACCCAGTTATTACTGGGTAATACGATACCCTTTGGTAAGTCTTAACAGATTTTCAGGGCACTGTCTGTCTACCTGTAAGGGCTCGTACACATAGCGATCCGTTTTACAGGTCCGTTATTTGATGGCGTATGGAGTTGCATGAGCGAGTTCACACACAAAACAGTATTCCGGATTCAGTAATCATGTCGCTCCGGTCCAATTCTGATCCGTTAAAACGGATCCAGTAAAAACGGACCTATATGTGTACGCGCCCTAAGGACTACCAAAGATCTATAATATATGGCAGACGGGACAGCTTAACCTGCTTTCCGAGGCATAGAGGAAACTCGGTGTGTAATGCGTAAACAAACCAGCGCGATTTAACCTAAAGATCGACCCGAGTAGTTGTTATTATCATTCAGAGCTGATTAAGCTAAAAACATACTAACACAATAAACCGGCTCCACAGTACTCACATTTACAAGAATAATCAAGTCTGCAAACCAGATTTATATTCCTATCCTCAAAGAAATTGAATACAACTCTTCATTACCGTTGTTTGCGTACAATATTTAGATATATAACGCTGGCGATAACCGAACTAACTCAATCACGGTAGCCTTGTTGTTAGCCCTTAAGACAAACAAGTGCCTATACAATATAGGCTGGGGCGTTAGACAGATAAATACAGTAGGACCAAAGAGATTTAAAGTCATCATCAAACCCCAGACTTCACCCACTGCTGAGTATACTGTGCTGTGCTGACTCTTGTGCAAGCCTCATCAAGGATTCATATTCATCTTTATTTGATTGTGAAAATCTTATTTTCTATACCAGCCGGCCGTTTCTTATCTCCTATTATTTCTGGGCTCCTGGTACTTTGTGAGACTTTACTGTCCTTGTTGTCCATCTCCAACAAAAGAAACTGCATGGTATTAGAAAGACATAATAAAGATTTGATTTTAAGATTCCAATTTCCAATACCTCCTAATGTTTCTGTTCTCTTGGTAGTTTGATCAATTGGGATTAAATTAATTAACTATCAAATTCAATCCTTTTAGGTTTTGGACCACGGAACTCTCTAAAGGTGCTGTGGTCCAACTATTTTTAAAGTTGGACAACTGCCCCTAGTAAAGACCCATGGTCCAACTAATAGGACAGATCAGTTGGACCACTGCCCCGCACTGCTCAGGAGTACAGCTCTGAATTAAGCTCTTGATTCAGGTGGCTTATGAAAGCCTCAGGTATTGGTCGAAGCTATCGGCAATTAAGCCATCGGCTTAAATAGCTGTCAGCACAAGGATCACTAAGTTCACATCCCACTCAAATTATCTGCTTGTAAAAGTTTCAAAATTCCTAATTGAAAACCACTTTACACTTAGCTCGACCCGGAAATCGAACCACGGACCTTATACTCAGTTGTCGCGCTCGTGACCACTAGACCGGCAGCAGTGGTGGATAATGGTTCGTCGTCGTCTTTGTCTTAATTATTATAATTAAGACGAAGTGCTAGTCCCAATTTTTTCACCAATCTGCCATATAAAACCAAAACATGCAACCTTATGTTCAAATTATGATACCAACTCCTGCAGTCTTAAACACTGCCCTCCTATCCGTGGCTGTACATCAACGCAAATAATTCCAAGTCACGTAAGTACCACTCGTAGTGGTATCCGAGGAGAGCTCATTCATATTAATCTGTCGAGTGCTTAACATCGCCGTCTCGTCCGCGTGGCATTTGACGTCGCAGGTTGGCCCGTCTGCCGTCTGCACCGCGAATCGTCAGGACCTATGGAAACGAATGAGTCTGTAAGAGCGAGTTTACAGTGATCAAAAATCGTTTAGTCTATGAAGAGTCTGAATAGAAGAAATTGTGCAGGTCCTTTGGTTCCTTGTATAATAATTATGATAATCATAATCATCATTTATTGCACCCATGTAGTTTACAGGTTGTTACATGTTTATACATAGGTTTTAAACATGAACCCTGCTGGGGCACAGCAATATAGGTAGGTACATAGTTGGTGATACAAACCTGATTGACATCATAATAGATGTAAGTTGTGGCAAATGAGAATGTAACACTAATAATTTAACTAATTAGTTAATGTACTTAACTGAAATGGCTTCTACTGAAAAAAATTGTACGGAAAAATAAAATTATTCAATGAAAAATCCTGAATTCTGTATGGTAATAGACCTCTACCTAAAGCTTTGAGGATTTATGTACGCGACGCAGTTACTATACTCAAGTCGATTCTCACAAGTTCGCTCGCTTCCAACTGTTTAAACTAATAACCCTCCTTTTAGGCTTTGCCGCAGTCGGGTAAAAATAAAATAAATAACATTATTATTTCGATTTTTTACTTCTCCGCTAGCCTTTTCTGATTAATTTCATTGCGAGATCCGAGACTCTTAAATTGTTTTTATGGGACTTTGTCGACCTTCATTGTCTCTGCGCTTTTCTGGTGGTAACCACTGTTAATTCTGGTCTTCAGGAATTACAAAGAATGAGAATTTTGTGGTATGTTTTAACTTTAAGGGAACCTTAAAATCTCCTCAGGATTTTTATTGTCATTGCGAAATGGGTCTTCTGCAATTAGCTTTACGGTCACTCTAATACTCTTTGATAACAAAAGCCTCCTGTACCTACCTAAGGCCTAAATATTGCTTTTATGTTGGTACTACTAAGGGTAGTATATTGTCTCAAAGGTTGTTTGTTAGAGAAAAACACGCTTTAAAACTTATTTAATATTGGGTCGAGTTTTATTTTTTGCGCATAAAAGTTAGTTGCGTGTAAGCTTGGCTGGTTTTTTCAGTCTTTTTTATAGATGGTTTATTTGCGATTAGCCTAGAACGGAGAACTTTACTATGATCTATACTACTTTTAGTATAATATTATATTAGATTATAAATGAAGCAATCGTTTGTTAGGCAGAGGTTATCTTACCGAGGTTGCGGGACAATTCAAAAGAGATACCGCGGTCCAAAACATAAATGGCTAAGACCTACCCATGCTCCTCATGGGTAGGTCTGTACAAGTCTATCAGTCCTTTTTGCTCCGCCCATAGCGATAGCTTACTCTATCTGCAAAAAAAAAGGACAGAGCCATCTCAGCCATCTGTGAATCTCCACAACTTGAACATGTTTTTTTTATTCGGATAAGACATGACAACAGACTATGTCAGACCTTCAGGCATTGACATTCGATACCAAATAGGAGAGAGGAATGACGTTCAATTAAACAATTCCTGTTCCAAAAATCTACTTACTTGTATCATCATCTTCCTGCCCTTCATCATCATCATCATCAGCCTATAATGTTCCCACTGCAGGGACTCAGGCCTCCTCTCTAGGAGAGGGATGTGCTATAATCCACCACGCGGGCCCAGTGCGGATTGGCACATGTCTTCGAATTCTAAGACATGCCGGTTTCCTCATGATGTTTTCCTTCACCGTTTTGAGAGCAGCGGTGATGAAATAAATTACACAAAGTAAGCGCCTGCCTGCGTGGGTGAACCCACGACCTACTGTTCGTAAGTCGGGGCCGACACCACTGGGCCACCGCTGCTCACCATTCCTGCCCATATCCCATTTAGGGTCGACGCAACACGTTTTCTTCTCAGGTACTTTCTTGTATACGAAACAAAAAACAGATCCTCTTACTCAAGTATTATAAAACAAAAGATGTCTCGTCATCCTCACCGGAGCGAAACATTAAATTCTGCTCAAAACAAGACTCAAGGAACACACGGGAACCTATTCACAATGACAGGGAGTAATGTTTGAATATCAAATAGCAAAAAATACTGAACTAAGTAACTATGGGTTCTGTAGTTCCCGTCGAGGCTGCGGGTTGTTCGAAAGAGATACCGCGGCATCGACACAAAGGGCTAAGAAGGAACACGGGTGGTTTTTGGCCAGTAGAAGTCTGACACTCCCTACCGCTCTGCCCAGAGTGGTGGAGCCATTGGATGATTTTCCACCCTCCAAGAAAGAAGTAAAGAAAGAAAAAAAAGAGGTGTAGTGTAGTGCGGGGTTCGTGGAGGTATTTACAGTAAAGTTAAAAAGCAATAACTTGTATTAAAAAAAATTTAATAAATTGAAACTTTGTCCCCTAGTATCTCCGATCAAATTTCCAGGTTACGTCTAAAAAAAACCGGCCAAGTGCGAGTCGGACTCGCGCACCGAGGGTTCCGTAAAAAAAATATATTATGTGATGTAACTAAAAATTTATGGTTTTCGTAATTATTCCTTTATCTATGCTATAAGACGTTGCTTCGTACCAAATTTCAAGATTCTGAGTTCACGGGAAGTACCCTGTAGGTTTTGATTCCCTTGCGAGTGTCGAAAATTTGCGGCATAAACGGGAGTATCTTTTGATCGCGTTGACTTAGAAGTTTGATTTTTTCACAGCTCCAAGAGACCATAGACTTGAGTATTTGATATGAATTTCAGCTTGATACCTCCACGCGTTCCTGAGAAAAAAGGTCTTGACAGACAGACAGACAGACAGACAGACGGACAACAAAGTGATCCTATAAGGGTTCCGTTTTTACCTTTTGAGGTACGGAACCCTAAAAACAAAAAAAAATGGCAATAACAGGGAAAACAAACTGTACCTTTCAGCTAAGCATACTTTTACACTCATTATGCTACAATCAACCTTTCTCTTTAAAATGTTAATTAGCTCATGGATAGCCAAACGTTATTTCAATACAAAGTACTTACTTTTTTAATAATTTCTGTACGCAACCCTAACTCAATCCCATTACAACGGTGTTACCTAGCAACAAAGATCAAAGTATGGAGGAAAAGAAACAAAAGTAAAGAAAAAATACTATAAAATATAAGTACCTAACGTAGATTCCTTTCATCCTTCGAGTGCATTGTGGAGCGCGGTATATTACTGCAGAGGTATCTTTTTATTTGAGAACAGTTTATGTATTATAACTGGCATGGTATTTTTATTAAACAACTGGAGGTAGGGTTGGTTTTGAATTTCGAATGACTATGTGTGTGTGTAAAGCATTGTACATACGTAGACCAATCAAGCTAAGAAAAACCAGTTTAAAATATCCCTTATCGTATGGGTAATGTATACAAAGCGAGGCCATCGTATATTGGAAAACTACAGGTATATGTTGCCGTGTGTACCAAAAGTATTTGTTGGAAGGGTGTGAAAAATGCCTGCTTTGTAAACATCCTTCCATTTTTTTTTTCTGAGAAATTATCAGGAATAATACGATTTAAAAAAAAAATAAGAAGCTGAATGCACCTTGTCAGATTGAGAAGGGCTGTCCTTTTCCAGCTTGTCCTCTTCCGATGTACAGAACCTCAAAAACAGCCATCGTGAAGTAGCCTGCCAGGCACAACACCCATCCGGTCCGAGGACCCTTTCTATTCAGCAGGGAATCAGAATCTTTGCACCCCGTACACCGTACTACAAAAGAACTCAAATTAACACCACGTACATACGAGAATTACGCGTTATTCAGTAACCCACTAAAGCAAATTATCACAAAACTGCACACAAATTAAATCATACAATTTAACGTCACTGAACAAATAATTTATTCACTGAACTGTAACTTTAATTATATCAACAAACGTGACATCGACCATAAATTATTATAATAATAGTTATTATAGCTATCAACAAAACACAGAGCGTACTGGATTCAAACCGCAACGCCAGTCCGCTGACAGTTATTACGCACATATGACATTTTGTTGCAATAATAACCTAACTATAGTACGTACGATTAAATTGTTCGTATGGTCGAAATTTCAGTAATTGTTTGAACAGTATGTGGGCACGCTAAAATATCGGTATCAGTTAGTTTGGTATGTCAAACTTATCATTTGGTTGCTCTTGGCCGTGTTACTTGGGGTTGGTTAGGTTAGGCTATTCGTTTTCAGAGTCCACATAATTATCACGGTAAGTTTGCATCACTCGTTAACTCATTTTGATGATTCTTCAGTTTCGTTGATTGGACAATTGTTGTGTAAATTCAACAGTTTCCATAATCTGCCAGTTTTTAGATTTTAGAGTTTTTCAATTCGACAGTCCAAGTAAAGTCGGTAGGAAATTCATAGATGACAAAAATGAATAAGACAAAAATGTCCTGCCTACCAAATTAATTTGTAGTTGGTGTTCATTTGCGTTGGTAGCCTATTTATTGCTAAAAATAAAGGTTTTTCTTCTTACCAAACAAAATATTTCCCGAGTCAAGAACCTACCGCTGCATCCACGGACAGACAGTTATAACACACGCGTACCCTTATTTTATCCCAAACTATTAATCAAACTCTATCCTGCCACATAACAGATAAATTAAGAAGACCAGCTCCTTATGACGAACGAAATCGCACGCACTCATAGACACGCTTCATCGAAATTGTCAAAATTTACCTACCTAAATTAAAATTGAACCTCGATAAAGTTGAAATTTGACAGACTGGAAGCTTAATGTAAGCGTCTTGTACACACATGAAAAAACAATACGCTGGTGGAATACGTAACCGCATCGTTTTTTAGAAGTCGGTTGAAATTCAGTCAATGGCTTGTCGCTTCTTCGATTTGAGAGGTCGGGCACAGGTTTTCGTTTGTTGTAAAAAATCAGCCTTCTGAACTTACCTATTTTGTTTGCTGTGCTTACTATTTTATTAGCGCGCTTCTCTCCTCGTCTGTGAAGCATTTGACATTATTAAGATAAGTGGAAACTGAAAACTGGTACTGAAATTTAATGGGAGAAAATAGTCTCCCCTATTTTGTAGCAGTAGGGATGGTTGCTAAGGAAATTGTTATAGCTTTGTCGATTCCTGTTACTAAGTGGCGTTGTTGTGTTTCCGTCTGAAGCGTTTGAGTGCTGGTGAAATTACAGGCATGTGGCTTTTCATTTTCCCTGTTTTATTACATAAGTTGTTATTTTATACGCTGTTGAGGAGTTAATGGCTAAATAGTGACAGTCACAGGTCCGTGGATGGGTAACCCATTGCATACGAGTTTTGAGTAGCTTAAATGATAAAATCAATAAAAGTTTGCAAAGGTGTACCACAAGGGATTATTTTTAGCCCTCTGCTATTTAGATTTATGCCATAGTAGATATTTCACAGTAGTTACAGGTAGTGGCCGGAAAGTCTGACAACCAGTTTTACCAAAGAATCAGTCGCAGCAGCAAGCAGTCGCTTGTAAAACACTGGTATTCAGCTGCATTTGGTTAGATAGCCGGGTTGAAAGGCTATGCACATGATGAAGGAGTTTCCCAGGTATGGTCTAGAACGAAAAAATTGTCACAATGATGGTGTGAACAAAGTGGATTTTAATTTCTTTAAGGGTACTGTAACATCCATTTATTTATTTATTTATTTATTTACAGAAATACATTTTTAAGCTCACAGTTTTTCACCAAAACGCTTAAAAGCTAACAATAGTCATATTACAATGTATTACATTGTCAAATTATATCTTACATTCACAACAATTCAGAAATAAAAATAAAACAAAAATAAAAACCAATGTCAGATGGTGTCATAAGCAAAACAAGTAAATTAAAACAAAATCGGAAATTCCTATTAATTATTTCAAGAAATAATATGCAATGCAACGTCCAAACCAGTAGGTACAGTCTTACTTAACCATAAAATACAAATGTACAGGATCAGAATGTACAGTACAAATTAATGGTTTAAAAATGACAATACATGTTTCCTTAAAGTGTTAATATTATCCACAAATATGTCGGCATCTGGATTGCTGTCAAGGTAACGATTAATGAGACCAATTGCATTAGCGGTTGGGCCGTTATTAGCCTGACGGGTCCGCCATTCCGGAGGGCATGCAAGAAGTTGATGCCGCCGTCGTCCTACACCACGCATGTATTGCTGCGGAACAAACAGATGGATATGCTCTCTTACCGACGGATTATCTATAGTACTGTTTATTAACAAATAATAATGTATAATAAGCATTAATTTGCGCCTGAGCTGCAAAGTATCCAGTCCGATCATTCCCGACACAAACAAAGAAGGGTACAAAAATGGGTAGTATCCGTAGGTGCGTTTATATATATAACGGCAAAACTTCCTCTGAATTTTTTCAACCATTAGAGTATATAACTTCTCCGGAGGATCCCATACAATTGCATTATACTCCAATTTACTGCGCACATATGCATTGTACAGCAGCTTTACAACCCTGACACTTTTGAATTGGGAGGAAGTTCTGATGACGAAACCCAGTGCTTTATTAGCGTCTTTGCACACCTTTTTTATGTGTTCGTGGAAATTAAAGCCACTGTCTAACGTTAGCCCCAGGTCCGGTATTATTGAGACCCGTTCAAGCGAGTCATCTGCCAGTTTATAGGGAAAAGTAATTGGCGAGCGAGACCTAGAAAATGTGATGGCTTTACATTTCGACATGTTAAGCGGCAGCCTATTACTTACACTCCAATTCACTATTGCATCAATGTCCCTCTGAAATTCTAAACAGTTGTCCTCTTTGGTGACCGTTAGAAACAGTTTTAAATCATCTGCAAACATGAGGCATTTTGCCGTAGATAGAACTCCTGGCAGATCATTTATCATAATCAAGAATTGGGGAGGTCCCAGCGTACTGCCCTGGCTGACACCCGATCGAGTAAAGTACTCCGGTGACTGGTACCCATTCAGTTTTACAAACTGCCGCCGATCTCTGAGGTAGTCCGCCATGAATCGGAGAAGTTTAGGACCAAATCCAAGAGATGCAAACTTCATCAGAAGAATATCATTGTCGACTAAGTCGAAAGCCTTTTTGAAATCAAAATATGCTGCATCAACCTGACTGCCAGCGGTCATCTTGGTCCTCAAGTAGTCAGCAAAACATATATGGTTGGTTAGAGTAGATCGCCCAGGACGAAACCCATGCTGAGAATCATCCAATAAGCCACTGACCTGCTTGGAGATAGAACTGTTTATAACAGATTCGAAAATCTTACCGAAGACTGGCAGAACAGCAATAGGTCTGTAGTTCGCGACGTCAGTTGACGTTCCACTTTTAGGGACTGGCGTGACTCTAGAAACCTTCCAGACAGTGGGGTATACGCTGTGCAACAGGGACAGATTAAATAGAAACAAAAGAGGCTCCTCCAATACGGATAGACAGTCCCTCAAAATGAAAGCTGGTATAGCGTCAGGTCCATAAGCAGAAGAAGTTTTAAGCCTGCGGACTGCTCGACGCAACTCTGAAGCACTAATATGGTCTACACTGATCATAGGCAAACATCCTCTATCAGTTGCATCACGCTCAGCGGCCTCAGGATCCAACTTTGGTGGGTCGCTATGAAAAACGGAACTGAAATAATCGGCAAACGCGTTAACGGCTTCCTGTCCTTCCACAACCTTGTCCTCATATACGAACTCTTTATTTTGATGGCGATTTCTCCTTTTATCTTTAACATAGTCCCAAAACTTTGAAGGATCACGACTTATATTTTGCTCCATTGCATTAACATAGTTTTTAAAAGCAATTTCAGTCAGATCTTTAACTTTAGTTCTATAGTATTTAAATAATTCTCTATTGAATTGAAGGCCATTTTGCTTAAATTTTTTTAAGTTAAAATATTTTAGTTTAATATAGTGCTTAATTTCAGAAGTATACCATGACGGATAAACATATTTAGAATTGAAATCTGCAATCTTTTTTTTCGGGACATTGTCATTGAAGACGCCGTATAGGCTTTTATACATTATGTCTACTGCTGCATCTACATCTTGCTGCAGCAGCAGGTCAGCCCAGTCTATCTCAGCAATACCCATATATAGCCCATAGAGATTAGCCTTGCGAAAATTCCACTCAGAGCTTTGACGGTTGTATAATGTAGAGGGTCGGTCCCTGACAACTGCACTTCTCGGCAAAGTAACCGTTATCTCTAAAGCAGGATGATACGCATCCATTGGAACTAAAGGGTCAACATAAGGTGACACACCAACGATTTCCGAGTCACAAGTTGATAACACCAGATCCAAAATGCCGCCATATTTGTTGCTAATTCTGTTAAATTGCTGTAGTTTACAATAGTCAGTAAAATGATTAAATTGTGTTACAACATTATTAGTACATGATTTTAGATTAAAGTCGCCAACTATCACAATTCTATATTGCGCATACTTATTTATTACGTTCTCCAAACACTCTAAAACATCCAAGTATTGTTTATTACTATAGCTGGGAGGTAAATAGACTACACAAATCAAAAACACCACATTTCGCCATGTTATCAATGCGCACAACAATTCTTTATCATCAGTCAACCCATCCACATCAGTAATTCTCTTGACTGTGTAACAATCCCTAACAGCCAGTAGCACTCCGCCCCATCCGACGTCACCAGGTCGATCCTTTCGCAGTACAATATAACCCGGAGGAAAAAGTTCAGCATCACTCACGGAACTATTGAGAAAAGTTTCCGTTAGCGCTATTAGATCACCAGAACATATGTCTACATTGTGGCTAAAAGTCGCCGTTTTTGTTCGGAGGCCTCGTACATTTTGGTAGATGATTGTAATTTTCTTAGTTTGTTTCCTGCTCCTGAAATGGCTTGATACTTTTGCTACGAAAATTCTGCCGCCATGGTTTTATGCAGACATTCTCTGGCCAGTTTTCCGAATCCATTACACAGTTCTCTAGCCTAGAAGGTACGCCCAGCTTAAACGAAGCATAGTTGCCACGTGCTTTCAGGCCTTCCACTGTGTATCCTTCGCTATCAAAGACTGATTTCAGGTGATTGAGTACCTGTTCTTCAGTAGTGCCAATCTTCACATAGTAGAGGTGTAGATATCGGATCCGCTCAGCTGCTTCCAGTTGCGTTAGACCAGGAGTAGCAGAACCTCTTACGATGTGTTTGTCTTTAGGCGATTTGTTATGCCGTTTTTTGGTAACCTCTATCCATTCACCGTGACTGTGGTCAGAATTGTCATGAAGGTCTTGCACGCTGACAGCAGATGAAATCAATTCAGGCATCTTTCTGGTGATTTCCACTTGTTGGTCGCGCAGTGTTACAGAAGGCAGTGAAGACTTATCCATGGTAGACATTTTTAGAGGTTGACTGGTGATTTTTGCAAGACTGGACACCGGTGCGGCAATTGTAATGTTCTTTGGGTTAGGCGCTGTTTGAGGCTTTCCCGTATTTCCTTGCACAATAGTTGTTAGATCTGGATTCATATTTTGACTGTTACCTAAATTATTGGAGGCACCTAGCTTCCCAGTACTTTGTTCGCAGTTGGCTGAACTACAGACAGATCGCGAACTTATCAACTTAAGTTGTTTCTCAAGGCTCATGATTTGGTCATTCAGTTGAGAGAAGCATTTTCCCACAATGAGAGCAACTTGCTTTGCCACAGCATTGCTAATCATATTGGTCAGGCGTTCATCTATAGCATGTTGAAATTCCTCTTGGATTACAACACGTAAATTGTCTAGATACGTCTCATCCGGATGCATATATTCGTCATATAGTTGTTCAGTGCTTTTCCGGATTTGATTAGTTTGCGTTTTCCGAACTGTTACATTCATGTTCTGCTCATCGCAAATAAATTGACTGTCCTGGCTTACACTATAGATGTTGTTATTTTCCCTAGCATCATTTAATGGATAAAACTGATTTGGGCCCACCTCCAATCTTGTAGATCGAGCCGGAGTATTCGAGTTATCCCCTCTAGGTTGCTTGCATTTGCACTCAAGGCAGATCCACATCTCCTTCAGTTCCGTAGTCATAGTGACGTAAGCAGCTTCGTGAGTATTGGCGCATAAGAGATCATAAACCTGCGTGCAGAGACAACAACAAAGCCACTGCGCATTCCCTATAGGATTTTTACAGCCACCACATACAACCACATCTGACAAGGACGCCATTTCTTAAAAATGTATATTTTGCCTTGTGTGCGCCAATGTCAACAATATCAGTACTATAACGACGACAATGTCACCGTACTCGTAGAAGTCGTGATCCACACAATACGTGAAACAAGTTGAAACAACACCCTACAAAAAGAGCGGTGCTCACTCAGATTTGAACTTGCGACCAGATGATCTTCAGTCGCCTGCGATTTAGATTACGCTATTTGTACGTTAACAGTCTTTCCGAAATAGTAGTTCTGGCTCGACGAGAAATATTTTAAAGTTTAGAAAGTCGGTACAACATAAATGATTCATGATGCAAAAATGTTGCGCACTGACAGACTCGCTGTGACGTAAATTGTTCACTTGAAAACGATCACACTATTTGTTGGTTTTTATCTTTCACTGCTTTATTATCGTTATTTTAACTTGAATAAATGATAAATGTACCTGTAGACACTGCTTTTGCTTTAATAAATTTCACTTTGTTCTGTGTTTTGGTCAATTCACTTTGTTCAGTTTTACACTTAATGCATAGCATTTGAGTCCAGATAACAATACCACGGTTATATCGATTCTAGTCCAACGTTATAACATCACTTTTTACATTATTTACAGTTTATTTTAATTATAATTCAATTTTATTTACGGAGCGATTGTTGACTTGACAACGCTACCCTCATATCGCCCATTATGTTTAATGCATCTAATTGCTCGTGATACACTTGAAATAGCAATGCCTTTCATTTTAGCAGTTCAACAATACGAAATACCTTCGTTGTAAAGCAAACTCTCAACCGATTATGAAGCAATTCATGGGTAATTTCCTTGAAAATCGTTATGATGTTACCTAATTGCGGATTTTCTAGGAAATTTCTGATTTGAAGGATGTGGCTGCCTTAAAATTTGAGAGTAGTACCTTGTGTTTGTTTTCACGAATTTTGTGTAAGTTTACATAAGTTTTGCTGTGTATCGGCAAACTTCTCCTTGATGACTCTCGATTCATTGATCAGAAAATCTTCTATGATTTTCTTCCGTAACAACCAGGAACTCAGTGAGTTCCTCATTAATCTATGTATTTACATGTATTTTGTTTTGGGATTCTCATTACAAAAAACAAAATATTAAGTAATGGATTTCGGTAGACGCGGTTTGTTAGCTTGGTTTGTTGCATTTTTAACCTGTCGCCCTGCAAGAAAAATATCCACCCATGTCAACATCTGCCTATCCTTTTCCAAACCGTGGTGGGGTCGGCTTCAAGTTTAACTGAATGCATCTGAATACGGTGTTTTACATAGAGCGACTGCCTATCTGACCATTTTCAGTTTAAAATGTTATATCAATTTTCATTTCTACAGCTGGGTTTGTTTGTCTTCTCGTTAAATAACTCGTACTCGATTATGATTGATAAAATTCTACCTTTGATTTTGAATCTAAACTAAATAATAATATGAGCTTAGTTTTCATATATGACTTATTTTACATCGCATGATTAATAATAATTAGTTCTAGGATTTTTCTTTTGAAACACTAAAGTAGTCTAGTGGATATATTATTAAGGTACGCCTTTGGAGTGTTAAAAGTAAATAAAATGTACTTACTGCAATTGCGATAAAATATTAAAGCAACAGTTAATTTTATTCATTTTCTCAAGCACTTAACTCCTCGAAAGTTTGTACAATATTATTTAAGTTAGCATTAAAGAGATCAGTAACAGTAGTCCACATTAGCCCTGAATCGAAACAACCAGTAGTTATGGGAAGAGGCCTTTGCCTTTAATCATTATCATCAACAGCCTATTAATGTTCCCACTGCTGGGACACAGGCCTCCTCTCTTTGAGACTTCGTAAGTCGGGGCTGTCACCACTGGGCCACCACTGCTCCTAAAAATTGTTTTGATTTGATTTGAAATATTTTATTTTATTTTTTTATCATTTTTCTACCTTTTTCATACTTCATTTACACGATAGGTACCATAATTGATAGTGGTACCTTACCGAGTAGAAAAACCATTAAAATAAAAAAAATAAAAATGATGATTAAACCTCCGGGCTTTCATCAGATACTTGTGTAAGAACAAAGTCAGCAGCAGCTGAATTAATTTCGACGAAACTTCATCAAAGGCTTTTCAGTATAATGAAAAGTGAATTGAATTGGTACATTTCATCGTTCTTTCGGTTTAAGTGAAATTAGAAATTCTATCTAAAATAGCGGACGAGTACCTTTTTTTTTTTTTTTTTTTTTTTTTTTTTGGTGGGTGGAAAATCATCGAATGACCCCCCCCGCTCTTGGGCAGAGCGAAGGGGAGTGTCAGACTTCTACTGACTAAAAACCGAACCCATGTTCCTTCTTTGCCCTTGCGCCGAGGCCACGTAATCTAGTACATAATACCGCGGCCCCGACGGGCGTCGGCCCTTGCGGGCCCCTCCTTGCTGACATCTCTTTGAGGCGCGCGTGGAACACGAACGCGCCGCCGACACGGTCTGTTGCCGTCATGACGACGGCCGGACGGCGAGCTAGCCCATTACTCACCGTCCACAGGCCCGCGTCTACGGTGGCCGGAAGCCATCACGTGGCCCCCGACGCCCGGAGCGCCTTCCGCGCCTTCCGCGGCGGCTGGGACGTTGAGAGGATCGCTCCCTCTCTCGTTCCGCCACCTCCTTCGCTAGCATCACTGCTTCGCAGAAGGAGGCGACGGCGTCCCATTCCTCGTTGCCCTACCCCTAATATCTCTTCGCACGAACCAAAAAAAAAAAAAAAAAAAAAATTGAATCATGTTTTGCATTAGAAAAAATGTTGTAGATCACGATAGGTGAACGACAAAGTCAAGAACTTTAATAAATGTAGGTGGGTCAATGACCGCTTTTGACATCTTAACTGGCAGCAACAATAGTATCACCCATTTCGAGGAATACACCCAATTAACCATCAATCACTTTGTATTGTGTTGGATTGCTACACATAGACTATTTGCTACTAAGAACCAACAACAATGGAATTTCTATTTCTCAGATTTGTTATAGTTCTCAAAAACAAATGAACTAAACCAACAGATGCCTAAGCTAATTGAAACATAAATTCACTGCAGACAAAACCTTTTGTTAGTCAACCAAATATTAACCTTTTCAACAAGCTTTGAAATCTCAGACGTCTTTATACACGTCGATAATGGCATTAGAATTGCAAGATATTCAATATTAACGTGCACCTGCTTACAATTCCACAATTTGAGCTTTGACAGAACAGTACAGAAGGTTAACTCAATACAACGAGTGAAAACGCACGCACACATAGACATGCTTCACGTACAGTGAGTGCAACGCACGCACACATAGACATGCTTCATGTACAGTGAGTGCAAGCGTATTAGCGACTGGCATTTGTTTGCATGAGATCATCCTACGTAGAATAGAATAGAATAGAATATGTATTTATTCGCTAATGGACAGCAGCAACACAAAAGAGCGGCACATACGCGTACGCGTTTATAGTATCCGTTTTTTTTTCTCGTTTGATAGATTTAACATTTTCGATGAGCTTGTGGTTAGAAAACTCTCTGGGTTGGTCTGTAAATGGATTGGATGAACCACTCATTACCAATCCAAACTTCCTCTTTGCATTCGAGAGCACGATATGCTGTTGGTCTCGGCGGTCATTTGTACATTTTTGACAGTCGTTAAATAGTCAGTGGCCCGAAATTCTGATAACCAGTCTTACCTAATACCACGGGTTATCGTATTATCCAGCACTATCTGCATTGTGGAGTGACAGATAGGCAGAGTCGCTCCAAGTAAAATGATGTCAAAGTTCGACAAAGGACAGCACGGACCAACACGGTTTGACGACACTTGCGTGTTACAAAGGCAACTCTTCCATCTACGGACTGACCTCGAGAAGCGTTGATAAATCGTTAAGATAGTGGCTAAGTTAACCTTCTGGATTATTCTTTGCCTTAGCATCCTATTAATTTAATATAGACTCGCCTATTCGAAGTAAATTCAATTTCTATGGCTAGTGTATTTTTTTATAATATTCCACAACTATCACACAACGCCATCTAGTCCCAAGCTAAGCAGAGCTTGTGTTATGGGTACTAGACAACTGATAAACATACTTATATATTTCTAAATACATACATATTATAGATAAATTACACCCAGACACAGAACAAATGATCGTGCTCATCACACAAACATTTGTCCTGGGTGGGAATCGAACCCACGACCTCCGGCATAGCAGTTAGGGTCACTAACCACTAGACCAACAGGCCAGTAGCAGCCAGCAAGCTATTATTGCGACAAACAGAATGTCTGCAATTCATAAATGCTTAGCATTGGAATTAATTACTTGCGCCTTTATAGGCTTAATAGGCGGCTCAATACTCCTCAGAATTGCAATCTAGGGTGACTTCAAAAAGTCGACGTATTAGATTGCAATACTGTAGAGTTTATCATCATTATAATATATCAGAGTAATTAGAGAAAATTTATTAAGCTTTGCAATATCGTTATTTTCTGAACTGTTTGTTCCAGATTTTAAAACCACTTTTTATCAGCCTGAACTGTTCCAGTGCTGGACAAAGGCCTCCCCTTATTCCTTCCATGTACTCTTTTCCCATGCTTCCTCGAGCCAACATCCACTGTACGCGGCCAGATCGTTTCGCCTTCTTTTTTGGCGCCGACCTCAGCGGCGCCGTCCATCTTCCGCCAATTATTGTGAGGAGACTTTTGCCTAGCGGTCATCGTGCATGCGGCATACGTGACCCGCCCAATCCCATTTTAAAATTAATTTATTTTCACGCAACTTTGAGCCATAGATCCTACAGCCCAACACCCCAAGATCAAACCCTTACAGACTAACATAAACATGATAAATACAATGTGTTAGGAAATAGATAAACTATGCTAGTAACTCTTCTCTTGTACACTATGTCACTGTGAGCTCATATTGGAATTGACCCCATATAAGTCTAACTGCTTCCAGATAGACTAAAAGCCGATCCAAATATATTTGAAAAAGGCACGGCGGATGATGACCTATCTATCTATCTTCTTATCTATATAAATAAAAAGTGAAAACCTGACTGACTGACTGACTCATCAACGCCCAGCCCAAACCCTTGGACCTAGAAAGCTGAAATTTTGCACAGAGGCTTCCTATACAGTGTAGACAAGGAATAAGGAAGGAATTCTCGAAATTCAACCCCTAAGGGATTTAAATAGGGGATGAAAGTTTGTATGGAAAATCGTTATTATCACGCGGGCGAAGCCGCTGGCAAAAGCTAGATGATGAATAAACCCCATTAAATATATTAAAATTCCCTTTCTAAGTTTCATTGACATCAAAAATCTTATAAAGCCTTGAAATCTAGACAGACAAATTCACTTTCACTCAAAACTATTAATATCCTTCTGAAAATCGAAATATATTTACTTGAGTTATTTGTCCTGGCTTGGTCTGACAAGCTGTAATTACATTTCTCTTTGACTGCATGAAAACGATTGAAATAATGCTTTATATTTTTTCTCATTTATCGTTCTGTCAATCAGGTTTTACGATTTATGTTCATTTTTTATCGAGGCTTTACAACCGTCAACACTTTCAGGATTATTAATACTTGGTCCAAATGAAAAATAAAATCTCCTTCACAAAAGTTTAAGAATCCATTTGGGCGTTTAATTTATTTTTACAAATGCCTTTGTTTACTTTTTTTATGTGTAATGGGTCTAATCTTGACGTCAATCTTGTCCTGAGGACAGGGATGAGGTCGACGGTAGAACGATAGCTCATTCCTAGAAGATTTCTCAACTTAAATAGATTAAGGTCATATGAACTCGGGAACACCGACAGAGAATTCAGCTTCTTGTGTGTGCATAATATAACTTGTAGTAAAGTATTTCCTACGAATGTGTAGTATATCTGGACTCCTGGTGGAAGAAGAGAAATGGCGGAAAGAGCTCGTGAAGCTCTTGGGCATCCTTAACGAAGAACAGCCAGTAAAAGACCGACAACCATGCAAGTTTGCGGTGGTGGGCCAGTCTTTAGAGCTTGGTCACCAGCTTATCGTTACCAATGAGCCCCTTGGCTTTACGTTCAACAGAATCAACTGTGGCTAGTGGGTACTCGAAACAGAAAATTGAAACACACATAAAAATGAACAGTAATTCTTTATATTATACGCGGCTCGACTTAACACTAATACATAATAATATTTACAGTAATTAACAGACATTTTATGAGCTTGTTTATCACATAATATACTAAGTTTATTTACAATTCTTATACACATTATTAAACCAAAATATTACATGAAAATAAAACCTCAAACACATAAAAAGCACTATTTTTAACAGTGTGACTCATTCCATGAATAACAGTGTGAAATCATGAATAATAATAACATTTACATAAATACAACATGGTTGAATTCGAATACACACCAATGATACCTACTTTAGACTCTTTGTCTAAACACAAACAGTTATTTTTCCATCAAAACAAATTGTACCGTGATTGCCGGAAAATTTTACAGTGACGTAAATATGTTAGCAGACAAAATAAATGACTATCTGGAGCAATGTTCCCATAAATAAAATACTCCTTTTATTCTATCAACAGCTTCATGAAAGAATTATTACATCTCGACACGGAAAAGAAAAAAAAAGTGATTAAAACGAAACAGGACACGAAAAACGTGATTAAATTGAAACAAGACACCCGCCTTTATCGAGTAATTACTTTATCAAAGTGTCACTGCTATTTTTCAAAGTCACAAGTATTATTTACCGGCTGTATTCGCGAAACAACGGTTATACAACCTTTTTACAACAAAACGGTAGAGCCGCGTTTCCACTAGGCAACATTTGGCACGCGACACGTGACGCTCAACATGTACGGCAACGCTGCACAACAGCGCGCGACGTTGCCAGCTGGCGCGCAACATTGGACAGTAGTAGATGCGTAGACAGACAACGTTGTTCAACAAAAGTTCCGCGCTGATTTTCAACATGTTGATTTGCAACATGTGTCGCGTCAATTGTTGCCTAGTGGAAACGCGGCTTGACTGGTACCCAAGTCGGGAAACATAACAAAAAAACTTTTACTTTAACGATCATTTTCTTCCGGGCGTAAATTCTGTGCCAATGGTTCAGAAAGTTTAAGTTTACTATTGCAATTAAACTGGCTATAAAGTAATATTTTCCGTTTGTACATGAAAACAGTGGAATGGAGGAAACTTCAGTATTTCATTCGAATGCGAAATGTGCTGTATTTTGTTGAAAACGTTTCGAATATTTTGGCCGTTTTATGATATTGTCGAGGTGAGATAGTCATCACGAGCAATTAACTTTAGGACTTTTAGCTAGTACTGGACGCTACAATTTTGAATTTTCAAATTAGTAGATTATTTTGCAGACTTAAATGAAATACTTTCTTAAAGGATACAATCAAATGGTGATGAATCCAATGACAAGCATAAAACTGCTTTTGATTATTTCAGCATGAAACAAATGAAATTCACAATTTCGAAAAGATTTCAACAAAACAAAGCACAATCCACAAACGATTTCACATTACAAAACATCATTCATCAACCTCGCACATAAAAGCACAGATGCCAGAATATCAAGCTACTACCATCTGTCAAATTTTATTCAATAGATTTTCAACTCTGTTGCTGTAGT
Organism: Diarsia mendica; assembly: GCA_949316265.1. Classification (NCBI taxonomy): domain Eukaryota; kingdom Metazoa; phylum Arthropoda; class Insecta; order Lepidoptera; family Noctuidae; genus Diarsia; species Diarsia mendica. Next base: position 2,207,753 of record OX438910.1, read on the forward strand.
ATTAGGTTCAAATGTAATTTGGAAAATTTGACAGCTTTGGGTAGCTTAATGTTCTAGTATCTTTACAATATTCAAATCACTTTTTACATAAATGACGTCATACGTGGAGTGAAATTTCTGAGAAGGGCAAAAAAATGTTGACGGCCCGGTTGGCTAAGCGATTGACTACTGCGCTGCGTTTCGCGAGTTCTTTCCCCGCACGGAATAAATATTTTTGTATGGCCTACAGATAGTTGTTTCGGGTCCGGGTGTTTGGTTTGTTTATACATGTATGTATTTGTAAACGCGCCCACGATACAGGAGAAATTCCTAGAGCGCGGCTAAGGTTGAAATTGATATTTGACGTCTATACAATATTAAAATCAGTTTTTACGTAGATAGACCAGGGTCGATAATTTTTGAAACCAAAAAAAATTACAGTAGGATGAAACCCATTAGAAAAGGAGGGGAATATGATCAAAATGAAAGGAAAAATAAATTACGGTCGATCCGAGTTCGGGAAGGGGGGGTGGGGGGGGTTTTAAGGGGGGAAAGCGGTTTATCTCGATTTCCGGCAAAACTACAAGTCCTATGGAAAAAAGTTCTATGGCAAAGTTGTAGGTAATAAAAAGATCTACAACTTTTGTATTTGCAATTTTTTCACATAACCTCAAAATTTAGGTGAAAAATTCAAAAAACCAAGTTTTTGGTTTTTAATTTTTATCTTTTACAAAAAACATTTTTTTTTCACGAAATTTAGTGAAAACTTACATTTTTATGCCCTAAATACACTGTAATTTTTTTGAATAAAAATATTTATTTTTCACCTTATTATTGACTTAATATCGAAAAATCAGCCCTATTTTCAATCGAAAATTCTGACGTCAAAATATCTGCTTTTTTTAAAAAGTCGGTAGGCGTTGTGTTCCTTATAATCTCTACTTTCTGATGATGTATATAAATTTTCTCAGAAAATGCAAAGTCAGCTGCTGCGAAATAATACCCACTACCAAATAATGGCCTAGACAAGAAATTATAAGCGTATTTATTGCTGTTTTATGCCTATTTATTGTTATTTTAAGATAATTTATATATCGTGGAGACCTACGGAAAATTTTGGCCCATCAAAAGGTATTTCACAGAGAAGTGGGGAAGGGGCTAGGAGGGTTTGGCCCTTACTACCTGTTATTTTGTAGCAGCTGATTTTGCTTTTTCTGAGAAAATTTACCATTGCAATGTATATTTTTTATACATCATCAGAAAGTAGAGATTATAAGGAACACAACGCCTACCGACTTTTTAAAAAAAGCAGATATTTTGACGTCAGAATTTTCGATTGAAAATAGGGCTGATTTTTCGATATTAAGTCAATAATAAGGTGAAAAATAAATATTTTTAATCAAAAAAATTACAGTGTATTTAGGGCATAAAAATGTAAGTTTTCACTAAATTTCGTGAAAAAAAAATGTTTTTTGTAAAAGATAAAAATTAAAAACCAAAAACTTGGTTTTTTGAATTTTTCACCTAAATTTTGAGGTTATGTGAAAAAATTGCAAATACAAAAGTTGTAGATCTTTTTATTACCTACAACTTTGCCATAGAACTTTTTTCCATAGGACTTGTAGTTTTGCCGGAAATCGAGATAAACCGCTTTCCCCCCTTAAAACCCGCCCCACCCCCCCTTCCCGAACTCGGATCGACCGTAATTTATTTTTCCTTTCATTTTGATCATATTCCCCTCCTTTTCTAATGGGTTTCATCCTACTGTAATTTTTTTTCACTTTTTACCAGTTTTGAAGGCTTCGGCCCTGGTCTAAGATCACTTGCGTAAAGCGAAATTTTTGGGAAGGATTCCGCATTTGTCTTACAGTTACGTAAGTCGATCGTATCGGGGTTTTACTTAGGCCGAACCTCCCCTATCCTTTCACAAGTGTGTCATAAGTTGCCACTAAGGGATTATACGAAGGGGATGGGCGTCACCTGCTTGCTAATAACGAACAGCGACAACGGTTCGCCGCAGTGTGGCGATAATGGCATGAATCTTTCCTTAGGGAAAGTTTTTGAAGCTGAAATTTCTGTAGCAGACGTGCTTTTGATAGAAACTTTGGCTATGTGTGATGATTGTTTTAGAATTGGTGGCGATGTTTGTGTGGATTTTGTTTGTTTCTACAAAATTTATCTTTGAGTGTGCAGTAATGCTTACTATTTATTTTCGTGTGGTTACTGCGTAACCACGTACCTATCAGAGTTTTTATGCCACCCGTGGGCTGGTATCTGACTTAGCTTTACAGGGCGTCCAGAAATATTTCTCAGGCACGCTGGTGTCCACACGATGTTTTTTTTCACCAGAATCAAGTGATAATTTATTATTTAATGCGCACAGGAAATCGAAAAATCAGAGGTGCGTGTCTGAATGCTTAGTGAAAGAGCTGGAGTTGAGACAAAGGACGGGACGGGACAATGTGGGAAGACAACCAACTAGGTGGACAGACGATCTCATTAACGAGGCTGGGGGAACCTGGACAGCTAAGACGCGAATCTGCCAAAAGTGAAAATATTTGTAAGAGACCTACACTAACTTGGCATTGGGTGGTAAAAAGTTGAAGAGAGAGAGAATGTTTTGTGTTTTAATTTTCAAACAATAGTTATAGGCAGAAAAATTTAAACTTAGCATGTAACCGGTCAATGTGGCGACACTTGGAGGAGGCTTATGTCCAGTTTTGGACGTCGTTCGACTGAAATGATGGTGACGATGAAGTAAATGCTTAGTTATTACATAACATCACGTCACGCCTATAATTCTCAAAAGGGTTAGGCAGAAGTGTAGGTACGATCGAAGACAGTTCCGCCTGATCATTTAAAAAAAAATTCGCCTAAATCGTGCCGAGGCGCTGCCACGGGCTAGCGAGCGATTCTATTTCTTGAGTGCAAGCAAAAACGAGCTTAGTGGTGATCAGGCGCATAAGACCGCCATAGTACCTAATAGTAGCCATGTTTGAAGCGAGTCTATGCCCGTCAACCGGGAACAAATCCAAACAGACCTAGGACCGACCTAGTACCTCATGCTTAACTGTCGCGCTTACGACCACTAGACCTACGAGGTAATAGGCTATTTAGAGACAAAATAAAGAAACTAGAAATATCGTAATCAAAATATTTTCTAGTTTTAGCTTGTGTCAATAGATATTTCACAAAAAAAGTTGAATTAGTCCGTCTGTCAGATTAATTATCGAGAAATAAATTGAATACGTGTCTTTTGTTTTATCAAATTAAATAAAAAACGACGAAAATAAAATGTGTCAAAGATCATGAGTTGGGCCGTGTGACGTCACTTTGTGGGTAAAAAAGTACTAACCTTATGACGTCACACAACTTGACATGACTTTTCGAAGCACTGTATTGTCTTAATCTTTTATTAACATGAAAAAAGAAAGCAAATGTGTCCATTATTATTTTGAAAATCTATCTGACGGACTAATAAGATTTTTTGGTGAAATATCCTATTGAAATGTTAGTAAATACTGCTTTAGCATCGGTTAAACTCGCTTTTCAACGCCCAGTTCAGTATAAAACCAATCAATAAATTTTTTAAATGTTTGCATTCCTGAATTCCGAACGGGCTATTGAATTATTTCATAGTCTGGTAGGCTTCAATATTTATTATGAATTTGTGAGTAAACATTTTCATATTGTTATTTATTGTTAATCCTTTCAGCACTAGTTATAATAATTTTCAAAGCTTTTCATTTACATTGTTACACAACTGTCTAACAACTGTCAGTATTGATATTAACCATTACTTGGTAGTTTATTTTGACTTTCACATTTGCCTTATAGGCTGGAATACACATGCTACGTAGTAGCACGAAATCATGCTAGTTTCGAGCAGCTGTCACTTAGTAGCATACAAGTAGCACGTGTATACGAAAAGAGCATGCTTGTTTCAAGGCATGCTACCTAATCGCAAGCCGGTCTATTTTTCGTGCTAACTAGCACGACGCATAAAACCTCTTTTTTGATATTCTTTGGTTTTACTACTTTATATTTTTTTTAATGTGCTGTCACCTTTTTGTTGTTTTCTGCCAGTGTCTCCAATAAAAGACTGTAAAGCCGCGTCCTCACTAAATTCACTCGAAACGTTTCTGTTAGGCGTGCGTTTCTGGCCTCACGGAGCCGCGCGGCCCAAGTGGGGATGCGGCCAAACGTTCCTGTTCGGCCGCGGGGCTCAGGCCTCGCTCACGTCCACACTCACAAGGCACGGCCGCCCGGCTCTAGTGGGGACGCGGCTTATGGTAATGTCACTCAGACATGTTAAAAAGAAGTATGCTCGTAAAAAGTATGCGTTTGAGGTCTTTGCTTTGGAGCAAATGTATACAGTCGGTAAGCTTGCTACAAATGCCAATACTACCTAGTAGCAAACAAGCATGCTTTTCTAGTAGCATGTGTATTTCAGGCTTATCGCTGGACGAATGTTTTTTTTTTTTTCAAAAAAGTTTTTGTATTTTCAAAAAAGTATTTTCATTTAAAATAAATTGTGGATTGGGCCCGGGGTCTAAAACGGCCTCTTTAGCAGATCATAATAATTATGAAAAAAAGCGTAAAATGGACCTTTCACTATAGTATTTTCATTATCCCCTGGTCTTGACCTTGATCAGCCTGACTCACACCTGATGGAATGCGATGGATGAGGTCAATGATGGAACGAACTTGCCCTGAAGATTGATTTGAAGGGTTCAAATGAAATGTAGTACGGAACACGGATGCAGAGAGTTCCACACTTTGGCTGTGCACATAATAAAATATGTAAACGTGATATTTAACATGTTTACTACAACACACCAAGCAGTAATCTTGGTAAATATTCGGTTTTCAGTATTAATCATAATGTTAGTGACCATTGACCATGTCAGTTAAAAAAAGTATTCATTTTGTTATTTTAATAAAAAAACTGTACAGTTTTCAACATATTCCAAAGTTTTCAAATTTAATTTAAATTTGGAATTATTTCTACAACTCAGTTACGTGTCACTAGTTGAGATCAAAATTCCAAATTGTAGTCCTCCAAAATTCTTGGAAATCCTCTGTCCAGTCACCGAGTAGCCACGTCACGTACGTTGGTAATATGAGCGAGGTCACCAGTAATTTGCATGTCTGTCTCAAAACGTAACACGATCATACAAAATTACATTGTATTCCAATATAAAACACATTAGTAAAATTGGATCCACATCTCTGTTTTACATACAAAATTGATAAATAAAAACAGCCACAAATAAAAAACTGTTTCAATCTTGTACATTTTTTATTCAGGTAAGGCTTTGCGTTTGACACAGCCAGATAGTAAATAAAATAGAAAACGCTCGCTACGCTCGCTCCGCCAACAAGATACGTTCAGACGGCGTTGCCGACAAATTCGATTGGGTTCGTCAATTTTGAAACCTTACACATTTTTAAAGTAGTCACCTTTTGTAACCTTAAATAAACTTTTATGCCATGTAATGTATAAGATAATACCACGTCTGAAATCCTCGAAGAGTTAGGCAGAGGTGTACCTTATATTACACCTAGATTACGACAGTTTTGTTCTCTTTTTTATTGCGAAATGGGTGTGCTCTTGACCTCGATTAAGCCTCATGGAAAGCGGATGAAGTATATGATGGCCCTGGGCGGAGCCCCGCCGTGTTCTCGTAGCGGCGATCGGCGGCGGTGACCTCTCGCGTCCGGCCCTGGTGCAAGCCATGGTCCGGGGCGAGGAGGAATGGGACGCCGTCGCCTCCTTCTGCGAAGCAGTGATGCTAGCGAAGGAGGTGGCGGAACGAGAGAGGGAGCGATCCTCTCAACGTCCCAGCCGCCGCGGAAGGCGCGGAAGGCGCTCCGGGCGTCGGGGGCCACGTGATGGCTTCCGGCCACCGTAGACGCGGGCCTGTGGACGGTGAGTAATGGGCTAGCTTGCCGTCCGGCCGTCGTCATGACGGCAACAGACCGTGTCGGCGGCGCGTTCGTGTTCCACGCGCGCCTCAAAGAGATGTCAGCAAGGAGGGGCCCGCAAGGGCCGACGCCCGTCGGGGCCGCGGTATTTGTACTAGATTACGTGGCCTCGGCGCAAGGGCAAAGAAGGAACATGGGTTCGGTTTTTAGTCAGTAGAAGTCTGACACTCCCCTTCGCTCTGCCCAAGAGCGGGGGGGGTCATTCGATGATTTTCCACCCACCAAAAAAAAAAAAAAAAAGGCTGTGCGCATAATAAATGGAAACGTGATAATTGCACAACAAAGAGTAGATAATGTTGACCATGTCATGTTAAAAAAAAATCATTATTTTAATTAAAATTCGTAGTTTTCAACATACTTGAAACTTTTCAAATAAAGGAATTGTTTCTAAAACTCAGTTACGTGTGTCACTACTTGTAGTTGAGATTTAAATTCCAAATTTTAGACCTTTCAAAATTCTTGGAAATCCTCTGTCCAGTCTACGAGTAGCCACGTCACGAATTTAAGCATTTGTAATATGAGCGAGGTCACCAGTAATTTTCATGACTGTCTCAAAATGTAACACAATCATACAAAATTACATTGTATTCCAATATAAAACACATTAGTAAAATTGGATCCACATCTCTGTTTTACATACAAAATTGATAAATAAAAACAGCCACAAATAAAAAACTGTTTCAATCTTGTACATTTTTTATTCAGGTAAGGCTTTGCGGTTGACACAGCCAGATAGTAAATAAAATAGAAAACGCTCGCTACGCTCGCTCCGCCAACAAGATACGTTCAGACGGCGTTGGCGACAAATTCGATTGGGCTCGTCAATTTTGAAACCTTTCACATTTTTAAAGTAGTCACCTTTTCTAACTTTAAATCAACTTTTATGCCATGTAATGTATAAGATAATACCACGCCTGAAATCCTCGAAGAGTAAGGCAGAGGTGTACCGTATATTACACCCAGATTACGACAGTTTTGTTCTCTTTTTTATTGCGAAATGGGTGTACTCTTGACCTCGATCAAGCCTCATGGAAAGCGGATGAAGTATATGATGGCACGAGTATGTTCCAGAAGATGCCTATTCGCTCTTGCTGTGTTTTACTCCCATATAATAGGGGGCGAGCCTATTGCCATCAACCCGGCCCAAATCCGAAGTCCGTGGCTACTACTGAGAAATTCCTGGTAGTAATATTCAATAACACTTTACTCTTTTCGGGAATGAAACCCAGAAACTCATGCTCAACAGACACAATTACGACAACAAGACCAACGAGACATTTCCATGCCATAAAACTTTATATATCTAAAATAGCTTAGTAAAGAACATTGAAATGGGACAGATCACTGTCCTATATTCTCATTTGAGTGCAAAAGGTCGCCTATTTCGAATAATTGGGGCCATAATTGTAACAATTTTAGAAGAGAATTACAGACTGGCTCCATTTAAATTACTTACGGGGCTTATAGTAGGCGCATAGCAGTAACCGATTATGAACGCTATGTTATAATACTTGAATTAATTTTCTATTAACACTTGTGGGAGCAGGCCGGTTTTATTAAAACTGGCTAGTTTATTATTTGAAAACAGAAAACAGTACAGGCGTACCTTAGATGGTTTCTTCATTTGTAGAGTATTAGTGAAAAGCGACTTACAAAAGGATTTAGACAATTTGAGCTATCGTTTCACGAATACTCGTATCATAATTTTAAGTTAGCATGTTATGATTGTTTTCAAATACTATTAGGACCGGATTTTGATAATAATTTCACGGGTTTTCATTTTCAGCACGGAACATTAATCCTTTTTCAAAAATAAAGCATTTAAAATCCCATCAAAATCAATAAAGAAATAAGCCGAAACTGTAAACAAAAATGTGTGAATGCATATTTCAATAAAACCTGCTATTTTGATATTACAAACAGACACTTAATTTTTATTTATTTGAATTAATTTAAAATTCGTTAGTACCAAATGAATGTAGAATTTATTTTTATCTAACCTCGCGGAGCACGAAGAGAGAATTTCAAAGCATTAGCATTAACGAGCTTTAAAATTGATTCAAATATTAAAACGTCAGACGCAATACCCTGTCTGGTAATATCATAATTAACTTGAACCTTTAGAAAATAAATACAGGGTGTAAAGGACAGCCCTCTGCAGACTGATGGGGTGAATTCAGTATGTCATACTAAATGTTATGTAACACAATTTAGTGTAAAAGTCATTGACTGATATATTACTGCGTAAGGACTGGGCGGACCGCATGATAAAATGACGCCTCGAATTTGGACCCAAATAGGTCTTGCAAAACCGAAGTTTAAAAGAAAATAAAAATTCTAAATTAAAATTTAACATTTTTTTTAATTAACATTTTAATGAAAGCTTTATTTAATTTCTTTATACCTCGATAATACCACGCCACGACGCTCATACAAGGTTACGTTTACGAGCAGCCTGATTAGTTCTTAGAGATGACGTTAGTGTTTCTCTGTATGGGGAACGCATCGAGCAAAATGTTCGGACGACCGTATCTTTAGTTTTTATATCAATGGTAATAGTACATTATTGTACAAGATAATTATTTCAGGATTATTATGGGAATCATCATCATCTGCCTAGCCTTTTCCCAACTATGTTAGGGTCGGCTTCCAGACTAACTGGATGCAGCTGAATACTAGTATTTGCATGGATCAAATGTCTATCTGACTTCCACAACCCGGTTAATATTAGGCATAAACTTTTTTTTTGGAGTGTGTGAAATCAATCATGATGAAATGCCTCCTCACGCTCTGGCCAGAGCGGTAGGGAGTGTCAGACTCCTACCTACTAAAAACCACCCATGTTCCTTCTTAGCCCTTTGTATCCGGGGCCGCGGTATCTCTTTCGAACAACCAGCAGCTCCGACAGGCGTCGACCATTGTGGGCCAATGCAATGTGGTGACATCTCTTTGAGTCCCAAACACCCTGTGTTTTGCTATTTCCCTCCATGATTTTTAGCTCTTCTTCTATCTAGTGAATCTACATCTAAAGGGTCTTAATAAACTGGTATTGCCATTTAACACGTAGTAATAACTAGTCTTCGAAGACCCTTCCATCATAGGACGAATTTATATGCTAAGCAGATGACGTGTATTGTCTGATGTATACAGGATGAGCTCCTATTAACAGGAATATCTATCTAGCTATCCACGTGTTTTTCATTACTGAAAGAGATTATGTAGTACTATCTGATGCCCGCGGCTTTGCCCACGTTGATGTCGGTCAAACTTTATACATTAAAACCTTCCTCGAGAATTACTCTATTGATTGATAAAAGCAGCACGAAAATCAGTACAGTAGTTTTTGAGTTTATCGCGAACAGACAGACAGACAGACAGACGCGGCGGAGGACTTTGTTTTATATAATACTAGCTGATGCCCGCGGCTTCACCCGCGTGGATGTCGTTCAAATTATATACTAAAACCTTCCTCTTGAATCACTCTATCTATTAAAAAAACCGCATCAAAATCCGTTGCGTAGTTTTAAAGATTTAAGCATACAGACAAACAAACAGACAAAAATAGCGACTTTGTTTTATACTATGTAAGGATAAGGGATAAGTAGTGAAATGCAGACCTCTTCTCAGAATATTTTGCTATTCTTAACAATCTCAGAAACCTCCTTCTCTTCTTCTCAGAATGTTTTGTTGCTGTCTTGTTAATACCCTAAAAACAACCCCTACCCCTACCCTATGGTTAAGACTTCTCTGTCTATCTGTCACCAGGCTGTATCTCAAGAACCGAGATAGCTAGACAGTTGAAATTTTCACAAATTATATATTTCTTATGCCGCTATAACAAAATAAACTAAAAATTTAAGGGAGACTCCCAAATAACAAAAGCGATTTTTATAAATAAATGGTACGGAACACTTTGTATGAAACATGATCCACGTAGCATGTATTTGTGCCCAGTTGATGGCAATGACCTCACCCCTATTACCTATAGAAAACCCTAACATAAACACATTAAAATAACTTAAACTGTAAGTGCAGCAAGTATCATTCTGTTGTCACAAATAAATAACTGCATCTATTAACTAACTAACTTTAACTACTCGTATTAAAGACATAATTATTATAAAGATTTCTTGCGTGATGTAATATTTATTTTTAAATAACGTTGCCCCATACTAGGAATTTCTCCTGTATCGTGGGTAGGTTTACAAACATTCAAACTCACATACACAAAAACCCAGACCCGGAACAACTACCTGTAGGTCATAAAAATATTTGTTTCGTGCGGGGATCGAACCCGAGACACGTAGCGCAGCAGTCAACTGCTTGGACCACTGCGCCAACCGTGACGTCAATTATGATGGCTTGAAAGGAATCTTGTTTAGAAACTCACCCTGTAAATCCCCCCCCCCCCCCCCACTACCCTCTGTAAACTGTTCAGCAAATCGCACTAAGTAAGAGGAACTAGGTCGCTTGCTCATGTTTACCGTTCGAGTTGATGCACTGTCTCTTTGAAAATCAACACATTGGTTATTGTTCCTCTGTTTACGCAAAATGTCCCTTGTGTACTGAAGGATTCTAGTAGAACTGAGGCTATTATCGTTTGACGAGATCATAATACAGGACATTACAACTGTCAGTATCTGTGTGTATCATAATCACCGATATAGATAGACCTAGTTAACGCAAGAGCAACTACTTCGTGTGCCACTTTTCGTGCTTAGCTTACGTACAAAAATCGTAAGTGGCCACTTTTGCGCTCAGTTTGCAGCGGTGTATAGCGCTAGTCGGATATCGGCGCTGGTTGCATTTAAATGCGGGGGTTGGGGTGAAGGATTTTCCAATTTATAGTGCTGGTGACGTCATAATATATACATATTCGATATCAAGGTCTATCTATAACTGTTTTCATAATACTATGACACACGTGCGATTTGATATTTTACAGTTATTATGGATAGCGATAGCTATCGTTTGCAGACGCGAATTTGTGGTGCAGGTTGATCTTCAATTGTTTTGCCTAGTGCGACCCGACTTGCGACGGTCTCAAGCGAAAGGTACAAAATAATGTGTATGTCGCTTGACGAAAATTGGGCTCAGACGCAAAAAGTTCACAGGACGCAAAATGTAGGTATGTTTCTCGGAATGTCGTTTTCGCAGAAAGTTTTTTTCGCAAAATGTCACTCTAGGAAGTAGAAAAAAAAAATTCTCATTGTGTTTGGGGCGAAAGTCTCTGAGTATAGTCAAATAAATATGATCTCTGTAACTAACGCATTAAAGTTACTATTCTAATTTACAAACTATAAACAAACATGAACTAATTATTACTGGCGATAAGATTGTTTTGTCTTGATTTTAGTCTGTATCTTATTGAAAGTTAGAGTGCTAAACTTTTTAAGAAATTGTATAACAATACCAATTAGGTATTGTAGAATATCGTTATTTATTCAGACAGATTTAGTTTCAAATTATTTCTAGTTGAGAGGGCAATTTATTTCTTTAATACAATATTGATTTAGCTCGTTCTATTGTCAACTCCATCTCTGTCCACAGGACAAGATTGAGGCCATTTAATATTAAAAAAAGATTTTTTCATTCTATAAGTTTAGTCTGAATTGGATAGTACCGACTCAGTTTAAGTTTTCATTACATCATGCTTAAAGCTTCCAAAAGGTCAAGTAGGTTCAATTACTACACCTACATTTGGCCAGTGACATTAATTATACCTCAAGTAATGGAAAGCGGGCCTATTGTATAGTTATATCAACAGGCTTGAATCCCGACTCCATCGCTGCTTCTGAGAAATATGTAATGGAGAAATTCAATAACACTTTGACTGACCTGGGTTAAACCCAAGACTACAAGCTAGGATCACATAAACAGCGAGGTTGAACTTTGGGGGTATGAGGAACAGGGTGTAAAGTTCCTCATCCCCCATAGAAAAGGGAGGATCCTCCGACCGGACGGGTGTTGTGTCCGGCGGGCTAACTGCCCGAAAGTTGTAAGTCGGGAACTCCTATATAGGCTTATGTCGCGGATAAAGTTGATAGCGCGATGTAGGAACTTCTGTCGATCGTTTTGTTAGTACGCAGGTGTTGCGATAGATGTCGCTAGTCGCCACAGAACAAAGATGTATAGATTTCTGTTTTGTGTTATATTTTATTTCTAAGATGCTTACCTGTGTACCTTTTTTGTTGAATGTAAAATGTATGTTTTGTTGGCGTATCTATTTTAAATAAGTAAAAAATAGACACCAAGACTCGACCGAATCAAGTTTTACTAAGTTAACACAAATGAGTTGCTATAATCGTTAATTTATTTATTTTATTTATTAAAACTTTATGCACAACAAAACGTACAAAGGCGGACTTAATGCCTTGGGCATTTTCTACCAGTCTACCTTAGGGTGATGCAGAGACAATACACAGTAGGTGCAAAAACAGAAAATCATGTTAGAAAAGATATATACTTATGAAATAAGAATAAATACATACATATATACATACATAAAATATATAAAGTTCTGAAAGATAAGCAAGAAAGACTAAAACAACTTAATTTTGAGACGAATCTGCCAACTTCTTGTGAATGTGTTCACGAGCTTTTAATTTGAAAGTGAACTGAGTGTTTACCATCCTAATATCCTGAGGGAGGTCATTCCAAAGGAAAACCGCCTGGACAAAGAAGGAAGACTTAATGAAGCCAGAGCGATGAGAAGGACAACGTAAAAGGCGATTATTGGCGGAACGAAGAGTCTTGCTGTGCGCAGTGCATAAATACTGACAAAGAGAGGTCAGGTAGGAAGGGGAAGTGGGTTTGTGAAGAAGAGAAAACAGGGTTGTCAAAGCTCTCAACGCTCTGCGCTGCCGTATAGGTAACCATTTCAGAAGCGAAGTTAATCAATGTCAACTTTATTTATTATCCTTTGATCAAAACCCAAACAAATGAAATCCTTCATCTGAAAATACATCTCGAACCTTCTTCGACTGAATGAAGAATTGCGTTTGCAGAATTAAATAAAAACCTATTTATAAGTACGAAGACCTATTGACCTACATCGGAAAAGCTCATTGATTGCATTCACGATCTTCAGTAATGAGGGGAAAGGCGGATGAAATTTCCATTCCAAAATGACTAATAATTTACAACCCTGCTGTTGAGAAAGCCAAGGAATTGGTGAATTACAGAGAGAAGACGAAATTGTTGAAATCTAATGAGGGCTTGGAACTCAAGCCAAATTGCAAAGCAGTGTATAAAGATGTACTTGATAAAGGCAAAGTCAAGTCAGTTGAAGATTAGAGTGAAGTAGAAGCTTTTAAAAATAACGATGATTAATTGCTTGTTTTAGAACTCCGTGATTTACTTACTCCGCATGCTAATATTAAAGTAACGAACAAATTTACAAATGAAGCTTTTAATAAAAACAGACTGAGCGAAGTAAAAACACGTGTACACTCAACGCCTCGCATTACCCGTAATAACCTTTCGAATTTATTTGACAGACGACCCGCCATCAAATTTCACTCCACGCAAAAATAAACCATTTTGCTATTACATATAAGGGTACAATTTGAGTTGATGAGCTAGTGAAATTGTCACCGTATCATGTTTAGACTGATGAGGGTCGGTAATAAGATGCTGGGTAGACGGCTGATGAAAGTTGGTGACGAGGACTGCATGGCTGCGGGGTTTTCACCTGTGAAAGAAGAAATAGGTTAATATGTTGCTCACGTATGTATATTATTACACTATATTTTTTAGTATTAAGAAGGTGAAGAGTTTGTTTGGTTGAACGCGCTAATCTCAGGAGCTGGTTTAAGTTGAAAACTTATTTTGGTGTTGGATAGATTTGTTGAAAAAGTTTAGCTATAATAAGTAACGCAGATGAAGTTATATAGTAAATGTTCTATCTTATGTATAAAATTGTATCTGTCTTTCCAACCGTGAACGCAGACTGTATGCTAATCATGCGTATTTAAAGATTACTAAATTACATTAGATACCTATCTAAAGATCTGAATTCTTTAATCTACACTAATATTCCTCGTATAAAGAAGAAAGATTTGTATTTTTGTGTGTATATTGTGATTTCAAAAATTCTTTCCCCATTAGAAAGCTACATTCACGCTGAGTAACATAGGCTACTTTTTATCCCTGTATTCCCATGAGAGCGTGAAACCGCGTGACGTCCGCTAGTACTTAATAAATATATTCGGAAACAAATATGACAAATCATTACATTTGCTGCTAAAGCACTTAAGGTACAAAGAAAACATGTTACAATGTTTTAAAGCTAGCCGAGATCTCTGTTGCCTATCACTTAATATGATTTAGAGGTAACACCACCAATATAACTCAGAAGGCAAGACCTTATAAAGGTCCAGACATTTCTTATAATGGGTAAGTCAGCCATCGATAGCGGTACTGTTACGTGCCTTGAAGCGTCGGTAATTCCGTTCATGTCCTTTAGCCTTGACTGTCTGATATTGAATCCCGAGTTAACAAACCATGAAATTAGCAATGTCTAGATTTTTTCATCCCTAAAGCAAGACAGATATTTATGACAGTCCCCAATTTTAATTTAAAGGCAGTCTAGTTTCGATTCACGTTTTCAACGCGTAATCAACCCGTGGTGAGGTTCACGGTATGAATCCGAAATTAGATAGAAATTTCTGGGGCACGGACGTGAGTAATACCGGGAATTCTAATGTTAATGTGGTTCTCGGAAAGTTATAGGTACCTATTTGTGGAGGACAGAATTCTATGTAGGTCGGATTTTATGTGTTGGGTTCAGATTGATCTGTCATAGTATGGATTTTGCAAAAAGGCTCGTGTATTGGACGTAAAAGTCATTAAACGGGTTTAAGGTCCCTTAGAGCGCTCCATAGACTGAAAGGGCGAATTCAGTATATCATACTAAGATGACCTGAACATGAAATTATTTCAGGAACATTAAGAGATGATTATGCATTTTATTTCTTGAATACACAATTTATCGTAATCTTGGCAAAAAGCACGTAGGGAACGGTAAACGCGATGAGTTCGATGAACTCTGTAGCTAGATTGGATGTTGTGACAGCTGATTTCATGCGTCGTTCGTTAACAACAAAGGTCAACGAGAAGTACCCCATTGATTTCCTTGTAAAATTTCAAAATATGCGACTACGGTCGTATTGTTGAAATTTTGATTGTGTTGTAGCAGACCTGAGTATTTGATATTAATTTAAGCTGGATACCTTCAGGCGTTCTAAGAAAAAGATCTTGATAGACGGACAACAAAGTGATCATATTAAGGGTTCCATTTGTGCCGATTGAGGTACGGAACCCCCTTTTATTTTTGGTGGTTGGGAAATCATCAAATGACTTCTCCTGCTTCAGAGCAGAGCGGTAGGTAGTGTCAGACTTCTACTGAATAAAAACCACCTATGTTCCTTCTTAGACCTTTGTATCGAAGCCACGGTATCTCTTTTGAACCACCCGTAGCCCCGACGAGCGGTACGGATCCCTATAAATACTTATGCACAATGTGCTTAAGTATTTGTGTCATGCTATGTATATTATTTGGGAATTTAATCAAACTTTCTCAATAAAGCTTCTATTATTATCATCCCTAATGATAAATTTAATTAACTTTATCAGCCAACGCAATTTTTCTAACTAGGTACACTAAAAATAGAAAACATAGGAAATATAAATGAAACTCTCAAAGCAATAACCTAGCAGACAGCAAAATATTAAAGAGTCAATATAACGGCTATCTGTATCGTCGACGCCTTGATAGGTTCCGCTCCAATTGTTTGGAAAGTAAATTTAATTTCATTGCCACTGAAGCGGTTTTCGCTGTGAATGTTTTCATCGATAGCGGTACTGTTACGTGCCTTGGAGCGTCGGTAATTCCGTTCTTGCTCAAAGAGCATTTAAAAAGATGAATACAATATGTCTTGTTCTTCTTAATGCCTGTCTTTAAATTAATTTAAATTTTGTGTAAGCAGCACTCTATTTATGTAAACAATACGGGTAAAATTAATAATAAACAACATTGGATGTTGGAATACTCTACCAAACGACACGTGAAATATGCTGTTCACTTCCTGCCTCACTACAGAGTTTATTGACCTCGGCATCGCGCTTGCCGTTCTGCCACGATAAGGATAAGATAAGTTTATGAGGAAATAAAGCAAATTATATTTATTGGATTCCCTTAACGCTTTTTATTATAGTTTCTAGTACCGGTCATCTTAATATGATATACTTCATTAAGACGATGACAATAGCTATTGACTTCTGATGTTTCAGTATTTTTGGACACGCCCACATTTTTTCCGATACCCTAGCGCCATACTACCAAGTAAGAAACAAATAGTCCAGGATCCGCGGTCCATTTTTGCACTTGATTACTATCAAGCTAATTTTGATGAGACGGCGAGACGCCCAACAATTTCCTGCACGAAACTCTCGAATTCTCGATTGTGGTAAGTAATAGGGGTAGCAGGGATAAAATATGTTGGTTTGATGATTCTCAAAAGTGTTAAGTACAAACACTTTTGAGAATCATCAGCTGGGTTTTTTTTTGTTAAATCTGATGATAATTATCTAAATTATTTGAAAAAATATTTGTTCTACAAAATGTATGGTTTGATCAAAGAGTCCCCTTCCTTCCTTCCAATATGTATCGATAACGAAGTCATTAAAAATGATTACTTACTAACTGGGTTTTGGGGATTGGATATTTTCTATTAAACCCACTCTTTACAAGTTGCCTACAAGATTCTAAAAATTATATTAAGTGTTTGGCACTTACTCCACGCACCATCAATACTCCTGTACATCATAAACAACAGGCTAATACACTTTCTGGAGTCACAAATTCCAGAAGAGCAAGCAGGTTTTGTTAAAGGCAAAGACACGCGGGAACAAATCCTGAACGTTCGCCAAATTATAGAGAAAAGTCGGGAATTTAACAGCCCTGTATTGATATGTTTCATAGATTATACCAAAGCATTTGATTGCGTGGAGTGGGGCAAGCTGTGGGGGGTTCTTAAAGACATGGGAACGCCTCAACATCTTATTGACATAGTCCGATGCCTCTACCTACACATCAACAACCGCTCTTTCGTCAAAATAGACACCGACTGTTCAAATGCGTTAGGCAGGGATGCATCCTCTCACCTCTGCTCTTCAATATGTACGAAGAGTAATATCATTCAAGACTCTTTAGGGCTGGGACAAGGGGTTTACTGTTGGTGGAAAGTGGATTTCCAATCTGAGGTACACTGATGACACCGTTCTCCTTGCTACAACATTTGGCAACATGAAAGAGATACGGCACAGATTGGAAGTGGAAAGTGGCAAAGTAGGGTTTGCAATAAATAGGCAGAAAACCAAGCTTATGGTGGTAGATCGTGCGGGAAACCTATCGGGCGCCTATAACATCTAAGGCATCTATACTGTGGACAGCTTCGATTAACTGGGCTCCAATATAAGTAATGAAGGTAGCTGCGTCACAGAAATAAAACGGCGGATAGCCATGGCTAAAGATGCTATATTACGCCCCCGGAACATCTGGGAAAAACGTGGTATTATAAGTTTTAAAACGAAGGCCCGTTTGGTCAGAGCACTAGTTTTCCTGATTTTCCTCCATAGAGTTAATAATAATAATAATAATATTTATTTATTTTCAGGCTACTTTGGCCCATAGATAAATACCTTACAGACTAACATACATACGATATAATTGACAGCTTGTGTTAGTAAACAAAACCTTAAAACTATATTAGTATCACTACAGTTGCACTACGTCACTGTGCGATCATGTGGCACTTGCCCGCGGAAGCGTCGAAACACCACCCCCTGCGGCCAAAAGTCCTTTTCCAAGACGAGGTGCAGGTAGCATGTCGGTACTCGCACCACAAACGCCTTAAAGTTGACGTTGCGGCGCGACTCGAGCAGCTGCACTCTCGCCACGTACTTGATCTTCTGGCGCACGTACTCCACGATGTCCTCCTTCGTAGTGGTGTAATGTAGACGGGAGAGGTACAAAGGAGTGTTCGGCTTTGCGGCACGAATATGCACATTGGGCTCCGATGGAGCCGTGCCGCAGCGGTTCTTGATGGTTCGCTGACGGCGCTTCCTCCTCAACACCGTCACGAAACCATCATCAGCCTGGATCGGTTCCTTTTCAGGCACAGGCTTCTCGGAAGGAGCATTTTTCCCCACAAGTTAAGACATGGACAATCCAAACAAGAGTAAGACAGAGGATAGACGCATTCGAAATGTGGTGTTTTAGGCGGATTCTCCGAATTCCATGGACGGCCAAACGCACAAATGTGTCTATCCTTTACCAACTCGATATCAAGACTCGATTGTCAACAGTTTGCCTACAGCGTATTTTGTCTTATTTCGGCCACATAATGCAAAGAGGAGATAGCAGCCTTGAAAAGCTGGTCATTGTTGGCAATACCGAAGGCAAGCGACCGCGAGGCCGGTCGCCATTTTACAAATTTGGAAGTGTCTGTCTTCCAAACGATTGGCTTTGAGAAAAAATTGTTTGTGGAACCTCAATGTCATTTTTAAAGACCTGTCTAATGTCTATAGACACCCCACACGTAGGTATAGGTTTGATGAAAAAAAAAATATAGTTTCAGTTCCATGTAGGTATGGGGCGACCCCCTAAATCCTTTTTTTTTATTTTTGTATAAAAATCGTAAAGCGGTTCACAGAATACTTGTAGAGTTTCAACTGTGTAGTCTCAATAGTTTCCGAATGAAGTGGCTGTGACATACGGGTGGACAGACGGACAAACAGACATGACGAATATATAAGGGTTCCGTTTTTTGCCATTCGGCTACGGACCCCTAAAAAACAGCTGGTTTGTAGTAATTTTTGATGAGCTCGTTATCAATACATGTTGGATTTAGATAATGATCATCTGATAAAAATAAAATAGTTAGTAATAGATTTTTGAAAATCATCAAATAAATAATTATAATAATATATCCGTGGCTGGCGTGAATATGTTGATAAGTCTAAAACTGCAATTTGTCAGGACGGCCATTTAAAGGGTTTGACGTCTTCTGGTAAATCGGTAAATTAGTTTAACATAAATGTTGTAGTTGTTTTATAGGTTATTTTATGCCCTCTTTTCAATGATGACAGTAAATAATCGAAATTCCCCATAGATTGCATAATAATAGACTTGTCAATTCGTTCACCAACGACTTATCAACTTATGCACCGACTTATCCACTTATTCACAGCGTTATCAACGTATTAACCAACAGTTATCAACTTATTCACCTACTTAATAGGGAGTATTAATAGGTAAACAATGTTATTTGAATGAAAAACCCATTATTAGTATTGGAATAGTTTGTGCCCGTGGCTTCGCCCGCGTGAATGTCGGTTAAACTACAAAGATGACGATTTTCCATACAAACTTTCGTCCCCTATTTTGACTAGGAATAAGGTTGAATTTCCAAAATTTTTCCTTATTCCTAGTCTACATTATAAAGGGAACCTCTGTGCCGAAAATCAGCATTCTAGGTCCAAGGGTTTGGGCTGGGCGTTGATGAGTCAGTCAGTAAGCCAGGACTGTTCTTTTAATTTATATAGATAGATAGTAAACAGATAAAAAACAAAAAAGAAACTGGCCAAGTGCAAATCAGACTTGCACATGAAGAAGTCCGGA
This sequence comes from Diarsia mendica, assembly GCA_949316265.1. Lineage (NCBI taxonomy): Eukaryota > Metazoa > Arthropoda > Insecta > Lepidoptera > Noctuidae > Diarsia > Diarsia mendica. The sequence continues at coordinate 2,227,404 of OX438910.1, forward strand.
CCATCGTAGTAGGGAAACCCCCTTAAATTTGTATTATTTCTTATTTTAGGGGGGACAGAAATATTTATTTTGTGATAAGTTTGTTTTTCATATTGTTTGTATGAATGACAAAGTTATATTTGCGGTTTTTTAAATGTGCTATATATAAAAAACTACTTACTATATCTCGTTCAAACAAATTTTGGTTGAAAGTTATCATTGCGATTTATAGCATATATTTTTTTTAGATTTTTCTCTTTCTTTATTTAGAAGTTAGAGGGGGGACGACACTCATTTTACCCCTTTAGAAGTGTTTATCTTTCAAACGATCAAATTTGAGAAAAAATTATTTCAGAAACCTCAGTGTCATTTTTAAAGACCTATCTTTAGATACCCCACACGAATAGATTTGATGAAAAAAGTTTTTTTTTGTTTCAGTTCCATGTATGGAGAGCCCCCCTTAATCTTGTATTCTTTTTTAGTTTTGTATAAAAACCCTATAGCGATTTAAAGACTACATCTACATACCAAGTTTCAACTGTGTAGTCTCAATAGTTTCCGAATAAAGTGGCTGTGACATACGGACGGACAGACATGACGAATCTTTAGGGGTTTTTTTTATATTAAACTAGCTGATGCCCGCGGCTTCACCCGCGTGGATGTCGTTCAAATTATATACTAAAACCTTCCTCTTGAATCACTCTATCTATTAAAAAAAACCGCATCAAAATCCGTTGCGTAGTTTTAAAGATTTAAGCATACAGACAAACAGACAAAAATAGCGACTTTGTTACTATGTAAGGATAAGGATGGGCTTACTCTTGACCTCAATCTCCGTTTTTTCCCATTTTACTACGGAACTCTAAAAATATTTGATTCGCTAAAATACACGTATGTGTTCTACAAATTAAATTTCAAAAATTAAGCATTATATAATTAATAAGAACCACAATTAGATGATTGTCTTGAGGTCAAGCCAAATCTCTTTTGCCAATCAGTGAAGAGAAAAAAATAATAAAGAACACTGTTTTATTGGACCACAAATTAATTTATAGACACAAGATACAAGATAACATAAAGATACACGTGTGTATAGAACAAATTCAAATTTTAAAAATTAATAAAAATTGAGCAAAGTAAAATTAGTAAGAACCAATCAGTGAACAGAAAAAAAGATTTTATTGGACCTCAAAGTCTTCTTCGTCTGGGTTGTCCTCGTCCAAATCTGGATCAGTAGATGCAGAGATGTCTCTGCATCTACTGATCCAGATTTGACACCGACAGTTTTTATATTTTTTTCTATAAAACTCTTTAATAGAGTCGTCAATCAAGTCAATCATGTCCATCAAATCTTTTTTTTCTCTGCACTAATTGGCAAACTTATATTGGAGTAATAAATCAATCAATAGATACACTAGAAAACAAACGAAATCAATTTTATAAGCACCCGCAATTGTTCCCGGATCGCGAGCGCGTGGCTTCTGAACTCTGAATTGACGTTTGTTTACCAACAGACGAGCGAGGGATGTGCACGGTGTGCACCGATATAAGTTGTTAACTAAACATATTCATTTAGCTTTAACTTTTTTGTAACGGACTTATAGTGATAACTATTATTTATTACATTTAGGGTTGAGAACTTCGTTGGTCGTAACTGGACATCTCATTATATCACAATTTAAACAGAAATACTTCGGTCGGCCATAACTTGATAAGTCGATTTGTCAATTTAAAATTCGTGCCTATAGAAAACTCATAAGTGTATAAGTTGAGATATCATATAACGAATATTCATTTGGGTACTGAGTATAGGTTGATATATCAACATATCAATGTTTGATCAGAAAAACATGAGAATGCATAATTGGACATGTGGACTTGTAAGTTTAGACACGTCAAAATGAGAGTTGTCAACTTACGACCAAGGTCGATTTCTCCAAAATGTATGGATATTTTGAGCTGTCGATTTTTTTCATATAAGATCCCAATGCCTAGGATGTATTAAGCCAATAAAAAAAAAAATCATGGAAGTCGACTTATCAATGTATTCACGCCAGCCACGGATATAATCAATATATATTTTATCCCTGCTGCCCCTATTACCTACCACAATCGAGAGTTTTCGTATAGGGTAATGTTGGCTCACGGAAAATTAGCTTGATAGTAATCAAGTGAAAAAATGTACCGTGGATCCTGGACTAACATTGTGACGCGGTCAATAATAATTTATAGATGAACGGATAGCTGTCAGTGGGGCGCAAAATGACATACGTCCGTCTAGCACCGCGCCTAAGCGCTCACTGTCGGATTGCATACGTAAGAAAGAGAGCGCGATGACGCAACGCTCGAACTTCTTACAAACCATATAATGATTAATTATAAAATAATAATTTATTAAATAATCAAAAATTAAAAACAACCAAATTTTGTATTTAAATATGATACGTTATTGTTATAAATTTTACCAACGTACGTTCATCAGTAATACAGATATATTTGTTGGAAGATCATTTTAAGAGGTTAGTTTACCATTTTTTTGTATCGAGAAAACTTTTCAAAAACGTGTTTTGAAAACAACGAAATTATCAGAAATATGTTCAAGATTAACATATATTTTTTCCGCCGTGTCAAACTGTATAGATTTGGCTAAAAAATTGTTCAATACAAGCCTATTTGGCTCTTGTCAGCGCCTTAAATCCATAACAGTGTGGAGGGCCCTCTTTCTCTCCCTATTTCTGGTTAAATTTTTAAATACAAATAGTTACACTTTTACATTTTTCAATTTACATTACATTTTTACATAATAAATTACGCATCGATTTAAGTGAATTGATGTCATAAAAATCATTCGTGAAGAAAAATATCTCGATGGCATATCGGAATACTAAGTTATTGATATGGATTACGCACTAGTTCCCATGATCGCAACGCTAAGTCTTTTGAGCGACACTTTTGTATAGGCTTCTTGATTTTCTGATTCACATGTTAACCGATTAATACAACCAACTAGAATCTAACGAAGGTCGTGCATTAATATGCTGGAGTCAGGGTTTTCTTACTTGTTTTATGCTGTATTTAATTTTGCTAAAGAAGCAATTTATGTGGTGTTTTAACTGTGCCCTATTTATTAGTTGATCCAACGGGGCGGGTATTTTGGCAATTTCAAGTTTACACTTAAAATATTTGCATTAAATCGTTATGCCAGCTTCCATCGCAATAACGTTTCAATAGTTACTGCTTTTACTGAGAATACCACATAGTCCAACAAAAACATGAACCCAGGAAATGAAATCAAAATATTATTATCGTCGCAATTCCCGAGCGCAGTGCGTATCCAGTGAGATGTTTGAAATATTCGCGCATCAATGAACGCCTGATTGACTCTCCTTCGACCGAACACTATGAACCAGATACCTACAGAAGCTCAGCTTCATACAGAAAGCAAAAACGCACTCACACGTAGAAACGCTTCACGTACAGTGAGTGCAAGCGATTGCAACCGGCATTTGTTTGAGATCACCGTAACGTACGTGTGTATGTGTGCGCGTGCCTGTTTTCGCTTGATAACTGAACTGAAAGAGCTCGTGGCTACTTAATAAGAGTCACTTAGTTCGATCTTCAGGTTAAACCGCGCTGGCCTGGGTTGGTTCGTGGATAGATGACCACCCATTACATACTAAGTTTATTCCGTGACTCGGAAAGCACGAAAAGCTGTTAGTCTCAGCTGTTTTTGTAGATCTTTGACAGTCGTGCCCTCAATCAGTTGCCTGAAAGTCTGGTAACCAGTCCACCAAGTTACCAAGGGGCATCGTAGGTATTTCCTAATACTAACTGGGTTGTGAAGGCCATTTATGCAGTCGCTCAATGTAAAATACTAGAATTCAGCTCCATCCGATCATACTGGAAGCCGACCCCAACATAGTTTTTTTTTTTTTTGGTGGGTCGAAAATCATCGAATGACCCCCCCGCTCTTGAGCAGAGCGAAGGGGAGTGTCAGACTTCTACTGACTAAAAACCGAACCCATGTTCCTTCTTTGCCCTTGCGCCGAGGCCACGTCATCTAGTACAAAAATCCGCGGCCCCGACGGGCACCCCAACATAGCTGAGAAAAGGCTTGGCAAATGATGATGATGGCGAAATGGTACTGACTACCGTAAAGACTATTCTTGTTTGCAGCGCCAGGCACTATTGATACGCATAATAAACAGACGTGGTCATCGTGTGCACGGGATTTTGTAATAAAAATGAGCAGATTCTGTTTTTGGTGACAGTGGATGGTATAGACCTGCAAAATTGAATGGATACTTTAGTGTCTATTTTCCTGTGAACGTTTATAGTCGATAACGTTAGGTGGCGTCATTTCTCGCTTCACACGATTTTATTTCTGAATTGTCCATGCATTTTTGCAGGTACTTCTGTTCCTATCTTTGCCGTGGTCTATATATCTCGGATAGCCTCTTTTTGATTCACTCAACCATTTCCCGCGATTGGAATTGAATAGTTAGACCTTTGATGGAGGTATGTTTGGAGTTCGCTCTTAAGCTGGGTTCGCGTAGAGAATTTGTGTTAGTAGTATAGGAAATAAACCTTCTTTAGATGGATTGGTTATTTCCTCCTTTGATATTAACTTACAATAATATGAATCTGTCTTAAGAATTTATGAAATGGAAGAAGGGATTTTAGAGAAAGATTCTAAGTGGCGCCTATTCAGTCGTCGGTCGGTATATAATCGGTCTTATTGTTTACATATTATTATGAGGAGGCATTAATTTAATGAATTTATCGAAGTGACTGAAAGAGCGATAAATGAAAACATGTTGGTAAAGCAAGATCCCTAAAACGTTAACATAAATACGATGCTCATTGCGCTCGTGGATACCAACCCTTTTCTTTTTTTGGTTGTTGGAAAATCATCGAATAACCCCCCCCCGCTCTTGGGCAGAGCGAAGGGGAGTGTCAGACTTCTACTAAAAACCAAACCCATGTTCCTTCTTTGCCCTTGCGCCGAAGCCACGTAATCCAGTACAAAAATCCGCGGCCCCGACTGGAATCCGCGGCCCCGACGGGGTGGATACCAACCCTGGCTTGAACTTGTTTTCTGATGAATGGAAGACTCTATAATGTTACAATGTTTGTGGTTCTATGAGAAGAGCTAGTAAAATTATCATTTTAATTAATATTAATGGGTCGACGGGGAACATTATAAATGTAACAAATAAAAATATTAAATACTGAAACTATTTGTTCCCGCATCTTTCGTTTATCAAAAAATAAGTACCTAATCTCAGGCATCCCAGGACCCTTGGAACATAAAATGGATTGAGATGGAGAGAAAGATTAAATAAGATAGTGATGAATTGTCAGAAATAATATTAGTATGAAAGAAAATAGAGTATATAATAATAATAATGATTTATTTCTCACCACAATATTGGTACATTAGTCAGGTATCAATACAAAATACGTAACAGCATTAATTAAACTGTGGGAGACTGGTGCCTAAGCTAGACCGTGAGGTCTGTATTTCAGGACACCAGGTCTCCACCCCTTGGATAATGCTTACATTCCAATGTTATGCGCAAAGGAATCATTAATGCGATAAGAATTTACAACAAAAAGATTAAAGATGATAGTATGTCGGTTGATAGAAGGCATTGGAAGAAAATGAACTGTCACGCCGACCCCGTGTAACAATAAGATAAGGGGATGATAAGTGTTAGGAGCGTAGGTGGCAGTAAAAAAGGCTTACTGTAAAATGAGTGGATAGCAGTACAAAATACGAGTGGGTCGAAAAATGCTGCCTACGCTCGTGGTAAACGATGGGTGAACATTTTTAAACAAGAAAAATGTTGTATTAATATGTCCCAAAAATAGATCACAAGGGATGAAACCGAAATTAAAGTACTTAAGAATTATATAAAATGTTACAAAAGTAAACTTTTACATAAGGATAATATTCACTAATTCGGTGTGGCAAAATATATAAGCTACTTTATAAAGGATGATAATGGCTTCTGACCTCCACAGTGTATAATGTTTCACATTAAATTAGACCTTTAAACAGGCTCAAATACTTTTATAAATTCGTTTTGTCACTCTCTAACTTTTAGAGGATATTTTGACCTTTCTTATAATATATTATATTATACAGACCCTTCTCAAATTAGCTGTGCCCAAGGTATAAGAATTTATTTCTGAGAGCTTATTTTTGTTGCCGACGCAACGGAAGAGGGAATTTTTTGCACCTAGTTTTTTATTCGTTGTCGTTTCTTTCGAGCTTTGTAGGGTATATTTTAAATGTTAGATAATTATGAGAGATATACCTTCTAAGTAGTCTGCTGTTTTGGTATTTTTTTTCTTGGTCTATATTGTCCCACTGCTGGGCAAAGGCATAGCCCATAGCCTTTCAATCTTCTCTCTGTGTAATTTTGGTGTGTTTATTGTCTATCATTATCACCATCGCCGTCGTCAATCAACGGTAATATAAAAAATAACGTTCACTCTCTACCAGTGATACCTTTAGGGTTTTATTTTGAAAGTTTGTGACGCTGTCCACCAGTGGCGGATAAACAAGTGGTGGACATCGGGTCAACATCGATTTATTTTCGCAATAATATTTATTTATAAGTTCTTCTCATATCATCAAGAGTAAATATTTAAAATTCATTTGTACTTGATTAAGAAGGTAGAATGTCTTCTACAAGGGGCGAGTAGAACATTTTCTTTTTTTTTCCAGTCCCTGGCCTACAGCCAAGTTTGCTTCGGACCAAGGTTTTATCACTTTTGCTCTTTTTAGTTTTCATCACAGATTTCTTTATTGGCTCTCAAACTCTCGACGTTCTTTAATATTAGTACTTTTTGTATGCAATCTTAATATATTTTATGTTCTTCAGTGTTTTACAAAACAAGTGGCTTGGATGACGGTCAAATAATAATAATTATAATGATTACCTACTTGTGATTTTAAGTTATTTTCTGGACAGTATTTCAATTTTTTACCGATCTAACTTGCTTCAAATGTAAAATTTATAGGTAGTTTATTTTGTATCGCCGTTGAAATATTCATGTGGGAACTTCATAGAATGGATACGCGCGGCGACGAAGTAGAATAAATTAAAACAACATCACATAATTAACCACTCTAAAATAATAATTCTTTATCATTCATCAATCTCTTGCCCTCTTCATGAAATGTCATACTTCTCCATTTCTCATCTTTGAGAAAATCCGTTCATATTTAAAAAATGAAACCTTTACTCCGAGCCATCATACTCTTGTTATTGTAACTTTTATTTCATTCCTCTCGGTCCTCAGTCATCAGCTTACTCCTTTCTTCATATCATAACTTACACAAATCATCCATCTTTTCTCAGATCTATCCCACGACTTACTGTTACTGTTATCCTGTGTCATCCCACTGCGCGGCCAAAGCCTCCACTTCCTATCAAATTTTGCGATCCAGGGCCAATGTGGACCACTGGTCATTGGTTTTGTCCATCTCGTCCCACCATCTCCTGCAAAGTCTACCGCGTCGCCTGTTGGCTGTTTCAGGGTTCCACAGCGTGATTTTTTTGACCCTCAGCTCGTTCGGCATACGGTAGACATGGCCAGCTAGTACTATTTATTAAGAATAAAAGAAACTGTTGCTCACCATTAAAAATATGGACGTATATACTAGCAGGAACCGCGTTGTTCGGGACACGCGTGTAGTTGCCGGCATGGGCCACGCTGGCAACTGGTATTAGTAGGTCTGACAGACAAATGACATGGCTTCCAAATTTAGCGATCCAGGATCAATATGGACCACTGGTGGTCGTTGGTTTCGTCCAGCTTGACCCGCCATCTCTTGCGAGGTCTACCGCGTCGCTTTCTGTCTGTGCCGGCTCACAACGTGGTTGTTTTGGCCCACAGCTCGTAAGTTATACGGCAGACACGGCCAGCTAGACCAATTTATTTAAAAAATAAAATAACTGTTGCTCACCATTAAAAATATGGACGTATATACTAGCAGGAACCGCGTTGTTCGGGACACACGTGTAGTTGCCGGCATGGGCCACGCTGGCTGCCGGTATCAGTAAGTCTGACAGACGCTGCACTGGGTCTGTTGTGACGTTGATGCCTCTCTCCACGTCGTAGTTTATCATTCTGCTGTTGTGGTACCTGGGGGCAAGGTTGAGGTTACTGGTTTTTGTTCTTGGATTACGAGTAGATATATTGTGTGGGTCTCATTTTCATTGTGTGCAATGAAAAAGTTCCTTTTAGGTTAGGAAATATATTTCGAAGGTTACGTCTTAAATCCAAAAGTTAGGCGTAGTCGTATTAAGAATTAGTTCACCGTCCGTCCGCCTAATGACGGGGACAGACCGTGTCGACGCCACGTTCGTGTTCCACGCGCGCCTCAAAGAGGTCTCAGCAACATGGGAGGGGCCCGCAAAGGCCGACGCCGCCGGTCAGGGCTGAGGGTTGTTCACAAGAGATACCGCGGCCTCGACATAAAGGGCTAAGAACGAACATGGGTGGTTTTTAGTCAGTAAAAGTCTGACACTCCCTTTCACTCTGCCTAAGAGCGGGAGGGGTTATTTGATGAAATCCCGCTCGCCAAAGAAAAAGGTATGTGTGTCGGGAAACTCTGCAATGAAAAAGTTATTATTAACCGATCTCCAAAAAAGAGGAGGTTCTCCATTGTAAACAGATTTTCAAAATTCTTTTTGTATTCGAAAGAGTATACTCCCAAGGTGGTCACAATAAGTAAGGGTCTTCCAACGCAACGTCTTACGGTACGCGGTCGCCACTCCAAAACTTTTCGGCCCCATCGGCCATACGTTCTACGAGCAATGTACCCTGCCTACAGCCACTACAGCCTATGTCTAGCAGTGGACGTCTTTTGGTTGAAATGATGATGATGACAGCCACTTCAGTTTGATAATTCCTGATGTCAGTTTCACAAGACGCGAATCATGGATCTGTTTTTAGAGTTTCGTACCCAAAGGGTAAAAACTGGACCATTACTAAGACTTCGCTGTCTGTCCGTCCGTTTGTTTGTCACCAGGCTGTATCTCAAGAACCGCGATAGCTAGACAGTTGAAATTTTCACAAATTATGTATTTCTGTTGCCGATTTATCAACAAATTCTAAAAACAAAATAAAATTAATGTTTAAGGCGGTCTCCACAACAAACGCGATTTTTTTGCCGTTTTGGTACGGAACCCTTCATGTGCGAGTCCGAGTCGCACTTGGCCAGTTTTTTATGTCAAAAGAGAGAGGGAGAAAAGTAAAATGAATAACATTTATCATTGTATTGTAATAAGTGGCTAAGTAACAAAAGATACTTGAAACTAAATAATTGAATTAAGTAAACTCAATTATACTTGAGATTCATCTCTCGGTAGAAATATTGTTTTATATTATTATCCGTTTCAAGCCTTTACCTTTGTTTGTTTGTGTTTTGTTAAGAAATAATTTATACGAGTACCTAAACCGTTACGGCAATAAGTGTATTGTTAATTTGATTATAATGTTTGTGCTTTTCAACGTAAACTTTGGTCGTTTTCCGCATTTATTGGTGCGGAAATTATAGAACCGAGAACTTTGCTCGTGCTGTGGGTTAGTTCGAAAGAGATACCGTGGTCCCGGAACACAAAGGGCGAAGAAGTAACATGGATTGATTTTAGTAAGTACAAGTCCACAGACACTTCCTTTCGTTCCGCCTACAGTGAAACGGGTCAAATTTTGATGATTCCCTTTCCATAAAAAATGTCCTAGGTCGTGTGAGCGATGTATACGTAACGTAAAAAGGAAGCAACACAATTTTACTTAGTTTCAAGTAACTGACCTAAGATATTTAAAAACTATTAGAAAACAAACTATAAAAGGCCATCGAAAACTTCTCCTCAACGCTGTCAGCTGGTAATGTACCCAAGTTTGACGTCGTTGCCACGTTGTATGACAACACTTAGCCTCTGGTCAAAATAAAAGCCAGCCCATTTTCACGGGAAACGTCAAATAGGCGTTTCAAAATTGCCTTAAACAGGCTATGTGCACCAGGAACCCACGACTCCAGGGCTTCAACCAGGGGCCAAACTTAAGTGACAGTGGGCAGGGCACATTGCTCGCAGCACGAATGGCCGATGATACCGAAAAGTTCTGGAGTGTCGACCGCAAACTGGAAGACGTTGCCATGGAAGGCCTTCTACCAGGTAGACCGATGACCTGGTGAATGTTGCGGGGACTCGCTGGATGCGAGGTGCACGAGACCGGTCAATGTGGCGACACCTGGGGAAGGCCTATGTCCAGCAGTGGATGTCTTTTAGCGGAAATGATGATGACGACTGCAGCTGCAGCGAATGACTTTCATTTCTTAGAAAATTGTAGCTCATTTACAAAAATAAGTAACCCTTTTTTTTTTTTTTTTTTGGTGGGTGGAAAATCATCGAATAACCCCCCCCCGCTCTTGGGCAGAGCGAAGGGGAGTGTCAGACTTCTACTGACTAAAAACCAACCCATGTTCCCTCTTCTTCGCCCTTGTGTCGGAGCCGCGGTAACCTTTCGATCTCCACAGCCCCGACGGGAAAATAAGTAACCCTCAAAAAGTTAAATAAATGGATTACCTCCCAAAGCCGTTTAGCAGTCCGTAAAATTAACAAGAACAATATAATAAGCTTACGGTAGCCAAACAAAACTTTAGAATTAAACAAAAGCAAAAGAACAACTCGAAATAAATACCAATTCGTCTTAGTTTGTGGACTTAAATGAAAAGAAAGGAATCAGCGTTTCTAATATTTTAAGTAAAGGGAAAGCTGTCAAGGCAAAACGGGTCAAATCTAGCAATTTGCGTAGACTAAGTGTAAGGCTGGAGACACATAGCAAAGATTAGCTAGATTTTTAGAGATAGTAGAACTAATTAATTTTATTATTGAGTGGAGTTCACAACTTTTGTCAGGGAAAGTGCACAAAACCGTCACTTTCTGGACGTCATTTGTCACCAAGCTTATCGTCATTTGTCACTTGCAGTACTGTCAAAGTGCGAGTAAAAACGATACGTTTGGTGTAGGTAGACGTTACACAGACTGCCGAGTCGTTTCTTGCCCTGGAGTGAAGTCCATAGATTATCTCATAGTGCTTGCCTTGCAGGTGTCAACTACTTGGAAACCTTCTTATACAGGGTGGATGGGACATCGAGGCATATACAGTAACCATATCTTCGGTATTCCATTCCAAACCACATGGAAATATGTATCGGCAATTAAAAAATAAACTGCTGTTTTCTACAAAAGTGCACTAATTGTAAACACTTTTTTCAAAACGTATGATACAGCAGTTTGTTTTTTGGAACTCATACTATTACAACATAAGACGTTTCTTACTTTGAGAAACATTATTACGTATACGAGAAAACCACTTTCGAATTTTGCTTAGTTTAAAGATATCCAGTCAACTGTCCACTGATCAACATTCATGTGACTGTCCTTATTAAAACCATTACTGTCTCGACATAGCATGTAATCTCACCCCTACCTGTGTGTCCTCAACCTAAAGAATATCTGGCGACACCAAACGATAGGCGTTGCCAAGTCTAGGTGCCAAATCCACTTTGCCAACCAAATTAAATTGTCACAGGCGTCTTTTGAGTCTTCGATAGCAAAGGTTAATAAGAACGACCTTTAAATATTTTTCGCTTACAACGCATGGAGTCGGTAATTTAGAAATTGCTTTTTGATGTGTGTAGGAAGTTTGAGAATGTGGCTGGAAAATTGGGTGGGACGACTTTTTTTATGTTGTGATCATGTTTGTCTCGTATTGAAAACGTGAATTGTTTGTTTGGGGTTGACAATAATTGTAATTTGTACCTCGTTGGTGTAGTGGTAGCAAGCGCGATTGCCAAGCATGAGATCCAGGGTTCGATTGCCGGATCGGGCAACGGGGTCTTTTGTGCCCGGTTGATGGCGTTAGGCTTGCCACCTATTACATCTATCTCAGCGTGATAATCATGTTATAAGATAAATGCTAACGTTAGTCTCTTCACAAAAACTATTATCATTTTCAAAACAAAGACGAAATTATACATCCAAAAACATACGTATCCACACCAAATACTAAATCAAACAAACGTTAGTACAATAGGAACATACAAAACCAATTTATTATAACCTACCAATTAGGCTTCAAAGCGTCACCGCCATGTATCAACAGGGCGGGCGCATTAAGTATTCAGTTTCAAATCTACAATGGTAAATCAAATCATCGGCCTAGCGTTTTCCCAATGTTGGGATTGACTTTCAGTCTAACTCTCTATATATCCCAGTTGTATACGTCCCTGTGTGCCTATTGGCCTTGTTCTGTTCTGTCTCCTGCTGATATGGAGGGAAGTGGAAATTATGTTTTTTCCTACTCCTCCGCTATTCTTTTCTGATTAATTTCGTTGCGGGATCCAAGACAGTTAAATCGCTTCTCTGGGACTTCGTCGAGCTTCATTGTCTCGGCGCTTTTCTTGTGGTCGCCACTGTTGATTCTGGCTAACAGGAGTTACAGTGGTTTGGGAATAGTGTGGCGGGCTTGTCCCAATATAAAAAAAAGTCTAACTTTCTATATCTGAATATCAGTATTTTTAACCGACGACCAAAAACGAGTGGTGCTATGAGATTAAGTTGAACAAGCTAATAAGTATACCTACAGCCAGCATTATACAAATACATTTAGAGACTGATATCAAACGAAATAGCGTTTGACATCAGTTGCTTAATGCGAAACACTTTATAAAACAAAATTGCAATAATATTTTCAGTGTTCTAGAATAGGGTAGTCGACAAAAAAAAACTAATTAGTCCGTCAGATAGATTTCCAAAAAATATTGAACACGTATTTTTTCTTTTTTCACGTAAACAAAAAATGAAGACGATACAGTGCTTCGAAAAGTCGTGAAACGTCACAGCTTGGTCCAATTTTACCTAACTATGACGTCAAACGCCCCCTCTCCATGGTCTTTGACAAGCTTTATTTTCGTCAATTTTTATTAATTTGATAAAACAAAAAACACGTATCCAATATTTTTCAATAATCTGACTGACGGACTAAACAGAATCATATTTTTTTTAGTCGGTCGACTACCCTATTATACAGATCTCTACCTGTATACTTATTAGTTTGTTCGACTGAACAACAAAATTTTTACACACATACATTCGAATTCTAACCACCGACCAAAAAAACGCGGTGTTATAAGTTTGAAGTATGTATCTGTGTCTGTCTGTGGCATCAAAGCTTCTGAATAGATTATGATAAAGTTTTTTTTTTTTTGTAAAGTGCAAGCAATGTTTCAAAAGAATCAGATTAACCAAACTACTTTTTTAGTTAATGAAGTTTGAAATCTGATCACTTGTATAATAACAAAACCTGGCGATAACCTTGACCTGACATACAGGCGTCGCCATAATCTGGCGAATTGCCAAAGAGCTGCTACATAGGTACTTTACATAAAATCACGGATGTAAGACCTGTAAGAGTAGGCAGTTGTGAAAATGGTATAACCGGTCAGTGGCCAGTGGTCAGTGTGCCAGATGTACAAGTCTCATGTAAAAAGGGGGCCAGCATATTTTTCTCTTTTTTTTTCAAATGTTGCCCCACACTTGGAATTTCTCCTGTATCGTGGGTGCGTTTATAAACATTTAAACTCACATACACAAATACCGAGACCCCAGCCACTGCGCCAATCGACACAGATCTAGACTCTAAGGATTTTACTAAGAAATTCCTGATATAAAAACCTAATAACACTTTTCCCGACCCAGGAATCGAACCCAAGTCCAGTCAAGCAGTTACCCTCGCGACAAACGAGACAGTCAATCGAATAGAAACTTAAATCTGGCCAATTGCCAAAGAGTAGTACGGCAGTACTTTGTTCAATTGCTTTCCAAGTTTGCTCTTTTACAACTGGTCTAGTTTCAAAAATGTGTCAAGCTTGTGAACCTTAGTGGCACACATCTTTGCAACTAGCTTGCAGATGTCCATTTGTTATTCACGTGAAAAGAGGTAGATAGGTAGTTTTTCTAAAGATTTACTGCCGTTTTCAGAGATATTCAATTACTTAAGCCGTTATTTAGTATAGATTTGACATACAAAACCTACTCTAAAGTGTCTCCCAGTGGACGTCACTGAACTGAATACCCACTCACTTATCTGTCCACTAGCCTCTAAGTTTTTATTACTCTTAGACCGCAAATTCGGAGAGGCGTGCAGGGTGCACACTGCCAACGCCCCGCCTCTCCCAATTTGCGGCCTTAGGGCCTGTTTCACTAGCTCGACGGATGCGACAGGCCGTGACGGCGCGTTCGTGCTCCACGCGCGCCTCAAAGAGATGTCAGCAACATGGTAGGGTCAACGCCGTTACCCGATACCTCAACAACCAGACTTACCAAGTACAAACTGGGCTGTGGAGGTCCTCCACGGAAAATATTGGTATTCGGCTGCATCTGATGATGATGGTTTATGACTACTTTTGTTGGTTTGACTTGTTAAAACAAAAGTATGTGTCAGTCAATTAAATTGGGTTTAATATTCGAGTTAGAAAGAAAATTGAAAGAGATTCCATTGGTCACTTATACCTAATCTTATAAGACAATGTGTCTTATATATCTGACAGATATAACCAGTCCAATTCACTGCTTAATTTTTTCATTATTTTATTAATTAGAGAGGGGAAATTTCTGCAAGAAAGACCTCTCAACAAAAACCTCTTTTCCACCCTCTTTCTGCAAATGTAGCTGGAGCACGGTGGTGTGTAAATAAAATGCACATCTGTGAAAGCACTTAACTCTTACAGATAGACCGTAATAAATCTCGAACGAGAAGGAGGTAGGTAGGTATTACGTAGATATTGTTCTTATGTATGTACTTTTATATGGAGACGTGGTAAACTAAGATTATAATGGTATATATAAGGTTTTGGTCGCGGTTACACCTGTGTGAAAATCTGGAATAGACATGTTACTAACAAAAAAAAACTGTTTGATAGATTTCCAAAAAATAATTGAACTGTTGTGTGACGTCACAGTTTGGTACATTCTTTAACAGAAAGTGACGCCACAATCCCCCCTCATGATATTTGACGCGTTTTATCTTCCTCAATTTTTATTAATTTGATAAAACAAAAAACACGTGACGGACTTAACAGAGTCGTATTTTTTTAGTCAGTCAACTAGTTATGATTGTACGCGGTCTTTTCCTGGATTCAAGTTTCATAAACTGGTATTAGCCATTCGAAGCTGTCTCTAGTGGAAACTCAGTCAAAAGCAACAACACAATTTCCCAGTAATATTGATCCAAAATAGCACACAACAAAGCTTTCAGCTCTGACTTTCCTTGATGAGACTCCCAATTGAATTTGCACCCAATTCGCGACTTGTACAAATCAATGAATAAATCTATTTTATGTAGTTCTGCTGAATCTTTTTTGTTAAGGTTTTTATTGAAATATTTTTGTAATGGCTTTGAGGATGGCAATATAATAATGTAGGTTGATTTGTTCTAAATTGTTTTCTTGTAATTTCATAACCTTTATGTTTTACGTCAAAGAAATCAAGATTATAATATGCCAGACAGAAGAAATAACATCTTAAAAAAACTGTGATCAAAAAAACATAACCCTCCTTCTGCCGCAGTCGGGTAAAAAGATAAGAAGAGAGTTGATGGGTATTTATAGTGACAGTAATAAATTAAAGAGGCACCAGAACTACAAGAAAACAAAGTATAATAGCTCAGTGACATTTTAAAGCAAAATTATATAATTAACAAGTGTTAGGTTTGGATGTGGAAAAGAGATTTATTGCGTTTAAGATTATAATTTAATTAATTTTTGTAACAATTATTTATTACAATCTACTAAATGTGTTGGCAACACCAAGAAATAGGGTTGGGTGAAAATTTGTCTATGGAAGATGGCGGGCTTTTGATTTTAATACGTCATTGCTAAATTGTACTCGTAAAGTTCTTGGCTAAAATAATAAACTATTCATTGTTATAGTACTTGTTGTCTAAAACCAGAATATTTTATATAATAATAGAATAAACGCTCATACTGAAGTGCAGCAGTTTTATTACAATTCAGAAGTGGTAAGTACACGCCTATGTTTATTAAATGATTTGTTTTTTTATTGCTCGTCTTGTATCCTGGTGATAATAAATTACGATCAATCAAATACTTAAAAACTTACATGATTTGGATACCTATAATTAAATAGGCCAGAACAAGAAAATTGTGTAGCTTTGCGGTGCTGAATGAGTCGCGCACAACTTGGTTGTTAGCTTGAATGAAAGTGACGAATAACTAAAAATGATTGTCTAAGCAGAACTTTTAACTACCACGTAACTAATGTTACATGAATAATGCGTGAATGAATGCTATTTTTGAATGATTTTTTGTATATTATCTCTTGATACTTATCCCTTGTACGGGGTGGCTAAAAGGGGGAATGTTTTTTCTTATTTTTGATCTCAGAGATAATTTTGAAATACTCTACTTCACTTTTTTTACATCATAAATTTATGATGTTGTTGGTTTGGTGTACTTTTTCAAACGTAGTTTTATTTCTGTTTTCGGTTCTGAACCATGCCACGCAATCGAGCAACATCCCGGCCTACATCGCGGCGCTTGTCGACGCCACTAAGGGGTCCAACACGCCATGCAGCCGAAGCGCGATCGACGGCGCAGGACAACTGCAGTGCTGGGCGAGGCAGCACGGGCGCCTTCGAAGTCAAAGTCGCCATGCAGCTGAAGCCAGACCGAGAGCGGGTAGCGGTGGCAGTGCGAGGAGACTCCGAAGTGGAAGTCGCGATCGCAGTCTTCGCCGGAGCCCTACTTCGTTGAGTCTACGCGAGAAAGAGCTAGAACAACAACGGGAGCGCCTCAACGCTTTGGAAAACGAGGTGACCAGAGCACGTAATTGTTTATCGTCAAAGCGCCGCCATAGTCCATGTTCTCGTGAATCTTCCGTACATCGCGAAGACTATTCTAAGTCAAGTCGTCATCGTACAAATAATCGCAACAGCTATGACAATGTTTCTAATAATGTGGAACAACCTGTGAGATCAAGTAGCGTTTCTTTTAGTACCTATTAAAGATATAGCTCATTTGTTAAGTTCTATTGAACAACTGGCGTCCCAGCCATCAACAACTACACCGATGTACCGTAGTAGTGATTATAGGAATATTTTAGCAGAGTATAACCCTTCATTGAAAAACCAACGCATTGACGTATGGCTTAGGAAAGTTAACGAGTGCGCTTCTGTTTATGGATGGGACGAGAACACAACCATTCATCACGCTATGCAAAAACTTCAGGGTTTGGCCAAAACTTGGTACGAAAGTTTGAATTCTATTTTGTTTACGTGGCCTGAGTGGCAAGAAAAGTTATTAAGTGCATTCCCATTCGAACAAAATTATGGCCAAACCCTAGAAGAAATGCTGAAGCGAAGAAGTAGATACAACGAGCTTGAAAACTATGTTTATGATAAATTGGCTCTCTTAAATCAGTGTGACATTTTCGATAAACGCGCGGTTGACTGTATTATTTACGGTATTGGTGATAAGTCACTAAAATCTGCGGCTTTGGCATTAAAGTGCAGTCATCCCGATCAATTATTGCAGTATCTGATGAGCAGCAAAGATTATAATGTAGACGAACGCGTTGCTAATTCTCGATTCAGATCAGGGAATGATTCAGACTTAATAGATGCTAATCCAACAGCCAAAACGAATGGTTCTTCAACTTTTCATTGTTTTAATTGCAAAGAAAAGGGACATATTTACTCCAATTGTCCAAAACCTCTTGTAACGTATGCTGAGTGTAATAAAGTTGTTCATAGTGCTGATAATGTTATTCTCATTCTGACAAGAGCAAAGTTAAGCAAAACTACTAAGCCAAGCAAACTTTGCTTATTTCAGCATCTAAACCAAGTAGTCGTGGCTGTTCTTGTCAAACTTCTTGCACGCGTCGATGTCCAAATAGTCCAGTTTAAATCCGGCCTTCTTCAGGGCCTTGGTCTCTCCAAGCCTCAAACTGTGTTGTTGCATAAAAAAATAATGGTCAGAATGTGAAATCTATAATAAATTTTGTTAGCGTAGTATCTGATTACCGAGTCTCTTGGAGTGAAACTAGGACTTCAGAATGATCGCGTACAAACTGTTTTGAAAAAGGTTTTGGTAACAAATTAGTACAATAACCGATAGGAAAAGTTGAAAAATGAAAATGAAAAATATTTATTTGTCCCAAAAAAAGCAGTTACATGGATTATAATGAGACATCCCCAGTAAGTAATTGTCAACACTTGTGTTGGGGCTATCTCGCTCTTTCCCTTAATTATTTAACAACATTGAGACTATTGTACTAGTAATTACAAAAGGTGACTAAAAATAAATTTAGGATGAAAAAGTTAACGTTAAACTTTCTGAAGATGAGGTGCTCGCTAAAAATACTTGCCGTGTGGTGAGCGACAAATACTTGGATATAATACCTGTTTTAGTTCGTCAACTGCCTCTTTGGCCTAGTGGTCGTAAGCGCGACTGCTGTGGATGAGGTTCTGGGTTCGATTCGCGGGTCGGACAAAAAGTGCTTTTGGGTTTTTCATTAGAAATTTCCCAGTAGTAGCCCGGAGTTTAGAAGTTAGCGGTATAGTACCCCCGTGCCTCGGAAAGCACGTTAAGCCGTTGGTCCTGCGCCTGATCTCTCTCCGGTCGTGTCGGATTGCCGTCCCTGAGGACTATGAGAGGAAAAGGAACAGAGAGTGCACCTGTGCCTGCGCACACACTTGTGCACTATATAATGTCTCCCGCGCAGTTGGCTAATCTGCTAAGATTGGCCGCCGTGACCGAAAAACGGTCAGGAGGACTATTATTAGTTCGTCAAAATTTCACAGAAATGCCTCACGTTGTTGTAAATAAGACTACCGCAGAATTACAATAAAATGCATGAACGTTGATGTCAAAATAAAATGCAATTTTCATAAAAACAAAGAGGTAATATAATGTGGTCTAAGTTAGTGTGCCCGACAACGTGATGTTATATGGAAGAGCTTCGGTAAAAGTTTCAGTAGAGCCTCTTTGCGTGTGTACATTATGTTAGATGGCAAGATGTAAGGTAAGCCGCATCAGCATTGTGTAGTGGCTGGTGGATTATACTTTGTCAAACGGTTGTCGATTTAAGGCCTCTTAGTTTATCATTTTCTTTACCCTTTGTGTCAAACCTAGGTCAATAGCAATATCGTTAATGGGAACAATAGTCGTTAAGATTGTGAATCGAGTCCTTGTACCAGATGTGTCTGTCTCTTCAAAACTCCCTAATAGTCGTAATATTAGCCAGATTCGAGTAGGAGAGTTTATAACTAATTCTGACAGGGCAAGGCTATTCGATCTATTGCTGTTTGTTACTGTCAATGTTAGTTAGTTAGTGTTGTAGACCTATGCTGGCACTTCTTTGCTGAAACCGAACTGAATAATGACACTAGCTTTGTTAGGTTCTGTGGAATTCTTTTGCAGTGTTCGTTTGGTACAAAGTCGTTCAATCTCGTGACTTTTTACAGCTGTCAAACTTTAATTTAACGTAAACTTAATTTTGTAATAAAACAGCAAATGCAAAAAAAAAAAAGTACTCGGTAGGTCTATAACGCGTAGATGCGTCGCTTGATAATGATTGATATGAATCAGCCCCAATTCTCTGATTAAGTACCACAAAGAATAAACGTAGGTAATAGGGTAGTAGCCGGTAATCGAATGTTACCATGGGTTCATGTAGCTGCTTTAGAGCTTCACGAAAGTAGAATGAAGGAGATGATGATGAAACTGATAGTAATTGTTAAGTTTCTAGTGATTAATTCCGTAGTTTAGTAGGTACATTTTACCGAAGGATTCTTATTGTATTAACATGATTTTCGTAAAATATGGTAGTAAAATATTTAAAATGTATTCTATGTTGTTGAAAGTGAGTAGTGTTATTTTTAAGAATGGTTTTATATAAAGGAACATAGAGAATTCCAAAAGTTGGAAAGTTAGGAACTCCATGCAAATGTTGGAGAACTCCAAAAGTTGGGGACGCTAGAGAGAATTCCAAAAGTTGGAGTGTTAGGGACTCTATGCAAATGTTGGAGCACTTCAAAAGTTGGAGACGCAAGAGAGAATTCCAAAAGTTGGAATGTTAGGGACTCCATGCAAATGTTGGAGAACTTCAAAAGTTGGAGACGCAAGTGAGAATTCCAAAAGTTGGAATGTTAGGGACTCCAAAAGTTGGAGAACTCCAAAAGTTGGAGACGCAAGGGGGAATTCTAAAAGTTGGAATGTTAGGAACTCCAAAAGTTGGAGACGCAAGGGGGAATTCCAAAAGTTGGAATGTTAGGGACTCCAAAAGTTGGAGACTTATGGGGAATTCCAAAAGTTGGAAGACTGGAAAGTGTGGGGACTCCAAAATGTAAGTTAGTTACTAAGAGAGAGATAATAGAGTTATTTTTTTTCTTTACTCATTTGATTTATATAAGTTTTATATGTATTTCGATAACATCTTTATTGTGTAGTTATTGTTGCTTGTAGCTTAATTATTACAATAATGCACTGAACCGAGTGTTAGGTTTTGTATTTTCTTGAGAGCGTGTATGAGGACATACACGTTGTCAGGATGGACGAGTGTTAGGTTTGGATGTGGAAAAGAGATTTATTGCGTTTAAGATTATAATTTAATTAATTTTTGTAACAATTATTTATTACAATCTACTAAATGTGTTGGCAACACCAAGAAATAGGGTTGGGTGAAAATTTGTCTATGGAAGATGGCGGGCTTTTGATTTTAATACGTCATTGCTAAATTGTACTCGTAAAGTTCTTGGCTAAAATAATAAACTATTCATTGTTATAGTACTTGTTGTCTAAAACCAGAATATTTTATATAATAATAGAATAAACGCTCATACTGAAGTGCAGCAGTTTTATTACACAAGTCTGTTTTACCCTTTTTTTTTGGTGGGTGGAAAATCATCGCCCCCCCCCCCCCCCTTTTGAAGGGGAGCGTCAGACTTCTACTGACTAAAAACCAAACCCATGTTCCTTCTTCGCCCTTGTGCCGAGGCCGCGTTATGCCTTTCGATAATCCGCAGCCCCGACGGGAATCCGCAGCCCCTTGCCTCATTCATTATATTTGGGGTCGGCGCAACACGTTTTTTTCTTCCATTCTCCCAGTAATCACAGGTTAGGCTAAAGTTGTGCCTAACACAAATAGAGGCTGAAAAGCTGCCACGTACGGTTGACTATAAACTACTATCGATTATCGGGTTTCGTATAACTTACTGTAGTATTAGGTAATACGAAACCCCATTTTTTTCTTTTTTTTTGGTGGGTGGAAAATCATCAAATAACTCCCGGTCTTGGGCAAGAGCGAAAGGGAGTGTAAGGCCTAAGCCTCGAATTTTGCGGGCAGCGGGGCGGCGGAGGTGGCGGCGCGGGAGCGGCAGGATCTTATGCGTACAATCAATTAATGGACCGGTTCTCGAAAACAGCGGCGCGGGGGTGGGCAACGAGCGGTGCACTCCATACAAGCCGCGCCGCAGCCGCCGCCGCCCCGCTGCCCGCAAAATTCGAGGCTGAGGCCTTAGACTTTTACTGATTAAAGCCAACAGTGTTCCTTCTTAGCTCTTAAGGCTCCTTCCACAAAATCATCTCATTTTGATCAATTTTGATCGCTTGGTGTGGGAAATCTATGAAGAATTTGAAGCTTCCTTTTGGCTATTATAAGAGACGAGTTCTTTTTCAGATGGATGGGTTTGAAGAATTTTCAAAATAATGTTTATATTAATGACAATCACCCGTATTCAAAAGCCCTTTTCCGCACAAATACCGATCGAGTTACGTTTGGCTTAGCCGAACATAACACTACAAACGATTTTAAACATTAAAAAAAATATAAATAACATCACCGTATGGTCTACTAGGGGACCAGTTTGCCACATTTTCGACTTCAATACAAAATATAGCAGAAAAAAAATGTTAAAACATCGCAATTTTTACAAAATGTCTCGACAAATAAGATTTTTTTTCTATACCTTAGAATCACGTTAAAGAAAATTTAAAAACTACGTATTAATTTTAAGGTAACCTTCTAATAGAATCGTATTTTTATTTTATCAATAAACTATAATTTCATTTCGTAAATTGAATCTAAAGTTAACTATATTATCGACCGCGCAAACTCTATCTCGCCAGTACGAATCGGCCACTGCCAGAGGACGGACGTATCGCTTTGTGTCACAAACGCTCGCGTGTTTTTCGTGCATATATTTTCGAGATTGTACACCGATTACCACAATTTGATACACTTATTAATTTTGAACAAACATGTTTATTTTGCTAGTTTGTAAAGATTGCTAAAATTTTTTTCATCTTCAGATCGAAGTCGAATTTCACGATCGTTTGTTGTTATCGATTGTACTTCGATATATATTTTTAACCGAATTCCAAAAAAGAGGAGGTTCTCTATTCGTGTTTGTATGTCCGCGAATATCTCCGTCAATTGTGGACTGATTTTCAAAATTCTTTTTGTCTTGCAAAGGGTATACTCCCGAGGCGGTCCCATTGCACCAAGTCAGTTTCTGATGATGGGAACTCTGAGAAATTGAGGGCAACCCTCGAATATCATAGGCGCACATAACGTTTTCCATACATTTTCAGAAGCTGTTCAAGTATTTGCGTCTGATAATCATAATTTCATGAATGTGGCGGCGCTGCGCTGATGACGGAAGGTGCAACTCCTCAACGGTCAGGACTTGAAAGAAAATTCCTTCAAAATTATACGTACTTATGGATCGATAGTTGTATTCTTTCAGGCTATTAGGTTGAACTGATGATAGACGGTAAATCTCATTAACCGACTTAAAAAAAGGAGGTTCTCAATTCGTCTGCTAGAAAATTTTTAGTTATTCCGTCATGGGTGTCGTTTTCATGGTTTTCGGGGTCGCTGATTACGAAAATGAGTTCAAAATGAAAATCCAAGATGGCAGCCAGGAAATTTTTTTGGTTTTCCGTCATGGGTGTCGTTTTGATGGTTTTTGGGGTCGCTGATTACGAAAATGAGGTCAAAATGAAAATTCAAGATGGCGGCCAGGAAAATTTTTAGTTCTTCCGTCATGGGTGTCGTTTTCATGGTTTTCGGGGTCGCTGATTACGAAAATGAAGCCAAAAGGAAAATCCAAGATGGCGGCCAGGAAAATTTTTGGGTTTGCCGTCATGGGTGTCGTTTTCATGGTTTTTGGTGTCCCTGATTACGAAAATGAGGTCAAAATGAAAATCAAGATGGCGCCGACGAAAATTTTGGTTATTCCGTCATGGGTGTCGTTTTCATGGTTTTCGGGGTCGCTGATTACGAAAATGAAGCCAAAAGGAAAATCCAAGATGGCGGCCAGGAAAATTTTTGGGTTTGCCGTCATGGGTGTCGTTTTCATGGTTTTTGGGGTCGCTAATTACGAAAATGAGTTCAAAATGAAAATCCAAGATGGCAGCCAGGATTTTTTTTGGTTTTTCCGTCATGGGTGTCGTTTTCATGGTTTTTGGGGTCGCTGATTACGAAAATTAAGCCAAAATAAAAATCCAAGATGGCGCCGACGAAAATTTCTGATTTTTCCGTCATGGGTGTCGTTTTCATGGTTTTTGGGGTCGCTGATAACGAAAATGAGACCAATATGAAAATCCAAGATGGCGCCGATGAAAATTTTTGGTTTTTCCGTCATGGGTGTCGTTTTCATGGTTTTTGGGGTCGCTGATTACGAAAATGAGACCAAAATTAAAATCCAAGGTGGTGGCTAGGAAAATTTTAGGTTCGTCCGTCATGGGTGTCGTTTTCATGGTTTTTGGGTAAACTGAGTACACACTACACCCCTGATTTCGCATTGCATATTCGCCAATTGCAAAGTGCAAAGACTAAGGTAATTTTATTTAAAACAACTGCCCGAAATAATGACACTATGACAATACTACTAAATGATGGTAATATTGAACTCGTGAAAGAAACTAAATTCCTGGGAGTACACATAGATGACCCATTAAACTGGAAAAATAATTAGCCGCCATTGATGCATATCTATATCATCCACATGTTATGCTTAAAGAACCCTTATATAGAGACGAAATTGACAATGAACACTTAAAAATCGTAAACCACGCACTAATTGGATCCAAATTAAGATACAGTATACAATTCTGGGGAAACAGCTATAATTATAACTGTAAACGAGCTTTTGTCCTTCAGAAAAGAGCTATACGTACCATTGTCCGTATCTCACAAAGAGAGAGTTGTCGTCCGCATTTCTTAGACTTAAAAATTCTTACAGTTCCCAGTCTCTACATTCTTGTACTTCTGATTAATTTAAAAAAGTACATACATGAATATGAGACGCATGAGGAAAGACTAGTCAGGGAGAGTACACGTAGGAAAGATTTGAAAAATAAGATAAGTCCTCATTTTAACATTGTGAAACATAGTTCACAATATCAAGCAGTGCAATTATTCAATAGGGTACCATTAGAATTAAAAAGCTTAATCTATACGTCTTCATTTAAATCAAAGCTTCAAGCATTCCTACTGGATAAATGTCTCTACTCCGTTGACGATATGTAATATTAAGTTAAATAATACAATTATGATAATGCGCCAACTGATATAATTTGTCCTTTGTGTTTGTCAGTTTTTAATTTTAAAATGACTATTTGTATAAAGCTGACATGAATTTTACAACAATCTAATAATTTAATTGTATTTTTGATTATTTTTTGTTTCAATTATGATTTAAATTTGTATTTTATGTGTAGGTATTGTAATTTTTGTTGTTAATGTTTAATTATGACTTTTGAATGTGTTTTATTATTATTTTTATGATTTCAAATACAATGTGAATTGTTTGTGAATAAATTGAATTGAATTATCAGTTGAGTCAAATACATTCCCAACAGAATGGAAAACATCTAAAGTTATCCCGGTTCATAAGAGTGGCCCAAAAAGTGATATAAAAAATTACAGAACCCATAGCTGTTTTATCCATATTTGAAAAAGTGTTTCAAGCGGTACTTTTAAAAAAAGTATTTTCCAAACTGCAACGGTGGTTTGCGGAGGAACAGCACGGATTTCTTCCAAATCGTTCAACCACGTCTAATTTACTCAACGTTACGACATTCTTAGCCAAAAATATTGACGACAGAAAGCAGGTGGATGTCACTTATTTTGATTTTCAGAAGGCTTTTGACCGGGTTGACAATGATATACTTTTGAGTAAATTGGCTTTGGCTGGTTTCTCTGCGGCAACACTTAAATTCTTCGCAAATTACCTATACAATCGCAAACAATATGTTATTTTTGAAAATGCCAATTCGGAATGCTATTCTGTCACTTCTGGCGTAGGCCAAGGTACTAACCTAAGTCCCCTGTATTTTCTTATTGTTGTAAATGACCTGCCCAAGTGTGTAAAGCACTCCACAGTTTTAATGTATGCCGATGATGTCAAAGTTGCGCTTCCCATATCTAATCTTAGCGATACAGTCACACTTCAACAAGACATAGACAGCATCCACCATTGGAGCACTATAAACAACCTCAACTTGAATATTAGCAAATGTGCGATCATGACCTTTTCTAAAGTCACACAACCTATCCTCAATATTTACACATTAAACAATGAGCCCCTGAAACGAGTTAATGCCGTACGCGATATTGGTACTAATTTTGACCCACACCTCACATTTAACCAACATAGTAATATAATACAAATATGCAACAAGTCCCGCAAAAACTTAGGTTTTGTTTTACGACAAGTTAATTTTTAAGCTATTGCATAGCTTCTATCGTGGGCCTTGAGCGTGGAGAGCGAATTCAGAAATTCCCTTACGAAAATATTCAAGATTCAGTATTCAACCAGGTTGCTATGGTTACGGAAAAAAACAAGGTTGTCAACTGAGGTTGTCAAATTAAATAATTAATTATTTGCTGTTGTAAAAAAATATGCCATGCAATAGCTTTACCGCGGCAGTCTCCGAGTGCCACATTTAGTTTTTTTTTTTTTAATAATTGACCAGCCATAACCCTCATCTACAACTCCTTCGTACGCAGTTTACTCGAAACCAATAGTGTAATCTGGAACCCTCATGAAAAAATCTATAAACTAGTCATTGAAAAGGTCCAGAAGTCTTTTATTCGCTACCTCTAACTCAAATTATTTGGCTTTTACCCATATAATTTACCCTACGCCATTCGTGCTAGGTATGGTGACATACCAGAGCTTAGAAGTCAGGAGAAATCTTGCTCTAGTTAAATATGTCATCTGCTTAGTTCGTGGTTCCCATTTTAATTCCCTGCTGTTACAGTACATCTCTTTTAACATCCCACTACCTATCCGGCACTCTCTTCGCCCACGCCAACGTCCTCTTTTTTCGATTCCTCAAACAAGCACCGTAACTCTTAAGACTAGCCCACTATTTCTAGCCCTTACCCACATAAACATTTTAATGTATGACGAGTCATTAGATATTTTTGCAAGTACGGAACTAAGTCTCCTTAACACTGCATCTCGATACCTGGAGTCCATTGCCACTCCCAGTACTATCTCCTCGGGTTTAACAATTTTTTTGGTAATTTTTATTTGATTTCAACTTTTGCCACTAGAATGTTTTGTTAATTTTTATTGTAATAATGTTTTTTTTTTTCTTAGTTTTGTTATTATTATTTTTTATTTCTAAGTTTTTTGTTTTTTGTTCAACCTATAACTTGTATGTGTGGTGTCACTGTAAATATAAGTTGGTTATTAATAAATAAATAAATTATGTGCTTTAGCGTATGTTCCATCAGAACCAGACAACCAGTTATCAACGCTTTTGACGAACTGCTCGAATCTGTTTTATATTGTGCATTCTGGCCTCCTCCGACAAGGCATTGATTATTTTGAAGATAACTGGATCGGAAGGTTGGAAAGACGGGGCAGGCGAGCTCCTAGATTTCCTATTGATCTGTGGAATACTTTTGATGCAGTTCTTCAGGAAATTCCCCGAACGAACAACTCCGTTGAAGGCTTTCACAGGGGATTCTAGTCACTTCTATCGGCTCATCTCATCACCCATCTATATGGAAGTTTTTGGATGAACTTCGTCGGCAGCAAAGCCTGACAGAACTGAAACTGGAGCAAATTTTGTCTCGTGGATCACACACAACTAGTCGGCCAAGTTATAGGCAAACATCGGCAAGATTGAAAGATTTAGTTGAATCATTTGGGGAGAGACCACTCCCAGATAACTTACGGGCCAATGCTCATAATTTTGAATTTCAACAAATATGATTAAAAAAATACATAAAAAAAACGAAACACAAAATGATTAAACCTAAAAAGCATACAAATTTAAAATAAATAATTATATCTATCTAGGGTCAAAGTCTACATACTGCATACGGCCAATGACTTTTTTTTTTACAAAATAAGCCAGCATTCCTTCAGGCGTTATCGACATTCTTGACCTCGAAAGCACAAAACCTAACAAAAAATCAAATGTTATTTTTTTCCTTCATCACGTATAATACTTCAAATCTGATTTGAACATTGTGTATAAAATCAATGAAAATAAACAACCAAAAAAAAAACGCTAGGTGTCGGTCCACCTCCACGTGGTGCCCGTTGGAAACGTGATAACGGCTAACGGACTATTTGAATGACAATGCCTATAATTCCATTTTTTTTCCTGTTCATGTTATTTTACATTTTGTCTAGTATAACTTATTAATATTTATTTCGATTTCATGTTTAACAAACCCATTTTATGTATTTCTAAATTTTGACCCCCGAAAACCATGAAAACGACACCCATGACGGAAAAACCTAAAATTTTGCTAGCCGCCATCTTGGATTTTAATTTTGGTCTCATTTTCGTAATCAGCGACCATAAAAACCATGAAAACGACACCCATGACGGAAAAACCAAAAATTTTCGTTGGCGCCATCTTGATTTTCATTTTGACCTCATATTCGTAATCAGCGACCCCAAAAACCATTAAAACGACACCCATGACGGAAAAACCAAAAAAAATCCAGACTGCCATCTTGGATTTTCATTTTGACCTCATTTTCGTAATCAGCGACCCCAAAAACCATGAAAACGACACCCATGACGGAATAACCTAAAAATTTTCTGACCGCCACCTTGGATTTTCATTTGGACCTCATTTTCGTAATCAGCGACCCCTATAGCCATGAAAACGACACCCATGACGGAAAACCCAAAAATTTTCGTTGGCGCTATCTTGATTTTCATTTTGACTTCATTTTCGTAATCAGGGACCCCAAAAACCATGAAAACGACACCCATGACGGAAAAACCTAAAATTTTCCTAGCCGACGAATTGAGAACCTCCTTTTTATTAAGTCGGTTAATGAGATTTACCGTCTATCATCAGTTCAACCTAATAGCCTGAAAGAATACAACTATCGATCCATAAGTACGTATAATTTTGAAGGAATTTTCTTTCAAGTCCTGACCGTTGAGGAGTTGCACCTTCCGTCATCAGCGCAGCGCCGCCACATTCATGAAATTATGATTATCAGACGCAAATACTTGAACAGCTTCTGAAAATGTATGGAAAACGTTATGTGCACCTATGATATTCGAGGGTTGCCCTCAATTTCTCAGAGTTCCCATCATCAGTAACTGACTTGGTGACAATGGGACCACCTTGGGAGTATACCTTTTCAAACAAAAAAATAATTTTGAAAATCGGTCCACAATTGTCGGAGATATGCGCGGACCACATAAAAAAAACATACGAATAGAGAACCTACTTCCTTTTTAGGAGTCGGTTAAAAAGAGACGGAAACATTATTTATTTTTGACGTGTTGTAGTGCTTTTGCAACCAATTTACAACAAAATTTAAATCTGTGATTAAAATAGATATCATAATTTTTGATTTATTATATGAATATTATTTCATCTAACACCAAATTGAACCATTTTTATGTTGATTGATATACTGTACCTATACACAACACACATTCCAGACTATTTTTCAAAGTGTACTTACTTACTATAAAATTATGTCACTTAAAATAATAATCGTCTAAATGATCAAATTTTTCAACCGTAGTTCAACGCTCGAAATGCCCGTGTGTGCGTTCGTCGGTGTTATCGCTGCACACAAACATAGCATCGCACCGAAATTGCTTAAAGTTCCGCAAGTCTTGTCTGTACAAGGCCTCCTTGTGAACAACTCGTAGCCCTGACGGGGAACGAAACCCCTTGGTGAGACCGGTTGGACCTGTTACGACTTACAAAGATCTACAAATTACAGCAAGTACCAATGGGTTAACGTGCTTTCCTAGGCACAAGGGAAACTACCCACGACGCAAAATTAGGCCTACAGTTATTAACACACATCATCAGCATATAATGTTCCCACTGCAGGGACTCAGGCCTCCTCTCTAGGAGAGGGATGGGATATAATCCACCACGCGTGCCCAGTGCGGATTGGAGATGTCACATGTCTTCGAATTTTTTGATCCTATGCCCGTTTCCTCACGATGTTTTCCTTCACCGTTTTGAGAGCAGCGGTGTTGGAATAAATTACACAAAGAAGTGCGCCTGCCTGGGTTCGAACACACGACCAACTGTTCGTAAGTAAGGGTCGACACCACTGGGCCACCGCTGCTCCCACTGCTGTTATTAACACACATTAAGTCACAAAAAGATCTACTCCATCACGAATTTCATTATTTCAACGATGGAATTCTGTTTGTGACATAGAACTTATACGATTAAAGCATCGATCAGTCTGTGGTTTGACCTAAATACGCTCCTAGGAGCGAAACCTCAAGTCTCCTGACACATCTAAGACTGAACGTAATCCTACACCATCATAATTTAGCTTAAAGGCTGTTGGAATAACAGTTATTTTAAGTTAAATTATTAGATGGAGGCAGGCTTTAAGGATTATTCATATTCAATTTGTGAAAGGTGGTTTTTATTTATTTTCTAGCAGGCAGGTGAAACAACTATTAGCTGATGTTTTCTTCTTGCAGTATGAAATACTAGCTTGTGCCAGCGGCCTCAGCTGCGTGTAGTTCGTTAATTGCCCCACGGGATTATACTACCGGGATAAGAAGTATTCTATGTGTTAATCCATGTTATAAACTATCCGTGTTCTAAATTTCATCCATGTCCGTTCTCTTTAATAAACATCCATCCATCCATTCATACATCCTCATAAACTTTAGGATAGATATTTGTCTAGGCATTTTTTTACTTGTGAATTAAATTACTGCTTCGCTGGTCTAGTGGTCGCAAGCACGACTTCTGAGGATGAGGTCCCGGGTCTGATTCCCGGGTCGGACAAAATTTCTCAGTAGCAGTTTCCGCAGACTCCGTGGAGTCTGGATTTGTGCCCGGTTGATGGCAATAGGCTCGCCCCCTATTATGTGGGACTTAAACATAACCGGTGAAATGTGGGCTTACTATTAGGTATACTTCTGGGATTACAGACTTCATGTTTTATGCAATAAAATTACTCTCGTTATTTTTGTTCTCGATCTACTAATTTATTGCGTAGGTAATACTTGTTCTATCACAATCGAAATTATACAAAAAAATAAAACCGACTTCAAAAAAAAAAGGCAAAAATAAATCAGTTTCTGAAGTTGGTGACTTTTGTTTGTTTCATTTCATTTTTTGCCACCGACTTCAGAAACTGATTTATTTTTGCCTTTTTTTTTGAAGTCGGTTTTGTTAAAAAGTTTTTATTTTTTACTTTTTAGTGGTTCACATGTGGATATTCATAATGTGGACAATGTAGTATTTTTTTTGAGTTTTATTGATTTCTCAAAAACCGGTTGTCCGATTTCGATAAAAAAAAATATGGGACCATTTGGGAAGTATACCCTTTCCAACAACAAAAGAATTTTTCAAATCGGTTAGCAAGTGACGGAGTTATGCCCGAACAAACATAAAAAAAAAAACAAACATCCGAATTGAGAACCTCCTTCTTTTTTTAGAAGTCGGTTAAAAAAAGAATCCTATTTGTATGTTAAATTCGAGCTCCGTCAATATTGTGAATTATTGTCAAAATAAAATACATTGCCTTTGTGTGTTACTCAATTATCCCACTGAAATTTTATATAAAATCTACACAAATACTAGACCAATGAGGCAGTTTGATTGTTAATCAGTGAAAACATGATTGATAAAAATGGAAAAAAGTTACCTACTGACAAAGTAATAAATTATAATAAATGAAACAAACAAATTCGGGATACATCATGCAATAATAACCTCTAGAAAACTTAATCAAAGAGTATCTTCAAAATTCATTAACAAACCTAAAAAATATATAAGTTTTTAAACAGTCAAGGTCAAGGTCTTGCAAAAGATAGAATTTCAAATCTTAAAACATCATTATTTAGATCAACTTATATCTCGTGTAATTTTAAGAAAATGCTTTAAAGAAAC
Source organism: Diarsia mendica (assembly GCA_949316265.1). NCBI lineage: Eukaryota > Metazoa > Arthropoda > Insecta > Lepidoptera > Noctuidae > Diarsia > Diarsia mendica. The sequence continues at coordinate 2,258,870 of OX438910.1, forward strand.
GGACAAACTGGATAATTGTAGGTTCTTTTCATGATTGATTGGAAATATTATACTTTCACAATTCGCATTGGTTTTATCTGGTTTTGTCCTATTGTTTTTGTAAATGTCGTGAGAAAAGATTTGAGTATGAATTTTATTTAGATGGGTATGTTGATGATGATGGGTTATAAAGTAGAGATAGGACCAAAGAAAACGATGGATGGACTGTGTGAAGGATGATTTAGCAAGGAAGGAGGCGACTATAAAAGTAATAGAGAAGTATTGAAGAAGAAAGCGTGCCGCGCCGACTTCACATACATGTCGAATATCGGCCTAGATTGGTCAAGGTAACCATTGTCGAAATGCTATGTTGAAGCACAAAGTGTTGAAGTTCATGGAAATTACACTATAAATTTCCTGTATACCAATTCTATCGTTAGACGAGGACCAATACGGCGAAGCTTCACCGTTATATTATGATCTAAGTTTTACGAACCTGAACAAAGCGCTATGTTTCCACATCTATTGTGCGGTTGTGCCAACTTCCAGTCTGTGGAATTCACTGAGACTTGTCTGTTTACCAATCATTATAATAATTATGGTTGACCGATGACATGGTGAAGGTTGCGGGAATCCGCTGAATGTAAGGTGGACGGGATCGGTCAATGTGATCACACTTGGTATAGACTTATGTATAGCAGTGTACGTCTTTCAGCTGAAATGACTGCTCTAACACAATTTGAGTTCATCGATACGTAAAGAAGAAGTGTAAGGAGTTACTGCCCTTTTTTTGGTGGAAATTGGTTAATCATGACATGACTCCTACCACTCTGGGCAGAGCGGAAGGTAGTGTCAGACTACTACTGACAAAAAAACCACCTACGTTCCTTCTTAGCTCTTTGTATCCGGGGCCGCGTTATCTCTTTCGAACAACTCGCAGACGGAGTTACTCCCCTCACAGACACCTAAACATTACAAAAAAAACAAAGGCCACTCACCAGAACACAAAAGCAGGCGCCTCCGTAGTCTGTACCACGGAGCACTGCAATCGTAACGTCGATCCTGGCTTCAGATACTTCTCTGTAGGCCCCGAGATCTGTGCTCTCGCCTCTGTGGACAAAAATAGATATTTAGAGAGATAAATCTTTGTTGGAGCCATCATCATCATCATCATCTGCCTAGCCTTACAATACTTTGAAAGATAAACTCACAAATGAGGTTATACGAGAGCGTTGCCGTATGCCTCTGAGCTTTGGTCATATGGAAAAATTGATGAAATGAAGTGACAAGGCAGATGTGAGTGGCAATGCCAGGAAGGGACACCCTAGAAGGACATATATATAGCTTATTGGTAAGGTGCTTCAGAAACGACATGTGCGTAGTACTCGCACCTGATGTGTAAACAAAATGTGGACAAGGCAAAAGGAGTGTGTGGGATCAAAGCACCTGATTTGATCCCACACACTCCTTTCGCAAAAACCACAGATAACCACTTGGTTATCTGTGGTTTTTGCATACCATCATGGGGATGTACCTATAGTAGCCCACTCTCTTTCACAGAGAGTAGACCTGAATCTCGGCAAAACATTGTGGGTTGATAACGGTAGAATATTTTCAAAGATAATTAAACTGGGATCCCTATACCTTAGCAAGGCTATAAGCCACGCAGGTTAGGCAGTAGCCACACGATAAGGAAAGTAAGGCCATATATTATGTAGATTACAATGTTGATAGCTTTGTCTTGTCTGTCGCAAGTAAAAAAAAAACTTCCATAATTTTAGAGAAAATATGGCCTATAAAATACGACCTATTTTTACACAATATAGCCAATAATAAGGCAGGGACAACATAAAAAATGTCATAAAACCTTCTTTATATGCTGAAATGGAGAAAAAAGAAACGGTATATTTTCTAGTCATTTATGATATTACCCTTATACTTTAGAAGGGCCCAGACAAAGTAATCACAGTAGCTCAAACAGGCGATCAATCCTAAAACAACATGGTCTACTTGTGATAGTGGGCTGAACTAGATATTATTTTGTTTTTCTTATGAACAGTATATTGTGTAATTTTTTTGATTAGGTCTACTGATTGAGTAAAATAATCTTGTTATTGGTTTCGTTTGCGTATTATTTTATTCATCATGTGGTTAGTTATATAAACACCAGCCTAACCAGCCAAGTGCATTTCGGACCACGAACGATGTAGGATTCCGCAGTTGCCCATCAAAACTAATGCCAATTTTTTCTAGTACCTACCAAGAGAGTCTTTAAGCTATAGTGTAATAAGGGTTCCTTGTTTACTACAGAAACTCATCGTGACCGGCAAAGTAGACGGGAAAAGGCCTCGTGGACGCAGCCCAATCCGACCAGATCCGCACCGCGCTCAACTCTACGTTTCATAATGCCGTCCACACCGCCCGAGACAGAAATAGATGGAGGAAAATCGTACGGGAGAAAGTGATATCGAAGGGAGGTCACGACCCTCATCACAGAGGAATACCACGCAAGGAGAAGGAGGTTTACTATAGAATCCTAAAAAATCGAAGGTATGTATTATGTACGCGAGCCTAGTGTGCGTTTACATATGTCACCTGTCAACGCACACTGCGCTCGCGTGGTGGATTACAGCCCACTTTATTAAAGTTTATGCCTTGAAATAATTTTTGAACAGATGTTTGCAACATAAAAGATGAAGATCGTAGGTTTTTGAATCTGCGAATCATAGACGTTGATGACACTGATCTTCTCAATTCTAAGTTTATTACAGAAAGTACCTCAATCAAAGTTAATACCCAACCTATAAACTCCAGAACCGCAACGTTCAAGACCAAACTTTCATCTTCTTTATGCTTGCGCATTACCAAAGTTTTTATATCTTCACCGCTAGTACAAAAGTACATACTGCGTTGACAATCCCAACGAGTGGTGCCCAGAACTGGGTCAATAAGGAGATTTATACAAAATATGTTTCACAAAACGCTGGGCCACGAAATTCTAGTGTAATTCGTTTGCGTTGCTACCGACATTACTCTCGCATGACGTCACTACACGGACAGAGAATTAGGGTTAGCATTTCGAAATTACATTTGAAGAGACGGACGTTTTGTAAAATAGTCTGGACGTTTTTGAATTCGTAGCTTCATCATCGTCATCTTAGATGGAGTAGGGCTCTTGTTTTGGTTTCTTTTTAGTTGTATTGTTCTTTTTTTTGCAAAATGGGACAACTCTTGATCTCAATGAAGAGATGGGTGTGGTCACTGATGCATTACCGTGCCCAAAAGATGAGGCGTTCACTTTTGCTACGAAGGTAGACGAGAAAAATGAGGGAGGGAAACACAGATCATGCTGGCAGAAAGATCCAAACTTTGACCGTGCGCATAATTTTTGTGTCTCATGTGGCTGTCCCAAATATTCATTTATTTCTCATTCTTCATCATCATGATCTGCCTACTTTTTTCCGATCAATGTCAGCTTCAAATCTATCCGGATACTGCGGAATATTACTATATTGCATGGAGACAAGTCATCGGTGCTTGTCTGACCTTTGCAGCTCAGTTGTTGGCTATTACGATACCACCTGCAAATACTCTTTGTGAGAGTTTCGGGCATTTTCATTGAAATCATTTTTTAACCGACTTCTAAAAAAAGAAGGAGGATCTCAATTCGGATGTTTCTTTTTTTTTTTAATGTTTGTTCGGGCATAACTCCGTCACTTGCTAACCGATTTGAAAAATTCTTTTTTTGTTGGAAAGGGTATACTTCCCAAATAGTCCCATAATTTTTTTTATCGAAATCGGACAAGCGGTTTTTGAAAAATCAACAAAACTCAAAAAAAATACTACATTGACCACATTTATGACCCAAGAACATGTGAACCACTAAAAAGTGAAAAATAAAAACTTTTTAACAAAAAATAAAACCGACTTCAAAAAAAAAACACAAAAAGTCAAAAATAAATCAGTTTCTGAAGTCGGTGGCAAAAAAATGAAATCAAACAAACAAAAGTCACCGACTTCAAAAACTGATTTATTTTTAACTTTTTGTGTTATTTTTGAAGTTGGTTTTATTTTTTGTTAAAAAGTTTTTTTGCAAGAAAAATCTGAACAAATGACAAGACCCGAACAAGTCCGGACGATCTTTTGGCTCCCAAAATATCGACTTATTACACGACAACTTCGACTAGATTAAAACCCTGTGTACCACGTTCCTTTACTGTAGATAGCAATATTACTCGGCTCGTTTCGTTTACTGACATTTTTGCTCAAAAGAGTGTAAATATGTGCAAATTTTTGACGGCGAAATTTAAAAAATATTTTACATATTCCAAATTAACAGTCCGGAATGCTTGCTTGGAAATATTTAAATTGCGATGGGACATGTTGCGGGCTTTCCGGGATTAATTTAAGCAAGCAGATGAAGTGCCTTACCGTGTCGAAAGCTTGTGACAGATCTAGAGATATTAGTTATTTTTCGGGAACGACTAAGAACTTTTAATGTAGATAAACTTTTCAAAAAATTATCAAAATGATTAAAAATAGTGAAGCTCGTGGCCACACTGGTTGATCTTTTTCAAGGTTAAGCAACTCTTGCTTAGGTCGATCCAAGGATGGGTAACCATCCATTGCATCCCGAGTTTCCTCCGTGCCTCGGAATGCTCGTTGAGTCATACCGGCTGTCATTTTTAGATCTTTGGGACACGTTATAGGTAGTCAGTAGCCCGAATGTTGGACTCCCAGTTTTACGAAATCTAGCCAGAATTAATTGGGTTGTGGAGGTCAGATAAGTTGCTCCATGTAAAATGAAAATACTCGTATCTGAATACGAGTATTAGTAGTTAGATTCAAACCCAACCTCAACATACTCGGGAAAAGGCTACACAGATGATGCCAATGACGCATTGACAAAATTGAAGACATGTGACATCTACCAACTTGCACTGGGCCCGCGTGGTGGATCAAGCCTATCCTTCTCCTAAAGAGGAGGTCTGAGTCCCTGCAGTGGGAACATTATAGGCTGATGATGATGATAAAAATAGGTATCTACTATGGCAATCGAAAGGCCAGTTAGATTGAAAACCGACCTCAATATACATAGTTGGGAAAACGCATGACGCCATTGACTACTCATTATAAAATTAATGACGGAGACATCATTAGATTGATATGTGCACATAATTATTTTGAGTGGAAAGTGAATAAGTAGGTAATTGGTTCGTTCAGTGCTGTTTGAGTTTTCAGTATTCACTAAAAGCTTGCGTCGAGAGTATTCACACAAAATGTTTATCTAAATATTTCTAGCGCGTGTATTCACTAAACGTTTTCTGGTTATAGTCAATTTATTCATTTGGATTGTGGATTAAAATGATAGTCAAATATTTATTTCGTATATCTTAGGTTATGTTAATATCTTCTTCAATCTTCTAGTGTCCGGTAGGCTACTGCCATAGGCTCGCTCCCTATTACATCTCTGCATAACCCTTCTGGGATTACAGGCGTGATGTTATGTTTTGATTAAACTATTGGTTTATAAATAAATGCCAAAAGGCCTATCAAAGAACAAAAGAATTACTTTTGACGGATTAATAAATTCGATGGTTAATAAAATCGTTCTGATGTCAGTATAAAACAATTTAATATCTATACACTAGCTGACCCGCGCAACTTCGTCTGCGTCACATAAATATAGCTATAACCTTTCTCGATAATACGACTATCCGACATTAATTAAGCTAAATCGTAACAAACAAAAAATCTTATCTTTCCTCTTTATTACAATAGTTTAGATGGTTTAGATTAGCTTAGATTATATTAAAGTGTGAATTACTATAAAATCTATCTCTTACTGTTAAATACCTATACTATAACACTCTGTACTTGTAAACATTATGATGCAGTAAATATTTTGAATTTGAATTTCCCGGAGGCCAGCCAGAATCCCCCGTACCTACATTGCGACGCAACCCGCGTAATTATTTTTACGCGGGTATTTTTACATTGCGATATCTTCTAAGATATTTGTTTAAACTGTATAGAGTATAGAGCACAAATATTCTATATTAAATTTCCGTTCTAACGAACACATTTATTTAGATATAGATTAATACCATATGGGTTAAATAAGCTTCGCAAAAAATAATTCTTTTTAACCTAACATTTTAATAATAAAAAATGGTTACAGTGAGTCAATCTTAAAAGATAGACAGATGCTGTCGCGGACTTTTTTTTAGAACTTTTAAAGACGAATAATTACTTCATACATGATATTCTCGTAACTTAAACCGTTTTCGCAGCGCACGCAACGGAAGCTCTAAGAAAGGAATTTTCTTTTCCCGTTTTTGCAACATTTCTCATTTATGCTCCGCTCCTATTGGTAGTAGCGTGATGTTATATAGCCTATAACCTTCCTCGATAAATGAGCTATCCAACACAAAAAGAATTTTTCAAATCCAACCAGTAGTTCCAGAGTTTATCGCGTTCAAACAAACAAACAAACAAACAAACTCTTCAGCTTTATAATATTAGTATAGATTTTTTAAATCTATATCTTCTATATATAAATAAAGAGAGAAGTCCTGACTGACTGACTGACTGACTTATCAACGCCCAGCCCAAACCCTTGGACCTAGAAAGCTGAAATTTTGCACAGAGGTTCCCATTATAACGTAGACAAGGATTACGGAAGGATTTTTCGAAATTCAACCCCTAAGGGAGTTAAATAGGGGACGAAAGTTTGTATGGAAAATCGACATTTTCACGCGGGCGAAGCCGCTGGCAAAAGCTAGTTTCTGGTATAAATGTAGTCGGAACTGGACTATCCCATTGGTCTGGTGGTCTTAAGCACGACTGCTGAGGACTCGAGTCCTAGGTCGGGCAAAGTGTTATTGCGTTTTTCCATCTCGAATTTCTGCGAAATGACAGCCGGGACACTCGGTGGACTCGGTATGAAATGGGTGGTCACACGTCCACAGACCAACCTAGGCTACCGCTGTTAAACCTGAAGATTGATCCTGGCACCTGATCACAGATCCCTGGTGCCTGAACAGACAGATCTGTGCTGGGAAGTTTGTCCCGCTACTTCTTCTTTCCAGCTAAACACTAGGAAGTGTCGATGGGAGGGCGTTTTGGGGGACTGTCTTATAAAAAAAAGTAAAGTAAATTTTGACCTTCGAAAAGTGCTGATTATCAGCCTAGTTTGAATAAATGAGTTTTGATTTTGATTTTGACCTGATATTATTTATCCAAAAAAATAAATAAACCTACAAAGCATAACGAAAAAAGTTTGCAAAGTGTTAAAAACCTAATCCAATACTAAAAAATCTATTATTGACAGAAAGCTACATTATTCGTAGGTGCTTTAGACTAAAATTATATTTGTATCATGAAAACTAGTCGAGCTATCTCAGTGTGTGCAGACAAAGTCGCGGGCAAAGTGCTAGTATTTTATGGATGGAACAAAAAATCACCGAATTTAACCCCTTATACACGTCGAAAACCTTGAGTAGGAGCTAGTTTTTTTTCGTACATTCTACATTATATTACGATTCTCCCTGAATAAGTAATAACTAGGGACTTATCTCCGTGACGGGGATATCACAAAAAATATACTTTTATGTACCGGAGCTCATCTAGGATAAGAGGATTCATTTTAATTTTATTAACCGACTTCAAAAAAAGGAGGAGGTTATCAATTCGACTGTATTTTTTTTTTTTTTTTTTTTTTTTTTTTTTTTTTTTTTTTTTTTTTTTATGTTTGTTACCTCATAACTCCGTCGCTTGCTAACCGATTTGAAAATTTCTTTTTTTGTTGGAAAGGATATACTTCCCAAGTGGTCCCATGATCACCAAGTCAGGATCTGATGATGGGATCCTGGAGAAATAGAGAGAACTCTTCAAATTTTATAGGCACACTTGCAGTGATTTGAGTAGTTTTTGGAAGAGTACTTTCTCGGAGTGGTTCCATTTCAATTTAGTGAAGATCTGATGAAGAACTTCGGAGATAGGCAACGGAACTCCTCAACAAACGATAGCAAATGGACTGGGATTGCTGAAATCTCATGTCTGTCTATTGCTTACACCAGTTCATAACATAACATCACGCCGGTACGTTGTGAAGGGGTAAGCACATGTGAACCACTAAAAAGTGAAAAATAAAAACTTTTTAACAAAAAATAAAACCGACTTCAAAAAAAAAACACTAAAAAGTCAAAAATAAACTTTAGAAGAAAAAAACCGGCCAAGTGCGAGTCGGACTCGCGCACCGAGGGTTCCGTAAAAAAAATATATTATGTAATGTAACTAAAAATTTATGGTTTTCGTAATTATTCCTTTATCTATGCTATAAGACGTTGCTTCGTACCAAATTTCAAGATTCTGAGTTCACGGGAAGTACCCTGTAGGTTTTGATTCCCTTGCGAGTGTCGAAAATTTGCGGCATAAACGGGAGTATCTTGATGTAACTAAAAATTTATGCTTTTCGTAATTATTCCTTTATCTATGCTATAAGACGTTGCTTCGTACCAAATTTCAAGATTCTGAGTTCACGGGAAGTACCCTGTAGGTTTTGATTCCCTTGCGAGTGTCGAAAATTTGCGGCATAAACGGGAGTATCTTTTGATCGCGTTGACTTAGAAGTTTGATTTTTTCACAGCTCCAAGAGACCATAGACTTGAGTATTTGATATGAATTTCAGCTTGATACCTCCACGCGTTCCTGAGAAAAAAGGTCTTGACAGACAGACAGACGGACAACAAAGTGATCCTATAAGGGTTCCGTTTTTTCCTTTTGAGGTACGGAACCCTAAAAACAACACAAAAAAGTGAAAAATAAACTTAAGAAGAAAAATCAGCTTCGGAAGTCGGTGGCAAAAAAAGCCAAATCAAACAAACAAATGTCACCGACTTCAGAAGCTGATTTTTCTTCTTAAGTTTATTTTTCACTTTTTTGTGTTGTTTTTTTCTTCTAAAGTTTATTTTTGACTTTTTAGTGTTTTTTTTTTGAAGTCGGTTTTATTTTTTTCAAACTAGATTTAGAATTACTGAGTGGGCTCTTAAAGCAGATAAGTGCTGTTTTAAAAGAGATAGAGTACGTGTATTCTTAGTCAAAACGATAGATAGTCAAGAAAAGGTAGACTAGATAATTTAAATAAAATTATGAAGCTTTTTCGAGGCGAATAAAATTAGATTATTTTGTGCTATTTTTTATATGTATAGTCGAACAAGCTAATAAGTATACAGCCAGTTAACTTGTTATTACTTTTAAGATTATAGGATACAGCGTTTGACATCTGTCGCTTAAGCGAAACACTTGATGATAAAACAAAATTACAATCAATATTTCCAGTGTTATAGAATTATAAAGATCTCTAACCTGTATACTTATTAGCTTGTTCGACTGTACATTTATACCATCGTTATCTGTGTAGGCTTTTCCCGACTATGTTGGGGTCAGCTTCCAGTCTGACCAATTATAGTTGAATACCAGAATTTTACATGCTGAGACTGCCTACATTTATAACCTCCACAACCCGATGAGTACTGGGTATTAATATTTGGTAATGCTGGATGTCAGATTTGCGGCCCACAGGCTGCTTTTAACGATTATCAAAGATCAAAATAATCTATAAAATATATAAAAATGAAACCCGTTTTCCGTTGTCACGACATAGCATGAAAACGGCTGGACGGATTTAGCTGAAAATTGGTAGGGAGGTAGCTAAGAACCAGGAGAAGGTTCTTTGATACTTTTTTTTTTTAAGGGTAGGGTAGTAGGTAGGGTAGTAGATAGGTAGGTAGGAAAAACGCATTGCAACGCATGCGCGGGTTCAGCTAGTACAAAATAAAATAAGAATAAGAATTAGTAAACGTCCCGCCACGTAAAAAGAGCGCTGAGCGCAGTGGAGGGGATACTGTTGCGCACGTTATACAGTCGCGTTCAGAAGTACTAGGCTACTGTAACTGTGTTAAGTGTAATTGTAATATTGTTAGAATCCTAATTCAAATTTCACTAGCTCCTTAGTACTTTGGAATAAGCTGAAATTGGAAAAAAATAGTCATGTTTGACTTAACTGTCAGCGTTCTTTTTACATGGCGCGACCTATACCTACTTATACAACGACGACCGTAGCACACATAAGCGTCAAAGAACGCTTCCGCATTTCTATCATCGAGGAACGAAAGGAATTAAATTGTGATGCTTTTTCGTAACGTATAAAATTAATTAGATGGCCTTGTGCTATTTTTAGCTGATTATATTTAGATAGCTTTTAATAAAGGTAGAGTTGAACACACAAACTTCGGACTACGGACATTTTTCATCATTTGCGTAGCCTTTTCCTAATTATGTAGGGGTTGGCTTCCATTCTAACCGGATGCAGCTGAATATCAGTATTTTACATGGAGCGACTACATTACTGACCTACACAACCCAGTTAATACTGGGTAATACGATACCCTTTGGTAAGACTGGTTGTCAGAGTATCAGGTCACTGATTACCTGTAACGACCCACCCAAGATCTTTAAATAAGGTCCCATTAAAATAGGTGGACAAAATTTCAGAAATCATTCAAACCACCAAAATAAGGACGATGGTAAAAAAATAATTAGAAAATCGCATTTAAGTACCTACTCATAAAGGATGAGTTTGTTCTAGAGTGCCGTCAATTTACTATTTTAAGTAAAAAAAAAGTTTTCTTTTGTTTAGATATTTTTGGTTATACCTACTGAACGCTGTGTTAAAATTGGCTTAGTAGGCGACTCGACCGCTGGAACTCGCCCGGTCCAGTCGAGACAGGAATTTAATTTCCCACCACCTATTTGAATGGGACCTTATATAGCAGCCGGGACCAACAGCTTAACTTGCTTTCCGAATTTGCACGGAGGAAACTCGGTATGTAATGGGTCACCCATCCATAGACCAACCTAGACAAGTGCAGCTTAACCTAAAGATCGACGCGAGTGACAGTTCTTATTTAGCCACGAGCTCCTCTAAGATAATACACTGATCCCGAATAAATCAATATGGTGAGATTCAAACGCCACCACGACACAGGAAATCCTAAAGGGGCAAAGTGTACCAAAACTTGTGTTATTTCTTCGACTTGGTGAACATCATAAATTCTTGATTTCGAAACCTCATCCTACCTTTACGAAAACAACTTTGATTCACGTAGACAGAGAATAAAACCATTAATGTCTATAATTAGTTTAATAACCCCAAATCATAATATGATTACCAAAACAAATCTGCCCACGCCTATTATATTATCGAACAAACAAACAAATTTGTTTTCTAAAATATACAGAAATCTGTATTAAGACCTCAATGCTACAATAATGCTTGTAATACTGCTTTTATGTCTATTGTTTGAAAAAAACAATGGCACTGGATATTGTGCAGAAAATATGGGTTTTTAAAGAAATCTTGGTGCCTTTGGAGGTCTTCGTTTGATTTGATTACACTGTTTTTGTTAATGAATTTTATTTAGCTTTACCAGGTTTTTGAACTGCTTGTAACTCGGATTTAGTATTTTATGAGTTCCCGTCGAGGCTGCGGATTATCCTGTCGAGGCTGCGGATTATCCCGTCGGGGCTGCGGATTATCCTTTCGGGGCGGCGGATTATCGAAAGAGATGACGTGGCCTCGGCACAAGGGCGAAGAAGGAACATGGGTTGGTTTTTAGTCAGTAGAAGTCTGACACTCCCCTTCGCTCTGCCCAAGGGCGGGGTGGGGGGGGGGGGGGTCATTTGATGATTTTCCACCCACCAAAAAAAAATTTATGAGTTCATTTCAGGTCATCTTTGTTTATCGTGTGTTGAATGGCTAACCTAGTATAAGAGTTTCTATGGGCCTTAGCTTTAGCCTTGGCATTACATGCCGTTGAGATAATTATCTTTCAGACATTCTGTTTCACTCACGATTTTTGCCTTAACCGAAGTAAACAATCCTAAAAATCAGAGATGCTGACGCGTCTTGATTTCAAATTTGAGTCAGAGATACCATGACCCCGGATAAGAAGGGCTAAGAATGCATGGGTAGTTTTTAGTCAGCAGAAATTTGATAGTCCCTACGTCTCTGCCCAGAGTGGGAGGAGTCATTTGATGTTTTCCCATTCTTCAAAAAAAGAGACTTATGACTTGCCAGTCTGAAGATCGTACCACTAGACTATCACAGTTATTCTGGTTATAACGCAGCTGAAACAAGTCCAAACACGGCTATGATACGATATTTCATCATGGAATGCTAGTGCCTATCTTCCGGCTTCATTATCAGACCTTGAAACCTAATCATGGTCAACGTTCATTACAAGACCTTACTAACAAGTCCAAACACGGCTATGATACGATCATCCATCATGAAGTTCCAGTTCATATCTTCCGGCTCCATCATCAGATCAGCTCGACAGTACCATGTTATTGTATTGTCATCAAAATCACATACAACTGCCAATTTTCATAACGCTACGATCTTTAAAAGATGGTTAAATTAGTTTTCTTAGATTTGATTACATAGTTACATACATACCTACAGGTCAACCTAATAAAAGCGTATTAAAAACGATGTAAACTTCTACCAAAAACTCACAATAGGAACCGATATTCATCGCTTCCCATAATAACTGTCGTTAAACACCTCCCATGAAAGTACATCTGACGCTTATTATTGAAATCGTGGTACCAAGTTTTAGAAAGTAATATAACGAGCTACCATGCCTTTTACCTCCCATGACAGCATAACCTATTAGATACAAGAATAGCTAATGTTGCGGTGAAAATATTACCCCGTCATCGAGTTTGCTGGCGGGCTTAAACACTGTAAGCCCCTATAATGTGCCTCCTACATTATAGGGGTGGAACTTTGTTTCTGCCCTAGTTCTTTTAACAAATGAGGTATCAAGTTACCCTTTTTAAATAATACCTACAACTAATTTAAAGTACTTAACTAGTTCTACAATTTTTTTACGCTATATTTTTCTTAATAATTTAATAGTTGCGCGATCCAAGATAGTTAAATGGTTTATTTGGGTCTTCGTCGACCATCGTTGCCTCAGTGCTTATCTGGTGGTTTTTTTATATTTATTCTGGCGCACAGGAGTTACAGCGATTAGGGAATAGTGTTGCTGCTTAGTGCTAAAAACACAATTTATAAAATTAGCCGTGAGACAGAATATTGTCTCTATTTTTTTTTTGGTGGTGTGACTTGTGGTAGGTATGTGCCAAATAAATACGTTTGACTTTATTTTCTTTAATTCAAAATATTTTGGGTCACGTAACATAGGCACTGACACTATAAGTAATGTCCTATCTATGGGAATGGGTAAAGAACACCAAGGTTCTAAATCACTGGTAACTTTAATTTTTTTCATAATTATCATTATTCATTTTTCTCCGTGCCTCGAATAGCACAAGCCGTTGGTTCCAGCTTTGTTGGGTTGTGAAGATCAGATAGGCAGTCACTCTTTGTAAAATACTGGTACTAAGCTGCGTCCGGGAAGACTAGAAGATGACCTTGGCCGATAGTGAGCTGTATTCATGAGAAGAGTGTGTAGTGCCGTCAACACCTGCTAAGCAGTTAATTATATACAGAAGGTTTAACAGTAACATTATACAAATTTGAATACCCTAGCTAGTCTAAAAATAAAACAAAAGCAGATTAAACGAAAATACCGAAATAACTTCATATTTATTTCAGTCATCACCCTTTCTATGTTAACAAGTACAAATTACTCATTAAAAACCTTTTTCCGTAACATGAAAAAAAAAACACATCTTTTTTTAAAAAAGGAAGACAGGTTCTGTCAGAAAATAAAGCCGTTACCGGGGTTGCCGCGGTAAAAATTAAAAGATTTTAATTATTTTTACGGGTATCCCTAACCGGGCGGATGGTCATTGGGGATAAGGTCGGTCTATTTACATATTAATATGGGTTTTTGTTGAGTTAATGAGTATCAAGTGTTAGGAGAAGTCGTAACAAGAGACGTAATGAGGTATATTTTCATTTTGGGAGTTAAAAAAGGTGAATAAGGTTATGTTTTGCTTAACCTTATTTACCTTTTTAGGAAATCACAAAATACTACTCCTGCTCTAGGTGGAGCGGAAGAGAGTGTCAGACTTCACTGACTAAAAACCACCCATGTTCCTTCTTAGCCCTTTTTTTATTATTATAAATGGGCTTGCTCTTGACTTCAATCTTGCCCCAAGGGCAGAGATGATGTCGACGATGGAACGAGCTTACCCAGTAGAAGCCTGTTTACTCGCGACTTAAACAGATTAGGGTTATAATTATGAACTCGGAAAAACCGACGCAGGCAGGCAATTCCACTCCTTGGCTGTGCGCATAATAAAGGACTTGGCAAAGCGCTTCATTCGAATGTGTGGAATGTCAACTAGGTATCGGTGATACCCTGCAGTACGTCTAGTCTCCCGATGGAAGAAGGGAGATGGTGGGATCAGCTCTTGCGCACACTCTCCGAAGTACAGTCTGTTAGAAGACCGACAGACATGCGACTTTGCGACGGTGGGCCAGGCTATGTAGCTTGATAGCCCTTTGTGTCGAGGCCGCGGTATCTCTTTCGAACAACCCGTAGCCCCGACGGAAACCAGTCTGCCAGACCTGAGAGGTCTTTCTTAACGGCATGTAAACTCAAGTCAGAAGCCCAAGGGTGGCATAAAAACACTATAATAGACAAAAGGTTAGGTAATAACAAAAATTAAATTACGCAATTATCAAGATTAATTTTCTAAGACAAATAGCCCAACTTAACCCTAGACGTACATACTCAAGTGTCATAACTACCCAATTTAATATAAACACACGCAACTTTAATACAGTTAGCATAAAGTGGAGCTATTACACTCATGTTAGAACATTATGTTGTATAAAGTACAATGTGTCTCCAAGGTGAAATTTTTAGAAGTATCAGGTGTGTTAACTAGGTGCTTAAAGTACGTAATAAAGATGAAAGCATATTATGCTCGTAAAAGCTAGAATAGGCTAGCTTTAGTTATAGTGGTGTATATGAGACTTGAATTTTGGCTTGTAATATTTTGCTAAGGGGTTTTCGATTTACTTTGTTTTGTCGATCGACTCGTGTGACAGGAATAGGGTAGATGACTAAAAAAATATAATTAGTCCTTCTGATATATTTCGTAAAAATATTTGACACGTATTTTTTATTTTTTCACGTAAACAATAAATGAAGATGATACAGTGCTTTCGAGACGATACAGGCGCGCGATGTCACAGTTTGGTATATTTTTTACCAGAAAGTGACGTCAACAGCGATCACGTCAGCACGATCTTTGACACGTTTTATTTACGTCAATTTTTATAAAACATAAAACACGTATCCAATATTTTTCGATAATCTAACAGACGGAATAAACAGAATCATATTTTTTTAGTCAGTCAACTGCCCTATTAACATTACGCCGGTAATCCTTAGAAAAGAGGCAGAGGAATACTTAACTGTACAGCAATGTGAAAGTCCCATAGAATACGGGGTAAGCCTATTTAATTGCCGTCAACCGGACAAAAATCCAGACTACTACGGCTACTGCGAGATACTTGGTGAAAAACCCTAATGACAAATTGCCAACCCGGATTTAAACCCAGATTTCCCATGTTTGGTTATTTTTCAAATATAAGTTTAAAATAAAATAGTAAATTATGGTTGGTTCAGAGCGTGCTTGCAATCGACGGTCTAGAGAAGTACTGAAAAATATTGTCTGTAAAAGCCGTCTAGCTTCGAATGCAAAGCGGTTTTCTTGAAAATGTTTTAAAACTCTAATAATACTGAGACACACACAGTATATTATTTTGACTAGTAACCATGAATCATTGTGTGTACAATATAAACAAATAGTGTTTGGTAGAGTGGCTTTAATAAAAATATATATACAGTGTGTTTGCGATAATAAGGGAATATTATTTACTCATTTTTAAATACACGATTTTGTAACCCCACGGCGGTTGGCAACCATTTTGTTTGTTTTAATCGTCTGTTATAGGGTATGTTCAATGAAATATTAATATCTTTGAATCCAAGAGACCGAGAGATGTGAAAACACCTTATTGCCGAGGCTATCGAATTATAGAATAATTTTTTCAGCAAAATGCCCAAAAAAAATTTTTTTTTTTCATTTGATGTAAGATTTCGTTGGAAATAAGAGTTCGTCTTTACAAGACCAATTCATTTGAAAAGCCTTTTAATTTACCCAGCCTAAAAACACATGCTCGTTCTTACTTCAAAACACTTAAAATACACATTTTCCGCACAACATTTCAAACCTCAAAAGCTAAACCAACATTTTTCATTTAAAGAAATAAAATAAAATATATAAATAAAATGGCGCCACTCACCGACGACGTCGAGTCTTAAAAAGATGCTTGTAGGAGGATGGGAGGACACTTGACACTCGTAGATGCCCGCGTCCCGTTTCTGAACGAACCTCACTTTCAGCGTCCAGTCCTGAAATTGGAAACAGGTTTTTAGAACATATTTTTTTGTGGACGTAGATAGTTTTTGGTGCTGGGTTTTTTTATTTCTGAAAATAATCTAAACCTATGAAATAGTTGGCAAAATCCGATTCAAATAGGGGGAGTAATATTTTTACAATAATTTCACGCGGACGAATTTCACGCATAACAGCTAGTAATTTCTTAAAATTAAGTCAAAAATAAAATTATTAGTCTGTCCAGATGCAAAAATGATTTTTCTAGTATTTTCCATTTTACTGCGGTTTGGGCGCAGAATGTCAGAAACGCAAAATGCCAGATTAGCAAATCGTCAGGTGTGAGATTTTCTTCACTAGGGGTAATACGATATGGTTTTTACTGCCTATCTGACCTTCACTAAGGGGTAATACGATATCAATTGGTAAGACTAGATGTCAGACTTTCAGGTCACTGACAGGTGTGAGATTTTCTTCACTAGGGGTAATACGATATGGTTTTTACTGACTATCGGACCCTCACTAGGGGTAATACGATATCAATTGGTAAGACTGGTTGTCAGACTTTCAGGTCACTGACTGCCTGTAACGACTGTCAAAGATGTACAACTGACAGCCGGAATCAACGGATTAATGTGCTTTCGAGGCACCGAAGAAACACGGCATGTAACAAGCACGGCTTTACCTGAAGATCGACCCAAGCGGCGGATATTTTTAAGCCACGAGATCCTCATTCCAAACCAAAATACAAGTTCTATTTTTACCTCTTTACAAAAAAGGCACAAAAGAAATAACTCAAAAACCTCATTCACAGACACAAATATTTTGTCAGACCAAAATAAAACCGGCAAAAAAGAAATTGCTCACGTCCGAAAAATTTGGGAAATTCGAGGTCTCTCCAGTTATTACATACATGTCTTTGGTATGTGTACATATTTCAGTAAACACACACATATTTGTCGACGAACCTCATTCTGAGTTACCTAAATATTTGTTCAAAAACCCGACTACAAACGGCGGACTAAAACTTCCATTTGATACCAAATATGTTATGATTATCTCATTTTTTTTTCGAGGCTAGAATCTGACATTTAAATTCCGTCTTAACAACAATTGATACAATTTATATAGCCTATGTTGCCCGGACTATTCTCATGAATCGATTGACACCTCATTTATTAAAATCCGTTCAGTATTTTAGGCGCTACGGTGGAACATACATACATAAAGTTATTTATTTTTAGACACTGTGCTTTGCTGTGCCTTATATATTATTGTAAGTTGTTACCTTCTACCTCCATAATGATATTTTGTCGAGAACTTGAATACTGTTTGTACTTTTTGGTGCATATCGTGATTTTACTCGCCCTTTTTATTTATGTATGTTATTCTGCCATAGTTTTTATTAGTGATGGCTACTCTTAATGTGTATTATCAAAATGTGCGTGGTCTGCGTACGAAGACGAATGATATATTTCATAAAATATCACTTAGTGCGTATGATGTTATTGTGTTTACGGAGACATGGCTTGTGGATGATATCTTTAGTAGTGAGATTTTTGATGGTCGCTATTTGGTGTGGAGGCGTGATCGTGATTACTCTCGAACCTCTCAGAAGCGGGGCGGTGGTGTTTTGATAGCGGTGAGAAGTGAGCTTACTGTTGTAGAACGACATGATTGGCGAAGTTCTGCCGAAGATATTTGGGTATCACTTATTTTAAAACGATCTAAGCCAGCTGTAAATTATAATTTGCATATTTGTGCTTTATACCTTTGTAAAGAAAACCTTGGCAATTCATATTATAATCAATTAAATAATTTTAGTATAAATACAAATCATTTAATCTTGACCCACCCATTAGATAAATTCATTGTTATGGGTGATTTTAATTTTGGTAGTAATGTTGACTGGATTAATTCTGACAGTAATGAACTGACGCCGCAAAATGTATCATGTAATTACTTAAGCGAGTTTTTTGATGGTATCCTCACTTCCAACCTGTCTCAATATAACGGTGAGAGAAACAACAATGGTAGATTATTAGACTTAGTTTTTTCTAATGACTCGGTCAGTGTTACTGAATGTGACGATCCTTTAGCATTACCTGTAGACCTACATCATAAGCCATTGACGATAACTGCCGACTTTGTTGAGATTCACAAATTGACTGATAAATTGACTCCGAAGTATGTGTTTTCTAAGGGTGATTACACCACAATAAAATCTGAACTCGACCTAATCAATTGGAATGAGTTTTTACTTGCTGATTCGTTGGATAGTGCTGTGAAAATCTTTTATAATAAATTATATGAGCTTAGGGACAAATATGTTCCAATGAAATCGGTTAGACAATCATCTTATCCTCCTTGGTATAATTCTGCTTTGATCAAAGTACTGAAAGAGAAATATAAATATCATCGCAAGTTCAAAACATACGGCAACATGTCAGACTTCCACTCTTTTTCCCTTTTACGGAACAGAGCAGTTGATTTGGAAAAAACTTGTTTTAATACATATATGGATAAAATTGAATCCTCAATCATTGAGAACCCAAAATCTTTTTGGACATATGTTAAGAGCAAAAGAAACTCGGGCACTTTTCCAAAAGTAATGCATTATGGTGATAATACTGCGAGTACAGGTGAAGAAATCAGCAACTTATTTGCAACCTATTTCCACTCAACCTTCCAGGAGCCTGACCCTGTGCCCGCCTCTTCCGGTGGCATTATCGTTGAAGATAGTGTGTCATGCATTGGTTCGATTAGTGTATGTCCTTCTCAGGTTTTAAAGTTATTAAAGACCTTGGATCTCTCTAAGTCTGGTGGTCCTGATCTTTTGCCTCCAGTATTTATTGTGAATTGTGCCGACAGCCTTGCTGTACCACTGTGTATTTTATTCAGGCGGTCGCTTTCTGAAGGTATAGTTCCAAAAATTTGGAAATCGGCATTCGTTACCCCAGTTTTCAAAAAAGGTAATAAGTCTGATATCTCTAATTATCGACCAATATCTAAGATATGTCTGTTCTCCAAAATCCTGGAACGCATTGTATTTACTGACGTGTATGCTGCTATGAAATGTAACTTTGGTGATGAACAGCACGGTTTTCTTAGGAAGCGTTCCACTACATCTAACTTAATCCTATCCCATGAATTTATATCTGAAGGTATGGAACAGCGTGCACAAGTTGACGTTATTTATACTGATTACAGTAAATGCTTTGACCGTATTGACCATAGACTGCTCTTAGAGAAGCTATTAAAAGCCGGAATACACGGAGATCTGTATCGTTGGTTCTCGTCTTATATTGACAATAGAACGCAGGCTGTGGTGCTTCAGGGGTACACATCTGGATGGAGTTTTGTCCCCTCTGGAGTTCCTCAAGGTTCAATTTTGGGATCCCTTTTATTTACTCTCTTTATTGCTGACGTAAAACACTGTTTTAAGAATTCTTACATATTACTTTATGCTGACGATATGAAGGTTCATAAAGTTATCCGAAATGCATCTGATGCACACCTGTTACAAAGTGATTTGAATAGATTTGAAGAATACTGTAGTCGTAACAGGCTTGAACTGAATGTCTCAAAATGTTTCCACATGACTTTTACTCGTCAGAAGTCTAAAATCGATTCCATATACAAGCTTTACAATATAAATATTAGCAAAGTCAATAGCATTAGAGATCTTGGTATTATACAAGACAGCAAGTTACTCTTTGATCAGCATATTGAGAGTATAGTGAATAAGGCGTCACGAGCACTTGGTTTCATAATGAGAACCGCAGCATGTTTCCGATCACTAAAACCTATCAAAGTGTTATATTGTTCGTTCGTACGCAGCCACCTTGAGTATGCATCACAAGTCTGGAACCCTCAATACGGGATCTACAAGTCTCGTATTCAGGGCATCCAGAGAAAATTTCTCAGGTATCTTGATTACAGGGCAAAGCAGGTATCAGTCGATTATATTCATCGCTGCCGAAGGTATCATTTTCTACCACTTGACCGTAGACGCCATATTAATGACGTATGCTACTTAGTTAATGTCGCTAATAATACCATCGACTGTCCTGAACTTGTCTCGAAATTAGCGTTGCGCACTAATCAGATGGGATTGCGTCAGCGACCACTTCTACATATTCCTTGTGCAAACACAAATTATAGGCGAAATGCATTCTTTTCGAGGGCCAGTCGCAGTTTTAACGAAATTTCTTGCGAACCTGACATTGATATTTTCTGCAACAAAGCAAGCACAGTCAGGAAACTATTAGCAAAGCCATTTTTTGTACAGGAGGCACCTGCTAACACTTAAAATCTTTATTTTACAAGTGAGCTTAAGTTAAAAGGTAACAATTAAATAGGCAGACAACGTTTTGATTAATCAATACTTTTATTGTACTGCAGTATTAAGTTTGTTTGTTTTTTGTTGTGTTGAAAGTTGGTAGTTTTATACTGTAATTTTGGAAGTAACTATGAGGAGGTTTATAATTTTGAAGTTATCTGTGGAAGCTTGTTATTAGCAATTTAGATATATATATGATTGTTATAATTATAGTTATTAGTCTGTAAGCTTTCCTAAAAATAATAAAATAAAAAATAAAAATAAAAAAATAAATAGACTGCCAAAATCATTACCCTTCCTTTTGGCTTTGCCGTAGTCGGGTAAAAAGGAGAGAAAATGTGAATATTAAAAAGAGTCTATTTATGATAATGGTAGAAAAAAAAAATGGAATGCCTCGTTGGTCTAGTGATCGCAAGCGCGACTGTTGTGCAAGAGGTCCTGGGGTCGTCACCCAGGTAGGGTGAAGTGTTGTTGGGTTTTTCATCAAGAATTTCTCAGTAGCAGCCATGGAGTCTGGATTTGTGCACGGTTAATATAATATGAATAGGGTCGCCCCTGTAACATGGGACTTTTTTGGACAAGCCCGCCATACTATTCCCAAACCACTGTAAATCCTGTAAGCCAGAATCAACAGTGGCGACCACAAGAAAACCGCCGAGACAGTACAGCCCGACGATATAACTGTGATGGATCCCGCACCGAAATTAATCAGAAAAGAATAGCGGAGGAGTAGGAAAAACATAATTTCCACTTATAATACTTACCACATAAATTATTATGAAGGGAAGTGGAAATTGAAAAACAGCAGGAAACAGAACAGAACAAGGCCAATAGGCACACAGGGACGTATACAACTGGGAAAAGCCAAGTTGCCTGGCACCACGGATATTATTGTCATTAATATTACTGGGTCCTAAGTTGTGAGCTGTTTTGTTTGATTCTAATAATAGGTATGGCAAAAATGCTTGAACGCATGAACATGGGACTTAATCACAACTGCTTAAAATGTGGGCTCACATCTGCCTAACCCTTCGGTGATTACAGACGTGATGTTACGTGTATAGGTTGAAAAATCCTTTTCCACAAAATTTTCTGGGTCATAAAGTTCGTCTGTCGATGAATTGACCGAGATTCACGCGTCGATGCCGTTGGTCCCTCCCTGTATATGAGTATCTTCTACGACATATTTTTTTATGGGTGGTCTAAAAAGTTATGTAACTTTAGACCAACCCAGTTTTTAGGTGATAATTTGAGTGTTCTGTCGGCAAACAAACGAGAGATTTCATTTATTTATTTAACACTTCAAGCATATAGTAAGAGGCGAACTTTATAAAAACAAGTCGGTATTGCACTTAAAGGGTTCCGTACCATTGTAGTAGATATTGAGAGATTTTCCATTTTACTTTAGCACCATATACTTCTTAGTTTTCCTCTATATCAATATGTGTTGAACTAATTTCTGTATTTTTTCAAAATTTTAGGTTCAGTATTTTCTGAGATAAGGGAGAGGGGGGGTCGGACAGACAGACAGACACACGAGTGCTTCGATAAGGGTTTCGTTTTTTTCCTTTTGAGGTACGGCCCCCTAAAAGGTTGTTTCAGGTACCACATACCGCCATATTAGAAACATCTTTGACACAATGAATGCCATAGAAATTTTCTACTACTCTGAGTTGATTCATATTGCAACGTAATTCTTCTTAGCATATGGATGGCAATCTAAATTGTGTCGGCCCAGAACTGGTCTACTAGTTTGGTGCTTTCGGTAGCGTCCATCAGATCCTGTAGTGAATAATCAACAGGACACGCAGTACACGATATTTAGTGCTCTATCGTTTGTGAAACAGCAAGACATTTGCACTCCAGGGCAGAGTCACTTGGAAGGGGCCCGCAAGGGCCAACGCCTGTCGGGGCTGTGGATTATCGAAAGGTTAACGCGGCTCCGACACAAGGGCGAAGAAGGAACATGGGTTTGGTTTTTAGTCGGTAGAAGTCTGACACTCCCCTTCGCTCTGCCCAAGAGCGGGGGGGGTTATTCGATGATTACCCACCCACCAAAAAAAAAAAAAAAAGGACAGAGTCACTAATGAATCTCCACCTTGGCAGGTTTTTGTTGCTGTGGCTATGGCAAACCTGGGTCTGGAATCTATTTAAAGACTTCCATGTCAGCCATGGCAACTTATGCTCAGGTGGCAGATGGAAGGAATGGGTTAGGAAATGGGTTTTTTGGTGTGTGAGAAATCATCAAATTATGACTCCTCCCGCTCGAGGAGGAGCGGAAGGGAGTGTCAGACTTCTACTGACTAAAAACCACCCATGTTCCTTCATTAGCCCTTTGTGTTCGGGGCCACGGTATCTCTTCCGAACAACCCGCAGCCTCGGCAGATAATGCACTACCTTTCCATAGATTTAGTGTTTCCGATGTAGTCAAATAATACAACAATTCCCATCAAATTCGGAAGCAAACAGTTTGCTCAAAGACTTTAGACCTATTCACTGAAGGCGTTGATTGATATTTCGTTAACAATTGTAAGGGAAGGCTGAGAGTGGACAATAGCTACTGTTTGAATGGTCCAGTACAAATATAGATTGGTTTGTGGATTGTTTGCTGCTTTGATGTCACTTGTTGATACAAAGACGGGTGAGAAAGGTCCGGCGTTGTAACTTGTCTATTGTTACTAGCTGGGTATGGGATAAATTAAGACATTACTGAATAAAGACCAAATAATTCTATTAAGAATATTCGTCGTATCCTACGAATAAGGGCGTAAAGAACATAAGGGCTTTTATCTTTTATTGCATAATTACATTCTGCCCGTCATACTACATGTAACCAGTCCAACAAAACAATTAAAAATGGTACAGGTCGTGAAATAATTAGGTTTTTTCAAAACTCACAATTTGAAGTACTCCGTTTTCAACGAAGAATAAAGCCACAATCGCCCTCGCGAAGTAGTGAAGTTGCACGGGCTCGTGTGCTGGGCCCTTTGGCCACCAGTCGGCGGTAACAGAGATTTTTTAAGCAAGTACGTAAATCAAAATATTTTAAACCTCAAGGATTTTGTACTTAATTACGTCATTTTCATTGTGAGAGTCAAAATTTTCCATATTGGGAACATAGAAAAAACCCTAATGGTGGTTGGGGCCGTGTTCTATGGAATGACTATTTTGCGTACTGTAAAAGAGACGATGCCCTAATTACGTTTGTGTCTTTCTTCTACTTTACTAATATGTGTCTCCTGAAAAGTAGCTGTTTTGCAGTTACGCCCTTATTCGTAGGATACGACGTATTGTCAACCTGATTCAGAGATAATTCGGATATAGTAGCCGCTGCACGGAGTTTGACGATTGGCGCGAATCAATATTCTCCTGCCCTTATCCCAATTCATTTGGGGTCGGCGCAACATGTCTTCTTCTTCCATACTTCCCTATTTCTCGTCATCTCAGCAGTCACCTCCTTTCTAGCCATATCATCCTTCACACAGTCCATCCATCGGTTCTTTGGTCTTCCTCTACTCTTATAGCCATCTACATTCATACTCAACATTTTCCTCACAACATTTCCATGGTACGAATGTAAGTCTATCAATAGCTGTGGAGCTCAACTAATACTGATGAATCAGATATACCGTCCCTGGCAAGTTAGTATGCAACCCACCGGTATTTGAAGTTCTAGCAATATTTTGTTGTGAATTTGTGATGATTTACTTTAAAAACAAATAAGTTAGTTTTAGGTTAGGCCAGTTCATATTACCATCATAATTATTATCCAATACTAATTGGGAAGCAAAAATTCGAAGACATGTGACATCTACCAATCCGCACTGGGCCCGCGTGGTAGATCATAGCCCATCCCTCTCCTAGAGAAGAGGCCTGAGTCCCTGCAGTGGGAACGTTACAGGCTGGTGATGATGGTGACTAATTGGGTTGTGGAGGTTAGATAGGCAGTCGCTCCATGTAAATACCAGTATTCAGATGCATCTGGTTAGACTGGAAGCCTACCCCAATATAGTTGAGAAAAGGCTAAGCAGATGATGACAAAACATGAATCAGAATTTAATACGCTATTATTTTTAACCAAATAACATTTTTTCTATCCAGAAAAATGAGATTCTTGAGAACCCATTTTTTTCCACTGAGATATTATTAAAAATATCTGAAGAAATACTTCAAAACATAAATCAAATACCGGCTGTCCCCTAGACAGGCGCCAAAATCCATGACGGATTTTTCATTTTTATATAAGTGGGTACTCCAAAAGCACTAAAATATTTTTAGTGCTCAAGAATAAAATCTAACACTTTGGAATTTATTGGATACTAAAGTCACCCAGGCAAAGAATATTCGAGATATTTGAAGTAAAAGGAGGGAAGGAGTAACCTAGTTGCCTTATTTACCCTGCTATAATCGAAACTTGAGAGTCTATAGCTAAGGCCTGAGTTTATATTTGTATCTAGCTGTGAGTGACATTGTGACACTCAGAATATTAAGTCTGTGACTTTTTTGTTAAATGTTACAGCACCATGGTGACATCCTTTTGGCCTCGTACAGGACCAATTTCGATTAATTTTTATTTTATTTCTTTTGGTCGTGTTTTTCGATTACCATAAACTAATTTACAGTTTATAACAAAACTAATCGTAGCGTTAACAACAAAAATAATCGTACAAAATAGAAATACTTTTCACTTGGCCTAGACCCGCTCTACAGAAAATTCGGAAAGAATCTAAATTTCCTTCGACACGTTAAAAAAAGAAGTAGCTCAGGTGTTTGCAATATTGGTCTAATGGAAAAATACACTTGTCTGATCCTTAATTTTAAAAGCATTTCTGTTTGCCAACAAAGAAGAGAATATTTACATTTTATTAGTAGTGAAAAGCCTCATATTATAGACACGTGTTGCCAAAATTACACTAGCGAGCGACCGACGTATTGAAACGCCTTCTAAACCACAAAATTCTCTCTTGCTTCAGCTATATCTAAGTAATATACATTATATCTAATAGTTATGTTGAATATAGTGGCCACCGAGTAGAAATGTGTAGAAGTTTCACTGCATACAAAGAACCAAGACTCTCTCGATTGTTATTTACGTACGTATAATATCGTCTATGTGTGTTTACATCTGTTTTTGATAGTAATATGAAGCCGACCTTGACTTCATCTACCTTATTTTTTACTCCACTATCTAGATAGTAGCCGATCCCTAGGGATCGGCTACCAGTCTAACAAGATACAGCTAAATAACAGTACTTAATATTATATCAACACTGAGAAACTTCCTATTTTTTTTTTCTTTCACATTAAGTGGGTAACACAATGGGGTAACACAATACTTCTTGAAAAGACTGGTTGTCAAACTTTCTGGCTCCTAACGACTGTCAAAGATCAACAGCCGACAGTCGAGGCCAACGACTTAATGGTACAGAAAACTATCGGTATGTAATGGATGGTGGATCATACACGGGCCGACTTCAGCATCATTTAAGATTATTATTATTATAAATTATTATTTTTAAAATAAGCCTGTATTTTCTCACTGCAGGGCAAAGACCTCCCTTCACTCTTTCCACTTTTCTCGATCTAGTGCGAAAAGAAGATAGGCACTGTTATTATATAGCCACAAGCCGTTGAATTTGGTATTCTGTATGTTTCTACTCCATGTCGTGGCTTTAATATCTTAGTCTGACGGTGACCACAAGCGTTGTTAAGGGACCCAAAACGACGCCAAATTAATTAGTGCGCTTATTCACTTATCTTAGCGCTTGTTGTTTGAGTACAGGGGGAACAGAGGTCAAGGCAAGGTGAAATTAAAGATTAATGCCAGGTGGCAGCGTACTGTGTCCTAAGTTACTTCTTCTTCTTCTTATCGTGTGGGCAGTAAGGTCTAACGACCCCACACACCCTAGTGTCAGAGTTTATAAACCGCCTCAAGGTGCTCAACATGATTTGACGACCGCCAAGCACCGGCTTATACCTACAGAAAGAAAGAAAAAATAACGTGCCTTCCGAAGCACAATCAAACAATCAGGGCCCCGAGTCTGCTATTCAATAGTGTCAGAATGATCTTTGCTGATTATGACAACACCAAACTTGTCAAAATCAACAATTATGAGATCAATGATAGATCATTCTGAATGATCTATCATTGATCTCATAATTGTTGATTAGTTAAGTAGACTCAGGGCCTACGTGAATCATGGAATAAATGTTTTTCTTACTCTACTATTATGTTTTTATTAATTTGCGGGATCCAAAACAGTTAAATTGTTTATGGACTTCTTCGAGCTTTTCGCGCTAGGTGCTTTTCTGGTGATCACCTATATTGTTTCTGGCTTTCAGAAGTATCAGTGCTTTGAGAATAGTGTCGTGGGCTTGTACCAAAAAAATATTTGGAGGTAAATAATGTTTAGGATGAAAAGCGGCCATTGTAAGCACTGTTTAAGATTTAAATCCAGCATTTCAATTTAAGTACACCACAATACAATGCCATACACTTCAGTAATCCGGTCTAACCGCAATCTATTTTAGTTTCCCGGTATATGTGAGGTCAAAGTGTGTGGAATTAATTCGGGTCATGCAGGATTATTGGTTTTCGTACAAGGTCACGGGGATCAAACTTCAGGGACCCAAAGATTTGGTAAGCGTATATCTTAAATGGAGGTTACGCTGTTTGTAGTTAGAGGTCACGCTTTTGGCTTTTTACTGCGCCAAAGTAAAATACATAGGTACAATTATTTTGGTACATAAACTCACGACTTTTACTTATCGGGAAACTTTTTGGAGGGTGGGAAATCGGTAGAGAGTGTCAGAATTCTACTGACTAAAAACCCATGTTCCTTCTTAGCCCTTTTTGTCGAGCACACATGCTACCGACTATCCTTACATACTCGTTTTGCCTCGTCCACGTTCATACATCTGGGCCCCGAGTCTGCTATTCAGTAGTGTCAGAATAGTCAATCATTGATCTCAATATTGTTGATTTTGACAACACCAAACTTGTCAAAATCAACAATTATGAGAGGGCTCTGGTCATACGCGTACACCGTTTGCGAGTACTACGCACCTGTCCTTTCTGAAGAACAACACCAATTAGGTCAGTTTATGTTTTTCTAGGACGTGCCCTACCAGCGGCGTTGCCATTCACAGCTGCCTTGTATAATACCTTTTGTTAGTCGTCTTCACTCGTCCTCTCCACATTACCAAACCATCTGAGCATACTCTTTTCAATTTATACCTATCTCTTTATCTGTTTTATACCGCAAAAATCTAGAAAATTAATCATTTAGATTTACACCACATACGGTTCACAAGGAACACATTTCCACAGCATTAATCTACTTTCATGTAACGTAAAATATTGTGTAGGTAAACTTGCTTCGACAAATAACAGTGCAATGAAAATATTGTGCTGTATTGTATAAAATTATTATGCCCTACAGGGTCCATTATGATTGTGACCTTTATAATAAAATTTTGCGACCTTGTGACCTTTATAATTTCGCGACCCTCTTTCACGTGAAATTATTGTAAAAATTCAAAGGTTTTAATTGTTTTACTAAAATAAAAGTAGATGTAGTAGTTTGTCGCTCCTAGTAACATTTGGGTGACATTTCGGAGATTAGGCGAAACAGACAGGGAGATAGAGTACTTACAACGTAATACAGTTTTTGCTTTAATTTAAAAAAAAGTTTTTTGTTGTAGATACTTTCCCTCGTATTTTTCTCTCGTAATTATGAATAATATTTTGAAATTACGAACAGTAAATTGTACTAACTATATAAATTGTATTATATTAGTTATTAATAGGTATAGATAGATATAAGAAAGATAAGTATACTAAATTATAGTATCTCACCTCTGAATGCTGTAAGTGAATGGCCTGAAACCTCTGGTCGGAACTGTATGTGGTCAGCCCGACTGTTAGTAGGTGATAGTCTTTTCTTCTTATCCACGATACCTGGAACAAAACAGATAGACAAATGACTACACCATTATTTATGGAGACCGTTTTTGGACCACAATAATTGTGGTCCAAAAACGGTACGGAAACGGAACGGCATTAGCAACCTTGTCTATGTTCATAAAGATAATTGTGATTTTGAAAGGTGTGGCAGCAGAGCAGCAGTGGCACAGTGGTGGCGGCCCTGACTTAAGAACAGTAAGTCGTGTGTTTGAAACCAGACCAGGCGCACTACTTTATGTAATATATTTCATCACCGCATTCCTCAAAACGGTGAAAGAAAACATCGTGTGGAAACCGGCATGTCTTAGAACCAAAAAATGCAAACACATGTGATATCAACCAATCCGCCTGGGCCCGCGTGGTATATAGATTATAGCCCATCCCTCTCTTAGAGAGGAGGCCTGAGTCACTGCAGTGAGAACATTATAGGCTGATGATGATGATGAATGCTACTACAGCACTTTTCCGCCCGATCGTTCATTCGTTCTGAGAGCAATGTACCCTGCTCTGCACCTGCCAACTTCGCTATACACAAGGGGTAATCACTAAACACATCGACCTATCAGAAGCCATTTTACACCGTTCGAAGCTTCCAATAAATTGGTCTTAAGTGTATCTTAAATGCATTGGCAGACACCCAGACTTAGTAACGACCCGAGCGTGTTCTCGTTTACAAGTTAACAGAAAATTTTGGGTAAAAGGTTGAAGGTCGGCTTTCAGTCTTACCGAATTCAACTAAATACCAGTATTTTACATGGAGCGACTGCCTGTGACCTCCACAACACAGTTAGGACTGGGTAAAACGATACACCTGATAAGACTGGTTGCCACACTTTCGGGTTACTGACTACCTGTAACGACTGCCAAAGATCTATAAATTTGAATGGCAGTCGAGACAAATGGCTTAACGTGCTTGCCGACACACGGCGGAAACTCAGTATGTAATGAGTGGTCACCTATTCACGAATCAATCTAGGTTAGCGCGGCCTTATGTACATAGTTATAAGGTTCTATTTACTAGCACAAATTGTATTATATCATACATAATGTTAATCTGTAAGGTATATTATCTACAGGCCACGGTGACTTCATTCAACATTTATTTATGTTAAGAATAAATACATGTTTTGTTATGTTAACCTGAAGATTGACCCCGATCATCTGTTGTTATTTAGCCACAAGCTCCACTTTCATGTTTATGTAATATGTATTACTCTTCAATTAAACCCTTTTATTGACCCTCTTTAAAAATACACAAACCTAAGTAGCTCAACTCAGAATAAATTTTCTTGTTCAATGAATTTTGAACCGTATTTACAAATAAGCCTAGCTAAGACCCTCATGGGTTCGCATTAAATTAATTGGTAAAATGAACTCCGGCCCTACAATTTATTTTCTAAGAGCTAGGCTAGAAAATTTACTCGAGCTTCGATGTATTTTCAGGACCATTGAAGCGTGTGAGGTTGAAAAATAGTTGGAGTAACCGGCCGTATGTTGAATGATTGTTTTTTTTTTTTTGTAAATATTATTTTTTGTTTGAGGGACTAAGTATTTGAGAAACCAGTGAAGTGCAAGTTGTCGCGACGGTTACTTGCTCAAAAATTTGTTTTTTATGGAATATAGTTTTTGAGTTTATCGTGAACAGACAGACAGACAGGCGCGGCGGAGGACTTTGTTTTATAATACGATAATATGTAGTGATACCGACAAAAAATAACAAAAGCTAAAATTGGCCGGAGAGGTGTACTTTGAAAGCGCTTTAAATATAGAATCATTTTTCTGATTTCTCTAGAATTGGTTTTACTATATTCAATAGAGCAACAGGTAGCGCTTAAAAGCGCTTTTAGTTAGTCGAGAGTTTGATCTACAAGGGATATTATTAATATTAGTTTGTAGCCTTGGTCTTTGTACAGGACTAAGGTCAATCCTCTGTGCTTTATCATGCCCCGTTTATCTCTGGAGTGTATGTATAATACAACTTCATTTCGTCAGTTATCTATTTATCACTACATACTGTAAAACAAAGTCCTCCGCCACGTCTGTCAGTCTATCTGTGCGCGATAAACTCAAATACTACCGATTTTCATGCTGTTTTCACCAATGGATAGAGTGGTTCTCGAGGAAGGTTTGAGTATATAATTTGACCGACATCTACGCGGGCAAAGCCGCGGGCATCAGCTATCACAAATAAAATAAAGTTATATCCTCGATACAAATCCTATTACACTATACTGTTATACTATGCTGACTGGTTGAAATGATGATGATTTTGTTTAGCATTGATCTAATCTCGAAAATCAGTTTATCACTTTTCCACGGCTGGGTTACAGAATGCTTTATCTGCTTATGCAAAAATATGAAGGACTTGCATTTTTTGGAAACCGAATTACGCTACCAATAATGTTCATAATAATTTTATGTTTTTTTCAATTAATATAACTTTTATTATTTGCTGTGGTTCATAAACAAGCCCCCACATTTCAAAATTAGCTCGGAATCCCCAAAGTTTAATTAAGTAAACAAATAGTGTTTTGGGAACATAATCTTGATCAAACTCCTTAGCAACCATGAAACCGGTTCAAATTAGTTCAAACCGGATATAAAAGGATTACAATATGATGTGTGGGTTGATTACTGGTAGCGATTACCAATTCAACGTAATCAAGTTTAATTATGTACATAACTTGCTATCAAACTAAAATCTGGTATATATTTACAATATTTACAAACTACAATTTGCGGAACTAAAATTTTGATAAAATATACAAAAGAGAAGAATTTCAGGGCGTCAAAAAATTCGTCCACATTGCTGTCCACAGGAAAAGTGCCCAGAAGGCTGGCAGCATTCCCACGTTGGATCGCAATGCTGATTCTTTGGCCAAATAATAGGCCAGCCCTCTGGTCACGTGAAGAGTCGACCAACCGTTTGGCAATAATGGCATAAGTTACATCATATATTAAAATTATCAATAATAATTAAAATTCTGTAACTACATAACATACGTGATACGTGGAAGATCATATTTTCATAAAAAAATTGAGAAAATTTGAATTTCGCGGACTAACCTGGCGGTTTCACCTTTAAAGGTATTTGTTTCGCTCGAAATCATCCAGAAATCGGTATTACATATCCATCCCACCGAAATGTAACAACTTGAACCAAACGTAGATCCATAACTTAGCGCTTATTGTATTTTTATTTAAACTGGACTGTATCTGGGAACCTTCTGGTCACGGAGATATTCAATGTAAAACTTTCAACTGTATGTGACGGTTTAAATGTTAAAACCACGACCCTTGTTGGTACTGAGCTCATAAACACACTGTTTTGCTTGTGTTTCATTGCGGGCTACCATAAACGACACTTTTACTTCATGTAAAAAAGTTTTATGTACACGATGGGTAGGGAACGAGCGTGTGATGGGTGTCAGCACATTTCACTGCTCGTTGAAGGTGAAATTTCACACTTAAATTGTAGCAGTAAGAACTGTTTTTGTAGTTCATGTGACCGTCCCTGTCTTACTAGAGTGCCTTGTTGGTCTAGAGGTCGCAATCGCGACTACTGAGCATGAGGTCTTGGGTTAGATTTGTTGTTGGATTTACCCATCAGAAATTTCTGAGTAGCAGCAATGGAGTCTGAATTCTTATCATGATCTTTGTTGTGATCTATTTGGCCTGGCGGTTCAGAGAGTGTGATGTTCACTTAAATTACTCGCAGATGGTAACGTGTGTCGGATCATTTCCTTCTCTTTAAAATGGTTGAGCTGAATGGTGCCGATTCATACGTCATATTCGTGAACGGACACTTTCAGCAGGGACTAGTCATCTCTTACCTGCCATGCGGGGACTGTGGCCTAAAAATGCGGCCTCTAACTCTGCTATTTAACGTCGATGAGGCATCCAAACATTTTGTGAACCGAATTCAAATAGCTACCCAACAAAACACATGAAGACCTATCTCCCCAAAGTCCTCCGAATGGTAAACCCTTTAATTAATGGTCCACGCCAGGCCAGTTAGTGGTTAATGGAGCACCTACCTGTTGTCCATTTAAAGAGACTTTAGGACCTGACGCATAAAGTGCAAGCTGTAAAAATGGAAGCAACTGGTGGCCTGGTTGCAAGGCTTTTAAAATCAGAAATAAAATATGTTTGTTTTAGTGACAAGTTATGTCATGTAAGTGGTCATCATACCACTTACATGACATAACATAACACAAAAAATCCCGAAGATTTAGGCAGAGGTGTATCGGTGGCCCAGTGGTGTCGGCCCCGACTTACGAACAGTAGGTCGTGGGTTCGAACCCAGGCATGGCGCATTACCTACTTTGTGTAATTTATTTCATCACCGCTGCTCTCAAAACGGTGAAGGAAAACATCGTGATGAAACCGGCATGTCTTACAACCAAAATATTCGAAGACATGTGACATCTACCAATCCGCACTGGGCCCGCGTGGTAGACTAAGCCCATCCTTCTCTTAGAGAGGAGGCCTGAGTCCCTGCAGTGGGAACATTATAGGCTGATGATGATGTTGTACATAATAGTAGGTATGTACACTGACATTTCGTCAGTTATGTTTTTGAAGTCTCATCTAGAAGAAAGCAACAAGACCGCCACACTATTCTCAAAGCACTGCAACAATGGTGACGATCACCAGAAAAGCGTTGAGACAACAATTCTCGACGAAGTCCCAGAGAAACAATTTAGCGGTTTAGGAACCCATAACGAAATTATTCAGAGTGTTCTGTTCTCTCTCCTGCTGATATGGAAGGAAGTAGAAATTATGTTTTTCTTACTACTACGCTATTCTTTTCTGATTTAAGGCGGGGTTACCCCGATAAACGTCGTCAACAATAGCGTTTTACTCGTACATGGAACGGATTGAAATTTTGAAAAAAATGTATTACATAGTTGACTCTTCGATCATGATATGTCGGGCATGCGATACACGATTACTTACACTTCACTGCATCCAATTAAATTGCAAATACATGTCCAAATGATGGCTAAATAATCGTTTTATTTGAGTTAAATAAGGCTTTGAAAAATAAAACTTATATCATAATAAAGGTCGTAAAAAATGTGTATTGTCTCGGGTCACATAATGTATAATTTCTTTATCGTTTTTCTCCAGGAGAGAAAAAACAGTCAAGGCATTATATCGCTCGCGCGGCAGGGCGGGGGGTGAGGTCGTGCGTACATAAAAACAAAGTAGTGCAACCTCGCCTTAATTTGTAAAAGGGGGCAAAACTATCAATCGCTTACAAATATTAGGCTCCGTGGCTGTTATTGATAATTTCCTGATGAAAAAACTCGACCCAAGAATTAAACTCACGCAATCACGTTTGTGAAACAAATAATGAAACACAGAACAATAGTGAAAAAAATTATAATAACATTAGTTAATACCCTAATAACTAAAGAAGCTCAACAAAACTAATAAGAACTAAGAAGTTAACCCGAACTAGTCCCAGTTACAGACTAGTGACTTCGAATTGACCGCTAAACATAACTACTAATAAACTTAAACACTACTGTTACTGACTGCCGCGCTGCATGTCGCGGGTTCGATCCCCACACGGAACAAATTTTTTGTAAGTGCATGTTTACGTACAGGCGTCGCGCGGCGCGTTGTACGTTTTTAATTCAAACACATGGAGATGTATGAAAACGTTAACAATTTCAAACGTCGATTTTTCTAGAAGCGTTTTTCACTCGTTAGTTTAAAATGCAGCGTTGGTTGTGGTGGAACCGCCTCTCAGTAAATTAATAAAAAAAAGCACGCATCGAGCCTTCTGCACGTGCCGCGCGACGCCCCGCTTCTCCGTAAACGAGCCCTGACCTACAGATAAGTAGGTAGTTGTTCCGGGTCTGGGTGTTTGGTTTGTGTGTATTACACTAAACACAATATTATGTAAACTGAAGCATTAATAAACTTATTATTGAAGTGAAAACTTCTTTAGCGGCGTTGAGCACTTTGGGAAATTGTTCTGTGATGGGTATAAAATCTTAAACTCGCGTCAGGATACGTGACCACGTGACCCTGATCGAAAATTCGTCAGGACACGTGACCACGTGACCCTGATCGAAAAAGCGTAAGACGGATGGAGAGTAGACAGCTATCCCCTCTCTACGGCGCGGCGAAAATGTATGCCTGGGCCTACTGTTTCGTTTAGGCAGCGCAGGGCGCTTAATAATAATAATAATTATTATTAATAATAATATAATTAATAATAATAATAATAATAATTTGGTGTGGACAAATGTGCAGTCATGCATGTAAAGAGAGGAGAGATTATGGAATCCGAGGGAATTCAGCTCTCGGATTCCATACACCTCAGATCCCTCTCCTCATCCGAAAGCTATAAATATTTGGGTATGTCGGAAGAGTTAGGCATTAACGTAGCTGACATGAAGCAATCGTTGAAGGAGCGCTTCTTCGGACGCCTGAAGAAGGTTTTAAATAGCCTTCTTTCAGGTGGGAACAAGGTGCGCGCCTTCAACGGTTGGGTCATACCAGTTTTAATGTACTCTTTCGGCATACTCAAATGGACTCAGACTGAACTCGATGCCTTGGATAGGAGAGTCCGTACATTGCTGACCGCAAATCGGATGCATCACCCACGATCATCGGTCATGAGATTGTACATCCCGCGGAAGTGCGGGGGTCGAGGTTTTTTAAACGCGAAGACCCTCCACAACCGCGAGGTGTGCAGTCTCAGAGAATATTTTTTAAAAGCCGATGTGGGTATGCACCGAGATGTGGTCGCAGTGGACAAGGGACTCACCCCACTGTCCATGGCTAACGAGAACTGGCGCAAACCTGTGGTACTTACTGCTGATGACCGCAAGGAAGTGTGGCAAAGCAAGGAGCTTCACGGGCGCTTCTACCGGGCTCTTCATGGGCCCGATGTAGATTTTCTAGCGTCCGTGTCCTGGCTACGTTTCGGCGACCTCTTTGGGGAAACTGAAGGTTTTGTCTGTGCAATTATGGACGAAGTTATGTTGACGAATAACTACCGGAAATATATTATGAAGGATGGGACGGTTGACGTGTGTCGGGCATGCCACCGTCCGGGTGAGTCCATCAGACATATTATTTCTGGTTGTTCTCGTCTGGCTAACGGCGAGTACTTGCACAGGCACAATCAAGTGGCCAGGATTATTCACCAGCAACTTGCCTTGAAATATAAACTTGTGGAATCTGAGGTTCCGTACTACAGGTATGTGCCCGACCCAGTTCTTGAAAAAGACCATGTCACGTTGTACTGGGATCAGTCTATCATCACTGACAGGACTATTGTTGCCAATAAACCTGACATAGTGGTGATAGACCGATCAGCGCGCCGCGTAATGATAATCGATGTTACCATCCCACATGACGAGAACCTCGTGAAAGCTGAGAAAGAGAAGCAAATAAAATATCTGGACTTAGCAAACGAGGTTGTCGATATGTGGCATGTGAACTCGGCTATCATTGTGCCGATAGTCGTCACGGCCAATGGCCTGATAGCAAAAAGCATGGACGATCACCTGTCAAAACTTTCGCTTGGCGGTTGGATCAAGGGCCTGATTCAGAAGGCAGTACTTCTCGATACGGCCCGTATTGTGAGGAGGTTCCTGTCTCTGGGACCCTAACCACCGGTAGCTTGGACCCTGCTCCCGACACCGGTGGACTACTATTTTTTTATATTTTTAAATGTTTTTTAGTTTTTTTTTAACAAATATTTAAAAATGTAAATTAGTATGTAAGGAAAGTAAATAAAGAGAATA
Source organism: Diarsia mendica (assembly GCA_949316265.1). Taxonomy (NCBI): domain Eukaryota; kingdom Metazoa; phylum Arthropoda; class Insecta; order Lepidoptera; family Noctuidae; genus Diarsia; species Diarsia mendica. The sequence goes on from OX438910.1 coordinate 2,295,381, forward strand.
ATAATAATAAAATTATTAATAATAATAATATAATTAATAATAATAATTAATAATAATAATAATTAATAATAATAATAATGATGACAGCTGTCAAAATTGAAACGGCTATATCTCGGAAACTATCGACCTAAGACTAGTTGTGTGTAGGGACAAGTGATAGGTCTCAATGAGATCTACATTTCGGATGACAGCTGTCAAAATTGAAACGGCTATATCTCGGAAACTATCGACCTTAGACTAGTTGTGTGTAGGGACAAGTGATAGGTCTCAATGAGATCTACATTTCAGATGACAGCTGTCAAAATTGAAACGGCTATATCTCGGAAACTATCGACCTTAGACTAGTTGTGTGTAGGGACAAGTGATAGGTCTCAATGAGATCTACATTTCGGATGACAGCTGTCAAAATTGAAACAGCTATATCTCGGAAACTATCGACCTTAGACTAGTTGTGTGTAGGGACAATTGATAGGTCTCAATGAGATCTACATTTCGGATGACAGCTGTCAAAATTGAAACAGCTATATCTCGGAAACTATCGACCTTAGACTAGTTGTGTGTAGGGGCAATTGATAGGTCTCAATGAGATCTACATTTCGGATGACAGCTGTCAAAATTGAAACGGCTATATCTCGGAAACTATCGACCTTAGACTAGTTGTGTGTAGGGACAAGTGATAGGTCTCAATAAGATCTACATTTCAGATGACAGCTGTCAAAATTGAAACGGCTATATCTCGGAAACTATCGACCTTAGACTAGTTGTGTGTAGGGACAAGTGATAGGTCTCAATGAGATCTACATTTCGGATGACAGCTGTCAAAATTGAAACAGCTGTATCTCGGAAACTATCGACCTTAGACTAGTTGTGTGTAGGGACAAGTGATAGGTCTCAATGAGATCTACATTTCGGATGACAGCTGTCAAAATTGAAACGGCTATATCTCGGAAACTATCGACCTAAGACTAGTTGTGTGTAGGGACAAGTGATAGGTCTCAATGAGATCTACATTTCGGATGACAGCTGTCAAAATTGAAACGGCTATATCTCGGAAACTATCGACCTTAGACTAGTTGTGTGTAGGGACAAGTGATAGGTCTCAATGAGATCTACATTTCAGATGACAGCTGTCAAAATTGAAACGGCTATATCTCGGAAACTATCGACCTTAGACTAGTTGTGTGTAGGGACAAGTGATAGGTCTCAATGAGATCTACATTTCGGATGACAGCTGTCAAAATTGAAACAGCTATATCTCGGAAACTATCGACCTTAGACTAGTTGTGTGTAGGGACAAGTGATAGATCTCAATGAGATCTACATTTCGGATGACAGCTGTCAAAATTGAAACGGCTATATCTCGGAAACTATCGATCTTAGACTAGTCGTGTGGGAGTTGGACATTTTGACCCTGAACGTTAACGATGTCGACTGTACAGTCAATAAAATACAAAAATAATTTATTTTGAACTAGACTGTACAATGTTTTTATGATGCTTAATCGGAGGCATGGGAAAAAATATTCCCGCTCCTCCTACCAATCGGAGTTCCGATCGGAGGACAGGGAAAGACAAAATAAATGGGTTAGCATAGTTATGGCGGAATAATTGAATTTTTAAATAATGAATTTGGTTTAACTATGTCGAATGATCGCAATCTTAGCACAACGAAATACAAAACTACTATTGATGCGGTCTTTATTAGACATTTAAATAGGTTCGAATCAAAACTGTTCGTTTCTTACTTCAGCTACCATAAACCTATCGTATCAGTTTTAGAGATTGGCGATGATAGTTCTGGTAATGATGATGGTGAAAAAGTCGTTGAAATTATGGATGAAAGTTGATTTTTCGGAGAGATAAACTTTTTAATGTAAAATAATTGTAATAGTTTTAAAGTGTTAAATTTTTAATGTAATATAAATTGTCATGTTTGTGTACGATAGCGCAATAAATCAATATTGTATTCTACCACATAAATGATAGTACTTTTATACTGTTAAAGCAATTGGTGCAAAATTATTCCCTAACCATTCCAAAATATCAAACATGCTCAACGTTAATAATCAAGTTTTCACTTCTGCCGGCACTCCCGGAGTGCAACCCGTCTTTTTTTATTATTATGTGAATGTTACTTGAAAATCGAACACCTACAATGCGAGAGTATATTTCGTTTTGTACCCACTAAACCCATTGAAGCAGTTAATCAGACAGTTTATTAGTGAATTCCATATTACATTCACAACCTCGCATTCCTAGCCTCCTAGTACCTGTACACTAATTCACAGAACTGAGACAACCGGTTTTCACACAACTTTTCAGTCACAGACCACTTTCAGACTTCCTCTTATGTACTTATTTCTTATTTCAGCCACATGTAAATCCCTTTCATTCCATTGCCTCAAAGTCACACTTATATTAGAATAAAAACCATATTATTATAATATGTACTTGAAAAAGTAAATGTTCTTGTTCATGTCTTGTCTAAAATGGTGGTGTCTAATGAACTGACCTATTGCCGTCTTTGTTCATTGTCGTTTAAGTAACAAGAATGGCACACCTGATATTAGCGTTAACCTCATTCTGTCATGTCTGTTAGAACCTCGAATCGAATGATACATCCATTTTATATGCGTTATACTTAGAATAGTGTAATTATTTTAATCATTCTGGCCGACTTAGCAGACTACTTAGCAAAGGAACAATAAAAATTATAAAAGCGTTTGTAAAAACCAATTTACAGGATAAACATTTTATTATAATTTAAAATGACAATATCTAAACTTGATTGGGATTGGCAGTTATGTGTTTGAGCCGTTTGGGATTGAAACAATCGGGCCTTGGGATCCGAGTGCTCACCTAATATTTAAGGACATTGCTAAGCGGTTGGTCGACTCTTCACGTGACCAGAGGGCTGGCCTATTCTTTGGGCAAAGAATCAGCATTGCCATCCAACGTGGGAATGCTGCCAGCCTTCTGGGTACTTTTCCTGTTGACAGCGATGTGGATGAATTTTTTGGCACCCTGTAATTCTTGTCATTTTGATACTTGAATATATTTTATGATAATTTTAGTTCTGTAAATACAGGTTCAACTGCATTACCAACAAGAATAGCAATTCATATATTGTAAGCATAACACCTAGCATAGCATAGTCCATAGTGCATTACAATTTATTTCTGTCAAGAAAATTCTCAACTAACTACAGACCTTTCAAAATTATCATTTCCTTTAAAATAAACCTTAAAACAACGACTATAAGGTCATAATTACAATGACAGGAGAGTATGCTGTTTGCAAGCAAGAAAATGTCTCAATAGCGAATTGTAAGAACAAAACAACAGACTGTAGAACAAGCGTAGTCTTTTGTTTTTGTATTTTGAAACGGTAGGAATTGGACACCTCATTATAATATTAGAGGTATAATAATTTTATATGGCTCTAATTTGCCTTTTTTGACTGCCTCGTTGGTCTAGTAGTAACAAGGCATGACTATTGAGCATGAGATCCTGGATGCGACTCCTACTGGTCGGGCACCGTGTTGTTGGGTATTTTTACCAGGAACTTTTCAGTAGTAGCTACGCAGTCTGCCTTGTGCTTGATTGATGGCAATAGGCTCGTCACCTATTACTTTAAAAATAACTGGTGTAATGTTGTTATATTTGTAGGCACACCTCTAGTCTGCTTAAAACCCTTCGGGGATTACAGGCGTGGCATTATATTATTATGTTAATTCTAATAGTTAGTTTATGTTTACGTAAAGGCGGGGCGTCGCGCGGCGCGTGCTGCGTTTTTAATTCAAACACATGGCGATGTATGAAAAAGTTAACGATTTCAAACGTCGATTTTACGAGAAGCGATTTTTCGCTCGTTGTTTAAAATGCAGCGTTTGTTGCGGTGGACCCGTCTAAGTAAATTAGTGAAAAACACGAAACGAGCCTTTTGCGTCGAGTCCCCGCGTCTCCGTAAACGAGCCCTAAGATCTAGTCAAGGCTTATTTAAAGACATATTGCTTGACAGGGTAATGTTAGCATTTGACCTGTCTCTGATCTCACAATATATCATGCTTAATTATTGTAGTAGAAATTATGTCGTTTCCTATTTACTGAAGTTGTCAGTATCAGGTGATTTATAATGCGAGATATTTTGAATAGCGCATTGTTTGTCATAGTACAATAGTGTGGGTTTTTATGTCATTGCGTTGAATTGCTGAATCGTTAATATTTTCAGGAATCAATGGGATATCTTATAGCTGTGTATAGGTAAGTGGTAGTGGTAATGGTGGTGGTGGCTCGTCATGTATCTACGACAAATAAATATATTTTTCTTCTTTCTAATACTTGTCACTTAGCCCAGCCAGAAGACTTACACTGACTCACTCGTCCACTCAACCTAGACAAGCATGACTTAACCTGAAGATAGACCCGAATCATCATCATCATCAACCTATAATTTTCCCACTGCAGGGACTCAGGTCTCCTCTCTAGGAGAGGGATGGGCTAATAATCCACCACGCGGGCCTAGTGCGGATTGGCAGATGTCACATGTCTTCGATTTTTTTGGTTCTAAGACATGCCGGTTTCCTCACGATGTTTTCCTTCATCGTTTTGAGAGCAGCGGTGATAAAATAAATTACACAAAGTAATGCGCCTGCCTGGGTTCGAACCCACGACCTACTGTTCGTAAGTCGGGGCCGACACCACTGGGCCACCGCTGCTCCTAGACCCGAATGGTTCCTATTATTTAGTACCGAGCTCCTTAATTCCACGAACATACACCAGGATAATGGCAGTACCACATTTTCGCCACAATCACCTCATAAAGTAAACAACAGAAGTTACAGCTTTCCTGCACTAAAAGCATAACAATAAGAATATTTTAACAGCACGTTTACTGCAGCTCAACTCTCAAGCTAAGCTACAAATTAGCTCACTTGTAAGCTGCCAGCTGCTTAATGCGTTACATTTGTGCCGTATTTTGTTGCTTGGTTTGGGTTTTATTGTTCTGGTGTGTTATGTAATGTTACGGTGTGTAATGTGGGTAGAATCTTGTTAGTTAACAGTCGTTTTTGTCTGTGGCTTTGTTCACGAGAAGTTTAGTAATTATGCTATGAAAATGTATTTCCGGGCTTAAGATTTTAAGGTATTTTAGGCGGGTGGACCAGGGGCAATAAACGGAGGGGACAGGGCAGAAAATTGGTATTTGGAAAAACTAATGTCATCGTGCTGCGTCAAGCCTGCTCTCGTAAAGAGCAATAGGGACTACTGCAGACCAACTTTTTTTTCCTAACCTACATCGTGTTTCTGTGCTGAGCAAGAGCTTTCTTTCTCCTTCCATACCTTTCCATTTTGTGCGGTCTCTGGCCATGGCATGCTCACACCGATTATAATTTATCATAGAATATTGATGAGATCGACGTTTCATATTCTCCATGTTTCCGATTATAAAATATTGCCGATTCAATATTTTTTACTACTAAAATAAAATCCTTTGCAAAAAATCCTTACATTATTTTTCTTTTATCGGCAAAAAAGATCATCTGCAATCAATTACGCAAGATCAAAGAAAACTTACTAAAACGCTTTTCTATTTTTAAACTAGAAACGTAGGTATTAAGTATTACTAATTAAGTTTCTTAAGAGCAATTACTATCTACTAATTAAGTGCTGGTTGACCTTTAGCTTTATCTTTAGCTAAGTTAAAGATACCTTCGTTTTGGACGGTTTTTGCCCCAATTATTTCAAGTAAATGAATTTCTTTTAGTATTTTCTCTTTTGGATATTAATCGTTTTTAATTACAGATCCTAATTCGAGGAGCTCTTATATTGTTTTTTAAACCGTTGCCCCCCACTAGGAATTCCTCCTATATCGTAGGGCGTTCACAAATATTTAAACCCACATACACAAATTAAACACCCAGACCCGAAGCAACTAACTAACTCGCAAATCTATAGGCTATACAAATATTTTTTTTCCGTGCGGGGATCAAATTCGCGACACGGAACGCAGGAGTCCAATCACTCAGCCACTTCGCCACCCGTGCCAACAGTCACTCCGTCACTCGGGTAATTCTTCAGGTAAAGTCATGCTTGTCTAGGATAGTGGTTAATGGATGGGTAACCCTTTGCACCCCTAGTTTCCGGCGTACCTCGGAAAACACGCTAAGCCATTGTTCCCGGTCATTTGTAGAACTTTGACAGTCGTTACAGGTACAGATACCGGCACGGTTCTTGAGCGCTCGGCGGAAGAGTGGGGATCACTGTGCGCATTGTACACTTTATGACAAATAAAACACACACCCGTTTATTATTTATTGGTCGTGAGGTAAGTGCAGCAAGAGTAAAGAACAAATCCCGAGTGACGGCTATGATGCGATGCGCTACGGGCCAATCACTGCACTTTCCCCGCACCTGCGTCTCACTTCATACCACCAAAGGGACCCAATAACTCACTTTTGCGTCAGCGCTCATGAATCGTGCTGATGATTGTAGTCAGTGGTTCGAAAGTCTTACAATCTATATCTATACTAATATAATAAAGAGGAAAGATTTGTATATTTATAATATGTAACGAATAAACTTAAAAACTACTGGACCGATTTGAAAAAATCTTTCACCATTGGGAAGCTACACTATCCCCGGGTGACATAGGCTACTTTTTATCCCTGTATTCCCACGGGATTGAAAACTACGCAGGTGAAACCGCGTGACGTTCGCTAGTCAAACACATAGGTTAAACCGCAGTAACCCATAGCTCAGTGGTTTACATCTCGTGGTTGCCTGTGAATAGCCTCAAATGGTAGGAAACACCTCTGAGGTGCTAACTACTTCGTATAAAGGCGCTCGTTAGCCAACCACGGGCGTTAAGCTTGTGACCACAAACATGGGCTAACATGGCTAAAGTCCTGGTAACCACAATAGCTTGTGCTAATTTCATTATGCACTGTCCAACTTTGTACTGTTGCATAGGAGTATTTAATTACAATTCTAAAACCCAAAACCTGTGACCCCATATCGTCCCCGTAGAGCGAAAAGTCATTAAGTGGAAAAAGACCAATATGAGAAACGAGGCTTCAAAAAAAAAAAAAGATAAAAAAACATAACTTTCATTTGACAATAGACATTTCTAAATTTATGATCTTATCTCATTGGTATTTAATTCAGGCTTATTTTTTAATAAAAAATATTAAAAGAAAATCATTTGTTTTAAAGATAATTAAGAAAAACGAAAGTAATTAATTTTTACCCTTGAATTATTTAGTTTCGGACTAAGTTAGTGATTTTTCGATCTGAGTTAGTCATTTTACGCCCATCTTTAAACGAATTTGATAGAAATTAACTTGATTTAGTTATATTGTAACTTCTTTACGAGAGCAACATAATATTCTGAAAATAATGACTAAGTATTTTATCACTCCTATAATTGAGGGTAAGAAAATCATTAAAATATAATTGATCATAATAATAATCATATAATTGTTTTTAATATATTTAATCATTAATCTTTATTAAAAATATAGGAAAGAACAGTTACATGAAACCTAAAAAAAAAAACAAAACATTCAAGTAATACAAAATACACGAATCAAGACATCAAAAGTTACATGAAACCTAAAAAAAAACATTCAATTAATACAAAATACACGAATCAAGACATCAAAAGTTCAAAAATCTAAATCGTTTTCAGCTTCTTCTGTTACATCTGGTTCACACAATCTGTCTACAACATCATTACCAGTAGGCAGAGTTTCATACCAAGAATGAAGCTCTTGAGGTATAATCCCTTTGGTGCAAAGATTCAACAGGTCCTTTTTCTTAGCTTCGGATATTGGAATTGGGTTAGAATAGGCCTTTGGAATTACATATTCTTTTAATTTGTCAGTCTTGTCTTCTTTTCTGCCTTCACTATCATTGTCCTCAATTGCATGATCATCTAGAGCTTTTTTCTTCCGTCTTGTAACACGAGGAGCAACTTCACCTAGGGTTTGAAATACATCAAATTCGGAATACGGGCCAGCGTGTGTGTAACGGAATTTGACCAGACCAGGATGTTTAACCACTTCATTTTTAGCCACATTATTTTTTTACCCTCCCTGTCCTCACTTGTATTTATAAGGATAAGTGTTCAATTAGAGCTTTTACGTCTATCATATCGTCATAGGTCATTTCTTTAACGATGTATGGCGGTGCCGAACTCGTGTGTCTTTTTGAACGAGCACGAACCATAATAGATTTCCAATCTATCATAGAGAAAACTGGCGTATGCCTTTGACACTTTTCTATTGCACTATGCATAGAGTCTACCTCCATGTGCGTATGGCCACTCTCTAAATATTTTTGCTCAAGGATTTCAACGTGCACATCGGGCCTGACGATCAGGTGGCACAGAAAAGCTGTAATAAATTTGTTTCTATTCTGGCCTGCGCACGTGTCACTATAAATAGTTACTTCTTTTACACATGTTGGTATTTGATGTATCCACCAGTTCATCGCACTTGCGATTTCAATACTGCCTTTCTTGCCATTTATTTCATTCCACGTTATGCAAAACGCTTCATTCGGAGGTTTTGCTGTGTGAATAGTATAATTTTGCACATTCAGCTTTCTCGTATAGCTTTTCTGTGCCACCTGATCGTCAGGCCCGATGTGCACGTTGAAATCCTTGAGCAAAAATATTTAGAGAGTGGCCATACGCACATGGAGGTACACTCTATGCACAGTGCAATAGAAAAGTGTCAAAGGCATACGCCAGTTTTCTCTATGATAGATTGGAAATCTATTATGGTTCGTGCTCGTTCAAAAAGACACACGAGTTCGGCACCGCCATACATTGTTAAAGAAATGACCTATGACGATATGATAGACGTAAAAGCTCTAATTGAACACTTCCTTCCTTTCCTTCCTTCCACAAGTAAGGACAGGGAGGGTAAAAAATAATGTGGCTAAAAATTAAGTGGTTAAACATCCTGGTCTGGTCAAATTCCGTTACACACACGCTGGCCCGTATTCCGAATTTGATGTATTTCAAACCCTAGGTGAAGTTGCTCCTCGTGTTACAAGACGGAAGAAAAAAGCTCTAGATGATCATGCAATAGGGTAGTCGACAAAAAAAAACTAATTAGTCCGTCAGATAGATTTCCAAAAAATATTGAACACGTATTTTTTCTTTTTTCACGTAAACAAAAAATGAAGACGATACAGTGCTTCGAAAAGTCGTGAAACGTCACAGCTTGGTCCAATTTTACCTAACTATGACGTCAAACGCCCCCTCTCCATGGTCTTTGACAAGCTTTATTTTCGTCAATTTTTATTAATTTGATAAAACAAAAAACACGTATCCAATATTTTTCAATAATCTGACTGACGGACTAAACAGAATCATATTTTTTTTAGTCAGTCGACTACCCTATTGAGGACAATGATAGTGAAGGCAGAAAAGAAGACAAGACTGACAAATTAAAAGAATATGTAATTCCAAAGGCCTATTCTAACCCAATTCCAATATCCGAAGCTAAGAAAAAGGACCTGTTGAATCTTTGCACCAAAGGGATTATACCTCAAGAGCTTCATTCTTGGTATGAAACTCTGCCTACTGGTAAAGATGTTGTAGACAGATTGTGTGAACCAGATGTAACAGAAGAAGCTGAAAACGATTTAGATTTTTGAACTTTTGATGTCTTGATTCGTGTATTTTGTATTAATTGAAGGTTTTTTTTTTAGGTTTCATGTAACTTTTGATGTCTTGATTCGTGTATTTTGTATTAATTGAAGGTTTTTTTTTTAGGTTTCATGTAACTTTTGATGTCTTGATTCGTGTATTTTGTATTACTTGAATGTTTTGTTTTTTTTTTTTAGGTTTCATGTAACTGTTCTTTCCTATATTTTTAATTAAGTGAAACGTGAGCTCCTTGTTCAACGCACGCGTCGCGACTGGCTGTGCGCGACACAAGAAAGATAACTAACTCCTTATTCGGCAGCCAACGAAGCCGGTAAACTCACTAAATCGCGCGCGAAATATACTTATCTGTATAAATGTACGTAAAAGTTGTTTAAAAAATCATTAAAACCTTTTAGTGATATTACGAAAACTATGATTTCGTTGTCTCAAGGTATAGAAAAACTCCTTAATATGATTTAATTATTTTTTGCGTATGTAGATTAATGCTAAACATTATTGTTGTGTCGATCGAGAAATCACTAAGTAAACATAGTTAGTTTTCGCTTTCATATTTTGTAACTAACGGTTTATTCTAAAATTAACTAAATTGTTTTGGTGAATTTGGAAACAAATAAAGCTTTTATTACAACTTTATTTTTTTAAAGAAAAAATAACTAAGTTTACTTAGGTATTGTGTCTTGCTGATTTTAGGTAGTCATAAAATAATGAAGTAACTTAGGTATTTGTTCCCCCAATTTTAAGGTTCAACATGTAAACATGATGTGTTTTCGCACAAGCTAAAACAAAAACTATATAACTTATTGAAATTATAGTTACATAGAAATATGCAGAAAAATTCTGTGAGTTTGATGGCATTTAAAACCATTTTGACCATTTTTGGACTTAGTGACTTTTCGTTCTACGGGGACGATATTTTCTTAAACATAATGTATGGGAGCACAGGTTTTAAGATAAGAAGATAATATTCTTCTTATCGTAATTATGGGCAGTGAAGTCTAACGAACTCACACACCCTAGTGTCAGAGTTTCTAAACTGCCATAAGGGCCGCTGACATGGTTTGACGACCACCATTTGGCGGCCGGGTCCACTGGCTTTAAACGTGCTTTCATAACATTTATTTGCTTAGACAATGTAATACATACCTACAAGAAAATACATGCATGCAAGATGGTAATAACTCTATTGGGTACAGGCATGTTGCCACACTTGGGAAGGGAATTACCAAATTATTACTTATTTTGGCCATCTAAATCAGATATTATTGTTACTCATGCGGGAATATCCTGGTCCCTGGATAAAAGCGTGGAGCTTGGCACAAACAAAGAGAGGCCTTTATTCAACAGTAGGTCGGGCTGTGGGTTTCGAGGATGATGAAGAAGTATGTTCAGCATATTGGCTTGACAGATCGTAAAAAGATGTACTTCCAATTACTGTTACAGATATATTTAATATCACCGAGACAAGTCAGGAACAGGACAGCACTAACGGAACTTTCTGGAATCTATTTCCAGGCATTTGACAAGTACCTAAAAGATTTGAGATATTCATTTATAAGATAATTTATCATTGAATTTTAGGATGAAACGTCGAGGCGGTGCTTTAATAAAGTTTCTTCAGAGAACTTTTATTAGATGTTAGATTTAAATGACTGAAGAGTTTCTTGTTATCTTGTGATTTACAGTTTCATGACCTCTACAAAAATCAAGATGATTATTACATCATGATTTTTGTTTCGACAATAATCGTTATTTACAAGACCGATGTGATTGGCTACGCCCAGTGGGGACGCCCTAGAAAGACATAGTACAATCCTTATTGGTGAGGTTCTTCAGAAGGAACAGGTGCGTAGTTCTCGTCATATAAGGTAAAAGGAGTATGTGAAGATCGTATTAGGTGGCGTTCTGTGGTTTCTACCGACTCCAATGGGAAAAGGGCCAGAGTTTATCATACTAATAATATGATGAACGTGAAAGTTTGTAAGTATGTATGTAGGGATGGATGTTTGTTACTCTTTCACGCAAAAACTACTGAACCACTTTTTTTAATAAGACTGAGATAGTTTATAACCCGGACTAACGCATAGGATGGTTTTGATCCCGTTATTATCTTCCCGTGGTATAATTTTTGGGTTGTAGCGGGTGAAGCCGCTGGAAACAGCCTGCTAGTGTATGTATGTAATTGTAACCATAATAAGTATAAGTGCTCGAGACAGTACGTTTTAGTAACCTCATTTCAATAGTTACGTTTTCATCCCACGTACGAGAAACAGGGAGCTGAGCTTATAATGCTATATTCCAGGCTTATTCTGCAAAATTCCCTAGGAAAAAAGAACCAGACTCGATACAATAGCAAGGTGTCAGTTAAATTTAAGATTTATTACAGACACAATCAATAATAAAAAAAAAGTATAATAATAAACAATGTAAAAATAAAATAAAATAATACATAAAATATCAGTAAACTTTTGGAGAAAGAACATAAATAACAAACTCTATCTGTCTGTCTCCATTAAATCCATTTACCCGTCGCATATATTTCTAAAAATAAACAGCTTTGTATAGATTTCTTCTACTACAAGTCTTCCATCCAAATACACAATTACAGGTACCTACCCTAAATCTAGTTTTCCAGAAAGCCTAAATCCCTTTCGTCCTGATTCCATTTACGTAACAAATGACGCAAGATGTTTACTAAAGCCTATTGACCCGAAACGTTACTGTAAGAAAGTTCGGATTGTAAATTCTTATTATTTTGACGTTTTCATTACATGTTATAAGTTCTAGTTTTTTATTGGATTACACGTAAGGAGGTCAAATATTGGTAGGGTAAGTTTAAGGGTATTAAGGAAAATAGGGCAAAGAGTTTGTAATTATAGTTATTTTCCGACTTATCTTCGAAACGGTTTGAACGGTTTTGACAGGACTTTCACCGACCGCTAAGCTATGTGTTGTTTTAAGGAGTTTCATTGCATGAGCTACTTTTATTAAAGAAATATTTAATTTGATTTAAGAAAAAGAGCTACTTTTATTTAACAACGAAATTAAAACCGTGAAATCGGTAACTAAATCCATTTCAAATAGTAAAGTAACATTTTTATGGTTTTAATAATAATTCACGCGAACGAAAATTGCGAGCAACAACTAGTAAAAAATAAGATAACTTTTCCGTGTTATATTTTTCATTATTACAAAATACAATACCTGTTTTTGAAAGGGCAATCAAAATCAGATCAATCACAAACCCTGCCTGTAACCCTTTGCCGTTAAATAAATTCCAGTTTATAGTCAACCGAGCAAATTATAAATTAATATATAAAGCGACTATATATTCGCCAGATTTACCCGTATTTGAAAAGGTTATACAAAACTCACATACAAAGGGGGCCTTGACCCAGCAATGGGAACGATAGGCCCACTAAAGATTACGCTAACCAATATTGTATACCCGTCTTGACTCAAAAATATTCTTCTCAACTCATAGTTCCACCTCGACATTCTCGCTTGAGAAATCTTCTTCGTGCCCTTTATGCTCACACAGTATACCGTGGCAACGCTTGCTTGCTGCTTCGCTCAATCAAAGCGTTTAACCAAATTGTATTGAACGAAAATCCCTCAATCTATCCCTCGATTTATTTGGCGTCAATAAGTACTGCCTTAACTAAAAGACGCATCACTGTTGATGAATCTCAGTAGCGTGCGCGCCTGCTTTCCTGCCTAAGCAGGTGCCTAATTTTATATTCTTAGTTTTTATTATATAAGTTAGTATACAAAGGTTAACTATTAAAATTAAGCTTACTTAATAGTTTATATTGTGTGTTTTTTTAAATTCTATATTTATGAGTGTATTATGCAGTAATAGATTTTGCAACATTATTTTACTGCCAACTGTGGAGGCTTGTAAATGGCTTGTCGTTGAACAACTCACTATCCATTTTTGTATTGTTAGCTGTCAGTAAGCCACCCAAAGAAAAGAAAATAAGTTGAAACGTCAAGTTTACACCTGGTGTCACTGAAACTCGGAATATAACTAAAAATGTCTAAATCCGAACGGTTTGACAGTTCAATTCCGACTTTTGACAATATTTCAATTTCTACCAAATGTCGCCAGCTGAGGCATCGTACATCTTAGCGATCTTTCGCTTTTCGACAATCCGTAAGGCTCGTGTCTCACTACCGGTGACTGGCGATTGCGGGTAGTACTCGTAGGTATACGTGGATTATTTTATAAAGTTTTCGCTGGCGGTGGCGGTATATATGTCGCAGGGATATGATTAAAACAGTGATTTTTCCAAATCCCTAAGGGATTTGATCAAACCACGGAGGAAGGTAAAATAACAACACGGTTTTATCATTTCCCTAAACAAATCTAGTGAATTGAACAAATCCCAGTAGTACTCCGTAACGCGCACTCGCTTCGCTCGCATATTATTTAACACTAATATCTTCTGTCCCCAAAGTGCCGGACCTCCGCCGTCCTCCTTCGTCGGCCTACGGGGCTACGGCCCGGTGCCCATGCCGCCCATAAAGGATACTGGGATTTGTTCAATTCACTAGATTTGTTTAGGGAAATAAAACCAAACCGTGAAATAAAACCGTGTTGTTATTTTACCTTCCTCCGTGGTTTGATCAAATCCCTTAAGGAATTGACCAATTCCCTGTTTTCATCATAACACTGCGACATATACAGTCATTGATCAACTATTATGATATTATGTAAATCTTTTACTGACACGGAAATTACATGCTTGTTTCTGGAAAACAGTCGATATTAAGTTGCTTCCTCATCCACGTTAGTACAGGTTTGTAAGAGCATGGTTTTTGATCATACCATAGTCGTAAGATGTGTAGATTTATTAATACTTACACGTCTACTGCTGAAAATGATATTTATGGCTATTCTCACACGGCAACGCTCATCCACGCGGTCGGGCGATTAAGCGGATCTCACATCGCATTCTTCTTCATCTTAGTCTATTATTGGCAAAAAGTTAAAATGTATTTTCGAAAACGGAATTTATAGATGAACAATCGTTTTACCGCCTAGGCGCGCAAATAGATGTTTCACATCAAAAATTCAGTATCAAGAGGCATTCTTAGACCCTTTTTTCTTTTTCAAAAGGTACCTACTTATGAGGAGGCCTATGTACCATCAGTGGGAACATGAACCACTGATTTTAGTGCTAATTGGCTACTAGACAAGCCTATGTTACCCGACCACGCTCACCGACGCGTTCATGTACGCGCCAAGAATTGTCAAACCGGTTCAGCGAATAGGATAATCCCATTAACGTCACATACCTACACTTGTCATGCTACATTACAAAGTTGGCACAGAAGTTCTATAGTGTTCCCACTGCTGGGAAACAGGGCTCCTCTTTGTGAGAGGGAGTGGGGTGTAGTTGGTGGACTACAGCACAACAGCAGCAGTAACGAGGCTGCCTCGCAAGGCTGCGCGCTAAGTCAGTACGCGTCTATTCAAGTCCGCCTATGTACCACGATCTCAAAGAAATGAGAATCGTGAGTTGCACTCGGTATACGTGAAAATGTGTCTATGTGCATACGGTTTTTCCTCCTTGTTTGGAGAAGATCTTCTGTACATATTCTCTCACTCGTAGTCACACTATACTATAGAGCTAATAATGTAGTACAATTGGGGTGTTTAATAATTGCCTCTTAGAATGGCAATAGGAAGATTCCTTTTGTTGTTACTCCTACGTCCTGCTGAGAGGAAATGTTCACAAGGGTCAAATTCCAACCTCAACAAGGTTGAAGTCTCAATCTAAAGCTAGCACGCTGTTTTAAGAAAAAGAAATAGTTTTGATTAAATAACCTTTCTCTCTCATTTTCCCTCTACTATATAGCACCCACCAAAATTAACTAACCAACCTAAATACAGTTTTACCAAATTCTACTCTGTTTTGGAATGTAAAAGGCAGAAAATTTATGAGGTTTAAACTAAGCTGAGTGCGGGGTGGTTAAATATAGCCAGCTCATTAGTTTACCCGGTAATAAGCCGGTCGTTGTCCGGATAAAATATATGATTAACTTTTTTCTGTGATAAAAATTCGTTGTTCTAAAGTTTTGATTGGATTTTTTTTGGTGATTGATGGTGAAACTAAATTGGAGTTAAGACTTCGTCCTTGTTCGTAATTAGCTTAAATAATTTTAAGCTGCGAGAAGTAGATATAATTATGTATTATATAATATAATAATTATGTATATATACGGTATTAAGGATTTTGGTGTAGTTTAAAATACTTGTTGGATACGGTCACGGTTAAAGAATGGATTGCAAGTGCCAGTATATGCTGACAACACGTGACAGATTAGCAAGTCTACCCACAGCAGTCTACGCACTTCTACAGAGTTGTGATGTTTTGAGCTCTGGATGAGGATGACATTCAGTGTGTGATCGTAATGGAGTTGAGACGTCCCAAACTGTATCTGATTCATTATGCCCCGTGTTATTTATGGTAAGTTGTAATTTGCAAGTACTTTGCTATTTTTATAAAATCAGTTTATTGAGTGTATTTTCATTGCACTAAACCAGCTTCTGCCCACATCATGTACAGACGGCTACACATTTATTTATTTTCTCTATACATACAAATATCCTTACAGGCTAGGCCCAATGCGATATTGTTGCAGTCTTAAAATTAAAATAATTTACATAACTGTTTTAACATAACAAATTCTATACATAGCTGTTCTTGTAAATAATTCACCCAAAGTGCAACAGAATAAGTCCAAGTCCACATCAAGCTATAGGTACATTTCCAGCATAAGCTGGTCTCGCATTGTATAGGATTTCCGTACAGTGCGAGATCAGCGTAAACTGGAAATGTATAGCTTGATGTGTAGCCGTCTGTACGAGCCTAGAGGAATAAATTCTGACAATCCGACATACTTTTGTATAGTGTATTTTAAACTTAAAATCTAATCAATTTAATCGGAAAGAGAAAACGTTTATTTTCAAGTTTTCAATCACTCTTGTTTATGAATAAATAATTTCAGCTCCATCATTAATCATTTTGTTTTGTAGATATTTCATTAAAGCTTTCAGGAACACTATCGCTCTAAATAAGTAAGAAAACAAAGATGGCACGTAATTTTAAGAGAACATTTTAGTAATAATAGAAATCTGTTATCTCTTAGTTGTTTTACGTTCTAACCAAGTACCAGATTGTCGTTATATTAATTAAAGAGTAAGTTTAAAAAACACGCTTTTACGTGCACCCATAGGTGCGTATATATACATACGTACCATGTTATTGTATTGTCATCAAAACCACATACAACTGCCAATTTTCATAACGCTACGATCTTTAGAAGATGGTTAAATTAGTTCTCTTAGATTTGATTACATAGTTACAAATACAGGTAAAACTAATAAAAGCGTGTTAAAATCCAGCCGGTCCTCTTTTGCACAAATACAAGGGCACCATAATAATACAGTGTGTAAGGTTGAACGAGGGACATTTAATGAAGGAGGGACATAATATTCAGTATTCAATTCTCACAAATATGTAAAAAAACTAGAACCTCAATTTGTGATGAAAGTGCCATGGCCTCCGCATGCTCTCCAGGGCCCCGAGTCAAAAATTAAGAGATCATTTCTCATAATTTTTGATTTTGACAAGTTTGGTGTTGTCAAAATCAACAATTATGAGATCAATGATTGACCATTCTGACACTGTTGAATAGCAGACTCGGGGCCCAGATCTCACTTTATTAAACGTTTCTTTTTAACTATTGTCCTACACCAGTTTCAAAATATGAAGGGAAATGAATTATACCTAAAAGTCATTGACCCACGCACATGTGATAAGCGCAAGGGTTGCGAGAGTTTTGCAAAATGTTTGTTATGGTTCTGTCTGTTATTTATCATGATTTTTTTGTTCATAATCTTATAAGTACCATCTAGCATGTTCTATTGCGGGCTTCAATATGTCCTTCGTTTAAACTAACATACTGTATAAGCGTCAATCCACGATGTCTTCATCGTCATCTTAGTAGCCCTCTAACTGCCTCGTTGGTCTAGTGGTCGCAAGCGCGGCTGCAGAGCGTGAGGTCCTGGGTTCGATTCCCGGGTCGGCCAAAAAGTACTATTGGGTTTTTCATTAGAAATTTCCCAGTAGTAGCCCGGAGTTTGGAAGTTGGTGGTATAATACCCCCGTGCCTCGGAAAGCACGTTAAGCCGTTGGTCCTGCGCCTGATCTCTCTCCGGTCGCGTCGGATTACCGTCCCATCGGACTATGCGAGAAAAGGGAACAGAGAGTGCACTTGTGCCTGCGCACACACTTGTGCACTATAATATCTCCCGCGCAGATGGCTAATCTCCGCTGGGATTGGCCGCCGTGGCCAAAAAACGGTCAGGAGGACTATTAGTAGCCCTCTACTTTTTAGCTTCATTTTATACTACGTTAAGACATATTTATACTTACAATTCCATCCCCAATGTTCCTGATCACACAAGGCAGGAGTGCAGTCGAGCCGGTCTGAGACGTCACAACCGTATTGTTCTCTGTTCCGAAGTGCTTCTCCGGGGTATGACTGTATATATCTTCTAGCGGAGGGAAGGTAACCGTCAGCTCGTTCTGCTGGTCTGGCTTTATTGAAGAAGAAGTTGGTGGTATCGGTGAGGATGGACCTGTGAATAGAAAAATATATTTTATTGTTTGGTGTCACGCCTGACCTCCCAAAAAAAAAAACACAAAAATGAACTCACATTTTTGTGTTTTTTTTTTTTGGAGGTCAGGCGTGTGACGTAGTCAGTGTTTCGTATCTCCATAATATGACCTCTAGAATTTTTTTGAAGGGCCTGCAACTTGGGGTCGATCTTAAGAATAGGCCGCGGCATCTCTTTCGAACAACCCGCAGCCCCAGCTGGTAAATAATATAGTTCACAGTTCAAATTCAGATAACGTGTCAACGGGAAAATATAATTTTTGTTTGAAATAATCCAACAACAGAAAAAGTCTTAAAAACAACCGGACAAGTGTGAGTCGGACTCGCCCACCGAGGGTTCCGTAAAAAGTAGTAAGTTTTTTTTATTTCTTAATTTAAGATGTAATTAGAGATTTATGCTTTTCGCAACTTTTCCTTTATCTGTGCTATCAGACGTTGCTTTGTACCAAATATCTTGGATTCCCTTGCGAGTGTCGAAAATTTGCTGTTTCTTTTGATTGCGATGTTTTAGAAGTTTGATTGTTTCATAGCTCCAAGGGACAGTAGACTTGAGTATTTGATATCAATTGCAGCTTGATACCTCCACGCGTTCCTGAGAAAAAGGGTCTTGATAGACGACAGACAGCAAAGTGATCCTACATAGATAAGTGTTCCGTCTTTTTCCTTTTGAGGTACGGAACCCTTTTTTTTTGGTGGGTAGAAAATCAACGAATAAACCCCCCCCCCCCCGCTCTTGGGCAGAGCGAAGGGGAGTGTCAGACTTCTACTGACTAAAAACCAAACCCATGTTCCTTTTTTGCCCTTGTGTCGGAGCCGCGTTTCGATAATCCACAACCACGACGGGCGTCGGCCCTTGCGGGCCCCTTCCATGTTGCTGACATCTCTTTGAGGCGCGCGTAGAACACGAACGCGCCGCAGGTACGGAACCCTAATAATATTGTTACACCATTTTCGGTAATAATCTGGAAATGCTATTTCCGTGTTAAAAGCTAAGTTCAATAAAACTTGTTTGTGAAACTAATTTCGTGTATAAATTTCTAAAGATAAAGGTAATTTATTATCAAACACCATATTACCTATTTTCGGAGCTTATAAAAGGGAAACAGGTGGAGTTAATTAGTTTCTTCCTTAATTATTACAGTCGGTACTATCGTGTATTTATTTTATCTTTCCGGTTCGAAAAGGAGGGTCCTTGACTACGGTTTACGTAAAAGGAAAGGTGTTTATTATTAACCCCCGACGCTAAAACGACGGGTTGTTACAAGTTTGACGTGTCTCTCTGTGTGTGTGTGTCTGTCTGTGGCATCGTAGCTGCCAAACGCATACACCGATTTTGATTTTTTAAATATTTTATTTGTTTTATCATCATTGTCATTTGTTCTGTGTCTGGGTGTAAGGGTCTGCTTGGTGGGTCCATACAGACGAAGCGAATTTATCTATAATATGTATTATTTAGAAATATATAAGTATGTTTATCAGTTGTCTAGTAGTACCCATAACACAAGCTCTGCTTAGCTTGGGACTAGATGGCGTTGTGTGATAGTTGTGGAATATTATTATATTATTATTTTATGGGTGACCATTGTGACCTTAACTAATCGATTTTTCTCCGTGCCTCGGAAAGCACGTCAAGTTGTTGGTCCCAGCTGCAATATATAGATCATTAGCAGTCTTTACAGGTAGTCAGTGACTTGAAAGTCTGACAACCATGGGGTATCATTTTACCCAGTACTACGTTGTAGCAGTTAGATAGGCAGTGGTGGCCCAAGTCGTGGGTTCAACCCAGGCTAGTGCATTACTTTGTGTAATTGATTTCAATACCACTGCTCTCAAAACGGTGAAAGAAAGCATCGCGCAATGTGAGGAAACTGGCATGTCTTAGAAAAAAATCGAAAATTTGTGACATCTACCAACCCGCACTGGGCAAACGTGGTAGATTATAGCCCATCTGTCTCCTAGAGAGGATGCCTGAGTCCCTGCAGTTAAGCTGAACGCCGACCTCCTGTGGAGGTCAGAGGCAGTCGTTCTACGCAAAATATTGATCCAGTAAGTCTGAAAACCGACCTCGAAATAGTTAGGAAAAGGCTCATCAGATGATAGTGATGAAATAAATTACCTACATAAACTTATCTCCCATTATGTCACAGCAAAACACAAAAGAGCAATGATTTTCTTACTTTATTGCTCACTAAAAGTCTACTTGAGTTACAAAAACCCTACGTCCCTAGCCTTCTAGGCCCATATAATATATCACCTAATGAATTATATTAGGCCCAAGTCGCAAGGCAGTCTAGGGTTCCTCCTGGGAGGGCCAGACTTAATTACTTAAGACGATCAATAACCAACTAGATGGGGTCTCGTTTCGTAGGAAGAATCGTTTGTAAGTTTTGTTATATACGAGCATTTATTTGCTAGTAAGATTAAAAGTATAGCGGTTGGTTTTTTGATTTTGAAGGTAGATTTTTTTTTATTTGTGTAAAATTTATTAGACACACAGAACTCATTCTAACGTGTAAAACCAAGTGATTGAAATCAGATGGTTTAATTTTTTTTTCTTGGGATACTATAAGTAATTAGCAACCTATACCTACAGGTTAGCAGACTTTCAATACTGGCAACTCAGACTAAGAAAAAAAGAAAGACGGCGCGCCGCGAACACCAACAGTGAAGTCACAAAACCACGCGCCTATAGCAAGTAAACATACAAGCTCACGCACACACCTACACTAAAACCACACGCATTTCTCCTAGTACGTCACGACTTCACGAGACATTGTCTACACACATAGATAAAAAGTTGACTCACTTTTGATGTTCGTGGCGCGCTGTCTTTCTTTTTTTGTTGGTCTGAGACTGGCAAAAAATAAATATAATACATCTATTTAATTAATGAATGTAGTCTACATTCGTGACGATTTCATATTTAGGACTTATTACTTACAAGTCATTTTGCCAGTTTGGACATTGTCACGTAATAGATGTTATAACATGATTGTGCACGTTCTGCAAACAATGACATTCTCCCATCCTTTTTCATCGTAGAGACCTTCCTTTTTATTTAAAAACTGGTATTTTTTTAAATATAATTTTAAACAGTACATGAACAACATCAAAAATGCAGTACAAAGTTTAGACCAAAATAATTTTCCTCCATTTCGGTGCATCAAGAATAACATAATTATTAAAACAAAACTTTGTCTTGTCCAGTTTAAACAACTCTTATTTTACTTATGAATACAGTAAAATAGAAGTTTCAGGTATATTATTATAACAGAATTACTCGGGGACAGCTTGAAAATACAATTTGTATGAAACTCTGTACTGTTTTCATTGTTAATTTTTTTGCGGCGAGACAATTACAATTCTGAGTTTTGCTCAAATATAGTCTGTATGCTCATTTAGTAAATGCGACAAAAAAGGGCTATATTGCATAGGGAACGAAATATTATTAGATAACAAGTAGAAGAAATTCGGCAGGTCTTCTACGTTATGCAAATAAGTAGAAAGTTTATCAATATAGATACGATACAATGATAGGTTCTAACCAAAATCTCTCAGTTTTTTAATAATTTCAAAACGCAATGAGATTTATTTCATTATTTTTGAGTTTTTTTTTCCTTTTCATTTTTTTATTTGATTTTTTTTATTCGTGTGTATTTTTCCCTACTATTTTGGGTCGTTTTCCAGTCTTAACGAATGTGACCGAATACCAGTATTTTACATGGAGTGACTGCCTATATTATTATGACCATTTGGTAAGTCTTTAACTCTCTACCAAAGTTTCTAACTGATCTTCCGTACAGGAAATTCTGCAAAGTTTTGAAAAAGTGGCTTATTTCACAAAGTTTTTATTCCGTAGCAGAATTTCTTAAATTATCTAACTGCAAATCCTACCATTACCGCAATGCATTATAAGGTTACCTTAATTATAATTATAGGATGTGTGTATTTGTATATTTCAAAAATATTTTATATTATTTATCTTTGATTTTTTCTCTATGTTTGTGTTAAAAATTTCTTTGTTTTTTTTATTTTGTAATGTTAACAGCAAAATTTGCTTTGTGCTGAGTACCTATGTTAAACATCGAAACGCACTTATTTATCTAATTTAATTCTTATTTTACAGTTACTGTGTGTTGAACTAAGCATCATAGTTAATGTTTTCATGTCAACTTTATGGCGAAATGTGTCTTTGCTCTACATAATTATTATTTTAACATCTTTTGTACCACATTTGTTGCAAAGAAATAATTTTGACTTTGACTTTGACTTTAAGACTGGTGGTCAGTTTTCCGGGTAGCTGAAAATCTGTAACAACTGTCAAAGACCTATAAATGACAGCCGAGAGCAAAGCCTTTACGTGCTTTCTGATACACAGAAAGTTTTGTATAAAGTAGGTATTAACCATTGGTTAAATAAAAAAAAAAATCGTTTATAATCACTCTAAAAGTGAAAAACTACAGTGAGAAAACAGTAAAACAGAAGAAAGTGATGATTTTACTGTACAAACACAAACGAAAAGTATTAACTTTTGATCTACAATTATCCCTACTACAACAATGATTATGTGTCCACAAAAACATCTAATTAACAAAATAAATCTTTGCGAAGGAAATATATGAAAAAACGACACTGTTGACCATCCGGTAGCTTGATGAAAAACCTTTGTGCCCATACGGTTAGGGGCACAAAAGGGTCGGCCCTAATTCCAAATTCACATGGGACCTTTTAGCATTTAATTTAAAAACGTTTCATTTTTACTTGCGTCATGTTCCTACCCTCTGAATTTTTTAATAACGTCAAAACGTTGGTAAATGTCAAAAGGTTTGTGACCTCGTCATCATCCATATTGTCCTTAAGGATCTCTTTACGAATTTGTGTTTGTTCAGAGTTAACAGATGCGACTGAATAACAGTGTTTTATGTGGAGTAACTGCCAATACACTTTTTGATATGGAGTTCATTCAGTGTGATATGGAGCGGGATATGCGCGGAGTTTCTTTGAAGAATAAGGAAAACTGAAGAAGGAAAACCTTGGAAGGGAATCTCGAATGAATTTATTTGTGAAAAAGTTACCAAGATGGCTTGCAGACACTGTTTTAAGATTTCACGTTTACAACTATACTTATATACACTGTAAGTTAAGGGATATCTGTCGTGATTTTCAATTATTGTGAGCTCCCGATACTTCAACGCTGTTGCAAGGGCAATGATCGCGGGATCGCCAAAATCATTGAAAATATCGCGAAAAATAATAGGTCTTTACCTATGAAATTGCCGTTTTGTTTGAAAAAATTTAAACGATTTTTTTTCATGTATTTTTTATTTGTATTAATCGAAGTAATCACCCATGCAATCAATGCATCTTTGCCAACGCAGTGGCAGTTTATTAATGCCCTTCTTAAAGAAATCAGCTGGTCGTTTTGGCAACAAATTCTTCAAAGGCATTTTGTACTGCCTCTCGGGTATTGAATTTTTTTCCCGCCAAGAAGTTATCCAAATTCTGGAAAAAGTAGTAGTCTGTAGGCGCAAGGTCTGGTGAGTAGGGCGGATGACGGAGAGCTTCCAACCCCAGTGCTTGCAACTTGGAGACCGTCTGCTGTGCAGTATGAGGTCGCGCGTTGTCGTGCTGGAGCAGCGGAGACGAGCGGTTGACCAATGCTGGTTGGAGATGTGCCAGCTTCTCCATCATTGTGTTCAGTTCTTCACAGTACACATCTGCAGTAATGCTCACCCCGTTTGGTAAGAAGCTGTGATGAATCACACCGGCGCTATACCACCAAACAGTGACCATCACTTTTCTAGGGGTAAGTTTTCGTTTAGGGCATTGTTTAGGTGCTGAACCAGGATCCAACCAACTTGCTGAGCGCTTACGGTTATCGTACAGGATCCATTTTTCATCGCAGGTAACAATGCGGTTCAAAATTCCTTTATTTGT
Source organism: Diarsia mendica (assembly GCA_949316265.1). NCBI lineage: Eukaryota > Metazoa > Arthropoda > Insecta > Lepidoptera > Noctuidae > Diarsia > Diarsia mendica. The sequence goes on from OX438910.1 coordinate 2,319,683, forward strand.
GTGTCTGTTGAGCAGTGCAAGGCACGTCTCGACGCGTACTTCGCGCTGGCGATCATTGAGTTCGTGGGGCACCCATTTGTCAAGCTTTTTACCTTGCCAATTTGACACAAATGGACCAATATTGTTTTGACGCTAACGTCGAAAGCTGCTGCTAATTCAGCCGTAGATTGTGTATCATCAGCTTCTTTAACAAAAATTATTTTGATTTGAAATGGCCAGTACTGCAGAACGGCAATTTCATAGGTAAAGACCTAATAGTAGTGTAAGGTAAGTTATAGCTTACAGAGTAAACAAGCTGAAGCAGCGTTAGGCAGTATCTCCATGCAAATTACTTGTATGCAGCTACATCTAGTTATTCTGGAAGTCGAGCTCAATATATGTAGTAATAGCAATATAGTTGAGAATACGCTAAGCTAAGGCTAAGATGAAGTTATACATGTTTTCTCAAATAAATAAACTATGGCACACAAAACAAACTGCTAAGTCATTATTACTGAGTTACTATAACTCCACTCAAATTAATTAATACTTATTCTTGTTGTAACATTCCTTTCATCTCTCATCTGCCTAGCCTTTTCCCAATTATATTGGGGTCGGCTTCCAGTCTAACCGGATGCAGCTGAATACCAGTATTTTACATGGAGCGACTGCCTATCTGACCTCCACAACCTAGTTAATACTAGGTAATACGATAAGACTGGATATCAGAATTTCAGGTCACTGACTACCTGTAACGACTGCCAAAGATCTATAATATATGGCAGCCGGGACCAACAGCTTAACGTGCTTTCCGAGGCACGGAGGAAACTCGGTATGTCGGGCGGTCACCCATCCACAGACCGACCTAGGCAAGCACAGCTTTGCCTAAAGATCGACCTGAGTGGCAGTTCTTATTAAGCCACGAGCTCCTCTACTATTACTATTATTCCGTGCATATTAACGCTTATTCTTGTAGTAATATTCCTTTCATCTCTGTGTTAAGAATAATATAATAATCTTTAGAAACAAGGAACGTGACCTGTCATGCGTTCACAATGACTGACACTTGGATAATTATATTTCCTTTCGCAAAGGAAGTCGGAATGAATGCCCAAGATTCTTGCCTTGTTTTGTCTTTATTATGTGTGACAGCTGTAAATATGTAGGCAGTTATTTGAGCTTCAAGTTAACTTCCTTTGCATACATAATCTCATGCCTTTCTTCTATGGTGATAGGCAGTAAGTAAAGTAAAGTACACAAAATATAATAATATAATCACGCCTGTAATTCTTCACATTACTTCTTGAAATTACTTATTACGAATACAAGAAGTAATTACATACTAAATTGTAATAATTCCATCATCATCATCTCAGCCGAAAGCCGTCCACTGCTGGACATAGGCCTCCTGAAAGTGTCACAACATTAACTGGTCCCGTGCGTCTCGCATCCAGCGGATCCCCGCAACATTCACCAAGTCATCGGTCTTCCATAAAGTGGGAGGCCTTCCAACATAACGTCTTCCGGTTCGCGGTCGCCACTCCAGAACTTTTCGACCCCATCGGCCATCCATTCTACGAGCAATGTGACCCAATAATTTTATACTTCTCTAATACTCGTCATGTCAGCAATTCTATCTAGCCGTATCATCCTTCACACAGTCAATTCATCGTTTCTTTGGTCGTCCCCTACTCTTATATCTATTCCTATTAATAATACTAACATTTTCCTCATTCCTCCTCATTACATGACCATACAACGATAACGGATTACCACACATTTTTTATTTATTTATTTAAACTTCATGCACAATAGTGATACATAGGCGGACTTAATGCCACAAGGCATTCTCTACCAGTCAACCTTAGGGTTAAAGAATACAACTTCATTGATCTTCACTGGATTATGCATGGTAGGAATGAAGTCAAAAAGATAGTTCATTCTTGTGTTAAGTGCATCAGATTTAGAGCACAAACCTGTGGTCAGCAAATGGCTAGTCTCCCTTCTCCCCGAGTAACCCTAACAAGAGCGTTCCTTCATGTAGGCATTGATTTCAGTGGTGCAATAGCTATCCGGAGTTCAATGACTCGAAACTGTAAATACACAAAGGGATACATATGTCTATTTGTATGTATGGCGACTCGAGCTATACACTTAGAGCTTGTTACTGATTTGAGTTCCCAGGCATTTATTTGTGCTTTGAAAAGGTTTGTATCTCGAAAAGGTACTCCAACATGTTTGTATACTGATAATGCTACTAATTTTAGAGGTTCTAAAACTGAACTACACGAGCTTTATAAAATGTTTAAGTCAGATAAGTCATACAGCCAAATAATTGATTTTTGCACTTGTAATTCTATTGACTATAAATTTACAATACCTCTTGCCAGTCATATGGGTGGTATTTATGAAGCTGGAATAAAGTCAGTAAAGTCGTTACTTAAAAGACATTTACCATCGGTGGCCAAATTAATAGGGACAGTAATAAGATTTTTGAATTTTCGAGTTTAAGTTGATTTGTGTATTATATAATTGGTTGTAGGTCTCTTATGTATTTTTTATTAGTATCTATGTTCTATTGGGATCACAAAAAATCCAAAATGTATACAAAACTGTTTATTATTAATCAGGTAAAAAAAAAAATATTTGGGAAAGCTTTTATTTCAGCAAAGGGTGGTATCACCCTTTGCTGAAATAAGAGCTTCTATGTGTCGGGGCATGCTTTTAATAGAATGTTTTGCATTTTCCTTTAGTCGGGCATTATGATGCCATTCTCTGGTGAGGGTTTCTATAAGTTGCCTTTCGGTGGTACACACTTCTTTGGCAATGGCCCCTTTTGGTGAGTTTTCATTTTTTCAATGGGATTCATGTCAGTTGTCTTCTCTGGCCAAGGCAAAACAGTGTCATTCTTTCAGCCAAAAATGCAGTAACGCTTCTGACTTTGTGGCTGCGTACTGAGTCATGCATAAAAATGTATTCGACATCCTCGGGGAACCATTCATTGACCTGCGGCAATACCTGGGTTTCTAATACTTGCTTGTATTGGTCTTGTTTCATCGTTCCTCTTACGCTGTATAGGCGCCCCATGTCTTTGGCTGAGATGACAGACCAAACCGTATCACAAACCGGATGTTTAACCGTCTCTATGATGCAATCGGTGTGGAATCGTTGACCAGGGCGTCGTCATACAAAAGAACTTTTGTCGACCAAATTTTGAAAAGTTGATTCGTCAGAAAGGCATACCTGTAAATTAACAGAATGAATAGTAGAAAATAGTAGAAAAGTTATTGACTAATAGCATTATTAAAACAAGTTATTTTTCCTCGACTCCAACCTGCGACAGTCATATTTCGATGTTGTCTGGCCCATTGGAGTCGTTTCTTTTTCATACTGTCACTAGGCGTGGTTTTTTTGAAGGCCGCCGTCCCATCAAGTTCTATTCGACCAACCACCTACGCATTGTTCTTTCCGAAATCCTTACACCCTCGTCGTTCATCATCGTGGTCAAATGAGCTACACTCTCTTTATGAGTTTCGAGACAGATGCTCCTAACTCTTCGATCGGTACGAAGTGTGGTGGTCCTTTTTCTGCCACATTTGCCAACCCGAATTGTCTCAAGAGGCTTTTTATTGTCAATTTTAATTTTTATTCGATTTACGACAGATTTTGAAACCTCAGTCATAGCAGCTATGGCTCTCTGGGAATGAGTGGAGTGCAGTAACGATGTTAGTATCTCTCTACATTTTCTTGGAGAGGTGTCCAAAGCCTTGTCTATCCTAAAAAAAAAGGAAATTTGAGGATATTGCGTTTAACTATTAATAAAATGTAAATTCATAGACAAAACATAGCAAAACTATTTTACTACTGGGCATTACTTACCTTTTGATTATTTTAGACAAAAAAAGTCGGTTAAATCAAATGAAAAACAGTTTCTTGAAAATTCAAAAATATATACTGCGCACCGCGCTTTTGAACAGACAATGACCGAATTAGAAGAAACGTCCCAAAATTGACAAATGATGCACGGATTCACTGTGTTGCCACTTGGCGAAAACAGTAATAGTAGCAGTAGCTATATCAGATAAAATAACCCTTTAAATTCAACATAGTTTTTCAAATATACTTAATAAACTATAAACTCCATAAAATCAAGCACTGTCCCTATTAATTTGGCCACCTACTGTAGTTTCTACTAAATTAACTTACGAATTATTATCCAAACAAATTATCCAAATTATTTGGACTTTAGTCCAAATAGAGGGCATATTAAACTCAAGACCGTTATGTACAATTGCTGATGTTCCAGATGATGTTATCTGTTTAACTCCAGCCCATTTTATTATAGGAGCTTCTATAACAGACATCCCAGAGCCTAGTGTGTTAGATTTAAATGAATCTAGATTAAGTATGTTCCAAAAAATAATGTTAATAAAACAAAGATTTTGGAAACAATTTTATTTTACATATATTTCTGAGTTACAAAATAGAAATAAGTGGTTAGACATTAAGAAAAACTTAAGAATAGGAGACATTGTAATAATTAAAGATGAATGTACACCTCCTGCCTTGTGGCCTTTAGGCAAAGTTATATCAACTAATGTAAATAAAAATGACAAATTGATAAGATCTGTAACCATTCATACATCTAAGGGTGATTATACTAGGCCCATACATAAGTTGATTTTGTTACAACAGTGTAACAACAGTACCTAGCTAGTTTAAGAATTTTTACTGTATAAGATTTGTTTGTACATGTACAAGTATAGTGATATGGAACCTGTAACTTAATGGATAACTTACCTTAACATAATTAATTAATAACTTACCTTACATTGTGAAATTATATACCTGTTCTCTAAATTAACTTGCATTGCCAGCATTGTCATCCTATCAAGTAGTGCAGCTTTGTTAAAAGAAGGCGTGAGAATGTTTAGTATTATCATACTAATTTATATATCTACACATCAATCTGTTCCTTTCTCACTCACACTCACTCTCTCCCTCTCTCTCGGTGACTGTCATTCGTGTCACACGCGCTCTGTATATTATATTCAAAAACTGTGATTTTAATTAGTAAATACGGTTGTGCAGTGCTTTGTCCTTATCCGGCTCGAAGGACCAATTTTATGTTGAAGATTCTTGATGTCTGAGGGTTCTTAATTGAAAACTAATATGCACCAACACGAACCGTTTATTGTTAAAGATATTTAAGCACTGCACAACCGTATTACTAATTACAATGTTGTTAATAAACATAACTTAAAAGAGTTTCTAGTAACTTTACAGCAAAGTCTAGATTCCCTTAAGGCTATTAAGCTGCCTGTAGACAGTTAGGATGACCTATTAGTATTCCTAATATCACATAAACTGGACAACTCGCTGAGAGCAGCGTGGGAACTAAACAAAAAAGAAAGTACTCTCGCTACATTATCTGAGTTACTAGATTTCTTAAACATAAGGCGATCAGCATTTGAATTACTCAATGACAAGCCTTCCGATAGGACTACTGTTAAAACTTCACATGTGTCATCAACCTCGAGACCTCAAATAAATTGTTTACTATGTCAACAAAAACATGACTTGCATAAGTGTCCTAATTATATAAAACTGAGTGTACCTGAGCGTATTAACTTAATTAAGTCTAAAACTTTGTGTTTTAACTGTTTACAGCCTTATCACGATACCCTTCTATACAAGCTACACGCATACGGTATTCGTGGCAATGTCCTTCATTTAATAAAAACGTACTTAAAAGGTCGCAGACAATGTACGGAGATATCGAGCCTATGTTTGAAATCTAGAAAGGAATTAAAATCGCCTATCGAAAAAAGTAAATTTATCGACAATACTTGTGGCTTACCATGGTCTAGTAATTTCTATCTTAAGATTTGGTATAATATTTTGGGGTCACTGTAGTGATCGAGAAAGCATTTTCAAAGCTCAAAAGCGCTGTCTGAGAGCTATATTTGGACTTAAAGTAACAGACAGCTGCGTACCTATATTTAAGTCTCATAAACTACTAACCTTCCCATGTCTTTATATCCTTGAATTGGCAATATTTGTAATAACAAATCGATGTCTTTTTGCAACTTTAATAGAAACTAGAAAACGAAGTACAGCTATGAGATCTCAATACAAAAATCTACTATGCACGGGCGTATATAAAACTAGTTTATTAAAGAAAAATGTGATTTGTATGGCCCCAGCAATCTTTAATAAAATACCTGACCAAATTAAAAACTTACCGTTGCAAAAATTCAAAAAACGTTTCACAGAATTACTTGTAGACAAATGTTATTACTCTGTGCAGGACTTTTTGAATGATAATTCTTTGTAATATCCGTATAATCCTAGTGTTATGTATTACATTTGCATGCTATATTAAGGCAGAATGTACATGGATTCTATTGTATAATGTCAACAACTTATTTTTATGTACCTACATTCTAAGCAAATAAAGATTCTATTCTATTCTATTCATTGAACTTTTTTTTTCAGTCGCTGGCTCCAATTACAGACTTCCTCATAAGTATGCAATCCTTATAATAATATAATCCATATGCGTTACACCACATATCCCTTTAAGCAATCTCATTTCAGCTTTTCATTAATTCCTTTTGTGTCCCAACATTCTGATCCATACCAGAAAGCAGGTCCAGCCATGTTTGACTGCGTCCGTGGTCGAGTGGTTTAGGCGTTTGCCTTGTTACCCGGTGGTCGTGGGTTCGATTTGCAACGGTGTTTCCAGTTTGTGCTAGGACACTGCAGGCTTAAATCACCTGATAATCTGACAAAAAAAAAATATTGACTCGTCAAACCTTGTCAGAGGCCCTTGAGGCGGTTTAGAAACTTTCACACTAGGGTGCGTGGGGTCGTTAAACCTTACTGCCCACACTATAAGAAGAAGACCATCGGATTCGTTTAGTTTTATGGTTTTTGGTAACTATTATTGTAATAAATTACGAATAAGTACAGAAGAGGTCAGCTAAAACTTGGCCAAAACCCATTTTAGCTTAAAACAATTTTGTTCAAAATAAACCCGTTGAAAAATACACAAAGCAGAACATAATTTTCATCTGGAAATGGACCAAAAAAATGATTCAGCTCGAAATAAATTACACCGTGGGAAACTCTATTACCGAACTTTGTTACCAACCAACCAGTCTAAACTAGTTTATACCAGTTTTTTTAACATCCACAATTTGGCTAAATTTTTGAGGTAGACAGCCTTTTTGCTGCCGACAAAGTAAGGTGAGTGTATTATCTAATTTCGCCGAGCCAAAGGTATCCTGAATTTCTTTTTTAGCCTGAATTTCGGAGTAAATTAGTGGAACTACTCCTAAATAGGAAGCGAGTGGAATACTCATCTATTATTTGCTAGCGATCCGCCTTTGTTTGAGAGCAGCGGTGGCCCAGTGGTCGCGGCCCCGACAACAGTTAAGTAAGTTGTGGGTTCGAACCAGGCACAACTTTGTGTAATTTATTTCATCAACGCTGCTCTCAAAACGGTGAAAGAAAACATCGTATCACAAATTTAAAACAAGTATTCCGTTTTGGTTCTTCCCAGTTTCAGGCCAACATTCTCCAGTCGTAGACACCACACCTCCAATTTGTTCTGGGCCTCTAGGCAATCAAAGAAGTGACATGTAAAACTAAATCTTATTACAATGATTCAAAACTATGTTTTAAACATAATACAAATCTGCTCCACGCTTAGCCAGATGTCCTGCCCAGGTCCACTTGAGACATTGTAGACTTTTGTCCGACGGCGTCAAAATATAAGTATGTATAAAATGATCAAACCAAGAAGCAAGCTCCACCTTTGTCTACTAACTAAGCCTTGTCCAGATTTGATCAATGGTTTTTGGAAACTTGTAATTAAATTTGTTTCCATGTACTTCAAATGGACGACTTTACTAATCCGAAAATGTAAAGTTAAATGAAGTTTTCTCTGTGAATGATTTTTGGGGTGGTTCTGTCGAAAGTTAATTACGGGGTTTCAGTTCTGTCAGGGTAATTTTGTAGTTTAGTAAACAGCTGTTTTGGTGGATGATTTAAACGGTTTTAATTCCCGTTTTAGTCGTGTGAAATGTTCATTTTGGTAAACTGGGTTAAATGTGAATGTGATGCATTATTTAAATTATACAGAATAGCTTTTACCCATGGGTACTTTATGTGTAATTAAAAATATCGTGTGTTTTTACTTTTATTATTTTACTAGCTGACCCACGCAACTTTGTCTGCGTCTCTATATATAACTTTCCTCGATAAATCAACTATCCAACCAAAATTATTAAGTTAAATCGTAACAAACAAATTTTTTTATCTTTCCTCTTTTTATTATTAGTTAAGATTATACTAAAATGAGAATTACTATAAATATCTCTTACTGTTAAATATACGATGTCGATAACACCCTGTACTTGTAAACATTATTTTGTTTGAATTTGAATTTCCCGGAGGCCAGCCAGAATCCCCCGTACCTACATTGCGACGCAACCCGCGTAATTATTTTTCCGCGCGGGTATTTTTACATTGCGATATCTTCTAAGATATTTGTTTAAACTGTATAGAGTAAAGAGCACAAATATTCTATATTAAATTTCCGTTCTAACGAACACATTTATTTAGATATAGATTAATACCATATGGGTTAAATAAGCTTCGCAAAAAATAATTCTTTTTAACCTAACATTTTAATAGTAAAAAATGGTTACAGTGAGTCAATCTTAAAAGATAGACAGATGCTGTCGCGGACTTTTTTATAGAACTTTTAAAGACGAATAATTACTTCATACATGATATTCTCGTAACTTAAACCGTTTTCGCAGCGCACGCAACGGAAGCTCTCAGAAAGGAATTTTCTTTTCCCGTTTTTGCAACACTTCTCATTTATGCTCCGCTCCTATTGGTAGTAGCGTGATGTTATATAGCCTATAACCTTCCTCGATAAATGAACTATCCAACACAAAAATAATTTTTCAAATCCAACCAGTAGTTCCAGAGTTTATCGCGTTCAAACAAACAAACAAACAAACAAACAAACTCTTCAGCTTTATAATATTAGTATAGATTTACACATCGTGAGGAAACCGGCATGTCTTAGAACCAAAATATTCGAAGACATGTGACATCTACCAATCCGCACTGGGCCCGCGTGGTAGATTATAGCCCATCCTTCTCTTAGAGAGGAGGCCTGAGTCCCAGCAGTGGGAACACTATAGGATGATGATGATGATGATTTTATGTACAGTCTTTTGGTCTTAAGCACCTTTACCATGGCATGGCTAGAAAGGGGGTTTCTGATGTGATGACGAGTAATTGAGAAGTATGAAAGATGAAGACATGCTGCGCCGACACTAAATAAATTGGGGTAAGGGCAGAAGAATGATGATAATGATACCTGATTATACCAGCCCCATTCTAACATTGTCTATTTGTCAACTAAATATCACTCATCCAGTGGTTTAAATTAATTTAATGAGTCATAACGCGCAGCCTAGACCTCTAGCATGATATTTGTACACAAGAACGGGCTACGTCGGTAACCTTGAGTTTCTTGTCTTGTTTTGTCTATATTTCTGATCCAATCAGGCAACGAAACTCTGAGAATTCCTAAAATAGAAACGATACTGAGTTCTGTAAGGAAAGAATATAGAAAAATCTCCAATAGAGCTTGAACAGAGGACGGAAGTTTGTATAGAAGTTCGACATTTTTAAAGTTTGCCGAAAGAAAAGCCTTATCTGATCAAAGAGTTCATAAATAGTTAGTTGTATGACTAAGGCCCAAGACTAAATAATGACAGTCGTACACATTCTAAAACACTATCGAAGCGGGTCTTATCGCGATATTCTTTTTAACGAGGTAAACAGGTACCTACTTGTTTCCCGACGTTTCGACCGCCTTGCAGCGATCGTGGTCACGGGAGGACTGATGACAGCTCAGCGACGTCTTCGTAAAGTGCGGGTCTGTGCATCTACCCTCACTTGGTCTTTTTGGGAGGTGGGAAATCCTCAAATCCTGCTCTTGGACAGAGCGAAAAGGAGTGTCGACTTAGTGCCGAGGCCGCGGTATCTCTTTCGAACAGACCGCAGCCCCGACGGGGGGCTAGACGTGACCTTGAGTAGAGAATGTGAATCGGCAAGCATAAGGTGGGTTGGTTTCATGCTTGGCAGAGCGACAATCTCCACAGGTTGGCTGGCAATGTTTTATTGTGTTTTTCCATCAGGGATTTCTCAGGACCAGCCACGTAACTTGAATTTTTGCCGTTTATAAATAGAATTGCACCATGTCACGTAAATGTAACTGGTAAAATATAGATGTTCAGACAAGAGTACAAACAAAACAAAAGAGAAACCAAATGCTAAGTGCTTACATTTTGTTGCTCGTGAAGTCGTGACATTACTATTCTATAAAATACTAACCTATTTTTATTTTGCATGACACTGGAATGTAAGCATTATACATCAAGGGGTGGAGACCTAAAAGGGGTGTCCTAAAATACAGGTCACGGAACGGTCTTCGGCACCAGTCTCCCACAGTATAATTATTTCTGTTACGTATTTTGTATTGATACCTGACATGTACCTAAATTGTGGTGAGAAATAAATCATTATATTTTTTTTTATGAATTTCTTATCGACGTAATCACACACACCGTAACACCGTATACGGGCAAGCTCCAACAGCATCTTGAAAGTGATAGCGGACAGGCTCGATGGCCCGTTTGTAAGGCACTGGATCGCACACCGCACATCGGTGTGATTGCAATTCTTATTGTATAATTTTGCGTTGTCATATTTTATTTGTGTGTTTTACTAACATAGTTCTTAAGTGATTACTAACATTTAATATGGACCTGTGTGATGATTATGGTCTGAAATAAATTTATTATTATTATTATAATCGATGATAGCTCGTCGCTTCCACCTGCAGTGGTACCATCGCCTACAATAATGCATGGGAAGTTCAGAAAAAATACCGTGTGAAGCAAGAAATGACGCCACCTGGCGTAAATAAGTACTCGATTAGCAACATTGATTATATTGTTGATGCTACACTAACTAGAGGGCGCTCACGCTGTATAAAATGTTCATGTAGTTTCTTTTTCTGTATTTTACATTCAAATGATTTATAATCAATTATTTCTATTATATAAATTTATTCCTAACTACCTACTATGTTTGTTTAAATTGAATATTATTATCATTTTATAACTAGGTATCTGATTTTAATTATCTATGTTTTAGTTTTCAAACTTGAGGGTAGGTCGAATATGAATTCATAAATAAATTTGTAGGTAGTAGAAATAATTAGATTGAAGATTTAGATGAGTTAAGACTAAGCTCAATTCATTGTTCGTTATGTTTGTTTCGATTACCTCATTCGAGTGTGTTTAGCTCAGTTTTATTTTAATTTAGGTGAATTAACTTATTTCATCAAAATGAGTACGCGTTGTAATATTGTTTTCTTTACAAGAGCTCAAATAACTGATTTGCAAAATCAAGGCAAAAACTTATCGACACTCGAAACTTGTCGACTTATCTTATTGTTAACGTAAGTAGTTTAGATTTCAAATTTTTTATAAGAAAAAAAAAATGTTTTAGTTACGTCTATACTACTTAATAAATAATCATTATTGTGTGTTATTATATTTCTGTTATAATTATTGTTGCAGAGAAAAACAGTTGTTCTATTGGTACGACGATTTGAAGGTGTAGGCACCGTTTGCCCCTTGAGTTATGCCCCCGATCGGCTTCGAGTACTCATACGCCCCTTAGGTATTTAGATGGTCTCGTTCGCCCCCGATTGCTATTAAATTAAAAGTACAGTCAGAAACAACGATCTTTGAAAAGTTGTGATTATTCTATTTATTTTCTAACAGGGAGTGGTTTAGAGTTGTTTTTATCAAAGCAATGTCTATCATGTGATGGGAAGAGATAAATGAAACTGCTTTTTAAATAAAAGATCTATTTTGAAAACAAAAAGTGCAAATATTTGTAAGGAAAGTCAAAAAACTATTTGTTAAACTTAAATGACTCAAATCAACACATTAAATAACATATTAATAATAGAAAAAAAAACAATAAAATCACAGATTATGATCTGACAAAGTCATAGACCATCATTATTATATCCTACACACTATAAAATAAATGTAAAATTTTCATAGACTACTTGAGTTATTACTCATATAACTAAGTAAAACAAGCCTTAACAACTAACGAAATCACAGATCAGCAATAATAAAACTTACATTAACCATAAAATATGTAAAATTAAACAAATCACAGATTGGATGAATTATCACTTAAATATCTACGAGTAGGTAAAATGAGCCTTAAAAACTAACAAAATCAAATAAAACTTACACCTATAAAAAAAAGAAAAATCACAGATTAGTTATTACAAGTATAACATTTAGTGAATAATACTGTCAGTCTAATTTTTTCACTTACATAATTATAATCATTTGTATAAGAATAACAATATAAAATCAATGTACGGTAGATTAACACTTCAAATCAATGTACGGTTATATATATGCGCACAGTTTCTCTAAACATAGATTTAGTCCGATTTCCCCATTTAATAATTTTGCCATAATGTAGTTTATCCGTTCGTCTCTTTCAATAAACTCTTTTTTTCTATTTTTTATTTTTACTCCACTCTTCACATTTTCGATTCTTTGTTCCACGAGTTTGCTTTCTTTTAATAAAATCTCGCAAAACTTTAAAATGTTAGGAGACGTTTTTCCGCTAAGATTTCTGTTTAAACGGGAATGCCAGCCTTCAACTTTATTGTTGGTGCGATTTTGTTGCCCATAGAAGTTACACATTCCCTTGACTGATTTATTTTCAAGCCACTGCTCTACAAAATAATTGTTAAATTTTAATGTTTCGCTATCACTTGGACTGTCCTCCATAATGTAAAGCCATCCATCGTCTTTCATTTCTTGTGGAATTAGACTCAATGTCTTGCATAAATCCACGTGTCTTTTAGTGTACCTCCTTTTCAAGAGGTTCAGCTCTTTAGCTTTTTTTTTCAGGGCTTGGGCAAAATGAAAAAAGCAACCCAATATAGTTGTACTTGGAAAGATTTCTGAAATGGCATTAATTATTGCCATCTCAAAATCTAGATGAAATTGATCGGGTTGCCAATCTGGAAGACGACATTTCATCATGTCAAAGAGACGTTTGTAGGTTTTTCCTTTTTTGTCTGGTAATAAAGCGTATGCTAGTGGTACGATATTGTTGCTGTGTATATCGCTTCCCAGATCACCGTGAATAGAAAATAGTTGCAGAAATGGTTGGACCACAAATTTAAAAGTACCATCAACGTACACATTTTTGCATTTTTCTAGTTGCCGACTGCATTCCTTTGTGGCAAAAACAATTATGCGTCCAGATCCATCATTAAAATCACAAAAAAGAAAATTTTCAAATTTCTTTGGTATTTCTAGATCGGTACTTTTGCGATTTCTAATCTTTTTAACTCCATAAGCCTTTTTTCTTGAATTATAAAGACCGCGCCGTACGTTTTTATATTCTGGAAACTTTTTAATAAGTTGGAATCCTTTATCTTTGTAATTTATAACTTCATTTTCATATATTTCATGAACTGATTTAATTGCTTCTGTTGCTGCTTTATTTTTACATATGTCTAGCACTGTTTTAATTTCATTGTTTTCAAAATCTGGAGCACACTCATGATGAGATTCTTTTACAATTGCGTCACCATTAATTGTAAGAGTTCCTTTGCAAGCAGGTCTATTTACACAGTGCCAGTTAGAGCCACCATTCTTATAAGTTCGTTTTTTGTGGTAGCTATGACCAGCTCTCAGCAAAACGAGGCCTCCCTTTCGTGACGAAATGTATTTAATACCACTTATCTCACGTCTCGAACAGCTTGCACCGTCTGACATGGTTCTACAATAATAATAAAAAACTAAATTAGAAAAAAGTTCTTTAAACTTAACTTTTAGGTCTTTGCTATTCATTAAACAAACTGATTCGTATATTATACTAGTATATACGTTATATTAAGCCTAAATCTGTATAGGGAGCTATCGATCAAAGCTATAAAAAATAAGCTAAAAGCTCATACCTAGATACAGAATTTAAGACATAAAAATCAAGTATTACATATTTTTATTACGTACATACTAAATTTTTGCAATAATATTTATTTGACACTTACCCAATAAAAATATTTACACATACACACACAATTAAACACTAAATTCAATAAACGTTAATAATTTCACTTAGCAGAAACTATTATGTGTATGTATCGCACTCAAAGATAAGATGTCGACTAATTAGCACTTAACACATATTGCACCCCTACATACCTCATTAATAAGTTAGAAAGAGATAGCATACAATTCTTATGATAAACCAACCCTTTTTTGCCTATTGTTTATAAAACTTGTTTCGCCCAGTGAGTCAGGTAGCAAGGTAGCAAAAGCAGATACATGTGATGGGATTACGAATATAGTAATTTAAATAGGTTATCAATCAAATCGTGTTCTCATAAACACAATTTGATAACTTTTTCAAATCACTTAGAGAGAAAAGTAAAGCACAGTGTGTTATACTTTTTTGTCTAACGGTACTTTGTATAACTACTTTTAAATGATATGAGGCAAGGGGCGAACGGACACACCAAAATAATTAAAAATTAATAAAATATTATACGCCCCGTCACAAGGGTCAAACGGAACCTTCGAAACGGGGCGTATGGAACATTTTCCTCCAAGGGGCATAACCGAAGGGGCGTACGGGGCTTACACCGATTTGAAGACGAGGGATCTTTGCAACACCATCAAAGAACTAGTAGACCACGGCTCATAAACACATTACAGCGTCAAATCGTGTTATGAGAGTATGAAGAAAATGGATTCCTGCCGATGACCGACTATGCTGCTTTATATGACTCAAGTGTTGACAATGCCCGTCGTGCTCTTATTTTATAAGTGAAGAGCTGCATTATAGGAGGCATGTTGTGAAACCCTGGCCCACAGAAAACCATTAAAGGACAAGATTACAGTTCGCTTTGGATCATGTTAACTTTGATTTGAGTAACTTTTAAGTCCAGTGAACACGGACGCTTATGTTTGTGGTGTAGAAATATTACGTGATAAACAAGTGGTTATGTGTGTCCAATATGCTGGTCATATTGCAGTGAACGTGTGGGGATAGATAAGTGTTGCCGATCCAGGATTTATATTTCATAATACTTAAAAATAATATTACTTAACTTAACTTAGTACTTATTTTTTATATTAACTGGAGACCGGGTTATTATAACCTATTACGACTGACTGTTATTATATCCTATGACTTACGTATTTTTAATAACTAAAAAAAGTCAAACAATTTTTATTTTTTTTACATTACATAAGAACCTTTTCGTATGTTTTTGTGCAATTGTATAGCTGTTATCCTACCTATTTAATTCATATAATTTAACTTTTCACTTTTGTGATAAAATAATCCGGTCTCCTGTTTGTCTTTGTTGAGGTTACAAAAGCTTCAATCATCTTTCCGATTTTGGAAACGAATACTTAAGCTATGGCCTCAATAAGAAGTTTTATATAATATAATAATGTTGAACGATAATAAATGTCTGTTTTTGAATAATAAACTGTAAGAAATAAACCTCTAAAATTTGTGTGTTTTTTTGTTTGTCTCCGTTCATCCCTGTTGCTAACTACTACTAACTCGAATATATATTTTTGAATGCTATGCGCACTTATTAGCTTAATGAAAACATTCCTTATGGTTTCTTTCGTATTTTTTTTTATCATTTAACTTCTCACATCCAACCTAATACGTGTTTCCTAACTTCTTACTTACCTAACCTATTCCCAAGTCAAAGTTCATTTTTTTCTATATCTCAACAGAATAGTTTACATTTAGTTAAGACTAAGTTATAAAAATCTACCTCCATTTTATTTCACCTACAGGTGACACCGGGTAATCCGGATATTGTCATTGCGGAAAGTAAAAACTTTAAAGGTTTAATTTCTTATTATTATCTATGTAGGAATTACAAATAAAATTTCTGTGAGGTAGAAACAGAAATAAAACTTATGCCACCTACAAGTGACACTGGGGATTGAAGAGTTTAATATCACAGTTGTGCAGAAACCAAACGCCATCTATTAATTATTTTCGAAAATTTGATTTCTACCTTCACAGAAAAATAGGCCCTAAGGTATCCATGCACTTTTGTAGGCGACTGTACAGGCGCCTTACATGTCCATTTCTTTTTATACAACGCAAGAATCCTTTCCGTGTTTCCGTTTCATTGTGAAAAGTAACCTTAGTTTATGTTGTTTAGTTCAAATGTCTTTTCATTGTGTGTGAGCAACAAAAGGTCGTCAATTGTTCTTTTAAGGTTGAACAGAAGTTTTTCTTGTTGATTCTAGTTTTTCTAACTTATTGGTTGGTCTTTTATAGGTATATATGATTAGTGTTGTGGTGTTTAGCAGCAAGATATTATTTTATATATATATATTTTTTTAATTAAGTATATTTGTTTTTTTTTGTATTTTGTGTGTGCATAAATAAACAAATAAATGATGCCTGTAATCCAGAAAGGGATAGGTAGTGGTGAACTTAACAGTGCATTCATATTTCGCCAGTTATGGTCAAGTCCCATGTAGGGGGTGAACCCATAGCCATAATTCGGGCACAATTTCCGATTCCACATCTACTACTGAGAAATTCGTGATAGAAAAAAAACTAAAAAATCAAAGCATTTATTTCAAGTAGGCCAATTACAGGCACTATTGACTAGTCGAATTAAACTAACTGCGGCACTCAGAGATATCCAACGATTACTCAAGCCGCCACCCAGCCAAGGCCTGACATACTTTTGTATGACAAAACTGCCAAAAACCTTTACCAAGCGACGGCCCAAGCAACCACCGAAGCTCTCCGAGTGCGGCAGCAAACTACTAAACTAATGAAGCTAAATAAACTAAGCTACAGTCACAAGGCATAATAACTCGTGAGTGAAAAACCAATAACTCTTTGCCCAAACCAGGAATCGAACCCGGGATCTCATGCTAGACCAAAGAGGCCGTCAAGTAAGTAATTCAGTCAAGATATTTCATTTGGATTGTTTAGTATCGCAAGTTTTACTTTTAAAGCTATTTGTTACTTTGTTGACCTACATCAACTAGATTGGTTTTCTGAGACAAAGACTATAGTACCTACAATTATACGAGTAACATATTGATTTAGTTCTCTTTTAACGTTTATATTGTCATTGTTTGTATTTGCTAGCGGACTTACTAACTTTATTTTTTCGTAACTTCGGTTGAATGTACCTAATCACAATCATTAGAATCATGAAGTGCATTGTGAGAGTGTGTGCGTGTGTATGTGTTGATGAGTTGAACTTAGATCGATCATAACTTAATTCGTGTCTTAGATTTAAATCAACACACAAGAAACTCAAAAGTCACAAAACAACAGCTCCAAAATCGGTTTAAACAAACAAATTGCCCGATTTACGTGATACCCCCTCAGGGGACCCCCCCTCAGGGGGTTAAGCTAGCCCCTCAGGGGACTCTTAACGTAAGGCTAAAGCCTTAAGATCATTTCACCGAACTCATTTCTACAAATGGGTACGCCATCTGGCCTCTCTGACGGTACTAATGAAATCTGTGGGTACGACACAGAGTAGTTAAAAAGACAGAGATCTCAGTTTGAACTGAGTAAGGTTTTATTACTCTGTTAGATTGTTAGGAGCTATTGTCGCCATGCAAGGCAATGTCGTTTGATACAAGGAAAGAGAATTGGTTTGTTTAGGTTTTCATTGTGTTTACGATTTAATGTATAGGGGAGGTAAGCCTAAAACGGGTACGCTAAGGGACATGTGAAATAAAAAATACTTAGAACGTAAAATGTACCAAATAGTTTTACTAAAGGAAATGTTTATTTAATAAAGTATATAAAAAAAATAACAAACATAACCATTCTCTTCAACAATCTTAGAAAAACACAAATTAGGTGACCCTTCCAAATACCCGTTTTGCCCTTATAGGGGGCCTAAATCAGGTACCTCATCAGGGCATAACGGGTACCCTAGTAGCATTTTTGTTGGCATTTGTTGGCATTTAGTTGGGCCACATACATTTTTGTTGGCATTTAGTTGGGCCACATACCTCTGTATGTGGCCCAACTAAATGCCAACAAAAAATGCTACTAGGGATATAGGCTATATAATGAGAACAATCAACTTATTTTTATAGTTTTACAATATTTATTAACATAAAATCACTTATATTTTCATTTAAGCGTCTTAAATTATTAATCAGACTCATATTCAATCTTATCTTGTTTAAACTATAAATCATCTTTGGCAACAAACAGCTTTCTTTTTTTCTTTCTTTTTTCTCTTTTATTCTTTCTTTTTTTCTTTTTTCTTTTATATTTGTTAACCATCTAGAATAAAACAAACCAAAAATCTTAATTAAAACCTCATTTCAACCACCCAAACTACTTACATGACATACCCGTTTTACCCCTACCCGTTATGCCCAAACGCATGTTTTTATTTTTAACCGCCATAACTTCAAAACCAAATGCAGGAATGCCACAAGTTTTTTTTAAATTTAGATGCATAATTCCTTACAAAATCACAACACAAAACTTAAGTAAACATAATCCATACAATATTTGAGTATTCACTGTTACCAAAAGTCATTTTTTTTTAGTAAAACCATCAAAAATATTGTTTTCAATCTTACCTTGCAAGCGCTTGCGTCACAGCGGAGAGCCGACTGCCTGTGATTGGCTGACTGTCACGCCACCTCGCTGCACTCGTACATTCTCACTAATAGACGTAACACGCACACAAACAAGCATACCCGATTTAGGCGGGGTACCCGATTTAGGCTCATCTCCCTAAGTGTAGTGGTCAAACTTATAGACGAGAAAGAGGAAAGTGGCGGTTTAAAAAGAAAATTGATGCTTGAGATCATACACATGCCCAAACAAACATAAACTCTCACCTTTTTCCCTTAAGGATAGGCAGAAACATCAGCTACCTGCTCGGGTGCTCTTTTGCCTGGTCCACGTTTAATCAAGCTTGAACATAATTATGGAGTGGACGTTCCTAAAATAAAGCTGTCTTATCGTATTTTAAGTATAAAGTCAATTAGAAACACCTATAAATGTAACTAAAGTCTTTGAACGAATTAAATATTAAATGATTATGAAACAATATTTTCAATTTAAAATCCTGCAAATTTACATTGCGTTAACTAAAAGCACTACGCTAAGCCTTTTGGTTATTATTAAAAGCCTTCTCTACAGTCAAGGGATCGTTGAAAATATGAATTTGTTAGTAAGTACTTTTTGAGTGAAAATTATCTGAACCTTTAAGTTTTATTAGGAATTATCAGGATTTGGGAAACATCGTGAGGAAACCAGTATGCCCAAGGGATATTTTTCGAGCCCGTCGGGGCTGCGGGTTGTTCGAAAGAGATACTGTGGCCTCGACACAATGGGCTAAAAATAGGAACATGCTTGGTTTTTAGTCAGTTTTAGAAGTCTGACACTCCCTACCGTTCTGCCTAGAGCGGGAGCAGTCATTTGACGATTTCCCACCATCCAAGAAAAAAGGGATATTTCTCGACAAGTCAGAAAGAAGTTTCAGGTAGTTTGACAACCAGTCAGTGGAGGTCAGATGCCTATCTGACCTACAGTTTTTACATGGAGTGACTACCTAGTAGCTTCTTATAAAACTAGCTTTTGCCAGCGGTTTCGTCCGCGTGAAAATGACGATTTTCCATACAAACTTTCATCCCCTATTTAACTCCCTTAGGGGTTGAATTTCGAAAAATCCTTCCTTATTCATTGTCTACAATAAAAAGGGAACCTCTGTGCAAAATTTCAGCTTTCTAGGTCCAAGGGTTTGGGCTGGGCGTCGATGAGTCAGTCAGTCAGTCAGGAATTATCTTTTTATTTATATAGATAGATAGATACTGGTATTCAGCTGCATCCGTCTAGACTGGAAGCCTATCCCAACATAGTTGGAAAAAAAATAGGTAAAAAAACTTTTTAAGTTAAACGGTTTT
Source organism: Diarsia mendica (assembly GCA_949316265.1). Taxonomy (NCBI): domain Eukaryota; kingdom Metazoa; phylum Arthropoda; class Insecta; order Lepidoptera; family Noctuidae; genus Diarsia; species Diarsia mendica. Next base: position 2,339,761 of record OX438910.1, read on the forward strand.
ATGTTAAATATACATTGCAATGTTTAAGATAAATGTACTAAAAACCAAAAAATAATAAAATAGATACAGTCGTGGGAATTATAAACATATGCATAGACAAGACCAAAATAAAACCGTGGGGCACGTCAATTGTCTACAATCGTTGATTAAAATGTTTGTTTTGTAATGTTACACTATAATTAGGCAGTTGTTCAACCGAAGATAATTAAGATAAATAAAAATTAAATGATAATAAAATAATTTATTTATTTATTTAAGGTTCACCAACAGTTGCTACAGACATTTTAAACATAGGAATATTTACATAATTGTGTCTTAAATCTAACTGCACAACCAATTACAGGCAAACACCACATGCACGATGCTCCTTGTAATCGTAGATTTAATCTAAAGACTTAATATTATTATTATTAACACTTGTAAGGGATACCTACAATTGAAAAAAAAAAACAAAACCAAAGAGAATAGAGACTAAAGACTTAATGTAAGTACTTAAATTCTACTTTTATATTAGATACTAAATACGTTTGACAAACGTCAATATTGAGTCTGCGTGGACGTCAACCAGGTCGCTGCGTTCGTTTACGAGTTTGCACATGCGAGGTATAGGTGAATTAGCACCAAACACTGTACGGCGAAGAGGTGGAGCTAAGGGTGTTATAGGTCTGCGAGGTGGTCTACGGGGTACTCTGAAATTGAACTTATTTAGCAATTGTGGGCAGTGAATGTTGTTGTTGAGCAGTTTATATGCAAATCTTAAATCCAAGAGTTCCCTTCGTGCTTACAGGGAACTCATTTTGTAGCAGCTCAGCTTGTCAAGGTAGGAGAGATATTTGAATTGCCTTCCCTTTGAGTACCCTAGGTATCGGACAAACCTTTTTTGGACTCGTTCTATCCGCATCGAGTGGGTTGCGTAGTGGGGCCTCCATACCACACTGCAGTATTCCAGGATACTTCTTATGAGGCTATTGTAGAGAAGTATTTTGGTATGTGGGCGTTGAAATACCTTTCCATTGCGAATGACAAAACCAAGCGTACGTTGGGATCGACTAATAATGTTCTCAATATGTGGAACAAAATGTGAGTTTAGAGTCCAAGATAACTCCCAAATCTCGTACCACATCCACCTCGCCTAAGTTCACTCCGTTTACTTGGTACGCCGAATTCACTGTATTTACTTTCCTGGTGAACTTTATGTGGCTACATTTCGAACTATTCAACGAGATTTTGTTGTGATAACACCATGCAGATAGTCGGTCGATATCATTTATTATCATTTAGTAAAACCGTTTAAAAAGGCTATGCAGATAATGATGAAGTAAAGCCTAGTTAAAAGCCCATGATCGACATTTAAACTCGGGCACCAGGATAACCACTAAACACCAAAAAAGAAGACGGTCTTAATAGTAGATTATGCACCAAGGGGCTAAAGTTGTGTCTTATGTCACGGGCGTCATATTGAATCTCGAGCGCAATGAAGGATTCGGGATTTAACTCTCGACCGCAGGGAGGGAGTTAAGAGTTTAACTCACGAGCGAAGCGAGGGAGTTAATACAAGAATCCTGAATGCAGCGAGGGATTCAAGCTAGCCCAAGGCAAAGACACCTTTAGCCCAGAGGAGGATACTCTACTTTTTACACCTACTGTGAGAAAATAATAGCCATAGGTGGTACGAAAAACAAAGTATTTATTAAATAAACAAACAGTAAGAATAACATAGGTATTAGAAATAATGAAATAGAAATAATTATAAGAAAGAAATGGTAGAATGGTTTTGGATGATTGGCTGTATGCATTTTGAATTTAGAACGTCATTGGAGACGCTCGTGAAATTATAGTATTTTTCAATACACTTCCTCGAAAACTAGCTCTTATTGCACTACGATTAGGTTCGACATGCATCATATTTCGCACGCGTGCGGTAATAAGAATACAGCGTGCTGTAATCTTATTACCGCACGCTGTAATCATATAGCAGCGGTAATTCGATTAAAACATAAGAAATTAAAAAAAAAACACCACTGACTATTATAGAGCAGGCGTGTTTTTTTTTTAATCTCGTCATTTTGATCTGCGTCTTTACAGCGTAAATATTTTTTGAATATTTAAATTGTGTTTTTAAAAAGAATACTATTAATAAACGTAAATATTTTAAACAATTATTTACTTTTATGAACAAGTAAACATTTTTTTGTGTTCTTAATTAAAAAATATTTGAATTTTATATTTTTCGTGTGAGGCTGTTTGGCGGCTTTATACCTTTGCTTGTTTTTCAACCTGGCGAAATCAAACCGCGGAAAAAAAGTAAATTAAATCATAGTCTCATCATTTAAATTTGTTGACAAAAACACATAACGTTTTAAGTTAATTTCTTTGAAAGTGTATTGAAAAACGTCGTTTGATACACGTGGGAATTTGTTATTGCATTTCTCGACCCCATGAACACCCTCGCCATACGGCTCGGGTGTTCAATCTGCCTCGAATGCAATAACAAACTTTCCGCACTTGTATCAAAATGTACTATTGATAAAGTGTGATAAATCGACTGTAGTATACTTAGATAGGTTTAATACCTACCACAATAAATTCCACAGCAATATTATCTTAGCGCAGTTTACTTAAAATAAATTAACTAATGTTACAGCCAATTACTAATACGGTATTACGGCGCGGTACGGTATTTGTTATTTTTAATGTTATTCCATTCCTTTTAAAAAATGGTTAGTAGTTATCTAATTATTCTTACAAATTATTATGTCTTCGAAAACATGGCAACGATATGAAGAAGCAGTCGTTATGATTTTGTAGGAAATTGAGAATATCATCCACGCGTAGTAAGGGTATCGAGAATAGCTTTCCTCTTTCTGGGGGCCAATTCTCGGTTTTAGAGATGGTGTCGAACTCGAGAAAAATTTCTAATGACGTCATTTTTTCGAGAAATTTTAAAAGTTGCTATTCTGGGGATGTCGAATTCGACATTTGTCGAAGGCTAACGTTCGAGTTCATCTCGAGTGCTTCTGAGCAGTAGAGATGTAATGTCGATTATATAGATACGTCATTTCTGAGTGAATTTGTTGAGTTTTGGATTGTACACTGTTTTCTTTTCTTTAGTTTTTAAATAAAATACGGCTTGGCATCTCATACTGGAAATTCGATTTATACTCTTTGATTTGTGCATTGTGTTTTCTTGAAACGACGACCTTCGCGCAGATAACAGACTCTGTAATTTGTGTACCTACGATTGGACTTGAAACCACTGAAAGATGGACGAGTTTATTAGCATTTTTATCTCGGAGTTGTTGGAAAGTGGCGAGCAACTGACCAATACACGGCGACAACAGCTATCCCGCCGTCGATATTTACGACTTGAGCGAAACAGAAGTCATTAAAAACTTCAGACTAAATAAAGATTTAATAAGGGTTCTAATACTTAGATCTATTGGCTCCTGTAATAAACTGGATACCACTAAAATAGACCCGAAAACGAAGGTAAATAATTGTTTGCTTCATAATTTTATTAGTCACTGACAGACAGTCAGCTGTCAAACTGATTATTTTTACACTAAACGTTTCGTTTTACTTTGGCTTTGCACGGGACTTATTCAAATTTAATATATAAATTATGTCCTAATTTTAAGTGTTTCTCATAATTATGTTTAAGTACTTGTTTGTTTGTGAAACTAATAAATACTTTTTCTTCCTTTCTTTCTTTCTTTTATACTTAAATAATAGGTTTAGTCAGCGTTTTAAAACAAAATCATTCATTCACTCATAGCTACCTAAAACGGAACGCGCGATTCTTCGTAATGGTAACATTAGCTTCACTCGAATCGACATTTTCGTGACATTTATTTCTATTTTGACTGAGAATACGGAATTCTGCTCAATTCGAAATTTTTTGGTAGAGATAGAGATATTTTTGATAGACATAGAAATAGACTTACGAACTCGAACTCGAGATAAATCTCTAAAACCGAGAATTGGCCCCCTGGCACCAAAGGGTGTTTGTTATAGTGCGCGCGGAACTAGTTGGCCGCGCCTTAGGTGGCGACAGGGGTGAGGGGGCGGGTTGCCTACAGCTCGCAATGCACAGGAGACTATAATTATACAGTGATGACCAATCTCAAGATATCGTGAACATATAAATATATAATTATTATATTATTATATTATATTACACACCCCGACACTTCCGAGGTATAAGTTAGGGTTTGAAAGCGAGGGTTCTGGGTTTTAGTGAAATTGGTGGTGGGATATTGATATTGGTCGTTTGGATGTATGATTGTGTGTTCGCTGAAGATGTATGGCAAATTTGGCTAAAGTAGTGCAGATGACTTTATATTTTACTTTTATTACTTTATACTTTTTTTTTACTTTACTTTACTCAATACTCAATAGTTTATTTGCATTCCACAATGTGAACTTAAGTGGTAGATTAAAAATTATGAGATCATTATGGACCCTGTCGGGCACAGCAAAAAGCAAAGATACAGTAGGAGAGAGGAAGCTTTACCTAATTAAAAATACAAAAAACTTTATCCAAAATAAATTCAATAATACCATTATAGGAATTCTTTACATACTTAAGTACATATAATTTTATATATACCTAATTGTTCAATTTATTGAAAAGAATACAAATAAAAAACAAAAACATGCCTAAGGCGCGGCCAACTAGTTCCGCGCGCACTATAGTACTATACTGCCAATACAATTTAGCTGAGCATGTGAGATTCCAAATTCAAATCACATTATTGACCAGCGGGTCATAATGAAATCCAGTACAACATTATTGACCGGCTGTTCCCCCGGCCACTAATGACTCACTTTAGGTTAAGGTTGCTTGACATATAATTTGACATTTTCGAGCAGGTGGTGTGAAAAAACATTTAAGTAAGACCTCTGTGTTTTTAAACAATCTGTGGTACAAACCAAGTTCCTTTAAAATGACTAGACATTTCTTAGATGACCTTTCTTAGATTAAACGGAATTATCTCGATTTTAAAAACGAGTTCCTTGAGTTTTGAGCATCTGTGAATTATTTAAAAAGTTTAAATGTAATCGGGGAATCAAGAAAAGATAAATCGGTATTATTTATTACGCTACTTTAGTTTTATAAAGATAAATAATTAGGAAGGCAAAGTGCTTTTATAAAATTAGTACTCTTTAGTGCTTTTAAGTTATTAAAGGAGGTCACTTGGGGCGCGCAAGGCACTATTTTTTTTTTTTTTTATAAATGGGCTTGCTCTTGACTTCAATCTTGCCCTAAGGGCATAGATGATGTCGACGATGGAACGAGCTTACCCAGTAGAAGCCTGTTTACTCGCGACTTAATCAGAACAGGGCACTAGTAAGCATTTTCAGTCTACAATTTTACATGACTTTTTTTTTAACAGCGGTCCCATTGGATTAGTGGTCGAAAGTACGTGTACTGTGCATGAGTCCTCGGCTCGATTGCCAGGCCAGGTAAAGAGTTATTAAATTCGGTTTTTCCACCAGGAAATTTTCGGTAGCAGCCACGGAGTCTGAATTTGTGCCCTGTTGTAGGCAATAGGCTCGCCCCCTATTACATGGAACTTACACTTAACTGGCTCAATGTGAGTGTTCTATTTTAGATTCAACTCCTAAATCTTCGGGTATTATAGGCATTATGTTATGTTAGATCACAATTTTAACCACAGTCCATAAACAAGCCAAGTGCAAGTCGAACTTGGAATAGTTTCGAAACTGGCTGTGACATACGGACGTACAGACAGACATCATCATATAAGTTTTTAAACTGACATGGTCACTGACACTACTATTAATATCATAAACGGGATATTTACCATGGTAAATATCCCGTTTATGATATTAATAGTAGAGACATCATCATCATCATCAGCCTATAATGTTCCCACTGCAGGGACTCAGGCCTCGTCTCTAGGAGACGTATGGGCTATAATCTACCACGCGGGCCCAGTGCGGATTGGCAGATGTCACATGTCTTCGAATTTTTTGGTTCTAAGACATGATGGTTTCCTCACGATGTTTTCCTTCACCGTTTTGAGAGCAGCGGTGATGAAATAAATTACACAAAGTAATGCGCCTGCCTGGATTCGAACCCACGACCTACTGTTCGTAAGTCGGGGCCGACACCACTGGGCCACCGCTGCTCTCCATACAGACAGACATGACGGATCATAAGGGTTCCGTTTTTTGCTATTCGGCTACGGAAACCTAAAAAGGTCTCCAAAAACCACCAAGTTCCGCACAATTACGCGATAATCATACTTATTCAAGGCACGGCCATAAATTATGCGTAAAGTTCACGAGATAGTCCGCTCCCTGCGCGTATCCGGGAAGTGTTGGTACACGTTCCACGATTGGTCCTTGGTACCCCTCCCTTTGGGTAACAAGTGTGCTATTTTTCATTAGTTGCTATGGTCTTCCTCGTTCGTGTAGTGGCCGCAAGGGCGACTGCAGAGCGTGAGATCCTGTGTTGGATTCTCGCGTCGGGCAAAGTATTATGGGATTTGTTTATTAGAAATGTAATCCCGGAAGTGTTACGCAGAGGTGTACTTATTTTATTTTTTAATTAAAAAGCGACATTTTGCCAGGTGGGTGGAAAATCATCAAATAACCCCCCCCCCCCCCCCGCTCTTGGGCAGAGCGGAAGCGAGTGACAGACTTCTACTGACTAAATACCAGCCCATGTTCCTTCGTCACCCTTGTGCCGAGGCCGCGTTATACCTTTTGATAATCCGCAGGCCCCTTCCATGTTGCTGACACACTAACGCGCCGTCGAGACGGTCTGTTGCGCCGGACGGCGAGCTAGTCCGTTACTAACCGTCCACAGGCCCGCGTCTACTGTGGCCCGATGCCCGGAGCGTCTCCCGCAGCGGTCGAAAGAGATACCTCAGCCGCAGAATACAAAGGGCTAAGAAGGAATATGGGTGATTCTTAGCCAGTACAAGTCTGAGACTCTATTCCACTCCATCCAAAAAAGTATACGCTCTATGTCGATTTGTTTTTAGACTGAAAGGCAGGTGACGTTTCTTAGTGTCTGCGTACCTCTATGTTTTAAAAACAAGAATTTTAAAAATAAAAGACCAAACTCACAAATCAAACAGAATCACAACAAAAGATACCAGAAACGTAATACCGCTGGCGTTGCTTTGAAACAAAACATTTTAAGATATATTACAATGCGGAATAGAACAAATAAGGAGCAGGAACCAAGCCTAACCTATCAAGATTAAAGCAGAACTGTACCCTCAAAGGGTGGAGTTACGAGATCAGAATTAATGTGGTTTTTGAACCGAGTTAGGGTGTGTTTAGATTGTCATAGTATTGTTGTGTGCTTCCTTTAGGTTGGTGATGATACCGCAGTGTTAGATCCGGAGATGAACCAGACAATCTTGTTAGGGACCTAACTAAGGACTAGAGTTAAAACGTAGTGGACTGTAATTTACGATGTGTATAATCCAAAATATAGGTACATTTAAATGTTGGTAACTAAGAAATATGCGCGCGCGTCGTCTAGGGAGATCGGTAGCGAAGTGGGCCGGGGGCCCGCGTCCCGCACGTCGCGCGCCGCACCTCTCTCCGCCACCCGCCGTCGCCCGCCGCCATCCGACAGCAGCCGAACACCGCCGAGTGGTCGAAGGTGCCCTAACAATCTAGTATAATGTGTAAGGGACAGCCCTCGGAAGATTAGACGGAATGAAACATGGATGATCCCTTGCTAGACCATGCATTACTTATAAATGATGATTTGACGACACGGTTGGCGCAGTGGCTGAGCGATTGGATTGTTGCGCTACGTGTCGCGGGTTCGATTCCGGCAAGGAACAAATGTTTGTATGACCTACAGAAAGTTGTTTCGGGTCTAGGTGTTTGTGTAAGTATGTGAGTTTAAACGTTTGTAAACGCACCCACGATACGGGAGAAATTCCTAGTGAGTGAAAAAAAAATGATAGGGAAATTGAATGAAATAAAGAAAGTACTGAAACACTACTGTATTGTCCGAAAGGTATTAAAAGTAAAATGAGCTTACTGAACTGATGGTGTGGAATTGAAGTGAGTGACACGGCACGGCCCTTGTTGGCTGTAACGAGAACGGCTGGCTGTCTTAAAAGCTCAAAGCGAACTGCACTAAGTAAAATGAGTTGAAAAATAAACGTGGCGTTAAACTGCTGAATTGCCGATGGGAAGTTGTATTTACAATATTTACAAACTACAATTTACAGAACTAAAATTATGATAAAATATATATTATACAAGTATTTATTTTCTTTCAAAAAACAAGTCAGAGAGCATTACCTTTCCTCTATTCTGTAATATTCTATATATATGTGTATGTTTATTACAGGATACTAGTATTTATTTTTATATGTGTATAGGTATATTAGTATGTATGTTTATTTTATATGGATATGCTTCGTTCTTAATTTTAATTAAAATCTTGTTAGTCTTGTCTACACACTGTGTCTACATTTCTAATCAAACTTTCCTCTCGCAGGTCTGCTGGAAGAAATTTCTTATGAAATAAGCAGTACCTTTGTGCTCTTCTATTTGTTATGTTTTTATCCTTTTTTGTATTTTGTGTGTGCAAAAATAAATAAATAAATCCATACTTCCATACTAATATTATAAATGCAATAGTAACTCTGTCTGTCTGTCTGTTACTCTTTCACGCCTAAAAGGCTGAACGGATTTTGATGAAATTTGGTACAGACATAGTTTGGAACTTGAGAAAGGACATAGGATAGTTTTTTTTTTTTTCGCGAGATAAACCAAAAATCTGCCGGAAGTCACTATTCCACGCAAACGAAGTCGCGGGCAAAAGCTAGTAAATAAATAAGTAGCAAAAAGAGAAGCATTACAGGGCGTCAAAAAATTCGTCCACATTGCTGTCAACATTCATGCCGATTGTGCGGTTGCACTGTACAAATAAGTATGAGACTGCATTGTTCGTTTAGTGGTCGTAAGAGCGACTGTTGTGCATGTGATCCTGGGTTTAATTCCCAGGTCGGGCAGAGTGTTATTGGGTTTTTCAATCAGGTATTTCTTAGTAGCAGCCACGGAGTTTCTTGCCCGTTCTTCTTCATGAGATCTACGTTAGGGAACTGGCAACTACAGTACTTTCACAAGTTATTATGCCTTGTGATTGTGACTGTAGCGTAGGAGTGCAATGCATCGTTTCGGGAGTTGCTGCGTCGGGCTGCGCTGCGCCGGATGTTATCGGCGGCGAGTGCTGTGGGTGAGGGGGCGCGCGGCGTCGCGTGCCCTGGCGGCGGGTTTGCGGGGCTCCGGGTCGCGGGGCGGTGGTTGCACGTTGCGGCGTGCATTCGTTGTTCCGTGATTCGGGGTCTCGTGCATATTTGTTGTTGCGGTTTGCGTCGCTTCGTGCTTTCGTGCTCGCAGTGTTCGTTGTTGCGGGCATTCGGTGGCGTGTGGTTCGGCGTGGTGGCTTTCGGAATGACGTATTGCACTCGTAGTTTCGTTTTTTTTTTGTGAAATGTTCTTCTGACATTCAAAAGTGCCTGTAATGGCTTAATTGAAATAAAGGATTTGAGTTTGAGTTTTGAGTTTGAGTCTGGATTTGTCTCCAGTTAATGGCAGTAGGCTCGTGTCCTCTTACATGGGACTTAAATATAACTGGCAAAATGTGGATGCCCTAATGGGTACTCTGCCTTACCCTTTGAGGATTACAGATGTGATGGTATGTTATGTCCAACCAGTTGCAAGTGGTAGCAACCTGCCGTGTCTGAAGAACATCTAAATTCTACTGAATATTATACTGAGCTGTAAAGATTTGTAAGTGCTGTTGTGTAAGTGCTTTGTATGAATCTTCGGAACTACGGATCCAATCCAAAAACTTTTATTAACGATAAGCTACATTATCCCGAAGTGTTAAATACTACATATAAAATGTTCCCGTTGGTTAATTTTCGTACAAAACGGGAGCAAAGCCGCGAGCAATAACTGTCACCTTCACCAATAAGTGTAAGTTCTTGTTGGGTGAAAATTCCATTTCTCCTTAATGTTTTTTCCACTTACATACTAAATTATTTAAGCTGGTTTCTGCACGACTATTTCTATAAAGTCATAATTACGTTTTAAATTGCAGTTGAAGTACAAATGTTTGAGTGTGTTTTAAAATTAATTTATGTTTAATTACATATATTATAAGGAAACTCGTGCTAAATATTAACAGCGGCTTGAGTAAATCTTCAGTAAGGATTGCCTGTGGATGGGTGACCAGCCATTTCGGTATGTAATGCCTCCGTACCTCGGAAAGCATGTAAAGTCGTTGGATCTGGCTGTTCTTTCTCTGTTCTTTAAAAAAACGTTGCCCCTCTCTAGGAATTTCTCCTGTATCGTGGGTGCGCGTTTACAAACATTTAAACTCACATACACAAATACACCCAGACCCGGAACAACTATCTGTAGGCCATACTAATATTTTGTTCCGTACGGGGATCGATCCCGCGACACGCAGCGCAGCAGTCCAATCGCTCAACCACTGCGCCAACCGTGCTGACTGATAGCCAGTGGCCCGGAAGTCTATCAATCAGCCTTATTAGTTATCGTATTACCTCGTACTAGTTGGATGTGGAGGTCAGATAGGCATGGTCTCTGCATGCAAAATACTTGTATTCAGCTGCGTTTGGTTAAACTGGAAGACTGACCCCAACATAGTTGGGAAAAGGCTGCTGAGCATGGTTTCCTCATCAGTAGTTTCTCGTTAGCAGCCACGGCATAGCCAGAAGCTGTGCCCAGTTGATGGTAATTGGCTCGCCCCCTATTGCATGGGACTTAAACATAAGTGGCGAAATCTTTGTGTATTATAATTATAGTATACTAGCTTTTGCCAGCGGCTTCGCCCGCATGAAAATGACGATTTTCCATACAAACTTTCATCCCCTATTTAACTCCCCTATGGGTTGAATTTCGAAAAATCCTTCCTTATTCCTTGTCTACATTATAAAGGAAGCCTCTGTGCAAAATTTCAGCTTTCTAAGTCCAAGGGGTTGGGCGGGGCGTTGATCAGTCAGTCAGTCAGGACTTCTCTTTTTATTTATATAGACTTCTGCCTAACTCTAAGAGAATTACGGACATATATATTTTTTGTTTTAACTTGCCTAACACTAGGAATTTCTCCTGTATCGTGGGTGTGTTCACAAACATTTAAACTCACATACACAAACACCCAGACCCGAAACAATTATCTGTAGGCCATACAAATAGTTGTTCTAAATAATGTTTTGTTTTGTTATGTGTAAACAGTGAACACTGTATTGTAGGATACATGTTTTCAAATACATATTCTAGAAGTGGCAAAAAGCAAAATGCTTGTGTCAATACTACATAGTTGAGTGATGATATTGGTTCAGATGCGCTTGTACTTTGTTTAGAGTACTATTGTACTGGAATTGTATTGGTATTCTGAGTAAATGCACTAGGGACCTTGGTGTATTATTGGTTGAATATATTCATGTTTACTTTCAAAAACTATAAAATAAACTAAACTAACAATAAACTATAAAAAAGGCATCGAAATACTGCTCCTCAACGCTGTCAGCCGGTAATGTGCCCAAAAGACTGGCGGCATTGCCTCGTTGTATGGCAACACTTAGCATCTGGCCAAGATAAAAGCGAGCCCTTGGGTCACAAGAAGCGTCAACTAAGCGTTTTGAGATTTCCATAGCCTTTAGTTTTTAATTAATTTAATATGTATTCCAATAAAAAATTATTCATAGATAATATTATACCCTGTTTACTTTTTGAAAAGCTTTATAAAAAAATACTAGCTTATGCCCGCGGCTTCGCCCACGTAGTGTTTGATAATGGTCCTACGGGGTCATATTACCGGGATAAAAAGTAGCCTATGTCTTAATCCAGGTTATAAACTATTTGTGTACCAAATTTTATCCAAATCCATTCTGTAGTTTTTGCGTGAAAGAGTAACAGACATTCATCCTTCCATCCATCCATTCTCACAAACTTTCCCATTTATATATAAAGTAGGAAGTAGGATTTTAAGTACGAGGACTTTAGTGTCAGAGGATTTTGTTTGTAGCGTTCGTAAGGTTCATTATGTAGTTTAAAATTTATCCATAGTTTTAAGTTTGCAACTCCACATAGAAGTTTCCCATCAATTTCGATCATCATCTGCTTGAACTATGGGATCGGCTTCAAGTCTAACCGAATGCAGCTGAATGACCAGGATTTTACATTGAGTGACTGCGTATCTGACTTTCACCACCCAGTTATTACTTTGTTATGCGATACTTCCTCCCTCCTACCCCATGGTAAGACTGACTACCTGTAACAACTGTCAAAGACGTGTTTTCCGAAGCATTTGCAACGCGATATGACTGGTCATGATCTCAGCTAGCGGGTTGTTCGAAAGAGATAAAGCGGCCTCGACACTAAGGGCTAAGAAAGAACATGAGTGGATTTGAGTCAGTAGAAGTCTGACACTGTACCGCTCTACCCAGAGTGGGAGGAGTCATTTGATGATTTCAGACACTCCAAAAAAAAAAGCTTGTGATAATCAGCATACGTTTCATTGATGAAACTCACTCCAAGTTCATCATTTCACATAAACCAAACTTGTACAAAACCAGAGTGAAACACAATTAAAAACATTCTACCTCTAATCTTATTTATACCCACTCTTCATTACTTCGCAAAACACACAACGATTAGGTAAGTGGTTTAAAAATGCAAGAACAACTCTAAAACAACTCAAACATTCACCAAACGGTGCGGGCAATTATGCACAAACACACAAAAACACACACACACACACATAAGAAGCGTTAGCAAATCAAAATATCACACACGAGTCAGCAAAAACATTTAACTCGACGCTTAAACCTCGGAGGCGTTATTTATTCAGTCTCTTTTTTTGTTGTCCCTACACTAACAACTACCTTTCGCTTTGTAGAGTTTTATGCGGTCTGTACTTCATTTTTTTATACATGGAACACGGTAGTTTTGCTTTTTAAAACTCGATGGTCTAGGTTTTAAACAGAGTTGCCAGAGTGTATTATTCGCACGGTTCGGTGCAGTTTTGAGGTTTCGTTTTTTGTTTTGAAACTTTGTTTTTAGTACTTTTCTATTTAGTTTTACGTTAGAATGGAAACCGATGCAAATAAAGTTGGGAGAAGGGTAGACAGCTGAAGATTATCGTTATATACGTAAGGCTGAAAATGCCAGTTAATAGCTAGTTTAAAAAAAAAAGGAATCTTTTATTTCATTTATACTGTCATAATTAAATAAAAAAAGGAATCTTTCATTTCATTTATAATTATCATCATCATAAAGACACAAACCATTTGTTTTGTATTTTTTCTGTCAGCACGCAATAGTTAATAGTTAGTACCAATAACTGGGTAACACAAGTAAGATTTTAAGCATCGTTTTTATGACTCCGTATTTGTGTATGTGAGTTTAAATATTTGTGAACGCACCCACGATAGGAGAAAGTACTAGTGAGGGGCAACGTTTTTTTTTAATATCGCGGTAACGTGACACTTTAGGTTAACACGTTACTAGACATTTTTTGTTCGTCTATATGTCTGCTATCCATACATACCTCTTTCATCGTGGGCCACAATTTCGACAAAAAATCAAAATGGCGGCCAGGTTGATATGCCATATCGGTTTCTTCCTTTCACTTGTGGCAGGATACAGTGTACAAATGAATAAATAAAGCCTTTACGTAAACAAACATAATTAATTAGAATAGAATATTGTAATGAGAATAATATAAAATAAATAATTAAATGTGAATATATTTCTTACGCTCGAGTGTTCGAGTTCCATGGATTTCTACAGAAAGGAGATAATATGGTTCAGAACGCGAAGAGCACCGCATGATAATGTATTTTAAATCAAATGACTCCTCCCGCTCTGCAATGGGCGGAGCGGAAGAGTGTGTCAGACTTCTACTGACTTAAAACCACCCATGTTCTTTCTTAGCCCTTTATGTCGAGGTCATGTGTTGTGCGTGAGGTCCTGGGTTCGATTCCCGGGTCGGGCAAAAAGTGTTATTGGGTTTTTCATTAGAAATATTCCAGTAGTAGCCCGGAGTTTGGAAGTTGGTGGTATAATACCCCCGTGCCTCGGAAAACCGTTAAGCCGTTGGTCCTGCGCCTGATCTCTCTCCGGTCGTGTCAGATTGCCGTCCCATCGGACTATGAGAGAAAAGGAACAGAGAGTGCACCTGTGCCTGCGCACACACTTGTGCACTATAATATCTCCTGCGCATCGGGCTAATCTACGCTAAGATTGGCCGCCGTGACCGAAAACGGTCAGGAGGACTATTATTATTATCATGTCGAGGTCGCGGTATGCCTTGCGAACAACCCGCAGCCCCGACGGAGGCGTCGACCCTTGCGGGCGGCCCCTGCAATGTTGCTAACATCTCTTTAAGGCGCGCGTGGAACACGAACGCGCCGTCCACACGGCCTGTCGTCATGATGGACGGTTGGTGAGCTGGACCATTACTCACCGTCCACAGGCCCGCGCCTACGGTGGCCATCAAGTGGCCATCCCTTTGACTCTATACCAAGAACATCAAAGTAGAAGAGAGGCACCGTATAAAACGGGGTGAATAGAATCGTAGGGATGAATCGAACCCGTTGGGGCTGCTGGTTGGTCACCCGTCGGCGCTGCGGGTTGGTCGTACAGATACCGCGGCCTCGACACAAAGAGCTAAGAAGGAACATAATTATGTGGTTTTTAGTCAGTAGAAATCTGACACTCCCTACCGCTCTGCCTAGAACGGGAGGGTTTATTTGATTATTCCCCCCTTTAGGGGGGGGGGGGGTGAAAAGATTACTTTTGGTCGCGATAACGGACATCCACGGCGGACGAAGCCGCGGGCATCAGCTAGTATTCTATACATTTGTAATGCTTGTTACAGAATATTGGCTTTGTCGATACTCCATTAGAGAGGGTACTCCTTTGGGGAATAACCATAGATTTCGTGGATGGAGTGATGATTGCTCCGTAGTGTTTGTTTAGGTGGTTTCCTTACTTATTCTTGGGTAAATCTGTGTTTTGTGGTTCACTGGGGAAAGGTTTTATTAATCATTGTGTTTGTAATTAATTCGTTGGTGTAATTGTGTAATGGTCCTCGGTTATAAAGGGTATAAAAGAACTCTTAACGAAACCAAAGAGCACTTTAACTCCTCGTCACTGCGATATTTTTTTGTTTTACCTGGGAAACTCCTAGAGGGAGATATTGGGGGTTAAATTCCAAAATTTTCACGGCTGTTTTGTTTTAGCTTTACTTAAATTACCTCCATGACCCGTTTACTATTCACAAGCACACACAAGCAAAATGTTTTAAGAATGCTACATTGAGTTTGACCCTAAAATATAATTTTTCACCCCAAAAAAAAAGTCGTTTCCCAGAAATAATTTTGGCGTAAAGGTACTTAGTTTGATGTTCATAATGCTGGGTTGACGGCTTGGTGAAGGGTTCGTTTACACCCTGTATATCATGAAGAATTTGGTAAAATATATACATATTTTACAGTCAAAACTTTTAATCAGCGTTAAAACACGTTTATTCTAATGAAATAAATGTTAGCTATCGTACAAAGTTATCCAAAGGGTCAATAAAAAAACCTAACAAACCTAATAATTTTCCTAACGACATTTGGGTTATCATAATTAATTTAGTAGAGAAATAGAACAGAAACTACCTAATAATTTGTTATAATAGTTTTGACTGATTAACAGTTTTGACTGTGACATAATTATAACCTCTTCAATTTTTAGAAGTCGCTTAAAAAGAAGAAAAAGTTCAACGTACCTTCGCCAGCGCCTGTGACGGTGTGTATGAGCAGCACCACAACACACAGGCACCGCTGGCCCTCCACCGACATTGCTGTCGTGGGTTCCGCACCTGAAACAAACAGAATAAGGTTTTGTTAATACAATGCACCGGAAAACGTTGCGTTGGAAGGCCTCCCTTAGTGAAGGTTGCGGGGATCCCGTCGGGGCTGTGGGTCCCGTCGGGGTTGTGGGTTGCTTGCATGGGTGGTTTTTAGTCAGTAGAAATCTGACACTCCGTACCATCCCTACCATCCGTCATTTTGATGATTTTCCTCTCTCCAAAAGTTAAGCTAGCTACGGTCACATAAACTAGACGCTTGGCGTTGTAACAATAATGTCCAAGAACAATATAATAACAACAGGAAACTAGCCAATTTTTTTTATTTTATTTTTTTAAACGTTCCCCACACTAGGAATTTCTCCTGTATCGTGGGTGCGTTCACCATTTAACTTCACATACACAAATACCCAGACCCGGAACAACTATCTGTAGGTCTTACAAATATTTGTTCCGTGCGGGGATCGAACCCGCGACACGCAGCGTGGCAGTCTATTGCTTGAGCCACTGCGCCAACCGTGTCGTCAATTATTACAGCACGGTTAGCATCTTTGTTACCGATTTGCGCGTCAATAAGTAGACTAGTTTTCTGTTGTTGTTATATTGTTTTTGGACATTAATGTAACAACACCAAGCTTCTAGTTAATGTGACCGAATAGTAGCTAGTTTTTAACCGACTTCCCAAAAAGGAGGAGGTTCTCAATTCGATTGGTATGTTTTTTTTTTGTTACTGACTTCCGATAGTAATGTCATTGTGTTTCTTTACCCAACTATTAGTTATTATTATAGTTAAATTTAATGTAAGATGATTTTGTTTTACAAATAATATCCGTTTAAATTGAAGCATTTTATAAAGTTATGTTAAAGTTTTATTTACATAAAATAATAATAGCCTGTAAGTTTCCTAAGTGTAAATTACAAGAGGTATATTATAAATAATAAAAAAGGTACCCTTTAGGGTCAAAATGAGAATACCCTAAGTCCTCTTAAGGTCTGTGTTGTGTGATATAACGAGCCTAACCTTTTGTAAACTGAGTTAGGGTCGCCTTTCACTTTAATAAGAGGTTACTTGATATGAGTATTTTACACGGAGAATACCCTATTACTGGATCATCCAAGTGCTTTATGAGTAAAGTTAGATAGAACTGGTTTTAGCCAGGAACGTGTGGGAAGAGGTTTTAGCTAGTTAGAGTCTGACAGACACCTTGCCCGCTCTCCCCAAGGCATAGGAGGGGCATCCATGAGGGTAATCAACCCAGGAATAAAAAAGGTAGGTTAGGTTACTGGTATGATTAAGACTTCTGCATATCCTTTTTCCTAAACTATGTTAGGGCTGGTACCCTGTTTAACTAAATGCAACTTTATACCAGTAGTTTACATAAAGCCCTGTACAGACCGGCCAAACGAACGCCAACGAACGGGTTTCGTTGACCTTCGTAGCTGCAATCTGGCCGGTCAAATGATGAAATGATGGTCAAATGATGTCAAATGCTGCAATCTGAAAACTACCACTGCATCATGGTGCGTACAGACCGGCCAGATTGCAGCAACGAAGGTCAACGAAACCCGTTCGTTGGCGTTCGTTTGGCCGGTCTGTACGCAGCTTAAAACGACTGCCTATCAGTCCTTTACAATCCTTTAACTGGGTAATACGAAATGCTTTGGTAAGACTAGATGTCAGATTTTAGGGTTCTAACTACTCGTAACGGCTGTCTAAGGTATACACATTCACTGCATAAATGATAGACAGGACTTTTATTATTTCGTTATAAGCTTTTCTATGGGTATGAAAAAGTGATGTAATAAAAATATCTTGTGTTAGTTTTTCAGTAATTCAAGTTATCATTTATTCGGGAAACCTATTATTTTTCTATTCTTATGTCTTTAACAGTACCTATCATAAATCCGCCAGACCTGTAACAACTACCTGCAGGACAGTTCTGTGCGGGAATCAAATTCACAACACGCAGCGCAGCAGCCAATCGCTTAGCCACTGTGCCAACCGGGAGCCATCAAGGGCTACAAAATCCAGTAAAGCCTAGAATCCGACCACAAAAGCTTTATTTTGAGGCAAACCATTGCCTTGGTAGAAAATGTAAAGCCTAGATAACAACACCCAACCTCCAAAATAGCCATTTAGAACGACATCTTTTTTAATTCATTCCATCGCGCAACAAAAACACAATTTAACCCATTTGTATTCGAGTTCATGCTAAAAGCGCTTTCATGTCAGACGGGCATCCGAAATAAATGGACTCGCACCAAAGCGTAAAAGATTAATTATATTAAATGAAACAATCGGTGTAAAATGGTGCGTTATCTTTTCGTTCCAGTGTACTGTTCGCGTAAAAGGTTTTTTGATACTGTTAATTTTGTTTGGTTAAGTGGAATTTTTGGAATCAAGTTTTGATGGATCACGAAGAAATATTAAGTCACTAGCTGTTGCCAGCAGCTTCGCCCGCTACAACTCGAACATTATCCCACGTGAAGACAAAATCGGTATAAAAACTATTATATGTGTTCCATGTTATAAACTATCTGTGTACCAAATTTTATCCAAATCTGTTCAGTAGTTTTTACGTAAAAGAGTAACAAACATACATACTAACAAACTTTTGCGTTTATAACTTTAGTCGGTGTAAAATGTTGCGTTATCTTTTCATTCCAGTGTACTGTTCGCGTAAAAGGTTTATTTGATGCTGTTAATTTTGTTTGGTTATGTGGAATTTTTGGAAGAAAGTATTGATGGATTACGAAGGAATATTAAGTCATTAGGTACTATATTTTGGTACTGGGTGAAAATAAGCGCACGTTTTGCTATATTTCTACGTCGCACTTTGGTCTTGTTAAATTTTTATTTCTTGTTATGGATAGTCCGAAAATCACACACATAGTCACAGTACAAAGCCAGTACTGTAACAAATTCAAATGTATAGTTATATCAATCTAGAAACTGCCTCATTGGTCTACTGCTGGTAAGCGCGACCGCTGCCTGGGTCGGGCAGAGTTATTGGTTTTTTCCATTAATAACTCCACAAACTGCTGCGCTGCGTGTCGCGGGTTCGATCCCCGCACGGAACAAATATTTGTATGGCCTACAAATAGTTGTTTCGGGTCTGGGTATTTGTGTATGTGAGTTTAAATGTTTGTGAACGCACCCACGATACAGGAGAAATTCCTAGTGTGGGGCAACGTTTAAAAAAAAAAAAAAAACTGCAGGCTGAATTTATGCTAAGTTCATTCCAATAGGCCTGCCCTCTATTACATGGGAATGAAACATAATTGGTGAAATGGTTGCACACCTCTACCTAACCCTTTCGGGATTAGCGTGATATAATGTTATGTAAACTTAAATTTCCGTCAGTTAACTTGCCCACCAGAAAGGGTAAGGAAATGAGGGTATTTTAGAGTTCTTAAAGAAGGTTGACAAGTAGGCGACCTTGTTGAATAATAAACTCAATCTGAAGTAGGCTTATTTTAGCGCGGCGTTCAACCTCTTAGTTATAAATGTGGTTTTTAAAAGGGTTTATTGCTAAGGACCAACTATTTTTTTAATTTAAAGATTTTCAGGCACTCTTTGCCATTTAAAGTCAGCATTAAACTTATAATTAAAGCGAAACCATAAGCAATACGAATATCCCTTGTAACTTAGGAAAAAGGTACGAAGAAACAAGGCTACACCCCCAGCGGGACTCTTACAAGTGTGACGAGTGGATCACTATCGCTTTCAGAAACACGCGTTAAATTTTTTTACCGGCGTGTCTTTGCCACAACTAATTGTTTATTAGAATCTTAAATAAAGAATGATTATTAATTCGAACCAAATTAAGAATGTAAGTGTTTTTTCGATTATCGTTTATAAGAAAGAAAAGTCAATATCCAGACTTTGTAGCTGCGACTGAAAAATGCCAGATGCTACAACCCAATAACATTTTGCTTGACCCGGATAACGAACCTAAATCCCCAGTAGTTGCGCCCACATTAAAGTTACTCCAGCCAAACTATAACCAATATACATCTGTTCACTTAGGAAAAGTACATGGAAACACGGTTACACCCCCCGCGGGACTCTTATAAGTGTGACGAGTGGATCACTATCGCTTTCAGAAACACGCGTTAAATTTTATTACTGGCGTGTCTTTGTCACGTCTGTAACTTAAGAGGAAAATATGCGTGTTTCGTGATAAGGAAAGTTGGGTTATTTCTTGGGGTTACTGAAAGTATTAGTCAGACAAACTCGAGGCTAAATAGGTAAGATGTGAGTGGTCCGAAAGCCTGATACCAGTAGCTGGACTTTTCGGCCACTGATTTCTTAACGACAAATAGGGATGTTTACTAACTAAAAAAATATGATTCTAATTAGTCCGTCTATTAGATTATCGAAAAATATTGCATACGTATTTTTTGATTTAACAAATCAATAAAAATTGACGAAAATAAAACGCGTCAAAGATTTGAGTAGGAGGTGGTGGGTGACGTCACTGCTCGCTAAGAAATGTCATACTAATGTCTTAGAATATGACGTCACACGAGTTTTTAAAGCACTGTATCGTCTTCATTGTTTGTTTACGAGAAAAAAGAAAAATATGTGTCCAATATTTTTTGGAAATCTATCTGACGGACTAATTAGATTTTTTTTTAATATCCCTATTGTCAACTGGGGACAACAGCTTAGCGTTCTTTCCGAGGCACGGAGGACACTCGGTACCCTAGTAGCATTTTTTGTTGGCATTTAGTTGGGCCACATACCTCTGGTTAGTTGGCAAATGCATACAATTGGCGGGCAGATGCGGGTTGGGCCCAAAACTGATGGCCTACGTGGATTTGCCTACGAAGGCCCAACTTGCGATAGGGCCAACGTGCATTGCCCTACGGAGGCCCGAGGAAAACGTGTTATGGGTAGGCCCAACGACACATAATACATGTAGGCAAGCGGTTATATGTTTGTTGGTTCTATAGCTGGTTTCATAGCGACGCGTCTCGCCAGCGCCGGCCGTACGCGTGTCGCTGAACATGAACTTTATCAGCTTCATAATAAGTTTGGTTTTTGCGATGTTTTCAAAAACCAACCTTATTTTAAAGCCGATAAGGTTTATGTGCAGCGACGTTCGTGCGGCCGGCGCTGGCAAGACGCGTCGCTCTGAAACCAGCCATAATAGGCCAACCGAGACGACGACATACAAAAGTCACCCACCAAACAGTCGTCTCTCTTTTGCACTTTGACGTGAGTACCTACATGAGAGGACGTTGTGTCGTCTGCGTTGACCTATTATTATACTTTGTGTTAATTAACTGAAATTAAATGAAATACAAATTATGATAATTGTATATTTATTTATTGTTATATTATGTTATTGACAAAATGAAGACAAATTTTACACAATTTGGAGACGGTAGCTCTGCAGTAAAACGATACACACCGTACCTACTATGATACATTGATAGAGTACCTACCTACTTTTACAAAGTTACACTTTGCAGCTAAGTTGTTCTCAAAGATTCGTTTAAGGATTCTTCTTGTGATAGGACCAGTTTTGTTCCCACCAAAGTAGGTTATGTAGTTTATCTGCAACAAACACAACACAACCCATTATAGTAAAACAACAAATACATGCAATGCCAGTAAGGATAAATTATAGACAATTTTTTGTTAGGTTATGTGCGAATTAACTTGAGACCGGGCCGATGATTCAATTTCAATTTATGTTGTGCAAAATGATGCGTCGTAGTATTTTTTTTTTAGCTAGAGATTTGCACGAGATTTATTAAGAACAAAATAAGATAGTATTTCATAAATAATAGCATCTTAGTCCCAGGTCTCAAGGTAATTCGCACGGGTTCTAAGTAGATAAATACCTAGGTACTTATGAAAACCTTACCCGTTTCGTAAAATAAACGTTTTTCAGGACATAATGTCCATGTTATCTTAGTTGGAGCCTCGTTACTGCTAAGGCATTTGTTGAATATTATTGCAGTTTTAGGTATATGGAGGCCATATGCAATGCGTCTTCCGTGGCGTCATCCAGTTTTCACGCACCACACCGAGTTCCCCTCCGTAACCATCTTCATCGTCAAATTCCACAACTTTAAACATTTTTATCACTGCCTGTCAGGCTAATATTTTATATAAATAAAACAAATACTCCGCAGCCGCAAGCGCACCCGGCACCGCACAAATGAAATAACAAACTGCAAAATGGCGGGCGGGCCGGGCGACGAGTGCCGCCGCCCGCCCCCCGCGCACCCCGATACCACCCCGTAGGAGCAGCAAGTAACAGGGCCATTGAAGGGTATCTAAGTTGGACCGATGTTGTTATCATAACTTAAATCCCTACAAAAATCTCCCAACAGTAGGAATAGAAGCAGCAGGCCCGTCGTTAGTTGGCCCAATGTTGTTTTAATAACATAAATCTCTACAAAAATCACCCAACAGTAAGAATAGTAACGCAGGCCCGTCGTTGGCTCTTCGTAGGGCAAATAGTGCATGTTTAAGACAATGGGCCTATTTTAAGTTTGGGTTGGCGGAATAACTAACCGTCTGCCAATACATTCCCAACTGTTGGCGTATGGAAGCCAACGGCAATTGCTACTAGGGTATGTAATGGGTGGTCACCCATCCACGGACCAACCTACGCTAGCTTGGTTTACCCTTAAGATTCTGCTGTATGCTGAGCTATTTAATATGCTCTCCATCAAAAAGACAAGGCCGTTGCCCTGTCAATAAACCCCCAAAATATACTCATCACTACACCCCCACTTAAATTAAATTTCAACACAAAACTCACATCCCAACTCTAAAGACACAATTACCCACCCATAAGTACAAGTGTACCTCAACAACCCCAAGTTTCACCCCCAAACACGATCTATAATGAAGAAGCTCAACTAACAGATTACTAATTAACGTACACGGAACGTAATTGACAGGTGAAGCTTATTATGAACGCGCCTGGAAGTTGTCTGTCTAAATGTAATGTTTTAGTAATGGGGGTGAAACGGGTTGAAGTGGGGGTGAAGAGGGGGTGAAGTGGGGGTGAAAAGGGGTGTTGTAGTAGTTTCGTTTTAAACGTAATTATAGGCTTTGGTGCTGTCTAGTATGTTACTTGGAAGGATGGGTGGCAGGTAGCGTGGTAATAATGGTTTGATTATACCGCGGAGTATTTTAGTGCTGTATATCTTGGTTTCAATAATATTTGAATGGGTTGGAAATTCCCGGTAGTTAGTTATATGAGGGCTGTATTGGATATTGTAATCACGTCCATCATAAGGTAGTTAACAAAAAAATCTAATTATTCCGTCAAATAGATTTCCAATAAATATTGTACACGTATTTTTTTCTTTTCTCACGTAAACAAAAATTGTAGACGATACAGTGCTTCGAAAACTCATGTGACGTCACATCGCACTACATTTTCTACCACGTAGTAACGTCAAAAGCCCCCTCTCCTGATCTTTGACGCGTTTTATTTTCGTCAATTTTCATTAATTTGATAAAACAAAAAACACGTACCCAATATTTTTTGATAATCTAACTGACGGACTAAACAGAATCATATTTTTTTTTTAGGCAGGACGCATCCCTATTGTCTAGCCTTTTCCCAACTACATATATTGGGGTTTCTAGTCTAACCAGCTGCAGCTGAATACCCGTATTTTACATAAAACAACTGCCTATCTGATATCCTCATATCTGTTAGTACTGGTAAATACAATACCCCTTGATAATAATGCGATGCTCTTCTTGATAAGTCCGGTTGTCGTACTTGCGACCACTGCCTACTTGTAATAACAATCAAAGATCTACAATTGACAGCCAGGACCAACAGCTTAACGTGCTTTCCGAGGCTCCGAAGTTTGAATTGTAGGAAAATCATCATCATCATCATCAGCCTATAATGTTTCCACTGCAGGGACTCAGGCCTCCTCTCTAGGAGAGGGATGGGCTATAATTTACCACGCGGGCTCAGTGCGGATTGATAAATGTCACATGTCTTCGAATTTTGAGAGCAGTGGTGATGAAATAAATTACACAAAGTAATGCGCCTGAAGGGGTTCGAACCTGGGGGGGCCAAACGCCTCCTGCCGTAGGCTGTATGCGGGGATCGTGCGGTCCATGGCCCTTTACGGGGCCCCGGTGTGGGCGCGTGCCGTGAGGAAGCGGGCCGTCCACTACCTGAACGCGCCCCAAAAGGTCATGGCCGTAAGGCTTGTCCGCGGGTACCGCACGATCTCCCGCGAGGCGGCGATTCCCCTTGCCGGATTGCCGCCGTGGGATCTGGAGGCGATAGTTCTCGCGCGCCTACATGAGTGGCGCGCGGAGGCGCTACACCGGGGGGTCACTCTGCTGCCGCGGCACATTGCTGCGCAGCGGACAGACCTCCGGTGCGATCTCATGGCGGCATGGAGACAGCGACTGTCGCAACCCAGCGCAGGGCACGCCACGATAGTGGCGGTAAGTCCCCTCTTTGAGGAGTGGCTGGAGAGGCGCCACGGCGCCCTCACCTACCGTCTGACGCAGGTCCTCACCGGACACGGGTGTTTCGGGAGGTACCTGCACCGAATCAGGCGGGAGGAAACGCCCGGATGCTTCCACTGCGAGGATCGACCGGAGGACACGGTGGAGCACACTGTGGAGGTGTGCCCTGCTTGGGCGGAGCCCCGCCGTGTTCTCGTAGCGGCGATCGGCAGCGGCGACCTCTCGCGCCCGGCCCTGGTGCAAGCCATGGTCCGGGGCGAGGAGGAATGGGACGCCGTCGCCTCCTTCTGCGAAGCAGTGATGCTAGCGAAGGAGGTGGCGGAACGAGAGAGGGAGAGAACCTCTCAACGTCCCAGCCGCCGCGGAAGGCGCTCCGGGCGTCGGAGGTCACGCGATGACCTCCGGCCACCGTAGACGCGGGCCTGTGGACGGTGAGTAACGGGCTAGCTCGCCGTCCGGCCGTCGTCATGACGGCAACAGACCGTGTCGGCGGCGCGTACGTGTTCCACGCGCGCCTCAAAGAGATGTCAGCAAGGAGGGGCCCGCAAGGGCCGACGCCCGTCGGGGCTGCGGATATCGAAAAGTTACCGCGGCTCCGACACAAGGGCGAAGAAGAAGGAACATGGGTTGGTTTTTAGTCAGTAGAAGTCTGACACTCCCCTTCGCTCTGCCCAAGAGCGGGGGGGGTTATTCGATGATTTTCCACCCACCAAAAAAAAAAAAAAAAAAAAAAAGGGGTTCGAACCCACGACTCACTGTTCGTAAGTCGGGGCCACCACCACTGGGCCATGGGCTCTCAAAAAATAGGAAAATAATTTGATCAAAATAATTATATTCCACTAATGACATGAGAATGATAATGAATATCATATGTCTTCCTCATTATCCATCTACACTCATCAATTTTACCTTCACAAAATAAGCATATTCTATTCCTAAAATCCCTATTAATCGAAGAAACAAAGGCGTCCTCAATAATTAATTCTCTAAGACAAATAGTTTCTTGTGCCTATAATTTGATTTGCCCACAAAGGCTGTCAGGAGGGTACCTCCTATCCTATTGTGTTTCACGGTTATAAAGCATTGAATAAATGAATTTAAATTAATGGTGATAGTTCGTAGTTGGCGTTAAGAGGAGGTGTCTTGAGGGAAGGTTTTGGTTTAGCAAATTAATTTAAATACGAAGGTTTTCACTTTCAATTTCGAGTTAGGCAGAGGTGTACTGAATAATACACAAAGATTTTGCCAGTTACGTTTAACTCCGTGTAATAAGGACGGAACTCCACCAAAGCGGACACGAGCAGAGCGGAGAGATGTGCGGACATCGACCAATCACAATAGTTAAAATTTTCATCTGCTCTTTCGCAGTTCCTATCATTGGTCACTTTTGGCACATCAGTCCTCTGCGCTTTGCCCGTCCCGGCCCGGCCTAAGGGGAGAGTCTGTTGCCATCAACTGGACACAGATCCAGACTACTTGGCTGCTACTTAGTAATTCCTGCCTGCCACTACACTCTCTCTCTTTTTAGTGATCCCATACTGAGTATCAACATTCATCAGTGTTCAAATTGCTCTACTTGGGAAGCAAGAAATAGGTCCATAAATACTGACAAAGATCGAGAGAGAAAAACTCTTATCGTTCTGCAAGTTGTACTACTAACTATTTGGTCTGTGAAGAATAAATAGTAGAAACTGAATAACAAACTGGCCGCGTACTCCACGTAGCACAGTGCTACGAGTTCGTAGCAACCGGCCTACGCCAGCTACGAGTGCGTAGCAAATAGGAAATTGGATACGTCGATCGACCGTCAATCTGTGCCACGAACTATACTTTTATTTTGTTTGAAAATGTCTTTTTTAAAACTTGTTTGTGCATGGTTTCATAATTGATATTCATTTTGTTGCGAAGTCACCTGTAGCTATTTTAAAGTTTGCTTTGTTTTTTTGCATTACGGCAAGTACTAAACAGTTTCTCTTACATTCGTACGGTAAATTTATATTAAACTGAACTAAAAATAAAAATGATTAAAAAAACATAAATCGTTTTCCTACTATATTCACAAAAACTATTGGGATCGTCTTTCAGTCTTACTAGATGCAGCAAAATACTGATATTTCTTATGAAAATACTGCCCATCTGAGCTCAACAACTTGATTAAAGTTTCCCTGAATTGTAAACCCGTTACTTACAATGGTTATAAAAGTCTCAGGAAACAAATAAAACGCAACTAAGTCGATGTAATGTAATAGCACTTACAATTTCAATACCTTGAAACACCAAATTCCCAACTAATTCTCCATTACTGTTTACCTTAATTACAGTTAGGAGCATGTTAATCCGTTTATATCATACACAATATTGGAGTACATACATTAGTTGTAAGTAAATACATTAGTTGTAAGTATATTACGTGTTTAGAAATCACTTAAGGGATTTAGCGTCTTGCGGCGATGAAATAACTTTAATTTGTGGGGTGGAAATTATGTCAATGTAATTCCTGCATTATGTGTGAATTTCTGTGTTATGTATAAATTCCTGAGTTATATAATGAACGTGTTATTCCGTGTATCTCCTATAAATTCAGGAGGTCAGACAGGTAGTCGCTTGAAACGTGGTCGCTCAACAATGGGACTCATGAGAAAGCTTAAAGTCACTCAAAGGGCAAAAAATAGGGCTATGCTTGGATTTGATCGAATCACAAATGAAGACATCTGCAAGAGAAGCAAGATTACTGACGTAATCCGAAAAATAGTCATACTTAAGAGGCAGGGCTCATTGCTTGCAGGACAGATGGCTGATAGGGCCAAAAAATTCTGGACTGGCTACCACGAACTGGAAGACGTTGAACCGTTGGTCCGTTGGACTGATTACCCAGGCTACAAGGATCTGCTGGATGCGAGACGCACGGGATTGGTCAATGTGGCAACACTTGGGGAGGCCTATGTCCAGCAGTGGAGGTCATTTGGTTGCAATGATGATGAATGATGATCATACTCAATATTGGAGTGCATGCATTAGTTGTAAGTATATTACGTGTTTAGAAATCACTTGGGATTTAGCGTCTTGTGGCGATGAAATAACTTTAATTTGTGGAGTGGAAATTATGTCAATGTAATTCCTGTATTAAGTGTGAATTTCTGTGATGTGTATAAATTCTTGAGTTATAAAATGAGCGTGTTAATTTATGGAAGTTGTATCGTCTATAAATTCAGGAGGTCAGATTACACTGACCACTGAATGATAGTCACTGGTCACTTAAAACGTGGTCGCTTACAATTATAGGCCTCATGAGATAGCTTCTGAAAGTGTAATTAGATTTCGTTTCAGCAAGAATTTAAATAAGCATAATAAGCCTATAACGTCCCCACTGCTGGAACACAGACCTCTTATCTATGAAGAAGTAAATGAGCTATAATCCACCACACAGGCCCAGTGCAGTTTGATATAATAATACAATTAACTAAAGTACATACAACCGCACATAGATCCTCTTCCTTTTTAGTTAAAAACAACACTAAAAGAGCAATCTTCATTACCAATTTAAAACAAGTAAACAAAAGCGTATCTCCAAAATTCTAAATCATTAAACACCAGAAATCATGACACAGGATCGACTTCAGTAATCTTCAGTAAAACCTTTGTTAGGTTGAATTTAATTTTGGGTTTAAACGCTTTGTTTCAAAAATGGGGCGATGAGCCAGCGATAAATGTACCAACGGAGGCTTAAGGGATAATTCAGATGTTATCTTATATTGTTGACTGCCTCAGTGGTCTAGTGGTCGCAAGCGCGACTGCTGTGAGTAAGCTTTGGGTTCGATTTCCAAGTCATGCAAAGTTGGTCAAGTTTATAGTTACACTTTATGGATCTATTATGGTCTCCACACATTCGAACGAAGCGCTTTGCCAAGTCCTTTATAATGCGCACAGCCAAGGACTGTAATTCAATGCCTGCGTCGGTTTTTCCGAGTTCATATAACCCTAATCTATTTAAGTCGCGAGTAAACAGGCTTCTTCTGGGTAAGCTCGTTCCATCGTCGACATCATCTCTGCCCTTAGGGCAAGATTGAGGTCAAGAGCAAGCCCATTTATAATAATAAAAAAAATGAACATAAATGTAAAAAAATCAACTTAAATTAAAGTCATCAGTTCACCTAGTGAGAGGCCTGCCAATGCAACTTCTTCGAGTTTGCGGTCACCACTCGTAAAATTTTTGGCCCTAACGTACTGCAAGGAATGTGGCGAAGATTTGCCAATCTTAAGTGGCAATGGGTACATTGTCACTTTAGATTGGCAAATCTTCGGGCTACGTCGGTTTCCTTGGTTCTCTTGCAGATGTCATGAATATAGCCTAAAAAAGAACACAGGTACCAAGAAAAGCAAAAAACTTTATTCTTTTTTTAAAACGCTCATTAAGCGAGAACAGAATTACCGACGCTCCAAAGAACGTAACAGTACCGCTATCGATGAAAACATTCACACCGCTTCAGTAGCAATGAAATTAAAATTTACTTTCCAAACAATTGGAGTGGAACCTATAAAGGCGTCGACGATACAGATAGCCGTTATATTGACTACTAGCGGATGTCCCGCGGTTTCACCTGCGTCGATCCCGTTCCCGTGGGAATACAGGGATAAAAACCTAGGCCTAAGCCTAGGCCTATGACACTCAGCAATAATGTGGCTTTCTATTGGTGAAAGAATTTTTAAAATCGGTTCAGTAAATCCCGAGATTACCCCTTACAATTTAGCAAATATACAAACACACAAACTTTACTTCTTTATAATATTAGTATAGAAGTATAGATTTAATATTTTGCTGTCTGCTAGGTTATTGCTTTGTGAATTTCATCGGCTTGCATAGTAGGAGGCCTTCTAATGCAACGTTTTCCGGTATTCTTTACACGTTTACGTTTTGTTTTTTCATTTTTGGTGGGTGGGATTCATTAAATGATTCCCCCCACTCGGGGCAGAGTTGTAGGGAGTGTCAGACTTCTTCTGACTAAAAACCACTCATGTTCCTTCTTAGCCCTTTGTGTTAAGGCCGCGGTATCTCTTTCAGACAACCCGCAGCCCCGACGGGTTACACGTTTACCTCAAAGTCTGTCGAGCCGCCCGGAACTTGACATAGTACATAACATCTCAGGAGTCCAAGATAAGAAATCCGGATGTGTGTAGTTGTTATATTATTGTAGCTAGTCCATATTTTCCCACTGCTGGGCAATGGCTTCCCTCCATTCCTTCCAACGGTTTCGATTCTGTGCAACTTTCTAGCCAATCTTTAATAAGACATCCAGTTCGTCCCGCCATTTCCTTCGTGGTCTACCGCGACCCCGTGTAATTGTTACCTATGGCATGTTTCTTGTTCAACAAATAAAACTGAATTGAATGTGCCGACAATAAAAAATAAGAAATCCCTATTTATTTTGACGGTCGGAAATCAACAAATGACTCCTACCGCTCTCTGAAGAGCGGTAGGGAGTGTCAGACTTCTACTGACTAAAAAGCACCCACGTTCCTTCTTAGCCCTTTGTGTCAAGGCCACAGTATCTCTTTCAAACAACCGCAGCACGACAGGACGAGTATCACCCCTTAAATACCAAAGGAGTTAAAATTAACGAGAATTTTGGTTTGAATTTCTCAATAAATTTGTAGATATTAAACACGATGCCATAGTAACCGGAAATTTTCCGTTTTCTGTTTATTGAAAACAGTTTTAAATTTGACTTATAATTAATTAGAGTAATGACTTGATTATTTTTCCTTAAATAAGATAACGGCCTAATTAAATGGGCAAAAGTCAAACCTTGCCCATTCTTTTTTGTTAAATGTAAAGAAAAAAGTTTGTTTATTTATTTAATGATGTTTAGAGTTTGTAAACAAAATACATTGTCCTTAATTTTCGCCTTTGAAACGTATAAACACAGCTAGTTTTCTGTGCTAATTGTTAGAATTTTCCTCTCACAAAAAAAGAAGTAACTTGTAACGATATTTTCTTTCAACCTTGGGGTTGGTGGTTGTAAAATTTCATAGAGTGGTAATAGCGTCATGATAAAAGGGGCGAGCGTATTGACATCACCAATCCATACTTATTTATTTATTGATCACAAAATCCACAGACCTTGAAGTTTTATCGTAAGAATACAAACTAAACGTACAGCCAATTACGGATTTACAATTAAATAACCTCCCGTCCGCTAATAAATCTCCAGGAGATTTATAACAATGGCTTTTTAATTGTGTCTATAGGTAATAAGGCGTATGAGCTCATAACTATACAATACATTGCTTAGAGTATAGCGTGTGTGTGTGTGTGCGTGAGTGAGTGTGTGTGAGTGAGTGTGAGTGTGTGTGTGTAGGAGTGTGCCACCACCATAACACACACTTCGTGACTGCTACTGAGAATATCCAATGAAAAAACTCTATAACACTTTGCCCTTTTTCTCTTGGGCAGAGCGAAAGGGAATGTCAGACTTCTACTGACTAAAAACCACCCATGTTCCTTCTTAGCAGTGGCCTTTTTTACGTGGCCGTGGTCTCTTCTTAACAACCCGTAGCCCCGACGGGACCCGCAGCCCCGACGGGATAACACTTTGCCCTAATGCGGAAATTGAACTCAGGACCTCGTGCTCAGCAGTTGCCCTAACGACCACTAAACCAACGAATCAGTAACTGCAATAAATTTATGAAAACAAATACTCTTTGACCAGTTCATCCGAAAATAAACTATTAACCTCCTCGTTTATTAATCTAAAACTCGCTAGCCGTGCCAATCTAAAATCAAACTCACTCAGAACGAAATGTCAGTTAAAATCGCATGACGTGTCACGTACGAGTATTCACGTGGTTCACGTACCAGGAAAGTCAGGTCATAAAGAAGTCAGGAACAGAAGGCTTGTTCCACACAACTACCTAAAAGAAGCACAGACACAACAAACCTTTTTTTTTGGACGGTGGAAAATCATCAAATGACTCCTCCCGCTCTGGGCAGAGCGGTAGGGAGGGTCAGACTTCTACTGACTAAAAACCACCCATGTTTCTTCTTAGCACTTTGTGTCGAGGCCACGGTATCTCTTTCCAACAACCGGAACCGCGACGGGAGACACACTTGTCTAATATTCTTTGTGATGCTTTTCATCCATATTATGATGACCAGTTTTTAAAGACTAGCCATCAATGTAATCTGCCTAGCCTTATCCCAAGTATGTTGTGGCTTTCAATCTAACATCTAGTTAGATTGAAAGCAGCTACCAGATACCAGTATTTTACATGCATCGACTGACCTCTATAACCCAGTTAGTACTGGCTAATACAATCTTCCTTGTAAGACTGGTTTTCAGACTTTCTGGTTTACAGCTGAATACCAGTTTGTTATATGAAGCGACTACCTATCTGACCTCCACAATTACACAGCTCGTCATCATCATCGTATAATGTTCCCACTGCAGGGACTCAGGCCTCCTCTCTAGGAGAGGCATGGGCTATAATAATCCACCACGTTTTCGCCGTGCAGGCTGGTAGATGTCACATATCTTCGATGCTTTTGGTTCTAAGACATGTTTCCTCACGAAGTTTTCCTTCACCGTTTTGAGAGCAGTGGTGACGAAATAAACTACACAAAGTAATGAGCCTGCCTGGGTTCGAACTTCGAACCCATGTTTTACCGTTCGTAAGTCCGGGCCGCTACCCCTGGGCCACCGCTGCTCCCTAGTCGGATTGACCAAAGCAGCTGTTATTATTTAGTTACGTTCTCTTCACCAGCCTTCTGTATCTCTCTTTTTAGGTGATTCAATATCGTTCGGAAGGTGACTGTCGAATCTGTCACTAACGAACTACAGCATAGCGTTTGATATTCGTGTCTGAGTTCCACTGTCAGTACGAAAGTTTATGATAAAAATTGATGTTGGAAAATATGATGATGGTTTCACTCATCATGAGAAGTTTTGGTTAAACAGAAATGTTTATTTATGTAGAATTCAGATTTATTTTGAAACGGAATAGTAAGTGAAAACGTATCCATTAATGATTACGATAGGCAATAATTATTTTAATATTTTTGTCCTCCCATAAGTTTTTAAATGTCAATAACGTCGTAGCTTATGTCAAACTGTTATTCACTGGCAACCCACTCCCATTTCGCAACGAATGTGTTACTAATGACGAAAATAAGAAGAGCAATCTCCAAAAAAAATACGATTTTTTTCGTAGACATACCTACATTTGACTGGCCTGTTGGTCTAGTGGTTAGTGACCCTAACTGCTATGCTGGAGGTCGTGGGTTCGATTCCCACCCAGGACAAATGTTTGTGTGATGAGCACGATCATTTGTTCTGTGTCTGGGTGTAATTTATCTATAATATGTATGTATTTAGAAATATATAAGTATGTTTATCAGTTGTCTAGTACCCATAACACAAGCTCTGCTTAGCTTGGGACTAGATGGCGTTGTGTGATAGTTGTGGAATATTATTATTATTATTTGTCCTACAAATAAACCAGAAATCAAATCGATAAAAAAAAGAAATCAAGAAGAAATGTAAAATCACTCGAGTTGTACACTAGTGATGAAAGGCCATCCGCTAATTTTTGTTCATACCTCTAATAGGTACCTACGTTTCTATGTAGATAAATAGGTGACAGGGAAACTCGACCTAATTCTTGAAATGGGTTGTACTGGAGACTATTAGCAACGAATTAAGTTCAGTTAGAGCAGCGGTGGTCCAGTGGTGGCGGCCCTGACTTATGAACAGTAAGTCGTGGGTTTGAACCCAGGCAGCCGCATTACTTTGTGTAATTTATTTCATTTCCCATCCCATTTCCATTCCCTGCAATGGGAACATTATAGGCTGATGATAAACGTCCCTTACAATGCGCGCTTTGCTAGAGCCACAGTTATACACCTACATCTATACTTTAAAATGCTTATACACAAAGTTAAACCATTGTTTCGTTTCGCTTTCACACATTACACGCCAATTAGATTGTCAAACATTATATTAATATTATAACACTTTCATACAACACCCTCTAATTATAATCAAGCGACAAAACAAAGAACACGTCGCGAGCAATTACAAGTTATATGCACCTGTTACTTGCAATTTATTGTTGCTGAAACATTTGCGTAGACATTGTCGATAATTTGATATCGATGTTTTAAGGCTGGTGGCTAAAAATTGAATGAATTGTGTGAGGAATGGTTTGAGAAAAAATATACAGACGAAATTGAGAACCTCCTCCTTTTTGGAAGTCGGTTAAAAAGCAGTCAAAGTTACAGAGATTGTTGATAGGGGAGAATGGAGGAAAAAAGAATTTGAGCTGACCCTAGTTAGTACAAGAAGAGGAAGTTAGTGACAGTAGATTAGTCTTTTTGGCACCGTAGACACCGACAATGTGTAAGGATTAAAAGCAGACGGCAGAATGAGATAAATAACAATATAATACCCTGTAAACCCTGCAGGGTAAGGTAGAGATGTAATATACACCCAAATTTCGTCAATTAAGACGTAGTTCGGGATGAAACACTAATTTTGAAGGCAATCTTTTCACACAATTGCGTCAGATCAATAAAAGTGGTAATATAAAAGTGCCCTTATTAATGAATGCTACATAAGTGAAAGAAAAAATGGCTATTTATTTATGGTGAAACTAGAAGCGGGCTATTAAATCATAAATATTAATCAAGAGCTACTAATTGGTTTAGTTTTTCCGCAAAAACGGATAAAATATCACGTTACAAACCATCTTTCTTTTTCTTCCTAGGTTAGGAAAGCTCAAAGTTCGAAAAAAAAAAGAATTCAGATACAAGCGTATAATAGGATGATTGTTGCTCTTTTATTTCTTAACAAAAAATACCTCAGGATTATAAAACATTTTTTTCCAAGAAGAATATTTTAAGGTATAAAATAATGGAAACAAATTTAAACCTTAAAACACTTATTATCAAATTGACAATTCCATACCACAGAAATTGTCGTTTAAGACATTCTTCCTCTCCGAAATGTCTCAGTAAAATCTTACAGCTCAAGAATAACACTCCAAGTACTCATATTTAATTTAATAGGTTTTACCGTTTGCTTATCTTAATCACTCTAGAGAACACTTAGGTATTAACTTCTAGTGCCTAAATGCCTGATATAAGTGCCTAATAAAGATTGCGAAGGCACATAACATGTTTTACTAACTCGAAGATTGCTTCGTCTTAATTAGGTTCTTAGGAATTGAAATTACTTAGCTCTGTTCATAAAATTCGGAGGAAACAAAAGGGAGTTTGTGAGAAACTCTTTAGATTGAAAATAATTGTGTTTTAAAGAGGTTTCAGGCTTATTTAGGCCTGTTTTACTCTATCTTTATAAATATTTCTGTCGAAATAAATTGTCTAGACAACTGGTATGGTTATTCAGTTTGAGGTTAATTAGAAATAACATCAGTCTGTAGTTTTCCGAATGGTGAGATAGAAAGGTACTTATAGTGTAGGTACCTACGTTTCACATGTATTAGTAATTTCCTTGGAGTGAAGGCTGATGATGATGCTATCTAGCCGATTTCGGCCACAGCGACTGCATTCGCTGACTTTTCAAAGATTGTCAAGAGCTTTGTTCTGCTGCTCTCTCGTGTGCTCTTAAGTGGCTAGCATATCCAACTTTGGCCGAAAAGGTACGAGCACAAAGCGGACATGTCAGAACACCATTGATGAAATTATAGGGTATAGCTTTAGGTTGCCTAGCTTTAAGGTCATCGCGCTTTTGATCCAATTGTGACCTCCTTTTTTCTTCAAATGTGTTAACTTGCTGATGCACACGACGTCTCCACTCGGGCCGATTTTGTGCCTGCTTTTCCCACACTAAAGGGTCAATTTCGCATCTTTTAAAGTGTCTATTCTGAACATCCTTGAAACGTAAAAACTGACCACCACGTTTCCGTTTTCCTTCCTGGAGTTCAGAATAGAAGTGAAGGCTACTAGGACCTTGGTCTTAGTATC
This sequence comes from Diarsia mendica, assembly GCA_949316265.1. Taxonomy (NCBI): domain Eukaryota; kingdom Metazoa; phylum Arthropoda; class Insecta; order Lepidoptera; family Noctuidae; genus Diarsia; species Diarsia mendica. The sequence goes on from OX438910.1 coordinate 2,375,116, forward strand.
CCTCTCCCCATCAACATTTTATACGCAATTACGCATCACTCTGTATGTCACATGTGATTCGTCCCTCCTCAACACAAGCCATACCAAGGCAGTCGATTTTTTGAAGTCTCATGTAATTAGGGGCGAGCCTATTGCCATCAACTGGGAACAAATCCAGACTCCGTAACTTCTACTGAAAAAATCCTGATGGGAAAACCCACCAACACTTTGTCCGACCTCGACATCGACACCAGGACCTTACGTACAGCAGTCGCGCTTACGACTACTAGACCAACAAGGCTGTCAATTTCTTTTCCTTTACAAAATCAAAATTCATTTATTCAAACTAGGCTGATAATCAGCACTTTTCGAAGGTCAAAATTTTCTTTACCTACTTTACTACAGTGAAACTTGGTTAACTGGGACTTGGATAAGTGAGAAACCTCTATAACTGAAACTCATACTGGGGTCCCATGAGACAGATTTGAATATCTGAGACACATTTAACCAGGTTTCACTGTATTTACATTTTTATAACACAGATCATCATCATCAGACTATAATGTTCCCACTGTAGGGACTCAGGCCTCCTCTCTAGGAGAGCATCTTTAAAGATCGATGTGATATAAAGTACTCGTGAAATAATCAGAGAGTCTGCCCTTTATCGAATCCTCTCAACGAATAGTCGAGTCTTATGGGATCCAAATATTTCGAGAGCGAATATTTTCTTATTCCCAAGCTAAGTGATTTGGTCTTGAAAGATTCGCGAGAAAACTTTTTTTACATAATTTATTATTGAACCTGAGATATGGGTATATCTTAAATTGATTACTTATTTATAAGTTATTTCATTATTATTCTGTATTTTTACATTAAAAGCATTCGGGTGTAAAATTGTTTTTTATTTGGTAAAAAAAATATAACTTTTTCATAGTTTTTGACTACCACCACCGTAGGGCATATTTTTAAATCTCATCTCTTTCTACGAAATGAGGACGATTTTTCTAGTAGAATGTAATGTCATAATTTTTTCAGCACTGAAAATACCCATTTCATAAACTTAGACTTTAAATTTTAAATCGCTAGACAATAGAAAATATTAAACATTGTGTAGTATTTCGTAGAATTGTCGCTGCAGAGACAATTTCTCATCTCTTGTTTTATACTGTTATCATCATCATCATCAGCCTATAATGTCCCCACTGCATGGAATCGTACAGGCCTCCTCCTCTGTATATTGTTATACTCTTGTTCTCTAATAACTAATACTAAGAAATAAGTTATTAAAACATTTACTAAAGCAAATATTATTTGTTAAACAAGATTCATTTTGTATATTTTAAATTACCCATGTTTAGTTCAGAGTAACTTATTTTTTTTATTTTAATACTTCGTTTATTCATTTTACTTACAAATAAATTTAAAAAAAACATTTAAAAATATAAAACATTGTATCGGTACGGTATCGGAAACAGGGTCCAAGCTACCGGCGCGCGGCGGTCAGGGCTCCAGAGAAAAGAACCTCCTAACAATACGAGCCGTGTCCAGGAGTACCGCTTTCTGCATCAAGCCCTTGATCCAGCTGTCTAATGAGAGCCTTCTTCTATTTTAATTATATCTATCGATAATCCTCATCGACATCGCCCATCATACATCATTGGCTCTCAAACTTTCAAACAACCAGAATTCGCATTCTCCATGTAATTTGATTGCTAACGACACCACGTTTCTATCAAAGGGAAACGATTCTCAAACTTCCACTCCCCCCCCCCCCCCGTCTTACCTTGTTGCCCCCTTTTCAATTGTTCTGCGGAGAAAATGACTTTAAAAGACGATCGGTTTAATATATTTTTGTTGTTTGATGGTCGAAGTTTGAGTGGGTTTCGTTGAATTGTTCGGTATTTGTTTTTTTCTTTAATGCTTGTGGCCTTCAACTTTCAAGTTTTTACACGAGGCGCAGATTTCAAACTCAGCAATCAATATAAATAAATAAAATAAAAATAAAAAAGCCTTATATTTCCAGTTTAAACAAATTAACTTAAATAATGTTAAATCTACCTTTAAACTTAATTAACAAAAATAAACAGAAAACTTGATATTTATGTAACCTAATTTACTATCTTAATATACCTAAATTATAACTAATATTAAAACATATTTTTAAGTAGGTGCAAGCAATGCACATACTTAAAAATATAGCAATCAATATAAGATATTTAAATTATTTTGGAAAAGTGATCAAAACTGCATCTTGACTCAGTGGATAGAAACTGTAATATTATTATGATAATTATATTGGTCAGAAGTTTGTTGCGATTTTGACCTTTGCGGTCAATTGTATGTATTTACTGTAATAAGCTTACTTAAATAAATAATTTCCTAATATTTGGTATCCTTTTTATGTTTTGTAGGTATTGATAACTTGTTGTTGTTATTTTGCACGCACGTCGTGTTCTTGCGACAGTTGTTTGTCTTTCTTTCGAATTTCTCACCGTGTTGTGGAAAATGTCATGGTTTAGAACCAATAGCTTAGATTTTGTGTTGTTTAAAAATTTGTAACTAAATACATCTTAAAATTTATCTAGCAGACAAACTGTATGCCCAATAAAGTTTCCCAAAAATCATAAGCTTTGCAATACTTGTTTGAAGCAGGGACTGAATTACCCAAAAATTACGGTACCTTTAAATTTCGGTATGACGTCATACCGTTAAATAAGGGTTACCGAAATATTGCGATACCGTTATTTTTTCCGGTAGTGAAATTCTGAGTATGGAAATGCATACCGGTATATTTCGGTAGAAGTACCGTAACCGTTATAAATATATCGGTAGCGGTACCTAAACCTTAATAAATAGAGGTTTGCTTTGACGCACCGCCTCGCCACTCTGTCTGTCGTTCACTTGCCGATTGTTGCACATTATTAGATTATAAACTACATACGCAAGTTCTAACGTCTTCCACCGCACACACGCGCGCCGCGCATGCATTTCGGTACCGAAATCGTGTAAGGGTTAAATAACGGTTTAGCCCAACCTTTATTTATAAAGGTACCGGTATAGCTCAACCTTTATTTTAAACCGGTACCGGTATATTTTTGAGGTATCTTAACCTTTAACCGTAACCGCTTTCAGTCCCTGGTTTGAAGTAACAAGTATTGCAAAGCTTATGATTTACCTACATAGTGCCCGTCGGGGCCGCGGATTTTGGTACTAGATGACGTGGCCTCGGCGCAAGGGCAAAGAAGGAACATGGGTTCGGTTTTTAGTCAGTAGAAGTCTGACACTCCCCTTCGCTCTGCCCAAGAGCGGGGGGGGTCATTTGATGATTTTCCACCCACCAAAAAAAAAAAAGTCCTACATAGTGCAAGTATAGTTAACAAAAGTAGCTTAAACCACAGACTTGTGATACCACGGAAGGATACCCCCGTCTCAGTAAAGGACACGAAACTTTCCACCCTATTCCTCATACCTTTATAATCCCATTTCCCGAAGAAACCCCCAGCAACAAAAAGAAATACCTACTAAACAGTGACTTCGCTAATACAACCTCTACTTTTTCAAGGAGGATAATTGCAAAAGCCCTTTGTCGCCTAACACTAATCCGTCTTGGAATCCACCTCGCTACTTACAAACCTTTTACGTTGGAATAAAGCCTAAAACCTTTTACCGTTTTCTATGAGTTATACGCTCAAGTGACAGTGCCTTGCTACTGTGATTGTGGACTCGAAGAAAACAAATGAAAAACATTCTTTAGAATATGGCATGGGTCGTTGCAACGCGACTTGTGGAATTTGGCGCTTATACATGCCAGAACTATCCAATCAGAAAGAAGCAGGCATTACAGGTAGGCACTCCCATCTTGCCTACATCATAAGATTCAATTAATAAATCCCAAACATTTTAATAAATAGGATACGTAATAAGAGATGCATGATAACTGATAAATATGTATGTAGGAAAAACATGTAATAATTATTTAGTAAAAGTAAAAGATAGCCCTCTGATCTCTTAAACTGTATACCAATCCGCGAGAGATTATTATAAACAAAACAGGACTGAACAAATAAGGTGAAATCTCAAGTCGTGACTATGACGAGAAGGTTACCACTCAGTATAATGCTGTGCTTTAGCGAGGCCAGAGCAGACCGATCGTTTTCAGCCGGCTTAGCATGACCACCGAAGAAACCGGTTTTGTCGACGGAAGAATCGACAAAATGACAGATTGTAGCAAGGTTTCATGTCAAATTGTATGAAAAAATCTTTGTCTATTCTTGGTAGAATAGAGATAGAATCACCATGCTACGTGGGCTGAAGTCACCAGAAAGAAATGGGGCACGAAGGTTTGTAAGTAACTTCATACTTTTTCCTATGGAAAAAACCATTGTAATAAAGGAAAAAAAATACAACAAAATATAATAACCTTCCTTACCAAGCACATGCTTAACTACGAGTACTCGTAATAACACTCAGACAAACAATTTTAATACTAGAACAATAAAGTTTTACGAGCGAATGTGACGTCTGACCGTCGACGGAATGACTCGGTCGATATCCTGACAAAGGGAAGATATGCCAATTACGTCATATGTGTGTAGTGCGTGTGTTAACCCCGCATTTACAGGGTAGGATAAAATACTAAATTCTGCCTGCTGCTTCGCTTGCAGTTATGGTCAAAAAAGTCTCACGGTAATGTTTCAAATATTTAGCCTAACCACTCAGAAAATATTTTTTTGGAAAACATTTCTTAGAAACACAATCAAACCAATTCTTAGAAAAAAAGTCAAAAATGAAGTTGTTTTAGACTTTTTAAGTCCATCCTTTTAAGATTTCAGATTTTGGCTGAGTGGTGCCCAAAGTTTGGCCACAGAAACCAGGGCCGTCCTAAAGCTCCTTGGGTGCTCGGTCCTGTGCGTCTCTTAGACAGGTGTTTCCCGCGACTTTGACGATAAAATGTAATTGATCCAACGAGATATAGATTACAAACAAACAATGTTAGCAATCATATCTTGATAGGTATTTAAAATGAACCATTAGACCTATCCATTGAGAGTAGGACTACAAATAAAAATAAAATTATAACACAAAAAAATATAATGCGTGGGATGGCTTATTATTAAAAGTCTAAAAATAACTCCAAACCAACCCATTTTAAGTCAAAACCCACGGCCACCTACACTGATGTCGAACCCAGATTACAATGATCACTGCAGGTTGTTCGAAAGAGATACCGCAGCCTCGGCACAAAGGGCTACGAAGGAACATGGGTGGTTTTTAGTCAGTGGAAGTCTGACGCTCCCTAACGATCTGCCCAGAGCAGGAAGAGCCATTTGATGATTTCCCAAAACTCCAACAAAAAAAAAAATAGAGTACAATGATCAATTTCAAGTAATTCTTACCGATTGATACTTACCCCCGTAGACAAATGTCCTATTCCGGTGCTACAGATTTCCAATCTACTAAAAGATTTCCACTGTATACCTTTTTTCCTGTGGATATTTTGAAACGGATTTCGAATGGAATCCACTCAATACAGGCTGGTTTTTCTTTTGAGAAGGAAGGTTTTTCTCGGAGTGACTAATCGAAAATGTATTGCTTTATTTATTCTGTGAGACTGGCTTGTTTAAAATAAAAGAAACAGTGAGGATCTACTATGTTAAGGGCCAACAAAAAAAGAAGAAAATATTGTTGGAAGGACATGACATAGACAAAAAAATTATCATAACAAGAATATTAATTTTCATGGTTTTTTTTATTACTCTTAGATAGGCTAGATACCTTACTTAGTTAGAACCAACAAATTCGAAGACATGTGACATCTACCAACCCGCACTGGGCTCGTGTGGTGGATACGTGGGTACCGTGGGTACGTGGGCAGGTCTGAGTCCCTGCAGTGGGAACATTATAGGCTGATTATGATGATGATCTCACTTAAATGGGGTCAGTAAAAATAACCCAAATAGGCCTAGGATATGTCAAGTGGTTCAAAAATGCATAGTTCAGCATAGTTTCGAAGGGATCTCAGTTTCATATTTAAAGCTAAGTTACATTAATGACTTGACAAAATAGATTAATTAGGAGATTTTTAGTTATTAGCAGATAAATTACAATCATCTATCACCGCTAAGATACTGCAGTAGTTTCACGAAAATAAAGAAGATAAGTACTCTTACAGTCAGCGATCTACCACCGCCTTTAGTATTGTAAGTCACCAATATACCCAAGAAACTTTTAAAAACTATTTCTGCAAACTTCTTTTGAATAGCCGTATCGATGTCAAGAAATATATACGTTGTTATGAATTAAAATAATCACTTTGAAACAATGAAAGAAGTTTTAAGAATAATTTCAAGTAATACTAACAGAGTCTAATATCTCTTCGCCAGATAGTGGTAGGTATAGGATTTCAGTTTTTACTTCAAAACTTTGACTGCCGTGAAATCTCTCTTGCTTTGGAATTACGACTTGAAGATAGGGTTGTCTCGTGTCTATTTATTTATTTAACACTAGGTGTTGCCCGCGGCTTTGCCCGCTACAACTTGAAAATTATCCCACGGAAAGATAAAATCGGGATAAAACTATCCTATGTGTTAAAACAGGTTATAAACTATCTGTGTACACAATTTTATCCAAAACCGTTCAGTAGTTTTTGCGTGAAAGAGTAACAAACATCCATCCATCCATACTTACAAACTTTCGCGCTTATATTACTATATTAATACTATAAACGGGATATTGCGCAAAAAACGTATTTCGCGCTTATAATTAAGTAGGATTAATTCACACTAGATCTTCTGTCTTTCTTTGTTCATCTGTTTCGTGTGGTTAGTGCCTAAACCAGGGCCGGAGTGTACTATGGCTTTTTTGTTTTGGTGGGTGAGGGGCTCTTGGGTAGAGCGAAGGGGAGTGTCAGACTTCTACTACGACTAAAAACCAAACCCATGTTCCTTCTTCGCCCTTGTGTCGGAGCCTTAACCTTTCGACAAACCACAGCCCCGCCGGGATCACAGCCCCGACGGGGAGTGTACTATGCCTTGGTGTGCCATCGAGAAATTCCTCTCAGGCATACTGGTTTCCTCACGATGTTTATTTATTTATTTATTTTATTTTATTATTTTTGGAAAACTTACAGCTAGGTAGACATAGTAGATAGATTTATAACAACAATAGAGCCAATTACAAGTTTCCACAAGTATGTAGGTAGTTATACAATATTTAAATAACGCAAAAAAAAATAAAAAGACAGTGATAAGGATTAGTAATAAATAGAATATAAATGAAAAAGAATGGAAAAGAACACAAAAAGGCAAAATACAAACGATAAGGGTTAGTTGAAGAACTTATCACAGCGCGTCTTCTTCAACTTCGACACGCTTGTATTAGAAATGTCGATCTCAACCTCCTGGCAAGCCGCGTTGTACACACGGCTCGTCCTAATCATGTACGAGTTTTGTCTATAATTGGTCCTTGTCGTTGGTATGTGCAACAAACGAGGTTTACGCAGGAACGAACAAGGTACACGCAGCCCAATCTTGCTCAGCAACTCAGGGACATCACTGGATCCGTTTGCAATTTTAATTAGAAAGGCCAAGTCGGAAATTTTTCTTCGCTCAAATAAAGAATAGAATAGAATAGAATATGTATTTATTCGAAAGGAAGAATATGAAACTTTTTGCATCGTTTAAAATAATTTGGTAGATATATCTTGGAACGAAATTGAATGTACCTTAGGAATTTTCTCTGTATGCCCTCTATTCGTGCGATATAGATGTTATATTTAGGGTTCCAGACTTGAGAGGCATACTCGAGGAGACTACGAACGAATGAACAATATAATATTTTAATAGTCTTGATATTCCTGAACTCAGATGAGACCCTGCAGACGACCCCTAGAGCTTTCGACGCTTTGTTGACAATATGATTTATGTGTGTGTCGAAAATAAGCTTCGAGTCAAAAGTAACCCCAAGGTCCCTAATAACACTGACCCTTTCAATTGGGGTATCCAAAAGTTTGTAGGAAAAGTATAAAGGCTGTGGTTTGCGGGTGAAAGTACACACATAGCATTTGGAGACGTTTAAGTCCAACTTATTTAATTTGCAGTAGGTTTGAAAAGCGTCCAGATCTAACTGCAGTAGGAGAGCATCTGCCTGCGTAGTGACCTGTTTCATGATTTTCATGTCATCTGCATATAATAATATTTTACAATGTTGAAAACAGGAAATAACATCGTTAATGTAAATATTGAACAAGAGCGGCCCCAATAGCGATCCCTGGGGGACTCCCGAGGGAATACGCATAGCTCTAGACGAGTAACCATTCAGCACTACGGTCTGGCATCTACCCTCAACATAAGACATGAACCACCTATAAAGATTACCCCTAATACCCATTGCCAAAAGTTTACGCATTAAGATGTCATGATCTATTCTGTCAAAACATTTACTGTAATCGGTATAAATAACATCGACCTGGGACCGATGTGACATAGACTCCGACAGGAATTCACTGCAAACAATTAGATTAGACGTGGTAGACCGACCTCTTAAGAAACCGTGCTGATGTTCGCTAAAACTATGTTGAAGAGCCGAATAAACTTGTTTATGGACAAGTTTCTCCAGTATCTTTGCAAACACGCACAATTTAGAAATCGGTCTATAATTGTCAACCGAGGTTTTCGGTCCCTTTTTGTGAATCGGTGTTATGTATGCCGACTTCCAGATCGTGGGTACAACACCACTGTCCAGTGATCCTTTGAACAGGATTGAGAGCGGGACAGATAGGCTCTTGGCACAGTTCAATATAAATAACGGTGGAATATTATCTGGTCCCGCGGACTTGTTTAGATCAACCTGTTTCAGTAGTCTATGCACTTCATGCTCATTTACTTCAATAGCGCTAATATCTGATGTGCTCTGCACCACACTACTGTGACCCGCATCACGAGACAAACCACTGTCGCCTTTATTAGTGCTTGCAAGAAAGTTGGACTGAAAACAGTCAGCAAACATATTGCAGATTACGTCACCGTCACCAGAAGACTGCTGCCCAAAGTGTAATACTGACGGATATGAGTTAGAATGTTTTCTAGATTTGACGTAACTCCAGAAGGCTCGAGGATTCTTAACTATATTTGTTTCAATTTTTTTCATGTAGTCGTCAAACATTACTTTTTCTAACTCCTATGTTAACTTTCAGCTGAGGATATTATGTGTAATAAAGTAAAATCATCAATGAGTACCCTGAAAATCACAGCACTTAGCGGTTCCTTGACCTAAGAATCTCGAAACAAAACCTCAATAATTTTAAACATAGTGCATTAAAAAAAAAAAACTTGAACTAAATTCACAATGTATCTACGATACTTCAACAACAAGATTTTAAGCAAAACTAACCTCGTAGAAAATATAAGCTTAATTTCCATCTTCTTCAATCCATCTTCGAAAATTCGAAGCCTTGACAGCTCTGGCTCGCAGCCAGGATTGAGCAAATCGTGATAGTTAATTGTTAAATCCACTCAGAATTAATTACTGTACTCCGGTTTAAACATAGCCTTTTCTCAACTATTTTAGAAGTCAACTTTTAGTCTAATGGGATGCAGCTGAATACCAGTAATTAACATGGAGCGACTGCCTATTTGACCTCCACAACCCCGTTAATACTAGCTAATATGATACGGTTTTTAATATTTTTGGAGGATGGGAAATCATTAAATGACTCCACTCCTGTTCTGACTAAATACCACCCATGTCCCCTCTTAGCCCTTTGTGTCAAGGTCGTGGTATCTCTTTCGAACAACCTGCATCCCCGACGGGAATATGATAGCCCTTGGTCAGACAGGTTATCAGACTTTCAGGCCAGCTGTGACTACTTGACGACTGTTAAAGATTTTACATATCTCTTGCTCTGTAAGTAAAACTTACACCCCTGAATGCCGGGGTGTATGACTATCATTACAGCATAGGTTTTGGAATTTGAAAAAAGAACTGTCATACTCATACTGCACGAAGAATATTTTTAAAAAGTTAATTTTTTTTTTCTCGGTATCGATTAATTACTCGAATCGGAATCTAGACAATTTATTTTATAAAGATTTTATTTTAAATATGGAACTATTTGTTTCCACATCGTATGTTAGATGGAATCGATTTAAAAATCAAACTGGCCAGCAAGATTTGAAGCGCTTGCGTGCGTGAAAAAAAAAGGCAGTCTACTAGTACAAACTATAAATATACCTAAAAAGAACGTGACCATAATCTCTTACAAATTGTAATAATTTTACTATTAATTTTAATTAAATACACATTTTTTTCTTCTTAATAAATGTTCATTGAAACCTGCTGTCTTGTTGTTTACTTACCTCACAATCGATATGTAAAGCCGAGTATTTATCTCGGGCGTAAGCATCAATTGCATACTCGGGTTAATTAGCGCCTTCGCTTCGCTCAGGCGCCAAAAACCTCGCATGCAATTGATGTCATACAGCCCTTGGTTAATAATCTACTATTAAAAATGACAGCTGGGTCCAACGGTCTATAGTGCTTTACGAGGCATGAAGAAAACTCGCTGTGTAATAGATAGTCACCCATGTACAGACCGACCTAGGCAAGCGCAGCATAACCCGAAGATTGATCAGAAAACGCGAAGCCTTCACAGCCCTGGCTCTCAGTCAAGGTTGAGCAAATCGCGGTACTTAATTGTAAAATCCACTCAGAATTAATTACACTACTCCCGTTTAAACATAAACATGGTCCTCATTCCCTGATGTTGAATTTTAAGATTAGTATAAAAAGTTTGTTTTAAAGTTGAACAGTTTATCTGGTCATGGCAGGAGTTGGGATTTGAAGTTTATGTTGAATTATGTTGTTAAAGAGATCTGGACTAACGAATTTGGGTAATTGTGTGTAGGGTCTAGGAGAAAGGATGTTGGTAGACGAATTAGTGTTTAAAACTAGCTGTTGCCAGCGAATTCGCCCGGTACAACTTGAAAATGGTCCCACGGGAAGATAAAATTGGGATAAAAACTATCCTATGTGTTTATCCAGGTTATAAACTATCTGTGTACCAAATTTTATCAAAATACGTTCAGTAGTTTTGCGTGAAAGAATAACAAAAAAATAATACATTAAGACATGCATACATCGTATCAGATCGTACTTAGGATAGTAGGATTAAACTCATTTGATTTTTATTGTTGTCACAATCAGACATTTGCAAGTCCTTTTATTTCCAAGACTCCATGGTTGCAACTAAGAAATTCCTTATTGAAAAACCCAAAGATACATTTCCCGATCTGGAAATTAATACCTTTTGCTCAATGGTCACTATTTTCAGTCCATTAAGTACATAATTCCCTATTCATTGACTATCACTTTACTTTAGTCGTCTTACTTCTATTTGTTGTTATCAATCAGTAGATTTATCTAGGTACTATAATTTTTATTAAACTTCTATAGCATCCACTTGTAGCAGACCTAATAGGTTGATAACACAATTTACTAACTATATCACAGGCTCACACCAGACCACTAAGCCTCAGTCCAGGATCATTTTACTTCCAGCTTCCCACCATCATGGAACTGACAGATGTCATTATTTATTTATTTTATTTTAAAGAAGGCTTACAGACTAACAAACCACTATAGCAAAGAATATAAAATTAAAAAATTGCTAATAACAAGCCTCCACATATGGGTAACAAAAAAGTCGATAAAAAGAAGAAAAAAAAAAACATACAAGTTAATGAAAAGCTAACCGTCCCAGCGTATACGTAGCGTATTAGTGACAGCTTCCCTGACTACTGTGGCTGCGAGACAGTGTTTGCATATCTATTATACAGATACACTCTACACTCCCTACCACACAAAAGGACGCTCCTACCTACCCTCTAGAAGAACACAAAAGTCGCCTTCGACCTCCCATAAAGCGAAACATTGTTAACGATCGTGAAAAGTAAATAAAAAATCCATTAAAAACGCAAAGTTATTTCATCGGAATTGAGTTCGCGTGGAAAATAAGAGAGGCAATGATTTTAAAAATAAATTGACGGCAACCGTCTGTTTATTGTCGGCCTGAGCTGATGAAAAACAATAATTCTGATGTTGCAGACCACTATTTTACCGTAGGACAAGTTATATAGTTACTGAGGAATTGTGAAAATGAATAAAACTTACGTGGGATCAATGCGATACTTGCTAGTCACGGAGTAAACAGTAAACACACAATGACATGACAAAAAAAGATATTGGTGGAATACTGTTATTACTGGCTTTTAGATGGATTAAAAATAATGTGTAAAAAAGCTGAAATTAGCAATGAGTACCCAGATTAACACAGCACTTGGCGGTCCCTACGGCTTAGAAATATAGGAAATTCCAATAATTTAAACTAATAGGCTACAGTACTGAACTCTTTAAAAATAAATATGATGGCTTCTGTCTGTTTATTGTCAGCCTGAGCTGATGAAAAACAATAATTCTGATGTTGCAGCCCACTATTTTACCGTAGTACAAGTTTCTATATGGCCAAACAATTTAATGAAAACTCTCATTTTTTTTTTTATAAAACGTTGCCGCACACTCAGAGTTTTTTTCTGTATCATGGGTGCGTTCACAAACATTTAAACTCACATACACAAATACCCAGACCCGAAACAACTATATGTAGGCCATACAAATATTTGTTCCGCGAACCCGCGACACGTAGCGCAGCAGTCAACTAACTGCTTGAGCCACTGCGCCAACCGTGCGGTCAATTGTAAACGATACGACTCGATGTAGAGGCCTCCTAAGTAATGCTATAACATGGAAATAAAACACAATACCCCTCTTTTTGATCTTCACTGCAGTCTGATAAAAACACAAAAACATCCCAGTATTGCCCTTTTATCGGAACATTTCCCCCAACCCAGTAAAAACAAAAATATTTTTCAGTTGGTAACATTCATCAGTTTCTGAATGGACGCCTCCTAGACAGTTATACCCAAAGATCTTTCATTGATAATGTCACAAATGACAGACGACGACACAAAAAGATGTGATTCGATCTACTGTCCCTACACCGTTTATTTTATCTCTAACATATACCTTATGACAAGGGTAATAAAGGTCACTGTACTGAAAAATTTGAGGTAAATTTAACAGTGAACGACTGATCACTCTGATATTGTTACTCTGTGACACTTTACAAGAAGTAAAATATTACTGTTAAAATGACAAAAGCATTCCCTTTTGTTAGTGTAAAATTATTTTGATTAAATAATTTTGGTATTTCATTAAGTAAGAATGCAGTGTTTTAACAACAGATAAGACATTTATGAACGTTGACAATTCATTATATCAACACGAGTCTATAGCAGTCCACTGCTAGTTGTTGACCTCTCCAATAGTACATAATTTAATCCCCCTTTTTATGGCACCAGGACGGAAATTTTGTCCTACGTTGTCAGGCAAGGCAGTTCTTCCTCCATTAAAAGCTTAGCACGTAGCCAGTGATAAAGGGCGGCCCCTTTCTCTATTTTATATTCATGTAGTTTATCATTTTGATGACTGGCCTGTTGGTCTAGTGGTTAGTGACCCTAACTGCTATGCCGGAGGTCGTGGGTTCGATTCCCACCCAGGACAAATGTTTGTGTGATGAGCACGATCATTTGTTCTGTGTCTGGGTGTAATTTATCTATAATATGTATGTATTTAGAAATATATAAGTATGTTTATCAGTTGTCTAGTTCCCATAACACAAGCTCTGCTTAGCTTGGGACTAGATGGCGTTGTGTGATAGTTGTGGAATATTATATTATATTATAAATATTATATTATATCATTATCAGCCTACAATGTTCCCACTGCACGGACTCAGGCCTCCTATCTAGGGAGGGGAGAAATTCGATGGCATGTAACATCTACCAACCCGCACTGGGCACACGTAGTGGTTTCTAGACCATGCTTTAATCCACCACGCGTGCCTAGTACGGGTTAATGTGTTCGAATTTTTTGATTCTAAGACATGCCAGTTTGCCGCGGAAGGCGCTCCGGGCGTCGGGGGTCACGCGATGACCTCCGGCCACCGTAGACGCGGGCCTGTGGACGGTGAGTAACGGGCTAGCTCGCCGTCCGGCCGTCGTCATGACGGCAACAGACCGTGTCGGCAGCGCGTACGTGTTCCACGCGCGCCTCAAAGAGATGTCAGCAATATGGAAGGGGCCCGCAAGGGCCGACGCCCGTCGGGGCTGTGGTTTGTCGAAAGGTTAACGCGGCTCCGACACAAGGGCGAAGAAGGAACATGGATTTGGTTTTTAGTCAGAAGAAGTCTGACACTCCCCTTCGCTCTGCCCAAGAGCAAGGGGGGTTATTCGATGATTTTCCACCCACCGTAAAACAAAAAGACATGCCAGTTTCCTCACGATGTTTTCCTTCACCGTTTTGTTCGTGTAGTTGCTGGTAGTAAATTAAGCTCTATTACCTATTCAAAAACCTCAGAGTGCAATATGGTTTCTGAAATGAATACACACTCGTGGTAGGTACTCAAACCGTCTTCATTAAATAGAGCAAAATGAATGAAATTGTGAAGTTATTCAGTAAAACGCTTTTGCTTTTCAATAAGCAAGCAATACAGTATTTAAAAATAAATGGACAACAGTTTACTGGCTCGGATGCATAATTTAAAAGGACACTGTCTGGCACTATGAATATTAATAAAATCTAAAAGCACTCTTTCTGCTTTCAGATACATTAAAACTCACGCCCCTTTGCCGTTTGAATATGCAGAAACTATAGACTGATGCTTTTTAATTCCTCCATCCACGTTCGTAGCTTCTGATTGCTTAAAATGGCTGGCTTAAAGTGGTCATAGACGCAGTTAATTTAACGTAATTCATACATATACATTATACATACATTATTAAACTCACACTCTTTTCCTATGAGAGTAGGCAGAAACCACAGAACGCCACCTGATACGATCCTTTTTTTGTATTTTGTAGGAATATAACGGAAAAGGTGTTTAAAATGATTGCGTGACGTTTAACGCAAACAGCCCAAAGCAGCAGCGGTGGCCTTATGAACAGTAAGTCGTGGTTCGCATTACTCTGTGTAATTTATTTCATTACTACTGCGCTCAAAAACGGTGAAGGAAAACATCGTGAGGAAACCGGCATACGTGCCAATTTCCTCACGATGTTTTCCTATCAAAAAATCGAAGACTTGTGACATGTACCGCACTGGGCTGGCATGGTAGATTAGCTCATTCCCTCTCACAGAGAAGAGGCTTATGTCCCAGCAGTGGGAACATTAAAAGGCTGAAGATGATGACGGTTGACAAGGGAGAATGGAAGCCAAAAACGTGTCGTGTCTGTCTAATATAGGACAAGTTCACAAAAATGTTAATGTTATCTAAAAGAAACAGGTAGTCATGTAATTCACCATTTATCCTATAATGATTTTGCTGAAGCGATCATTTAAGCTTTTTGCAAAAATAGTCAAAAATTTGTCATTTGCAAAAATAGTCAAGGAAAATAAAACGGAGGTACTTAACAATATACCAACTAAGGAATGTGTGGCCACAAAATCAGCAGGCATGGTAATAAACAGCCAAAGACAAGAAACAATTAGAGAGTCAAGTTTAAATGGACCAGCTAACGTTAACGAAAAACAACATGAAGACCCAGGAAAAGAAGAAAACTGGACATTAGTTAATAAAAGAAAAACCAGGTATCCAAATAGCGAAGTGAGGAAAGGAGGAAGCGTGGGGTTAAGTGCAATTCAGGGAACTGAGCGTAAAAAATATTTGCATGTATGGCGTCTGCAAAAAGAAACAACTGTGGAAAATTTAGAAGAATACGTGAAAACGTTATACGGAGATGCAATACCGATTAAAATAGAGAAAATTAATCACAAAACAGAAAGAGATTATGCTTCCTTCATTATAGGAGTGCCGGAAAGCAAGTATGAAGTATTGTGTCAACCAGAAAGTTGGCCAGTGAACATTGAGTTCTGCGAATGGGTGTGGTTTCGGAGACAAACCAATAAACAACAACCCCCGGAATAAAATGGTGGAGATATTTTACCAAAATGTAAGGGGACTCCGCACTAAATTGGAGGATTTTTATGTAGGAGTTGGGTGTTCAAACGCAAACTTATTTGCCATAACAGAAACAGACTGCAATGAGTCTATACATGACGCAGAATTGATTCCGCCTGGTTACTCCATTTTACGATGTGACCGAGCAGATGGGCGCAAACACGGAGGCGCGTGTCTCGTGGCCACACCGAGTTTCGAGCTGCGGCGAGTGTCCCTACCCGGTGACGTCAACATCGATCAGCAGGTATTTGAAATAGTTTGCGCGTCAGTGTACCAGCGTAATAGATTATTGTTTTTGTTATGTGTTGCTTATGTTCCACCTAATACTAACGAAAATGAATACATGGCCCTATTTAGAATTATTGAAGGATTGTGTAAAATTTATAGTGACACTATTGTAATAGGTGATTTCAATTTGTATTCTTGTCCTGTAAACATTCTCAACTATTTTCAATGTTTTGAAACTTATTGTGGATTCACTCAGAGTAACAAAGTAGATAATTGCAATGGTCGACAACTAGATTTAGTGTTGAGTACATTCGTGGAAGAAGAGAGTGTGAGCGTGCGCGCGGCGGAGGTGCCGCTCGTGGCGGTTGACGCGTATCACCCGCCGCTCGAGGTGTCGGTTAGTCTGCGGGTGCGTCAGCGCCAGCACGCGAGCTCATCAGCACCAATGGTGGATGAACCTCTAGGCTGGAATTTCAATAAGGCCGATTTTTTCGTAATGTACTCATCATTGGCGTCAGTAGATTGGTCTCCAATGTATGAGTTAGATTTACAAAGGAGTTTAGACTATTTCTATACTATTATTAATTCCATTTTAGATGATTGCGTTCCAAAGAAAAAGCGAAGTCGTGTAAGCTCAAGGTATACATACCCTGAGTGGTACACTGCTGAAATAATTCGCGACATAAAAATAAAGGCTATTCTCCATAAGCAGTACAAAACAAGTGGGATGAGGTCTGATTACGAAGCGTTTGCTCAGTGTAGAACTAAAGTTAAAAAAAAAATATTTTGTGCTCGTGAACAATATAAGCATCTAAACGAGGTAGTAGAAACCCACAAAAAATTTTAAAGAATGGCGAAGCGTTGAGTGATGAACATGGTGCGTTCGGGAGTTTGCCGAGTATTTTTATTCGGTGTATAGTACGGAGCCGGCCGAGTTAGATGTGAGTGCAGCGATGGCGGAAGCGGGCGGGGAGAATGGAGCGGCGCGGGTACATCTTGATACCTTGCAACTATCGGACGTATATTGCGCGCTTCAACAACTTAAACCGAAAAGGTCTTCGGGACCGGACGGCATCCCGCCTTACATCTTTAGGGATTGTCGAATGGTGTTAGCTAAACCGTTGCAACATATTTATAATAAATGCCTGAATGGAGCTGTGTTTCCTGAGAGGTGGAAGATTACCCGCGTTGTTCCAGTGCCAAAGGGAGGCTCAAAGATGACGGTAGATGGCTACAGACCTGTAGCGGTGCTGTCGACCCCGGCTAAGGTTTTTGAAGCTGCCATTCACAAGAATATATTTCAACAGGTCCGCGGTCAGTTATCAGACGCTCAGCACGGGTTTCGACCGGCAAAAAGCACTACTAGCAATCTTTTGAGCCATATGGCAAGTCTTGTGCCATCGGTAGACAGTGGGGGGCAAACTGATGCTGCTTACTTCGATTTTAAGAAAGCATTTGATTTAGTTAATAATGATGTATTGCTTAAGAAGTTGGCAGCATTTGGTTTCACTCCGCATCTGCTTGGGTTTTTTGCCAGTTACTTAAGCGGTAGGCAACAGTATGTGGAATATGCGGGGCACAAGTCAGAGCCATATTTCCCAGATCTGGGGTGAGTCAAGGCAGTAACCTTGGGCCTTTGCAGTTCATTCTAGTCATTAATGACCTGCCAGAAGTTGTAAAAGACGCCAAGTGTTTGCTGTTCGCTGATGACCTCAAGCTATCGCTAGAGATAAGTGGAGTGGATGACTGCGAGAGGCTTCAGAGAGACATAGACAGGGTGGTGACCTGGAGCAAGAACAACCTCTTGCAGTTCAACACCTCAAAGTGTGTAACCATCACTTTCTCTCGCGCGCGGGCTCCTATCCTATATAATTATAATCTGGACGGATCGCAAATGGCTAGGGCTGCGGAAGTTAGGGATTTAGGGGTGAAATTCAACACTGAGCTGACGTTTCGTGATCACATCATAAGCTGCTGCAAAAAAGTGTACCGAAATTTAGGGTTTATGCTCCGTATGGTTCGTGAATTTACCAACATAAAAGCGGTCATAGCTTTATATAACGCTTTGGTTAGAAGAGTCAACTAGAATGTAACGCAATTATCTGGGCTCCACATGAATCTAAATATAGGCTCATGTTGGAGAAAGTACAAAATAAGTTTGTCAGGTACTTATATTTAAAATTGTATGGTGTATACCCATTTTATCCGCTCATGTACCCAACTTTATTTATTTTGGGTATGGTTGGGTATAACGAGCTGGGGGTCAGGAGGCATCTCACACTCACCTCGTACATTTTCAAGGTACTTAGAGGGAAGGTACATCATGCGGATATTTTAGGGCAGATAGGTTTGTGTGTTCCGGACAGGTACGTGGGGCGACGTCGACAGCCACGCTTGCTGGCGGTGCCGCGCGCGCGGACCAATCTATTGGGCGAGGCGCCACTGACGCGGGCACTCCGCATTCTTAACCTCATAGCTTGTGACATTGATTTATTTGGTTGTTCTCTGAGTGAGTTCACAAAAAATGCTATGTTTGTAATTATTAGTTATAAAATTTAAATGAATATTGTTATTGTGTACACTATCGCATTAGGTAACGCTGTAAAGATAGTCGTAAGATGGAGAAATAAATAAATAAAATAAAAAAAGCTACTGGTAAAACACGTACACTTTTCTTTTTATTTTCAAACAGTTTTTAGTTTCTATACTTTGCCCGGTATTGTAACCAATAAATGGTAATAGGCTGACCCTTTTACATAAGACTCAATGTCTATCCATTTGGGGATTGCAGACGTGACCCGTTTTTTGTCCTACTGTCAAAAACAATATCTTTGAGGTAGAAAAACAACCTGTTTTTTTGGGAAAGTTACTGGTCATTGATAAAATTGAAATAACCGCACGTATAATCCTTAAAGGGTAAGGCAGAGGTGTACTTAAATTACACCCATCTTTTTACCCGACTGCGGCGAAGCTCAAAAGGAGGGTTATGTGTTTGACGTGTATGTATGTATGTCCGTTTCTTTGTTCCCTCATAACTCATAAACGGAGGAACCGATGTGAATGAAATATACGTCGATAGATTTGTCTTGATGGCGCGAGTGTTATAGGCTACATTAAAATTAAAAACAAAGAAAAAATGCGGATTTTGGGGGCCATTTTGGAGTTCAACAAAAATTTTTTTTTCAATACCATCGTTCTAGTTATGTCATAGTCGACCATCTGGCAAGCACATTGCCTACAACCGGACACAAGATCCCTCTTGTTTCCGGTAGAGAATTATTGGTTGAGAATTTTTGGATTAACAACCCAGCCGGGAGGCCGGCAAAAAATTCTGATGAAAAACCCAAAAACACTTTTCGAAGACCTCTTGGTTAGCAGTAGCGCCTACAACCACTTGACCACACAGTTTTTTTATATTATTTGCGTACACAAAAAGTTTTGTATGGGTGTGAAGTTATAGTAACGATACTGTTAGCCTTTATCTTCGCACTGCTGGGCAAAAGCCTCTTGTTATGACTTCCAGTTGTTTCGATCCAGGGCCAATGTAGTCGACTGGTCGCGAGTCTTGTCCAGTTTGTGCGACCATCGTGTACGAGGTCTGCCGCGACACCGTTTGGGCGGCCAGACGTCGTCGCGGCAGCCCCAAACACTTTCTGGAGCCGTGATACGGGTAACGGCTGCAGAAAGTGGTTTATTTGGCCCAGAGCTCTTACAAAAAAAGTGTTGCATAAGTGTGAGGTTCTAGTACTAATTTATTTTACTCTAAAACCTCGAAGGTTGTCAAAAGTCGCCTGAAACTTCATTCTCGAAAAATTCTTTCATAAATAATCACATTTCAAGAATAGCCCAAGTTTCGAAGTGCCCACTTTTGAATGGCTACTTTGGCCCGGAGTACAGTCGCGCAATCCACTCAATTTTAACTTTTTAAAGTACTGCATTTTATGTTTTAAAGCACTTTATTTAAGTTTGAAAAGTATTTTCAGCAGTTTCCAACAATATTTCTGTTTGAATGAGATTTATTATTTATTTTGTCGTGTTTAATTGTATTTTGTATGCGAATGGTGACAGATGTTGTTGAAAGCTGTGTTGGGCTTTATGGTTAATTATTTTAAAGCTTTTTTGAAAATATTTGTTTGAATGTTTCGTTAGTGTGGTGGACTGAAACACTGTCGTTTTTAAGTTTCTGGATTTAATTCATAGGTCGAGCGAAGAGTTATTCAGGTTATCACGATTTTTTCAGCAGCAGCTTGGATCTGATCTTTGCTACAATCTTATGTCCTTAAATCGACATGTCTTAGGACCAAGTTTCTTGCCATTCTTCTCATGAGACCAACGCTTTGGAATGGGCAACTAGTTACACTCACGAGTTATTATGCCTTGTGACTGGGACTGTAGCTTAGTTTATTTAGCTTCATTAGTTTAGTAGTTTGCTGCTGCACTCGGAGAGCTTCGGTGGTTGCTTGGGCCGTCGCTTGGTAAAGGTTTTTGGCAGTTTTGTCATTCAAAAGTATGTCAGGCCTTTGCTGGGTGGCGGCTTGAGTAATCGTTGGATGTCTCTGAGTGCCGCAGTAAGTTTAATTCGACTATTCAAAAGTGCCTGTAATTGGCCTACTTGAAATAAAGGATCATTCCCACTAGTTCTACTGCACAGTTCTACGATAGAACTAGTGGGAACTTTTTTTAATTTTTTTTCCCACTAGTTCTACGATTCACGGTGGTACGAAATCGTAGAACTAATGGGAACGAAAAGTCAATGGATTTTTTCGTTCCCACTAGTTCTACGATAAAGGATGTTACAAAATCGTAAAACCAGTGGGACTCAAGTTTCTCATTCCTTCTATCACACAGTTTAGGATACAACTACGACATAAACTACCAGGAGAATAGAAGTAGGCAGAAGGTCTTGAAAACATTTTTTTTTGGAAATGTAAAAAAAAAGATGGAGGTAGTAAAGTCCCACAAACTACCAGGAGATCAGAAGTAGGAAGGAGGTATTGAATCTTTTTTTCTTCTTTTTTTTCTTTATTTAAAAAAACTATTAAAGCAAATAATGATATAGGAATAATTTAGATTTGATTAAACGATTCCAATACTTCCTTCCTACTTCTGTTCTCCTCGTAGTTTGTGGGACTTTACTACCTATCCTTTTTTTTCATCTCCAAAAAATATGTTTTAAATACCTCCAGCCTACTTCTATTCTCCTGGTACTTTGTCAGACTTTACTATCCTGGTTTACTATCTCCAAAAAAAAAAGTGCATGGTATTAGAAAGGAATAATTTAGATTTGATTCAAAGATTCCAATACCTCCTTCCTACTTCTATACTCCTGGTAGTTTGGACCGTAGTTGTACCCTAAATTGTGTGATAGAACGAATGAGAAACTTGAGTCCCGCTGGATATACGATTTTGTAACACCCTTAGAGCGTAGAACTAGTGGGAACGAAAAAATTCATTGACTTTTCGTTCCCATTAGTTCTACGATTTCGTACCACCTTGAATCGTAGAACTAGTGGGAAAAATATTTAAAAAAAGTTCCCACTAGTTCTATCGTAGAACTGTGCAGTAGAACTAGTGGGAATGATCCGAAATAAATGCTTTGATTTTGATTTTTGAAAAAAAAATCTCGCTCGCCATTTTAAAGAAAGCGGGAATGTATCCCACACTGTGGCAACTATAGGCTCGTTGGTCTTCTTCTTAACAGGTGAGCAAGTGCATTTGGTATTGTCATCAAGAATTTCTTAGTGACAGTCTTGGTTCTGGATCTGTGCTCAATTCATGGCATTAGGCACACCCTGTATTACATGAACTTGAACATAATCATCAACAGCCTATTTATGTTCCCACTACTGGGACACAGGCCTCCTCTCTTTGAGAGGGAATGGGCTATAATCTACCACGCGGGCCCAATGCAGATTGGCAGATGTCACATGTCTTCGAATTTCTTGAATCTAAGACATGCCGGTTTCCTCACGATGTTTTCCTTAACCGTATTGAGAGCAGCGGTAATGAAATAAATTACACAAAGTAATGCGGCTCCCTGGGTTCAAACTCATGACCTACTGTTCGTAAGTCGGGGCCGCCACCACTGGGCCACCGCTGCTCTTACTTGACTGAACTTAAACATCGCTGGCGAAATGTTTCTGTACTATTAGGTATACATATGCTTGGTCTTCAAGGATTAGAGGCGTGATCTTATAATATGTTCAATATTCTCCAAACACATTTCTCACTCTATCTAACTTCCAAAACTTCTAAAAGGAAAAAGGTACCGATATAAAAATATGACGTGAATAGGTAATCGAAAGAAAGGTGATCCAACTTTTGAGCTTTTATCTCTGAGTCAACTGTTACTGTCAAAGAGATCGACATATCATTGTGATGTGGGTAGCATAAATCACTTTCGAGATTTTTTTCTAATGAAATTACAATATTTGTGTTCGTAAAAGATACATTGACAGCGCTTTGGGTTTGTTTTCCAGTGTTAATGTAAAGCGAAGCTATGCTATAAAATTGATAATTATACATTTATTTCTCTAAAGATGGTGAAACAATCTGAAGGAGTGTGTTTGGGGTATTCCGTAAAGTCGCTTACGTCTCACTCATTTTGAAGGCGAACTAATTATTTTAAGCAGAACATGCGTATATCGCCAATGACAGAAAAAATATGTTAGGGTCAACTATCACTCTAACCAGATACAACTGCAAACCAGTATGAAGCGACTGCTCACAAAACGTTGAAAGAAACCAGCATGTCTTAGAACCAAAATATTCGAAGACATGTGACATCTATCAACCCGCACTGCGGGCCCGCGTGGTGTATTATATATAGCCCATCCCTCTCCGAGAGAGGAGGCCTTACTCCCTGTAGTGGGAACATTATAACCTGATGATTATGACTACCTATCTGACCTCCACACCATGATAAGACTGGTTGCCAGACTTATATATAACGACTGTCCAAAATCTACAACAATCCGCCGGAACGTGCTTTCCGAGGCATGATGGATACTCGGTATGTAATGGATGAACATAAATTCAAGACTAAACTAAACAAGCGCAGTTTAACCTGAAGATTATCCCGAGTTGCGGTTATTATTTAACCAAACGAAACAAAAACGAGGTTTGAAAATAAAGCACGCTGATTGGTTAAAAAAAAGCCTCGCTTCTTATTGGTGGAAAACCAGCCTTAAAATCTTCGAAGCGTTCATTACTCTGTTAGACACTTGAGCAAGCAATCTTCCCTGTTGGAAAAACACGAACGTTACCTACAGAAAATGATTCCTACTCACAATGTGTTTATATACGGAAATTATTGCTTTTTCTGAACGAAAGTCGTGTTGGGACGAGAGTTTTTTCGGCCTGTTATATTTATTGCTTTCGGTAGTTGTAGTACTTGTAGTTCTGTAAGTCTGTTTATTTTTCGAGAAATTATTATAAAAAGATTACTTCCCCATTGGAATCGAATTTTTTTTTTTTTGCACGGAACCCTAGTTTTTTTTTTCAAATTAAAATCAGGTAACTGCCAGTCAAAGTCCCATCAAAATACGTACAGTAATTTTGGATCTTGGCCGTAACCAACAAACTTGTTTATTTGTTATAAGTATCGTGTATTCAGTAAAAAGCAGTTATCTTGAATTTTCAAGCATTCACTTTATTTATATTTATTTGTATATATCTGCCGCATGCCGGAGGGGCTATGGACTAAAGTAACCTCACAACGGGTCCCAAACAGCAGTAAACGGCAACGCGGCAGGCCCAGAAGAAGATGGCGGGACGAACTCGAGTCTTTTCGCAGGGATTTTCAATTAACAGTATTGGATAGGGATAAGTAGAAAGAGCGAAGGGAGGCCTTTATCCTGCAGTAGGACAGAAAATGGCTAGTAATAATAATAGATGTTTAAATAACACCACAACTTCAACAAGGCAAACGCCTAAATCACTCTACCACGGACCACCCTGTTTGTGAGGAAACCGCCGAAATCAAATTTAGAGAAGCGACGTCCAATAATCCGCTCAAGGCCTTCATTTCTCGCACACACGAACTCTCTCAAAGAGATAGGCCTGTGACCCAGGAATGTACACAATAAAGCTGATTATATTTTAACACTACGTGTTGCCAGCGGCTTCGCCCGCTACAACTCGAAAATTATACCCACTTTTGAAATAAGCAGTATCTTTGTGGTCTTCTATTTTTTTTTTTTTTTTTTTATTCAAAATGGGCTTACTCTTGACCTCAATCTTGCCCTAAGGGCAGAGATGAGGTCGACGATGGAACGAGTTTACCCAGAAGAAGCCTATTTACTCGCGACTTAAATAGATTGGGGTTATTTGTTATGTTTTTATCCTTTTTTGTGTATTTTGTGTATGCATAAATAAATAAATAAAATAAATAATAACTACGACATACATACTTACAAACTTTCACGTTTATTATATTAGTAGGATTGCTAGTTGAGCCGTCTAACATTTTCTGTCTTTTTGAAATTATATTGGGGTCGACTTGTCTTCCACCTTACTAGATGCAGCTAAATAGCATATAATTATGGTTTGACTGACTCCGCAAATCAGTAGCTAGATAAAATGGTATGCCATAGTAAGACTGGTTGTCTGACGCTTGGCAATCTACCTGACTACCAGTAATGCCTGTCTAACGCCCAAATACTCAAACGTCACTCAATTATTTTATAACTTGCACTTAAATTTCGTGCTGTTTTTGTAACTTTAACGCAGAGTGACAGAGATAGCAAGAGTTTTGAGGGTTACTTATAATTGAGTGACGTTTGAGTATTTGGGCGTTAGTTTTACAAAAGAAAACCAGGACCAACTGCTTGTAGCGGTATTATAAAAAGTACTAAAGCAATAATTAAACACTATAGTGCCATTTATGACACAAATGAAGATCTGATATCAAAATTCTGAATCGTGCTTTTAAAGTTGTGTGTGTTGTATTGTTGTGTGTTCTTGTGTTGTGAGTTGTGATGTGAGTTGTATGTTTTTTATGTGTTGTTGTTGTGTTGTGTGAGTTGTGTTGTTGTTATTTAGAGAAACCAGACAACAACTAGCAGGGAGTTACAATAGCCCATCAGACACTACAGCTGTCTGATAGGAGGATCCTCCCTGTTCTTCATACCTCTCTCTATATAAGTTTAACGTGCTTTCCGAGACACCCATCCGAAGACTGTCCTCGCCAACCAAAACTCACCGTGAGGCTGTTTTTATTTAACCCCAATCCCACAGTACAACTTCCCAATATACATTAGTGAAACCTACCCTATTATTGGATATAACAAACATCGCCGGGCCCACAGAAAGGCATAGCTATATAAATCTAAGTTGGAATGGGCCCCTTATTTATTATTACTAAGAAATGGATGGCGTTATGTGACTAAAGGTGACTGTGTTTTGTTATTTTGTGCTTGATCGTTTGCACGTTGATATATTTGTCTAGGAGGATTATTTGTGTTGTTGGAGTAAACGTTTTGGTTCTGAGAAACTGAGTTGACGTTACGTAGAATTACGTCTTGTCACCTTTTGAGTTATGGGTTATTACCCTGAAAAGCACTTTGTTTTTAACCAACTTCTATAATATGAGAAATTAACATCTTAAATGAAACTACGAAAAATAGCGGTAATCAACTCTTACTCCAATAGTACGATATTTAAAATAAATCACTATACACACACAACTATATAATTCAGATATAATATTAAAACTCTAAGCGCTACAGCATGTGGACCGGGCCACGCCTGCGACACGAATGATTTCCTCCACGCCGAGCGCTCGTTTATAAAGACCGGCTCGAGCAGTGGGGAGAGTGGTGCGGCCTTAGTGACGCCTGCGCTGCGCACGTGGTCCGCTGCACGTGCTGTTTACAACGGCGACGCCGTCATATATGTACGCAGGCAAAGGTGAACTCTTTGTTCCATTTCTCTCATAATCCGATGGGATGGCAATCCGACACCAGAGAGAGATAAGGCACTAGACCAACGAACGACTGAAGGTTCTTTCCGAGGCAGGAGGATATCATACAGCAAATTTTGAAAGTCCAGGCTACTACTGAGTTTCTAATGGAAAAATCCACAAGCATTTTTTAACCCAGACCCCAGGACCCGTGCTCAGCCTGCAGTAGCAGTTGCAACTACGAGACCAATGGGGCAGCCTGCTAATATAATTGCATGTAATTACTAAAATACACAGCCAGTAGAGCTCTGACACAGCCAGAAGGCGACTTGGTTGACCTAGCAGGAGATAGCGGGAGGAGTTGAACAGGATTAACCTAGAAAATTAAGCTTTTTTTTGGCGGGTGGGAAATCATGAAATAACCCCTCCCGCTCTGGGCAGAGTGGAAGGGAGTGTCAGACTTCTACTGACTAAAAACCACCCATGTTCCTTCTTAGTCCTTGTGCCGAGGCCACGGTATCTCTTTTGAACAACCCCCGACGGGTAGAAAATTAAACTTTGGTCCAGATTAGCCCTCGAAGGATTTGTGGGGCGGATTTTTCTCAGTACTGTGACATTGACTTAGTTAACAGAAAAGGCAGTAGATTCTCTTATCAACATTAAAACTCCAAAACCCTAGATTTAACACAAACTCGGTGTCACCATCTTGCATGACTCAATCTAAGTAAAAGCCAGGAATTTATATGAAATGAAATACCCTGAGCAAGCAGGGATTGTCGACATGATATTATAGGCCATAGACCGACCGCTGTATAGACGATTGTCGTAAAGGCTAACGATCTTAATGCCTTGAGCTTATACTCGTATAAAAATTCCTAAGAACCTGCCTTTAAGGCGGTCAAGGTTGTGAAAGAATGTTAGAGTGAGATTAGGCATGAATAACGTTACTAAGATTTTGTAACAATATTTTTGATTAGGTATTGCCAGAGGCTTGGCCAACTACAACTTGAAAATTATCCTATAAAAACTATCCTATGTATACCAGGTTATTAACTAACTGTGTTCCAAATTTTATCCAAATCCGTTCATTAGTTTTTGCGTGAAGAAGTAACAAACATACACACTCACACACTCACAAACTTTCCCATTTATAATAATATATTTGTAGAATAGAATTATAAGTAGGATTTAAAAGATGTCCGTGGAGTTTTTTGGCCATTCTTCTCCAACCACAGTACAGTCAACAGCAAAAGTAGATGATCAAAATCAGAAATTCAATACCAATGAACGGAGTTCGCGTCATAACTGTGTGGCGTCGAAGTGATTCCAAAGTATGTGAATGTAAATTATGCCAAACATTTACTACTAGTACAACAGGCTTTTTTTTTTGGTGGGTGGAAAATCATCGAATAACCCCCCCCCCCCCCCCCTCATAAAGTAAAAACCAAACCCATATTCCTTTTTCGCCCTTGTGCCGAGGTCTAATTGAAATAAATGCTATGAATTTGAGAATGGTATTCATTAAAATTTACTCAACTATGTTGAGGTTGGCTTCCAGTCTAACCGGCTGCGGCTGAATTCTAGTATTTAACATGGAGCGATTGCCTATTCGATCCACACATCCCAGTTTATGCTATACCCCTTGGTAAGGCTGGTAGTCAGAATTTCGGCCACTGACTACCTGTAACGACTGTTAAACATCCAGTTATGACAACCAAGACCACCGGCTTAACGTGCTATCCGAGGCACGGAGGAAACTAATTTCCTTTATTACAACAATCTTCTTCTTAGCTTGTCGATGGCAATTTAAATTATCGGATTCGGCCTAGAATTGAGTTAGTTTGTGTTTTTGGTAGCGTCCAACAGTTCCTGTAGTGAACAAACAACAGAACACACCTTACATGACATTAAGAGCCCTATTGTTTGTGGAACAGCAGCACATTTACACTTCAGGGCAGAGTCGTTTGGGAAACTTTATGCAAGGAAAACCACCTCAGCTGGTTTTCCTTGCATAAATAATGAGACAAAGCAACAACTACGCACGCACTTCATCCCACATAGTTGCAACAACTCAACAACAACCAAAACCAGCCTCTAGCAACCTCTATTACTAAATTCTCTCCTGCTTCTCTCCAACATAATACCATGTTGTGTAACTAATAAACCAAAGTTTGGCGAATCTTCACGTCTTGCCGCGAGTCATCGATCGTGAGCACCCTTGCAATATATCCTGTGCTAAATGTAAGGATTACTGAGCTCTTTTTACGTTTGTGAGAATACGTAGAATGGTACTGTGAAAGGTTTTAACAAAAATAATATATCGATGGGTTAGCTAGACGTGTCCCTAATGGTAATAACTATATTTTGCCATTTATATTTTTTATTATTTTCCGTTTAAGTCCCATGTAACAGGGGGTGAGCCTATTGCCATCAACCGGGCATAAATGCAGCCTCCATGACTGCAACTGAAAAATTCTGCTGGTAAAACTAAATTACACTTTGCCCGACCCGGGCATCTAACCCAAGACCTCTTGCTCAGCAGTCGCGCTTGTGACACACATTCACTACTTTTCTACATATATATATATATTTTTTTTTTTTTTTTTATAATAATAATATTTTTATAATAATAATATTTATATGTTAAATGTATGAAATCGTCATCGATCGTGAGCACCCTTGCAATATATCCTGTGCTAAATGTAAGGATTACTGAGCTCTTTTAACGTTTGTTAGAATACGTAGAATGGCAATGGAAAAGGTTTTAACAAAGGCTTTTTCTTGGGATTGGGACAGTTCAGCATTAGAAATATCGATAATATAAGACTCGTAAATCGAGTTACCATCCTACTAATAATATTATAACGTGAAAATTTGTATGTATGTATGGATATTTGTTACTCTTTCACGCAAAAACTACTGACTGGATTTGGATAACATTTGGTACACAGATAGTTTATAACCTGGATTAACACATAAGATAGTTTTTATCCCGATTCCCGTGGGACAATTTTCGAGTAGTAGCGGGTGAAGCCGCTGGCAACAACTAGTTCAATCATAATTATTTAATTTTCCCTCGAGCTCATAAACGCGGGTGATGAAAAACTTTAATATGCAGATGACCTCTGCCTTTAAAAGCTTCCAACACAACACAAACACACATTTATTCATAATATATTTTGGTACCATAGAAACTACAACATCATGAAATAAATCGTAATACTACCACCAAAAACGCTGACCTCACATTCCAAAAAATATATTCGCCAGCATAAAATATCCCCAAAATGTGCCACCCTCGAATAGCCCTAACTACATACAAAAATACCGCCTCTCATACATAATGCATCATACTCAAGCTTATCACATAGGGGTTCGACAGCGCTGTTCCGATTCGCTTTCACATACAAATAGATCTCATACATAATTGTATGGGTTTTACATCGCTTACTGGTGTTTGGGAAGATTGGTGTAAATAGATGTATTTTTGAAATACGTCGATTTGTGGAAATTTGTAACGGATTAATATCAATCTGTGGGTATTCTTTTTACTCGTGTTGATGGAAACCAGAAGGCGTTTATCATTATATTTTTGTATTGAAAGTTATATTGGGTACTTGACAAAAAAATCACTTATTTTTTTCTTTTTTCACGTAAACAAAAAGTCAAGACGATCTTCTTCTCCTTCGCTTCGCTCTTGACAGAGCGGTCGTGGTCACTATGAACTGTGTCCAATCGCAGGTGTAGTTGTTGCTCGCCTCACGATTTCTCTCCATCTGGTTCGGTTAGAAGTCAATCTGGCGCATTCATTGACAGGGCCTCCAATCGCGGATTTTACTTGGTCGGTCCACCTCATCGGTGACCGCCCGCGTGGCCTATTACCTTCCACTCTGCCCTGCACCACAAGACGTTCTATGGAGTCATTGTTCCGCCTGGAGACATGCCCAAAGAACTTAAGTATCCGAGACTGTACTAGTGCTGATAGACGCTGTTTGATGCCGAGTTCTTGGAGTATGGAGACGTTTGTGCGGAATTCAGTCCATGATACACCAAGCATTCTTCTCCAGCACCACATTTCTAGAGCATCCACTTTTTTCTTTTCCAGTTCTCGCAATGTCCACGTCTCAGCTGCGTACAGAAATATAGGGAATACAAGAGTACGGACGAGCCTGATCTTAGTGGCCTTAGTTATGCTGCGATTCCTCCATATTTTTTTCAGCTTGTCCATTGCCCCTCTAGCCATAGCCATACGCCGTTTCACCTCATCCACGCAGCTGCCGTTATTCGCGATCACAGCACCAAGATACACGTAGGATTGAACCACGTCGCAGTTCGCAATCTGTGTCATGTCTGGCGAGTTGATGTTGCCACGGTCTACAATCATCATCTTGGTTTTACTGCGATTAATCCTCAATCCAAACGTAAGACTCACGCGCTCCATCTTAAGGAGTAGTTCCTCCATCTGTTCAGCACTAGTCGCAAACAAGGTTGTGTCATCAGCGTAGCGTAGGTTCGCAATCTTGTAGCCACCAATCGCAACACCATCAGTCCAGTCGTCGAGGGTGATGCGCATAATGAGCTCCGTGTAGGTGTTGAATAGGAGTGGCGATACTATACATCCCTGGCGGACACCTGCACTGGGATGGAAGCTATCCGAAATGTGGTCGTCTGTTCGCACTGATGCTGTTCCTCCTTCGTAGAGTACTCTAAGAAGGTGCACAAGATGTTTTGGTGTGCCCATTTCCAATAGCGTCTTCCACAAGGTTGGCCATTTCACGGAGTCAAATGCTTTTGAGAAATCAACAAAGCATATGTAGGTCGGCTTGTTGAATTCTCTTGCCTTCTCGATTATCTGACGAATAATGAGAATCTGCTCACGTGTTCCCTTTCCCTTCACAAACCCAGCTTGTTCTTGCGCAATCTCCCGCGATAGGTATGTTTTCAGACGCTCGTTGAGAATGTGTAGCAATATTTTGCTTGCGTGGCTGATCAGAGCAATAAGGCGGTAGTTGCTGCACTTTTTGGTGGACCCCTTTTTGTGAAGAGGAATGAAAACTGTGTGAGCCCATTCTGACGGCCATTTTCCTGCCAGCCATATCTTGTTGCAGATGGTGTGAAAGATATGAACGCCGCGTTCTCCCAATGCTCGAATAGTCTCGATTGGGATACCATCAGAGCCCGTAGCTTTTCCATTTTTTAAGTGTTTGATGGCAGCTCTGATTTCTGACTCAAGGATGTCTGGTTCCAGTTTATCACTCTCTGGTTCTGTTGATGCAAAGGCTAGCGACTGCGGATCTTCAAAAAGCGACTGACAGTAACACCTCCAAACTTCCGATATTTGCTCCAGTTCGCTGACCACTTGACCATTAGCGTCTTCAATGGCCCAGGTTTTAGACGGCAGCGTTTTGGTAATAAGCCGAATTTTGTGATGCAGGTCTCTGGATTCATATCTACCTGCATGAACTTCGATCTCCTCACAAATATGACGCAGGTAGGCATTGTGATCTTGCCTGCATTTTTTCTGGATCTGGGCAGACTTAACATTGAGATCTTCAAGACGATACAGTGCTTCAAAAACTCGTGTGACGTCACATTTCATTTTTTTATTTAACGGATAGTAACGCCACAAGCCCCCACTCATAATCTCAGACGTGTCTTATTTTCGTAAATTTTTATTAATTTGTTATAATTATTATTATCATTTTTTTATTATAATATAATATATTATTTTTGCAAACACGTATCCAATATTTTTCAGTAATCTATTTGACGGACTAAACAGAATCATTTCAATGATCGACAAATGAATTGAAAATAAAAATAAATGTTTATCATTTTCATGTGATTTTATCGATGTAAAATTATTATTTCACTTAAATGAGCTGTTCACTTGAGTACGTACCTGAAATCGGCTTTAGACGTAAGTAATAACTTTTTCGGCGATTACTCAAGAGATTCCATTAATTTCCCGACTTAAGTTTACTTGGAATTAAATTATTATTTGCTGTTGTCGCTTTGACAAACTTTTGGCAATAAACAAATATTTTTCCCGTAGTCGTGAATATTTTCTATCGTCGAGTGGTATTTATTATGATAAACCATAATATAATTATTACGCCTGACTATGATCTGGGGGTTAGGCAAAGGTGTATCTAATAGTATACCCACTGTTAATGTGATTTTGTGTGGTATTTGCTGTGTTTCGGGAAATTTGTTTTAAATTAACACAATGCACATCTGTCAGTTCTCAAAAGTATTTATTGCAACTAACTTCACACACTACTGCGGTTGATCGTCCAGAAATCCAACATGAAGTTAGCGACGCAACATACCGCCCACCAAAGGGACAACAAGGCCCTTTAAATGATGCTTAATGGACTGTACATACACAAGTAGAAAAATTAATTTGATAAGCAGTATGTAGCGCTTACAATCATCAAAACAAAAATCAAATATTGCAACCACAGTGCAATTTGCAATGAATTTAGATAAAATCTATACAAATAATAGACATACATGCAAATTTGAAAAGAAGTTATACATAGATAAACATACATTTTATGAATTTATACAATAATTGTTACTAATCAGTTAGTGTCGACAGGTAAGGGACATAGTTTTGAGACAGATCTCTTAACAATGCTATTGCCAGATTTAACGCTATACACTCTTGTAAGTCCATCATGACCTGGATGCTTGTCTACAATTCGGCCTAGTAACCATTTTCCTGCTGGTATTCCATCAGTTTTGATGAGTACTATATCTCCAATAGAGAACTCTTGCTTCTTCTTGTGCCAGACAGGACGCTGTTGTAGACTAGTTAAATATTCGAATTGCCATCGTCGCCAGATGTCGCCTATGAGCTTTTGAGTATACTGCCATCGTGTTAAATTATGAATTTTTGTGTCTTTAAAATCTGGAGAAGGCACGACGATTGGGGCTTCATGTATCAAGAAATGACCAGGTGTGAGTGGTTCTATAGAATCTGCGTCTGAGTCATCAATAGGACATAGGGGTCTTGAATTAAGACATGCTTCGATTTGGCACAGTATTGTTGTCATTTCTTCGAATGTGACATTTGTTGTCAACACACGTTTCAGATGAGTCTTCAAGGATTTTACACCAGCCTCCCAAAGGCCTCCAAAGTTGGGACTGTAAGCTGGTATGAAATGCCACTGTGTACCTTCCAAAGCCAACTTGTGCGCAATGTCTTTCTCAAAATTCAAGTTAGCTTCCTGCCATGCTGCGGCTAAGTCCTTCTCTGCACCAACAAAGTTTCTTCCTTGGTCGCTCCACATTTTTTTTTTTTTTTTTTTTTTTTTTTTATTATAAATGGGCTTGCTCTTGACTTCAATCTTGCCCTAAGGGCATAGATGATGTCGACGATGGAACGAGCTTACCCAGTAGAAGCCTGTTTACTCGCGACTTAAACAGATTAGGGTTATATGAACTCGGAAAAACCGACGCAGGCAGGGAATTCCACTCCTTGGCTGTGCGCATAATAAAGGACCCAGCAAAGCGCTTCGTTCGAATGTGTGGAATGTCGACTAGGTATCGGTGGTACCCTGCAGTACGTCTAGTCTCCCGATGGAAGAAGGGAGATGGTGGGATCAGCTCGTGGAGCTCTTGCGCACACTCCCCGAAGTACAGCCTGTAGAAGACCGACAGACATGCGACTTTGCGACGGTGGGCCAGGCTATGTAGCTGGTTAACCAGCTTTTCGTCACCAATTAGCCTCCTGGCTCTGCGCTCTACAGAGTCAAGTGTGGCAAGCTGGTATTTGGCTGAGCCATCCCAAAGGTGACAGCAATACTCCATGCCAGACCGGACTTGAGCTTTATATAATACTGAAAGCTGTCCAGGCTTGAAGTACCGCTTAACCTTGTTTAGGATGCCCAGCTTTTTCGCCGCAGTTTGAGCTTTCGACTCGATATAGGCGCCGAAGTTCAGATTCGCGCTCAACTTCGTGCCAAGAAGCTCGAGACTGTCAGTAACTTGTACAGACGCACTCCGGAAAGTAGGGGCCAGATTAAACGGACTCCTTTTGGCGGTGAACAGACACACTTGCGTTTTGGTGGCGTTGAAATCTACCAGATTCTCGTCACCCCACTCGGAGACAAGTCTTAAGGCTGAATTCGTTCGCTCTACCATGGCCTCTCTTAATGAACGTACTTCATCACCACTGGCTTTTGCGCTGGATGTATAACTCTCCATGACAGTGCTGTCATCTGCGTACCCAACAATACCAGGAACAAGGAGGTCATTGATGTGCAGCAGGAAAAGTGTCGCGGAGAGAACAGACCCCTGAGGAACTCCGGCATCGATAGCCATAAGGTCAGAGGAGCAGCCATCAATGACCACTCGGATCGACCGTTCACTCAGGAAGTCAGATATCCAGCAGCAAAAGTCAGCGGGAATGCCGTATGCCGGAAGTTTGCTCAACAAACTTGCGTGCCAAACCCTGTCGAAAGCCTTCGAGATGTCCAGCGACACGGCAAGGGCCTCGCCGTGTTTGTGTGTGGCTGCATTTACCTCTTCTTGATACAAATCGTTTGTATGCAGCAATAAATCCTTCTGAAGTAAGGTCTCCTACCAGTTCAAGGTGTATAGCCTTAGTAGACATACAAACAAAAAGAGCAATGTATGCCTTTTGAGTTTTCATGCCTCTTCCTCTTGACATCAATATTTGAAATGGACCGGCATAGTCCACGCCGCTGTGGAGAAAGGCTCTAGTGTAGGGGTTACTCTTTCTTTGGGCAGATCTCCCATGATCTGAGTTCGTGCACTAGCTCTTTGCTTTGCACACACCAAGCATTTTCGGTTGAAGTTTTTTACTAATCCTTTAGCTCGAATAATCCAGTATTTAGAGCGTAAAACGCACAACATTAAGTGAACACCACCATGTAGTGTTTGAGCATGAGCGTCAGCTATGAGTAAAGGAATTAAATTGTTGTTATGTCCTAATATTATAGGATGTTTGCTTTTCTCGTCTAAATTTGCATGGCGAAGACGACCGCCCACCCTGAGGATACCATTGATTGTTATTGAGATTTTCAGTGATTTCAGCGACTCGATTGGCTACAAATGTTTTCCATTTATGTGGTTCACCTGATAGCCATGCGATGACGATAGTGGAATCTGTCCATGCAAACATTTGTGTGGTCGATATTCTCATAGCTATTCCTATTTGCTTCAATAGTCGTGATAGAAGCAGTGATCCAGAAAGCTCCAAACGTGGTAACGATACAGTTTTGAGTGGCGCAAGTCTTGTCCTTGCTGCTATTAGGTTTGTTGTAATGTGGCCATCTTGAGATTCTATTCTTACATATGCAACAGCTGCATAAGCTTTCATGGATGCATCGCTGAAGCCATGAATTTGTATATGTTTCATTTCTGTACTATAGGTTCCAAGCCATCGATCAATGTGAATGTTGTTTAAACTTTTAAATTCTTCACGAAGAGTCATCCATTCTTCTTGTAGTTCAGGGCTTATTATGTCATCCCAATCGACCTTTTCCAGCCACAGCTTTTGTATTAATATCTTAGCTAGCACTACACTCGGGGCAATCCATCCCAATGGATCAAATAATCTTTGTATGTCTGACAAGATTGTCCTTTTAGTTATGTTGACAGAAGTTGTTGGTAGTTTCCATTGGTACTGAAATTGGTCTGTTCCCACATCCCAAATCAAGCCAAGTGCTTTGACAGTGCCATCCATTTTGTTTATATCGAGGTGTGCAACTGGACTCCGTTTGTTGGTGTCAATGGATTTCATAAAATGCGGACAGTTAGATGACCACTTCGAGAGTGTGAATCCACCCTTCTTCAATATGTGAGATACTTCCTTGGCAGATGCTATGGCTTGATCTGTTGTATCTTCACCCGATAATAGATCATCAACGAGGAAATTTTCTTTGATGATTTTGACTGCATTTGGGTAGTTTTGTCCTTCATCATCAGCAACTTGATGGAGTGTTTTCACAGCGAGATAGGGTGCTGATGCTGTTCCAAATGTAACTCTAAGTAAACGATATTCCTTGATGTTGTCATGTTCCTCTTCTCGCCACAGAATACGCTGATACTCATTGGCGTCTTCTGGGTAAACATATATTTGCAGGTACATTTTTGTTATATCGCTGGCATAACAAATACGTTTCATTCTCCATCTCATTATAATATTTCTTAGATCTTCCTGAAGCTGAGGGCCAACCATCAACTCGTCGTTGAGCGAGACTTGATTTGAACCTTTCGCTGATGCGTCAAATACAACACGAGTCTTCGATGTTTCCTTATCTTCACGGACGACGGCATGGTGAGGTAAGTATACAACCCTTTCATTTGTGACTTCTTTTTCAGGTATGATTTCCATGTAGTTTTCTAAGTATTCTTTCATAACTTTCTTGTAGTTTTCTTTCAGGTGGGGTGATTTTCTAAATTTTCTTTCCAATTGTAGAAGTCTGTTTTTGGCAATCTCCTTTGTGTTACCTTCTTTACATGTTGGTTGTGGTGTTTTCAAGGGTAACTTTACCATATACCTTCCCTCTTCTGTCCGTGTGTGTGTTTCTTCATAAACTGTTTCACACAACCTTTCTTCTTTTGTAAGGCTTCTTTTGTTTTCTGTGTCTATTTCCCACAGAGATTTAAGCATGATATCCATATCTATTTGGTGATGCAGAACAAGAGCAGAATCGTCTTGTGACCTTGAGTTTATTTCACCAAAGAGAATCCATCCAAGGTATGTTTTTTGTGCACTTGGTGTACCCGGAGGACCCTTGATAAGCTTTTCTTGTACTATTTGAGAGTATTGCTTGACACCTAGAAGTAAGTCTATGGGGCCTGGTGTGTCATAGTTTGCGTCAGCCAGGTTGAGTCCTTCTAGATGTGGCCAGTTTTCAGCAGTAATTGTTTTAGGAGGAAGTTTAGTGGCAAGTTGTTTGCTCATGACGAATGCTTCGACATCTATCTTGAAGTTTGTGTCCCAGCGGGAACTGATTTGCAACTGTACCACGTGGTTTACATTTGTCTTCGTTGAACCCACTCCAATGATGCTTCCTCTCGTTGATTGTTTGGTTAAATTGAGCATTTGAGTTGCTTTCTCACTAATGAGTGCTATCTGCGAACCTTGATCCACTAATGCGCGTAGTACAACAGTTTGGTTTTGCTTGTTTCGTGCTGTCACTGTTGCTGTAGCTAATAGTGCTGTTCCTTGTTTAGTAGTGTGGTGTGAGGCGACCGTTGTATTGACAGTAAGTTCCTTTTGTTCTTCTACATTTGTTTGAGCAGTGTTCGGTTGTGTGGAGGTCTCTTGTACCGAAGTCTCAGGTTCTTTATTGAGATGTAGAAGGCTATGGTGACGCCTTTTGCATATACGACAGGACAGTTGTAGTCTACATTTTCTTGATGAATGTCCTGGTACTAAACAGTTATAGCATAAGTTATTAGATTTTACATAATTAACTCGTTCAGCAGGTTGCAGCTTTGTGAACTCCTTACAATGGCATAATGTGTGGTTTTCCTTACATAAAACACATGTTTTTCCCGATGATGTTGATGCTGTACTTGTTACATGAACGGCACGCTCTTTTGTTGTATTATTATTTTGATTTGTCAGTTCCAGGGTACGGAACTTCGCTTCTAAAAACTTCTTGAAATCACTCCAGGTGGGTAAGTCTTCGGAATCTTCTTTATATGCATGTTCTTCCCAGTTCTTATGCGTCTCTGGGTCCATCTTCTGCACTAAAAGGTATATGAGGAATGGATCCCAAGACTCAATGTCAATATTTAAATTGCTAAAGTTGTTTAAGCATTCTGTGGTTGTGTCTAACAACCCCTTTAACTGAGAAGCTGATTGAGAAGTCATCTTCTTTTGGTTGCATAACCTTTTCATAGAGTGATTCAAAAGTAAGCGTTTGTTGCCATACCTCTTTTTCAAAATATCCCACGCATTCACATAATTCTTATCGGTAACCTGTATATTCTTCAATAGTGATTCGGCTTCTTGAGTAACACAAGTCTTTAAATAATGAAGCTTTTGAACATCGCTGAGCGAAGTGTTATTGTGCACCAACGACGTAAATAAGTCTTGAAAGGTTTGCCACGATTCATAATTACCGGCGAACTTAGGTATCTCGATCCTGGGTAGGTGCACAAGGGTATTTTGTGGACTTGTGGGGCCGAAACTATTACTTGCAGTTCCTGATTTCACTACTGATGGTTCAGAGAACGATATAACCATGTCTTGTAAATCACCTTGAAGCACGCTATATAAATCTTCGTAAATAAAAAACTCTTCATTCAAAAAATAAGGCAAACTTCCTTTCTGTTCCTTTGGAGTTATTTGCACTAAGTCTTTATGCGCACATTTGAACGTATCCCAATAGTCTTCGATGATTTTCATACGTGTTTCGATATATCCTCTTGTCAAGCGAGCTTTCGGACATTTTTTTAGGTTAGTTTGTGTTTTCTGTAACAGGTTTGCAGTATCTTCTAATACGGAGAGAAGTTTCTGTTGTTCTTTACTCGGCGTCATTTTTCACGTAAACAAGCTTGATTGCTACTGATACCCGATGTTTTAAGTAGGAAATAGTTTGCAAATTGTTGGAAACCGGTGCGTGCGTTTAGGTTAAGTATGCGGTGTTCTTTTTTCAAGCGAGGCGCAGGCGGCCGTTCGGCTCGCCGTACGCTGATGTAGATGATACACAGAACACTATTACACTGGTAAATGATCCGGCTCGAAGGACCATATGTTAATGTGATTTTGTGTGGTATTTGCTGTGTTTCGGGAAATTTGTTTTAAATTAACACAATGCACATCTGTCAGTTCTCAAAAGTATTTATTGCAACTAACTTCACACACTACTGCGGTTGATCGTCCAGAAATCCAACATGAAGTTAGCGACGCAACACCCACATTGTGATTTCAATTCAGAAGTCGTACAAGGTGTTGTTGGGTTTTCCCATTAGAAATTTCGCAGTAGTAATCTGAATTTGTGCTTTATTGACGGCAATAGGATTGCCCCTATTTTTAACCGACTTCAAAAAAGGAGGAGGTTACATGAGACTTTAACATAATTGACGAAATGTGGTTGTACTTTAAATCACATTTCTGCCCAAACCTTTGTTTTTTGGGAGGTGAGAAATTATCAATAATGATTCCTCCCGCTCTGAGCGAAGCGGAAGAGAGTGTCAGACTTCTACTGACTAAAAACCAAACATGTACCTTCTTAGCCCTGTGTGTCGAGGCCGCGGTATATCTTTCTAACAATCCGCAGCCATGTTGTTGTACTTGAAGTTACATTTCTGCCCAACCCTTCGGTGATTACAGGCGTGATATTATGTATGCGAAGTAATATCCACTCACAAATGAATTAATATCGTAACCGACTCCACCGCTAGAATCGTCTCTTCATAATTATGCGTAAAGCAATTTCGTACGCGCAGGAACGGTGCTACGTGCGTAGGCGTAGCGCTACGTGCGTAGCACTCTGCTACGAGAAAGGTCGTTGTACAATAGCTGCGTAGCATTTCGATGCATTAGTGTTTAGTCTAAATTATTGCTGAATTATGGAAAATGTAGTTTTTTGACGTAATCGGTTTTTCATGGGTCTATGTTTGTGTATGTATAGTTTTAAACGGTAGAGATCGCAAGCATTTCAATAGGATAGGACAAAAAAAAACTAATTAGTTCGTGAGATAGATTTCCCAAAATTATTAAACATATATTTTTCTTTTTTCGACGATACAGTGCTTCGAAAAATCCTATGACGGCACATGTCAGTCATGATCTTAAACGCGTTTTGTCTTCGTCACTTTTTATTAATTTGATAAAACAAAAAACACGTATCCAATATTTTTTTATAATCTAACTGAAGGACTACACAGAATCATACTTTTTTGAGTCAGTCCGATCCCCTATTAATATATTCATATATCAAACGTGGTTCTTTAAGCGATATCTACAAGGATAAAATATAACCTTTATAACATTTAATTAGGAAACTCAATGTTCGTTTGACCCTTATTATTCGTATCATAATTAAATAAGTAACTAGTTTACTGGTTGACTATATACTACAATATTTTTATTTTTACTATAAAATTACAATATTTTTTGTATTAACTCGTAAAAAATCAACCAATCTGAAACCCACACTCATTTTAATTCAAAAACAAATTCCCTCTTATAGGTAACCCCTCGAGTTCGAGGGGTTACCTATAAGAGGGAATTTGTTTTTGAATTAAACCCGCTTTTTATTGGCGCGGTCGGGAAATGTGGTTTGTAGTTACAAACCACATTTCCCGACCGCGCCAATAAAAAGCGGGTAATGTTTTTATCCTCATTCGATTGGAACAAGTCGTAAAGATGATCAGATAAAAATCTGTTTTTCTTACATTCCTGCCAGCAATAAAATAGTAGGTAAAAGCTTTTATATAATAAAGGAATCGTGATGGCATTAAGCACTTGTTTACGTCTTATTTCTGAGCATGTGTAAATAACTGTTTGGATCTGTTATAAGAATAAATTATGGTGAAGCGATGCGGGTAAAAATGCGAGGATTATATGCGAGTTATAGTATGAGCGGGAGAAAATATGGTGCGCCGTAAAAACAATCCAACCAGACGAGAGCTAAAGAAAAGCAGTTCACTCACCTGGCGATGGCACCACGAGGACTTGAGGATTTCTTCGTGGAAGCTTGACTTTAGGCAGCGTGCACAATGCTTGGTAGCCAGCGTCCGGTTTTGCGAGTGGTAGAAATGGATGCGAAGGGTTGCTAGCAAGCAAGCGAGGGTGGTTTTGCAGTTTTAATAACGCGTGAGAACGAAAAAAATGGCGGGCGGCGCGGTGGCGCGGACGCAGCGACGACAGCGTCTTGTCGCAGCGGCAGTGTACGGAAGAATGTGACGTTCGTTCGCGGGTTAGGTTCACTCGCGAACGGAGGGAGTGAATGCATTCCCAGCCCTCGCTGATTGAATGAATTAAAGGCGCAACCATCCTCCCCCCTTTGGAAATCCTTAGGATTTTCGAAACAAACGGAAAGGATAAGGAGAGGGTCTTAGATTAAAGCGGAGCGAGGTCAAATGGATTGACTTAAAGTTTAAGTTTTAAAAGGTGAAAGGGTGTGGATTAAATTACAGATTTACTAAATTACATACTTAAGATTAACGAATTATAACTGTGCTAATTGGTAAATTAAGTTTAAATTATTGCGAAGGAAGGGGACACAACTTAACGACGGGGCGTTTGAAAATCCCTGCTGTAGTGCGTACTAACGCGACTCGCACGATTCCATCTTTACCCGGATATACTTGTTCAATAATTCCGGTAGGCCAGCGAAGCGGCGGTGAATCATCCTGGTGGATGAGAACAAGTAAACCCGGCTGAATAGGTACATCAGGAGTATTCCATTTTTGCCTCAGTTGAAGTGTATGCAAATAATCTACATGCCATTTTTTCCAATAGCTTTGGACTAAACTGTCTAACAGTTTTTTCCTGTTATGAAGGCTTACAGATGCGTCAACCTCATAGGCAGGCAACGACTGCAAAGGGGTTGTGTTTAGAAAATGCGCAGGAGTAATAATTGTATGCGGCTGGTCCGACAGCGCACACAATGGGCGGGAGTTTAAGACACTCTCAATTTGAGTTAATACTGTCAACAATTCCTCATAGCACAGTAATTGTTGCCCAATGCAACGATATAGATGAGTTTTTATGCATTTTATGTTGCTTTCCCAAATGCCTCCCCAGTGGGGTGCACGAGCAGGGATATTACGCCATGTTATTTTACGATTATTCAATTCAGTTTGAAATGCGGTAGACGTATCTTTAGAAGAAAGGAAAGTATATAACTCGTCCAATTGACGCTTTGCACCAATGAAATTGGTTCCGTTATCGGAATAGAGAACTGATACTGGCCCTCGCCTAGACAAGAAACGCTTGAAAGCGTCAAGAAACGTTTCCGAACTCAAGTCTGAGGCAATTTCAATGTGTATGGCTTTAGTAGTCAAACACACGAAGAGACAAATATATGCCTTTTGGCTTTTAACGCCCCTCCTTCGCGTCATAGTAATGTTTATAGGCCCAGCGTAATCAACGCCAGTGTGAGTAAAGGCCTTAGCTTCTTGCACCCGCGAAGGGGGTAAACTTGACATCATGGGTGTAGGATGAGAGGGCGCAACCTTAAAACAGAAGTTACATTGGCGTATGCGTTGTCGAATAATATTCCGAGCGGATATGATCCAATATCGCTGCCTTAATAAAGACATAAGAAGATGTGAACCGGTATGACAATTGGATCGATGGCAATCATCTATTAGTAGATCGACTAAGTGATGTCGACGAGGAAGCAACAATGGATGCCGACTTTCATAAGGTATATGTGCGTTTATTAGTCGACCACCTACGCGGAGCAATCCGTTGTCAT
The DNA here is from genome assembly GCA_949316265.1 of Diarsia mendica. Classification (NCBI taxonomy): domain Eukaryota; kingdom Metazoa; phylum Arthropoda; class Insecta; order Lepidoptera; family Noctuidae; genus Diarsia; species Diarsia mendica. The sequence continues at coordinate 2,417,717 of OX438910.1, forward strand.
CAACAAACAGATCGAGCTTTCTTAAAGAAGGAGAAGGTAATCTACCCTTTTTAATATTTTTTATTTCATCAGCAAAATGTTTGCTTTGCAATTCGCGAAGAATCACGAGTTCAGCGGTTTCAAGGTCAGAGACTTGAATTACCGGAGCGAGAGGTAACTTACGCAGAAAGCGCAAGATATATACCAGAATGCGTAATAATTTTTTCCAAGACGAGACTCTGAGAGCTAGCTCCAGAAGTATCGAAGAATCCAAATCAGGAATGACTGTTAGAGTAACAGAGCTCTTTGCTTCAGGTATAGAACCTTCAACAGAAGACGGTTTGAATGGTACAATTGGCCATTCAGCGGTTGGATGGCAAGCCCAAGGTGGACCATACCACCAAAGCGGATGATTAATGAGTTGCGAGGGTAATAAACCTCTTGATAAACAATCACTGGGATTTTCTATCCCATTGATGTGAAAAAAGCGGTCAGGAGATAGATTTTCCTGTATCTCAGTCACACGGTTGGCCACAAATACTTGCCACCGGTGTGGAGATGAATGAATCCATGACAGAGCGATCGTAGAATCACTGAAAGCGAAAATATCCTTTATAGGATAGCGATTATCAAAAACCGTATGTACTTGTTTGACAAGTTTAGCCAGAAGTAGCGAGGCACACAATTCAAGCCTTGCCAGTGAAACAGTCTTTAGAGGAGCCACCTTAGACTTAGCGCATACTAAATGAATGGATATATTACCGTTAGGGTTCGTTACGTGCAGGTATAAGACGCAGCCGTAAGCCTTCATACTAGCGTCTCCAAAGCCAAGCAAATTTATAACACAGTCGGCCGCGACACCTAAGTGGCGAGGTATTTGTAAGTTAACTAATAACGGTAATTCTGATTTGAGTTTAACGAAACATTTAGTAATGAGTTCCGGGGGCTCTTCATCCCACCCCACCTTAGAAAGCCAAAGATCTTGTATAAGAAGTTTTGCGTAGAGAATGACAGGTGCGACGAACCCGAGCACGTCAAATAGGCGAGCAATAGTTGACAATATAGCACGTTTGGTGTTACACGTAGTCGCGGCGGCGGTAGTGAACGAGAACACATCAGAAGTAGGTATCCATTTTAAACCTAGAACCTTCAGTGTGTCATCATCATCTGTGAACTCGATCACAGCACGATACGACTCCGGCAAGTGAGCGAGAAGTTCCGATGAGTTGCTCGCCCATTTGACGAGATCAAATCCACCGAACTTGAATAAAGCGAGCAGCTCGTCAGCTAAACGAGTACCATCTTCGGCAGAATGTACAGAAGTTGTTAGATCATCCATGTACAGTTCTCTCATGGCAACATCTGCCGCGAGAGGAAAGCGTTCGCGATAATCCTCCGCCAATTGACGGACGGTACGCGTTGCCAAAAATGGACTCGAGCGGAGGCCGAAAGCCACAGAATTAAATTGGAAAATACGAATACTCTCGGTATCATTAAAGCGATATAATATTTTTTGATATTTACGATCTTTATCTGACAATGAAATTCTAAGATACATTTGACGTATATCAGCTGTAATTGCTACCTTAAAATATCTAAAGTTTAGCAAAAGCGAAAATAAGTCTGCCTGCAAATTAGGCCCTGTATGCAACAAGTCGTTGAGCGACTTGCCGCTATCAGTTTTAGCGCTTGCATCTAAAACAATGCGGGTTTTTGTTGTCGACTTCTCAGGCCTTACAACTGCGTGGTGCGGGATGAAGTAGCCTTCATTTATAGCGGACAAAGAATGAGGTATTTCCGACAGATAACCCTTATCTATATAATCATTTATTACGTCGTTATAAGCTTGACGTAAAGCGGGAAGCGAATGAAACTTTCGCTCTAGCGCGGACAATCTACGCTGAGCGTGAATGAAGGAGTTACCTAAAGACTTAGGTTCACCTTTAAAAGGTAACGACACAATATATCGCCCACATGAATGTCGCGAAACGGTCGATTTATAAAAATCTTCACATTCTTGATATTCCGGACCCTTTTTGTTAACAGTAGGTACTTCCTCGATTTCCCAGAATTTTAAAATTAAATTATTTAAATTATCTACTAACGGGCCGAAGGACCAGGCTACACTGTCATGGTTGACAGAAGGTACCTCACCCATGACAATATAGCCAAGCGTGGTTTCTAAAGCATGAGGTATGAAGCGAGCGGTGATCGCAGAATCAGCTGATTGAGAGGTAGATGCTGGTATAACCTTTTTCCCTAGCAAAACAAACGCGAACATTTGCGTACCAAGAATAGCGTCTATATTCCCAGGTACGTCCCAACATTCATCTGCGAGCGGTAAACCTATGAAATGATCCATCACGGACCTTTGTACCGCGCGAACAGGCAACGGATCAGCTATGTGATCAATCACTAACATGGTTAATTCGTATTGAGCGTCACTTACGCGCGACTGTATTGTAAGAGACACGTAACCCTTAATGGGAGTGGAAATCGTACCTACTGATTTTAAAGACGAGTTAACAAGCGGTTGAATATTTAGTTTTAATTTTCTACAACATGCGAGAGTGATAAGGTTGTTTTGTGAACCACTATCCACTAAACATCTTATAACAAAGCGTTTTCCATTTATCGGAACATAAACTTGTGCCGTTGGTAAAACAACTGACGTTTTCAACTGGTCACAAGATAAATCTATACTATTATTACGCGACGTCAACGCGATCGAATTCTTAGAATTAGTACATTCATTCAACCCGACACACGAAGATGTCACGACCGGCGACGCGCGAGCGACATGGCTGCTATGCATACACACCGACTGAGGGCTGCTGTCCAGTGCGCGAGCGCCCGGCAATGGCGACGGTTCCAATACACTAGGTTGCGATTGTTGCGAGCTTGTCTCGCGATTATTAAAATGCAACAATGAATGATGCTTTTTGTTACAGTGTTTACAAGTATTTGTAGAACCACAATTAAGGGTGGAATGTTTACTACTAAAACAATTGATGCACATTTTATTCTCTTTTATGAACTTAAAGCGATCTTTTACATCTAATTTTTTGAATTCTGAACACTCGTATAAATGAGTATGTTGAGATTTTTTACAAAACTTACAAGTGGGTACATTATTATTAACTTCATTTTCTGTTACTGCAAAACTATGCGAAGTTTTCGTTGCAGAAGAACGCGACCTATTTTGTAAGTTAGTCCCCTGATTATTTTGCGGTGACGTGGTTTGACGAACAGCTGTTGTTCGTTCAAGAACCTTTATGTGATGCCGTACGAAAGTAACTAAATCATCACTTGTGGGTATATCTTTCTCGCGGGCGGATAACTCGAAACTTTGTAATACTTGAGAATCTAACTTTTTTAAAACGAGATGAGTAAACAAGAAATCGGATAAATCGCCAATGTCTAACAGTCTTAACGCGGACCAAGATGAGTGAACTCTTTCAATAAAATCATTTAATTGACCGGGTGAACCCGAGGTAGGTTTTATGTCAAGTATATTATTTAAGTACATAGACCCAAGTAACCTCTTGTCCTGGTATTTTGTCACTAAAGAATTCCATATCGTAAGATAGTTAGACGCATTGGGAATTATTCCCGCGAATATATTTTTTGCGCTGCCATTTAATTTACCTACCAAATACTGTACACGCTGATCATCAGTTAGTTTTTTATTATCATGAACGTTAGTTTTGAAGCATTGGTAAAACAGTGGCCAACTTTCCGGTTGACCAGAGAAACTTAATAACTCCAATGGCGGTAAGCGGCAAACGTAAGATTCCACAGCGGGAATATCTACATTAGCGCGGGTAGACTCTAATATGGTATTACGTTTATATTGGATTTCTGTAAATAATGTTTCGAACGAGCTCCAATTACTAAAACTTATTTTATAATCAGGGTCTATCTCTAATAATAATGTATTATGTTGATCACAAAGATCGTTAAAATTATTATATAACTTTTCGATATTCGAAGAAGCGGCTAGAAATTCTTGTTTACTTCTAGTATCAATATTTGAAGGAATTATTTTCTTTGCAATCTTGAATAAGCTATTTATTTTCTCGAAAATAGTTTCTTTTTTTGCAACGATCATTTTCAACTTTGCTTCCGACGCCATTTTGTTGCGTCACCCAAGCTCCCGTTGTTCGAGTTATAATTTATAAAAAATGTGATATTGAAATGGTATAATGAACAACGTAATTTACTTGAACAAGCACAGTTATAAGCGTAATTATAGTAGGGAATACTTAAATAGCGAGATGGGGAATATTTTAAAGGTATATACTGGCTCAGTCCGACTCGAAATGGACCAAAATTATGGTGAAGCGATGCGGGTAAAAATGCGAGGATTATATGCGAGTTATAGTATGAGCGGGAGAAAATATGGTGCGCCGTAAAAACAATCCAACCAGACGAGAGCTAAAGAAAAGCAGTTCACTCACCTGGCGATGGCACCACGAGGACTTGAGGATTTCTTCGTGGAAGCTTGACTTTAGGCAGCGTGCACAATGCTTGGTAGCCAGCGTCCGGTTTTGCGAGTGGTAGAAATGGATGCGAAGGGTTGCTAGCAAGCAAGCGAGGGTGGTTTTGCAGTTTTAATAACGCGTGAGAACGAAAAAAATGGCGGGCGGCGCGGTGGCGCGGACGCAGCGACGACAGCGTCTTGTCGCAGCGGCAGTGTACGGAAGAATGTGACGTTCGTTCGCGGGTTAGGTTCACTCGCGAACGGAGGGAGTGAATGCATTCCCAGCCCTCGCTGATTGAATGAATTAAAGGCGCAACCAAATTCTATTCAACGATTGTTACAAATATTTTTTCTCTGCTCAATTCAACAAAAAAAAAATATGAATATCGGTAACAATTACAGGTTTGCTTCCAGTATTCTGTACTCAGAGATTCTGAAAAAGATACTCTTACGAACGATACGTGAAATCAGTCGTTCATTTCCTGCTTAGCTACATAGTTCATCGAACTAATCGTCACGCTTGCTGTTTGGTAACGATAACTATACATTCATCATCAGCCTATAATGTTCCCACTGCAGGGACTCAGGCTTCCTCTCTAGGAGAGGGATGGGCTATAATCTACCACGCGGGCCCAGTACGGGTTGGTAGGTGTCACATGTCTTCGAATTTTTGGTTCTAAGACATGCCGGTTTCCTCACGATGTTTTCCTTCACCGTTATGAGAGCAGCGGTGATGAAATAAATTACATAAAGTAATGTGCCTGCCTGGATTCGAACCCACGACCTACTGTTCGTAAGTCGGGGCCGCCACCACTTTGCCACCAGCCTGCTCTCACAATAAAAAACTATACATTGCGTATGAGGAAATAAACAAATCAAATTTAGTGGATTCCTATGACGTTCCAGAAACAATTTCTTGAACCGGTCATCTTAGTATGACATACTGAATTCACCCTATCGGCAGAGGGCTGTCCCTTACACCCTTTTTGTTGCGGTGTGGGAAATCACCCAATGACTCGCCTTCCGGTCTGGGCAGAGTGGAAGGAAGTGTCAGACTTCTACTGACCAAAAACCAGCCATGTTCCTTTGTGTAGGGGCCGCGGTATCTCTATCGAACAACCTGCAGCCCCAACGGGGTCCCTGACTGACACCCTGTATAACAATTTATGCCAGAATGTTGCAACAAACTATAGTAGTGCAACTTGACTATTTGGCTCAGTAGGCGACTCGGCCGCTGTAACTCGCCCGATCCGGTCGAGACAGGAATAAAAAAAAAAAAAAAAAAAAAAATGTTTATTTCATCACTTAAGATTAAACTATGTTAGGTTTGGAGTCACCTTTTAAGCAAAGATTTGCTTGTATTAGGTGGTTCCGCTCCTCCAATTTACTATAATATTCCACAAATTAATGTGTGTGGTGTGAAATAAGCAAAAAGATTAATTTAAAACTAATACTAACAAATTTAAAACTAATTAACATTTCATAATCTAAGTATATAGGTATAAGAAAGGGATCGCACTGGGTGTAGGGTATGTTTGTGAGTGTGTGTATGTGTGCGAGTGTGTGTTTGTGTAGGTGTCGGATGTAGTGGGTGGGCATGTGTGTAATTATGATATGTGGTATGTGTAGTGTAGGGGTGTGTGGGTGAGGTGTGTATATGTGTACATACTAAATTTGTTTCTTAATTATGTGATCTTAGGATATCTTCGATTTCTTGGTAACTTTTGCTCTTCAGCCATTCAGTTAGCGTTTTTTTGCAGTCGCGGTATGTCATAGAGTAGATGGCACATTGGTCATTGAGAGTGTTATATACACGGGAAGATTGTTTAGTAAATTGCCTTGTAGCAAATGTAGTATTCACTGGGCAATCTTCAGCTACTTTATTCTTTCTCCTAGAATGTGTCTTAGAAATTATGAAGGGAAGAGATTTGTGCTTTTTTAATGCAATCTGTAGGACATAGAGTTTCCTAACAGACAAAAGGTTTGAGGTTAAGTATAGACTTTCCGTGGGGAATCTAATTGGTTTAAAGTACATTACTTTTAGTAAAGCTCTCTGTGCCCTCTCCAGCTCCAAAAACTTTGTTTTAGATGCTCCGCCCCAAATTGGCAAACAGTACGTAACTATAGATTGACCCAGGGAGAGATAAATTTGCTTGATAAGATCCTTAGTAGTCACGTGTCGAAGATTTTTGAACGTCCAAATCAATTTCCTCACTCTGTTCATTATTAGTTCTAGGTGCAAGTGCCACGATAGCCTTTGATCAAGCATGACACCAAGGTATTTAGTACTGGATACTTTATTGATTTTTAGACAAGAGCAGGTAGTGTTAGTGGAACTGGAGCAGGTATGGATTTTAATCTGAAGATCTTGTGATGGTTGGGCCCGGTCAAATATGGAAAAGCAGATGTAGTTGGTCTTTGAAATATTCAACGTTAAAAGGTTCTGATCGAGCCAGGTAGCTATTGTAGACAGACCACGTTCGGCAATCCGACCAACGCTGTCCCATGTTTTTCCCGAGAAAACAATTGCTGTATCGTCAGCATAAGAGAATATGTGAGCACCATCGATACTCATGTTACACAGGGTGTTTATATAAATGAGAAACAGCGGTGGCCCGAGAACACTGCCCTGTCCTACTCCGTAAGTCACTATTTCTTCGGAACTAGTGACTGATCCTATCTTAACTACGTACCTGCGCTCACTCAGGTATTCCGTGAAAAGTTTAAGTGGTACTCCTCTTATACCAATTTCTTCTAGCCTGTGTAAAAGCGTGGGGACAGACACTGTGTCGAAGGCTTTTTTGATGTCTAGAAAGACGGCCAGGCACTTATCACGATTGTCCACTCTTTCAGTGACGATAGATGTCAGCGCTAGGACCGCGTCTTCAGTAGACTTTCCCTGCCTAAAGCCAAACTGTGAGGGTGAAATTATTTTATTTTGTGTTAAATATGTATTTAAGCGTTGATTTATTAATCTCTCGACAATTTTAGACATGGACGGGAGGACGGATATCGGCCTATAGTTGGACGGATCAGTCTTGTCACCACACTTATACACAGGTGTTATTACAGCTTGTTTCAGGGCCGTGGGAAAGCTTCCTTGTTCAAAACATAGGTTAACTAGGTGTGAAATTATTGGTGAGATAATGAACTTGGCAGATTTTAAAAAACTTACGGGGATTTTGTCCCAGCCAGTAGCACTATCGGATTTTAGGCTCGTAATTACTGTTGCTACTTCTTCAGCGTCAGAATTCAGCAGTACAAACGATGAGACCGGCGGGTTTGGAACGTTGGTAGGTATGTTGGGGTCGTTGTTAGCCCGTTTCTTAGGATTATTTATTATTTCGTCAGCAAGATGCTTTCCAATGGTTGAGAAGTATTCATTCACTTTATTCACAGAATCGAGAGGGGTAGCAGCTGATTCTAGTTAATAGGAATTTCACTGTTATTAATATTTTCAAGTGGCGTTTCGGACGAATCCTTTTTTAGAGTCAAAGTACCGTCAGACACATAATATAGATAAGGTTTAGTGTCCTGTGTTCGTCCCACATGTTCGTCCTACAAACTACCAGGAGAACAGAAGTAGGAAGGAGGTATCGTATTATAAAAAAGATACCGCGGTATCTCTAGCAACATGGGTGGTTTTTAGTAAGTAGAAGTCTGACACTCCCTACCGCTTTGCCCAGAGCAGGAGGAGTCATTTGATGATTTCCCCACTATATAATTTACCATTCCGGCCTCCTGCTAGTTTGTGGGACTTTACTATCCTGGTTCCTTACCTCCAACAAAAAAAATGTAAACTGTATTAGAAAGGCATAATATAGATTTGATTTAAAGATTCCAATTTCCAATACCTCCTGCCTACTTCTGTTCTCCTAGTAGTTTATAGGACTTTACTATCCTATTATATTTGGTGACAGCCCGAAAGAAATGATTAATCTCCTACTAACTTATGATACCCTAGTACTACATAACACATTTCATTGACCGCGGTCCCGGCTGTGGTCCCGGTCCCGAAAGCCCCACGACCCCAACCTAATGTTTTTCATTCTGACTGTACAAAATTTGCTTAAAAAAAAGTATAGTCCGAAACACCACTCAAAAATATGAATAAAAATTAAATTCCTGTCTCGACCGGACCGGGCGAGTTCCAGCGGTCGAGTCGCCTACTAAGCCGACTATTTCACTTACTATAGTACGCATTTTTTTATAATTTTCTTGAATTATGAAACCTTTCCTGCCTATTATAAATAACGCGTTTAAAACCCTTAGAACCTACCTACCCACATTTTCATTTTATATTATTCGGTCACGCTTTCGTCCCGTTGTTTTTGTAATAACGATGGGGCATTTAAACGACCCCCCGCGGGTTTTTGAACCCATTTTAGTTTCATAATGGAACTGTTTTGTATATCATTATAAAAGAGGAAAATGCCAGTTACTACCCCTCTGTTGGTCCCTCCGGGATAAGCGTGATGTTAGGATATAAAACGGGGAATTAAGGTTAATATCATAGATTATAGTATCTATTTACAGTAACTACTTCGTTATAACCATATTTCCTATTAGTAAAATGAACACATTGACCACACCTTTACTACCACACCACCACCACTACCACACCTCAAACTTTTTTCCCATGGGGGTAGCCAGATACCACAGAACGCCACCAGCCTAACATATTCCTTTTTCCGTATCCACGTTTTCGCACCTGTCCTTTCTGAAGAGCCTCACCAAATAGGTCAGTGTATGTGTTTCTAGGGCTTCCCCTCCCGACGTTGCTACTCACATCTTTAAGTGGTCCTGGTTCCGATTCCCGGATCGGCCAAAGTGACTCTGGATTTTTCCATCAAGGAATTCTTTATGCTTGCACCCCATTAAATGGGACAAAATTATAAATGGTGAAATGTTGGTATACTAATAGCTACACCTCTGCTTAACCCTATGGTGATACCAGGCTTGATATTGTGTTATTTAGAACCTAGCAGCTACAAAACACAATTCTGCTCTAGCTACAAGGCTGTAAGGCTGTGTAAGGTCACGTCCACACGTTACGGGCACGTCCCGTGTGTGGACGGTAATTGCATCACACCCGTCATTCAGACTCACCCACATTGTTTAGGACAGAGAACAGGTTACTGGCTATTCCGGCATTTATGATTCAGTAATAGAAATACATACATTTGGATCCAGCTTCTAATTTTACTATAATTAAGACATAAGTTCTGACAATCACAATACTGCCAGTCTTCAGTTCTTCAGTAAATAAATTTTGTTATGTTTTTGAGCAGCGGTGGCCCAGTGGTGTCAGCCCCGACTTACGAACAGTAGGTCGTGGGTTCGAACCCAGGCAGGCGCATTACTTTGTGTGATTTATTTCATCACCGCTGCTCTCAAAACGGTGAAGGAAAACATCGTGAGGAAACCGGCATGTCTTAGAACCAAAAAAAAACGAAAACATGTGACATCCGCCAATCCGCACTGGGCTCGCGTGTTAGCCCATCCCTCTCCTAGAGAGGAGGCCTGAGTCCCTGCAGTGGGAACATTATAGACTGATGATGATGTTTTTGTTGCAGGTCATAGTCACACACAAAACTTGCCTTACGCCCCTTCACAATCTCAGGTGATCCAACTTGTGTCAAGCGACACGTGCTTGCAAAAGCCGTCGCGGTGGTGTGAGACGATAGTTTATGCAGATAGTTTTAAATATGCGTGCGAAATTTTCTTCCTCGATGACCCTTCAAGCATTTATGTCCGTGGGCTTATGTAACTTTAGTGAGCAGCGTGCTCTGGGCAGCGTGCGGTGAGACGTGTGCTATGAGCAACGTGCCGCTACATCTTGTCTCTATGATTTTAACATCTCCGGAGAACTTCGGTTATACACCCTAGTTTTTTTGAATCTCCTCTCCTCTTCGCTATTGTGAAGTCAAAGCTTTACTCGTGTCAACCATTTACGGTCATAACCTTACACCTGTCACTCAGCCTCACCCACATAGATTAGAAGGGACAATAGTATCACAACCGACATTCATATTAGAGTGGAGGACACCTCTATGAACAAAAGATGTTTATGACACTGTGTGGTTTGAATCCTTTGTGAGATATAGGTCATGTTTGTCAAGATCTGATTCGGTGAGTGTGTTGTGAGTTATTTATTTAGAGAGACTTAACATCACGCTTGTAATTCTAGAAAGGTTGGGTAGTGGTGTAGTTAATTGTCCAATCATATTTTAATATTGTCATGTATAAATGCGGCGAGTATGTTGCCATAAATCGTGCATAGATACAGTCTACGTAGCTGCTCGAGTATGTTGCCATTTACTGATCTTAAAATCCAATAACACTTTGTTCGACCTGAGAATATAACTCAAGACTCTATGCTCAGCATTTGCTTCTGCCACAGCTAGGACGGTGAGACAAGTCATTTCATTCATGAAGAACCATACCAATAAGGTCAGTGTATGACTATCTATGACGTTCATTCAGGGCGCTGCCACCCACATCTGCTTTGTAAATAAATACAGTGTAATAAGAATGTAAAATGTAGAGCAGTGCTGGCCCAGTGGTGGTGGCCCCGACTTACAAACAGTAAGCCGTGGGTTCGAACCCAGTCAGGCGCAATACTTTGTATAATTTATTTCATCACCACTGCTCTCAAAACAGTGAAGGAAAACATAGTGAGGAAACCGGCATGTCTTAGAACCAATAAATTGGAAGACATGTGACATTTACCAACCCGCACTAGCTGGGCCCGCGTGGTAGATTATAGCCCATCCCTCTCCTAGAGAGGAGGCCTGAGTCTCTTTAGTAGGAACTTTATAAGCTGATGATGATGATAATGTGTGTGATCTTTAAAGTTATCAATACAACCTTCTAAGTTTATCTTATACCACATAAGAATACTTCAACAAAATAAATCTCAACACCAAATCCATTTTCATATAAACATAAACATCTGCTAATCCAATGAGTAGGTATAGGCAGTATAGGCACACAGCACCTGTTAGTATCACGTACGTCATAACTTGTCGGTTATTACCAAACGTGGTAAGAACATGTTGTTGGATTTGCATAGCTACGGAACTGTCGTGTGACTGAATTTACAGGGTCATTTAAATGAGGATATGAGGATGTAGGAGTTCCCGTCGGGGCTGCGGATTGTTCTCAAGAGATACCGCGGCCTCAACGCGGTCGAACATGGGTGGTTTTTACTCAGTAGAAGTCTGACAGTCCCTTTCGCTTTTCCCAAGAGTGGGAAGGATTATTGGATGATTTCCAAACCCTCCCCAAAAAAAAGGGTAATTTAAATGAGGATGTAGGAGTTTCTTGTCTATTGGCTAAATTACCTATACACAATTTTAATAATAAATGGCAACGAGTGATATAGTAAAACAAATGTAATGAAAATGTAATTTCATTAATTTGAATTTGCCGCGCTTCGCGCGTGTTAAGTTGTCTGTGGACATCTCTAAAATGTGTATCGAATTGAAGGATGATTCAATGGCGGATGACGCGTAGAAATATTTGTACTTTTACTATTATAAACTTGTTAGATAGATAAAAGAAAGGATATTGTTGAGGAGGCGATATTAGTGGACCTTAAATGTCGTTTCTTTGTATTTCAGGTGAGATAAAAGTGTACCTAGTAAATTAAGATCACAAATAATACTGTACCTAATATTTACGATGTGTAAAATAAAACGAATCTTTGTATTTCAGAGAAACAATTTGTGGTTTATATTTAAATCCTCAATAACATATCTTATAAAACGACATTTTGGACTAAAAGAAGATGGACCGGCTCCAATTCGAATTTACAATGATATCATCAAGTGATGGCAAATCGAATGTGTTAGCCATAACCTCAATATCTACAGAAGAAGGAAAATGTTATGTTTTACCTGATGAGCAGAAGCCGGTGATTCATCATACATATATTGTTAAAATGAACACTTTCTCAAAAATCAAAAATAGCATAAAGAAAAGGCACCAAAGCAGAAAAATATGGATAAAATTGGACGCAGATCTAAAGAAAACATACACAGATGAGGAAGGTAACATGCAATTTATGGAGCAATACCTAGAAGAAATGAGCATTGAAAAACCAATAGATAAAGAGGACAGTTTGCAAAAAATCTTGCAAAAATTAATAGAAACTACAACAAAAAAAGATAATCAGCATAACCTAAAACATATCTCAGAGAAATTTATTATTGAAAAATTCACGACCAAAAATCCTAATGCAACACAATGGATAGAGAACTTTGAAAAAGAGTGTGAGCGCTTTAACATAACAAAAGATGAAACAAAAATAGATGTATTGAGATTATTTTTAGAAAAATCTTGCTTGGATTGGTATAACTCAATGGTCATAAAACTAACTGTAAATTCTGAATGGAATGAATGGAAAAACCAATTTTTAGAAACCTTTAAAAACCGAGGATGGGACGTAGTCACATATGCATTTGCTTTCAGATATAAAGAAGGACTGTTAATCGACTATGCTATAAAAAAAGAACGTCTTGTACTAGACATAAACAAAATGATAGACACCAAAACAATGATAGATCTCATTGCTACAGGTTTACCTGGGTTTGTCGTAAACAAGTTAAACAGAGACGAAATCATCAGCACCACTGATTTGTTCAACGAGATAAGGAAATATGAATGTATGATGTACAAGAAAAACTCAAATACAATAAAGAACAGTACATTTCATAATAAAAATAAAACTAATGAGAAGAAGCCATGTAAAACTTGTGAGTCTTTGGACAAAGGAATAAGATATCATCCGGAAGAGTCATGTTGGTTCAAGAAAAATAAAAATGAACCTGAAAAATTTATTAAAACCAAAAATTTTAGTAATAACTCCATTATTGAAGTCGATACGAATACTGATCCAAAAAACGAGTAAGTACACCATTAATCAAAATCAAGCTTTTATTGGAAAATAAATTAGAAGTGAGCGGCATTTATGATTCAGGCTCACAGATTTCTTTAATAAATTCAAGACTGATAAAAGTAAAAGAAAGAAAAGACAATGTGAATATAGCATTTATGAAAACAGTTAATGGTGTGAAAAAGACAGATGGTTTAATAACAATAAAAATAAAAATCTTTGATTTAGAAGAAGATGTGGATGTATTTGTAGTAGAAAATGAAGATTTTGATGATTTTATTATCGGATTGGATATGATAAAGCAATTCAAATTAACCCAAAATGAGAATTTGCAGATAGAACAAAAGAAAATAACAAATGAAATAAGCAGGATGCCGAAAGATAACAGAAATGAAGATAAGGATATAAAAACATATGCAATAAATTTCAATGAACACATAGAAACAGAGGAATTTGTAAGTATGATAGATCATTTAGATAACGAAAAGAAAAGTCAGATAGAGACAATTATAGAGGAATATAAGACAATTTTTGCGAAGGACAAGTATGATATAGGATCAGTAAGAGAGTATGAAGCTCACATAGATCTATTAGTAAATAGATACTGCAGTAAAAGACCATACAGATGTACAATAGAAGATAAATTAGAAATTGAAGAGCAAATATCCATGTTACTAAAGAATAATTTAATAGAAGAATCCTATAGTCCTTTTGCAGCGCCAGTGACATTGGCATTTAAAAAAGGTGAAAATAGAAAATCTCGCTTATGTGTAGATTTCAGAGAACTGAACAAAATTGTTGTACCACAAGCCCAACCTTTCCCATTAATAGACGATTTGATTATTAGAACTAGAAATTGTAAATATTTTACAACACTGGATATTAACTCTGCATTTTGGGCAATACCACTACGGGTGGAAGATAGAAATAAAACAGGATTTGTCACACAAGACGGCCACTTCCAGTGGACTTGTCTTCCATTTGGCTTGAAAACATCACCTGCTATATTCCAGAGAATCCTAAGTAATATACTAAGAAAGCACAATCTCACAGGATACTCTGTAAACTATATAGATGATATTTTGATTTACTCACCCACCTTTGAAGAACATATAAGACACATAAGAAACGTGTTGGAAGCGATAATAAAAGAAGGCTTTAGATTGAAGTTAAAGAAATGCACCTTTGCCTCTGACTCTGTAAGGTATCTTGGCCATGTAATCCAAAACAACTCAGTAAGACCACTAAAAGACAATTTGATTTCAATAAGAGATTTCCCAACGCCTAAGACGCAAAAGAATATCAGACAATTTTTGGGTAAAATCAACTTCTACCATGAATACATACCAAGAAGCTCAATTATCTTAGATCCATTACATAATTTATTAAGAAAAAACGAAAAGTTTGTGTGGTCAGAGAAGTGTGAAGAATCATTTAATCAAATAAAGAGATACTTATGTTCTCAACCAGTGTTGGAAATATATGACAAAGACTTACCAATAAAAATCTTTACAGATGCTTCCTTAGAGGGTGTCGGGGCAATATTAAAGCAGACACAACTTGACGGGAAAGACAAACCGGTGGCATATTTTTCGAAGAAACTGAATGAAGCTCAAAAACGGAAAAAAGCTATCTACCTGGAATGTTTTGCTATGAAAGAAGCAGTTAAATACTGGCAACACTGGCTCATTGGAAAACAGTTTACTATTTACTCAGACCACAAACCTCTAGAGAACATGAACATTAGATGCAGGACAGATGAAGAATTGGGAGAGCTAACATATTACCTGTCTCAATATGTCTTTAAAGTAAAATATATACCTGGTAAAGAAAATGTAGAAGCAGACTGTTTGAGCCGAAACCCTGTACTAGGATCAGAAGAAAACAAAGAAGAACTGTTGAAAATAGTTAACTTAATACAAATAGAAGACATAGTTGAAGACCAAGATAAAAACGACACAATAAAAGAAAAGAAACATCATTTGATACACAAGAATAGAATCTATTATAAAAAGGTAAAGAAAAATGAAAAAATTATCCTCTCCGAACAATTTAGTAAGAAACTTATAAAAAAAGTGCATGATGATTTATGCCATATTGGGATCAGACAATTGCAGAAAAAAATATGTCCAATATATACAGCTATAAATGTAACAAAAAATATAATTCATGTTTGTAAAACATGTGAAGTATGCATAAAAAATAAATCAAGATGTCAAGGAAAATTTGGATTAATGTCACAACTGGGACCAGCAACAAAACCATTTGAGATAATGTCAATAGATACTATCGGTGGCTTTGGAGGATCTAGATCAACAAAAAAATACCTACACCTTTTAATAGATCACTACACAAGATATGCGTTTATTGCAACGTCGAAAACACAGAATGCAAGTGACTTTATAAAACTAACAAAGAATGTACAGGAGACAGATGAAATTGGAATAATTCTGACAGATCAATATCCAGGCATCAACTCAAGGGAATTTAAGCAATATTTGCAGGAGAATAATATTAAACTAATTTTTACAGCTGTGAATACACCATTCTCAAACGGCTTAAATGAACGAGCAAATCAAACAATAGTAAATAAAATAAGATGTAAAATAAATGAGCAAAACAATAAGAGAACATGGACAACTGTGGCAAGAGATTGTATACAAAAATATAATGAAACCGATCACTCCGTTACAGGTTTTGCACCAAAATATCTACTGGATGGTACAAATGTCAGTATTCTACCAAATGAATTAAAAACAATAGAAAGGGAAGACAAGTGGATTGCTGATAGAAGATTAGCGTTAGAGAATACAATAAAATCCCACGAATACAACAAGAAAATATTTGATAGAAATAGAAAAATGCAAGAGTTCAACATAGGAGACAGTGTTTATGTAGAAAATGGAAATAGGCTAAATAGAAAGAAATTAGACGAATTAAGAATAGGCCCCTACAGAATAGTAGAGAAAATATCAAACTCCATCTATAGGATTGACACCGGCAACAGAAAAACAGAGTCAACTTTATTCCACATAACAAAACTACAACCTGTCACAATAGAAACTGAAGAAGATGAAGTAGAAGAAAACGAAAATAAAGATAGTTTATAGATAGATATATTATTTAGGATTTTCCCTCTTAGGGGGGGAGATGTAATGAAAATGTAATTTCATTAATTTGAATTTGCCGCGCTTCGCGCGTGTTAAGTTGTCTGTGGACATCTCTAAAATGTGTATCGAATTGAAGGATGATTCAATGGCGGATGACGCGTAGAAATATTTGTACTTTTACTATTATAAACTTGTTAGATAGATAAAAGAAAGGATATTGTTGAGGAGGCGATATTAGTGGACCTTAAATGTCGTTTCTTTGTATTTCAGGTGAGATAAAAGTGTACCTAGTAAATTAAGATCACAAATAATACTGTACCTAATATTTACGATGTGTAAAATAAAACGAATCTTTGTATTTCAGAGAAACAATTTGTGGTTTATATTTAAATCCTCAATAACATATCTTATACAAATATAAGCTCTAATTGCTATTAATTAGAGCCGACCATGGAAAAAAAACAATTACTCTATGTTTTCCAGAAAAGTCTGTCTTCACCGCTTCTTAGAGCTCATTCTAACCTACTCATAAATAGGGATGTTTCCTGTGACGTCACTTCGTGGTAAAAAATGTACCCCGCTGTGACGTCACACGACTTTTCGAACCACTGTGTCGTCTTCATTTTTGGTTAACGTGAAAAATGAAAAAATATGTTTCCAATATTTTTATTGGACATCGATCTGACGGACTAATTCGTTTTTTTCTGTCAACTACCCTATCACCTGTAGAAAATCTTATTTATTCGAAACTTCTCATATTCATATTGTAGTGTTTTTTTTTAAACGGTTTTTTTAATATAATTTTTATGTTATTCAATATTTTCTGACTGTTTTACAATTTCACCCTAAAATCAATCAGTTTATCTTTTTCAGGAAAGTCATTAGCAGAAACAAATTAATACTCCTCCTAAAGCGCTTCTCTCGAAATCTTTTCCGTCAGCAGTTGTCTATAGTCCAATGTTTCTGTTATTCTCTAGAATAACAGAAACATTGGACAACGTTAAGAGGATAGTGGGGGAAAGCGGACACTGAGTGATTTGGTGGAATATTATGGTAATGTATAATCCGATTGACTTGTTTATGTGTTGAGCAAGTGTGATGCACACACCTTTTTAGTTGTAGACTTTACAATAAAAATATTGGAATTACTTACACATACATAGCTTACAATATAATTCATCATCAATATCATGATCGAAAGATGCCCACAGCTGGACATATGCCTCCCCCAAGTGTCACCATATTGACCGGTCCCGTGCGACTCGCATCTAGCAGATTACCGCAACCTTCACCAGGTCAATACTTGCTGGTACTAAATGAAAAATAAATATTTACAAATTCGAATGTAAAGCAGTTTAAGACCATGTCGTGGGAACTATACAAAAGAATAACTCTATACCTATCATATACTATTAAATGAATAATAAAAAATAAATAAATAATAAAAATAATAATATTCCACAACTATCACACAACGCCATCTAGTCCCAAGCTAAGCAGAGCTTGCAATATAATAATCACGTTAACGTTCACGTTCACGTTTGTTTGTAATATTTGTTATAATCACGTTATGGAAAAGGGCGCTAACGATATCGATGAAAAATATATATAGACACTAATGGGGGTGAAAACCTGATCCATCTATTTCATATTTCTGAGAAAATACGCTTTCTCTATTTTCATCCGAATATTCAGGTTAGGTATTAAGTAAAAAATAGCAAAATATTATCTTAAAATTGGATTCAAATCTATACAGGGTGTAAACAAACACTTCACGAAATCACCAACCAAGCATTCTGTACATCAAACAAAATTTTTTGCCGCGAAACAACTTTTTTTTGGGGTGAAAATTAATGTAGCAG
Organism: Diarsia mendica; assembly: GCA_949316265.1. Classification (NCBI taxonomy): domain Eukaryota; kingdom Metazoa; phylum Arthropoda; class Insecta; order Lepidoptera; family Noctuidae; genus Diarsia; species Diarsia mendica. Next base: position 2,436,050 of record OX438910.1, read on the forward strand.
CAGTCTTAAAACATTATGCCAGTGGACGTTTTGAATAGTAAACGGGTCATCATGAAGGTAATTAAAGTAAAATTATAACCTCAAAAACTAGTATTAAAATAACCCTCCTTTTTTAAAAAAAAAACTGCTGTGAAAAATGTGTAACTATGGCCCCCATCTTCGTAACCAGAGGTTTCCCATAGTCTACAAAAAAAAAAATATCGCAGTCATGAGGAGAACAAGTGCGTTTTGGTTTCGTTAAGGATACTTTTACACCATAAATACCTACATTCTATTTAAATAAAAAGAAAAGTCCTGACTGACAGACTCATCAACGCCCAGCCCAAACCCTTGAACCTAGAAAGCTGAAATTTTGCACAGAAGTTGCCTTTATAATGTAGACAAGGATTAAGGAAGGATTTTTCGAAAGTTAACCCCTAAGGGATTTAAATAGGATATGAAAGTTTGTATGGAAAATCGTAATTTTCACGCGGGCGAAGCCGCTGGCAAAAGCTAGTCTGTCATATTAGAACACCTAGACACCACTAAGCAACAGAAAATAACACTTTCATAAAATACTAAGAAAAACTCCTTTTATCACAGACAACGAGAAACGTTGACGAAGTACCACATTGATTCAATTACAAAAGTGGTCGCAGCGTCCCCACTCTCCTTTACTCGATGTTTTCCTCCACTACCGGAAAAGGAAATAAAAGTAATTCATTAACGAGAGCATTAGTTCTAATACGGTTACGTTATTGTTAGATGTTTGTCCTGACTTCCAAAGCCGGCTTTAGAAGTCGGTAGTCTTTTTTTTTAAAGGGTTGGAATAATTCATCAAATGATTCCTCCCACTCTGGGCGGCGTGGAAAGGAGTGTCAGACTTCTATTGACTAAAAACCACCCATGTGTCCTTAGCCCTTTGTGCCGAGGTTGCGGTATCTCTTTCGAACAACCTACAGCCCCGGCGGGACAATAGATGTACCTCTGTATTGCTTATCAGTGCAGTGCGATGCGCGCTCGAACACGGACGTGTTTCCACTGTGCACGGCACGAATTTTATTCACGAGTTGCGCGGCCATAGCCGCTGCCCGTAATCAGCATGGGTTCTAAACCACTCATAGTGAATGAATTGCTGGCTTTCCTAGTCCATGCTATTGACTACATGGACGAGGTGAGCATCCTGCAGATATGCCGGACCAATTTCAAGGAGGACGACATCAGCAGTGGGAAACTGCTACTGTTCCAGTCACTTGGAAAGTTTTACCAGATGCCGTCTCGCCGTAGGGATGGAACTGAGAAGAGCCTTCAAGATGTCATTGATATGTTGAAGAGGACTGACCCGGACGACGTGCCAGATTTCGTGGCGAAGGAGTTAAGTAAACTGCCCCCCGTCACGTTCGATCACGTCGATGTTACGAGGCTGCTAAAGGACATCACTACCCTGAAAGTGGAGGTGACCAAGATGCAGTCCAGAATGGAGGTTTCAGAAAAAACCAACGCTGAGCTACGTGCAGAAATAGAATTATTGCGCAACGTTGGCTTAGTAACTGGGTCACCTGAGGCCTCTAAGGTGAACACACGTCAAGCGGCGCAAAGTGCATCTGTCGACAGTTTTGAATCGGCGAACACTAGTGCGTCACAAGCTGCTGATAATGCTGAGCAAGCGTCGCCCGCCACCGCCTCCCGCGCCACAACACCGGCAGCGGAAACGTCACACGTAGGTACGTCGACCCCAAGACATGCCTACTCTACTATTGTCAATAAAGGCAAATTGGATGCGTCGCAACATAAGCGACAAACCAATGTTGGGGGAAAAAGGGTACTCAGCCTGCCCCGCCTGTGGTCAATAACAGCATGCCAAGTGCGGGCCAAGTTGATGACGAGGGCTTCACTAAAGTGGTGAAGAGGAAGAAGAAGAAGCCCTGTTCCCGGAACTTGTGCGGTACCGCACCGACTGGGCCCAACATGCTGCTGCGCCCTGCTGTGCCTACGACGCAGCTGTATATTTCGCGTCTGCATCACACCACAAAGATTGAGGAAGTGGTGCAGTACATGAAAGTGAAGACCAATTGGACTTTGAGGGTCGAAAGGTTGAAATCGCACCACAACATCAACTTTAAGTCATTTGTGGTACGTGTTCCAACCCAACATCTCCAGACCTGTTTGCAGGAAGACTTTTGGCCAAAAGGTGTTGTTTTCCGTCGTTTCCGAGGACGGTTACGCGATACCTCGCAGCGAAACACGACGCCGACATTACGTGTTTAGTTAAAGTTTTACCTATAGTTTACTGTTTTATATGTATTAGTTTGTTATTTTTGTTTTATTTATTGTGTGTATTTTATTTGCCTGAAATAAAATGATTATTATTATTATTAACATCAGATGTGCCATAATAATATATTATTTTATTATTCAGGCTGCCAATTTAATCATCTGCAATCGTCAAGGGGGTGATTCTTTCCGCAATACTGAACCACTTTCCCTACGAGACCTATATGAAATTGGCAAGTAAAATATATTTACTTCATGTAAAACAGAAAACAGTTCCTTTTTATTTCAAACAGTGGAAGTTACAGCCCTCTGTAAAGTGCCAGTGTATTCAACTCCTCATTCCGGATCATATTTTTTAATGCAATTTTTCTCTTGTTTTTTTTTTTTTAATTTATACACTCACACACAAATAAACTCACGCCCCTTTTTCCATGGGGGTAGGTAAAAACCACAAGACCACAGAACGTCACCTGCTACGATCCTTACATACTCCTTTTGCCTCGTCCACATTCATACATCTGGTCATACACGCACGCCGGTTGCGAGTACTACGCACCTATCCTTTCTGAAGAACATCACCAATAAGGTTAGTGTATGTCTTTCTAGGGCGTCCCACTCCCAGCGTTGCCACTCACATCTGCCTTGTAAAAACCTTTTATTTTCTTTATTTTAATATAAAATTACATTATCTGTTGGGACTACATAATACGACTAATATAAAAACACAACAATGGATGTAAAAATACTCTAACGAACGACGCGGCGATGCGTGTAATCAGCTGTTCGCTTCCAGCCTAGCTACAGAGTTCATCGAACTCATCCTCGCGCTTATCGTTCCCTACGTGCGTTCTGCCACGGTAACAATACAACATAGCGTATGAGGAAATAAACAAATCATATTGATTGGGTTTCCATAACATTCCTGAAATAGTTTCTTAAAACTAATCGTATATACTGAATTCACTACATCAGTCTGTGTGAGTTTGTATCATTCCACTGCTGGGCAAAGACCTCTCCCCCATGACTTCCAGTTGTTTCAATGTAAGGCCAATGTGGACCACTGGTCGCTGGTCTTGTCCAGATGGTCCCGCGACGCCTTCTGACTGTGTCTGGACTCTAGACAGTGGCAATTTTGGCCCACAGCTCATTGGGCATGCGGCAGACGTGTCCAGTCTAGTTTCACTTAAGCTGCGGCTTTAAAAGCAATGTCAGTAATTTGCGCAGAGCGAGAGCGCAGTGTTTCTCACATGCACAGAAATTTCGCATCTGTTTATGATAATCGTTTAAGCGTATAATTTTTATTAATAATATTAAAATATTTTGCAGAAAATCTATCTAAAACATAATATATGTGTACTTCTATATTTCTACTTAAAATACTCGTATTATAATAAAATTATCATATTATATTGCGTCTTTTAGTTTATTTTGTCGCAGTTTCCGTTTGGAGGTTAAGTTTGTTATTTTACTTAGGGATGCGTTTATTAGAAGTAAATCACTGGAACCACTGGATCAATTTTGATGGGACGTTTACTGGCAGACAGTCATAAGGAGTAACTTAAGCTACTATTAATAATAATATTATTAATATTCCACAACTATCACACAACGCCATCTAGTCCCAAGCTAAGCAGAGCTTGTGTTATGGGTACTAGACAACTGATAAACATACTTATATATTTCAAACACAACATACACACACACACACACATACTTATTAATTCAGAATTTAATAAAAATTGACGTCAGTGAAAAAAAAATACTAATAGTAATATTTTTATTATAATAATTCCACTCTGACGAAGGTCGGTGCAAGCCGAAGTAGATCCCATCCCGCCCAGAGCTGGGAGGAGTCATTTGATGATTTCCCACAACCAAAAAAAAAAAAAAAGACCAAAAGCAGCTAGTTGTACAAATAAAAATATTATTATGTTGTTCAATTTTGAACCTACTCACAATACATTATTTATGCAAAACAGGAAAAACAAAAGAATGATATAGGAAACACGACTGACACAAAGAGCTCAGGGGCCCTACTATGACGTCTTAAAACAATCCTAACTTATTCTTAATCCAGTGTGGAAGAGAGATGGCGCTAGACACCCTGTATAGTTCTGTCACGTTTCCACACTGGAATAACATTATATTAGGACTGTTTTAAGACGTCATAGTAGGGGGCCAGGAGTACGTATGTGGAAACAAGAGCAAATAAAGATGAGTATACACTAGTGCACTAAACTCGTGTACTTGTGGCAAAAAAACAAGCCATATAATTATCATTTTCAAGGGTTCGATTGCTAGATCGTGTAAAACGTTCACAAGTTTTTGCACCAAGAATGTTTCCGTAAAAGAAATGGACTCTTGAAATTGTGACCACTTATTAGCATTAGTCGGGTGACTAATGCTAATAAGTGGTCACAGTGGTCCTTTTGAATGGAACTAAAAACATAACAGGCGTATTGTGGGTGTGTACTATTAGATACATCCTCCCTTACCCGTATGATTGAACTAATTAGTCCGTCAGATAGATTTCCAAAAAATCTTGACATATTTTTTCTTCTTTCACGTAAACAAAAAATGAAGATACCTACAGTGCTTCGAAAACTCGTGTGACGTCATATGTTAGTACATTTTGTACCTTCAAGTGACGTTTCAAGCCCCACTCCATGAACTTTGACGCGCTTTATCGTCGTCAATTTTTATTGATTTGATAAAACAATAAACACGTATCCAATATTTTTCGATAATCTAACTGACGGACTTAACAGAATCATATTATTATGTTTAATTTGACTCAGTCCGATCCCCTATTATAATAATTATGTTATATTGTATTACTAGCTGTTGCCAGCGGCTTCACCCGCTACAATTCGAAAATTATCCCGCGGGAAGATAAAATCGGGATAAAAACTATCCTATGTGGTAATCCAGGTTATAAACTATCTGTGCACCAAATTTTATCCAAATCCGTTCAGTAGTTTTTGCGTGAAGAGGTAACAAACATACACACTCACGCACTCACATAGTCACACACTCACAAACTTTCGCCTTTATAATATTAGTGTGATTCGAATGAAAATAACGATAAATGAAAATAATCAAGTGTAAACTCACAGACAACAAACTCATAAACAATAGACATCAAAAATTAAAATATGGAGCAGTATTCTATTTGTTATGAACTCCTTTTATATATTTTAATATAACATTATAAAAGTTCACCTTATTTCGAGTACAAAGGATTATGAATCATAAAAGAAAAAAGATAAACTATACGGATACCATCATGATTAAAGGGTGTATCATAAAAAGATAGTTTTCTTTTATGTAGATCTAGGAGTTAACAATGAATAAAGAATGGAAAACTAAGCATCTTTTTCTTTTTATCTTTTTAATGAGTTAGTGGAATTAAATTGGCTTCAATTAACTGTTTTTTGCCGTTCAGAAAAGGCTATTATAAAATGAAAATATAAATATAAAAGACTAAGGTAGTTTTTCGCGCAGCAACAAGTTTTTTTTTGTATCTAAGGGACCTAAGTCAATTATCTCTGAAGTCTGGAGATTAGGTATAATTAATCTCCAAGTAAGATATTTTTTTTTATCTGTACATCTAGGTTGTATATTTTAATAAAGCTATTAGATAATTGTGTCAACTTTTATTTTTCTAAATAGACCTTCGAGTCTTTCGTCGTGTCGGTCTCATATCGATCGACACAATGTGATTACAAATTCGACACTTCCACGGTTTCATTGGTAGTAGTACTCAGGTCGGCTTGGCTGCGTGTGTTGGGCCTCAATGGGTACAATAAGAGGTGTAGCCTAGTACCAACCTGACGGCTTAGAAACAAAGACAGTTTCCTATAACCCAGTTGACGCCCGATTGAGAAATTGACCCATCTGCGAAACCAAATTACAAGATGTAACTGCATCTTAGTAAATTGGGGCCACCACGATCATTCAAGCTTTAACAAACGTTCTTAACATTCTACAAAGCCAGTCATATACTTACCAAAACTTAATTGTACACTATTAACAGTCAAGCACTCTGCTCAAATCAAATTCGACTCAACACTCAAAATTATACGTCCCACCAAAAAGGCTAGCTTTTGACCTAATATTTTAGTACTACCGTCCTTTATTAAGATATTATAAGGGTAGCATCGTAAGGGCTATATAAAAGGGAGCAATGGCCGTCGATTAAAGAATGTAGTCCGTTTTTACAGCCTCTGAGAGTAAGAGAATTACTTCAGTGATAAAAAGTAAGTGTACATCTTCATTTTGATGTTTTAATGGTTTAAGTATAGGAAGAAGTGTTATTTTCTGCTGACTTTTATTACCTTGAGGTCTTACTGCACATGAGGGTCTAAAAAGTGATATTAAGTTCTAATATGCCTTTTTTTTTGGAGGTCAGGAAATCATCAAATGTATTCTCTCGCTCTGGGTAGAGCAGTAGGGAGTATCAGCCTTCTACTGACTAAAAACCACCCATGTTCCTTCTAAGCCCTTTGTGCCGAGCTCGCGGTATCTGTTCCGAACAATTCGCAGCCCCGACGAGACTTTTTATAAGTCTTGCAGCGGCGTTCAAAGACAGTTAGTTATTTCAATCAGACTATTACAGGCACTTTTGAATGTCTATAAAACAAAACAAAGCGAAGTTGCAGTCACAGTCACAAGGCATAATAACTTGTGAAAGTACTGTGCCAATTCCAAAGCGTAAATCTCTATGGAATAGATTGGGAAAGTAAAAAAATACTACAGTGCCATCTATGACACAAATACAGAACTGATATCAAAGTTCTGAATCGCGCTATTGAAGTTATCTCGTACACATAAATTACTGTCGTCGGTCAGTAGCCTACCAGATACGAAACCCGTTTGTTTAGAGGATCCTTCCTTTTCTATATGGGAATAAGAACTTCTTCAATTGAATTCCATTCCTTATCACAACGCTCATAACTTACTATTTTTGGTTCTGAAAGTTACTTGACAAAAGTTGTAGATAATCTTATTGCCAACAAAAAATTATAACTTATAGTAGAATAATATAATATAATAAATTATACTTTATATTTTTTTTTTTTGTTGTGGTACCTACTAGTTCGTCAGATAAACCTTACAAATCATTTGAACCACCCTTTTTCCAAGATGGCGGCCATGGGACAAGGGTTGCTACCCCACAAACTTGGATTTAACTATAATTTTACCCCCTACCTGCTCTGCCTGCCTGCTCTTGACATCTAATAATAAAATGGCGTTCTCTAAGGAATGCAAGCTAAATGTAATATTTCAATTGACTATTAAATTCAATAATTTTATACCCGACGGACGAACTTAAAGCGAATTTATTTTACGCTTCAAATCCGGTTTATTTAACCAAAACTTGACCAATATTCCCCGGAAATAATAACATGCTAATTCAAACAAGCAATATTCGACCCTTACATTTTCACAGCCCTTCAAACATTTCCGCACCAATACCGTAGACACAGCTTACCCTTTAACAGAAAAAAGGACGCAAACGGAATCCGAGATGGCGTCGAAAATATTTTGTTTGCAAACCTTTTTAGTGGAAACATCAGGTAACACCTGTTCTCACGTTTACCTATGAATTTATTTAGAAACCTTTCTGAGAGAACAGAAGTTTAACTCAATACAATGATCGAAAATGCACACACACATAGACAAACTTCACGTACACCGAGGGCAAGTGCACTCGCGACTGGCATTTGTTTAATGCCTGTAGCACACCTCCGCTGCGAAACAACAATTGCGAAACCGCTGCGTTAGTTTCGCTGTACAACAGTACTACAGTCAACGGGCGGAGATGTAGACGGCTCCTGAGCAAATGAGCGAAATCGTGTTAGAAAGAGAAAACATCATAGTCAGTTTTGTACTTTAGAGCAGGGAATTTCGCTTCTGTTTCGCCGCCAAAGAACTTACAACTCACAGCGAAACTATTGCGGTTTCGCCCTTTGAGTTTTGCAGCGGAGGTGTGCTACAGGCATGAGATCGCTGAACAGTAAAAGAAAAGTATGCGCCTCGGCAATCATCGTCACTCTTCAGAAATGCGCACGCGCGATGATAAGATCCATTGTAAAGCTACTACAATTATCATATTATAAGTACCTATGTCAATTCAAGTCAAAGACCCGGCGTCGTAAAATTCTGACTTCGGGTTAGGCACTGATCACATGATTAAGGCAGAAATACGGAACCCTTAAAAGTGCTTCAACTTTTAAGTGACAAGATATTATGGCCAAGATAGGTATATAAGTAACCCAAAAGTAACTTATCGAGACTATGTTCAGATAATGAGAATAGAGTACCTACGGTAGGACATAATTGACTACTTGACTACAGTTAAAAATTCATGAAAATGTATAATAATGTTATTTCAAAGAACTAAAAGAAATAACACGATTTGTGAAAAAAGTAATAAAATTGATCAGAAAATGGCTTAGTTTTAACTGATTTTAAGTGATGTGTTAGATAACGGCGTCACGGTTACGTAGTACAAATGACTGTTTCGTGCGACAAAGATAGAAAGTGCCCCACCAAAAACTTCTAAAGCATGTAACTACTCCATTTTTTTATCGATATTGTTACTTTTTTCGCACATCGTGTTATTTCTGTTAGTTCTTTGAACTAACATAAAATTTTCGTGATTTATTAACAGTAGTCAAGTAGCTAATTGTTGACAGGGTTTTGCCTTTGTGGAAGATATTTCTGTGATGCGATAATTATGATATTTCGGAAACACAAAAATCAACGAAAATATATTAATTTTCTGGTACGTACTTTTACATGTGTCAATGTTTACACATGCCTATTCTCGTTATATCAACCCGACCTTCTGGATATACGAGTATTACCTCTTTACCATCTTTGTACGCGTCGATAATTTTATTTAGCTACTTTTGCTAGGTACTCGTCCGAAAGTGTAAACGTGTTTCAGTGTTTCACCTCTTTGAAGAAACTTTGTTCTAGGTCTTTCTACCGGTGCTAGAAGTTTAGTGATCCTATTTAAGTGTTTTCAGTTTCACTAGAAAGTACATATTTGAGATAGTTATCGGTGTTTTCTGGCTTCTTTAGTTTTTAGACCGAAAGGGTTGTTTTTTAAAACTAATAGTCGCACGAGTCAAGTTAAGCAACTCTTATCGAGGTTGGTTCTTGGCTGGTGATCAGTAACTGAGCTTTAAAGATTAGAGGAACAGTTGCTGCATGTAAAATACTGTAGTTAAGCTGCTACCAGTTAATATTATACTGAAAGCCAGCCCCAACATTGTTCGGAAAAAGCTTTCTGAGGCACAGAGGTAATAATATTCACGGCTTTACTTAAAGAACGGCCCGTATGGCTGTTTTTATTTAGCCGCGAGTTAAAACAATACCCTTAAAAAGCATTATAAAGTTAGACACTATTTTGACACAGAACTAGAGATAGTTAATTTCCCCAAAAACTTCTTGAACCCCTATTATCCAATTTACAGCCACCAATTAAATTGCCACAGAAATATAATTACGAACAATAACAAAAGCTGTCCTGTCTAAACAATACCCGCATAACACAATAATTAAACCGTCAAATCAAGCGGGGCAATTAAATTGCTCCATATAAACGAGCCAGTATTCACCCGTTTACCCATCACTAAATGCTAACAAAAGTCTAATCAATTAATGAACGCGTTCACTCGTTAAGCTAACGAATAGGCAGCGATCCAAAATGCCTATGTAATCACTATTAACGTAGGATCAAATTATAAGGACTGCCTTCAAATAAAAACAGTCAAAACGTTTGATCTTCAAGGACCTCGTTGATGGGGCTGCTTGTTGGTCACAAAGATACCGCGGCACGACATAGAGGGCTAAGAAGGAACACGGTTGGTTTTTAGTCAGTAGAAGTCTGACACTCCCTTTCGCTCTGCCCAAGAGTGGGAGGGCTTATTTGAAGATTTTTTACCCACCAAAAAAAAAAGGACCTGGTTGATTATCAGGACAAACCTCCATGACTCGTGGAGCTCTTAGTTATAGAATAACAGCCACTCAGATCAATCATTATTAGTGATAAGCCGTGCTGCACCATTATGGCGCATTGGGTACGTGTCCATGTAGTACATATACCCGATGCGTCGGGTGGATGCAGAAGATATATGAATTAAGTACCTACCTAATATTTTTCAAAACTTTTATTTCATTTGTTACTAACATAGTTTATAAGCAGTGTGTATTACTAACATCATATGGATCTAGGTCTGAATTAAAGTATTTTTATTGTATTTTTTTATTAGGTTTTACCTCGTATGCCTAGGTTGGTCTATGGATGGATGACCACACATTACATACCAAGTTTCCTTCGTACCTCGGAAAGCATAAGCTGTTGATCCCAGCTGTCATTTGAAAATGCTCTGACAGCTGTAACGGGTAGGCAGTGGTCTAAAAGTCTGAAAACTTAGTTTTACCAAAGAGTTATCAAATTACTCAGTCATCATCAACAGCATATTAATGTTCCCACTGCTGAGACACAGGCCTCCTCTCTTTGAGAGGGAATGGGCTATAATCCACCACGCGGGCCCAGTGCGGATTGATGTCTACGATTTTTTTGGTTCTAAGACATGCCGGTTTCCTCACGATGTTTTCCTTCACCGTTTACAAATTATTCAGTACTACGGTCTCATTTATACCCTAAAGTTTTGGGATAACAAAAAAACCACCTAGAATAGACCCGTGATTAAAAAAAACGGGTTGCACTCCGGGAGTGCCGGCAGAAGTGAAAACTTGATTATTAACGTTGAGCATGTTTGATATTTTGGAATGGTTAGGGAATAATTTTGCACCAATTGCTTTAACAGTATAAAAGTACTATCATTTATGTGGTAGAATACAATATTGATTTATTGCGCTATCGTACACAAACATGACAATTTATATTACATTAAAAATTTAACACTTTAAAACTATTACAATTATTTTACATTAAAAAGTTTATCTCTCCGAAAAATCAACTTTCATCCATAATTTCAACGACTTTTTCACCATCATCATTACCAGAACTATCATCGCCAATCTCTAAAACTGATACGATAGGTTTATGGTAGCTGAAGTAAGAAACGAACAGTTTTGATTCGAACCTATTTAAATGTCTAATAAAGACCGCATCAATAGTAGTTTTGTATTTCGTTGTGCTAAGATTGCGATCATTCGACATAGTTAAACCAAATTCATTATTTAAAAATTCAATTATTCCGCCATAACTATGCTAACCCATTTATTTTGTCTTTCCCTGTCCTCCGATCGGAACTCCGATTGGTAGGAGGAGCGGGAATATTTTTTCCCATGCCTCCGATTAAGCATCATAAAAACATTGTACAGTCTAGTTCAAAATAAATTATTTTTGTATTTTATTGACTGTACAGTCGACATCGTTAACGTTCAGGGTCAAAATGTCCAACTCCCACACGACTAGTCTAAGATCGATAGTTTCCGAGATATAGCCGTTTCAATTTTGACAGCTGTCATCCGAAATGTAGATCTCATTGAGATCTATCACTTGTCCCTACACACAACTAGTCTAAGGTCGATAGTTTCCGAGATATAGCTGTTTCAATTTTGACAGCTGTCATCCGAAATGTAGATCTCATTGAGACCTATCACTTGTCCCTACACACAACTAGTCTAAGGTCGATAGTTTCCGAGATATAGCCGTTTCAATTTTGACAGCTGTCATCTGAAATGTAGATCTCATTGAGACCTATCACTTGTCCCTACACACAACTAGTCTAAGGTCGATAGTGTCCGAGATATAGCCGTTTCAATTTTGACAGCTGTCATCCGAAATGTAGATCTCATTGAGACCTATCACTTGTCCCTACACACAACTAGTCTTAGGTCGATAGTTTCCGAGATATAGCCGTTTCAATTTTGACAGCTGTCATCCGAAATGTAGATCTCATTGAGACCTATCACTTGTCCCTACACACAACTAGTCTAAGGTCGATAGTTTCCGAGATATAGCTGTTTCAATTTTGACAGCTGTCATCCGAAATGTAGATCTCATTGAGACCTATCACTTGTCCCTACACACAACTAGTCTAAGGTCGATAGTTTCCGAGATATAGCCGTTTCAATTTTGACAGCTGTCATCTGAAATGTAGATCTCATTGAGACCTATCACTTGTCCCTACACACAACTAGTCTAAGGTCGATAGTTTCCGAGATATAGCCGTTTCAATTTTGACAGCTGTCATCCGAAATGTAGATCTCATTGAGACCTATCAATTGTCCCTACACACAACTAGTCTAAGGTCGATAGTTTCCGAGATATAGCTGTTTCAATTTTGATAGCTGTCATCATTATTATTATTATTATTATTAATTATTATTATTATTAATTATATTATTATTATTAATAATTTTATTATTATTATTATTAATTATATTATTATTAATAATAATTATTATTATTATTAAGCGCCCTGCGCTGCCTAAACGAAACAGTAGGCCCAGGCATACATTTTCGCCGCGCCGTAGAGAGGGGATAGCTGTCTACTCTCCATCCGTCTTACGCTTTTTCGATCAGGGTCACGTGGTCACGTGTCCTGACGAATTTTCGATCAGGGTCACGTGGTCACTTGTCCTGACGCGAGTTTAAGATTTTATACCCATCACAGAACAATTTCCCAAAGTGCTCAACGCCGCTAAAGAAGTTTTCACTTCAAAAACACCGACATTCTATCACCAAACCAAACCAAAATCACATCTAAATCTAACACCAACATCGTTTGCAAAAGCCCAATTCAATATATCGCAATCCAGATAAATGCCTCCTGTATTTTTTACGTTAGAAACCTTTTTATTCAGGTATAGCTGAGTATCGCTACACTATTTTTCTGTACAGGATCAGTGGAAAGGCAAAAGCTTTCGATTCCGAGTAAATCGGGTACACTGAGATCGATATCTTTGTATATACGGAACATTTGGAAAGGAATAGGAGGTCTGAAAGTGTTAGGAGATAGCGTAAGAATAGATTCTGGTATGTAAAGTAATGTAAAGTGTGTCCTTGGAGTTTTTTGGCCATTCTTCCTTATAGAGTACTACGCTTTGGAATGGGCAACCACAATTATGTCACAAGTTATTATGTCCTGTGGCTGTGACTTCACTATTTTTACAATCAAAAGTGCCTGTAATGGCCTAATTGAAATAAATGCTCTTGTCAGTTTGAGATTATCCAACTATTAGCTATGTCTTATTGGATGCTTTTACACCTGTTATCTCCGGAGAGTTAGGCAGGAGGTTACTTAATAGTACACGCACATCTTAACAGTTAGAAATAAGTCCTACATTTTTAAAGATCGACCCGAATGGTCGTTATAATTAAACAAAGAGCTCCTCCCAATAAAAAAAAAGCTATGATAAATACAAAACAATCTTCGACGGATTTAGGCAGCGATGTAGGTACCTAATAGTTTGAGCAGTTATATTTAAGTCCCTTGTGCAGTTATGAATAAAACTATGTTAAATAAAAGTCAGAACATTCAATCAAGTATTTCAACCTGAAACTTTAAAGATCTCTCTCTGATTAAATAATAGTGTGAAGTGGTGAGACACTCGCAATTCTGAGTATTGTTCACGATGCAGTTTGTCACACCATTCATTGTGAGAACTGCTGAGGTAATAGATTCTGTTGTGTCGGCATTTTCATAAACTTGGTGGAAATATAATATTTTGTGTCATGATGAGTTATTTATTTTTTAAACTTCATGTACAATTATAGTGGTATATAGGTGGAATTACTTTATATTTAGTTAGTAATTTATAGTTAATTACTTTATTTTAGTGTTTTACAAGTACAATTATTTATAGTAATCGTTGTATCGTCTTCAGGTTGTTACTCCGGCTTAAACTATGTAATACAGGGTGGGCCAAAATTTTTTGCAAATAGCAACACTAGATTTTTTTGGAAAACGTTTGAGGGAGGGGCGCGCAGGTGGCGGGAAACTGTGCGCCACTTCATGCAATTTTAGTTTCGATGGAGCGCTTCACGAGACAACAACGTGCTTTTTGTGTAAAACAAATTTACAAAAACAATGATTCCTACGTTACTGTACGACGCCTGTTTAGAATTAAATACGGATTACGCCGTGTAAGTGAGTGTCAAAGTGTTAAATTGATCCAAGCTTGGGTCGAGAAGTTCGATCAAACGGGATCGAAAATGAATATTAAACAAACAGGGCGGCCACGATAAAACGACAGTATGGGCTGCCATAACAGCAAAGGGAATTGGTCCGTATTTCTTTGAAAATAATCAAGGAAATAATGTGACTGTGAATTCAACGGAATACGTCAAGATGTTGCAACACTTTTTGATGCCGCAGTTGCATAAATTTCAAGGGTACAGCATCAGGACCTGGATGCAACAAGATGGAGCAACATGCCATACGTCAAATGTGAGTTTACCGGTAGTCAAAGAAATTAATCCGAACAAATTGATTTCTCGCAGAGGTGATATCCCATGGCCTCCGAGAAACCCGGACCTAACACTTTGCAATTTTTTCTTGTCGGGATAGCTGATAAGTCGAGTGTAGCTTAATAAACCGACGACAATATCCAAAATAAAACATTAAATCCACGAGGAAATAACAGCGATCCCCCGCAGCATGTGTCAGCGAGTTTTCCAAAATTGGCGTAGTCGATTGCAGGAGTGCCAAAAACGAGACGACGCACATTTTGATGATGACATTTTTAAATAATAAATTTCATTAAATGATTATTATGTTAAATAAATTATCAACAAAATAACATTTATAGTTTTATTTCTATTCATGTTTCAAAAGTGCAAAAATTTCTGGCCCACCCTGTATATAAATTCCTGCTAAGTGGCAGCTATGTTTAATTTGAAAAAGAAACAACTATAGAGTTGTAGGTAACTATGACTTTTAATTTACGTGGAGTACCTAACTATTTATTTTAGAAAAAGAATTAGGCCCGTAATCCACCAAAGCGGAGATGTGCCAAGCGGAGAGGAGATTGCCAAATTCGACCAATCACAGTAACATCTGGTCTTTTGCCCTTCCTGTGATTGGTCGAATTTGGCAATCTCCTCTCCGCTTGGCACATCTCCGCTTTGGTGGATTACGGGCCTTAATAATAATAATTTATTTATTGAGAGATAACAATGATCCATAGTGGTTAGTAACAATTGGAACTTATAAACTATGTTAGTATGCACAGTAAGTAATCACAAAATAAACATTACAAAATTAAAATTAAAATACAATAAAATAGAAATTTAGATTAAAATAAAATAGTAACACTAGTCTGTAGGTGAACCATACAGCAGTGGTTCACGTACTGACAGTCGTAACGTTCAGAAAAAGCGTTCAGAATACTATTGCGGCTGCCCCGCAACCTACGCACCAGGGATGTGCACCGCTTGCGCATGATTGTGTGGAAACAATCAACACGCGCCTCGGCAAACATCCCCGACGCGCTACAGAAGCGAGGCAGCCTCAAGAGCACCCTGAACGCGTTGTTATATTGGACACGTAGGGCTCTGTACTGTTTCTGCGTGTAATCCAACCACAGACTGCCAGTATAAAAGGACGTACAGAATGCCCTAAATAGGGCTATTTTGACGTCCCTCGAGCACCGAGCAAATCTGCGGGCGATCATATTTGCACGAACAGACAGCGCCCTACGTTCCCTTTCGATGTCTGCATCATCTTTCAGGTCAGAGGTTAATAAATGTCCAAGATATTTAAACGTGTCAACTCTTTTAAGCGGGCCTTAGGGTTCCGTTAAAAAAAACTGCATGAATTTGTTAATAAAATCCGATTCAAATAGGAAGAAATATTTTTCAACGATGGTCGCAAGCCATGGCTAGTAATTCGGTTGTAGTAGTTTTTACTGTTTTATAGAAAAACATCAAAAAAAAAAATTGCTCTGAAAACTTGTGTCAAAAACTAATATTACAAACTGAAACCAAAAAACACCACGATATCACAAAAATCAATTTCGTAACTTCAAAACTAGAATCAAATAATTTTCGAATCACGAAACACTGAAACACAAATTGGCGGTAGATTCAATCACTAAAGTACAGGACCAAGTTTCAGTCTTTTAGTTACCCCTACAAACATTGCAGGGTAACTCATGTTTATGTAATAGTTTGCTCAGCAAACAGACTCTGTAAGTTTTGGTATTTTAGGTGCCGTAGTGGCTTCTAAACGATTGTTTGATAGAGTAACGCTTCCTGGATTTTGGACTTTTGGAGTTGTTTAAGTCGTTTTATTTGCCCGAAAGGATCACTAACAATACGTAAGTTAAGTAAACACAATTTCTATCGGCAAGACTTGCCGGTAGAAATTGTGTTTACTTGTAATTGAGTTAAAAAATAAGTGTTACGGAACAACGACACGTCGTTGCAAAGGGCAAATATCATCTCTTGTTGTTTCTGTTATCTATGGGCACTACTGATCTGCGGTCGGACAACACTGCCATCTGCCGCTTGACGATGCGTCGCTAGCTTCATGTCGCTAACTACGGAGGGAATTTCATAGAAATACGTAGAAACCAGTAGTGTCGCTGCATTTATACATTTTGCACTTTTGGAGTTGTTTAAGTCGTTTTATTAGCCCGAAAGGATCACTAGTCTTGCCGATAGATATTGTGTTTCCTTGTTGTAGTTGAGTTACAAGATAGGTAGTAGCTCCGTGTGAAATACTTTTGTTGTGTCCTGTGATCCCCGGGGTGATAGCACTAATTACTCTGGGTCACCGGCTCACCAGATCACCCAAGTTCTCTGTCAGCGGTCGCTGTACAAGTTTTACAGTTTTACACACCACACAGCTCCCTGACACTTGTGTCTGTGAGACGGTGTTGCTATATCTATTAAATAGATACAACTCCGATACACTACAACTTTTATTTAGCTTCATCCGATATCAGATTCAGCATAATTATCTTCTTTCATAATTTTCTATTACTCGTTATCTTAGCAGTCACTGTCTTTTTTACCATCATTCTTCACACAGTTCATCCATTTCGAGTTCCTCCACTTTTTTAGCCCACATTCCACAATTTATTCACTTTTGTTGTATGAACATTGGACATAAACGTTAACCCACTACAGTCTAGCCTAGGGGTATCATATTCCCCAGTAATAGAGTTACTAGATAGGCAGACGCTCCGTGTAAAATACAGATATTATTTAGTTGCAACCGTTTGAACTAGAAGCCTATACACTACGCGGAAAATACGGAAAATACTACCTTTATTTTTATATTTCTGCCTTCAACCAAAAATTCTTGAAACTTAAACAATTTTTGCCAAACATAAAAAACTGTATGAGAAAATAAAAACTAGAAGTACTACTAATATTTTCCAAGGATTGAGACCTGTCTGAATTGTTCGACAAGATTCTTTCAAAAAGAGACATCCCACATTTTTTGTTCAATTGTTTTAGCTGATTCTAAGAAAGCATTCTTCATCACATCGTTTGCCCTCTCAAAGTAACTCGATTTCCTTTTATTAATCAACCTCAATCAAATTAAAATAAGAGAAAAACGTCTGCCCATCGATTTTTCTTCGCTGGCAATTCTTTCTCAGTTATGCAAATACGTTGCGCTCCCAGTTCTCATCATTTCAAATGATAATTGCGTTCGAAGTCTGATTAAACATAAGATTTGAAAAAGGAACCTTTGGTCGTCTTCATTTATTTTTCTTGCATTTTTTCGCTAAAGCATTTAATAAAGAATAAGTAATTATTTTTTAATACAGTTGCTCAAAAAGTGGCGTATTGCAGGGACGTATAGCGTTCGGGATGTGAGCTATTACGTACTCGTGCTTTTTCTTTACCTTTCCCGAACTCGTGCGTTCTCTTTCCCAACTGTCAAAATAATGTCCATTAAAAAAAAAACCAACCACGAAGTATTTACTAAATAAAATCATAGAAGTTTTTATGATTCATGCAAATATTTCTAAAGAAGCTACTAATTTGTTTCAATATCAGATTTAATGAAACTCATTAAATTTCATTTTTATTTCCTAACAATAAAAAAAATCTACTGAAGACTTGGCTGTATGGGCATAGTTACCTTTGCCTACCCAGAATGGGTGAAGAAAACGGTTGGCGCCATTTTCCAAAAATGTTCTTTGCGAGTTTAATTACGGTTTTATTATTTTATTAAATTGCTTCATTTTTTCGCAACTGTATTAAAAATAGTTGTTCAGTACACGTGCGGAACCGTCATTGCAACTTGTTCCGACTGTCAACACTCGCCGTCGGCTGTGCCTCGGCTCGGCTAGACATTTGTCGGAACTCGTTGCAATGACAGGCTTTCCGCACTTATAATGAAATATACTATTCCGGGTGCGAATTGTTTAAACAAAATTACGAAAAATGTTTTCCGAATAATTTTCCGTGTTGCCGAAAGTCTTTCAATTTCTTTTATTCGTTTCTTGAATGTGTTTATTTGAGGTCGATTGGTTTCGTATATAAGCGTGAACGATCACATAAAAGCTGTAATATTATACTATTTTTATAAGAGTCGTGCATTTAAACATTTTAAGAAGCTTTTTCAGTAAAGATAAATGATGTTTCTAAAATAAATTGTCATTCATCAAAGTCTAAAATCTTTTTTTTTTATAAACTATTAAGCTTAAAGCTCTAGAAAAATACTATATTTTATTAAAGTAAATACACATATTTTTATTGCACCAAAGCTTTAAGGTACATTTAGTACTTCATTTATATTTTGTTTACAGCTTATATATTTACAGTTGTTGACCAGTGATAAATTAAAAACCGTGATATTATTTTATGTTTCAAAATGCCAGACCAGGTACGAGCATTCACTCAAATTCAAAAACATTTATTTTTGTAGTAAAAATTGAATAACTGAACACTGAACTATTCAACATCAAAGCATGAAATATCCATTTTTCACTACACACGCGTTTTTAAACCGACATTTGAATTTTTAATCCTACTGTAAAACCACTGTTCATTTCGAAAAATATACAAAAGGAAAAACGGATGAATTTTGCAAAGGTATTAAAAAGTCAGTCAGCTAATAAAACATCCTAGTATACAATCTTTTTAAAGTATTTTTTATCTTATATAATACTAGCTTGTGCCAGCGGCTTCGCCCGCGTGAAAATTACGATTTTCCATACAAACTTTCATCCCCTATTTAACTCCCTTGGGTTGAATTTCAAAAAATCCTTCCTTATTCCTTGTCTACATTATAAAGGGAACCTCTGTGCAAAATTTCAGCTTTCTAGGTCCAAGGGTTTGGGCTGGGCGTTGATGAGTCAGTCAGTCAGTCAGTCAGGACTTCTCTCTTTATTTATTAGAAGAAGAAGATGGAATCGCTATCAAAATTAGAATGACATGTATTTTCATTGCAATAAGGTTGTCATCAGGTAGCTACGGCTCTGACTATTCTGTTAAAATAACACTTATCTCTATTCTTATTATAATAAGGTCTCTATTTGAACGGCTTGGTAAAAAACACTGTACATACATTCATTTGCCACAAAAAAAGAAAAACATTTGAAAAAAGGAACTGGTATTCAACGCACGGGTATTTAGACGCATGCCAGTATTTTTTCTGTAACATATATGGGCATTTGTTGTGTTCTTATTTGTCAAACAGAACTCTTTTTGCGGTTCTTCTTTGAAAACTTCGACATCAAAGGGAGTTGTTCATCAAAAAACAAGTGTTTGTGTGGAGCTTAAATGTTGCAATTTGCCATACTTTGTGGTCCCCTTGGGCGTTGTTTTGCCCTCTAAACCGAGTAGTACCTATGTGTTTTGGCGGTACAGTCAGCAGGGAAAGTGGGTAAGTATTTCTGTTTTTTTTTTAGTTTTTAATTGTAAATTAATTATTTGAATCGTGTTTAGTAGTGTACCCAAGGGTGGAATTCTGAAAATTTATGATAATGATGACAAACTGTAAAAACATAATATTATATTAAAAAAATAAAGTCAAATTTTAAACCTTTGAACCTAATGCTTTAGTGCTAAACAATAAAATATGAAATACCACTCTCTTGGTGTGAATTTAGATCGGCGGCTAAGTAACTTAGCATTTATTATTAGCACATCTAAATTCAGAACAAGTTCGGCATTGTAGAAAGTCAAAGATAAAGAAAGCTGCACAAGGATTTATTGTTTCGCGGCCAAAATCAAAACAAACACCTTTAACTTGTTTTTTCAAATCAATTTCAATAATTTCCACTATCAGCATCATTTCGTAAAAGTTTTTGGCTCATAAAAATACCTATGTACTGTATAGACCCTAGCTCATCAAACTACCCAAAACTGTCAAATTTTTCCAATTAACCTTAAACCTAATGCTTCAGCGATAAAGTTGAAAATCCATTAAATTTTTACAGACTTTAGTAGCTTGATGTGCCACTGTGACATAGGTACTATAACCTCATCGAAATTCCAAAGTAGTTCGACTTTGTCACTCATAAGTCTATTTGACATGACGAAGGAATTTTCCTTAACTTCGATATTGTCACATTCTCGCCCTAGTGCGGAAAACGTAACATTGTTAACCCACTTTCGTTGCCAACCGTACCTACTTAATTTTTCACGGAAATATAAAGGTGGAAATAGGTTCAGCGAATAAAATGATTGATGTCGGCGTAATTGAAACGTATTATATCTTTTGGATACGGAAACATTCTTTCGGAATTTCTTTTTTGAGAGGGGAAAGTGATGAAATTGTTTTTTTGACACTCGCAAGCAAACAGAAAACCCAAAAAATAAGCAAGGTCGGCTTTTCTAAACCTTAAAAATCGTCGGTATCGACGGCTGTTATTGTGCCCCTCCATCACAAAGAAAGAAAGAAAAAAAGAAAGAAAACATATTTATTACACAGTAAAAAAATACAACGAAAAAAAAAACTGAACAAAAAAAGAGAGGTTCTACTACCATAAAATGATTATAATTATTAATTATGTTTCTCTACTAATTACACAGGTTGTGACATAAAAAACGCAAGACGGTGACTCAGACGATGAAACTGAACAACTTTGTTCTACGACTTTTGGAAATTCATAACTTTTTTTAGTTTTAGTATGCATGTTGATGAGCTGAGTGCGTCAGTTAATAGCATTATAAGTAAAATTGCAGAACAAAAGTAGTACATTTTCATTTTCATAATCTCAGAGACCAATTGATAACGGTCTTGGTTTTTTTTATCTTACACCTTGTATACGACTGCAACAAAATATTCAGCATTCCCATATCTCCGCAAGATAGTAACATTGACATGTTAACTAGTTCCGAAACGTTAATACTGTGATGGCTCCAGGTCTCGGTCTCCGAATCCAGTGATGGTAGCCCTGTCTTAAGACCAAGTCCTGCAACGGTAAGGATGACGGTCTGTGTCGTCATCGTACCAAGGTTCTGTGTTGGCTCGCGTTGATCGTCTAGTCTGTTTGTTTTGTGAGTGAATATACTGAGAAAGAGTCGAACTTTCTTAGTTAGTCTTTGGTAATCAATACTGTGTTTAATCTAGGAAGGATTGAACTTCCTCACACCAGTGTTTAGGAAATAATGTTGTATCAAGAGAGTCATTTCGGGGTTTTTTTAATCAACAATTAGATTTAGATTGACCACAGGTCAATCTCGAGTACACTCCACTGTGCGAACAATGTAGACTTATCAATCATTCTACTCGAAAATGCGGAGCTTGTCTCGACACATCTGTATTATTGTTTAGTACAATACTTAATCAGTCTTCTTCTGATTTAATAAAGGAATTTACAAGTTAAATTCAATTTGACACGTTAGAATGATTTGTGTAAGTTGATACATGTGCGTTTGTGCTTATTTTAGCCACCGCGTCTGACTGATATCGTCAGCATGGGGGAAACCTACACCGCGCCACGGTCCTTAATCAATGTTATTGGGGGAGCAACCGACTTCCTATAATCGCTGCGAAGCGTAAGTGATTCCCTTATCCATATAGGCAGGTACTTGCATTTTTTTTATAGCCAGATTCCCGGTTAGGGCGGCATTGCCAGATTCCCAGTTAAGGGCAGACTTATTTGCCAATTCCCAGGTTGGGCAGACTTTCCCCCGGAACCATGGTTTTGAGTATAATGTATTTGTATTTGAGTTATATTTAGATTTGGCCAAATCTAGGTCGGAAGTCGGATTGCAAGAATGACGTGTATGGTATGCTGCGTTATCACTGCCAGAGGCGTCGCGCAGTCGTGTATCTCAAGCCATCAGTATATCAAAGTTAGGAAATATTAATGTGCATTATGCAACACAGCCGAAATGTTTCTCTCTCTCAAGACAATATTTCCCCTCCAACACAATTAAGTGATTGTTGACTTGAATCAACAAGTGATGATTAGGTTCCTGTAAACTTGTGTGTTATACTAGGTTCCATTCAGTTCAGAAGGAACTTATAGTCTCAGACCTTAATTGAAGGGTCTGGATTCTTATCTCAGACTTGGTCTATAGTAGTACAAATTATTATATTAGGTTAAGTTCAATAACGTAAAATCGTGTCTTTCAAGGTTCAGTGTGCATATTATAGAGAATTCATTATTGGAGTTGCAAACTGAATCACTACACTGATTTTAAAGCATTGCCTTTGTTATTACTTGATCTTAGCTTTGTCAATCTTCCATTATCAAATTCTCTACACAGGTAATCTTGGAATATAAAAGAAAGAGGTGGTTGATGTTTAAATTATTTATTTATTTTCGATAAATTTATCGAAAGAAACTGTTTGATTAATTAGACCTAGTTCGCTAGGATGATAGCGAGCTAAGGTCGAGTGTCCCATTACTAGACCTAGTCAGTTAAGGGGAGACGGAACATCTCAAGCGAAACCCCTTCTGACAGCGAAAGAAACTGTTTGATTATTTAGACCTAGGTCCGCTAAGATTTTGACGGACCTTGATCGAGTCGTCCCATTCCTAAACCTAGCCAGATAAGGAAAACCGAACGGCTCAAGCGAAAAACCTTTCTGGCACATACAAATTGGATGTTTACAACATATTACAATATTGACAATTATTTATCAGCTTATATAAATTGCAATACAACTGAGAGGAGAGGCAAGGTACACATAATGGTCACACAGTTTATTCAAGGTACTTAAACCACAATATCCCATGATAATTTACAGTAATATACTCAGATTTCTAGCTTAAGCCATTTCACGTAGTTCAAGGTCTGCGTGATGTGTATCGCCTATACAATTCAAAGCGATTTCTCCACAATTCCCGCCTTTCAATCTCTTGCAAACTTCTATACAAGTTATCACGAGGAAATAAATTACTATTATCAAGAATAGTATAGCAGCTACTTTGTCTAGGCCAGTCCAAAGGTGCTCTCGTGTCTTTTACTTAGTGAGTATAAAATATCGAAGTTTGATGCGGCCTCCATTTTTACTTGGGTCGTTAAATAGATTGGGTGACTGAAGTTATTGTAAATTAGCTTGGGATCTTGCTTTTACACAAAATTTGAACTTGGAATACGTTACCGAATTTCAGCTCTCTCTCTGTCTTTTGAGTTCACTTAATATTATTTAGACTTAGACACACTGCTTCTAATTTTATTTTAAAATTAGATTAATATACAATGATTATATTTAACTATAATTATCACTTGCAACCGTCTTGAATCGATGCACAAACTTGTCTGTCTTTGCCAAAGCGCGTTCCCTCTCGTCTGCCTGCTCCACTCCCGCCAAGCATCCAGATAGGCTCCTCCTAGAAATGTAATTTCACACACAAGTAATCTGTTTTTTCCATTGGCTGTCTTGTATAAGACGCTTGCTCATTGGTCAAAGGCATGGCGTCAGGTTCCCGCCCAATGCTGCGTACGCGCCGCTTAGGCATCGCCATTTCAAACATGTGTTTACCATAAGCCCAGACATCCCGAGAAAGGTTACTCCAACGTACGATTTATT
The DNA here is from genome assembly GCA_949316265.1 of Diarsia mendica. Lineage (NCBI taxonomy): Eukaryota > Metazoa > Arthropoda > Insecta > Lepidoptera > Noctuidae > Diarsia > Diarsia mendica. The sequence goes on from OX438910.1 coordinate 2,460,247, forward strand.
GCTTTTCGAGTGTCGTTTTGCAATATTATTTTAAACTAAATTCAATAGATTTTTATTTTCTAAGTGTTTTGGGTCCGTTTCTTATCTTTTGTTTCTAAATAATTTCTTCCCATGGATATTTCAATAGGTAGTTTTTGACAAGGGTTGAAATTTATGGATGGCTATAACGTAAGTTATTTATTACTTCCATATGCGAAAAAAAAGAATAGTGGTTCGAAGAACGACCATCTCACACTCCCCCTAATAGATTTGTTTAATCACCTAGTACTCATGTATCTCTCCATCGTTACACTAGGTCGTTGAAAAATCTATTTCCTTCTTTACATTCTCACGCTAGCCTTAAATTTCCCACGTCTATTAAAATTTTGTTTCAAGTACGATAATAAACTTATTCAACTTAGTCTCCCTTTTTTTGCTTAGTTTGGGTCTACTGGTTTATGATGGTGGCTACGCATTTGTTTGTCTCCTTTGTTCGTCCCATCCCGTAGCTAGTTCTATTTTATGTATTGTTTTTGTAGTAGCGAAACAGATGTATTGTATTGTAATTCCCTTTGACTTTGTCAGTATGGACATCAATTAAAGTATATACATTACTATATGGAACCGCTCCAATTACATAAGGTCCTTCATATAGCCGCATAAATTTCTTTGTTAACTTTTTGTCGGCATCTGACTTTGCAAAAGTTTTAAGTTTCACTAGATCTCCTATTTCGAACTGTATTAATTTATGATTTTTGTTATAATGAAGTTCTCTATTCTCCGCCGCCTTGATTATATTCTGTCGCGCTTGATTACGAATCTGCTCTAGTGTTTCTAATTGTATATCTGTTCCCCTTGTCGTATATTTGACAATGTCATCTAGATAATTTTTTTTATTTTTTTATTTCTAATTAGAATCCATTGCTCTCGAGAATCCTGCCACAGATGTCTTTAATCCTTGAGGCAACACGCGATAAGTATAGGTCCGTCCCATGAATGAGAACCCTGTATACTTTCTTGAATTTGGATGTAAAGGTATTTGAAAATAAGCATTATTTAAATCTATTAAACTGATATAATTGATTCCGTGAAAAGACTGTAAAATCTCTGACGTAAGTGGTGGCGCCCTGCGTCCCCAATCATTTTCTTATTTAGCTCGCGCGCGTCTAACAAGATTCTTATTGTCCCATCTCGTTTCTTAGTAAAAGTGAGTGGACTACAATATGGAGTTGCCTCCTGTCTGATCACTCCTAATCTTTCTAATTCACTTAATTCCGCTTTAACTTGTTCCCTATAGGCCAGAGGTACTGGATAACTGGTTCACAAAAGGAATTTCATCTACTAACTCATTAACGTGTTCATACCTATTAGTCAATCCTAGCTTGTCTGTAAATACTTTACAATGTCTGTCTAATACAGGTAACAATAGTTCCTTCTGTTCACTACTTAAAGTTGAATTGTCCTGGTGATTTTCTTTACTCTTTTCACCATTCGTCTCTTTGCTCAACTTGCTATGCTCTACCGGTTTAGTGCCCTCGTTTAGTATTGAATTAATCGTTGCTGCATTTGTCTCTCCCCCTAACCTTTCGAATTTGCAATCTGAATTCAATTTTACGCAAGACCTAACTCCCAAATGTTCTATTGTTAACGTCCGTTCGTTTCCACAGTTCACTACTCCTTTTACTCGTTCTAGCCAGTCATAACCTAGTATTAATGATCTAGGTAACCGCCGCATAATTAAAACGGGTGCTTCGACTAAGGTACTACCTAATTTGAATTCTATTAAAACCATCCGATTCGTACTTTCGCTACATGATCCGAACGCTCCTTGTATTTGAATGGCTGGAATAGCAATCTCAGGTAAAATTTCATTTCTCCTTAGAATAGACTCGTACAATTCTCTAGTTATTCCGCTAATCTGGCTACCTGTATCGATAAGTGCATTCATACTTCTGCCGTACTACCTCACGCATACCTCAGGTAATTTAGGTAAAGAGTAATCAATCTCTACGTCGATCGACTCGTCGAGCTCGTGAATCATTGTATACGTATGTAATTTTCTCACCACGCAAAGCTCACACACCATACCTATCTTGACACACTCGGTTACGTTGTCAAACTGATTTTCTAATAAAATCCCTATGCTTTTAATTACTGAGTGATAGTCATATTCGTCACCGCCTGTGTTAGGTTTTAGTAGTCGTTTAAGGCCTCCTTCGCCAACTCCTAAACTCTGTCCCGGCTTCCACCCTCTGTTAGTTAAAATTTTGTAAGCTACTCCTGTTCTGTCGCGTTCCGAGGTCCCTTTATTTCCCGTGCTACACAATATCATATTATCGGACCTAGTTTGTGTGGGAAATACTAGTTTTTTTTTTTTTTGTTATCCCTCCCCCACATGTTTAGACGTGTTAGATCCTTGGCCCTCCTTTACAAAAGCGATAGCCGGCCTGATGTTAGTTCTCTCTTGTTCAGTTCCGGATTTTTTTCAGGTCTGTTAACGTTCGTTCTATAACTTGGTCGTCCCTGACGATACCCGCGTCCTCTCGACGAGTTTCCTCTATTTCTCCACCTATTCTTTGATATTGTCGCAACAATCGGGTGCGCCGACGATGGCCCGTTGTTCCGTCTTTCTCTAAAATTCCTACCAACGTTAACTCTCGTAAGTTCCTTCGGTTTCTCAACAATATTTTGTTCTATGCTCCTTAGAAAATTAATCCCGCTCATGATGTCTACTTCCTCAACTCTAGTAAACCATAGTCGTTGTATATCTGTATTATAGTGCCGCATAATAGAATTTACTATATCCCGCTCACTAAATGAAATAGTCAGTGACTGCATTGATTCAGCATACTCAGCGAAATGTTCCGACATCGTCATTCCCGAATCACCCTTATATACTGAATTAATCAACCTATACCTTACAGATTCCTGGATTCGTTCAGTCCAGTAGATACTTCTGAAGTCAGCCTCGAAATCAGCGAATACAGCCCATCCTTTCGAGTATAGATCCATAACCCTTCGAGCGTGTCCCGTGATGCATCCTAACGCTATGTCAATCTCGCGGTCTGATCCATTTACTGCCCTTATATACTTCTTTAATCGCTTCAAAAATGCAATAGGATTAGTGAATGGCTTTCCATCAAAGTTTGGTTTGCTAATTGATGGTTGAATCACATATAAATTTCGTGTTTCGGAAGGTATTAGGTACATTAGAACTCGCGGATGTAGGACTAATCAATTCCTGTCTATCAGTCGTATTACTTCCGTTATTAGTTACTCCATTCATCTCGGATGAAGAACCACTCGTATTTCCATTTTGTATTAAGTTAACACCCGAACTTAGTTGTTGTAATTTTTAACAAGATCCGATTCTACCTTTCTTTTATTACGTCTTCCTCTACCTGTCGACATTTTGTTTTTTTTTTTATTTTTTTTTTTATTTACTCTACTGTATTTCCTTTTCTATTAACCGTTTAAACCCATATTATGTTAATTTATTCGTCCGTTTAAGCAACCTTCTCGTCAGATATCTGGTAAATTGCTAGGGATAAACACAAGGTAAACAACACAAGGTGAAACCAATTAATATATCTAGTCACGCAGTCTCCTGCTGAAGAATTTAATCTAAGAAATAAGCTAATCTAGGAAATAATTTTAAGGAAAAATTTCTGGCGTTGTAGTCTCTTCCTGAAGAACTTAATCTATAAAATAGACTTAAGGAAAATATTTCTGGCGTTGTAGTCTCTTCCTGAAGAACTTAATCTAGAAAATAGACTTAAGTAAAATATTTCTGGCGTTGTAGTCTCCTCCTTGGAATCCTGTATATTGTACATTTATTTGTAAGACATACAGCTTATTTCTGATCCCCCTATACATAAGGTAAATTTAAATGTACAACACATTATACATAATAACATGCACAGTATGTATTTTATCTCTCCTCTCAGTATTTCACAATTTCTAAATTTCTACGTTGTGTTCTTTTATTTTATATAAATAGATCTAGTCATATCGTTATTTCGAATATGTACTTAGATCCTTGGTCACGCGGCATCAAATTCTGTGATGGCTCCAGGTCTCGGTCTCCGAATCCAGTGATGGTAGCCCTGTCTTAAGACCAAGTCCTGCAACGGTAAGGATGACGGTCTGTGTCGTCATCGTACCAAGGTTCTGTGTTGGCTCGCGTTGATCGTCTAGTCTGTTTGTTTTGTGAGTGAATATACTGAGAAAGAGTCGAACTTTCTTAGTTAGTCTTTGGTAATCAATACTGTGTTTAATCTAGGAAGGATTGAACTTCCTCACACCAGTGTTTAGGAAATAATGTTGTATCAAGAGAGTCATTTCGGGGTTTTTTTAATCAACAATTAGATTTAGATTGACCACAGGTCAATCTCGAGTACACTCCACTGTGCGAACAATGTAGACTTATCAATCATTCTACTCGAAAATGCGGAGCTTGTCTCGACACATCTGTATTATTGTTTAGTACAATACTTAATCAGTCTTCTTCTGATTTAATAAAGGAATTTACAAGTTAAATTCAATTTGACACGTTAGAATGATTTGTGTAAGTTGATACATGTGCGTTTGTGCTTATTTTAGCCACCGCGTCTGACTGATATCGTCAGCATGGGGGAAACCTACACCGCGCCACGGTCCTTAATCAATGTTATTGGGGGAGCAACCGACTTCCTATAATCGCTGCGAAGCGTAAGTGATTCCCTTATCCATATAGGCAGGTACTTGCATTTTTTTTATAGCCAGATTCCCGGTTAGGGCGGCATTGCCAGATTCCCAGTTAAGGGCAGACTTATTTGCCAATTCCCAGGTTGGGCAGACTTTCCCCCGGAACCATGGTTTTGAGTATAATGTATTTGTATTTGAGTTATATTTAGATTTGGCCAAATCTAGGTCGGAAGTCGGATTGCAAGAATGACGTGTATGGTATGCTGCGTTATCACTGCCAGAGGCGTCGCGCAGTCGTGTATCTCAAGCCATCAGTATATCAAAGTTAGGAAATATTAATGTGCATTATGCAACACAGCCGAAATGTTTCTCTCTCTCAAGACAATATTTCCCCTCCAACACAATTAAGTGATTGTTGACTTGAATCAACAAGTGATGATTAGGTTCCTGTAAACTTGTGTGTTATACTAGGTTCCATTCAGTTCAGAAGGAACTTATAGTCTCAGACCTTAATTGAAGGGTCTGGATTCTTATCTCAGACTTGGTCTATAGTAGTACAAATTATTATATTAGGTTAAGTTCAATAACGTAAAATCGTGTCTTTCAAGGTTCAGTGTGCATATTATAGAGAATTCATTATTGGAGTTGCAAACTGAATCACTACACTGATTTTAAAGCATTGCCTTTGTTATTACTTGATCTTAGCTTTGTCAATCTTCCATTATCAAATTCTCTACACAGGTAATCTTGGAATATAAAAGAAAGAGGTGGTTGATGTTTAAATTATTTATTTATTTTCGATAAATTTATCGAAAGAAACTGTTTGATTAATTAGACCTAGTTCGCTAGGATGATAGCGAGCTAAGGTCGAGTGTCCCATTACTAGACCTAGTCAGTTAAGGGGAGACGGAACATCTCAAGCGAAACCCCTTCTGACAGCGAAAGAAACTGTTTGATTATTTAGACCTAGGTCCGCTAAGATTTTGACGGACCTTGATCGAGTCGTCCCATTCCTAAACCTAGCCAGATAAGGAAAACCGAACGGCTCAAGCGAAAAACCTTTCTGGCACATACAAATTGGATGTTTACAACATATTACAATATTGACAATTATTTATCAGCTTATATAAATTGCAATACAACTGAGAGGAGAGGCAAGGTACACATAATGGTCACACAGTTTATTCAAGGTACTTAAGCCACAATATCCCATGATAATTTACAGTAATATACTCAGATTTCTAGCTTAAGCCATTTCACGTAGTTCAAGGTCTGCGTGATGTGTATCGCCTATACAATTCAAAGCGATTTCTCCACAATTCCCGCCTTTCAATCTCTTGCAAACTTCTATACAAGTTATCACGAGGAAATAAATTACTATTATCAAGAATAGTATAGCAGCTACTTTGTCTAGGCCAGTCCAAAGGTGCTCTCGTGTCTTTTACTTAGTGAGTATAAAATATCGAAGTTTGATGCGGCCTCCATTTTTACTTGGGTCGTTAAATAGATTGGGTGACTGAAGTTATTGTAAATTAGCTTGGGATCTTGCTTTTACACAAAATTTGAACTTGGAATACGTTACCGAATTTCAGCTCTCTCTCTGTCTTTTGAGTTCACTTAATATTATTTAGACTTAGACACACTGCTTCTAATTTTATTTTAAAATTAGATTAATATACAATGATTATATTTAACTATAATTATCACTTGCAACCGTCTTGAATCGATGCACAAACTTGTCTGTCTTTGCCAAAGCGCGTTCCCTCTCGTCTGCCTGCTCCACTCCCGCCAAGCATCCAGATAGGCTCCTCCTAGAAATGTAATTTCACACACAAGTAATCTGTTTTTTCCATTGGCTGTCTTGTATAAGACGCTTGCTCATTGGTCAAAGGCATGGCGTCAGGTTCCCGCCCAATGCTGCGTACGCGCCGCTTAGGCATCGCCATTTCAAACATGTGTTTACCATAAGCCCAGACATCCCGAGAAAGGTTACTCCAACGTACGATTTATTGCTTTTCGAGTGTCGTTTTGCAATATTATTTTAAACTAAATTCAATAGATTTTTATTTTCTAAGTGTTTTGGGTCCGTTTCTTATCTTTTGTTTCTAAATAATTTCTTCCCATGGATATTTCAATAGGTAGTTTTTGACAAGGGTTGAAATTTATGGATGGCTATAACGTAAGTTATTTATTACTTCCATATGCGAAAAAAAAGAATAGTGGTTCGAAGAACGACCATCTCAATACATACAACAATAGATACACAGACTATTCGCCGGATACGAAGGTAAATGCAAATTATGTTCCGAAGCTTCCTACCTACTGTTGTGATAGCATCATCTGCCTAGCCTTCTGCCAACTGCGATGGGGTTGGCTTCTAGTCTCACCGGATGTGGTAGTTTACATAGAGTGACTACCATGTGACTACCTATCTGGCCTCCACAAATCACTTAGTACTGGCTAATATGATAAGAAATAAAATGTTAATTAGTCGCAAATTCATGACGTTCGTACAAAATGACAAAAAAATAGCCAATTAACATACAACGCATTACAAATAATCCATATTATATACTATATATAATATTATAAATGCGAAAGTAACTCTGTCTGTCTGTTACTCTTTCACGCCTAAACGGCTGAACCGATTTGTGTGAAATTTGGTACAGACATAGTTTGGAACATGAGAAAGGACATAGGATAGTATTTTTTTTTTTTTTCGCGAGATAAACCAAAAATCTGCCGGAAGTCACTATTCCACGCGAACGAAGTCGCGGGCAAAAGCTAGTTATTTATAAATAAATAAAAAATGACGAACGAACAGAAAAAGAAGTTAAGAAATGCAAGAAACTTGATATGTAATGGGTACACACCCCTCCACAGACCAACCTAGGCAGCTAAACCTGAAAATTGATCCAAGCGGCTATTATTTAGCCACAAACTCTTGACATAGGTAACTGTTACGAGTACATGAAGTAAGCAAAATTAAACTAAGTAAGTAACATGACTATGAATTAAGAACATACAATATATATTATCTACTCCTACTACAATCACGGTATCGGATACGAAGTCAAATGCAAATTATATTCCGAAACCACTGTTGCGATAACATTGACGAAGCGGAAACAGTGTATCGTGAACTACATAGAATCGTGTACTATAGTGCGCGCGGAACTAGTTGGCCGCGCCTTAGGTGGTGACAGGGGTGAGGGGGCGGGTTGCCTACAGCTCGCAATGCACAGCTGGAGACTATAATTAGACAGTGATGACCAATCTCGAGATATCGTGAACAATAATTGTTCAATTTATTGAAAAGAATACTTAAATAAAAAAAAACAAAAACATGCCAAAGGCGCGGCCGACTAGTTCCGCGCGCACTATAGTAAGAAGATGTAGATGGAACTGAAACATAACTGGCCACATCATCATCATCATCATTTTTGTGCCCTTATTACAATTCATTTGGGATCTTCTTTTTCCATACTTTTCTGTTTCTCGTCATCTCATGAGACACCTCCTTTTTTGCCATATCATTGTTAATATAGTCCATACTAGGCACATGTGAGTGTACTATTAGGTACATCGCTGCCTAACCCTTTGAGGATTACAGGCGTGATGTCTATCAAGCATTTTGTAGTGGCCCGGAGCCAGAATTTGTACCTCTTTGGCAGTTCTAACCTCGAATTAAACACTGTGAAAATCTGGGTTGACTTTATACACTCTTCCGCTAAACCCTTTACCGCCTTATTAATAAAAATAGTTAGACCTGGTTTAACTTCCGCTTGGTTTATCTCGCATGCCGTCTCACTTCAAACATATTATTCATAAGAAAGTGACGGCATGCGAGATAAACCAAGCGTAAGTGAAACCAGGTTTAACTATTTTTATTAATAAGGCGGTTAGAATTTATAGGCATGATGTTACTTTTTTTTTGGGAGCCTACTACACTATTTTCAAACTACTAAAACTTTTGAAATCCAGAATCAACCACCAGAAAAGCACCGAGACAATCAAGTTCGACGAAGTCCCAGAAAACCAATTTAACTGTCTTGGATCCCACAACGAAATCAATCAGAGAAGAATAGCGGAGAATTAGAAAAAAAACATAATTTCTTCTTTTCTCCATATCAGCTGAAGACAGAACAGAACAAGGCCTATAGGTACTTGAAAGGGGCGTATGTTATGACATCATTCTTGCCCATATACCCTCACACAGTTTACATCACTACAACAACGCTTGTATTCATAAAATATCTCCCTATCACTACTCGTACAACGGTTATCGGTAGTGCACTAGTGGTTGCAAAGCCTCGATTGTGTTAATCGAGGCTCACACACTATTAAAATATATTGGAGCTTGAAGCTCAACGGATACCGTGTAGGACGACCGAATGGTATTCGGAGAATTTCGGTGTGGTCAGTTTTTCGGTCACTGTTGTTTAGACTTTGTTGGTTTTGATTGGCGCAGACTGACATGTTAATATTTTCTTAGAACCGTAATAATAAAGGGTGCGTGTGTTCCTTTCTGTTCCCAATACCGGTGGGCTACAATTTTTTTAATAGTTTTAAATGTTTTTTTATTGTTTTTGTAAGGAATATTTAAAAATGTAATGATATTTGTATGTAATTGAATAAAGGAAATAATAACAAGGGTGTTAAGAACTCTTAGCGACGCCGAATGGCAATTGCAGTTCTCCCCGTCACTGCAATCATTTTATTGTTCTAGACAATACTTAGGAAAGACTAGGTTCTAGGTAACTAGGAGGCTAGTTACCTAGAACCTAGTCTTTTCCTAGACTTGTTTTATTTAGTTCTGTTTTTATTTGATTTTGTTCTATTTTTATTTACAAGATAAATAGATAATGTCTGGAAGAGTTACTGGTTCATGAAGGAGTATTTTAAGGGCACTCTGCCTATGTCTCTGAAGCGAAAGATAATGGAAAAACATGTATATTCTCCCCATCTTAATAAGTGCACTAACTTGGTCTTTGACTAACATCCAACATCCAAAAGGCAAAACTCAGGGTTTGCCAACATGCTATGAAGAACAATATCTTAGGTGTAAAATAAACAGATCGTGTTCGAAACGCTGCTAACACTACCAAACGCAATATGGCTGCCCAAATTAATTGGGGGGATGAACAGGAAGTCTTCCTTTAGAATTGGAACTAAGTTACACAAAATCATGACTGTTGGAAGGGATGGAGGGAGGCTTTTGCCCACGAGTGGGACAATTTAGGGATAGCTGTAATTATTATTATTTATTTCATGGTTTAGTCCTTTGAGAGTCTAACAAATACTTTATCTTTGTGACAAAAAACCTTTGTGCCCTTTTGTCCGACGAGAACCTAAAAGTCAAGCAGTAAATTCAATTAGACTTTATGAAACCATTTACTCGTCCAAGCACGTTTAAACTATTAAAAAGTCTGTCAGTAAGACGCAAAGTAAGGCACGTTTCAAGGGGTAGATTATAAAATAACCATTTATTAGATTTCATCAAGATAATGTGTCTTTTGCACTCATCAAGCTCAAATTCAAAGCATTTATTTCAATTAGACCAGTATAGGTACTTCTGAATGTCAGAAAAATAAGAAAGCGAGACAAAAGTCAAACTCAAAACTCAAACTCAAACTCAAATTCTTTATTTCAATTAAGCCATTACAGGCACTTTTGAATGTCAGAAGAACATTTCACAAAAAAAAACGAAACTACGAGTGCAATACGTCATTCCGAAAGCCACCACGCCGAACCACACGCCACCGAATGCCCGCAACAACGAACACTGCAAGCACGAAAGCACGCAGCGACGCAAACCGCAACAGCGAATGCTCGAGACCCCGAATCACGGAACAACAAATGCACGCCGCAACGTGCAACCGCCCTTCCGCGACCCGGAACCCCGCGCACCCGCCGCCACGGCACGCGCCGCCGCGCGCCCCCGCACCCACAGCACTCGCCGGCGGTAACATCCGGCGCCGCGCAGCCCGACGCAGCAACTCCCGAAACGACGCATTGCACTCCTACGCTACAGTCACAATCACAAGGCATAATAACTTGTGAAAGTACTGCAGTTGCCAGTTCCCTAACGTAGATCTCATGAAGAAGAACGGGCAAGAAACTCCATGGACACTCTTTTAAATCAGAATTTGTTACAAAATCTTGGTACATTATATCATTTATGTTGAGATGGTATATTATGTGAGAACTATGTAGCAAGACGTGCAAGTTAAGAGCGTCCAGAGTAAAGATGTAATAAACAAATCAAAAAAAAAAAAATTTACACCATGGCAACTAAGGAATGACCAGTCTCCACTGACAGCGCCCGTTCACGAACATGACGCATGGATCAGCACCATCTAACTCAACCATTTTGAAGGGAACTAAATGATCCGACACACCCGCCACCATCAGCGAGACATTTGAGTGAGCATGACATTCTCCCAGCCACCAGGGCAACGTCACTAAAATATAACTAAATGTAAAAAGTGGCTTTATAGTACCTACATAGTACTCACACATGTGCCAAGCAATTATACAATATTAAGACATTGAATCTATACAATGCAAAGATATTTTTACAATCTTCTGCAGCCTCTACACTAACTTCACATGATAGTCGATTTATTTGCCCCTAAGGTTGTGGAGCAGGACCAGCATCTCTCACACTCTCTCTCTCTCTCTCTCACAGTTGCAAGCCGTAATAACTTGTGAAAGTACTGTTGTTACCAATTCCAAAGCGTAGATCTCCATGAAGAGTAGCTCGTGGCTTAATAAGAACTGCCACTCGGGTCGATCTTTAGGTAAAGCTGTGCTTGCCTAGGTCGGTCTGTGGATGGGTGACCGCCCGACATACCGAGTTTCCTCCGTGCCTCGGAAAGCACGTTAAGCTGTTGGTCCCGGCTGCCATAATATAGATCTTTAGCAGTCGTTACAGGTAGTCAGTGACCTGAAATTCTGACATCCAGTCTTACCAAAGGGTATCGTATTACCTAGTATTAACTGGGTTGTGGAGGTCAGATAGACAGTCGCTCCATGTAAAATACTGGTATTCAGCTGCATCCGGTTAGACTGGAAGCCGACCCCAATATAGTTGGGAAAAGGCTAGGCAGATGATGAGATCTCCATGGAGAAGAAGTGGCAGGTTTTCTCATCTCCTTGTTTTAGCCTTTTTGAAACTGGGTTAGGGTCAGCTTTTACTCTAACCAGTTACAGCTAAATACTAGTATTTTACATGGACAGACTACCTATTTTTCCTCCACAACATAATTACTACTGGGTAAAACGAAACCTCTTGTTATGAATTGTTTTCAGACTTTTATCCCACTGACTTCCCGTAGCGAGTGTCACGGACAAATGACACCTTGGACCAACAACTTAACGTGCTTTTCACACAACACAACATACAAACCGACAACAATGATGTAAACAGTCGAATTTATAACCTTCTCCTTTTTGGAAGTCGGTTAAAATTTTTCTTTTATTACACTCGTAAGTACACCATTTTCATATGCAGTCAGTGAAAAGCTGTTTCAGTTATAGACACATCTATTTTAATTGATGTTTAGATTGTATATCATGAAATATTATGAACACACATGAACATTTTTATTCCCAATCCTTAGCAATCCCAAGAGTTTTGATAAAGCATTCAATGTTAAAAGCACTGTGACTCGTAACAAATATTATAGCAGTAATACAAATTCATGTTCTTCCTGTTCTTGTCCCATTCATCATCATCATCAGCCAATAATGTTCCCACTGCAGGGACTCAGGCCTCCTCTCTAGGAGAGGGATGGGCTATAATCCACCACGCGGGCCCAGTGCGGATTGGTACATGTCACATGTCTTCGAAGTTTTTGATTCTAAGACATGCCGGGTTCCTCACGATGAAACCGGCATGTCTAAGAAACAAAAATTCAAAAACACATTAGGGCATCTACCGAACCACATAAAGCTGTAACCGAGTGGTTGATTTCACCCTCTCTTACTGCATGTTTATGTACAGGCGGGGCGTCGCGCGGTGCGATCTGCGTTTTTAATTCAAACACAAATGGCAATATAATTATGAAAAAGTTAACAATTTCAAACGTCGATTTTACGTGAAGCTATTTTTCGCACATTAGTTTAAAATGCAGCGTTTGTTGCGGTGGACTCGTCTCTCAGTAAATTAATAAAAAATTACGAGACGAGCCTTTTGCACGCGCCGCCTCTCCGTAAACGAGTCCTTAGAAAGGCTCTCTGTGTCCCAGCAGTGGGAACATTATGCGCATCACAAAGGCTGCGGTTTGAGGTGTAGCAGAAAAAGACACAGTCACATCAAGGAGACAGATGAGTACCGTGGCTCGTAACAAATATTATTGGAGTTATGTAAATTAGGTTTGGAAGCCGCCTATGTGCCATCGTGCCTATGTATTAATTTACATATTATTAAATGTGTCAAAGTGTGAGGACAGGCGTTATATTGGAAATCGTTAAGTTAGGAGGTTTAAGATTGTAATCTTAGTTTATAATTATGTCGTCATCATGTAATAAACTAAGTAGCATTTTCCATATTGGAATAATCTTACAATCCGACCAGGGTCTCTCTCCAAGCACGAAACCCGTAATTTCGGCCAAAGATACGGGCGTTTCCTAATCTGTATCACTTACGAACATAGATTTAGTCAGGTACTCGAACTAAAAAAAAATGCCAACACGATTAGACATTTATCCATGCCGGGTGTATTTTCAAAACTCATGAATCCGAATATTATAGGGAGTTCAGCAATCTGTGAAATTTGTTACACGGAGATCTCTATCTATTGATGAACTTAAAAGTCAATTAATTAATAATGCTGACTTAACCAATGCTATAGTTCGAACTTTAATTTCTATAGCTAACAAAGGTGACGACGGGTTGATTTCAAACTTACTTAGTTCTTTCAAATGTGCCCATATTTTCGTTGACGGACTTAGAGAGTAGCCCCGGTGGTGCACGTCTAGCACTTTTTAGGAAGCAGCTGTTCTTTTTAAAACAAAAGATGAATTTTTTTTTTGCTGGAGGATTCAGAATAATGTAAAAGTGCGTCGGTGTCCCATCCACGCCGTATAATAAAGACCTGTAGGGATCCACCCATCTCGACCTCTGATCTCTCCCATTTGTATAGAGTATTGAAGAAGTTAACTGTTTTACACCCTCTTCCTCCCTACATACCCATTACCTATCCCAGAGATTATTTCACGGTATCTACTCACAAATGTTGGAGTTTTTCGTCGTCACACCCCTTTACTACAATAAACTATTAACCTATTATCCCACTATTAGCTTCTGCATCACCCAAAGGGTGACTAGTAGAAAATGGAATGTATAGTCTGCTTTCGTATTTTGCACTTGAAAGGTTTAACAAATAAATAAAGAGCTGCCATGCTCACAATTATACACAATTCCACAAAAAAAATAGAGACAGCTGCTATCAGCACTTCATAGTATTCAAATTACAAGCCATTTAAATGCATTAAACTGAACTACTACAATTGTCGATTATAACTAAAACCCACAGCAAAGTTCTTCAAATAAACCTCTTATCCGAACCATTATTGGGAGAAGGTATTAGCATTCAATAGAAGTCTGTATTTGCGTAGAACTACTTAAAGCTATGTCTGAGCTGTTTTCATACAAGTTCAGATTCAGACATGTCCTCAGGTCACGGAGTAAATATTGACAGAAGGGTAGCTCGATGCAACGATAGACAACAGGCGCACGCACACATAAAAACTTAAACACACGTAAAGCGAGACCACCGAGTGTAGAACAAGCGTACTTGCGACTGCCATTTGTTTGAGATCAAACAATTAAAGACAGTCGCGAGTGAATTGTAGTCGATGTAAGCACACCTATACAATACTTCAAAGAGATTCACTTTGACGTAGGATGCTGTCAGCAAAGCTTTTAAGAAATTATAGTGTGTAATGATGGCGGTAGTTCAAATTTTAACCCGTCCTTTACAGATCAATTTACAGTTTTTAACGTATAGTGTGAGGAAAAGACTGAAAAGTCCCTTAACTATCCATTAAAAGGATTATTCTGTAACGAGGCGGGTTAGTCTCAAGAGAGTTACTGTTTTAGGTTTAAAGTCAAGAAGCGGTTGTAAATAAAATATAATAAAATCCTAATTTCGCGTGTAACGTCAGGTAATAATATAAAGAGAAGTTCATGTTATGATGTAGTAAAATACTACCACACATCCTCATATAGATGGCGATCTCAATCAAATGTCAGTCGCGAGTACGCCTGCACACGCTGTAAAATCCATTTCACGAAAGAAGTCCCGCGGACAATTGTGGAACTAAATTTGACAGATGGGGAGATATGGAGAGAGAGAGAGAGATAGCAACATTATGTCGCGCGAATACAGCGCTGCGTCTGCGGGACTTCTTCCGTGAAATGGACTTTACGTAAAGCATGTCTATGTATATAAAGCTGAGCTTCTGTACCTAACAACTCTGTGTTCCAACTAAGCTTTCAAACTATTCTCGTATAGTAAACTTCAGATTAATTGTGCTCTGTTTGTGCAGGCTATAGTCTGGCTATTTGTTTGATTAATTCTGTTCTAGAGTCGTACAATGATATGGTACTTTGGCATAGACAGATGGAATTGGTTTAGGAACCTTTTATAGGCTAAAGAGACAATGGGTGGATTTTCAACTAGATTTGAAAAGTAATAGCTGGCAGGCTAGATGGTTGGTTTGTTAGACACTAAATTGCACTCGATGTGTTAGTCTGTTTTTATATTGTGGTTTACTAATATAGTTCTTAAGTAGTACAGTGAGTACCTAAGATACAGATATGGATCTGTATCTATTGTAATAATTGTAAGGGTCTGAAATAAATTGTCTAACCTAACGTTTAACAACGCCACCGAATAGGCATTCTGTACATCAAACTAAAGTGGCTCTACAAAAAAATATATTGCTGGGGACTTTATGTTTAGGCCACAAATCTTTACTGTAATACTCAATATATTGCACTTAACACAGTCACAGTAGCCTAATACTTCAGAACGCGACTGTATAACGTGCGCAACAGTATCCCCTTCACTGCGCTCAGCGTTCTTTTTACGTGGCGGGACGTGTATTTGAAGTGATCCCTTTATTTAAACAAGTCTAAAAACTAAAACCCGACTACAAACGGCGGACTAAAACTATAATAATATACATATTTGTAATGTGCTCGTCAAGACCTTTCATTTGATACCAAACATGTTATGATTATCTCAATAAATTTTTTTTCGATGTTATAATCTGACATTTAACTTCCGTCATAAAAATATTTGATAAACTTTATATAGCCTATGACACCCGGGCTATTCTTACGAATCCATAGACACCTCATTTATTAAAATCCTTTGGTAGTTTAGGCGCTACGGTGGAACATACATACATACATACATACATAGACTGCCAAAATCATTACCCTTCCTTTTGGCTTTGCCGTAGTCGGGTAAAAAAAAGAGTAATAATGTTGACCCAAAATATCGCCGTAACTAAAAGGTTCCCAGGTATGGTCCGGAACAATAACATGATCATGACATGTGACATGGATAAAACAAGTGCCTTTCAGCTTCGAAAAGCCAGGGTGCATATATGTATATATATATATATGCTTCACTAATGGTGTTTTTACACCCTTCATTATTGCACATCAAAACAGCCTTCTCCCGACCAATAAACAAACACAAAAGTAACATTAAGCCGTCTCCGAAACTCTGCAACATTCGAAACATAATAATATTTTGCAAAAGAACTTAGTATTCATCACTTGTAAACTACTTAGGCCCGTCTGATCCTATCACAGACATGTTGAACCAAGTTCAGCGATATTTACATCTAGATTATAGTATCGATCTTCGTTCAAATTTAATGTTATGGAAAAGAGGCTTATAGGTTATTGACAAGTGGATGGGCGAAGACTTGGTTATTTATAGACACATTACATCATCATGCCTGCAATCCCTGTAGGGTTAGGCAGAGGTGTTCCAAATAGTACCCTTTTATTTCGCTACTTACGTTCTAAGTTATAGATGGAAGTTTATTGCCATTAACCGGACAAAAATTGCCAGGATTTGTGCGTGGCTACTACTGAAACATTTCTGATTAAATAAACCCAGCACTTTGTCCGACCCTGGAAATGACCCTCATGCTATGCAGTCGTGATAGCGACTGTTAGACTCACAAGGCAGTCATTAAATGTGTCGTAGGTTGCAAAGACCTATGACACCCATAAACATAACGTCTGTAGTTCTCAAAGGGTGAGTCAGAAATATATCTTGTAGTAGGAATATTCACATTTCGTCACTTATATTTTTACCCGACTGCGGCGAAGCCCAAAAGGAGGGTTATGTGTTTGACGTGTATGTATGTAAGTATGTATGTCCGTTTCTTTGTTCCCTCATAACTCATAAACGGATGAACCGATTTGAATGAAATGTACGTCGTTAGATTCGTCTTGATGGCGCGAGTGTTATAGGCTACATTCAAATAATAAAAAAAAAAACAAAGAAAAATTGCGGATTTTGGGGGCCAAATCGCGGAGTTCAAAAATTTTTTTTTTCCAATACCATCGAGTAGGGTATCAAAATAAAGGGTTTTAAAAGGAGATTACAAAAATATATAACACTTATATGTTTAATAGAAATTCAAAGTGAGAAATCCTATAAACAAGCACAAAAGTTAAATCATCTGCGAAGAATAATTTTACGCGACCAACGAAAGAACAAACACAAAAGAACTAAAAAGTTGAAAAAAAAAAGTAGTTAAAAAACTAAAAAACCCGACTGAAAAAACTGAAAAGCAAAAAAACAAGCACATTTTAAATTAAACAAAACTTGGAAGCAGGCGTGGTTCATTTGAATATTAAATTATGAAAAGAAAAAATGAAAATAGAATGGACCCCGCCTGCTTCCAAGTTTTGTTTAATTTAAAATGTGCTTGTTTTTTTGCTTTTCAGTTTTTTCAGTCGGGTTTTTTTTTAATTCCCATGCTATCCAAAATCAAAATTCATTGATTCACGTTAGGCTGATAATCAGCACTTTTCGAACGTAAAATTCTACAAGAGACAGTCCCTCAAAACGCCCACCCTTCGACACTTTCTAGTATTTTAGTCGGGAAGAAGAAGTGGCGGAACAAACTCCCCAGCAATCCTTTATGTTAATCCAAGTTATAAACTATATGTGCGCCAAAATTTAATTTAAATCCGTTAAGAAGTTCTTGCGTAAAAGAGTAACAAACTTCCATAAGCACATTCATACTCACAAGATTCACGTTTATGCAAGTACCTATAGTAAGAAGCAACATAATACTATAATTATTAAATTTTCAATCGTTCAAAAACCCTTTATAAATAATCGTCAAAAAATATTCAATTAATTCACTGATGAGTCTTCTAAAAGTCAATAAGCGGAGAGGGTTGAAAGAAAAAATATGTTAATTTTTTGATTAAAAAGAGCCTACTTTTCATCGAATTAAAAGCGCCTTTGTTTAACCCAGAGGAAAAGATTAAATTAACCCACATTCTTTTCTTTGCCGAGATATTTATATATCAGTTTTCTTTTTTCATTTCTGCAAAAGTAATGGTTTTCCATTATGAAATTAATAACTGTATTGACATAATAAGTTAACAAAAACATAATAATTCAGTATTCAATATGTAACAAAGCATTTTTACAATATAAACAATATTTATTATCTATTAAGTAGCAATATAATATCATCATCACGCTTGTAATTCCTAAAGAGTTAAGGAGAGGCGTACCTAATACATGGTACGCCAGATATGGTGAAGTTCCATGTAATAAGTAGCAAGCCTATAGCCTTCAACCGGGCACAGATTCAGATTCAGGACTGCTACTGAGAACCTTTATAGAACCTTTATAGAAAAACTCAATTACCCGACCCAGAAATCACAGAAACCTATTATAGAACCCAACCCCCCCTACCCCTAGTATTTTCTGGGTTAAGCTCGCCTGTGTACATAAGCTTTATAATTGTAATTTTTGTTTATATTTGTTATTTTATGTGTGCAATAAAGAATAAGAAGGTTAAGAATAGAACCTCATGCACTGCAGTAGCGCTTACAACCACTGAACCAGCGAGGCAGTCAAATTAACCTGTCAGGGCTGCGGGTTGTTTGAAAGAGATACCGCGACCTCGGAACCGGCTAAGAAGGAACTTCGGTGGTTTTTAGTCAGTAGAAGTCTAACACTCCATTCCGCTCCACCCAGAGAGGGAGAAGTCATTTTGTTTTTCCAAAAAAAAAAGCCTCCTTCTTTCCAAAAAAAAAAAAGCCGAAGATATAAGAGTTCCCTCAAAAATGTTAAGTCTATGACTATCTCTGTATTTTAATCAAAA
Organism: Diarsia mendica; assembly: GCA_949316265.1. Lineage (NCBI taxonomy): Eukaryota > Metazoa > Arthropoda > Insecta > Lepidoptera > Noctuidae > Diarsia > Diarsia mendica. The sequence goes on from OX438910.1 coordinate 2,479,300, forward strand.
GCTTATTATAAAATTACTATTTAATTGCAACAAGCATTTAATCAACGAAATTAAATCTTCAATTAATATTTTAAAACGAGTTTCGCGCTTTAAATCAGTTATTTAATTTAGTTAAAAGTGATTCGTCAGCTCTAGCGTTCACTGAGCGAAGTGAAATAATTAAAATTATGAAAAACAGGTGTGATTTTTAATTTGCATTTAAATCAAAAATGTTTATTTTGTAATGGAATAAATTAATTAGTTATTGAAGTTTCTTTGTAAATAAAATAGCTATGAGTAGTACCTTTCGATATGTATACATTTTTGAAGGTTACAACCCTAGTAGCATTTTTTGTTGGCATTTAGTTGGGCCACATACAGAGGTATGTGGCCCAACTAAATGCCAACAAAAATGTATGTGGCCCAACTAAATGCCAACAAATGCCAACAAAAATGCTACTAGGGAAAGGTAGACGATTTTAGGTATCCATAATTAATCAGCTTGCACACAATATTAACTCATTTTACCCGACTGTGGTAAAGTCCAAAAGGAGGGTTATGTGTTTGTTAATGTTTAGATTTAAGTTATTTTTTGTGTGCACTTGTGGCATGTGACAAATAAATAATTATGTTTTCTTTCTATCTTACTACGAAACTAGTGGCAAAATTATAAGAGCCACTTCCAGGCTATGTAGCAGTATTTTACATGAACTAAGCGACTGTCTATCTGACCTCTACAACCCAGTTACTACTGGTTAATACGATACCTATTTGGTAAGACTGGATATCAGGTCGACTTTCAGGCCACTGACTACCTGTAACAATTGTCAAAGATCTACTTATGAAAGCCAGGACCATCAGCTTATCGTGCTTTCCAAGGCACGGAAAAACTAGGTATGTAATGGATGGTAACCAATCCGAGGACCCGCCACACTATTCCCAAACCACTGTAACTCCTGTTAGCCAGAATCAACAGTGGCGACCACAAAAAAAGCGCCGAGACAATGAAGCTCGACGAAGTCCCAGAGAAGCGATTTAACTGTCTTGGATCCCGCAACGAAATTAATCATAAAAGAATAGCGGAGGAGTAGGAAAAAACATAATTTCCACTTCCCTCCATATCAGCAGGAGACAGAACAGAACAAGGCCAATAGGCAAGCCAACCAACCTAGGCAAGTTTAACCTAATGATCGACCTATTGGCTGTTATTATTTGGCTACGACTAATTATGTCCGGCAAATTGCTACTAACTTATTCAGTGAGCAATGTCAACAATTATCGTCCAATTGATTAAGATAATATGATTTGGTCTAGATTCAATTAGTTTGTGTTATGTTTACTAACGTATTTAGCATTCAACTAAATGGCTGTGCTATTAATATTTGATTTAATTGACCCTTAAACCCACATGTATTTGCTAATTAGGTTGTGGTATAGGGTTACGACCACGGTGCACGGGACCGGTAAATGTGGCGACACTGAGGGGAGGTCTATGTCCAACAGTGGACGTCATTTGGCTGAAATGATGATGATGATAAGGTTATTTAACTGCCTCCGTGATCGAGTGGTTTAGGCGTTGCCTTGTGACCCGGTGGTCGTGGGTTCGATTCCCACGGGAAGCATACTTTGTGAAGATGTTTCCAGTTTGGTTAGGACATTGCAGGCTTGAATCACCTGATTGTCTGATAAAAAGATCGTTCCGTGCTTCGGAAGGCACGTATAAGCCGGTGGTCCCGGCCGCCGAATGGCGGTCGTCAAACCATGTCAGAGACCCTTGCAGCGGTTTAGAAACTCTGACACTAGGGAGTGTGGGGTCGTTAGACCTTACTGCCCACACGATAAGAAGAAGAAGATAAGGTTATGAGAGCCTGCCTCGTGGGTCTAGTGGTCGTAAGTGTGACTGCTGAGCATGAGGTCCTGGGTTCGATTCCCGGGTCGGGAGAAGTGTTACTGGGTTTTTCCATCAGGAATTTATCAGTAACAGCCATGGAATCTGAATTTGTGCCCGGTTGATGGCAATAGGCTCGCCCCCAATTACATGGGACTTAACTGAAACCTATCTGGCGAAATGTGAGTGTACAAGTCGAGTGCTATAATTCAGGTAAGCGCATTAGTTTGTATAATTTATTTCATCACTACTGCTCTCAAAACAATAAAGGAAAACATCGTGAGGAAATCGGCATGTCCTAGAGACGATAATTTCAAAGGCTTGTGACATCTGCCAATTGATGTGGATAATAATCCAATTTCCTCTCATAGAGAGCAGGCCTGTGTCCCAGCAGTGGGAATATTATAGGCTGATTATGATGATGTTACCACGTGTTTTTGTACGGGTATTTAATTTCTCATAACAAATGTTTTAAGGTTTTCAAAGATCGTCAACAGTTTGATGTTGAAGCGCAAACTGAATTTTACGAGGGATTCAAAGACAGTTTTTCAAAAACACATAATTTATTTGTTCACATTTTGTGTTCAATCGAATTTGCGAACCAAAGTCGATTCTGAAAATGTATAGACCTGCAAAATCGGTGGGTACTTGAGTTTCTCTATCGCAAAAATAGCTTTATAGTCTGAGCTGTTTTTGCGACAAGACTCGCCTTTATCGAGAAAAATGCGAAAAACTGATATTTTTGACCTTTTACCTTGAATACCTTTTCAGCACACACGAGTTAAGTGAAGACTTTTGACATTTAATTTACAATGGGGTATTGAAAAACCTTTTATAGTTATTTGAAACGTATTAAAGCTTACTAGTTCTATACAATTTAAAAATATTCTACGAAAACATAAATACTCTAAGAAAATCGACCACCAAATAAGTTATCGCGAGGTTCTTAATTGGCCGGCTGACCTTTCAAAAGTTTCTAAAACCAATTTTACCTGTAAACCCCTCTTTAACAGTAAAAGGGTCTGTCATAACGAGCAATGAAAAGTTGCCTTCGATATTGACGAAAATTATTATGACTTTTGCCCGCGACTTTGGTTTGCGTGAATTTTTTTGAAAATATTACTTAGGCAGCAGCGGTGGCCAAGTCGGGGCCGCCACGGCCCCGTTTTTAAGAACCCCGAACAATAAGTTGTAGATTCAAACCCAGGAAGGCGCATTACTTTGTGTAATCTTTTTCATCACCGCTGTTCCCAAAACGGTGAAGGTAAACATCGTGAGTAATCCGGCATGTCTTAGAACCAAAACATTCGAAGACATGTGTCATCTACCAATCCGCACTGGGCCCGCGTGGTAGATTATAGCCCATCCCTCTCCTAGAGAGGAGGCCTGAGTTCCTGCAGTGGGAACATTATAGGCTGATGATGATGATGTCATCATCATCTACCTAGCCTTTTATCAACTATGTTGGGGTCGGATTCTGGTCCAGCCGAATGCAAAGGATCTATCTGTTAGGTTAGAAAAATAGATTCTAAACAAAAGTGTGTAAGATAATCATTTAGTATCATCGGCACGATTCTTGAGCGCTGACGCAAAAGTGAGTTATTGGGTCCCTTTGGTGGTATGAAGTGAGACGCGGGCGGGGAAAGTGCAGTGATTGGCCCGTAGCGCAACGCGTCATAGCCGTCACTCGGGATTTGTTCTTTACTCCTGCTGCACTTACCTCAAGACCAATAAATAATAAACGGGTGTGTGTTTTATTTGTCATAAAGTGTACGATGCGCACAGCGATCCCCACTCTTCCGCCGAGCGCTCAAGAACCGTGCCGGTAATAAATAATACAAAGAATTCATCACATTCAATAATTTATTGTCACATGTCAATAATGAAAAATAAAGAACAAAAATATTTACTAAAGCATTGTAATAATATTTTTTTAAATCTAATGACTTCTCTTGCTCAGGGTGGAGCGGAAGAGAGTGTCAGACTTCTACTGACTCAAAACCGCCCATCATTTTTCTTAGCCCTTATCCGTGTATTTTATGAACAACCGGCAGCCCTGGAGCATAAGTAAAGCCTAAAGCCATTAAATAGACAGAGACTAAAGAATTTCCAAGACACGGACCTAATAATAGTCTCTGTACAAATACCCACCCACAGACAAACGTCTTCAAAGGTAGCTTAACCTTCATCGGTCTACAAATAACCTTGGGCTACCATAGCCTCTTGATGTTTCCTACATTATTATGATCGTACTGAAACAATATTCTAAAGGTAATAAAGTCTTGAATCTCTAAATGACTTTTACTAAGAACTCGGTGTTTGCTAATTTTCCTTAATTTGAAACCTGGGTTCACTTTGAAGTTGAAAATGATAAGTGAAAAGTAATGAAAATCTTCTCGAATGTTCTAGTGAGAAACCTTTAAGAATGTTTAATTTTATAGACATTCTAGTGAAGGAATTATGAACGATGGCATTGCATATTTTGAGTTTTAAAGAGACCAGCCGGCTTAGCATGACCACCAAAGAAACGGGTTTTGTCGACGGAAGAATCGACAAAATGACAGATTGTAACAAGGTTTCATGTCAAATTGTATGGAAAAATCTTTGTCTATTCTTGGTAGAATAGAGATAGAATCGCCATGCTACGGGGGCTGGGGATTTAAAATGGCTATTTTAGCAGATCATAATTTGAATTGCGTAAAATAGACACATTCTGATCCAGCACTATTATTTAGCAAGATTCAAAACTGTATTACTTTGAAATAACCAACTGAAAACAGTGTGTCCATTCTATTGCAAGTCTTTGATCTACAAAGACACGTTACATTTAAAATTGACACTTGTCTAGCTGCCCTTAAGGTTATATTCTTATTATACCCTTCACCCCAATTGCAACATGTAATATACAGTGAAACCTGTTGTGAGACCTCAAGGGACCTAAAAATTTGTCTCACTTATAGAGGTATTCCAAGTGGAATACCTCTATATAAGTGAGACAAATTTTTGTTGTGTCACTTATAGACACCCAGTGTCTCAGATATCCAATATCTGTCTCATGGGACCACAGCATGATTTCCAGTTATAGAGGTTTCTCACTTATCCAGGTCCCAGTTAACCAAGTTTCACTGTAATTACTTCTATATCGCAACTATGACTCGACTAAGTGGGTACTATAATTTGAGTTCCGCGTTCCAAATGCAATTAATATATTACAAACTCGTCAGTCGGGTTCCGTATAACGCTCGCTCTCTGTCCATCGTTGCATATTAGGTTGCATTATAATATTCACTGGCTGTATCCAATCTTCATTCGCGTGAAATTATTTCCCTATTTGAACCGGATTTTGGTGACAATTTTAAAGGTTATTGGAAATTGCAAAAACCAAATTACACGATCTCTAAAATACTCTTTTTTCTTTTAATTTGCCTTTTGTATCTTACTGCTGGAAAAGGCCTCCGCCATTCGTTTCCAACTCTGTCTACTGTTGTTCAGCTAAGGACATAAATTAGGATAAAGAAGGTAAATCTGCGATAACTCACAAACCTAAAGATATATGTTTTTACGTTGATATTGTTTTTTAGATATTTTGTACCCTACCACAAAGTTGTCTTATTTAACCCTAAGGTTGACTGGTAGAGAATGCCTTGTGGCATTAAGTCCGCCTATGTATCACTAGATTATTGTGCATGAAGTTTAAATAAATAAATATAATATGATAAATGATGTGTCATGAAATCACGTTGAAAGTTGTAAAGACCACTCAAACAAATGAAAAACTTGTCGAAAATTATCCCCTGTCAAGTTTTGTGTCGAATAGTAAATTTCTGAATTATTAGTGCAGATTTAATTGTAAACAGCAAAATACCGTATAAAAGAGTCCGGATTTATTCGTCACACATAACACAGAGTTACTATAGTATTTAAAAAATCTAACAACAACAGCCTTTATTTGTAAATTTATTCATTAATAAGTTTTACAACGTTTTGTAACATTGTAACAGTTATTATTGTAACACGTATCACTTTGCAAAAGAATTAAACTTCCATAACCAAACGAAGCAAAAGCGTCATTTGGCTATCAGCGCCAATCCCATCAAATATTAATAAATATTAATAGCAGCTTCTGAAAGAGTGGGTCTTAAAATGAACATGGACAAAACCAAGGTTATGTCGAATGTTCATGTAACACCCACTCCTATCAAGATCGGAGACTCTACGCTCGAAGTTGTGGACGATTATGTCTACCTGGGACAAACGGTCCAGTTGGGTAGATCTAACTTCGAGAAAGAGGTCAATCGTCGAATCCGACTCGGCTGGGCAGCGTTCGGGAAGCTGCGCGGTATCTTCTCGTCCAACTTACCCCAGTGTCTCAAGACGAAAGTCTATGACCAGTGTGTGTTGCCAGTGATTACATACGGGACCGAAACGTGGTCGCTCACAATGGGCCTTATCAGAAAGCTCAAAGTCACCCAAAGGGCAATGGAGAGGGCTATGCTCGGAGTTTCCTTGCGTGATCGAATCAGAAATGAGGACATCCGCATGAGAACCAAGGTTACCGACGTAGCCCGAAGAATCGCCAGACTTAAGTGGCAATGGGCAGGGCACATTGCTCGCAGAACGGATGGCCGATGGGGCCGAAAAGTTCTCGAATGGCGACCGCGAACCGGAAGACGTTGCGTTGGAAGGCCTCCCACTAGGTGGACCGATGACCTGGTCAAGGTTGCAGGAACCCGCTGGATGAGAGACGCACGGGACCGGTCAATGTGGCGACGCCTGGGGGAGGCCTATGTTCAGCAGTGGACGTCTTTTGGCTGAAATGATGATGATGATGAATAGCAGCCATCAAGCGGAAACGTTAACTTTTACAACAAAAAAAATCAGCAATAGAAAATAGAAAAATTTGAAAACTAATTTAATCAGTAAAGTAATACAAAAAAATACCTTACTTATAAAACCATAGAGTTTTATTAAAAAATATATAGAAATAGAAATAGAATAGATATCTTAAGTAACTGAATGTAATATATTTTGTATATTTGAATATAATATATAATTATTATAAAAGGTTTGCCATTGAATTTTGTACCCTATTAGCATTTTGTTGTATTTAACGCAAAGGTTGATTGGTAGAGAATGCCTTGTGGCATTAAGACCGCCTATGTAACAATATTATACATTATGTTTAAATCAATAATTGTACATAAATATCTTAATCAGTTAAAACATCATATTGCGGTTCATTGCTAAAGACATACACAGTATTACACAGACATCTCCTAAGCTATCCGAAAACTCCTTCGATATAAATTATAATTAATAGCCTACAACTCATTGCAATAACTAATTTAAAAAACACGGAAATTATTCTTGATTACTGGCTATCACTTAATATGTTATTTTTGTTCAATAAGCTATTTAATTAGCTTCCCAATTGCCCCCAAAGTGACTGGCAGTCGGGACATTGAGTGACCAATCTATGCGACTCGCAGCTAGCATGTGACCAAATATACTAATCAAGGACAAGCAGTATAGTTTATAGTGCAGTTATAATTTTAATTTGGAACCAATCAAAATGTAAGTAAATTTATTTATTTTTAGACCAAAATTACGCAACAACCACGCGGTTTCAATAGGTATAAATATTTTATATAGAAATCATTATTACATAGTTAAAAATATAACCTTTGAAGCTATTTAAAAGATGAATATAATTTATCATCAACCTCTTAATAGTTCATTATTAATCTATCCAAACACTTCAAATAGTTTCAAAACTTTACCTCGCTTCATGATTATGTAACTTTCAAACTTCGTCTATGATAACAAAATCCTTCCTTGAAAATAACACAATGTTTTTGTCATTAAATCACCGATAAAAACCGGTATTTTATATAAAAAAATCGGTAAAAACTTACCTAAAAACACTTTAAGCACATCACTAAACTTCACTTTCAAAAAATTCCTGAAAATTCTCCGACACACTCACTTAACGAAAACACATTTTATTATTTAATACTTTTTTCTCTAAATGTCACTTCACTGCATTTTTTACACTGCGCGCGAAATATTTTAACGTTGAAAAGGCGTGCACCCCCGTACGATACGCGGACTATTCTACCCCCCACCTACCAAGGCTATGCGTTGAGCACAACGCATGCGTCGTGAAAATATATTTCAGTCCGGCTTTTACTCATTTCTCTTGATAAAAACATATGTATTTACAGTGTTAAATTATAGCGAAATATAAAGAAATATATAATAGGTACAGGTAGGAAAACTACCAATCCGCACTGGGCCCGCCGCGTGGTAGATTATAGCCCATCCCCTCAAAGAGAGGAGGCCTGAGTCCTTGCAGTGGGAACATTAATAGGCTGATGATGATGATGATGATGATATAATAGGTATATCTTCAGTTGGTTAAAGAATATCTTGTTTCTTGAGGCAATTATTTTTTAAGTGGAAATATGGTTCGTTCCGGTTTCGTGGAATCTCTTGATACGTTGGTAGCGTTTTAGGGTTCCGTCTAACTACTACGGATGAATTGTGGCTGTAGCTCAGGACATAATTGAAGTCTGACAGATGATACAGATAATAATTTGACGACACGGTTGGCACAGTGGCTAAGCGAGTGGACTGCTGCGCTACGTGTCGCGGGTTCGATCCCCGCACGGAACAAGTATTTGTATGGCCTACAGATAGTTGTTTCGGGTCTGGGCGTGTTTGTGTATGTGAGTTTCAATGTTTGTTAATGCACCCACGATACAGGAGAAATTCCTAGTGTGGGGCAACGTTTTAAAAAAAAAAGAAAAAAAATATGGTTGTAATAATATCCTTATCAAAGCCTTAAAGCACTGGTTCTCCCCGTAATTGCGATATATTTTTTGTTCTGCAATATACCTGGGAAATTTCTAGTTAATAGTAAACATCCATCCTGAGTAACGCTTTTAGGCGGTCAAAATAGGAAAAACCAACTAGTCGTGTCGTGAAAATCTGCAACATCTAATGAAATTAGAGTATTTTCTGAACACAATTTAATGACTTCTAGTATAATACTCGGCATCGGGTATCGCGCTTCAAGTGTACGTTGGCAGGACATCTGGCTAGACGCGGAGATGGCCGATGGAGCAAGGCTTTGACCGAGTGGTGGCCAAGGTTAGGCCAAAGAAACCAGGGTCGTCCTAAAGCTCGTTGGGTTGACGATATTGTCAAGGTCGCCGGAAACGCGTGGATGAGGTAAGGTAATAAAGGGGAGGCCTATACTCAGCAGTGGGTGATTCCGGGCTGATATGAAGATGATGATGATCGGGTTTTGACTTTGCCTTAAGGTTTTCAGGTCGAGTGAAGTGCTATTGGGATTTTCATCCTAGATTTGGTATTAGCACCATGAAGTTTGGATATCCTAGATATTCCGGTGCTTAGGTCGTTGGTACAAAGGATTTTATTACTTGCGAAATTATATGCTTTATAAGTTTACTAGCGACCCGCCTCGGCTTCGCACGGGTGCAATGCTGATACTAAATACATACAAACCTTCCTCTTGAATCACTCTATCTATTAAAAACCGCATCAAAATCCGTTGCTGTTTTAAAGATTTAAGCATACAAAGGGACATAGGGACAGAGAAAGCGACTTTGTTTTATACTATGTAGTGATAGTGATGATAAATTGACATGGTTACTAACACTATTATTAATATTTAAAACGGGATGACCCCCGCAATGACTTCAGTTTATCCATGATCATGGTGCTTGTAACAGCGTCGAAATATTGGAAACTCGAAACAAAAAGTAAACATGGTAAATATCCCGTTTTTAGTATTAAGGTTGTTTTTTCGACCGTTTTCCATTAAACAGTATGATTATAAGTTGATTTTCTTAAATGAAATAACAGATGACCTTAGAATTGAATATCGGTCAGCACTGAGTGGTAAATAGCTATTAATTGGGTATTAACTTATAAAGTGCTGAAAGGGGTTATTGGTTTATTTGAACTAGAATTTTAGATTGGGCTTAATTTTGTAACTATTTAAATGAGCAAAAGATTTTACAAATCGGATAAAATTGAGGCTGGTTTTCCTTTACACAGGATAGATTTTTTGGACTATGCCTATTGGCAAAGGAAGTAGGTATGTAGTAGGTATTGGTACACCTGCTCGTATTATCATCATCCCAACTTCACTCACAATCTTCATAAGCCACTTTTGGTCTCCTCATCAATGTACTCACAGCCTAATACGAGTATATAGGCAATTTCGGGCGTGATATTTTATATATTACTAGCGTACGTCCCGCGGTTTCACCCGCGTAATTCCGTTCCCGTGGGAATACAAGGATGGAATACAAGCCTACGTTACTCAGGGTGAATGTAGCTTTCTAATGGTGAAAAAAAATTTGAAATCGACGCAGTAGTTTTTGAGTGTATTCATTACAAACATACAAATCTTTCCTCTTTATAATATTAGTGTAGATGTAGATTATGATTACTTTTGCCACTTTAACTTTTTATGATAACTTTTACTGTACTTCCTCGATGGTCTAGTGGTCGCAATCGCGACTGCTAAGCATGACGGCCTGGGTTCGATTCCAAGATCGACCAAACTGTTACCAAGTTTTCTAGCAGGAATTTGTTAGTAGCAACCACGGAGTTTGGATTTGTGCCCGGTATATAGCAATAGAAGTTGAAGAAGACGCTTTGTAATCAGTTCTTCAACAAGCCATAACGTTTAGTTATTTTTAATTTTCATCTCATATTTTTGTACTGATCCATGTCACTGTCTTTTTGTTTTTGCTGTTTTAAATATTTTCTATCTACTTGTGAAAACTTGTATTTGGCCATATTGTTTTAAAAACCAAACTATTGTATTTACCTAGCTGTAAGTTTTCCTAAAATTAATATAATAAAATAGACTCATTCCCTATAACATGGTACCTTAAACGTAACTGACCAATAATGTGGGTGTACAATTAGGTACACCTCTGTCGGACCTTTCGGGGATTAAAGGCGTGATAATATCATGTTATGTGTTATTGTGTATTCTATTCATCATCATCACCATTTCAGCCAAAAGACGTCCACTGCTGGACATGGGCCTCCCCCAAGTGTCACCACATTGACCGGTCCCGTGCGTCTCGCATCAAGCGTGTCCCCGCAACCTTGACCAGGTCATCGGTCCACCTAGTGGGAGGCCTTCCAACGCAACGTCTTCCGGTTCGCGGTCGCCACTCCAGAACTTTCCAGCCCCATCGGCTATTTGTTCTGCGAGCAATGTTCCCTGCCCACTGCCACTTAAGTTTGGCAATTCATCGAGCTATGTCAGTAACCTATTACTCTATTATAAACTGTACTATAGATACTGTTACTGCATTCTATTACCCTATTATAAACACAGTTAACATTTTTATAAAATCCTCACAAAATTTATCGAAATGACAGCGAAATAAGCCAGAAAAATCCTACAAAAAACTGCTTATAATATGTAAAAGCAGACTTATGTCCATGATTTAAGCTCGCTGCATATCCCACCAACATGGTCCGAATGACAAACGGCTCCATATATCAACTGGAGTTCCTTCTTTACCCAACGGCGGAGCCAAAGAGGGTCATGTGTTTTCTTTAAACGACAAGGAATGTGCATGGCTGTTATTAGAATATTTTTTGAGCTGTATGTTGTTATTTTAATGAATTGAGGTAAGGGAAAGAGGGTTATGATGATGATGATGTCATCATAGTAATAATGTAACATCACGGCTTTAAATCCCAAAGGGTTATTTAGAGGTGTACCCTTAAACCGACATTTTGCCAGTAATTTTTCACCCTAGAGTGGGGTATTTTTTCTGAAAAAAAAAATTATGCTGTCATAAAAAGTAGGGCTATAAAGAACACAACTATTCTGTTTTTATATTATATTATTCAAAGTTAAATTTCTCAGAAATATGTAAAACCGTGGCTAGAGGCGAATGTTTCTTGGAATTTGTTGTCTCGAAAACATTCTACATAAATTTAAAAGAAGCCTATGTCGATCCAGAATAATTATATTTGTATTTTGTACTTCCCAAATGGAGAAATTTTTCTCCATTTGGGAAGTACATTATAATTATTCTGGATCGACATAGGCTTCTTTTTGTAACACGGGGGAAAATCAACGAAACAGAAACTAATACTGTATACAATAATATCTCTACAAAGGAGAGCGGTGCATTTCGAACAAAAATATACCTAACATTACGAATGTAATCCCCGAAGACTTAGGCAGAGGGTTACCTAAAAGCCATTATCAGGGGGCACGGCAGTGCCCCCGCCAAGTCGAGCGCGAAGCAAACACTGCCGTACCATCCTTTACTGAAACCATTTCCTATTTGAGAACCTCTGGATAAGACCAGAACGCAGAAATTTTCGTCATCCAGTAAGCTATAAAATCACACTCAAAATAAAAAAAATCAAGTCTGTAGGTCATTTAGTTCCAAAGATAAGTGAAAGCAAAGTTTCGCATTTATGACACTCACTCACTCATTCACTCACTCATGATCATCAGAATATAATTATTACTACCCATAAACTCAGAGAGCTGAAATTTGGTACAGAGTTAGTGTTAAATGGCCACGTAAAGGGAAAACTATAAAAACTAGGATAATCGAAGATCTGGAGTACCTGGTGACCCTTAAGTTTCTACAAAAAGAAGTGAAATTCCACCAAAAACATTCTGTAAAAAACTAGCCAAGTCTCGATGGAGCTGCTTGTTTATCTCTAAAAAGTAATTAAATCTAGACGAAGTCGTACCAAGTCTAAGGTTCCGTACTGCGATTACTTTATTATTATAGTTAACGTTGTGTGACAAGAGTTATCGGCGTTTTAATCACGCGGCACCCGTTATCACGTGACTGTCATGTGACGTCATCCGGATGGCCGTGACAGATGCTCTATTGCGGTGATGACATAAATTACACAAAACGCCTGCTTGGGCTCGAACGCACGACTTACTGTTCGTAAGTCGAGGCTGCAACCACTGGGCCACCGCTGCTCAAAAACATAATCTCCAAAACCAAATAATTAAACCCTAGGCCACATCACAGTAGCCTATCACTGTCCGCACTAAGCCGGGTATTCATCAGTTTACTGAGGACTTATATTTTATGATCGCGTGAAATGCCTTGTCATTTTCACGGCGAAGGGACTGACGACAACAAAAGTGATTGCGTTTTGTTTTTTATTTTGCTGTAGTTTTTTGTTTCGTCCGCTGTCGGTTTAAATTTAGAATGCAGTTGGAAATGTGTTTTTGTTGTATTGTAGTCTTAGCGTGGCGATGATGAATGAATATTTTGTTGTGGAAAATGGTGAGGCAATTGTTATTATTATTTTGTAGTATTGTATAAATTGTCATTGTGGATATGAGGATTCCATAAATCATTTAATTATTGAATCATCAATGTTTGTCATGCAGTTAATACAGGTAATGCTAATTTTGTGCTATTTTATTAAAAGGAGCTTTCTTGGTACTTAGGATTTATTCTTAAACCGTCTTTTTATCTGATAACAAATACTTTTTCGTCACCTGAGCATTAGGTTCTAGGTTCGATTCACATGTCACGGAAATTATTATTGGGCTTGTCCAGCTGGAGTTTTCAGTAGCAGCTAGGACATCTAGATTTATGCCCAAAGATAGCAATTCGTCCCATTTATGTACTTACTCGAATAAAACATAACTGGCGAAATGTGGGTGTAATATGAGCTAAATCTCTGCCTAACCCTTTGGGATCACAGGGGTGACGTTGTATAAACAGAGACTAATCTATACATTATTTTTATAAGCTATGGAAACTATGTTTTTTCCTACTTCTCCGCTATTCTTTTCTGATTAATTTCGTTGCGGGATCCAAGACAGTTAAATCATTTCTCTGGGACTTCGTCGAGCTTCATTGTCTCGGCGCTTTTCTTGTGGTCGCCACTGTTGATTCTGGCTATAACAGGAGTTACAGTGGTTTGGGAATAGTGTGGCGGGCTTGTCCCATTTAAAAAAAAAAAAAAAGCTATGGAAAACAAATACCTTAACAGTTACTGCGACATGACACTAAATGAGAATAAATAAAAGAACACTTTTGTTGCCAAGTATACTTCTCCTTGACGCGTCCATGACGGTCTCTAACGAGATTTGCGCTTTAAAAGGATAATAACTAAAGTGAAAGCGTTATATAATAGGTTTTATACTGATCATTATTTTAAATTGTAGTTAAAAGTGAGAGAAAAAAGTTATATTACCAGAGTTGGACGAGTTGAGTTATATTTTACAGAACATTAAAAGCAATGAATGTTGTATATTGTTAGTTCGAATACAAAAGGTGAGTGCTAGACAAAAGGTTCCCGAGTTTTGCTATGTTGCGATATTTCTCACATCCATCGGTGTTTTACAGCTTTCGCCAGGACATCGAAAGAAACATAAAAAATGTCTTAATTTGGTATTCAAAACAAAAATACCTCAAAAATTATAACAAAAAAAAAACTAATCTTTAATACCAAAAGAGCCTCAGCTCAGCATAATGATCAGCAGATTATCCTAACCCAATTTCAAACATGTAATCAAATAAAATAATATTATTATTAGAAGAAAATTCTAATCAAGAGTAGCAACACCGCGATGGGCTATAAAAGGGAGGTGCCTGGCGGCACTCGTCCATTTGCTCATCGGTCGTCACAGAGTGCAGAAGCTCTGCCCGAACTCCTAGCGATTGTCATTATTTTAAATTTTCCTTTGTTTGCCATTTTTATTTGATTTGTAATTTGTTTGGCCAGTGGCCATTAAAATCTTTTTAAAAAATCATTGTGTGTTTCTATTTGTAAGATCAGAAGTGGGATTCGAAGGCTGTAAAGCCGCCGAACGGCCTACCTTTCTGGTTTTATAAAGAAAACTTAGTATACCACGTGGTTTGGATATTTAATATTCGGGCGGAGTTGTATGCGTGATGCCTACCAACAATCAACGCGGCAAACAAAAACGCCGTGGGCGAACTCCTTCGCCTAATCCGATGGACGAGGTCCTGAGGAGGTTGCGCGTGTTGGAGGACCAGCCCCGTGCGTCTGTGGAGCCGCAAGCCATTGCAACGACCAGCGCTGGCCCTAGCCGCGCCACTGAGCTGCCCAACACGACACCATCGGCATCGGACCTTGGGGCGCCTACACCGCTGCGCGATCTCGTGTCCGCGCACATGGGGACGCCGCCGCCGACTCCACACACTAGCAACATGGAATCAACGCAGTCTGAGGATGTGGTGACGAACGCTGCAGAGCGTCTTTTGACCGCTATCAGCTGTGCTCAGGTCAGATCTAACCATTATTTTGTCTCTGATTTTGATCCGAGTGTTCATGACTTCGACACGTGGTGTGATGAAGTAGAGAGAGCCCGTATTTCAAACTGTTGGGACGACAGAGAATGCCTTGCTCGCATCGGACATTGTCTCAAGGGCGAATCTCGCACCTGGCTTAGCCAATGGACAAGCAATATTCGCACGTGGTCCAATTTTAAATTAGAACTAAAAGCGCTGTGCCCACGTTCTGTCGATGTCGCGAACATTCTTTATGATGTAATGCGGACGGAGTCCGATAATTACTCCACATACGCTGAGTACGCTCGTAAATCGCTTTTAAAGTTACGCATAGTCAAAGGCTTAAGTAACGAGCTGCTTACTGCTATTATTATTCGTGGAATTGCAGATCCACAAATTCGCGCTATGGCTACTAACGCTAAATTATCACCTGATTCTATAGTGGAGTTTTTATCGAGCTTTGTTAAACCTGGTAATCGATCTGATAAGTCTTCCAACAATAGTACTAACTCAAATCGCAAACGTCAATATGATTCTAAAGATTCAAAATCATTAAAATGTTTTGAGTGCAATAGATTTGGTCATAAGAGTGCTAATTGTAACAAACGGTCAAATACGAATAGTGACGATAAAACAGTCGCGTTACCGGCGACATCTCGTAGCGATCCGTTAAAGTGTACATTTTGCAAAAAAGTAGGTCATTCCGAGGATACTTGTTTTGCTAAAGAACGCGCAAGCAAAGTCTCGAAACAATAATCGTATCAATTTTTGTCGTGAAATTGCGGGTAGTTATAAAAATCGTAATGTGAATACTGCCGTCATAATGAGAATCTCGTTCGACGTACTAATTGATAGTGGTTCGTGTGTTTCGTTAATGTCAAAAAATTGTTGTTAAATATTTCCAGTGTCAATTAACCCCACTAATCAGTTATTACGCGGCCTAGGCGGTACAGACAATATATCGGAATCGTTCGTGACGTTACCCGTTGAATTTTCGACATCACAATAGAAATAGATTTTTGTATTGTAGATAGCAACCATTTGAATATACCCGTCCTAGTTGGTACAGACGTACTGAATAGTATTACCTATGTTAGGACCGGTGATTGCCAACGTATAGTTCGTAGTGAAGTGACAGTAAACAATGTTACGCAAGTAAATACGATTTCTTTGTCCGATCAAGTTAATACGTCAGTATCTGATTCGGTTATAAAAACGCTAACTGAAGCGGGTTTTTCAATTGATTACCAACGAAATAGAATACCTAGGTAGGATTATAAAAGTTGGTCAGGTTAGACCGAGCTATTATAAAATTGATGTATGAGTAGGAATCCGGTTAATATTATTAATGTTGTACAAAAACCAAAAAAATGGGCTCAAGTGGCACAGGCAGGTGACGAGGAGACGCTAACGTTAATTGAAAAATTAGTTAATGGTTCATTAGTTAACACGTGTTACGTAAAACGTGATGACCTCTCGTACTATAAGCTATAAGTAAGACGTCACGGGTGAGCAAGCGCGATTCTTATGTTGTGTACCAAAGGCATTTCGTTTAAGTTTATTGTGCGTTTTCCATGACGGACGAGCATGAACATATCGGTGTAGAACTGTAGACAAAGTGACTGATTTGATCCTGCGACACTTTTGGTTCCCCGGTCTTAGACAATTTGTCAGCAAATACGTCACACACTGCGTAGTGTGCATTCCACATAAGCAAGTCCCTCGCGCACTTTTGCAACCAATAAGCTCTTGGGAAAAGGTTCCGGTAGCATTTGATACAATTCACGCGGATGTACTCGGACCGCTGAGGGAAAGTGATGGTCATAAACATGTACTCATCGTAGTTGAAGCGTTTACTAAATATTGTTTACTTTACGCCTTACAAAGACAAGACTGTAGCGAGTTGAAACGCGTAATGACCCAAATAACTTCACTGTTTGGTACTTTTAAAAGATTAGTATGCGATAGAAGTTGTATCTTCGATAACAATGAGTTCCTTAATTGGATTTCTAAATAAGGCGTAGAAGTGCATTTTATTAACCCTGAAATGCATCAGGAAAACGATTAAGTAGAACGTTATTGTCGTACCGTTTTAAACATGTTATGAGTTGAAGTAAATCATAATGAAAATGATTAGTCCAAAATATTATGGAAACTGCAATTGGTTTTAAACGTCACCAAACATAGGACTACTCAATACTCAGCATTAAATCTCCTTATTGGTACTGATTCCACTACAACTTTAATAAATTAATTGATTAAAGGTATAACTTGCGAAGGTTCGAATCCAAACCGTGATGCAATTCGCGAGATAAGACGGCAACGTGCCGAAGGACTTATTCGCGAAAACAAAGATAAACAAGACACGTATGTAAATAAAAATAGGAAACCACCTAAAGTTTCAAGTAAATGATTTGGTCTATGTGATTAAGAGCTCTCAAAGTACCGGAAAACTGGATAGCGGTATGAGAGGTCCCTATAAAGTTACTAAGCAACTCCCTAACGATAGATATGAGGTCCAATTGTTAGCTGGAGCTTATGGAAAGACTAGTCAGGCAGCTGCTGCATACATGGTGTTATGGAAGGGTGAATGGACACCCGAAACATGTGCTGCATTTTTTGAAGGTACTTGTTGTACGATTGCTGTCGTTTACTTTACTAGCGATTACCTACTAGTCTTTTCCCTTATTCCTGAGCTAGATTATGTACTAAACAAGCGCTTATTTACTGATTTTGACTACATTATGTCATATGTGTTGAGTTCAGTGGAAGAGACCCGTGTAAATCCTGTGCGCCATGGTATTGGGTTGACCCTGACACTGGTGGTTTCTGGGGTGAGTCGGTGGCGCAACCGACAACAGACCTGTGTAAATCCAGCCCTTATGTGGTATCTGGGGTGACCTACTAGAGACTGATGTAAATCCTGTTGTGCACGAGAGTAGTGCGGGGTATTCGGTTGCGTGGGAACAGACCTGTGTAAATCCAGCCCTTATTAGGTATCTGGGGTGACCTACTAGAGACTGATTTAAATCCTGTTGCGCACGAGTAGTGCGGGGTATTCGGTTGCGTGGGAACAGACCTGTGTAAAACCTAATGTGATTTGTAACGCTATGTGCTGCGTTTATTACTGCTCATGTTGGCTTGTTTGCTTAATTAGTACATAATCTGACGCGTTTGTGCATTATGTGAATATATTCACAAGCAACTGTTGATACACGATGTAACTATGTGTTTCATATAGTGTGTGTATCTTCACAGAGACTGATGATGATGACACCGAGCAGCCGTTGGACGCAGAGGGTGTTGCTGACCACCGTCGAGTTCCTGCTGAAGGCTTCGAGCACGCAGCCCCGTCAGGAGAAGCCGTATTAGAAGAAAATTCTAATCAAGAGTAGCAACACCGCGATGGGCTATAAAAGGGAGGTGCCTGGCGGCACTCGTCCATTTGCTCATCGGTCGTCACAGAGTGCAGAAGCTCTGCCCGAACTCCTAGCGATTGTCATTATTTTAAATTTTCCTTTGTTTGCCATTTTTATTTGATTTGTAATTTGTTTGGCCAGTGGCCATTAAAATCTTTTAAAAAAATCATTGTGTGTTTCTATTTGTAAGATTATCATCATTATTGTCCAGCAGCCTTTTCTCAAATATGTTGGTGTCAGCTTCCTATTTCCCATCTAAACGAATGCTGTATCAGTATTTTACATGAAGCCCACTGCCTTTCTGACCTCCACAACCCAGTTAATACTGGGTAATACGATACCCTTTGGTAAGACTGGTTGTCAGACTTTCAGATCACTGACTACAGACTTGTAACGACTACCAGGGTCTATTATATTCCAACAATTTAACGTGCTTCCCGAGGCACGGAGGAAATTCGGTATGTACTGGTACTAGGAAAAACGATACCCAGAATCGATAAAAATATTAATAAACTTGGTATTGTTTCGCTATCAGGGGGCCAATTCTCGGTTTTAGAGATTTATCTCGAGTTCGAGTTCGTAAGTCTATCTCTATGTCTATCAAAAATATCTCTATCTCTACCAAAAAAATTCGAATTGAGCAGAATTCCGTATTCGCAGTCAAAATAGAAATAAATGTCACGAAAATGTCGATTCGAGTGAAGCTAATGTTACCATTACGAAGAATCGCGCGTTCCGTTTTAGGTAGCTATGAGTGAATTAATGATTTTGTTTTAAAACGCTGACTAAACCTTATTTATTTAAGTTTGAAAGAAAGAAAGAAAGGAAGAAAAAGTATTTATTAGTTTCACAAACAAACAAGTACTTCAAACATAATTATGAGAAACACTTAAAATTAGGACATAATTTTTTAATTAAATTTGAATAAGTCCCGTGCAAAGCCAAAGTAAAACGAAACGTTTAGTGTAAAAATAATCAGTTTGACAGCTGACTGTCTGTCAGTGACTAATAAAATTATGAAGCAAACAATAATTATTTACCTTCGTTTTCGGGTCTATTTTAGTGGTATCCAGAATTACAGGAGCCAATTAGATCTAAGTATTAGAACCCTTATTAAATCTTTATTTAGTCTGAAGTTTTTAATGACTTCTGTTTCGCTCAAGTCGTAAATATCGACGGCGGGATAGCTGTTGTCGCCGTGTATTGGCCAGTTGCTCGCCACTTTCCAACAACTCCGAGATAAAAATGCTAATAAACTCGTCCATCTTTCAGTGGTTTCAAGTCCAATCGTAGGTACACAAATTACAGAGTCTGTTATCTGTTCGAAGGTCGTCGTTTCAAGAAAACAATGCACAAATCAAAGAGATCGAATCGAAGAGATAGAATCGAATTTCCGGTATGAGATGCCAAGCCGTATTTTATTTAAAAACTAAAGAAAAGAAAACACAGTGTACAATCCAAAACAACAAATTCACTCAGAAATTACGTAGGTATCTATATAATCGACATGACATCTCTACTGCTCAGAAGCACTCGACATGAACTCTAACGTTAGCCTTCGACAAATGTCGAATTCGACATCCCCAGAATAGCAACTTTTAAAATTTCTCGAAAAAATGACGTCATTAGAAATTTTTCTCGAGTTCGACACCATCTCTAAAACCGAGAATTGGCCCCCAGTTCCTAGAATTCAACAGCAATTTCGCGGAAAACTTCCCAAGTACTCACCACTTAATCATCTGAATCTAGTTATATTACGTTTAGCATATAATGTTGTACATTTCACGGAAACCGCTCGCTATCAAAACTTGAGCCAGTTTAGATTTATTTATAAAACTTGGCGCTAATTGGAAACATATTTCAGATTAATTATCAAATTAATGGTGGAAGTTCGGTTTGTTTTAATCTTGTTTAGGATTATTTAGGTTTATGGTTAAGTAGTTGCTTCTTTGGTTGTATTTTTCTATGAAATTGAACCGTAGTGGCTGTACTATAAGTAGGTACTCAGTTCCGGAAGTCATCATCATTTTCTGCCCTTGTCTCTCTTTATTTGGGTTCGGCGCAACACATTTGCTTTCCTCCAATCTCCCCAGTCAATTGTCATGCTACTATTTACTTCTTTCTTTTCATATCATTCCTCGCTAATCGTTTCCTTAGTATTTCTCACCCTCTTCATGAATCAAAATTCATATTCTCTTTTGATCACTTACAAAAGCCCCTCCTCATCACATACCCATACCACGACAGTTGATTGAATCCCTTTACTTTTCTATAATTTCCACAATTTTATTTCATACTTTATCCATTCTTATCACACCACACATCCACCAGAAAATCCATGAAGATGAAAACTTTTACAGAGCCCAAAATTCTGATCCATACAAATTACGACATTCCGCCTTATTATAAACAGTAGTTAAACCTGGTTTAACTTAGACTTGGTTTATCTCGCATGACGTCTCACTTCAAAAATATTCAAAAGAAAGTGACAGCATGCGAGATAAACCAAGTCTAAGTTAAACCAGGTTTAACTACCTTTTGTAATAAGGCAGAACAGGTCTAACCACGGATTTCGCTGTTGTGTAGGTAGGCCTTTAAGGCGACATTAACTGCCCGCGACCTTGAGCGCGCGTTTAACTCATCGCCTAAACAAATAAGGTTGAAAATGGGGATGCGTTTGATTCTCGTGACTGCCAAAATGAACGATAGTCCGCAGATTTAATTTATTTAAAAAAAAATACGCTGTAATGTTAAAATATTTTTACATATTATGTCTTTAGTTGGTTAAATTTCCTTTCTGATAGTAAAAAAAAAATAACAGTTATCACTCAAAATATTGAGCATTTCGAGACGAAAAAATTTTTTCGTGTGATTTTTTTGTGATTTTGTGTTTTTTTTTTTCGAGGTTCTTGATTACTTTTAGAAAATATTTTTGCATAAGTCTTTTACCTATACATTTGACTATACACTGTATTTTTTTTGGAATTGTAATAAGTAGCAATACGGCTAACTCTGCAACGAAAAACAGGTCGTTTTTACTGTGCCCCTTTAACTGCGCCTTAAGTCGGCCGCGTGATATAGATAGTGTCACCACTGTGCGCTTGCGATTTTTGATGTCCGTACCAATGAGCGGACGGTGGCCACCGCAGGATATGCCACACCTCCTCTCTTGCCCGTCGTGCACCACTAACACCAAGATCCAGGGTGTTTAAAATGGCCACTTTAGCAGCAGATCATAATATGAATTGAGTAAAAAAGCGTAAGATGAACCTTTCATGATAGTAACTGCATCTGTGACCATTTTACGACTTTTAACTCAATTCATATTATTTCCTGTTAAGATCTATTTTTATACATTTTAATGGTAACAGACACAGTTCGCACTATGAAAGGATTTTCAAGCATTTTAGACGCCCTAGACTTGATTGAAGAAAACAACAAAGCTGTCCAGGTTGGCACAGACTGGTTGGACAAAATCTGTTAAAAAGATCCCGATAATACATTCCTGAGGAATACAATTTCCACTTCCACGCAGGCGAAACCAGTAGAAAAAGCTAGTGATTTTTTATCTAGAATCTGAGAACTTAAGTTTTCCAAGTATTTTCCAAAGTACTGGTCTTTTTGATATTAAAATTACTATCGCGGTTCTAAGTGCAGTTTCGTTGACTTGGAAATATGCTAGCGTAGTTTTGCGAGTACTGGGCAGGGTTCCAAAGTGGGTTAATTAGGTCTTTTATAATTTTCTTACTTTCCAGAAAACATAGAGATCTAGATATCGTAAAGTTAATTTTAAAATGGACATGGATTTTTGAAACTAGCACAGTTATACTAAAACCAGACAATAGTTAGTAGTAGCAAAAGCAAACTTGAAGATTAAACCCTTTTTTTTTTGGCGGGTGGGAAGTCATTAGATGACTCCCACCGCTCTGGGCAGAGCGGGAGGGCGTATCAGAGTTCTACTGACTAAAATCCAACCATGTTCCTTCTTAGCCCTTTATGACGAGACCGCGGTATCTTTTTCGAACAACCCATAGCCCCGACGGGAAGTAGCTTTTGACTTTACTCAAAAGTATAAGCCAAATCCAACTTCCTATCATCAAAACACTTTAATCCACCAAAACATTTTAGCTCTTTTTCTCTCTCTCTTTCCCACCTATCCCCGTCCCTTTCTACCCAGTTACCTAATGAGCTCCATTCATATCCGAAGCGAAATGTATCGTCAGCATTGCCCGTTGAAATTCGGTCAAGCGTGACACAAATATTTGATTTAGATGTAACTTTAAAACGGGATTCGGAGAGTGGGCTATTTTAAAGGTGTGAAATGTTTTTGAAGTTGTATAATTTGTTTAGTTTGTTGGTAAAATAGAGTGATTTTTGTTTTTTTGGAGGGTGGAGTCATCAAATGACTCCTGCCGCTCTGGGCGGGACGGAAGGTAGTGTCAGACTTCTTCTTACTAAAAATCACCCATGTACCTTCTTAGCCCTTTGTGTCCAGGGCCGTGGTATCTCATTCGAAGAACCCGCAGCCCTGACAGGTGTCGGCCCTTGCGTCCCTGCATTGTTGCTGACATCTCTTAGAGACGCGCGTGGAACACGAACGTGCTGTCAACACGGCCTGTGATCCTATGACGATGGGACGGTGAGCTAGCCTATTACTCACGGTCCACAGGCCTGCCCCAACAGTGGCCTGAAGCCATATAGAGTGCTTCCATAATAATTATCTTAATGTCGCATGCAGACTTTGGTACGGACATGTAGCTGGACTCTTATCAAAAGGATTGGGCCCATACAGCCATAGTCAGAGAAAAATGGAAACAGGGAAGGGGGATTTTTCGCTGCAGCACACATAAAACTCTTTCACACATCATTAATTCATCTCCTGCCTTTAACCTATTTGGTATCAGCGCAGCAGGTCTTCTACTTTCATAATTCTCTGTCACTCGTCAGCTCTTTCACCACCTTTCTGGCCATATCATCATTCACACAGTCCATCCATCTCTCGATTATGACATGCAACAAAAAACCTAAATATGAGCAGAAGATGTTCCTTGGTATTTTCTATCCACCTCTGTCCAATCCTTTCGTGAATTCAAGCGTGATGTTATGTTTATTCATAGATAAACACAGACCCTTTTCCTAATAGTCAGAAACTTTCATACACGTGTTCTACCCGAGACCGTTAGACCACACGTCTAACCTTTGGACCTTCTTGAAAAGTCACCCCAATAATATACCCGTGATAACTCCTGACCAAAACTTGGAACATGCTTAGCTTTAAGTTTAGTAACTAGTAATGAACCTATATTGATATTGTTTGAAGTTTATCCTACTAATATTATAAATTAAACTTTTTAAACTTTCGCGATTTGTACACATTATAAAACACTATCGAAACGGGTCTTATCGCGATATTCTTTTTAACGAGGTAAACAGGTACCTACTTGTTTCCCGACGTTTCGACCGCCTTGCAGCGATCGTGGTCACGGGAGGACTGATGACAGCTCAGCGACGTCTTCGTAAAGTGCGGGTCTGTGCATCTACCCTCACTTGGTCTTCACAATTTTTATAAATGTCACTGTCGGTACTTCTACACACAACACTAAGGACGTCTACACACTGGCGGACCTCGTCGGACGACCGGCGTTGCTTGCACTTGCTAATGACTGGATTCCAAGTTGTAGGCAGTCGGTATCCATCCTCTCTGTTGTCCACACGGTGTACCGTAAACCGACGCACACAGATAGGTATCTCAATGCGCAATCACACCATCATCCGCGGCATTTGCAATCCGTTGTAACCTCTCTTACGAGCAGAGCATATGACCTCTGTGACCCTGAACACTTAGACAGTGAGCTCGCACATGTTCAGGAGGTACTTAAGGAGAACGGATACAAACGGAAGAAAGGAGATACCAGACGTCCAAAGAAGAAGGCAGGTCAGATAGAAGTTAGCAGAGCGGCAGCGTTCTTGCCGTATTTGAAAGGAGTGACGGACAAAGTTGGAACAGTACTTAAGAAATACTCCATCAAGACTGTATATAGTCCACTCTCCAGCATTTCGAAGTGCCTGCGTTCTCCGAAAGACGTTATTCCCCTTCAGACACCTGGCGTATACAAGGTGGATTGCAGCTGTGGTAGTTCATATATAGGGCAGACAAAACGAACAATCGCCGAAAGGATCAAGGAACATATTGCAGCTGTAAAAAACCGTCAAACCAACAAGTCCGCGATAGCTGAGCATTTGCTGGAGGCTGGTCCAAACCACTGGATTCAACTACACAAGCCACAGGTTCTTTCCTCTGATCGTTACTATTACTCCAGAATAGTACGTGAAGCGGTTGAAATCAGGAAATATAAAAATTTCAACAGAGAGGATGGATACCGACTGCCTACAACTTGGAATCCAGTCATTAGCAAGTGCAAGCAACGCCGGTCGTCCGACGAGGTCCGCCAGTGTGTAGACGTCCTTAGTGTTGTGTGTAGAAGTACCGACAGTGACATTTATAAAAATTGTGAAGACCAAGTGAGGGTAGATGCACAGACCCGCACTTTACGAAGACGTCGCTGAGCTGTCATCAGTCCTCCCGTGACCACGATCGCTGCAAGGCGGTCGAAACGTCGGGAAACAAGTAGGTACCTGTTTACCTCGTTAAAAAGAATATCGCGATAAGACCCGTTTCGATAGTGTTTTATAATGTAATATTATAAACGCGAAAGTTTGTAAGTATGTATCTATGGATGGATGGATGTTTGTTACTCTTTCACGTAAAAACTACTAAACGGATTTTGATAAAATTTCGTACACAGATAGTTTATAACCTGGATTAACACATATGATAGTTTTTATCCAGATTTTATCTTCCCATGGGATAATTCTCGAATTGTAGCGGGCGAAGCTGCTGGCAACACCTAGTCTAGAATATTACATGGCATGACATTGGTGTGGAAAATATCCTAACGAAAACCAGGAATAAATAAATATGTATACAATCATCATCATACATGGTACATGTCCGTACCAATGGCCGTATGCGACATATAGATATATAATTATTATGAAAGCACTCTATATGGCTTAAGGCCACTGTTGGGGCAGGCCTGTGGACCGTGAGTAATGGGCTAGCTCACTGTTCGATCGTCCTATGACGATGACAGGCCGTGTCGACGGTGCGTTCGTGTTCCACGCGCGTCTCTAAGAGCTGTCAGCAATATTGCAGGGACCCCGAAAGGGCCGACGCCTGTCGGGGCTGCGGGATCTTCGAATGAGATACCACGGCCAGAGATAACATGGGTGATTTTTTATTAGTTGGTAGAAGTCTGACACTCCCTTCCGCTCCGCCCCGAGTGGAGGAGTCATTTGATGATTTATTCACACTCTCAAAAATCATTCATTACAATTTTGTCACTGTTTTCTCAGCATCCCATCTCTTCACAATGCCGCCGTGTTGCAAGGCTCTTAGCCTAAGCTGTAACACTTAACGTTTGCCGATGATGGATTTGTACAAGGCGTTCCCATTTACCGTATACATTATTCGAGATCACGGGCTTCTACCTAAAGTTCCCAATGTCTCTTAAAATAGAAATAGTTTTGGGTTCAATGTACTTACTATATTGATCAGGTGAAGCACTATTGGTTATACTTCGAAAAATTTAATTGGATGATTGTTTTTATAATTTCTCATATTTTTTTAATGATGTGATTTGTCTGCTCATTAAATTATTATTATTATAGTTTATTTAAAAAGGCATTCAATCCCAAATTACATATACAAAATACTGCAAAGTTACTTAAATCTATAATTAAAGCCCAACAGGAATAACTTCAGTTTATCAGTGATCATGGTGCTTGTAGCAGCGCTGATATATCATTATCATCAGCCTATAATGTTCCCATTGCAGGGGCGGGGATGGGCTATAATCCCAGTGCGGGTTGGTAGATGTCACAGTTCTTCGTTTTTTTTTGGTTCTAAATCATGCCGGTTGTCTTACGATGTTTTCGGTAAAAGATAAGATAAAATAATGGTAAAAAAGATAAAACGTGTTGATGATTTGTATGATTGCGATCATCTTCATTATCAACCTTTATTTGTTTTCAGCGAACCATTTCTTCGCTTCCACACTTCTCTTCATTTTTAACGCAGTTCGTTCATAGTTTCAACTCGAAACTTATCTCATCCATTCCTTTTTTTTTTGGTCGGTGGGAAGTCATCAAATTTTAATAACCCCTTCCGCTCTGGGCAGAGCGGAAGGGAGTGTCAGACTTCTACTGACTACTGGCCGCGGTATGTCTTTCCTGATTCTTGGATGATCCTGCATCCATACATTATTATACTCTGAACTGTTTTTCGTGTGGTAAGTATCAGTGTTTTGTTTGCCACCAATTGGTCTGTGAATTGACTTTAATAATATTATATTAAGCACTACTGAACCCGCGCATGCGTTGCAATGCGTTTTTCCTACCTACCCATCTACTACCCTACCTACAGACTGCCCTACCTACTACACTACCTACTACCCTACCTACTACCCTTCCTACTACCCTACCTACTACCCTACCTACTACCCTACCTACTACCCTACCTACTACCCTACCTACCTACTACCCTACCTAAAAAGTATCAAAGAACCTTCTCCTAGTTCTTAGCTACCTCCCTACCAATTTTCAGCTAAATCCGTCTAGTCGTTTTCATGCTATGTCGTGACAACGGAAAACGGGTTTCATTTTTATATAATTATATTATTATTATATAGATGCTGGTTTGGTTTCTTCACAGTGTTTTCCTTAACCGAAGTAAGTGCTAATTATTCGATGTGCGTATCGAATAATTAGCACTTACTTCGTCCGAAACATCATAGGTGCATGTTTTGGACTCGAACTCGAGACCTATGACTTGACTTTTTGGGAAACTACGAGTAACAAAATGGAAAATCAATTAGGTACAAATTAATATACTACACAAGACAGCTTATACACTACGAACAAGGCAAACGGCGACGTCACTGGAATCGGTAATTGATTCCATAAAGCTGTCCCCATTGTCGTTCATTAGGAGATAATTTCTTCTGTTACGTAGTCCGAAGCGTTAAGTGTCCGCTAATAGGTGTAGGGTGACTGTGACACGCTCGGATATTTGGATTTTTCTTAATATCCGAGGTTGTTTGGGGGGTAATGAGGAACAGGGTGTAAAGCTCCTCATCCCCCATTGAAAAGGGAGGATCCTCCGACCGGACGGGTGTTGTGTCCGGCGGGCTAACTGCTGTTGTGTCGGGCGGAAGACGTTGCATTGGTTAACCTAGTGAGAGGTTTTCTTTACACTAGCTGGATCGATGACTTGGTGAAGGTCGCAGGGATCCGCTCGATGTAAGACGCATAGGGACTGGTCAATGTGATGACACTTGGGGGAGACCAATGTCCAGCAATGACGTCTTTGGGCAGAAATGATGATTCATTACTTAAAGTTTAGCATAGTAGCAAACTGATAACATCTGTGTTCCCTCGGAAACATACGAATGTAAGGTATGTTTAACTGCCCGTCGGGGCTGCGGGTCCCGTTGGAGCTGCGGGTTGTTTGAAAGAGATACCGCGGTCTCGGCCCAAGAGTTAAGAAGGAACATGGGTGGTTTTTATTCAGTAGAAGTCTGCCACTCCCTTTCGCTCTGTCCTGAGCGGGCAGAAACACCCTATTATTTGATGATTTCCAACCTGCCACACAAAAAAAATGGTATGTTTAACTGAGAAAGATCTCTAAAATTTCATAATTATATTTAGACAATAAACGAACATACATGACTTTATATATCCGCCCATTCATCCCAATTAGTGCAAAAATATCAAGTTAAATTTTAATTAGAAATTTTCCTCTCATTTATTATAAAATATTCGTAATCAGAATTCAGATTGTACATATATCCTTTAAATAACATGTTTTAGAGGTATTTAAAAACGAAGAACCGCTGTTCGTATGGATTACCGAAATATTAAATCGGTAATCGACAATGCAGGGTTATTTTTTAAATCAGTTTTTGTTTTCACATTATTTCACCAAATACTACTGATGAATCCATACTTCCATACTATATACTATATATATACTATATTATTATATACTATATAAATATAATATTTTAAATATTATAAATGCGAAAGTAACTCTGTCTGTCTGTCTGTTACTCTTTCACGCCTAAACGGCTGAACGGAATTTGATGAAATTTGGTACAGACATAGTTTGGAACTTGAGAAAGGACATAGGATAGTTTTTTTTTTTTTTTTTTTCGCGAGATAAACCAAAAATCTGCCGGAAGTCACTATTCCACGCGAACGAAGTCGCGGGCAAAAGCTAGTTTATTATAAATATGTGAAACGATACTTGAAATACCATTAAAAATTATTTCAAGCATCACAAAATTGTTACAGGCTTTAATTATAATATATTTTTTGAGGAATTTTCGTGTGAAAGTTGATTATAGTTTGAAAGACCGACTACTGGAAAAATTTAATAAATAAACAGATAATTGAAAGAATTGACTAACACCAAAGACAAGACTGCCTCGTCGTTTGAGTGGTCTCAACCGGTACTGCTGAGCGTGAGGTGCTGGATTCGATTCCCATGTTGGGAAAAGAGTTGTTCAGCAGGAATTTTAAAAAAGCAGTCACTGATACTTCCTCTCATAAGTGAAACTTGAAACATAACTGGCGACTTATGCATGCACAGTCGAACAAGCTAATAAGTATACAGGGTAAGATCTTTATAATTCTATGACACTGAAAATGTTGATTGTAATTTTGTTTTATGAAGTGTTTCGCATCAAGCGACTCTGTATCCTACAACCGCTGTATGCTAAATGTATCTGTATAATCTTTAAAGTAAACACAAGTTAACTGGCTGTATACTTATTAGCTTGTTCGACTTTACTATCAAATACACCTCGAATTAACCCTCCGGGGACCATTCATTTCCTTCGGGGATTACAGTCGTGATGGTATACTCAATACTCAATACTCAAACTTTATTTGCATTCCACAATGTGTACTTAGGTGGTAAATTAAAAAAATTAGATCATTATGGACCCTGTCGGGCACAGCAAAAGGCAAAGATATAGGTAGTAGGAGAGAGGAAGCTTTAAAAACACAAAAAACTATATCTAAATAAATCCAATAATACCATAATAGGAATTCTTTACAAACATAGAATTTTTATACATTATTTATATTTTATCATTTAAATATTCATTTATACTGTAATAGCATTTTTCTGTTAAAAATTGTTTTAGTTTTTTTATAAATATGTTAAATTTTTCTTCTTTTTTTATTATGTCAGGTAGTCTGTTATATATTTTTATAGTCATTACGTAGGGGCTTGTTGAATGTATTTTTAGTCGAGATTGCGGAATGTTTAATCTTGATTTGTGTCGGAGTGTGTAACGTGATTGTATGTCTTCGCGCTTTGTGTAAAACTCTTGATATTTACGAACAAATTTGCAAGTTTCTAATATGTAAATACTGGGGAGAGTAAGAATGTTATATTTTTGGAAGTGAGGTTTGCAGCTGTCAGTCTGATCTATATTTGCCAGGATTCTAACTAACTTTTTCTGAAGGACAAAGAGTGAGGGTGCATCCGTACTATTTCCCCAAAGGATAACGCCGTAGCTCAGCCATGCATAAGCATATGCATAGTAGGTGGTGAGCGCTGTTTGAAGATTGGTTGTTTTCTTTATTTCACGTAAAGCATATGAAAATCTTGAAAGTTTTGATCTAAGTTTTTGAATGTGGGATTTCCAATTTATATGAGTATCCAAATTGATACCAAGTAGCGTAAACTCTTTGACAATTTCTATTTTTGAGTTATTAAAAGTAAAATCTATATTTAATGGGGTTTTTTGGTGGGGATGAAAGGTAATAAGTTTAGTTTTGGAATAATTTATTTCGAGGTTGTGTGCGTTCATCCAAGTGATGGTTTTAGTGAGTATTGAATTTAGTTCTTCGTTTAGATTTAAATTGTTTTTACATGAGACTAATAGAGATATGTCATCCGCGAATAATACACATGGTCCTTCTATGATTTTGGGTAAGTCGTTAATATAAATTAGAAACAAGAGACATCCTATTACGCTTCCTTGGGGTATTGAAGCACTAATTGATTTGCTGTTAGATCGAACTTTTTCTATTTCTTTTGACGTGTGATTAAAATATTCAATTTCTACTGTTTGCTCTCTGTGCTTTAAGTAAGATACAAGCCAATCGTGAGCTTTTCCACGAATGCCTATTCCATACAGTTTATCAAGCAATATATTAAATTGGACCTTATCGTAGGCTTTGGTCATGTCTAGTAACAAACCTACGGCATATTTATTTTTATTAATTATATTAAGAGCTTCTTGAACAAATTTGTATACTGCCAAAGTTGTTGAGCGGTTTTTGCGAAAACCATTTTGGCATTCGTCAAATATTTTATATTTCTCGCAATATTTGTATATTCGGTCACACATGGCTTTTTCAAAGATCTTTGAGGCTGCGGGTAAAAGAGCTATTGGCCGGTAATTGTTTGGATCTGATTTTGATTTTTTTTTGTGGATCGGTTTGATTAGTGACTTCTTTAATAGATCGGGGAAAGCACCCTGTTCAAAAGATTGGTTTAGAAGGATGTGGAACGGTAGGGTCAGTTCGTCTGCGCATTGCCTTAATAAGATTGGTGGGATTTCGTCTATCCCATGGCTGCTTTTGTTCTTTAACTGTTTTATTAAACGGTTTACTTCCCAGGGGTCTACAGGGCTAAGAAACATGCTATTTTCCGCGGGTTCCAGCACGGACGTGCCGTCAGACTTCTGGCAGCCAGGTGGTCTAACGCCGCTCTCACCTATTGATGCAAAGAAGTCATTAAAAATCTCGGCTACTTGTTTAGGTTCAGATGTTTTTTTGTCGTTTGTTTGCAATTGTATGTTACTTTTTTCGTTTTTTGATTTCTTATTCGCTCTTTCATTTATGATGCTCCACATTGTTTTGACTTTATTAGTAGATTTTTTTATTTTATTTATGTATTCAGTCTTTTTTGCTGCTGTAACCAATTTTTTTAATATTTTTTCATATTTTTTATAATATTGTTTAATTACTGGATTTTCCGATTTTAGTGTTAGTATTTTTAACAATCTTTTGTTATTGCTGGAGATTTTAATGCCTGTTGTCAGCCAGTATTTTTTAAATTTAGTTTTAAGTTTAATTTTACGCAAAGGAATAGATTGATTTAGAATTGTTATTATTGTATCGTTGAATATTTTGTAGTTTTCATTTATATCTTTTTCTGGTAGCAACAGATCATTCCAGTTCTGTTTACTTACTAAAGATTTGAATTTTAGTATATTTTTAGGGTCGAATATTCTTTTTTTAGTGTACCAAATTGTTTGTTTTAATTGTTGCGGCAAATGTAAGTGCATAATGGTTGCGCTATGGTCTGAGAATCCTAATTCCTCCACGGTGGTAAGCATTTTTTTATTGGTAAAATTTGTAAAAATTAGGTCTAAGCAGGTTGAGGTGGTTTGTGTGATTCTGGTTGGAGATTTTATATGTTGTGAGAAGTTGAATTCCGACATCTGTTCAAGGAAAGTATTCGTTTTTAGGGTTTTATCGAAAATATTGATATTGAAATCTCCTCCTATAATTATATTGGACTTGTTATATTTATTATTTAAATAAGTTAAAATAAGTTTCAGTTGACTATTAAAAACGTCTTCCTCCCTTCTATTCCAATACATAATTACTAATACTAGGTTCTCTTTAGGTAGTTCAATTGCACACACTTCCAATACATATTCGATTGACATATCTGCGATGTCCCTTATCTCTATGCAATTTATATCTTCTTGTAAGAGAATGCAGACACCTCCGCCTACTCTAACTTTACGGCAATATGATGCAGCAATTTTGAAGCCATTGAATTGCATAAGGGCCATTTTTTCTTGGGATAACCATGTCTCGGATATACATATAGCTTTGTATGTAGGGTTTTCGGCAATGAATGTTTCTATAATATGTTGCTTATTGTTAATGCTTTGGATGTTCTGAAAAAGTATTTTAAATTGTAGGTCGGTGCTTTCGAAAGGAATAATTTCCAGTATGATCTTCCTTCGTGTTTGATTGGTAGTTGTTTTGGTTTAACTGGGTATAGTTGTAGTTGTCTTGTGGGATCCGCTCTATTTCTTTTGTGTTGTTGTTGTTTTGCTGGATTCTATTAGTTTCATGTTTTATAGTAATCCTTTGTCCCTCAACAAATAATTGGTTATTTCTGATAATCGCAAACAATCCGTTTCTTCGTGCCTTAAGCATTTCTTCTCGCATTAAATGTCTTTCTTTACGTGCATTGTCATCTAAGTATTCGGAAACAAACAAGTGGGTACCCTGGAGACAGTTACTATTTTCTATGACATACTTAGCCATCCTCTTACTTATTAACTCAATAACAAGTGGCCGATTATTGTTGCTGTTTCTGCCTATTCTGTACGTGTCTTCTATATATCCAGTCAGGTCCACACCCATTGTGTCGTAGAATAGTTCGACCAGTCTGCTGTGGAGGATGCATTCTGGTTCTTTGTGAAATTCGGCGAATCCGTAGAGAACTATTTTCTTGAGGTTGGTTTCAGTGCAAGTGATACTGGGGGAATTATTCCTAGTTAACAGTTCTTTTATTTCTTTCTTTAATTTTTCATTTTCTTTTTCCATATTTTCTATTTTTTTATTTATTTTTCCTATGTCTTCTATTCTTTGGTCGTTTAATTTCAATAAGGCGTCGGTTTTTTGTTCAATGTCTACTTTTAGGTTTGTTATTGCTTTCTTGATTTCGCTCTGTATTGTATGTTTGAGTTCCGTTATAATTGAGTTATTATTTTCCTTCAGCCGCAATATTATAATTTCGCTCAAATTTTCCAGCGTTAATTGCGGTTGGACGTTTAATTCTTGAGTGTGAAGTGTATCACCTAGTAAGCTCAAGTCCTCGGAATCTGTCGTGAAATTTTGAGAATGTGTGGTTCTTTTCCTAATGGTGATATTATTTTCTGAAGGTGTTCGCGTCTGCTGGGATAGCTGACGCTCGTCTAGCCGTAATGGTGTATTTGTGTTACCTGTTTTGGGTCTTTTACATAAGCAAGCTTGGCAATGCCATGCATTTTTAAGTTGTGGTGACTTATTGAATCGATCAATAGACACATTTGCACACTCCAAGTCATATTGGCTTTTACAGAGTACACAGGTAAGGTTTTCAGTTGCTTGTAGTACTTGATTACATCCTGCGCATAGAGAATCCATTTGTAACGTTGTTTATTTTTACGTTACACTAGCAATTTTGTAGCCAGTGACGCCCTCTAGGTAGGCTTTGTGAAGATAGTTCTGTCGATCGAAGGGCCGGTTGAAGTTAGTTTCTCCAGTTTTATACAGATGGCGTTGTTCTCAGCTGTAGCTTAGATGAAGTTGCAATTTTTTAATAATTTCAACAACAAATTTTAGGTTTTAGGATTACAGATCTTTCAGTCCTACCTTTTTTGAGGTCGAAGGCTTCAGTTTCTAATAGCTTTTCGTTGCTGAGGCTTCGTTCTTGTTTGGCAGTTTCAACAAATAACTTCGAGTTTGAAAACAGGTATTCGTTAAAAAGTTTTGCACTGTTTTTGTTAACTTTTCACTGGAATTTCTTGAGTACTGCAACGTTCATCACTGTTATTTGTTTAATACTCCAACTTTATGCACTTATTTTCACAGTTTAAGCGTTTTAACTATTTTTAAGGAATCAAGATACACGGAGCTAATGTTTATTTACGCACAGTAGCGCCCTCTCTCTATGTATGTATGTTAGGTTTTTTTTATTATGACATAATAAAAAAACACATAATAATATTATGACATAATAGAAAAAGTCGCAGCATGTATTATTCTTTAGCCCTATGAATTTTGGCATAGTGGCAAAAATATGTCACTTTTTTATAATTATTAATACCTCGGTATAGGTAGTCACAATTTTTTTATTTCTTACAATGACAACCTAAGTTGCTTCATGTCAAATACTGGTATTCAGCTGCATCCGGTTAGACTGGAAGCCGACCAAAACATAGTTGGGAAAAGGCTAGGCAGATGATGATGAATGACAACCTAAAAATTCATGCGAATAAAAGTAAACAAGAAGGGAATTGTCTCAAATATCCTTGGAATTATACACACCCTGTCACAACAGTAACTGTTCATTAGCCACAAGACTTTCCTAAAAAGTATCGTGTTACAATACACGCTATACGAATACGAGATAGAATAGAGTAAGGGATGGCACACATTTGCGTTATACTTTTTGATAATTGTTATAAGTAAGTGGGTTTTTTTATTTATTACATAACTAGCTGATACCCACGGCTTTGCTCCTGAGAAAATTATATATTTAAACCTTCCTCAAGAACCATTTGATGCATTGTTGAAAACAGCATGGAAATCGGTGCAGTACTTTTTGAGTTTATCGCGAACAGACAGGCTGATGGACGGGGCGGAGGACTTTTATGAGACCGAGGACCCGGAGAACCTCCTTCTTTTTTTAGAAGTCGGTTAAAAAGAAATACGTGTAAAACTGTTTTTAATAAACCAACTTCAAAATGAACTATTTAAATTTTAAACGTATAAATGATCACAGAAAAACATTACAGTGCAATTAACTGAAAATTACTGTAATCATTACGTAAATACGTAATCAATTAACAGCTTTACCGGGTCATTAAACCCACACCAATCTGTAAACATTGATTACAGCTGCATTAACAAAAGAAGAGCTTATTAACAGCCTCATTTAATGATATAGCTCGTTTGATTACTATCATTTGTGGGGTAAACGCTGGAGGTTGGGTATTAAACACGCTTTTGTACAACGATTTTCAGTTGCTTGTTTTTTTTTTATTTACAAATAAAGTCTTGTTAAAAGAGATAATATTATCTAAGTAGGTATTAACAACCTCTACTGTCGATTTTTAGGTGAAACCACGCTTGTTTAAATTGTTCCGTGAATGCACTGAAAAAAATAATTAGTTGAATCAACATTTATTCAACCTATTTTTTGTGTTAATATAGAACCTACATAGAAGATTTGTTGAATCAAACAAACTGAAATTGTTACTTTTAAAAGGTAAATTTAACCAAACCCAGTGAGGTTGTTTCAACACTGTTTTGAAATGGTAATATTAAACTAGTTTATTATAGGTTAACAGAACATTCAACTTTTCAACTATTTTATTTTGTTGATATAGAACCTACCTTTAATAATAGTTGAATCAATTAATCTGAAATGTGTTGCTTGTAAGGTAAATTTAACCAAACCATCAGCTAAGTTAGTTTAACACATACTTAAAACAGGTAAATTTAACCAAACCACCAGTTAGGTTGTTTTAACACTATTTTGAAATAGTTGTTTTAACTATAATATTAAACCTGTATTTTTAAGTATATGGTGCTAAGTTGTAACTACCTGATTTTCGTGGTAAAGATAACCTGTATTTTTAAGTTGAAACAACTTGTGGTATTTAGTTTAATGAACCTAAGCTTAGTGGTATAATCTACCTAGATCATATTCGTATTTTTGACAAAGGTGCAATGTAGAATCGACACGTAGCAATAGGTTAGAATAACCTTAATTTGGTAGTAAAATTAACCTGCGTATATTGGTATTCTTGACTGTTGTAAATGTAGAATTGACATGTGAAATTAAGTTGTAACAACCAAATTTTTATGATAAACTTAACCTGTATTTTTAAGTTAAAACAACTTGTGGTGTTTTGTTAAATGGACCTCTGCTTTGTGGTAAAATCTACCTAGATCATAATAGTATTTTTGACAAAGATGTAATGTAGATTCGACACGTAGCAATAGGTTAGAATAACCTAAATTTGGTGGTAAAATTAACCTGTGTATATTGGTATTCTTGACTGTTGTAAATGTAGAATTGACATGTGAAATTAAGTTGTAACAACCAAATTTTTATGATAAACTTAACCTGTATTTTAAGTTAAAACACACGTAGCAATAGGTTAGAATAACCTAAATTTGGTGGTAAAATTAACCTGTGTATATTGGTATTCTTGACTGTTGTAAATGTAGTATTGACATGTGAAATTAAGTTGTAACAACCTAATTTTTATGATAAACTTAACCTGTATTTTAAGTTGAAACAACTTGTGGTGTTTTGTTAAATGAACCTTGCTTTGTGGTAAAATCTACCTAGATCATAATAGTATTTTTAACAAAAGTGTAATGTAGAATCGACATGTAACAATAGGTTAGAATAACCTAAATTTGGTGGTAAAATTAACCTGTGTATATTGGTATTCTTGACTGTTGTAAATGTAGTATTGACATGTGAAATTAAGTTGTAACAACCTAATTTTTATGATAAACTTAACCTGTATTTTAAGTTGAAACAACTTGTGGTGTTTTGTTAAATGAACCTCTGCTTTGTGGTAAAATCTACCTAGATCATAATAGTATTTTTAACAAAAGTGTAATGTAGAATCGACATGTAACAATAGGTTAGAATAACCTAAATTTGGTGGTAAAATTAACCTGTGTATATTGGTATTCTTGACTGTTGTAAATGTAGTATTGACATGTGAAATTAAGTTGTAACAACCTAATTTTTATGATAAACTTAACCTGTATTTTAAGTTGAAACAACTTGTGGTGTTTTGTTAAATGAACCTCTGCTTTGTGGTAAAATCTACCTAGATCATAATAGTATTTTTAACAAAAGTGTAATGTAGAATCGACATGTAACAATAGGTTAGAATAACCTAAATTTAGTGGTAAAATTAACCTGTGTATATTGGTATTATTGACTGTTGTAAATGTAGTATTGACATGTGACATTTAGTTAAAATTACTTGTTTTTGGTAAAATCAACCTGCATTTATTAGTAATATCAACCTACAATATAAAGTATTTTCGACAAAGGTGTAATGTAACCTATTGCTACATTACATACACCTCTAGGTATCGAAAATACTTTGCGACAAAGCCTAATTCAACATTATACCTACTTCTTCCGTGAAAATGCAGACTGATTTTACAAACATCATATTAAAGTAAATTCTGTACAAACAAATATTTTTACATTTCAGGTTAACTTATTACTTAATAGCTAATTACAAAATACCAATATAATATTGACACAACTCAATGCAGGCTTATTCTACAATACACTTTCATCAAAATACTTACCTACCTATAGAGGACATCTAATTATAGAAAAAATAAAACAATATAGATCATTATTAAACATTTATTTAACCATAACAAAGCACATTTATTTAACCATAACAAAGCACATTTATTTAACCATAATTATCATATTAAAACTTTATGGTATTCAAATTAAGTAGGTAACTAGCAAATCGTCCAATAAGTATGGACATTTAGCGAGAGAATGTCAAAGTTTGCCAAACAAACTAACAATTACTAGTAGATTTAACAAATACGCACCTACTTAAATTTTCAAATGTAATTACCGTTTTTTGGATCGTAGCGTAATGGCCATTTGCCAGTTGTTAGGCCTAAAATCAAGTGATATCACTTTGTTAGGCCTAACAACCAGTAATCGTAATCGCTACGATACAAAAAAAGGGCGGTTGTACATTTTCATGACAAACTAGACCTATTGGTAGCGACACTGTTTTATATAAATAATAGAATTTAAGGGTAGTTACCCACAGAACATACTCTGCCATATATAACATATTAAAAAAATTGCCTAGAAGGCCACCCATCACTATGAACCTGCAATAACACCAGAAAAAAACTAACCATTACAGTTGACAGACTCACAAACTTAACTTAAAGCTCGTTCATTATGAACGGTAGCCTAAAACTAACCAGCTGCGGAACCTATGTTGCAAAGCCCGACTTTAAACGTCCTGTAGGTCTAGTCTGTCATGCAAATGTAATTACCGTTTTTTGGATCGTAGCGTAATGGCCATTTGCCATTACGTTTTTTGTGATGAATCGCTACGATCCAAAAAACGGCAGCAATTACATTTGTATGACAGACTAGACCTACTGGTAGCGACACTTTTATATAAATAGTAGAATTTAAGGGTAGTTACCTACAGGACATACTCTGCTATATATAACATAGTTAAAAATTGCCTAGAAGGCCACCCATCAGTATGAACCTGCATTAACACCAGAAAAAAACCTAACCATTACAGTTGACAAACTCACAAACTTAACATAAAGCTTGTTCATTATGAACGGTAGCCTAAAACTAACCAGCTGCGGAACCTATGTTGCAAAGCCCGACTTTAAACGTCCTGTAGGTCTAGTCTGTCATGCAAATGTAATTACCGTTTTTTGGATCGTAGCGTAATGGCCATTTGCCATTACGTTTTTTGTGATGAATCGCTACGATCCAAAAAACGGCAGCAATTACATTTGTATGACAGACTAGACCTACTGGTAGCGACACTTTTATATAAATAGTAGAATTTAAGGGTAGTTACCTACAGGACATACTCTGCTATATATAACATAGTTAAAAATTGCCTAGAAGGCCACCCATCAGTATGAACCTGCATTAACACCAGAAAAAACCTAACCATTACAGTTGACAAACTCACAAACTTAACATAAACAACAAACCTTTAATTGACTCTAAGTCACTAGCACAAACATAACAGCGATAATGCAATACCATTATTAACACGTTAATTACCTCAACATCACTTTAGGTCGGCGATCAACGAGCAAACGCTTGGAAATTTGACGTCTTGGGGCGTTGCAATTTTGTAGAAATAGTGTTGAATGAACATCCACTGCTGTAGGCATTCGGAGGGGTATTGGACGTCAAATACCTGGAAGATCTTGAAACATATATCCACGGCCTGTAGAAGTGTTGACATGTGGTAGGTCACATCGTCGTAATTCACGTAAAATGCTTCCAATTCTTCTACTGACTGCCCGACGCAAACCACAATGGGTTGACAGGTCAACTTTTTTTCGAGATGGACTTGTCGCCGTTTGACCAGGACGTTTGTTATGTCAGTTTGGGTCTGAAAAGAAAAAAAAACATCAAACACAAAGACAGATGAATTTTGTAAACTAGGTAGGAACATTTTTTTTTATTTAAGTATCCGTATCTCCTTAATATTTTGTGTTCTCATTGAAGTTAATATTAAGTTGTTCTCTATGTTTATTAAGTACCTATGTATTTACAAAAAAAAATGTATCTATGTATAGTATATCAGTCATCTGGTTCACATAACACAAGCTCTGCGTACTTTGGGGCAAGATAGTGCTGGGTGAAAAAATATGTCCAGCATTATTTATTTTATTATTGTTCCATTTTACCTTAACATGCAGGACCAAATTGTCCCGGGCTTCCAAGATAGATGGTTTCGTAAATTTCTTTGATGAGGCTGCACGACCTCGTGCAACTGAAGGAACTAGTTTGCCGCACAGTAGAGACAGTATTATGAATACTTTGGTATCTGAAATGAAATTAATTTAGATAAAATAATACATTAATTACCCGATTACGGCAAAGCTAAAGGAGGGTTATGAGTTTTAGGGTGTTTTAGTCAGCCATGGTTGTTTGAATTGTCATACAATCAATGCCAAAGTAAAATTACTTAGTGCATTTACAAACTAACCTTCATTTGGATTTTTCTCGAAAACTACATT
Source organism: Diarsia mendica (assembly GCA_949316265.1). Taxonomy (NCBI): domain Eukaryota; kingdom Metazoa; phylum Arthropoda; class Insecta; order Lepidoptera; family Noctuidae; genus Diarsia; species Diarsia mendica. The sequence goes on from OX438910.1 coordinate 2,519,577, forward strand.
GTACTCTTTGAACGCCTTAACGTCATTTTTGAAAATTGTGTATGCTTTTTCCATGAAGTTATCAAATTTTTCAAACAGAACGACTTCTTTATCCGGATACCGATATTCGAAGTCAATTTCAATCTAAAAATATTATAAAAACATAGATGATGTTAGATTTAGGAACAAGAACTTATTAGAATATAGGCCCAATATATTATGTATAAATGCAAAAGTCTTGTCTGTTAGTAATAGATCTGAATGTAATTTACCAGTTTATATCCAAAGTTTTGTTTCAAAATAGGATATTTTTGTAATATTTCTTGCAGTTGTTTCGTTTTATCATTATAGTCTTTCTCGACCCGGTACGCTCTTGTTGCCAGCCAGTTTTCGCGCACCTCTTGGAACGGTTCTTTATGGTATTTTAGCCAGATGACCAGCTCTTCATTTTCTGAAACCAAAAAACAGAGGTATCTTTAAATAAAAAGAGAAGTCCTGACTGACTGGCTGACTGACTCATCAACGCCCAGCCCAAACCCTTGGACCTAGAAAGCTGAAATTTTGCACATAGGTTCCCTTTATGATGTAGACAAGGAATAAGGAAGGATTTTTTGAAATTCAACCCCTAAGGGATTTAAATAGGGGTTGAAAGTTTGTATGGAAAATCTTCATTTTCACGCGGGCGAAGCCATTTTAGACAAACATAATACCTATTATACTAAAGTATTACCAATGATTATGTTCTCTTCGACCTCAGAATCTTGTTTTTCATCATCATTTTTGCGTTTCCTTGATATGACCCCCTCTTTTTTGAGGACGCGTCTTTGATTATTATACCTGTCCACTAGTTTTCCTCTGGCGGGAATAGTTTTTTTGTTTGTAACTATGGCCGGGATGTAGTAGGTTTCCTAGAAAAAAAGTAATTTATGCAAGGATAGTGACCATGACTAATGGTATGAACTTTGTAAATTTACTACACACACTAGTACCTATGTGTCAAATTATGACCATTTTTTTAAAGGAATCATAACTATGCTTCTACGACTACTGTATGACTTTAAAGATGAAAGATATAGGTATCTATATAGGTAGGTAGGGTAGTTGTGGGAACAGTGAATCAAGTGTACACAGTGAAGCATCGCCGTATTGGACAGAACGAGTATACGACACCAGGTGTCGTTCGATTTAACGGGAGGCGAGAGAAAGAGATAGCCTGTGTCACGCCACTCGTTCTGTCAAATACGGCGATGCATCCATCACTGTGTACAACTTGATTTACTGTTCCCACAACGACCCTACATATATAATATAACGGAGATACAGATATTACATATACATAGATAGGTACATAACGCTCACTATTGTCACTAACTACATCGCACTACGATAATTACTTTCTACGACTACTGTATGACTAAAGATGAAAAATATATAATAGGTAGGTACATAATTATAGTAATTTAACGAAGATACACATCATAGATACCTACATAACGCTCACTACTAGGTACGTCGCACTACTATTATTTATTTATACTAGGTAGGTAGGTACTTGGTAAAGAATGTACTACTTATAGGTATCTTAAATAGGCTGGTAGGTATATAAACCTTATGTTCTGTTGGAACAAAGCGAGTGATAGCCTCTGATAACACAATGAAGTCTTCTTTTTTCATGCTCTGATATTTGTTAATATACCACTCCACAATGCTTTTTGTTAGAAATGACCTGCTAGTCGCATCAAGCTTATCGCTTGATTTCAGACGGGCCAGAACCAGTTTTCCATAACTGTTCTCATTAAGAATGGTGGGTATATCTATACTCTAAAATAGAACAGTACAAAAAAAAGTAAGGAACAAGTGAACAAAAAAAAGAAAGGAACATAGGGAAAACGTGTGTGTCTTAATAAAATTATGAAGAATCCAAACTTACATTAAGTATTTGTTTTGGGTCAGCATTCGATATTACGCTACAGCTTAAGCTACTACGACTAGAGCACGTTGTAGGGCTTGCAGGAGCAGAAATTGTGTCTTCCGATGCAGTTTCCTGTAAAATAATAAACCAAGTTAAAACTTTAGATTTTCTAGTTTGCTTTAGATTTTCTAGTACTGACGAACGAATGGCCATTGTGATCACAATCACAACCAATCAACTTAGGTAGATACAAGTTAGGTACTCAAGTAACTGCCTCGTTGGTCTAGTGGTCGCAAGCGCGACTGCTGAGCGTGAGGTCCTGGGTTCGATTCCCGGGTCGGCCAAAAGTGCTATTGGGTTTTTCATTAGAAATTTCCCAGTAGTAGTCCGGAGTTTAGAAGTTGGCGGTATAATACCCCCGTGCCTCGGAAAGCACGTTAAGAAAAATGGTTCGTTTTGTGCACTTGTAGTAAAATCTACTATTTGTGACGTGTTTGATATAGGTACCTACTACATTTTGTTAGTGCTTCCATAACTTATGGTAAGTACCTAACTAAATAAACAGGTGATTAGATAATTAATAATAGTAATTATCTTATAATTAGAGATTGAATTACCTATAATTAATTAATAGGTAATTTAATCTCACCAACAAGTGAGATTAAAATACCTATTAAAAATAATAGAGATCATAGGTTTACTTACATGGGTTATTTTTTCCATCTTCCTCACACCAACTCTGAATAATATTCTTTCTTTTACGAGCGGCACTAATTCTTTTAGATCGTTATCCTGTATTTCTGTGAGTAAATCTATAGTGATTTCATTATCTGAAAAACAAAACAAATAATATTAGGTACCTAGGTACTTAGTTACGTAAGTTCCATAGGTACACACGGCTACACATCAAGCTATACAAAACCAGTATAATCTGATCGTTCATTGCGTGAAAAGATTTAATAAAGTGAGGCCAAGATTAACTGGTTTTGTATAGCTTGATGTGTAGCCGTGTGTACCTACCTATTACCACCTATCGTAGCTTCGGTACATATGCGATCTCGGTCTATCTATGTATATAATTATGTACTTAATTTTAAGTTTGTTGAAAAAAATTATGGATTAAAAAGTATGGATATGTGCAAGACGGTTGAGACGCCATCAAGTCTGAAAAAGCTGAATACGTATCATAACTACTGGCATTATTGTGTAAGTATACCTACCTACGTTGCTTCTACCACTTACTCTAGGTGCAATATACCTACCTATAATGTAGGTAAATTTAACATATTACCTCTTGTTCGTATTAGGTATCTACCTACTCAGTGCTGTTGTATGTACTGAGTACATAAACTGAGATAAATAAAATCTATGATAAGTTACTTACGATCAAATTATCTTGGCAGGTCTGAACCTATGCTCTGCGAACTTTTACGCTAAACTTGTGAAGAAAACTGTTATTGCCAGATAAACCAATATCTATACGATCAGAAAATATCTATTAAATACAGAGAGAAATACAAATAAAATAAATATTAAAACACTTTTAGACATTATTTGTAACAAAATAACCTGCACGAAGTTCGAAACTGCCAAGTTAATTTGATTGCACTGTAGGTACCTACTTGTAGATAAATTACTAATTTAGCTACAATAATTAGTAATTTCATTATGATCAGACTGTAGCGTTTCATACATTCTATAAAAGATAGGTACTTACCACAAAATTTTTTAATTGTTTCTTCAGTTAAACCCCACTCTCGGAGATAAACTGGCACCAATGATTTCTCAAAATCATCCATATTTACTTATCACTGAATCAACGGTACCTATCACTAAACTCACCTTTTACTTTGCTGGTTCAATTACATTAGACCACTTTTAATTTTTCAACCAGTTTATCGTCGAGTACGTATAGTCCCCGACACGGCGCGGCGCAAAGAAAGACAAAGAGTACTTGCCTGCCTGGCAAGAGTCCGGTGGCGCGGGGCGCGGGGCGCGGGGCGCGGGGTTGAGGTAGCGTCATCCGCGCGTGCGGCGATTGGTGGAATCAAATGCATACGTTCCGTTCGCTCCCGATTACGAAATACTTTTTAGACGCGCCAGTTTTAGGTCCGTTCAATTTGGATGTTCGTAATAATAATCTGTTTACAATAAAATATGAAAGCTCCAACCAGCCCGCGAAATTCAAATTTTCTTTCGTTTTTTGCAATTTGCAGGCTAGTGCCAGTTTGTATGTTGATTAGAATGTTAATTGCGGTTGTAAGACGTATGTAGTTACAGAATTTTATTCATCAAAATCATCAATAACTACATACGTTTTACAACCGCAATTAACATTCTAATCAACATGCAAACTAGCACTAGCCTGCAAAAAACAATAGATAAATTAAGTAAAGATAAGTAATTAGTTTCTTAATATAACTAGCACTAATAATAAACGTAACAAGTTAAATTTTACCATTGTTACAAAACAGAGGTCCCCAAACTAGGCTGCGCCTGTATCTTGGGGGCCGGAGTTGCGTTAGAGTCTGTCAAGCGAGTCTAGTCCCATGAAAAAGGCGGCAAATTCAAAAATCTTTCAGGTGTCAACACTGATATAGCACGCTGAAAACTTATTGATAGAAGTCTGTCAAGCGAGTCGAGTCCACAACCCTTTTACTTTAAAATTCAAGTATCAATAAGTTTCAGCGTGCTATATCAGTGTTGACAAATGAAAGATTTTTGAATTTGCCGCCTTTTTCATGGGACTAGACTCGCTTGACAGACTCTAACTTAAAATTAATATTAATAAGTAGTTATCTTTATTAAATGAAAACAAAAATAAAATTAGGTAAGGTCACAAATATTTTAACATTTTTTCAGAAATTTAAAGCAACTAATTAGTAATGTTTTATCAACCATATTGCAAAAGTTGAATCAACAAGCGAACGTAGCAAAATTTACAAAATTGATTCAACTATTTGCAAATATTTTAAACAACAAAGCAAATTGGTTAAAATAACTATTGTAAATAGTTGTCAACACCTAACACTTCATTACATAGTAGATTCAACAGATGCATTTAGTCAAAATAACAAAAATATTTTAACCTTTTGCTAGAAATTTAAAACACCTAATAAATAATGTTGGAATCAACGATATTGCAAAAGTTGAATTAGCAAGGGGACTTAGTCAAATATACTAAATTTATTCAACTTTTTTGAAATATTCTAAAGAATTAAACTTATTAGTTAAAATAACTAGTGTTAATGGTTGTCAGCACGGTACCCCACATTTAATAACATAGTAGAATCAACATCTGTAGATTAAATTACGTATCTATCTATACTCTAGTCACTTTAAAGAAATATTTTTTGTAAACAAAGCGTTGCTAGGCAACCATCTGATAGCACGGGTGTAAATCATTTTTTTATCAATGTTAATTTTTGTAATCCTACTGCCACATCTGGGTTAACGTTAACGTTAATGGCAATGGCCAACTACGCGTTAATTAAGGCATTAACAATTAGTAATACTGCCGTTTATAATTTAACACATTAAAACGGTGGCCACATCTACGTAACACCTAAAGAAGACACAAAAAAGTCAAATATTTGTTAATATTTGTTTTAATGAGAATTGTAACATCACATTCCTACTTATATAAAAGAACCGTGAACGGTTAACATTTTTATTGTATACCCACTTCCTAGAAGTCAATTCATAATAACATAACAAAGGATATTCTAATCACACAAATATAGCTATTGATACCCACTTAGTTTATAGGTATCGGTATTCAGCAAAGTTTAATGAAAACTTTACATGATTTAGACTTTCTACATGTTTTTTTATGTGACGTCACAACACAATACCTTACGATGGGTTTTTAACAAATTAATGAAAAATGAAAATTAAAAAAAAATGAAAAATATTTATTTGTCCCAAAAAAGCAGTTACATGGATTATAATGAGACATCATTAATATTTGACTTCTTGTAAAAATAAATAACATGCATGATCCAATTAAAAAAAAAAGCGATCAAGAAACATTTCAAATCACATGTAAGTAGGTAGCATTACAAAAAAATGAACATTGATAAAAAAATGATTTTCACTCGTGTTATCAGATGGTTGCCTAGCAACGCGTTGTTTACAAAAAATATTTTTTTATAGTGACAAGAGTATAGATACGTAATTTTATCGACAGATGTTGATTGTATGTTAATAAATGTAGGGTACCGTGCCGACAACCATTTACACTAATTATTTTAACTAATAAGTTTAGTTCTTTAGAATATTTTAAAAAAGGTGAATAAATTTAGTATATTTGACTAAGTCCCCTTGCTAATTCAACTTTTGCAATATCGTTGATTCCAACATTATTTATTAGTTGTTTTAAATTTCTAGCAAAAGGTTAAAATATTTTTGTTATTTTGACTAAATGCATCTGTTGAATTTACTATGTAATGAAGTGTTAGGTGTTGACAACTATTCACAATAGTTATTTTAACCAATTTGCTTTGTTGTTTAAAATATTTGTAAATAGGTACATAGTTGAAGCCAGAACTCACCAAAGGACTCCATTAAATCTAGAATTCTAGATATACTAACGCAAAAAATTTAATTAGAAGAAATAACTAAATTTACACTTTTAGGCCTAACGTTATACTCAAATTAAAATTGGAAGAAACAGAAAAAACACGAGCAAAACTGTCCCAATTTATTTACTCACTCGGCTTATTGAAACGTAACACAGACTACAACACCGCCCTTTCTGCCTATTATGCGTACCTACGCTTACTCCTGGTTAAACTATGGCATCATTCTGTGGGGAGAAAGTACTGACATTTTGGACCTCTTTATCCAGCAAAAGAAATGCATCAGAATTCTCATGAATATCGAACAACGAGTGAGTTGCAGGCCACACTTTACCAAACAACAAATTCTCACACTACCAGCAATATATATTATACTGCAAAGTTGTTTATTCGTTCGGAAAAATAGACACCTCTTCAAATCTAATATTTAAATCAATGAAAACTATAACCGACGCAATAGGAATAGGCTGATACTACCCATCACTAACTTAAAATTATTATTATTGGTAAAAGTCCGTATTCAAGACTAACTAACATATTTAATAAGCTACCGGAAAGTCTAAAATCCCTACCAAATGATTTAATTTTCGCGAAACAGTTGAAATCTCTGTTGATAAAGAAAGGCTACTATACCGTTGATGAATTTAAAGCTGACAAATTGTGAATCGATCGACACTGTATTATATACTTAACTTGACATCAATTTTAATTTAACTACTAATTGACTACAGATACTTACAGAACTTGACATCAAATTTTAATTTTATCTACTAATTGATTTGAAAAAATTGTAATAAATTAATAAATATCACATTTTCCATTTCTTTCTTTCTTTATTAATGTTTAGTGGAGTATCATTATAAATTTGAATAATTAATAAGAATTGATATGTAATAATGTAATTTAATAATTTTATCGCCAACAATTTGCAGTGCCCTTATTACAGGGCGCTGACTAAATAGTAAATGACTAAATTTATGACCTATAATAGACAAAGAAATATTGTAATAAACTCATTAAATTTAATTTCCAATCATCAATCACTTTTCACAATGTTCATTCTTCTTTCCTTATGTTTAGAGTAAAAACGTAAGAATATGAAATGTAATAGGTATAATAAGAATCAATATTATATGTAAGTAGGTACCTAAATTAATAATTTTATATCCAACAATTTGCAGTGCCCTTACAGGGTGCATGTTAATACTGTGCCATGAAATTTGAATGCATGCCTACTTACCAGTATTTAATTGTACATGTTGGCAAATAAATAAATAAAAAAATAAATAATCAAATCAATTTTGTAAATTTAGCTACGTTCGCTTGTTGATTCAACTTCTGCAATATGGTTGAATTAAACATTACTAATTAGTTGTTTTAAATTTCTGGCAAAATGTTAAAATATTTCTGTTATCTTTACTTAATTTATCTGTAGATTCTACCATGTAATTAAATGTTAGGGGTTGACAACTATAGTGGCGGTAAGTCCCCTCTTTGAGGAGTGGCTAGAGAGGAGCCACGGCGCCCTCACCTTCCGTCTGACGCAGGTCCTCACCGGACACGGGTGTTTCGGGAGGTACCTGCACCGAATCAGACGGGAGGAAACGCCCGGATGCTTCCACTGCGAGGATCGACCGGAGGACACGGTGGAGCACACTGTGGAGGTGTGCCCTGCTTGGGCGGAGCCCCGCCGTGTTCTCGTAGCGGCGATCGGCGGCGGTGACCTCTCGCGTCCGGCCCTGGTGCAAGCCATGGTCCGGGGCGAGGCGGAATGGGACGCCGTCGCCTCCTTCTGCGAAGCAGTGATGCTAGCGAAGGAGGTGGCGGAACGAGAGAGGGAGCGATCCTCTCAACGTCCCAGCCGCCGCGGAAGGCGCGGAAGGCGCTCCGGGCGTCGGGGGCCACGTGATGGCTTCCGGCCACCGTAGACGCGGGCCTGTGGACGGTGAGTAATGGGCTAGCTCGCCGTCCGGCCGTCGTCATGACGGCAACAGACCGTGTCGGCGGCGCGTTCGTGTTCCACGCGCGCCTCAAAGAGATGTCAGCAAGGAGGGGCCCGCAAGGGCCGACGCCCGTCGGGGCCGCGGTATTTAGTACTAGATTACGTGGCCTCGGCGCAAGGGCAAAGAAGGAACATGGGTTCGGTTTTTAGTCAGTAGAAGTCTGACACTCCCCTTCGCTCTGCCCAAGAGCGGGGGGGGTCATTCGATGATTTTCCACCCACCAAAAAAAAAAAAAAAAAGGGGTTGACAACTATTCGCAAAAGTTATTTCAACCAATTTGCTTTGTTGTTTAAAATATTTGCAAATGGTTGAATCAATTTTGTTAATTTAGCTACGTTCGCTCGCTGATTCAACTTTTGCAATATTGTTGATTGAAACATTATTTATTGTTTGTTTTAAATTTCTGGCAAAATCCTAAATACTTTTGTTATTTTGACTAAATTTATCTGTTGATTCTACTATGTAATGAAATGTTAGGTGTTGACAACTATTCACAAGAGTTATTTTAACCAATTTGCTTTGTTGTTTAAAATATTTGCAAATAGTTGGATCAATTTTGTAAATTTAGCTACGTTCGCTTGTTAATTCAACTTTTGCAATATTGTTGATTACAACATTATTTATTGGTTGTTTTAATTTTCTAGCAAAAGGTTAAAGTATTTTTGTTATTTTGACTAAATGTATCTGTTGACTCTAATATGTAATAAAATGTTAGGTGTTGACAACTATTCACAATAGTTATTTTAACCAATTTGCTTTGTTGTTTAAAATATTTGCAAATAGTTGAATCCATTTTGTAAATTTAGCTACGTTCGCTTGTTGATCCAACTTTTGCAATATTGTTGAATTAAACATTATTTATTGGTTGTTTTAAATTTCTAGCAAAAGGTTAAAATATTTTTGTTATTTTGACTAAATGTCTCAGTTGATTCTACTATGTAATTAAATGTTAGATGTCGACAACTATTCACAATAGTTATTTTAACCAATTTGCTTTGTTGTTTAAAATATTTGCAAATAGTTGAATCAATTTTGTAAATTTAGCTACGTTCGCTTGTTGATACAACTTTTGCAATATGGTTGAATTAAACATTATTTATTGGTTGTTTTAAATTTCTAGCAAAAGGTTAAAATATTTGTGTTATTTTGAGTAAATTTCTCTGTTGATTCTACTATGTAATTAAATGTTAGGTGTTGACAACTATTCACAATAGTTATTTTAACCGATTTGCTTTGTTGTTTAAAATATTTGCAAATAGTTGAATCAATTTTGTAAATTTAGCTACGTTCGCTTGTTGATACAACTTTTGCAATATGGTTGAATTAAACATTATTTATTGGTTGTTTTAAATTTCTAGCAAAAGGTTAAAATATTTTTGTTATTTTGACTAAATGTATCTGTTGATTCTACTATGTAATTAAATGTTAGGTGTTGACAACTATTCACAATAGTTATTTTAACCGATTTGCTTTGTTGTTTAAAATATTTGCAAATAGTTGAATCAATTTTGTAAATTTAGCTACGTTCGCTTGTTGATACAACTTTAGCAATATGGTTGAATTAAACATTATTAATTAGTTGTTTTAAATTTCTGGCAAAAGCTTAAATATTTTTGTTATTTTGACTAAATTTATCTGTTGATTCTACTATGTAAAGAAATGTTAGGTGTTGACAACTATTAAGAATAGTTATTTTAACCAATTTGCTTTGTTGTTTAAAATATTTGCAAATAGTTGAATCAATTTTGTAAATTTGACTAAGTTCATTTGCTGATTCCACTAAACATTATGTTGACATTACCGAACTATTAGTTAAATTGACCGCTATGCGATTATACATGAAAAAATATGTTAGCTTAACCCATTTTTTTGGTTGTAACAACAATTAGATTTTAACTTTTTTAAATTTGTTACATTGAATGTAGTACTACGGTTGTCACAACGTAATTTATTGTTGACTCAACTGTTAAGGAATCAACATTCAGAAATTCAACTATTAGTTTTTTCAGTGTGGCTGACCACCTATAATAAATATCAATTTTCCTGCGCTAAAGTGTAAACGTAATAGCTTGTGGCAACATCATCATCAGCCTATTTAAAATGTTCCCACTGCAGGGACTCAGGCCTCCTCTCTAGGAGATGGATGGGCTATAATCTACCACGCGGGCCCAGTGCGGGTTATTAGATGTCACATGTCTTCGAATTTGTTGGTTCTAAGACATTCTGGCTTCGTCACGATGTTTTCTTTCGCTGTTTTGAGAGCAGTGGTGATGAAAAAAAAATACATAAATTGCTTGTGTGCGTGATATAAACTTATTAAGATTGCCGTGTGTGCATAGGTAACAAACGCCTTTTTCGCTTGAGGAAACTTCAGAACGCTACCTGATATTATCCCTAAATCCTCCTTTCGCCTTACCCACATTCATAAATCTGGTCATACATGCTAAAATTAAAACCCAAAGACTGTGCCAAGAAGTACTGAACAAAATTGTCGTATAAATTACACAATTGCGAAAGAATTTTCAACTAATTTTGAAGATAAAAGAGCAGTTCGATAGTTATCAGCTGGGTTTAATACTTTTCTTGTCCAGTAACTTGAAGATATTGGTTTAAAATATGACTCTGTTATTACTATTTTAAACAACAACCACTTGGGTTTGTTTTGAGTTAAACCACACTTAGCTAGGTTGATTCGTGGATGGATGACCACCTATTATTATACCAAGGTTCCTCAGAGACTCGGAAAGTACTTTCCGAGTAGTAAGCCGTTGATACCGGTTCTCAAAGACCTTTAGCAGACGTTACAGGTAACCCAAAAGTCTGACAACCAGTATTACCAAGTTGTATTGTATTACCCAGAACTAACAAGGTTATTAAGGTCAGATAGGCAGTCACTCCATGTAAAAACTGGTATACAGTTGCATCTAGATAGATTGAAACTCGACAATATAATGTAGCCTTTTCCCAACTATGCGGGGTTCAGCTTATAGCCTAATTGAATACGAGTATTTTACAAAGAACAACTGCCCATCGACTCACTCAGCCCAATAACTGAGAAACACGATACCCCGTGGTAAGACTGATATTCAGACTTTTAGTGAAAACATTTAATACACGTGGCTCATGATATCGTTCTAAGACACTACCATTCTAGAACGAGAGACTCAGTTTCGATTAGAACAAGGTTTAAAATTATTTCGTAACGCAAATAAACTGTCTATTTAAAAATCAGAAATACTTGTTTCACAAGTAAGTAATATATTTTCTTTATTTTAAGAATGTTATGTGCGTGTGATGATACCGATATAGTTCTTGTTACAAACAATTTAAGTAAGATGCTTCTTCATTAATGAAGAAAGAGGAAAATGTTGAATATGAATGTAGATGGCTACCTATAAGAGTAGAGGAAGACCAAAGAAACGATGGATAGACTGTGTTAAGAATGATATGGCTAGAAAGGAGGTAACTGCTGCTGATATGACGACTTTTAGAGAAGTATGGAAGAAGAAGAAATGTTGTGCAGACTCCAAATAAATTCAAGAGAGTAAGAGCAGAAGAATGATGAGGCTTCAAAAATCGTGCTAAAACCACAAAATTGCGTAATTTTCAAGCCATCTAACAAAATACCATATTTGCCCCAATTTTATCTTGCAAAGGATAACAAACTGCCTTCTATAAATTCTGATAATTCCCACTTTATCATGAAAATATAACAATTATACAATTTTGAAAATACCATGAAACTTGGCCAGAGGATTTATCTTAGGGATACACTTTTATGGGTTAATTAATAATACTAGATACTGTCGATTTATATCTTAAGAGTTTCATATATTTTGAGAACCAGAAGATACAGAGAATAGAATAAAATATTCTTTATTATACCTCGTTGGTCTAGTGGCAGCAAGCGCAACAGCAGAAACCTGAGTTCGATTCTCGGGTTGGGCAAAGTGCTATTGGGTTTTTCCATCTGGAATTTCTTAGTAACGGGCGGGGTGTCTGTATTTGTGCCCAGTTGATGGCAATAGGTTGGCCCCCTATAACAAATGGGACTTCAACATAACTGGCGAAATGTGGATGTATTTTATTTATTTATTTATTTAAACTTCATGCACAAGAGTGGTACATAGGCGGACTTAATGCCACAAGGCATTCTCTACCAGTCAACCTTAGGGTCAAATAAGACAGCACTGTGGTAGAGTACAAAAAATAATAATAAGGAGAAAACCATTATGTAATATAAATTGATATACATAAATAAGAACATACTAATACATATTATTATAGATAGAATATAATAAACTAATATATTTTATTATGTTTTTATTTTGTTTATTCATTTTTTTTAATTTTTAATTTTTACATGTTCTATGTTAGGTATTTTATTCGTCATTATGTAAAAATATATACGTTTTATATTAATATAATATTTTTATTAATTATCTTATCACTAAAGCGTGGGCCAAAACAACCACGTTGTGGAACCCGGACACAGCCAGAAGGCGACGTGGTAGACCTCGTAGGAGATGGCGGGACTGCTTGACAGAACAAACGACCAGTGGTCCACATTGGCCCTGGATCGCAAAATTTGAAAATCGTGGGGAGAGGCCTTTGCCCTGCAGTGGGATGACACAGGCTAACAGTAACACTAAAGCGATCTTTTTAAGACTACTTTGAATGGATTACAGGAAGAGGGAGAGACTGTATTCAAGCTTCAAAAACGTTGCAACCGTGTTATAAATAAGGCTTGGTTTTTGGATAGTTGTAAACCTCTCTTCCAAAAATGTAAGATTCTTCCTCTTCCCTGCATGTATATAAGAGATATTTGCATTTTTACTAAAACTCACATGCATTACTTTAAGCAACGTAGTGAGGTTCTACCAAGGCAAAAAAGGGCTAAGTTTCACAACTTATTGTATCAGCCACCTAGTCATAAAGATATTTATAAAAAAAATGTGTTTAACATGTGTATTGTAATTTATAATAACATTCCAAATGAATTGAAATTGTTGCAGGGTAATGTATTTAAAAAGAAATTGACAGAGTGGCTACATAATTATTGTTTCTATAGCATTAAGGAATTTATGGAACTTAAAAAATAATGTTAATGATATAATTGAATATGAATGATTGATGTTATAATAATTTAATAATGATTCTAATTGCATGTTATTTTGATAATTTGACACAAATGTTGTAAGAAAAACATTTGCACGCTTGCATGCAGGCAGTATACATTGACTTTTGGGACATAAGATCTTTCCTTGTTATTTTTATGTATTTTCTTGCAAATAAATAATTTTGATTTTTGATTTGATTTGATTTTGACTCAGTCCAATCAGTCTTTAATCGCTGGCCTAGCCTTTTCTCAACTGTTACTATCTTGAGGTCGGCTTCCAATCTAACCAGCTGATGCAGATGCAGCTGATATTTGTTTTTGTTAACTTTTAAGGTATTTTTGCCAAATAAACACAATTTTATTTCATATCAGTATTTAACACCAAAGATTTGCTAGTAATATTAAGTCCTAAGTTTAGAAATAGTAAATTCCCATCAACAGGCCACAAGATCTGTCTTCGTAACTGTTTTTATAGAAAGCTCTTGCGTAAGGAAACTATTTAACAACCAATTAATTAATTAAAGCTCTACTCAAACAGGATAATACCGCATGCAACGTGGGAAGCGTTTTAATTTAGGAAGTCACGCGATAAAGCTCGCCAGTTTAAACACGTCTCATTGGACAAAATCAATGCGAGCGAATTTTGGTCTTGCTCTCGCGAGCAACGCGTCTCCGTTTAAGCAGTATTTAATAAGGAACACGATACTTAGTGTGATTCTCCTTACAAAATATAAACCCATTTCTTCCTAAATAAGGCTTTTAGAGCAATATTTTTTTTTCATCACAGTCTACTGTATACTGTAGAAATACTATCCCTGTCATTTATATTTTATACTTATTATAAGAAAATATATATATTATTTACGGCTGTGTAGAGGACTACCAGACAAATTCCAAAAGGTTTTGACTAAAATGAATTTATAGAAACCCCTATTACATGGCACTTAAACATAAATGGTGAAATGTGGGTATACTTTGAGGCACTCCACTGCCTAACCCTTCGGGTATTACAGGCGTGATGTCATGTATCTTGCATGCCATGTAGGCCTTTAATTTCGATGACACTGGTTTTAAAATTGAGTCTTGAATATAATTAAAAACCTTTTATATGTATAAGAGCGTGTCACAATATTGTTTATCAGTATGAACGTTAAAATATTTTTATAGCATTTTATGCTGGTATTAAATTTCAAAAACATGTTATATCAGCTCTATTTTTATGTAAATGCGCGACAGCAATGAACTCGGTAATATTTTAAACAAACAAATAACTTCATAAAACCATGCAGTTTTTGGAAAATTTATTTTACTGTATTTTTAAATGTCCCAGTATTAATCTGTGTACAAGATTTCGTCGTTGACTGAAATCTGGTAAACAACATTAAAAGTAATGTTTATTTAAATGAAAATCTAAAGATATGTTTTTAAGACTCAATTTTAAGTACATAGACACACAACGACATAATAATATTATCCTGCACGATTGCAGTTTCTTATTTGTATTAGCTTGAAATATTAAAAGAACAGGACAACTTAAATTCAACAATAATTATCATAGAATGCATTCCATTGAGTCCTACCGTCAATCGTACTTTTTCCCCAGAAAACGTTTTTTCTTACGAGTTGCAATCATTTTTACCCGACTGCGGCGAAGCCCAAAAGGAGGGTTATTCGTTGGTTATCTAAGTTTCATGTACAGAATGCTTGGTTGACAGCTTCCTTTACTGTTGTTTTTCATGCAAGAAAATTAACAAGGGTATTATTTTTCTACACAGGAAACCTTAAATTATAAACAACAAATAATAGTAGTTTATTTAAGCGACTGTGCATAATGAAGGGCATTTCAACACAAGTGGGGGTTTAAGAAACGAGCCGAAGGCGAGTTTCTTAATAGCATCACACGAGTGTTGTAATGCCTTATTATGTATAGTTGCATACACTAATTTATCTACCCAAATATCATGGGCTCTATGATGGGTTCAGGAACCATAGGGAAATGACCAGCATTGTTACCAGTGTAATGCAATAAAAAATGTAGATGTTCAGATGTCTTTTTGATGGTCTTAATGTAGATACTAGAATAGCACACTCACTTGAATTTGACACCTGTTCCAAATTTAAACTCCTAACCTACTGTTTTCAGTAGGTTATGAGTTCATAACAGTACCGTTTATTTCTGCTGGTTGGTAATGCTGGTCATTGCCTTTGGTTTTTGGACGCATTAGAGAGGGTTTATGATATTTGGGTAGATAAATACACACTTACCTATTTCATTTCCAAAGTAAAATACCAAAATACTTGCATATTTTCAAAACCAGAGCTTAAGGCCTCAATATCTGTCGGTGACACATGTCGAAATCTCCGTCGTTCCGTATAAAGTAATGCATCGATGTATATTCTTACGAGATATTTGGTAAAAGAAGCACGTGTCAATATGTAGGGTATGCCAAATGCACTGCCCGACGGGAAATGTGCTACTATTGGTTGTGGAGAGCAAAATTTAATATTTTATTTTTGGAAAGGTTTGTTATTGAGCTTTAGGGGTTTGTGTTTCAATGGCTATATAAATTATAAAGAATAGATAATTATCTATTCTTCTAATGTCATAAATACAGAAAGAAAGAAAAAGTATTTATTGGTTTCTTGGTTGGTTTGGTACGTTGGTTTGTTGGTTGTTTGGTTAATTGGTTGGTTGATTGGTTGGTTGGTTTGGTTGGTTAGTTGGTTTGGTTGGTTGATTGGTTTGGTTGGTTGGTTGGTTGGTTATAGAATTAAAATGAGTTTCTATGTAGGGGATAATCTCTGAAACTTGTGATACAGCAACTTCTATTATAAGAACCAGAGTTACACTAATGTTTATCAAAATAATTTTCATTGTAAAAAAAATATCCAATCAAAAAAAATCCTATCGGAAAATTATATACTTAAAATATATTTTTCCGATAGAATGATACATTATTCGTAGGCACTGTAGGCTATAAATTACATTATAATCATGCATGTTACCAAAACTATCACAATTTCAGCGGACGTAGTCGCGGGTGATGTGCTATTAAAGGAAAATGTAGAGGTATTATTGTTGCCCGTCGGGGCTGTGGCTTGTCGAAAGGATAACGCGGCGCTGACACAAGGGCGAAGAAGGAACATGGGTTTGGTTTTTAGTCAGTAGAAGTCTGACACTCCCCTTCGCTCTGCCCAAGAGCGGGGGGGGGAGGGTTATTCGATGATTTTCCACCCACCAAAAAAAAAAGAGGTATTATTGTTCGGGTCAGTAATGAAAAGCTTGGTAAGTTCATAAAAACCGATTAAATATGCAATTTAAAAGCGTCAAAATATGCATCATAAATGCTCGAAATATGCAAGTAAAGTGCCAAAATATGCATGATTTTTTATTTAAATAAAACCCGTGTACCTGCTGTTTAAAAAAAACAGTAGGTAGTGTGATTGTGGCTCTTTTTAAATTAGAGTTCGAGAGCTTCCATATGCAAAAGCATACGCCAAAATGCATTGCAAATAATTATGAATTTCCATATAATAATAATAATACGGATATGAAGTTGTGTAATTTGTGATAATAATATATAAATGGATATATGTTGAAACTTTTGAAACGACCAGGGGATTTCTTTTTTAAATTAAAGAAAAAAATAACTTCAAGAAAGAATCATCATCGTTTCAGCCAAAATAAAGATGTCCACTGCTGAACATAGGCCTCCCCCAGGTGTCACCACATTGACCAGTCCCGTGCGACTGGCATCTAGCGGGTCCCCGCAACCTTCACCAGGTCATCGGTGCACTTAGTGGGAGGCCTTCCAAAGCAACGTCTTTTATTTCGCGATCGCCACTCCTAAACATTTCGGCCCCATCGGCCATACATCCATTCCCACACTAGTAAACCAGAGTCAACCCCACATGTTTTACTATGAAATATGATCTATTTGGATCTATTTCATACCTACAAATAGAGACCACAAAACTAGCGCTGTCCCACCACACAATCAAAATCCAATGACATATGAGCCAGTAGTAACTGGCCCGATCGAGTTTGAACCGGTTTTGCGGTATATTTATCATCGTACAACGAGTTACGAGGCGAAACGAGAAAATATGGAGTTCGCAGATATTCAAATATAGGAAAGCGTCTCTGTTGAAGATTTTGATAAAGTAGTCTCTTTAAAATAACTTTGTTTATTGCAGTTTCGCACTGAAGCGTAAATGATTGTATTATGTTGGATGGAGTTTGTAATAAATTTTTTTACAACTGTTTTCTCTGAAAATAACTATCATCTGTGTAACATTTTCGTATTGATCTAGAGTCGGCTTTCATTCCAACTAGATGCAGCTGAATAACAAAATTTCACATAGAGCGACTCTTTATCTGACCTCTACAATCCAGTTAGTATTGAAAGAAAGAAAGAAAACATATTTATTCAGCACTGGCCATAAGTACACAACAAACAATAAAATTAGGTAACAAAAAAAAAAACTAAACTAAAATACAAAAAAAAAAACCGGCCAAGAGCGTGTCGGGCCACGCTCAGTGTAGGGTTCCGTAGTAATAATTCTTTTTTTGTTTGAAAAAAGATACGTTCAGGATAATAAAATATGTAAACGAAGTTAAAAAAAAATGCTTGCACATACGATTATACTACAAACTTAGTCCAGAAATTATTTTGTACAACTTTTTGTCTTTTTTGTACAAAAACTGTTTCCATCCAAGTTCAAAATTATTTTCCTGGAAAGTCCTTAACAAGTTCTACTTTTCAGATTTCTAAACTTATGGTTCAAAAGGTAGATGGGGGGGGGGGGGGGGCACATTGTTTTTTACTTTTGGAGCGATTATTTCCGAAATTATTGACATTATCAAAAATTATTTCAGTTAACCCCTATTCATTTTTAAATACCTTGCCAACAATATATCACACGTTAGGGTTGAAATTAAAAAAAATAATCACTTCCCACTGTATGTACATATAGGGGGGCTACCCTAATAAAACATTTTTTTCCAATTTTTATTTTACCACTTTGTCGGCGTGATTGATACACATATTGGTACCAAATTTCAGCTTTCCAGTGCTATGCTAACTTTCACAGAGATTAAGCGAGGACGGACGGACGGAAGGACAGACAGATATGGCGAAACTATATAAGGGTTCCTAGTTGACTACGGAACCCTAAAAAAGAGTGTGTGCATCTCACGGATGCGCCAAATATAGTGCCCGACGCTGGTTTTCAACTGGCCCTGAGATGGTGATGTCACGAACGTGAAACAGTTTTGTACTCTGTATTGGGTAATAGATACCCCCTGATCAGACTATCTGTAACGACTGTCAATGATTTACAAATGACTGGCAAGGTTTTATGTGCCTTCTGAAATGAGAAAACCGAGTATACGTAATGAATTATCACTTATCCACGCAAGCACATCATAATCTTGGAGAACGATTAAAAACTTACCTAAAAATTCGAAAACATTTGACATCCAGCAACCTGCACTGGACCCTCATGGTGGATTATAACGCATTCCTTCACACAGGGAGGATGCCTGTGTCCCACTAGCGGGAACATTACAGACTCGACGACGGTTGGCGCAGTGGCTGAGCGATTGCACTACTGCGCTGCGTGTCGCGGGTTCGATCCCCGCACGGAACAAATATTTCTGTGGCCTACAGATAGTTAGATAGTCCGGGTCTGAGTATTAGTGTATGTGTGTTTAAATGTTTGTAAAAGCACCCACGAGAAACACAGGAGAAATTCCTAGTATGGGGCAAAGTAGGACAAAAAAAAGACTGATTATGCTTACGCTTTTATTATAATTTAAAGATAATAAGAAAAAGCGCTTCACTTTTACCCAAACTCCTAGTAAGATAAAAAGTGATTTAATCTTAGCTTTAAACTACTTAACAAACTTTTATACGGTCATCAACAAGATATTATAGTTCTAATAAGCATCAGTGCACCTCAGTCTGATGCGACACTATAAAATTTAACGACTATCGATCACCTACAGTTACACCACAGAGAACGGAAATGCCTTAAGGTCGCTGGCTGACTGGCTGTCTGACTCATCAACGCCCAGCCCAAACCCTTGGACCTAGAAAGCTGAAATTTTGCACAGAGGTGCCCTTTATAATGTAGACAAGGAATAAGGAAGGATTTTTCGAAATTCAACACCTAAAGGAGTTAAATAGGGGAAATAAAATGGGATTCACGGCAGTAACATATGTCTATTTACTGAATAATAATGATTAAAATCACCAATACAACCGTCTCGGTTCATACAATCTTCAAGAATGGTTTTTAGGGTTCCGTACCTCAAATGAAAAAAAAAACAAAACCCTTATAGGATCACTCGTGTGTCTGTCTGTCTGTCCGACCATCCCCCCCCCCCCCCCCCCTTTATCTGCGAAACTACTGAGCCTAAAATTCTAAAAAAAAATACAGAAATTAGTTCAACACGTACCTATAGATTACAGGAAAACCTATAAGAAGTCTAAGTACGGAACCCTTCATGTGCAAGTCCGACTTGCAGTTGGCCAGTTTTTCATCAAATAGTCACTCGGGGAATTGCACTACTGCTGCTCTTTATTATGACTACAATCATTACAATTTTGAAGTTTTTCATATTTCTGACGCTGTTTACTTGGCATCAAAGTAGGAAAACTGTTTACAAAACGTTACGACAACAGAAAATGCCCTTTTCTAAAAACTTCGGAAAGCTGAAACTCCTACTGCAAAACCCAAAACCCTCTTATCAAATTTCCCAAAAAACCTTGATCAGAAATACATAGAAAGATATAAAAAGCCATGTAATTATGTGGGCATACCACCTGCCACAAACCAGACGTGACTTCGATACCAAAAATGTTAATTTCTGTAAAAATCGGTGTGTGGCAGGAAAGGTCAGAAGTGTCAATACTTTCCAAGCGTTTATCGGAAAATATTCTAGCTTATACCAAAATCAGAAGTAGATTATTGAAATGAGGCGGTTAATCAGCACTTTTTGAACGCCAAAGTTGAAAGTTGACAGTCCCCCTAAACGCCCATCTAACATATCATCTGCCTAGCCTTTTTACCCGACTACGGCGAAACCAAAAGGAAGGGTAATGATTCTATGTTATGTTTATGATGGTTTCCATTCTAACAGTAGGCAGCTGAATTCCAGTGTTTTAAATAGAGCGACTGCCTATCTGACCTCCACATTAAAGTTAACACTGGGTAGTATGATACTTCTTGGTAAGATTGGGTGTCTGAATGTTGGACCACTAACTGTAACGACTGCTAAAGATCTACAAATAATAGCTGGGACCAACAGGTTCAACTAGCGAGTTCAAACTGTAGAGGGTACGGGGATACGCTGAATGCGAGAGACACGGGACTGGTCAATGTGGCGATACTTAGGGAAGGCCTATGTCCAGCAGTGGACGTATTTCGATTGAAATGATGATGATAGCGATAATAGGGAGCGCCCTATTATATAGGACTGAAATAACTGCTGAAATGTACTAATAGGTACAGCTTTGCCAAAGCCGTTGCATTACAGACATACATTTTAATAAATTTCTCGGATGACTTTTCGTTTGATTTTTCTAGCTCTAAATTGCTGTAGTCCCGTATTCATTTTGTACAACTTGGGTCTTCTGTTCTTTCTGTTCAGTTATCAAAAAGGTGCGTAAAATTTTAATGAGCCTCGTCCTTGGATATGAAGGGATGTAAAAATTTATGTCAACCATTAGCAATATCTATACCTATTATAGCGCGATCGGTGAATCAGTATTGTATTATGGTTTTTAAAGAAATTATTACTTTGCAATGAACTAGTTTTTGAACGGAAGTGCACGCCCGTTATCCCCGAAGAGTTAGACAGATACTGCGGGTTGTTCGAAAGAGATACCGCGGCCTCGACACAAAAGGGCTAAGAAGGAACATGGTGGGTGGTTTTTAGTAAGTAGAAGTCTGATACTCCTTAACGCTCTGCCCAGTGCGAGAGAAGTCATTTGATGATTTCCCAAACTCCAAAAAAAAAATGATTAGACAGATGTGTAGGTACAGTCGAACAAGCTAATAAGTATACAGCCAGCTAAGTTGTATTTACTTTTAAAATTATACAGATACATTTAGAGACTGATGTCAAACGATACAGCGTTCGACATCAGTCGATTAATGCGAAACACTTGAGAAAACAAAATTACTATCAATATTTTCATTATTATAGAATTATAAAGATTTCTACCCTGTATACTTATTAGCTTGTTCAACTGTACCTATTATAGTACACCCACATTTTGCCAGTTTATGTCGTACCATGTAATACAGGGTAAGTCTATTCCCGCCAACCAGGTACAAATCCAGGTACCGTACCTGCTACTGACAAATTACAAATGGAAAACCCTAATAACATTTTGCCTAACCAAACAGTCGAACCTAGAACCCCATGCTTAGCAGGCGTGACCATACGACCAAGGAGGCAGTCTTCTATAAAAATATGATTTTTATTATTATTTAATATGATTTTTATTATTATTTAATACTAGCTTTTGCCCGCGGCTTCGCCCGCGTGGATGTCGGAAAATACCCCACGGGAACGTAATACCGTGATTAAAAGTACCCCATTTGTTGATCTAGGTAAACAATGTCTTCTCACATTGCTTAAGTATCCGGGGTGCGGTGCGCGGATTAATATAATGATTGAAGAAGGATAACAAATCCTAAAATCTTCGGAAAACATAACGGAGGGAAAAATCACCTACCTACTTATGCCAAATTTGAAGGCAACTATAAAACCCCTTTTAAACCCGTTTAAAACCCCTTTTAAAACCCCTTTTTAACCCGTTAGGGGTCGATTTTCGAAAAACCCTGATACTTACAAGTTATTCTTTATTTTTGTTCTCAAGTATAAATACTGAGTTTAGAGTTAATCGAATCGAATCCTTCCTTATCTATAGGGAACCTCTGTGCAAAACTTCAGCTTTCTAGGTCCAAGGGTTTGGGCTGGGCGTTGATGAGTCAGTCAGTCAATCAGTCAGTCAGTCAGTCAGTCAGTCAGGACTTCTCTTTTTATTTATATAGATTTATTTATATAGATTAAGGAAGAACATATAGATTAAGGAAGAACATTTTCCATAAAAACTTTCATCCCCTATTTAACTCCCTTAGGGGTTGAATTTTAAAAATCCTTTCTTATTCCTTGTCTACATTATAAAGGCAACCTCTGTGCAAAATTTTAGCTTTCTAGGTCCCAAGTTCAAGTATATTAACTTAAGGAAGAAAATTTTCCATACAATTTTTCATCCCCTATTTAACTCCCTAAGGGGTTGAATTTCGAAAAATCCTTTCTTATTCCTAGTCTACATTATAAAGGGAACCTCTGTGCAAAATTTCAGCTTTCTAGGTCCAAGGGTTTGGGCTGGGCGTTAATGAGTCAGTCAGTCAATCAGTCAGTCAGTCAGTCAGGACTTCTCTTTTTATTTATATAGATTAAGGAAGAACATTTTCCATAAAAACTTTCATCCCCTATTTAACTCCCTTAGGGGTTGAATTTCGAAAAATCCTTTCTTATTCCTAGTCTACATTATAAAGGGAACCTCTGTGCAAAATTTCAGCTTTCTAGGTCCAAGGGTTTGGGCTGGGCGTTGATGAGTCAGTCAGTCAATCAGTCAGTCAGTCAGTCAGGACTTCTCTTTTTATTTATATAGATTAAGGAAGAACATTTTCCATAAAAACTTTCATCCCCTATTTAACTCCCTTAGGGGTTGAATTTCGAAAAATCCTTTCTTATTCCTTGTCTACATTATAAAGGCAACCTCTGTGCAAAATTTCAGCTTTCTAGGTCCCAAGTTCAAGTATATTAACTGAAGGAAGAAAATTTTCCATACAATTTTTCATCCCCTATTTAACTCCCTTAGGGGTTGAATTTCGAAAAATCCTTTCTTATTCCTTGTCTACATTATAAAGGGAACCTCTGTGCAAAATTTCAGCTTTCTAGGTCCAAGGGTTTGGGCTGGGCGTTGATGAGTCAGTCAGTCAATCAGTCAGTCAGTCAGTCAGTCAGTCAGTCAGTCAGTCAGTCAGTCAGTCAGGACTTCTCTTTTTATTTATATAGATTAAGGAAGAACATTTTCCATAAAAACTTTCATCCCCTATTTAACTCCCTTAGGGATTGAATTTCGAAAAATCCTTTCTTATTCCTTGTCTACATTATAAAGGCAACCTCTGTGCAAAATTTTAGCTTTCTAGGTCCCAAGTTCAAGTATATTAACTTAAGGAAGAAAATTTTCCATACAATTTTTCATCCCCTATTTAACTCCCTAAGGGGTTGAATTTCGAAAAATCCTTTCTTATTCCTAGTCTACATTATAAAGGGAACCTCTGTGCAAAATTTCAGCTTTCTAGGTCCAAGGGTTTGGGCTGGGCGTTAATGAGTCAGTCAGTCAATCAGTCAGTCAGTCAGTCAGGACTTCTCTTTTTATTTATATAGATTAAGGAAGAACATTTTCCATAAAAACTTTCATCCCCTATTTAACTCCCTTAGGGGTTGAATTTCGAAAAATCCTTTCTTATTCCTAGTCTACATTATAAAGGGAACCTCTGTGCAAAATTTCAGCTTTCTAGGTCCAAGGGTTTGGGCTGGGCGTTGATGAGTCAGTCAGTCAATCAGTCAGTCAGGACTTCTCTTTTTATTTATATAGATATAGATTAAGGAAGAACATTTTCCATAAAAACTTTCATCCCCTATTTAACTCCCTTAGGGGTTGAATTTCGAAAAATCCTTTCTTATTCCTTGTCTACATTATAAAGGCAACCTCTGTGCAAAATTTCAGCTTTCTAGGTCCCAAGTTCAAGTATATTAACTGAAGGAAGAAAATTTTCCATACAATTTTTCATCCCCTATTTAACTCCCTTAGGGGTTGAATTTCGAAAAATCCTTTCTTTTTCCTAATCTACATTATAAAGGGAACCTCTGTGCAAAATTTCAGCTTTCTAGGTCCAAGGGTTTGGGCTGGGCGTTGATGAGTCAGTCAGTCAATCAGTCAGTCAGGACTTCTCTTTTTATTTATATAGATATAGATTAAGGAAGAACATTTTCCATAAAAACTTTCATCCCCTATTTAACTCCCTTAGGGGTTGAATTTCGAAAAATCCTTTCTTATTCCTTGTCTACATTATAAAGGCAACCTCTGTGCAAAATTTCAGCTTTCTAGGTCCCAAGTTCAAGTATATTAACTGAAGGAAGAAAATTTTCCATACAATTTTTCATCCCCTATTTAACTCCCTTAGGGGTTGAATTTCGAAAAATCCTTTCTTATTCCTAGTCTACATTATAAAGGGAACCTCTGTGCAAAATTTCAGCTTTCTAGGTCCAAGGGTTTGGGCTGGGCGTTGATGAGTCAGTCAGTCAATCAGTCAGTCAGGACTTCTCTTTTTATTTATATTATAGATATAGATTAAGGAAGAACATTTTCCATAAAAACTTTCATCCCCTATTTAACTCCCTTAGGGGTTGAATTTCGAAAAATCCTTTCTTATTCCTTGTCTACATTATAAAGGCAACCTCTGTGCAAAATTTCAGCTTTCTAGGTCCCAAGTTCAAGTATATTAACTGAAGGAAGAAAATTTTCCATACAATTTTTCATCCCCTATTTAACTCCCTTAGGGGTTGAATTTCGAAAAATCCTTTCTTATTCCTAGTCTACATTATAAAGGGAACCTCTGTGCAAAATTTCAGCTTTCTAGGTCCAAGGGTTTGGGCTGGGCGTTGATGAGTCAGTCAGTCAATCAGTCAGTCAGTCAGTCAGTCAGTCAGGACTTCTCTTTTTATTTATATAGATAGATACCTTTTCGGCGTTCTTTGTTAGGCTATCGGTACTCGTATATACATTTCAAAGAGAGGCTATGATGTTCAGCTGGTCTGTAGATTGAAAATGAGCCTCTTATCTTCAGTGACTTAAATTTTTACCCACGACGGAACGTAGCGGGTAAGTATATAAAATATGCGTTTAGGGTGAGAGATGTTTGTGTGTGCACTTTTTTTAAGTTCCTACCTATCTTCTAAACTAATGATCCGATTTTGATGCGGTTTTCAATAACGGGTTTGTGTTTGATGAGTTCATGTTCTAAGACAGGTGTCATGGCTGTAACTCACTAGGGGGCGCCACAATATTAGTGCAAAATATAAAACGAATTGTCCGATTTCAATGCGGTTTTCATCAGCAATGGGTTCGTAGTTAATTGGTGCATGGTCTAAGATAAGTCTTATGATATTAACTCAGTAGCGGGCACTGCTATATTATTGTGAAACGACTATATTTATTATTCAAATTAAAACGTATTGTCTGATTTCATTTCAATGCGGATTTCAGGAATGAGTTCGTGGGTGACGAGCTTTCCTTTACTTCGTATATGCTCTCTAAAAAGTCTGAAATAAAATTAAGCAAAATTAAAAATTTTGAAAAAAAACCCACGACGGTAAAAATCTATTTGAAAAAGAATAAAATAACTCAAAATAAACATAACTAAGGAATATCCGTCGGGGGCTGCCTTTTCTATATGAAATTTCAATAAAAATTTAATCATACTCATAAGTGTATTTTATGTCGTTAAACATCTACAATTAAAAAATAAAAATAAATTAAATTAAATATAATTGTATTCCTTTAGCTGGTTTAATGGCAACCCCCGACGAATATTCCTTAGTTATGTTTATTTTGAGTTATTTTATTCTTTTTCAATTCGATTTTTACCGTCGTGGGTTTTTTTTTTTAATTTTTAATTTTGCTTAATTTTTTTATACTTGTCTCCCTCCAAATAGGTACATGGAACTGAAACTTAAAAACTTTTTTCATCAAACCTATTCGTAAGGGGTTTATAAATAAATCTTTAAAAATAGTGTGTGTGTGTGTTGAACGATTATATAGTATTTTGGGATTTAATACATTTTCATTATCCTAAGCCTGTAATGTTCCCACTGCAGGGACCAAGGACCCTTTTTTATGGTAGGTGGAAAATCATCAAATAACTCCCCCGCTCTTGGGCAGAGCGAAATGGAGTGTCAGACTTCTACTGACTAAAAACCACCCATGTTCCTTCTTCGCCCTTGTGCTGAGGCCGCGTTATCTCTTTCGATATTAATCCGCAGCCCCGACAGGCGTTGAGGACCAGGGACCCTTCAAGTACAAGTCGGACTTGAACTTGGCTAGATTTTTTAACTTGACTATCGTAGCCGTCGACAACAGCGAGACAGCATCAACCAATTCCACCATCCACCAATTGCACCATCAAATTAATCCGAGAATTTTTTGACCTCAATTGGCGAATCTTCGAATAAGGTACTTCCTCCTGCCCGTCGGGGCCGCGGATTTTTGTACTAGATTACGTGGCCTCGGCGCAAGGGCAAAGAAGGAACATGGGTTCGGTTTTTAGTCAGTAGAAGTAATAATAATAATAATAATAATTTTTTATTCAGGTTCACAAGAAAATTGTAGTACATGAGGAATTTACAAAGTATGCAATAATAATAATAATTATACATGTTTAGGTACAACCAACAGCTGAGTGAATCACTGCTCTCCTAGCTAGATTACTGAGTAATCTGTATTTAGAAGATACAGTTTCGACTCCCTATTTGAGTATCACAATAATCATGTATTTAGCGCGAAAAACAAAACCAAAAATGAAAATCTTAAAACTAAAATTAAATAAAACAAATTAGAACAATTAGAGGAGTGCTGGTGTGGTGAGTCGAGTGAGTGTGTGTATGCTTGTGTGTGTGTGTGTTGTGTGTGTGCAGTGAATGTGTGTACATTTGAATAATAGGGAATAGGGTTACTTTCATGTTAGTGTCACTAAGTACTTTTCAGTCTCGTCGTAGGTAATATTCAAGAAGAATTCACGGAGGGCAACTTTGCATTTGCTGTATGGTAAATTATAGATGTACAAAGACGCGTTAATTTTATTGTACAAGCAAGGCCCAAGATAATAGAAAAATCTTTTTGTGTATTTAAACCGAGTTTGTGGAACAGTACAAATCATATCTTTCCGTCGTTTGGTAATATTAATAAGAGGGGTTTTTAAATGTTGGAGAAGAATAGTTTGCAGAATGAAGTGTTGCCTTACGTTGAGGACCCCACAATTTTTATAAAGTTCTACTGTCGGAAACAGAATAGGTCGAAATGTTGCAACCTTCAGTATAGCCCTGTGGGCCACTTCCAACGGTTTAAGGGCGGTTTTTGTGGCACCACCCCAGCAGCTGATACAATAGGTGATTATTGATTGGCATAAGGCATAGTATACATTGCGAATAACAGACTGCTTGGCGACGTGTCGAAGGGTTTTAAAAATATATATAAGTTTTCTGACCCTGCCTGTTACCAAATCAATATGGATTTTATAATTCAGGTATCGATCTAACGTTATACCCAGGTACCTAATACTATCGACAGTGGTAATGGATGAACATTGACATGAGTGTAAAAGAGTATTGTTACATGAGTGAGCCTTTATAGTGATAGGAATGTCAGGTTGTGAGGTCGCTGAGACAGAGAACGTCATCAATTTCGTCTTAGATGTGTTAAGCGTTAGAGCGTGGGATCGAAGCCAGGTAAAGGCAGAATCAAAACCAAATTGCGCAATAATCTGAAGTTCCGACCATGAGTTAGCAAAAAAGGTAAGAGCTGTATCATCAGCAAAAGACACAATTTTTGCATTTGTAATATTGAGATTGCAAAGGTCATTTAAAAAGACGAGAAAAAGCGTAGGACCGAGTATACTACCCTGCGGCACACCGTAACAAATCGGGAGCTCGTCACTAAAGTGGTCACCAATTTTCACCATTTGTAATCTGCCTGTAAGATAGCTTCTAAAAAGTCCAAGCTGTTGACCTCTGACGCCTGCTCTCTCAAGTTTAAGTAAAAGGGTAGAAATTGGAACGGTGTCGAAGGCCTTAGCGAGATCGAGAAATACCGTAAGCACCTTCTTGCGACTGTTTATTTTCTCTACTATGAAGTTTGTTAGTTCGTGAACTGCATCACAGGTTGACTTTTTTTTCCGGAAACCAAATTGCTGAGAAGAAAATAAATTATTATTTTCGAAAAAATCTACTAACCGCTTATTGATTAGGCGCTCAAGAACCTTTGAGAGAGCAGGTAGTACCGCTATGGGGCGATAGTTATTGAAAGAGTTTTCGTCGCCACCCTTAAAGAGAGGATGTATAATAGCTATTTTTAAAGATGACGGAAAGATAGCAGTCTCAAAACAAAGGTTAAATATGTAATTTAAAACTGGTGCCAGAATATTAGAATATCTTTTAAGGACCACAGGAGAGATACCATCCCACCCAGTGGCTGCAGAGGATCTTAGGGACTCAATTACAGATTGAACTTCATCAATATCCGTGTGGAGCAATACAAATGATGACGAAGAAGAGTTAGTATCAGAGCAAGGTAAAGACGGTGAATGTGGTCGTTGATAATATTGTCAGCAAGTTTTTTACCCATGTCAGCAAAGAACTGGTTAAGATCATTGCAAGACTGAGAAGGAGTGCCAGAGTGTGAAAGTAGTTGTGTAGATGCATATTGTTGTTTTTGTGTGTTTGTGATTCTTTTTATAGTTTTCCAAAGGACCTTTGAGTTATTTCCAGCTTTATCAAGCTCCTGGGTGTCGAATTGTCTTTTGACTTTTTTTAATATTTTAGTGCAGAAGTTTCTGTAACGTTTATAGGACATTTCAAGCGTGACATTATTAGGCGAATGTTTTAGTCTTTTGTGGAGCAAGTCTCTGTGTCTCATACACCGCAACAAACCTGGAGTGATCCAAGGTTTGAGGATCTTCTTGTTAGTTGGTATCTTTTTGGTGGAAGAGTTTTCCGAAATTGCATTAGTTAAGAGACTAACCAAAGTATCAGTAGCAACATTGGAGTCCGACATAGAGAAGATGGGTGTAAAGTCTAGTGCCACCATAGTTTTATCCATGGCGTCAAAGTCAATTTTGGTGATGGATCTAACAATGTTGCCATGTGTTTTTTTATCTGAAATGCACAACAAGGAAGAACAGTGATCAGTAAGAGTCGTATCAAAGACTAGTGAGACAGACGGCCTCGTGGTTTTTAATAATAAGTGGTCTAGGCAGTTGTTTCCTCTGGTCGGAAGAGTATGGGTAGGAAGAAATCCGTGAAATGCAAGAGTGTTGAGGTAGTCATGGGAACGAGCGTCAAGTGACATCGGTTTTATATCAATATTAATGTCACCAGTTATAGCTACAGTAGTGACATTGGAAAAAGTGGAAAGTAAATCATTAAGAGAGGATAGAAAATTATCAATGTTGCTTATCGACGGCGATCGGTAAATGCATAGAATAGCAATGTGAGACCCTATCCTGATCGATAACCCGGTGGCGGAACTACCAAAGCAAAGTTCCTCACAGGTGACAGTAAGGCTGGACCTGACATAGACCACAACACCATCACTTTGATTTAAGTTCTTGACAGTGCTGTACTTATTGAAGTTTTCAATGTCAGGAATGTGGTGATTGCTCGAACATAATAACCAGCACTCCGTCAAGACCAAAATATCGCAATCCACTGAGAGGCGTTGTATTAGAGTTTGTAGACTAAGAAAATTACAATTGATCGATCTAATGTTCTGCGTAAGGATTTTTAGGTAATGCTTTGGATGTTTAATAAACATTTTAGCCTGCTCTGGGGTGCAAGTGTGTAAATCCGATACAGAAAAATTGTCAACATTGTCCATAAGGGTTGTGTTGTCAAGCATTTTTAAAAGTAAAGAAAAGGGTCATAGGTTGCCTATAAAAACTGGAAAACATATTTGAAAAAGCCACGTAAGAACCATGATGTATGAAATGTGAGCGTGTAGTGAAGTGTAAAAACTGAAGTGTAAAATGAGTGTTGTGTGGGAATGTATTTTGTGAGCACCAAGAGTTAACATTTTCAATAAATAAGTGAAACAGACCAAAGCTACTAGTTTTAAAAAGTAACGGAAAACGTAAAAATATCTTAAACAAAAAAATAATTAGTCATGCATTATTAACGGATTGTGACATTTGCAATAGTTGTTGTTCATTTTTTATTAATATGTACTGACCATCGACGGTTTTCTTTAACATGACACGTCCATTTGATGTCCAACAAAAAGCAAATCCATTCAATTTGGCGAAGTTTCTGGCTGCATAAAATAGTTTTTTAGTAAGCGGTGTAAGCTGCTCAGCAATATATATAGGTGCCTTAGGTCCATCCAAGCCCAAGTGAGTCGAATTGATTTTATCCGTAGAGTGGTTGGTATTAAACTGTTTGGCAGCTAGCAGAAAGTTACTTTTATGTAATGTGTTTATAAATTCAATGGTGATGTTGGAAGTTTTGCTATCCTTTTTTGACGGCAGTCTTGAAACGTCCCGGATGTCTGAGAGTTGAACATTGACTTCCAACTGTTTAGATAGACGTTGAACTAAGGTGTATAGAGTGCTTTTAGTTTCTTTCTGACCCTTAGGAACATTACGAACCTCGATGCAGGTCTTAATACAGCTGCGATCTATGTTATCCAGTCTTTCTTCCAATGTAACTAGCTTCATGGCCATAGTATTTCGTTCAGTTTCTAAGTTAGCAATTTTTCTTTCCAATGATATTAATTGATCTGATATGGCTGTCATCGATTTCTCAATTTCTTGATTTGTAGCCTCAATATTAGTGTAATGGGATTTAATTTCCATTATATGTTCCTCAAATTTGTCCATGCGTGTATTCTGCGAACTAATTAATTCATTTATCAAATCCTTGAGATCAGATTTGATGTCGTTCTTCAGACCCAGAAATTTGTCCTCAAAGCGATCCATGTAGCTACCATCTTTCATAGGCCGAAAGCGCTTATTTCCCCTCTGACTGATGTATTCGGGACTTAAGTTCACAGATAGCCCATCTTCTTCGCATAGTTTTTGGACATCAGACTCGGAACGAGAAGGTGTGGTTTGAAGAGAAGTAGATTTAGGCGGCGTTTTATACAATGACATCTTAGTTTTTAATATAAAAAATATATTTCTTGATGAATACAATCAAAATATCTGATGATTTCCTTGTGGTTTAATCACACTTCGGTTAAAAAAGTGTTTTTTAAAATAAAAAAAGTGCAAAAAGTTTGTCTCGTCGCTGTATTTGAACCTGCGCCCAAACAGTTCAGCCGTTTTGTAGCCAACCGCTAACACCGCTACGCCAATTGAACACTGTAGTGCGTGCTCAAAATGGTGTATGCTTGCTAAGAAGCTTAAAAAAGTTCAAGTGCGAATGACCGTTAATGACTCAGTTCTTTGTTTATGTAGGTCACTCACTTTGCACACGCGCACTGTTTTCGGAAAGTTTTAAACTGTTTTTTGTTAATAACTCGAGTAATAGTTCACGTATTGATATAGTTTATGCACTGTTTTGTAGGTATTGTAGTTTGTCACTGAACTATATGACTTTTGTAATGATATTTGCACTTTTTACTATAATTTTAGAATAAAATATCCGGAGGACGCAATAACATGACCGCTCGCGCCAACGTTAGGAGGGGGAGTCAAGTCTGACATTCCCCTTCGCTCTGCCCAAGAGGGGGGGGGGGGGGGGGGGCATTCGATGATTTTCAACCCACCAAAAACAAAAAGGTACTTCCTCCTTATATAATAATAATAATATTCCACAACTATCACACAACGCCATCTAGTCCCAAGCTAAGCAGAGCTTGTGTTATGGGTACTAGACAACTGATAAACATACTTATATATTTCTAAATACATACATATTGTAGATAAATTACACCCAGACACAGAACAAATGATCGTACTCATCACACAAACATTTGTCCTGGGTGGGAATCGAACCCACGACCTCCGGCATAGCAGTTAGGGTCACGAACCACTAGACCAACAGGCCAGTCAAGTTATATGTACGTACGTTGCCTCCTACATCAGCCATCCTTCTCAAATTCATAGTTACATTCTGATTTAATTTACTTTGTGATTCTATGCTAAATCCTACTAATATTATAAATGCGAAAGTTTGTGAGGATGGATGTATGGATGTTTGTTGCTCTTTCACGCCAGAACGGCTCATCGGATCTGAATGAAATTTGGCACAGAGGTAGATTATAGTCTGGAATAACACATAGGCTATATATTATCCCCATAATAGCTTAAGGTGGTGAGCAGTATTGCATTATCCATAATCCTCAACTGTT
Organism: Diarsia mendica; assembly: GCA_949316265.1. Classification (NCBI taxonomy): domain Eukaryota; kingdom Metazoa; phylum Arthropoda; class Insecta; order Lepidoptera; family Noctuidae; genus Diarsia; species Diarsia mendica. Next base: position 2,552,384 of record OX438910.1, read on the forward strand.
TTACAGTTTGATACTGGAACTACGACATAACGCAAGGGACATCGAGCGTGCTGTGCAATTTTTCACTTTAGGAGCCTGGTGCGAGCGTTGCAAATCCAAGAGAAAGCTGAAGTCCCTTACGTCATTTCAAGTTTCGGTATCGAACCACAATCGAACTGTCAACTGTCATACTATTTATATTAAAATAGAAGGTCTATTTCAAAATGTTTATCACTGGTGTACGTAGCCTAACGGTACAGAGACATACCTGCAAACAAAGGTACGCAAGATCAAATCACAGTCAGTATCCACTTTTTGTGATTTTTTATAATGTTGAAAGATTTCCAAAAATGTTAAACATGTTCGCGAGTTCGATCCCCAATCGGTTTTCACTTTTTGTAAGTTCCAGGTATTTGTTTTTATTTTGATGCTTTATGATTTTCAAGTCAATTCAGAGTAGATTAATATAATCTTCTTTTAATTGTAAATACAATATTATAAATCTGTAGACGAAGAGTTTCTGTATATTGAACAATTATTTAGAAAAAAACATAAACATATGATTTTAAAACGAATATGATTAGGGTTTTAGTTTTTGTTTCATTGTAATTGTACTCTCTATCAAAAGATATACGAATTTAAAGTGTTTAAGAAGAACTTATCATCATTACTAAACATACATGCAACGACATCTATTGCACTAAAACGGTACTAATTAATAAATGTGTTCACAAGATAACTTTTAAATCGTCTTTTTCAAACAGTTACGATAACAAAAGGTTAGTTCATGCTCTTGATTAGTTTAAATGACGTTGCTTTGAAAATCTACGTAGGGTTTTGTTTTTGGAGGGTGGGAAATCATCAAATGACTCCTCCCGCTCTGGGCATAGCGATAGGGAATGTCCGACTTCTACTGACTAAAAACCACCCATGTTCCTTGGCCATGGCCCTTGCGGGACTCTTCCATATTGCTGACATCTCTTTGAGGCGCGCGCGCGTAGAACACGAACGCGCCGTCGACACGGCCTGTCGTCGTCATAAGACGGGCGGACGACGAGCTAGCCCCCAACGCCCGGAGCGTCTCCTGTTGCGGCTGGGACGAGAGGTTCTCTCTCTCTCACATTACGCCACTTCCTTCGCTAGCATCACTGCTTCGCCGAAGGAGGCGACGGCGTCCCATTCCCTCTCTCCCCGCACCATGGCTTGAACCGGGCCGGACGCGAGAGGTCGCCGCCGCCGATCGCCGCTAAGAGAACACGACGGGGCTCTACCTAAGCGGGGCAGACCTCATGGGTGTGCTCCACCGTGTCCTCCGGCTGATCCTTGCAATGGTGGCATCCGGGCGTTGCCTAATTTGGTGTACCTCCCGAAACAATACTGTGTCCGGTGAGGACCTGCGCCAGACGGAAGGTGAGGGTGCCGTGGCGCCTGTCAAGCCACTCCTCCGAGTTACCACCACTGTGCCCTGCACGGGGTTGCCACAGTCGCTCTCTCCATGTTGCCATGAAATCACACCGGGGCGGTCTGTCCGCCAAGCGGCAATATGCCGCGGCAGCGGAGTTACCCCTCAGTGTAGCGCCTCCGCGCGCCATTCATGCAGAAAACTACATAGCCTAAGCCCTATAGCGGGTGTTAGCTTCCCATGCATTACATTTTGGCAGTTTAAGTTTGTCTTCGGCAGATGGCATTGTTCATTTGACACCATTTTCTGAATTACGGTGTTAATATTTGTCGTGAATAGTCAACAAATACAAATTCACCGGTACACAGTAAGAAAAACAGCTGTAAAAACTTTAAAATAAAATCCTAATTAAAATTATATAAGACCCACGACGTAAATTTATTTGTTCAGTGCGGGAATCGAATAAAGGACATGCAGCGCCACAGTCAAACGCTGAGGCACTGCGCCAACCGTGCCAACTTTGCTTTACAATGGCCAGATTGCACATTCCGTTTACAAATTGCAGTTGAATCTTACCCCAACTTGCAACATCACCAAAAATCTGCGACTGGCCATGGGACATAATATGTCTTTGCAAATAAGCTGCTTTAAACAGGAGAGTGCCACCTGGAATTAGATGTAGATGCGAAAATTCCACTTTCCGAAGAGTTTTCCCATCCAGTGCCAAAAGAAGATGAACTTACCATGCATGGTTTTCCTAATTTGAGAGGTTAATATAAATAATGAAGAGTGTTTGTGTATGAGGGCTGTCACCAAAGAACAAGCCATTTGTTTGTACATTTTGAGAAATAAGTTAAGGTACGGTTACGGTTTTTAAGCCATCGTCGTCTCAACTCCATTTCATTTTGATTCAAGCCGCTGCCGCTCATAATGACAGCGCCCATAAGGACGCCTTTTGTAATCATTACCCACATCATCACATTTTGATCCAGCCGTCAGGTCTCACATATAAAATAACATTACGTCTTAATCCCGAAAGAGTTAGGCAGTGGTGTACCTAATCGTAAACCCACATTTCGCCAGTAATGTTCAAGCGCCATGTAATAGGGGGCGTTTGATGTCTATAGGTATAATATTGCCATCGACCGGGCACGAAAACCATGCTCCGTGGCTTCTACTGCGAAAACACTTTGCAATCAAACCCCGGACCTCATCCTCAGTAGTTGCACTTGAGACCACTCGATCAACGAGACAGTCACACAACAAAATTTCCACGTGAACGAAGTCGCGGGCATCAGCTAGTATATCATAATAATAAATTATGTTCCTGTAATTAATGATATAGATGTCTAAAATATCATTCTGCATTGATAAGTGCCCCGTTAATGTCAATTTTTTTTTATTCCTTATCTAATAGAGAGGGTTTGTTCAATGTCAAATTATAAACAAACTGTAGCTGGCAATTATATGTATATTGGGGCAGAATGTCTGAGTCAGAACTCTTAAACAGTTAATAGCGCGGACACGAAACTTTGTAAACGCGTTCAGTTTTGAATGATAGACATGTTTTTATTTATATATCCATTTATTAGCTTTTTCTAACAAAGACTTTGTAAATACACTGTTTCATATCTTTACTTAAGGCCACGTTCCTCATAATTTCATTCATATGGGCCCCGTGCAAACATCGGACCTGAAAAATTAATAGAATGTAAAATAGTATGGAAGGTCTTCGTTATTAAGTCCTTTTGAGGTTATGTACCTAGTTATACTATGGCATTGATTGTTTTAAAAACTTTATCGATACACACACACTTAATTCCGTCACTGATTTTACAAAGTTACTATTGCATTTTAAATAAAATAAGGATAGTAGTAAAATAGTTTTGAAGAAGGCCAAATACAAAGTGTTGCAGATTCCATACCATATTTCATATTTCACTGCCAACAATTAATAAAAAATCTTTTATCTACACACGTTAGAAGACAACACTACGTCATGCTTTTACTTTTCATTTAATCATAGTATCGAAGCTAAACATGATAAAATAGAAAGTTAAACGATTTGAGGTTTTTTGTTTTTAAGATCACAAATACAAGGTGTAAATGAAAGCTTCACAAAGCCGTCAACTGTGCATTGTATAATTATATGAAACAAACTAGCACTACGCAAAAAATATTGCTGGGAAACCTTCACCAGGTCATAGTACCATTTAGTGGGAGGCCTTACAACACAACGTCTTCCGGTTTGCAGTCGCCACTGCATAACTATTCGGCCCTTCGTTCTGCGAGCAATATGCCCTGCCTACTGCCACTTGGCAATTCTTCGGGTTATGTCGGTAACCTTGGTTCTCTTGGCAGACCTTTTCATTATTATTATTACCCATTTGTGTCCCACTGCAGGGCAAAGGCTTCCCTTTCCTCTTTCCATTTGACCTTGTTTAGTTATAATTATTAAGAGTTACTAACTAACCTGTAACAATAGCATTTTCCATCTGAACCAAACTTGTAGCCCCGAGGACACTCGGCTGGTTTAAACGGAACGATCGGCGCAGGCGCAGTGAAAGCAGTACATAGTGATGCCAAGACTACTAGTAATAGGAACCAGAGCTTCATTTTAGGTGTTTACTTGTGCGCTGCCGACTGACGAATTACACAAAACAAAACAAAAATTGGTACCTAGTGTATACCTACACCGTAACGTAGTGGTACCTACGTTTCTTTTTATAAAAAACAACTTTATCTTTAGCACAAATAAAGTTCATGTGATAATTCTGAAATCAACTGTATTTGCAGTGAGCATTAAATTTATTTTAGGTTAGGCTACGTATATGAGTTTAAGTGGAAATAACATGTAAGTAAACAAGAGTTGTCTCTTTCTATAGTGGTCATTATGTTGAGCAATTATTCAGATAAGGTGTTATCAGCTGGATTTACCAAAGAGGTTAGAGGCTAGCGATGACCAGTGCCTTATCAATGTTAACATGATTTTATGAGGAGTTTTAAATCGTATATTTTTTATATAATATTATTGGGATTTCAGCAATATTTCAGTAAAACTCGTGATAGAATTCTATACGCAATATTTATTGAGCACAAACGACATTACATTTTCAACGTAAAACAAAGACAAAGGAACAGCGCCACGGTGTCAGAAAAAAAAAAACAAACTGCATTCGTTTATGAAGCCACTCTTCAATAAAACGTTTACAAGGACACCCATGACCTATCTTATAAATTTATTATTTATTCAACACTCCCACTTAAATTTATAAGGTATACATAACAATTCACTAACTAACTATTATACTTTAAACTGAAACGTTTCTATTAACATTTTCAGAAAAATAAACATCCTTTTATTTAAAATCACAAGTTACAAATATCTCTTGCAACAATTTCAGAAATTAAACATGGAGTTAATACTTAAACATCATCTTATCTCTTATTGAATTAAATTTAGTTACAGGCAAAGCTTTAGTCAAGAAATCAGCCAACTGATTTGAACTCTCAACATATTTAATATCAACAACTTTCTTTGCAACATTCTCTCTGATAAAATGATATTTTATATCTATGTGCTTACTTCTTCTATGAAACACAGGGTTGTTAATCAATTTAATTGCACTCTGATTATCAACATTTAAAGTAATTGAGCCTTGTGGCTCCCCAATGTCATATAAAAATTGTCTAAGCCATAAAATTTCTTTAGCGGCTTCACTAGCAGCCATGTACTCAGACTCAGTTGTGGATAAAGCCACAGTATTTTGTTTACGGCTAGACCACGTAACAGGACCTCCATTCATTAAAAATATATAACCTGTATTGAATTTCCTGGTATCCAAATCACCTGCAAAATCAGAGTCTGAATAGCCAACTAATTCAACATTACCTTTATAAACAATAGACATATCTTTAGAATTAATTAAATAACGTAAGATTCTTTTCACAGCTGTAACATGTATAGAGCCTGGGTCATTGACATACCTGCTAACAACATTCACAGCATATGCTATATCAGGTCTAGATACAGATGACAAAAACAACAATGCTCCCACTGCTTCTCTATATGGGAAATTAATAGACTCCTTACTTTCATTCTTAGATAAATGTACATTTGCATCAGCAGGAGTACTACTACTTTTAGCATCTGACAAATTAAATTTATTTATCAATGTTTTAATATACTGTCTTTGACTTATACTTATGCAATCTTTTTCTCTATTTATTTCCATACCAATAAATGAATTACAGTCTAAAATCTTAATATCAAACCTTTGCATAAGATTATTTAATATCTCAGACAAAACAACTTTACTTTTAGCTAATAGTAATCCATCATCAACATAAAGAATTAATATTACTTTGACATCTTTGAAATGTCCTACAAAAACACAATTATCAGATGGACACGGTTTGAAACCATAAGTAGTCAGAAAAGAACAAAATTTCTCATTCCAACATCGCGCAGACTGTTTAAGACCGTATAAAGATTTAACTAACTTACATACTTTTGAACTCTGAGTTTCCAATCCCTCTGGTACCTCCATGTATATGTCCTCGGAGAGCTCACCATACAAGAAGGCCGTCTTCACATCAAATTGCTCGATCTGTAGTTCGTCTCTCGCAGCTATGCTAAGCAGCACTCTGATGGAATCATACCTGCTAGTGGGGGAAAAAGTCTCATTATAGTCCAAGCCCTTGACTTGTGTGAATCCTCGTGCACACAGTCGTGCTTTAAATCTTACTATTTCTCCATCTCTATTCTTCTTTAAAGTGAATACCCATTTACAAGTAATAGGCTTCTTCTCAGTTCGATCAGTCAGTATCCAGGTTTGATTTGTTTTGTGTGACTGAAGCTCATCATCTACAGCTTCTTTCCATAAATGAGAATTAGAACAATTCATTGCTTCTTCATAAGTGTTAGGTATTTCCAACTCTGTGAAATTAGCTTCTAACTTATTACCTCGGCGAGGACGTAACGTGATATTTCTCAGTTCCTGTTGTTCCAAATGTATACCTTTTGGAGGGACATAACTTTCATCTATGTCTTTTGAACTCTTCATACTATCATCTGAAGAGATTTCTTCAGATACATCATGTTCAGATTGAGACTCACTCTGTTGGGTAGACATTGTGGAATTTTCATTTTCTTCTTGTTCAACTCTCATTTTTACAAAGTTTTGTTTTTCTTCTGGTATGTTACATTCATCAAACTTGACGTCCCGCGATACTGTTATCTTCCTGGTGTTTTGATCATACATTCTGTAATTATCATGGTCATATCCAACTAACAACATCTTCACACTTTTCTTGGCAAGCTTCTTTCGCTTTTCTTTTGGTACATGTACATAACCAATAGATCCAAATATTCTGATATGTTGTAGATTAGGTTTTACTCCATGCCACAGTTCAAATGATGTAATATCTTCCGTCTGACTTGATGTATTTCTATTCAACAAATATATTGCACAGTTGACAGCTTCTGCCCACATGTTTAAGGGTATATCCTTTGCATATAACATGGTTCTTGCACTTTCCATGATAGACCGCATCTCTCTCTCCGCCCTCCCGTTCTGTTGTGGGGTATACGGGGCAGTACGTTCATGCGTTATTCCCTTATTCTCCAGAAATGATGTAAATTCTTGGTTCACATATTCACTACCATTATCTGTATGTAGTATGTGCAAATCACGTTGAAATTTGTTCTTCACAATTGCATTGTACTTCAGAAAACATTGAAATACTTCACTCTTATGTTTCATGAAGTAAATATGGCGATAGCTTGTAGCTCCATCTTTGAACAAAACAAAGTACTTCATACCTGACACAGAAGGTTCTTCTATAGGACCGCATACATCGCTGTACACAAGTTCACCAGGCTGTATTGAACCACGGGTAGACTTCGAGAAGGGGCGTCTTGCTTGCTTCCCATATTGGCACGCTTCACAAACAAAATTATGATTTCCACTCAATGCAACTGGAATCACACCATTCTTAGACATATTTTCAATTTCTTTGACATTCAAATGTCCTAATCTTTCATGCCAAACTTTTATGTCAGTTTGCACGACATTACAATTTTCTTGTTTAATTGTTTTGACATTCAATTCATATAAATTGTTCTCTGTCAATTGTGCACTCATGACAACGACATTATTCTTCATTATCATTGCTTTTTCTCTATTCTTAACTATTATATAGCCTCTTCTTGTAACAGCGCCTTCAGAGAACAGATTTCTCCGTAATTCGGGTACATACAACACATTTTCAAGTGTACATTTCTCCCATTTACCATTAACTTCCTTATCTATCAGTATAGTTCCTTCACCACATACTTTGATACTCTGTTTGTTACCCAATTTAACAGAATTGTTGTATTGAGACTCGTTCAACTCACAGAAGTACTCACGCCTGAAAGTCATGTGCATTGATGCTCCACTATCCAGTATCCAGGTATCATCCTCATACTCTGATGAGTTACCTTCCGCACTGAACGCCAACATATTGTTAGGTTTTGTTTCATTGAACTTTTTCTTTGGCATCTTGCAATCTCTAGCGAAATGACCTCTTTTATTGCAATTATAACAAATAAATCTATGACTTGTAACATTTGAAGCATTCTCTTTACTTCCATTTCTTGATTTAGAATTTCCTTTTGACGTCACTAACGCAGTCTCACTACTACTTGTGTCATTGGCAAGGCTGGCTTCTTCATCCACTAAACGAGAAGTGAGGTTTCGAATGGTTTGTTTATCTTCATCGAGTGACAACCATGCTTGTCTAAGCGAACGGTATGTTGAAGGTAATGTGCTTAGAATTTTTGTCATAACAGCTGTGTCACTAATCTTCTCACCTGTCTCCCGTAGCTGCTTTGCTAAGCCTTCCACCTTGGACACGTGCTGTGCCATGGTATCACTTGCACTATATGAATATTGGTAGAACTTCTCATGAATTAACATTTTGTTATATTCTGATTTCTGTTCATAGATTGCTTCCAATTTTGACATGACTTCTTTAGCAGTCTCGCAGTTTTCTATAAGAGATATTTGGTTCAAATCCATCGATGACGTTATAATGAACATGGCCATGCCATCATTTTTATCCCACTGCACTTGCGAACTGGTTTCCACGGGTCTTGTTATTTCTATATTCAATCCCTTTGCTCTTAATGCGCATTTCACTTGAAATTTCCATTGTTTGAAATTTCTGCCATCAAACTTCTCAACTTTCATTGAGTTTGTGACCTCCATTACGTAGGTTTTTCAACCGGTTGCAATCTTGCTCTTACCTCGACTTTTAAATGAAATATTTATCTATCGTGTGCCTGGGCCCATAACCTATTGGGATTTCAGCAATATTTCAGTAAAACTCGTGATAGAATTCTATACGCAATATTTATTGAGCACAAACGACATTACATTTTCAACGTAAAACAAAGACAAAGGAACAGCGCCACGGTGTCAGAAAAAAAAAAACAAACTGCATTCGTTTATGAAGCCACTCTTCAATAAAACGTTTACAAGGACACCCATGACCTATCTTATAAATTTATTATTTATTCAACAAATATACCTACTTCCTTTGTCGAAAACGCCTGGAAGAGCTACTGGTCCATGAAGTCGCTAATGAAGGGTGACCTACCTAGGGCACGCCACGATAGTGGCGGTAAGTCCCCTCTTTGAGGAGTGGCTGGAGAGGCGCCACGGCGCCCTCACCTACCGTCTGACGCAGGTCCTCACCGGACACGGGTGTTTCGGGAGGTACCTGCACCGAATCAGGCGGGAGGAAACGCCCGGATGCTTCCACTGCGAGGATCGACCGGAGGACACGGTGGAGCACACTGTGGAGGTGTGCCCTGCTTGGGCGGAGCCCCGCCGTGTTCTCGTAGCGGCGATCGGCGGCGGTGACCTCTCGCGTCCGGCCCTGGTGCAAGCCATGGTCCGGAGCGAGGAGGAATGGGACGCCGTCGCCTCCTTCTGCGAAGCAGTGATGCTAGCGAAGGAGGTGGCGGAACGAGAGAGGGAGAGAACCTCTCAACGTCCCAGTCGCCGCGGAAGGCGCTCCGGGCGTCGGGGGTCACGCGATGACCTCCGGCCACCGTAGACGCGGGCCTGTGGACGGTGAGTAACGGGCTAGCTCGCCGTCCGGCCGTCGTCATGACGGCAACAGACCGTGTCGGCGGCGCGTACGTGTTCCACGCGCGCCTCAAAGAGATGTCAGCAAGGAGGGGCCCGCAAGGGCCGACGCCCGTCGGGGCTGCGGATATCGAAAAGTTACCGCGGCTCCGACACAAGGGCGAGGAAGAGGGAACATGGGTTGGTTTTTAGTCAGTAGAAGTCTGACACTCCCCTTCGCTCTGCCCAAGAGCGGGGGGGGTTATTCGATGATTTTCCACCCACCAAAAAAAAAAAAAAAAAAAAAAAAGGGTGACCTACCTGCCCGTCGGGGCTGTGGATATCGAAAGGTTACCGCGGCTCCGACACAAGGGCGAAGAAGAGGGAACATGGGTTGGTTTTTAGTCAGTAGAAGTCTGACACTCCCCTTCGCTCTGCCCAAGAGCAGGGGGGGTTATTCGATGATTTTCCACCCATCAAAAAAAAAAAAAAAAAAAAAAAAAGGGTGACCTACCTCTATCCCTGAAGCGTAAACTCATCGACATGTGCATTCTGCCCATCCTGACCTACGGTGCTCAAACTTGGTCCCTGACCGAGTCACAAAAGTCGAAACTCAAGGTTTGCCAAAGAGCGATGGAACGTAGTATATTGGGTATAAGCTCAGCGACAGAATTCGAAATACCACAATACGCTCAAAAACAGGAATCGCTGATGTGGGCAACAAAACTGCTGGGTTGAAGTGGGATTGGGCGGGCCATGTCTGCAGAATGCACCAGGACCGATGGGCTAAAGTCATCATGCAGTGGGTGACAGAAGACGGGCGTCGTCGCCGAGGGAGGCCTAGAAAACGCTGGCGTGACGACTTAGAGGCTTTTGCGCGAGATCAGCCGGAGAAAACCGCACAGAGAGAAGAGTGGAAGACTATGGGGGAGGCCTTTTCCCAGCAGTGGGACAATATGGGCTAATAAAAAAAACTTCTTTTATCCAGACCAAGAAGCTCTTGGACAAATAAAAACAGACGCTCGGGTCGATCCCCACGTTAAGCTGTACAGAAGTGCACCTTGACACCCACATTTTGCCAGTTACATTTAAGTCCCCTTAAATACGGGGCGAGCCTATTGCCATCGACCGGGCTCAAATAATCCTGCTGTTGCTGCTACCAAGAAATTCGTGATGGAAAAGTCCAATAATATTTGACCGGACCCGGGATCGAACCCAGGAGCTCATACTCAGAAGACCAATGAGGCAAATCGAGGAAAATACCATCTTTCAAAATAGACTAATGAAATGGTGCATTCATTAAAAATAGGAGGAGCAGTGGTGGCCCGGTGGTGGCGGCCCCGACTTACGAACAGTGAGTCGTGGGTTCGAACCCCGTCAGGCACATTACTTTGTGTAATTTATTTCATCACCACTGTTCTCAAAACGGTGAAGGAAATCATCGTGAGGAAACCGGCATGTCTTAGAACCAAAAAATTCGAAGATATGTGACATCTACCAATCCGCACTGGGCCCGCGTGGTAGATAGCCCCTCCCTCTCCTGGAGAGGAGGCCTGAGTCCCTGCAGTGGGATCATTATAGGCTGATGATGATTAAAAATAGAATGAATTAACAGAACTAGGCACCATAGCAAGACTTCGTACTGTAAAACGTTTTTAGATGTATTTTTTTTTTAAAGAAATAGGTAGGTAACTAATTTTTAAGGATTTTTTTTAGATTATAAAGTACCTACTGTCGACATAGGTTTTCGAAGAAATACAGTATATTTAATTTCAGATGGAGTAAATAAAAGGCGAGGACTTACAAAAAGAATATTATTTATTTTTCTTTACATGCCAAATGCGAGAAACAGTTTATGCAGTTGCTGTTATTTTAATAGTTCTTTTTTCATACGGCCAGCATGGAGCATCAGCAATTACACAATGGTCCATGTCATACGTATTTTCAATCGTTACATGGTATGTTTTAGTGTCAATGACAGTCATGTGTTTAGGTAACCGTTCAGTAGCACTGTCATTGACTGTGATGTAGATATTTTCTATAGTAGTACTCGTAGTCCCAACACCAGAATCATTGTTATCTAATTGACAGTCCGTGATGTAAAAGTCCCACTTTTCACCCATAATTGTGTAAGAAGGAATTCGTCCTGATGGTACGTTCGTAAACACTTCGGTTGGTTTTATTTCAATAATTCTTTTTTCTTTCGGTAAAGAGGCATCCGCTTCACAACGGTCTCCTACACGGACGTTTCGTATCGTGATGTTATAATCATTTATATTATAAAACCATCTTTCATATCGTTCTCGTTGCTGTGGTTCAGTGGCACTATCCGTGACGTAAAGGTTCTCGCTTTCCGGTTTAGTTACAGCAGGATCGGTATTTCTACGACTAATTATCTTAGTTTTCACGTCTCCGGGTTTCATAGCACTTAAATAACAATCCGCTATGTAAATGTTTCCGTTTTTCTTGATGTCACTCTCATTTTTACTGTTTCCTATTGCTGACACAGTTGTGATTAGGATCAAACACACCGCAATACATGCTTGCATTGTGAACTCGGTTTATAAACAGACAAAATCACTTTAATTCACTGTTAGTCGTAGTGACTATCAAGGGCAATGAGCACACTCGTTATGTTGATGACACTAGTTAACTCACAATACAGCTAAAATAAGCAATTCGATAAGCACTAGTGTGTTGTTGTATAAATTAGTCAAACATTAAATTTAAATACTCGACTATCGACTAGTATCGCGAGTTTTATCGCGTCTTCACGTTGTTATTGTTGATCCACACACGTCACTCAATAACTTGCTGTCCCTGGGGTTATCTGCTGATAATGTAAATAATAACAAGTAGGTATTTATCCATACTAGGTATAAGTATTGTTGTACAGAATGCTTGGTTGACGGCTTCGTAAAGGGTCCGTTTACACCCTGTACATACTAGAATTAAAGGTACGACTGATGTCTATGAAAAATCGTCGTTTCCGTCAAGTTTGGGCGGCTTTGTCAATAGCGCCGTACTGACTAAGCGGCAATTCATGCGGTCGGTCAGGACGTGCCTCGCCCGAGGAAAACAATGAACAAAAATGATCGTGTCGCGTGGCATACGCCCGAGGCTGCCTCGATTCAATAGCAGGAACGAATAAGGTTGAATCACAAAAATAACACAAAACATTTCTAGAATGTATACATGTTTAATCAGTTAGTAAAATTACATTTTATATACAACTTACTATTTTAGAGTAAGTGTTTGAGACGGGTTAACAGGAGCATAATAAAACAGTGACCGGTTAAGATGCCTATTCCCGTATCAAAAATCCTCCCCGAATTATACAGACTCTTCAGTCAAAAGTAATTGAATACCGGGCAAATACATCACATAGGTAAGGCTATATACAATTAAGTAACGAATTATTGTTTTTATTTTATGAAATAAATCCTTTTTTGCAAAGACCGCCATCTTTTTAAACTAAAAAAACTTAAAACTCTTTAGTTTGTTGGCGAAATCACCACACACACATAATTATAGAACATCCACAGGCGATTGTGGGCTATACAGTTTCTGGTGCAGGTTTCACATTGCGTGTTGATGCAGTCGATCACTGTCGCTTGGGGCTTTACAGCTTCTGCTGTAGGTTTCACATTGCGTGTTGATGCAGTCGATTCACTGTCGCTTGTGGGCTTTATAGCTTCTGCTGTAGGTTTCACATTGCGTGTTGATGCAGTCGATTCACTGTCACTTGTGGACTTTACAGCTTCTGCTGTAGGTTTTACATTGCGTGTTGATGCAGTCGATCCACTGTCGCTTGTGGGCTTTATAGCTTCTGCTGTAGGTTTCACATTGCGTGCTGATGCAGTCGATTCACTATCGCTTGGGCTTTACAGCTTCTGCTGTAGGTTTCACATTGCGTGTTGATGCAGTCGATTCACTGTCGCTTGTGGGCTTTACAGCTTCTGCTGTAGGTTTCACATTGCGTGTTGATGCAGTCGATTCACTGTCGCTTGTGGGCTTTACAGCTTCTGCTGTAGGTTTCACATTGCGTGTTGATGCAGTCGATTCACTGTCGCTTGGGCTTTATAGCTTCTGCTGTAGGTTTCACATTGCGTCTTGATGCAGTCGATTCACTGTCGCTGGTGGGCTTTACAGCTTCTGCTGTAGGTTTCACATTGCGTGTTGATGCAGTCGATTCACTGTCGCTTGTGGGCTTTACAGCTTCTGCTGTAGGTTTCACATTGCGTGTTGATGCAGTCGATTCACTGTCGCTTGTGAACTTTACAGCTTCTGCTGTAGGTTTCACATTGCGTGTTGATGCAGTCGATTCACTGTCGCTTGGGCTTTATAGCTTCTGCTGTAGGTTTCACATTGCGTGTTGATGCAGTCGATTCACTTTCGCTTGTAGACTTTACAGCTTCTGCTGTAGGTTTCACATTCCGTGTTGATGCAGTCGATTCACTGTCGCTTGGGCTTTATAGCTTCTGCTGTAGGTTTCACATTGCGTGTTGATGCAGTCGATTCACTTTCGCTTGTAGACTTTACAGCTTCTGCTGTAGGTTTCACATTCCGTGTTGATGCAGTCGATTCACTGTCGATTGTGGGCTTGCAATAGGAAGAAGACGATACAGTGCTTCGAAAACTCGTGTGACGTCATATTATTAAGATAGTACATTTTGTACCTTCAATTGACGTTTCAAGCCCCACTCCATGATCTTTGACGCGCTTTATCTTCGTCAATTTTTATTATTTTGATAAAACAAAAAGCACGTATCCAATATTTATCGATAATCTAACTGACGGACTAACAGAATCATATTTTTTTGAGTTAGTCCGATGCCCTATTATTTAGAATGACACAAAAAACAGATAACAATATGTAAATAATCGAATTACAAACTCCTGACTTATCTACTTACTAACTAGGTGATTTAGATTACCTAAGAGTTTCCATTTATATGATATCATAACAATAAGTATCTTGTTCAACAGGGACAATACCAAAACAAGTTAGTGGGTATTTTCACATCTTGCGACAACTTCATCAAGACAAATAGTTTTCAATTTATATTTCAGCGTTTGTTTACTTATTCCATCATTACTTTTTCTAAGCCAATCGAGATCATTGAAAAGTGTGCGGGTCAAATATTTGTTGGTTCTTTTGCCATAGTAATTTTTAGTTGGCGGTCGCACAAGTTTACGCTCTCTAACGCTTCTCGTATTATAAGTTTTTAAACTGACATGGTCACTGACAACTCGAAACAAAAATCAAACATGGTAAATATCCCGTTTATAATATTAATAGTAGCTTCTCGTATTGTACCAATTTTGCACATGTACCTTGAATTGATCGTTATAGAACTGTTCTAAAACCAGCAAGTATTTGACCTTCTCATGGACGGGAAGCACCTCACATACAATAAAAAGCTGCTCATAGTTTTCTTTACGAGTAAGTTTTGTTTGTGGGTTAACAAGGTATGTTATAAAACGAATTTGCAGCGATTTAATACTGTTTAGATAGGTTTTAAAAATACGACCGCACGTATTCAAACCATAGGGTAACATTGACTCGGCGAGGGCAAAATAAATAATACGCAGCGTTTTCCTACTTAAGGGTGCCTTCAGGATATAGAACTTACTCAACACTGCCCTAAGCTTTGTACACACACACTGTGTTAACCTGTGTTTTCCAATTCATATTGCGGTCCACCCACAGACCTAGGTACCTATACTTGCTTAGATACTCCTTGTTCACAGACACAATTTACATTTCCAACGTGCATGCACTCATACGTGTGACCCACGCCACGATACCAATATCCACGCTATCAACATTCTTTGCGACCAAGTTGTGCGGTGAGTGCAGATGCATCACTTTCGTTTTGTTTAGGATAAGTATGATACCATTATCGTGCGCCCACCGGGTAATATTATCAAAATCGGCCTGTAACACAGCCCTGATTTCTTGTATGTTCTTAGCGGAGTACATAAGGCACATGTCATCGTGTCATGTCAATGAACGAGTCCTTCAACAAATATTAAACAAACAAAACCCCAAAAACACAGCTAGTATCTCCCAAAAAAAAGAAAGCAATCTATTAATCATTTGCGCAAAAACAAGTCGATTGTAAAGAAATACTTATCCAAGAGATAAGGTGGGTTATTTTTCACGTCGTCACGTCGACGGGTCGTCGGATAGTCGTCCGGGTGGAAAATGACATGATATCGGGACATAGCGGGACAAAGCGGGACTTTGCGGGATATTGAGGGACATCGGAGTGACGTTTGCTACTTTGTAAAGCTTCGGTCACACTGGGCGTGTTTACTTGTTAAGGAATCAACTGACATGTCCAAGATTTCGTAACAATATTTTAATTAAATTTAAGTGTCCATGAAGTTTCTAGCCCATTTTTCTCCATAGATATATACGCTTTGAAATGGGTAACTACAGTACTTTCATAAGTTATTAAGCCTTGTGACTGTAGCTTCACTTTGTTGATAAAAGTGCCCGTTATGGTCCAATATGAATGATTCCTGACTCAAAAAAATATGATTCTAATAAGTCCATCTGATAGATTATCAAAAAATATTAAATACCTATTTTTGTTTTATCAAAACAATTAAAAAATGACGAAGATAAAACGCGTCAAAGATTTGAGTGGGGGCTGGTGGCGTCACTCGCCGGTAAAAAAAAGTCATAGTAAAGTCTTACAATATGACGTCACACGAGTTTTCAAAGCACTGTCATCTTCATTGTTTGTTTACGTGTAAAAAGGAAAATTGTGTCCAATATTTTTCAGAAATCTATCTGAAGGACTATTTAGATTTTTTTGTCAACTATTGAAATAAATACTTTGAGTTTGAGTTTTAGCAATTCTATAGTGACAGTGATCAACATACAAACTCGTAGAAAAGCTTGATGTTATGTTGTAACGGCCGTCTCTACCAAAATATACCGATACAAATCTATGCACGCCACACTTTTTGTACAAAATGAACTTGCTTTTGTTTTTGAGGGGGTGTTGGAAAATCATCAATCTGCTTTGGGCAGACCGGTAGGGAGTGTCAGATTTCTACTGACTAAAAACCACCCATGTTCCTTCTCAGCCCTTTGTGCCGAGGCCATGGTATCTCTTTCGACCAACCCGCAGCCCCGATAGCATGCACACCACACCTTTTGTACAAAATGAACTTGCTAGGATTTAGCTTTTATAGCATGCCAGTACTCGCCTCCAGTAAACGAGCCTTAATCCATAGACGAGAAAATGATCGTAAGATTTAGATAAAGAACTCAGTTGATGGGTGTCTGTTGTTTTTTTCTTTCTCGTGATGAAATATTGGTGTTGATTGATTTTGAATTGGTTTTTATAGGATTATGATGGCATTAGAGTTGAGATTTCGTTTGTTGTGTTTTCTGTGGTGTCTTTAAAAGGAGCTGTTAAAGGAAATTGAATGGAAAGAGAAGTGTTTTCTGGTGGCGAATTTGCAGATGTTCATGTTTCCATCGTGGGTATGACCTGGATGGGGCTAGAATAGAAGCCTGGAGATCAGCACCAGCAATAAGGAGTTTATATCTAGCAGTAGAAGAAGTTGAGGTGTGGATGATGATAGAAGCTAATACTTTAGCACTTAATTTTAGAAACTAAGCTGTAACGCAGTCAAGAGGCACATTACACAACACTACAGGCATTTATTGTGGAAACCGGGGAGCCTTCTAATTACGAAGATATTAGAGGTCAAAGTAGCTAAAAAGGAACGTGAGTGGTTTTTAGTCAGTAGAAGTCTGACACTCCCTACCGCTCTGCCCAGAGTGGGAGATGGCATTTAATGATTTACCACCCTCTAAAAAAATGCATGATCCCTGGTACTATTGGAGAGAACATGAAATACTATTTTCAGAAGGCTTTAAGGCTTCCGAAAACATCAGTTTATGCCTCGAATAACACTTTTTTACTAACGTCTTAATATTATATTACTGAGACAAAGTCTTTTTTAATTTGCGGGTGGAAAATCTTCAAATTTTAATGACTCCTCGGGAGTGTCAGACTTCTACTGACTAAAATCCACCCATGTTCCTTCTTAGCACTTTTTGTCGAGGCCGCGGTTACAGAATACTTGAAGGCTTCGCAAAGTGTGAGTTTATACCTCGAATAACACTTTTTTACTAACGTCTTATATTACCAAGACAGTCTTTTTTTTGCAAGTGGTAAATTATCAAGTGACTCTTTCCGCTCTGGGAAGAGCGGTAGGGGTGTCAGACTTCTACTGACTAAAAACTACCCATGTTCCTTCTTAGCCTTTTATGTCGAGGCCGTGGTATCTCTTTCGAACAACCCGTAGCACCAGTTTATACCTCGAATAAGAGTATTTTTTTACCAACGTCCCATAATTACCGAGACAAAGCCTTGAAGGTGCTTTCTAGATCTTCAACAAACATCAATTTATTAGAAGTTCAAAGACCTCTTTAAGACCTTAAAGTTCCAGGAACAAAACTCTCGAAGAAGTCCAATCAAAAGTTCCTCCTAATGAAGTTCAGTACCTATCTAAATCGTGTTTCAAGATCTCCTTTTCTATGGAAAATTTTGTTGTTACCAAAGCCAAAATAAGGTAAAGTCAAAACGAAAATATCTCGTTTCTTTCATGAAACCCTGTTATTAGGAATTTATAAATATTTGTTTCAGTTATAATGGGTTTTCATAGATTATTTATAGACTGGCTACTCTGATCGTTTGAAGATATAAACGAGTACGTTTATTGTAGAAGTCTTTTGATCTCTCTTTGTCGAGAGTGTTTAAAGAAACTAATTTACAGAAATAAATAGTATCGGGATGAAAGTGCCAAAATCGTGACTAATTTGGACTGAATTAATTTAAATGAAAGACTGTCTCGTGGGTCTTGTGATCGCAGGTGCGTCTGCCATGCATGAAGTCCCAGGTTCGATAATTCTCAGGTTGGGCACGAATTTCTCAGGATCAGCAACGGTGTCTTCACTTGTGCCCGCTTGATGGCAGTTAGCTCACCCCCTATTAAATGAGACTTAAAAATAACTGACAAATTTTACATGCACAATGACTACACCTCTGCCTAACCCTGTGTTGATTACAGGCGTGATGTTCATCATCAGCCTATAATGTTCCCACTGCAGGGACTCAGGCCTCCTCTATAAGAGAAGGATGGGCTATAATCCACCACGCGGGCCCAGTGCGGATTGGTAGATGTCACATGTCTTCGAATATTTTGGTTCTAAGACATGCTGGTTTCCTCACGATGTTTTCCTTCACCGTTTTGAGAGCAGTGGGGATGAAATAAATTACACAAAGTAATCCGCCTGACGGGGTTCGAACCCACGACTCACTGTTCGTAAGTCGGGGCCGCCACCACTGGGCCACCACTACTCTCCCGGCGTGATGTTACGTTATGTCAATTCTTATATTCTATTCATTTCTGACTAAGTTCGTTGCGGAATCCAAGACAGTTAAATGGTTTCTCTGGGACTTCGTCGAGCTTCATTGTGTCGCTTTTCTGGTCGTCGCCACTGATGATTCTGGCTTTCAGGAGTTACTGTGGTTTGGGAATAGTGTGGGGGGATGTCCTATGTCAATTAACAATACACGTGAACAAGTTTAAAAATCTAAAACCCGACTACGAATAAAATATTGGTTTGTTATTTACATAATACGAGTAAGTAACACAGACTAGACCGCGAGAACTGATTGACCGCAATCTAAACGTATATTTTGACTTAAACTATAATATGATATAGGTAAATATTTGTAATGTGCTCGCCAAGACCTTTCATTTGATACCAAGCATGTTATGATTATCTCAATTTAATATTTTTTGAGGTCAAATTATGACATTTAAATTCCGTCATATAAAGAATTTATAAAATTTATATAGCCTATGTCACCCGGGCTATTCTTACGAATCTATTGCCACCTCATTTATTAAAATCCGTTCAGTAGTTTAGGCACTACGGTGGAACATACATACATACTATTTCATACATACATAAATAGACTGCCAAAATAATTACCGGGAGGGTAATGATTTTGGCAGTCTATATAGTCTATGTTTTGGCTTCGCCGTAGTCGGGTAAAAAAAGAAAATCAAAGTTGACCAACATTAATGATTATCTTGCTGTTGGCTAAAAACATAATTGCCATCAGGGGCAAAACCTGGATGAGGCTGGCACAGGACCGTGGAGATTGGCACAAGAAAAGAGAGGCCTATGCCCAGCAGTGGGTGAGTTTGGGCTGTGGATGATGATGATGATGATGAGGCTAAAAGCCACTCAAACAGACCCATCTGCATAATTCCACCATCTACTCTTTGACCAACAAGCATTAGGGTGGACATACTACCGAACGTCCTAAGGCGATTTTACGGGTATGTCCTGTTCCCCACAGAAAGGTATCTGCCTACGCAATGGATTCCTAAAAGGATTTCCTACGTTCGCTTCATTTAATACAGGTAGCTACCTAAATATTGTGTTATTATATTGTCCTTTTTGTACTTTAATCTTTTCTGAAGAAAGAAGGTACTTGTAGGCTGCGTCATACCACCGTTGGGTAAAAGTCTGTAAAAAAAAAAAAAAAACAGATAGAATCAGATAGAATAGAGGTTTTCAGATAGAATTGCGAATATTCTTAGAAAACACAATGTTCACGTAGCTTTTCGTTCGGATCATAACTTGCGTAAACTATGTAACGGTAAAGATAAATTAGAGAATTCAAAAAAATCCGGAGTATACAAGTTGTGCAATGATTGCACCGGGGTCTACGTAGGTCAGACAGGCCGTGGTTTCGATATTAGGTACAGGGAACATGTTGCCGCTTACAGGAATGGCCATCCAGATAAATCACATTTCGCAAAACATTTAATTGACACCGGCCACTCTTTGAGCGACAACAATACCTACAACATTTTGCATGTTTGCGATAAGGGTTTCCGGTTGAGTGTGTTGGAACAGTTAGAAATATCAAAACATAACAATAATAATGCATATACACTGTTGAATGACCAAACAAATTTAATTCCATCACCACTACTAAGTATGATTGCAGGCAGGGCTTTGAATACCGTTAAAAATTAGGTATCGTTACCTCCTTCATTCGAAGGTAACGTTAATTTCATAGGTAACGTTAAGTCTGGTATCGATAGTTGGGTGGACTTTTACCGGTAATTTGACTTAACGTTATCAATGATTTACCGTTAAATGATAGTGTTATCAGGTAACGATACTTGATACCGATACCAAATTAACCCTATAAGTAACGGTATTTTTCTTTCATCTCTTTCTTACGACGCATTTATGTCGTCATAATAGCTTTTTTTTCTGTTTCCACTTGCTGTGAGTTTAGTCGCCACCCAAAACCGAACGCAAACGGTTTATCTGTTCATTTAGTATATAAAATTACCTACGTGGGTTAACCGAAATGGAAGGTAAGTGACTGTAACGGTAAAAGTATCGATACTTTTACCGTTACCAGGGAACATTAATAAACTGATCCGATACCAAATTACCGATACCAGTGATAACGTTAATAAATTAACATTATGAAAATATCGTTACTTACCGATACTTTTATCGTGAATTTGGTAACGTTAACAAGCCCTGATTGCAGGTACTTCGGCACAGATGTCTTTGTGACGTTGTATCGAGCGTCATCAAAACGGTATATAAAGGGCCGACAGCGGTGCGACTAGCTCATTCGAGCTCGAACGCTCGACGAGTCAACAACTCCTGAGGATGCCCCGTGGAGGGGCGAAACACGTGTCGAGTATAGGTTTGGTTGCATGGCATGCTAATTATTTCTCACTTGTTTTGTATTATTTTTTTTTTAATGGGACAAGCCCGCCACACTATTCCCAAACCACTGTAACTCCTGTTAGCCAGAATCAACAGTGGCGACCACAAGAAAAGCGCCGAGACAATGAAGCTCGACGAAGTCCCAGAGAAATGATTTAACTGTCTTGGATCCCGCAACGAAATTAATCAGAAAAGAATAGCGGAGGAGTAGTCACTTGTTTTGTATGTGTGCATATGCATGAGGGCGGGAGGGTGGGCCCATATGTGCATGTGCATATGCATGACGGTGGGATTTGTGTCCTGCTTTCAGACCTAAGGAGGATATATGTCTCGCGGAATTAAAACTAAATATATTTCATAGCATTTAATGTCATGGATTTCCGCAAAGTAACGCCTGATTCCATAACTTAAAAGTCTGTACCCAAGACTTTCTTGTGTTTCGATCTAGGGTCAATTATTTTCACTGGCGAAATTCAAAGCATTTATTTCATTTAGAGTTTTAGACCATAACATGCACTTATAGATTCGTCATGTCTGTCGGTCCATCTGTCCTTCTGTGCGTCTGTGCTTCTTACTTAAAAAAAAAAAAACTATGTGCATCAGGCATCTTTTGGGCACGCACGGGAATCGAACCCACGACCACCCGGTCATAAGGCAAGCGCCGAACCACTCAACTACGGAGGCTACACGGACACGGTAGTACCTATCTAATGTTACACAAAATGTTTCACACTTATATTATTAAGTACTTCTCCTCTGTACAAAAGGTCAAAACCCAAATGCCAGACTCAAGGACCTCAAAAGGGATTTAGGGTATCTATATCAAAGTGACCGCGTAGAAAACAATTAAGTTGATATTATCACAATTAAAAGGTTTATAATTGAGTCTACTGTTTTATGTTAAAATAATTTATGAATTTTCGAGAGTTTTTTGTTTTGTTATATTTTGTTATGTATTTTAGCGTATATATTGTTATTAATTAGTGCTTGTTTTGGTACCTACTTAGGATGTAATGCGCATTTTGTGGCTTTGATTATAAATGGTGTAAAAGGATAATTTGTATGTTTTATCTGTGACAAAACACGAAATCAAACACAAAATATTGTCACTGACTTCTAAAGTTGATTTTTCGGAGATATTGGTTGATCATACATAAAAAAAACTGGCCAAGTGCAAGTCGGACTCGCACATGAAGGGTTCCGTACCAAAACGGTATGCTATAATTTGTACAATTTCTTCTACGGGCCAATCAAACTTGACCTCTGGATTGTATAGGCGCTCATACGATTCAGGGACCAAATTATATTGGTTAACTGCTGTTTCCATCTGTTGTTTCCATCCAAGTTCAAAATAATTTTTCTAGAAAGTCCTTATAAATTTCTACTTTTCAGATTTTTTTCATATTTTCAAAACTTATGGTTCAAAAGTTAGAGGGGGGGGGGGGGACGCATTGTTTTTTACTTTTGGAGCGATTATTTCCGAAATTATTGACATTATCGAAAAATGATTGATTTGAATGATTGTAGTAAACCCCTATTCATTTTTGATTACCTTTCCAACAATATATCACACGTTAGGGTTGAAATTAAAAAAAAAATCACTTCCCACTTTACATATAGGGGGGCTACCCTAATAAAACATTTTTTTCCAATTTTTATTTTACCACTTTGTCGGCGTGATTGATACACATATTGGTACCAAATTTCAGCTTTCTAGTGCTAACGGTCACAGAGATTAAGCGATGACGGACGGACGGACGGACGGACGGACGGACAGACATGGCGAAACTATAAGGGTTCCTAGTTGACTACGGAACCCTAAAAATACATACGCACGAATCGAGCCTCCTTGAAATTTGACCTTGACTTGTATCATGACTGTGTTCAAGTTTATTTGATTTCTCAGAATGTATGTAAGCTGAAACGGTCGGATTTTCCAAGAAATTATAATTGGTTGGCTTCTAGTGATTTAATGCGTGTATTCGCAAAATCTAGGCGATATACCTACAGGCTGTCATTTTGTATCCTCGTCAAAATCAACGAGGAATTTAATGATTCTCGACCCGAATCAATAATAAAATGGGTTTGCATGGGTATGGTTAATATTAAACTTCTTAGTAACGCACATTGAATATTATAATTGTGAAAGTTCCTAATTTACGTTATACAAGGTGGGGCCGACAATGTAACAATAAATGAAACCACGTAGTTCTAGTTCATTGGAACATTTAAAACTATCAAATAAATCCAAACACCGAAAAAAAAACTAAATAGCATAAAACTGTAAACGAAATACAATACCAAACAATTAATATTAGTTTACTAACCTTACGAATAATTTGCACCGATAAACAAACATGCACGAAAAAAATGTAACGAACGAATTTGGCAAAGACGTCATTTAAGGTAGGTTATTGTCGTATCGTCGGCACCATCCTGTATAATATAATATATATATTTTTTTTTTTAAGTTATCTTGCTGCGCCCTAACATGGTTATGTACTCACTATTTTCAAGCCTAGCTTGTAACTATGTTTGTCTTGTATTGCGCATTAAATAAATAAATAAAAATTATTTCCACGAAATAAATCACCCATGCGGACCTAGGCTGTCTGTATTCGTGGTAAACACAATTCATGCGTAGCGCAAAAAAGTAAGTAATTAAACGACACAAGTAAATAAATATAGTTGGCTATTTGAGTACTTTTAAAAATTCACGAAATTGTTATGTTATTTCAAAGAATTAACAGAAATAACACGGTGTGTGAAAAAAGTAATAAAATCGTTGAAAAAATTGCTTAGTTTAAACAAAGACAGCGCTATAGAAACGTGACGTCATACTTCATACCGCCTTAGTTTCGGTATGGTTACGTAGTACAAATGGCCGTTTCGCGCGACAACTGTATAGAAATAACATTTTCGTGAATTTTTAACAGTGGTCAAATAGCTAATTTGGTATGTGTGAAAAACCTGTGTTAAAACACGGCTGGTCTGATTCGCTGTGTAATCGCATTTTCACACACACGCAAACAAACGTTTTTATTCCCTAAACGACACAGTGTAGGGGATTATAATATTCTGAAATACTGTTGAATTTTCAACAACTTAAACTTAATAAACAGCGTATATTAATTATTGACATGGTACTGTAATTTAAATTGATTATTATTTATGTCTTCTATGACAATCTCCAGAATTTGGACTAGGATGCAAACTTGAATAACCTAAGTCCACGAGCTGATTCCACCATCTCCCTTCTTCCATCGGGAGACTAGACGTACTGCAGGTTATCACCGATACCTAGTCGACGTTCCACACATTCGAACGAAGCGCTTTGCTAAGTCCTTTATTATGCGCACAGCCAAGGAGTGGAATTCCCTGCCTGCGTCGGTTTTTCCGAGTTCATATAACCCTAATCTATTCATAAGTCGCGAGTAAACAGGCTTCTTTTGGGTAAGCTCGTTCCATCGTCGACACCATCTCTGCCCTTAGGGCAAGATTGAAGTCAAGAGCAAGCCCATTTGTAATAAAAAAAAAGTCGAAATGCAAAAAAAAAGGGTTCATCACCAATTAGTGTCCGGGGCTGCGGGTTATTCATAAGAGATATCACAGCCCCGGACACAAAGGTCTTAGAAGGAACATGGGTGGTTTTTAATCAGTAGAAGTCTGACACTCCCTTCCGTTCCATCTAGAGCGGGAAAAGTCATTCGATGATTTCAAAAAAAAAAACGTATCTTCAAGTATTACTGAAAAAATGGAATAAGAATCAAACCGTGGTATTGAGAAATCTTTTGAAGACGGTAAAATAAGGTTTTATCCCCTGCCAGCAGCCGGATTATGGGTAGATAACTGAAGATCAATACCGCTGTTCAGTTGGGCTTATATTATGTTTCTACGGAACCCATAAGTAACTCAAAACTATTTGACTGGCCTGTTGGTCTAGTGGTTAGTGACCCTAACTGCTATGCCGGAGGTCGTGGGTTCGATTCCCACCCAGGACAAATGTTTGTGTGATGAGCACGATCATTTGTTCTGTGTCTGGGTGTAATTTATCTATAATATGTATGTATTTAGAAATATATAAGTATGTTTATCAGTTGTCTAGTACCCATAACACAAGCTCTGCTTAGCTTGGGACTAGATGGCGTTGTGTGATAGTTGTGGAATATTATTATTATTATTATTTGATATAAGTAAACCAGTTACCGGGTCGGCATGATTAGGCACTGATGGATGGCAAAACCGAATATGTGGAGATAAACTTACGGCAAAAATGCTCGACCTAGGTAAATTGCGCCAAACCTATCTGAAAAATTTCAGACGAAAGTCGTTCACTGCTTTGACGGCACGGTTGGCGCAGTGGCTAAGCGATTGGACTGTCCGTTGCGTGTCGCGGGTTCGATCCCCGCACGGAACAAAAATTTGTATGGCCTACAAATAGTTGTTTCGGGTCTGGGTATTTGTGTATGTGAGTTTAAATGTTTGTGAACGCACCCACGATACATGAGAAATTCCTAGTGTGGGGCAACGTTTTTAAAAAAGAAAAAAAGAAAAACTGCTAGATAAAGGCCGCCACCATGCCGGTCCTGTGCGTTTTGTATCCACCGTATTCCCACAACGTTCACTCGAGCATAGGTCCAATTACTAGTTGGAGGCCTTCCTTCCTTTTAATCAATAAAATTAGAATAATAATGTAAATTAATAAGCTCGGTTTGTTGTTAAAATATACTGACAAATCAATAAATAACTAATTTATTTATTATTTACCCTTACAATAACAACACTTATCAATTACTTTTCTTACAATACAATTAATTTAAAATTACAATTAGGATTACATTGTACCTTACAGTATTATATTTAAATTTAATATTTCATTAAACATTATATTAATACCTTTAATATTTCAACAAATGTGTTACAACCCTTGAATTTACCGATTATACCTTTAACATTAAAACCATCCCAAAGTTTTAAATCCATCCATTGAATTCAACAAAAACTATCGGTCACCTGAATCGA
Organism: Diarsia mendica; assembly: GCA_949316265.1. Classification (NCBI taxonomy): domain Eukaryota; kingdom Metazoa; phylum Arthropoda; class Insecta; order Lepidoptera; family Noctuidae; genus Diarsia; species Diarsia mendica. The sequence continues at coordinate 2,578,713 of OX438910.1, forward strand.
ACTGGCTAATCACACAAATTCTACGAATAAGCTTCGTTGGCTTTGTGAAGTTAAATCTAAACGGGCTACATTTCTACTGCAAATTTGTTGCCACCAATGATTTGGGCAATACTCGGCAAAATTAAGAACTGAGGTCACTCAAACGTCTCGCGTCCGGCCCTGGTGCAATTCATGGTCCGGGGCGAGAGGAAATAGGACGCTGTGGCCTCCTTCTGCGAAGCAGTGATGCTAGCAAAGGAGGTGGCGGAAAGAGAGATAACCAATCGTCCCAGACGCCGCGCCGCGGGAGACGCTCCGGGCGTCGGGGGCCACGTGATGGCTTGCGCCTACCATAGGAGCGGGCCTGTTGACGGTGAGTAGTGGGCTAGCTCGCTAAAAAAAATGTCGCTCAAACGCGTGGTGTATACGTACCGTAAATACGTCGATTTCAAAATACTCGTTTCACATACATTTTTTATAGGATTTAAATAATTTATTCAAATAACAACGTATAACAAATATTTATAAGTACAAGTTTTAATAGCTTGCACGCCACGTAACATGTTCCTACTCAGCGTGAGGACGTGATATGGGGTCCCACAATTATTGTCAGTTCTGTCTATTGTTTTCGGCGGCTTCCTAAGAAAAAGCGCCAGGACACTACTTTCGCAAAACAATATCGTAATGCAAGTGTAGCTCGTTTACTAGCCCCTAACTAAGAACCATTTGCACGTTCCAACGTCTGCAAGGATCGGTTACCATAATTGGCGGTTCGTTTAGTTTGCAAGCATGAAGTTTAAACCGTCGCGTCGGTGAGTGCGAAATTTTGCTAGAATTAGCAATGCACCTGGTGAGCTTGATTTGTTGGTGTTACATTTAGAGGTGTAATCAGTTTTTGATTGGATGCTAAGGTAGGATTGAATAATTTCGAGTTGTTTGTTTTTTAGTAAATAACTAGGTGGTGGGACTTGACTCAGTAGGTCTACCCCATGCCCAATGAGCTGTGGGCCGAAACAGCCACTTTGGAGTCCTGAAATAACCAGAAGTCGCTGCGGTAGACCTCTTAGAAGATGGTGGGGCGACCTGGACTAGACTAGCGACGAATGATCCATATTGGCCTTGGATTGAAATAACTGATAGTCATGGCAATTACTTGATAAAACACCGTTTTTTTTTTCAATTAAATTATAGTGTGGTAATTAACACCTCGTCGCTTCTGTTACCTCAAATTTAACTCCCAATTCCTTTAGGGTCGGTGCAGCATGTATTTTTCGTCCCTACTTCTCCATTACTCGTCATCTCATCAGACCCTTCCTATCTTGCCATAACTGAACATACATATTATGCTAATAAATATATACCGTAAACCTAATAATCCCTTTGTCTGAAATTTATTAACAAACATAAATTCTACCGAAAATTACCTCTCACTTTGCCTCAGCTTAATTAGATCATCAAAGTTCTATTAATGATCAACGCTAGGTTACAAGTTTGAACACTGTTTGATAGATGCGATCCATACTAATACGGTAGAATAGTACAAAAGATCCACTCTTTACAACGAGCAAAAAATATTGCTGCGTGTAATATTTTCACTCGTTGTAAGGAGTACATACAACTATCATCATCATCTTTTCAGCCAAAAGACGTCCAATGCTGGACATAGGTGCATAGCCTGGTGAAAATGGAATCCAGGCTACCCATTGATGATGATGCCTAGTCTTCTCCAGTCCGGAACCTTGAAAACGTCTTCCAGCGCAGTGGTGAACAGTGTCGGAGATATGACGTCTCCCTGTCTCACACCTCGCTGGCAGAAGGATTGGTTCCGAGGTGTGTTCCTAAAGTCGGACTAACATGGTGGCATTTTTGTACAAACAGTTCAATATCTCAATGTACCGGTAGCTGATTCTGCACTACGAGTATTGGAAAGACTGCAGTACAGCACTTGTCTTGAATCAAAGGCTTTTCCGAAGTCCACAAACGCTAAACAGAGCACAGAACTTCGATATCTTGTATAACATAGATGCATACGTAAGGCAATCTTAAACAAACGACAGCCGCGACTGCGCTTGCACTCGCTGTATGTGAAGCGTGTCTATGTGTGCGTGCATTTTCGCTTTCTATATGAAGTTAGCCTTCTGTATCAATTCTGTAGTCATACCTGTCTATGCATGTGCATTCGGGCTCAGTGAGGTAATGAAAAACAAACATTCTGTGGTTACTGAGTCGTACGATTTGTGGATATGAAGGCTGGAGGAAGGTTTTAGTTTAAGCAAGGTATGGATAGCCCGAGCATTTTCAATGTAGAAGTTTTTGAACATTTATGGTATTTGTTACTGAATCAAACATGAACGTGTAAGCGCATTTGGCTATCTGGCATACATATTCATAGAATAATACTTGGATTATAGGATACGTTTAACGTACATTTATATAGATGAAAGTATTATTACAAAGACGATATAGAAATCAATAATATCTTTTATAATAAGAACTGATGATTTTAAATCAAGAAAAGATTAGAGTTCTTCACTATAAAAAAATGTTATTATGTGAACTTATAAAATCAGGAAAAACCCATTAAAAACCATTATTATCCAATAATTATAAAGGTTATGGTATTAAGAATAAGGTCCAAACTTACAAAAAATATCAAGTTGTAAAAAAAACAAACCAAGAATGAAAGAAAACAGGCTGTTTAAAAAATTAACACCAAACCACGTCGTCAATCAGAACAGCGTTTTTAAAAATGTAAAAGAGATTTCTTCAAGTAGGTTTATCACCAAAACTCCGACCGAAATAAAACCTTCAAGTATTACCAAATCATGCACAACCACGCATTTCATCAAACATTGAAAAGATACTCGTATACTAGAAGAGGCCCTAAAAATAACATAAAAAAACCTTTTCATCGCTTACATTTTTATTAAAACACACCGCAATATAAAATACGACTTCTTTACTTTACCATCATATATTTAATATGTAATGAAGAAGCGTACGGAACCACAATAACGTTTCGGAGTATTTGCGTGGGTATAAAAAAGTCTTTGAGCAAACAATATTTTGGGATTTCATACCTCGATTGAAGAGGCTTTGACCTTTGGAAATGTGAAGAAGTCGATTTAAAATGTGATGTGTGTTTATTTTTATTGAAACGATACTAGTTTTTCTTGTCGTGGCTTCAACATGGAGTACCTACAAAAAGTAATCCAAAGACACTACAGCTACTGGTATCTCCTTAATTTATAAAACTTGTGATAAATTGAAACTTTCACCCCTTATGTCCGTACCTAAGTAGTAGGTTCCCAGGAATCCAGGATGTTTAAGAAGCCGTGTCGACGGCGCGTTCGTATTTTACGCGCGCCTCAAAGAGACATCAGCAACATTGCAGGGTCCACAAGGGCCGACGCCTGGCGGGGCTGCAGGTTGTTCGAAAGAGATACCACTGCCCCGGACACAAACGGCTAAGAAGGAACATGGGTGGTTCATAGTCAGTAGAAGTCTGACTCTCCCTTCCGCTCCGCCCAGAGAAGGAGAAGTCATTTGATGATTTACAACCCTCCAAAAAAAGAAATAAAGACACTTATAGCTACTTTGAGCCCCTGGTATGTCCGTAACTAGTAGGTTGCCAAGAAGTTCAAGAACAAAAATTTGATCGCAATGACGGGCAAAACAAAGTGACATTCCGTTTCGTTAAGGTCACTTATTCCAAACTACTCACCTATTACAAACCTTTTAAATAAATTGGGATAAGAGTAAAATATGGATGATGACGCCACGAAAGCTCGACACGTTAACTCTAAGCATTGTTCAAAAGTGAACTTTATTTTTTTTCCTCTCAAATTAATAAACTATTTCCAAAGTCAAGGAGTAACCCCAATAAAAACATATTATTCCACCCCTGAATTACTTAGCCTTATATTTTTTACGAAGTAAAAGTCGAAAACAACACCTATTTTCATAACAAAAAGTGTAAATATATGTTCGCAATTATCCTTTTGTCATAAAATATTGTCCATAATGAATCCTAACAACGAGAACCACAAGTTTGGAAAACAGTGGCGTACACTGCCGAGCAAACAAAGGTATTAGCCGAGTTACACTGAAACTCCAATGTTCGGTGTAATTAGTTTGTCCGACAGTGTAGTAGCAGGTATTTAAGCCAATGAGAGCGTTTGTGTTGAAAACTCTAGGTTTGTTTAATGCGTCATAGTATTGGAAATGTGATGTTTGTTTGATAGTTATGGTTTTATGTTAGATTTTTCGAATTTGATTGATTTCTTCGTTTAATTATGTGTCGGTCATGGTCATATTGTGTCGACTATAACTGCCGCCCTGTCATAGGGTCTTTTCTTCAGGAATATCTCAGTAGCACGCATGAAATGGGTTTGAGCCTGGCGGCTCACCCTCTATTACTTAAACATCACCGAAGCACGGATGAAGCTCAAAAATATTTTTTCACTCCTCTTGCTCAAAAAGAACGTCATAATAGCATACCAGGTGCTTACTCTGGAATATAATTCCGATAGATCGACATTGGTCAAACGTCAGTTGGTTGAGTTAAACGTCAGGGATTGGCTAGACTCAGTGAGTCAATTGCTGACGTTTGACTGACAATTCCAATGTCGATCTATCGGAATTATATTCGAGAGTAAGCACACAGAGCGGGCGTAAAATTGCATAATTATATTGCCCTTGGGCTAAAAGTAAATCTCGTACGACAACTTGTTCAGCCAGCTGGTGCGTGATTTAGTTTCAAGTAAAAAAAATGTTTTATTTTTAAAAATGGAACTAAACGCGCTGAATGCCGAACTCTTTAGTAGAATGTGTGCGTTGCATTGCAGCTACAGAAGAAATAAAAAAAAGGCATTGGCGCGAAATTTTTGGAATTGTGTTATTAAATTGAATTAAATTTTATTAAAATAAACTCATATTGAACATGGTTATTTCATTTTCTCGCAATCGTAGTGAAAAGTACAGTGTAACACACGGCGCTAAAATCCCATTATAACTCGGTTCCTTATATAATTTACTACCTCGCTAAAGCTCGGTAGTAAAACTACCTCGTATATAATGGGTCATTTTAGGCCCTTGTATTACAATGTACTATTTTTTCTGAATTCAACCTATAAGGGAGGATGAAAGTTTGTGAGGTATTATTCGACATTCACGCGGGCGAAGCCACGGACAAAAGCTGGTGTGATAATAAAAGTGATCAATTATCAAGAACTGTGTTCTAAATTGTGAAGCGTCAATAAAAAGGAGGCAGAACTGCGTAAAAAGAATACCTCTATTATACAGCCAGATCACCAATCATTGCCGCCTCAATGGCTTCGATTTCTATCTACCAAACAAAAGCTAGCAAAGAAACTATTTGGGTTTTATAACAACTGTCGGTACACTGTCGGCCAAACAAAAGGCTACAGTGAGCATCGCAATTCATTGTTTCACGTAGAAGTTGATTGTATTGTGTTTCATGAAAAGTTTTGTGGACTAATTAATTTGTCCTGAAGTGTAATGTAATTAATGACATTTAGAAACATGTGTTTGGTGTCTGAGTGTGAGTTTGGTGATAAAAGTTTGTTTTGTGCTTTGATTAGTGACATTAGCTTGATTAGTGTACATTTTGTTCAATCTATGCAAGTGAATACAATTTATGTGTCTGTATGTAATTATTAAAATTACTGTTTTTTACTGAATGCAAATAAATGAAAGTATATACTGTACTTATAAACAAACACTATTTTTTGTTTTTGTCTATCTGTTTATTGCGGATCTTTTTAAACCTAAACCTAATGAAATACTTAAAACTGTTTCATAAGTTTCGGGTTACATAACAAAATATGTTATTTTTACATTTTTCATAGGAGTACTCCACTTCTTTTAATAAGTAATAAATTCGTTTACCAAAATATCCAGAATAATATTTTTATGAAGTATTTTCGTTCTATCTCTTATAGCATCACTTTAAGCCTCGAATAATTATGTTCACAAACAAATTAAGAATGAATAGCTATTTTCCACAATTTACTAAAAGGACTGTTACTTTCGTGTCAAACTATTTGACATGGCATTCTACTTAAAGGCAAACTAAAAACTACTTACTTTACTTTTAGTAATAAAATATAGTGTTCCTTTTTGAAACAATCAATTACAAGTGTCAACATTTTTAAGGACAGTAATAAAGGAATCATTATTTTATTAAGTATTTTTAATCATTTTTACGATGCGGAGGACAATATTTTTTTAATATTAAGCGTAAATAATTAAAATCTCTAATGAAATATTTCATTTCATTCCCAGGTAGTGCTAATGTGGTCTTTTTAGGCTACGATTTCACTAAGGCGGAGCTGAACATAAAAGAGATTGAGATTGCGATGCACCAATCACATGGCTTGAAATACACATCTCTTTAGCTTATGTGTATTTTAAGTGAAACCGCACCGCCACCTTAATGTTTAATGTCATTACATGCGTGTCCGTTGTTTGTTCATTACAGGAACTGATGGATGCTGCTGAAGTCGTCAAACTCGTGGGTCCGTTCTGAGCCAACTCGGTCGATTGCCATCGAAATAATAAGAAGTCTTCATAATACCTACTATTTAATCTCGAAACAATGAACAACCGATTACTTTGGGTAGGAACTTTATAATTTAGTATTATAAAAGATTGAAAAACGAAAAAAGTATTGTAAAAAAAAATATAATGAATTAATGAATGAATATCAGTGATTCACAAACATGATTGGTTATGCTAATGAATTAATATAATATTATATCAAATACTAGTGGACGTCCCGTGGTTTCACCCGCGTAGTTCCCGTTTCCTTGGGATAAAAAGTAGCCTATATTACTCAGGGTGAATGTAGTTTTCAAAAGTTAAAAAAATTCAAACAAACACATAAAAATACAAATCTTTCCTCTTTATAATATTAGTGTAGAAGTGTAGATTAATATTAAACCAACCACAACAGCAAAATAATACAACAAAACAATTACACCAATTATTTCAACAAAAAACATTATTATTCGAATCAACAAACCGCTTGAAACAGTCACAGCATTAAGAAGATTAGTGGGCGACGCGTAAAACAATAATGACGAAGAAATTAATTATTATATAATTTATCAAAGGCTCAAATGGTCAAGGAAAATCTGGAGAGAAATCTTCACCTCATTTATTAATGCTAGGAGGCTTGGTAATTAATGAACGCAATAATCTGGGGCTTATGGAAAACAAAGAGTTGATTAAATTATATTAAGCTGGTTTTTATGGCCGGCTGTGTAAATGATATTTTGAATTTGATTTGATTACGGCTTTTATTTTGTTACTGAGCTGCGACTGAGCCACTTTTTTTTTTTTAGGGTTCCGTACCTCAAAAGGAAAAAACGGAACCCTTATAGGATCACTTTGTTGTCCGTCTGTCTGTCTGTCAAGACCTTTTTTCTCAGGAACGCGTGGAGGTATTGTGACTGTTCCTAAAATACCCCAGGCTGATAAAATTTTCGTTTTTCCTAAAATCATAGTAATATTAGTATTTATAGTCGGTTTCCGTTTGTTTTGGAATATATGCGGAAAGGCAAGCGCCCCACCACGCGCTCGTCTGTCAGACTCAACCATAGACTTGGTCATCTGCCCACCGATTCTGAGAGGACTGAATTCCCAATTATGGTCAGCCCAGTCCCAGCTTTCAAAGCTAGAGACTGAGAGGGGATACAAGGTGAAGTTAATGGGAATTCTGAATTAGAATAAATATACATGAGTAATATCAAATCCAATAAGGCAAATCAATCGTAAAGTATGAAGCTAATAAGACAAGAGGAATCAAAGATATTATATAAGATAAAAAGGGTTGGTAAGGGAAACGTTACGCTTGCGCTTAAGAAATTATTTATAACGTTAACTTATTTGTTTCCACAATATTAGATGCCGATTCGCGAACGCAAGTGGTTCCATGTTACGCCATGGAACCACTTTACAACGTCAGCCGGCGTACGCTTTCTGCTAGACCTAAATGCATAGCCCTACTAAGGACACTGCTACGAACTCTAGCAGATCACGTTTCCTAAGCACTACTTACATGTCTGTCTCAATCCTAAGGCAGTGGGTTGTGAGGCCAGCCACCATTGAGGAAGACAGGTTTTCAGTATTTTCACTTAATCGCGTACTTAATGACACCCTTACGGCAAATTACCCCAATTACTATATAACAACAATACAACTTGCACAAGCGCACCGTAGATTCGGTCTGTAGCAGAACATATTGCGATTGTATTGGTGACGCCGAAGTGGTATATTTATCGTCACCTCACATTTCCTTAATCTGCCCCAAAACATCTAGTTTGCGTGTCTCGCTAAATAGTGTCGATTCAGAATAGGCCATACCATAGGCCGGTGTTGGATTTAACGAGACACAGTCCCTAGTCGTGTTCCTTAGAACGTGGCTATCAATCTCCATGCCCATACTTAATGGTGACTACCCCCGATATGTGGAAATGTGCGCCAACAATGTCAACGCAATGTTTCTGGGTTAGACCTTTATAGGAAGCAGTATCTATCATATAGCGTTTGGTGGATTCGTATTTCAAAGTACAAGTTGGTATTATTTACTGACCACAACTGTTTATAATTAGTTGTATTCTATAACACGTTGCCATATGGTTCAGTGATTTACCACTGAACCATAAGGCTCCTTCTAATCAAAATGTGAATAATACGGTTCGGCCATCCATTTGTGATGCGTCAGATAATAGTCAACATTCGTCAAATAGTCGGGTGTATTAGTGTATAGTGTGCATGTATGCATGAGGTGTGTGAAGAGTGTACCGGCTGGCTTTCTCCGTTCCCTGAGCAAACGCTTATGACAGATATCTACCAAGGTAGGGAATTGGGAGATAAACTCATAATACATGAGGTAATAATATACTTGGTGATCAAATAAGCAGTTGCTCCATCACGCTGCAATAAATGTTTATTAACAGCATATCTGTGTTACCGCCAAACGGTAACGCCAAGAGTAGATAATAAATAAGTAGTAAACACTTACCGGGTGTTTATTAAAATAGATAAGTCTGTAACTCACTTACAGAATACTTCACACTTTACCAGTATCGCCTCTGCCTCAGCTTTCTCCTTACACGTATCGTCACTGACTTTAACTAGACTTACTACTATTACTTATATTTAACTTATTAAAATATATTAATTACTCTCTTACGATACTCCACTGATATATACGACTTGGTACCAAGACTACCCTAACTTCATGAGTCTAATCTAGGACGTCCTAGGACTTTACGTAACCCTGACTTAGTTTGGCTAATTTCAACAATCAAGCCCTTCCACGGTCTCAAATCAACTGTCCCTTCGTCATCTCCACAAATACCACGCTGCACACCCCGCTTGCATCGACTCCTTCCCACGGGTTTCTTTTAGCGCAGTTTTTGCCCAAACTTCTCAATTGTTTTAAGGGGTCGGACCTAGAGCGATCGGGGTTTATTGCAAACAGATGTGGGTTCGCTCTTGTAAGTTGCGTTTAGAAATTACGCATGTTTTTACAGAATTTCTTTGAAACATCACATTTGGCTTGCCGGCCGCCACTTATGCACTTGTATCTCGGCCCTTTCCCATTAAACAAAGGATTTATTATGCCTTTCTAGGAAGTCGAGTATTGCTTTGCAGTTTAAAATAAGAAAGATCGTTTCGTTATTAATTACGGTAACATGTCGGGCTGTCAAGTCATAAAATAGAAAACTAATGTGTTTGTAAGTGGCCCGATAGCTCGTGGTGATTTTTAAATGAGAATAAAAACTAAGATATTTCTTTAATAATTAGGGGCACTGTCACAGACAGTCACAGTATCAAGCTGAAATTCATATCAAATACTCAAGTCTATGGTCTCTTGGAGCTGTGAAAAAATCAAACTTCTAAGTCAACGCGATCAAAAGATACTCCCGTTTATGCCGCAAATTTTCGACACTCGCAAGGGAATCAAAACCTACAGGGTACTTCCCGTGAACTCAGAATCTTGAAATTTGGTACGAAGCAACGTCTTATAGCATAGATAAAGGAATAATTACGAAAACCATAAATTTTTAGTTACATCAAGATACTCCCGTTTATGCCGCAAATTTTCGACACTCGCAAGGGAATCAAAACCTACAGGGTACTTCCCGTGAACTCAGAATCTTGAAATTTGGTACGAAGCTACGTCTTATAGCATAGATAAAGGAATAATTACGAAAACCATAAATTTTTAGTTACATCACATAATATATTTTTTTTACGGAACCCTCGGTGCGCGAGTCCGACTCGCACTTGGCCGGTTTTTTTTTTTGATTGTTCGGATCATCAAATGACTCCTGCCGCTCTGTGCAGAGTGGTAGGAGTGTCAGACTTCTAGTACCTAAAAACCACCCATGTTCCTTCTTAGCCCGTAGTGTCGAGGCCGCGGTATCTTCTCGAGCAACCCGCAGACCCGACGGGGAGACTGAGCCACTTGGATTGATCTACAAAGTTTAGAAACGCTTGCCGAGGTGGGTTAGTGGGTTCTCTGCCTTTTCGCCGAAAATTGTTTCCCAAATTTTCACTTGCCAACCAACGTTTCGCAGAATTTTATTTCGCCGAATAATCATTTGCCAACTTATCATAATATATTTTTTTATTTCCCAACCTCACAGTTACCAACTGTACGTTTGGTTTGCTTTTCATTATGACACTTTTTAAAAGGCCAACTTTCAAGTAGCAGAATGTTTTACTTTGCGTAATATTCATTTAGTTGTTTATTGTTTACCAAATTTATTAGCACGGTATTAATTTTGCACCTAAAGTATGTGTGTTAGATTTCGAAAAAGCTGCAATACTGAGTCTGCGATCAAATTTTGAAGAAATTTATTTACAAGGATGCCATTTTCATTTGGGACAAATTATATACAGGTAGTTATTGTTATTATTTTTTTTTCTTTATCTTTAATGTGACCTAACCTAACTTAACGTTTCCTTTTACAAAAGCGATTCGCTTCTGGCACATCGCCGGCCGCTGCCGCGGCACGCTCGCTTCGCTCGCTCGGCTCGTGCGTTGTTTGTCATAACCTAACCTTTAATGTGACCTAACTTATCTTAACGTTTCCTTTTACAAAAGCAATTTGCTTCTGCCGTTGTTTGTTATAACCTAACCTAACCTATCGTAACCAAAGATTTCTCGAACACAAAACTACATATTCAGAGGAAAAACTATTGCTCTGCATTGCTGCCAATTTAAAAATTTAATGTTATTTTTGATATTCTTAAATAAAAAATGTATGAAAAAAGTCGTAATTTTTTTATCAATATATCAATGTATGAAAAGGAAACTGTAACACTGACAAAACGTCATTCGTCTAATAGTTGTGTTGCCTAGTAAAATGTTTGCCAAATGATAAATGTCCCAAACGTTTTGTGTCTTTATAATAATCGGCTTTACAATAATTCTACCAAATGAAACGTTGTCAAACAAAAATTTGGTAATCGTTAGTTGTCAAAGTGAAACATCGGCGAAACGTTGGTTGGCAAGTGAAAAGAAGGATGCCCATTTTTCACCTGACAATGTATAGAAATGAAATAAATATTAAAATTCAGCTAATATAATTGTACATTTGTTACGCTAATCACAATTTTAAAAGAAGGCCAGAAAAAAAAGATTTTTTAATTTTTAACTACGTCTTAATACCTTATTTTGAACGCATCTCAATTACCCTGAACGCATCCAACTACCCATTTTTTACAACGTTCCGTTTTGCATACTACTTCTTGACTTTATTCAACTCTTTTTCTGAGTTTTTTTTCAATATTTTAAGTTTTATTTAATCAATAACTATTTTTTATTGGTCTGTGCATAATACAGATCAATTGAAAATAACATAATAATTAACTAAATTAATAATGCAGAATATAATTTAGTTCGCACGAGTGAAACGGATTTTTTTAGATATTTTGACAGTTCTGCGATTGATTCGTTGTTGCGCTTGCGTCTCGTTGTGTACTGTTTATCTGTGCCATTTTGTGTGTGTAATCAACAAAAAGTCGACGTATACTTTGCTGCAATATCTGCTTAAATACGTTACGACGTTATCTCGTTCATGATTTGAACACCAGAGTGATTTCGTTACTTAGCGAGTGGATATCACCAGTTATCGTAAGTACATTTATGCTTATTAGTTTTTATTTATCAATATCAGTCATGTCCTAATCAAAATAACCAAACTCCTATCTTATTATGTATGAAAAAACACAAGCAATTTCCCATAGTAAACATTGACTAAAATAATTATTTTAAAACAGTAATAATACGGTTTTGTCTTGTTATTTCATCTTACATTTTAAACAGTTAATCTTTACTTGCTGTTTATTGTTAATGTGGACCCATTTGTTCAACATGTACTGCTGGTATCAAAGCTAATGTATCAGTTGAAAACAAAAGAAGTTTATAAATTCAGTTTCCTATTTCAGATTACTGAGGAGGATTACATTTGTGAACCTTGTAATGAACGCCTCATGAGAAGCTTAAACCAGCAATTGACTTGATTGTGGTGCTCAAGCTTCAGGGTCATCTCAACCAGTTCGAAGACAAGTATGCAGTCTTTGTGGACGGTCAACTCGTAATCGTCAGAGCCATTCTATTGTTTTGGACAATCCGTCAGAAGAGCAAAGACAGATAAATGCTGATACACATACAAGAATTGCACCACGTCAGGTATTTTTTTTATATTTCGTACTGTATCCAGATAACTCCTTGACTTTTTTGTCTTTGTCTTCAAAAAATGATGAAAACAATATTATGTCTATATTTTGATAGAAAATAATGTGTCTGGCAGAGCTGGTATAGTCGAATACTGCTGTAATTGTTTGGTCGGTCGACGGACCATTGGATGTTGCGCTCACGTTATGACGTTAGTGTGGTACCTTGGATGGGCTAGGTTTGAATACAATATCTCTGCTCCAGCAGAATTTTTGGATGACGTAGTGATAAGAGGTTTAGATGAAAATGACGATAATTAATAAACCATTTCAATGTAACATAGTGTTTTATTTGTTTTCCCGATTGTTCATCAAATAGGTAGGTATGTAGTACAGCGGTCAACGAAATGGGTAGGCAAGTGATCACTTTTGACAATACAATAGCAAAGTTAGACTTTTTCTAAGTAAACAAACCGCGAACTATTGTAAAAGCAAATCCTAACCTAAAAAGTAACATTAATATTTTCTGGCCTTTGTAGACTTTAAATCGTAAAAATGACTTTAAGACATTATTTTCTAATCTTACAGGTACTCTTTCTACTATACCTTATAACTATACATTAACTTTCATTATCAGGTTTTTGAATGTATGGAAAGTGGGCATTGTTCTTTGGGAAACAATTTTCGGCGAATAGGCAGGACACCAGAATAAAGGTTAGGCAGACGTTCATAATTATTTTATAATAGTGAAGCAATTTGGCTTGCTAGCTAAAAACGGGGTTACAAACCTTAATCTCGGGTAAAAAAGTCTAACCGTGACCACGTTAGAAAAAAAATATTATTCTAATTTACCCTTTTTTAAAAGCGTAGCTCGTACATCTGATGACGTAATCAGGAATATGGCGGACCCAGTCCTGCGGGACGTCAATATTTTTCACTCAGCGAGCCTTTAGACGAGCGAGTATTAATATAAAAGAGCACGTAGTATTTGGCTCACTCGGATCGGTTGGTTCTTTTAGCCAACCTAACAGACAGATGTGTGCTGGAGAGTTTGTGTCGCCACTTCTTCTTTCCAGCTAAACACTAGGAAGTGTCGATGGGTGGGCGTTTTGGGGGACTGTCTTATAAAAATGTAAATAGTAAAATAAATTTTGACGTTCGAAAAGTGCTGATTATCAGCCTAGTTTGAATAAATGACTTTTGATTTTGATCAATCTTACGTTTAAGCCACACTTGCTTAGGTTGGCCTGTAGATGAGTGACCCCCTATTACATACCAAGTTTTCTCCCTGCCTCGGAAAACGCGTTAATCCGTTAATCCCGCTGACATTTTGTAGATCTTCTAGAGTCTGACAATCAGTCCTACTGGTATCGTATTACCCAATACTATCTGGGTTATGAAGGTTAGATAGAAAAGAAAGAAAGAAAATAGATTTAATGGTTTCACAACAGGACAGAACAAATTGACAGAAAATTAAAGGTTAACAAAGTAAACATATGAGAAACACTTAAAATTAGGCCATACTTAAATTAAATTGGTCCCGTGTGAAGCCAAAAGGCCACTATCTCAGCATGGTGCTGTAACATTTATGACAAATGTCACAGCGCTAGTATTCTGATAGGGCCCAATGGAGACGCCACGTTCAAAGAAAAAACACAAAAAATAACAATAGGCAGTCGCCCCATGTAGATTACTGGTATTTAGCTGTATCCTGTGACAGTAGAAGCTGACCTTAAAATTAGTTAAGAAAAGGCTCGCAGATAATGATTGTGTTTGCTCTACAGAATGCTTGGTTGACTACTTTTTGATGGGTCCTTTTACAATAATATTCATCATCATCATTTCAGCCCGAAATCACCCACTGTTGGGTATAGGCCTCCCCTTTCTTCTGCCAGTCTTCCCTGCTTTGTGTGTCTCTCATCCATTCATTTCCCGAGCTCCTGACGATATCGTCCACCCAACGCGCTTTAGGGCGACCCTGGTTTCTCATGCCCAACCTTGGCCACCATTCGGTCAGAATCTTACTCCATCGGCCATCTCCGCGTCTAGCCAAATGTCCTGCCCAACTCCACTTTAGGCGTATCGCCCTGTCCCCGACGTCGAACACTTTCGTCCGACTCCGGATCTCGGTGTTGCGCACTCGGTCTAGTAGGGTTATGCCGAGCATAGCTCGCTCCATGGCCCTTTGTGCAACTCGTATTCGGTGCACAGTCTCCTTAGTGAGCGTTCATGTCTCGGCACCGTAGGTCATCGTTGGCAGGACACATTGGTTGAAAAGGCGGGTTTTTAGGCACTGGGGTATCCTCTTAGACCGGAGAACATGCTCGAGCTTCCCAAACGCCGCCCACCCCAGTTGTATCCTCCTGGAGAGTTCTTTGTTTGAATGCTCCTTGTCAAAAGATAGAACATATCCAAGATAAACGTAGTTGTCAACCATCTCCAGACGCTCTCTTCCAACCATAACAGCTGAAACAGAATCATCCGGAGTTCGCGACATCACCTTCGTCTTGGACACGTTCATTCTCAGGCCCACCCGTAAGGAAGCATCATATAATATTAAAATAAAATAAATATTTTTAACACTGGCGAACACTGACAACTATATCACATAGCTCGTCTTATTCATACTCAGAGTCCAGCAAAGTTTTTGCTGCAGACTTTTTCTTATATAATATTTCCGCGAGAACTCGACAGGGGCTAAATTTTTCATTTGTACACGTCAATCCTGTGATAGACAGGCGGACGGATAGACCAGTAATCCTATCAGTATTATTTATTTGTAGCTACCCATATTTTTACACGACTGCCCAAAAAAAGGAGTGTTATGTTTTTCATGTTATTTCCAAGTTACATTTAAAATTTGCCTACCTACCTAGTTCTTTCTTTAAGAAGAATCTGGTCTTCGGTACGGATATAATGAATCACAAGCACGCCAGTAGTAACATCACGCGACCTACTTACAAGTCTACCCACACCACATTGAGCTCCTACAGAGTCGTGATGTTTTTGATCTCTCAACAACCACGAAATTATGTGTCTGATCGCTGCAGAGCTGGGACGTCCCATAGCTGTACCCGATTCATTGTGCCCTGTGATATTATGTTAAATTGTGTTTGCAAAAAAATCATTTTTAAGTTTAATAAAACCAGTATGTCGCGTGAGTTTTCACTGCCCATTATCTGCCCAAATAATGCGCAAATCTAGCTGAATAAATCAACTGCCGTCTGTAATGCCCTTTTTTTCGAGTGTGGGAAATCATCAAATGACTCCCCCCGCTCTAGGCAGACCGGTAGGGAGTGTCAGATTTGTACTGACTAAAAACCGCCCATGTTCCTTCTTAGCCCTTTGTTTCGAGACCCTTAAACCCAAAAAACATAGGTAAATCAGAGTATAACCAATAATACAAAAGACTGTTCCGTCATGAAACATGAAAATACGTCGTAAAAAGTATCTTTATAAATAGTTGTTCAAATCCTTTTTATATTACGAGGAAGCTATAAAATATGCTTTTATATTTATCCGTTGATCCTGAAATAAAATATATCAGTCACCATTTTATTGTTAGTTGAAAAGCCCTTCCGAAAAAGGACACCCTGCTTTACAATATAGCTTTGTCGTGAAAAGGTGAATTTAATAACTACCGTCAAATAATCTTTTTTGACTGTATTAAACATAACAACAAAATATATAAACTAAAGTAACTATAAAAGGGCATCGAAGAACTCCCTCAACGCTATCAGCAGGTAAATTGTCCAAGAGACTGACAGCGTTGCCACGTTGTATGGCAACATTTAGCCTCTGGAAAAAGAAAAAGCCAACCCTGGGTTAGAGCAATCGTCAACAAGGCGTTTAGAAATTTCTTTAAAAAGGGTGTGGGCACTCGGCTTCAATCTCAAACAGCTCGAAAATATAGTTTCCACAAAGGTACTATATTTACGCCGCTCGAGGTTCGGAGAATCTTTTTAGGTTAATTTAATTTTTTTGTACCACATGTATTTTTCCATCGGGAATTTCCCAGAAGCAGTCACGGAATCTGGATTTAAGCCCAGTTCACGATAATAGGTTCGCTGTCAATACATATTTAAACCTTAACGTAACAGGTGAATTGAGGTAGTACTCTAAGGTAGTCCTCAGTCTTCTCACCTAATATGAGCGTCAAACCATAACGGAAAATAGTCATTTCTTAATATTCAAAGTTGATTTTTTTCGAACAGATTTATAAAAACCTTCCCGATTTTCGTAGAATCTACTACTTTTGTTACATGTAAGGTACAACATATTAGCTCCATATGGATATGTTTTGGTTCGTCACCTTTATAGGTTATCACAGCAGTTTCAGAAAAAAAAAACCAGTTATCCTTTCTCAACTGTGGTCTATCACTATGTATCTTTAAAACTACGTAACGGATTTTGATGCGGGTTTTTTTAATAGATACAGTGATTCAAGAGGAAGGTTTTAATATCTTTTTTGCATCCGCGCGAAGCCGGGGCGGGTCACTAGTACCTTTATAGAAAATAACCAGTATGTCATGAAATGTGTAGGAAGGGTAGGCTATGTTAGTGTAAACTTTTTTCAAAAACCTTTCAGCAGATATTGCGTGAAAGAGTAACAAACGTCCAACCTTACAAAGAAGTAATTTCATCACTGCCTCATCTTTCTTTGAAAGCTAGACAAATTTATCTAAAGGATCTTATTTTACTTGGAAGGCAATCTCTCTTCACCGATGTATTAATCAAAACCACCAAACTCTTCCTCGAATCACCTCAAAGGCTTCACTGTTGCCAACAGCAACACAACACAATCACTTCACTTCCTAGTAAAAATACCACAACAGAACCTCAAATTGATATGTTGTAGTATTTCATGTCGTTTCTATGTCACGTGACACCCTACTTTTTTAGGGTTCTGTATCAAACGAAACCTGTTACTATGGTCATTGTGAGTCCCGTCGGGGACGCAGGTTGTTCACAAGAAATACCGCGGCCTCGACAAAAAGGACTTAGAAGGAACATGGGTCGTTTTTAGCCAGTAGAAGTCTGTCACTCCCTTTCGCTCTGCCCAAGAGCGGGACGGGTTGTTTGATTATTAACCGCTGTCTTCGCATTCTCGGTTTTTACTGGCCCGAGATTATCTCCAACCTAGAACTCTTGGAGAAATGCCACGAGAGCCCGATCGACCTCCAGATCAAACGTCGCAAGTGGAAATGGATTGGCCACACGCTCCGAAGGGACCCCGAACACATACCCAAACAAGCTTTGGACTGGAATCCCCAAGGGAAAAGAAAGCGTGGCCGTCCTCGTCAAACCTGGCGTCGCACCGTGTTGGCAGAAGCGGCGAACATCGGAATGACGTGGAGTGAGATGAAACGTGAAGCTCAAGACCGATCGCGATGGAGGACATCTATCGACGCCCTCTGCCCCATCTAGGGGACATAGGACATTAAGTAAGTAAGTAAAAAAAAAAAAGAGGTCATTGTGAGTGTGTCTGACTATTCATCGGACTGTCCATCACATATTAAAATGTGTAATCTCAACGTGAATGATATAACCAAGATTTTGTAACAAAATTTTGATTTAGGAGAGTGTCCATGGAGTCTCTTACCCATTCTTTTCCGTAGAGATTTACGTTTTGGAATAAGCTACTACAGCACTGTCACGAATAATTTTGCCTTGTGACTATAAATTCAACTTTTTTGTTTTCTTGGCATTCAACGATCTAATTGAAATAAATGCTTTGAGTTTTAGTTTGTCTGTCAGTCTATCTATTTATGTGTCTGCATTTCTGTGGCCGAAGATAATAAATAATCAAAATAAGGTAAAGTTAAAAACTAAAGGGGCTCCAAGAGGGTACAAGAAACGTGTTTTTTCGACGTTTGTAGCTCGTACCTCGTACTAAATAATGTCTGAACATCCAGTAGTTTTAATGTTATTAAACGATGCACAGTGGTACGGAACCTTTCGTGTTTGTTTTTATTACCTTTATTTACCTTGGAGAGTGACATAAAGGATCCAATTTTTACCAGTGACTCAACAAGATATGTTTGATCTCGAAATGGTGAAGGATAATATTTTATGGGACCTCGGTATGTTCTAGGGCAAGGCTGCTCAACTTTTTTTTAAGTTTTTACATTTTCAACCCAAGTGCCATCTTGTAAATAACAGTTGCCTAGTTATGTAAATTCAAAAAATAGTTTGCTTGTAAACGTATACAAGTATTTTTTTTGTTTCTAAATGGCCCGCAGGCTCTTGACTTCGATTACGATTCGATTCGATTCGATCGGTTTCGTTCGGTTTTTTCGTTTCGATTTTCGATTTTTTTCGATTCGGTTTATATATTGAGTATTGAGTACGCCTGATGAAAAGTGATGGATAAGGTCTGGTACTGTTCCAGTCTTTTTCTTATCGTGTGGGCAGTAAGGTCTAACGACCCTACACACCCTAGTGTCAGAGTTTCTAAGCCGCCGCAAGGGCCTCTGACATGGTTTGACGACCGCCATTTGGCGGCTGGGGGACCACCGGCTTTTACGTGCCTTCCGAAGCACGGAACCATCTGTTTATCAGACAATCAGGTGATTCAAGCCTGCAATGTCGTAACCAAACTGGAAACAACTTAACAAAGTATGCTTCCCGTGGGAATCGAACCCACGACCACCGGGTCACAAGGCAACGCCTAAACCACTCGACCACGGAGGCAGTTGTGTTCCAGTTAAAACATGTTTCAAGAAAGTCGGAAGAAGAGTGGTGTATTTTTGCGACCTCTAGATCATGTTAATTGATCAGCTAAATAAACCACATCGTAATTAGAATGCGTTTTTATAGAACACCATAATATTTTCTTTTTAAGTGGTTTTAAACGTGTTGTGCAAGGAATATCCAACTGACCACTCTTGGTGGAGCATTTCAAATAATTATGTTGGCAGTCCACATTGTGACCTGGGGTTGAACATCCTTGTTCTAGAATTTAAACACGTAAAGGACAGCCCTCAGCAAACTGCCAGTGTGCACCGTATTCCACGGGATATTCTTTTATATTCAGTTATAATTCCTTTATTTCAATGTAATATTGCTTTATTTGTACGCAACTCTCCATTTTTTTGTAATAACTGAGACTAAAATAAAATAAAACCGTTTAAAAACAAATATGAATGTTAAATTAATACTCAAACGATCGAAATCCTAAATTCACTCCATCAGTCTAGGGAGGGCTTATATATATTTTAAATATATTTCACAATATTTTAATATATAAAAAAAAAAAACCAAAATCGGCCAACATAAATGCATACCGCTCACTCAAAATTTATTGAAATTCATATTCCCTATTAAACATAACTCCGAACTCCGGATATATGTATAATTTAATAGATACTTACACATATCATATAGTCGAATTCTCATAAAATTTTATTTCTATAGGTTACCCTTACCCCTTTTATGGAGAAAGTAAGGGTAAAAAGGGCTTTACAATAATATTCGTAAATAAATATAAGATTTTAGTAGACATAATAGATTTGATGGTACTGCCGGAATGGGAGAAAACAGGATAAAAACGCTTTTATTTTTGTTTCAAAATTGTCTTTTTGTTCTTCTTTTGTGTTGTTTAAAAGCAAACTGGCCGTTATTAAGACCTTTCCAATGTTATTTGCCAAAAGTGAAAAGTAGAAACATTTTTTAAATTATTTTCGTATTTATTTGTTGGACAGCTTCTACATAATAATTATGTATAAATATAAAACAGTCACCATGAACTAGTTTAGCAGAATAGGTCAAAATAGTCTCGCAGATTTGAACTTATACTTTGTCATCTACCGTCATTGATTTATTAAAACCCTAGAAGCGCAGTTTCGAACAAAACAAACAGTCGAAACTGTCGCCAAACACTCACCATTAAACGCACTACTACATGTAGTTATCGTCACTATAAACATATTTTTTTTGGCAAATTCATCCTTACGCAGATTCCTTTTACAATGCAGTTATAAAAAGCAATATAAAAAGTATTTTTCACTCCTCTTGCTCAAAAAGAACGTCATAATAGCATACCAGAGCGGGCCTAAAATTGCATATATTGCCCTAGGGCTAAAAGTAAATCTCGTACGACAACTTGTTCAGCCAGCTGGTGCGTGATTTAGTTTCAAGTAAAAAAAATGTTTTATTTTTAAAAATGGAACTAAACGCGCTGAATGCCGAACTCTTTGGTAGAACGTGTGCGTTGCATTGCAGCTACAGAAGAAATAAAAAAAAGGCATTGGCGCGAAATTTTTGGAATTGTGTTAATAAAAATTGAATTTAATTTTTAATAAAATAAACTCATATTGAACATGGTTATTTTATTTTCTCGCAATCGTAGTGAAAAGTACAGAGTAACACACGGCGCTAAAATCCCATTATAACTCGGTTCCTATTTACTACCTCGCTAAAGCTCGGTAGTAAAACTACCTCGTATATAATGGGTCATTTTAGGCCCTTGTATTACAATGTACTATTGTACGACCGTGCAGAGACGCGAGCGACGCGAGACTATTTGAAATGAGTTCATTGTGAACTCATTTTAAGCGGACGGTTTTGAGACGCGGAGTGTGTATCTTGGGTTTTATTATATGTATCAATGTCTACCGTATTGTTTTTTTGTTAGCTGAACCATAATCAAATAAATCAAAACATCATTCATTAAAATCAATACTGGTGCTCCCGTAGAACATACGAAATATTACAAAAATAATTATAAACATACACACAATGTACATAAACAGATACATACACACACATACACACACGCAAACACATACGCTCACACGTATTTATATAATTACTAGGTGTTGCCAGCGGTTTCGCTCGCTACAACTCGAAAATTGTCACGCGGGAAGATAAAATCGGGATAAAATCTATGTGTTAATCCAGGTTATAAACTATCTGTGTACCAAATTTTATCCAAATCTGTTCAGTAGTTTTTGCGTGAAGAAGTAACAAACATACACACTCACAAACTTTATAGGTAATAATGAGTGTGATGTGATTATGTAAGTGTGATGTGATATAGACTGCTCAAATCATAAAGTGATTCAATATTATCATAGTCGAGTAAAACACAATTGAGGCACACACAAAACCCAGCCACACCCGTTTAACACACCCGTCAAAATTAATAAAGAAAAAACTCTCAAACGAGAGAAATGACTCCATTTTACACCCCCACATAAAAGTGAGAAAAACGTATAAAATAGCCACACATGTACCCGTTTGTTCTCCTTTCTTTAGTGCTCATTCCTTAATGAAACTGTTCACAGAAGTGCAGATTTAAAAGATAGCACTTTCTTTTAGTGTTTTTAAAGTTCCTGCTGTGAATACTAGATGGATGGATTTCGCCTAGATCTGATGTTGAAGTTCTTTGTTTATGTTTTTCATGAATGGAAAAAGTTCTTGTTTGTAGGGAGTTTTACAAAGCTGTGATTTACGTTTATTTTGAAAAGGTTGTTGGTTGTTTTTAGATAAAAAACTGTTGTGGATTGAAACATTGGGCCTGCGCAATGAAGCCTTAAGAGCTTATGGTACATCAAACGCGAGTTTTATAATGCGTAAAAGTATATGATTCACTGCAGTAATCAACATCAGAAAAATATATGATATTTTTCAGGATATATGCTAGTGTCATAGTGTTGTGAAAACATAATACAACTAACTTTGCTCGATAGAAAAAAATCGCGAAGATACCTCTAAAAATTTCTTTTAACGAGTAAAAACCATACTAAAATACATGTCATCGTTCTGATTTTTTTGCCAAATAATTCTACAAGCAACATACTAAAGTCATAGTGTTTTACTTTTTTAGTCCAATCAATAGTTTTTTTTTGTAAATTGCAAAATACCACTAATTTCGCACTGTTCGGCCGCAGCGAAAGCCGTAACAACCGTTTTGTAGTGCAAGCTGATTAGAACTTTATTCTAACAGTATTTCAAGCGAAGTTTGAACCACCACAAATAGGAATAATAATAATAATAATACTATACTAATTTTCAACTTAACTCTTTGATAAACATCTGCCTAGCCTTTTCCCAACTATGTTGGGGTCAGCTTCTAGACTAACCGGATGCAGCTAAGTACCAGTATTTTACATGGAGCGACTGCCTATCTGACTTCCACAACCCAATTAATACCGTTTAATACCCCCTTTGGTAAGACTGGTTGTCAAAAATCTACAAATGACACCTGGGACCAACGGCTTATCATGCTTTCCGAAGTGCTTTACGGAGGAAACTCGGTTTGTTACCATGCTTTCCGAAGTGCTTTACGGAGGAAACCCATCCACAGATCAAATTAGGTAAGCGCGACTAAACTATGCCATGAACTCCTATTTCTGCCTGTTTAAATGAATTCCCCAAAACTAGTAAAAGCCCTCAAATAAACGATACTTGCAACTTGTTAAGGCTGGAATACACATGCTAAGTAGTGGCACAAAAGCATGCTTGTTTGGGGGTAATGAGGAACAGGGTGTAAAGCTCCTCATCCCCCGATGAAAAGGGAGGATCCTTCGACCGGACGGTTGTTGTGTCCGGCGGGCTAACTGCCCGACAGTTGTAAGTCGGGAACTCCTCTAAAGGCTTATGTCGCGGATAATGTTCATAGCGCGATGTAGGATTTTCTGTCGATCGTTTGTTAGTACGCAGGTGTTGCGATAGATGTCACTAGTCGCCACATCACTCCCCTCCGAGACCGGAGGTCGAAAGCAGGTTAAGTCTTGGCGCTTGTCAGCCAGTGGAAGGTTCCAGTGAATCGGAACCGGATGCCGCATAATTCACGGTGAGTCGGAACTGTCTGCGGTGCTGCCCCAGTGAGTCGGGGAAGCTGCATATTAGCTTTAGTGAGTCGGAGTGATGCAGTGCTTGCCGTAGATGCTGCATATTAGCTCCAGTGAGTCGGAGTGATGCAGTGCTGCGTAGTGGCTGACTGCTGCGTCGACCAGGAGATAAGTGCGTCTCTTGCTGACCGGCCGAAGTGCAGTGTGCTGTGCCAAAGTCGCTGATGAGGCTGGGGGTGATGTCCAGGAATGCGCTTCCGCTGCATGCTGGTGGACAGGATACCCCATGAAGCCGTGGCTGCTGGCTGACGGTATGACTCGCTGCTCGAAGGCGAAGGGGAAGTGATGGCGACGTATGAAGTGCTTGCACGAAGGCTGCGCTGACGTTCATGCTCAGGGTCACCAGTTTGGAAGTATGAGGAACAGGGTGTAAAGCTCCTCATCCCCCGTTGAAAAGGGAAAATCCTCCGACCGGACGGGTGTTGTGTCCGGCGGGCTAACTGCCCGACAGTTGTAAGTCGGGAACTCCTATATAGGCTTATGTCGCGGATAATGTTCATAGCGCGATGTAGGATTTTCTGTCGATCGTTTGTTAGTACGCAGGTGTTGCGATAGATGTCGCTAGTCTCCACACTTGTTTAGAGCAGCTATCACTTCGTAGCATATAGGTAAGTTATAGCAGGTGCATTCAAAAAGAGCATGTTTGTGAATAAGCACGCTACTTAATCGCAAGCCGGTCTATTTTTCGTGCTAACTAGCACACGGTTTGTTGACGACGCATAAAACCTGTTTTTTGTAACTCTTTGGTTTTATTTTTTTATATGTTTTTTTTTAACGTGTAATGTCACTCAGACGTGCCAAAAAGAAGTATGTTCGTAATAAGTATGCTTTCGAGGTCTGTGCTTTAGAGCAAATGCACATTCGATAAGCTCACTAGAAATTAATGAGCATACAACCTAGTAGCAAACAAGCATGCTTTTCTAGTAGCATGTGTATTCTAATGCACTCCACAAAACTAGTAAAAGCCCTTAAACAAACGATGCTTGCAACCTGTAAATCACGTGGAGTTTATAGGCCATTACTGTTGTGTCAAACAATTTGGTATGAGCGTGGTACCACTTGTTTTGAGGGCTTGTTTAGATAATTAGTAGTAATTAGTGCTTGGAACTGAATGGGGGTGATTTGTAGTAGGGGCTAGGTATCTATTTGTTTAGTGTTTTTTTTTGTTTTGCATTTCTGTTATGTGTGTGAAGAAGCTACACAAATGCACTTCAGTATCACTACTTTATCAATCCAAAGTCACAGTAGGCGAGAGTAGGTAGAAGATAATTTTATTTTGCAAAAATAATATAGGTACCAGACAATAGTGTGGTAATCGGTTGTCGTACACATTTCCTCTAACAAAAACTTCCTTTGTCGTACAGTTTTTACATTTTAACAATATTAGAGTCAATCATGAGAGCTTGAAGCTTCACCCTTGAACAACCTTTCTTCATCCATTACTGCCATAACATAACTTTAAATTTTTAACCCACAAAACATTCACATTTTAATGAATTCACTACAGAACATACCGTATTACAAAACATAATACTCACGTTCCAAATTAGAAAACAACCAAGAACCGCCTCAGTATCCAAAGCAAAAATAATCTCTTAAAAGAAAACAAAAATGCCAACCAAAAAATGCAAAACGTCCCGCAATTTCGCCACATTCTTGCTGTGTAGCCCAAAATTGTATTTGGCAGCAAAAATGCAACGCCCGCTTGGACGAATAGTAATGCGATGCAGTACCGGGACTCCGGGATATAAATCCCGGGATCCGTCGTCGCTTTGACGTGACTTGAATGGAAGTGGAACTGGAGAGTCGTGATTAAGTCAAAGTGAGCCTTATGGTGTAATGGTGTAGTTTTTGCGGTGTGAATGAAACCTTTTTACTTAATAAGTGGTGATTCTGCAGACGTGTTACTTTAGGTTGAGGATCTCTGGGATTTAAGTCAGCTTCAGGGGCTGCAAACATTTTCTTTCACGCGGAATTGAAATGTAAATTGATACTGTAAGAAAGTGACGGAGTGTTGCAGTTTTATATTCAATTTCGAATTCGTTTTGTTGAAGATTTATTTACAGCGATGATGGATTGGATGAAATTGATTGACGAATAAGCATTTAGGATATTTTTAATATAAGCAATGACAAGCTGTTTTCAGATTCTGGTTAGAGACTAAGGTAGATAGTCGGTGTATTCAATGTTTAATATTTGCCGAGATCGGTAAATTATAGATGACATTTTATAATATTAAATACCGATTCTCATAATAATATACCGTACTACCCTTTGTGATATTGTGTACCATTCGTAGATATTTATATTCGGTATTGATAAATAATCAAAAGCCCAAAAGTCTATATCTAGTCCTACTAAGAGTAATCGTGTTTATCGGTTGTTTGATTTTGGAGGTTAAAGTGGTTGCTGTTCTAGGTAAAATATTGGTATTCAGCTGCATCTGGTAAGAATGGCAACCTTCCTGAGTATAATTGAGACAGATGATGATGAGTTATCTAACAATAAAACTGTACTAACTAAAATTGACTTGAACCTTATTGTCGATATTGTATTCTTGGTAAACGAAAATCTTAAAAATAAGATAAAGTCAACCGTTCATAACAACATTTCTCAAAACTCAAGGATTTTTTTTAACACAAACTCAAAAATGCACAAAAATGAAGACAATACCGTAGAACTCATGTTTTGTTATACTTTTATTAAGACGTCCAAGATATTTAACAAAAGGCCCCAGACAGAAGTTAACCCGTAAATCTCCCCAGCACTGAAAGATAACGCCAACTTTCAAACTATGGACATTTGCATCGGTAGGGTTAGGTGAGTCTGTGAGCGGTTTGAGAAATCAAGGGCTGTAGGTTTTTTAGCGAATTGCACTGTGCCAGTTCTGTTTGTCCTTAAGTCTTATTTTGAAGGGGCGTGCCAAAGTATCGTTTATCGGGTTAGTGGGCTATGGTTTTACCAAACTATATTAACCACACTATATTAAACGGCTTCTTCTTCTTCTTTTCGAGTCGATGGCTAAACTCTGTCCGCCCAGTACGTGGCAACCTGGATGGCTCTATCATTTGCGTCATTCAGGTCTCTGAGCGTGCAGTTAGTTGTGCAAGACGGGCACGAGATTAGATGACTGTGGCATATCCGAGATGGGTCGATTATACCCCATCTGGCTAAATTGAATCGGCAGCGGCCAACTTGAACACGCAGTCTCAGAAGAAGATTAAACGGCTAAAGAGATTCATCATCTCATCTGCTCAGCCTTTTCTCAGCCATGTTGGGGTGAGCTTCCAATCTTACTGAATACCAGTTTTTTACATGGAGCGACTGCCAATCAGGCCTCCATAACCCAGTTCTTCAGACTGGTTGTCTAATGTTCTGTTAAAATCTACAAAATATGAAAACCAGCACTGACGCTGTGGTATTTCGCTATTCTAAACCACGTATTTTATTGATTTCACTGAGTGAGCTGTAGTGTTTTCATATAATACTTACTTATTTACATTTTACATCATATACTTACACTTCGCATCTATCATACGTTTTATTGGTTTTTACATTACTATTCTGTGAATCGGTCTAAAACGATTCGTTTCCTTCTAAAATAATATAAATAATTTTCATATTTTTCATTGTTATGACACTTACGTCAGGCTGTCAAGCTGTCAATACTTTTTCTTTAATTTTCTCTCATAGTTTCTTACTGGCTTAGTCTATGAAGGTTACTTTTGATTTATGTAATTTAAATTCTTTTTATCAATATGTTAGCTTAAATATTATATTTTATAACTTACATTGCTCTGATATTGTATTTTATAACTTACATATAATTAATTAACACGCTCTCAGAATTCTACAAAAAGGTTTTGGATTGAATATTACTGGCTGTTCTGAATACTGGCAAGTTGCATTTCTAAGACGAAGAAGTCACTATTTTAAATTCTGAAAAATGAACTGAAAATGTCAAGCTGTGGATCTATAAAAACTGAAATGATTTCACACGCGGGGACTTCTAATCTGAATCTGATCGAGGAAACATCTCCAATACTCTAAGTTCTACACTGGTTCATTGTTGCTGCTGGTCCTCCTACTCAAGGTGACGCTGATACTGCTGCTGGTCCTCCTACTCAAGGTGACGCTGACACTAAAGAGGACCATCTTAATCACAACCAGAGTGACCTGCACTGCCGTGGAACCATAAAGCCAAGGATAACCACAACCGTAAAGTTCTTTAAAACCTCCTCCCTCCTCCCTTCTGAGAGTGTGCCCTTTTTTATAACGACTTTTGTATTTTTTACTTTCCCCTCAATATTATAATGTTCAAGTCTACTGTCTCAACCTCTTATTTCTTTTAAATTCCGTAGATTTGTTACAGTTTGGCGCCCAACGTAAATTCAAAGCTTTCCCTCTTTTCAAAATTCTAAAACAAACTATCACTAGTATTATTTTCTTTTGGACTCTTATTTGGCTTAGTCTCTTTTGTATAACTAATACTAATTTATTTATTTTTCCTCTTCAGCACTCTTCCTAAAAACTACTCATACTACTCAACACATCTTCATATCTCACTATTCTACACCCCCACACACATTCCTTTACCCACTGGGTAATTGGCATCCATTCTTCACTTGTAAGTGTTTTTAAAACCATTCGTGGTCACTTACAAGCTGGGGTTTGGCTTACTCTACGACGTACTGTAGGAGAATATCCTATAGTCGTTACCTCTTACACTTAACTCTTACACATTACTCTCTACTTATACCTCACTACTCTGCACCCCACACACTTGCACACCACTACGTTTGCCCACGGGTAATCGTACCCAGTCTTTGCTTGTCTATGTTCTTAAAACCACTCGTGGTCATTTACAAGTTGGGGGCTGGGATACTCCACGACAGCTACAGGACAATATTCTGTAGTTGTTTATACAAAACTTACAATATTTCCAATACTCTTCACTACCCTACACACAAAATTTTCCTCTTATACACTCTTAGGTCCTCTTATGCACTCTAAGGTCCTCTTATACACTCTGTCCTCTTAAATACTCTGAGTCCTCTTAAATACTCTGAGTCCTCTTAAATACTCTGAGTCCTCTTAAATACTCTGAGTCCTCTTAAATACTCTCGAGTCCTCTTAAATACTCTCGAGTCCTCTTAATTACTCTCGAGTCCTCTTAATTACTCTCGAGTCCTCTTAATTACTCTCGAGTCCTCTTAATTACTCCGAGTCCTCTTAAATACTCTGAGTCCTCGAGTCCTCTTAAATACTCAGAGTCCTCTTAAACAGAGTCCTCTTAAACCACTCCTTAAAGAAGTCCTCTTATAAACATTTACTTTTTTTTATTGTTATAATTTTTTTTATTTTATCTTTTTACTTTTGTAGGTAAATATTTATGAAAATAATTTCATTCTTCATATATTACTCAAAACACTCAGCTCACTCTTTCTTGTTCTTTTCGACTTTTTTTTATTTTCCCTTAATAATGCATTTTTTTTTTTTGAGCGGTAGCAACTCATTAAAAAAGCCCCTAATGCATTATCTTATCTTAGAGGTATTCTTAAAACCCTCTAAACCTTCCCCTTGAGCTCTAAACTCAAGTTCCTCTTGAGCTCTAAACTCAAGTTCCTCTTGAGCTCTAAACTCAAGTTCCTCTTGAGCTCTAAACTCAAGTTCCTCTTGAGCTCTATACTCAAGTTCCTCTTGAGCTCTAAACTCATGTATGTCATAAACATGAGGTTTTTCTTAAACCTTAAACTTTTCGAGCGGATAAGCAACTCGTTAAATAAGCCCTAATGCTCTCTTCTAAATTGGGTTTTCAAACAGGTGCGGGTTACGACACCTAATTAAAAAAAAAAGCCTTCGTAATTATAATTAAATATTTCTTTGTTGGAGTATGCGTCATTGAATGTGAACCATATCTCCTACGTGTGATTGAATGAGTGTTTGATGAAAGCATGAAAGATGTTGTGTGATAGATCAAGGACTTATTTTAACCTTCAAAATTTTCAATAGAGTTGAAAATTTTCCGGGGTTGTTGGGGAAATGTGGTATTTCGCTATTCTAAACCACGTATTTTATTGATTTCACTGAGTGAGCTGTAGTGTTTTCATATAATACTTACTTATTTACATTTTACATCATATACTTACACTTCGCATCTATCATACGTTTTATTGGTTTTTACATTACTATTCTGTGAATCGGTCTAAAACGATTCGTTTCCTTCTAAAATAATATAAATAATTTTCATATTTTTCATTGTTATGACACTTACGTCAGGCTGTCAAGCTGTCAATACTTTTTCTTTAATTTTCTCTCATAGTTTCTTACTGGCTTAGTCTATGAAGGTTACTTTTGATTTATGTAATTTAAATTCTTTTTATCAATATGTTAGCTTAAATATTATATTTTATAACTTACATTGCTCTGATATTGTATTTTATAACTTACATATAATTAATTAACACGCTCTCAGAATTCTACAAAAAGGTTTTGGATTGAATATTACTGGCTGTTCTGAATACTGGCAAGTTGCATTTCTAAGACGAAGAAGTCACTATTTTAAATTCTGAAAAATGAACTGAAAATGTCAAGCTGTGGATCTATAAAAACTGAAATGATTTCACACGCGGGGACTTCTAATCTGAATCTGATCGAGGAAACATCTCCAATACTCTAAGTTCTACACTGGTTCATTGTTGCTGCTGGTCCTCCTACTCAAGGTGACGCTGATACTGCTGCTGGTCCTCCTACTCAAGGTGACGCTGACACTAAAGAGGACCATCTTAATCACAACCAGAGTGACCTGCACTGCCGTGGAACCATAAAGCCAAGGATAACCACAACCGTAAAGTTCTTTAAAACCTCCTCCCTCCTCCCTTCTGAGAGTGTGCCCTTTTTTATAACGACTTTTGTATTTTTTACTTTCCCCTCAATATTATAATGTTCAAGTCTACTGTCTCAACCTCTTATTTCTTTTAAATTCCGTAGATTTGTTACAACGCTTAGTGTAAATATTATTGGTAAAGGTGCAAGTTGGTAGCCGACTGCACGCAGCAGCAGCAGACGACATGTCGTCGCTTCATGTCGTCGCGTCATGTCGCTGCAGTCTTGGTTTCGAACCCGACTGCAAATAACTATTAGTCAATAACTCTAAACACGCTCGACGTGTCGTTGCTCCGGCGTCAGTGGCACTACTGATCTGCGGTCGGCGACACTTGCGTCTGCCGCTCGACAACGCGTCGCTAGCTTCATGTCGCTAACTACGGAGGGAATTTCATAGAAATACGTAGAAACCAGTCGTGTCGCCGCGACACGTCGTCTGATGCGATGTGCGTGTGAACTGAGGGACCAAAAATAAATCCGCAAAATGAATATCCTAGGATTTAGTAGTACACTTAAAACAATTGTAGAAGGAATCTGGGAATTTGTAAACAAATATATCGAAAACTACGACCCATAAAGTGTGGTCCCTCAGCTCTCACAGACGATTAACCAGATCTCGGAAAGTATCTTAAAGAACAAGATTTTGTGAATACAGACATTTAGTAGAGAGTTTGAAAAGATGTTTACAAAATAACAGACCACAAAGCATTAAAGGCAAAAAAAATATAACGACTGAACTGTGGTCCCTCAGTCCACATAACAAAGATAAACATTTTAGCGAATCTTACTGCATAAAACCGTTCTTTTTCTACATAAAGTTTTAGTAGAAGTAATAAAACATATTGTAAAAAAAAATTGAGCTAAAATATCGAAGCATTTTGAAGATAGCAATGATTATTACTGGTCCCTCAATCCTCACATCCACTGACATATGTGCGTGTCCTAGCTGCTTGACGAGAGGAATATCAGAAAGTCTAGTGTACTTAACTTTTAGTAGTAAGTTTCTTCTAAATAATAGGTATCTAAAATTGTGTATTTCTTACTTCTTAACTGAGATAATACAATT
This sequence comes from Diarsia mendica, assembly GCA_949316265.1. Classification (NCBI taxonomy): domain Eukaryota; kingdom Metazoa; phylum Arthropoda; class Insecta; order Lepidoptera; family Noctuidae; genus Diarsia; species Diarsia mendica. The sequence goes on from OX438910.1 coordinate 2,610,216, forward strand.
TTTAATCCTATGAAAATGTATAGAGAAGTGTGACCACACAATTAAACAGAATGTAGACAGTACTATTATACTTTATTTAACACTAGCTTTTGCCAGCGGCTTCGCCCGCGTGAAAATGACGATTTTCCATACAAACTTTCATCCCCTATTTAACTCCCTTAGGAGTTTAATTTCGAAAAATCCTTCCTTATTCCTTGTCTACATTACAGGGAATCTCTGCAAAATTTCAGCTTTCTAGGTCCAAGGGTTTGGGTTGGGCGTTGATGAATCAGTCAGTCAGTCAGGACTTGTCTTTTTATTTATATAGATAGAAGATAGATAGATATCATTTTTTAGTCGAAACGAAAACAAGGTTGTATGGTTCCCGTCGGGGCTGCGGGTTGTTCGAAAGAGATACCGCAGTCTCGGCACAAAGCGCTAAGAATGAACATGGGTGGTTTTTAGTCAGTAGAAGTCTGACACGGCCTATACCGCTCGATGATGATTGATGCTTTCCCATGCCCCAAAAAGAAAAAAACAGTTTGTACGGTTAATTTAATGCATAAGTATATTACAAAATAAAAACCAAACAAAAACAACAACAAAAATGCACAATTTGTTCACAAAAAGAGATTTTGTGAAAAACATTATAGAACAAATAGTGTTTTATTAGTTACTAATAAGAATTACGATAAAACTACAAATCTTAAAAGATACATCCTGTCGGGGCTCGGTTTGTTCGCAAGAGATACCGTGGCCTGGACATAAAGGGCTAAGAAGGAACATAGGTGGTTTTTAGTCTGGTAGAAGTCTGACACTCCCTTTCGCTCTGCCCAAGAGCGGGAGGGGTTATTTGATGATATCTCGCCTAACAAAAACAAATACCTAGGCGAGTTTTATGAAACAGATAGTGAAAAATAAAAATAATAATTAATTTTTAATGCGCAAACACATCTTTGGTCAAGAACTCGCTCGTCTTTGGTCAAGATATCATAATCCATTCTATTTGACGACGATTGTGGCAACACTGCGTAGGATATTATTTATATATAAATAAAAAGACTAGTCCTGACTGACTGATTCATCAACGCCCAACCCAAACCCTTGGACCTAGAAAGCTGAAATTTTGCAGAGATTCCCTGTAATGTAGACAAGGGATAAGGAAGGATTTTTCGAAATTAAACTCCTAAGGGAGTTAAATAGGGGATGAAAGTTTGTATGGAAAATCGTCATTTTCACGCGGGCGAAGCCGCTGGCAAAAGCTAATGTTAAATAAAGTATAATAGTACTGTCCACATTTTGTTTAATTGTGTGGTCACACTTCTCTATACATTTTCATAGGATTAAAAAAATAGTATTACCTCAGTTAAGCAGTAAGAAATACATAATTTTAGATACCTATTATTTAGAAGAAACTTACTACTAAAAGTTAAGTACACTAGACTTTCTGATATTCCTCTCGTCAAGCAGCTAGGACACGCACATATGTCAGTGGATGTGAGGATTGAGGGACCAGTATTAATCATTGCTACCTTCAAAATGCTTCGATATTTAAGCTCAATTTTTTTTTACAATATGTTTTAAGACTTCTACTAAAACTTTATGTAGAAAAAGAACTGTTTTATTCAGTAAGATTCGCTAAAATGTTTATCTTTGTTATGTGGACTGAGGGACCACAGTTCAGTCGTTATATTTTTTTTATCTTTAATGCTTTGTGGTCTGTTATTTTGTAAACATCTTTTCAAACTCTCTACTAAATGTCTGTATTCACAAAATCTTGTTCTTTAAGATACTTTCTTTGTTATAAGTTGTATTACTTAATTGTTTTAAGTGTACTACTAAATCCTAGGATATTCATTTTGCGGATTTATTTTTGGTCCCTCAGTTCACACGCACATTCTGATGCGTGCAGTCGGCTACCAACTTGTAGGTACCTTAAGGCACGTAGATGACAGACACAAATAAAAGAGCATAGTCCTTAGGTCCAGACTTCAACTAAGAGTAAGAGAGAGTATATGATAGACCCTCACCCATTCACCAACCCTAGGTAAACCGACCGAGTCGACTGAACGAAAACAGAATATCGACATTAACAGCTATAGTCCGCGGACACTAAAGCCACACCTCCATTTTTGATACCATCACGTGTCCGGGATAAAGTGTCCGCTTTACATCACAACATGGCGTATAACTTGTGCAGTGGACGCTTTATTTTTACTGCCATTTTGACATCGGCTGTGAGAGGAATTGCAAGTGGACGAATATCGGGTAAGGGTTGTTCATGATTTGTAGATATAAAGCGATGTAAACGTGCACCCCACTTACTAACTATGTTGCCCGAGTACAATGTTTGTAACTCACTAGCAAACTTGAGGCAGCAGCATGTAACACCCGTCTAAATAAGTCAGCTAGAGAATCTTTCCTTTTAAATGGAGATTGAGTATATTACACACTACTTACGAACAGGGTGTAATTCCTAAATCACCGACTACTTTTGAAACATCTTTCCATGCCCCGGGAATAACTCACGCAGTGATAAAGGTAAGTCATGTAGCTGACACAGTGGCTGACGGTGGAATTTGGAATCATTGTGAAAAAACCCCAAATTCAATAAAAGATAACTAATAAAAAATACAAGTCTAGGAAACGACTAGTCTCTCCATTGTTATGTTTTACGCAAATATTTACATGTCAATCTGGGTCTAGCAAAACCAACCAGATCTAAACAACAGTGACCGAAAATCTAACCACACTGAAATTCCCCGAACATCCATTTGGTCGTCCTACACGGTATCCGTTGAGCTTCAAGCTCCAATATATTTTAATAGTGTGTGAGCCTCGATTGTGTTAGCTTTGCAACCACTAGTGTACTACCGATAACCGTTGTATTGATAGGACGATATTTTATGAATACAGGCGTTGTTGTAGTGATGTAAACTGTGTGTGTGAACATAGGCAAAAATGATAACATAATGCCTGTAAAGCCTGAAGGGCAGTAAATCCACATTTTATGTTTAATTTGAGATTATTGCTGTCAGACAGGTACAAATACTAGCGCCGTCCTACTATTGCAAAATGCTTGATAGACATAGCATCACGTCATTAATCCCCGGTTAGGCAGAAGTGTACCCATCTCGTACACCCACATTTCTCCAGTTACGTTTAAGTGTCATAGGGGGCGAGCCTATTGCCACCAAGCGGGCAGGAACCCAGACTCCGTGACTGCTCCTGCTGATTGTCTTTACAATACATTTTGTCGCTAATAATTAACATACAACCCATATATGCCTCACATATTTATTCGTAAAGTCGAACAAGCTAATAATTAAACAGGGTAGAGATCTTTATAATTCTATAATACTGAAAATATTGATTGCAATTTTGTTTTATCAGGTGTTTCGCATTAAGTGACTGATGTCAAGGGCTGTTTCGTTTGACATCAGTCTCTAAATGTATCTGTATAATCTTAAAAGTAAATACAAGTTAGCTGGCTATAAACTTATTAGCTTGTTCGACTGTACTAACAATTCCAAAATCTAACACGTTTCCTACCTCAAAATCTCGACACATGGAATAACTACGAACTGCTCTATTTTCTATCCCAAAAAATTAAGTCGTACACGCACAGATTACCAAAAATATTGTTCAAACAATATTAGAAAAATATTATCTATATCGAATAGACGACATCGTCCAAGGAAACGTTCGAAAGATATCTTAAACGATCATAAACTGCCTGAAAAAATCCTTTTTGGATAGGGAAAATGCTGTTACACCCTTATGCCCCACCACTGAACAGAAAACCACAGGAAATTGAACCTTATTTCTTAGGTCATAAGAGTTGGCTAAGATTTTGTGGAGTCTAAGTTCTAAGTTTGGTCTTCAGGATATAATCTTAAATCGATAGTAGTTTGTTGTGTATCTTAATATAAAAGATATTTTTTTGTCAAGCGCTGGAAATGGATGTCCTCATTTAGTTAAAGAGTGAGTTTCTCAATAGTTTTCTGAAGAAGTATTTGGAGCAAGAGTCAATGACATCTGTTCAAATATAATTGAAGTGTCTTTTCCGTCGGGGCTGCGGGTTGTTCAAAGAGATACCATGGCTTCGGCACAAAGTCTCGGTTTTAAGTTAGTAGAAGTCTGACACTCCCTACCGATTTGCCCATAGCAGGAGAAGTCATTAAAAATTAATAATTTTTCCCAAAAATAAAATAAAAGTTCTTTTGTAGTTAAATAATAACAGCTTAAAAACTTAATAGCTTTTTATTAAATGCATAATTATGAAAGTTTATATGGTACTTAAAACAAAAAAATACAATCCTACTGAATTTTTTTTTCTTTTTTGGTAATTTATTTATTTAATTATGACAGCTGAGTATGATACCCTGGGTTCAATTCCTAGGTGTTACAAATTGTTATTGGGGTTTTTCTAACAGAAACTACTCTGTAGCAGCCACCGAGTCAGGATTTGTACCCGGTTAATGGCAATAGGCTCGTCCCCTATTACCTTACCCTAAATAAAACTGGCAAAACATAAGTGTCATATTACGTCTGCCTGAACTTTCGAGTTGTTATGTTATCATTCATTCATTTGTCAATCACGTTATTGTATGTATTATTATTTTTAAACTTCGCCCCACACTAGGAATTTGTCCTGTAGCGTGGGTGCGTTTACAAACATTTAAACTCACATACACAAACACACCCAGACCCGAAACAACTATCTGTAGGCCATACAAATATTTGTTCCGTACGGGGATCGAACTTGTGACACGCAGCGCAGCAGTCCAATCGCTCAGACACAACGCCAACCGTGCCGTCAAAATGCGCCCTTAATTCCGCAATGGTTCAGTTTCTTAAGTCAATAATGTACTTCAAAATAAAATGTCTTCATGAGTAAATCCTCCTAATCACAGAAAAGAGCAGTGATTTGATTCAATCATTCAATTTAGTTCCATTAAAGTCTGATTTCAGGAAAATCTATTACCTTCAACTACTTCGTAAGAAGACCTTGGAGGCCTGTAATGGCCTACAGATTGATTCCTAAAGCAAATATTTAGTTCTAGTAATGGAAATTGTAGAGATTCGTGGAAAATAGTTTCAGAGCTGAAGGACGGACGTAGTGTAGGTACCCAATATTTTCACCAGTTACGTTTAAATGAGCTGAGCTGTTTAAAGAGCAACGGTGGCTCAGTCGTGGCGGCCCCGACTTACGAACAGTAGGTCGTGAGTTCGAACCCAAGGTTGCGCATTTCTTTGTGTAAGTAAACAGGGGGAGAGATCAATTTTTTTTTCCTATCTGTCACCCTAAGGGGACAAAGCGGGGTGACAGATCGGAATAATCCATAATTTCATCACCGCTGCTCTCAAATCGGTGAAGGAAAACATCCGGAAACCGGCATATCTTAGAACCAAAAAATTCGAAGACATGTGACATTTACCAATCCGCACTGGGCCCGCGTGGTGGATTATAGCCCATTCTCTCTCAAAGAGAGAAGGCCTGTGTCCCAGCAGTGGGAACATTAATAGGCTGTTAATGATCACATTTAACTGACATAATATTATTATAATGGTGGACGAGGCTATTACCATTAACCAGGCGCAACTCCCAGAATCTGTGGCTTCAACTGTGAAATTCCTGACGGAAAAATCACATAACACTGGCCGACCAGGTAATCGATCCCAGGCTATAAGTCTTATAAGCCTAGCAGTTGAGCTTGCGGTCACTATACCAACAAGACAGCTGGGGCTGCTGGCTGTTCGAAAGAGATACCGCGGCCTCGGACACAAAGGGCTAAGAAGGAACATGTTTGGTTTTTAGTCAGTACAAGTCTGACACTCAATTCTGCTTCGCCCAGAGCGGGAGGAGCCATTTGATGATTTCCTAAACACCTAAAAAAAAGGCTGTTGCTAGTCGTCCGCTAAGTCACGTGGCAATTGTCAACGACAGCCTAGCATCGTTCGAACTGACAACACCGCGCGCCATTTTCTCGTTCTCTCTGTAACTCATACATGCAACGCATGTACTCTATGACGCGCGCTCGCTGCGCTCGCATATTAAATAACACTAATATCTTCTGTCCCCGAAGTGCCGGGCCTCCGCCGGCCTCCTTCGTCGGCCTACGGCCCGGTGCCCATGCCGCCCATAAAAGATACTGTCGCGAGACGGTCGTATTATAATTTTGGTTATTCATCCGGCTAATCAGACGACTAATTAATTTTATTCATCCGCTAATCGGACGACTAGACACTTCGAAAAAAAAACAGACCACCAAGGCATGTCAGTGATGTATGTTATACGTTTAAAACCGCTTGGAAATATCCTGCATTATCATTTACTTAGCCTTTTCCCAAAGTAACTACGTTCGGGTCGGCTTTCAGTCTAACCCAGATGCAGCTGAAAACCAGAATTTCACATGAAACGACTGCCATAGATCTATATATAGGCGGGTACCTGGATAAGGGCCCATGCCTGTCATCATCAGCATTGACCATGGAACAATCAGCGATTCGTCTAATATGTGGTGCGCCTTGCCATTGACGTTCTAATCCAAACGTCAGGTTCAATATGGCTACGCTGATCATCGCCACGACGCTCCGTTAGACTGACTGCAGTCAAGTCTCGTTCCAATAGTCTCTACTCCAATGTAACCTTTTTGGATGGCGATTGCAATGCGCCGCCATATATATGGCAGCCAGGACCAAATAGCTTAACGTGCTTTCCGATGCACGTAGGAATCTCGGTATGTATTGGGCGGTCACCCATCCACAGATAGACCCGAGTGGCAGTTATTATTAAGCCACGAGCTATCCAGCTTATGTATGCTAAAAGCGGATCGGACTGACTCAAAAAAAATATGTATAGTCCGTCAGTTAGATTATTGAAAAATATTGGATGCGTGTTTATTGTTTTATCATATTAATAAAAATTGACGAAGATATACGTACAAAGATCATAGAGTAGGGCTTGAAACGTCACTTGTAGGTACAAATGTACTAGCATATGACGTCACATGAGTTTTCGGAGCACTGTATCGTCTTCATTTGTTTACGTGAGAAAAGAAAAAATATGTGTTGAATATTTTTTGGAAATCTATCTGACGGATTTTTTTTTCCGATTCCTTAATGCAGACATCAAGCACCATACACTTTCCAACCGAATTAATCATTCATATATGAAATCAAGGCTTTATATTTATAGCAATTCTTTGAAGACGATCGATACGCATTAGTGATCGTAATAGTGGGAAATAACAACCTGCATCGGGTCAACGGTTCGCGGAAGTCATGAGGTTATGTCATATATATTGGTATACCTAGATAGTGCAAGAGCACCTTTTTTGCATGCCACTTTGCGTGCCATGCAGATACGATACTGGAGAAAATAAAAGTATGGAAACGTTAAAACTAAAAAAACTGGCCAAGTGCAAGTCAGACTTGCATATAAAGGGTTCCGTACTTAGACTTCTTATAGGTTTTCCTGTAATCTATAAGTGTTGAACTAATTTTTGTATTTTTTTTCAGAATTTCAGGCTCAGTAGTTTCAGAGATAAGGGGGGGGAGAATGGTCGGACAGACAGACAGACACACGAGTGATCTTGTAAGGCTTTTTTTCCTTTTGAGGTACGGAACCCTAATTACATACTGATACAAAAATAACAGACTGTTAAGGCGCGGAATCGCCAACGCATCTCTCGATATAATAATGTCCTCTTCCTCCATAAACACGCTGAAGCAATATAATACTGCACTAAAATCATGGTGGCTATATTGTCATGGTAAAGGATTAGAGTACTGTGATTCTCATACTACTCAATTAATAGAATTTCTGGCATCCCTACCTTATTAAATTTTACCCTAAAGAGAGCAGCGGTAGTTCACTCAGCTGTGGCGGTCCCGAATTACAAGCGGTAAGTCGTGGGTTCAAACCTAGACAGGTGCATTATTCTTCTTCTTAGCGTGTCGATGACAATTCAAATTGAGTCGGCCCAAAATTTGGCGACGAGTTCGGCACTTTCAGTAGCCTCCATCAGTTCCTGTGATGTGCAAGTAACAGGACAGGCTGGGCACGATATCAAGTGCCCCATAGTTTGTGGGGCAAGACCACATTTACACTCCAGGGCAGAGTCATCTATGAATCTCCACCTGAACAGGTTTTCTTTGCTTCGGCCTACCTGTGTCCGGAGTCTGTTTAGAGACTTCCAGGTCAGCCATGGCAACTCGTGTCCAGGTGGAAGATTTTCGGCAAGTGGCACAAATGGGTTGGGTAAGGAAACGCTATCTTGCCACAACTTAAGTCTTTCCTTAGAGCGTTCACCAGTGAGCGGGGGTACACACTTTAAAAAACTGTTGCGGCTTTTCAGCCTTTGCGGTACTATGATGTTATTGTGTAGAGGGTGTCTAGCGTCGGAGACCATTTTGGCTCTTTCACTAGAGCTCGCCACCGCTCTGCGAACTACTGGTGGCGCTATGCCTGCCAGTGGATACAGCATCTGTACCGGGGTCGGCTTGAGGCAGCCAGTGATTATCCGGCACGTTTCATTCAGTGCTGTATCCACTAACTTTGCATGGGCTGAACGACCCCACACGGGGCACGCGAATTCACCCGCAGAGAAAGATAGCGCCAACCCAGTAGTCCGCATGACGTCAGGCGAAGCACCCCACTTTGACGCGACTAGTCGCCGCAAAAGACTATTGCGAGAGTGTACCTTCTGCTTAATGTTATTGCAGTTCTTGCCAAATGTTAGAGACCTGTCCAGAGTAACACCCAGATATTTTGGAAAGTTGCTGTGCTCTATGGATACCCCACCCCAAACGATGTTAAGTTTGCGGTTCGCCTCTCTGTTGCGAAGATGGAATATGCATTATTACATCATCACTAATGCTTTCAAAACGGTGAAGAAATACATCGTAAGATAACCGGTATGTTCAAGAACAAAAAGTTGAAGTCATGACTGTGACATCAACAAACCCGCACTGGGCCCGCGTGGTGTATTATATTCCATTCTCTCTCATAGACAAAAGGCCTTTGTCCCTTTTTTTGGTGGGTGGAAAATCATCGAATAACCCCCCCCCGCTCTTGGGCAGAGCGAAGGGGAGTGTCAGACTTCTACTGACTAAAAACCAAACCCATGTTCCTTCTTCTTCCCTTGTGTCGGAGCCGCGGTAACCTTTCGATATCCACAGCCCCGACGGGCGTCGGCCATTGCTGACATATCTTTGAGGCGCGCGTGGAACACGTACGCACCGCCGACACGGTCTGATGCCGTCATGACGACGGCCGGACGGCGAGCTAGCCCGTTACTCACCGTCCACAGGCCCGCGTAGTAGGTGGCCGGAGGTCATCGCGTGACCCCCGACGCCCGGAGCGCCTTCCGCGGCGGCTGGGACGTTGAGAGGTTCTCTCCCTCTCTCGTTCCGCCACCTCCTTCGCTAGCATCAGGCCTTTGTCCCTTGTCCCAGCATGGCAGTGGGAACATTATAAGCTGATTAAATTAATACTAACGTAAACAAATACTTCACACAAACTATAATTATTTCCAATCAAAACAACTAATCGTAAATCCAATTTAACCCTCTGTGAAATAGCAACAATGCTCCAATCGTTATACAAATATTTATGAAATCCGTCCAATAAATCTATGAACGCTTTGTCTAAATATATTCAGTGAAGGCCCGTTATCTAGTTTGTGAAAACACTGCGTCGGATTTGCCAACAAAAGTGTTGTTCAGAAAAACCAGTATAATCTGACCTCGCTTTGTATGAGGTTCTCGTACGATAAGAGATCAGCTTAATTTGGTCATTCATAGCTTGATTGATCGTCTGGTCGTCGTGCATACAATGCAATAAAATAAACTGACCTCTAAAGATGCTTAGAGAAGGTTATTTATAGCGTAACAGTTATTTTTTGTATTTGCTACGAGGCCTACGCCTTGCTACGCCGTAGCAATCTCATAGCACAAAATACCAGCATTTTTTCTGCTATCTCCATTGAAATCGCCTCTGAATATTTTACTACCTAAACAATTTAGATAGTTGTGTAATAAGTAAGCCGAAGTGGCCATGGGCCGGCCATATTGTGGGCTTCTTAACAACTCTGACACCAGGATATACACTACCCACATGATGAAGAAGATTAACCCTCAGGCTCGGTGGAGCGACAATCTTTGTAGGGTGGCTGGTAGCAACTGGACGAGAGATGTTGAGAATCGTATGGAGTGGTGGACCAACTCGCATTGGGCCCGCGTGGTGGATTCATCGCCCATCTCTCTCCTAGAGAGGAGGCCTGAGTCCTTGCAGTGGTTGCCCGTCGGGGCTGCGGAATGCCGAAAGAGATACCTCGACACAAGGGCGAAGAAGGAACATAGGTGGTTTTTAGTCAGTAGAAATCTGACACTCCTTTCCGCTCTGCCCGAGAGCGGGAGGAGTTATTTGATGATTTCCCACCCACCAAAAAAAAAGACCTTGCAGTGGAAACATTATAGGCTGATGATGATGTATGGAGAGAGTCTAGCATTACATCACGCTTGTAATCCCTGAAGCGTTAGTCAGAGGTTGGCACCCATATTTCGCCAGTTAAGTCTAAGTCCCATATATAAGGGCTCAAATTCAGACTCTGGGACTACTGATAAAGTTTCTAGATTGAAAAAACCAATAACACTTTGCCGTCGGGTATTGGGCTTTGGGAATAGAACCACATGCTCAGTGCTTGCGCTTGCGGCAAATGAGGCAGTTTCGACATTTTTTTTAGTTTTTTTTAGGGTTCCTTACCAAAAAAGGAAAAAACGGAACCCTTATAGCATCACCCGTGTGCCTGTCTGTCTGTCCAACCATTCCCCCCTCCCTTATCTCCGAAACTACTAAGCCTAAAATTCTGTAAAAAATACAGAAATTAGATCAACACTAATAAAGATTACAGGAAAACTTATAAGAAGTCTATGGTGCTAAAATAACATGGAAAATCTCTCAATATCTACTACAATAATATGGAACCCTTTACGTGCAATTCCAACTTGCATTTGGCTAGTTTTTATTTTTTTGTAATATAACTATACAATATCAACAATAGTCTGTAAATACCAAATCTCATAATGGTTTCAGTATCAAACAATTTAGTCTTTATTCGCCCGAATCCGTTACACAAACAGATTTACCTCCCCCACAATTCTATTTTCACTCACAATAAAACCATTTGCGTTTATTTGAGCACGTTGCATTTAAAATAGATGTTTAAAATGGGTTTTGATATTTTATTGGTATGGTAAATATTGTTGATTTTCGATTACAACGCAATTTGGGCTTTTTCTGCCCAAATGTTAGACAACATTACTTAATTCAGTTTCTGTAATTATTTTAATTATTAATTCGGTTAAAAAAAATTAAAGAGAATATGCTTAAATAGTTTGGTCATGTAGAGAGGATGAGGCGAAGAACAAAATATTGTTACAAGGCAGATGTGAGTGTTAACGCTGGGAGAGAATGTACCCTAGGTGGACATCATCAACAACCTATTAATGTTATCAATGCTGGAACTCAGGCCTCCTCTCTTTGAGAGGGAATGGGCTATAATCCACCACGCGGGCCCAGTGCAGATTGGTATTGTCACACTCGAATTTTTTGGGTCTAAGACATGCCGGTTTCCTCACGATGTTTTCCTACACCGTTTTGAGAGCAGCAGTGATGAAATAAATTACACAAAGTAATGTGCCTGCCTGGGTTCAAACCCACGATCTACTGTTCGTAAGTCGGGCCGCCGCTGCTCTTCTAGATGGACATACACTGACCTTGGTGAGGTTCTTCAGAAAGGACAGGTGCGTAGTACTTGCCTTATTTTGTTCTGTATCGTGCTGATATGGAGGGAAGTGGAAATTATGTTGTTCTTACTCCTTCGATAGTATTTTTAAATTAATTTTGTTGCGAGATCCAAGACAGTTAAATTGTGTCTCTGGGATTACGTCGAGCTTCATTACCTCAGCGCTATCTGGTGGTCACCAATGCTGATTCTGGCTTTCAGGAGCTGTAGTGGTTTGAGAACAGTCTGGCGGGTGTATGATATTAAAATTTACCCTATAAATTTCTACCGTAGTATGTAATACTCAAAACTTTTTTGCAAAAAAAAACGACTTCAAAAATACACAAAAAGTGTGATTTATTTGAAAACATACATACAAAAATAAAAATAAACCATACAGACGAATTGAGAACCTCCTCCTTTTTGGAAGTCGGTTAAAAAATAAAGTCATGTAAAACAACATGCAAAATTAGTGTCTATTTTCCTGTGAACGTTTATAAGTCGATAACTAGTTTACGATAGGTAGCATCATTTCTTGCTTCACATGATTTTATTTCTAAACTAGCGACCCGCCCCCGCTTTGCACGGGTGGAATGTTCTACATATAAACCTCTCTCTTGAATCACTCTATCTATTGAAAAAACCCGCATCAAAATCCGTTGCGCAGTTTTAAAGATCTAAGCATACATAGGGACTAAAAGCGGGAAGCGACTTTGTTTTATACAATGTAGAGATAATGATAGTGAAGTGATGTCGATACAATTTTGCTGGTGACTGTACATACATCGCAATATCTCTATACTATCCTACATTGCCTACAGTTCTCAAACTCGAAGTCTGTCTGGAACAGTGACAAACTCAAGTCTGTTTAACTTGAAGTTACTCTTTATAAGACTAACTCATGAGACAATGAGGAATATGATGAACTAGTTATAAATTGCTTAATGTTTGCGCCCAGACTTCGCTTGTGTTCAAACTTCTTTGTTTACTTTCTGTTGAAGTTTGCTGGAATCTTCGTTTTTAGTCTAGTCAACAAGTGCTTTTTTGATCAACTTTTTTCAGCAGTCTCCGAAAATTATGATTGAGGTGTCATTCGATTCGGAATGGCATCCCGATGATTTTTGAAAAAATTGAAGTTCCGCTTGCAAAAATTGCAAAAGTTATTAACAATTAACTAAAAAATTTAAAATGGTTTTAGTTTTTTGCAAATATCTCAAGACCTAATTAAAATTTTTCAAATTTGAAATAAGATTCAAAAAGGGGAGGAAATTTCCTAAAGAATGTTCTAACTTTCGGAATTGTAGGACCAATATTAATAACTTTCCGATCGGGTTGAAAATACGCCCGAAAACTGGTACTCCGTCTTGCGCAAGCTACGCTCCATTCGGACCTTTAATGAATAAATGTTATATAAACTTATTAAATATGAAAATTAAAAATTGAAAAAATTCAGGCGCCTGCAGGATAGATCAATACACAATAATCTGTGATCTAAAAATTTTTATCGCGAATTTTCAATAAGTTATCCATTAATTAATTAACAAATTTTTTGTAGCACGAACACTGACATTGCAAGTGCGATAATTATAACACTATTCATCTGAGATTTTTTTCCTTTCGTGGAGCTATTTTTCAAAGGTCTTAGAATTAAAAAAATAGGAAAAATTAAAAAAAATGTTAATTTTCGTTTTTTTATTAACAATTTACTGAAATGAAAAATTTCAAACCTTCATTAGACATTAAAAAAATCTTTTTTTTTATTATATTATTATTGAACCGTTTTTGTATGATCAGGAGCTACTTAAAAATGGTTTTTTATATTTTTTATATCCTGTTTTTTTAAATATTTTTATAAACAAATGCGTTGTTTATGAGATAATTTAATGTTTTTTTTAAAATCGTAATCTTTGATAATAATCATGTTTTTTTTTTTAAAAACCGTTTCTTAAAAAAAATGTTTTATTGCTTAAAAACGCATTTGTTGATTAACAATTATTTTCTCCCACTTCTAATTAATATTAAGGTATAATTTTTTTTAAATCACCATTATTTGTTTTTTCTTATCGATATATAAAAAAAAAATATTGTTTTATTAAAACTTTCATTGTTTATGTAATGAACAATTTGTAAAAAACAAATAAATTTTTACTTTATATTTTTTTTCTTGTTTTACTTATTGTCACAAAAACAGAATAATTCTTTTTTTTTCATTTAATTTTTTTTGCAGTTTTTTTTTAATTAAAAAAAAACAAAATCTTAACTGTTTTTGTGACAATATTTACTTACTGTCACAAAAACAGATATGATTTTGTTTTTTTTTCATTGAATTTTTTTTTCAACTTTTTTTTTAATTTGAAAAAAAAAATCATATCTGTTTTTGTGACAATAAGTAAAACAAGAAAAAAAATATAAAGTAAAAATTTATTTGTTTTTAACAAATTGTTTATTACATAAACAATGAAAGTTTTACTAAAACAATATTTTTTTTTATATAACGAAAAGAAAAAACAAATAATGGTGATTTAAAAAAAATTATACCTTAATATTAATTAGAAGTGGGAGAAAATAATTGTTAATCAACAAATGCGTTTTTAAGCAATAAAACATTTTTTTTAAGAAACGGTTTTTTTTAAAAAAAACATGATTATTATCAAAGATTACGATATTAAAAAAAAAACATTAAATTATCTCATAAACAACGCATTTGTTTATAAAAATATTTAAAAAAACAGGATATAAAAAATATAAAAAACCATTTTTAAGTAGCTCCTGATCATACAAAAACGGTTCAATAATAATATAATAAAAAAAAAGATTTTTTTAATGTCTAATGAAGGTTTGAAATTTTTCATTTCAGTAAATTGTTAATAAAAAAACGAAAATTAACATTTTTTTATTTTTTCCAACGAGAGCCTATTCTAAGACCTTTGAAAAATAGCTCCACGAAAGGAAAAAAATCTCAGATGAATAGTGTTATAATTATCGCACTTGCAATGTCAGTGTTCGTGCTACAAAAAATTTGTTAATTAATTAATGGATAACTTATTGAAAATTCGCGATAAAAATTTTTAGATCACAGATTATTGTGTATTGATCTATCCTGCAGGCGCCTGAATTTTTTCAATTTTTAATTTTCATATTTAATAAGTTTAAATAACATTTATTCATTAAAGGTCCGAATGGAGCGTAGCTTGCGCAAGACGGAGTACCAGTTTTCGGGCGTATTTTCAACCCGATCGGAAAGTTATTAATATTGGTCCTACAATTCCGAAAGTTAGAAAATTCTTTAGGAAATTTCCTCCCCTTTTTGAATCTTATTTCAAATTTGAAAAAATTTAATTAGGTTTTGAGATATTTGCAAAAAACTAAAACCATTTTAAATTTTTTAGTTAATTGTTAATAACTTTTGCAATTTTTGCAAGCGGAACTTCAATTTTTTCAAAAATCATCGGGATGCCATTCCGAATCGAATGACACCTCAATCATAATTTTCGGAGACTGCTGAAAAAAGTTCATCAAAAAGGCACTTGTTGCCTAGACTTAAGTTGATAGGCGACAACTATTTTAAGAAGATTTGAGATATTTATTTTAGAGACATTACCAGAACGTTCCTGAAATAATTTCTTGTACCAGTCATCTTAGTATGATATTATTTCAGCTTCCAAAATTCATAACCAACCCATGTGGTATTAAACCTCATAATACATCATACACGTCACTAGAACTCCATAAAATGCCAACTGACGTTTATAAGGTCCAAAATATGGGTCAGGTAAAGTCCTTTATAAGTCCCGGACCCCTTTAGTGGTACTTATTAACTATTAGTAAAGTTATAGGCAAAAGTTACGTGGGGAGAACTATGTATATATTTATGAGTAGGGAGGAAATTAATGGAGAAGTTGTTTTTTTTTGCGGTTATAAGTTTTGTGTTAGATTTATTTATGAGTAGCGTTCACGTGGAGAACTCCACGCAGAGTATCCACGTGGAGTTCTCCTCATAATAGGGTAGTTGACTGACTAAATAAATATGATTCTGTTTAGTCCGGAAGTTAGATTATCGAAAAATATTGGATACGTCGTGTTTTTTGTTTTATCATATTATTAATAAAAATTTACGAAAATAAACTTTGTCAAAGACCATGATGAGCGGGCTTTTGACGTCATAGTCTGATAAAAATGGACCAACCTGTGACGTTTCACGACTTTTTGAAGCACTGTATCGTCTTCAATTTTTGTTTACGTGAAAAAAGATAAAATACGTGTACAATATTTTTTGGAAATCTATCTGACGGACTAATTAGATTTTCTTGTCAACTACCCTATTGTCCTACGAGATCATACTACCACATATCGGGATAACAGGTATCCTGTATGGTTCTTATCCAGTTTAAACTGTGCTTGTCAAAACTACTGAACGGATTTCAACGCAAATCCAAGGAGTGGAACTCCCTGCCTGCGTCGGTTTTTCCGAGTTCATATAACCCTAATCTGATTAAGTCGCGAGTAAACAGGCTTCTACTGGGTAAGCTCGTTCCATCGTCGACATCATCTCTGCCCTTAGAGCAAGATTGAAGTCAAGAGCAAGCCCATTTATAATAATAATAAAAAAAAAAAACCGCTCAGCAGTTTTTCTCTGAAAGAGTCAGAGGCCTTCAGTTTGAACCCAAGGCACCTCTGATTTGACGTATTGATTTGTGACTTCTATAATATCACTCGCTTCGGTGAAAGAAACCATCTCAGAGATGTTGTTTCCCTGAGAAATGTTACTGAAGCCTACTACTACTATTACTTACAGATTAGGAAGCCAGATTGACGATTGCTCAGATTAGACAAGATTGACTGTTTGGCGCGTCTGATTAATCAATATTAGGCTACAAATCTAATCAAAACGTGCCATAGAAAATATGTCTCTCGTACATTTAATCATTTCAGTCGAAAAACATCAGGGGGTCTAAAATGGCCACTTTTGCAGATCATAATGTGAATTTCTTTCATAATAAAAACTGCATCTGTGACTATTTTACGAATGTTAACGCAATTCATATCATTTTCCTATTATGATGTATTTTACTAAATTGTTACAGACGCAGTTATTATAATGAAAGGTCCATTTTACGCTTTTTAACGCAATTCATATTATGATCTGCCAAAGTGTTCGTTTTAGACCCCCTGATCTACTGCTGCATATAGACCTCAGTATCGTCACATTGACTGGTGCCAAACTAAAAATGAGTTTAAGAAAAACAATGAAAATATAAAAATAAATAAAATTCTCGGTATCAATACTCATCAAACAAGATTTAACTTACGTGCGTATGTGTGTGTATCTGATTGAGATTAGCAGTGCTTTCGGCTTGTGTAATATTACTTCTTGTGTATCTATTTAGAGATAATCCTTTCTGATTCGAGGAAGGAGCGGGTACTGAGCCAGTTCGTTATGATCTTGTTACATTGGGATATTTTGATATCCATTATACATACCAAAACTCAAGCCTGTTTCCCATGAGGGTAGGCAGAAGCCAATCCTTACATACTCCTTTTAGTTCTTCTACATTTAGGTATTACAGTTATTTTGTGATAAATATGTGCATGAATATAAATAGTTTGATGAATGTAAAATACACCTCCTCAAATTTTTACGTTTGTACATAAAGTACTTAACAAATATGTATGTACCCTCTGTATGTAGTACTAAATATGTATGTTTCTGTTTGATTTAAAAAAAAAAATGATTGCGGTTTCTTCGTACCTTCCTTTCTATGAAGTGACTTTAAAACTTAAGCCTTGCTGACTATACCTACAAAAATACGGAAATTCAGTCCCATCTGCCAACTGAAGGCCAACTACGCCATTGCGAGGAAAAGGCAAGGTAGATAAAGAGGATTACTACCTCCAATTTCCTTTCACAAAAACACTCATACAATAAAACTATCGCATAAAAGTAAATGGCTCCCTTTAACATGAGCCTTGCCCCGATGCAAAGACTAATAAAATCGTGTAGAAACGTAACTTGTTTAATCTTCTACTTTACGTGTTGACGAAAATCTAACTAAAATCGGCCCAAAGCGACCAGTTTCGCACTTTCAGTAGCATCTATCAGCTTTTGGGATGTGCAAACAGTAGTTAAAACGCGATTATAAGTGTCCCATCATTTATGAAACAACACCACAATCCAGGACAAATTCATCTATAAATTTGCACTTGATTAGGGTTTCCATATGCTTAGGTCAACCTCAACCTGTGTCTGAATTGTATTTAAGGGTTCTTGATTTGTTTCGTCAGACAGACTCTAAGCGTATACTTTTCCATAGTTTGCTGAACGACCTTAAACTTATGTACCAACCATACCATGAAGTTTTGACTCCTAAGATGACAGGGTGAACTTCGCAAGTCTTAGGTCTTAGGTCATTAGGCATCTGCATCTTCATTCCAATACCGTACGTCCTCCGCTCCTAATTTTTCTTCAATGCTAAGGGTCGTGGCCTCTTTGAATGTCTTTCTCATAGACTGTCCTGCGCCAGTTTGCTTTATCTTCGACAGCATGTATGGCATTACAAATTGAAACGTTTAAGGACGAGCGGAATAACTATAGTTTAACCAGCGCATTGGGCTTCTGCCTCTGGGCCTTCTCACCTACCTAGGCACTTATCAGCAGCTTTTATTAGTTATCGCCTCTATAAGTTTTTAAACAAGGAGTGGAATTCCCTGCCTGCGTCGGTTTTTCCGAGTTCATATAACCCTAATCTATTTAAGTCGCGAGTAAACAGGCTTCTTCTGTGTAAGCTCGTTCCATCGTCGACCTCATCTCTGCCCTTAGGGCAAGATTGAAGTCAAGAGCAAGCCCATGTAAAAAAAAAAATACATGTTTACTGACACTACTATTACGCATCTTTTTCTGGTAATGTGACCAAAGAACTCAAAGCTCGAAAACCGTAGGTAGAAAATGTGTTTGTACAAATTACCCATCTACACTATACTTACTCTATACCCGAAGCCTCCCGAAGTTATTAACTTCACTAGTCAGTAATAAGATATCTCGTTTACCGAGAGAAAATTAGTTTCCATATATATCTTATAATAGTTAGTGGAGCATTAGTTATGTAATTACTTATTATGAACGCAGTTATTATGTATGAGAGAGATTGCGTTCAGTTTTTGATATTGTTAGGGGTGAAAATAGTACTTGGTTTTGTGGATTTTTTGTGGAGATAGAAAATATTTATTTATTTATTTAAACTTCATGCACAAACGTGGTACATTGCCACAAGGCATTCTCTACCAGTCAACGCTAGAGGGTCAAATAGGACATCATTGTGGTAGAGTACAAAAATAAATAAAATAGGAGAACACTATTTTGTTAATTAAATTAAATTAATATACCTACATAAATCGATCTTACATACTAATACATTATATAATTATAAATATGGAATTAAACAAACTAATATATAATTATTATAATACATACAAATAGTTCATAAAACGAGGAACCAAACAATAATTACCATGACTAACACACATAATTAAGAGTAATTCAGTCCGATTTTAAGAAATGTTTCCGAACAGCTCTTTTGAAAGCCATTTTGTTATCCGCTTTTTTAATGCCAAAAATGCTAAAATGCTTTTTTAAATATTGGTGTTTAACAATTTTTCATCATGCCTGTAATCTCTGTTTTACCTAAGGTTAAGGTTTACCTAATAATACACCCCAATTTCATCACTTCAGTATTATAAGACACAAACTGTGTTAAAGGATTTTGTGACAAAAAATTGAGGAAATGATTGTGGGGAATAAAAAAGCGTTTTGCGGCTAGTTTAGCCATGGTAAGCATTCTTGGTTATTGGCCAATCTTTATATCTAGTTAGATTTTTTTCTCGTACAGCTCATACCAAAGAGTGTCAGGTGAAGCCCTTAGCACACGGCGTATTTGATGCGTAGATCTCGTTTATAGCACCTTTTAACCTAAGCACACGGGGCGTTCAGGAAACTCGCGTCTACAACCGTGCGTATACGCGCAGATTCAGCGATCCAAGACGACCCTTTGTACGCGCTTTAAACGAGTTTCAAATGCGCGTTCTTTTACGTTTTACGCGCGTTTGAGTTTGAATCTATAAAAACGCAAAAACTGGCATCTACAGCGCAGAAGACACTTGTTCCTGAAACGCGCGTCGTCTGCGAGTTTAAAATACGCTAGCACACGGGGCCTGAAGCTAATAAAAGCGTGTGTAAATAAAAAGTACCAACAAAATAAACAAAAAAAACCAGTTACTAGTCCACTAGAACACCAACAAAATTTATCGCCAGGTGACAAACATACAAACAAAAAATTCAATGTACCGGTTTCGTTACTATTTAAAACACGACACGGTCGAAATAAAACACTAGTGCTTTTATTTACTCGACAATGAAGCGGGTGGATGTATACAATTTGTAGAGCAGACAATGAATTGTGAGTGGGATATGCATACAAAACAGTTTTCTATCAGGACGTGTTGATTAATAATTTTATCGTCTGCCTGGCTTTTTCTCAACTATATTAGGGTCGACTTCCAGTCTTAACAGATGCAGCTCAATACCAGTATTACTTGGATCGACTCCGTATCTGACCTCCACAACCTTAATACTAGGTAATACAATACACTTTGGTAAGACTGGATGTCAGAATTTCAGGTCACTGACTACCTGTAACGACTGCCAAAGATCTATATATTATGGCACCAGGAACCAACCGCTTATCGTGCTTTCCGAGGCATGGAGGAAACTCGGTATGTCGGGCGGTCATCCATCCACAGACCGACCTAGGCAAGCACAGCTTTACCTAAAGATCGCCCCGAGTGGCAGTTCTTATTAAGCCGGCGCAAAGTTGCATGTCTGTCGGTCTTCTACAGACTGTACTTCGGAGAGTGTGCGCAAGAGCTCCACGAGCTTATTCCACCATGTCCCCTCTTTCAACGAGAGACTAGGCGTACTGCAGGTTTTCACCCATACCTTGTCGATATTCCACACATTCGTACGAAGCGTTTTGCTAAATCTTTCATTATTCGTACAGCCAAGGAGTGGAACACCCTGCCTGCGTCGGTCTTCCCGAGTTCATATAACCCCAATCTATTTAAGTCGCGAGTAAATAGGCTTCTTTTGGGTAAGCTCGTTCCATCGTCGACTCATCTCTGCCCTTAGGGCAAGATTGAGGTCAAGAGTAAGCCCATTTAATATAAATAAATAAAAAAAGCCACGAGCTCCTCGACGAATCGGCACTATAAATATGGGCGTTAATAATCTCACGGTTGGAACAGATTTCCAGTGAGTTGTCGAATCGAAAAGAAGAACAAAATAATTACCTCGTCGGTCGAGTAGCAGACATTGCGACTGCTGAGCACGAAGTCCTCGGTTCGATTCATGGGTCGATCAAATTGTTATTGGGTCATTCCATCAGATATTTCTCCGTTGAAACCAAGTGAGTGGAGTTTGGATTTGTGATCGAATCGAACCCAGAACCTTTCTGCTTAAGCAGCCACGCTGGCGGCTCCATAGCACGACCAATAACGAATTAGGCATATTTTTCGCATTTCTCTATAACACACATCGATCAAAAACACATTCCATTGTTTCGCACAAAGTTTTCGACAAATTCAACTTTATATAAGTTTGGTCAGTAATTTCTAGTAAGAATGGATCTCCCACAGAGCCGGGTTCAAGAGGAGGTCACTTGGGAGTGATCCGTATAGTTCCCACCTAATAATAGACCCTCTGTGGCGGAAGTTTGGAAGTTGGGGTCAGAAAATAATGTTAGAAGTATGATCGTTCGTCTTAGTGGGCTGTGATGAAGAGCCTTAGTTTTTGGATAAAGGAAAAAGATTTTGGTTGAACATGAATTGAGCCGATAAAATTAATATTGATCTGTGAGGCTCCTGTTAGTTACAAATAGTTAAATTTTATTTTGTCCGCTCTTCGTTTTCTTACGGGTCAGATCGGGAATGTATACAACATCAACTATTTTTAATAGAAACTATGACCAGTGATACTTTCTTTCGCAGTCTGCGAGGTTTAAATGGAACTGGGCAGGTCAAATTTTCAGGATGGCTCAGGACACACCGTGACAGGGTGTCTGAAAATATTCATCTAAATTATCGAGCATTTACAAGGAGCGACCTTTTATCTGGTTGTCAGACTTTTGGGTCAGTAACTAATTACTGACTTTTTTTTTTGTTTTTAAAAACGTTGCCCCACACTAGGAATTTCTCCTGTATCGTGGGTGCGTTCACAAACATTTAAACTCACATACACATATACCCAGACCCGGAACAACTATCTGTAGGTCTGACTGCCAAAGATCTACAATTTGACAGCCGAGACCAACGCACGAAGGACACTCCGTAGGTGATGAGCGGCCAACCGTGAACCAATCTAAGCAAGTGTGGCTTAACCTTAAGATCGACCCAAGCGTCTATCATTATTTAGCCACGTGCTCTACAAAACCTACCGTAAAATGGGGGGAATAGGGATCAAGGGGTGAATAGAGACGAAACTTTGAGAGGGATTTTAACATAAAATTAATTTTATAGGTTACCAACAAGTACACTATTATATTTGTTCAATTTTACTTTACAATTTAGATACGTTTTTGAAAACATACCATTTTAATTCAATGTTAAAATCCCTCTTAAAGTTTCGTCTCTATTCACCCCTGGATCCCTATTCCCCTCATTTTACTGGTACCCATAACATAATATCCATTAATCCAAAAACTCCACATCTCTTCAATACACCATGAATCGTAAAAGCCAATTACGGCCAATGGCTTATTATGATCCCACTGACTGGTCACAATGCATTGAACGGCCACTGCGCCACGGAGATAAAAACTGGACCATTGACGGAAAACTACTAGGTTATTCCGCGGATTCGCTCGCGTATTTTCGATAAAGGATTTAGTTGAAAGGATGGAAAGGATTTTTGTTTTGTATTGTTGTTTGATAGAACAATTGGTTTCGGATTGTTTTTTGTTTTTGAGTTGAAAATGATGATTCTACATGATTCTACATAATAAGGAAATGAAATGGTGCTATCGGTCATCTATCCGTCTCTCTCGCACCTTGTCTTGGGGATGGGAATAAATCAAAACTATTATAATAGAGGATAGATTATTTTTTGTTACGATTTAACTCAAAAACTACTCAGCCGATTTTAAAAGTTCTTTCACCACGGAAAAGCTTAATCTTTAACGAGTAAAAATGCCGAATTATATGCGAATGAAGTTGCGGGCGAAGTGCTATAGTACTTTACATACGATTCAACTATCTAAAAGAGTAAATGATGACACGAAGTCAGATAGTGGAAAATAATAATAATAATAATATTCCACAACTATCACACAACGCCATCTAGTCCCAAGCTAAGCTGAGCTTGAAAATGGAAGAAGAAAGCGTAATGTACCGATCCTGAGCAAGATAGGACAAGAGCATACAGCTGATGATAGAGACTCCGAACCCAAGGCGGCCGTAGCAAAGAAAATCTCTTCAGATGGGGGTTCATGGACGGTTCAGATCTCAAGTGTGTATGCGGCGGCGTATCTCCACAGACACTGGCCCACATTTCATCTTGCGCTGCATGCCTTGACACCTGCACACTTGCCAATCTAATGACTGCATCAGCAAGTGGAGTTCGCATAGATTTTTTTTTTGGAAGGTAGGAAATCATAAAATGACTCCTCCCCTCTTTGGGTAGAGCGGTAGGGAGTGTCAGACTTCTAGTGACTAAAAACCACTCATATTCCTTCTTAGGCCTTTGTGTCGAGACAGCGGTATGTCTTTCGAACAACCTGCAGCCCCGCCGGGCGAATAACCCACCGGCCCGACGGGAATATTGGGCCTTCATTTTATCCATTTAGAAACGATTAGCCATCAAGGTTGGTTTGACCATGAATGCTACCAAGACGAAAATTCTAACAAACGGTTCGGAAACACAAATAATTGTAGATGGGCAAGGCATAGAATATGTTAATGACTACATATACTTAGGACAGTCCATCTCATTTCTGGACCAAACCGAAAAAGAGATAAATAGGAGAATAGCAATATCATGGCAAAAGTACTGGAGTTTTAAAGAAGTCATGAAGAACCCCCAGATAAATATGAAGTTGAAATGTAAGTTATATGAAATAGCGATCCTACCATGCCTTACATATGGATGCCAAACATGGTCACTACGAAAATCAGATGAGCATAAACTCGGTGTCATGCAAAGGAAAATGGAGAGAAGCATGCTGGGCATAAGATTGTCTGACAGGATAAGTAATGAAGAAATAAGGAAAAAAACTAGAATAACGGACATAGTAGAAAGAATAAGAAGTCTGAAGTGGAAATGGGCAGGACATATCTGTAGAATGGAAAACGAGAGATGGACAAAGAAAGTCGTGGAATGGGTACCTAGAGATGGAAAAAGAAAGCAAGGAAGACCGCGGAAACGCTGGGAAGATATATTTAAAGATAGATGTGGACCTGAATGGAGGCGACAAGCTAGAGATAGGGAAAAATGGAGAAAACTGGGGGAGGCCTACGCCTCAGAGGCGACTTCCATAAACGAACAAAAATAATGTTATAAATCTAATTTAATTAATGTTATGAAAACTGTTATGAAAAGTATTTTACTTGTTAAAGTATGCAATGTTATTAAATGGATCTAATATAATCAAATTAATTTAATGATAGGAATTAATGATACAGAATTAGGGTAATACTACTGAATTATTGAATGTTACGGGATTAGGGCAATATTGTTAATAAATATGTTGATTATGTCGGTAATGTAATGTTGATAATTTTTGTATGTAATGTAATGCTGTTAATTTATAAATGTCTGTAATGTACTAATGGAATGTTGATAATATGATCTTAATAATGTAATGTTGATGATGTAAACTCCCTAATGTTATGTTAATAATGTAATATTTATGGTAGAATAAAAGGCTTTTTTATTTTATTTATTTATTTAGCCATCAACACGCTAAGTAGAACATGGGAATTGAACCACATGCTGAGAGCATTCATTTGCAACAACTAGACCAACAAGGCAGCAACACATATGACGTAAGCAACTCCAGAAAACTTACAACAGTATTGCTTGTTATTGCACAATTTACCGAGCAAAACCTCAACTGGTCCGCCAAATCAGTTTAACGACCAACTCGGGAGTAGCAACTAAACTTATAATTGGATGAAAGCGGATTTTAGAATAAATTGCTATCGTGGTTGCTATATTTTGTTGTTGCTCTGTAATTGCTGTATCGAGATCTCTGGGTCAGTTGGGGCGTTTATATGGATTAACTAGTTGATGCCCACGGCTTCATCCGCGTGGATGTCTGGTATCGCGACCAAAAGTAATCTTTACCCCCCACCTTTCAATCCCTTTTTTTTTCGGGCGTGGTAAATCATCAAATAACTCTTCCCGCTCTTGGGCAGAGCGGTAGGGAGTGTCAGACTAAAAACCACCCATGTTCCTTTTTTGCCCTTGTGCCGAGGCCGCGGTATCTCTTTCGATATCCCGCAGCCCCGACGGGACCTTTCAACCCCTTACAACCCTTTTTTCCTGTTTTAGCCTATGTCCTTTTTCAGTCTCTAGACTATCTGTGTACCAATCTAAATTGGTTCAGCAGATTTGGCGTGAAAGCTCGACAGATAGAGTTGCTTTCATATTTATAATATTAGTAAGGAAGTAAGTATTTGGAGAAGTAAAATCTAGGTAAAATTTTACACCGGTGTGATTTTAGTCAGTACGAGTTTTATATACCACTCCGCTCTCTGAAAGGCGGATTAAAACCATTGAGGATTTTCACTTCGTGCAATAAGGTAATGTGGTGTTATAAGTATTCGACGATTACTTACACGGTGTTTACTGGAATTGGTAATTACCCAATTAGCTTCAGCAATTCGACTTCCAAAGATCGACTTGCCACGTTTTTCGGGATGCTATAGGAGTTCAATATGTTTTTTGATGCGTTCAACTCGCTCATTCATCTGAATGAATCATTGTCGGACTCGGATCGCATGCAGTATCTCCGAGCGAGTCTAGTCGGAGACGCATTAGGACTAATTCGTACCTTTCCTATCCAGGGTGAATACTATCAAGAAGCATATAAGACATTGGTAGCTCGTTATCGTGATAAACGTGAACTCGCATTTACTTGTTGGCGAGAAATGCAAAACATTAATCTAAAAGTAAACTCACCTACCGAATTGCGACGCGTATTGGACCTTTTTAACGAAAACCTCATTATTCTAACAAGTCTTAACTTACCTACGGCTCACTGGGACTTCGTATTGTGTTATCATTTACTATCAAAAATAAATAATTATTAATCCTGTGTCTAAAGTGTTGTGTCCCCTTAAAAAAGGGCTGCAATAGTGCGTGGAAACTTGAACTGGTGGATCTAGCTGTGGGAATCAAGGTAAGGCTGCTTTGTGTTGTTTTATCTTGTCGGTGTCTAGTGCTCCCGCAAACGCTTGGAGGTTCAATTTGAATTTCCATCCCCTATGTTATACGGGAACTAATCCTTCTCGTAACATTGTTTTCGTTTTATTTCACCAAAAGAAAACGAATTAATCCGTCAGATAGATTTCCAAAAAGTTATGGACACATATTTTTTCTTTTTTCACGTAAATAAAAGACGAAGACGATACAGTGCTTCAAAAAGTCGTGTCAAATCGTGTGACGTCACAAGGTTAGTACTTTTTTACCCAGAAAGTAGCGTCACAAGCCCCCACAGCTCATGTTCTATGACACGTTTTTGGTAAAACAATAAACGTATCTAATATTTTTCGATAATCCAACAGACGGACTAATTCGATTTTTTTGGTTAAATACCCTATTGACTCATACTTAACCACATTTGTTATTTTGTACATAACTTGGCACTCTCTACGACTATTTATAATGAAAATATTATCACAAATCTGGAGAGAAACCTTCACTTTTGTTAGAGATAAAATCTCGAGCAAGTAAATCCGCTTGGCCATTTAAGTCGTCGACGAAGCTCGAAGAATTAGTAACTTGAGGCCAGGAATTAGCAAATTAAGACGTAGAAACGTTTGTAGTAAGCTTGGGTGGAAGTAATGATCGTTTGTACGGACTGAAGGTCGATTTTAGTACGATTTATTTATAGTGGGAAACTGTTTGCTTGTAGTTTTTGATGTATGTTGTGGTTAGTAAAAAGTTGTGTGTTTTAAGCATTAGTAGGTTACGTGCGATATTAAATCATTGAGGTTTACTTTACTATTATAAATGCGAACATTTGTGATTATATGAAGATGTTTGGGAGGATGATTTTAATTTTGTTCCACCCCCTGACCCCCATAGAAAACTTATCTATAACAGATGTCCCATTTATGTTTTGTGAGTGAAGGTATATATTTTTTTAACCGATTAATTATGTGATGGTGGGCATTCGGGATGATGTATTGAACACGTGGCAACTATTTGTACGTCGATGTCCCTTTCACCTAATAAATACATATTAATTCCAAAGTTTTTTTTAAATACTAAATAAAAAAAATCAAAAACTTCCAACACCAACTTCCAGTAACAAAGAGTTTGAAAGTGTTAGTCATGTCACATTACAACCTAACAACACTTTAAATTTTTCCTCAACATAGTTCCCTATCCTCCTCCAACTTCAATTCAAAAAAAACCGGCCAAGTGCGAGTCGGACTCGCGCACCGAGGGTTCCGTAAAAAAAATATATTATGTGATGTAACTAAAAATTTATGGTTTTCGTAATTATTCCTTTATCTATGCTATAAGACGTTGCTTCGTACCAAATTTCAAGATTCTGAGTTCACGGGAAGTACCCTGTAGGTTTTGATTCCCTTGCGAGTGTCGAAAATTTGCGGCATAAACGGGAGTATCTTGATGTAACTAAAAATTTATGGTTTTCGTAATTATTCCTTTATCTATGCTATAAGACGTTGCTTCGTACCAAATTTCAAGATTCTGAGTTCACGGGAAGTACCCTGTAGGTTTTGATTCCCTTGCGAGTGTCGAAAATTTGCGGCATAAACGGGAGTATCTTTTGATCGCGTTGACTTAGAAGTTTGATTTTTTCACAGCTCCAAGAGACCATAGACTTGAGTATTTGATATGAATTTCAGCTTGATACCTCCACGCGTTCCTGAGAAAAAAGGTCTTGACAGACAGACAGACGGACAACAAAGTGATCCTATAAGGGTTCCGTTTTTTCCTTTTGAGGTACGGAACCCTAAAAATTACAGAAGCTCCTCCAATTAAAGTTTTCGTTCTTATCTCATCGTACGCACAGTACATACATTAGTGTTTACTTGCAGTATTTCAACTAGGAACAAGCAATTCATTATACAGTTGGAAACAATATTATCCCACGCACACATGCACATCATTATCATTTCAGCTCAAATAGACACGTAGATAGTTGGATATAATTCTCCCCTAACTGTCTTTTAAAGATCATCGATCCGTCCAAGGCCTTCCATCACAACATCTACGAGGCGTCGAGGATATTATAAAAACACCATAATCCTTACAATGCCCAAAGGGGCAGGCAGAGATGTTCTCAACAGTACACCCACATTTTACTAGTTTTGTGTAAGTCTCATGCATAAGGGGGCGAACCTATTGCCATCAACTGGTTGCTAGGCAAAAATTCCCGATGGGAAAATCCTATAACACTTTGCATGACCCGGGTATCAAACTAAAGCTCAGAATACCACCCTCAGCAGTCGTGCTTACAAGCACTACAACAAAAGAAGCACGTGTTAGAGAAAAGGGCCTAGTTTATTTACTGGTTACTTCTGAACTGTGTCGTAAGCCTAGTGTGGAATTAATTAAAGCTGGAACGAATCCAATTCCAGAGATTTTGTCTGCACCTACAGTTTAGATGCATGTGCTTGACGGAGTGTTACGAGCTGGAGTGGGTTTCTAAACTGTTTTTAGGGCTCCGTACCTTTTTTTCACGTGGAAAATCCTCAAATAAACCCTCCCGCTCTTGGGCAGAGCGAAAGGGAGTGTCAGACTTTTACTGACTAAAAACCACCCATGTTCCTTCTTAGCCCTTTGTGTCGAGGCCGCGGTATCTCTTGTTAACAACTCGCAGCCCCGACGGGGAATCAAGGGTTCCGTACCTTGAAGGTAATAATAATAATAAATAATAATAATAAATCTTTAATCAAAAACCTAAAAATCTAAAATACAATAATTATGAATCTTAAAACTAAGGAAGGTAAAAACTTGATCATTATAAAATGGCAAGAAGAAGACCAGCTGGGTCGACCCCAAATGAATTGGGATAAGGACAAGAGAATGGTGACAACATCTGATTATTATCAATGGCAACAGATGCGGCCCTTATTACATCGACCGAACCTTTTCCCAACTGTGTTGGGGTTGACATCCAGTCTAACTGGATGCTAACTAAACTCCTATTTCATGAGACTTATAAAATCATTACTCGTGAAATATGGGTGGATACTTCTAAGGTAATTCTCCGCTTCCCTAGTAGCATTTTTTGTTGGCATTTAGTTAGGCCACATACCTCTGGTTAGTTGGCAAATGCATACAATTGGCGGGCAGTTTGCGGGTTGGGCCCAAAACTGATGGCCTACGTGGATTTGCCTACGAAGGCCCAACTTGCGATAGGGCCAACGTGCATTGCCCTACGGAGGCCCGAGGAAAACGTGTTATGGGTAGGCCCAACGACACATAATACATGTAGGCAAGCGGTTGTATGTTTGTTGGTTCTATAGCTGGTTTCATAGCGACGCGTCTCGCCAGCGCCGGCCGTACGCGTGTCGCTGAACATCAACTTTATCAGCTTCATAATAAGTTTGGTTTTTGCGATGTTTTGAAAAACCAACCTTATTTTAAAGCCGATAAGGTTCATGTTCAGCGACGTGCGTGCGGCCGGCGCTGCACGCTGGCAAGACGCGTCGCTCTGAAACCAGCCCTAATAGGCCAACCCAGACGACGACATACAAAAGTCACCCACCAAACAGTCGTCTCTCTTTTGCACTTTGACGTGAGTACATGAGAGGACGTTGTGTCGTCTGCGTTGACCTATTATACTTTGTGTTAATTAACTGAAATTAAATGAAATACAAATTATGATAATTGAATATTTATATATTGTTATAATATTATGTTATTGACAAAATGAAGACAAATTTTACACATTTTGGAGACGGAAGCTCTGCAGTAAAACGATACACACCGTACCTACTATGATACATTGATAGAGTACCTACCTACTTTTACAAAGTTACACTTTGCAGCTAAGTTGTTGTCAAAGATTCGTTCAAGTATTCTTCTTGTGATAGGACCAGTTTTGTTCCCACCAATGTAGGTTTGTAGTTTATCTGCAACAAACACAACACAACCCATTATAGTAAAACAACAAATACATGCAATGCCAGTAAGGATAAATTATAGACAATTTTTTGTTAGGTTATGTGCGAATTAACTTGAGACCGGGCCGATGATTCAATTTCAATTTATGTTGTGCAAAATGATGCGTCGTAGTAATTTTTTTAGCTAGAGATTTGCACGAGATTTATTAAGAACAAAATAAGATAGTATTTCATAAATAATAGCATCTTAGTCCCAGGTCTCAAGGTAATTCGCACGGGTTCTAAGTAGATAAATACCTACTTATGAAAAACTTACCCGTTTCGTAAAATAAACGTTTTACATGACATAATGTCCATGTTATCTTAGTTGGAGCCTCGTTACTGCTAAGGCATTTGTTGAATATTATTGCAGTTTTATATGGAGGCCACATGCAATGCGTCATCCGTGGCGTCATCCAGTTTTCACGCACCACACCGAGTTCCCCACCGTAACCATCTTCGTCGTCAAATTCCACAACTTTAAACATTTTTATCACTGCCTGTCAGGCTAATATTTTATATTTATAAATAAAACAAATACTCCGCCGCCGCAAGCGCACCCGGCACCGCACAAATGAAATAACAAACTGCAAAATGGCGGGCCGGCCGGGCGACGAGTGCCGCCGCCCGCCCCCCGCGCACCCCGATACCACCCCGTAGGAGCAGCAAGTAACAGGGCCATTGAAGGGTATATAAGTTGGACCGATGTTGTTATCATAACTTAAATCCCTACAAAAATCTCCCAACAGTAGGAATAGAAGCAGCAGGCCCGTCGTTAGTTGGCCCAATGTTGTTTTAATAACATAAGTCCCTACAAAAATCACCCAACAGTAAGAATAGTAACGCAGGCCCGTCGTTGGCTCTTCGTAGGGCAAATAGTGCATGTTTAAGACAATGGGCCTATTTTAAGTTTGGGTTGGCGGAATAACTAACCGTCTGCCAATACATTCCCAACTGTTGGCGTATGGAAGCCAACGGCAATTGCTACTAGGGTTATGCCTTCGACATTTTAGCACAGGCGCGATGCCTGATTGTCTGTTACTCTGTCGGGAAAGTTAAAAGTGAATGAAAGTGGCACAACCGAATAGGTTATGGCAATCCGGTTCAAGGCCGTTGTAAAACATAATATAACATAAGAATGAGGAATACTAGTACTTTTGAAGTAACAGAACCCTTATTACGCTATATCAAGAGTTCAAGATGTAATATATTGTGATGTGGGTACACGAACAATAAACCAGTCTCGCATGAACTGTCTTTGGCTTTGCATCGATATTCCACAGTGGCGACGAGTAATTATAAAAAGTAGTAAAATATCAAGATGCCAATCGGGAAAATACACGTATTTGATCTGGATGGAGGTGAAAACTGGCCAGCATATGTGCGTTTGGTGGAACAATTTATTTTGTTAAACGCCATTAAAGATAACCTACGCGTGGCCACGTTGGTGACGCATGTCGGCGCGCCGACCTACCGGTTGATGTGCGATCTGTGTGCTCCAGACAATCCGGAGGATAAAACCTTTACCACATTAGTGGAGCTTGTGCAAAATCATCTGGAACCCAAAAGATCCGAAATAGCGGAGCGCCACGTGTTTCGTCAGCGGCGGCAAGGTGAAGGCGAAAACATCAAAGTGTTTTTACAAAATTTGAAACACTTGGCTACCTATTGCAATTTCGAGAACCAGTTAGAAGTGAACATTCGAGATCAATTCGTGTCGGGTCTACGCAGCGAGGAGATACGGTCTCGCTTGTTTGCGGAGACCACCCTCGATTACAAGAAGGCAGTGGGGCTGGCGCTGGCGCTGGAGGCGGCCGAGCAACACGCGGCTAAGGCCGTGGCGCGCTCGCCAGCCGCGCCGTGGGCAGCAGCCGGGCCGGCGGGACTCCAGGCAGACGCGGGCGAGCGGGTGCACCGGGTGAGCGTGGACAAGCAGTCCAGCGCCGCCGGTCGTGACGTCGTGGCGCCGCGACGCAAAGGGTGCTGGCGCTGTGGCCGGGACGGTCATGTGCCGCACAGGTGCCGGTACAAGTCGTATGTGTGTGATAAGTGCAAAGTGAAGGGCCATTTGGGCTCTGTATGTGATAAAAATAATGTAAGTGCGGGCAAGTCTGGTTCTAAATATCAAAACTTTATGGAAACAGATTCATCGGACTCAGGAGGCGAGGAGTTTGAAGGACTGTATACTATGAAAGGTCGGTCAGTACAAAATGTAAAAGATGGCCCATATTATTGTGAACTAATTATTGAAAATCAAACTGTGTTATTTGAAATCGATACGGGTAGCAAGATATCGGCGGTATCTAAATTATTCTACGATCAACATCTTTCTTCTTTACCGATTGAAAAAGTTAGCATCAAATTACAATCTTATACAGGTGACGCAATAATACCGTTAGGCCGGGTATCTGTGCGCGTCAGCTGTGCAGGCGCAGAGGACGCCATATTGCCATTGTTTATTATCGAACGCGGCGGCCCTCCGCTAATTGGACGCACCTGGATGCGCGAACTTAAATTAAAGTCAATAGATTTATTTCATTTAAAAGAAGATGTAGATCCTGTTGTTTTAGAATTGAAACAAGAATATCCAGAAGTATTTACAGAAAAAATTGGTACATATAAACATAAATTATCACTGTATTTGACAGATAACACGCCGGTATTTTGTAAGTCTCGTTCCCTTCCACTTGCGCTGCGCTTGCCAGTGGAAAATGAACTTAAACGCTTACAAGACGAAGGTATAATTTACAAGGTGGACAGATCCGATTATGGAACTCCTATTGTCCCTATTATTAAACCGGATGGTTCTATTCGTTTATGCGGCGATTATAAAGTGACCGTGAATAAGTTATTAAAAGATTTTCATTTTCCATTGCCGAAAATTGAAGAGTTATTTGCAACGTTAAGTGGTGGGGAGCAATATACGAAATTAGATTTTAAAAATGCATTTATGCAACTTGAATTGTCAGATAGTTCACAGCCGCTTACAGCGATTAGAGTCTGTCAAGCGAGTCTAGTCCCATGAAAAAGGCGGCAAATTCAAAAATCACTGATATAAAACACTGATATAGCACGCTGAAAACTTATTGATACTTGAATTTTAAAGTAAAAGGGTTGTGGACTCGACTCGCTTGACAGACTTCTATCAATAAGTTTTCAGCGTGCTATATCAGTGTTTTATATCAGTGATTTTTGAATTTGCCGCCTTTTTCATGGGACTAGACTCGCTTGACAGACTCTACTACGCATGTGGGTACATTTGTATATCGCAGGGCTCCTTTCGGACTTAAGTGCCTACCCGAAAAATTTCAAAAAATTGTTTTCGATACTTTAAATGGTCTAGAATTTGTGGTAGCTTTTATTGATGACATTTGTGTGAGTGGCAGGAATAAATCTCATCATTTGGAAAATTTAAGGGCTGTACTTACTAGATTAAGAGAAGCCGGATTAACAATCAAGTTCTCCAAGTGCGAGTTTTTAAAAGATGAGGTTTGTTACCTGGGTTATAGAATTAACAAACACGGTCTTCATACAGACACATCAAAAGTTAACGCCATAACGAAAATGCCCATCCCGGAAAATGTGTCTCAGTTAAGAGCTTTATTAGGATTCATAAATTACTATGCACGTTTTATACCCAATCTTAGTATGATTTTACATCCACTTCACGCCCTTTTAAAAAAGGGAGCTAAATGGGCATGGTCCGAGAGCTGTAACGTCGCTTTTGAGGAGATTAAGGTAAGATTGACGAGTGACCCGGTGCTGGCTCACTACTCGCCCGAGCTGCCCTTGGTGCTGGCTGTGGACAGCAGCGCGTACGGGCTGGGCGCCGTGCTGGCGCAGCGCCACCCCGACGGTGCTGAGCGCCTCGTGTGCTGCGCCTCGCGCACGCTCAACGACGCCGAGCGTCGCTACAGTCAGGTAGACAAGGAGGCGCTGGCCATTGTATACGGAGTCACGAGGCACCATCAATATCTCTTTGGCAGACATTTCACATTACGGAGCGATCATAAAGCATTAAGCTATATATTCGGGCCTAAAAAGGGTATACCGCAAACTGCAGCCAGTCGCTTACAGAGATACGCTGTGCGCCTGGCGGCTTATGATTTTAATATCGTGTTTGTCAACTCGGAATCAAACACCAATGCAGACGGGCTATCACGATTACCTTTACCGAAAACCAAGGTGGAGGACCAAGACGACGCGGCATATTTACATTTTGTAGAGGACAGTTTCCCTCTTAGTCACAAAGATATAGCACACGAGACTACAAAAGATAAAATTTTATGTAAAGTATATGGTTACATAATGAGTGGATGGCCACTCATAGGCGATTCAGAAGAAGAGAAAGCGTATTTTCATCGACGTGAAAATCTACATATAGATCACGGGTGTATAGTTTGGGGATACAGGATAGTGGTGCCGGAGCAGCTGCGGGCGCAGATATTAGAGGAAGTGCACGCGGGTCACGTGGGCGTCGTGCGCATGAAGAGCATCGCGCGCAGTTACGTGTGGTGGCCGCGCCTGGACGCCGACATCGAGGCGCGCGGGGCCTCCTGCGCCGCCTGCCGGGCACAGTTGGACGCACCGCCGCGACACACTCCTGTACCGTACGTATGGCCTTCGGAACCTTGGACGAGACTTCATGTAGATTTTCTACAGTACCAAGGTAAATATTACTTCTTGATACTTGACTCGCACTCAAAGTGGATCGAAGTTTTTCTAATGGGCACCGGTACATCGGCTCATTTAGTGTCAAACAGACTTAGAGAATGCTTCAGCCGATTTGGGCTTCCAAAGTGTTTGGTGAGTGACGGGGGCCCGCCATTTCGATCCCAGGAATTCGAGTCATTCTTATCCCGCAACGGGATTAAGCATATTGTAATAGCTCCTTACCATCCATCAAGCAACGGCGCCGCCGAGAACGCAGTCAAGACTGTCAAGAAGGTAATAAAAAAGGCGGCTTCTGAAGGTGAGAACATCGAGCGAGCAATAAACAATTTTCTATTGGTGTACAGAAACAGTACACATACAAGTACTCAGCGCGAGCCAGCTGTGGCGCTGCTGGGTCGGAGGCTGCGCATGCGGTTGGATTTGCTGCGCTGCAGCACTGCGGATGCGGTCGAGGCAGCGCAGACCAAGCAGGTCGAACATGCTCAAGGTACGAACAGAGAGGTCCAACCTGGCGACCGAGTGTTGTTTCGAGATTACTCGAGAAACAATCCCAAATGGGTTGAAGGAGAGGTCTCTGAGCGCACCGGAGCAGTGACATATAAGGTAAAATCGGACCAGGGGGAACACCGGAAACATATAGACCAAATTATGCCATTACGAAGACACACACAGTATTCGAATCCTATTATCACTGATACTGATAATAATCAAACAGTAAACACTGAAAAAGAGACATGGGAGTCTGCACCTAATTCACCGGTGGTGACGTCTCCCCTGACTTCACATGACTCGCCCGTCATACATAAGGCTCAAAGCGATTACGCTGCTGAACCGTCCACTTCCGGGGATTGGGTCAATAACAGACAACGAAACAAAAATATTATCAATATTGATTAATTCATGTTTTAGTCCAATCTTGTGTGTACCTAAGTATAAAAGCCGTGTTGGTATTTTGGTAATAATGTTGGTTATAAGTATGTATAATAATTACCCATAAATACATGTATTTTTTTTTGTTATTAGTAACCTTATAATTTTATTAGTTATAATTAAGACTAAATGATCGTAACAGAATATACTTAGTGCATACATTGTTCTTCAGGTCGGCACTGGCACAGTATAAATATGTTTACTAAGTAGGTACGTAGTTACTTGCAACAATTCAAACTTAAAAAAAAAAATTCAAGTGGTAGGTAGTTAGGTATTGATTGTTTATTAAGTCAAAGCTTAATGATGGAATGGAAACTTTTTATTGTAACACTTGCGGTCTACTTTATTATATTATTTTTTTAGTTTGGATAAGTACAATTAAAAACAAATTGTTTGTAACTTAGTTAAGTAGGTACATATATATTTCTTGTGAGGGAGGAAATGTAATATATTGTGATGTGGGTACACGAACAATAAACCAGTCTCGCATGAACTGTCTTTGGCTTTGCATCGATATTCCACACAAGACACAGCCTTTTCTTTCAGAAACCAATAATTAAATGCCTATTTTTAATTGATTCACAATTAAAAAGGAACCACAAATTCGAGAAAGAGTAGGTACACTTAATTAAACGGAAGAGGCACCAACTGTTCCTCAATTAATACATTTTTTATACCGCAATCTGGCGGAACAAAAAAAATCGAAACCAATAAGACTGATTGCGTTTCATAGCGTTCAACTTTACAGATTCGTATTGGAATAAGAATAAGAGGTTTTCATGTTTGTGTGTAAAATATGATGCATAATTAAAATAGTCTTGTTTTAATGCAACAGGGGATTATATTCGTTGGTTTACAATTAAATTGGATACTATTCCCTAGTGGTACTGAATCTATTTAAATTTCAAATCAACCTTTTTATCTATTTGTCTGTGTTGTTACTAGTTATTGACTCTAACATACCTGTTGATGATTTTAAAAGATTGCATCAAAATCCTTATCATTACGTTTGGCAAATTTACATGGAGTCACCACATACTGAGTATGCTTTGGGCTCATGAAATACAACAGATGCCCTGTATCGTTCATGAAAGAGAACTAAGTTAATGTTACCTACCGTGATTTTTGTCAGGGTTAGAAAAAAACGTGTTGCGCCAATCCTAAGTAGAATAGGAAAATCTATCTTAAAAAAGAAAAACAATTAATAATAGGCTTTAAACCCTCACCCTAAGAACGTTAAACAGTAACTAAAAATCTCAACTCAATGATTCTTAACTTATATAAACCAATCATAAACTGCACCACACGCTTTCACCGTAAATCTAAGCACACACTCACACAAACAAACACACATACACAATGAAAAGCTACTTAAAATTCACTTTGTATCTAGTTTTTGTGCCGTTCGTGAAACAGCTGCGACTGCAGACATAAATTATATTTTTTTATCGGATTGAGAAACGGTACAACACTTGATTATAAACTTTTCGTATTTATCTTAAATGTGGAGGGAGAGAATCGGAGAGAAATGTGAATGGACTGTTAGACATCGATTTATTTGAGAAAATCTCGTGGTTAGATAGTAACTGTCACACGTGTTCTTAAGAATTAGCAACTCTGCGGCGGCGACCTCTCGCGTCCGGCACTGGTTCAAGCCATGGTCCGGGGCAAGAGGGAATAGAACGCCGTCGTCATTCTGCGAAGCAGTGATGCTAGCAAAGGAGGTGGTGGAACATGAAAGGTACAAAACCTTTCTTCCCAGCCACCGCGGGAGACGTTCCAGACATGTGGACGGTGAGTTAAATGGGCCACCTCACCGTTGAAAGGCCGTGTTGACAGTGCGTTTGTGTTCCACGTCCGCCTCAAAGAGATGTCAGCAACATTGAAGAGGCCCGCAAAGGCCAACACCTGCCGGGCTGCGGGTTGTTCGAAAAAGATGCGGCGGTCCCGGACACAAAGGGCTAAGAAGGAACTTGGGTGGTTTTTAGTCAGTAGAAGTATATAAAAAATTGAGGGTAAGCAGCTCTTTCCAAGGAGGTTCTGTGGATTAGCAAGCATCCCGAATATACCTTGAATCCTCCATAATTCGGAAAGCAAGTTAAGAGTTTTGGCAACAGCTATCGTTCGTCGATTTCTGACGTTCGTTTCAGGTAGTCAAGTGTTCCAAATACTTACGATTCGTCTTTCCAAGGGGCATTCGTATTATGGTACCCTCGCCGGGGGATCGATAAGAAAACTTCCTCCAAACAATTTGACATCGCCGCACTTTAAGGTGCTATTTGTCAAGACATATTTTGGTTACATAGTTTGTTTAATTTTCCTTATATTTTAAAAAAAGGTTAAGAGGAAATGCGGGTGGTCTTTTCTCCATACAAACGCTCTCGCCTGTTTTCTTTTTGGTTAATGACCCTAGAGCAATGATTTTTTACAGAATAATAAATATTAACGGTTTCTATGCCCCTATGTTTTCCTTTTTGGTGAAAATTTATTTTTATAAGCAAACCCTAAAAAAATGCTCAAAATTGCTGGTTTAGATCGCTGTTAACAGAGTCCTAGTTTATAAAGACAACTATTAACGAAAAAAAAACATTGCGGCGTAGTACATATCCTCCTTATTCATCGTCTAAAATATCTTTTAAATTGGTTCAATATTGGAGGAGGAAATAAGCGAGAGCCAAACCTAGAAATATGACTTTTTACTTAAGCTATTGAGTCGGCTCTGCAGTTGTCCTTATTGCACGAATTTGAGGGCAGGGGGACGGAGAGAGACAGCGATAGTGGAGAGACACAGACGGAACGGAGAGAGACAGCGCCCGCTTTCCTCTTAATGAGCATTAAATCTTGAGTTTGATTCACAGATCTGTCAAAGTGTCATTAGTCTTGAGTAGTTGATTGCAATAGGGTCGTCCCATATCACATAGGACTTATACATAACTGACTTGATAATGTGAATGTTCTATTACGCCTCTGCCTTACCCTTCCGGGATTACAGGAGTGCTGGTATGCAATAGGGGATCGGCCAAAAAAAAACTAATTAGTCCGTCAGATAGATTTCCAAAAAATATTAACCAAGTATTTTTTCTTTTTTATACAGTGCTTCGAAAACTCGTGTGACGTCATTATGATTGTACATTTTGTACCTTCAATTGACGTTTCAAGCCCCACTCCATGATCTTTGACGCGCTTTATCTTCGTCAATTTTTATTGTTTTGATAAATCAAAAAACACGTATCCAATATTTTTCGATAATCTAAGAACGGACTAAACAGAATCATATTTTTTTGAGTCAGTCCGATCCCCTATGGGGAAGGACAATAAAATTATCGCTGGGATTGATTCGACACACTTTTAGTGACATCGTCTTCTCTTTTCGCCCACTCATAATCTGTTCTTTTCAATCTTTGAAAACTCTTGGCGGCTCAACAAATATATTAAGTAGCACAATAGTATTAGTATTTCCCTAAACTAAATTTATTCAAGGATGACTACATTTACAAACTAGTATGTAATCAATTTTCACCTGTAAGAAAAAAGTAGTTGTCTGAAAGTCTAGAAATTATTCCCTTGTTGACGACAAGAGGCCTTGTAATAGTAATCGTGTACACATAATAAAAGAGTTTCGTTTGCAGACAAGAAATGAATGGCAGTCCCTTAATAAGTAACATTTTTCAAGTACTATATATCAGCTTGTGCTCACTGGCATCGGTTTCCGGAATCCCAGTATTGTACATGGAGCGACTGCCTATATTACCACCACAACCAAGATATGTGTAATATGATACGCCTTGCTTAGATTGCTTGTCATACTTTCGAAAAAAAATTAAGTAGTACATTATTTGGTGAATCAAACCCAACCGCTACTCGTATTTATATGCTGACCGATCTTAGTGCATGTTTACGTACAGGCGGGGCGTCGCGCGGCGCGTGCTTCGTTTTTATTTCAAACACATGGCGATGTATGAAAAAGTTAACGATTCCAAACGTCGATTTTACGAGAAGCGATTTTTCGCTCGGTAGTTTAAAATGCAGCGTTTATTGCGGTGGACCCATCTCTCAGTAAATTAATAATAAAAAACACGAGTCGAGCCTTCTGCACGCTCCGCGCGACGCCCCGCGTCTCCGTAAACGAGCCCCTAGTGGAACTTTTGCGAACCAGTTCCATAGTAAAACATTCTAGACTCGTACGTAATTTATAATCTTCTCGTATATCAGGTGACGTGAAAATATATAATTATATTGGTGTATATTTCGAACATGTAACTACGCCATAATTGTACTTAAACAGAAATATATTTCGCCATCGGTACTTACTTACTATTATATCCACAAAATAAAACTTCATAGGCAAACGTATGTATATATACATACTTTTGCCTATAGGGAAAACAACAATTATTTTGAAAGCCTCCTTTGCGCATCGTTCGGGTAAACAAACAAAGAAATGAAAAGTAAACTGTTGCTTCATATAAATATAAATATCTGTTATGTAAAGTATTTTTAGGGGGAAAACTGGATATTTTTCCTCTCAATTTCCATGTGTTTATCTTTGCATGGTTTTGGATTTGATGTGATGGGATTTTCTACTCTATTTGTAATGAAAATGTTGGTAAATAGAAAGTTGTTCGGTTGCAGTGATTTGAAATGTTTTCTCATCATCTGCCTTGATTTTTGCGAACTATGTTGTCGTAAGAAATGTCAGTACGTAAATATAGTGTCGTAGGATAATGATTGCATGGTCATATCTTCTTCTTGTATAATAAATAAAGAGAGAAGTCCTGACTGACTGACTGACTGACTGACTCATCAACGCCCAGCCCAAACCCTTGGACCTAGAAAGCTGAAATTTTGCACAGAGGTTCCCTTTATAATGTAGACAAGGAATAAGCAAGGATTTTTCGAAATTCAACCCCTAAGGGAGTTAAATAGGGGATGAAAGTTTGTATGGAAAATCGTCATTTTCACGCGGGCGAAGCCGCTGGCAAAAGCTAGTTGATGAATACGAGTAGAGAGGCAGAGGAAGACCATGAAAACTATGTATGAATTGTGTGAGTAATGATATGATAGCGTGCTGGTTGTGACAAAAACGTGCTATCTCGATCCCAAGTAACCAGAGCAGTAAGATGCGTGATGACGAAGTCCTTCCCAGACGATGACTATCACAAATTTTTTTACAATTCTACTGACAAAAAACCAACCCATGTTCCTTCTTCGCCCTTGTGCCGAGGCCACGTCATCTCTTTCGATAATCCGCAGATTACTCCTAAAGTAGGTACTTACAAGATTAACATTCTGTTTTGTATCACAAAACGTAATTAAAATTAAACACTACTCTAGATAATAATATTAATCAAGGTAGATAGATCGTTTCTTATAATTTATTAGTCTAGCCATTCACGTGGCAATTCGTTCGCTTTTAATTAGCAAAATGACTAATTACGATACTTAATTTTAAAATATTGTGGTATTAATTTTAAGTAAGTAGTTTATATTAATAATTATATATATTTAGGACTTATTTTGACAAACGGGTGGCTGACTCGACAGTTCGTTTCTCATACATAATAAATACAACGTCACGCCTGTAACCCCCAAAAGGGGTAAACAGTGGTGTTCCAAACAGTACACTCACATTTCACCAGCTAAGTTTTTAAATCGGGCATGAATCCAAACTCTGAAACTTGAACCTGGGAAATCATGCTTTTTTTGGGGGTAGGCGCACAAAAAGTAAACATATCTTCTCGTAATTTTAATTCAATTTTAATAGTATTTTTTTAATATAAAGTGAATATTTTTATTGGACATTACATAATTTCCTACCAGTAAGCACATACTGTGTGGACAATAATATACTTATGTCCTAAACTGTGCTAATTGCATATACTTGCTGGCCTGAGCTGTCACTTGTACTTTGACCTCATTTAACACTGCACTTGAACACAAAGTCACAATTATGAGCACTTTAGCTGACATTGCGGAGACTCAGCGTTTAGCAATGACGACCCTCAACCAGCGAATGGCAGACTTTGAGGAGCACCTGAGGGCATCATCACCTGGAGCAGACTTAAGCAGCCTTCATACGGATTTTTCGGCCTTCAAGGAGCATGTGTGGTGTGTCCTCAGTACGTTGCAGCTGCAGATTGCTGAGCTGAGCAAGACGGTGGACGCTGTTGAGATGAGACACAGGAAGAAGTTCCTGCTGCTGGGCGGAGTGCCTGAGAGACATGATGAGAATCTCCAAGAAAGCATAGTATCCATCGTCCAGGATAAGCTTGGTCTGGCTGATCTGGCACCCTCCTCACTGACGGTATGCCACAGGCTGGGCAAGGCTTCAGAGGGTCACTCTAGACCTATCCTGCTTCGTTTTGTGGGGTCTACCATAAGGGATCAGATCTGGAAAAACAAGACCAAGCTGAAGGGGTCCTGTTATGTGGTGTCTGAGTTCCTCACTCGTCAGCGGCAATCGGCTTTTACAACTGCTCGCAAGTTGTTCGGTGTGACCAATGTGTGGACTATGGACGGAAACATCAACGTCAAGCTTCCTAACGGCAAACGTCGCCGGATCTTCACCGTTGACGAAGTCATCGCGCTGGGAGCGGAGTATGGCAAGTCGCTGGATCCAGTAGTTCCTCCAGACTCCAACCGTGCCTCGAATAACGCAAGCCCGGCGCCGGCGCAGGCTCAGACGCCTCACACTAGGTCAAGGCGGCAAGCAAAGAAGAAGTAACTTGGTTTGTTTTGTTTGTTCTCATAATTCTGTTTCCTTTTTGTTTGTTTAACATAATGCTAGTTTTCTGTTTATTCAATACTGGTATGAACACGTCACAGTTACTTTACTTGAGTACCGACACTCTATTTACATTTTTGTTAAATTTTAGTGTGTATTTTCACGTGTTTGGTATGTCAACACGAAATGTCATAATGTCACTGACAAATGCCAATGTCAACGGCGTGTATCGGTTTCGTTCGGAAACACGCATTTGTTTTTGAACGGTCTGCCGGCAGGTTATGCAATTAATTCATACGTGAATTTTATTTCTAATCTACTTATTTTATTAATTATTTATTATATTTTACTATTATATTTATTTACTTAATTTGGTAATAATTATGTCTGACGATGACTCTTTTTATTCTTGTTCTTCCACGTCTTTTTCAACTCTTGATGATTCTCTGTCGGTGAATAGTTTCCTGACTAGTGAGTTCCAGCGATTTAGCAAGTGTTTTAATGTTTGTCATGTCAATGCCCAGAGCATTCCCCAGCACCACTCTGAGTTGTTGGATTTATTTTCTGACGACACTTTACATGCTGTTTTGGTGTCCGAAAGTTGGCTTAAACCTGAACTTCCCTCAAACGTTTATGAACTACCTGGCTTTATTTTAATTCGCAACGATCGTATTGGGAAAAGAGCCGGTGGTGTTGCCATTTATCTGCGCAGTGACATCTCCTACAAAATTTTACATTCCTCGTCTCCAATGTATAATGCCAACCCAGAGTATTTATTTCTGGAAATTGTTGTTAAAGGGGTTAAAGCCGTTCTAGGAGTTGTCTACTGCCCTCCTACTATAGATTACTTCTCCACTTTGGAATCTCTCTTCGAATCTATTTCCTCAGAACACAAACATCTCATAGTCATGGGTGATTTTAACACTGACCTTTTGAAGGAAAACCCTAGAACGCGTAGGCTGGGTGCGATCCTGGAGTCGTTGAGTCTGTCACTCCTTAAGCTAAATCCAACCCATCATAACGTTGGCTCAAGCGATTCCTGGCTCGACCTTATGCTTGCCTCTTCTGTGGACCTCGTTGCTAACCATGGCCAGGTCGCTGCCCCTGGTTTATCCAGACACGATCTTATTTATTTATCATACAAAATTAAACCCCCTAAGCAGCGGCCTGCCATTGTTTTCATCCGGAATTTCGCAAGATTGGACAAGGATCAACTCAATAGTGATGCACAGGCCCTTAATTGGGTTGATATCGCCCAGGCATCATCAGTGGATCAGAAGGTGGATATATTTAATGAATATATACTAC
The DNA here is from genome assembly GCA_949316265.1 of Diarsia mendica. Lineage (NCBI taxonomy): Eukaryota > Metazoa > Arthropoda > Insecta > Lepidoptera > Noctuidae > Diarsia > Diarsia mendica. The sequence goes on from OX438910.1 coordinate 2,654,031, forward strand.
AGCTCATTGACACACATGCGCCACTGAGGGCCGTTCGTGTCAAGCGCCCCCCTGCCCCATGGATAACCCCTGGGGTTCGGATGGCAATGAGACGACGTGACCGGGCTTTTGGAAAATATAGGCGGGACCGCAGTGAGGAGAACTGGGACATGTATAGGTTGGCTAGAAACCGCTGCAACCAGATGGTAAGAGCATCTAAACGCCGATACATTTGTGAAAATGTCCTCAATTCTTCACCGGCTGATATTTGGAAGTTTCTCAAATCTCTTGGCATATCAAAATCCCCCTCCAGTTTAGTATCTCTTAATCTCCCTTTAAATGTTCTTAATAAACACTTTTCAACATCTGCTACGCTTGCGGTTGACGTTAAGAATAAAACTATCCTTGATATTACTTCCAAGCCAATGTTTCCTCCTGACTCTTTTTCATTCTCCCCCGTGACTAGCGCTGAGGTCCTTAAATGTTTCAACTCAATTAAATCTAAAGCGGTGGGTTGTGATGGTGTCAGTCGTACCATGTTATCTTTTATGATTGAGAACTTAATTCCAATCATTACCCACATCGTCAATTCATCTCTACAGACTGGTGTATTTCCTGCAATGTGGCGTAAGGCTTACATTATTCCTCTTCCTAAAATTTCCAATCCTAGTTTAGCCAATCACTTCAGACCAATCTCCATTCTCCCTTTCCTTTCCAAAATCCTAGAAGCAGTTGCACTTAATCAAATATCCTCATACGTTTTTAAAAATAACCTGTTGTCCACTTTCCAATCCGGGTTTCGGCCTGGACACAGCACAGCCACAGCTCTGCTTAAAGTCACTGAAGACATTAGGGATGGTCTGGAAAATTCGAGGTTAACGGTCTTAGTTTTAATAGACTTCTCCAATGCTTTTAATACCGTTGATCACGACATTCTTCTGGCCATACTGTCGCAAATTGGGGTCTCATCGTTGTCACGGGATTGGTTTTCATCTTATCTTCGTGGTCGCCAGCAGGCGGTGCGTGCTGATCAGAATTGCTCTGACTGGTGCGACCTGGTAACTGGTGTTCCACAAGGCGGTATACTCTCTCCTCTCTTATTTTCCTTATTTATAAACTCTCTTACTGCTATCCTCAAATGCTCTTACCATCTGTACGCTGATGACTTGCAACTGTACGCTCAAACAGACATTGCCAACCTCGATAATTGCATTTCAACACTCAATGCTGACCTTCGTACTATCGAAGAATGGTCTGGCAAATTTGGGGTGTCGGTTAACGTCGAAAAATGTCAGGCCATCCTCATTGGTAGCTCTTACTATTTGAGGAATGTGAACTCTAGCCAACTTGTGCCACTGATGTACGAGAACTCTGTCATTTCTCTTTCACCCCACGTAAAAGACTTGGGTCTTTACATTGACAGCAGTTTGAGTTGGGATAAACACGTCGCTCAGGTAAGTCAGAAAGTCACGTTCTCACTGCGGTCTCTCTATAGATTCAAGCATTTTCTCCCATCTAGCACGAAACTCACTTTGGTTCAGTCCCTTGTGCTTCCCATTATTGACTATGCTGATGTTTGTTATTCTGATATATCCCAAGAACTTCTAAATAAATTGGATCGACTTCTCAATAATTGTATTCGTTTTGTTTTTGGCCTTCGTAAATATGATCATATTTCTTCCTTCCGTTCTCAGCTTAAATGGCTGCCTATCCGACTCAGGAGATCCCTCAGATCTCTCTGCATGCTCTTCTCAATTATGAACGATCCACGTGCTCCTGATTATTTAAAAACTTATTTCAAAGTGTTGGGCAGTTGTCATAGTCGTAATCTTCGGGCTTCCAAAAATCTCATTCTCCAAATTCCTCCACACCGCACCTGTTTCTTGTCAAATTCTTACGCTATCTCAACTATAAAACTTTGGAACGCGCTACCCCCTGGCATTAAAAAAGCTGAAAGCAAACTCACTTTTAAAAAGAAAGTACGTAACCTCTACTTAAGTCAGACCAAATAGCTCTCAGTTATTATAAGTCGAGTGATCGAGTCATAGTATTGCCTATTGTTAAGTTTTTCGTTTAATATTTTTGTAAAAATATTTATTAGTTTATTTTATTTTTATATGTGTATTAGTATCATTTTAAGTACCTATACTAGTATGTAGTACTTTTTTTTTTTTTTTTTTTTTTTTTTTTTTTTTTTTTTTTAAGTTGATATTGTTTTTTAGATATTTTGTACCCTACCACAAAGTTGTCTTATTTAACCCTAAGGTTGACTGGTAGAGAATGCCTTGTGGCATTAAGTCCGCCTATGTATCACTATTGTGCATGAAGTTTAAATAAATAAATAAATAAATAAATATACATTGGAGCTGCGATGGTGATCACTAAAAGAAGAGTATGGAAGTAGAACACACGCTTCATCAACCCCAAAATAAATTAAGATAAGGCCGCAAGAACGATGATGATGACACATTTGCCAACACATTTAATAATAAATATATTTTTTTATAGGAATATTTAAAAATGTAATTAATATGTTTAAAGTTAAATAAAGGAATAATAATAATAATTTCTTTATTTGTATAGAATGCAGGTGTTAGTTTTAAATATTCCCAGTACATTCTGCCTGTTGGCATACAAAAATACAGTGGTTTACTTACACATAACTTAGAAACTATGTAGGTACTTAAATTCAAAATGAGACCACTAAGGTCTCATTTTGAATTTAAGTACCTACATAGTTTCTTCACATAAATAGTTTATTGAGTTGGTCCGTCACGTGACCTAGTGTAAGACAATAATTTCGTCGTTATAACTTTTTGTAACTTGGTGACGCTTAGTTGGATGCCCGTTCTTGGCATCTAGCCGAGCGACTGTAAAAAAAGAAGATGACGATGCCTGTTAGCTAACTTAATTTGAACTCTCATCTAGTTTGTATAAAGTTTGTTTTCATTTAGTATACTTGACAACATACCTTTAGTCTGCGAAATGTTTATAGACAGTGGTGTAGCCAATAATTATTTCAAAGGTTATATTTAAGAGCCCTTATAAGGCACAAATTCAGACTCCTATAAAGCTACTGCGAAATGTCCGATAGAAACATCTGGGAATCGAGTCAGGACCAAGATAAGCAGTTGACCCTTCGACCAATGAGACAGTATTCAATCGACCTCTCGCGTCCGGCCCTGGTGCAAGCCATGGTCTGGGGCGAAAGAGAATGGAACGATGTCGCCTTCTTCTGGTAATTGTTATTCTTGTAATTTAGGTATTTCGTCACAATTGATATTATAATATTAATTTTTTTATTATTATAAATGGGCTTGCTCTTGACCCCAATCTTGCCCTAAGGGCAGAGATGAGGTCGACGATGGAACGAGCTTACCCAGAAGAAGCCTGTTTACTCGCGACTTAAATAGATTAGGGCTATATGAACTCGGAAAAACCGACGCAGGCAGGGAGTTCCACTCCTTGGCTGTGCGCATAATAAAGGACTTAGCAAAGCGCCTCGTCTGAATGTATGAAACGTCGACTAGGTATGTATGATAACCTGCAGTACGTCTAGTCTCCCGATGGAAGAAGGGAGATGATGGAATCAGCTCGTGGAGCTCCTGCGCACACTCTCCGAAGTACAGTCTGTAGAAGACCGACAGACGTGCGATTTGCGACGGTGGGCCAGGCTATGTAGCTTGACAACCAGGTTATAGTCACCAATTAGCCTCCATTCATTTCATTTACGTTCCAAAAGTTCGAGAAATCCACGAGCTCGAGAAAGTACCGTCTCGCGCATTTGATAAAAAATTGGGTTCGGAATTCATATAAACAGTAAAATATAAAAGCAAGGCCTCTATAAACCCCGTCGGGGCTGCGGGTTGTTTGAAAGAGATACCGCGGCTTCGACACAAAGGGCTAAGAAGGAACATGGGTTGTTTTTAGTCAATAGAAGTCTGACACTCACTTCCGCTCTGCCCAGAGTGGGAGGAGTGATTTGATGATAGCCCCCCCCCCCCCCCCCCCCCCAAAAGACCGTTATAAACTTCACTAATAAATAACTATTACTACTTAATTAGTAAAATTGGTCAAAGTCTTTCAGTTTCTCGAAATTGGAATACCAAAGTTGGCTATTTAACGCAAAAATCACAGTTGAAATGTAATAGCTTCAAGGCCTGGTAGTGGCACGTGTATTTCAATTACTTCTCTGCCTAAATTCTCAGAAATCTATTCTTAATATCCTTTAAAGATTTGTTTACCAAATAACCCTTGTTAAGGCTTTGAATATAAAAGGCCTCGTTTTATTTAAATATCTGCTTGTTTGTTCAAGGTTCTGTTCAAGCTAACAAATTATAAGGATAATTTGGTTGGTATTTAGATAGCTATGCCTACGTCTTTGATGAGGAAATTTTATGGAAGATACTATTTTTAATCATAATTTATTAATAAGAAGAAAAAACTGCTATTACTTATTTTACATTGATTAAACAAACTAAGCTGACGGCACGGTTGGCTTAGTGGCTAATGCAGTTGACTGCTGAGTTACGTGTCGCGGGTTCTATCCCTGCACGGAACAAATATTTGTATGGCCTACAGATAGTTGTTTCTGGTCTGGGTGTGTTTGTGTATGTAGGTTTCAATGTTTGCACGAAACATGAGAAATTCCTACTGTGGGACAGCCGACGCGATTGAGGCCGCTAGAACAACAAGGCATTATATCTTATTTAACCTTCCAGAAAAGAATAACACTATATTTTATTTCATCCAAAGTTCAACACAACACAATAAACGTACACCATCATAAAACCCACATCGTATGAAACTCGCAACAAAATGTTTATTCATCAAAATCCAAAGCAGTTACAACATTATTAACATAAGGCTGTTCTCCATAATTTATGTAAAATTTTGTCATAAACTCATCATCTTTTGTTAAGTAGGAGATTCAGAGATGTAGGATCAACTCTCGAAGTATTGTAATTGGCGAAGCTGTAAAAATAGTAACCATGGAGTTTCTTGCTGGTTCTTCTCTATAGGATACGACCAAACCAAAGCGGGTATATTTCTATCAACTGGGTGCAAATCAGGACTCTACTGCTACTTGAATATAATTTCTGGTCTCTTATTCTTCTCTGTCGTCACACTCTTGGCAGAGTGGTCGTGGTCGTCATGACAGGGGTGGTGGCAAGCTTAACAATTCGACGCCATTCCTTTCGTACTGCTGCTTGCCTCGTGCATTCGTGGAGCGGACCATTTAGTCCATTTTTGATTTGGTCGGTCCAGCTCATGGGTTATCTACCGCGCGCCCTCGTGCCCTCGGTTTTGCCCTGGACCACGAGTCGTTCCACAGACGTGTCCTCTCAAATATGTCCAAAGAAAGTGAGAATACGGCCTTGAACGATGGAAAAATAATAATAATTAATATTTCTGGTAGAAACACTCAAGAGCTCTTTTGCCTGACCCGGGAATCAAACCCAGGATCTCATACTAAGCAGTCACGCATAAAAGAACTAGACTATCGAGGCATATAATTGTTCTTACACACAGTTTTAGTTCTTGGTCATTCAACGTAGGTACTTACTGGCTCATATTTTATGACTGCGATCAGAGCTATTAAACTTTAAGTAGTACATTGTATGTAAAAACCGTGAGTATTAAATAGTTTACAAGGATTTAGTAACTAACCAAGATTTATAACTATTTCTTCTTAATTTCTTTTATTAGCCAGTATAACTTTACCCCTTTTTTTTCGTTACCCGATCAATCTTAGCATGCGATTTTCTAAAGCAACGCCGGATAAAATAGCTAAAATAATTAACTCACTCAACACCGAGAAGGCGCCAGGTCCGGACTCCATTAAAGTAGCTGATATTAAAAATATAAGTGATAAAATATCCCCCGTTATATCAAACTTGATTAACGCTTGCATAGCTACGGGAAAATATCCGACTGAACTGAAGCAGGGCTGTGTTCGACCAATCTATAAGAAAGGGAAACATGATGACGTTACGAACTACCGTCCTATAACGCTACTATCAACAATTGATAAAATTATAGAAAAATATCTCACTGCTCAAATTTTTGACTTCTATCGTAAAAACAATATTATCTACCACAATCAATTCGGCTTTCAACCAAATAAGAACACATCTTCCCTCTTGTCCATCTTTACAGACACGGTAAATAGCTACCTAAATGATAAAAAAGTAGCTCTAGCCCTATTCATAGATTTTTCCCGCGCTTTTGACACTCTCAACCATAGTCAACTTGTACAGAAACTCCAAGACACAGGAATACGCGGCCCCCTACTAAATTGGTGTCAAGACTATGTACATGACAGGTCATACCGGGTTAAAGTTGGTGATAGTCTTAGTGACCCCATCAACGTAACAGAGGGCACTGCACAAGGTTCCGTAATCGGACCTCTGCACTTTCTAATATATGTCAACAATATGTATAAAGTCATTGAACACAGCTTGTGTTATCAGTTTGCTGACGATACCTGCCTCCTGATTGCTGACAAAGACCCAAATCTCGCCATTTCTAAACTTCAAACCGACTTCGATAACCTTTGCAAGTGGTGTCACGACTCTGGACTTGTCCTAAACGCCCAAAAGACAAAACTTGTCCTAATTAGCAGCCCTTATATTAAAAGAAAACCCCATAATGCCCTCATCGCTCACTGCCATTCCTGTATGCACGCTCACAGCACAACGATTGTAAAAAAATGCAAATGCCCGCCCATTGAAATTGTTGACAAACACACATATCTAGGCCTGGTCATCGACAATACATTTAATTGGTACCCCCATATAAATCGAGTCTGCGACAAACTGAGAGCGTTTTTGGCAAATATAAAAATTATCAGAAACAGAATTCCGTTTAAAACGAGACTAATGCTTTATAATGCCCTAGCAGATTCCTATATAGCCTACGGGTTAACAAGCTATGGCCGTACTTATAAAACTTACCTTCAAAATGTTTACCGACTTCAAGTTCGTATTCTCAAACAAGTAGTCTCCCAGAATGTCAAACTCAAATGTACGGGTAACGAAGCGCTTTTGTTTGAACATTGCGATGTTCTTCCCATCCATCTTAAAATAGAATACGCATTACTAAATGAACAATTTTTTAACACTGACATCCAAACTGAAGTATCGCACTGCAAACAAACGCGCTCCGTAACACGAAAAGAACTAGTGACACCTTATGCTAAAAACACTTACGGACAACGAACCACCGCTTATTTTATTCCCCGACTGCTAAATAAAATGGATCCTATCCTTAGAAGCAGTATAACAAAAACCAATATAAAATCAAAATTAAAATCACACTGTATAACAAAGTTAAAGGACGACAACGCCAATATTGTATCTGGTTACTAGCAAGCCATAGATGTGTGCCATATCCAGCTATGCATGTATGTATCTATCCATTACTGTTTGTGGTAGCAGTACTAGTGCGACCAACCTATCTGTGCAGGCAGATAAAATCGAAACAACTCTAAAGAACCTAATGCTTACCGACAGTCGACAGCGCCGCGCCGATATGAACTGCATAGATAGGTTGGTAACACGATGTGCATACCGATCAACCACTTAAAATATTTGTCTTCCGTTTTTTATTACCTATTTGCTGAATCAACGTTCCTAACAAACCTCTGTGGTTTTCTGGAACGTATTGTGTAAATTATTGTATTCATAACATGTTTTTTTTGATAATAACAATAAAAAAAAAAAAAAAAAAAAAAAACTGTCCCAGTGCCGGACAAAGGCCTCCCCAAATTTTTTCCAAGTGATTGTTATCCGTGCCTTCTTGAAGCAGTTCTTAGGGTATAAAATGGGATTGGGTAGCCTGTCACATCAGCGCTTGCACAATGACCGCTGGGCATAAGTCTCCACAAGATGGTTGCCGGAAGAAGGATTCAAAAAATGGTATTTCAAAAATATATTAACACACACACAAAAACAGATATGATTTTGTTTTTTCAAATTAAAAAAAAAGTTGAAAAAAAAATTAAATGAAAAAAACAAAATCATATCTGTTTTTGTGACAATAAGTTAATATTGTCACAAAAACAGATATGATTTTGTTTTTTTTCAAATTAAAAAAAAAGTTGTAAAAAAAATTAAATTAAAAAAAAAAGAATCATTCTGTTTTTGTGACAATAAGTAAAACGAGAAAAAAAATATAAAGTGAAAATTTATTTGTTTTTAACAAATTGTTTATTACATAAACAATGAAAGTTTTAATAAAACAATATTTTTTTATTATATATCGAAAATAAAAAACAAATAATGGTGATTTAAAAATAATGATACCTTAATATTAATTAGAAGTGGGAGAAAATAATTGTTAATCAACAAATGCGTTTTTAAGCAATAAAACATTTTTTTTAAGAAACGGTTTAAAAAAAAAAAACATGATTATTATCAAAGATTACGATATTAAAAAAAAACATTAAATTATCTCATAAACAACGCATTTGTTTATAAAAATATTTAAAAAAACAGGATATAAAAAATATAAAAAATCATTTTTAAGTAGCTTCTGATCATACAAAAACGGTTCAATAATAATATAATAAAAAAAAAGAATTTTTTAATGTCTAATGAAGGTTTGAAATTTTTCATTTCAGTAAATTGTTAATAAAAAAACGAAAATTAACATTTTTTTAATTTTTCCAACGAGAGTCTATTCTAAGACCTTTGAAAAATAGCTCCACGAAAGGAAAAAAATCTCAGATGAATAGTGTAATAATTATCGCACTTGCAATGTCAGTGTTCGTGCTACAAAAAATTGTTAATTAATTAATGGATAACTTATTGAAAATTCGCGATAAAAATTTTTAGATCACAGATTATTATGTATTGATCTATCCTGCAGGCGCCTGAATTTTTTCAATTTTTAATTTTCATATTTTATAAGTTTAAATAACATTTATTCATTAAAGGTCCGAATGGAGCGTAGCTTGCGCAAGACGGAGTACCAGTTTTCGGGCGTATTTTCAACCCGATCGGAAAGTTATTAATATTGGTCCTACAATTCCGAAAGTTAGAACATTCTTTAGGAAATTTCCTCCCCTTTTTGAATCTTATTTCAAATTTGAAAAATTTTAATTAGGTTTTGAGATATTTGCAAAACACTAAACCCATTTTAATTTTTTTAGTTAATTGTTAATAACTTTTGCAATTTTTGCAAGCGGAACTTCATTTTTCTTCGAAAATCATCTGGATGCCATTCCGAATCGAATGACACCTCAATCATAATTTTCGGAGACTGCTGAAAAAACTTCATCAAAAAGGCGTTTGTTGCCTAGACTACAAAGAAAATAAATAAAATAAAAATATGCTGAGAGTCTGATGTTTTTCTGAGATATTATCTGTGATAGGGTAGTTGACATAAAAAACTAATTAGTCCGTCAGATAGATTTCAAACAAAATAATATTGGACACTTATTTTTTTTTTCTTAAACAAACAATAAAGACTTGTGGGACATCATATAATTATTGTAAGACATTATTATGACATTTTTTACCGGCGGGAGACGTCACAAGCCCCTACTCAAATCTTTAACGTGTTTTATCTTCGTCAATTTTTATTGATTTGATAAAATAAAAAAAACGCATCCAGTATTTTTCAAAAATCTAACAGACGTACTAATTAGAATTAGTTATTTTTGTTACCTTATTATACCAACCCATAGGTGTAGTGGTAGCAAGTGATTGTACTCATAAGCAAGAGAGCCTAGGTTCGATTTCGACTGAAAAACCACAAAACATACCATCACTCGTAATCCCCGAAGCGTTAGCCACTGTCGGGGCTGTGGATTATCGAAAGGTTAACGCGGCTCCGACACAAGGGCGAAGAAGGAACATGGGTTTGGTTTTTAGTCAGTATAGAAGTCTGACACTCCCCTTCGCTCTGCCCAAGAGTGGGGGGGGGGGTTATTCGATAACTTTCCACCCACAAAAAAAGGTGTAGTATGTAAGACATCCATATTTCGGAACTTATGCTAATAACTGCCGAATAGGTCCTTTATCATGGTGGAGGAGCCTATTTTACTCAAACAGGCACAAATCTAGACTCCGTGGCTACTACTGATCATTCCTGAATCCTGATCGATAAACCCAAAAACACTTTAGCCGACCCGGAATCGAGCCCACGACCTAAAATGCTCAGCAGTCGGGATTAAGACTAATCGACCAACGAGGCTGTCTCATACACAGTATTTTGATGCATTAATAAAATTCTGCGAAATCTCAACAGGCTTTCAACTGAAATCCGTCAATCGCAAATGATTCATTTACCTGGGCCTGAAGTCTCTTCACAAAATATCGTTAAAAATTTGTCGCAAAGTCGTATCGATGTCAAATTTCTTTAATAGATTTTTAGCTTTATTTCAACAGCATAAGATTGAAAATCTATTAAAGAAAGTTCACGATTTTTCGACTTAGCGACAGATTTTTACCGTTATTTATTGTAGAGACTGCAGTCCTTGTGTAAACCCAACGGTAAATAAAAACAAAAAAGTATATTGTTACAACACTCATTTCCCCTTATCCAAAATATCAATATACAAGAAAACCCCGTTCAAATTAAAACATTGGAAATCACAAGTCCATAACATTTTCAGCTTATGAAAAAAAAAAGCGTAAAACTTTATGGGGCCGTAAATATTCTTATGGGAGCGTGTGGGCGTGTTTATGGTCGAAGGTTTTATTTGAAGCTGTTGCTACATTGATTTAGCGTTTTATTCAATACTAGCTATTGCCAGCGGCTTCACCCGCTGCGACTCGAAAATTATCCCACGGGAAGATAAAATCAAGATAAAAACTATCCTATTTGTTAATCCAGGTTATAAACTATCTTTGTACTAAGTTTTATCCAAATCCGTACAGTAGTTTTTGCGTGAAGAAGTAACAAACATACACACTCACACACACACAATTTCGCCTTTATGCTAGTTCTACTAATATTGAGTTTCACCAACTAGACACACGTGTGTCCAGTATCTTGTGTCGAGTTAGTGAAAACCCCTTGTATTGAAGGGCTCGTGGCTAAAAGATAACTGCCACACGGGTCGATCTTCAGGGTTGAGCTGCACTTGCCGAGGTCAGTCAGTAGATTCTGAGAAACATTTTCATTACATTCCGAATTTCATCCGTGCCACGTCAAGCACGTTACACCGCTCATTTGTAGATTTTCAACAGTCGTTACATACCTTGTTTTAAAGTGACCTTTTTTTTTGGTGAGTGGAAAATCATCAAATAACCCCCCCCCCCCGATCTTGGGCAGAGCGGAAGGGAGTGTCAGACTTCTACTGACTAAAAACCAACCCATGTTAATGAACATGGGTTGGTTTTTAGTCAGTAGAAGTCTAAAACACATAACGCGGCCACGGCACAAGGGCGAAGAATGCTTCGCCCTTGTGCCGTGGCCGCGTTATGTGTTTTGATAATCCGCAGCCCCGACGGGCAGTCAGTGACCTGGAAGTCTGGCAATCAGTCTTACCCAAAGGAATCGTATTAACAATTACTAACTGGGTTGTAGAGGTCAAAAGGCAGTCACTTCGTGTAAAATACTGGTATTTAGCTGCATCCAGTTAGACTGAAATCCGACATCAATATTATGTAGTTGGGAAAAAACACGCAAGTGATGACAAATGGAAGGTACGAAATATGATATAAATATGGAGAGATTTGGAAGAGGCGTACTCCGCGTTGGGTGGCCAATGTTTAAAGGAATAGAAGGACGGGATGAATTTTCAAAAACATTTACAATAATAATAATTGCATTTATTTCGGGCAGCGTCCATAGTGTTAGTAACAATGATCTTATAACTAGTGTTAGTAGACATAATACACAAATTAAATTAAACAGTATGGAGTCTCCAATGACGCAGCATTGGAGACCCATCTCATCATCTCTCTCATCTCTGGCAATAAATAATTTCTCTATCTTTCTTTTCAAATTAAACCTATCGTTGTATCCATTTAGTCTACGAGAACAATCCACAATTACAACCTAAAAAAACTTTGTTGATCACTGTAATAAAAACAGAATTTAGCCCAAAAAAATACCATATTCATATAATCGTATCATATTGTCTCTGATGTGAATACTCAAAACGAATTAATCCCTTCCACCCTCCCCATCACCTCCCCATATGAATTTTTATGACCAACAAACAGTAATTATAATAAAAATGAAGGATTTCGGAGTCATTAATATGTTTTTATATTCGTTGTTCGTACACGAGGACGTAAATATGCGATTATGATCCTAAATGGGGAAGACAAAGTACTAATTGGAATTAATTTTCGCGTGGAGCTGCACTACAATTTGATGGAAATATTATTTTGTTGGTTCAGAGTAATGGAAAAGATATTCAGATGTGATTTTAATCGAAAAAGCAGAGAAAATGTGTGCTGTTATTTTGGGCTACGAGATAGCTACGGCGTAGCAACGCGTAGGCGTCGTAGCAAATATAAAAATAATTGTTGTGTTTTATTATAATCTTCTCTAAGCATCTTTAGAGGTCATGTTTAATTGAGTTGTAAAAGTTATTTGACTTCATTAAGATTACAGAAACGTTATAACTGTGATGGTTGGGTTCCGGATTTGTTCCTGGTTAAGAGCAAAGAGCTCATTTATAAGTAAAGAGTCAACATCCATCCATATATCCATCCTTACATTCATGGGATCGGACTGGGTCAAAAAAATTATGATTCTGTTTAGTCCGTAAGTTAGATTATCGAAAAATATTGAATACGTGTTTTTTTGTTTTATCAAATCAATAAAAAATGACGAAGATAAAACGCGTCAAAGATCTTGGAGTGGGGCTTGAAACGTCACTTGTGTCGTCAAAATGTACTATCATATGACGTCACACGAGTTTTCGAAGCACTGTATCGTCTTCATTTTAAGTTTACGTGAAAAAAGAAAAAATACGTGTCCAATATTTTTTGGAAATCTATCTGACGTACTAATTAGTTTTTTTTTTGTCCGATCCCCTATTAGTAAGCGCCGAGACAATGAAGCTCTACGAAGTCCCAGAGAAGCGATTTAACTGTCTTGGATCCCGCAATGAAATTAATTATGAGAAAATAACAGCGAAGGAGTAGAAAAAAAAACATGATTCCCACTACGAAGATTTTATAAGGAGGTGTCTGAAAGTTAAATAAAACCCGAAATCTTTTTTTTTTTTGGGAGTGAAATGACTCCCACTCTGGGCAGAGCGGTAGGGAGTGTCAGACTTCTACTGACTAAAAACCATCCATGTTCCTTCTTATCCGTTTGTGCCGAGGTCGCGGTATCTCTTTCGAACAAACCGCAGCCCCGACGGGATCAGCCTACCACCTTCACTGGATAAAGGTGTCTGAAAGTTTAATAAAAACCTAAATCTCCAACCCAATCTGAACAATACCACTACTCAATCAATAAAACAAACAAGTCCTCTTATTTCCATGTCCTCAATCCTGAAAAATACTTTCACACCTGAAAAATGACAATACAAAAAACAATATCGGGGGACTTTACGACCGAACCTTGTATTTACATAATTTGAGGCTCGGAATTGAACCCGGTACCCGCCAGAGGTTAATAGTATGTATTTGTGTTGTTGTAAAATATTTCGGATTCGGTAAATCGAGAATTGATTTCGTGTATTTTCTCAATCAATCAATTGAATTTTTACATTTTTTGGTTTCGGATTTTCCCTTATTATTTGGGACTTTTATATAATACTAGCTTTTGCCAGCGGCTTCGCCCGCGTGATAATGACGATTTTCTATACAAACTTTCATCCCCTATTTAACTCCCTTAGGGGTTGAATTTCGAAAAATCCTTCCTTATTCCTTGTCTACATTATAAAGGGAACCTCTGTGCAAAATTTCAGCTTTCTAGGTCCAAGGGTTTGGGCTGGGCGTTGATGAGTCAGTCAGTCAGTCAGGACTTCTCTCTTTATTTACCTATTAGAGAAAATGTAGGGTCTGTTCACACGGACTGGCTCGGGGATTTATTTTTAGATTCATTTTTATTTGTCACTACGTGTTAGGTTTGCTCTCAAGAATTGATTTTCAATAATATAGGACATATCGTGCCCTTACTTCAAAACCCAACTAACGGCACAAAATGTAGTTTCGAGAAAATCGTGTTTATAGGTTCGAATCGTAAAATTTTTATTAAAATACTTGATAATCTTGATTTCTTATTGTATTCATTATTCGGGTGGTGAAGGAAAAATAGATTAATTTTGAAACAAGTAGGAAAAATGAAGGATTGGCTTGATAAATGCTACAGATTAGTGGTTTTTCCTGTAGTCGCAATGTTTTCTTATGTTTTGAAGAATAGAGTTTAGACAGCAGTTTTTTATGAATTTAATTAAACGAAATATTTATGTTCACCTGGTGGGTAATTGCTAATACTAAGTAGAAATATTTAGTCTCAGTTATTGTTATTGTTAATTTAACGTGAATCATGACAAAACCACTTAAACGCAGATAGAATGTTTTTCCTGGCGAGAAAAATTGCTTACAGTGCAAAAACATTGCTTTAACCGACACTTACTGGGTTTTGTTTGTTCTTTATTTAAAAAATCTCCTGATAAGCTACCTTAGCTAAAAACTAAATCCAGAACGGAGCGGCACCTCGGAAAACGGGTTTTACCAGTATGTAGATCTTGAAAAGGAGATTCTAACGGTATTTGTAACTCATTTTTGCCCATAAGTGACTTTAGTTGGTTTTCGCTTTAAGGGCACGATATTACGTTATTGTAAAGTGACGTTTAAAAATAAATCTTCTTACAATGGTTGAAAACTCAATTTAAAACGTTATCAAAAATCTGCGTCCTCTCCGAGCCGGTCTGTGTAAACGGACTTTATCGGTTCAAATGTAAAAATGATTTTTTTATTTGTAATTATAGGTTTTACAGGGGTGTTGCAATTACGCTTAACAGTTGAACATAGCCTCCTTCTTCTTCTTCCTCTTCTTAGCGTGTCGATGACAATTTAAATTGAGTCGGCCCAAAATTTTGCGACGAGTTTGGCATTTTCAGTTCCAATCATTAGCTCCTGTGATGTGCAAGAAGCTGGACAGGCAGGACACGATGTCAAGTGTATCATCGTCTGTGGGGTAACACCACATTTACAGTCCAGGGTAGAGTCATCTATGAATTTCCACTTGAACAGGTTTTCCTTGCTTCGACCGACCTGTGTCCGGAGTCTATTTAAGGACTTCCAGGTCAGCCATGGCAACTCGTGTCCAGGTGGGACATGTTCGGAAAGTGGCACAAATGGGTTCAGTAGGAAAACACTTTCGTGCCACAGCTTGAGTCTCTCCTTAGAGTGTTCTTAATTTTATAGTACAACAGGTTAGTCTTCACAACTCCACATCCAAAGCGCGTATTATGCGAACGGGTGGGTTTGTAAGGTCAACCGCAACGTCCCGGGAAAGGAACAAGGGTTCCCTAGAGTCCAAGGAAACCTAGAGGCCGGTGAGTTTCAAGATCCTATATCATTCCTTCCTTCGCGAAAACATTGTCACTCGAACTCGATACAACTAACATGGTCGATATCACAACACTTACGGTGGAGTTGGGCTATTTCACAGAATGCATTTTTCAAAAAACTTCATTTTAAAAACGTTCTTACTTTCCATAACATATGATTAATATGAAATGGGTTTTCAATGAAATCCAATCTTTTTCACAATTAAGTCGAAAAGTCACGAAAAGCGATTACTGAAAATAATTCATGGAATTTAAAAACTTTCAGCTGCAAAAGCCGGTATTTCGAAATGTTGTTCTTGCCTTTAAATAATTATTTTATGTTTGCAGGGGGCTTAGACAAAGTAACAATTCAAAAACGATAACGAAGTTAGAAAAGACTAAAATGTATGGGATTGACATAAGCCGCGTTAAGTCACGTGGTCATTCGACATCGTTATCGCAAATTGGTAGACAATGTTATAATTCGTAACGAAACCATAAAGTAACGAATCGTTATCGTGTTTATCCCATACAAATGCGTAGACAAGTAGCGCTTTTAGTGTTCGCCTTCGTTTCGATCGTGATCGCCAATAAAGATAACGAAACGAATGTTAAAACGTTGTAGTTATTTAAACAATACGGCCGGATTTCATTCAGCAGCAGATTTTTGACACTGAGTGATTACATAGTTACATACTCTTAGGTATTTATTCTGTGCTAGAGGCATTTTTCAAGATCGATTGTATTATAAAATGCATTCTTTACGTTTATTGTGGGCTGCACACAATGAGAACACCTGGGAGAGGCGCCAAAAGCGATTAAGACAGCGACGGCAATTGGAAACAATGGGGATGCACACGCAAAGCTCAGCGCAGATGTCGCCACCGGCGGGATGGCTGCTGTCAAATCGTTTTCGCTTTATTTACACTTTTGTTACTTTGACGATGCGCCACCTATCGCGATAAAATGGCAGTAAAGATCCCCATTGAGGATATGCCAGAATTGTTGTTTATCCAACATTTCAGGCTTAATAAAAGAACATTTCAAAATTTATGTAAAGACCTAAAAAGTCATGCAGGATTCAAAGGTTCTCCTGAAATTCCCCTTATACACAACACAAAACGATTATACACAACACTCCTTTTTCCTTTCATTAAACTTGATCCGATTTGACTTTGACACTTCTATGACTGACACTGACAGCTAAATTTTCGATACCGTATCCAATATTTTTGTTTCATAACGAATAAACAATTCGACACAACGATCGCGACAATAGTGTTACATTGGCTAGGAAATGTTTATCGTTATCTCAGAGACGATGACGAATTTAGAAATCGTTTCGCTACGAAGCGATGTTACTTTGTCTAAGGACCCAGTCATTCCGGGAAACGAAACAAGTGAACGCAGAAAATGGCGACAGAATTTTGTTTTCAATTTCTGGATTTACGTATGAGCTATGTGTATTTATCATCATATCATACCAGTCGGGCCAGAGCGGTTAATATTGAAAAGGTTATTAATATTATTATGTAAGTAAACCCTAGCTAGGGTTAACTAAAAAAAAACCGGCCAAGTGCGAGTCGGACTCGCGCACCGAGGGTTCCGTAAAAAAAATATATTATGTGATGTAACTAAAAATTTATGGTTTTCGTAATTATTCCTTTATCTATGCTATAAGACGTTGCTTCGTACCAAATTTCAAGATTCTGAGTTCACGGGAAGTACCCTGTAGGTTTTGATTCCCTTGCGAGTGTCGAAAATTTGCGGCATAAACGGGAGTATCTTGATGTAACTAAAAATTTATGGTTTTCGTAATTATTCCTTTATCTATGCTATAAGACGTTGCTTCGTACCAAATTTCAAGATTCTGAGTTCACGGGAAGTACCCTGTAGGTTTTGATTCCCTTGCGAGTGTCGAAAATTTGCGGCATAAACGGGAGTATCTTTTGATCGCGTTGACTTAGAAGTTTGATTTTTTCACAGCTCCAAGAGACCATAGACTTGAGTATTTGATATGAATTTCAGCTTGATACCTCCACGCGTTCCTGAGAAAAAAGGTCTTGACAGACAGACAGACGGACAACAAAGTGATCCTATAAGGGTTCCGTTTTTTCCTTTTGAGGTACGGAACCCTAAAAAAAGGTAACTCCATCATCATCATCATAAGCCTATAATGTTCCCATTGCAGGGACTCAGGCCTCCTCTCTAGGAGAGAGATAGGCTATAATCCGCGGGCCCAGTTTGGGTTGGCAGATGTCACATGTCTTCGATTTTCATTTTGATTCTAAGACATGCGTGTTTTACTCACGATGTTTTTCCTCGCCGTTTTGAGAGGAGCGCTGATGAAATAAATTACACAAAGTAATGTACCTGCCCGGGTTCGAAACCTAGGCCAACCAACCTTTATCAACTCCTAAAGAGGAGGTTCTCAATCCGTTCCGTCCGTTTCTGTCCGTTTTTTTTAATGTTAATCACCTCATAATTTCGTGATTATTGGTACGATTTACGTGAATCATTTGGTAGAGGATGCTTGCGGAGTATTCCTTTACAAACTTTGTGTCAAATTTTCAGAGTTAATTAAAAAAAGGTAAAATAAAACAAAAGAAATGTTTCAAAACATCTATTTCTGAAACTACATATATCTTTTCACAAAGAAAAACTGGTGCGTATAACCTGCAGAAGTTGTAAATTTCCGCTAAAATCACACGCGGATTGAGCCTAGATTATTAGAGCAATCTAGGCTATAATTGCTGATTCTGTCATAAGAAGTTGAAAGCAAAAAATACGCAATCGGGAAGAAAGGCACAGGAGATCGTTCAATTCATTAATTGTACCACATACCTTGACCAGCGATCCCAAGCGCGCGCAGGCGACGGCCACGTGTCCGCTTTCGGGATGAACAGCTCACAGGTCTTTACTGGATACACTATGCTGGCCAGCAGAACACAACACACTAACATAGGTCTGGGGCAGGCTGATAACAGTTTATATAGGTTCAGTTCAGGGGTTTTAGGGCGCGATGGGACTAATTAGCGTCACACATAGCATGCGCATCCACGCGTTCCCAAGGTTAGAGCGAGACTGCCAATGACGGCGCGGCGCGACATTGCGCGCGCGCTGCAAGGCACGAGGAAATCACCTAATCAACGAGATATGGCACAGATTAAATGAATTAGAACAGTCTCCTGTGCCTTTCTTCCCGATTGCGTATTTTTTGCTTTCAACTTCTTATGACAGAATCAGCAATTATAGCCTAGATTGCTCTAATAATCTAGGCTCAATCCGCGTGTGATTTTAGCGGAAATTTACAACTTCTGCAGGTTATACGCACCATTTTGGTCCTTCGAGCCGGACAAATTAATTTTGGGCCTTTTTACGGCCTATTTTTAAGTCCTAAAAGTCTGATTTTGAGCAAAAAACTTAGGAATTTTCAATGTTAATTGCATATCATCACACAACTCTCAACTCTATTGCTTTAGTAATAAGGTTCAAACTGCCTTGCGTTTGCAATAGGTCAACCGTCAAATTAATTCTTAATTTAAATCTTTAAATTCACTATTTAAAGCTCCGAAGAATACATTCAATTGAATATCAACGTTAATTCATATCGCTAAATACGTTTATTTAATAAATTAGTTAGTTTTCGGCGTAATACATATTTTTTTGTTTGGTTGTAAAAATTGTGGGTAGTGGGTATACATAATTATATCGTCGTACGTTGACTGTGGAATGTTCTAGTTCTGAACTTTGTTCGCGTACCTACGATTAAATTTAGTTACGCATTAGAAACTTTTACATACTTATTATGTTGGGACTAATCGAAATTGCTAAATGAATAACATTGATTGTTATTGTATGATACACTTGTATAGGTTCGTTAGGTTTACGCCTGTTATTTTCGTATTGCACGAGCAGGTATGCTTTAGATAGCGAGACTCAACCGCATATGATTAGTTATTGCAACTAACCATATTATCATCGCGTCGCTTGTTATTTTGTTTTGTAAGGTAACTTGATTTCTTGACAGAAACCTTCAGGTAAAATAACAGATGTGTATAAACTTTACGCGTTAATTCTCCTCATTGGAAATAGCCGTATATTTATACATATCACACCCGCACTTCACGTTTGCAAACGTAGTATGTACTTACTAGATAACTTATTTCAAACAGTCATCTACGCGTCTGTACTCGTGAGGAAATTTACTGTTTCTTACGAAGTTATTTCGTTATGAATACACTCGCATCGCTTACGAAAATAAGTTTACACTTTTTTCTAAGTTCAACACTTAACTTATTATTAGTTAAGAATCTGTACCTTCATAATACTTGTATTGAGTAAGTTAATCTCATTCAAGTAGAAGTTAGTGCAGACAAGTTAATCGCGTCGCATCCGACATAAATGCTATTATCGGGTTGTAGGTATATCTGAGCTAATCATAAATAGTATATAGATGGGTACGTTCATAAGATATTTGGCGTGCTTACTATTTTAATTTATATTAGGTTTTGTTACGTGCACTCGGTTAAAGCGTTGGTAGTTTATATTTGTTTACCTTTCAATTTAATATTGTTAGGGTTTCGCGTGTACGGAAAGTTCGTTCCGTACTATTATCTTAAGTTATAATATCTTTAATTGAGTTATCGATTTAATTAGCCCCTAACCTCATTCACTGGGGTTCCGTAGAAGATAAAGGTTGATTTAATATTATAAATTTTGTGTCATATTTAACTTCTGTTCACAATGAGTGACAAGGTTAAACTTAGATTATTGGAAAGTAAACGTGACGCATATTTTGCGCGGGTTCAAAGGATTTTGGATTCAACTAAATCTTTAACTACCGAAAGATTACGCAACGCTTTCATCGCTCAGGCAAAACAAATTGATGGATTGC
The DNA here is from genome assembly GCA_949316265.1 of Diarsia mendica. Taxonomy (NCBI): domain Eukaryota; kingdom Metazoa; phylum Arthropoda; class Insecta; order Lepidoptera; family Noctuidae; genus Diarsia; species Diarsia mendica. The sequence continues at coordinate 2,674,382 of OX438910.1, forward strand.
GTAGTGAATTCAATGGACTAATGGACGAGATAAATATGCTCAATTTGACATTGAATCCAACCTGTGAAGTAAGCTATGGCGCATTGCATTCATTTGATGAGTTGGTCGGCGAAATAAAGTTTAGTTTATCTTCATTAACTGAGTCAAGTGATTTCCAGAAACCTAGCCCGTCAGCGAGCCCTAATGCTCACCATATACAGGTTCCTAAAATCGAGCTGCCTACCTTTGACGGTGATATTCAGAGCTTTCCGTTCTTTTATGAGACGTTCAAACGTATTATACATACTAACGCAGATCTATCAGATTCGGATCGCATTCATTATCTGTTGAGTTGTTTGAAGGGAAAGGCTAGGAATGTGGCCGAAGGTATTGTACCTTCTGGCGATAATTACCTTGTTGTTTGGGAGGCGCTTATCGCCAAGTACCTAGACACTCGCGCGCTCGCTACTAATTATCTAAATCAGCTGTTCTCATTGAAATCGTTCGGATCGACTCCCGCTAATATTGAAAAGGGTTTCGATAAATTAACTTCTACGGTTGCGGGACTCAAACAATTGAAAATACATAACTTAGATGATTTTATATTTATTCATTGGGGTCTTAAGTTAATAGACTCTGATACCGCAAAACATTTTGAAATGTCGCTTCGTAATCAACAGGAGTTAGATTATGATTATTTCGTAAAGTTTGTTCGTGAACAAGTTAAAATCTTGTATCGTTCCTCTCCGGCGGCTAGTAAGTCCGCCACCGCAGGTAGCCCCCGCGCCTCATCTAAGGAATCGCAGGTGTTTGTGGCTACTGAATCTAAATGTTCACTTTGTCACTCCACGCATAAAAACTTGTTTATGTGCAAAGCGTTTCAAAAGTTGAGCGTTGATAATAGATTTAAGTTTATAAAAGACAATAACAGATGTGGTAATTGCCTAAGTAGCCAACATACTGTCTCTAAGTGCCTATCGAAGTCAACATGTAAGAAATGCAACGGTAAGCATCATTCCTTATTGCATTTCGAGAAATCGACGCAAGCCCCTGCGCCGACGCCCGCTAGCGCCCCCACCTCCGCTTCTGCGGCCGACCCAGCTGCTTCCGATGGTGTGGCGTTGTGTACGCATTCTTCTGCTCAAGTCCAGGCCACACGTAGTACGGAAGTGCTGGCTACTGCCAAGGTGCTGGTGGCGGGTAGGAAGGGTAAGGCCGTGGTGGTTAGGTGTCTCTTGGACCCTGGGTCACAAAAGAATTATATGACATCGCGTTGCTGCCGTATGCTCGGTCTAACTATACATACTGACTCGATAACTACCGTTCGTGGTATTGGTGGCACGTCGCAGCCCGTTCGCGGCTCGGTGAATCTTTCGTTCAGCTCACGGTTTTGCTCGCAGCCTAAGTATGAAATAGACGCTTTAGTTTTGGATCAAATAACCGGACAGCTGCCACTGGGTGCTATAGATACGTCCGTATTAAATCATATTGATCCTAAACTATTCGCGGATGACAGCTGGGGTGTGCCAGGTAATATTGATATGTTACTTGGGGTCAAGTTGTTCGCTAAGTTATTGCGACCCGGTCACGTGACCAGCGTACCCGGTTGTCCCGACGCATTGGAGACTGTGCTCGGCTACATACTTCTAGGAGAAGCACCTATCATCGAACCTCCAACTGACACTCTGTCTTTCTTTGCGAGTTCGTTCGATAACTTCGATCTTCGTAAGTTTTGGGAGATTGAAGATGTTACTGCTTCATCCATTGGGAGTGTGGATGATAAACATTGTGAAGAGTTTTATTGTAGCACAATTACCCGCGCTCCAAATGGCAAGTATGTTGCAGCTTTACCACTGAAAACAGACGCGTCAGCTTTAGGAAATTCTTTTAATATGGCTCGCAAGAGGTTCTATAGTCTTGAACGTAAACTTAAGTCACTTCCTAACGTCAAACTTCTTTATGATGACGTCATACGGGATTATCTAAAAAACAATTATATTTCTTTGGTGCAGAATATCTTACCTGAATGTATGTTGCCCAAACGAAATTGTAAGGAGCGAGAAATGGAATACTATATTCCTCACCATGCTGTCATTCGAGAGGATAAGGTGACCACCAAATTGCGTGTAGTCCTAGACGCCAGTGCATGTACAGATAACGGTACCTCGCTAAATGATATCCTGTACGCAGGTCCAGTCCTTCAGGCTGACCTTTTCAACATTTTATTAAATTTTAGGCTTTTTAGTGTCGCTATTTCCGCAGATGTCAAATCTATGTACCTACGTATAGGTATACGTTCACAAGATCGTTCACTACAACGTATCTTATATCGGTTTAACGAGGAAGAAGAACTTAAAATTTATCAGTTTTCAGTGCTTCCCTTTGGTTTAAAGTGTAGTCCTTTTATAGCTATTCGCACTATCCAACAGTTATGTCAGGATGAAGGAACACAGTTACCTCTCGCCAGGGACATTTTGCAGCGAGATATTTATATGGATGACATAGTTAGTTCTATACCTAGTACTGCGCTAGCTATAGACTCGGCTCGTGAACTAATAAAAATATTCTCTCTCGGTGATTTTCAATTGACGAAGTGGTCTAGCAACAGTGTCGATGTTCTTCGGACTATTCCAGAGTCATTACGACTTTCACAGAGCGTGGACCTAAGTAAAGATCCGACCCAGAAAATACTGGGACTTCGTTGGTTCCCTGACGAGGATTGTTTCGTATTCCAGGTTAACCCTGATGTTCGCACTTGCACTAAACGGAATATTCTTTCTTCCATCGCACGTCTTTTCGACGTTTTAGGCCTCGTTGCACCGATAATTTTATACGCCAAGCTTCTCATCAAAGAGCTTTGGCTTGTCAAACTTGGATGGGATGACGTCCCACCACCTCGCATTGTTCGTCTGTGGGAACAGTTTCAATCTGAACTGCCAATTATCTCTGAATTGAGATTTTTGCGACATGTCGGCGTAGTAGAACGCTGTAGACTCTCACTCGTCGGTTTTGCCGACGCTAGTGAGAAGGCTTACGGTGGTTCGGTTTATGCCCACGTTGTCAGACCTGACGGTAGTGTCGTGGTCTCGCTGGTGTGTGCGAAATCTAAAGTCGCACCACTGAAAGTAGTTTCGCTAGCTCGTCTCGAGTTATGCGCCGCACTCCTCTTATCAACTGTGATAAAGCGAGTATATAATCTTTTCGCAGCTCGACACGCCATTGAGGTAGTCGTAGCTTTTTCGGATTCAACTGTAACTTTGAGTTGGATTCATTCCGCACCGCATCGATGGCACACCTTCGTAGCCAATCGTATTGCTAAGATTCATGAGAATCTTTCGGCAGATCACTTCTTCCATGTGAAAGGGTCTGAAAATCCCAGTGACTGCCTCTCTCGCGGTTTAACGCCTGCCCAATTAGTGCATCATCCGTTGTGGCTAAATGGGCCGCCATGGCTTAAACTTCCCCGCGCTGATTGGCCGATAAAACCATTCGTTTCAGGCGAGTCGCAAGAGCTTCCTGAAATGAAGCCCGTGGCTTTACCTGCTCTCTCGCACGAATGTTCTGACAGAAGTCCTCCTTCTGACAACATTTTGTACGTTCGCTCTACCAGGTTCTCGTCCTGGTTTAAATATTTAAAAACTATTTGCTTAGTTTATAAGTTCATCAAACGGCTTCCTCGAGGGCCCGTTACCGCGTCTGATTTAGAGTTCGCTGAATCCATTGTGTGGCGATCTGTGCAGAGGATTTACTTTGAATCTGATCTCGATCGTTTAGCCCGCAATGAGTTGTGCTCTAAGCCAGTACAACGGTTAAGTCCCTTCCTACACGAAGGACTTATCCACGTTGGAGGTCGCCTAGCAAACTCTGAGCTAGATTTTGACTCTCGTCATCAGATCCTCCTTCCGCGTCAAGATCACATAGTGGAACTTTTAGTTTCCCACTATCATGTGACAAATTTCCACACAGGTCCAACCTTGCTCGTATCGCTCTTACGACAAAAGTATTGGATCTTGTCCGCGCGACGTATTGCACGTCACATTACCTTTAAATGTAACATTTGCTTTCGAGCAAAGCCACGACCTACCTTTCCTATAATGGCGGATTTACCACGTTGTCGCGTTGAGTCGGCTCCTAAGGCTTTCTCTCATACAGGTTGCGACTACGCGGGACCCTTCTTGGTCACGCCGGTGCGTGCTAGAGGCCAGAGGGCCAGGAAAGCGTACATCTGCCTTTTTACATGTTTGACAACTCGCGCTCTGCATCTTGAGATTGCCTCAGATCTTAGCACTGCGAGCTTTCTGTCTGCGTTGAAACGCTTCCTGGCGCGTAGAGGTCCGGTTCAGTGTCTGTACACGGATAATGCTACCAATTTTATTGGAGCCAAATCCTATCTCCGAGATCTCTACCAATTCCTGGCTAAAGAGTATCACCCCTTGTGGGAAAGAGAACTTGCAGAGCATCGAATCACACTCAAAAACATCCCCTGTAGAGCTCCACATTTTGGTGGTTGTTGGGAAAGTGAAGTGAAGAGTGTCAAGACGCATCTCTACAAAGTCATCGGTCAGCAAATTCTTAGCTTTGACGAGTTTAACACTATGCTAACTCAAGTAGAAGCTTTACTAAACTCGAGGCCTCTGTATGCGATCAGTTCGGATCCGTCAGAGCCTACTTCATTATCACCGGCGCACTTCTTGCATACGAAACCTCTTTTATTTCTGCCCGCTCGCGAAGTCAATGAAACGCGGTTACATCTTATTTCGCGATATGAATTGACTGATCAGATGGTTCAATCTTTTTGGAAGCGGTGGCGCCAAGAGTACTTGCACACCCTACAATCCAAACAGAAATGGAACACTCCTGCCAATCCAATACGGGTCGGTATGGTGGTCGTCTCCATGCAGGACAATGTGATGCCTCTGCATTGGCCGTTAGGAGTAATTCATGAAATATTTCCAGATAAAAACGGAGTTTGTAGAGTCGCATCTGTCAAGACTCAAAGCGGGATCATTCAGAGTCGCCCGGTAGTAAAGTTGTGCCCTTTGCCAACGCAATAAGTTTAGTTACCTTAATATTAATTCTTACCTTGCACCAATGTGCAGTATTAGATTTAGTTACCGCGTAGAATAGTTAGTTAAGTATTCTTATTTGTTATATAGAGTCGCGACTCTAGAGTTCTTATAGCTTTTGTGGAGTTGTGATGATATGCAATTTTATTTACTTCTCCTTTGTGTTTCGAAAGCAGGAACTTTCAAGCCGGGGAAAATGGTTACGCTTCGTAACTTATAGTTTTTCTTATATTTTTCTACATCACCTAATGATGATTGAAAGGCATTGGTTTACTGTTCTAGTTTATTTAATCTGTGCCATATATCGTTGATTCGGTGATTTCCTTGTGCGATGCAGCGCGCGCCCATGCCGCGCCGCGCCGTCATCAGCAGTCTCGCTCTAACCTTGGGATAGTGTAGATGCGCATGCTATGTTTGACACTAATTAGTCCCATCGCGCCCTAAAACCCCTGAACTGAACCTATATAAACTGTTATCAGCCTACCCCAGACATATGATAGTGTGTTGTGTATTGCTGGCCAGCATAGTGTATCCAGAAAAGATCTGTAAGCTGTTCATCCCGAAAACGAACACGTTGCCGCCGCCTGCGCGCGCTTGGGATCGCTGGCCAAGGTATGTGGTACAATTAATGAATTGAACGATCTCCTGTGCCTTTCTTCCCGATTGCGTATTTTTTTGCCTTCAACTTCTTATGACAGAATCAGCAATTATAGCCTAGATTGCTCTAATAATCTAGGCTCAATCCGCGTGTGATTTTAGCGGAGATTTACAACTTCTGCAGGTTATACGCACCATTTTGATCCGGCTCGAAGGACCAAAATGGTGCGTATAACCTGCAGAAGTTGTAAATCTCCGCTAAAATCACACGCGGATTGAGCCTAGATTATTAGAGCAATCTAGGCTATAATTGCTGATTCTGTCATAAGAAGTTGAAGGCAAAAAAATACGCAATCGGGAAGAAAGGCACAGGAGATCGTTCAATTCATTAATTGTACCACATACCTTGACCAGCGATCCCAAGCGCGCGCAGGCGGCGGCAACGTGTTCGTTTTCGGGATGAACAGCTTACAGATCTTTTCTGGATACACTATGCTGGCCAGCAATACACAACACACTATCATATGTCTGGGGTAGGCTGATAACAGTTTATATAGGTTCAGTTCAGGGGTTTTAGGGCGCGATGGGACTAATTAGTGTCAAACATAGCATGCGCATCTACACTATCCCAAGGTTAGAGCGAGACTGCTGATGACGGCGCGGCGCGGCATGGGCGCGCGCTGCATCGCACAAGGAAATCACCGAATCAACGATATATGGCACAGATTAAATAAACTAGAACAGTAAACCAATGCCTTTCAATCATCATTAGGTGATGTAGAAAAATATAAGAAAAACTATAAGTTACGAAGCGTAACCAAAAACCTTAATCTTATCGAAATACCAGACATCTATTATACTTCTATACTTCTATAATAATAATAATCTATATCTATACTAATATTATAAAGAGGTAAAGTTTGTGTGTTTGTATATTTGTTAAATTGTAAGGGGTAATCTCGGGATCTACTGAACCGATTTTAAAAATTCTTTCACCAATAGAAAGCCACATTATTGCTGAGTGTCATAGGCTACTACTTTTATTCCTGTATTCCCACGGGAACGGGATCTACGCGGGTGAAACCGCGGGACGTCCGCTAGTTATTATATAAGATAAAATGGCAAAACATAAAAAGCGATACAGAAAATAATTACAATATAAAGCGTGGTACAGAAAATGTGTAAATTCTGTACTTACAAATTCATCAACAAAATAACTAATCAAAGTTCTATTTTCTTATTACAACTATGATGATTAGTCTAAAATAAAATTAAGAATAATAACTAAACTTCTTCATAGCTGCTCGAAGGTAATTCAAAATAAGTTGGACCAGAATATGGCTGAAGCTGAACTGACGGGCAGCAGACCAGGTTTGTTGAAGAACCGACATATTAAATAAGTCCTGTGAATTGTAGAGTTCCTGGACACGGGGACATCTTATTGGCCATCGCAGACCTGGCCGCCTTTCAATTTGACAGACTGATGACCTTAGGAAGGTGACTAACAATAATTGATGGAAGGTTAAGAACAGAGTGATGTGACGCAGCATACGCAGGTATAGAGGCCCAGTTAATATGGACTATAACAGATTGAAAACTTGCCTACTGCTTCAATATATGAAAACATCACGCCACAAAGGTATACCTAGTAATACATCCATGTAAATGCAGCATGTTATTTCATGTAGTAGGGGCGAGCCTATTGCCCCTAACCACGCAAATATCCCGTCTCTGTGGCTGCTACAAGAGTCCAAACTGGACGTCCACTGCTGAACATAGGCCTCCCCCAAGTAACACCAGATTCACCGGTCCTGTGCGTCTCGCATCCACTAGGTCAACAGTTTACCTAGTGGGAGGCCATCTAACACTACGTCGTCCGGTTCGCGGTCACGACTCTAGAACTTTTCGGCCCATCGGCCATCTGAGTCTACTGCTTCAAATATTTAATTTTAGTGTACTAAAAGTTAAGCAATAAAAGAACAATTTGCCAAGCATATAAACAGCAGTCTACAAGAGTCATTCAAATACCGAAATACAATGTATAAAATGTTCTACATGAAATTGCTACTATTAAGAATAAAATGTCATAATTATTATATTTATTTCTTATTCTATCTGAGACTGACTCAGAAGTGTATAATAACTGTAGGCACCTTTCAGAATCTGAAAAATAAATATAATTATGAGAGAAAAATAAAAATGAGAACATAATTATTTAACGTTTGATTACAATCATGAGTATGTTATCTAATGAATATTATTTTAAGAAATTCTGGCAATTTCTTTGACTGTTGCTTAGGGAATACTTGCTCATTACTGATCTAATTCTGTAACAGTTGATAACATGTTGAAACATTATAATTATTAATATGTTCTATAAAAGATTATTATAGTAAAGGTTAATGCTGATAATTATAACATACAATAATATCACGCCTATATCCCCGAAGGATTAGATAGAAGAACTTCAGCCCTTTTCCCTTTCTACTTGAGGTCGGCGTACATAACATATGTAACTCGTGTTAATGTTCCATTCTCCCCTGTCAGCTGTATTTATTCCTTTCTTTTTTATATAATTTCTCACACTCTTCATCTTTCAACGTTAATAATTATACATCACTTTTTTGGTCACATGCATTTCAACTCTCCTCATTACATATCCATTCCAAGATATAATTCAATTTTTCTGTAACAGGCCTTTTTTTTTTTTGGTGGGTGGTGCAGTGCTACTGAAATAAATTACACAAAGTAATACGCCTGCCTGGGTTTGAGCCCACGACTTACTACTACTTACTTACTAGGCAGAGAATACCTGTAAAGCAGACTGATACAATCTATTCAATGACTAAGACCAAAAACAAAAATACTTACGCTTATAAATGTAGCCACAGTAAGTTTAGTAAAAGGCCCAGCTGAGAACACAACGCTCTTATTGAACTGTGCCGCCAATAAGTACAGGTCCTTGCGATACTTGATGCTCTTCGACCACCAAATGCTCTCGTATGGTCCACGCATCAGATCTGCACTCTGCAAGTAAGGTACGTAATTTCCGTGTAGTAGGGGCGAGGCTATAGCGATCAATCACACTATCTCACTAATATAATAAAGGCGAAAGTTTGTGAGTGTGTATGTTTGATACTTCTTCACGTCTAAACGGCTTGAGCGATTTTAATAAAATTTGGTACGAAGTTAGCTGACACCCTGGATTAACACATAGGATAGTTTCTCGATTTTATCTTCTCGTTGGATAATTTTAGAGTTGTAGCGGGTGAAGTCGCGGGCAACAGCTAGTCGGGCATAAATCCGGACTCCGTAGTTTCTACTAAAAGATTCCTGATGACAAAACTGTTAGAAATAATTAATATTTTGTTATGGTATGCTATACATGGGATACTCTGCGGATGACAACACTGCCCTCCATTGATCTTACTCTATTGATCTCTCGGCTAGCTCAGCCATGTTTTGTTTGTGCTGTCTATTTAATTAATTTGTAACAATATAATCTAATTGAATCTTATTAATAATGACTTGTTGATATGCTATTTTCATTCTGAGTAATAAAAGACGCCATAACAGTGCATAAACGAAGTTTATTATTCTGCATCCACGCTGTCGTCGACATTGTAGATTTCTTCACCAGCAACCGCTACGCAATATAGCTCTGTTCAACAAAAACCCATGTACAGGGTTTGCAACTGCTGGTATATAAAGTAGTGGGTTCGATTCTCAAGTCGGAACGAGTAAAATTTCTCAAAAGCAGCCACGGAGTCTAGATTTGCACCCGTTAATAGAAAAAGGCTGCTCTTATTATCTGGGACTTAAACCTGCGGTAATGTAGGTGGACAAAAGATGTACGTGTGTGTGTGTGTGCCTTCATTACAGTAAGTCCTTCGTCTTCTTATCTTCTTCTTATCGTGTGGGCAGTAAGGTCTAACGACCCTACACACCCTAGTGTCAGAGTTTCTAAACCGCCACAAGGGCCTCGGACATGGTTTGACGACCGCCATTTGTCGGCCGGGACCATAGGCTTATACGTGCCTTCCAAAATACGGAACCGTCTTTTTATCAGACAATTATAAAGTCCTGATTGAATATTTATATTTAGAGGAATATTTCCTATTTTAAAAAGACGAAGATGATGCATACTTACAGCAAACAAAACATCATTGCTATGCCAGCAGTAAATGAATAGCTGTGCAACTCCAAACACCAAATATTCGGTTGTCAAGAATCTTTGCATTGGGTTGGTTTCTATCTGCAACAGAATAGGATTCAAAATAATAAATTTTTTGAAGGTCCAGTTCTTTCTAGGTAAAAGTGGAAGGAATGGGGGGAGGCCTTTGCTCAGGAGTGGGAAAGATTAGGATAACTAAAAAAAAAAAAAAGTTCTTTCTAATTGGCCACTTAAACACACGTCCTCACAGTTCGAATGGGCTGGGCGTTGATGAGTCAGTCAGTCAGTCAGTCAGGACTTCTCTCTTTATTTATATTCCATTATTTGTTTCTAAACTTTATCACTAAAGAATTGGGTTCAAGATTGCTTGGGAAATTATAAACTTTCGGGTAGATTAATGTATGTGTGGTAGTATTAGTCTTGATACTGTCATGAACTATTCCTACTTCTAATTTCTAAATCTGGAAATATTTTGATTAGGTTTAGAAATTAAAAGACTAATATTTATTTTATTTCTGCACGATCGATTCTGCAGCTAATATGACCGGCCAACTGCAATTTTACTACCTATTTTATCGTAATCTAACCGCTGTTAAAAATTAAATACTCACCGTGATTTGATAAGCGGTGACACACAGCATAACTGAGCATACAAACATGTATAGTAACATTATCGGAGACAGGCAAGAGTCGAATAGTTGGGCGAATCTGAAAATAAGAAAGAAATACGGTATGTTAGTTTAAACGAGAAACGAATTGAAACTCGCAATGTGTGTGTGCTTGATGTACTGACGTCAAATAAACATTTTTTCTTTCTTTTCTTTCTTTCTTTCTTTCAATAGAGCATGCTCTGGGTATCTAAATTGTTGCTGACAAAAGATGGTTGACGCTATCATTCTCTTTTAAGTTACAAAGGTTGATTGACCTTTTCCTTCTAAAACTAAATAATGGGCCAACTACAGCTTCAACACAGTAAAACTTCTCAAATCCTGAAATTCCAATGAAAACTAGAATAGTTGAAATTTTAATCTGAGAGTCCGTCAGTCACTCTAACTCGGTTCCATAACAGGATTGAGGGGGTCGGATTGAAGTAATTCCTGAGACGATTCCGATATATTATACAATGAAATCTTGCGTGGGATTGGAGTTGAACAAACTTTACTGACTTAATCAATAAAATCCTGTTTGAGTATATAATCTTGCATCAAATGTCGCATAATTAAGGTTTTTCATTTATAAAAATAGGTATGTACAAGAATATCGCCATAAAATTATTCAGCTACTAGCTTGTGCAAGCGGCTTCGCCCGCGTGGAGTTCGATAACTGTCCCACGGGTTCATACTACCGGGATAATCCTATGTATTAATCTGGGTCATAAACTATCTGTGTTCTAAATTTCATCCACATCCATTCAGTAGTTTTTGCGTGATAGAGTAACAAACATACCCTTTTCCATCCTTACAAACTTTCACATTTATAATATTAGTAGGAAGTAGGATATGCAACAATATGTACGTATTCGTAGTATGTAACGTAATAATATGTAACGTTTAACATTACAGATTCAGAAACAGATAACGAATCTCCTTAAACTTCGAATCCTCACATATTCGAAGTAATCTTATCTCCCTATGTTAATCCGTAAACCGGTAAGTAAACAAAGTTACAAGAATTTATCGTTCACATTTAACTGTTCAAGTTAGATTGACTTGGCTAAGGTTAATTTCGGTTTTGCAACTCGCATTTAACAATTTAGAGGAGTTATTTTATGTTAGGAGAGTTTAGGTTTCCTGTTTGCTGGTTTCACGTAACCAGAATTGCTATACAAAGTGTAGTATGCATTATTGTCAAAAAAGGAGACAGTGATAAAATATAACACAAATCATCATCATCATAAATTATCAACCTGGAATCATCCACTGCTGCAGTAGGATTATTTTTAACTATATAATTATTACACAGCTAATATTGAAATAGCATTTAGAGTAAATTATATTTGTCGAAATGTAAATCCCTCCCCTTTTTTTGCCACACTTACCAGTTCTGTGTGTACCTTATCCTTATCCAATATATAAATCATTAATTTAACTTACAGTACCTGGTCAATAACTAATTTGATTCGGGACGAGAAATTATTAGTATAGGTACCTCCTTGAGTTTGACGAGGATGGAAAATGACAGCCCGTATTGTAATAGGTGTCCTGACCGTTTTCGGTCACTGCGGCCAATCTTAGCGGAGATTAGCTATCGGTGCGGGAGATATAATAGTGCACAAGTGTGAGCGTAGACACTGGTGCACTCTCTATTTCTTTATACTCATAGTCCAATGGGATGGCAATCGGACACGACCAGAGATATATCGGGAGTAGGATCAAAGACTAAGCGTGCTCCCGTCGGGGCTGCGGGTTGTTCGAAAGAGATACCGCGGCCTCGACACAAAGGGCTAATAAGGAACATGGGTGGTTTTTAGTCAGTGGAAGACTGACACTCCCTACTGCTCTGTCTAGAGCGGGAGGAGTCATTTGATGATTTCCTACCCAACGCCAAAAAAAAAGACTAAGCGTGCTGGTACTGGGCTTAATTTTTTTTTTACTTTAAAATTTGAATAATAAATTTAATAATGATTATTATGGTGTGTCATACCTAAGTTTTTAACCAGTAATTATAAGACTATTGTAATAGAATTATACCTAACTCTACAACTACTAAATAATATTAAGAATAAATTTAATTTATACATAAAAAAACACTCCATACCATTAAAAACGTGAAAATACTCACTTGACCAGCTCAACATGCCTTCGATGACAATCCTTCAACCTCTCCACAGCGACTCCATGTTCTTCCTTTACCGATTCCGATCCAAAAATATTCTTAGAATCAATTCTCAACAACTCCAACTCAGCTCTGAAGAAAACCATAATCACCATCGAGTTAGTATCGAAAGAGGTTATCCAGCCTCCACCGTATATAGCCGCATAGCTTTGGTAGACAGAAGCCGCCAAGTACCCGACCATAGTGTTTTTATCCCACGGTACCCAAGAGCTAACAACTTGCAAATAAGTATCAGTGCCATTTTTTACGTTCACCCTATAAGTCTCCGAGGCAAAATACTTGAAGATCGGCTGAACCATCACTATGATAACCGTGGTATACATTAACGACCAGTATAGATAAGTTATCTTTCTGCAATATTTCATAAATGTACTCAGTAGCTCTAGCTTTTTGTTGTCTGTTGTATTTCGTTGGTTTAAGTCCGCCTTTGTGACGTATTCGATGATGCTGACCCAATGTTTTTGCCAGGACAAAAATGTTGTCACTTTTATTACACTGATTGTGGCCAGCATTGTGATTTTTAGATTGTTTAGGAGCAAATTCATGTCCGATTTCACAAACCAGACATCTATCTGCTCAGTTAAAGTAAAAATGGATACCAAAAGATGATTCAGTAAATAAAAATACTTCATGAATACATTTTTTGGGAGCAACAGTCCCCAGAATTTTAAGGCTTTAACATTTGGCCCTAATAAAGGCCTTTTTGGGTTTTCCAATTTCTGGAGAATATTTTTTAACATCTTATCTGATCGACTTGATGGAACAGATTGGAATAATGATGCGATCCCTTATTACACGATTCCGAAGGCGACGATAATTACGTTATTTCAAAGAATAGGGATGGGACACGGTGTGGTTATGAATATCGATATTTTGCCGAACTAGTTTTATAAAACTTTAATTTTATCAGATTTAATGATAAATTGTTTGTATAGTTATTGCATCTGAATTTTACGTACATCTGTTTAAAATTTACTTTAAACGAATGTTTTAAAGTGAACGCTGCTTTAGATAACCTGCCAGATGCACGGGATGATACGGGCTTGAAATCGGTTTTATCGTGACTATGCCAATTTAAAAGTTTTTAAAGTAATGAAATATTTAATTTTTGAAGCATTTAATTATTCAACCGAGAATAATATTGCAGTTGTAGGAATTTCGTATTTTCAATTAAGTAATATTACGAATTGCTGACATACCGTCAATATTTCGTTTTTGTAAACACACTACATTTCCTCGTCAATTAAAAAATACTTTTTTCGCACATTGAATTTTGCCTACCAATTTACGAAATATAGTTTTTTTTTTTTTTTTTTTTATTATATATGGGCTTGCTCTTGACTTCAATCTTGCCCTAAGGGCATAGATGATGTCGACGATGGAACGAGCTTACCCAGTAGAAGCCTGTTTACTCGCGACTTAAACAGATTAGGGTTATATGAACTCGGAAAAACCGACGCAGGCAGGGAATTCCACTCCTTGGCTGTGCGCATAATAAAGGACCCAGCAAAGCGCTTCGTTCGAATGTGTGGAATGTCGACTAGGTATCGGTGGTACCCTGCAGTACGTCTAGTCTCCCGATGGAAGAAGGGAGATGGTGGGATCAGCTCGTGGAGCTCTTGCGCACACTCCCCGAAGTACAGCCTGTAGAAGACCGACAGACATGCGACTTTGCGACGGTGGGCCAGGCTATGTAGCTTGTTAACCAGCTTTTCGTCACCAATTAGCCTCCTGGCTCTGCGCTCTACAGAGTCAAGTGTGGCAAGGTGGTATTTGGCTGAGCCATCCCAAAGGTGACAGCAATACTCCATGCCAGACCGGACTTGAGCTTTATATAATACTGAAAGCTGTCCAGGCTTGAATGAAGGCTAGTATGTTGGGATCGGCTACCAGTCTAACTAGATGCAGCTTAATACCATTATTTTATATGGAGCGACTGCCTATCTGACCTCTTCAACCGAGTTAGTATTGGTTAATACGGTAACACCTCTGTGTGGCCCGATAGTCTGACAACCACTCATACATACCAATGTATGAGTGGTTGTCAGACTATCGGGCCACTGATTACATAAACGTCTAACAAATATCTGCAATAAATAGTCACCCAACCATGGACCAAGTTCAGCACAGACTACTTGAAGATCGACCCGTTCGGAATAATTATTTTGTAAACAAAATATGATGTACCAAATTTTCTTCGTGAAATAAAATAAAACGCATCAGCTGAAAAACGATGTCAAAAGTTTTTGACATGACAGTTTTATAATACTATTTCACGGAAATCTTGATAAAACTTCCTGGAGATGAATATTTTACCGAGATCTTAGGAAAGTTTGAAACTTAGGGAAATTTCTAAAATTTTTATAATCCATTCGCGTTGGCGTAATACGGATGTGCTTGAAAGATTCAGGTAAAAATATTATTATAATTAGAACAATATTTTAGGAAAGACAATTAGTTGGAATACATGGAAAGGACGACACACACGTGTTCAGAACATCATACCAAAGCCCAGCACGTAGATATTTATCATTATCATTTATCTATAATGTTCCCACTGCATTCACCACGCGAGCCCAGTGCGGATTGGTAGATGTCACATGTCTTCACCATGTTTTCCTTCACCGTTTTGAGAGCAGTGATGATACAATAAATTACACAAAAAAAAAAAACATACGAAATTATTTCTCTTAATAGGTTTCTCTAAATTGACCCCTCTTTCCCCTAAACGTAGGTTTATTTCAGCAAACTCATAACTCAGAATTAGCTTTGTTCAACCGTTATAAGTCTTCAACTTACAATGACAATCCAGAAAAACCCAGTCTTCAACAATGTTATTATTCACATTTCACTTAAAAAAAAATACTTAAAATCCAAAAGTTTCCTTTATCGCGAGTTATATTTGAGTATAATTTATTACTAGAGCAATAAATCCTTACTTTTTCGTCCCTAATTAAAATATTTCAAGGTTTTTGCTGTATATATATTTTTAGAGTGTCAGATTTCTACTGACTAAAAACCGAACCCATGTTCCTTCTTTGCCTTTGCGACGAGGCCACGTAATCTAGTACAAAAATCCGCGGCCCCGACGGGATAGTATTAACCCTTTGGTTCATACGACGGGTGTGTATAGTAAATGCTACTTCGTCCGCAAAAAATGTGATAGCACGGCTGATAATAATATGCATGATAAAGTACAGTTAAAGTACCTTCCTGCCAGTGAAAGAGTTTTAGCATTGAATCATTAGTTCCGGAGATTATCCCTACCTACCAACTTAAAATTGTTTGCCTTTTTGTGATATTATTAGTACCGGTTAGTATAGATAATTAATGTGAGAATGAAAATCATTGAATTTTTGGACACTTCAATTTTCAATTGAATAACCGACTCTTGAACCCTCTAAAACTCCCGGATAAATATTATATTTTATTTAAATTAAAGCTTTCTGTCTAATCAAGATACCATTACTTAATTTTCCAGACAGTATTTATCCAGCTAAATTACTTTATCGGCTTATATCGATCATCGATAAAAATTTATAAACTTTAAATAATGTTCCCATCCCTATAATTCAAAACAATTAAATAATACTGTCGTATTAGCACTTTCTACCTTTCTGTTAATTGTGACACCTACCATAGATTTTTCAGTCCCTAATTATATATTAGCCGTTGTCATTATACAGAAAATTTTATGAAATAATTATGTCTCCTTGTAATTACTTAATTTTATGGCGTGAAATATAATTAAGTTCATATTCATTTTGATGTATTACTGCACTTGTGTTTTTGCACAGGTTTGTCTGTTTAAAAAAAAATAGTAGTACCTAAGTATTAACAACTTTAATTTGTTTATAATTATTATCTCTCCTTAGTGTGTCGATTGCAATCTTAATTTTGTCGGCCCAGAACTGAGTAACTAGTTTTGTGAACAACTAACATTAAATGCCACATTGTTTAAGCACCAGTATTTGTTTTAATTATTTTGGACAGTGAATTTGCAGTGTGTATGTGCAGTATTGTGACCTCCCGGTCTCAAGTTCGAACCCAAAACAAGTCAAATTCTAATGTGAAGTAGAGTACACAATTCACTTTCCGTCTGACAGGGTCCTCACCGGACACGGTTGTTTCGGAAGGTACCTGCACTGAATCAGGCGGAAGGAAACGCCCGGATGTCACCATTGTGAGGATCGGCCGGAGGACACGGTGGAGCACACCTGCCCCGCTTGTCAAAGTCAAAGTCAAAGTCAAATATTTTATTTCAATTAAGCCATTACAGGCACTTTTGAATGTCAGAAGGACGGAAGAAGAACGAAACTACGAGTGCAATACGTCATTCCGAAAGTCACCACGCCGAACCACACACCACCGAATGCCCGCAACAACGAACACTGCGAGCACGAAAGCACGCAGCGACGCACACCGCAACAACGAATGCTCGAGACCCCGAATCACGGAACAACGAATGCACGCCGCAACGTGCAACCGCCGCCCCGCGACCCGGTGCCCCGCACACCCGCCGCCACGGTACACGCCGCCGCGCGCCCCCGCACCCACAGCACCCGCCGCCGGTAACATCCGGCGCCGCGCAGCCCGACGCAGCAACTCCCGAAACGACGCATTGCACTCCTACGCTACAGTCACAATCACAAGGCATAATAACTTGTGAAAGTACTGTAGTTGCCAGTTCCCTAACGTAGATCTCATGAAGAAGAACGGGCAAGAAACTCCATGGACACTCTTTTAAATCAGAATTTGTTACAAAATCTTGGTACACTATGTCATTCATGTTGAGATGGTATATGTGAGAACTATGTAGCAAGACGTGCAAGTTAAGAGCGTCCAGAGTAAAAAGATATAAAAAACAAATCAAAGAAAAATATATAAACCATGGTAGCTAAGAGATGACCAGTCTCCACTGACAGCGCCCGTTCACGAACATGACGCATGGATCAGCACCACCTAACTCAACCATTTTGAAGGGAACTAAATGATCCGACACACCCGCCACCATCAGCGAGACATTTGAGTGAGCATGACATTCTCTCAGCCACCAGGGCAACGTCACTAAAATATAACTAAATGTAAAAAGTGGCTTTAAATAGTACACAGAACTCACACATGTGCCATGCAATTATACAATATTAAGACATTGAATCTATACAATGCAAAGATATTTTTACAATCTTCTGCAGCCTCTACAATAACTTCACATGATAATCGATTTATTTGCCCCTAAGGTTGTGGAGCAGGACTAGCATTGAGCCAAGCATTTTTATCATCAATGTAATCCCCCAACTTATAGTATGCTTGCCTACATAGTGTGCGTTTTACACAAGTTTTAAATTTCGTCTCACTCAGTTGAAGAATGTGAGGGGGTATTTTATTGTAACATTTTAAACAGTACCCCATGAAAGATGAGTCTACTTTAGCTAACCTGAAACCTGGCTGAACTAGTTGGTCCCTATTCCTCGTATTATAGTGGTGTCTATCACCTCTTTTGCTAAACAAATGCAGATTTTTCCTAACGTACATGATGTTTTCATAGATGTATTGACAAGGTACTGTCATGATGTTAATTTCCTTAAACAGCTCTCTCAGAGAATCGCGCCTTCGTAGACCATATATGGCTCTAATGGCTCTTTTCTGCAGAATAAATATAGATTCGATGTCTGCAGCCCGTCCCCATAGTAAAATACCGTATGACATAACACTATGAAAATAGCTAAAATAGACTAGTCTCGCGGTATCTACGTCAGTAAATTGACGGATTTTCCTGACAGCATATGCTGCTGAACTCAGCCGTCCTGCAAGAGATGTTAAATGCGGACCCCACTGTAGCCTCGAGTCAATCGTTATCCCCAAGAAAACAGTTTCATCGACAAATTCAAGTTTCTCTTGATTCAATACTATGTCACAATCTGCACTTTTGACATTTGGTAGAGCAAATCTTATGCATTTCGTTTTTTTCCCATTTAATACTAAATTATTAACGGTGAACCAATTATGAACCTGCAGTAAGGCGTTATTTACGTCATCAAGACTTGTGGCACGTCTGTTTACCTTAAATATTAAAGAAGTATCATCGGCAAACAATACCATTTCAGGTTGGTTTTTAAATAAATGGGGTAGATCATTGATATAGACCAAAAAGAGAAAGGGACCTAATATCGAACCTTGTGGCACACCCATGCTTACTTTTAAGCCCATTGAATTGACACCATTTATTTGTACTTGCTGATGTCTATCGCTTAAATACGACTTCATTAAACTGAGTGCAAGTTTCCCTAAACCGTAATGTTCGAGCTTTATGAGAAGGGTTTCGTGGTTGACGCAATCAAATGCTTTCGAGAGGTCACAGAAGATCCCTATGGCGTCTTGTGACTCTTCCCACGCAGTAAATATATGTTTTAATAAGGTGACACCGGCGTCAGTCGTACAACACCCTTTGGTGAAACCATACTGTTTCTCATGTAGGATTTTATTGGTGTTAAAGTGGATGAGCATTTGATTAAGCATTACCTTTTCAAACACCTTGCTAAAAACTGGCAAAACGGATACGGGTCTATAGTTATTGGTGTCTTTACTATCACCGGATTTGAAAAGTGGTATTACCTTGCTGTATTTCATAAGGTCCGGGAAGACTCCCTGGTCCACACACAAATTAAATATTAAGGCTAAGTACGGAGCTACAGTCTCAATAATAGCTTGACAAACTTTAATCGACAGTCCCCATAGATCTTCGGTTAATTTGACTTTAATTTCCTTAAAAGCTTTAATGACTGCTATGGGGTTTATATGTTTAAATTGAAACTCAACCGGACAGGCTGAAACGTTTGCTCTTAATAACTCAATAGAAAGCAAGGGTGACGAATTTAAGGTTTCAGTAGTTTTAAGTGGGATACCAGTGAAGAAATCTACAAATTCTTGAGCAACTTCGTTTTAAGAACTTATAAGGCCACGTGAAGTCTCTAGAGTGATATCATTATTACATTTTTTATTTCTATTCGTTTCACTGTTGATAATTTTCCAAACCGTCTTTATTTTATTATCGGCGGATTTAATCTTGTTGCTAATGAATAAGGCTTTAGCTACTTTGCAAGCGTTTTTGAAGATTTTAGAGTAAGTTGCAACATATTTATTAAAAGTTTCTGAGTTAATGTAAGGCTTAAGACCGTACAGCTCAAACAATCGCTCCCTACTTTTCCTAATGCCCTTAGTTGCCCAGTCACTGAACATAAACTTAGGGCAAATAGATTTAGTTTTCGTTTTTATTGTTTTATTGAACTCCGTGTGAATCACCGAAAAGAATTCCTCATAAAATAGATTGACATTGTCAATTATCTGGCTTGGAATGCATAAACAACTAATTAAATTATCATTAAACCTATTTAAATTGCTGGGTGTTATTTGTCTAGATTTTATTTGGATTTTTTGTACTGGTGTGTAGGACTCGAAAACCACGGATTGACCGCTGTGATCAGAAGGTAGGTAATCTACAATGGATTTATTCGAGTATTCACAACAACAAAAAACATTATCAATACATGTAGCAGAATTTGTAGTAATTCGGGTTGGTTCTGAAAACACGTTTAACAGATTGAATGATTTAAAAAGATGTAAAAATCTACTGGTATTCGAATTTTTGTCTAAAATATTAACGTTAAAATCACCACAGATAACCAGAGATTTAGGACTAGTTGCAAGTTTAGCTAAAGCATCTTCCATTACTGACTCAAATATAGAGTAGTTTTGATAATTTGGGGGTCTGTAAACGCACACTATTATATGCTTATCGAGCTCAACACAAGACAGCTCAATATTATATTCAACAGATAGATTAACAATGTCACTACGAGTTTTGAATTTAATACAATTTTTAATTAAGATTAATGAACCCCCACGAATCTTAGATTTACGGTTAAAGCAACTGCCCACACTGTAATTTGCGTAATTAATTAGCATTTCATAGTCTCTTAACCAATGCTCAGTGAAACAAACAATTTCAAACTTTGTTCTTTCTAAAAACAATTCAATTTCAAGTTGCTTTGAAGAGAAACCTTGAATATTTTGATGAAACAATTGCAAGTCGTTCTGCTTAGCCCCTTTATTACATTTAGGTCTTTGAGAGCCAGAAGGTACATTTTTATGTTTTGGTATAACATTAATAGTACTGGTATCTTCTGTTGTCTTACTGACTAGTTTAAATCATCCGGAGTGGGTCCCAAGACTCCCATGCTAACAGGCAATGAAATCCTACTACTATTGGACCCCACTCGAGAATCGTCTAACGTTACACAAGGATTGAAAACATTGTAAAAAGAATTATTAGTATAATTACTAATATTGGCCGTGTTAATTATAGAACTATGCATCGACATACTACCTATGTCTGACTGAATATTATAAACTAATAGCCTAGCTATTTTGTGTCTACAACTAATGGGTAGATACACATTACCCCGTGTCAACTTGGGTCCACCCAAGCGGGG
This sequence comes from Diarsia mendica, assembly GCA_949316265.1. Taxonomy (NCBI): domain Eukaryota; kingdom Metazoa; phylum Arthropoda; class Insecta; order Lepidoptera; family Noctuidae; genus Diarsia; species Diarsia mendica. The sequence continues at coordinate 2,695,525 of OX438910.1, forward strand.
CAGGTGTGCTCCACCGTGTCACACCTGCCACCTGACAATTGAGCGGCAATTGGCGGCGGTGACCTCTGGCGTCCGTCTCTGGTGCAAGTCATGGTCCGGGGCGCGCAGGAATGGGATGCCGTCGCCTCCTTCTGCAAAGCAGTGATGCTAGCGAAGGAGGTGGCGTAACTTGTGAGGGAGAGAACCTCTCGTCCTAGCTACCGCGGGAGGCGCTTCGGTCGTCGGGAGCCACGTGATGGCCTTCGGCCGCCGCTGGTGCGGGCCTGTGGACGGTGAGTTATGGCGCGTTCGTGTTCCACACGCGCCTCAAAGAGATGTCAGCAACATGGACGGGGCCCGCAAGGGTCGACGCCCGTCGCGGCTGCGGGATGTTCGAAAGAGATACTGCGGCCTAGGCACAAAGGGCTAAGAAGGAACATGGGTGGTTTTTAGTCAGTAGAAGTCTGACACTCCCTTTCGCTCCGCCCAGAGCGGGAGGAGTCATTTCATGATTTCCCACACCCCAAAAAAAAAAACTACTACATAGATAGACTAGACTAGTTTATTTCAAAATCATAAACTTGCTTTCAAGCGTTGCATTGTAATCTGCATGGTCGGCGTCGTTTAAATCTGCTTAGAAGTTTTACTTCAAGTGGAATATTAGATCTGTCTTGTTCTCTACGCTTGAGGAATGCTATTTATGAAGAAGGCAATGACTTTTGAAACTTTCCTGATGCGTTTTATAGTGAAATTGTAATTGGGTATCGGACTAGGTACTATTAAAAATTTACGAAAATTTTACGTTATTTCAAATAACCAATAATCGAAAAAAATATGACTCATTTTTAACTGATTTTAAAGTGACGTCATATTTTCATACCGACATAGTTACGTAGTACAAATGGCCGTTTCGCGCGACAAGGATAGAAAGTTCCCCCACCAAAAACTTCTGAAGCATGTGACTACTCCATTTTTTTATCGATTTTGTTACTTTTTTCACACATTGTGTTGTTTCTGTTAGTTCTTTGAAATAACATAACATTTTCGTGAATTTGTAACAGTAGTCAAATAGACAATTTGGATGTCAAAACCGAATCGATTTCAAAGAAAGTGCAGGTGTATGAAATGAAAAGAGTATGTTTAGATGGTGTGGTCATGTGTGGTCATGTGGAGAGAATGAGTGAAAGGTGGCTGACAAAAAGTATTTACAACGCAGATGTGAGTGGCAACGCCGGAGGAGATGCCCTGGAAGGACATACACTGACCTTATTGGTAATGTTCTCCTTTTGAGTCGCCACAGTCACATATAGACGACAAGCCAAACAAGCATAAAAGTACCTTAAGTCTGTAGACTTAAGGTACTTTTTGGCTTGTCTGTGGCGGTCAAAAGGTCAAAAAGATCAGAGGCCCTACTATGACGTACAATAGTTCCACCCTGACGGCACGGTTGGCGCAGTGGCTGAGCGATTGGAGCGGGGACCAATGTACGCGACGATAGGTCGTGGTGGAGCAAATGAAACGTGTAGTGGACTGTATAAAATTATAATAATGAAATGGAATAAAAAATTTGGTTGGAATTTAAGAACAACAATATTAAAGAAATGCGTAAGCGCAGCCGTGCGTGGAGACGTGCAACAGCTGACTCCCCCGCAAGGAACAAATATTTGTATGGCCTACAGATAGTTGTTTCGGGTCTCGGTACCGGTGTGTTTGCAGAAGTAGTATGTAAGGATCGTAGCAGGTGGCGTACTGTGTGTTCATGCCTACCCCCATGGAAAAAAGGCCTGAGCTTATGTATGTCATCATCACCATCATAATCAGCCTATTAATGATTCCACTGCTGAGATAGAGGCCTCCACTCTTCGAGAGGGAATGGGCTATCTACCACACTAGCCCATTGCGTATAGGTAGATATCACAAGTCTATGAATTTTTGGTTCTAAGACATGCCGGTTTCCTCACGAAGAATAAATCACCATATACTACTATAATGTTGAAAATCTTAGTTGTCCCAAAAGCCATCCCCCTTGGACACAATTACTATATATTAGCGGCAGGTACGGACAAATGATTGTGTCCTTAAGAGCATAGACGGGCTGCGTATAATATACGTATATATAACTATTGCCGTCGCGCTGCGCTCTAGCAACCGGGCGGTATCAATATGTGAGTGCGATAGAGACAACTGCAGCTCAGAACGATTGTACCTATAAAAAACCTTGACCGATCGACGTTTCGTATTCTCCTGTTTTCTCCTCGAAACCTAAGCCAATTAAATTATATTTGGTATCAAAATTTAAAGGAAGAATAGATCTATGCCCCTATTACTTGTTTTCATTTTAAAAACTTTTCAATTTTCTTTGGTAGTCATCTGATTACGTAGGTAAAAACGGGGTATTTTTTTAGGTTTTTGGTAAGTCATATTTATTTTTGTAATAAATTTTTTGAAAAAAAAAAAATGACAGGGACATGCCTTCAATAGACCTGGATTTTTATAAATAAAAACGATTACTCTAGAGGCATTATCCAGGAAGAGAATAGGGGAATACATTTGTATGGAAAAATGCAGCCCGTCTATGCTCTTAAGACCGTTTAATGAGAAAGTCATTACCGTAGCGCGTGACCCGTTTCCTATTGTGACTGGGTGGGGATAAACAGGAAATACCAGAAGTTTTACTTTTTTTTTGGTGTGTGGGATATCATCAAATGTCTCCTCCTGCTCTGGAAGGAGCAGAAGGGATTGTTAGACTCCTACTGACTAAAAACCACCCATGTTCTTAGCCACATGTGTCCAAAGCCGGCGGTATCTGAAGTTTTACTTCATACACTGTTTTAAAATTTCACGGTTTATGACTGAACTAATACTGTCAGTATTATTAATATTTATAAGTTTTGTTTATATACTTTATTTTATACTACAGACTTTAGTGTTTATTTTATTTGCGAGTATAATATTTATCTATTTTTTTATTTTATTTTTTGTGTGTGAATGTATTTTGTGTCCGTAGGTGTGCCGTGTGACCGTGACATCACAGTGGGCCCTATCAGAATACCAGCGCTGAGGTATTTGTTTTCATTTATCGCAGCATTATGCTGAGATAGGAGCCTTTTTGGCCTCGCACAGGTTTTCTCTTATTTAGCTTATTACTCTTTTTTGTTATTATTATTTTTTGTAGTTCCTGTGCTTGTCCCAAATAAATATTTTTCTTTCTTTCTTTTCTTTCTTTCAGTTACGGGATATCTTCAGTGATTATCCTTTATTAGGAGCTCTCGATAATTCGACGCTACATCTATTTGCGACGTTTTATTTCGATTTCGAAACAGCAAGCGCAAGGCTGCGGGTTGTTCTCGTCGGGGCTGCGGGTCGTTTGAAAGAGATACCGCGGCCTCGACACAAAGAGCTAAGAAGTAACATGGGTGGTTTTTAGTCAGTAGAGGTCTGACACTCCTTTCCGCTCTGCCCAAAGCAGGAGGGGTTGTTTACGATTTCCAAAAAAAAAATGCAAGCGTCATGTTCATGAAATAAAGATGAGTAATCACAAAAGACATTCCAGGCATAAGGTACTTTTTGGCTTGTCATCAATCAACCATTATGAGATCAATGATCGACCATTCTGACACTATTAAATGACATTTAGTTTTAGGTTTTTTTACATAAAATTATTACACTGTTTATTTTATTCTCTGATTTTACAAATTTCTATGCTGTCGTGGTTTCTAGATGTTTTCCTACCACTACTGAGAACCAAGACTGTACTGTGTGCTCCAATAGAACGTGGCTTAATAGAACAGTGGATAAATCTATTTATTGTATAGAAGGTAAAGCTGACTGACTGAGAATCAACGCACAGGCCAAACCCTTTACCAAAACCAACATTTTGTAAACGTATTTATGTGATGTAAGTTTGTATGGAAAATCGACATTTCACGCGGGCGAAGCCGCGAGCATCAGCTAATCCTCAATAAAATCCAAAATCGTGGTATTTCAACGTTCCCACATACACGATAAGTCAAAATGGTACTTAGACCCCGCAACCAGCAAGCATTGCTACAATTCCGGCTTTACACTCGAGCGCGTTGGACGAAGAATTCTCGCCGCAGACCGCACGATATTGGGAATCCGAATTGTGGTTTACAAACCGGTGCGAAACGGTAGACCCCTATTGACCGGTATTTTGAAGGAGAGGAGAATTTTTAATTCGAAACAGTGTTAGGTTTTTCACGTAGGCTTGAAAAACATGATTTATTTCGTTATTAATAAGTCTAGCAATTATGACGATTAAAAAGGATAAAAAACAATTTGAAATAAAAACCCGGTTTCAAAAATTTGGAAATTTCCTTTCAGAAGTCAGTGCCAAAAAAATCAATGTAACAAAAAAAGTCACCGACATGTTGAAAAAGTATTTTTTGCAAAAAAAAATGCCTAGTCGTATTTTACGACACAATTTCTTGTAATTATTCAGTTTTACATTGTAGGTAACTAGAATTATTGTCATTAGAACCATGATGTCCACACAGACCAAGAAAACCGATTGTGTTTAAATTGCTGTGAGACCAAATTTGATCATCATCATCAGGCTATAATGTTCCCACTGCAGGGACTCAGACCTAGTCTCTAGTAGAGGGATGGGCTATAATCCACCACGCGAGGCCAGTGCGGACGGTTAGATGTCACAAGATTTCAAATTTTTGGTTCTAGTTCATGCCGGTTTCCTCTCAATTTTTTCCTTCACCATTTTTAAGTGCAGCGGTGATGGAATAAATTACACAAAGTAATGCACCTGCCAGTGTTCGAACCCACGATTTACTGTTCGTAAGCTGGGGCCGCCACCGGCGCCACCGCGGGGTCACCGCTGCTTTTCTAACTAATTGCCCTTCACTAACGAATAAAAGTTATTATTTTTATTTAAAAAAAACTAGTTTTTGCCAGCGGCTTCATCCGCTGTAAGTCGAAAATTATCCCACGGGAAGATAAAATCGGGATAAAAACTATTTTATGTGCTAATCCAAGTTATAAACTATCTGTGTGCCAAATTATATCGAAATCCGTTCGGTAGTTTTTGCGTGAAGAAGTAACAAACATACTATTACACACTCACACACTCACAAACTTTCGCCTTTATAATATTAGTGTGATAAAAAAATCTGATCTTCTTTTATTTTCTGCCATCTCCCTGTCTAACGGCATTCGGTAAGAGATACAAGAAACGACATTTATTGCTGTTTCATGGCAATTTTATTTATTTTATTGGACAGCCTGACTTTTTAGCCTCAACTTGTGTTTCAAATAGGCTAAATGGAATACTGGGGCTACATTTTCTTCTTCTGATTGTAATTGACTTTTCTTGTGATGAATAATGTTGATGGATCTTTTACTAAGAGTACTAGGGAAAGTAATTAGGTCAGTCTCTTAGTGACTTTCTTGTTTGTTTTTGTCAGGGCTTAGTCATTTCTTATTTTCGTCGTCTTGTTTGCTTCTGGTGCTAATTTGGTTTGAGTTTAAATAAGTTTTTAAAATGGAAAGTATGTTAAAATTAGGTTAGAAAATTCTATTCAGGCTAGACTATGACAAAATCAATTACCTATTCATTCACTTGCCACACCTTATTCCAACTATTTTCGGGTAGGCTTTAGGCAGCTGAATATAATGTATTTAATATTTCACATAGAGCGTCTGCCTATCTGAATTCACACCGCAGTTAGTACTGGGTACCAAAGCAATAACATACTTACTAAAGTACGAAAGAATTAAATTGATGACCACCTATCCACGAACCGACCCTGGCAAGTGCAGCTTACTGCACGGCTGATCGGCCGGAGCGGTTCCTATAATATAGAGTATTTCACCAAAAAAATCTAAATAATCCGTCAGATAGATTAAAAAAAAATAATGGACACATATTTTTTCTTTTTTCACGTAAACAAAAGATGAAGACGATACAGTGCTTCGTGAAGACTATAACTCAAAAATACCGTAAAAATACGACTGATCGTGAACAGTGTGGTGATCTCCTGGCTCCCAGTATCCCGTGAGTACATAATCTTCCTTTTTTGTGTCTCTTAGCCTGGTTCTGAATAGAAGCCTTCAAAACCGCGTGAGTGGCTGTACGTGAAACTCAAATCATATTTGTAGTCAAAAGTCGTGCCAAGTCGTGTGACGTCACAAGGTTAGTACTTTTTTACCTACAAAGTGATATGAAAAGCCCCCACTCATGATCTTTGACACGTTTTATTCCCGTCAATTTTTATTTATTTGATAAAACAAAAAACACGTATCCAATAATTTTCGATAATGTAATAGACGGACTTATTAGTTATTTTTTTTTGGTGAAATACCATACTTGTCCCATATTCCTTATATTTAGTATTCCCATGCAAACTCGTAAGATGAGTGCTGTAATCGAGTCGTTCACGTAATGGAGTGCGATCCTCACGTGAAATGGATGTCGTTACGGTGTATGAGTCTATTATTGTAGCACCGGTAGGGGAAAGGTCGGGGGGGGGGGGCTGTGGGGTAATGTCTCTATTTTTATATGCGTGAGTGTCAAGTGAGGCTGAATGGGGAAATTATGGAGTTGTTAGGTGAGTCGTTTCCAAGAAATCATTTATTCATTGGGTTTATCATAATTATTTTAATCTGGAAATACATCTAAATTAAATTCGCAGGCTACGTTTGTGATGAAACATCAAATACCACCACGCCTGTAATTCCCGAAGAATTAGGCAGCAGTAATACTTAATTAATAGCAAACCCACATTTCGCAGAATATTGCCAATATCATCATCATCATCATTTCAGCCAAAAGACGTCCACTGCTGGACATAGGCCTCCCCCAGGTGTCGCCACATTGACCGGTCCAGTGCATCTCTCATCCAGCGGGTCCCCGCAACCTTGACCAGGTCGTCGGTCCACCTAGTGGAGGCCTTCCAACGCAACGTCTTCCGGTTTGCGGTCGCCATTCGAGAACTTTTCGGCCCCATCGGCCATCCGTTCTACGAGCAATGTGCCCTGCCCATTGCCACTTCAGTCTGGCGATTCTTCGGGCTACGTCGGTAACCTTGGTTCTCATGCGGATCCTTATTTCTGATTCGATCACGCAGGCAATTGCCAAAAACCGCGCACAAATTCAGAAACCATAGTTGGTACAGAAAAATATCTCTATAAGGAAGTACCCCATATCATTATTTTTGCCTTTTTTTTGGTGGGCGTAAAATTATTTGTGGGAACTAGAAGCCCACACAGAGTCGCAGAAGTATAAAGGTAGGTTTAATAAGATAAAAACAGGTAAACCCAGATGCACAGACATGTATTAACCACAATTGACAAGACAGTAAGTAAAAACAATTAGGAATAGAAAAGTCAAAATAATATTTAAAATATCTTTCTAACAGGCCAGTGTTATGATTATTACAAAGTAGGTTTCAACACCTCCCCGTAATCAAAACACCCTGTATGTACTACATTCCCAATTTAAACATTCTGTATAAAAATAACACGTAAAGAACAAGAAACATTCAAAGTACCTAAACTACTCAAACACAAACACCCTGGACATATCAAAAAATTAACCACCCTGTACATGTCAACAAATTAACATAAAAGTAACTGTACAAAGAAACAAACTCAATAACAAACCAAGCCCTAAGTTAGCCCTAAAGATGTAAGGCACTTGTAGTGTCTCAATTTAGGCAATGGTTTTGTGAGTATGTCTGCCGTTTGGTGAGTTGATGAGATGAACTTGACATCGACTTGATTTGTGGAGATGCACTCGCGGACAAAGTGATGGCGAATGTCGATATGTTTGGTGCGAGAATGATGCGTGTTATTTTTGGTGAGTGAGATGGCACTTTGATTGTCGCACATTATGGTTATTGGTGATGAGGATTGAAAGATGTCGCTGATGAGAGATCGGATGTAGATGGCTTCCTTACAGGCTTCGCCGAGGGCCATGTATTCAGCCTCGGTTGTGGATTGGGCGACCGTTCTCTGTTTTCGTGACTGCCACGACACTGATGAACCACACATCTGGAACACATACCCCGTATAGGAGCGTCGGTCTACCAGATTACTTGCGTAATCGGCATCAGCGTATCCAATTCCATCACCAGTGTTGCTGTATGTTAGCTTTCTATCCTTCGTGGCCTTCAGATAGCGGAGAACACGCTTGGCAGCTCTCCAGTGTACCTCCCCGTAATGTGCATTGAATTGACTCAGAGCTGATACAGAGTGAGCAATATCTGGTCTAGTACCAATAGCAATGTACATTAACGATCCAATGAGCTGCAGGTACGGTAATTCTGGCTTTTCATCCTTGGGATCTGGTAAGACATATTTTGTTCCAGTCTCGATAGGAGTGGATACAGAGATAGCATCTGTCATTCCGAACTTAGCTATCACTTGCTCAATATATTTTGTTTGATCCAGTGATAGAGTGCCGTCTTTCCTCGTAACTCTCATTCCCAAGCAGTCTTTAAGAGGACCTAAATCTTTGATTACGAAGACCTTCTTAAGTTGATCCTTGAAATCTTCTTTAAACTTCTTGTCGTTACTGAAGATGAAAAAATCATCAACGAATATTGCTATAATTAGCAACTTTGCATCTTCATGTTTATAGTAGATACAGTGTTCTTTTTCAGAACGTTTGAAACAAAGTTTGTCCATAGCTTCACAAACTTTTTTATTCCATTGACGTGGAGCTTGTTTGAGTCCGTAAAGAGACTTTTTGAGTAGACAAACTTTAGATTTGTCATTGGAAAAACCTTCAGGCTGCTCCATGAAAATCTCTTCCTCTAGGTCACCGTTCAGGAATGCTGTCTCAACGTCTAGATGGTCGATTTCCAAATCAAGTTTAGCAGCAAAGGCTAATAGCAGGCGAATTGACGATAGTCTCGCTACTGGAGCAAATGTTTCACCGTAGTCAACACCATGCACTTGTGTGTATCCTTTGGCAACAAGTCTTGCCTTATATTTTACAATGTTCCCATTGGTATCCCTCTTGACTTTGTACACCCACTTACATTTAATGATTTTTCTACTTTCAGGTTTATTTACAAGTGTCCATGTTCCGTGCTTCTGCAAGGAATCATGTTCAGACTGCTTAGCATCCAGCCACTCTTGACAATTACTGTCGTCCAGAGCTTGCTTATAGGTCTGCGGCTCGCAGTCAACGCTGATTAGATTTACATAATCTGAATCTGAGTACCGATCCGGAGCACGATGTTCTCGAAGAGGGTATCTTCTGGCAGTGTTGTATTCGCAACTGTCATCTACTGATGGCACAGTAAGATCTTGAGCGTCGAGGAAGACTTCGGGTTCCGATTGAGAGACAGAAGGTTCTCCAACAGTGGCCTCAGTAGAAGCCTCAATAGAAGGTTCAGTATTATGCTCAGCAGTTGGTACTTGTGTAGGTTGCAGATGGGGCGTAGGTGGGGAATTTTGGGTAACAGGGATAAGAACTTCCAGATTATCTGGTTGAGGATCTGAAATCTGTGTTGTTTCGACACCAGGTTCGATGGATGGTGGTTTATCTTCCACAAAGTGGACGTCTCTCGCAATGATGATTCTTCTCGGATTCTGGGGATCAATAAGACGATATCCTTTTGTATCTGTTGAGTAGCCAACGAAGATACAGGTTTGAGTCTTGCAGTCAAGTTTCTTACGCTTTTCCTTAGGGATCAGGGCGTGCGCTTCACAGCCAAAAACTCTTAGGTGATTTAGATTCACCTTCTTCCCAGTCCACATCTCTTCGGGAATTCTGTTGTTCAGTGCTTGCGTAGGCGAGAGGTTCTTGAGGTAGATAGCTGTGGAAACAGCTTCACCCCAGTATGCTCGTGGTAAGCCAGAATCTTGGAGCATAGATCTAGCTTTCTCGACAACGGTTCTGTTGACTCGCTCCGATACTCCGTTCTGTTGCGGGGTATACGGAACTGTGGTTTGATGTACAATACCATTTTCCTTGAGGATCTGAGTCATTTCACGATTTACGAACTCTGTACCATTGTCGGAGCGAAAATTTTTAATTTTGAGACCGGTTTGGTTCTCAACAAGGCTCTTAAATTCAACGAATTTACTAAAGACTTCGCATTTCGATCTTAACAGGTAGCCAAAAGTCTTACGCGTGAAGTCATCTGTAAATGTAAGTAGGTAAAGTGCTCCACCCCATGACTGCGTACTCATAGGTCCGCAAAGGTCTGAGTGAATTAATTCCAATTTAAAATTAGACCTACTTTGAGAATCTTTGAATGGCCTCTTGGACATTTTGCCTTGTAGGCACGGCACGCAGGTTTTATTCAACTCACTGAATGATAGACAAGTAAAGTCTATACCCACGGCTCGATTATTTAAAATATTTAGGGCTTTGGGATGCAAGTGACCAAGACGTCTATGCCATAGTAAAGCAGACTCTTTCACTTGTGTACAAGTGGCTTTATGTTCTGTCGTATCTAATCTGTACATACCACTATGGTTTGACGCAGTTGCAATGATAGCGCCTGTCACCTTGCAATCATCTTTCAAAAGGATTGAGGCACCTTTCGATGAAAATACAACTACTAACCCTTTCTGAACTAGGCTACGAACTGAAAGTAAATTAGTAGCTAAGTCAGGAACATATAAAACGTCAGAAATTTGCTTAATCCTATCAGAAATATTTACAGAAACGGTACCTTTGCCTTCACTTTGAATTTGCTGACCATTGGCGACAGTTATTGGTTTAAACTCCTGCTTGAGGTCCAGGAACCAGTCACTCTTATTACTCATATGAGCTGTAGCACCAGAGTCAACATACCATTCAGTAGAGGTACAAAGTGAGGAGGTAGTGAAGCCTGTAGGAAGACAATGATTAAAACAAGATGAAAGTGTAACGTCTGATATATTGTTGCATAATTATATCGCACCCCCCACCGAATAAACCGGTAATCGACAATTCTAAATTTTACAGGAAAAATAAAAAACTGTTTTATGCATATATCTCAGCATGGGTGAATCCTACGATAGCCAATTTATACATCAAAACAAAGCTAATTTTTTGCAGTCTGTTTTTTATATGCATTTTTTTTGCAATAGTATAACAAAACAAAGTTATTGACGAAAATAAACTTACTGAATTTGTGGGACAAAACAATAGTACGCAACACATCATTACGATATTATTCGCGTATAACCTCAAGATTTTGTAGTTGGTATTAATGCATTACGGTAATACGGTATTATTCGTTGTAATACGGTGCTGAAAACCCTACCAGTAATATGATATTACGATATTATTCAGGTGAAATCCAAGCGATAGTGTATACTGTAATGTAACATGACAATAATATTCGTCGATGTGTAGTGTCAAAGATTAAAAGTAACATAATGTTGCAAATACCATGTTTTATTAAATAATTCAGTAAGTACCTATTATTTGATTTGGCAGAAACTTAACAATATTAGAAGAAGTTGATAGTGATACTGGATAATTTATATTTTTATATTTTGTTCTGTTACATAATAGCGAATTTGTGAAAGTTATGAAGTGAAACAAAGGTTTAGTTATTTATCATAATCAGTCTTTTTATTTATTAATAATGATAATCAAATAATATTTCAATCACAAACAATAATTACTAGGAAGTCTTGTTGGCCCATTGGGCAGTTGGTAACTAACTATTATTAAAAATAAATAATGCTAATCATCATTACAGTCTGATTCTGTTTCCGAAGACTGCTCTGTGGTATTTTCACAGGTTTGGAGGGAATTATAAAAAGAATGATAATGCTGAGGTATAGCTTCTGTTCTGCATAATATACTTAATAAATCTTCTTTTAGCAATTTACTTACTGGGATTGTATTGATTTACGACATGTATAGAACGCGTAAAATATTCAAGTCCAGGTTAAAGTTCTGTCAAAATCATAAAAACCAGCTTGAAATGGACATTTTAGCAGAACATGTTTCTGATAAAAACTTCAGGGCCTTCTGGAAGGGAACCAAGAAATTGAGGGGTAAAGTTAGTATGCCAGTGAGTGTGGATGGGTATAACGAGCCTAAGGACATAGCAAACTTGTTTAAAGAACATTTTAAAGTCGTGTCTCCGCTAACATCTTGTGTAGAGGTGCCTATTGATGGTGTCACTGATCGGGATAATGTGTTGGGTTTTTCCAGCAAGGATGTGGAAAAGGCCATTAAAAACATGGTTAGAGGAAAATCCCCGGGTAGTGACGGTATCAGTATTGAGCACCTTCAGTTTGCAGGCGTGCATTTATTTAGAGTTCTGGCCATGCTGTTTACCTTTTGCTTGCGACACTCTTACCTACCTACAAAGCTGTTAGAAACGATTGTGGTACCGATAGCGAAAAATGTCACTGGGGACGTCACAGATACAAGCAACTATAGGCCTATCTCTCTAGACTAGCAACTACTGTTGCAAAGGTCTTCGATAAGCTACTGGATGCGCAACTAGGCAAGTACATTGACCTTCACGACGCGCAGTTTGGCTTTCGGGAAACACTTTCGACTGAAAGTGCTATATTGACACTGAAACATAGTGTTAACTATTATGTCAACAGAAAAACAGCTGTCTATGCTTGCTTCCTGGACTTATCGAAGGCCTTTGATTTGGTGAACTACAACAGGCTTTGGGCCAGACTTGGAGAGGTAGGGGCTCCCGCTGAACTCGTTGGCATCTTGTCTTACTGGTGCAGACATCAGAAAAACTACGTGAAGTGGGGTAGCGTACTTTCGGATGAGTATGCACTGGAGTGTGGTGTGAGGCAGGGAGGCCTGTCCTCTCCGAGACTCTTTAACTTATATGTTAATCAGCTGATCGGTGAGCTCAGTAACAGCCGTGTTGGCTGTCATATAGATAACGTCTGCGTTAATAACATCAGCTACGCTGATGACATGGTGTTGCTGAGCCCATCGCACAGTGGGTTGAGAAAACTGCTTGATATCTGTGAGTCTTATGCTGAGGGTCACGGTCTGAGGTACAACGAGCAGAAGAGCAAATGTATGGTCTTTAGAGGCAAGAACAAACAACCGGAGCATATACCACCGGTCTATCTGAATGGGGTGCCTTTAGAGCGTGTCACTCAGTTTAAGTACCTAGGGCACGTTGTGACAGAGACTTTGAATGACGATGCGGATAACGAGCGGGAGCGAAGGGCGCTGTCGGTGCGTGCTAATATGTTGGTACATAGATTCGCAAGGTGTTTTACGGGTGTAAAATTAACACTATTCAGAGCTTACTGCCAAAGCTTTTACGGCAGCTCTCTGTGGACCAACTACACGCAGCGGGCCTACAGCGCTCTTCGCATCCAATACAACAATGCGTTTAGGATTCTGGTGAGGCTCCCTCGATTCTGCAGCGCGTCGGGTATGTTTGCTGATGCAAGGGTAGACGACTTTTATGCGATAATGCGTAAAAAACAGCTTCTCTGATGCGCCGGATTCGGGGGAGCACCAACAAAATCCTAAAAATGATATCTGAGAGGCCAGATTCCGCAGTGCTGGGGAGATTCATGCAGCTTCATGTGACGTAGACTACTGATTCTTGACATGTGATTTGATGTAATACTAACGTAGTTTTAAGACCTTTATAACTAACATGACATGTGTATTTTGTTGTTATTATTGTATTTCTGATTATTTGAATTTTTGTGAATGATAATACATAATAGGTACCTACTAACATAGTTTTAAGACCTTTGTTACTAACAATTATGGACAAAATTGGTCTGAAATAAAAGTATATAATAATAATTACGCTTTTGCATAATGTACTGTCATGTTTTGTAAAACCACATTACCAAATCCTGTGAATAAAAATAATACACGAATAAAATTGTATTATACTTTACGCGGAACAAGATATGCGTTTCTTACGCGAATAAGACGGTAATCGTCGATTACCGAAAAAGTTAGAGATTGTTTAATCTGTAATAACCTGTTATGATACTATTCGTGCAAAAAGTGTGTTGAGATTTTTAGGGAATAATATTGTTATGTCCAGTACGGGACCATTGGAAATATTGTACTTTTACAAATATGCATAGAAAAAATACGAAAAAAATTTACAAGGTGTAATTAATGCTCTAAATATCGAATATGCAATAAAACGTAAACTATCGTAATAGCACATTACCATATTATTCGGTGGGGGGTGCGATATGAGAGGAAGATGACGATGAATTATTCTTGTTTCGGTTTATACGTTTCCTACATTGAGACACTACATGGCCTAACTTTTTGCAATATGTACACGACAGCTTATTAGAATCACATGCATGGACACTATTTGCATTGGATAACAAAGAACTTGATGTAGTAGGTGTATCTCGGCGTTCCTCCTTGAGTAGGATCGATGCAATCGAGTCTGTGCTTATCCGTGTGCCGGAGTGCTCTATTGCCATCACCATGGGACTGTAGCTGTCGTTAAGACCTGCTAGCATAATGACGCCAACAAGTTCATCGTCCAGGCCCGCTTGGATGGCAATCAGCTGCTGTTGCAAATGGCGTATATCATTTACGTAGGCCTCCACGTTTGAGTAATTTTCAAGCTTGGTAGTTAGTAGTTTCTTCATAAGTTTTAGGCGTCGCCCCAGGCTGCTATCCGCGTAAGCATCTCGCAAAAGTTTCCATGTTTCTTTTGAGGTTGTGGCTGTCATAACTACGGGATAAATATTTTCACTTATGCTGAGGCAAATTTTGGCTCTGGCCTTCGCATCTTTCTGAGAAAAATTCCCAATATTTTCTGAAGTCGCATTCACGCAATCCCATAGTTCGTTGTCAATAAGATACATTTTCATCGCGAAGCTCCAAGTCGCATAATTACAGCTACCTTCTAGTTTAGCAAAAGTTGGCGTGCTGTGGGTTACCACTACTCCTGAAGAGGATGCCGAGGAAGGCTGTAGTGGAGGCACCGACGACTGGTCTCCAGTCATGAAAGTCTGTGGTGTATGCACTGATGACTGGTGTCCCACCATGACGAATACGGTTGTCTTTACTTTCTTCAAAACTTACGATCTGGGCCCATAACCTGTGGGAACTAGAAGCCCACACAGAGTCGCAGAAGTATAAAGGTAGGTTTAATAAGATAAAAACAGGTAAACCCAGATGCACAGACATGTATTAACCACAATTGACAAGACAGTAAGTAAAAACAATTAGGAATAGAAAAGTCAAAATAATATTTAAAATATCTTTCTAACAGGCCAGTGTTATGATTATTACAAAGTAGGTTTCAACATTATTAAAAACCCCTCCCGCTCTTGGGCAGAGCGAAAGGGAGGGTCAGACTTCTACTGACTAAAAACCACCCATGTTCCTTCTTGGCCGCGAGTAGGCCGCGGTATCTCTTGCGAATAACCCTCAGCCCCGACAGGCTCAGAAATATACCTTCAAACATTTCTCGGGTACCATGCCACTTTACCTTGAGAAAACTGGTGTGACGTAATTGCCCTTGTCGCATTCTATCCCATGGGAAATCGTATGAAGGATAAAAGGATGTTTTTCTAATAATAGATAGATACTGTTAGTGCATGTTTGCGTACAGGGGCGGGGCGTCGCGCAGCGCGTGCAGCGTTTTTATTTCAAACACATGGCAATACATGAAAAATTTAACGATTTCAATACTTGTTGCTGCTGTCCATTAACGAATAAATACGTATTCTATTCTATTCTACTTGATTTTACGAGAAGCTATTTTTAACTCGTTTGTTTAAAATGCAGCGTTTGTTGCGGTGGACTCGTCTCTTAGTAAATTAATAAAAAAAGAGAATGTGGCACTCGGAGACTGCCGCGGTAAAGCTATTGCATAGCATCTTTTATCAATTATTTAATTTGACAACCTCAGTTGACAACCTTGTTATTTTCCGTGACCATAGCAACCTGCCTGAAAATTTTCGTTACGGAATTTCTGGATTCGCTCTCCACGCTCAAGGCCCGCGATAGAAGTTATGCAATAGCTTAAAAAACACGAAAAGAGCATTCTGCCGCCCCGCGCAACGCCCCGCGTCTTCGTAAACGAGCCCTTACAAGTGTTTGGGGCATCTATAGAGCCATTTGGAAAGTACATAAGGGTTATATTTTACAAAATCGTGATGTAAACGACATCTAGGTCATCGTCTGCCTTACTTTTTAACCGACTTCTAAAAAAGAAGGAGGTTCTCAATTCGGATGTTTGTATTTTTTTTTTTTTTTTTTTTTATGTTTGTTCGGGCATAACTCCGTCACTTGCTAACCGATTTGAAAAATTCTTTCTTTGTTGGAAAGGGTATACTTCCGAAATGGTCCCATATTTTTTTTTTCAAAATCGGACAAGCGGTTTTTGAAAATTCAACAAAACTCAAAAAAAAAACTACATTGTCCACATTGACCCACATGCACATGTGAACCACTAAAAAGTGAAAAATAAAAACTTTTTAACAAAAAAATAAAACCGACTTCAAAAAAAAAACAAAAAAGTGAAAAATAAACTTTAGATGAAAAACCAGTCTCTGAAGTCGGTGGCAAAAAAATGAAATCAAACAAACAAAAGTCACCGACTTCAGAGACTGGTTTTTCATCTAAAGTTTATTTTTCACTTTTTTGTTTTTTTTTTGAAGTCGGTTTTTTCCATGTATGTTGTGGTCGACTTCCAGTCAAACTGGATGGAGTTGATATACATGGAAGGCCTGCCTATCTGACCTCCATAACCTAATTAGTACGTAGTAGGTAATACGATACTTCTTGGTAAGATTGGTATGACTTTCAGGCTGACTGCCTGTAACAACTGTCTAAGATTTAAAATTGACAACTAGCACCAACGGCTACAACGATTGGCAAGGCAGATGATGATACAGCGGTATACTTGACAAAAGCAACCCACTATAAAAATATTTGTACATCCAAAAACATTTTCTTCTCAACGAACGAGTTCAGCGTGCAACAATAACATGCAGATACAGCGTCCTTCTATAAAGTACGGTGTAAACACATTTCCTTACATTCCCGTTCCACAGATATATCCTTATTTTATCATCTGCCTAACTTTTTCGGTGCGGTCGGCTAAAGAAACCATGCAGCTATAACTAGAAAGGAGGTGACTGCTGAGTTGACGAGTAATGGAGAAGAATTGAAGAAGAAAACATGTTGTGTTAACCGTAAAATAAATTGAGATAGGCACAGGAAAGACTGCAGTGGGGGCTCAGTGGTAGCGGCTCCGACTTACGAACAGTGAGTCGTGGGTTCGAACACAGTCAGGCGCATTACTTTGTGTAATTTGTTTCATCACCACTGCTCTTAAAACGGTGAAGGAAAACATCGTGAGGAAACCGGCATGTCTTGGAACCAAAAATTCGAAGACATCTACCAATCCGCACTGATGTGCGTGTGAACTGAGGGACCAAAAATAAATCCGCGAAATGAATATCCTAGGATTTAGTAGTACACTTAAAACAATTGTAGAAGGAATCTGGGAATTTGTAAACAAATATATCGAAAACTACGACCCATAAAGTGTGGTCCCTCAGTTCTCACAGACGATTAGCCAGATCTCGGAAAGTATCTTAAAGAACAAGATTTTGTGAATACAGACATTTAGTAGAGAATTTGAAAAGATATTTACAAAATAACAGACCACAAAGCATTAAAGACAAAAAAAATATAACGACTGAACTGTGGTCCCTCAGTCCACATAACAAAGATAAACATTTTAGCGAATCTTACTAATTAAAACCGTTCTTTTTCTACATAAAGTTTTAGTAGAAGTCTTAAAACATATTGTAAAAAAAAATGGAGCTTAAATATCGAAGCATTTTGAAGATAGCAATGATTAATACTGGTCCCTCAATCCTCACATCCACTGACATATGTGCGTGTCCTAGCTGCTTGACGAGAGGAATATCAGAAAGTCTAGTGTACTTAACTTTTAGTAGTAAGTTTCTTCTAAATAATAGGTATCTAAAATTGTGTATTTCTTACTTCTTAACTGAGATAATACTATTTTTTTAATCCTATGAAAATGTATAGAGAAGTGTGACCACACAATTAAACAAAATGTAGACAGTACTATTATACTTTATTTAACACTAGCTTTTGCCAGCGGCTTCGCCCGCGTGAAAATGACGATTTTCCATACAAACTTTCATCCCCTATTTAACTCCCTTAGGGGTTGAATTTCGAAAAATCCTTCCTTATTCCTTGTCTACATTACAGGGAATCTCTGCAAAATTTCAGCTTTCTAGGTCCAAGGGTTTGGGTTGGGCGTTGATGAATCAGTCAGTCAGGACTTGTCTTTTTATTTATATAGATAGAAGATAGATAGATATAATTTTTTAGACGAAACGAAAACAAGGTTGTATGGTTACCGTCGGGGCTGCGGGTTGTTCGAAAGAGATACCGCAGTCTCGGCACAAAGCGCTAAGAATTAACATGGGTGGTTTTTAGTCAGTAGAAGTCTGACACGGCCAATACCGCTCGATGATGATTGATGCTTTCCCATGCCCCAAAAAGAAAAAAACAGGTTGTACGGTTAATTTAATGCATAAGTATATTACACAATAAAAACAACAACAAAAATGCACAATTTGTTCACAAAAAGTGATTTTGTGAAAAACATTATGGATCAAATAGTGTTTTATTAGTTACTAATAAGAATTACGATAAAACTACAAATCTTAATAGATACATCCTGTCGGGGCTCGGTTTGTTCGCAAGAGATACCGTGGCCTCGACATAAAAGGCTAAGAAGGAACATAGGTGGTTTTTAGTCTGGTAGAAGTCTGACACTTCCTTTTCGCTCTGCCCAAGAGCGGGAGGGGTTATTTGATGATATCCCACCCAACAAAAACAAATACCTAGGCGAGTTTTATGAAACAGATGACAGTGAAAAATAAAAATAATAATTCATTTTTAATGCGCAAGCACATCTTTGGTCAAGACACTCGCTCGTCTTCGGTCAAGATATCATAATCCATTCTATTTGTCGACGATTGTGGCAACACTGCGTAGGATATTATTTAAACTTCCTCTGTGGTCAAATGTATTATTCTCGTATTTCAAATCCGACAACATGACGCCATCGTCTGTGGGTGTGGAAAGCTTTTTCAAAACAGTGAAGCATTAATTGACCTTCAAAACAAAAACACAGAAATACAGAATTGATGAATTCATTCAGATTTTTGCACAATTTGTAGAAACCAAAACCAACTTTTGACGACCTAAGGTAGGCCACCTTAAGTCGTCAAAAGTTGGTTTTGCGAATAAAGTTACTAATAAAGTTGTGAAGAAAACAAGTTTTAAAAGAAGAATAAGGAAACATATTCAGATAAAACAAATCACAATAAACTGGCCAAGTCAAGTCGGTCGTCGGAAGAAGACGATACAGCTAAATACAAATGTGTTTCACAAATGAAACACATGCAAAACGGTTAATAAAATAATGATAGTAATAAAAAAAAAAAATCGGTTGTCTGTAAAGTCGGTTTACTGGCGATACTTGATCGTGACAACGTCATAAGAAAATACAGCACTTACATTGCTATAAACAAACAATTAACACGCCGTTGCTATGGAACGACAATTAACACGCCGTTGCTATGAAACGCCTCAGAGCGAGGTAACGCCTCAGAGCGAGGTAACGACTCATGACGTCATCTTTTTTCGTTCGTGCAGCCGGCCATCGAATTATAAGACGTTATCACGTCAATAATAATAATAAACAGTAATAAAACACGTATGGATTTTAGAGTAGGTAAGGATTTATACAAGTCCTACTTGAAAGTTACTCTCGAATACCTTTCTGGAAAAGCACGTGATATCACAGCCTCATAAACACCCTTTTTTTTTTTTTTTTTGTGGCCGTCAATGGCAATCATCGAATGACCCCCCCCCGCTCTTGGGCAGAGCGAAGGGGGGAAAACTGAACCCATGTTCCTTCTTTGCCTTTGCGCCGAGGCCACGTAATCTAGTACAAACCCCTTACCCTTAAATTAATAATCATCGTAAATCTTGAGAACAGAAACGTTCTTATTTCTTTTAAGGGTTCCGTACCTCAAAAGGAAAAAATGGTACCTATAGGATCACTCGACCACCGCCATTTTGATTTGAAACAAAAAACAAAATGGCGGTGGGTCCCTGTAGCTCCCATACAAAAAAGTTCAAACCCCTTTCAACTTAATCGGTTCATTAGACACTGAGCAAATTGGCTGTGACAGACGGTCAGACAGACCGACACACGAGTGATCCTATAAGGGCACCATTTCTTCCTTTTAAGGTACGGAACCCTTAAAAGAAATAAGAACCTTTCTGTTCTCAAGATTTACGATGATTATTAATTTAAAGCTATTTATGAGGCTATGATATCATACGCAAATTCTGAGGCGAAAATCAATTTCAAAATCACCTTACTACTTTTTAATCTCCGTGAAAATCAACCTATTTTAATTAACGAAAATGATATAAGTACCTGTGCTGAACAAGATATATAATTAATATGTATTATTTATCTCACGTTATTTTCGACTAACATTGACAACCGATTTATGACACTAATATCACAAACTGTAATGTTTGTTTTTTATTGTTGTTTTATAGTGTAATCCCACCTATTTTCAGTTTCCTGTCTTATTTATCATCAAAAACACTCTGAGTACGTTAAAAACAATAAGCATAAGCATCAATCATCATCGAGCGGTATAGGCCGTGTCAGACTTCTACTGACTAAAAACCACCCATGTTCATTCTTAGCGCTTTGTGCCGAGACTGCGGTATCTCTTTCGAACAACCCGCAGCCCCGACGGGAACCATACAACCTTGTTTTCGTTTTGTCTAAAAAATTATATCTATCTATCTTCTATCTATATAAATAAAAAGACAAGTCCTGACTGACTGATTCATCAACGCCCAACCCAAACCCTTAGACCTAGAGAGCTGAAATTTTGCAGAGATTCCCTGTAATGTAGACAAGGAATAAGGAAGGATTTTTCGAAATTCAACCCCTAAGGGAGTTAAATAGGGGATGAAAGTTTGTATGGAAAATCGTCATTTTCACGCGGGCGAAGCCGCTGGCAAAAGCTAGTGTTAAATAAAGTATAATAGTACTGTCTACATTTTGTTTAACTGTGTGGTCACACTTCTCTATACATTTTCATAGGATTAAAAAAATAGTATTATCTCAGTTAAGAAGTAAGAAATACACAATTTTAGATACCTATTATTTAGAAGAAACTTACTACTAAAAGTTAAGTACACTAGACTTTCTGATATTCCTCTCGTCAAGCAGCTAGGACACGCACATACGTCAGTGGATGTGAGGATTGAGGGACCAGTATTAATCATTGCTATCTTCAAAATGCTTCGATATTTAAGCTCCATTTTTTTTTACAATATGTTTTAAGACTTCTACTAAAACTTTATGTAGAAAAAGAACGGTTTTATTCAGTAAGATTCGCTAAAATGTTTATCTTTGTTATGTGGACTGAGGGACCACAGTTCAGTCGTTATATTTTTTTTGTCTTTAATGCTTTGTGGTCTGTTATTTTGTAAATATCTTTTCAAATTCTCTACTAAATGTCTGTATTCACAAAATCTTGTTCTTTAAGATACTTTCCGAGATCTGGCTAATCGTCTGTGAGAACTGAGGGACCACACTTTATGGGTCGTAGTTTTCGATGTGTTTGTTTACAAATTCCCAGATTCCTTCTACAATTGTTTTAAGTGTACTACTAAATCCTAGGATATTCATTTTGCGGATTTATTTTTGGTCCCTCAGTTCACACGCACATCCGCACTGGGCCCGCGTGGTAGATTATAGCCCATCCCTCTCCTAGAGCGGAGGCCTGTGTCCCTGCAGTGGGAACATTATTGGCTGATGATGAAGCACAGGAAAATGGTGAGCTTAGGCAGGATACTATGTAACTTTGAAATAGCTTTACAAGTCACCAAACACGGGTTATAATTATTTATTGTAGACGGTACAAGAGTAACAATGTAAACAAATATTTCAAAATCGAAAATGCCAAGAGCAGGGGCGCTACTACAACGTCTTAAAACAGTCCTGTTTAAGTCTTACTTTGCATTTTCGTACCATCACGTCCTTAAAACAATCTTAATGCAGGACTGCTAAAAATATCAGTTTTGATATCGTTTTGATGACGTCACCTCAAATAGTTCATTCAATTGGTACCACGACGTGCTTTTTGACAGCCAGCAGGATTGTTTTTATGTCAAATAGCAGGAATGTTTGACATTCTAAATAAGTTGATCTAGGGCGACGAATATATTATTGTTTTATAAATTATACAAAAGAAATGTACTGCCGTGATAGACTTGGTAATAAAAACACATTTATATACGTGCAAGGGGTGTTTTAAACACATTTGCCCAATCCTTCGGATGTTACAGGCATAATATTATGGTGTCGTAAAGTATTCGATTGGACTATGTTTTCAGTGGTTTCAGTGCGTGATCTTTATCATTTTCAACAAGAAATTGTCTGCTGCAGGACGTAGGCATCTTCCAAGCATCGCCACATCGACCGATCTTGTATTTCTCGCATTCCGAAAAGGAGGAAGAGCTAGAGAGACTATGACTAGGCTGATGATGATTTTGTGACGGTGTTAGGAGGAAGCACCGTCAATGTACCAACAAGAACCACTGTGACATGACTCCATCGGAGCCCAACGTGCATATTCGTGCAGCGAACCCAAACACTCCGGTGTACATTTCCCGCCTACACTACACCAGTACGGCGGAGGACATCGTGGAGTACGTGCGCCAGAAGACCAAGTACGTGGCGAGAGTGTGGAGTTGCTGGAGTCGCGCAGCTACGTCAACTTTGGGGCGTTCGTGGTATAAGTACCAACAATGTTATGGATCTGCATAATCGTGTTGGAAGAGGACATTAGGCCGCAGGGAGTGGTGTTCCGTCGTTTTCATGGGCAAGTGCCATATGTACCTACGTGCAGCACAAAGACTTAGTGCTTAACTGAAGTGTTACAAACATAGTTTTAAGGCTCTCTTTACTAATACAAATTGTATTTTGTCATATTTATGTTAGTCAGCTTTACATGACATACTAAGGTATGTAAGGCTGCCAAAGATGCCTGAGAAAAAGTGGATGTTGTTGTCGTTTGTATTTACATCATAAACATCGATTTGTAAAATGTACTTGTAGTGAAACACACGTATGGTTGGTTAAACACTGATTTATTTACAGACACCCTCACATACAATTTCTAATCTTAGTTGACGGTAACATAATATACTACATCTCTTTCCTTCCAATGAAAACAATCAAAGATTTTAATAAGAATTAAAGAACTTTTATCTAACATGTTGTTTACAGAACATACCAACTAAGTACTACTAACTTACACTACTACTACTTACTAATTATATTATATCTATTTCATTATACTTATATATACTTACTATGTTAATTGCTATTTTATTGTTACCCTTCCTAGTCATGACCCAAGAAAATGTTGGTCAGCATTCGTACTGTTCTTTCCTTTGACCTCTCAATAGGAACCGCTAGTGGCGACGGTGCAGACGAATGATCATGAATATCACCTGGACTTTCATATTCACCACTCTCATCGAGCAGTACCGACTGATTGTTGCTAGCTGGACTTGTCTGCGCTTGGGTTGGGACTTCAGCCTGCGCTCTCTGTCTACGTCTACGGACACCTGTCGTCGTCACCACACTTGGTGTCTTGCTACTACCTACACTGTTCGTTGGTTGTCTCGTTGACTCCCCTACTTTTTCTGTTGCTGACCCTACCGTACGCCTAATCAACTGACTTCGAGTTCGTCGATAGCGGCCACCGCGTTCGTCTTCTACAATATACGAGCGTGGTTGTGATGTACGTTCCACTATTGTTACCGGTTTCCTGTCGCCGTTACTGATCAAAGTTGCCTTATCACCTGATGTTAGGCTTTTTAGTGTGTTCGCCGATTTGTCGTAATTTATTTTAATTTGTTTTCTGTTTGTCATTATTGTTTTATAGTTCTGTTTGTTATCTACTTTATCCGTTAGCAACTTAGCACTAATTGGTAACCTAGTCTTAAGTCGTCTACCCATTACCGTAAAACGGGGCTATTCGGGACATATTTTGAGATACTTTACCAAATATCTTGTTTATTTCACATAAATTACTATGGTGAAAAAATTGTACGGGTGTCGGAGAACTCCTTACTTCTGCAGACATACTTTTGAATTAGCTACATGTAACAGGAACAGAAAAATAAAAAAATAATGAGGCTGTCCCAAATATCGCATATTTGGGGCTATTATGGACAGCACTGAAAAACCGATATAAAATGCATATTTTGAGACAAAACAGCCACTTTCAACAAGTCTATCGATATTTGGGACAAAGACTGACAAAAACTACATAAAATAATGTTTTTGTTTTAGGGATTGGTAGAATTTTAAGAAGAAAAAACTTTTTTTTCAAAAACTCGTTTATTACTAGGTTATGTAAACTTCTATGAACGGTAAGAATGTCGAAACTTAAAGCTTATTTACATACATTTACTTACAAACAAACAAAACAAAACTTCTAAATATTAATCATAAATTCTTACAAAATTAAACAGTCTTCAAAACAAAACAAAATATCTTCTTATTAATTATAAAATAGTTATTAAAAAAAACAGTCTTAAATTTTCGTTTAGGATTCGTATCAGTCTACAGATAATCAACATTTAATTAAACATCTACATAGGTTTAACTTAGTTTACCTCGCTAAACCTAGATAACCCTCACATTTCTTCACAGCCGAAAAGTCAATATTCAAAAAAAAAAATGTCTTCGTCATTCATAAATGTGAATTCTGTTTCATTCTCATTTATCAACAACAACTCAATCTCTTTAACAATCATGTCGATATTAACTGTGTCTATATCTACCTTCTTAGTCTTAATGAATTTAGTGCTATCACTCCTTCCAGTTCTGTCCCGAAAAGCCCCGCAACGATGTCCCAAAAAGCCCCAGACACATTATCAATCATAAATCAAAAACTATAAGCATGACAAAATTAAATACCAGTAAGAAAACATAGTGATAATATATATACTCGTCATTTAAAAACAACAGAACTCTTACCAGTCAGGATTTTCCGCTGTGCGAGAAGTTTTGCCGCCTAAATTTTCACGTAAAAAACGGTCTCTGACTCTTTCACCAAAATTTGTTACTAAACTGTTTAATATACTGACACTGACAGTTGACAATTATGACGTTAACTATAAATGTGTTGCTAGAGTTCATAAAACAAATCCTACCAAACAGCAAACGAAAATTATCGACATAATTGTTCAAAAACCTGGGTTGTCCCAAATACCCCCCTCAAAACCAAATAGCCTCGTTTTACGGTAACATCTGTGCGGGTGAGTCTATATTATGGCGTGGTGTTGCCCTAAAATTTAACAGTGCCAAGTTAAAATCTTGTCCCGAATCCACACACTTCTTTAATAAATTTTTAACTGTTTGTACGGTTCTTTCACTTTTACCGTTTGACTGTGGATAAAGTGGCGATGCCGTCTCATGCCGTATTTCCCAATCGCACATAAACTTTTTAAACTCTTGTGAGCTATAAGCCGGTCCGTTGTCACTCACTAGCTCCGCTGGTATTCCATGCCGCGAGAATTGTTCTTTCATAAAAGTAATAACTTGTCTAGAGCTGACACTCGACAACTGCCCGACCTCAACATAGTTAGAAAAGTAATCGACTAGTACAATGTAATTCTTTTTTTTTATATTCGAATGTATCTGAGGCTAGTTTGTGCCAGGGCAGTGCCGGTACACTGTGCTGCAGCAGCGGCTGGCGGCGAGGGCGGGGCGCGTGCAGCGCGCATGCTGCGCATGATCGCACCCACACGCTCCACGTCCTCGCACATTCCTGGCCAAAACATTACTTCGCGCGCGCGCCGCTTGCATCTTTCTATACCTAAATGTCCTTCGTGGACTCGTGTCAGCATGTTTTCTCGTAATGCTCGCGGAATAAACACACATTCCTCCTTGAAAACTATACCGTCAACGCAATGTAGTTGCTCGCGATATGGCCAGAAAACATTAACTCTCTCGTTCACATCACGCCTATTTTTAGGCCATCCGTTCGTAATATACCTTATTAACCATCTGCTGTCACTTTCTAACTCTGTTTCTTTTTTAATCGCTTCCATATTTAATTGGCTGAAAGGCACATTCTCTAACATAAAGCAAGTTTGTACTTCAACTTCTGCTGACACTCGGTCATGCATAATTTCCGTTAAAGGAGCCCGCGACAGTGTGTCCGCTATATACATATATTTGCCAGGCGTGTATACCACCTTAAAGTCGTATCCTTGCACTCTCATCATCATTCGCTGTAACCGAGCTGGAACCGAAACTAATGGCTTGTTAAATAAAGCTTCCAGTGGCTTATGGTCAGTATGCACGGTGATATCAGACCTACCATAAATATACTGCCTGAACCGCTCGACCCCAAACACAATAGCCAGCATTTCTTTTTCTATATGTGCATACCTGGTCTGGGTATCGGAGAGCGTCAGCGAGGCGAACTCCACCGGGCGGCCGCTCTGCAGCAGCACGGCACCCAGTGCGACGCTGGACGCGTCCACCGACAGCACTATCGGCTCACTGTCGCTATACAGCGCCAGCACCGACGCGCTGCTAAGCTTTGCTTTTAGCCTGTCTACAGCCTCTGAATGTTGGAATTCCCATGACCACTCGGATTCCTTTTTTAACAACGACCTAAGTACATTCACACTTTCCGAGTAGTTTTGTATGAATTTTGCTAAATAATTGACCATTCCTAAAAATCTCTCCAAAGCCTTCCTATCGGTCGGATACGGCATCTCCCTTATAGCTTTGACTTTTGAGTCGTCTGCCCGCATTCCGTTCGCGTCAAACTTGTGTCCTAAGTATGTTATTTCCGATACTCCAAATTTACATTTTTCTCGATTAAATTTTACACCAATATCCTTAGCACGTCGCAAAAGGCTTTTCAATCTCTGGTCGTGCTCATCCATAGTGCGCCCCCATACTATTACGTCATCAATAAAAGATTCTACTCCTTCTAAATCTTCTAAATGCTGCCTAAGCTTCGCATGAAATACCTCTGGCGCACAGTTTATACCGTATGGTAAACGTAGAAATTGGTACCGACCGAACGGTGTGCTGAACGTGCAAAGGTCAGCACTCGCGTCGTCTAGCTGAACCATCCAGAACCCGCAGCGAGCGTCCAGCACGCTGAATACAGTAGCGCCGCGCAGGCGCGCTGCCAGCTCCGGCACTGTCGGCAACGAGTACTGCGCACGTCGCACCGCGCGATTTAGAGGTCGTGGATCTAAACAAACACGAATGCTGCCATCCTTTTTCGCGACCAAAACAATAGCATTAACCCAAGAGGTTGGATGTGTAACTTTCCTAACTACGCCCAACTGTTCCATTCTATGTATCTCATCTAACAATTTATCCTTAAGTCCTAAAGGGGTTTTTCTTGTTGGGCAAACAACTGGCTGTACATTTTTATCCACTACGATACTATATTTACCAGGTAATTTTCCCAGTCCTTGAAACAACTCATAATAGTGATCAATGTTTATTGCATTAATTTGACTTATTAATCCTAAAGCAATGCAACCCTCCAAACCTAGTACATTCTGACAGTTTAAATCAACAACAACAAATGACAACACGTAACGTGTTTTATTAAATACAAACGGCACATTACTAATGCCTACAACTGGTAATTGATTACCTGTAAAGGAATGTACACGTTTTGTGAATGGCATAAGGTCTGTTATCAATAATCCTAAGTCTAAATAGGTAACCTTTGAGATAACATTAATCATTGATCCTGTATCTATTTTTAATGAAATGTTTTTACCTTTGCATTTTACAACTTCTATCCATTCCATTGACGACTTACATTGTTGTTTGTCCTCTTCTAGTGTATTAACATAAAACAATTCGTCCCCGCTATGATCACTATTTACGGTTTCTACACTAAGATTTAACACTTTGCGTATTGCTTGCTTTTGCTCACACACTCGCGAGAAGTGACCTTTCTTTTCACAAACATAACACTTGGCGTTTTGCGCCGGGCAGCGCTCACCGCCGTGACACCGCCCGCTGCCGCACAGCTCGCAGGCGCTGCGCTGCGTGCGCGCCGGCCGCGGCCCCGCGCCTCGCCTTCCTCTAGCGCGCCGTCCGCCTCGGGCACTGCTACCAGTTTGAACTGCATTCACTTGCACTCCCGCTGATACGCCATCGATGCATTGGCTTTCCTCTTTGGACATCTCTGCCGCCTGGCAGATTTGTATCGCCTTTGATAACGATAAATCATCTGTGCGAAGAAGTCGATCCCTCACAGTGTTGTTGACAATACCACACACGATCTTATCTCGCAACAAACTCTCGTGCAATTCACTGAACTCGCACTGCTGACTCAGTACCCTCAATGATGTTACGTATTGGTCGATGTTTTCGCCGTCTTCTTGATTGCGTGTAAAAAATTTAAACCGCCTTACTGTGATATTTGGTTTTATGCCGAAATACTTGTCAAACTTTTTCAATAAACAATTGATGTCGTCTTCACTTTCACCTTCATCGAACGTGAACGTTGTGTATGCCTCATAACCAGCTGATCCAATGAGGTTAACCAACAAACTAGCCTGGACTTCCTTAGGCTCTTTGCTCACTCCAGATGCTTTAAGAAATACTTCGAACAGCTTCCGCCATTTGTGCCACGCGTCGGATCGCGCGGCCGGACCGCCGTCGAGCGATAATTCCACTGGAGGACGTGCGTGTTCCATTATAATTGTTTTGTTTTATTCTCACTATATGTCACGGGACTAAAATATAATAGGTTCAAGTCCGTTTTAACAGTTTTAAGTATTAAAAAGGCACACCGCTGTCACCATGTAGTGAAACACACGTATGGTTGGTTAAACACTGATTTATTTACAGACACCCTCACATACAATTTCTAATCTTAGTTGACGGTAACATAATATACTACAGTACTGTTGCTATAGATTACCTTAGATTA
Source organism: Diarsia mendica (assembly GCA_949316265.1). Classification (NCBI taxonomy): domain Eukaryota; kingdom Metazoa; phylum Arthropoda; class Insecta; order Lepidoptera; family Noctuidae; genus Diarsia; species Diarsia mendica. Next base: position 2,724,523 of record OX438910.1, read on the forward strand.
CCTACCTATAACTTGTATTGCTGGAGAATCAATAAACTACCATTATAATAACTGTATTATTGTTTGTATGCTTGAAAATTACGGTCTTAAGGTCTAACGACCCCACACACCCTAGTGTCAGAGTTTCTAAACATGGTTTGACGACAGCAATTTGGTGACAGGGACCACCGGCTTAGGGTGCTTTTCCACCAGAGATGCGCCATGCTACATTGCTATGAATGCGTTATATATCCGCCAATCATATTCATTGGTGCACAATTGCACATAGCTTAGCACTGGTGGAAGCGGATTCAACTAAGATGTTTTCTATATGGAAGGATGCGTACTATGGATGTGTGCTTGATGAAAAGCAGCCCTAAACGTGCCTTCCGAAGCATAGAGTGCCTTCCAAACATTGCTACTAAAAATCAATCTAGTTTTACAAACTCGCGGGAACGCACAAGCGTGTTTAACCGAACGCTCTTACATCGTTTGAACATAGTCACCCTGAAATCATCCACAACTTCTTACACGCAGTTTAGCAGACCTAAAGTACCTACTTGGGTACCTACATAAATAAAACGATCAAAGTTAATAATGGTATACAGTCAGAATTCTTTATTATACAGTTTAAAATATCTGTATTTCACTTTTATATTTTATTATTAACAACTCGTAGATCAGTCCATATTCGAATTTCCTGGAATTATTTTAACCAGCTCCATGGTCCATAGTGATAGGTAGTGGTTTTTAAGATGCATGGATGCAGTTTTAATGATATTCTTTCCATGGGTCCCCTACGTTTCTTCGAAACACTATTCTTCGAAAATTGTTTCTCCGAACACTATTCACCGCAGCCTTCATACTGCGACGTTTTGTTTGGTCTATCCATTGGTTGCTCTTCATCTCTCAAGGGAAAATAAACATTGGCATGTCCACGTTCACGTTAAGGTTTTTATTTCAACCCAGCTTCAAAATAAGGATAAGATGAGTAGGTACCTATCGCATCCTTTTAAGAACCAGCATTTTGGTACATATTTCATAAGTCCATCATAAATATATGAATATCGAAAACGGTTCATATTCACAATCACAGCACACAAGAAAAGTAAATACCATAATTTAATTTAGAATTATTATATAAACATAAGATGTAATTATTTTATTGAATTTTGTTGACAACCACTCATTGACAAGTATAATGACGTAATGCATTGACATGGATGCCACTTTAATATAAAACGATAATGATACCAGCCAGTTATAAAAAAAAACTGGTCCGAATCTTATTATGTTACAATGAAGGGCTTAACCTCCTTCGAAACATTTTCTTACTTTGTCAAGGAAAATCCTCAAAGATTTTATAAATGTTACGATTTTAATTATGTATTTTCTTAAAACTACCTTTATAAATGAAAAATTGTATGGTAAATAATATTTCTATTTTCATTAAAGTTATATTTTGTTTCATGACTATTATTTCGGAATACGATTCGGACCGGATTTTTGAGAAAGAGACAGCGCTATACAGTTTACGTATTGCTAGTTGCTTCTTTCGTGTTAAAGCAGGGAATAGACAAATCTTACAGATCGTTCGTTCTTTCCCCGCACTAAGCAAGAGTAAAACAGTATTGTTTTGTAGAGGTCATGGTACCAAACAAAGTGTTATTGTTTTAAGCCTGAATCAAAACGTTCCTGCAATAGGATTGTTTTGTTAAAGGTGGTGGTAGCGGCCCTGAACTCAATCCCACTTACCCGAATCTAATGCAAGATGACCTTATAGAACCCATCCGTAACTCATGTAGGATAACATATTTGGGTACTATCATAGATTAAACATATATAGAAGCGACGACCTTGCTTTGAACTTCCCAATGCTTACAAAGAGTCATGTCTGCTAATGTAGTTGTTCCGGATTTACCGGTCGTTGAAACCGTCATCGTCATCATAATTTCAGCTGAACGACCACCACACCTTTGGGCCCTATCAGAATACCAGCGCTGTGACATTTGTCATAAATGTTACAGCACCATGCATCAGCCTTGCCCACTGCCACATAAGTTTAAAATTCGGGCTCCGTCGGTAATCTTGGTTCTCTTGCGTCTACGTCTTCATTTCTGATTCGATAAGGAATTTCTAATTTAATGGCGTTAATAAGACTTCACAATGACGTATTTCTGACATTCGAAAGTCGATGTCATCACAGATGACGGATCTGCAATCATGTTACAAGTCCTTTAAACGTAAAAAACTACTTATGTGACCTCCAAATCATAGTTTTAGGTCACCTCTCCGTGGACCAAATTAGGAAAATACGACATCAAAAAACAACTGTTATTATTTAGCCTGGAGTCCAAATTAAAAGTCCCTAAACTAAGATTCGCTTCTACAGTTCCCTTAATCTATGTTAGATCCCGCTATCCGTTCTGTAACTTGTATGGGACGATGATACAGCAGAAATGTGATGGCCGCCTAGCAAATGGGGTCTCAGCTGCCGTTTATATTAGACTTAGTTAGACGGATGGATTTGCTTGCCGAAATATTTAGAATTGTATGTAGTGCGTACTGTGTTGCGTGCACTGAACGAAAGTTTGGCTGAGGCTGGTTGTTGAGGCTTATAATAACAAAAATGATAAAATAAAAATGCTAAAACTATAATTTACACGATTCCTTTTATTTATCAAGAGAATCACATACCGTAAGAAAGAAAATGACACAATTTAAAACGTACTGTGAATGCCATAGAACTATGCCTATGTTTGTGTAAGTAGCATAAGTCGATATATACGGAATGGTTTTTAATGAAGTTTATTATTAGATATCAATTTGTATACTCATGTTCGATGCAAGAATTGCAATCGACCACGTTTAGTTTAGCTCTAAGTTAGTTAGGCTCTAACCCACACGGGTCCCGGGTCACGGGTTTAGCCCTACAACTCAGTTACAAGTGGCTTTTGGGCAAGCCGCGCGTAAAGGTCGTGTCGTGGCTTCATTTTGCATTGCTGTGGAATTATTCGGAAAAGCAAGATGTGTACTAGACCAAAGAAAAGGTTTTGTTTAGGTTTAGTTTCAAACACAGCCGGTGCTGGAAATAATACGAATTTGTAAGGCCCACAATTTTTTTTCTTGCATATTATTTAACTTTTATTGTTTTTATTTTTATTAAATTTTTGTCATGCATATTGTTTAAACCCTCTTACACGGTATCTCTGTACACGCTAATTTTAGCCAAAAGGAGCCTGGTGACCTGTAACACAGATTTTTTTCTAAAAACCTACATCAGGCACCAGTCTCTCACAAAGTTGTAATATAAAAAATTACCTGATTGATGGGTGCGGTGCTTCTCTACTGGTATTTGTCTTCTGTTATCTTTCAAGTATACATACATAAATTCACGCCCTTTTCCCATGGGGGTAGGCAGGAACCACAGAACGCCACTTGCTACGATCCTTACATACTCCTTTTGCCTCGTCCACATTCATACATCTGATCATACACGCACGCCGGTTGCGAGTCGCACCTGTCCTTTCTGAAGAACATCACCAATAAGGTCAGTGTATGTCTTTCTAGGGCGTCCCCTCCGTAAGGCGTATCCTGATGACAATATAACCTTTAAAACAAACAAACAAACCACTCCTTACTTTTCTATCTACAAAAATTCTCCCAAAAATGTATCAACCCCGATCAACATACAGGACAAACTGCTCTCCTAATTTCCGTAGTTAACAAGATAAGAAATAGATAAAAATTACTATTATTTTTTCTGTTCCTAGTTCTTCTGGACCCTTGCCAGGGTTTGGGGGTCAAGGGCGGGGTGTTCATGTGTCGGACCATTGATTTTCTGTCATGTAATGCGTTTGATTGGGAGATAGGGAGGGCTATGGTCGACAGTAGCCGTGGTATAAGGAAGTATAGGGTTGAAGAGACAGCCTTCTGCAGACTGATTGGGGTGAATTCAGTACCTATATTATCATATTAGGATGACCGATACCAGAAATTATTTCAGGAACGCAATGAGAATCCAGCAAAGATTTGTTTTATTTCCTCATACGCAATGTACCATTATCGTGTTAAAAGTCACATGGCGAACAGCAAGCACGATCACGAGTTCGATGAACTCTGTAGCTAGGCTCCTGCTGCCTAAATGAATTATTTCAATGCTGCCGAATCATTTCAATGCTCCACGGACTCTACTATTGAAAGCTGTTCCATCCACTTTGACAGCAGTTTTTTTATGTGACTCGATGTCCCTTATTCCATAATCTATATCTATACTAATATTATAAAGCTGAAGAGTTTGTTTGTTTGTTTGAACGCGATAAACTCTGGAAGTACTATTTGGATTTGAAAAATTCTTTTTGTGTTGGATAGTTCATTTATCGAGAAAGGTTATAGGCTATATAACATCACGCTACTACCAATAGGAGCGGAGCATAAATGAGAAATGTTGCAAAAACGGGAAAAGAAAATTACTTTCTGAGAGCTTCCGTTGCGTGCGCTGCGAAAACGGTTTAAGTTACCAGAATATCATGTATGAAGTAATTATTCGTCTTTAAAAGTTCTAAAAAAAAGTCCGCGACAGCATCTGTCTATCTTTTAAGATTGACTCACTGTAACTATTTTTTACTATTGTAAGGCGAGTTTTCTCAGGGGTTGGAATATTTGGGCTATTTCAATGAGTCACTACGTTAAATGGTAAAAGTATATTGCAAAAATGGTAAAAACACAGAACTATAGGTAAAACTAAATGAACAAACAGGAGTTAAACAGTAAACTTGTGATTATTAAAACGAGCGTTTCGCGGATCTGTTGAAAGCGCGCGCGAACCGAACTCCACTTGGTTTCGCGCGTCGCGGGCTGGGTTGCCAGGAGCCGTGGGCGGTGTTGCCAGCTCACAAAATATTTAAAAAGGTAGTGCTACACTATTAAAATGTTAGGCTAAAAATAATTATTTTTTGCGAAGCTTATTTAACCCATATGGTATTAATCTATATCTAAATAAATGTTATTGTTAGAACGGAAATTTAACATAGAATATTTGTGCCCTTTACTTTATATAGTTTAAACAAATATCTTAGAAGATATCGCAATGTAAAAATATCCGCGCGGCAAAATAATTCGCGCGTCGCAATCGCAATGTAGGTACGGCCCGGGGGATTCAAATTCAAAATATTTACTGCATCATTAGGTTTACAAGTACAGAGTGTTATAGTATATTTTTAACAGTAAGAGATACCTATAGTAATTCACACTTTAATATAATCTAAGCTAATCTAAACCATATAAACTATTTTAATAAAGAGGAAAGATAAGATTTTTTGTTTGTTACGATTTAGCTTAATTTATGTCGGATAGTCGATATATCGAGAAAGGTTATAGCTATATTTATGTGACGCAGACGAAGTTGCGCGGGTCAGCTAGTATATATATAAAAGGAGAACTGACTGGGTGAGATATCAACGTACAGCCGAAACTACTGGGGCTAGGAATGTGAAATTTTGCACACGGCTTCCTATTATAATGTAGGGGAGCACTAAGAAGGGTTTTTTGGAAATTTAACCTTTAGGGGGTGAAAAGGAGGATGAAAGTTTGTATGGAAAATCGTCACTTTTGTAGTTGAACCGACATCCACGCGGGCGAAGCCGTGGACAAAGTGCTAGTATTTTATATAAGGTTTAGCTGATATATAATATTTATAAGGAAATAGATTTTCCTCTCAGCCTTTTGTACGAAAATATTAAGCAAATATGAGAATTTGATGTGTTTACCAACACAAATCTTACGAGACGCACATTCGAGTACATCAAGTCGATCGTAACTCTTGTACTATAGTACCCCCAAATTGAAATTGTTGTTGTTGTAACGTCTTTGACTGTACCTACATCATACGGTCGAAGAAGGTATTAAGTATACAGTTGGCTAACTAGCATTTACTTTTAAAATTAAACAGATAAAAAAAAATGCAATATTTTTTTTATTGTCAGTGTACAGGAATTATAAACATTTCTGCGTGTTCGACTATACATAAGTTGTCATACCCGAATAATAAAACCATCTGTAGGCCTTTTCAGAGAAGACCTGAGTCTCATCCATTGGAACAGATTCCGCTCTGACTGTTACCCCCGACTAATGATGTGCCTGGTGGCAATATTGCCACTGCCGGGTAAAATACCAAAATTGCCTGCTGCTTGGGAGTTATTGCCAAAGTTGCCGGTCAATGTAGATTAGGGCTTATCTATATAAATAAAAAGAGAAGTCCTGACTGACTGACTGACTGACTCATCAGCGCCCAGCCCAAACCCTTGGACCTAGAAAGCTGAAATTTTGCACAGAGGTTCCCTTTATAATGTAGACAAGGAAAAAGGAAGGATTTTTTGAAATTCAACCCCAAAGGGATTTAAATAGGGAATGAAAGTTTGTATGGAAAGTCGACATTTTCACGCGGGCGAAGCCGCTGGCAAAAGCTAGTAAATAATAATTATAATTGTATTACATAGTTTCCGTACTTAATTTGACTTATAATTAAGAAATATTCCCCGAATATTTCCATTCCCGGCAATATTCCCGGCAATCTTGCCACCAAAATTCCCACTTCGGGCAATATTGCCGGCAACGGCACATCTGTACCCCCGACGCATATGTGCGAGGAATCACCGATGTGATTTGGACCCTTCTATTCATCCCAGGAAAGAAGATATTCAAAAACTCAAACCGTTTATTTCAATTAAACCATTACAGGCACTTTTGAACGCCAGAGAAACAAAAAAAGGGAAGTTACTAATTGTTGCCCATTCCAAAGCGTAGATTGGTCAGGAGAAGAATGAGCAAGAAACTTCATGGATTTTCTTTTAAAATTAATATTTAAATTGAGCAATAAACAAGTGTGCGTACTAGCAAGTCAACCTATCTCAACCATCGGCTGGTAGCAATTCTAGTTTACGGGGGACTCTTAAGCTGATTATGCCAACCACTGTAACAACTTCTTTTCATAGTACAAAAATAATTCCGAAGAAATGACAATAAAAACCAAATTGCTAAGCTTTAAAATCGAAGCACCCATAACATTTAAATTGGTAACAATTTGCCAACAATTTCTATGCCAAACGATTAAAATGAAATTCAGAATTTCTGCTGAATTATTAGAATTTATAACAACGAAGTAATTTTATAAGCCCCGTCAGCTTTTATCTTTAATTCTGATTAAATTGTTTTAAAAAATCACCAATAACTTTGATGGATTGGACCGATTAAATTTAAGTTAAAGACATCGTAGGAAAGGAGCTTGTGATAAAAATAATAACAGCCACTCGGGTCAATCTTTCGGGTAAGCCATGCTTGCTTAAGTTGGTCTGTAGATGGGTGACTGCCAACAGGGTAGTTGACTGACTAAAAAAAATATGATTCTGTTTAGTCCGTCAGTCAGATTATCGAAAAATATTGGATACATGTTTTTTGTTATATTAAATTAACTAGCTGACCCGCGCAACTTCGTCTGCGTCACATAAATATAGCTTTATCCTTTCTCGATATATCGACTATCCGACATTAATTAAGCTAAATCGTAACAAACAAAAAATCTTATCTTTCCTGTTTATTACAATAGTTTAGATGGTTTAGATTAGCTTAGATTATATTAAAGTGTGAATTACTATAAAATCTATCTCTTACTGTTAAATATACTATAGGACTCTGTACTTGTAAACATTATGATGCAGTAAATATTTTGAATTTGAATTTCCCGGAGGCCAGCCAGAATCCCCCGTACCTACATTGCGACGCAACCCGCGTAATTATTTTTCCGCGCGGGTATTTTTACATTGCGATATCTTCTAAGATATTTGTTTAAACTGTATAGAGTAAAGAGCACAAATATTCTATATTAAATTTCCGTTCTAACGAACACATTTATTTAGATATAAATTAATACCATATGGGTTAAATAAGCTTCGCAAAAAATAATTCTTTTTAACCTAACATTTTAATAGTAAAAAATGGTTACAGTGAGTCAATCTTAAAAGATAGACAGATGCTGTCGCGGACTTTTATTTAGAACTTTTAAAGACGAATAATTACTCCATACATGATATTCTCGTAACTTAAACCGTTTTCGCAGCGCACGCAACGGAAGCTCTCGGAAAGGAATTTTCTTTTCCCGTTTTTGCAACATTTCTCATTTATGCTCCGCTCCTATTGGTAGTAGCGTGATGTTATATAGCCTATAACCTTCCTCGATAAATGAACTATCCAACACAAAAAGAATTTTTCAAATCCAGCCAGTAGTTCCAGAGTTTATCGCGTTCAAACAAACAAACAAACAAACAAACAAACAAACTCTTCAGCTTTATAATATTAGTATAGATAAAAAATTGACGAAAATAAAGCATGTCAAAGATCATGGGGAGGGGGCTTTTGACGTCATAGTCTGGTCAAAATGGACCAACCTGTGACGTTGCATGACTTTTCGAAGCACTGTATCGTTTTAATTTTTTTTTACGTGAAAAAAGAAAAATACGTGTACAATATTTTTTGGAAATCTATCTGACGAACTAATTAGATTTTTTTTTGTCAACTACCATATTATTTTATTGCTTCACTGTATTACTCAATGAAATACAGCTAACAAAGTGTTGCTTTAATTGAATTATAGAGCCTGTTAAGAGACTGCTTAACCAACTTGAAACACAAAATTCGCAGATGAATACAAAAGGACTATTCCATTCAGCAGGCCACCATACTGCCATGACCCAAGTGACTGCGTGACTGCGGAATAAGAGGTCCTAGGTTCGTTTCCCAGCTGGGGCAAAAGGTTATTGAGTTTTCTATGAGGAATCTCTTAGTAGCAGAGGAGCTCGTGGCTTAATAAGAACTTGCTTCAGGTCGATCTTTAGGTAAAGCTGTGCTTGCCTAGGTCGGTCTGTGGATGGGTGACCGCCCGACATACCGAGTTTCCTCCGTGTCTCGGTTAAGCTGTTGGTCCCGGCTGCCATATATAGATCTTTGGCAGTCGTTACAGGTAGTAAGTGACCTGAAATTCTGACATCCAGTCTTACCAAAGGGTATTGTATTACCTAGTACTAACTAGGTTGTGGAGGTCTGATAGGCAGTCGCTCCATGTAAAATACTGGTATTCAGCTGCATCTGGTTAGACTGGAAGCCGACCCCAATATAGTTGGGAAAAGGCTAGGCAGATGAATCTCTTAGTAGCAGATACAGAGTGTGGATTTGTGCGCTATAGTAATAGGTTTTTAGTTACTTTTGGGGGAAAAACCTGAATGAGGCTGGCACAGGACCGTGGAGAATGGCACAAGAAAAGGGAGGCCTATACCCAGCAGTGGGTGAGTTCGGGCTGTGGATGATGATGATGAATAGGTTTTTACATGGGACTTAAACATAATTGGTGAAATATGTGTATACATAATGTGTACACCTGGTTTAGTACTAAATGCTAATAAGACCAAATTAATGTACATAAGTTCTAGTCAAAACAGAAGCTCTTTCTTGCCTAAACTAACAGCTCACTGTCATGAGTGTTTGCATGACAACTGCAATAGTCAGGTAGCCAAGCCTTGTAGCTGTGACTCCATAGAGCTCGTAGATAGCCAAACATATTTAGGACTTACTATTGATAGCCGACTTAATTGGAAGGAGCACATTAACGGGGTGTGTGACAAATTGAGATGCATATTAGCTAAATTCTCTATTATAAAATGCAAAATTCCATTTCAAACGCTGTTAATGCTGTACAAAAGCCTGGCTGAATCTACAATATCCTATGGCCTGTCCAGCTATGGTAGGACGTACAAGACCCACCTTGATTTAATTTACGCACTTCAACTACGTATATTAAAAGCAATTGTCCCGCATAATATTAAGAAGAAATACAATACCGACTACCGTAAACTATTTGAATTTTGTAAAATAATACCAATACATGAAAAAGTAAAATATACGCTATTAAAAGAAGAATTTTTTAATGAAAATTTGAAGGTAAGGAAAACTTTAAATAATACGGGAATTAATACTCGTAGTGTCATCAATTTTAAATTGTTACTTCCTAAGTACAGAAACTTACACGGCAAGAGATCGTTAAAGTATATAATACCTTATCTTATTAATCAACTACCTATATCATTGAGGGATAAAATCACTTGTAAAAACATAAAACACAAACTAAAACAACATTACTTACAAATTAGTGATAACTAATAATTAGTAGATGTTAATTACTTTCTGCAACAACCTGTATCGAGCTGAGTCGCATTCCTACGTTCACGATGGTCACCGATGTTCGTTTGTTAAAGTTTGTAAGGTAACAGAAAATATTTCGGTGCGTACCCACCCTCGCTGCTGTTTTGTTGTTGTTACTTATTTAATGTAGAACATAAGATTGTATAATCTGTTTGAATTATGTCGTCGTTGTTTTTGGTGCACGGTTAATCTCGAATGAGTTTATGTTTGCACCAACTTTATTATATAATTAATGTAATTGTAAAACTGTTGAATAAATAAATAAAAAAAAAAAAAAAAACCTCTGCTAAACCCTTTTGAGACCGAGAGAGTCATTTGTATGAGGTTGCAATCGGCGACCTATCAAGCTGTACCAAACCAATATACGCTAATCTATCTATCTATCTATATATCTATCTATCTATATAAATAAAAAGAGAAGTCCTGACTGACTGACTCATCAACGCCCAGCCCAAACCCTTAGACATAGAAAGCTGAAATTTTGCACAGATGTTCCTTTTATAATGTAGACAAGGATTTTTTTTATTTTTTTTTGTAGCCTATATTGTCCCACTGCTGAGCAAAGGCCTCCCCCATAGTCTTCCACTCTTCTCTCCGTGCGGCTTTCTCCGGCCAATCTTGTATAAAAGCCTCCAAATAGACAAGGAATAAGTAAGGATTTTTTGAAATTCTGCCAATAAGGGAGTTAAATAGGGGATGAAAGTTTGTATAGAAAAACTTAATTTTCACGCGGGCGAAGCCGCTGGCAAAAGTTAGTATCTCATAGGACGGAAATTTCATACAAAGGAAGGTCAGGTTACAGTGGATATGAATAGCTTACTCTATGAATGCGTGCCAGTGTTTTCGGCCATTGTATGGCGCTGACCTTCTGTCTTTATTTGTGTTGGGATTAAACTGACGTTGCGTGCACGATTTATAGTTGACTTAAATTAAGTTTCTTGGGGATTAAACTTTAGTTTGTTTACGTTAGAAATAACTATAGTTGAATGAACTATCGTGAGATAAGTTCGTAGAATATAGTTAAGGCAAAGAAAAAAGATAACAAAATACATAAGCGGCATACATGGATACATATTTTCTAATAATGTATAATTTAAAAGTTTCTGTAAAAATGCTTTATTAATTTGATAATAAATGTTCGCTGGTTTCGAAAATCTCTAAGCAAACCCTTTTAATATATATTCAAACCATGGGTGTGTATAACTAATAACTAGTCCAGTAGTCTGCCATCTTCGAGAGTCCTCCATATTGAATGGCGAATCACATCACTTAGATAATCATGCCTTGTGCAAACTTAACGTGTATACAACATTTTCAGCTCAATTGGATCGGGATCTATCTGTTTTAAAATTCGGTTGTAAGATTTGCGCTTTACAAATAAACATACAAGATACAATATAACAGACAAAGAAGAAGAACACTACTATTAATATCATAAACGGGATATTTACCATGTTTGATCAACCATGTTTTATCCGTGATCATGGTGCTTGTAACAGCGCCGAAATATTGGGAACTCGAAACAATAATCAAACATGGTAAATATCCCGTTTATGATATTAATAGTAGTGTCAGTGACCATGTCAGTTTAAAAACTTATAAAGAAGAAGAAGACCCAGTGTGTAACCTGGTGTCAGAACCACCCACGGGTTTCTGACTTGTCTTTAAATGCAGTCAAGAAATATCTCTCAGGCACGCTAGGTTCCTCAGAAGATGTTTTCCATCACAAAAGGAAGAGATAAATATACAATAAGCACATGAATCTCACAAGTCAGAGGAGTTTAGGGTTTGAACTCAAGACTTATTTGAGGTGTGGGAAATCATCAAATGACTCCTCCCGTTCTGGGCAGAGCGGTAGGGAGTGTCAGACTTCTACTGACTAAAAACCATCCGTGTTCTTTCTTAGCCCTTGTGCCGAGACCGCGGTATCTCTTTCGAACAACCCGCAGCCCCAACGGGCTCGCAGCCCGGGAACGGGGACACATGACTTTATTTTCAAAGGTCGATATCAAAAGTTTTCAACATAACCACACGAGTATTTACGAATACACAAGAAATAAACGTTTTTCTTCACCCAAGTAAGACCCGTACCAACTTTGATTAGCTTAGGCCCGTTTATACGGCTTGAACAATATACTTCAGTAGGGACTTAAGATTATATTCTTATTAGTTCGAAATTATTGTTGTTACTCACAAGATTAAGTGTGTTTACTGTATTTAATATACCATTATATAATAATAATCTTACTGCGTCGATAGTAGCAACACGTGACTGATTAGCTTAAGATCCTGAGTTCAATTTCCAGGTCGACAAATTAAATATAATATTATTTTCATCAGAAATTTCATAATAGTAGATACAAAGAGAGCAGAAAGAAGCAAAGAGAAGAAGCAGAGAGGAGAGCAGTGGTGGCTCAGTGGTAGAGGCCCCGACTTACGAACAGTGAGTCGTGGGTTCGAACCCAGTCAGGCACATTACTTTGTGTAATTTATTCCATCACCACTGCTCTCAAAACGGTGAAGGAAAACATCGTGAGGAAACCGGCATGTCTTAGAACCAAAAATTCGAAGACATGTGACATCTACCAATCCGCACTGGGCCCGCGTGGTAGATAATAGCCCATCCCTCTCCTAGAGAGGAGGCCTGAGTCCCTGCAGTGGGAACATTATAGGCTGATGATGATGATGATGAGATAGACTTGGGTTGTGTCCTTGTGAAAGCGACAAGGCAGCCCGCGAAATTCGAATTATCTTACGTTTTTTGCAATTTCTTGGTCAGTGTAAAGTCGTATGTTAAACAAAATGGGAGTCGCGTCATTATCAAATGTCTATACTGAGTAAGAATGATTAAAATCACCACTATAACCGTCTCAGTTCATAAAGATCTCTGGAGTGACTATTTGATGAAAACGGCATCCTTGAGACCTGTATGAACTGAGACGTTTGTGTTGGTGATTACTCGCGAGCGCGTTGTCGCATCAACCTTAATGATTTTATAAGCTCGACGCCTGTTACATGGGACTCACCTGCCCCATCACTATCTTTTGTTCCCACCAACCGAGGATCGACCAGCGAGTTGACCCCCGAGAGGCTCGCTGCCGTCCCGTCCCCGGTCGCTTTACGCTGGAGCGCGGGCGGCAGAGAGGCTCCGTCCACTGAACGTTGACTGGTCACGCGTTTGCTTGTTCATACACGGACTGCGTGATCAGATACTTTTCGATTTACCTACATGCAAGCAGTAAATTGTGACCAACTAAATAATTTACAAAATTGTCTTCACTTAAATACCCTTTTATATTGTGTGTTAAGTTTATGTTATTATCGGTCAAAACCAAACTATCATTTGTAAGCTTTGAAAGGCGAATTGCTAGCCTAATAAAGTGTTTTCTTTTTAGTGTGTTAATGTAGCTTAGGATAAATGCATTTTGTTACTGTTATTATGGTAAATAAAGATATATTATTTGAAAATGAAAATGAATGTTACATGGGACTTAAACATAACTAGTAAAATGAGGATGTCCTATTTTAGGCACACCTCTACTATTTATACCATCATCAGCTGCCTAGCCTTTTCCCAAGCATGTTGTGGTCAGCTTCCAGTCAAACTGGTTGTAGCTGACAACCTCCGCAACACAGTTGATATTGGGTATTACGGCACCCCTTGGAAAGAATGATTGTCGGACTTACCCATGATTTACCAGCTTTCATGACTACTTACGACTGTCAAAGATAATACAAGTAACAGGTGGGACCAAAGACTTCACGTACTTTTCGAAGCATGGAGGAAACTTGTTATGTAATTGGTGGTCATTATTATTTAGCCACGACATTCATCGTGACCTCATAAAACGCACAGACCAAAAAAAAGATTTCGCCCATACCACAATTCGACCATCCAGACACTTATTCACAAAAAATTACCAGCCAAGTGAGAGTTGGACTCGCGCACCGTTTCCGTTCAAACCTGTAGAAATAAAATTTATACTTTTGGCTTAGACAGTAGACTTGAGTTTTTGATATGAATTTCAACTTGATACATCCACGCGTTCCTGAGTAAAATAATCGTGACAGACAGACAGACGGACAACAAAGTGATCTATAAGGGTTCCATTTTTTTTCTTTTGAGGCACGGAATCCTAAAAAGAAAAAAAAAATTTAATTATAAAGCCTTAGGCTTTATAATAAAATACTTTCGTGACTCACCGCCCATACCATTAAGTTTTCCAATACCGTCGGATTATCTGCGATAAACTAAGTTTTGAATGCAGTATCGTGGCTTACGACGTCAGGGCGTATACAGAAAGAAAGCTGCTAGCCGGCGCCGACCTACCAGCGCTTATTGGCGCTGGTCCATTCTGGTAACAGTTACAAATAAAGCAAGCAGATAGAAGCAGAGCGAGCAAAATGTCGTACTCATCGAACGTGGATTTATGATATTTCGCCAGCGCTGACGCTGAAGATTTTCGGAACTTTTCGGCGATCGACGTTCGGCGCTCATCGGCGCTTGTTCATAAAAATGCCTGCGCCGGTTACCTGCATGGACCGGTTTCTATAAGCGCTGGTAGGCTGCCAGCTTTCTTTCTTTAAACGGCCTTAGGTCGATGTAGGTATTTGTGGAAGAGTCTGCCACAATAATGAGGTGCTTTAGATGTGCGGAGTTTGCTATTTCATGTTTAGCGTCTAGAAAGGAATTCTTTGATTTTCTGTTGTTAAAAAAAACTGTTATTATTACGAAAATGACTTGACAATAATCAGGCCTGTAATATCTAAAAGCTTGGTAGTTATAGGTATTTAGTCAGCTTTACGAATTCCATGCAACTTTTCCTTCTTTTTCGGTGGTAAGTGCCTAACCTGCTTTTAAAGCTTTTATGCCGCCTATCTTAAATCATCTGGAAGTCATTAGGAGACAGTTTTAACCTTTACCAGCAGTGGAAAGATGCAAACTAAGAGTATGGGCCTCTATCATACATTTACATGCCATCATATCTCGGGGGGCGCCCTGACCTACCGAACGGGTTTTAATAAATGAGATGTCCATAGATTCGTGAGAATAGTGCGGGTAGCATAGGCTAAATAAGTTTTATCTATTTTTGTTATGACGGAATTTAAATGTCAGATTCTAGCCTCGAAAAAAAATTAATTTAGATAATCATAACATGTTTGAGATCAAATGAAAGGTCTTGGCGAGCACATTATTTTATGTATATTACATTATAATTTTATCCTCCGTTTGTAGTCGGGTTTTAGTTTTTAGACTTGTTTAAAAGAAGATGTAGTAATAAAAATTTAAAAGAGTATGCTTAGATTTTTTTAAAACGTTGCCCTACACTAGGAATTTCTCCTGTATGGTGGCTGCGTTAGCAAACATTTAAACTCACATAACCCAACACGCCTAGATCCGAAACAACTATATGTAGGCCGTACAAATATTTTTCAGTGCGGGAATCAAACCCGCGACACGAAGCGTAGCAGTTCTATCGCTCAGTCACTGCGCCAACCGTGCCGTCAATCGCCAGATGTGGCTGGCAAAACAAGGAGGGGACGCCCTAGAAAGACATACACTGCCCTTACTGGTAAGGTTCTTTAAAAAGGGGCATGTGCAATGTGCGTAGAGTACTCAAACTACTACTAACAATTCTGTATCTATTAGCAGTTATCTAAACGTAAATAACTTAGATAGAGCAAAACACAACATACCTTTCTGGCTACCCCAACTAATTTATAAGCGTAAAGCATATACGGCTTTATCAGAAAGCGCCGATCGTTACCCTAAGACTGCTTCGAAGTTTAAATTGCTTTCCTGATAAGAAATGATTAAACTTAAAATGGATTTAAAAAATATTTCAAGCCTAACATTAATATATTATAATGTTTTGAATCGATTGCTCCGCTGATAAAAAGAGAAGTCCTGACTGACTGACTGACTCATCAACGCCCAGCCCTTGGACCTAGAAAGCTGAAATTTTGCACAGAGGTTCCCTTTATAATGTAGACGAGGAAAAAGGAAGATTTTTTCGAAATTCAACCCCTAAGGGAGATAAATAGGGGATGAGAGTTTGTATGGAAAATCACAATTTTCACGCGGGTGAAGCCGCTGGCAAAAGCTAGTAGAATATATTTTTACGTTTACTCACGGTTTTTCCCCTTCAGGCTAGGCAGAAGATATTTATAGAAACTCTTTGTCTTTTTTTTTGGAGAGTGGGAAATCAGCAAATGACCTCCCGCTCTGGGGAGAGCGGTAGGAAAATTAAATGTCAGATTCCTACTGACTAAAAACCACCCATGTTTCTTCTTAGCCCTTTGTGCCGAGGCCGCGGTATGTCTAGCATAAGTCCAGTGACAGTTCCTTGTGTGTCATGTGATCCTGGTAATTATACTCACCATGGAGGTGTGTTCCGGTGATGGGTGGTAAGTACTAAGGTAGCATAGGTCCAGTGACTGTTCGTGGTGTGTCATGTGATCCTGGTACTGCTACTCACCAAGGCGGTGTGTACTGGTGATGGGTGGTTAGTACTAGGGTAGCATAGGTCCAGTGACAGTTCCTGGTGTGTCATGTGATCCTGGTAATTCTACTCACCATGGAGGTGTGTGCTGGTGATGGGTGGTTAGTACTAGGGTAGCATAGGTCCAGTGACAGTTCGTGGTGTGTCATGTGATCCTGGTACTGCTACTCACCATGAAGGTGTGTGCTGGTGATGGTTGGTAAGTACTAGGGTAGCATAGGTCCAGTGACAGTTCCTGGTGTGTCATGTGATCCTGGTAATTCTACTCACCATGGAGGTGTGTGCTGGTGATGGGTGGATAGTACTAGGGTAGCATAGGTCCAGTGACAGTTCATGGTGTGTCATGTGATCCTGGTACTGCTACCCACCATGAAGGTGTGTGCTGGTGATGGGTGGTAAGTACTAGGGTAGCATAGGTCCAGTGACAGTTCCTGGTGTGTCATGTGATCCTGGTACTGCTACTCACCAAGGCGGTGTGTGCCGGTGATGGTTGGTAAGTACTAGGGTAGCATAGGTCCAGTGACAGTTCCTGGTGTGTCATGTGATCCTGGTAATTCTACTCACCATGGAGGTGTGTGCTGGTGATGGGTGGTTAGTACTAGGGTAGCATAGGTCCAGTGACAGTTCGTGGTGTGTCATGTGATCCTGGTACTGCTACTCACCAAGGCGGTGTGTACTGGTGATGGGTGGTTAGTACTAGGGTAGCATAGGTCCAGTGACAGTTCCTGGTGTGTCATGTGATCCTGGTACTGCTACTCACCAAGGCGGTGTGTGCCGGTGATGGTTGGTAAGTACTAGGGTAGCATAGGTCCAGTGACAGTTCCTGGTGTGTCATGTGATCCTGGTAATTCTACTCACCATGGAGGTGTGTGCTGGTGATGGGTGGTTAGTACTAGGGTAGCATAGGTCCAGTGACAGTTCGTGGTGTGTCATGTGATCCTGGTACTGCTACCAAGGCGGTGTGTACTGGTGATGGGTGGTTAGTACTAGGGTAGCATAGGTCCAGTGACAGTTCCTGGTGTGTCATGTGATCCTGGTAATTCTACTCACCATGGAGGTGTGTGTCGGTGATGGGTGGTTAGTACTAGGGTAGCATAGGTCCAGTGACAGTTCCTGGTGTGTCATGTGATCCTGGTAATTCTACTCACCATGGAGGTGTGTGCTGGTGATGGGTGGTTAGTACTAGGGTAGCATAGGTCCAGTGACAGTTCCTGGTGTTTCATGTGATCTTGGTACTTCTACTCACCATGGAGGTGTGTGTCGGTGATGGGTGGTTAGTACTAGGGTAGCATAGGTCCAGTGACAGTTCCTGGTGTGTCATGTGATCCTGGTAATTCTACTCACCATGGAGGTGTGTGCTGGTCATGGGTGGTAAGTACTAGGGTAGCATAGGTCCAGTGACAGTTCCTGGTGTGTCATGTGATCCTGGTAATTCTACTCACCATGGAGGTGTGTGCTGGTCATGGGTGGTAAGTACTAGGGTAGCATAGGTCCAGTGACAGTTCCTGGTGTGTCATGTGATCCTGGTACTGCTACTCACCATGGAGGTGTGTGCTGGTGATGGGTGGTAAGTACTAGGGTAGCATAGGTCCAGTGACAGTTCATGGTGTGTCATGTGATCCTGGTACTGCTACTCACCATGGAGGTGTGTGCTGGTGATGGGTGGTAAGTACTAGGGTAGCATAGGTCCAGTGACAGTTCCTGGTGTGTCTTGTGATCCTGGTAATTCTACTCACCATGGAGGTGTGTGCTGGTGATGGGTGGTAAGTACTAGGGTAGCATAGGTCCAATGACAGTTCCTGGTGTGTCATGTGATCCTGGTACTGCTACTCACCATGGAGGTGTGTGTCGGTGATGGGTGGTTAGTACTAGGGTAGCATAGGTCCAGTGACAGTTCCTGGTGTGTCATGTGATCCTGGTAATTCTACTCACCATGGAGGTGTGTGCTGGTCATGGGTGGTAAGTACTAGGGTAGCATAGGTCCAGTGACAGTTCCTGGTGTGTCATGTGATCCTGGTAATTCTACTCACCATGGAGGTGTGTGCTGGTCATGGGTGGTAAGTACTAGGGTAGCATAGGTCCAGTGACAGTTCCTGGTGTGTCATGTGATCCTGGTACTGCTACTCACCATGGAGGTGTGTGCTGGTGATGGGTGGTAAGTACTAGGGTAGCATAGGTCCAGTGACAGTTCATGGTGTGTCATGTGATCCTGGTACTGCTACTCACCATGGAGGTGTGTGCTGGTGATGGGTGGTAAGTACTAGGGTAGCATAGGTCCAGTGACAGTTCCTGGTGTGTCTTGTGATCCTGGTAATTCTACTCACCATGGAGGTGTGTGCTGGTGATGGGTGGTAAGTACTAGGGTAGCATAGGTCCAATGACAGTTCCTGGTGTGTCATGTGATCCTGGTACTGCTACTCACCATGGAGGTGTGTGCTGGTGATGGGTGGTAAGTACTAGGGTAGCATAGGTCCAGTGACAGTTCATGGTGTGTCATGTGATCCTGGTACTGCTACCCACCATGAAGGTGTGTGCTGGTGATGGGTGGTAAGTACTAGGGTAGCATAGGTCCAGTGACAGTTCCTGGTGTGTCATGTGATCCTGGTACTGCTACTCACCATGGAGGTGTGTGCTGGTGATGGGTGGTAAGTACTAGGGTAGCATAGGTCCAGTGACAGTTCCTGGTGTTTCATGTGATCTTGGTACTTCTACTCACCATGGAGGTGTGTGTCGGTGATGGGTGGTTAGTACTAGGGTAGCATAGGTCCAGTGACAGTTCCTGGTGTGTCATGTGATCCTGCTAATTCTACTCACCATGGAGGTGTGTGCTGGTGATGGGTGGTTAGTACTAGGGTAGCATAGGTCCAGTGACAGCTCGTGGTAAGTCATGTGATCCTGGTACTGCTACTCACCATGAATGTGTGTGCTGGTGATGGGTGGTAAGTACTAGGGTAGCATAGGTCCAGTGACAGTTCCTGGTGTTTCATGTGATCCTGGTACTGCTACTCACCATGGAGGTGTGTGCTGGTGATGGGTGGTAAGTACTAGGGTAGCATAGGTCCAGTGACAGTTCCTGGTGTGTCATGTGATCCTGGTACTGCTACTCACCAAGGCGGTGTGTGCCGGTGATGGTTGGTAAGTACTAGGGTAGCATAGGTCCAGTGACAGTTCCTGGTGTGTCATGTGATCCTGGTAATTCTACTCACCATGGAGGTGTGTGCTGGTGATGGGTGGTTAGTACTAGGGTAGCATAGGTCCAGTGACAGTTCGTGGTGTGTCATGTGATCCTGGTACTGCTACTCACCAAGGCGGTGTGTACTGGTGATGGGTGGTTAGTACTAGGGTAGCATAGGTCCAGTGACATTTCCTGGTGTGTCATGTGATCCTGGTACTGCTACTCACCAAGGCGGTGTGTGCCGGTGATGGTTGGTAAGTACTAGGGTAGCATAGGTCCAGTGACAGTTCCTGGTGTGTCATGTGATCCTGGTAATTCTACTCACCATGGAGGTGTGTGCTGGTGATGGGTGGTTAGTACTAGGGTAGCATAGGTCCAGTGACAGTTCGTGGTGTGTCATGTGATCCTGGTACTGCTACCAAGGCGGTGTGTACTGGTGATGGGTGGTTAGTACTAGGGTAGCATAGGTCCAGTGACAGTTCCTGGTGTGTCATGTGATCCTGGTAATTCTACTCACCATGGAGGTGTGTGTCGGTGATGGGTGGTTAGTACTAGGGTAGCATAGGTCCAGTGACAGTTCCTGGTGTGTCATGTGATCCTGGTAATTCTACTCACCATGGAGGTGTGTGCTGGTGATGGGTGGTTAGTACTAGGGTAGCATAGGTCCAGTGACAGTTCCTGGTGTTTCATGTGATCTTGGTACTTCTACTCACCATGGAGGTGTGTGTCGGTGATGGGTGGTTAGTACTAAGGTAGCATAGGTCCAGTGACAGTTCCTGGTGTGTCATGTGATCCTGGTAATTCTACTCACCATGGAGGTGTGTGCTGGTCATGGGTGGTAAGTACTAGGGTAGCATAGGTCCAGTGACAGTTCCTGGTGTGTCATGTGATCCTGGTACTGCTACTCACCATGGAGGTGTGTGCTGGTGATGGGTGGTAAGTACTAGGGTAGCATAGGTCCAGTGACAGTTCATGGTGTGTCATGTGATCCTGGTACTGCTTCCCACCATGAAGGTGTGTGCTGGTGATGGGTGGTAAGTACTAGGGTAGCATAGGTCCAATGACAGTTCCTGGTGTGTCATGTGATCCTGGTACTGCTACACACCATGGAGGTGTGTGCTGGTGATGGGTGGTAAGTACTAGGGTAGCATAGGTCCATTGACAGTTCCTGGTGTGTCTTGTGATCCTGGTAATTCTACTCACCATGGAGGTGTGTGCTGGTGATGGGTGGTAAGTACTAGGGTAGCATAGGTCCAGTGACAGTTCATGGTGTGTCATGTGATCCTGGTACTGCTTCCCACCATGAAGGTGTGTGCTGGTGATGGGTGGTAAGTACTAGGGTAGCATAGGTCCAATGACAGTTCCTGGTGTGTCATGTGATCCTGGTACTGCTACACACCATGGAGGTGTGTGCTGGTGATGGGTGGTAAGTACTAGGGTAGCATAGGTCCAATGACAGTTCCTGGTGTGTCATGTGATCCTGGTACTGCTACACACCATGGAGGTGTGTGCTGGTGATGGGTGGTAAGTACTAGGGTAGCATAGGTCCAATGACAGTTCCTGGTGTGTCATGTGATCCTGGTACTGCTACTCACCATGGAGGTGTGTGCTGGTGATGGGTGGTAAGTACTAGGGTAGCATAGGTCCAGTGACAGTTCATGGTGTGTCATGTGATCCTGGTACTGCTACCCACCATGAAGGTGTGTGCTGGTGATGGGTGGTAAGTACTAGGGTAGCATAGGTCCAGTGACAGTTCATGGTGTGTCATGTGATCCTGGTACTGCTACCCACCATGAAGGTGTGTGCTGGTGATGGGTGGTAAGTACTAGGGTAGCATAGGTCCAGTGACAGTTCCTGGTGTGTCATGTGATCCTGGTACTGCTACTCACCAAGGCGGTGTGTGCCGGTGATGGTTGGTAAGTACTAGGGTAGCATAGGTCCAGTGACAGTTCCTGGTGTGTCATGTGATCCTGGTAATTCTACTCACCATGGAGGTGTGTGCTGGTGATGGGTGGTTAGTACTAGGGTAGCATAGGTCCAGTGACAGTTCGTGGTGTGTCATGTGATCCTGGTACTGCTACTCACCAAGGCGGTGTGTACTGGTGATGGGTGGTTAGTACTAGGGTAGCATAGGTCCAGTGACAGTTCCTGGTGTGTCATGTGATCCTGGTACTGCTACTCACCAAGGCGGTGTGTGCCGGTGATGGTTGGTAAGTACTAGGGTAGCATAGGTCCAGTGACAGTTCCTGGTGTGTCATGTGATCCTGGTAATTCTACTCACCATGGAGGTGTGTGCTGGTGATGGGTGGTTAGTACTAGGGTAGCATAGGTCCAGTGACAGTTCGTGGTGTGTCATGTGATCCTGGTACTGCTACCAAGGCGGTGTGTACTGGTGATGGGTGGTTAGTACTAGGGTAGCATAGGTCCAGTGACAGTTCCTGGTGTGTCATGTGATCCTGGTAATTTTACTCACCATGGAGGTGTGTGTCGGTGATGGGTGGTTAGTACTAGGGTAGCATAGGTCCAGTGACAGTTCCTGGTGTGTCATGTGATCCTGGTAATTCTACTCACCATGGAGGTGTGTGCTGGTGATGGGTGGTTAGTACTAGGGTAGCATAGGTCCAGTGACAGTTCCTGGTGTTTCATGTGATCTTGGTACTTCTACTCACCATGGAGGTGTGTGTCGGTGATGGGTGGTTAGTACTAGGGTAGCATAGGTCCAGTGACATTTCCTGGTGTGTCATGTGATCCTGGTACTGCTACTCACCAAGGCGGTGTGTGCCGGTGATGGTTGGTAAGTACTAGGGTAGCATAGGTCCAGTGACAGTTCCTGGTGTGTCATGTGATCCTGGTAATTCTACTCACCAAGGCGGTGTGTACTGGTGATGGGTAGTTAGTACTAGGGTAGCATAGGTCCAGTGACAGTTCCTGGTGTGTCATGTGATCCTGGTACTGCTACTCACCAAGGCGGTGTGTACTGGTGATGGGTGGTTAGAACTAGGGTAGCATAGGTCCAGTGACAGTTCCTGGTGTGTCATGTGATCCTGGTAATTCTACTCACCATGGAGGTGTGTGCTGGTGATGGGTGGTTAGTACTAGGGTAGCATAGGTCCAGTGACAGTTCCTGGTGTGTCATGTGATCCTGGTACTGCTACTCACCATGAAGGTGTGTGCTGGTGATGGGTGGTAAGTACTAGGGTAGCATAGGTCCAATGACAGTTCCTGGTGTGTCATGTGATCCTGGTACTGCTACACACCATGGAGGTGTGTGCTGGTGATGGGTGGTAAGTACTAGGGTAGCATAGGTCCAATGACAGTTCCTGGTGTGTCATGTGATCCTGGTACTGCTACTCACCATGGAGGTGTGTGCTGGTGATGGGTGGTAAGTACTAGGGTAGCATAGGTCCAGTGACAGTTCATGGTGTGTCATGTGATCCTGGTACTGCTACCCACCATGAAGGTGTGTGCTGGTGATGGGTGGTAAGTACTAGGGTAGCATAGGTCCAGTGACAGTTCATGGTGTGTCATGTGATCCTGGTACTGCTACCCACCATGAAGGTGTGTGCTGGTGATGGGTGGTAAGTACTAGGGTAGCATAGGTCCAGTGACAGTTCCTGGTGTGTCATGTGATCCTGGTACTGCTACTCACCAAGGCGGTGTGTGCCGGTGATGGTTGGTAAGTACTAGGGTAGCATAGGTCCAGTGACAGTTCCTGGTGTGTCATGTGATCCTGGTAATTCTACTCACCATGGAGGTGTGTGCTGGTGATGGGTGGTTAGTACTAGGGTAGCATAGGTCCAGTGACAGTTCGTGGTGTGTCATGTGATCCTGGTACTGCTACTCACCAAGGCGGTGTGTACTGGTGATGGGTGGTTAGTACTAGGGTAGCATAGGTCCAGTGACAGTTCCTGGTGTGTCATGTGATCCTGGTACTGCTACTCACCAAGGCGGTGTGTGCCGGTGATGGTTGGTAAGTACTAGGGTAGCATAGGTCCAGTGACAGTTCCTGGTGTGTCATGTGATCCTGGTAATTCTACTCACCATGGAGGTGTGTGCTGGTGATGGGTGGTTAGTACTAGGGTAGCATAGGTCCAGTGACAGTTCGTGGTGTGTCATGTGATCCTGGTACTGCTACCAAGGCGGTGTGTACTGGTGATGGGTGGTTAGTACTAGGGTAGCATAGGTCCAGTGACAGTTCCTGGTGTGTCATGTGATCCTGGTAATTTTACTCACCATGGAGGTGTGTGTCGGTGATGGGTGGTTAGTACTAGGGTAGCATAGGTCCAGTGACAGTTCCTGGTGTGTCATGTGATCCTGGTAATTCTACTCACCATGGAGGTGTGTGCTGGTGATGGGTGGTTAGTACTAGGGTAGCATAGGTCCAGTGACAGTTCCTGGTGTTTCATGTGATCTTGGTACTTCTACTCACCATGGAGGTGTGTGTCGGTGATGGGTGGTTAGTACTAGGGTAGCATAGGTCCAGTGACAGTTCCTGGTGTGTCATGTGATCCTGGTAATTCTACTCACCATGGAGGTGTGTGCTGGTCATGGGTGGTAAGTACTAGGGTAGCATAGGTCCAGTGACAGTTCCTGGTGTGTCATGTGATCCTGGTAATTCTACTCACCATGGAGGTGTGTGCTGGTCATGGGTGGTAAGTACTAGGGTAGCATAGGTCCAGTGACAGTTCCTGGTGTGTCATGTGATCCTGGTACTGCTACTCACCATGGAGGTGTGTGCTGGTGATGGGTGGTAAGTACTAGGGTAGCATAGGTCCAGTGACAGTTCATGGTGTGTCATGTGATCCTGGTACTGCTACTCACCATGGAGGTGTGTGCTGGTGATGGGTGGTAAGTACTAGGGTAGCATAGGTCCAGTGACAGTTCTTGGTGTGTCTTGTGATCCTGGTAATTCTACTCACCATGGAGGTGTGTGCTGGTGATGGGTGGTAAGTACTAGGGTAGCATAGGTCCAATGACAGTTCCTGGTGTGTCATGTGATCCTGGTACTGCTACTCACCATGGAGGTGTGTGCTGGTGATGGGTGGTAAGTACTAGGGTAGCATAGGTCCAGTGACAGTTCATGGTGTGTCATGTGATCCTGGTACTGCTACCCACCATGAAGGTGTGTGCTGGTGATGGGTGGTAAGTACTAGGGTAGCATAGGTCCAGTGACAGTTCCTGGTGTGTCATGTGATCCTGGTACTGCTACTCACCATGGAGGTGTGTGCTGGTGATGGGTGGTAAGTACTAGGGTAGCATAGGTCCAGTGACAGTTCCTGGTGTTTCATGTGATCTTGGTACTTCTACTCACCATGGAGGTGTGTGTCGGTGATGGGTGGTTAGTACTAGGGTAGCATAGGTCCAGTGACAGTTCCTGGTGTGTCATGTGATCCTGCTAATTCTACTCACCATGGAGGTGTGTGCTGGTGATGGGTGGTTAGTACTAGGGTAGCATAGGTCCAGTGACAGCTCGTGGTAAGTCATGTGATCCTGGTACTGCTACTCACCATGAATGTGTGTGCTGGTGATGGGTGGTAAGTACTAGGGTAGCATAGGTCCAGTGACAGTTCCTGGTGTTTCATGTGATCCTGGTACTGCTACTCACCATGGAGGTGTGTGCTGGTGATGGGTGGTAAGTACTAGGGTAGCATAGGTCCAGTGACAGTTCCTGGTGTGTCATGTGATCCTGGTACTGCTACTCACCAAGGCGGTGTGTGCCGGTGATGGTTGGTAAGTACTAGGGTAGCATAGGTCCAGTGACAGTTCCTGGTGTGTCATGTGATCCTGGTAATTCTACTCACCATGGAGGTGTGTGCTGGTGATGGGTGGTTAGTACTAGGGTAGCATAGGTCCAGTGACAGTTCGTGGTGTGTCATGTGATCCTGGTACTGCTACTCACCAAGGCGGTGTGTACTGGTGATGGGTGGTTAGTACTAGGGTAGCATAGGTCCAGTGACATTTCCTGGTGTGTCATGTGATCCTGGTACTGCTACTCACCAAGGCGGTGTGTGCCGGTGATGGTTGGTAAGTACTAGGGTAGCATAGGTCCAGTGACAGTTCCTGGTGTGTCATGTGATCCTGGTAATTCTACTCACCAAGGCGGTGTGTACTGGTGATGGGTAGTTAGTACTAGGGTAGCATAGGTCCAGTGACAGTTCCTGGTGTGTCATGTGATCCTGGTACTGCTACTCACCAAGGCGGTGTGTACTGGTGATGGGTGGTTAGAACTAGGGTAGCATAGGTCCAGTGACAGTTCCTGGTGTGTCATGTGATCCTGGTAATTCTACTCACCATGGAGGTGTGTGCTGGTGATGGGTGGTTAGTACTAGGGTAGCATAGGTCCAGTGACAGTTCCTGGTGTGTCATGTGATCCTGGTACTGCTACTCACCATGAAGGTGTGTGCTGGTGATGGGTGGTAAGTACTAGGGTAGCATAGGTCCAGTGACAGTTCATGGTGTGTCATGTGATCCTGGTACTGCTACCCACCATGAAGGTGTGTGCTGGTGATGGGTGGTAAGTACTAGGGTAGCATAGGTCCAGTGACAGTTCCTGGTGTGTCATGTGATCCTGGTACTGCTACTCACCAAGGCGGTGTGTGCCGGTGATGGTTGGTAAGTACTAGGGTAGCATAGGTCCAGTGACAGTTCCTGGTGTGTCATGTGATCCTGGTAATTCTACTCACCATGGAGGTGTGTGCTGGTGATGGGTGGATAGTACTAGGGTAGCATAGGTCCAGTGACAGTTCATGGTGTGTCATGTGATCCTGGTACTGCTACCCACCATGAAGGTGTGTGCTGGTGATGGGTGGTAAGTACTAGGGTAGCATAGGTCCAGTGACAGTTCCTGGTGTGTCATGTGATCCTGGTACTGCTACTCACCAAGGCGGTGTGTGCCGGTGATGGTTGGTAAGTACTAGGGTAGCATAGGTCCAGTGACAGTTCCTGGTGTGTCATGTGATCCTGGTAATTCTACTCACCATGGAGGTGTGTGCTGGTGATGGGTGGTTAGTACTAGGGTAGCATAGGTCCAGTGACAGTTCGTGGTGTGTCATGTGATCCTGGTACTGCTACTCACCAAGGCGGTGTGTACTGGTGATGGGTGGTTAGTACTAGGGTAGCATAGGTCCAGTGACAGTTCCTGGTGTGTCATGTGATCCTGGTACTGCTACTCACCAAGGCGGTGTGTGCCGGTGATGGTTGGTAAGTACTAGGGTAGCATAGGTCCAGTGACAGTTCCTGGTGTGTCATGTGATCCTGGTAATTCTACTCACCATGGAGGTGTGTGCTGGTGATGGGTGGTTAGTACTAGGGTAGCATAGGTCCAGTGACAGTTCGTGGTGTGTCATGTGATCCTGGTACTGCTACCAAGGCGGTGTGTACTGGTGATGGGTGGTTAGTACTAGGGTAGCATAGGTCCAGTGACAGTTCCTGGTGTGTCATGTGATCCTGGTAATTCTACTCACCATGGAGGTGTGTGCTGGTCATGGGTGGTAAGTACTAGGGTAGCATAGGTCCAGTGACAGTTCCTGGTGTGTCATGTGATCCTGGTACTGCTACTCACCATGGAGGTGTGTGCTGGTGATGGGTGGTAAGTACTAGGGTAGCATAGGTCCAGTGACAGTTCCTGGTGTTTCATGTGATCTTGGTACTTCTACTCACCATGGAGGTGTGTGTCGGTGATGGGTGGTTAGTACTAGGGTAGCATAGGTCCAGTGACAGTTCCTGGTGTGTCATGTGATCCTGCTAATTCTACTCACCATGGAGGTGTGTGCTGGTGATGGGTGGTTAGTACTAGGGTAGCATAGGTCCAGTGACAGCTCGTGGTAAGTCATGTGATCCTGGTACTGCTACTCACCATGAATGTGTGTGCTGGTGATGGGTGGTAAGTACTAGGGTAGCATAGGTCCAGTGACAGTTCCTGGTGTTTCATGTGATCCTGGTACTGCTACTCACCATGGAGGTGTGTGCTGGTGATGGGTGGTAAGTACTAGGGTAGCATAGGTCCAGTGACAGTTCCTGGTGTGTCATGTGATCCTGGTACTGCTACTCACCAAGGCGGTGTGTGCCGGTGATGGTTGGTAAGTACTAGGGTAGCATAGGTCCAGTGACAGTTCCTGGTGTGTCATGTGATCCTGGTAATTCTACTCACCATGGAGGTGTGTGCTGGTGATGGGTGGTTAGTACTAGGGTAGCATAGGTCCAGTGACAGTTCGTGGTGTGTCATGTGATCCTGGTACTGCTACTCACCAAGGCGGTGTGTACTGGTGATGGGTGGTTAGTACTAGGGTAGCATAGGTCCAGTGACATTTCCTGGTGTGTCATGTGATCCTGGTACTGCTACTCACACCAAGGCGGTGTGTACTGGTGATGGGTGGTTAGAACTAGGGTAGCATAGGTCCAGTGACAGTTCCTGGTGTGTCATGTGATCCTGGTAATTCTACTCACCATGGAGGTGTGTGCTGGTGATGGGTGGTTAGTACTAGGGTAGCATAGGTCCAGTGACAGTTCCTGGTGTGTCATGTGATCCTGGTACTGCTACTCACCATGAAGGTGTGTGCTGGTGATGGGTGGTAAGTACTAGGGTAGCATAGGTCCAGTGACAGTTCATGGTGTGTCATGTGATCCTGGTACTGCTACCCACCATGAAGGTGTGTGCTGGTGATGGGTGGTAAGTACTAGGGTAGCATAGGTCCAGTGACAGTTCCTGGTGTGTCATGTGATCCTGGTACTGCTACTCACCAAGGCGGTGTGTGCCGGTGATGGTTGGTAAGTACTAGGGTAGCATAGGTCCAGTGACAGTTCCTGGTGTGTCATGTGATCCTGGTAATTCTACTCACCATGGAGGTGTGTGCTGGTGATGGGTGGATAGTACTAGGGTAGCATAGGTCCAGTGACAGTTCATGGTGTGTCATGTGATCCTGGTACTGCTACCCACCATGAAGGTGTGTGCTGGTGATGGGTGGTAAGTACTAGGGTAGCATAGGTCCAGTGACAGTTCCTGGTGTGTCATGTGATCCTGGTACTGCTACTCACCAAGGCGGTGTGTGCCGGTGATGGTTGGTAAGTACTAGGGTAGCATAGGTCCAGTGACAGTTCCTGGTGTGTCATGTGATCCTGGTAATTCTACTCACCATGGAGGTGTGTGCTGGTGATGGGTGGTTAGTACTAGGGTAGCATAGGTCCAGTGACAGTTCGTGGTGTGTCATGTGATCCTGGTACTGCTACTCACCAAGGCGGTGTGTACTGGTGATGGGTGGTTAGTACTAGGGTAGCATAGGTCCAGTGACAGTTCCTGGTGTGTCATGTGATCCTGGTACTGCTACTCACCAAGGCGGTGTGTGCCGGTGATGGTTGGTAAGTACTAGGGTAGCATAGGTCCAGTGACAGTTCCTGGTGTGTCATGTGATCCTGGTAATTCTACTCACCATGGAGGTGTGTGCTGGTGATGGGTGGTTAGTACTAGGGTAGCATAGGTCCAGTGACAGTTCGTGGTGTGTCATGTGATCCTGGTACTGCTACTCACCAAGGCGGTGTGTACTGGTGATGGGTGGTTAGTACTAGGGTAGCATAGGTCCAGTGACAGTTCCTGGTGTGTCATGTGATCCTGGTACTGCTACTCACCAAGGCGGTGTGTGCCGGTGATGGTTGGTAAGTACTAGGGTAGCATAGGTCCAGTGACAGTTCCTGGTGTGTCATGTGATCCTGGTAATTCTACTCACCATGGAGGTGTGTGCTGGTGATGGGTGGTTAGTACTAGGGTAGCATAGGTCCAGTGACAGTTCGTGGTGTGTCATGTGATCCTGGTACTGCTACCAAGGCGGTGTGTACTGGTGATGGGTGGTTAGTACTAGGGTAGCATAGGTCCAGTGACAGTTCCTGGTGTGTCATGTGATCCTGGTAATTCTACTCACCATGGAGGTGTGTGCTGGTCATGGGTGGTAAGTACTAGGGTAGCATAGGTCCAGTGACAGTTCCTGGTGTGTCATGTGATCCTGGTACTGCTACTCACCATGGAGGTGTGTGCTGGTGATGGGTGGTAAGTACTAGGGTAGCATAGGTCCAGTGACAGTTCCTGGTGTTTCATGTGATCTTGGTACTTCTACTCACCATGGAGGTGTGTGTCGGTGATGGGTGGTTAGTACTAGGGTAGCATAGGTCCAGTGACAGTTCCTGGTGTGTCATGTGATCCTGCTAATTCTACTCACCATGGAGGTGTGTGCTGGTGATGGGTGGTTAGTACTAGGGTAGCATAGGTCCAGTGACAGCTCGTGGTAAGTCATGTGATCCTGGTACTGCTACTCACCATGAATGTGTGTGCTGGTGATGGGTGGTAAGTACTAGGGTAGCATAGGTCCAGTGACAGTTCCTGGTGTTTCATGTGATCCTGGTACTGCTACTCACCATGGAGGTGTGTGCTGGTGATGGG
Organism: Diarsia mendica; assembly: GCA_949316265.1. Taxonomy (NCBI): domain Eukaryota; kingdom Metazoa; phylum Arthropoda; class Insecta; order Lepidoptera; family Noctuidae; genus Diarsia; species Diarsia mendica. The sequence continues at coordinate 2,754,854 of OX438910.1, forward strand.
TGGTAAGTACTAGGGTAGCATAGGTCCAGTGACAGTTCCTGGTGTGTCATGTGATCCTGGTACTGCTACTCACCAAGGCGGTGTGTGCCGGTGATGGTTGGTAAGTACTAGGGTAGCATAGGTCCAGTGACAGTTCCTGGTGTGTCATGTGATCCTGGTAATTCTACTCACCATGGAGGTGTGTGCTGGTGATGGGTGGTTAGTACTAGGGTAGCATAGGTCCAGTGACAGTTCGTGGTGTGTCATGTGATCCTGGTACTGCTACTCACCAAGGCGGTGTGTACTGGTGATGGGTGGTTAGTACTAGGGTAGCATAGGTCCAGTGACATTTCCTGGTGTGTCATGTGATCCTGGTACTGCTACTCACCAAGGCGGTGTGTGCCGGTGATGGTTGGTAAGTACTAGGGTAGCATAGGTCCAGTGACAGTTCCTGGTGTGTCATGTGATCCTGGTAATTCTACTCACCAAGGCGGTGTGTACTGGTGATGGGTAGTTAGTACTATGGTAGCATAGGTCCAGTGACAGTTCCTGGTGTGTCATGTGATCCTGGTACTGCTACTCACCAAGGCGGTGTGTACTGGTGATGGGTGGTTAGAACTAGGGTAGCATAGGTCCAGTGACAGTTCCTGGTGTGTCATGTGATCCTGGTAATTCTACTCACCATGGAGGTGTGTGCTGGTGATGGGTGGTTAGTACTAGGGTAGCATAGGTCCAGTGACAGTTCCTGGTGTGTCATGTGATCCTGGTACTGCTACTCACCATGAAGGTGTGTGCTGGTGATGGGTGGTAAGTACTAGGGTAGCATAGGTCCAGTGACAGTTCATGGTGTGTCATGTGATCCTGGTACTGCTACCCACCATGAAGGTGTGTGCTGGTGATGGGTGGTAAGTACTAGGGTAGCATAGGTCCAGTGACAGTTCCTGGTGTGTCATGTGATCCTGGTACTGCTACTCACCAAGGCGGTGTGTGCCGGTGATGGTTGGTAAGTACTAGGGTAGCATAGGTCCAGTGACAGTTCCTGGTGTGTCATGTGATCCTGGTAATTCTACTCACCATGGAGGTGTGTGCTGGTGATGGGTGGATAGTACTAGGGTAGCATAGGTCCAGTGACAGTTCATGGTGTGTCATGTGATCCTGGTACTGCTACCCACCATGAAGGTGTGTGCTGGTGATGGGTGGTAAGTACTAGGGTAGCATAGGTCCAGTGACAGTTCCTGGTGTGTCATGTGATCCTGGTACTGCTACTCACCAAGGCGGTGTGTGCCGGTGATGGTTGGTAAGTACTAGGGTAGCATAGGTCCAGTGACAGTTCCTGGTGTGTCATGTGATCCTGGTAATTCTACTCACCATGGAGGTGTGTGCTGGTGATGGGTGGTTAGTACTAGGGTAGCATAGGTCCAGTGACAGTTCGTGGTGTGTCATGTGATCCTGGTACTGCTACTCACCAAGGCGGTGTGTACTGGTGATGGGTGGTTAGTACTAGGGTAGCATAGGTCCAGTGACAGTTCCTGGTGTGTCATGTGATCCTGGTACTGCTACTCACCAAGGCGGTGTGTGCCGGTGATGGTTGGTAAGTACTAGGGTAGCATAGGTCCAGTGACAGTTCCTGGTGTGTCATGTGATCCTGGTAATTCTACTCACCATGGAGGTGTGTGCTGGTGATGGGTGGTTAGTACTAGGGTAGCATAGGTCCAGTGACAGTTCGTGGTGTGTCATGTGATCCTGGTACTGCTACCAAGGCGGTGTGTACTGGTGATGGGTGGTTAGTACTAGGGTAGCATAGGTCCAGTGACAGTTCCTGGTGTGTCATGTGATCCTGGTAATTCTACTCACCATGGAGGTGTGTGTCGGTGATGGGTGGTTAGTACTAGGGTAGCATAGGTCCAGTGACAGTTCCTGGTGTGTCATGTGATCCTGGTAATTCTACTCACCATGGAGGTGTGTGCTGGTGATGGGTGGTTAGTACTAGGGTAGCATAGGTCCAGTGACAGTTCCTGGTGTTTCATGTGATCTTGGTACTGCTACTCACCAAGGCGGTGTGTGCCGGTGATGGTTGGTAAGTACTAGGGTAGCATAGGTCCAGTGACAGTTCCTGGTGTGTCATGTGATCCTGGTAATTCTACTCACCATGGAGGTGTGTGCTGGTGATGGGTGGTTAGTACTAGGGTAGCATAGGTCCAGTGACAGTTCGTGGTGTGTCATGTGATCCTGGTACTGCTACCAAGGCGGTGTGTACTGGTGATGGGTGGTTAGTACTAGGGTAGCATAGGTCCAGTGACAGTTCCTGGTGTGTCATGTGATCCTGGTAATTCTACTCACCATGGAGGTGTGTGTCGGTGATGGGTGGTTAGTACTAGGGTAGCATAGGTCCAGTGACAGTTCCTGGTGTGTCATGTGATCCTGGTAATTCTACTCACCATGGAGGTGTGTGCTGGTGACGGGTGGTTAGTACTAGGGTAGCATAGGTCCAGTGACAGTTCCTGGTGTTTCATGTGATCTTGGTACTTCTACTCACCATGGAGGTGTGTGTCGGTGATGGGTGGTTAGTACTAGGGTAGCATAGGTCCAGTGACAGTTCCTGGTGTGTCATGTGATCCTGGTAATTCTACTCACCATGGAGGTGTGTGCTGGTCATGGGTGGTAAGTACTAGGGTAGCATAGGTCCAGTGACAGTTCCTGGTGTGTCATGTGATCCTGGTACTGCTACTCACCATGGAGGTGTGTGCTGGTGATGGGTGGTAAGTACTAGGGTAGCATAGGTCCAGTGACAGTTCATGGTGTGTCATGTGATCCTGGTACTGCTACCCACCATGAAGGTGTGTGCTGGTGATGGGTGGTAAGTACTAGGGTAGCATAGGTCCAGTGACAGTTCCTGGTGTGTCATGTGATCCTGGTACTGCTACTCACCATGGAGGTGTGTGCTGGTGATGGGTGGTAAGTACTAGGGTAGCATAGGTCCAGTGACAGTTCATGGTGTGTCATGTGATCCTGGTACTGCTTCCCACCATGAAGGTGTGTGCTGGTGATGGGTGGTAAGTACTAGGGTAGCATAGGTCCAATGACAGTTCCTGGAGTGTCATGTGATCCTGGTACTGCTACACACCATGGAGGTGTGTGCTGGTGATGGGTGGTAAGTACTAGGGTAGCATAGGTCCAATGACAGTTCCTGGTGTGTCATGTGATCCTGGTACTGCTACTCACCATGGAGGTGTGTGCTGGTGATGGGTGGTAAGTACTAGGGTAGCATAGGTCCAGTGACAGTTCATGGTGTGTCATGTGATCCTGGTACTGCTACCCACCATGAAGGTGTGTGCTGGTGATGGGTGGTAAGTACTAGGGTAGCATAGGTCCAGTGACAGTTCCTGGTGTGTCATGTGATCCTGGTACTGCTACTCACCATGGAGGTGTGTGCTGGTGATGGGTGGTAAGTACTAGGGTAGCATAGGTCCAGTGACAGTTCCTGGTGTTTCATGTGATCTTGGTACTTCTACTCACCATGGAGGTGTGTGTCGGTGATGGGTGGTTAGTACTAGGGTAGCATAGGTCCAGTGACAGTTCCTGGTGTGTCATGTGATCCTGCTAATTCTACTCACCATGGAGGTGTGTGCTGGTGATGGGTGGTTAGTACTAGGGTAGCATAGGTCCAGTGACAGTTCGTGGTAAGTCATGTGATCCTGGTACTGCTACTCACCATGAATGTGTGTGCTGGTGATGGGTGGTAAGTACTAGGGAAGCATAGGTCCAGTGACAGTTCCTGGTGTTTCATGTGATCCTGGTACTGCTACTCACCATGGAGGTGTGTGCTGGTGATGGGTGGTAAGTACTAGGGTAGCATAGGTCCAGTGACAGTTCCTGGTGTGTCATGTGATCCTGGTACTGCTACTCACCAAGGCGGTGTGTGCCGGTGATGGTTGGTAAGTACTAGGGTAGCATAGGTCCAGTGACAGTTCCTGGTGTGTCATGTGATCCTGGTAATTCTACTCACCATGGAGGTGTGTGCTGGTGATGGGTGGTTAGTACTAGGGTAGCATAGGTCCAGTGACATTTCCTGGTGTGTCATGTGATCCTGGTACTGCTACTCACCAAGGCGGTGTGTGCCGGTGATGGTTGGTAAGTACTAGGGTAGCATAGGTCCAGTGACAGTTCCTGGTGTGTCATGTGATCCTGGTAATTCTACTCACCATGGAGGTGTGTGCTGGTGATGGGTGGTTAGTACTAGGGTAGCATAGGTCCAGTGACAGTTCGTGGTGTGTCATGTGATCCTGGTACTGCTACTCACCATGAAGGTGTGTGCTGGTGATGGGTGGTAAGTACTAGGGTAGCATAGGTCCAGTGACAGTTCATGGTGTGTCATGTGATCCTGGTACTGCTACCCACCATGAAGGTGTGTGCTGGTGATGGGTGGTAAGTACTAGGGTAGCATAGGTCCAGTGACAGTTCCTGGTGTGTCATGTGATCCTGGTACTGCTACTCACCAAGGCGGTGTGTGCCGGTGATGGTTGGTAAGTACTAGGGTAGCATAGGTCCAGTGACAGTTCCTGGTGTGTCATGTGATCCTGGTAATTCTACTCACCATGGAGGTGTGTGCTGGTGATGGGTGGATAGTACTAGGGTAGCATAGGTCCAGTTACAGTTCATGGTGTGTCATGTGATCCTGGTACTGCTACCCACCATGAAGGTGTGTGCTGGTGATGGGTGGTAAGTACTAGGGTAGCATAGGTCCAGTGACAGTTCCTGGTGTGTCATGTGATCCTGGTACTGCTACTTACCAAGGCGGTGTGTGCCGGTGATGGTTGGTAAGTACTAGGGTAGCATAGGTCCAGTGACAGTTCCTGGTGTGTCATGTGATCCTGGTAATTCTACTCACCATGGAGGTGTGTGCTGGTGATGGGTGGTTAGTACTAGGGTAGCATAGGTCCAGTGACAGTTCGTGGTGTGTCATGTGATCCTGGTACTGCTACTCACCAAGGCGGTGTGTACTGGTGATGGGTGGTTAGTACTAGGGTAGCATAGGTCCAGTGACAGTTCCTGGTGTGTCATGTGATCCTGGTACTGCTACTCACCAAGGCGGTGTGTGCCGGTGATGGTTGGTAAGTACTAGGGTAGCATAGGTCCAGTGACAGTTCCTGGTGTGTCATGTGATCCTGGTAATTCTACTCACCATGGAGGTGTGTGCTGGTGATGGGTGGTTAGTACTAGGGTAGCATAGGTCCAGTGACAGTTCGTGGTGTGTCATGTGATCCTGGTACTGCTACCAAGGCGGTGTGTACTGGTGATGGGTGGTTAGTACTAGGGTAGCATAGGTCCAGTGACAGTTCCTGGTGTGTCATGTGATCCTGGTACTGCTACTCACCAAGGCGGTGTGTGCCGGTGATGGTTGGTAAGTACTAGGGTAGCATAGGTCCAGTGAAAGTTCCTGGTGTGTCATGTGATCCTGGTAATTCTACTCACCAAGGCGGTGTGTACTGGTGATGGGTAGTTAGTACTAGGGTAGCATAGGTCGTTCCTGGTGTGTCATGTGATCCTGGTACTGCTACTCACCAAGGCGGTGTGTGCCGGTGATGGTTGGTAAGTACTAGGGTAGCATAGGTCCAGTGACAGTTCCTGGTGTTTCATGTGATCTTGGTACTTCTACTCACCATGGAGGTGTGTGTCGGTGATGGGTGGTAAGTACTAGGGTAGCATAGGTCCAGTGACAGTTCCTGGTGTGTCATGTGATCCTGGTAATTCTACTCACCATGGAGGTGTGTGCTGGTGATGGGTGGTAAGTACTAGGGTAGCATAGGTCCAGTGACAGTTCCTGGTGTGTCATGTGATCCTGGTACTGCTACTCACCATGGAGGTGTGTGCTGGTGATGGGTGGTAAGTACTAGGGTAGCATAGGTCCAGTGACAGTTCCTGGTGTGTCATGTGATCCTGGTACTGCTACTCACCATGGAGGTGTGTGCTGGTGATGGGTGGTAAGTACTAGGGTAGCATAGGTCCAGTGACAGTTCATGGTGTGTCATGTGATCCTGGTAATTCTACTCACCATGGAGGTGTGTGTCGGTGATGGGTGGTAAGTACTAGGGTAGCATAGGTCCAGTGACAGTTCATGGTGTGTCATGTGATCCTGGTAATTCTACTCACCATGGAGGTGTGTGTCGGTGATGGGTGGTTAGTACTAGGGTAGCATAGGTCCAGTGACAGTTCCTGGTGTGTCATGTGATCCTGGTAATTCTACTCACCATGGAGGTGTGTGCTGGTGATGGGTGGTTAGTACTAGGGTAGCATAGGTCCAGTGACAGTTCCTGGTGTTTCATGTGATCTTGGTACTTCTACTCACCATGGAGGTGTGTGTCGGTGATGGGTGGTTAGTACTAGGGTAGCATAGGTCCAGTGACAGTTCCTGGTGTGTCATGTGATCCTGGTAATTCTACTCACCATGGAGGTGTGTGCTGGTCATGGGTGGTAAGTACTAGGGTAGCATAGGTCCAGTGACAGTTCCTGGTGTGTCATGTGATCCTGGTACTGCTACTCACCATGGAGGTGTGTGCTGGTGATGGGTGGTAAGTACTAGGGTAGCATAGGTCCAGTGACAGTTCATGGTGTGTCATGTGATCCTGGTACTGCTTCCCACCATGAAGGTGTGTGCTGGTGATGGGTGGTAAGTACTAGGGTAGCATAGGTCCAATGACAGTTCCTGGTGTGTCATGTGATCCTGGTACTGCTACTCACCATGGAGGTGTGTGCTGGTGATGGGTGGTAAGTACTAGGGTAGCATAGGTCCAGTGACAGTTCCTGGTGTGTCTTGTGATCCTGGTAATTCTACTCACCATGGAGGTGTGTGCTGGTGATGGGTGGTAAGTACTAGGGTAGCATAGGTCCAATGACAGTTCCTGGTGTGTCATGTGATCCTGGTACTGCTACTCACCATGGAGGTGTGTGCTGGTGATGGGTGGTAAGTACTAGGGTAGCATAGGTCCAGTGACAGTTCATGGTGTGTCATGTGATCCTGGTACTGCTACCCACCATGAAGGTGTGTGCTGGTGATGGGTGGTAAGTACTAGGGTAGCATAGGTCCAGTGACAGTTCCTGGTGTGTCATGTGATCCTGGTAATTCTACTCACCATGGAGGTGTGTGCTGGTGATGGGTGGTTAGTACTAGGGTAGCATAGGTCCAGTGACAGTTCGTGGTGTGTCATGTGATCCTGGTACTGCTACTCACCAAGGCGGTGTGTACTGGTGATGGGTGGTTAGTACTAGGGTAGCATAGGTCCAGTGACATTTCCTGGTGTGTCATGTGATCCTGGTACTGCTACTCACCAAGGCGGTGTGTGCCGGTGATGGTTGGTAAGTACTAGGGTAGCATAGGTCCAGTGACAGTTCCTGGTGTGTCATGTGATCCTGGTAATTCTACTCACCAAGGCGGTGTGTACTGGTGATGGGTAGTTAGTACTAGGGTAGCATAGGTCCAGTGACAGTTCCTGGTGTGTCATGTGATCCTGGTACTGCTACTCACCATGGAGGTGTGTGCTGGTGATGGGTGGTTAGTACTAGGGTAGCATAGGTCCAGTGACAGTTCCTGGTGTTTCATGTGATCCTGGTACTGCTACTCACCATGGAGGTGTGTGCTGGTGATGGGTGGTAAGTACTAGGGTAGCATAGGTCCAGTGACAGTTCCTGGTGTGTCATGTGATCCTGGTACTGCTACTCACCATGGAGGTGTGTGCTGGTGATGGGTGGTAAGTACTAGGGTAGCATAGGTCCAGTGACAGTTCCTGGTGTGTCTTGTGATCCTGGTAATTCTACTCACCATGGAGGTGTGTGCTGGTGATGGGTGGTAAGTACTAGGGTAGCATAGGTCCAATGACAGTTCCTGGTGTGTCATGTGATCCTGGTACTGCTACTCACCATGGAGGTGTGTGCTGGTGATGGGTGGTAAGTACTAGGGTAGCATAGGTCCAGTGACAGTTCATGGTGTGTCATGTGATCCTGGTACTGCTACCCACCATGAAGGTGTGTGCTGGTGATGGGTGTTAAGTACTAGGGTAGCATAGGTCCAGTGACAGTTCCTGGTGTGTCATGTGATCCTGGTACTGCTACTCACCATGGAGGTGTGTGCTGGTGATGGGTGGTAAGTACTAGGGTAGCATAGGTCCAGTGACAGTTCCTGGTGTTTCATGTGATCTTGGTACTTCTACTCACCATGGAGGTGTGTGTCGGTGATGGGTGGTTAGTACTAGGGTAGCATAGGTCCAGTGACAGTTCCTGGTGTGTCATGTGATCCTGCTAATTCTACTCACCATGGAGGTGTGTGCTGGTGATGGGTGGTTAGTACTAGGGTAGCATAGGTCCAGTGACAGTTCGTGGTAAGTCATGTGATCCTGGTACTGCTACTCACCATGAATGTGTGTGCTGGTGATGGGTGGTAAGTACTAGGGTAGCATAGGTCCAGTGACAGTTCCTGGTGTTTCATGTGATCCTGGTACTGCTACTCACCATGGAGGTGTGTGCTGGTGATGGGTGGTAAGTACTAGGGTAGCATAGGTCCAGTGACAGTTCCTGGTGTGTCATGTGATCCTGGTACTGCTACTCACCAAGGCGGTGTGTGCCGGTGATGGTTGGTAAGTACTAGGGTAGCATAGGTCCAGTGACAGTTCCTGGTGTGTCATGTGATCCTGGTAATTCTACTCACCATGGAGGTGTGTGCTGGTGATGGGTGGTAAGTACTAGGGTAGCATAGGTCCAGTGACAGTTCGTGGTGTGTCATGTGATCCTGGTACTGCTACTCACCAAGGCGGTGTGTACTGGTGATGGGTGGTTAGTACTAGGGTAGCATAGGTCCAGTGACATTTCCTGGTGTGTCATGTGATCCTGGTACTGCTACTCACCAAGGCGGTGTGTGCCGGTGATGGTTGGTAAGTACTAGGGTAGCATAGGTCCAGTGACAGTTCCTGGTGTGTCATGTGATCCTGGTAATTCTACTCACCAAGGCGGTGTGTACTGGTGATGGGTAGTTAGTACTAGGGTAGCATAGGTCCAGTGACAGTTCCTGGTGTGTCATGTGATCCTGGTACTGCTACTCACCAAGGCGGTGTGTACTGGTGATGGGTGGTTAGTACTAGGGTAGCATAGGTCCAGTGACAGTTCCTGGTGTGTCATGTGATCCTGGTAATTCTACTCACCATGGAGGTGTGTGCTGGTGATGGGTGGTTAGTACTAGGGTAGCATAGGTCCAGTGACAGTTCGTGGTGTGTCATGTGATCCTGGTACTGCTACTCACCATGAAGGTGTGTGCTGGTGATGGGTGGTAAGTACTAGGGTAGCATAGGTCCAGTGACAGTTCATGGTGTGTCATGTGATCCTGGTACTGCTACCCACCATGAAGGTGTGTGCCGGTGATGGTTGGTAAGTACTAGGGTAGCATAGGTCCAGTGACAGTTCCTGGTGTGTCATGTGATCCTGGTAATTCTACTCACCATGGAGGTGTGTGCTGGTGATGGGTGGATAGTACTAGGGTAGCATAGGTCCAGTGACAGTTCATGGTGTGTCATGTGATCCTGGTACTGCTACTCACCATGGCGGTGTGTACTGGTGATGGGTGGTTAGTACTAGGGTAGCATAGGTCCAGTGACAGTTCCTGGTGTGTCATGTGATCCTGGTACTGCTACTCACCATGGAGGTGTGTGCTGGTGATGGGTGGTTAGTACTAGGGTAGCATAGGTCCAGTGACAGTTCCTGGTGTGTCATGTGATCCTGGTACTGCTACTCACCATGGAGGTGTGTGCTGGTGATGGGTGGTAAGTACTAGGGTAGCATAGGTCCAGTGACAGTTCCTGGTATGTCATGTGATCCTGGTACTGCTACTCACCATGGAGGTGTGTGCTGGTGATGGGTGGTTAGTACTAGGGTAGCAAAGGTCCAGTGACAGTTCCTGGTGTTTCATGTGATCCTGTTACTGCTACTCACCATGAAGGTGTGTGCTGGTGATGGGTGGTAAGTACTAGGGTAGCATAGGTCCAGTGACAGTTCGTGGTGTGTCATGTGATCCTGGTACTGCTACTCACCATGAAGGTGTGTGCTGGTGATGGGTGGTAAGTACTAGTGTAGCATAGGTCCAGTGACAGTTCCTGGTGTGTCATGTGATCCTGGTACTGCTACTCACCATGGAGGTGTGTGCTGGTGATGGGTGGTAAGTACTAGGGTAGCATAGGTCCAGTGACAGTTCCTGGTGTTTCATGTGATCCTGGTACTGCTACTCACCATGGAGGTGTGTGTCGGTGATGGGTGGTAAGTACTAGGGTAGCATAGGTCCAGTGACAGTTCCTGGTACTGCTACTCACCATGGAGGTGTGTGCCGGTGATGACTGGTTGCTATATCTATCTATTTTTGCAGTCTTGCGTGTGCTAGACATTGGTGGACCACTTTTAAAAGTCGATGTTGTTATCAAGATACCATAAGTCTCAAGACTTCAACTTTGAAAAAAATAACGGTTAATGGCCTGGAACTAGGGGCAAGCTTCATTTGAATAAAGATAATGTAGTAACATACGTGCAGTTGTTACTATCAGGCTGCTAAATTGACACCAGAATAAATACCAGTCTTACAGGAACCAAGGATTAGTAAAACAATCATTATGTACTTGCAGTCGCCAGCGGCTTCACTCGCTACAACTCGAAAATTATCCCACGGGACGATACAATCGGGATAAAAACTATCTTATATGGTAATCCAGGTTATAAACTATCTATGCGCCAAATTTTACCTAAATCCGTTCAGTGATTTTTGCGTGAAGAAGTAACAAACATACACACTTACACACTCACACAGTCACATACTCACAAACTTTTGGCTTTAGAATATCAGTGTGATATTAGTGTGATACAAAATACCCGTTCAATAGAAAATTCATGAGGACTGAAAACCTCCGATCGGTCGGCGACTGTTATAATCCTTTGTCAACAATGATTCTGTAAACGCAATTAAAAGTTTCAATTGAAAGGGTACTAAGAGGTAGGCGGGAGCGGTTTTATTGACTGAAAAGTTTAATTGCTACTTTATTAATTGTTGATTGGACCTCTGACCTGCAAACTTTTATAAAAGGCTTGTTTAATTTTTAGGATTAATAATTTTTATTTAGTTCTTATTTATATAAGAACTAAATAAAAATTATCAGGAGCACTACATCAAACCAGGTAAAGTTTATACTTTACCTGGTTTGATGTAGTGCTCCTGACAGTTTTTGGTCTTGGCAGTAAATCTTTGCAAAGATTAGCCATCGGCGCGGGAGATATTATTATAGTGTAATAGTGTGTGTGAAAAGAAAGACAATACACTGACGTTGATACAGCACGGTTAGTCTACTGTAGTCATTTTTACAGCGATATGTCCTACGATATTCTGCTGTGAGGCAAAGCTGCTGATATCTATCTATCTTCTGTATAAATAAAAAGAGAAGTCCTTACTGACAGACTGACTGACTCATCAACGCCCAGCCCAAACCCTTGGACCTAGAAAGCTAAAATTTTGCACAGAGGTTCCTTTTATAATGTAGACAAGAAATAAGGAAGGATTTTTTTAAATTCAACCCCTAAGGGAGGGGATGAAAGTTTGTATGGAAAATCTTCGATTTCACGCGGGCGAAGCCGCTGGCAAAAGCTAGTTCAAAATATATTTATTCTGCAGAAGCAAGCGGTTTGTGCAATCTATCAGCTGGGTGCCCGAGTTTCTCTTAAAGATTTTTTTAAGGAGATTGGTATCTCACGGTTGCTTCTCAGTTCATCTTTGTTAACATTATAATAATATATTAGACAAAATATCCATCTGTCCACTAAAAACTGTGAAATTCACAATTTTAACTCTGGAAATAAGCTCATAATTCATTCGTAGGGCTTTATAACAAACGGCCATCTTCTTTTCTAGACTTGCCATTTAATGCGTTTAAAGCCAAAGTAAAATCTAAGCCTAAAAAAAAAAAGATACGTTGTTTCGTGCGTGTGCTAATTATATTTATATTTTGTATATTAGCAGCAATCACATTTTTTCGAAGCCGCGAATTATAAACTAATAACGAATAGGAACGTATTTTAGTCAAAATGTTCGGCTTTAAAATTGCTTGCCTCTCCTCGCTTGGACAAGAGCCTCAACCGCCTATTTATCTATGAAGCCTGTTCAGTAAACTATTGAAGTTATTTTAATTAATTAACAGATCATTAATTTATTGTGAAATACTTTCAAGTACCTACATCATTAAAAGATTTAATTAGGAACGTTATCAAAAAAGGATTTATAAAGGATGGTGGGGATACCAACGCACAAACGTACGTATGTGTATTTTCAACGACCTTAAAAAAATATTTTGTTTTGATTACACTTATGGAATTGAAATAAAGGTGATATTTATTTACAACACGTTTTACAAACACCATTTTAATGAGATGCAAATTATTGTCTTTTGTTTCCGGAGTTAGAAGTGAGATGACTATAGTTATGTAAGGTGAGAAGAAGAGCAGCGGTGGCCCAGTGGTGGCGGCCCGGACTTACGAACAGTAGGTCGTGGGTTCGAACCCAGGCAGGCACATTACTTTGTGTAATTTATTTCATCACCGTTGCTCTCAAAACGGCGAAGGAAAACATCGTGAGGAAACCGGCATGTCTTAGAACCAAAAAATTCGAAGACATGTGACATCTACCAATCCGCATTGGGCCCGCGTGGTATGTAGATTATAGCCCATTCCCTCTCAAAGAGAGGAGGCCTGTATCTCAGTAGTGGGAACGGCTGTTGATGATGTAAGATGGGCTCGACGCTGCATTGCATACTCAAGCTCTGCGACAATTCACGCGAACACGTGTTCATTAAGAGACAAATGTCACGGTCATGACCTTGAACGTCCAGCGTTTCCAACAATGTTTGGCATCAGTTTTTGTCTTTCAGCAAATCCGTTTTCGTCAGACTTTATATGAACGTGATACATTACAGAGTGTGTATTTGATAGGACTGCATCAGGATTTATTTTGTTGTGTTGTGATATTCTCAGTCTTCTGCCTTTTACAACACCGTTCGTAAACAAGTATCACAACTTAAACGCAGCATATCAATGACTATACAATTTTACTAGCAGTTGTGTTCCGGGATCAATCATAGATAAATAGTCATACCTAGATCATACCTACGCAAGAGCATCTCTTTCGTGTGCCCAAGCTCAACATTTCTCACAGGTCAAAACAACGAAGAACTTAATAGGGTATTTGACTGACTAAAAAAAATATGATTCTGTTTAGTCCGTCTGTAACGTCATTACCTATCGAAAAATTCCAATATTTTTCAATACTTACGTGTTTTTTGTTTTATAATTTTTTTTTTTGCCAACTTTCCTAGACATTTAAAAAACAAAAGCTGCGGTCGCCCAGTCACTTTGGCCCAACTTATTAGCAGACTTTGAGTCGTGGGCTTGAACCCAGAACGGTACAAAAAAAACATCGTGAGGAAACCGGCACGTTTTCACTGCATATTTATAAAACAAAGTCCTCTGCCGCGTCTCACGGTTTGTTCGCGATAAACTCAAATCGATTTACATGCTGTTTTCACCAATGGATAGAGGGGTTTTTGAGGAAGGTTGTAGTATAATAATATTGTATAATTTGGAACGGGCGAACCTGCGGGCATCAGCTAGTACAATCTAAAATTCAAACAAAAGTAACATTGACGAAACCGCACTGGACCCGTGTGGTGGATTATATAATAGTCTTTCTGTCTCATAGGGACGCCTGAAGGCCTACCATGACGTCTTAAAACAGTCCTAACTTATTCTTAATTAGTGTGGAAAAAAGATGGCACTAGACACCCTGTATAGTTCTGTCACTTTTCTACACTGGAGATAAGATTTAGTTAGGACTGTTTTAAGACGTCATAGTACTACCTCGGAACACCAGCAGTGGGAACATTATGCCCCATTAGGCAAGATTATATCTACAGCGAAGCAGAAGGTTCTCGAGTGGCGATCACGAACCGGAAGACGCAGCGTTGGTAGGCCAGGTGGACCGACGACATCGTGAAAGTCGCGGGCAACCGGTGGATGCAAACGGCAAGCTGCCGTTCTGTATGGCGTTCTATGGGGGAGGCCTTTGACCAGCAGTGGACCTCTTATGGCTGATGATGATGATTATATCTACAACGGTCAACTTGGGCTCTATCTAGTTATATCTACATCTGTGTGATTAATACAGTCATTTTGAGATAATGCGATAGTTAGTCAAGTTGACAACGCAATTGATGATCGCACGTAGATTATCAGTTTCATGTCATTAGAACACAGTTAGACGTGTTTGTCTGAGCTATGATTTAATCCTAATGTCGGGGCTTGACAAGCTGGTAGGCGGAACGAGGCTAGCATGCTTCCCGAGGGGCTGCGGGTATTTCGAAGGAGATACCAAGGCCTCGGCACAAGGGCTAAGAAGGAACATGGGTGGTTTTTAGTCAGTAGTAGTCTGACACTCCCTACCGCTCTGCCTAGAGCGTGAGGAGTCATCATTTCCCAGTCCCCAAAAAAGGTGAATCAAGTGCTAGCATGTTTCGTTGATTTTTTTATCAATAGAAATTGCCCCTGTATGTTTTATAGAAGTATTTTTTTTTAAAGTATTTCAATTTAATAATTTTATTTAAATTTAAACGTCAAGATGGTTTAGTGCTTTATATAAACGACTTCAGTGCATGTGATTAAAATAATTTAACCATTAAATTAATTTGGTTTATCACTTAATTAACAATTTAATAAATTGTAAGAAAAACATTTTGACCGTATTATTCCGAATGAATTTTCAAAATACAATTCCACTAAACTAAACATGTTATTATTATTAATTATGCACGTAACCACATCGTTTTAAATTACAACTTCTGAAAAGTTCATAATTATTATGTTCATTAAGACGGCTACACATCAAGCTATACATTTCCAGTATAAACTAGTCTCGCATTGTATAGGATTTCCGTACAGTGCGAGATCAGCGTAAACTGGAACGGTATAGCTTGATGTGTAGCCGTTTGTACAATGAGAATGCATTACTCTCGTTTTGAATGAAAGCTCAGAATTATTACTTTAGTCTCAAAACTAGGTTGTTGGATTGTGGGCTGCGGATTTTTAACTTCCTAGAACCTATTGCTATCAATCAGGTATAAATTCACGGAGTTCGGATTTTGGCTGCTACTGAGATATACCTGAAGGATAAACCTAGTAACACTCTGCCCGGCCTGGTAATCAAACCCAGGACCTGAAGCTCGGCAGTCGCACTTGAAAGAAAAGAAAGAAAGAAAATTGTGTTTATTTGGCAAAAATACCATAAAAAGAATAAAACAAATTCAAAATAATTATAGCTACTAATGCCAAAAGGGCCTCAGCATAATGCTCAGCTTACTTACAACCAACAAGACCAACAAGACCAACTAGGCTGACGGCTATCCATCTTCTATATAAATAAAGAAAGAAGTCCTGACTGACTGACTGACTCATCAACGCCCAGCCCAAACCCTTGGACCTAGAAAGCTGAAATTTTGCACAGAGGTTCCCTTTATAATGTAGACAAGGAATAAGGAAGGATTTTTCGAAATGCAACCCCTAAGGGATTTAAAAAGGGGATGAAAGTTTGTACTTATGGAAAATCGACTTTTTCACGCGGGCGAAGCCGCTGGCAAAAGCTAGTCAAAAATAAAAAAAAACTGGCCACAGTGTAAGTCGAACTTTCACATGAAGGGTTCGGTACCATTGTACCGGTTGACGGCACGGTTGGCGCAGTGGTTCAAGCAGTTGACTACTGCGCTACGTGTCGCGGGTTTGATCCCCGCACGGAACAAATATTTTTATGACCTACAGAACTCTACGATCCCCATTAACTCTCCCGGAAGCCTGCAGCAGTCTTGGAATTCTGGGACGACCCATGTTGGTTGGAGTAGGTATTCTTAAAACATCACGCACAATGGCCCAATCAAGAGGCTAACGCCCGAATACTCGAACGTCACTCAATTAAAAGTAGCCCTCAAAACTCGTGCTATCTCTGTCACTCTGCGTTAAAGTAACAAAGACAGCACGAGATTTAAGTGCAACTTAAAATTGAGTGACGTTCGAGTATTCGGGCGTAAGTGCGGATAAAAGCCCCGTTAAACTACACTAAACTATGACCTACAGATAGTTGTTTCGGGTCTGGGTATTTGTGTATGTGAGTTTAAATGTCTGTGAACGCACCCACGATACAGGAGAAATTCAGAGTGTGGGGCAACGTTAAAACGTAAAAAAAAAAATGTAGTAGATATTGAGAGATTTTCCACGTTATTATCACCATAGAATTCTTATAGGTTATCCTGTAATCTAAAAGTGTTGAACTAACATCTGTATTTTTTTCAATTTTTTTGGCTTGGTACTTTCGAAGATAAGAGGGGTGAAATGGTCGGACAGACAGACACACGAGTGATCCTATAAGGGTTCTGTTTTTTGCTTTCAAGGTACGGAACCTTTAAAATACTCACAACCAATCAAATCACATTAACATGACGGTAATAATACCTCTAGCCAAAAAGAACAATTGCACATCACAAGACAAATCACTCGACTTGGATATCATATACAAAACCGACCTTTATCCAATACCAATAACCCCGTTACCGGGTAACCGGAAAACTTTTCACTAACCCCGTTACGAATATTACGCAGACATACCACTTGGAACTAGTTTGCGTCAGATAAAAGCGGTTATATCGAGTGTAGTAAAATTTTGTCGTAACAACTTTTATTTGTTTTGAATTTGTTCGCGTCGTGTTTTGTTTCTTGTTTTTGGTAGTTTAAATGGAGTGTGAGTAGGGAAATGATTAGCTAGAAAACATAGAAGCTAAACAGTTACTATTTTACAAAATAGGGTATCGGACTGACTCAAAAAATATGATTCTGTTAGTCCGTCAGTAGAATTATCAAAAATATTGGATACGTGTTTTTTGTTTCATCAAATTAATACAAATTGACGAAGATAAAACGCGTTAAAGATCATGAGTGGTGGCTTGTGACGTCACTTTTAGGTAAAAAATGTACTGACATGTGACAAGTTAAACCGAATGAACACAAGTTAAAACGAAGCACTGTATTGTCTTCATTTTTTGTTTACGTGAAAAAAGAAAATATATTATGTGTTCAATATTTTTTTGGAAATTGATGTGACAAATTTTAGATTTTTTTTGTCCGATCCCCTATTGAATTTAAGTACTTAGGGCATAAGAGTGAAAAGTGGCAAATCGTCAGTAAAATTGGCGATACATGAAGCTATGCATTTGCAGTACAACATGATCTTGCTTTAAATGGATTTAAAGTTCAATGAGAGATCCGCATAATCTGGTTATTCAGCGTGATTGGTCGTCGTGCCTAAATAGAATTAAAGATTTTTGATGCAATTCTTGCAATTTAATATTATTTACCAAGAAATTAGGTCATCATCAGCCTACAATGTTCCCACTGCAGGGACTCAAGCTTCCTCTCTTGGAGAGGGATGGGCTATAATCCACCATGCGAGCCCAGTGCGTATTGGCAGATGTCACATGTCTTCGAATTTTTTGGTTCTAAGACATGCCGGTTTCCTCACGATGTTTTCCTTCACCGTTTTGAGAGCAGCGGTGACGAAATAAATTACACAAAGTAATGCGCCTGCCTGGGTTTGAACCCACGACCTACTGTTCGTAAGCCGGGGCCGACACCACTGGGCCACCGCTGCTTTCAAAAACGAAATTAGGTATTAATCTGTAAATGTAAAAGGCAAAGTTGACTGACTCAGAATCAACGCACAGGACAACCCCTAGGCTAGGGCTAGAAGCTTAAAATTTCGCACACGTATTCCTCTTATGACGTAGCCACCACGGATGTAGTCCAATAAGAAAGGGTTTGTCAAAATTCACCCCCAAGGGGTTGAATTCAAAGTTCCAAGGTTCGATATTTTCGACTTCCACGAGGGCGAAACCACGGGCAACAAATAGTAAAATTATAAAGGTACCGGCTGAAATCTCAGTAGTCCATGCAAAAACTATCCGTAGACTAGCTTTTGCCAGCGGCTTCGCCCGCGTGAAAATGACGATTTTCCATACAAACTTTCATCCCCTATTTGACTCCCTTAGGGGTTGAATTTCGAAAAATCCTTTCTTATTCCTTGTCTACATTATAAAGGGAACCTCTGTGCAATATTTCAGCTTTCTAGGTCCAAGGGTTTGGGCTGGGCGTTGATGAGTCAGTCAGTCAGTCAGTCAGGACTTCTCTTTTTAACCGACTTCAAAAAAAGGAGGAGGTTATCAATTCGACTGTATTTTTTTTTTTTTTTTTTTTTTTTTTTTTTTTTATGTTTGTTCGCGCATAACTTGCGACTGGGTGGACTGATTTTCTTGATTCTTTCTTCATTTGAAAGCTGGTGCTTCCCGTGTGGTCCCATTGTCACCATTTCAATATCTGATGATGGGATCTTGTAGAAATCGGGGGAACTCTTCAATAAATAACAGCAGATTAACCGCGATTGTTGCTATAGCATATCTAAGCATTGTTTACGCCATCACACAACATAATATCACGCCTGTACTCACTAAAAAGGTGATGAAGAACTTCGGAGATAGGCAACGGAACTCCTCAATTAATGATAGCAAATGGACTGGGATTGCTGAAATCTCATGACTGTCTATTGACCAGTTCATAACATAACATCACGCCGGTAGGTTGTGAAGGGGTAAGCACATGTGAACCACTAAAAAGTGAAAAATAAAAACTTTTTTACAAAAAATAAAACCGACTTCGACAAAAATAAAACACAAAAAAGTGAAAAATAAAAAATCAGCTTCAGAAGTCGGTGGCAAAAACATGAAATCAAACAAACAAAAGTCACCGACTTCAGAAGCTGATTTTTTATTTTTCACTTTTTTGTGTTTTATTTTTTTATTTATATAGATTCATCAATTTACATTTTAAAACTATTTGATGTTTAATAACTAAAAACTGGGTAGTTCTTTTTTCCTTCCCTTTGTGTCGAGACCGCGGTATCTCTTTCGAACAACCCACAACCCCGACGGGAGGATTCTCAAACGGTGAAATGATCATTCTCTTGTCCGTCTGCGTGTCCGTGTGTCACCACAGATTTTCTCAAGAACGGTAGGACCTCAAAGTCCTAAGTCAACATTATAAAAGAAATGGGCAAAGAATAGTGGCAAACGCTCGAACAATTTTTTGTTGACATTTTTTTTTGCGTCAGCCTATGGAAAAAATATATTTGTATAGAGTTTGAATTCCTGAACAGTTTTGTCTTCAGTTATACTTTTATAGGTACGCCAGAATTAAAGATATTCCTGTTTAAAGTTTTAGAGGTTATGTTGTATTAACAATGGACTAATCGAAAAAGAACTATAGAAATACAAAATAAACTACGGACGTTTTCAGAATGTTAAAACCCGGTGTCGGTCGCAAGCTGAGCGGACCCATTAATGACTTCTTTTACCTACCTCGCAATAGAAAACTGCTTACGTGTGTGTTTCCACAAACACCAACAAAGAGTCGAGCGGAAACGAGTAAAAATCTTGCTCTGCTACGCCAGAATTAAAGATATTCCTGTTTAAAGTTTTAGAGGTTCTGTCGTACAAACAACGGACTACCGTATTCAGAATACTAAGTCCAACCGATGCAAGATACCGCGGCCTCGACATAAAGGGCTAAGAAGGAACATGGGTGGTTTTTAGTCAGTAAAAGTCTGACACTCCTTTTCGCTGTCCAAGAGCGGGAGGGGTTATTTGTTGATTTCCCAACCACCCCAAAAAAAAAGGGTTTACCTACCTACCCTTACCATTTTGGTAGATACAGAAAAACACGTTTAACACAATTTATTTATTTAAAATAGGTACACACGGCTACACATCAAGCTATACAAAACCAGTATAATCTGATCGTTCATTGTGCGAAAAGATCTAGTAAAGTGAGGCCAAGATTAACTGGTTTTGTATAGCTTGATGTGTAGCCGTGTGTACACCAATATTAAGCACGTTTCACAATCATTCATGACAATATGCAGGCTGGTATCAATTGCATAACTCTCCTAGTACAATAAAGCTATATCATCGTAAAGTTATAGAAATAAAATGTGTATTAGAAAACTAAACATCTTTGCTATTCGTCTATAATTGGCTAACTCCACAACTTGTATTGGCTCAGGTTGGGTTGATGCATCAGCATCAGGCTGGATTACATTTTCATGAGGTTGCACATCGTCAGTTGTGTCTAGCTGAGGAATACTTTCATCTTGACTATTCATACGTAGGACTTCTCTTCTTGTGCGTAACCAGCACGCATGGCAAACACGTTGTATAATGCTTGTAGGCCTTACACGGCTACCCATCGTGATATTCAATTCGATGTACACACAATAAAGTCCATAGTAAGGCAGAATCGGAATCCAGAGTCACAAGAAAATGCCGTCGTATAGGCAAACAATCAAAATCCTTAGGCAAGTCACACAGGGAACAGTAAATATCAGAGTTCATAAGCAGAACTAGTCGATGAATTAGAAAATCACGGTGAATCGATGGAAAATAATATAATGAGATAGTCGTGCAGACTATGACAAGCTGTCAGTTCAGTACAGTTGACAATTGAAATGTCTTTTAACTTACAAAGGTTTATTACATGCCAATATTAAAAGCATAGAGCCTAAGTCAAAAGTTGTAAAGTCAAGTCAGATAGAAAAAATAAATTAAGCTATGATTATTCATTATCACCTGTAATCTAGTCAATTGAGCTCATAATTATGATGATTTTTTTTCCAGCCTTTGATAGGCCTTAAGCTTGATTTGATAAAACTAAGTAAATTATTTCGTCAGTATCTATCACGGTGACTTAAGTAGACGCTTATTAATTCCATCAGCTATAATATAGCCACTGTTCTTTAGATTTTCGCAAAAACTTGTAACAAAAAATGTGTAACAAAAAATTTACCTTAATTTTCAATCAATAAATTTTCTAGGGCCGAAATCTGTTATAAACATCACATGCACATACATACTTTTGTTGCCGCGTCATTTTATACTTTCAGCTAGACAGTTGTACTCCCGGAGATAGTACATATCAAGTATAACCTGACTCCGCTTTACATGAGTTTCCCGTAGAGTTAGAGATCAGCTTAATTTGGTTCTGCACACCTTGATTGGTCGTCGTACGATACTAAGACGAAAAGCTGAGTCAAAATGCTATAGTTTATAAATCTGGGATTCAGAATTAAACGAAACCCGCCTTCAGACTAATGAGATACTTAGCTCCTTACTAATAGAGCTTTTTATCCGCTAAATCTTTCCTAAAAACAACCTTAACACGGTCCAAAAACCCGGATATATCGTCCGGTTATCGAGACCTGAAACTCCATTAACCGTTCGCCTGCGTCTGGAATATTGAGTGAATGTGTCCAATTAACCCTTAGCCATTTCCACCCTTGACGGCGTAGAAAATCTAACCCTTGTTAGTGTCAACCCTTAAATTCGGATAATCCGGATATCGACAAGCGTTGAACCGGTTAAGATACCTTTTGGACCGGGCGAAACGAGCCGGTTGTATTTTGTGTAGGCTGGTTTTTTCGCGGTTATTTTTTATCCGACTGCTGTCCGGTTTTTATTGGAGTTGCGGTTTTATTGGTTCCGTTTGTTTCGGTTTGGACTTTGAGGAAAAAGTTTGGAAGTGTAATATCGGTTCACGGGTGGAAGTGTAGTGAAACAAATGCTTGTTGGATAAATATTGGCTTTCTCATGACAAAAATTGGTCCTATTGCCAAATTAATAAGAATATTATATAAGAATGTATATTAGCTGCAGCAGACAAATTTCATCTTTATACTGACGAAATTTGTTATTTGTCAATAATACAATACTATTTCGCGGTTGATTGTATCTGCTGAAAGATGAACTCGATTATAAGTCACGAGTAAAAATATGACTCGATTACCAGACAAGGAGTTTTACGAATTGATATCACATTGCACGGTATGAACTGGGTTATCATCATCATCATCAGCCATAAGACGTTCACTGCTGGACAAAGGCGTCCCCCATAGAACGCCATACAGAACGGCAGCCTGCCGTTTGCATCCACCGGTTGCGGGCGACTGTCACGATGTCGTCGGTCCACCTGGTGGGAGGCCTACCAACGCTGCGTCTTCCAGTTCGTGGTCGCCACTCGAGAACCTTCCTACCCCATCGGTTGTAAACTGGGTTATGGTGGTCAGATATTCAGTCGCTTCATGTAAAATACTGGTATTCAGTTGCATCTAGTTAGACTGGAAGCCGATCCAAGCATATTTGGGTTAGATTAGGCAGATAATTATACAGATTTCATCGTAATTATAATAATAATAATTTTCTTTATTTGGAACAACATAGGAACCATTTTTGATAGTAAACAAGTTATACACTAGGATTAGTAACAAATTGGAATAAAATACAGTTTACTTAACTAATGAGTCATGTACTTACGAGGCATTTCATGAGGACAATGATTCCGCATGAGATGCCTCAGTACAGGAGCTCTCGTGTCCTCAGCCATGACTTTCAGGATGCTGTTGTCACTCCTCCGAATCCTCCTCACAAGCAATGCCACCTTTTTCCTTATGATAGCGTTTTGATTATCCGAGATCGTGCTTAAAAGGCGAGTGAAATCTCGAATCCAGCAAAAAGGTAACTCTTTGTCTTTTTAATATAATCTGAAAATACCGAAAACACACTTCTACGAGTGACTGAACTTCAAAAGTTCTTGGGAATTGTTTCAGACCCTCTCAGAATTTGTCGAGACTTAGCGTTTCATTATTCAGGAACCTTTTAAATAGAGATGAACTGTTTCATGAATAATTTGTTAATCTTAAAACAGACTCATTACGTAGTTTATTTTAAGCTAAACGTGGGAAAATCTTGAAAGAGGAATTGCTCTTCTTTTCTCTTTTTTTGGGGTGATGGAAATTATCAAATGACTCTTCCCGCTCTGGGCAGAGCGGTAAGGAGTGTCAGACTTCTACTGACTAAAAACCAGCCATGATCCTTCTTAGCCCTTTGTGCCGAAGCTGCAGTATCTTTTTCGAACAACCCGCAGCCCCGACGGGAGAGGATATTTTTTTTTTTTTTTTATAAAACGTTGCTCACACTACGAATATCTCCTGTATCGTGGGTGCATTCACAAACATATAAATTCACATACACAAATACCCAGACCCGAAACAACTATCTGTAGGCCATACAAATATTTGTTCTGTGCGGGGATCGAACCCGCGACACACGGCGCAGCAGTCCAATCGCTTAGCCAATGCGCCAACCGTGCCGTCTAAATGCTCTTGAGACAGACTCATTCATGTTTACGTGTTTACCTAATTAATCATGCACAGTCTAAAATGTTTCCACTGTTGGATCACAGGCCTCTTCTTTCTAGGAGGGAATGGGACATAATGAATGAATGTGTATTTTAATCTTATTTTGACTCGTTGTACCTATTATTTTGATTTTAATTGTAATTTATTTTTATTTTAAACCTGTTTTCTATATTAGTTTTCTTCTACCTGTATGGATCAAGTTATCTGAATTAAATGTTTTTTTTTTTTTTTTTTTTTATAATCCACCACGCGTGTTGGTAGTTGTCACATGTCTTCGAATATTAGGTTCTAGGACATGCCGGTTTCCTCACGATGTTTGCTTTTACAGTTTTGAGAGCAGTGGTGATTAAATAAATACTTTGTTCGGAAATCAAACCCAGGACTCCTGCTTAGTATACGTATTTTTGCGACCATTTATCTAGACGTTTTTTTTTTTTGGTCGGTGGAAAATCATCGAATAACCCCCCCCCCCCCCCCCGCTCTTGGGCAGAGCGAAGGGGAGTGTCAGACTTCTACTGACAAAAAACCAAACCCATGTTCCTTCTTCGCCCTTGTGTCGGAGCCGCGTTATCCTTTCGATAAACCACAGCCCCGACGGGATTTATCTAAACCTACAAGGCAGTTTTAGAACGTTATTTCTGCATAATATTTTTTTATATTACCTAAATATTTATATTCTCCATTGATTTTGCATTAACCTACGTAGAAATCGAGCTATGTAACTATTGAAAATATGTCACACACAAATAGAAAATTAATTCACATTCAAAATAACTCAACCCCTCAAATATGTTGGGGTCGTCTTAAATATGTGACATCAAAGATCCTTCCTGCCGAAGTTTGAAATCAATTATAGTGTTGAATATAAGTTTGTGATGTCAACCGGTAGATTGTGGGGTACCGGATGTCACACCTAGAAGATAAGGCTAGTGTACCCTGGTGGTACGACTCGGTAAAGGTTGCTTCGGCTTCCCTTCATGTGGAAGAGACAGGGAACTTAGTAATATTAATGACAATAATATCCGTGGTGCTAGGCAACTGGGTTCTGTCTCCTGCTGATATGGAGGAAAGTGGAAATTATGTTTTTCCTACTCCTCCGCTATTCTTTTCTGATCAATTTCGTTGCGAGATCCGAAACAGTAAAATCGTTTCTCTGGGACTTCGTCGAGCTTCATTGTCTCGGCGCTTTTCTTGTGGCCGCCACTGTTGATTCTGGCTAAAAGGAGTTACAGTGGTTTGGGAAAATTGGTCCCAATTCCCTTCATTAGGTATGCCGTGATGAGCTAAGGCATGCGCTAAGGCATCAAAGTCTCACTGGGGCTGCGGGTTGTTCACAAGAGATACCGCGGCCTCGACATATAGGGCTAAGAAGGAACATGGGTGGTTTTTAGTTAGTAGAAGTCTGACACTCCCTTTCGCTCTGCCCAAGAGCGGGATATTTTATGATTTTTCTCCCTCTAAAAAAAGGCACACTGGCGGTAAAGGTTGTTTCGGAATTTCTACGTGTTAGTAGTAACTTTGTTGTAGTATAAGACCTCTGAGTTTTTTTCGACTGCTTCTTCTAAGAGTAGTCAGGCACGACACATTTGACAATCCATCTAAACAAATCCTACTTCCTATCCTACTTCCTACTAAATTATAAATGCGAAAGTTTGTGAGTGTGTATGTTTGTTACTTCTTCACGCAAAAACTACTAAACGGATTTGGATAAAATTTGGTACACAGATAGTATATAACCTGGATTAACACATAGGATAGCCGCTACAACTCGAAAATTATCCCACGAGAATATAAAATCGGGATAAAAACTATCCTATGTGTTAATCCAGGTTATAAACTATCTGTGATCTAAATTTAATCCGAATCCGTTGAGTAGTTTTTGCGTGAAAAAGTAACAAACATACACACGAACTTTCGCCTTTATAATATTAGTGTGATATATAAATATGACGCGGAATATTTAGATAATGAGACTTAAAACGATTCAATGAATTAAAAGTCTCATAGCGTATCTTTTGATGAGAATCATCCAACAACTCTACCTACATCAAAATCATTCCTAAAAAAAATCTGAATAAAATTTATTTTCCCTCAACGGGCTTCCTGGAAAGGACTTTTATAAAAGTCATACTTAATCCGTCACAATCCCAAGAAAAAAGGTAGGATTTGTCGCGACAAGGGAAAGTCTAAGAAACAGATTTTGTCACGTAAATCTTTGAAATTATTTCTTCAAAATTTTCAAGATGGAATTAGGCCTGTCTGAGTTATCAATTGAGCCTTATTTTTATCGCTGTCTGAGGGTTTTAGGGGATTAGCTGTTTCGTGTTTTCATTTGTTTGTGTGAAACGTTTATGTTTTAAATTATTTTGTAATGTTTTTTTTCTGCTGAAGTCGCGACGCAATGTGAATTTCAAAGCTTTTGTGGTGCGCATACCTACGTGCTATCTCCAAACGATGATGGAAGAAATTTTTTGGCCACAGGATGTGGTGTTCTGTTGCTTCCGTGGACAAATTCCATAAGATCGCACCAAGTATCGTGCAAGTGAAGTTCTACTAACATAGTTTTAAGTTACTTATACTAACGCGAATGTTATTGGTATGTATAATTATTTAAGGTAAGGTATTTTTCTATGGGTCTTTGTCACTTGAAAATAAACGTATTCAATTCTATTCTATTGAAAATATACATCACTTGGCAATCAAATTTACTCACCTACTTAGGCGTCAGCTAATGTTAGTGAAAACAGGCATAAGTAAAGCGTCTAATACATCATCCTCTTAGCGTGTTACAACAGCGTAACGTAGCAAATCCTAGACTGGCTACGCAACGGTTAAACTGCTACGCCGTGACAGATGTCTTTGCTACGTCGTAGCTGATGTCTTTGCTACGACGTAGCAGATCGCTTTGCTACGACGTAGCAGACTACTGTGCTACGGCATAGCTGTGTGTGGTGTGACTTGTTTGTCTCGTAGAGAAATAAATAATAATATGTCGTAGCTTTTATACGGTATTATGGAAAAATCATTCAAATTACTGTGAAAAGTCTTCTTCTTAAAATATAAGTACTAGAAAATTTTCAATCTCCTTTAATTATTGTTCTTCTAATTCAGTCACCAATTTCCTCTCGAAATCTGAATGTTTTTAGAACATTCAACCTTTTCAGTTCCTAAGAGCAATTTCAGGCGCAAATTGCTAAATATCTGTTTAAGAAAATTGGTTTCCACGGCTCCCTGAAAACTGTCATCAGTTATTACTTTAACGATAAAAGCGAGAAATTGTTTCGTAGAAAATTGTAAATTACAATTTTACTTCACCTTTTCAGGTTTCCCCTGTTTATAACGTTAATAAGATGTCTGAGGGAACCGATACTTTTTTGTTTAGGAATTTTTTAGCAACTAAAGCTACGGGTACTACTTAACAGGTTGGAATTTTGACTTATGCACAGTTGTTGGCAATAGGCTCGACTGTAAATTAGACGAGGCTTAAACTAAATGCTATACTTAATCCCACTTTGGCACAGACAGACAGACAGTCCATGGTGTACGACTGCCAATCTGACCCAGTCAGTACCGGATAAATCGATACCCATTGGTAGGACTGTTTGTCAGATTTTAGAGCCACTCATCATCATCATCATCATCAACAGCCTATTAATGTTCCCACTGCTGGGACACAGGCCTCCTCTCTTTGAGAGGGAATGGGCTATAATCTACCACGCGGGCCCAGAGCGGATTGGTAGATGTCACATGTCTTCGAATTTTTTGGTTCCAAGACATTTTCCGGTTTCCTCACGATGTTTTCCTTTACCGTTTTGAGAGCAGCGGTGATGAAATAAATTACACAAAGTAATGTGCCTGAATGGGTTCGAACCCGCGACCTACTGTTCGTAAGTCGGGGCCGCTACCACTGGGCCACCGCTGCTCTTAGAGCGACTGAGTACCTGTAACGACCAAAGAGGTACAAAATATCACAGCTGTGACCAACGGCTAAGCGTGCTTTCCGAGGCCCGGAGAAAACTCGGTATATAATGGGCGGTCAACCATTCATACACACAACCTAGGCAAGCGTGACTTAACCTGAACATTGATTCGAGAGAGGTTTTTTTTTGAAGGTTGGGAAATCATCAAATGACTCCTCACGATCTAGTCGGAGCGGAAGGGACTGTCAGTCTTCTACTGACTAAAAACCACCCATGTTCCTTCTTAGCTCTTTTGTAAACACACAATCCTTTTTTTTTTTTTTTGGTGGGTGGAAAATCATCAAATGACCCCCCTCCTCCGCTCTTGGGCAGAGCGAAGGGGAGTGTCAGGCTTCTACTGACTAAAAACCAAACCCATGTTCCTTCTTCGCCCTTGTGCCGAGGCCACGTCATCTCTTTCGATAATCCGCAGCCCCGACGGGATCCGCAGCCCCGACGGGATCCGCAGCCCCGACGGGATCCGCAGCCCCGACGGGATCCGCAGCCCCGACGGGATCCGCAGCCCCGACGGGATCCGCAGCCCCGACGGGATCCGCAGCCCCGACGGGATCCGCAGCCCGGACGGGATCCGCAGCCCCGAAACTCACAATCCTTACATATTTCTTTAGCTTACCAAAAACATAAACGCATTTATCAACGAATTCCCAAAGATTCAATATGTTACAGAAAAGGGAACGAAACCCGTTTAACTTTGACACAAATCAGACACTTGACGATGCTCCGATGTTCCCCTTTCAGCCGCCGTGTCTCCATGTGGATACATTTATTACTGGAGCGAAGATTTTTATTTGAACTGAAAATGAATTTAGGGAAGACGTAAATAGGTAGTCAGCAGCACCAATATGTATATATATTATGTTGTAGTCAAAACTCTTAATCAGTCAAAACTACTTTTGACTGGTTTAGTCAAAACCCTTATTGCGTTAAAACGCGTTTATTCTAATAAAAAAGGTGTTGGCTATCGTACAAGGTTATCCAAAGGGTCAACAAAAAAAAAATCTAACTAACCTAATAAGTTTCCTAAGGCCTTTAGGTTATTATAAATCAGTGGAGAAAAACCAAAAACCACCTAATAATTTCTTATAATAGTTTTGACTAGTCAAAAGTAGTTTTGCCTGATTAAAAGTTTTGACTGTAACATAATACACTAATGCCCGGTTTCTGAGGCACTTTATCTGTGGTTTATCTGTGGTTTATCTATTCAAATGTACGCATATGAATAGATAAACCACAGATAAACCACAGATAAAGTGCCTCAGAAACCGGGCATAAGTAATGTTTAGAAGAAATTTGCGCCTACAATGGTATTCACTAGAAACACTAGTTCATCATCATCATCAGCCACAAGACGTCCACTGTTGGACAAAGGCCTCCCCATAGAACGCCATAACGAACGGCAACCTGCCGTTTGCATCCACCGGTTGCCCGCGACTCTCACGACGTCGTCGGTCCACCTGATGGGAGGCCTACCAATGCTGGGTCTTCTGGTTCGTGGTCGCTACTCGAAAACCTTTCTTCCCCATCGGTTTGTCGGATGTGGCCTGCCCATTGCCACTTCAACTTGCATATTCTGAGAGCTATGTCGGTGCTATAGAGCGCAGTATCTTAGGTGTAAAATTAACATATCATGATCGAAACACTACCCTAGTAGCAATTGCCGTTGGCTTCCATACGCCAACAGTTGGGAATGTATTGGCAGACGGTTAGTTATTCCGCCAACCCAAACTTAAAATAGGCCCATTGTCTTAAACATGCACTATTTGCCCTACGAAGAGCCAACGACGGGCCTGCGTTACTATTCTTACTGTTGGGTGATTTTTGTAGGGATTTATGATATTAAAACAACATTGGGCCAACTAACGACGGGCCTGCTGCTTCTATTCCTACTGTTGGGAGATTTTTGTAGGGATTTAAGTTATGATAACAACATTGGTCCAACTTAGATACCCTTCAATGGCCCTGTTACTTGCTGCTCCTACGGGGTGGTATCGGGGTGCGCGGGGGGCGGGCGGCGGCACTCGTCGCCCGGCCCGCCCGCCCGCCATTTTGCAGTTTGTTATTTCATTTGTGCGGTGCCGGGTGCGCTTGCGGCTGCGGAGTATTTGTTTTATTTATATATATAAAATATTAGCCTGACAGGCAGTGATAAAAATGTTTAAAGTTGTGGAATTTGACGATGAAGATGGTTACGGTGGGGAACACGGTGTGGTGCGTGAAAACTGGATGACGCCACGGAAGACGCATTGTGGCCTCCCTATACCTAAAACTGCAATAATATTCAACAAATGCCTTAGCAGTAACGAGGCTCCAACTAAGATAACATGAACATTATGTCCTGTAAAACGTTTATTTTACGAAACGGGTAAGTAAGTTTTTCTTATGTAGGTATTTATCTACTTAGAACCCGTGCGAATTACCTTGAGACCTGGGACTAAGATGCTATTATTTATGAAATACTATCTTATTTTGTTCTTAATAAATCTCGTGCAAATCTCTAGCTAAAAAAAATAATAAGACGCATCATTTTGCACAACATAAATTGAAATTGAATCATCGGCCCGGTCTCAAGTTAATTCGCACATAACCTAACAAAAAATTGTCTATAATTTATCCTTACTGGCATTGCATGTATTTGTTGTTTTACTATAATGGGTTGTGTTGTGTTTGTTGCAGATAAACTACATAACCTACATTGGTGGGAACAAAACTGGTCCTATCACAAGAAGAATCCTTGAACGAATCTTTGACAACAACTTAGCTGCAAAGTGTAACTTTGTAAAAGTAGGTAGGTACTCTATCAATGTATCATAGTAGGTACGGTGTGTATCGTTTTACTGCAGAGCTACCGTCTCCAAATTGTGTAAAATTTGTCTTCATTTTGTCAATAACATAATATAACAATAAATAAATATTCAATTATCATAATTTGTATTTCATTTAATTTCAGTTAATTAACACAAAGTATAATAGGTCAACGCAGACGACACAACGTCCTCTCATGTACTCACGTCAAAGTGCAAAAGAGAGACGACTGTTTGGTGGGTGACTTTTGTATGTCGTCGTCTGGGTTGGCCTATTAGGGCTGGTTTCAGAGCGACGCGTCTTGCCAGCGCCGGCCGCACGCACGTCGCTGCACATGAACCTTATCGGCTTTAAAATAAGGTTGGTTTTTCAAAACATCGCAAAAACCAAACTTATTATGAAGCTGATAAAGTTGATGTTCAGCGACACGCGTACGGCCGGCGCTGGCGAGACGCGTCGCTTTGAAACCAGGTATAGAACCAACAAACATACAACCGCTTGCCTACATGTATTATGTGTCGTTGGGCCTACCCAAAACACGTTTTCCTCGGGCCTCCGTAGGGCAATGCACGTTGGCCCTATCGCAAGTTGGGCCTTCGTAGGCAAATCCACGTAGGCCATCAGTTTTGGGCCCAACCCGCAAACTGCCCGCCAATTGTATGCATTTGCCAACTAACCAGAGGTATGTGGCCCAACTAAATGCCAACAAAAAATGCTATTATGGATACTCTGCGCTCAAAAACACAAATCGTTGAAGTGGCTCAAAAGGCTGCTCAACTTAAATGGGACTAGACAGGACATGTCTGTCGCATGCCGAATGAGCTGTGGGCCCGTAAAGCTCAGGATTGGTACCCTGAAACAGCGACACAGGGTCGCGGCAGACCACGTAGGCGATGGCGGGACGAACTGGATGTCTTCCTTGAGAATTGGAAAGAAGTTGCCGTAGACCGTTGGAAGGAATGGAGGGAGGCCTTTGCTTAGCAGTGGGACAATAAGGGCTAGCTATAATAAATAATAATAATGTCGGTGACCTTGTTTCTTTGGCGAATTTCCTCATTTCGGATTTTGTCGCACAAGGAAACTCCGAGCATAGCTCTCTCCATGGCTTGTTACGTGACTCTGAGCTTCCCTAAGTTAGAGGCTAGCAGTTATAAGGTATACTCGCTGCGTACAGAGCAAGTTATTTAACAATAATAAAGGAATATGGTGACTGAAATGGAAACGAAAATTTTCTTTCTATCAGTTTACAGAGGGCTGTCTCTTACAGTCTTACACCCCGTCAACTATGCATTCAGGCCAATATTCATCGCAAAAACCTTAATGTGGAGAAAGAGACATTAATGAATATACTAGACAAAATCACGTGGAACACAAACAGACCTTTGAAAACAAATAAAATCGATGCGAAGCCTTCAATGTTTTCTTTTACCTGCTCTAGAGCAGTATGTACGTCTATTAAATAGCTGTAAAAGAGTTGTATCCTATTCGGACTGACGATATTTTCAAGCTTGATAAAAAAAAAATTGACAAGTTTTCGCTGACTTGTTGGCACTTCGTATGATGGCTGACAGTAAGAGGGCTTTTTTTTCGGACGGTTGGAAGTCATCAAATTACTCCTCCCGCTCTGGGCAGAGCGGTAGGGAGTGTCAGACTTCTTCTGACTAAAAACCACCCATGTTTCTTCTGAGCCCTTTGTGCCGAGGCCGCGGTATCTCTTTTGAACAACCTGCAGCCCCGACGGGACAGTAAGAGGGCTGGCTCTTTCTAAGGCCTTTGCTATTGAGCGTGTCAAGTTTATTATTTTGGTTAGTTAGTTTCTTTTACTCAGATAAGTCGCTTTTTTTTCTATATATTTCGTTTTAATTATTCCATTAGTAGCTTTATTCCAATAATGAAAGCAGTTTTAATGAAAAATATGTGCAAAAAAATTGTAAAATTGCTTCTCTTTGAAATGCAAATACTGTGTCGAACTTATCGCAGTTACATTGCTTTTAAAAAAACTGAAACGAAATTTGATTCAAAATTATGAAGTTTTATTATAAGTCTAGAAGAAGACAAGTTGTGCCGACCCTAAATACATATATGGGGCCACGTGATGGCTTCCGGCCACCGTAGACGCGGGCCTGTGGACGGTGAGTTATAAACTCGTGTGATGCTATTAAGGCGACATCACCTGCCCGCGACCTTGAGCGCGCGCTTAACTCATCGCCTAAACAAATAAGGTTGAAAATGGCGACGCGTTTGATGCTCGTGACTGCCAAAATGAACGATAGTTCGCAGATTTAATTTATTAAAAAAAAAATACGCTGTAATGTTAAAATATTTTTACATATGTCTTTAGTTGGTTAAATTTCCTTTCTGATAGTAAAAAAATAAATAACAGTTGTCACTCAAAATATTGAGCATTTCGAGACGAAAAAGTTTTTTCGTGTGATTTTTTTGTAATTTTGTGATTTTTTTTTTCGAGGTTCTTGATAACTTTTAGAAAATATTTTTGCATAAGTCTTTTACCTATACATTTGACTATACACTGTATTTTTTTTGGAATTGTAATAAGTAGCAATACGGCTAACTCTGCGACGAAAAACAGGTCGTTTTTACGGTTCCCCCGTTGACTGCGTCTTAAGAAACTTGCCTTCGGCTAGTTTCTTAAACCCACACTTGTGTTGTAATGCCCTTTATTATGCACAGTCGCATAAACTACTATTATTAACATCTAATTATATTATATAAGAGTGAAATAAGTACCACATAAGTCTATAATAGTTGAAAAATTATTTAATGCTTATTCTTTTGTAAAAAAAATATTTTAATTACTGGGGTACTCCAGTAGTGTTTCCTTAGATGCTGATAGTCGATGGGTACGG
The DNA here is from genome assembly GCA_949316265.1 of Diarsia mendica. Lineage (NCBI taxonomy): Eukaryota > Metazoa > Arthropoda > Insecta > Lepidoptera > Noctuidae > Diarsia > Diarsia mendica. The sequence goes on from OX438910.1 coordinate 2,787,883, forward strand.
TTCTAGGGTTAAGCGAGACAACGGGTTCTAAGAGAAATCTAGTGCGACAAAGTGCTCAGTAGCGTTTTTTTTTTTAATAGCCTGTACTGTCCCACTGCTGAGCAAAGGCCTCCCTCAATTCCTTGCAAGTGCTCTTTTCCTGAGCCACCTCGAACCAGCCCTCGTGGTGTGCGTCCAGCTCATCTCGCCACCTCTTTCTGGGCCGGCCTCGGCGGCGCCGTCCGTCTTCCGGCAACCATCGTGTTAAGGCTTTTACCCAGCGGTCTTCGTGCATGCGGTTGACGTGACCCGCCCAATCCCATTTTAGTCTAGCAGCCTTCTTGCCAACATCCACTATGCCCGTTTTGGAGCGCAGCGTGGTGTTTCGTATTCGATCTTGTCTTTTGACACCCAAAATGCTACGTTCCATTGCCCTTTGGCATACTCCAAGGCGGAACTTCTGAGTCTCGGTGAGAGACCGAGATAAATGTTTAATGAGTAATAAAGTTAATTCGTGTGTTTAATTGGTAGTGTTTTTATTTATCCCATACCCGGCTCATAACAATAATTATGATACCGCTTGGTAAGGTCTGTTTTGATTTAACATAATTATTATAGCTAGGCTTCGTTGAATACCAAAACATTCTTACAAACCATTTTATTTTTAAGAAAAACTGGCCAAGGACAAGACGGATTGCATATGAAAGGTTCCGTACCATTGTAGTAGATATTGAAAGATTTTCCATGTTATGTTACACTATAGGTTTTCCTGTAATCTATTATATAAGTGATGAACTAATTTTCGAAGTTTTTTCAAAATTTTACGCTCAGCAGTTTCGAAGATAAAGGGGGAGAATGGTCGGACAGATAGACAGACAGACAGACGAGTGATCCTACAAGGGTTTCGTATTTTTCTTTTGAGGTACGGAACTATAATACTCAAAATCAAATTATCGTTTCCAAAACGTTTCAATATCGTTCTCAGATCACCAGTACGAAATGTTTTCTCCTATTTACTGGTTACAACGGGCATGAATTTTTACGATATCAGACAGACTGACATAAAATACGACTGAATTGTGCGACTACACGCTATGGTAGCGTGACAATAGATGTTGAGAGTATTTTTATTTAATTTATGTACTGAAATCGCAAAATATCTGTGGAGACGTATTTTTGAATCTGCCTAGGTGGGTTCAAATCAATGTAAGGTAAACAAATTTCCCCACCAGAGTGTTCCCACGTTGCCGTCGTGGTGGGGCTTGCGTGTCTCAATGACCCTTGGGGCTCTGCCGGTAGATATACTCATGCCGGAAAGGCCCAAGGCGAGAGACCAGACAAAGAGGGACACGCGGGGGGCGCACCGCCCGGGGACGTGAACAGTGTTCGGGTTCTCGGGCGGTGTGCCTGTCGCAGGAGGAAACCCTACTCGCTGCTCTCTGGTTCGCGTCTGCTCATCAGACGTGACTGTGAGGGCAGCGAGTAGGCTGAGGGAGGAAGTTTGTAGGGGAGAGGGACCACACCCTTAAAAGGAAAATATGGATAAGACTAGCGCAATAGAACTACCCCAGGGCGGTACCAGCTGCACAGCAGCTGGAGAATCCGCCACGTCTCCTTCGGAGGCGTCAAGCCACTCGTATTCTGGGGGGGGCAACGTCAGTCCCATACCGCATGCCAGTGGCAACACTGGCAACATGAGCCGAGGAGGCTCCCGGTCCGGAAGTGTTGGGTCCGGTATTAGTGTTGAGGTGAGCGCGCCTGACAAGATGTCGGGTAAGTGCCGGGAGAAGGCTCTCGGCAAACTTTGGGAGAGGAGTCGCTTGAGCGACTCGGGGTCGAATTCTGACTCCGGGTCGGGCGCTAGCCTGGCGGGCTCCAGACGCGAGGTTCCGGGGGCTGCTGAGGAAAACGCAGAGCGTTTCCTTAAGCGGCCCAGAGCCAGAGCCGGAGCCGAGGAGTCGTCGTCCGGCGGATCGGACCGATTAGCCTCGGCCCGAAAAATCCCTCGGGGAAGGCGTGCCGCTTCCCTGGAGGCTGCCCGGCGGGCCAAGGGGGACGCCGGAGAAGGGCTCCGTCTCGGCCGAAAGGTCATTTCGTCGTCGTCTTCTGGCGGCGAGACGGAGACCGGTGGAGAGCGCGGTGAGCCTGGTGAGCCGGAGACCGGTGTTGAGGCCAACACTGGCGGAGACCAGGTCACCGGCGGCGGCTCCGTTGGTGAGCGCCTGGCCGGGTTTGCGGAGTTCGTGGGGGCCGCTATACATGGAGTCTCTCTAAAGAGGAACAACGAGTCGAAGAAGGCCGCGATCGCCGCGGCCTCGGCCTCCATTGTGGCGGCAGCGAAGGCGCTGTGTGGTGGACCTCCGTCGGACGAGGTGTCCGTTCTGCGGGCGGAGGTCACCCGCCAGGCGGTCGCCATAGAGCGTCTCCAGAAGGAGAACACGTGGCTCCAGGCGAACCTGGCCAAGCTCCGAGGAGCCTGCCCTGAGGAGGTGCCTCAAGACGGGCGCGGGCAAAGCCGGCCCCTGGCTGCCGGGGACCGGGACTTAAACCTGGTTCTGCAGAGGCTGGCTGACCTCGAGAGGGGGCACTCCCTCTTGGAGGGCATTGTTCTTCGGCCCTCCCTGGGGGCGAAGACCTATGCGGACGCGGCGGCCGGTGACCCTGGGGCGGGGCTGTCCAGCCAGCCTGAAGGCGGGGCCCAGCCAGGTGGGAAGCCGGCCCCAGCGCCACCGCGTAAAACGGCTGCCCCTCAGAAGGGCAAGGCGGGACCCCCCCCTCCGAAGGGCAAGGCCCAGGCGAAGGGTAAGGCGCCCGAACCGGAGAAGGGCAAGGCGCCTGCCCCTCCGAAGGACAAGGAGCCTACCCCTCCAAAGAGCAGGGCGCCTCCCCAGAAGGGGGGTAAGGCGCCTGCCCAGAAGAAGAAGGGCAAGGCACCCCCTCCACCCCCTGAGCCTTCCGAGGGCGAGTCAGGTTGGGAGGTGGCCGGGGAAAAGCGGCGGGAGCAAAAGGCGGCCCAAAAAGCCAGGCGGAGAGAACGCAAGCGCCGGCAGAAGAAGCGGAGCGCTGCGGCGCGGCTCCGTGCCCCAAAAAACGCGGCTGTAGTGGTAACGCTGCAGCCAAACGCGGTTATTAAGGGCATGGAGTACGGAGGCGTTATCGATGGGCTGAAGGCGAAGGTGAACCTCGAAGAGCTCGGAATCATCGGGGGCCTCCGAATTCGACCCACCGCTACAGGGGCTCGATTATTGGAGCTCCCCGAGGGTTCGAGCGCCTCGTCGGCGGACGCTCTGGCTGAAAAGTTCAGGGCGTACCTAAATGCAGACGAGGTCCGGGTGTCCAGGCCCATCAAGTGCGCAAGCCTGCGCATCGTGGGTCTGGACGACTCGGTCTCCGAGGAGGAGGTGTTGGCTGCCGTCACCGCGGCTGGAGGGTGCTCTGCCGAGCAGGTCAAGGCGGGCACCCTGCGCCCGGACCGCGAAGGCATGCTGACTGTAACGGTCAGCTGCCCTGTGACGGTGGCGAAGACGATTGCGGAGGGTCGCACCCTCAAGGTGGGCTGGTCGAGGGCGCAGGTCAAGCTCCTGGAGCCCAGACCTCTGAGGTGCTTTCGCTGCCACGTGGGGCAGCACGTAGGGTGCCGATGCACCTCGGAGGTGGACCGCAGCGAACTATGCTTCCGCTGCGGTCAGCCCGGTCACTGGGCTGCGGCTTGCCTGGCCACGCCGCACTGCGACGCATGTGCGGCGGCTGGGAAGCCGGCCGAGCACCGGGCAGGGAGCAAGGCCTGCGCTCCACCCGCCAAGGCCAGGGGAAAAGGGAGGCCCTCCGCCACCACCCCCACCGTCGCCAACGCCGAGGCCGCTGCCGCTGCCGCTGCCGCCGCTGCCGCCGCCGTCGCTGCTGCCGCAGCCGCCGCTGCCGCCAAAGCCGCTGCCGCCAAAGCCGCTGCCGCTAAAGCCGCTGCTGCCAAAGCCGCTGCCGCCAAGCCTAAGGAGGCCCCGGAGGGGGCTGAAATGGACTGCCATTAATTAATGGCCCCATTAAGCCTCCTCCAGGCGAATATCAACCACTGCGCCTGCGCTCAGGATCTGTTGCTCCAGAGCATGGCGCAGTGGTCGATCAACATCGCCGTGGTCGCTGAGCCCTATTTCGTCCCGCCCAGGCCAGACTGGGTGGAGGACCTCAGTGGCTCAGTGACCATCATTGCGTCGGCCGCCGCCGGCACCCCGGCCCTTGAGATGGTCAGGAAGGGTCAGGGGTGCGTAGCAGCACGGTTCGGGGAGATAGTAGTGGCGGGAGTCTACTTCTCTCCGAGCCGAACTCTCGCCGAGTTCCAAAACTCCCTCAGGGAGTTGAGTGTCGTCATCGGAGGCTATTCCCTTCCCGTACTTGTGCTCGGGGACTTCAATGCCAAGAACTTGGCTTGGGGTTCTCGTTACACGGATGTGCGGGGTAGGATGGTCGAGTGCTGGGCTCTGGAAACAGGCCTGGACATCCTGAACCGGGGTTCTGTGGCCACGTGTGTGCGGATGCGGGGCGAGTCGGTGGTGGACATCTCGTTCGCCAGCCCCGCTCTGTCGCAGCGTGTCGCTGACTGGCGCGTCATGGAGGGGGTGGAGACCTACTCCGACCACCGGTATATCCGGTTTGAGGTCTCTGCCCAGTCCCCAAGCGCGCCGGTCCCGCAGACCCCGAGTGGTCCGCGTTGGGCGCTGAAGCAGCTGGACCGGAAGCTCCTCCTGGAGGCCGCGATCGTGTGGTCCTGGGGGTCATCCCCAGCCAGGCCCGCCGACGTCAACACCGAGGCGGCTTGGTTCCAGGAGGCCATGTCCGAGATATGCGACATGGCAATGCCCCGAGTCCGGCCAGGAAGCGCCCGGCGTCATGTGTACTGGTGGTCGCAAGAGCTGTCGCACCTGCGTCAGCAGTGTGTGGTGGCGTGGCGCCGGTACACCAGGCATCGCAGGCGCCGCATTCGTCCTCCGAATGCGGAAGCCGTGGAGGCGGAGCTGTATGAAGGGTACAGAGCGGCGAAGACCGCCCTCTCCGAGGCTCGTCGGCGGGCCAAGGATCAGGCCCGCGAGGAGATGCTGGAGACTCTCAACAGAGATCCGTGGGGGCGCCCTTATAAGGTGGTGCGGAATCAACTCCGCACCCGGGGCCCCCCGCTGACGCAGAGTCTCCGGCCTGAGCTCGTGGAGGACGTGGTGAGCGTTCTGTTCCCTTCGCGAGGGGAGCATCGTCCCCCGCCAATGGCTCCGCCACCTGCGGTGCCGGAAGCGGACCAATCAGGATCTGATGACGACATTCCGGAGGTGACTGGGGTAGACCTGAGAGCGGCGGTACGGAGGCTTAATGCCAAAAATACCGCCCCGGGGCCCGATGGCTTGCCTGGCAAAGCCTGGGCCCTGGCCTCAGAGGCTCTTGGGCCCCGACTGGAGGGGTTCTTCAGCGCGTGCATGGAGAGAGGCCAGTTCCCGCGTCGTTGGAAGACGGGGAAGCTGGTCCTCATCCAGAAGCCAGGGCGCCCTGCGGACTCGCCGTCCGCATACCGGCCCATTGTGCTGCTCGACGAGGTGGGCAAGCTCTTTGAAAGAGTAATTGCAAACCGCCTCGCCGAGCACCTTGAGGGAATGGGTCCGGATCTTGCGGAACACCAGTTCGGTTTCCGCAAGAGGCGCTCGACGGTGGACGCCATCATGCGCGTGAGAGCCCTCACGACGGGGGATGCGGTCTCTCGGGGCGGTGTGGTCCTGGCGGTGTCTCTCGACATCGCCAACGCCTTCAACACCATGCCCTGGAGCTGCATCAGGGAGGCACTCCGGTATCACCGGGTGCCGGCCTACCTTCGTCGTGTAGTCGGGGACTATCTGACAGACAGGGCTGTCGTCTACCCTGGTCAAGACGGACAGTGGAACCGGCGAGAGATGTCGTGCGGTGTTCCGCAGGGTTCGGTTCTGGGGCCGCCCCTGTGGAACATCGGTTACGACTGGGTGCTGCGTGCCGACCTCCCTGACGGCGTCAGCGTCGTCTGCTACGCGGACGATACGCTGGTGCTGGCACGGGGGGAGTCGCACGAGGCGGCGGCCGCGAACATGACACGCGGGGTTGCGATAGTCGTTGAGAGGATCCGGCAGCTGGGTCTCGAGGTGGCACTTCACAAGTCGGAGGCCATGGGCTTCCATGGACGTGGGAATGTGCTAAAAAGGTAAACAAATTTAGGCAGCATTTAAGCATTAACTTTACGTATAGTTGACTGCCAACTGCAACACTGGGCCTGCGTGGTGGATTAGATCATCCCTCTCCTAGAGAGGAGGCCTGAGTCCCTGCAGTGGGAACATTATAGGCTGATGATGATGATAGTTGACTGCCTCGTTAGTTTAATGGTCACAAGCTTGACTGCTGAGGATAAAAGCACCTCTCCTGCCCGCCTTTTTAACATCAGTGGCTATCAGAAATGTCCATAGATTAACTGTAAATTGGTTATGGTTTCGTACATTTTTTTCTTAAAAACTCACCATTTGACAGTTATTTGATAGACATTAGAAGTTATCCACTGTCATTACAAGATACGCAATAGCCCTGCTGAAATTGATTCCCGGGTCGAGAAACGTGTTATTAGGTTATCAGGAATTTACCAGTACAATAGCCACGGAGTCTGGATTTGTGCCTGATTGATGGCAGAATCGCTCCCTGTTATATGGGAAGTAGACCAAACTGATGAAATGTGGACCGTGTACTATTAGGTATACCTCTACTCAACCCTTCGAAGACTACAGGCGTGGTATTATATTTATGTTAATGTGGGATTGTGGGCTCAGAGTAAAACACTTGGATAACTTACTACTTCTATCTATCTTCTATCTTCTTCTTTCTATCATATAAAAATGTTATTTTGGTTTGTGTACGCTTCAAAAACTCAAAAAGTTCTGCACCGATCGAGCTGAAATTTTAGAATGATATATAATCCGCATCAAGGATTGTTTTTACAGTATTTACGCGAGCGAAGCCGCGCGCATCTGCTAGTTTATTATAAAACAATCTTTAGAACACACGTCTTGGTTTTTCTATGCGTAACGCCATCTTGCTATCTCCCCTCTCTCCCTCACTCCTGATACATACGTCCCTTTCACTCACTCTTACGTTCCATATCCCACATTAAGTACTAGAGAATCACTTTTGTTTTGCAAAGACGTGTCATGGACGTGTCAGTATGCATATGCATCACCTGTCTGGCATGAATGCTGAAATGTACCTTTTTAATACAGTTGCTCAAAAAGTGGCGTATTGCAGGGACGTATAGCGTTCGGGATGTGGGCTATTACGTACTCGTGCTTTTTCTTTACCTTTCCCGAACTCGTGCGTTCTCTTTCCCAACTGTCAAAATAATGTCCATTATAAAAAAAAACAACCACGAAGTTTTTACTAAAAAAAAATCATAGAAATTTTTATGATTCATGCAAATATTTCTAAAGAAGCTGCTAATTTGTTTCATTATCAGATTTAATTATTTGATTCAATGAGTTAAAGGTTTCATTCCATTTCATCTCATTAAATTTCATTTTCATTTCATATTAATAAAAAAAATCTCCTGAAGACTTGGCTGTATGGGCAATGGGCATAGTTCACTTTGCCTACCCAGAATGGGTGAAGAAAACAAAAAAACTCTGCTTATATTCTTTTACGGTTGGCGCCATTTTCAAAAATGTTCTTTGCGAGTTGAATTACGGTTTTATTATTTTATTAAATTGCTTCATTTTTTGCAACTGTATTAAAAATAGTTGTTCAGTACACGTGCGGAACCGTCATTGCAACTTGTTCCGACTGTCAACCCTCGCCGTCGGCAGTGCCTCGGCTCGGGTAGACATTTGTCGGAACTCTTTGCAATGACAGGCTTTCCGCACTTATAATGAAATATACTATTTTGGCGCAGCCGTGAGGCACACAGCACATGCCTACTATGTAGGTATTTCCATTTTTGTAATCTTTTTTTTATTATTATTGTGTGTGTGCTTGATGTACTGACGTCAAATAAACATTTTTTCTTTCTTTCTTTTCTTTCTTTCTTTCTTTCATATTCATAAGTGTATATACATAGAAATACCCACACTATTATTTGTCAATGATACTCCTTTGTTATAAAAATCCTCGTATGTTTCAAAGCGATGTGCTATCAATTACTTTCCACTATTGTGGTACTCGATTCGCAGAAGAATGGTCCTTTGATCAATATTTATTGCATTGTGAAAAAAATTATTGCGTATGAAAACTTTCCTTGCTTCGGCTAACGTATGTTCGCAGTCTATTTAAGGATTTCCAGGTCAGCCATGGCAATTCGTGTCCAGGTGGGAGATGTTCAGCAAGTGGCAGAAATGGATACTTATTATAAATTCTAAAACCTCTAGTCGTATGTTTACGTTTTCACTATTTTAATTCCACACAAGCAAAAACTTCGGGCAAAAGCTAGTTATAAATAGATCCGTCGACTGTTGATATGTCAGTATTTGTTAAAGCTACTGAATTGCAGTATACGGCGTTTATTAGCATTGCAAAAATGCTGAAATTAAATTAGTTTTGAATAAACACAATCGTGCTTGCTTATACAATCAGTTTTTAGTTTAATATTTTCAAAATGTATTTTAAATCTATTTACTGAACAAATACAAACAGAATCAATGTTTTTGTTTATCAATTAGGTACATTTTGGAAGTCATAACTATACTAGAAAGGCAACTAGAGTTTCAGCTTAGGGCTGCCTCCGTGGTCGAGTGATTTAGGCGTTTGCCTTGTGACCCCAAAAAAATTGAACCGATGGACGGGTTTGATTCCTACGGGAAACATACTTTATAAAGTTATTTCCAGGTTGGCTAGGACATTACAGGCTTGAATCACAAGATTGTTTAATAAAAAGATGATTTCGTGCTTCGGAAGGCACGCACAAGCCGGTGGCGGTCGTCAAACAATGTCAGAGGCCCTTGAGGTGGTTTAGAACCACTGGCACTAGGGTGAGTTGGGTCGTTAGACCTTTCTGCCTACATGATAGGAAGAAAACTAGATAGACTGGAAGCCGGTTCCAAAGTAGTTGGAAAAAGGCTAAGCAGATACCGAACCACCATTCTGTTGCCTTTATCCCAACTAATTTGGATACGAAAAGATTTTTAGTCTATTCCCAGTGAGTTTACAAACATTTAAACTCACATACACAAACACCGGGACCGAAACGTGGTCGCTCACAATGGGCCTCATCAGAAAGCTCAAAGTCACCCAAAGGGCAATGGAGAGGGCTATGCTCGGAGTTTCCTTGCGTGATCGAATCAGAAATGAGGACATCCGCATGAGAACCAAGGTTACCGACGTAGCCCGAAGAATCGCCAGACTTAAGTGGCAATGGGACATTGCTCGCAGAACGGATGGCCGATGAGGCCGAAAAGTTCTGGAATGGCGACCGCGAACCGGAAGACGTTGCGTTGGAAGGCCTCCCACTAGGTGGACCGATGACCTGGTCAAGGTTGCAGGAACCCGCTGGATGAGAGACGCACGGGACCAGTCAATGTGGCGACGCCTGGGGGAGGCCTATGTCCAGCAGTGGACGTCTTTTGGCTGAAATGATGATGATGATGATGACACAAACACCCAGACCCGCAACAACTATCTGTATGCCATACAAAAATTTCGGCGGAGATCAAACCCGCGCCACGCAGCGCAGCAGATAAATCGCTCAGCCACTGCGCCAACCGTGCCGTCGTGCTAATTAGATCATAATTAGCATACAAATCACTCAATAATACTTTACAGTAGTTAATAAATCCAGCATTAGGCTGCCTGTCCATTGAAGCTGCGTAGCGGAGAAACAGAGAAATATTGACCAATAGGATTGCATAAAATCTGCCTTCTGTTCCAGTGTGCAATGTGCAATCCTATTGGTTAATATTTCCCCGTTTCTCCGCTCCGCAGCTTCGCTCCACAACAGTGGACAGGCAGCGTTATACGTCCGTTTCTAGTAAAACTAGGTGACCCCTATAAGTATTGACAAACAGTTGAAACACACACTATATTAAACAACGCTCATCTCAGCTTTTCCGCTTATATTAGGCATTGCATTTAGGTGTCGCGTTGTCACGTAGTCCTCTCTAAATGAATGCCCTTGGAGGGCCACGTGGCAAAGAAAATAAATAAAACAAAATATCTCTGTTTATATGTGTAATAAAAACACAAAGTTACACATATACAAAAACAACTTTGTAAATACAAAAAAGAAAACTAACTCAGCGACAGGGGTCGCTTAAAACTAAATGGGTTCTTTGGTGTGTGGTGGCAGATTACTTAATTATGGTTTTCACAGGTTTCACAAGGTTCCTACAGCATAATACCACTAAACATTAAAATTAAAGAAAGATACACCGACCTCCAGCATCCCTTGCGTTCTAGTGAAAACTCGCAGACCTGACAGAGAGCTCCTCCAGGCAACGAGCCAGCAATCCGGACAGCGCCGCCGCAGCAGCCAGTGGCAGATTGACGAGCAAGTCCTCGTCTCAGCACAAACGTCCCAAAAGGGATTCAGTCTCTATATCCTTTCTTTTTTCAATATAAAAATCTATCGTAGCTCTTCCTTAAACTCTCTTTAAATTCTTAATTTCTAAATTTCATAACTGCATAATTTCCCGCTCTGAAAATGACACGAGTCTAATAAGTATCGATAAAATAACGAAAGACCCAAAACCGCCCATGTGCGCAAAGCACATGGCGTGACAAAGAAAAGACAAACAAGCAACTCACCAGATCATCGATTGTTCCATGATTTGGAGGACATTCAGATGTCTGACCCTCGCCAACCCTGTTACATATTGTAACATGTAAAATCAGGCCTAGGATTCCTTCGGAAGACTCCTAGGCCCGAGAACGAACCATCGTAACCTGGAAACCAAAATCAACACTGTACTTAACGAAACGAAAACTCCCCAATCCGGGATTTTCACGAATATCTTAGAAGGAAACTCACCTTACGATAAAACTAAAAAACTCATGGAAATGACGACTAGCGTCGTTAAATGAAAAATAAAATAAAGTTCTTCTCAAAACGAAGTCTTTGCAAATTACCAGTCAACCTGTCAAGAGCCTAGGGTTACCCGCCTCAATTTCCAATTCCGACCTAACTCCCGGAAGACTGGAATTCTTCCTAATCTAAATTTTGAAAGCGAACACATACCACAGCAATTAAAGTTTACTCGGTCGAAATAATATTACTGAATAACTTATAATGAATCTAGGTGGAATATTTATCACTAAACGACTTTTAAATCCACAACAAGTGTTTCCTCAACTTTGGAACATTTGCAATATTAGGAAAACCAACCTTCGCCTGGCAACACAGTAACTCAAATTCGATGCTGTGATTGGTCTGGCATCTCATTGGTTGAGGGCTTTCGCGCGTTCCAGAAAATGATAGTTTCCAGAAAAACTACAGGGATCTTTGAAAGTCTTTTTGTGGATTTCAATTCCGATATAGTTTCAACACCCTTGTGTAAATTATTTCCTGGTTTGAACACCATATTTAATTGCTGTGAATGAATTAGGAACTAAAATTTTAGCCAATCAGGTGAAAGAGGCGGACCCACAGATCTGACATTGTAACTGCGCTAAGGCGCGAAAATTCAAATTGTGGTCTCTTGAAAATCACCACGTTACAATACCCCCTCTCCTGAAAAAAAGGCGCTGCCCTCAGCGTCCTCAAACTGCAACCTATGTCTGTCGACCGACACCTAAAAAACTCTACCTTCGGCATTGACGACTCAAGCCAAACAAAAAAACAAACTATCATGATTTACGCAAATCTCACCTGTCCAAAAAAATGAAAAAGTAGGAAAAATATTGATTTGCAACTTGTACCAAAAAGTGAATTCTGTCTGTCGACCGACACCTAAAAAAATACTACCTTCGGCATTGATGACACAAGCCAAACAAAAAAAACAAACTATCAAGATTTACGCAAATCTCACCTGTCAAAAAAAATGAAGAAGTAGGAAAAATATTGATTTGCAACTTGTACCAAAAAGTGAATTCTATGTCTGTCGACCGACACCTAAAAAAAACTACCTTCGGCATTGATGACACAGGCCTACAATAAAAACAAAACTATCAAGATTTACGCAAATCTCACCCGTCATTAAAATGAAAAAGTAGGAAAAAATATTGATTTGCAACTTGTACCAAACTATCAAGATTTACGCAAATCTCACCCATCAAATAAATGATATAGTAGGACAAATATTGATTTGCAACTTGTACCAAAAAGTGAAATTCTAACTCTCCCGAGATTAGAACCACAATGATAAATCAAAAAAAAACACAAAACGTCAGTCCTATAGCTTGGAACCAGGCTATTCCCTGCTTGATCATACCCACATACATCCACATGCATTCATCATGGAGTCATCCTTCATCTTCTGTCCTATCATACTTCACTTCTAAACTTATAGTGTTACAGTAAATTGATCTGTAAGCACCCTTTCAGACATACACTTCGTGTGCGATATTTCCTATATATCACACACTACTGGGAAAGATGTATTTTGCCTTAAGCCTTCAAATCCTTTAGGAGCCAAGAACCTATCGACTGACCGTCTGAAACTCTTTCCAAATCATAAACCCTGTGTCAAAAAAAAACCTGTGCCATAAAAAAAAATAATAGACTTTGATGGCTCGACGAAACTGTCCGGACTGTAATAAAAAGTAAAAAAAATCCGAAACTGTAAGTAAATAATCAATTGATTTAGACAACTCTGCCTTCTGTTTTAACCCAGTAGGACAGTCAACCAATAAATGATTAATTTGTTTCTTTAAATAAAAATAAAAAATAAAAGGAACAGTAGCGGTCGGTGTTTCTGATCTAATGGACACCTCATAAGTGAGTTCATCCTTTATGAGGCCATAAGCTAATATTTCCATAACCATTGTTAACCGGTGGTATTAGCTTTACAAAAAACAAAACAAAAAAAATATTTGGTATTATCAATGTAAATGTACAAATGTACTAAATGTTTAAAACCGAACCCACACACCAAGGTAAAATATTGCTAAAATGTACTATTTTATTACAATGTTATTTTAATTTCCGTTTAAACAATTAAAAGTGTAAGTTAAATTTCGAAAGGTCACTTATAAAAAATAATACTTCTTAGAAGTTTAACAACAACATGCAAATAAACTTGTTTTTCAAACTCAATGTTTGTTAACTTTGTCAAAAAATTTAAAGTATAATGTTTGTTTATGTGAACAAATTAAATATGAAATATTCCTGCAAACAACATTCAAAAATCAAAACCAAACACAGATGATATCAACCAGTCAGCTTGTATTTGTAATAGCTATGCATGCATATTCATCAGAAACAGTAACTGAGCTTGCAGTGACTGCCAACAACTGCTTTAACTAAACTTTAATCCCTAGTCACTGCTTACCCCCGTTAACACTTCATAATGAATTATGCTTACATCAACATGAGACATTCAACAGTTCTTAAATCTGCTTACCTCCTGGCTATATTGTAGGTACACAACAATGAACAAATTAAATCTTACATATGTATAGGAAATAAAACAACCACACTTGTGTTTTTTTTTTTCTTTAATAACCGTAGTTTCATACACACATCCTAAAAAAACCAGTGGTAATCTCCTACTTTGTCTTTCAAAATCATTTTGTCTTATCATAATTTTATTTAGTAAAGATGCAAAAAGACTATGATCTCAGCTGTGGCCGGTTGCAAAATAGTTACTACTTAGACCAAGAATGTTTAACATGATATTTATTTTCTTAACGCTCAAAATGTTGTCTGCAAGTTACTTGTTACTGCCGGTTGGTATCCAAATGTTGTTTGCAAGTAAATTTAAATAAATGAAGCTAAGTTATAAATGATAGTAATGACTCTTAAACTGTATTTAATACTATTTGATGCTACGAGTACTTAAACTAAGACTGTAGGTACCTGCGAAAACCCAAAAAAAGCAAAAAATGAAATTGAAATCTCAACACTCCCTTTCTCCTCTCTCCTATCTACCATATTGCCTCTCTTACAGTAAAAAAACACTCCAAAATAAACCACCAGGCCAGGACAGATGTTACACACGCAAAATTCCCTGCAGTCCGGGCCAAACAAAAAGTGAAGAAACGAAATGTTGATATTAGGATTTTACCCACACACACCAAAAAAAAATTAAAAAGTGGGCGCCATTTGTCACGTAGTCCTCTCTAAATGAATGCCCTTGGAGGGCCACGTGGCAAAGAAAATAAATAAAACAAAATATCTCTGTTTATATGTGTAATAAAAACACAAAGTTACACATATACAAAAACAACTTTGTAAATACAAAAAAGAAAACTAACTCAGCGACAGGGGTCGCTTAAAACTAAATGGGTTCTTTGGTGTGTGGTGGCAGATTACTTAATTATGGTTTTCACAGATTTCACAAGGTCCCTACAGCATAATACCACTAAACATTAAAATTAAAGAAAGATACACCGACCTCCAGCATCCCTTGCGTTCTAGTGAAAACTCGCAGACCTGACAGAGAGCTCCTCCAGGCAACGAGCCAGCAATCCGGACAGCGCCGCCGCAGCAGCCAGTGGCAGATTGACGAGCAAGTCCTCGTCTCAGCACAAACGTCCCAAAAGGGATTCAGTCTCTATATCCTTTCTTTTTTCAATATAAAAATCTATCGTAGCTCTTCCTTAAACTCTCTTTAAATTCTTAATTTCTAAATTTCATAACTGCATAATTTCCCGCTCTGAAAATGACACGAGTCTAATAAGTATCGATAAAATAACGAAAGACCCAAAACCGCCCATGTGCGCAAAGCACATGGCGTGACAAAGAAAAGACAAACAAGCAACTCACCAGATCATCGATTGTTCCATGATTTGGAGGACATTCAGATGTCTGACCCTCGCCAACCCTGTTACATATTGTAACATGTAAAATCAGGCCTAGGATTCCTTCGGAAGACTCCTAGGCCCGAGAACGAACCATCGTAACCTGGAAACCAAAATCAACACTGTACTTAACGAAACGAAAACTCCCCAATCCGGGATTTTCACGAATATCTTAGAAGGAAACTCACCTTACGATAAAACTAAAAAACTCATGGAAATGACGACTAGCGTCGTTAAATGAAAAATAAAATAAAGTTCTTCTCAAAACGAAGTCTTTGCAAATTACCAGTCAACCTGTCAAGAGCCTAGGGTTACCCGCCTCAATTTCCAATTCCGACCTAACTCCCGGAAGACTGGAATTCTTCCTAATCTAAATTTTGAAAGCGAACACATACCACAGCAATTAAAGTTTACTCGGTCGAAATAATATTACTGAATAACTTATAATGAATCTAGGTGGAATATTTATCACTAAACGACTTTTAAATCCACAACAAGTGTTTCCTCAACTTTGGAACATTTGCAATATTAGGAAAACCAACCTTCGCCTGGCAACACAGTAACTCAAATTCGATGCTGTGATTGGTCTGGCATCTCATTGGTTGAGGGCTTTCGCGCGTTCCAGAAAATGATAGTTTCCAGAAAAACTACAGGGATCTTTGAAAGTCTTTTTGTGGATTTCAATTCCGATATAGTTTCAACACCCTTGTGTAAATTATTTCCTGGTTTGAACACCATATTTAATTGCTGTGAATGAATTAGGAACTAAAATTTTAGCCAATCAGGTGAAAGAGGCGGACCCACAGATCTGACATTGTAACTGCGCTAAGGCGCGAAAATTCAAATTGTGGTCTCTTGAAAATCACCACGTTACAGCGTCGTGTTGGTGAATATATTTGTAACAAAAATAAACTTGAAACTAGATACTAGGAAACAGAATAAATAAAGGCCTTGCATTTTTTATTGATTTTGTATTCTATGTTACACATCAAAAAGTTTCGAGGAAATTGATGTTATTGGAGTATTTTTAGCAAATACTTGTTTTAAAATATGTAGCCCGCACTTTTTCATCGGAATAAAAAAAAATCTAAAAATACTTTATTTTTCAGTTTAACATTAAGTTGTACAAAGTTTAATTGAAATAACCGAAAACATCCCGTTGTATACACGACTAGTCAAACTATAGAAAACCATCTGGTGCTCTCAAGTCTCAGTGTACAGAAAATCTATACAAAATGAGGCAATGCAAAATGGAAATGTAAACCTTGACGTGTCGCCGTGTGTACTTACTCTGTCATCACCATTTCATACAACAAACAAGTCCCTAAATAGACTCTGGACACAGGAAGGCCGAAGCAAGGAAAATCTGTTCAGGTGAAGATTCATAGATGACTCTGCCCTGGAGTGTAAATGTGGTCTTGCCCTACAAACTATGGGCATTTGATATCGTGTCCAGCCTGTCCTGTTACTTGCACATCATAGGAACTAATGGAGGCTACTGAAATTGCCAAAGTCGTCGCCAAATTTGGGCCGACTCAATTTAAATTGTCATCGACACGCTAAGAAGAAGAACAACAAACGAATAAAACATTATAGTTTACCTTGTATAAAAAAGCTGTCTCATAATAGCCTATATTTGATGGTCAAGGAGATTTACAAATGCTCATCGATCATAAATTACAAAGAAATTAATAAAACATTTAGAAATGCCTAAAAGATCAGCTGAAGCAATTAAAAGACCACATTTTCAGAGTACCTCCACGATAAATCGCGGCGTAAGAACCTCTTAAATTATTTAGGCCTAACGCACCTCCGTAATCAAGCCCACTAAATTATTAAAACACACATAAGCGAAAAATAAACACCGAGCAAGCAATGTGCAAATCATTTAAACCGAGAGCACTTCAACCAGTCATTTTGTGAGCTACACTTGAAAATTCCTACATTTTTAATACACGCACCTTGAAAATATATGAATGGGTTAGAGCCTACCGACTTTTAATTGCTGAATCACAAACCAGTACTCAAACACACTCAAAAATCAACCTTAATTTTTTTCGAAATAAGGTCGTAAAATGCATGTTCAGTTGTGGAGATACGCCCTTTTGACCACAATGGTGTCTTGGAACTTTGCCAGGGACGAAAATCTGTGACCGAGGTACGGTTTTAATCTAAATTATTCTAGCCTAAAATAATTCTGCTCATAAACTTTATGATGTGGAAACTCTTGGTGAATTTTAAGTAGTTGATGTCCGACGACTGTTGCCGGAGAAACTATGCATAGTACGTTTACTTTCTGTCATAGTTCGACGGTGAATACAGGAAGGATTTTTGACTGTCTCAAAAATTCCGCAAAAAATCGGTAATTGGTGAGAAGAGGCAAAACACCGAGAAAAGTTAAGGGAACTGGGCTAAGGTAAGGTAAAAAAGTGTCTACCCTGTATACAACGTCGTTCAAAATGTTCTTAGGAGACTGTGGTTAACTTTTTGAGTAACTGCTTAATGGTTTCACTCATTCAGTGTATATGTTTATTCAATTATAGGGAGGAGGCCTACGCCCCAGCTGTGGCAACATTATAGGGCCATTATGCATAAATGCAAATTAAAATTAAAATTCTTTATTGCGAACTAAATGTTCAGAAATGCATTCATAGATTTAGAATTAATACTTTCAGCTAGAAAAATACACATTTTTCTTTTGTTGCTGGAATTTTTAGTGAAGCATTATCAATACTGCCTGACAAACAGAATCACCTAGTTCAGGCAATCAGGCAATACTCGCATGGTATTAGATATTTAAGAAAAATATATTTATTTATTATTATTATTTTTTTTTTTAAAAACGTTGCCCCACACTAGGAATTTCTCCTGTATCGTGGGTGCGTTCACAAACATAGAAAGTCACATACACAAATACCCAGACCCGAAACAACTATCTGCAGGCCATACAAATATTTGTGCCGTGCGGGGATCGAACCCGCGACACGCAGCGCAGCAGTCCAATCGCTTAGCCACTGCGCCAACCGTGCCGTCAATATGTTTTCTTTTTCTATTATAATTTGTGCCAAGTTTATTTATTATAGAAAGAAAGAAGAGATATCTAAGTATATTAATTTGTTGCAGATATAATACATGACGTGCATTCAAAATGACAAAAAAAAATATTTTAACGTACAACGCATAATATTAAGAAATACAGACTGAGAATACAGATTGAGAACCTCCTTCTTTTAGGAAGTCGGTTAAAAATGTACCCCTGTATACAAAACTTTGGCGTCATTTTCGGTAGTGTTAACGGTTTTATTGCTTTAGAGTAGTTGTTAAATGTATCTCAGATCTTGGTCTTACTTAAATGGTTATTTCAACTATTTTAAGCTTTATAGCTTAATTTTATGACATGATAACAATAACATAACATCACGCCCATTATCCTCAAAGGGTAAGTCGGAATTGTATTTAATAGTGCACACGCATTTCGCCAGTTACGTAGGCTCATACTATTAGACACATCATTAACTATAAAAATAAAGAAATCGCAGTAAGGAACCTTAGACTTGGTACGACTTTGTCTAGATTTCATTACTTTTTAGAGATAAACAAGCATAGACTTGGCTAGATTTTTACAGAATGTTTTTGGTGTGATATAGACAAGAAACAGTTCGGAAAGCAACAAGTTCTTGATAACTAACGTGGTAGATAATTACTTTGACATCAACTTTTCCCGATAACTTTATTAACTTTCCAATAAGTTAATAAAGCATAAAATAGACCTTAATTTTATTAAGTTACTTACTGATGCTCAGGACCGTCTTTCACATGAAATTAGTATAAAATATTATTTTCCTTTTTGAATCGATTTTATGTAACAATTAAAAGGGTTTCCATTTTTTTTGAACAGACGCCTAATCCTTTTAAAAATATTTTAGTAACTTTATTTACTTCCTATAACATCACCTATCTGCCAGTAAAAGTCTCACCAAAATCGATACAGCCGTTTCGGAGACTAGCTATCTGTATCGAGTATACAATTCAAGGGCTTTAATATTTTTGCAAGGATGTCTAACAATTTTTCTAAATTAAATGTAGCTTAAGTATAAGACCTTATAACATCAAAGATCTGCCAGTAAATAAACCTTCAAAATCGGTTCAGCGGTTTCGGAGATTAGCTGGAACAAACAGACAAATATTTTAATAAAAATTTTTTAATTATCGTATCATATTTTCATAATTATTATGTATCCTGTAAAAAAGCTGCTTTTTTGAATTACAACCAGACAATTAAATTTTGCAATATAATAATATAGATTTGTAGGGATTGAATAATCTTATTAATAGAAAACTACATCTAAGTAAGTAAAATTGATACTTTTATTGACCTACTCCCTAAAAGCCTCGAACACCTATTTACAAGGCTCCATGAAAGGAGTCTCGGTCTACATAGGCTGGTCCTTTTACGTCAACTATACGTCATCATCCATCATTTAGTGGACAAATGGCTCAAGTGTCGGATTCCGGGGTTTCGGTACTTATTTTCTTAAATTGTTGAGGCATGAAAAGATTATTGTTAGATTTGTTATTGGAATGTTTTGATGTAGATTCTTTTGGTAGGTAATAATAGCATTTGTTCAGTAGATATTTTAGTTTATTTTTTACTAGTGAACAGCCCCGGCTCCGCACGGGTGCAAAAAAATTTACTAAAACCTTCCTCTTGAATCACTCTATCTATAAAAAAACGCATCAAAATCCGTTGCGTAGTTTTAAAGATCTAAGCACAAAACACACACATAGCATAGGGACAGACAGCGGAAAGCGACTTTGTTTTTACCCGACTACGGCAAAGCCAAAGGAGGGTTATGATTTTGACTGGCTATGTATGTATGTATGTATGTATGTTTGTATGTATGTATGTATGTATGTATGTGTGTATCTTCATCTGTTCCCTCATAGCTTCTAATCTACTTATCGGAATGCGACATATGAGGCATCGTTAGAACCGTCTTAATTCTCCGCTGAACATAGGCTACGTGACGTGTCACAAAAAGCTATTTGGCGCCCTCTAGCGGACAAAAAGTAAGGCTTTAAAAAAAAATGGAGCTAAATACACCGTGTTTGGTATCATTTGAAAGGCCCTCACTTGTACATTTCCAAAACATTGCTCAAATTTAAAATCACGCCCTCTAGCGGACAAAAAGTCAAGAGTAAAAAACAAAAAAATTAACACCAAAATTGTTTAAATAAAAAAAGGAAAAAACTAAAACCCGACTACGACAAAAAAAACGACGCTGAAAAAGTATGAAACAAGATTTTCAGGATAGTACAAAAAGAAAAGCCGTAGTCACACGTTATAGGTACCAACCTAAACACTCTAATACCGTGTGACTACGGCTTTTCTTTTTGTACTATCCTGAAAATCTTGTTTCATACTTTTTCAGCGTCGTTTTTTTTGTCGTAGTCGGGTTTTTATACTGTGTAGTGATAGTGATACAATTATCAGCTTAACTATGACAAGGTAATATTATCATACAGTAGTTCGACTTCATACAAACGGACGAAGCGCGAGCTATGCCTACGCGCTTCGATTGTGGTATGCGCCTGGTATGCAGACAGTCGCGACTGTGCCGCAGTGACGAACGGACGGTGTGTTGATTTTTAACAAAAAATGCGCGATGTTTTCTCTATAAATAAGACAAGTACATATTTAATATGCCGAGTGGGATTTGTGTTGTTTTTGGTTTTATAAATTCGTTAATAACGTATCCAGAGATTACTTTTTTTTAATTACCTGGAAACTTTGAAAGATAAGACTATAAAATAATTTCACTTACTAGTAGTAGGTAGGCATATAATGTGTGTCTTTTTAATGGATAAGTATTTCTTTATATGTCCCAAAAAAAAACATGGTAAATCTATCAATCAAACAACAACACGCATGTTTATTGAACACTTTCTATTCAATTCACAAAGTATTTCATTTGTTTTAAAAAGTATATTTACGATCACAAAACTAAATGGAAACACAAAGTAGGCACATGTTATTAAAATACCGGAGGCGGGCAGCCCTTTCGCATGTTTACGTACCGCGCGGCTGTAGGCATTTATTTCAAGGACACCGCCGAGTCACACTACTGTACGATATTTATACTGTGGCTATGATGATTTGCCAAATAAGTTTACAATGTGACTAAAATGGACTAGAAGTTTTATTCTTTAATCTTGTAACATTGTTTTTATACGAGTCGTAAAATCCAAATAGAAATTATTAGTACCTACTATCAATGCGTTACGAAAGGGGCACAAAGTTTGCAAGAATATACTATTCAGCTATAAATCTTATCTTATTCAGCTGGGCAAAGGCATCTCACCATTACCTCCAAACCTTTCGACCCAGGGCCAATGCAAACCTCTGGTCGTTGGTTTTGTCCAGCTCGTCCCGTCATCTCTTGCGAGGTCTAGCGCGTCCCCGTCTAGCATACAGTTTCTGACTGGTGCAGGTATTCTCACATCAACCTTACGTGTCCTCCTAGGCAGATAAATTTCAATATAGAATATAAATTAGAGAAGACCAGCTCCATTCAACGAGGAAAATCACGCTTACGCACACATATACACATACGTACGGCGATCTCAAACAAATGCCGGTCGCAAATACGTTTGCACTCGCTGTACGTGATGCATGTCCATGTGTGCGTGCGTTTACAATCGTTGTATGAAGTCAAACATCTTTACTTTTACCTTGGTTTCTATATGCAAATAAAGAAGGTAGTCGAACGTCAAATGCATACATTTTTCCGTAAATTTTAGTTTTATGTAAATGAAATATATGCAAAAATTACGTATTCATCATAATTTTGCATAGAGAGAACCGATTTAAATTGAGTTCTATTGTGGTTTTGCTTGATATACCTAGTTTTACGGTATTAACACCAGTTTTCTATGCTGATTTGAAAGTTGATGTTTTTAAAGTATTTTGCTTTTCACTGGAATCCTTTACGGATTTTTTTTAGATGGCCAGTTTTAACAAATAATTTTTATCTCTGGAAAGAAAATACAGTACCTATGTAGAGGTACAACAAAAAAGTCATCAACATCTGCCTAGCATTTTTAACCGACTTCCTGAAAAGGAGGAGGTTCTTCTCAACTATATTGGGGACCTTCCAGTCTAACCAAATACAGTTGTATACTAGTATTTAACATTGAGTGACAGCCTTTCTGACCTCTGCAACCTAGATGGTACCGGGTACTACGAAACCCCTTGGTAAGACCGGTGTTGTAGGACTTTCGACGCACTGACTACCTACTTGTAACGACTGTCAAGCACTTAGTTGCTTGACACTTATGCTGAACTGGGCCTGTTTGGAGCAGCCGTGGGGCAATTTTTTTTTTTTGATCCAACTAGTTTTATGTGGTTTTAAAAAAAAAAAAAAAAAAGTAATCACTTGTTCATTTCTTTTTTGTATGTTTGTGTGTCTGTACTAATAAATGTTATTTCTTTCTTTCTTTTCAAGATTTACAAATGACAGCCGAGACCAACGCTTAAGGTGCTTTCCAAGGCACGGAGAGAACTCGGTAAGTAATGGGTGGTCCATCCCCATCCAACCACGACCATCCAACCACGACCATCCAACCACGACCATCCAACCACGACCATCCAACCACGACCATCCAACCACGACTATCCAACCACGACCATCCAACCACGACCATCCAACCACGACCATCCAACCACGACCATCCAACCACGACCATCCAACCACGACTATCCAACCACGACCATCCAACCACGACCATCCAACCACGACCATCCAACCACGACCATCCAACCACGACCATCCAACCACGACCATCCAACCACGACCATCCAACCACGACCATCCAACCACGACCATCCAAGGACCAACCTAGGTTAGTGCAGCTTAACCTAAAGATTAACCCAAGTGGCTGTTATTATTTAGCCATGTGCTCTTCAAATCAAAGATTATTTCTAACTAGCTTTTGCCCACGGCTTCACCCGCGTGGATGTCGGTTGTTTAACTACAAAAAAGTCGATTTTCCATACAAACTTTCATCCCCTATTTAGCTCCCTTAGGGGTTGAATTTCAAAAAATCCTTCCTTATTCCTTGTCTACATTATAAAGGGAACCTCTGTGCAAAATTTCAGCTTTCTAGGTCCAAGGGTTTGGGCTGGGCGTTGATGAGACAGTCAGTCAGGACTTCTCTTTTTATTTATTTATAAATAGATAGATAAAAATATCTCAGCCAGGTCAGGGATATTTACCCCACTGCGAAATACTAAAAGAAGTTCATGTTTTTATTTTTATACTTTTTCCGGTTAATACCTTAAAAGCCTCGTTATAAACACGGCTTAGCAACGGATCTGCGGTAAATCAGAAGTAGGATTCCTTTCAGAATAAAGTTTTACGAGTTTTGTTTTGCGATTTTTAATTAGTGGTCGTTTTACAAATATGCGATTTTGCCAAAATAAAATAACGTCGAGATCACTCGTCCTTCAAATATTATAAATGCGAAAGTTTGAAAGGATTTATGGATGCCTGTATGTTGTGGTGTTCGTTACTCTTTCTCGCAAAAACTAGTGAATAAACTGGGATACAGATAGTTTATATCCTAGATTAACATTTCATCATCAGCCTATAATGTTCCCACTGCAGGGTCTCAGACCTCCTCTCTAGGAGAGGGATGGGCTATAAACCACCACGCCTGGCCAGTGCGGGTTGGTAGATGTCACATGTCATCGAATTTTTTGGTTCTAAGACATGCCGGTTTCCTCAAGATGTTTTCCTTCACTGTTTTGAAAGCAGTGGTGATGAAATAAATTTTACAAAGTAGGTAATACGCCTGCCTGGGTTTGAACCCACCACTTATTGTTCGTAAGTCGGGGCCGCAACCATTGGGCCACAACTGCTCCACCATTGATTAACATATAACACATATTTTTTAACATATATTTTTTTCTTTTATCCAGTTAGTACAATCCCGTGTGGCAATTATCGAACTCCACGAGAGCGAAACCGCGGGCGTAAGTTCATAATATTATAACGACCTAAGGATTTTAACCACGCAATGAAACCAGTTTAAATAATAAAATAAAAAACTGCTTGAGTGATTCACTTTAAGAAAATTAATGACTACTAATGGTAACTCTATTATTTTTTGAATAATTAATGTCTTTTTTTGCATTTTATTTGAATTAATGACACTACTATTCATCGGGGCTATCAGACTGGATTTGGATAAGATTTTTTTCAGCATAATTATTTTTTTCATGTTTTTCTTAGACCAACTATGAATAAATTTTAAGAAGTTTGAACGCGCCTCTGTTTCGAAAGTCAGTGTTGAAATGTCAAAACACCAGGACATTTTTTTTGTTAGACTAACATTTCGATTCCCACGGCTAAAGAGCCAAACGGCACGGTTGGCGCAGTGGCTCGAAAAGTTGACTGCGATACGATACGTGCCGCGGGTTCGATCCCCGCACGTTAGAAATATTTGTATGGCCTAGAGATAGTTGTTTCGTGTCTGGGTATATAATATGTGAACGCACCCACGATACAGGAGAAATTCCTAGTGTGTGGGAACAAAAAATAATCCTCTCTCATTCTTCCCACTTCTTCTTATCCGTATCTCTAAATAGATCTATATAAAAATTAAATAGGAAAATGAAGATTTTAGAAGATCTCAGCAATCATGTAGATAGACACAAAAAGGAACTTTGTTTTAGACTAATGCAATGGCAGAAATACATAAACATAGGGGGTCATCAGAAACCTGAACGTCACCTACCACAATCCTAACGTACAAAACTTGGTGTAAGGCTATTTTTTTTTTGTGCTTTTTCAGAAAAAAACTTATTTTATCGAAACTTAAAATAAGTTTTCTTCTAAAGAAGCACAATAAAAAATTGCCAATTTAAACACAGCTTTACACCAATATTTTTCGCTAACGATGAGTAGTCGCTTTGAGAAGAAAATAATTAATTGTTAACGTTAAAAAGGTTACAAAGTCCAGGTTGAACATTTTACAGAGGAATTCATATTTTAACACGGCCTTCGGGGGGTGTAGAAGACACCTTTGCTAATAAGGATTATTTTGAACTTAGTATGGGGTCATTTATTTGTTTACACATGGTTTACACAAACTGCCCGCGTTGCTCTAATGATTGCGGGCGCAACTGCTGAGCATGATGTCAGGTTTGAGCATAGCGTTTTTTGTGTTTCTATCATAAATTACTCAGTAGCAGCCACGTTGTCAGGATAATATTATATAATTAAGTATCTATGCTCAGTAGGTTACATGCATTAGGTTTTGCATTGTTTGTCTGTGCCATTCACATTATTTATCTGCATTTTTACTGATATCTATTTTATCTAATTATCTATGGAAATCACAAACGCATAATTGCAACACTGCATACGCTACCATACTCTTCTCTCATTGGTCTATTCAAAACGAAGGATCGAACGTCCAATCAAATTTCATTTCCTCTTACCATTTCCTTCGTATCCTTTCATTCCCGCTCTCATCAGTCTTACTCCAGCGTCATTAACAAACACACGTAATTTAACTCTCTCTGACTCTAAAAATCAAGCTAGAATCTGTGAATAAAATGTGTGTGTGATCCTCTTAACAATACTCAATACTCAAACTTTATTTGCATTCCACAACGTGTACTTAGGTGGTAAATTAAAAAAATTAGATCATTAGGACCCTGTCGGGACACTTGGTGGACGTTCGCTGAATCAACGTGCTCCTGAACCCTTTGCTGTCGAAGACATTAAACTTCCCTTTTACCTACAAACCGTGAGTACCTTTATCCCATCCATTGTTTGTAACAGAAAGTTCAATCAAAAACGAAAAGCTTAGTCTCATAAAATTGGGAGTTGAGGGGACTCAGTTGGCGTCCTTAAATAAACTATTATAAAGTAGCCACAGCTACTCCACTAGGATAAAAGTTAATCCTTTATCTTAAAAAGAGCTCGTATAGCAACGGTCCTTTTTTTCTCTGAACTTTTATAAAACTTTGTAGAGTTTGTTCAGAAATTACGGCTGTTTTTTTGTTTACCGTTTTTGTTTCAAAGTAATGTTGAACGAACTAATGATAATGTCTCATTATAATTAAATGTATAGTACGAAGTGTTTTGGAGCTTGTGGCTTAGTAACAACAATAGACTGCTCTGGTCAATCTTCAGGTAAAGCCTTGCTTGCCACGGATGGTCAGTGGATGGGTGACCACTGATTAGATAACCAGTTTACTTTGCGCATCGGAAAGCACGTTGAGCCGTTGGTCCAGACTGCTATTTTTGTAGATCTGTTACAGTAGTCAGAAATCAAAATTCAGACATTCTGTCTTTCTAACAGGCTTATTTGTATTACACAGTTACTGGGTTGTGGAGGTCAGGTAGGCAGACGATTCATGCAAAATACGTTAAATAAGCTGCATTTGGTTAAATTGGAAACTAACCTAACATAGTTTGGGAAAGGGTATATTATTGATCGAAGGATTAGGCAGATGATGAACTTATATGATACAACCATACAAGTTCATCATCTGCCTAACCTTTTGTGTACATACTAAAGAGTAATGCATGTACCTACTTAATTCGTTTTTGTTTAATTTTCGACACACACTCAAAGAAACTTTTTGTAAAACACAAATCCCAGTGTTCACCAACGCGTTATTCAAACATTTCATACCAAAACATCTAAAAAAACACAACTTCAAACCATGCCAAAATTCTCTAGCAAAATGTAACCTACGTGGCCCAACTTCCATACAGCGGCAATACACAAAACAAAATGGTTGATCGTTGAAACGATGCGTGAGTTCGCGACTTGAAGCATGTTGTGAACTCCGCCAAATTTGACGATAGCGCCTGTAGAATATTAAAGTTATGGTGGAAAATCTCGCTCTTTTAGGCGGAATACACTATTGAGAGTTCCTGGTTTTGCTTGTTTTGTTTTTAAGTTTGTGAATGTTTAAGAGCTTAGTAAAAGCAACTAAATGTTTTTGGTTTTTACCAGTTTTTACACACACACAGACATGATACAGAGTCGTGCACTATTTCTAGAGCTGCTTAACTTTTTATTCTTGTTTTATAGCTTTATTATTTTCGTTCCCAATGAGTAATATTGTAATTTACTGAGGTTGCTTCAGTTTATCAGCCTATAATGTGCCCACAGCTGATACATAGGAGAGGGAATGGGCAATAATCCACCACGCAAGCCCAGTACGGGTCGGTAGATGTCACATGTCATCGAATTTTTGATTCTAAGAAATGCCGGTTTTCTCAAAATGTTTTCCTTTACCGTTTTGAGAGCAGTGGTGATGACACAAAGTAAGGCGCCTGCGTGGTTACAAACCCACGACTTACTGCTTGTAAATCGGGGCCACCACCACTGGGTCAGTTTATATTTATGACATGATTAAGTTTTTTTTTTTCTTCTAATTTTATTGTGATTTTATTGCTTGTTTTTTCGTTTTCTAATTCTTTCTTTTTTATTTATTTAAGTTTATAAGCCATCCATAAATTATTATTCTTGCAATGAGTATTCTTCCAGTAAATCACTGATATACTCGAACAGCCTTTGACTTGGCTTGACATGCCGTCGAGAAGCGTTATCGAATGACTTTTGAAAAACTTGTGTCAATTTCATCATCATCATCATCATAATTATCAGCCCGGAAGTACCCGCAGCTGAGTATAGGCCTCCCCTTTTTCCGCCACACTTCCCCGTCTGTGCGTACCCTAACCACGTGTGTCAATTTAGTTGAAAATAATTCTAAAAATACTAAAAGAAAGCTTTGTGATTTAAGCAAAAACCACTTTGTCTTTTATGCCTCAGTACGGCTTTTGAATAATCAATATAATATACCTAATCCAAACACTATTTAGTTAAAAAAAAAACTACATACAGACAACACTTGCAAACCAAACCAAAAGTAGGTTTCTTTAGGTACACAAAACACAAAATATGTGCTAAATCCGACACATTATTGCCGTCCGTGTTCTATTGACACAAGTTATTTCTAGTACAACCGAACAAGGTATTAAGTATACAGGCAGAAATCTGTATAATTCCAGCGCAATGAAAATATTCACCCCATGCCTCCCACTAGGTGGACCGATGACCTGGTGAAGTTTGCGGGGACCCGCTGGATGCGATATGCACGGTATTGGTCATTGTGGCGACACCTGGGGGAGAGATAAATGTCCAGCAGTCGTCCGTGACGCCTTTTGGCTGAAATGTAGATGATGAGTGATGACTGAAAATATTGTAATTTTGTTTTATAACTCGTATCGTATTAAACGACTGATCTCCAACGCTGTTTCGTTTGACAAAAATGAGTATTAAAACCTTGCCCTGGAATCACTGTTTCTGTTAAAAAAAACCGCATCAAAATCCGTTGCGTAGCTGTAAAGATTTCGGCAAACATAGGGACAGACAGCGGGAAGTGATCTATCTTGTTTAAGTAAAATAAAATAAAATAAAATCTTTATTAAATAAATAAATAGAGAAGTCCTGACTGACTGACTCATCAACGCCCAGCCCAAACCCTAGGACCTAGAAAGCTGAAATTTTGCACATAGGTTCCGTTTATAATGTAGACAAGGAATAAGGAAAGATTTTTTGAAATTCAACCCCTAAGGTAGTTAAATAGATGATGACAGTTTGTATTGAAAATCGTCATATCGTCAAAATCGGCAAATTTTCAGCTTTCTAGGTTTAGGTTTGGGCTGGGCGTTAATGAGTCAGTCAGTCAGTCAGGACTTTCTCTTTTTATTTATATAGAAATAACGATTTATATAGATAGAAGATAGATAATTTCATCAGACATCTCCTTTCTTGATCTGTCCTTCTTCAGTCTATACATCTTTTTTATTTTGGGGTGGGATACCATTAAATAACCCCTCCCACTCTGGGCAGAGGGGAAGGCAGTGTCAGACTTCTACTGAATAAAAACCACCCATGTTTCTTCATAGCCCTTGTGCCGGGGCCGCGGTATCTCTTTCGAACAACCCGCAGCTGCGACGGGATGATGATGAAATTTCAATTACACTAGTCACTAATCAGTGTCTCGTTCTGTTTACCCCAAAAACATAATAATTACGTCACTATCTATCCAATAACGAACAACCTCGAGGTCAACAGACAAAGTATAACCTTTTATTACATTAATGTAATCTCACATTACTTCCAGAACTTTCTATCTGCGATCTTAGATAAACACCGCTCGTGTGGAGTTCTCCAACTCGCATTAAGATAAAATTGTCTCCCTTTCATACAATGGGAGCATGAAAGGGATGGATATAGAAGGTCAACTCTATACAGCAAATGAAAATAGGCACGCACACATAGACGTGTAAAACATACTAACCTGTAATGTTTGCACGGTTGTACGTGTTAAATTTCTTGAATTAACCAATTTCGGACACTAAGGCGTACGCCATATTGTCCAAAATCGGTTAATTAGTGGTAAATCGGGAAATCGGTTTTTACAAAAAATGCCTCAATTGACACAATTGTGATGAAAATTTAATATTGGTAAACTAGATTCTGCACGCAGCTTTGCCCGCGTGGTCTACATGAAACAAATGTTCTTGTTGTCAAAAACAAATATTGTATGCGCAATTCGGCAGAATTATTACTTGGGGCAACCTAGAGAATAAAAAGTTTTACAGAAAATTCCACTCCCCATTTCCATCCTTTCGAAAAAAAAAACGATTTTCTGGGTCATCGGTTCAGTCAGTCAGTCAAGACTTTTCTTTTTATTTAAGTCGCTAGTAAATAGGCTTCTTCTGGGTAAGCTCGTTCCATCGTCAACGTCATCTCTGCACTTAGGGCAAGATTGAGATCAAGAATAAGCCAATATAAAAAAAAATAATTCGTTGATGTTAAGCAACGTGTAATCATTTTTGTTTTGTATAGCTTGATTGGTCGTCGTAAGTCAGTAACCAGCATTATCTGACCTCTCTTCTCATACCCACTTCTTCTTAGTTCGAGGGATCAGGTAATGCTGGGTGTTGACTGTAGGTACTATGCCCATTGTCCATTCATGATTTGTTTTTCGTTAGCATGCTGAGAGAAACCAGGCATTCAGTACAGCTAACTAAGTTACTCTATGCAAAAAATCTACATATAAAAGGTGTCTATGTGTGACTCGAACGTAATCTAGAATGTTCTCATAAAACCGCGTTTCCACTAGGCAACATTTGGCGCGCGACACGTTATCTCAACATGTACGGCAACGCTGCACAACAGCGCGCGACGTTGTCAGCTGGCGCGCAACACTGGAAAGTAGTAGATGCGTAGACAGACAACGTTGTTCAACAAAAGTTCCGCGCTGAATCTCATCATGTTAGGGAACATGTTGCGCGTCAATTTTATTGTTGCCTAGTGGAAACGCGGCTTTAAACAACTGACGTAACAATACTTCGCCTAAGACTAGATAGATAATGTGAGGAAACTACCTTCTGTATCCACTTTTATAGTGCAATAGGGTTATGAGGAAATTTGTTTACACCGTACTTTATAGAAGGACGCTGTATCTGCATGTTATTGCTGCACGCTGAACTCGTTTGTTGAGAAGGAAATGTATTTGGATGCAGAAATATTTCTCTTGTATATTTTTGGTGCTTTTGTCAGGAATTTTTATCCAAGCTTTGGATTGTATCCTGCTGGGTAATACATTATTTTGTAGTGCAATTGCCAATACATGTTTAAGGATTATTTGTCTCTGTCCTATCAAGTGACCTATGACCAGCCGGATTAGCATGACCACCGAAGAAACGGGTTTTGTCGACGGAAGAATCGACAAAATGACAGATTGTAGCAAGGTTTCATGTCAAATTGTATGGAAAAATCTTTGTCTATTCTTGGTAGAATAGAGATAGCATCGCCATGCTACGGGGGCTGTAGGACTAAAAGAAATATTGACCTAAACGATTTGCCACGAGCAGCCGCTCGGGTAGATCTTTAGGTTAAGTCGAACTTGCCTAGGATGATCCATGGATTGGTGACTTCCCATATACCGAGTTACCTTCATGCCTTGCCTCAGTGGCCTAATAATCAACAACCAGTCTTGTAAAAGGCTATCGTATTACTCAGTACGAATGTGGAGGTCAGATAGGCAGTCTGTAAAAGAATCTCCATATAAAATACTGGTATTCAGCTGCATTCGGTAAGACATGACATATTTTCGAGCCTCCGATTCCAAACGTATAATTATCTAGAAATATATCTAATTTGCCACCCAGCTGTACCAAAATTCTGTTGACCTGAACGTATATAACTCCAATAAGGTAAGCTAAAAACCTACCTACGAAGTTTATCAAGCAAAGGTAATTAATTTCATTTCCAAACAAGATTAAAACTCATTAATAGTTCACTCCCTCATAACTACCTCCACAGGAAAGGGTAAACTCAGTCTATACGTACGAACTCCAGACGAATGGATTAATAATAAAATTAATATTAGAGATGTGCCGACTTGCCGACTGACTGATGACGAGGCAGTCGCAAAAAGGCCGTTTAGTTGATCGAATTTCCATGGCGTTTGATGTACATCTAGGTCACTCGCATTGTCATTGTCGTAATATCATACACGCTCTCATCCACCGGGTGGTCATAAAGCACAAGCCTAATCAGCCTGTAATAATGATTATGTCCACTGCCGGGACACATGCCTCATCTCTGTGAGAGCACGAGCAGAGAGTGTGGGTTGGTAGATGTCACATTTCTTAGAATTTCTGGTTCTGGAACTTTTACATTAATAATAATGTTTATTTTTTTATTTTAAAGATTCAGTAAATGACTCGCCAAGGAAGAGTTATGATTAAATTGTAAAGCTGCTAGTAAAATAAAAATGTATCTGAGACACTAATTTGAATGATCCAAATTATGACTTGATCAACGTGTGGACTTTTAAAGAGACAGTGACCTCTGAGATTAATACTCAATACTCAATTCTTTATTGCATTCCACAATGTATTTCATTTTCATTATTTCAGCTGTTTCTTCTCAGAGTAGCCATGTGACGTGTAAAAGTGTTGTGTAAAACCAATATCCACAGAAATACATATGATTTATGATGGTAACGTGTTATTTAAGTTATCAACAAAATCATTTTATAATTTTATTCAATTACTTGAGCCAATTTGGTACTTGACAAAAAAAAACTAATTAGTCCATAAGATAAAATAAGACAAATATTTTTTGGAAGTCTCCAAAAAATATTTGTCGGCCCTTATTGCTGACAAATCGCCGACTACAGATATTATGGAAGGATAGTCGGCTTTCCCGATAAGTCGGCTACTAGTCGGTACATCTCTAATTAATATTCCCGTTCCATGCCATGCATACGAATAATCTTCCCGTTTATTATTCACATCTTCAGTTGTTCTGACTCACACAATACAGGATATTCACACAAATTGGAGTTTTGAATATGTTCCCTCTTTATTTTTGTGTGAGGAAATTTTTGGTCCTCCAAGTTTGAAGTTTGTTTTCGTGGTCTTTTGAGGTTGTTTGTTTTTCCGTTATATGGAGCGGAAGAAATTACCGTTTATTTTATTGCTCGTTTACTTTGTAGCGACTTATTAATGTGTGTGAAGTTTTGTTAAATCTTATTGTTTGATCAGCTGCTGCGAAAGCTTTTAAAGATATTAAATTATCCTAAAACAGCTGCGTATCATTTTAATCAGATAAAACTTGATGAATCTTAAAACAACATGAGACCACGAGACGTACTACTTAAATATAAAGTTTACGTTGCTTTTTGTGGAATTAAATATTGTAATTTAATGTAAATAACACGTGTGTGTTATTTACATTACTTTGCGTAAAATAACAGTCTAGACTCCGTGGATGGTGGATAAATTCCGGATGAAAAAGCTTATTAACACAAGTAATAGTGAGGCTGCGGGTTATTCGAAAGAGATACCGCGGTCACGGAGACAAAGGTTTAAGAGCGCTGTCACAAACTTTGGGCGATTTGCCGAAAATACGTACTTTTACAAGTCCTGGACACGTCTTATTTATAGATAAAGGCATAATATTTCAATGAAAAATTATAAATCTGACTTTGTTTTAGTTTATGTCCTGATTAGAATTTCGTTTCGAATGTTAATATTTCGAGAAATAGCAATTTTCCGACACCCAATTTCGAGCAAACGTAAAACATCTGGTTTTTCCCTGCTACTTGTGACAAATTGGCTACACAGAAAAATCTGAAAAAAATGTCAAAATACTGGTTATATAGTCCTGAAGTTTTTGTCCTGATTAGAATTGAGATATAAATGGAATCGCAGCAAAAAAAAAGGATATTCAAAAGCAATACTGAGCTAAAATTTATGCTTTTTAAATATGGTTTAAACATAGGATAAAGACAAAATTAACAAAAAAAAAATAGACATACTTATAGTACAACACTTTACCTTCCCTAATTATATTTTTTTGGAATTTTACGCCGTCTCATTTTTTTATTACGATTTTCCAAAATAATGCCTTATTACTAGATGTACGGCCGCCATACGCTCAGTAACGCCTGAGGGCTCGTGGAGGACGGACCTATGTCGCTCGCGCTCCCGCGCGCATTAGTGTGAGTTACGTATACGAATACAGGTAGACCAGAGGTTGTCAACAGTTTAAACGTAAGAATTCTTGTAATTTATTATGATAAAATAAAATTGTAGTCATGTTCTATGTTGGAAAGGAACGCTTTGCGCAACCTTACTATAAAGGTTTATTCGTAAATGATACTTTACTAGTCGATAAAAAATCATAGAAATCTTTATTTTAGAAATTATAATGGGGAATCTTTCGAATGATGCATTGAAATATTCACTTTTATGAATCTTTCGAGAAAAAACAAATCCAAGAAGGCGGCTGGGAAAATTTTAGGTGTTTCCGTCATGGGTGTCGTTTTGATGGTTTTTGGGGTCGCTGATTACGAAAATGAGGTCAAAATGAAAATCCAAGATGGCGGCCAGGAAAATTTTTGGTTATTCCGTGATGGGTGTCGTTTTCATGGTTTTTGGGGTCGCTGATTACGAAAATGAGGTCAAAATAAAAATCCAAGATGGCGCTGACGAAAATTTTTGGATTTTTCGTCATGGGTGTCGTTTTCATGGTTTTTGGGGTCGCTGATTACGAAAATGAGGTCAAAATGAAAATCCAAGATGGCGGCCAGGAAAATTTTTGGTTATTCCGTGATGGGTGTCGTTTTCATGGTTTTTGGGGTCGCTGATTACGAAAATGAGGTCAAAATAAAAATCCAAGATGGCGCTGACGAAAATTTTGGATTTTTCGTCATGGGTGTCGTTTTCATGGTTTTTGGGGTCGCTGATTACGAAAATGAGGTCGAAATGAAAATCCAAGATGGCGCCGACAAATTTTTTTGTTTTTTTCGTCATGGGTGTCGTTTTCATGGTTTTTGGGGTCGCTGATTACGAAAATGAGGTCGAAATGAAAATCCAAGATGGCGCCGACAAAAATTTTTGTTTTTTCGTCATGGGTGTCGTTTTCATGGTTTTTGGGGTCGCTGATTACGAAAATGAGGTCAAAATAAAAATCCAAGATGGCGCTGACGAAAATTTTTGGATTTTACGTCATGGGTGTCGTTTTCATGGTTTTTGGGGTCGCTGATTACGAAAATCAGGTCGAAATGAAAATCCAAGATGGCGCCGACAAAATTTTTTGTTTTTTTCGTCATGGGTGTCGTTTTCATGGTTTTTGGGGTCGCTGATTACGAAAATGAGGTCGAAATGAAAATCCAAGATGGCGCCGACAAAAATTTTTGTTTTTTTCGTCATGGGTGTCGTTTTCATGGTTTTTGGGGTCGCTGATTACGAAAATGAGGTCGAAATGAAAATCCAAGATGGCGCCGACAAAATATTTGTTTTTTCCGTCATGGGTATCGTTTTCATGGTTTTTGGGGTCGCTGATTACGAAAATGAGGTCAAAATAAAAATCCAAGATGGCGCCGACGAAATTTTTTGGTTTTTCCGTCATGGGTGTCGTTTTCATGGTTTTTGGGGTAGCTGATTACGAAAATGAAGTCAAAATGAAAATCCAAGATGGCGCCGACGAAAATTTTTGTTTTTTCCGTCATGGGTATCGTTTTCATGGTTTTTGGGGTCGCTGATTACGAAAATGAGGTCAAAATAAAAATCCAAGATGGCGCCGACGAAAATTTTTGGTTTTTCCGTCATGGGTGTCGTTTTCATGGTTTTTGGGGTCGCTGATTACGAAAATGAGCTCAAAATTAAAATCCAAAATGGCGCCGACGAAAATTTTTGGTTCTTCAGTCATGGGTGTCATTTTCATAGTTTTTGGGGTCGCTGATTACGAAAATGAGGTCAAAATAAAAATCAAAGATGGCGCCGACAAAAATTTTTGTTTTTTCCGTCATGGGTATCGTTTTCACGGTTTTTGGGGTAGCTGATTACGAAAATGAGGTCAAAATGAAAATCCAAGATGGCACCGACAAAATATTTGTTTTTTCTGTCATGGGTATCGTTTTCATGGTTTTTGGGGTCGCTGATTACGAAAATGAGGTCAAAATAAAAATCCAAGATGGCGCCGACGAAAATTTTTGGTTTTTCCGTCATGGGTGTCGTTTTCATGGTTTTTGGGGTCGTTGATTACGAAAATGAGCTCAAAATTAAAATCCAAAATGGCGCCGACAAAAATTTTTGGTTCTTTAGTCATGGGTGTCGTTTTCACAGTTTTTGGGGTCGCTGATTACGAAAATGAGGTCAAAATAAAAATCAAAGATGGCGCCGACAAAAATTTTTGTTTTTTCCGTCATGGGTATCGTTTTCATGGTTTTTGGGGTAGCTGATTACGAAAATGAAGTCAAAATGAAAATCCAAGATGGCGCCGACAAAATTTTTTGTTTTTTTCGTCATGGGTATCGTTTTCATGGTTTTTGGGGTAGCTGATTACGAAAATGAAGTCAAAATGAAAATCCAAGATGGCGCCGACGAAAATTTTTGTTTTTTCCGTCATGGGTCGTTTTCATGGTTTTTGGGGTCGCTGATTACGAAAATGATGTCAAAATTAAAATCCAAGATGGTGGCTAGGAAATTTTTTGATGTTTCAGTCATGGGTGTCGTTTTCATGGTTTTTGGTGTCGCTGATTACGAAAATGAGGTCAAAATGAGGTCAGTGGGTCGTCATAGGGGCGGATTTTTAGGAGTTGGAGTATATTTTTTTTTGTGTTTTCTTTGCTGCTCATAGTGCCCCCACTATGAGCAGCAAAGAAAACACAAAAAAAAAATTGTTAAAAAAAAATTTCGGGACTTCGTAAATTTTCCTGTTTTTCTTTTTTTTTCAAAAATGCCTCATTTTTTTTTGTTTCGTGTTGACCTTGACCATAGAAATTATTTAGGTTCTGAGAACCATGGTCCTACGACGCACCGTTTCAGAGTTTCGGTTCTACGAATTTTACTTTGTTTTATCTAGAACGCTCTATATTTCCAAAATGGTAGCTCGGATGAAAACCTTTTATGGAAAAGAATTGTTGCTCTAGTCAAAAACTATGAGATGGTGTAAAAAAAAACCGCGACAAAGAGAGAGAAAAGAAATATTTGCAAAAAATTTCGGGGCAAAACAGTAAAATTTTCAGAAGTTTTTTTTTCAAGATTTCAGCTATTTTTATTGCAGCATCTTGTTAACCTTGTCCATTGAAACCATTTAAGTTCCGAGACACATGGTCCTACGACGCACCGTTTCCGAGTTATGGTCCTACGAATTTTACTTCGTTTTATCTAGAACGCTCTATATTTCCAAAATGGTAGCTCGGATGAAAACCTTTTCTGGAAAAGAATTGTTGCTCTAGTCAAAAACTATGAGATGGTGTAAAAAAAACCGCGACAAAGAGAGAGAAAAGAAATATTTGCAAAATTTTTCTGTCGGTCGTTCTTTCACCTTGACACACGAGACACATGGTCCTACGATCGCGACGCACCATTTTGGAAATATATAGCGTTCTAAATAAAACGAAGAAAAATTCGTAGGACCATAACTCGGAAACGGTGCGTCGTAGGACCATAATGTGTCTCGGAGCTTAAATGGTTTCTATGGACCAGGTTGATAAGATGCTGCAATAAAAATAGCCGAAATCCTGAAAAAAAAAAACTTCTAAAAATTTTAGTAAATTCTGTGCCCCTAAGGATACACAAGGTGAAAGATCGACCGACACTTAAAAAATTTTTAAATTTTCTTTTTCTCTCACTTTGTCGCAGTTTTTTTATATCATCTCATAGTTGTCGACTAGAACAACAATTCTTTTCCTGAAAAAGTTTTCATCCGAGCTACCATTTTGGAAATATAGAGCATTCTAGATGAAACGAAGTAAAATTCGTAGGACCATAACTCTGAAACGGTTTGTCGTAGGACCATGGTTTGCAGAACCTAAATAATTTCTATGGTCAAGGTCAACACGAAACAAAAAAAAATGAGGCATTTTTGAAAAAAAAAAATCAGGAAAATTATTTGTCGGCGCCATCTTGGATTTTTATTTTGACCTCATTTTCGTAATCGGCGACCCCAAAAACCATGAAAACGATACCCATGACGAAAAAAACAAATTTTTGTCGGCGCCATTTTGGATTTTCATTTTGACCTCATTTTCGTAATCAGCGATCCCAAAAACCATGAAAACGATACCCATGACCGAAAAACAAAAATTTTTGTCGGCGCCATCTTGGATTTTTATTTTGACCTCATTTTCGTAATCAGCGACCCCAAAAACCATGAAAACGATACCCATGACGGAAAAACAAAAATTTTCGTCGGCGCCATCTTTGATTTTTATTTTGAACTCATTTTCGTAATCAGCGACCCCAAAAACCATGAAAGCGACACCCATGGTGGAAAAACCAAAAAAAATCCTGGCCCCATCTTGGATTTTCATTTTGACCTCATTTTCGTAATCAGCGACCCCAAAAACCATGAAAGCGACACCCATGACGGAAAAATCAAAAATTTTCGTCGGCGCCATCTTGGATTTTTATTTTGACCTCATTTTCGTAATCAGCGACCCCAAAAACCATGAAAACGATACCCATGACAGAAAAAACAAAAAATTTTGTCGGCGCCATCTTGGATTTCTAATTTGACCTCATTTTCGTAATCAGCGACCCCAAAAACCATGAAAACGACACCCATGACGAAAAAACAAAAATTTTTGTCGGCGCCATCTTGGATTTTTATTTTGACCTTATTTTCGTAATTAGCGACCCCAAAAACCATGAAAACGACACCCATGACGGAAAAGCCAAAAATTTTCGTCGGCGCCATCTTTGATTTTTATTTTGACCTCATTTTCGTAATCAGCGACCCCAAAAACCATGAAAACGACACCCATGACGAAAAAACAAAAAATTTTGTCGGCGCCATCTTGGATTTTTATTTTGACCTTATTTTCGTAATTAGCGACCCCAAAAACCATGAAAACGACACCCATGGTGGAAAAACCAAAAAAATTCCTGGCCCCATCTTTGATTTTCATTTTGACCTCTTTTTCGTAATTAGCGACCCCAAAAACCATGAAAACGACACCCATGGTGGAAAAACCAAAAAAAATCCTGGCCCCATCTTGGATTTTCATTTTGACCTCATTTTCGTAATCAGCGACCCCAAAAACCATGAAAACGACACCCATGACGAAAAAACAAATTTTTGTCGGCGCCATCTTGGATTTTTATTTTGACCTTATTTTCGTAATTAGCGACCCCAAAAACCATGAAAACGACACCATGACGGAAAAACCAAAAATTTTCGTCGGCGCCATCTTGGATTTTCATTTTGACCTCATTTTCGTAATCAGCGACCCCAAAAACCATGAAAACGATACCCATGACAGAAAAAACAAAAATTTTTGTCGGCGCCATCTTGGATTTCTAATTTGACCTCATTTTCGTAATCAGCGACCCCAAAAACCATGAAAGCGACACCCATGACGGAAAAATCAAAAATTTTCGTCGGCGCCATCTTGGATTTTCATTTTGACCTCATTTTCGTAATCAGCGACCCCAAAAACCATGAAAGCGACACCCATGACGGAAAAATCAAAAATTTTCGTCGGCGCCATCTTGGATTTTTATTTTGACCTCATTTTCGTAATCAGCGACCCCAAAAACCATGAAAACGATACCCATGACAGAAAAAACAAAAAATTTTGTCGGCGCCATCTTGGATTTCTAATTTGACCTCATTTTCGTAATCAGCGACCCCAAAAACCATGAAAACGACACCCATGACGAAAAAACAAAAATTTTTGTCGGCGCCATCTTGGATTTTTATTTTGACCTTATTTTCGTAATTAGCGACCCCAAAAACCATGAAAACGACACCCATGACGGAAAAGCCAAAAATTTTCGTCGGCGCCATCTTTGATTTTTATTTTGACCTCATTTTCGTAATCAGCGACCCCAAAAACCATGAAAACGACACCCATGACGAAAAAACAAAAAATTTTGTCGGCGCCATCTTGGATTTTTATTTTGACCTTATTTTCGTAATTAGCGACCCCAAAAACCATGAAAACGACACCCATGGTGGAAAAACCAAAAAAATTCCTGGCCCCATCTTTGATTTTCATTTTGACCTCTTTTTCGTAATTAGCGACCCCAAAAACCATGAAAACGACACCCATGGTGGAAAAACCAAAAAAATTCCTGGCCCCATCTTTGATTTTCATTTTGACCTCTTTTTCGTAATTAGCGACCCCAAAAACCATGAAAACGACACCCATGGTGGAAAAACCAAAAAAAATCCTGGCCCCATCTTGGATTTTCATTTTGACCTCATTTTCGTAATCAGCGACCCCAAAAACCATGAAAACGACACCCATGACGAAAAAACAAATTTTTGTCGGCGCCATCTTGGATTTTTATTTTGACCTTATTTTCGTAATTAGCGACCCCAAAAACCATGAAAACGACACCATGACGGAAAAACCAAAAATTTTCGTCGGCGCCATCTTGGATTTTCATTTTGACCTCATTTTCGTAATCAGCGACCCCAAAAACCATGAAAACGATACCCATGACAGAAAAAACAAAAATTTTTGTCGGCGCCATCTTGGATTTCTAATTTGACCTCATTTTCGTAATCAGCGACCCCAAAAACCATGAAAGCGACACCCATGACGGAAAAATCAAAAATTTTCGTCGGCGCCATCTTGGATTTTCATTTTGACCTCATTTTCGTAATCAGCGACCCCAAAAACCATGAAAACGACACCCATGACGGAAAAGCCAAAAATATTCGTCGGCGCCATCTTGGATTTTCATTTTGACCTCATTTTCGAAATCAGCGACCCCAAAAACCATGAAAACGACACCCATGACGGAAAAGCCAAAAATATTCGTCGGCGCCATCTTGGATTTTTATTTTGACCTCATTTTCGTAATCAGCGACCCCGAAAACCATATAAACGACACCCATGATGGAAAACTAAAAAAATTATATGTTACTTATATTTGTATTTCATTATCACACACATAAAATAAAACATTCCATAACTTGTATTTTTTCCCAATTCAATTCTAAGTAAACCGCAGTGAAACGTGTTACGCACCTCTGCCTCTGCACGTGTGTGTATGAAGAAGCGTACATCACGCACACAGGCGCAAGAACCGTCAGTCGCCGCTCGTTTCGAAGTTACTCGAGTTTGTAATAGCGCTCTTAACGAGGAACATGCGAGGTTTTTAGTCAGAAGAAGTCTGACACCCTAATAATTACTCAAGTGACACCTTGTAAAGATTTTGACACTGTAGTGAAGGTATGGTATGTCAAATCTTTACTAAATGACGGCTTAAGTAATCATTAAATATCTTTGAGTACGTCAGTAAGACTCAAGAAGAAGATTCAAGATAACTCAATTATTCTGTATACAGTCTCAACTTAGCAACTTGCTCACGACTGACAAGTTTACTCGTAAACAGTTTACAACTCCTGCAAGCCGACTCATGCACTACAACAGTACGAGAATCGCTTAACTTCATGCCTGCTTTAAGTTTACGTAAAGGCCTGAAAATGGGTGTTAGAGTTCTTTGAAATGACACAGGAGTTTAATACTTATTGTATTGTAGAAGAATGCTATACCTGTGTGACTTTGGGCCCTCGTCCTCAACGACTTTTTGTAGCGATGCTGTCGCGCGTTTCTTAAAAAAATGGTTTATCACTACATAGTATTATAAAACAAAGTCGCTTTCTCTGTCCCTATGTCCCTTTGTATGCTTAAATCTTTAAAAAAACGCAACGGATTTTGATGCAGTTTTTTTTTGTAGATAGAGGGATTCAAGAGGAAGGTTTATATGTATAATAACATCCATTTGCACCCGTGCGAAGCCGGGGTAGGTCGCTAGTTAAAAATATAATGACATACATATTTTCCTTTATCACTATAAATTTATAAAACAGAGTTCTCCGCCACGTCTATCTGTCTGGTAGCAATAAACTCAAAAACTACTGCATCGATTTTCATACTGGGGAAAGAGTGGTTCTCGAGGAAAGTTTTAGCATAAAATTTGACCGACATCCACGCGGGCGTATTGTGTCCCACTGCTGGGAAAAGGCCTCCCCCATTTCTTTCCAGCTCTCCCGGTGTTGTGCCTTCTCAGGCCAATCAGTCACGAACGAGTCCAGATCGTCACGCCAACGTTTCTTGGGTCTGCCTCGGTGACGAAGACCGTCTTCAGGCACCCAGTGTGTGACGATTCTGGTCCATCTGTCCTGATCTCTCCTGGTAATGTGACCCGCCCAGTCCAACTTTAACCTCGCAGACTTATCGCCAACATCGGCGATGCCTGTCTTGGAGCGTATTATGGTGTGCGGCTAGTTATATATATAATATAAAAGTTGAATTCTATCTAAATTACGAATAAACCTCCCCCCTAATACGGTTATAGCTGGGAAAACACTAGGCAGATGATGATTTTTCCAATACATTTGTGAATGTAATCGCAATCAATAGTCTCTTGATAAATGTATTCAAATAAATAATATTTCATTCCGAAATCTAATTTTGTACCGGATGAGACCATTAGGTGGCATTTTGAAGCAAATCTAATTTCCCTATCCCTTCCAAGATATCTAAAAGTTTCGTTACAGCCCTAAACAATACATTACTTATGCAGAAGCAGGCGCCATGTACGTGACGACTTTTAATTATTAGTTAGGGGTGAGAACTTACCCCTTACGTTCCAAGTAAAGGAGTGAGGGTGTTTTAAAGTTGCTTGGAAGTAGGGAACCTGGCGGGGCATGTTTTAAGGACCGAAAAAATGGGCTTTAGTGTTTATTAAATTTTGTGTTTAAAATTTGTAAAAATGCTGCTCTTTAGA
This sequence comes from Diarsia mendica, assembly GCA_949316265.1. Classification (NCBI taxonomy): domain Eukaryota; kingdom Metazoa; phylum Arthropoda; class Insecta; order Lepidoptera; family Noctuidae; genus Diarsia; species Diarsia mendica. The sequence continues at coordinate 2,830,158 of OX438910.1, forward strand.
CTGTGTAAAGAATGTTTTGAAATCCAGTGTTCCAATTTATCTCTGAATTTTTCACCACAGATGTGCTATGCAGCTATGCTGTGAGGATGTAATAGCTAAGTTGTAAAACTATGTGACCGTTTCCACTGATACTAAGCTATGTAGCTATGCGAGTAAGATGTGCTATGAAGATGCGTCTCCGCAAAGTGCGCGAGGAAAATACGCAGCTCGAGCTATGCGATGTATCGATAGTAGGGTAGCATAGCAGGCAACCATAGCACACATCCATGGCACGCATCCATAGCACGCATCCTTCCTTATAAAAAATATATCTTAGCCGAATCCATTTCCAGCAGTGCTAAGCTATGTGCACTAATAAATATGATTGGTGGATATAGCAACGTAGCATAGCACATCTCTGGTGGGAAAGCACCCGTTTTTTTTTTGGTGGGTGGAAAGTCGTCGAATCTTTTGGAGTGTCAGACTTCTACTGACTAAAAACCAAACCCATGTTCCTTCTTCGCCCTTGTGTCGGAGCTGCGACACAAGGCGTTGTGCCTTTCGATAATCTACAGCTCCGACGGTGGAAAAGCACCCTCATGCACTTCTTTATTATTTTTTATTTGCATTGTATACAATAACTATGTTTGTTCGGGTGAATCTTGCAACTCAATTTTGAAGTAGACATCTTTAACAGATTTTTATCTTCGTGCAAGGAATTGTCAGGATCACATGCATAGCAACATGCATGTGGTCCTCAAAGGGTTAAAACTAAAGATACTTTCATAACGGAGTTGGAAACGGAAATATTTTTTTAATAGCCTGTACTGTCTCACTGCTTAATAAGAACTGCCACTCGGATCGATCTTTAGGTAAAGCTGTGCTTGCCTAGGTCGGTCTGTGGATGGGTGACCGCCCGACATACCGGGTTTCCTCCGTGCCCCGAATAGCACGTTAAGCTGTTGGTCCCGGCTGCCATATATATAGATCTTTGGCAGTCGTTACAGGTAGTCAGTGACCTAAAAATTCTGACATCCAGTCTTACTAAAGGGTATTGTATTACCTAGTATTAACTGGGTTGTGGAGGTCAGATAGGCAGTCGCTCCATGTAAAATACTGGTATTCAGCTGCATCCGGTTAGACTGGAAGCCGACCCCGACCTAGTTGGGAAAAGGCTCGGCAGATGATGATGACTGTCTCACTGCTGGGCAAAGGTCTCCCATATGTGCTCGTGTCTCATGCTGCCTCGAACCAGCCCTCGGGGTAGGTGTCCAGATCATCTCATCACCTCTTTCTGGGCTTGCCTTAGCGGAAATAACTTTATTTTTTTTCAGTCTTCTCTTTTATCAAGTGGTTAGGGCGTAACCTAGTTTCATAGATTTTATGCCATCCTTTTGCATCTTTTTTTTTTTTGGTGGGTGGAAAATCATCGAATCTTGGGCAGAGCGAAGGGGAGTGTCATGCAGACTTCTACTGACTAAAAACCAACCCATGTTCCTTCTTCGCCCTTGTGCCGAGGCCACGTCATCTCTTTCGATAATCCGCAGCCCCGACGGGATCCTTTTGCCTCTGACTTTGACTTCACATGACGTCGCGAAATATTTCTCAGGTAGGTATGTTCATTGCTCAGGTTTGGTTTCCTTACAACGTATAAGGAAAACTTTGTAATTTATAATTAAAATGATTTAAACCCGAGACGTTCATGGCTGTAAAGTTTGTATTTATCAAACTCAAACTCAAATCATTTATTTCAATTAAGCCATTACAGGCACTCTTGAATGTCAGAAGGACGGAAGAAGAACGAAACTACGAGTGCAATACGTCATTTCGAAAGCCACCACGCCGAACCACACGCCACCAAATGCCCGCAACAACGAACACTGAGAGTACGAAAGCACGCAGCAACGCACACCGCAACAACGAATGCACAAGATATCATCATCATCATCATCATTCTCATGCCTTCTTCACAAATTATTTGGAATCACACTCACATTACAATCACGCACAGCGTGTCTTCTTGTTCCATATATCCATATTTCGTCATTTCATCAGACACCTCTATTCTCTTATATACACCTATACACAGTCCATCCATCGTTTATTTGGTACTAGCTGTTGCCAGCGGCTTAACCCGCTGCAACTCGAAAATTATCCCACGAGAAGATAAAATCGGGATAAAAACTATCCTACGTGTTAACCCAGGTTATAAACTATCTGTGTACCAAATTTTATACAAATCCGTTCAGTAGCTTTTGCGTGAAGAAGTAACGAACATACACACTCACACAGTGTGATTAGTAGGATAGTAGGATTCCTATACACTTATACTCCTCCAAATTCATGCTCAAAAGTTACCATACGACATTTTCACCACTTGTAACAAAATAGCTACCAACATGAAATGGGTACACTAATTTACCCAAGGACCTTTCATCCTCAAAACCTCAATTACATTAATTAAACTAAGTTCTAGTCTAGATCTTGGAGATCAAGTCCTCTTAGATCCCTCAGACGGAGACAAGGACCACCTAAAGCTTTCACGCTGCATTGTGTTCCGACCCTTACTCCTCGGCCACAAGATATACGCTCAAGCGACATGCGTCTTGCGAAAAATGATGGGGTCTTTAAGAGGGAACATCGTGGTGTGATTCTCCATACAAAATGTATCCTCCTCTTTGCTTCCTGAATAATGCCTGGAAAGTAATCCTTTTGTTTTTTTCATAAAATCAAGGTCAGTGGTCTTCGGGCATCAAATACCACCTTCACGCTTAAAGAGCCGTAAAAACTTCCTTAAGGCATACGATCTCCTTAGAAGACGGTGCGACGGACGAGAGATGCGAGCTGTGGAGAAACAAAAATCCCATTCCTTCACATTTCATCAACCCGGAAGAACACCTGCCACGTCGTTTACTTTTTTTTTTAGCAAATAATAAGCTGAGTGAGACTTTTTCTACCACGCCAGCTCTGTGGGTTTTAGGTTGGTAGATATAATTATGTCTTTGACTTTGCGTGCCTAGGCTGTAAAGCGCTGTCATAGTACGATGCCTCCTATATGTCACGTAAAATAACCTTTTCTCATTAAAATAAAGTTTGATTTTGATCAATTGTTTATCTGTTTCGTTTTTTAAAGCTCCACGCTACTCAATTAGTGATGTACTTTTTTTTGGGGTGGGAAATCATCAAATGACTACTCCCGCTCTAGGCAGAGCGGTGGGGAGTGTCAGACTTCTACTGACTAAAAACCACCTATGTACCTTCTTAGCCCTTTGTGCCAAGACCGCGGTATCTCTTTCGATTGACGGGATAAGTGATGTACTAAGGTCTGATGCAGATTGGTCGTGTGAGCGGAGCGTTGGTTTCGCGTGCATTACTCATACGACGGAAACAGATGACAAGCGATTTCTCGTGTGAGTGAATCTAATGTACTATGCTTACAGCGCGGCAAACATGACTTGAGAAATAGCACGACCGATGTGGACTGTGGGGTGAATGGGACAGCGATATACAGGGTGTCTACTGCCATCTCTTTTCTACACTGGAAAAATATAATTATAAACAATCCTGCTTTAAAACTTCATGGTAAGTCACCTGACAACAAACTCACTGTCCATCTATCTTATGACGACGATAAGCCGTGTCAATGGTGCGTTCGTGTTTCACGTGCGCCTCAAATAGGCCTCAGTAACATTTGAAAAGGCCCGCAAGGGGCGACGCCTACCAGGGCTGCGGGTTGTCCGAAAGAGATACCGCGGCTCAGGGCACAAAGGGCTAAGAAGGAACATGGGTGGTTTTTGGTCAGTAGAAGTCTGCGCTTCTGCTCTGCCCATAATGGGAGGAGTAATTTGATGACGTCCCAAACTCCAAAAAAAAAAATCACCTGGCAATTTGTCGTTGCCACTGACGGGTTGCGGCAATACGTCAACGTAAATCGCATCACCCGAGGTCATGAACTAGCCCTTAAGCAGACTGTCGCAGACAATTGCAGAGAAAAGTATAATTTTGCAAGACATGTCGAGTCATGTCGCAATAAGTTTCAATAGCGGACAACTTGGAAATGTCCAATATTGCATTCTGCGAGACGCTGTGAGAAATGAAAATACTTTAAGAAAATTTTGTGAACTTCGCTTTCTATTGTTTTTGCATGTTTTCTATTGTTTTAGCAGTATGATTTTATGTATTGAGGGTTTTTATCTCAGTTGTAAAGTATTTTTTGACTTGTTTGTGTTTGTAATAAATACAATTAGTACTTCTGGAGCTGTGACTTCTTGGATCTGATTCAGAATCAGAACGTGTATTTGATTCCATAGCTAGTAACAAAGCATCTGTGTGAGATATTACAATTTCAATATTTTTTGCAGTTTGGCGTACAAATATTATCATCATTCTTAAATTGTTCTCGATACCGTACGGCTACTTTTAATACTAACATAATTAATTAAATGAAATATTATATTTCCAGATATAAATCCACACACATTATTCAGAACCATACACTACCCAAAATAAAACACGGTGGCATGCTTTGAGTTCGTCCATTTATTCCAGGAATTTATCAATAGCAGCAACGAAGTCTTAATTTGAGAATAATGATTCCTGTTAATTTTTGATTCTTAGTTTATACTTTACTTTACTTACGTTTTACCTTGTTTGTTGTTACCTTTTTTTGTTGTTTTTTCTTTGTTTTCGTGTTTTAACTCTGGAAACCTGAAATTGACCTTCAAATGTTTATTGTTTAAGTAAATTGTCTGTATTAGCTGTAAGTTTTCCAAAAAGAATAAAATAAAATAATTTCTAAATATGGGTGCACTAGGGGCGAATGCCTCTATCTTTGGATTTAATATGCTATTATACAGTATTCATCTTTTATTTTATACAACACAACATCGAACCTGTAATCCTAAAAGAGATAGGCCGAGGTGTACCTAACAGTGCACCCATTTCAGCGAGTTATGTTTTAGTCCCTTTTGGTAAGAGAGAGTCTGAAAGTTGCGCTGGCGACTGAAAAGTTGTGTGGAAATCGACTGTCGTGGTATGGGCATGTGATACGGAGGAATGAGGAAAATGTCGTGAGGAAGGTTTTGAATATGAATGTGGAAGGGTATACGAGTAGAGGAAGACCAAAGAAACGATGGATGGACTGTGTTAAGAATGATATGGTAAGGAAGGAGGTGTCTCATGAGATGACGAGAAACAGAGAGGTGGGGAAGAGGAAGACATGCTGCGCCGACCCCAAATGGGTAAGAGAATGATGATTGTAATGGTTGCGAGTCTGTTGCTGTCAACCGGGCACAATCCAGACTTCGTGACTGCTACCGAGAAAATCCTGATGGAAAATCTGATTACAATTAGCCCTACAAGGGAATCGAAATCATAAAGATAGCATCATGGATCTATCATTACATAATTATATTATTGAAAAAACTTTTTTACAAAAAATACTAAACTTTTGTTTGATTTCATGTTTTTGCCACCGACTTCAGAAGATGATTTTTCTCGTTAAGTTTATTTTTCACTTTTTTGTGTTTTTATTTTTGTCGAAGTCGGTTTTATTTTTTGAAAAAAGGTTTTTATTTTTCACTTTTTAGTGGTTCAAATGTGCTTACCCCTTCACAACGTACCGGCTTTTTTTTTTTAAGTCTGTTAAAAATAAAGTCCTCCGCCGCGTCTGTCTGCTCGTGGTAAACTCAAAAACGACTGCACCAATTTTCATGCTGTTTTACTAATGGAAAGCGTAGTTTTCGAGAAACGTTCTAGTATATAATTTGACTGACATCCACAGAAGCCGCAGGCATTAGCTAGTTGTTTAATTAGTGGACCAGTTTAGCAAGAGACAGACATGCGTGGAAATCTTTAGAGGAGGTTTTAGTCTGCAGACAAGCTCTTCCATTCAAACATCCAGTTGCCGATGCTTCAAGTACAAGTTAGAATTAGGATTAAATCAATATAAATAGTTTTAGGAAATAAACATCTATGTATTAATATTGTAAGTATGATATCAGCAATAAAGGCTATTTTATTTTTATTTAATTATTTATAATTCATGAGGAACAAACTAAGTCAAGTCCAATTCATCACGATTTTCTTCCTTATATTTAAAACGTTACTTATTACAATTCCTTCCTACTCAGCTGACAGAAACGCCAGGTTAGCAGTAATAAATATCGTGAATACTTTATAATATGACCGCTGTACGTGATCTGGACCACGTCCAAGTTGTGGAGCAGTTTACTCTTGTTTCACTGAGCGGTGGAAGTCAAGAGTTTGTGTGTAAATTAATGTGTCTAAAAATAATTTTTAGTTAAGTATGTACAATCAGTTCCCTATATTAGCTCTCAACATCATCATCATTATTTCAGCTATAAGACGTCCACTGCTGGACATAGGCCTCCCTCAGGTGATTGACCGGTCCTGTGCGACATTAATCCTGGATCAAAACAACTGGAAGTTATGGGGGCCTTTGCCCATGAGTGGGACAACGAAGGCTAATGGTATCACTAAGTAGGGTATGTGTTGTTTTTATCAGACATAAATTCACGGCATTTTTCCTTTGGGGTAAGCAAAGACGGTGAGCCTTAAACACTCCTTGCAAGACTCTATTAGGCTGACCTTACCGATAAACGTCACATAGAAGAAAAGAGAATCGCCAGACTAAAGTGGCAATGGGCAAGGCACATTGCTCGCAGAACGGATGGCCGATTGGGCCGAAAAGTTCTGGAATGGTGACCGCGAACCGGAAGACGTTGCGTTGGAAGGCCTCCCACTAGGTGGACCGACGACCTGGTCAAGGTTGCGGGGACCCGCTGGATGAGAGACGCACGGGACCGGTCAATATGGTGACACCTGGGCAGGCCTATGTTCAGCAGTGGACGTATTTTGGCTGAAATGATGAATGATGATGATGAGAAGAAAAGAGTATCCTTTTACGAGGATTCTTCGTTGGCTTCGGATTGCTTCATTGGTCGAGAGGTCGCAAGTGCGACTGCTGAGCACGAGGTTCTGGGTTCATAAGACCATCTAAGACACTAACCTGTATAATTATTCCTCATGTGAGTTTAGCAAGATTATGTGTGGACCTTAAAAGAGACCGAGAGGTCTCTTTTAAGGTCCACACATAATCTTCACAGCCGAAACAAACTGAGAAGTTTGTTTCGGCTGTTTCTTTTCAGAGTAATTCAGGTAAATAACACCAGGCTCCATCTATTTTAAAATCAAATGTCAACTAAAAGTGTTTGAAATACCTTTAAACAAAATAAACATAATTAATCTATAATGATTATATAATACGGTAACACTATACAGTGTACGTGTTCGCTAACGAGTAGTGACAAGATAATTCGATCGCATATTAAGCCTCGGGCTGTATATCGTATATCAGGAGGCTTGTGCGGATATTAATTTCCCCTAATTATTGACATGTGTCTCCGGTGAGTGTTACATGGTGTTAAACAAATTAGTAATTTGAGGTGTCGGGGCTGCGGGTTGTTCGAAAGAGATACCGCAGCCTCGGTACAAGGGCTAAGAAGGAACATGGTTGGTTTTTAGGGTTCCATACCGCAAAAAGAAAAAACGGAACCCATATAGGATCACTCGTGTGTCTGTCTGTCCGACCATTCTCCCACCCCCCCTTTTTTTTTTTGGTGGGTGGAAAATCATCGAATAACCCCCCCCGCTTTTGGGCAGAGCGAAGGGGAGTGTCAGACTTCTACTGACTAAAAACCAAACCCATGTTCCTTCTTCGCCCTTGTGTCGGAGCCGCGTTAACCTTTCGACAAACCAAAGCCCCGACGGGCGTGTCCCCCCCCCTTATCTCCGAAACTTCTGAAACTAAAATTCTGAAAAAAAAAATACAGAAATTAGTTCAACACGTATAGATTACAGGAAAACGTATAAGAAGTCATGGTACGGAACCCTTCTTTTGAAAGTCCGACAAGTGCACTTGGCCAGTTTTAGTCAGTAGAAGTCTGACACTCCCTTCCGCTCTGATTTCCCACCCACCAAAAAAAAAGGCGCGTTGAATAAAGTTTGTGCAAAGAGTTTTAAGCTAGTAATCATGGAGAATACCTTGGTGGTCTAGTGGTCGCAAACGTGGCTGCTTTACATGAGATCATGTGTTCAGTTCCCAAGTTGGACAAAAGGTTATTGGGGTTTTCCGTCAGGAATTGGATCTGTGCCTGGGTAATGGCAATAGAAGAACCAGGGTCACCAACAAAGCTAGAGAAAGAGAATATGCAAGTTGAAGTGGCAATATGGGTTCCGTCGGGGCTGCGGATTATCGTAAGGCATAACGCGGCCTCAGCACAAGGGCGAAGAAGGAACATGGGTTTGGTTTTTAGTCAGTAGAAGTCTGACACTCCTCTTCGCTCTGCCCAAGGGCGGGGGGGGGGGGGGGGGTTATTCGATGATTTTCCAACCACCATAAAAAAAAAAGTGGCAATATGGGCAGGCCATGTCGCTCGAAGAACCGACAATCGCTGGGGAAGTAAATTTCTAAAGTGGCTACCACGTACCGGAAGACGCAGCGTTGGTAGGCCTCCCACCAGGTGGACCGACGACATCGTGAGAGTCGCGGATGCAAACGGCAGGTTAGCGTTGTATGAGGGAGGCCTTTGTCCAGGATGGACATCTTATGGCTGATGATGATGATGGCAATAGGCTCACCCTCTATTACATGGGACTTAAATAAACCTGCCGAATTATCGGTGTACTGCCGAGTACAAATCTTCCTAACCCTTCTGGATTACAAGCGTCATGTTACGTTATGTAATCATTGACATTTATTCCCAGTCGCCTCCGCAGAGATTGCCTCCGGAGGCATATGGGAATAAAAATTCCCAGTTGCCATCGGCGGTGACTGGGAAGTCATTGCCCCCACTTCACTCATTTATATCACTAATCATTTATAGCCTTAGAAATAAGACGACTACGTCAAAATCTCGATTTACAGTAAATATGATTTTGAGAGCTTAATTCTAATACACAGCTCTTAAATAACTCGACAAAACGAACTCATAAAAAAATCAAACTTCTAAATCCTTTCAAGCGTCAATAAAAAGTTCGTTCTTTGGACCACTTATTCAGATTACATCGAATATGCGACTAAAACTGTAAACTTGATCGTTCGAAGTCAAACATAGACATAACACAAAGGCGGATCTTTTACTGGTACACGATGCAAAGATACTCACAGAGGGTATGAATGTTACGAGCTATTTTATCCCGCAACGAAATTAATCAGAAAATGATAGTGAAAGAGTAGGAATAAGCTTTATTGTTCCCAGCTGTTATTATTTTGTCCGTTTTAGCAATGGAAACCATGTTACCCAGGACTAACTGTGTTGTGGAGGTCAAATAGGCAGTCATCATCGTAATCATTACAGTCTAGCCTACAACAGTTCACTGTTGGAGGTCTCTTCAATCACATTCCAGTCACAAATTTTCAGCAACTCCCATCGCTCTACCAGCTGAAGGCGACCCACCTTACGATGGTCGATTTGCGGTCTCCACTCAAGTGCTCGTCTAGTTGTGGCAGCCGCTCCAAGTAAGTCACAGGTATTAAGCTGCATTCGGTTAAGCTGGAAGCCAACCTAAACATAGTTGGGAAAAGGCTAGACAGATGATGAGTAGAAATTAACAACACCAGCCAAATAAAACCGAAGCTAACCTTGTCTTATCCATACTCTTAGTGCACAACCAATAGCTGTGCATTAATTAAATTTGTTCATGAAAGATTATAAGAAAGTTTGACTACGAGGGTAATTACATCGGCTTTTTGCCGGATCACAGTATGTTAGAAACTTTGGATGGATTAAGGCGAAAGCGCCATGGTAGCCAGTGAAATATAAAATTGTTTACGTTTTTTGCAATTTTGGATTGGCTTACCTTTGGCCGTTGTCTAGTGTTGGGACGTGCCGGATAGCTGTAATATAATTTAGCAATGTTCGGATCAGTGTTCTTGATTAAAAAAAATAAGATATAAGACATAATAATATCACATCTACCAACCCGCTCTGAGACCGTTAGCTTGATTATAGCCTAGCCCATTCTCTCTCATTGAGCGGAGACCTCTGCGCAGCAGTGGGAATATCTATCTATATCTATATAAATAAAAAGAGAAGTCCTGACTGACTGACTGACTGACTCATCAACGTCCAGTCCAAACCCTTGGACTTAGTAAGGTGAAATTTTGCACAGGGGTTCCCTTTTTAATGTAGACAAGGAATAAGGAAGGATTTTTCGAAATTCAACCCCTGAGGGAGTTAAATAGGGGATGAAAGTTTGTATGGAAAATCGTCGTTTTCACGCGGGCGAAGCCACTGGTAAAAGCTAGTTATAAATAATTATGCTATACAACCAGATCCACCCCTGCAAAAAGCAAAAAAAAGAATTAATTTAACACAGTGCGTGTCTAACCTAGAGCATTCGCCTTAAATCAAACAACCTGACTTCTTTGAAAGACTGCACGGCTTTATTCATGATCCCTTACTCTGCTGTGCGATAAAGAACTACCGTAACACGGAGTTAGGTAGTTTTATTTCAAACTCGTTTCTTAGCCTTTAAGAGTCTGTTTCACCCTAAGGAAAACGAATGGGATTGTGAGCTTAAGACCTTGCTAGTTCTGTGTTAAGATGCCAACAGGAGTAAAACGCGAGTTTTATAATGCATAAAAGTATAATATGATTCACTGCAGTAAACAAAATCAGAAAAATATATGATATTTTACAGGATATATGCTAGTAACATAGTTTGTTGAAAACACAATACAACTTACTTTACTTGATAGAAAAAAATTACCAAGATACCTCTAACGCTTTCTTTTAACGAGTTAAAACCATACTAAAATACATGTCATCGTTCTGATTTTTTGCCAAATAATTCTACAAGCAACATACTAAAATCATAGTGTTTTACTTTTTAGTCCAAGCAATAGTTTTTTTGTAAATCTCAAACAACCACTCATTTCGCACAATTCGACTGCAGTGAAAGACGTAACAACCGCTTTCAAACGAAGTTTGAACTACCACAAATAGAGTTGTTAGTTTGAGGTAGTATAGGCCCTTAAACTATAGGTAATTTCTGTACTGGTTTTCAGCTGGTTAACGTTAGATTGAGAGCAGTGGTGGCCCAGTGGTTTCGTGAGGAAACCGGCATATCTTAGAACCAAAAATTCGAAGATATGCGACATCTACCAATCCGCACTGGGCCCGCGTCGTAGATTGTAGCCCATCCCTCTCCTAGAGAGGAGGCCTGAGTCCCTGCAGTGGGAACAATATAGGCTGATGATGAACGTTAGATTGGAAGTTGACCCCATAATATTTGGGAAAAAGATAGGCAGATGATCGACCGACTCGTTGGTCTAGTGGCTGCAAACGCGACTGCTGTGCATAAGGCCCTGGGGTTGATTATATTTCCTTTTTTTAAGACATTGCCCCACACTAGGAATTTCTCCTGTATTGTGGGTGCGTTTACAAATATTCAAAACTCACATACATAAACACGCAGACCCGAAACAACTATCTGTAGGCCATACAAATATTTGTTCCGTGCGTTTGCACCTACTACAATTATGAAACTATTCCCTAACTTTGATTTTAAACACAATCGTGTAACCATAATACCTGCACATATGTAAGTAATCTTTTACAACATCACAAGAAAACCTAGATTATTCCTTACAGACTGAACAGCGTGTGTACATTTCACCTGATCTCTCTAAGATTACGCTGAGACTCTGAGACACGAAGTAATTTAATAATGATTAATCTTCTTCAAATTATATTCTCTTCACATGATAACATAATTACGCTTACGTCACAAATACGAGATTATGATTTTCATACGATATACGAGTAATATTTTTTTTTTGTCAGAAATACTTTAAGCATTTGAAAGATCTAAACGACTGGATTGATTTTAACCGACTTCTCAAAATAAGGAGATTCTGAATTGTGCTGTTTGTTTTTTATTATGTTTGTTGTTTCGTGATTATTACTACTCGAAAAAAAAAACAAAAAAATCGACAAGTGGACCCCCCACGACAGAAACAAAGAATATTTCCTCGATCCGGTAATCGAATCCAAGTCGAGCTGCAGCACTTTTTCCCGACTTCAACTTAGTTGAGATAATGCAAGACAATTCATCAAGTCACCATCGTTTTACTTTCCGGATTGGAAAATCATTGAATGTCCTCCACCCTTAGGCGATAAGGGTCCGTCAGGCTTACTAAAACCACCCCGGTGTTTCCTTTCTACTCTCGTTTGCCTTCGACAATCTCGTTTGCCTTCGACTATCCAAAATAGGGTATATCACCAAAAAAATCTAATTTGTCCGTCTGTTAGATTATCGAAAAATATTGGATACGTGTTTTTTGTTTTATCAAATTAATAAAAAATACGACAATAAAACGTGTCAAAGATCATGAGTGGGGGGTTTTGACGGCACTTTCTGAGTTACTACTACTACGAAAAATTACTAACCTTGTGACGTCACACGATATGACACAACTTGCCGAAGCAGTGTATCGTCTTCATCTTTTGTTTACGTGAAAAAAAAATGTGTTCATTATTTTTTGGAAATCTATCTGACGGACTAATTAGATTTTTTTAGTGAAATACACCATTCATGTCTGTCTCCATTTAGCTGAATCTAGCCAAATTGCGCGGTCCTCCATCTAAGACAAAGACGTCCCATAGTATGGAGAGACCGCCATAACAATTTCCACCACAATTATTAACATTACAAAACACTTCAAAGTCTATTCGTCCGCGAAGACCTCACTATAATACCGGGTAATAAAACCGGTTACATTTGAACCCACAGTAAACGATGGCTTACAACCATTGTCGTTATAATAACTATCAAAGTAATGTGCATTTATGCCACGTAATTGTTTCTTAGGTGTGTCGGTTGGCTTTTGGGCTAGAGGTCTAACATCCGTATTTATAGTCAAATTAAAGTAATTACTTGATCTTAAGTTATTACTTATGCATAAATTTTTATGCAATGGACAAGAGTTTAAGCGAAGTTAGAACCGTCAATGAAAGTAAAACTAAGAATTCTAACGTTTGATAGTTCTAACATCAAGGAATTGCTAAACTACAGAGATTTTTATTCTCTGAATTCGTTACTCGTTAGAATTCTTAGTTTTCCAAATAAGCTTTATTAAAACATTGTTGAACCTACAATTAAACTATAATTAGTTATCATATCTATGAAGTTTACTTTGCACCAAATCATGACCCGTTTACAAACAATACCTATTTATGTAATGCACTGACGCCCCAATGTTTTTCCATAATTACGATGTGGGGTGTTCGCTGCTCGAAGTGAGCTAAAGTCTTCTACGATCGTTCTCTCCCAAAGTTTGCCATAGACATGTTGCGCGGAGGTAGAATGGGTATGCTTTCAGGAAGAAATTACAGGACCGAAATGTATAAATTGTTGTTGACTTTTTTTTTGGGTTTTGGGAAATCATCAAATAACTCCTCCCGCTCTTGGGCAGAGCGGGAGAGAGTGTCAGACTTCTACTGACAAAAACCACCCATATTTCTTGTGCTGAGGCCGCGTTATCCCTTTCGATAATCCGCAGCCCCGACGGGCGTCGGCACTTGCGGGCCCCATTCATGTTGCTGACATCGCTTTGAGGCGCGTGGAACACGAACGCGACGTTGACACGGTCTGTTGCCGTCATGAGACGGCCGGACGGCGAGCTAGCCCATTACTCACCGTCCACAGGCCCGCGTCAACGGTGACCGGAAGCTATCACGTGGCCCCCGACGCCCGGAGCGCACCCGCGGGCGGCGGCTGGGACGAGAGGTTCTCTCCCTCTCACGTTTCATTATCTCCGCGCTCCTACCCTCAACGTAATTTTAAGAAGCAGGATTTTTCTAATTTAGGCGGTCAAGAGCTGGGATTCTCTAAATTATGGATACTGATTTCGAGAACAGAGAGAGAGATTTGTGGAGAAAAGCCTTCAAAATAAAAAAAAAATACAATTAATCATGAATATCCCAAAAACTTTCCAAACCATACCCACCTTACCTCAGACACTGCCATTTCCTACTTGTGAACTAACACAAGCTTCAACTTTGCGTCGTAACGTCTTTTTTAACAAAAAATAAAATGGCTGCGATTTTCCGTAGGTACGAGTATTCCCTTAATTTTAAATGGCAACCTCTTAAAGTCATCATTATTTTTTTATTACTTTTCTTGAATGTCCGGATTTCTCTCTGAATTGGGTTAGGTTGAGACGGTTTTCGGATTGTAATAGTGTTTTTTATTTATGATGATGCTTAGTTTTATTGTACTTGACCTTTCAAAGTTATGTTATGTTTTGTGTGACGTTGTGAGTGAAGGTTTACTGACCCGTTTCTCAAAATTCAATAAAATACACAGTCAAGTAAAAGTAGGCTTGGGGCTGCGGGTTATTGGAAAGAGATACCATGGCTCCGGACACAAAGGGCTAAGAAGGGACATGGGTGGTTTTTGGTCCGTAGACGTCTGACACTCTCTTCCGCTCCACCCAGAGTGGGCGGAGTCATAACGGTTGTTTTACAAACCTCCAAAAAAAAAGTTTAATTAGGCAAGTTGGTGAATTCGTAAATCCCTTCTAATATAACAGTCCCATGTAAAAAGGGGGGAGCCTTTTGTAACCGGGACCAAAACCAGACTCCGTGGCAGCTAGTGAGAAATTCACATAGTTCAACAAACACCCTTACTTCAGTTATCTAAAAATAAAAGCAAAATAACGGCCTATGCCAAAAATGCAAATATTCGGATAAAATTAACGGCCCAACATCCGTACAGAACCTGTTAAATAGTTTTCATACGGCATCGAACGAGAAAAGCAAAAAACATTCTTGGACACATGACATAGAAGTTTCATGAAAAATATTTTCAACGAGTACAAATAACTGTATCACTGTTTGAAAGCACAGGTTTTTTACGAACTATTCCAGATATAGAAGACACATAATAGATGAATACAGAAGGGAGACTCGAAAACAGGCAACGGACAAGTACAAGCTTCATCAACTCCATCGCGAAAGCATTAGATGCCCAGGTGGTCCCATGATCACGATCTGATAATGGGATCGTGGAGAAATAGAAGAAACTCTTCAAATATAGGCACACTTGACGTGATTTGGGTTATTTTTGGAAGAATACTTTCTCGGAGTGATTTTATTTCAATTTGGTAAAGATCTGATGAAGAACTTCCGAGATAGGCAATGGTACTCCTCAATAAAATTAAATTCAATTCAATTCAATAATTTATTTTGTAAAACATAGGTATGATTACAGATGTTGCTAGGTCAAAATATGAGCACTATGTTTTGCCAATATTTGGCGTACAAATTTTCACAAACATATTCAATTAAAATTAAAGTCAACAAATTACAATAAATAACAATAAAATAATTTAAAATATGCAAGTAACAATAAGAAATAAACGGTGGCAAATGGACTGGGATTGTTGAAATATCAAGTCTGTCTATTGTTTACACCAGCTCATACCATAACATCACGCCCGGTATGCTGTGAAGGGGTATGCAAATGTGAACAACGTCAATCTTTGCATTGAATTGAACTTCTGTACTTCTATTTTACGTAAACGATAGTGGAAAACAAATACATGAATAATGTAGAGGCTGTGGTGCTGTTATAAAAGTTGGAAAGTTTAAGTTGTACCAAGTTATGAGTAGCGGGGTGAATGGTGCTACCGAAGAAGCTGTTTCGTGTCATGATATTGTTAGAAGGAAAAAACGTATAATATTATCTAGGCTAGGGATGGCAGTAAGATTTATTTAATTATTTTATTGTTGTTTTATTATTTTATTATTGTCTTTTTGATCTTTTTATTAATGGGCTACATTATTCGTTACTTTTTGTTGTGTATCGGCATTCTGCTGAGCTAAGGCTCTTTTGGAAACCGGTGGAGGCAGATCATCTCCTCCAGATGCAACCTACATACTGACCACGATCCTCAGCTATGAGGGACCGACCAGAGAGAGATATCGACGGGATTTATGCTAAGCCATAAAAGTAGAGACCCACACTGATCCCTTGAGTCGGATTTTTGATGACTCCTTACAAAGGGGAGACGTAGATTAAATTATTATAATTATGACTTCATATTCAGAATAAAGAAGGTACATAAATGCAAGTTATTTATGTAAAATGTAAATACATATTTTATTAAATACAATTAAAAAATATCGATACGTTCTTGTTTGATTTAAACCTGTCTCATCCCTATGAAATGCAATGACCTTGAAAGGGCCAATCAGAATGCAGTACCCCGTTCCCCCGCACCTCAGCGAGTTGACAGAATTTGTTTCGTGCGTTAGATCAAGTATTAGGCATCTAGTGGCTGTATGGTCGTTGAGTGGTCCACATTGGCCCTGGATCGCAAAATTTGGAAATCATGGCCTCCTTTGCCCTGCAGTGGGATGACACAGGCTAACAGTAACAGTAAGTAATCCCCAAAGGGGAATTAGAAATGTGCCCGAATTTCAGTAATTCAGTCAATCAAGCCCTCTTCTAGAGAGGAGGCCTGAGTCCCTGCAGTGGGAACAATATAGGCTGATGATGATGATGAGTCAATCAAGCGAAAATGTTGATATACCAGTTAGGAGCTTCAGGCCATAATCAAGTTTTAGTTATAATCTGTATACAACAACGGTGATTCCATTTATTGCAGGAGAGGTGCGTGGGCGACGTAGTGGAGTATCCCAATCGCTAACGGGAACAGACGTACGAAGCGATCCTCCGCAACCCAAGTCGCGACGTTATATTGTATTTTTTAATGTCTACTAAGTTGTGCATATGTAATGCCAATAAATGTAAAGTGTGAATAAATATATTGCTTGAACCAGTACATTAAACTGGCGCCCAAAGTGGCTGCGCGCGTTATGGCAGCGAGACCGCATTTAGTTGACTTTTCGTCAATTATTTTGGGGTTGGCGTAGCATGTCTTCTACTTCCATACTTCTTTATTACTCGTCATTTCTTCAAACACCGGGAGGTGTCTTCTTGCCGTATTATCATCTTCTACACATTTCATCCATCGTTTCTTTGGTCTTCCTCTACTCTTATATCGTTCCACATTTATACTCAAAACACTTTTTCACATTTTTTATTTATTTAATATGGGCTTACTCTTGACCTCAATCTTGCCCTAAGGGCTGAGATGAGGTCGACGATGGAACGAGCTTACCCAGAAGAAGCCTATTTACTCGCGACTTAAATAGATTGGGGTTATATGAACTCGGGAAAACCGACGCAGGCAGGGTGTTCCACTCCTTGGCTGTACGAATAATGAAAGTCTTAGCAAAACGTTACATTTACATCATTTCTCCTCAAAACAGTATTATAAAATAGTTTTACTCAAATGTTATAAATATTCTGCCATCCCTGATTCCCTATTTCTACTACGTTGGCAAGCACTTTGAATATTTTTATAATTACCTGCGAGCGACGCTATAAGCATCCTAGTTTTTGCATTTGACGGTACAGAGAGAGAATTGTCGGATTCTATCTAAATGTAAATTCTAATGGCGACAAAGAGGTAGACACAACGCATACAATTGTGTCATTTGTATCTCTCTTTGAATGTACTGTGAAAATATTATCTGTAGCATTTTCACAAAGGAGCTCGTAGCCCAATAATGACCGACGTTCGGGACGATCTTCAGGTTAAGATGTGCTTGCCTAAGTTGGTCGGTAGATGGGTGGCCACCCATTACATCACTTAGAAATGCCCATTTAATAGAATAAAATTATTTATTTACTACCTACTAGGTACCCTCATCCGTGTGTCACTGCGGGGGGCCTACTGAAAACCAGCGCTGAGTGTTTTACACCCAGCATATGCTGAGTTGGCTACCCTTTCGTTATGGGCATGCTCAGCGCAGTTGAGCTGTATAATTAATTGTTAAGCTGTTTATTGTTATTTCTTTATGTATGTGCTGCTCTTTTGTGTTGCTGCTGTCCATTAACGAATAAATACATATTCTATTCTATTCTATTCTATTCTATTCTATTCTATTCTATTCTATTCTATTCTATTCTATTCTATTCTATTCTATTCTATTCTATTCTATTCTATTCTATTCTATTCTATTCTATTCTATTCTATTCTATTCTATTCTATTCTATTCTATTCTATTCTATTCTATTCTATTCTATTCTATTCTATTCTATTCTATTCTATTCTATTCTATTCTATTCTATTCTATTCTATTCTATTCTATTCTATTCTATTCTATTCTATTCTATTCTATTCTATTCTATTCTATTCTATTCTATTCTATTCTATTCTATTCTATTCTATTCTATTCTATTCTATTCTATTCTATTCTATTCTATTCTATTCTATTCTATTCTATTCTATTCTATTCTATTCTATTCTATTCTATTCTATTCTATTCTATTCTATTCTATTCTATTCTATTCTATTCTATTCTATTCTATTCTATTCTATTCTATTCTATTCTATTCTATTCTATTCTATTCTATTCTATTCTATTCTATTCTATTCTATTCTATTCTATTCTATTCTATTCTATTCTATTCTATTCTATTCTATTCTATTCTATTCTATTCTATTCTATTCTATTCTATTCTATTCTATTCTATTCTATTCTATTCTATTCTATTCTATTCTATTCTATTCTATTCTATTCTATTCTATTCTATTCTATTCTATTCTATTCTATTCTATTCTATTCTATTCTATTCTATTCTATTCTATTCTATTCTATTCTATTCTATTCTATTCTATTCTATTCTATTCTATTCTATTCTATTCTATTCTATTCTATTCTATTCTATTCTATTCTATTCTATTCTATTCTATTCTATTCTATTCTATTCTATTCTATTCTATTCTATTCTATTCTATTCTATTCTATTCTATTCTATTCTATTCTATTCTATTCTATTCTATTCTATTCTATTCTATTCTATTCTATTCTATTCTATTCTATTCTATTCTATTCTATTCTATTCTATTCTATTCTATTCTATTCTATTCTATTCTATTCTATTCTATTCTATTCTATTCTATTCTATTCTATTCTATTCTATTCTATTCTATTCTATTCTATTCTATTCTATTCTATTCTATTCTATTCTATTCTATTCTACATACCCAGTTTCTTCCTTGCCTCAGAAAGTATTTAAAGCCGTTGGCCCGTTGGGTTTTTTCCTACTCCTCCGCTATTCTTTTCTGATTCATTTCGTTGCGGGATCCAAGACAGTTATATCGTTTCTCTGGGACTTCGTCGAGCTTCATTGTCTCGGCACTTTTCTTGTGGTCGCCACTGTTGATTCTGGCTAACAGGAGTTACAGTGGTTTGGGAATAGTGTGGCAGGCTTGTCGCAATAATAAAAAAAAAAGGCCGTTAGCCCCTGCTGTCATTTATGAATTTTTGACAGTCGGTTCAGTTGCAGTCGGTGACCCAAAAGTCTGACAACCAGTTTTCCCAAGGGGTATCGTATTACCCAGTACTTACTGGCTGTCATTTATGAATTTTTGACAGTCGGTTCAGTTGCAGTCGGTGACCCAAAAGTCTGACAACCAGTTTTCCCAAGGGGTATCGTATTACCCAGTCCTTACTGGGTTGTGGAGCTAGGATAAGAAGGCGCTTGTCAGCAACATTGCAGGGGCCGGCGAGAATGCGGGTTGATCGAAAGAGATACCGCGGCCCTGGACACAAAGGGCTAAGAAAGAACATGGTTGGTTTTTAGTCAGTAGAAGTCTGACACTGCCTTCCACTACACTCAGAGCGGTAGGTCTTTTGATGATTTCCCACACTCGAAAAAAAAAAACGTAAGTGTGGTAGGTAGGAGATAGCTCCCTGTTATAAGACCACACTTCCTTCAATAATTTTCAATTTTTAGAAAAAAAGTAGCTTTAAATGTCAAAGTAACATACCCATCTTAAAGATAATAATGTACGAACAAAATCATCCGCCAATTAATTCCAAACTGCCACTAACTTTTTATAAACAACAACTTCTGTCTGAACTAAGCTAACCGTAAAATAATAATTGCATAAAACAACAGTAAAGTAAAAAGCAACTAACAACAAGATACTAAGAACCTGCATAGTAATTTTTAATAGCAACAAGAAATATCAGGTTACGAACTAATTAAAAATAACCAGATAAATTACGTCACAAACTTTGCCAAGAGACGGTGCGTGTAGGAAGTTTTATTTTTATGCCATGAGCAGAGTTGGTTAGGAGAAGTTTGTAACTTATAGCGGGTGAAAAAATACTCTTTTCAATACACTTCCTCGAAAACTAGCTCTTATTGCACTACGATTAGGTTCGACATGCATCATATTTCGCACGCGTGCGGTAATAAGAATACAGCGTGCTGTAATATTATTACCGCACGCTGTAATCATAGAGCAGCGGTAATTCGATTAAAACTTATGAAATTAAAAAAAAAACACCACTGACTATTATAGAGCAGGCGTGTTTTTTTTTTTAATCTCGCCATTTTGATCTGCGTCTTTACAGCGTAAATATTTTTTGAATATTTAAATTGTGTTTGTAAAAAGAATACTACTAATAAACGTAAATATTTTAAACAATTATTTACTTTTATGAACAAGTAAGCATTTTTTTGTGTTCTTAATTAAAAAATATTTAAATTTTATATTTTTCCTGTGAGGCTGTTTGGCGGCTTTATACCTTTGCTTCTTTTTCAACCTGGCGAAATCAAACCGCGGAAAAAAAGTAAATTAAATCATAGTCTCATCAAATTTGTTGACAAAAACACATAACGTTTTTAGTTAATTTCTTCGAAAGTGTATTGAAAAACGTCGTTTGATACACGTGGGAATTTGTTATTGCATTTCTCGACCCCATGAACACCCTCGCCATACGGCTCGGGTGTTCAATCTGCCTCGAATGCAATAACAAACTTTCCGCACTTGTATCAAAATGTACTATTTAGAAGCTGAGAATCATGTGGTCATACAGTCAATAGGATTTTTTTTTGTACTGCACTATATCTGGGAACGTTTTTATTGGAGGGTGGGAAATCATCAATTAAAGACTCCTCCATCTCGGGTGGAGCGGTAGGGAATGTCAGACTTCTACTGACTAAAATCCACCCGTGTTCCTTCTTAGGTCTTTGTGCCGAGGCCACGGTATCTATTTCGAACAACCTGCAGCATATCTGGGAATTCGATGATTCGAAAATTCGATGTTTAATTTTTTCAAATTTTTTTAAACAAATTACTAAATTTATCGGATAATATTTATGTCTGTTGCTTTCATTTCTTTGTATTTTTCATTTTTTTATTCATTGAAATTTTCATATTATATTTCTCTTTTTATTTTTTTGTAATTTAATAGTGCATGTACTGATTTTCTGTAAATGATAGGGCACTTATACTTAAGTTTTAAATGTGTTCTTAAAATATGTAGGTATGTATGTGCGAGTTATTCCGGTCTGATCCCCTAAAACTGATACCCTAGGGGATCCGTTTTATTATAAATTATTTTCTATTCCGGTCTGATCCCCCGTAAAAGAATCGGATACCCTGACACATTTTTAGGACAGTCAGCAACAAAATAATTATTTATACACGTTCTATTAGATTAAAAAAAAAGAATAGGTAGTAGGGTGGGTCAATTTTTTTTTTTTTCGTTTTTCAAATGTGCTCAGCATTAAAAAGGTGCTAAATGGTACCATTACTTCATATGTAAAGTTTTATTGAATTATTTTAAGGTTTACTGCCTCCGGACTGTCATCGAACTATAAAAAAAAAGTAGATTTTTGACGTTACTTTACTAATATTTAACTCATCTTTTTGATATCTGATTCCATGCCTAATACTTTTTTAGTAATGATAAATACATCATTGTTTTGTTGAGTTCAAGAACAAAGGAGTAAGGAGGGGAGGGGGGCCTGGAAATTTGAGACAAGTGACGCGCGATTCATTGGTAAAACAATCAGTGTCGTGCGTTGCGTAATACAGTGCAGTTACTTGTTTTATGTCATTAGAAAAATGGAACGTACTCGAAATAGTTGGAAGTGCCCCTTATTTGGTGATTTATGTGATTTAAAAGACAACCTATTGCCAACTTACGAAGATGTGATGAAATGTTATGAGTGGACCCGACACAAGTTAAAATTTGAGAGGGAAACGAAAAAAGAGCCGACATATAAAGAAATAGAAGCCGTGTTAGTTTCAAAACTGATACAAATATGGTCAAAATCTTCTATTCCCACAGTAGAACCAAAACGAATGAAGGTAATGATACAAAGTTATCATTTAAAATGCAAAAACCTTCTTAAGTCTCACCCGAAAATACCTAAAAACAAGTTGGAAGAGTTTCGTCTTGGAAGTAAAGTTTTGTTTGATATTTCGGCTTGCAAGTGTCGAGATTTTCTTAAATGTATTTGCCCTAAGAACAAAAAAATACCTACAAGAGAGCACAACTTTATAATAGACCAACGAACTGTTAGGCAAATGATGATAGGTGGCATAGACGTTGGCACAACAAATCAAATTACAAAAGCATTGAAAAGAAAGTTGTTACGAGAAAAATCTGAGAGCAAACGACCAAAAGTAGCTGAAATATGTACGGAAGAGTTCAGTAGCACCTCTGAATCCGAAAGTGTCCACTTCCAGTCGGATTGTGAAGAACCAACCCAAATTCAGGTGCACTCAAGTACTGATTCGGTGAGTACTACAACCACTGCAGTTGATTATGCTTTGCTATCAAAAACGTGCGACAGATTTGGAGTCTCAGACAGGGCAGGAGCAGCAATTGCATCAGCAGTTCTACATGCGTCAACTTCTCATGTAATAGACAAAAATAAACTTCGCCGAGAACGAAAAAAAACTCGCGAAAATATAATTTCACAACAAACTGTTACACAAATACCAGCACTATACTTCGATGGGAGAAAAGATCAAACTTTCACTATGTGTGAAAAAGAAGGGAAAAAGTACAGACGACGTATACTTGAAGAGCATATTTCTTTGATTAAAGAACCTGACTCGAAGTTTTTAGGTTACATTACACCTGCTTCAGGCACTGCAAAGTGTATAGAACAAGAAATATCCAACTTTTTCTTGAAAGCTGATGTATCAATGGATCATTTGATTGCAATTGGTTGTGATGGGACAAACGTAAATGTTGGCAAATACGGCGGTATTATACGGATGCTAGAAAAAAGATTGGATAGACCTTTACAATGGATTATTTGTTTGTTGCATATGAATGAACTGCCATTCAGACATCTCTTTCAACACATTGATGGCAGTACGTCCGGGCCACAAACATTTTCAGGGACAATTGGAAAAGAACTTGAGAACTGTGAAACAAGACCTCTAGCTCAGTTTCAACGTATTCCAGCGAACTTACCGGAGCTTTCCGCTAAAGATATTAGTACAGACCAAAAATATTTATACAGGATAGTCGAAGCAATTTCATCTGGCATATTTCCTAGTGATTTAGCTAACAAATCACCAGGCAAAATGTCCCATGCCCGATGGCTAACTCGTGCCAATAGGATTCTCCGTCTGTATGTGTCAGTAGAGACTGCCTCTGAAAATCTAAAGACTCTTGCAGCGTATATCGTCAAGGTTTACGCTCCGATTTGGTTTTCCATAAAAACTCACTCTAGCTGTAAAGATGGATCGCGACACTTGTATAAACTCATCGAGCTAACCAGATATTTACCAACAACTTTAAAAGCCGTTATCGACCCAGTAATTCAAAGAAACAGCTATTTCGCACACCCGGAAAACTTATTGCTTGCAATGTTGACAGATCCCCAGCCACACATTCGTGAATTAGCTGCACGGCGAATTTTGAAAGCTAGATCAGAAACACCAAAAAAATTGCGTATGTTTCAGTTACCAAAGATAAACTTTGACGCTTTAACATATTATGACCTTTTAAATTGGCAAGAAAATATTACTGAACCACCTTTATTAAAATCTGTAACCGAAGAAAATCTCCGTTTGTTTATTCAACAAAAAGGAGAAGGAGACTTGGATTTATTACGCCTTCCGTGTCACACACAAGCAGTAGAAAGAGCAGTTAAAGCTGTGACCGAAGCATCAGCCACCCTATGTAATAAAAGAACGGCAGAAGGTTTTATCAAAGCTCAGATAGACTCGAGAAAAGCAATGCCAAAATTCGACAGCAAAAAAGACTTCGCCACAATGTAACCCTTAATTTTAATAATTATTATTTTATATTTTTTAACAGAATTCCAAAACAGGAGGACGTCCTATTGTTGTAAAATTTGTTTGCTCATTAAAAAACCTTTATTTACTATCGATTATAGACTTTTATTTATAAATAGAGTGTTCTTTGTATATAATGCTGTTATGCCTTTTTTACCATATTTGTTGACAATTTCCACATGACTCCGGAGGCAGAAGATAAATTCCGATTGCAATGAAACTTCATAATCTGTTTACACTCATCATTTAGCACCGTTTTGTCGCTGTGCCCATTTAAAAACTAAACTTTTTTTTTTCCCCATATACATAAGTGACCCACCCTAATAGGTAGTAAAGTCCCACAAACTACCAGGAGAACAGATGTAGGAAGGAGGTATTGGAAATTGGAATCTTCGAATCAAATCTATATTATGCCTTTAAAGTAAAGTCCCACAAACTACCAGGAGAACAGAAGTAGGAAGGAGGTATTGGAAATTGGAATCTAAAAAAGTGAAAAAAAAAAGTGCATGGTTTTAGAAAGAAATAATTTAGATTTGATTTAAAGATTCCTATACCTCCTTCCTACTTCTGTTCTCCTGGTAGTTTGTGGGACTTTACTGTCCTGGTTTCCTATCTCCAACAAAAAAAAGTGCATGGTTTTAGAAAGAAATAATATAGATTTTATTTAAGATTCCAATACCTCCTTCCTACTTCTGTTCTCCTGGTATTTTGTGGGATGATCGTGCAATTGTAAGTTCTAAATAAAAACTGATTATTTTTTCATTAACAACTGTTTTTCGGTTGACTGTACTTCACTTGTACTTGTGTCAAAAAGGGGATCAGAACGGAATGATAAATTACAGGGGATCAGAAAGAAATAAACAAAAGAAAAATATTGGCAGTGGATCGGTTTGGGGGATCAGACCGGAACAACTCGTATGTGCGCCCGCTTGTCAGGTGTCATTCGTATGTCATAATTGAAAATGTTCGGGATCAAAAGTTTTCTGTGGCTTAATTCCCAATGTCCGCTCTATAATTCTCTTTGCCTACATAGTAGTAAGGTCGATTTTATATGAAAGGATAATAATCATAATTTTATTGAAATTGGTGTTATAAAATATGAATCAGAAGGCAATGATCTAGACAGTAAAGAGTTTAAAGGGGAATTTGATAGTAAACTAGAAGTCATAAAACCTCGAAATGTGTGAAGAGATTTGGTAAACGACAAAGTAGACTTTGATAGGATATTTATGTTGAAAATATGAATCAAGGGTACCCGTCGGGGCTGCGAGTTCCGTCCGCGCTGCGGGTTATTCGGAAATAGATACCGCGGGCTTGACACAAAGGGCTAAGAAGTTTATAGTCAGTAGAAGTCTGAAACTCCCTACCGCTCTGCCCAGAGCGGTAGGAGTCATTTAAAGATTGCTAGCTTGATTTTATTTGATAAAACGCAATTATAAAAGGGAACAATTTTCGGGAATAACCAAGAACTGGCGGAATCTACAAAACCCAATAATCTAAACGGTGAATATTACAAAGTCTAAAGAAGGTTATAAATGCTGTAAAAGGCCAAAAAGATTTAGAACATGACAAAAGTTTTTCGCTCTATTTCGTTAAAATAGAGAAGACTTATGGATCTAGACATGATTTCAGTCTAGACAACGTTTAAGGTCACTTAGCTTTTATTCGTTTTGCCTAGAATTTGAGCGACGAAATATTTCACGACAAAATTGAAGCGCTGACAACTACAAATAAAAGACAAAAAGGGCTAGCAGAGGATTTGGAAATTAAAATTTTCGTCCAAAATAATTTGTTAGAAACAGCAAAGTTAAACAAAAATAGGGAGAGCCTCACACAATTAAAATTTGTTTTTCTTTCATCCGCTACAAACTTTAGAACTCACATGTTTTTCTATTATATCCGAACTAAATTTTGCCTGTGGCTTCTCCCACGTGATCTAAAATTATCAAACGGAAACGTTAGTAAGGAATAAAAAATATCCTATACTGTATCGTCAGATAAATCACAAAAACCATTTGAACCACCCCATTTTCCAAGATGGCGGCTGTGGGACAAAGGTTACAACCCCACAAACTTGGATTTTACTTTAAACTGAGTCTCATTAATGATATCTAAAAAAAAATTGTGTCCTCTAAGAAATGCACGCTAAATGTAACATTTCAATGGACTATAATTATATTCTATAGCAGCGCAGTGTCAGGATTTATGCTCGGTTGATTAAAATAGGCTCACCCCCTATTACATTCAAACTCAAACATAGCTGGCGAAATGTGCGTGTACTAGCCACACGACAAAAAACGCCTATCAACAAAATCGTGATCAAAATTTTACGCAATCGGAACACTGCCTACCCACTCAACCAAATCCAGTTCTAAATGAAACCTTTCTAAAACAAACAGGGTCGTAATCTGGAGCCGGCTCACAAAAACAAAGGGGTAGGTAGGAATAAGGGTAGGTAGATAATATAATAAAGAATGGAAGCATGTGTCATGGGTAGCAGATAACTTTGTATCGGCGATACGTTAAGTTTAACAGATGAGGCTCATGTGTTATCGGGCTTAGGGTCGAGTTTGGAACTTTAGTTTGAGTGTTAGATTGTTCTTTTTTTAGAATTTTTTGTTTCGGTTTACATGCGGCGTGTATGCTCTCACTTTACTCAGAGCGAACACTTTTTTGCACGATCTAAGTAGCTAGTTATACAAAAAAGAAGAACAAACTATGGCAAAAAAAATAATGCTAACTTTTGAAGGAGCACAGCTTCATAACAAATTACTGTCCTGTATAAGAAATGTTCATTCTTTCAATGCATTCAAAACTCAACTTAGCCAGCACAATCATAATTGCGAATCGATCACTTCTGGAGAAATGAATGCATTGAATGGGTAACTAATAAGTTGTATTAATATTTACTGATGGCGAACTTATTGTAATCTATATTTTTAGTATTGTTCTCAAGTATGTCTTTATTCAAGAGCCCTATGTTCAGCAGTGGACGTCTTTTGGCTGAAATGATGATGTCTTTATTGGGAACTAGCTTTTGCCCGCGACTTCGTTCGCGTGGAATAGTGACTTCCGGAAGATTTTTGGTTTATCTCGTGAAAAAAAAAAAACTATCCTATGTCCTTTCTCAAGTTCCAAACTATGTCTGTACCAAATTTCATCAAAATCCGTTCAGCCGTTTAGGCGTGAAAGAGTAACAGACAGACAGACAGAAGTACTTTCGCATTTATAATATTAATAAGGATTAATAAGGAAGTATGGATAAAGTTTCTTTAAACCAAAGTATGAATTTTGTGATTTAGTCCGAAAAATTAAAAACTATACAGAGGAAGAATATAGAAGTGTGGCTGACATAATAACAATCAATCAGGTCAATATTTAGGATAAACCGCGCTTTCCTAGACTGACCCGTGGATGGGTGTCCAACAATTGCATACCGGATTTCCTCCGTCCCTTAGAAACCACTTTAGGTCGTTGGTCCTATCATTTGTAGTGGTCCAGAATTCCAACAACCTGTCTTAATAGGGGTTACGTACAACCCAGTATTACTAAAAGTAGTAGTCCTCCTGACCGTATTTCGGCCACGGCGGCCAATCCCAGCAGAAATTAGCCATCTGCGCGGGAGTTATTATAGTGCAGAAGTGTGCATGTGCACAGGCACAGGTGCACTCTCTGTTCCCTTTTCTCTCATAGTCCGATGGGACGGCAATCTGACACGACCGGAGAGAGATCAGGCGCAGGACCAACGGCTTAACGTGCTTTCCGAGGCACGGGGGTATTATACCGCCAACTTCCAAACTCCGGGCTACTACTGGGAAATTTCTAATGAAAAACCCAATAGCACTTTTTGCCCGACCCGGGAATCGAACCCAGGACCTCACGCTCAGCAGTCGCGCTTGTGACCACTAGACCAACGAGGCGGCAACCCAGTACTGATTGGATTGTAGAGGTTAGATAGCCTGTCGCTTCCGTAATATACTGGTATCTACGCAGATGATGACACAGAAAAAACAAATGTGTTTCAATCTTTTAACAAAGTTTGTTTGAAACCAGCACTCAGGACAATCAACTAATATCCATGTAAATTATCTCTCCCCTCACTCGTTACTCAACCTGTAGCTATTAACATAATTTCTTTGGCCAACTTTTCTAAACAGCCAACAAATTGCAATACTTTACTCTCACCGCTAAAAATAATAACAGTTGGCTCAACATCAGTATAAAATCTTTTCACCTTACAGCGAGTGTAGAGAGAATAGACACAGAAGGTTCACTTAACAACAAGCAAAATCTCTTATTTATATATTATTCGTCATCATAATCAGCCATAAGACGTCCACTGCTGGACAAAGGCGTCCCCCATAGAACGCCACAACGAACGGCAGCCTTTTTTTTTGGTGGGTGGAAAATCATCAAACCCCCCTCCCCTTCGCTCTCGGGCAGAGCGAAGGGGAGTGTCAGACTTCTACTGACTAAAAACCGAACCCATGTTCCTTCTTCGCCCTTGTGCCGAGGCCACGTCATCTCTTTCGATAATCCGCAGCCCCGACGGGCAACGAACGGACGGCAGCCTGTCGTTTGCATCCACCAGTTGCCTGCGACTCTCACGATGTCGTCAGTCCACCTCGTGGGAACGCTGCGTCTGGTTCATGGTCGCCACTCGAGAACCTTTCTTCCTCATCGGTTTGTTGGTTCTTCGAGCGATGTGGCCTGCTCATTGCCACTTAAACTTGCATATCCTGGGAGCTATGTCGGTGATCCTGGTTATCCGGCGAATTTTTATACTATTGTTAAAAAAACTAGTGAAATTTATAGTTGTTGTGTTATAAACATAACACGAAAAAAATAAATCAACATAGAAAAATATAAATTGATTCAAAAAACAATGTTCAATTTTTTTATATCATAGGTTTATAGAAACTAGATACACAAAATTACACAAAATTGAATGATTCAACAATCTCATCGACATGGTGTATCTTGCCTGTCCAAACCTAGGTGCTCAGACCACTTTTTTTTTGGGAGGCTTGGTAAATCATCAAGTGATTCCTGACCTGCTCTGGGCAGAGCGGTAGGGAAAAAGGCAATAGAACGCATGATATTACAGTGTCAAAAAAAAACAAGACCAGGTATCAAACACCATGCTTCGTTCCAAAACAGGCATAGTGGACGTTGCCTATCAGGCTGCTAGGCTAAATTGGAATAGTATGGTGACCACTCAAACTCAAACTGAAAGCATTTATTTCAATTAAGCTATTACAGGTACTTTTAAATGTCAGAAGAACAATAAATTCACAAAACGAAACTACGAGTGCAATACGTCATTCCGAAAGCCACCACGCCGAACCACACGCCGCCGAATGCCAACGACGAACACTGCGAGCACGAAAGCACGCAGCGATGCACACCGCAACAACGAATGCACGAGACCACTGTGCAAAAGTCTCCATACGATGGTTGCCACAGCTGCTGATGGAACGGACGGACACTTTATTAGAAAAGGACAGAGCTAAAACTGACCTTAAAATGTTCTAGCTTATATGCAGTCAACCTTCTGTGCTGCACTGACCTTTGCCTCAAACCTCCGACCCAGCCCGTCATAACTTTCGACCCTCATATTTTAAGTTTTCTTTGGCAGCTATAACTTTTTCATTTGTTTTGTCTACTAAGACAGTAGCAGAAATAGAAAATTTCGCCAGAATTGTGAGGTTAAATCTAGGTTTTAGTGTGATTACTGTTGAAAATGAGAAAGTCGAAATTAGAATTTAAGATTTTCTAGACACCTTTTGGCAGTTCGCTTTCGTGTTGATTACGAAAGTCTAGAACTTACTTTAGTTTCATTTTATCCAGGAGTTAATTTTCGCCGTTTGTAAAATTATCGCTTTGTGCCATAGACGTCTTTAATGATGAACTGTAAAAGGTGTAACCTTTTTTGGAGGGTGAAAAATTATCAAATAAATCCTCCCGGTCTGGGCAAAGCGGTACCCCTACCGCTTTGCATCAGTGTCAGACCTCTACTGACTAAAAACCACCCATGTTCCTTCTTAGCCCTTTGTGTCGACGCCGCGGTATCTATTTCGAACAACCCGCAGCCCCGACGGGACCTCACTTAACTCTAGATAAAAGATTAGACCACTTACTCACAAACTATCATGTCATACTCGTATTCGTACAACACTTTCATACCACCTCCGTACAGTTCGTACAACTTCAGTGATTGATGTGTTTGCCCAAGTTTGTCGCTCAGGTAAACTGTGTCGTGGGTGCTCCAATTAAAGTTTCAATTGCTTTTAAACTGCTCGATATCTCTACAAGTTTGAGCATCTAGATCTGGTGGAAGTTTGAGTCCTTGTCTAGATGGATTAGGGATTTGTGACTGCTCTAGACGAGACTTAAAACCTAGGTTTTTTTGGAAATCTATCTGACGGACTAATTAGTTTTTTTTTTGTCAACTACCCTATTCCAAAAATAGATCCACATTGGTAGGCTTTTTAAAATACTCAAATACCCTAAACTAACAAATCCACGAACAATTTTGCATCAATAATAACTCCTCTATTATCTAAATACTTAGCAAGAGTCAACAAATATCTACTGAATTTAGCAGAACTATCGTTAGCTTTAGTTTTCCTACCGGATTAACATATAGGATTTATTGCAGAAGTTTTGTTTGTAGCCAAACTGAATCCTATATAAGCAAATTCATGGTAGTTGTTGTACTATTTAGTGGGGGATATAAATTGTAAGTTATTTTTAGGGGCCTTGTACGTGTAATTATTCTATTGTCATTTTTAACCGACTTCAAGAAGAAGGAGGTCATCAATTCATCGGATCTTTTTTTTGTAAATGTTCCCCGATTACTCGAAGATGGCTGAACCGATTTGATTTTGTTTGAAAACGTATACCTACTTCCCATGTAGTCCCATGATCATCAAGTCAGGATCTGATGATAGGATCGTGGAGAAATAGAGATAACTCTTCAAATTTTATAGACACTCTTGAAGCGACTTGGGTAGTTTTTGGAAGAGTACTTCTTATAATATCTTTACTATGGTTTTTAACTTGCTTTCTTTTTTCTTTGCAAATCTACAATTTCTAGTACTAGACGTCATGTAAGGCCAAGTCAGAGGCCTATGGGCGACATAGCAACTGTGACACAAGATTAGGCATTAACCACACGACACGCACGTGTTATATCTTTAATTATTTTTGTAATTTTAGCACTATGTTTTTAATTGTTCAAGTATATAAAATTGAGATTTCCTTGATTCAGACCAAAATAACGTAGCAACGTCGGCTGTCAGATGACAAGTGACAATGACGTAGGGCGAAGTTGCGTCAAGTATATTGTTGATTTAATAATTATCGTAAATATCTTAAAAACAAAGGTTCTAATTTCAAATAAACCTAATTTACATTATTCAAATGATATATTATATCCCGACGTATTTTATAGAAGTAGCTTTTATTGTAGCTTAAAAGACTTGGTTTCCGAACCACAAATACTATTGTGGTATTTGGAATAGTTAAGTCAAGTTAAATGTTTATTTATTATAAGTTGCCAATAAATTATATAGTTATTATTAAAAGATACTTATAATGTTTCCTACATTTTATCTTGCAATTTTAATAAATTAAGTAGTTTCAATCAATTCTCTGAACTATCGGTTGATATTCATATTTTATCAGATAGTCGTAAAGATTACAAATAAAAACATATTATATTGCTAAATTAACTTATGACGTTTTAAAATAGTTTCACTACATAGGATTTGCTAATTATTATTTATTTTATTAGTTATTTAGCTATAATGTATAACCATTTGCCATTGGTGTATTATGGCGGTAGTCGTTGATGTAATTTTTTAATATTTGACGGTTATAAAAGTAGAAGTACCGCCAATTCAGGTTGAGTTACGCTGCAACTGTTGAAGGGTAAAGACAGACCCAAAGTAGTATATAAATTGTGTATAGAGAGGATTAAGTTTACATATTGTGGCCTAGTTATGAAGATACCAAATGTGTAAAAGCTGAAACCTATTTGTATTACTCTAAAGGATCTACAATGTTCATGTAAGTTAATTGATATTATGCTATGAATATTACTGATGACTCACATCTCTCATTTTTAAAATTAAACGTCAATTAGTAAACTTTGACGAAGTGAACAATGCACTATCTAAGATTGTTCATTGGTTCAATGTAAATAATCTACTCCTGAATGGAAAAAAGACCAAGGTGATTAAATTCTCAACTCCTAATGTGAGGCAGTTATCTACAAATGTTCAACTTAATGGAATAGAGTTGGATCCTGTTGAGTCAACAGTTTTTCTTGGTTTAACTATTGATTCAAAATTACAGTGGGGCCCACATATTGCAACATTGTCAAAAAAACTTAGTTCGGCCGCCTACGCTGTCAAGAAAATTAGACAGGTTACTGATGTTGATACGGCCAGAATTGTTTATTTCAGTTATTTTCATAGCGTCATGTCGTATGGGATTCTTCTCTGGGGTGCCTGTGCGGACATCGACGCTATCTTTGTTCTACAAAAAAGGGCTGTTAGGGCCATTTACAATCTAGGTCCTAGGGATTCCCTCCGAGAGAAATTCAAAGAGATGAATATTCTGACCGTAGCCTCTCAATACATTTTTGAAAATTTACTGTATGTTCATAAAAATATATCAAATTTTAAGAAAATGTCCGATATTCATAGCTTGAATACTAGGAATAAGCACAACCTCGCTGTACATCGCACTCGCCTCCACAGAATAGGCAACTCATTCATGGGTCAATGTATACGCTTTTACAATAAACTTCCCATTGACATTAGAAATTTATCAATCAATCGATTTAAAATTTGTATTAAAACTAAACTATGTAAAAAAGGGTACTATAAAATAATTGATTATTTAGATGACAAAAAGGCTTGGGATTAAATTGCTCGCTCTGCTAAGCTTTGTGTAATTACAATATTGACATAAAAATCTGATAATTATATCGTATATATTTCCTTTTTTAATTTTATTAAGTAATTCTTTTACAATTTTTGACATGTAAATTTGACATTAAAATTATTATCCTATTTTGTATGCTCAAATTATTATTTAATTCATTGTAAAACATGACATGCTTTAAAACAGACTTTGATCCCTGAGTTTGTTTTACCATTTCTTCTCAGGGTAGTCAGATACGAAATGTCGACCCCATCTAGCTTAAGTTTAAAATGTGATGACGTGTAAAAGTGATTCCTACATCCTATTTACTGAATAAACAATTTCATTTCATTTCATTTCATTTCAATTAAATTTTCTCAGAAATAAGTCGAAGACATATCTCAGATTTTTTTAGCAAAGAAAGAATCCATATTAAAACACAGTTTCAGTAAAATGTAAGTCAAATAGAATCTTTCAAACAAAATATTGAGAAAAAGTTCTGGGTACTTATTTTCCGACATTTTGTTTTTCAGGCCCTTATCTCATTTCGAAAATATATCATTCCGATTTCAACTTATCTAGTAAGGGCAAATCGTAATTGATTCAACCTACCAGAGCCTACCCAGAATTCACCCAGAATCCAATTTGGAGAGTGGCCCGGACAACCCACGGTCACTATTACCGAATGAAATTTTGATTGGGAAAAAACATCAGTATTGATTGCTTTATGTAGCTCTCGGGTTTGTTCGGTAGTAGACTGTTTTTGTGATTTGTTTTTAAAAACTATTTTGCTGTAGCATACGTTACTCAATGGTCAAAAATTATGAAGCCAATTCCACGGTACGGGTCAAACAAAAATGGAACAATAAAATAAATTATAATATATGATCCATAAAACAGAAAGGAGGACGTCTGTCAGAATTATAAAGAAAATGTGCTGCGCTGACTCTAAGTGGAATGTAACAATGGCAGGAAGATAATTATTGCTTTCAGAACAACCACCAGCAATAGTTAAATAGTAGCAGCAGTGTGGATTGAATTAAAGAGAATTAGATTTTTCCAATGCTTTAACATTGAGAGAATTACAGAAAAGTTGAAACTTAATCGACTGTCTTGGTATGGACATGGATGGAAGAACCATTCACATGTGACTATAAGAGTCTTCTTCTTCCTGCCCTTATCCCATGTCATTTGGGGTCGGCGCAACACGTTGTTTTCTTCCATTCTGCCCTGTTAGTCGTCACGTTATCATTTATTCCTTTTTCCTTCATATCACCTCTCACACACTCCATCCATCTTTTCTTTGGTCTTCCTCTCCCTCTCCATCCATCCACATTTATATTCATAACTTTTTTAGTCACATGCGATTCATCCCTCCTCATCACATGCCCATACCACGACAGTCGATTCCCTTTTAACTTTTCTGTAATTGGCGCAACTTTTAAACTTCCTCTGATATACTCGTTCCTTACTTTATCCATTCTGGTCACACCACACATCCACCTCAACATTCTCATCTCCGCAACATGCAACCTTTTTTCATCCATCTTCTTCACAGCCCAACATTCCGATCCATACAGTACGACAGGCCTAATCACGGACTTGTATATTTTCCCCTTTAACTTGAGGGGCATCCGCGGGACGGGATGTGACTTTACGAGTAATGAATATAAATTAACATGAATGGAGAGTGAAAGAAAGACCAAATAATTATACGTTGGATGGATTGTAAAAGTTGTGAAAGAATAATGATCGCGTCGCGGTTTACAGAAGAGAATGTGACTCTAAGTGACGAGGACAAGAAAACATCATTAAACTATGATAAAGTTAAACAATCAAACCGAAAGATCAGATCGATACAGAAGGAACGTTTTTAGAAAATTGATTCATGGAAACGATAGAATCTGATCTCATATCTTATTTGGGTCAGCTAACCAATGCTTCTGATGTTTCATTTCAATTTGTAGTTATGAAAATATTGGAGGTTGCTGTGCGAACATCTGTAAATGAAAGATAAGCAAATTTTAGAGCTGTCTATCAAAATGTTTAAGGGGAAAACGTGAAACCCCGAATTTTTAATTTGCTTTCGTGGTTTGCAATTTAAAAGTTGAATTTTGAACAGAATGTAATTCGCGACCGTACGTACACTGAACTATAAATAACTGAAATCATCATTAATTAACTCACACATTTTTTTCGATCCATTTAGCAAATCAAAAATTTAGTAGAAAGCATATATAATTGGAAATCTATATTTCTGTTTTATAGGCTGACTAATAAGCTTAGTGTCACATCTCTACAAAGCATTCATCAAAGTCATCCATAACCGCATCGATGCAAAATTAGATTCCCACCAACCACCCGAACAAGCTGGTTTCCGCCCAGGTTTCTCCACTACAGATCACCTTCATGCTTTAAATCAAATCATGGAAAAGTACATAGAATTTAGAATGCCTTTGTATTTGGCCTTCGTGGACTATACAAAGGCATTTGACAGTGTAAGACATGCAGCCATATTTTCTTCTTTACACAATCAACAATTAGACCCAACATACATAAATATCCTCAGAATAATTTACAACAACAGCACAGCAAATATTAAACTCAACTTTCCTGGTCTAAACTTCAAAATAAATAAAGGCGTGAAGCAGGGTGACCCGCTCTCCCCCATATTGTTTACAAGCACCCTTGAGGAAGTATTCAAGAACCTATCAGACCTATGGTCCAGTAATGGCGTAACAGTCGGTTGCAAAAAACTCACCAACCTTCGTTTCGCTGATGATATCATCTTATTTGCACCGACTGCTGCCGAGTTACAACAGATGCTCCAAGACCTGAGCACAGCAAGCCTTGAGGTTGGACTAATGATGAATCGGTCAAAGACTAAAGTGATGACCAATAGCACAAAAAGTAGGATTGAGTTTGACGGGCAAGAAATCCACTACGTCGATGAGTACATTTATTTGGGCCAGTTAGTCTCCTTCGAAAACAGGCAAGACAGAGAAATCGACCGCCGAGTCGAGAATGCCTGGAAGAGCTACTGGTCCATGAAGTCGCTAATGAAGGGCGACTTACCTCTATCCCTGAAGCGTAAACTCATCGACATGTGCATTCTGCCCATCCTGACCTACGGTGCTCAAACTTGGTCCCTGACCGAATCACAAAAGTCCAAACTCAAGGTTTGCCAAAGAGCGATGGAACGTAGCGTATTGGGTATCAAGCTCAGCGACCGAATTCGAAATACCACAATACGCGCAAAAACAGGAATCGCTGATGTGGGTAACAAGACTGCTGGATTAAAGTGGAATTGGGCGGGCCATGTCTGCAGAATGCATCAGGACCGATGGGCTAGGATCGTCACGCAGTGGGTGCCAGAGGACGGGCGTCGTCGCCGAGGGAGGCCTAGAAAACGCTGGCGTGACGATTTGGATGCTTTTATACAAGATTGGCCGGAGAAAGCCGCACGGAGAGAAGAGTGGAAGACTATGGGGGAGGCCTTTGCTCAGCAGTGGGACAATATAGGCTAACAAAAAAAAAAAAAAAAAAAAAATAGGCTGACTAATTAAAAAATAAATTTTATTAAAAACACAAAACTCAGTTTACATAAATTTTTGTTTGTTGTAATGAGAAGAATTTAGTTTGCTTTTGTTTGTTTTGTTTCAATGAATTGGGATAAGGGCAAAAGAATAATGATGACGAAGTAGCATTCTGTAAAAGGCTATACTATGAAATTACAAAACAGACACTTCCACTATTTATATAGAGTGTACATACACTATTTATATAGAGTATATAGTAATAGAGTATACATATACCACAATACGCTCAAAAACAGGAATCGCTGATGTGGGTAACAAGGCTGCTGGATTAAAGTGGAATTGGGCGGGCCATGTCTGCAGAATGCATCAGGACCGATGGGCTAGGGTCGTCACGCAGTGGGTGCCAGAGGACGGGTGCCGTCGCCGAGGGAGGCCTAGAAAACGCTGGCGTGACGATTTGGATGCTAATGTGATGATGATGTGTGTGTGATGTGATTGGCCGGAGAAAGCCGCACGGAGAGAAGAGTGGAAGACTATGGGGGAGGCCTTTGTCCAACAGTGGGACAATATAGGCTAACAAAAAAAAATACATATACATTTTTCTTCATAAATATTTTGTATAACATAAAACAGATCAACTAAT
Organism: Diarsia mendica; assembly: GCA_949316265.1. Lineage (NCBI taxonomy): Eukaryota > Metazoa > Arthropoda > Insecta > Lepidoptera > Noctuidae > Diarsia > Diarsia mendica. The sequence goes on from OX438910.1 coordinate 2,867,476, forward strand.
TGCAAAAATACAAAATAAAATACTACCTTATCGTTTTCGCCTTAAATGTAAAATTGATAAGGAAGATGATTGACGTCGTACAGGCATTTGAGAGCGAAAAGATAATTCATTAATTACGATGAATGATTTCGTTATTCAAACTGTCGTTTTGATGTTTGAATAGCTATTTGGGTTATCGCTGCTTGCTGAATCAATGGCTGTGCCAATTAGTAGATCAATGATAGTGAGTGGGTTTGGTTTGATGGAACATTAAACGTTGTAGAGATATCGATTTAACACGACCTTATTCATATACTTACCTAGCTTTCTGTATATTGAACTTAAAGTTAAAAAAACTTTATTTGCAAACGACACAAAAAAAGTGAAAAAAACCAAAAACAAAATAAAATGTAAAAAAATCTGAAGAAAAATCAGCTTCTGATGTCGGTGACATTAAAATTTTGTCTGTTTGATTTCCTTTTTTTTCCACCGACTTCTGGAGCTGATTTTTCTTCTGAAATTTTATTTTTTATTTTTAGAGAACCTCCTCCTTTATTTAAAAAAAAAAAAAACGTTGCCCCACACTAGGAATTTTTCCTGTGTCGTGGGTGCGTTTACAAACATTGAAACTCACATACACAAACACGCCCAGACCCGAAACAACTATCTGTAGGCCATACAAATACTTGTTCCGTGCGGGGATCGAACCCGCGACACGTAGCGCAGCAGTCCAATCGCTTAGCCACTGCGCCAACCGTGCCATCAAACCGTGTCGTTTATGGAAGTCGGTTAATAATAACATTACACCAGCGCAACTACCGAGCATAATAAGGTCCACGGTTCAATTTCCTGGTTGAGCAAAGTGATATTAAGTTTTCCGTCAGGCATTTCTCGGTAACTTTAACATAACGCAATTTGGGTTTACTGTCAGGTACATATTTGCCTCCCATCGGGGCTGCGGGTTGGTCACAAAGATACCGCGGCCTCGAAATAAAGGGCTAAGAAGGAACATAGGTGGTTTTTAGTCAGTAAAAGTCTGATACTCCCTTTCGCTCTGCCCAAGAGCGGGAGGGGTTTTTTGATGATTTTCCACCCACCACAAAAAAGGCATATTTGCCAAAACCTAACCTAAACAGCACACAACAAAAGCCAACAGCTACGTTATTCATGAAACGAGATTATAGCATGTTACTTTCCAATACCTTATTGGACAATATTCGTATTTTTATCGAAACCGAATTTCACTGACTTTTCAAGTATGTTTTTTTTTTATGTTGTTTGTCGGTTTGAATTATGTTGTTTGTCTCTTAATAAATACCGTGCTTATCAAACGAACATAATTCAATAATTTTCATGATATGATTTTTACGATGTATGCATGTACCCATACCTATCGCTGTTTATTTGACGTAGAATTTATCAGCACATAGGTACGGCAAAACCGCCATAATTTATGGCATTTTCCATAAACATTAATATTGAATACGTTATTCGCAATGATGGCTTTTTTAGTACCTATCGAGCAGTCTAATTTCAGTACACATTTTTAATGGTCACTTATTCAGTTGCTCGAAAGTCTGACAATCAGTCTTACCAAGGGTTATCGTATTACCCAGAACTAACTGGGTAGATAAGGTCAGATAGGCAGTCGCTCGATGTAAAATACTAGTATTAAGCTGCATTCGGTTAGACTGGAAGCTGACCATAACATAGTTTAGCTAAAGCTAGCAAACTATATTACCTGTATTACACTAGCAACCCGCCCTCGCTTCGCACGGGTGGAATGTGCTACATAAAAACCTTCCTCTTGAATCACTCCATCTATTGAAAAAACCCGCATCAAAATCCGTTGCGTAGTTTTAAAGATCTAAGCATACATAGGAACAGACAGCGGGAAGCGACTTTGTTTTATACTATGTAGTGATAGTGATGATAGTGTAGTGATTGAGTAAAATGACACCGTCGCTAAACCATGAAACAGTCATAGTAGATCCTACCGCCTATTCTTTTCCTAAATTGTCTAAAATATTCTCTCCCGATATCTTCCCTTAAATCGAAACTATCTTCAAACTCAAAGCGTCTGCAAAGTGCACAAGTTGGGAATCAAACTTAAGTGTCGTGCAATAAATTGATTTATTAGTGAGAAACCTCAAGTATACAAAGTCGTGGTGTTATTTAGCGGGGCATTAAAATGCAGCCGACGAAGTTGTGGCAACTGCGGGAGATGTACCGGGAGTTATGAAAACTGGATGTGTACTCAATCCTACTAGTTCTACTTACTTAATATTATAAATGCGAAAGTTTGTGAGAATGGATAGGTGTTTGTTCCTCCTTCACGCAAAAACGACTGATCTGATTTGTATGAAATTTAGCAACCAGACAGTTTATAACCTTGATTATCACATAAGATTTCTTTTTATCCCGGTTGTATGATCCCGTGGGACATCTACGCGGGTGAAGCTACAGGCATAAGCTAGTACTTAATATTTTATTGTATTCCACAACACAATGAAGTTATTCTTAGGTGGTAAACTTATAATTAAGTTATACTAATATGGACCTTGTTGGGCACAAAATAAGTGAGTTATGAGGAAATATATTGTTTTACTAATGAAACTGAACTATTTAGTGCGAAATGTTTCTGACCATGGGTTTGTAAGTTCTCTGGTCACGGATTTAGTCAAGACTTTGATTGGACTGCCAAGTCATGGGTTTCGAGTCCAAAGCCATGACACGCACGTCTGACTTTTCGGATTCATGTACGTACGCACATATTCATAACTAGCTTTTGCCAGCGGCTTCGCCCGCGTGAAAATGTCGATTTTCCATACAAGCTTTCATACCCTATTTAACTCCCTTATAGGGGTTTAATTTCAAAAAATCCTTCCTTATTCCTTGTCTACATTACAAAGGGAACCTCTGTGCAAAATTTCAGCTTTCTAGGTTCAAGGGTTTGGGGTGGGCGTTGATGAGTCAGTCAGTCAGGACTTCTCTTTTTATTTATATAGATAGATATAAAGATATATAAGATAGATAGATAGATGTTTCTAACCGACACATCCAGCCAAACTTTAGTTCTCAAACCACGAACTTCCAAGACCTAGGTTCAAGTTCGTGAGTTTGAAACTATACGGAACTGTGGTTTGCACTTCGGCGCATCGCGATACATTGCCAGCTACCCACGCATTCATATTTGTTTTGCGATGTTATTATGGAGGAATATGGGTTAATGAAATATCAGGAATACTGGTTGTTGGTGTATTTTGGTTGCTCTTTTGAGAGAAGTTTAACTTTTAGTAGAGCATCGATGAGTAGATCGTGCAAATTGTGATTGATTCTTCTATCAGGAATTTCTCAATTGCAGCCCAATATCTGAATCTGAGATTTAAAGGTAATGACGAAATGTAGGTGTACCATATTGTGTACATAGTGACACATCAAGCTATAAGTAAATTTTCAGTATAACTATCCTCGTTTTGTATAATAATAGATTTCTCATTCAATGAGACACACCTTATTACATCAACAATCTGCCGTAAACCTTTATTTACAATATTTTCAAACTACAATTAATTTGGTGTGATGACATGACAATAGGGATGTTAACAAAAAAAAAAACTAATTAGTCCGTCAGATAGATTTCCAAAAAATATTGGACACATATTTTTTATTTTTTCACGTAAACAAACAATGAAGGCTATACAGTGCTTTGAAGACTCGTGTGACGTCATATTCTAAGACATTTATTAGTGAGCAGTGACGTCACAACCTCCCACTCAAATCTTTGACGCGTTTTATCTTCGTCAATTTTTATTGATTTGATAAAACAAAAAATACGTATCCAATATTTTTCGATAATCTATTAGACGGACTACCTAATTAGAATCATATTTTTTTTAGTTAGTAAACATCCCTATTACATATTTACAGATAGCTGCCAGTAAAAGTCCCATTCGAATCGTTTCAGCCGTTTCGGAGATTATTCGTAACAAACAAATAGATGGACTGACAGACAGTAATCTATACTAATATTATAAAGCTGAAGAGTTTGTTTGTTTGTTTGTTTGTTTGTTTGTTTGTTTGTTTGTTTGAACGCGATAAACTCTGGAACTACTGGTTGGATTTGAAAAATTCTTTTTGTGTTGGATAGTTCATTTATCGAGGAAAGTTATAGGCTATATAACATCACGCTACTACCAATAGGAGCGGAGCATAAATGAGAAATGTTGCAAAAACGGGAAAAGAAAATTCCTTTCTGAGAGCTTCCGTTGCGTGCGCTGCGAAAACGGTTTAAGTTACGAGAATATCATGTATGAAGTAATTATTCGTCTTTAAAGTTCTAAAAAAAAGTCCGCGACAGCATCTGTCTATCTTTTAAGATTGACTCACTGTAACCATTTTTTACTATTAAAATGTTAGGTTAAAAAGAATTATTTTTTGCGAAGCTTATTTAACCCATATGGTATTAATCTATATCTAAATAAATGTGTTCGTTAGAACGGAAATTTAATGTAGAATATTTGTGCTCTTTACTCTATACAGTTTAAACAAATATATTAGAAGATATCGCAATGTAAAAATACCCGCGCGGAAAAATAATTACGCGGGTTGCGTCGCAATGTAGGTACGGGGGATTCTAGCTGGCCTCCGGGAAATTCAAATTCAAAATATTTACTGCATCATAATGTTTACAAGTACAGAGTGTTATAGTATATTTAACAGTAAGAGATAGATTTTATAGTAATTCACACTTTAATATAATCTAAGCTAATCTAAACCATCTAAACTATTGTAATAAAGAGGAAAGATAAGATTTTTTGTTTGTTACGATTTAGCGATTTTTTATTTAAAGCCGGATAGTCGATATATCGAGAAAGGTTATAGCTATATTTATGTGACGCAGACGAAGTTGCGCGGGTCAGCTAGTAATTATATAAAAATATATTTGTGATATATTATAAGAACTGTATATTCCTAAATTGATGTGCATTCAGTAATAAACTGTTGTTTTGAAATTACAAAATAAAACTTCAATTTTCTATTTGTACGTGTACCTATACACAAATTTAGCGTCATCACACCTCACACATCTTAAAAAGTTCAAAATAATATTCAACAACAAAATAAATAGTAATTAGTCTTCCATTCACTCCCTCACAAATTAACATCACATTAAAGCAGCTCCGTTAAGATTTCTCCAAGCTACAATAATCTCTGAAAATAAAATATAAAATTTAGTACATAAAATAAAAAAAGTTACCGACTTCCAAAAGTGTTTTTTTTTTTTTATTATCAATAAGCTTGCTCTTGACCAATCTTGCCCTAAGGGCAGAGATGATGTCGACGATGGAAATAAAATTATAAAAAAAAATTATGGCACCTAACAAAATAAAAATTGTGATCCACTCATTCTCTTACAAATTAAAATTTCACGGAGCTACAATAATTCTACAAAAGGTGTAAAAAACAGACTTATAAAAAATTAAGAAAGTCTCTAATATTTTTATCACTTTCCGACGTCGTTGGCATAAAAAATTAATGAAACAAACAAAGTAACCAACATCCAAAAGTAAAATTATTTTCGACATTTTAGTTTTTTTTTTTTCGGAAGTCGGTTCTTTTTGCATTTTTTTGTATATGAGTGGAGTAGCAGCCCTACCTACCGTTATCACAACTCACAAATTCCTATTTTCAACATAATAAAACTCAACTCAAAAAACTCAAAATAAATAGTAATTAATCCCCGTTCACTCCCTTACAAATTAACATCACATTAAAGCAACTCCATTAAGATTTCTCCAAGCTACAATAATCTCTGAAAATAAAATAAAAATATAAAATTTAGTATAACCAAAAAGTTACCGACTTCCAAAAGTGAAATAAAATTATAAAAAAAAATTATGGCACCTAACAAAATAAAAATTGTGATTAGTCATCCACTCATTCTCTTACAAATTAAAATTTCACGGAGCTACAATAATTCTACAAAAGCTGCTGGTGTAAAAAACAGACTTCCAAAAAATTAAGAAAGTCTCTAATATTTTTTTTAATTTCCGAAGTCGTTGGCATAACAAATTCATGAAACAAACAAAGTAACCGACACATAGTCCGGTCAATATATACATTTGAAATAACAATAATTCCCACAGAGCCAAATTTTGGTGGAGAGCTGGGGTATACCATTACAAACAAAGCCTTAAAAATCCCCGTCGATCCTATGTGTGCTTCAAAAGTTATTCGGGGTCAAAGGTCAAAATTTGAGGATTTTTGAATTTTTCTCGAAAACGGTAAGTTTGATCAAAAAAACCCTCAACCCAAAGTTGTATGTAGATCATAAAATTCTCTACAAAAATGTGCTTTTTATTTTTTTCTAAGAGTTACTATTCCTGAGATATCGCGATTCTAAGAGTCACCTTATCCTTTTATATTATAAAAGCGAAAGGTAACTCACTCCTCACAAAATCTCGAAAACCGCTGGACGTATAAGTATGATTTTTGGCAAGGAGGTAGTTTATAGTTAGTAGACGTCCGCTAAGAACGGATTTTGCGATAGGGCCAGATTAGGGTGGTCTAAGGGCCCACGCAAGTTTGTATGAATCCGAACTTGCAAAAGCTCATAGAACACCCTAATCCGGGCCTGTCAGAAAATTAATTCATAACAGACGTCTACTGACTATAAACTACGTTTCTGCCAAAAATCAAGATTGAGCACAAAAAATGAAGGACTTTCATACAAACTTGCGAGGGCCCTATGATCACTCTAATACGGCCCTGTCGCAAAATCTGTTCTTAGCGGACGTTTACTAACTATAAACTACCTCCTTTCCAAAAATCATCTATAAACGTCGAGCGGTTTTCGAGATCTCGTGAGGAGTGTTACCTTTCGCTTTTATATAAAGAACTAGCGACCCGCCCCGGCTTCGCACGGGTGCAAATGGATTTTTTTATACATATAAACCTTCCTCTTGAATCACTCTATCTATTAAAAAAAACCGCATCAAAATCCGTTGCGTAGTTTTAAAGATTTAGGCATACAAAGGGACATGGGGACAGAGAAAGCGACTTTATTTTATACTAGTAGTGATGATGAATTAGTGATAGTGATAATGTGACTGTTAGAATCGCGATATCTCAGGAATGGTGACTCTTAGAAAAAAATAATGAAGCACATTTTTGTAGAGAATTTTATGATCTACAACTTTGGGTTGAGGGTTTCTTTTATCAAACTTACCGTTTTCGAGAAAAATTCAAAAATCCTCAAATTTTGACCTTTGACCCCGAATAACTTTTGAAGCACACATAGGATCGACGGGGATTTTTAAGGCTTTGTTTGTAATGGTATACCCCAGCTCTCCACCAAAATTTGGCTCTGTGGGAATTATTGTTATTTGGCCACTACTTTTATGTCTAAATTGACCGGACTAACATCCAAAAGTAAAATTATTTTCGACATTTTAGTTTTTTTTTTGGAAGTCGTTTCTTTTTGCATTTTTTTGTATAAGAGTGAGTAGCAGCCCTACTTAACGTTATCACAACTCACAAATTCCTAATTTCAACATAATATCCAACAAAATAAATAGTAATTAGAGAGAGACACACAATTTTATCTCTTTTTGTTCCCTATTTAATTTTTAGTTTTTATATTGTTTTATTGTGTGTACTTGTGCTATGTGTCAAATAAATTAGTTTTCTTTCTTTCTTTCTAATTAATCCCCATTCATTCCCTTACAAATTAACATCACATTAAAGCAACTCCATTAAGATTTTTCCAAGCTACAATAATCTCTTTTTACATTAAGCACATTCATCTTAAGACTGTCTGAAAATCTTACAAAGGCTCTCGGAGTGTCATCAAAAGTTTTTAACAAAAAATCTGAGTGGAGTGTCTTTTAATTTGAAATGTGCGGGTTCCGTAATGTCTTTGCTGTTCGCTGGTAATTATTTAATGAATTCTTTGTAATCTGTTAATTCTGTAGTAGTAGAACAAAGGATAAAAAACATAAACTCGGACAGGACAAAACAATAAGACCAAATTAAATAAAAAGAAAGCAACAAAACAGACTTAACTGCTTTAAACGAAATGTGTCCTGTACGATTCGACACGTCTGATGATAATTATAACGATTAATAGAGAAGTGTGGAATAGCAAACATGCTGTGTCGACCACAAATGAATTGGGCTATGGGCAGAACGATGATATATTATTAACTTCTTGTCTAGGTCCAAATCCAAACCTTGTGAATGGAGGAAAATTATACCACTGAGCCAGTAATGCTTACACAAATAAGACAAGTAGACGTTCGTAATAATCATCAGCCTATATTGTTCCCACTGCAGGAAAGGGGATGGGCTATATACTCCACCACGCGGGCCCAGTGCCGGTTGGTAGATGTCAAATGTCTTCGAACTTTTTGATTGTAAGACATGCCGGTTTCCTCACAGATGTTTTCTTACACCGTTTTGAGAGCAGCGGTGATGAAATAAATAACACAAAAAAATGTGCTTACTTGGTTTCGAACTCATTCACGAGTCATAATAAAAACGACAGATAAAAATACAAAAAAACCCCAAAAAAATCTCAATGGCCGCTCACAGCGTGTTCGTCTTAATGAGTCTTCCTCTGATTGGTGTCCTGTTAGCGCGGGTGTGCCTCAGGGTGGGGTTCTCTCTCCTCTTATTTTCTCCATTTTCATTAACTCTGTCACCAGAGTCATCTCTTCCTTCTTCCATCTCTATGCCGACGACTTGCAGCTTTACCATCATTTCTTAAGGGAGGATGCGGATGCCGTGTCAGTCATGAAAAAGGATCTGGATTTGATTAGCGAGTGGTCGCGGTCCTTTGGACTGCAAATCAATCCTAGGAAATCTCAGGCCTTGATCATCGGCGGCAGGTATATGCGGAATAGGCTCGATGTTACGTCACTGTCTCCACTCAGGCTGAATGGAGTTCAGATTGATTACGCAATTAAGGCTAAAAACCTGGGGGTGATAATGGATTCCTACTTATCTTGGACTGCCCATGTTGCTGAAGTTAGTCGCAAAGTGCACTACACGTTTCACTCATTGAAATGCCTCCAGAGCTTCCTTCCCTTGAACACCAAAATCTCCCTTGCGCAAACTCTCATTCAACCCATCATAGACTACGCCGATGCCTGTTATTTGGATGCCACCGAGGAGCTTTTAAATAAACTTGAGCGCTTGCAAAATATTTGTATTCGTTTTGTCTTTAACCTTAAAAAGTATGATCATGTTTCTAACTTTCGCAAAATACTCAAGTGGCTCCCAATTCGACTTCGCAGGAACTCTCGGATATTATGTTTGCTATTTAATATCCTTCACAACCCTAAAACGCCATCGTATTTGCGTGAACGTTTTTCCTACTCCCGTCCTTCTGATGCGCCTTGCAGGTCGCATCTTAGGAACCTCCTTAAATCCCCTCCACACTCTACCGACTTCTACTCTTATTCCTTCACTGTACACGCCGTGCGGCTGTGGAATTCACTTCCGCCTGACATTAGGGACTGCCAAACTGTTGCAATCTTCAAAGGAAGAGTAAAAGAACATTATCTTTCCATTTCGTCATAGTTGCTTATCTATTTATTATTAGTTATTTATTGTATTTATAGTATTGTTATATGGTTTGTATTTAGAAGTACGTTAGTTTATTCTTTTAAGGTATATTATTTTTAATTAGTTCTGATGTTTTACGTATTCCATTTTCTCTTCTTCTTTTACACACTATGTCTACATCTCTTTTTTTGATTCTCCTTTCGCAGGTATGCTGGAAGAGATTTCTTTAGAAATAAGCATTACCTTTGTACTATTTTCTGTTCCTTTCTTCTTTTCTGTATTTAGTGTGTACATAAATTGTTAAATAAATAAATAAAAAAAATCATTAACACTTATTTGTCAAGTACTCACGATCTAAAATTAATAAAACACACAATAAACAACTACATTTATCAATAACTGATTTCAGTCTCCCAAAACTAAAACGGAACCTTAAAAAATTCTATACAGTAACGAGCACTCGACGGAACCCCCACTTCCCGTCACCGACTACTCGGTACATCCGCGAGGCATTGTAGTCGGAACAAACTTTGGTGGCTGTATCTTTGTCCTTATTCAAGGCGATAGAGGAGAGTATTTTTTTAATAGAGTTCAGTGGCAGTTTGGTAAAATTTAATAATAATTTATTTAATTTCAGACAGCAATAAATTAAAAATTAAAATTAAATAAACTTTTATTTCAGACCAAGTTTGTCCATAACTGTTAGTAACAAATTTCTTAAAATTACGTTAGTAGACTTATTAAAATATCAATAAAAATTCAATACATTCATTAAAGGGCAACAACAAAATACACTTGTCTATGTTAGTAACAAAGGTCTTAAAACTATGTTAGTATGCATCATTCAAAAAATACAAACTTCAAATTCAAAATTCAATTAAATTGGTAAGCAATGATCCATTATGGTTAGTATTAAATGAGAACTTATAAACTATGTCAGTAGGCACAAAAAACAATCATAAAATATGTATATCCATTATGGTTAGGTGGCACAAAAAAAAATGCTTAATGCTTACAGCAGCGGTAGTGGCCTAGAGTATTTGGTTAACTGGACCCGCTTGCAACTGGACTCACAATAAAACTATGAAAAAAAAAAAACTAAAACTCTTAAAATCGTGAGGAGACAAAATGTCAAAATGTATGTGTAGAACCAAAAAAAACGAGGACATTTGTGACATCTACCAATTCGCACTGGACTCGCGTGGTGGATAATAGCCCATCCCTCTCCTAGAGAGAAGGCCTGGGTCCCTGCAGTGGAAACATTAAAGGCTGATGATGATGACGATAATAGAATGTCATTTCCTAACTCAAATTCTCCCCGTTATAATTAGTTACTAATTTCAAAATCTTTTTAAATAATTTCTACAAAATTCAATTACATAACCCCACGCATAGCTCCACAGACATACCACACGACTATGCACCCCCTACTACCCCACATATTTCGTCCACCCCGTCACACTGTGTACTGTGACAAACAAACATGAACACTTCACGAACTGTTGGGAGGTATGTACATCTTGAACTGTTAATTTGTCTTTGTCATCGCTTTATTTTCGACGTAGATTTGTTATGTGAGAGAGCAGTCAATCCGTCAGGAGCCTTTGGTCAACTGGACACACTCGAACTGGACCCGCGGTATTTTTTTACCAAATCACGTTTTAATTTTATCGACGGGCCGCGGGTCTAGTAGCGAGCGGGTCCAGTTGACCAAAGACACTCATCTACTGCGCCAACCGTGCTAACAATCAATTTAATGAAGGACATGACAAATAAATGACAATTCCAAACTCACATTCACCACAACGTAAAATTACTAACCCAATTTCAAAATCTTTTTAAATAATTTCTACAAAATTCAATTACATAACCCCACGCATAGCTCCACAGATAAACCACGCGACTCTGCGCCCCCTACTACCCCACATATTTCGTCCACCCCGTCACACTGTACACTGTGACAAACAAACATGAACACTTCACGAACTGTTGGGAGGTACATCTTGAACTGTTAATTTGTCTTTGTCATCGCTTTAATTTCGACGTAGATTCGGTTGGGTTGTGAGTTGTAGCGGGGTGGTTTTAGTGACCATACCCAATTTTTTTTGTCTCATAATATATCATCGATTGGATCTTATCTGTAATGATGCTATAATGAGTGGTAAATAATTTTTTTTTTTTTTTTTTTGTAAGAGCCTTTACGTTTTGTAGATTCTGATCATGACTGGTGATCAGGTGACTAACCATGACGTTTTAAAGCGGTCATCATCTTCCTGCCCTTATCCCTTCCCTTCCCTGTTCGACGTCACGGTGTCATTTACTCCTTTGTGTATCATATCATTCCTCACACAATCCATCCATTTATTCTTTGGCCTTCCTCTACCTCATCCATCCATCAATATTTTGTATCCATCACTTTTTTGGTCATACGTATTTTTTTTTTGGGGTTTCGGAAATCATCAAATGACTCCTCCCGCTCTGGGCAGAGCATACTTCTATCGACTAAAAACCACGCATGTTCCTTCTTAGCCCTTTGTGTCGAAGCCACGGTATCTCTTTCGAACAACCCGCAGCTCACACGTCTTAAGGTTGATGTTCCAGGGTAGCCGGCAAAATTCAAATTTTCTTACGTTTTTAGTGATTTGCAGGCCAGTGCTAGGTTGTATGTTAGTGAAAATATGATTCGCGGCTGTAAGACGTATGCAGTTACAGAATTATAATTATCAAAATCATCATTACAACCCTCCAAGTTCATGTAACTGTCAAGAATGAGTCAAAAGGTCAAAAAAAAAAGGTCATTCTTGACAGTTCAATAAAAAGTCCAGCTAATAATAATCAGTTCGTCAAAAATCTTTAGTCAGCAAAAAATCTAACGTCAAATAAAATGCTGTATTGATACCTAGACGAGCTGCGCGTTGTTCGAAAGACGTACCGCTGGAGTGGCGACCGCGAACTGGAAGACGTTGCGTTGGAAGGCCTCCCACTAGGTGGACCGATGACTTGGTCAAGGTTGCGGGGACCCACTGGATGAGAGACGCATGAGACCGGTATATGTGGCGACACCTGGGGGAGGCCTATGTTCAGCAGTGGACATCTTTTGGCTGAAATGATGATGATGATGAGAAGTCTGACGCCTTCCACTCCACCCAGAGTAGGAAGAGTCATTCGATGATTACCAACCCTCCAAAAAACAAATGCCTAGACGAAAATGAAATGGCCCCACAGTTCACTATATTACGCAACTTGTAAGTTTTCGCAAACTACTTTAGATAGCACTTGAACTGTTAATTTGTCATTGTCATCACTTTCATTTCACCGTGGATTGGGGAGTGGTTTTACTGACAGCGTTATTCTTTGTTCTATGCTTTCCGAAGGCAGTATTTTAGTTGTTTTTCCGTATCGTGTGATTATTAACTAACCTGGTGTCCAAGTCGTCCATGGGTCTATGACATGGCTGGAAATCATCATCATCATTCATCATTTCAGCCAAAAGACGTCCACTGCTGGACATAGGCCTCCCCCAGGCGTCGCCACATTGACCGGTCCCGTGCGTCTCTCATCCAGCGGGTTCCTGCAACCTGGAAATATCTCTCAGATATTATGATGGTTTCCTTACAAAATTTTCCTTTACCGAAGCAAGAGGTAATTATACTCTTGATACCATTCCGGCTTCATTCTCAAATGATCATGAACATATTCCTACAACTTACAACTTTAAGTCTCCGGTGACCCTTTCAGCCTTTCTGTTATCTGTTTGTCATTTCTTCTTATTCTATCCCTCTCCCTTAGCGTCCTTATCTCACATGCAATGGATTTTCATTCATTTCTTTCTACCTCTTCGACACTGTAATTCTTTTCTTCAACAACATTACATCCAACGCTATTTCAAGAATCTTCTCTATACCAAACATAGCCACATCTTCAAGGTTCATCGCCCAATTGCTAATCGCCATCACTCAAACCGTCCCCCATGACGGGGACTTTAATAGCTTCTGCGGTAAGTTGTGAGTCACGCTCCATTTAAATATGTACGCGAATAAAAGTTGCGTAAAACGTGTGCTATAGGAGCTTACCTCAGTTTAGAATATTAAGGCGAGTATTCATCGGGGCCTTGCGTAATCAGCCTACAATTTTTCAGCATCATCATTATCTGTCTAGCCTTTTCCGTGCTATATTGGGGTCGGCTTCAAGTCTAACCGAATGTGGCTGAATACTAGTATTTTACATGAAACGATTGCCTATCTGACTCCACAACCAAATTAGTACCTATTGGGTAATTCGATGCCTTTTGGTAAGACTGGCGAAGACGAAGAAAGGTCTACAAATGACAACCGGGACCAAAAGCTTTACGTGCTTTCCGGGGCACGGAGGAAACTCGGTATACCTACCTACATGTTATGGGTATACCCAATGTTATGTTATGTTATGGGTAGAAGAAGACCTCGTCCGTAGATACGGACGAGGTCTTCTTCTCTTTCATTTTTAGCCAAATAACGTTATCAAAATCAAAGTTTAAATTGTGGCAAATGCTGCTGGTCTGTACGGACCTTTAGATCTCCAGATTTGATTAATTCCAAAGACTGAGATGTTGGATTTACTTATTATTTTTGTATGTAAGTGATTGGGAATGACCTTGTGAAGTTATTCTTGTCATTTTAGTTACGCGTTATTTTCAGTAGGTACTCTTGAATTATTAGTTTTTTTGTAGAACTCAATTAAGCCAGATTTTTAAGTATACTATATGGGTTTATTATAAATTCAATAGTAAATTCAGGTTGATTATGTTACCATAATTAACCTGAACTTGACTGAGGTCAGTACGGGCTCTTGGGAAAGTGTTTTTTTTTTTGCTTTTGGTCATGCTAGGTTACACATTCTAATGCCCGGTTTCTGAGGCACTTTATCTGTGGTTTATCTGTGGTTTATCTATTCATATGCGTACATTTGAATAGAAAAACCACAGATAAAGTGCCTCAGAAACCGGGCATAAGATTGTTTTAGAACGAAGGCTAAAATAAACTATACACAAAGTACAGTACCTACGGTGAATCCGCAAACGCCCTTAAGCGCCCTTAGGCGATAAGGTGGGACGCCCTTAGGCTCGATAACGCGACGATCTTTGCAGGGTGGTTGGTATCTGGATGAGCACGTTGCTGAGAATAAAGTTGAGTGGCGTACGTTTGAGGAGGCTTATGTCCAACAGTGGACAGCTGTAAGCTGATGATGATGACAGAACCTACCTGAGTACCTACCGCCTAAAACTTGTAAATTGAGGCTGTTACTATTTTAGTTCACCATCCGTCCGTCCTATGACGATGACAAGCCGTGTCCGAACAATGGCTGAGGCCTGTCGGGGCTGTGGGTTGTTCAAAAGAGATACCGTGGCCCCGGACATAAAGGGCTAAGAAGGAACATGCGTGGTTTTTAGTCAGTGATGTCTGACACTCTTTTCCTTTAGAGGAGCTCGTGGCTTAATAGGTAGTAACTGCCACTCGGGTTAATCTTTAGGTTAAGCCGCGCTTGCCTAGGTTGGTCTGTGGATGGGTGACCGCCCATTTCATACCGAGTTTCCTCCGTGCCTCGGAAAGCACGTTAAGCTGTTGGTCCCGGTTGCCGTATATAGATCTTTGGCAGTCGTTACAGGTAGTCAGTGACCTGAAATTCTGACATCCAGTCTTACCAAAGGGTATCGTATTACTCAGTATGAACTGGGTTGTGGAGGTCAGATAGGCAGTCGCTCCATGTAAAATACTGGTATTCAGCTGCATCTGGTTAGACTGGAAGCCGAGCCCAACATAGTTGGGAAAAGGCTAGGCAGATGATGATGATGTCTGACACTCCTTTCCGCTCCTCCCAAAGTGGGAGGAGTAATTTGAAGAAACACCACGCTTGAAAAAAGAGGCTGTTACTACTTAACCGACGTTGCTCTTACACCACTATACCACACCTTTCTTAAAACTCCAAAACTCTATAAATCCTAGGTAGTTCAAAAGCGCATTCCATTCGAAATGGTTTTCAATAAATCTTTTAAAAAGGCCAAGTGGTGATTTCAGTAAAAGATGTGGCTGGTCCCGACAGGTCATTGATGGGTTCTGGTGACAAATTACACTTTCCCAGTGAGTACAGGTGAATGGATCATTAGATGGACATTTTCGTGAATAACTTATTATGTGTGTGAGAATTTTTGGAGGGTGATTATGGTAATGATAATGGTTCGATGGTTTGGTCGTGTTGAAGAAATGACATACAATGTATGACGATTTCGACTAAGTCATGGAATAAATACCGCCACTCTGTGGAATTCCCTGTTCCCTGATTATTATACAGTTCCTCTTCACACCTCGTCGCACCAGCAGAAAAACTAGTTCCTGGTGAACTGCAGGGGCTGATAATGTAAGTCTATGAACAGACTCCGTGGTCAAGTTAGCCGCTGCCGAAACAATAGGGATGTTTTCTGACTAAAAAAAACAGTGATTCTGTTTATTCCGTCTGTTAGATTATCGAAAAATATTGGATACGTGTTTTTTGTTTTATCAAATTAATAAAAATTGACGAAGATAAGTCGCGTCAAATATCAGGGGCGGGGGCTTGTGACGTCACTATGTGGTAAAAAATGTAGTGCGATGTGACGTCACACGAGTTTTCGAAGCACTGTATCGTCTTCATTTTATGTTAATGGGAAAAAAGAAAAAATATGTGTCTAATATTTTATAGAAATCTATCTGACGGATAGATTTTTGTCAACTACCCCATTTATCTAGATGGGATATAACCGATCTCGACCAATCTTGGCGTGAAATGATGATGACGAGGAGGACTCGAAACACTCGGAGAAAATATAATTATCCTGCTTTAACCAGCTCTAGAAAGACATAAATTACTGACCTTTTTTTTTGGGGTGTGTGGAAAATCATCAAAAAATCCCCTCCCGTTCTTGGACAGAGCGAAAGGGAGTGTCAGACTTTTACTGACTAAAATCCACCCATGTTCCTTCTTAGCCCTTTATGTCGAGGCCACGGTGTCTTTGTGACCAACCCGCAGCCCCAACGGGCAATTAAACTGACCTCATTAGAGGTTTTCTTCAGAAAAATCAAATGCGTGGTGTTTCTATAATTATTTTCTATGTTGTAGTTTTGCATACACTTACTGCCACTAAAAAACTGGGGTTCAGGTTTTGGGGGTTTATCTTACGTAATTATGACAAAGTGCTGATTCTATATATTTTATTTATCATCCACGAAGCCATGAAAACACACTACCAAATCCAATCTACCGGAAAACACGAATTTCTCCTCCAAAATCCAATATAAATCATTCGCAAAGTCTTCAGGATCAAATCTAAAGATCGTCGAACAAGGAACGAGCAATATGTCTCTCGGTCGTAACTCAAACTGTTCAGCTTTATAATTCTTTTGATAGTTCATGAGTCTAGTTTATGAGGTCAGAGACTCAGTGGTGGTGGGAAGAATTTTATAACGTGGGTGTTACTTGTAATAGGGGATCGGACTGACTCAAAAAATTATGATTCTGTTTAGTCCGTCAGTTAGATTATCGAAAAAAAGTAAAAAAATAAAACCCGACTACGACAAAAAATTTAAACAATTTTGGTGTTAATTTTTTTTAACACATGACTTTCTCTCTGCTAGAGGCCGTCACTTTAAATTTGTAGCAATACTTTGAAAATGTACAAGTGACGCCCTTTCAAATGATACCAAACACGGCGAATTTATCTCCATTTTTATTTTTAACACATTACTTTTTGTCCGCTAGAGGGCGCCATATCGAGTTTTGTGACACGTCTTGTAGCCTATGTTCAGCGGACAAATAAGACCGGTTCTAACGATACCTCATTTATGTCGAGTTCCGATAAGTAGATTAGGAGCTATGAGGGAACAGATAAAGATACTCACATACATACAAGTCATACAATCATACATACATAGCCAGTCAAAATCATAACCCTCCTTTGGCTTTGCCGTAGTCGGGTAAAAATATTGGATAGGTACGTATTATTTGTTCTATCAAATCAATAAAAATTGACGGAGTTATAGCGCGTCAAAGATCATGGAGTGGGGCTTGAAACGTCACTTGAAGGTACAAAATGATGACGTCACACGAGTTTTCGAAGCACTGCATTTTTTGCATTTTTTGTTTACGTGAAAAAAAAATATGTGGTCAATATTTTTTGGAAACCCATCTGACGAACTGATTAGTTTTTTTTTGTCCGATCCCATATTGAGGAGGATAGTGGCCACAGTCATGTGGAAGTTACAATAATGTATCTAGGTGTTTGTAATCTCTTTCTTTTTTTTTTTCTCTCGACCGATTCTTTGGTATTCCTTTACTCTTAAACTCATTCGCGTCATTCACGTCGTTTTCCTCAGGTTACCATTTCAGTGATTTTTGAACCTTTTAATATTACTATTTTTACACGGGCATTAATGTAAGTTTCAATAATTCAATAAACCGGTACAGATGTGCTAATTGCATTTAGTTTTCGTGTTGAAACTCGCCCACAGTTAGTAGCGTAGAACGAAATTACCTACATAACATACTCACGCCCTTTTTCCATGGAGGTGGGTAGGTAGACACCACAGAACGCCACCTGATACGATCTTTTTTTTTCTGGAGGGTGGGGAATCAACAAATAACTCTTCCCGCTCTGAGCAGAGCGGTAGAGAGTGTCAGACTTCTACTGACTAAAAACCACCCATGTTTATTCTTAGTAATTTGTGTCGAGGCTGCAGTATCTCTTTCGATCAACCCGCAGCCCACCTGATACGATCGTTACGTGGTACTACTTTCTTTTTGTTTTGAATACATAGGCTTCTTTTGCGTAAGCTCGCTCCATCGTCGACCTCATCCCTGCCCTTAGGGCAAGATTGAGGTCAAGAGTAAGCCCATTAAAAAAAAAAAAACCAAGTAAACACAATGTTCTTACTTCTTTCAGATGCTAGTCTCCTCCTATTATTATGGTATACCGACCGTTAGAAGTCTCTATAACACTAAATCTCTCAAAATAACATAAATCCTGGTATAACCAAGTTCAAAACATCTTGCCACCGCTCGTACAAACGTTTCGCACCTTCGTTCGTACTGATCCCCTGACTTACGGGCTTCGTGAAGATATATTGGCGTTTGAACACGTGGAAAATGGAAGATTTCCTGTTCGAAATGTAATTTTTAAGGTACGGAAGAAATTGAGGAAATTAAAACCTGGTTAATAACAATAATTTACTTGGTTTGGTTATGAGGAAAAGACTACTAGTAAAAACTATTGACAAGGCAGATTTGAGTGGCAACGCCGGGAGCGGACACCCTAGAAGGACATACTGACCTTATTGATGAGGATCTTCAACAACGTCAGGTGCATAGTGCCCGCAACCGGCGTTCGTGTACCAGTGTGCCCAGATGTATGAACGTGGACTAGCAAAAGAAGTATGTAAAGGTCGTAGCACATCGGGCCGAGACAGTGACTAGTAGGCTAGCTCACCGTCCGTCCGTCTTATGACAACGACAAGTCATGTCGACGGCACGTTCGTGTTTTACGCGACGACCTGCAACATTGCAGGGGCGTGCAAGGGCCGGCGGGCTGCAGGTTTTAGGATAGAGATACCGCGGCCCCGGACATAAAGGCTAAGAAGAAACATGGGTGTTTTTATTCAGTAGAAGTCGAATACTCCCTTCCTCCTTCTCCGATCCTTATGATCGACCCGAGCTGCTGTTATTTTTAAACCACGTGCCTTGTTACACCACAATATCAGCTTTTTTTTGTATGTGCTAGGTACTTTACTATTCAAGATCACAAAAATAATCTCACAAGATAAGCTACAATATCATTTCTTCTTGTAAAAAGTAAAGCCCAAAATAACACCTTTTTCGTAAGCAGATAATTCGATTGCCATACATCAGAGCCAGGAAGTCAGACCATATGTCACGACGGAGGGAAATAAACTAAGGGGTTGAAGATTTATGACTTCGAAGTAATAATATTGTAGGAAAATAGGTTGTTGGATAGAATTTTTTATAATGTAATTGGTTGGTAAACAAAGAGGCGATTCATGTTTCGGTTGGATGTAGATGTTGGTAATAGCTGCAATCCAAGGCTCGGAAACCGGTTAAAATTCTTAACCGGTTACGGTCATTGACCCCAAACCAAAATCGATTTAGGTTAAAGGTTGCACTTACCGGTTTTAAACGGTTTATGCGTCTAACCGGTTTTTTCACGAATTTAGGTTTTGAATATGGAAATTAACCGGTGAAAACCAAGTTTGATAGGGTCCCCGGGCCCCACCTAGTCGAAACATGAATCTGTCCACACCATTCATATACTCTGGTTATATTTTACCGATAATGTCACTGTAACTTGTTAGAAGTGTTAAAAATGTAGACGAAAAAAATAACGAATTACGCTCAGATCAAATAGCAGCGTATGTTTGTGGTTATGTAACCGGTAACCTTTATCATTTGGGTAACAAAAAACAGTTCACTTGTTTAACCAGTAAGATATATTTACCGGTATTTAACGAACATTAACCGTTCTTTTTAAATCGGTTCCGAGCCCTGTTACAAACCACTTAACATCACGCCTGTAGTCGATGGCGCGTTCGTGTTCGCGTTCGTGTTCTTTCAAAGAGATATCAGCAATATTGAAGGGGCCCGCCCGCAAGGGCCAACGCCGCCTGCGGATTGTTCGAAAGAGATACCACGGCCCCATACACAAAAGGCTAAGAAGGAACATGTGTGGTTTTAGTCAGTAGAAGTCTGACACTCCCTTCCGCTCCGCCCAGAGCGAGAGGAGTCATTTGATGATTTCCCACCCTTCAAAAACAAAGGCCTGCCACCTTTGTCTTAAAAGATCTTTTCATCGAACTTCCTCATTTCCATAGATATACCATGATTTCAATGCGCCTACTCTCCCTGTAAAATCCGCATTTCCTTATATGAAAGCCTTAGTACACATACAAAAACACGTACGCCATATATTTTACATACAACTCTCAACAACCACACAAACATGTTACGGGGCAAAACAAACACTGCGATAGCGACTCGTGACAAAGTGGAAAATACATAAAAAGTTACATTCAGTTTGAATTTAGAGGTGTAGAGCTAGAAATATAGCATTGTGGCAAAACCGATAGATTTGTACATGGTCTAGGATCAGAAGTCTTCCTCTTCGTTAAATAATAACAGCCACTCAGACCAATGTTCAGGTTAAGCAACGCTTGCCCAGGTTGGTCTGTGGATGGGTGACCATAATTACTTTAATACAATGTCCGTTCGTCGGAAAGCTCGTTAAGCCATATTGGTCTCGGCGGTAATTAGTCGATCTTTGACAGTCATTTCGAATAGTCAAAAGCCGAATGTCTGACATCCAGTCTAACTCAGGGGTATCGCCAGAATCAACAGTGGCGACCACAAGTAAAGCGCCGAGACAATGAAGCTCGACGAAGTCCCAGAGAAATGATTTAACTGTCTTGGATCCCGCAACGAAATTAATCAGAAAAAAATAGCGGAGGAGTAGGAAAAAACATAGTTTCCGCTTCCCTCCATATCAGCAGGAGACAGAACAGAACAAGGCCAATAGGCACACAGGGACGTATACAACTGAGATAAGCCCAGTTGCCTAGCACCACGGATATTATTGTCAGATCAGATAGGTAGTCGATTCATCTGAAATACTGGTACTTTTTATCCGGTTTGACTGAAAACCGACCCCAATAGTTTGGGTAAAGGCTAGGCAGATGACGATAAAACTCTGCAGCATAATATCTGTAAGTAGGTACAATATAAGGACATCATCACAAAAACATAACACTCTTTTTTTTGGGGCAGTCGTGTAAAAAGAAATTAATCTTCCAAATTATCTCCGAAGTGTATCTTTTACGAAGTAATTAAACCTTTAAAAGTGATGTGTAACAAAAAACTTTGAAATAACATCGCCATCGCTAAAAACTCATTTGTAAGTCAAGAGTGAGTTGGATATTGAGATAATTATTGTGCTTTTATTTAAAATAAACGTACTTTTTGTTGAAAATTATCTTTAGTGATAAGTCTTTTTAAAATGACAATAACAACTTAAACTATCTCGAAGAATTTTTAAAATGACAAAGAAAAACTTCGACTACTATTTTCGAAGAATCGCAATTTGCAATTTTCGTAGTAAATTACAGAAGGTTTGACTAGAACTTTGATCTTTGATAATGTTGTGAGTAAAGTTATTAAATGGGTTATTGGGTTGTTCCAACAACCATTTCTCAGTAACAACCAGAGTCTAGAATAGGGGATCGGACTGACTCAAAAAAATATGATTCTGTATAGTCCGTCAGTTAGATTATCGAAAAATATTGGATATTGGTATTTTTTGTTTTATCAAATCAATAAAAATTGACGAACTTATAATTCGTCAAAGATAAGAAATGTCTTAGAGTATGACGTCACACAAGTTTTCAAAGCACTGTATCGTCTTCATTGTTTGTTGACGTGAAAAAAGAAAAATATGTGTTCAATATTTCTTGGAAATCTATCAGACGGACTAATATTTTTTTTTTGTTAACTACCCTATTATGATTCGATCACGCAAGGAAACTCCGAGCATAGCCCTCTCCATTGCCCTTTGGGTGACTTTGAGCTTTCTGATGAGGCCCATTGTGAGCGACCACGTTTCGGTCCCGTATGTAATCACTGGCAACACACACTGGTCATAGACTTTCGTCTTGAGACACTGGGGTAAGTTGGACGAGAAGATACCGCGCAACTTCCCGAACGCTGCCCAGCCGAGTCGGATTCGACGATTGACCTCTTTCTCGAAGTTAGATCTACCCAACTGGACCGTTTGTCCCAGGTAGACATAATCGTCCACAACTTCGAGCGTAGAGTCTCCGATCTTGATAGGAGTGGGTGTTACATGAACATTCAACATAACCTTGGTTTTATCCATGTTCATTTTAAGACCCACTCTTTCGGAAGCTCCACTGAGGTCATCGAGCATTGCACTGAGGTCTTCCATGGTCTCAGCCATGACCACTATATCGTCGGCAAACCGAAGGTGAGTGATGTACTCGCCGTTGACGTTGATGCCAAGTCCTCTCCAATCCAGAACCTTGAAGATATCCTCCAATGCAGCGGTAAACAGTTTCGGAGATATGACGTCTCCCTGTCTCACACCGCGCTGCAGAAGGATAGGTTCCGAGGTCTGGTCCTGAAGTCGGACTGACATGGTGGCGTTTTTGTACAAACACTTCAACACCTCGATGTACCGGTAGTCGATTTGGCACCGTTGGAGAGACTGCAGCACAGCCCTAAGTCTCGATCGAATCGAAGGCTTTCTCGCAGTCCACAAACGCTAAACAGAGAGGCAGGTTATACTCTTCGGTCTTCTGTATAACCTACCGCAGCGTATGTATGTGGTCTACGGTACTGAAGCCTTTTCGGAATCCGCCTTGTTCGGGAGGCTGGAAATCGTCAAACCTGCGTGCGAGACGATTCGT
Organism: Diarsia mendica; assembly: GCA_949316265.1. Lineage (NCBI taxonomy): Eukaryota > Metazoa > Arthropoda > Insecta > Lepidoptera > Noctuidae > Diarsia > Diarsia mendica. Next base: position 2,890,518 of record OX438910.1, read on the forward strand.
GATGACTCTTGAAAACAACTTGTAGACATGGCTTAGAAGTGAGATGGGCCTATAGTTCTTCAACCGGGCATTGTCACCCTTTTTGAAGAAGAGCACCACCACACCCCTGCACCAAGCCTGTGGCGTTTTCCCCTCGAGTATGACGGAATCAAACAGCTTCTGTAGGGCCTTAAGGACCGGTTTGCCACCCGCCTTCAGAAGTTCGGCCGTAATTCCGTCATCACCCGGCGCCTTGTTGTTTTTAAGCTGTTTCAGAGCCATCCTAATCTCGTACAGGCTGACGTCCGGGATGTCTTCGGTATAGTGTCGGGTCAGTCTAGCTCTGGGGTCTTTCGCTAGATTTTCGACGGGTTGACTAGTTGACGTGTACAGCTGCCCATAAAAACTCTCGATCTCTCTCAGAAGCTCCGGTTTGGCGGACACGATCCTGCCATCGTCGGTCTTCAGTTTCGTGAGCTGGCTCTGCCCAATAGACAGATCTCTTGCAAATACCTTGGAGCCCTTGTTGCGTTCAATCGCGTCTTTAATACGCTCGGTATTAAAGCGGCGGAGGTCGCTCTTCAAGGATTTGGAGATCTGTCTATTGAGCTGCCGGTATTGCCGAGCTTCGTCTGAAGACTGCAGGATCATCTCACGCCGCTCCTTCATGAGCCTGAGAGTGTGATCTGAGAGTTTTTTGGTCTTATTTGTACGACGTATCTTAAAAAATTTAGATCCAGTCGTATGGACAGTTTCCGTGCTTGCGTGATCGAATCAGAAATGAGGACATCCGCATGAGAACCAAGGTTACCGACGTAGCCCGAAGAATCGCCAGACTTAAGTGGCAATGGGCAGGGCACATTGCTCGCAGAACGGATGGCCGATGGGGCCGAAAAGTTCTGGAATGGCGACCGCGAACCGGAAGACGTTGCGTTGGAAGGCCTCCCACTAGGTGGACCGATGACTATTAAAACACAATGGTGGTTTTGAATCAACTGTAATGAGGCAATTAGCAGAGACAACATCATAGAGGACACCATAGATATGATCATAGACACAATCATAGATACTAATTAATACACAGAGCACAGATAGACATATTATTATTTTGTTAAGTAAATATTTAACAGCCTGACCTAACAAAATAATCTAAATCCCAAAGTATATACTTAAATTACTTATTTAACTTCAGACATGCCAATCAATTTCAAAAATTTATAATGTTTCTCAGCACCTAGACTCTTAGTAAAAATATCTGCTGGCATGTTCGAGGTTGACACATATTTAATTTCTATTATCTTCGATGAAACACATTCTCTTACAAAATGATGTCTTATATATATCTATGTGTTTAGTACGTTTATTATGAAACAAAGGATTAGTTGCTAGTTTTATAGAACTCTGATTGTCACTACTAATACAGAGAGGTACATTTTTATCAATAACAATCAATTCACTTAATATATTTCTTAGATATATTGCTTCTTTGCTAGATTCAGACAGGGCCATATACTCCGCCTCTGTACTGGAAAGAGCAACAGTTTTCTGCTTTTTGGCTTCAAAAGAAATCACTGATCCTGACATTATAAAACAAAACCCAGTATATGAACGCCTATCTAGTGTACAGGATGCCCAATCTGCATCCACAAAACCATAAATATTACAATCAGTTGTTCTATATACTAAACCAAAATGTTTAGTTTTCTTTAGATACTTTAGCAAACGTTTCAAATGTTTCCAATGTGATTCATTAAAACAATTGTTAAACTGACTTAGAAAGCTTATACTATAACAAATATCTGGCCTAGTAAGCACAGATAAGTACATAAGACTTCCTACCAATTGCTGATAAGGAAAATTTTTAATAGTCTCATTATTTACATTCTTTTCTAATTTTAAATTAAGCTCCATTGGAGTTTCTGAATGTGAACAATCTAACATATTAATTTTTATTTCTTTAGAATAGTATCAATATATTGTTTCTGGTCTATAGTAATACTGTCTTTATATACATTAACTTGCATTCCCAGACACTGCTTTAACTGACCTAAATCTTTTATTCTAAATTGTGCTACTAATTCCTTTATCAACTCTTCATAGGTATTTATACAGTTATAGAAAACAAAAAAATCATCAACAAACAATGCAATGTAAATCTTGACATTATTGTTACATTTTACAAACAGACATGGCTCATAGTTAGATTTTTTAAACTCTAATTTCAACAAACAATCTTCTACTCGAGAATACCAGGCCCTAGCTGACTGCTTGAGTCCATAAATAGCCCTATGTAATTTCAGTACTTTATTATTACAATTTTTAAATTCTGAATATTCTGGTATTTCCATATACACAGTTTCATGGAGAAAACCATTAAGAAATGCAGTAGGTACATCTAGATGATTCATTTTTAAACCTAAATGAACACTTAAAGCTAACAACAATCTAAAAGTTGAATATTTTAACACTGGTGAAAATGTCTCGTTAAAGTCTATGCCCTTTACTTGAGTAAATCCCTTGGCTACAAGTCGAGCCCTGAAACGCACTTCACCTTCACTGTTATATTTCTTTTTAAGCACCCACTTATTTTTCACAACTGTGCCTTCTTTAGGCCTGTCAACTAATTTCCACGAATCACTATCCTTAAAGGATTTAAGTTCCTCTTTTATTGCATGCTGCCACTGATCCTTTTCAGACCCTGACAGTGCATCACTAAGAGTAATCAGATCACTTGACATGTCCATACACATATTGGCACTATGATAGAAATCAGGTTTCCTTCTCACACGTTTTTCTGGTAAATTAGTGCCACACTGCTCTGCCCCAGGTGACTCCGACAAAGTGTCAACAAAACTGTCTTCTGTGTCACTTGATGACTCTTCAGGAATATATGTATCATCATGTTGATCATCTTCATCTGTACTGCTTACAGTTGACTTATCAGTCGGCTTATCTTCGATCATGACAGATGTTGTTATTGAACTGCCATCCGTACTTTCCATGACAACAACATCTCTGGCTACAGTAATTTCTCTCGAATTAGGATCATACAAACGAAAACCCTTGATATTTTCTGAATATCCAACTAGAAACATTTTCTTTGCCTTCTTGTCCCATTTCTTCCGCTTCTCCTTAGGAATATGGACCATCACTGGACTGCCGAAAACCCGTAGATGACTTAAATTCGGCTTACTGCCTGTCCATATTTCATAAGGTGTAGTATTCTGGTCTAAGCCTGATGCTGGAGATCGATTTTTCAAATACACAGCTGTATTAACAGCTTCTGCCCAAAGAAACTTTTCAAATCGAGCTTCATAAAGTAGACATCGCGCCTTCTCAACTATGGATCTATTATTTCTTTCAGATAACCCATTTTGTTCAGGTGTGTAACTGTTTGTTTTCTGATGGAGTATACCACACTGTTTCAAGTAGTTTGTCATTTCTGAAGAGCAAAATTCCCCTCCGTTATCCGATCTTAAGATTTTAATTTTCTTTGATTGCTGGTTTTCTACAAACTCTTTATATTGTTTAAAATACATAAATGTTTTACTCTTAGATCGGAGAAAGTACACAGTACACATTTTGCTGAAGTCGTCTACAAATAATAAGTAGTATCTCGCCTTCCCAAGAGACATGTTCTCCATCGGCCCACAAAGATCTGTGTGAACCAGCTCTAGAACCTGTTGACTCCTGTTTGTGCTCTCAGGGAATGATAATCGGGTTTGCTTTACCTCACAACAAACTATACAACTGGACTTACCAGTATCACATCTTCCATCAAAACTAACACCTTCAACTGCTCCATTCTTCAATTTATTTAAATAATTGGCATTAATATGACCTAATCTTCTATGCCAAATAGTACTTGAAACTTTCACTGCAGCTACTAAGACATTTTTTGTGTTCACAACATTTAATCTTTATACACCATTTTCTAAACACGCCTCGCCAATACAATCGTTCTGTGAGTTGTAAATTAAACATCCACGCTTGTTAAATTGTATTCTATTGCCATTAGCAATGATCTTACTCACTGATAGTAAGTTCGTAGTGAGGTTAGGCACACACAAAACATTGTTCACATCAATTGTATACTCTTTGTCACCAACACGTGTGGTGAGCTGCAAGTCTCCGGAGCATAACACTTGCACGACAGTTTGATTCGCAACAACTATCTCTTTCATCTTAGATTCGTAACATGTATTTGTCAATAAGTTCTTGTTCGATACTATATGTGTGCTTGCACCGGAATCTAAGTGCCAGTCTGACTGACTGAATTCTGTTGTCAGAAATACGGCACTAAATGCATTTGTCTTCGTGTTATCAGCAGCACCCGGACATTGATTTTTAAAATGTCCAATCTGTTTGCATTTATAACATCGGATTGTTTTTTTCGCCATGTTTGACTTATTTTCACTGGCATTGACAGATGACGTTTGTGACGTTTGTCCTTTATTGCCGCCATGACGACTTTGTCTTTGATCTTTGTGAAGATTTCTGGCGGCAAATGCACTTTCCGACTTAACCTGAAAATCTGCACTCATATCTAGTAACTTCGTCTTAATTGCATCCGCAGTTATTTCGATGGCATTGGCCCAAATTTTTCTGGTAATCCGGCCAACATAAGAGATCCCATCCATTGGTCATTTATGTCGAAACCCGTACCGATCAATTTTTGACCTGTTTCGATGATCTGGCTTACATAACTCGTCATTGACTCGCAGTTTTCTAGGCGTATATTTATAAGATTTCTCAGCAAACTAATTTTCCTGGAATATCCCGAATCATCGAACATGTTCTTTAAGGTTTTTCATAAGTCGTAGGTTGTTGACGCTTTCTTAATGTGCACATAAAGAGACGCGTCGATGGTCAATATTAGTTTTGCTCTAGCCTTCAAATCAACTGCTTTTTCATCCAAAGTTGCTGCTGGCGGCAATGGCGCTTTGATAGCGTCCGTCATTCCCTCCAACACGAGCACGTTTTCTGCCGCGAAACACCAGTCGTCGTAATTCTCGCGACCTTTCAGTTTTGGCACATTCATTAAATAGTTTGTAGACATTTTTACTGCACTCACTGAACTTATTACGGTACTTTTTACTTATTTTAATCGGGACTGGGCCCATAACCTATTAAAACACAATGGTGGTTTTGAATCAACTGTAATGAGGCAATTAGCAGAGACAACATCATAGAGGACACCATAGATATGATCATAGACACAATCATAGATACTAATTAATACACAGAGCACAGATAGACATATTATTATTTTGTTAAGTAAATATTTAACAATGACCTGGTCAAGGTTGCAGGAACCCGCTGGATGAGAGACGCACGGGACCGTTCAATGTGGCGACGCCTGGGGGAGGCCTATGTTCAGCAGTGGACGTCTTTTGGCTGAAATGATGATGATGATGATGACCCTATTATGCCCGTTTGATGGCAACATGGAGACTAGTGTGTAGCTTATGATAGGTAGCTAGGGAGGTGCTGGTACGTTGGTGCCGGGGAAGATTCAATAAAATACGACAAGTTATAAAATGTACGTCTGTATTGGACCAGTGTGAAGTGCAGATGGAAGGGAAATAGTGTTGCCACTAGTTACAAGAGGATTTACATTTGATGTTGGTGTTGCAAAATAATAATTAAAATCTCCAACAACTGGATGTGGTGCCTTAAATATACCTGAGCAGGACATCTAGCTAGATGTAGAGATGAGGCATGGAGCAAGACTTTGACCAAGTGATGGCCAGTAGAAGTTACTATTGGCATCGTATTTTTTTAAGACATCTAAATAAAGAAGAAGCTACAAATTTCCGTCATTCGAGTTAAATCTTAGTAACAAGTAAATGCAAGATATTACGCTATTCGCTCTATTATATTCATTGACCGTAAGAAACATTACTTTGAGTTCTGATTATTTCTCATAGTCCCAATCGATTCGAGTTTGATAACAGTTTATGGCTTTCAATTCCAGAACGACCTAAAAACCGTGTAAAAAATTATAACACTAAACTTCTCTTTAACCTGAATTTGACTTCTCACGTTGTTCTATTGACTCTCAATGACTGTTGAAAAGATCTTTATTACCAAAACTTTCGAAACTTTACAAAGTTATGTGCTTACAGTAATTGCTAACATGAGTTGCTGTAACTTTGCAAAAGATAAAAGTTATTTCGCTGACGTGACAGGAGAAGTTAAATAATACAGTCACCTTGACGTGTTATATAGAACACATAATTAACAGAAACTTGACTTTTAGTACATTTCTAGGAACCTTTATTATTTGTCATACTTCTGAACTCAACAATAATCAAAATATTATTTTAGTCAGTGTTGAATTCTCGACTTTATAACTTTCACTGTTTAAGAAATGATGAAATTTTAATGAAATTAATAACATTACCTTTGACTTCTTGTTAATGTTGTCAGAGCCATGTCAAAGCTTTAGGCGTTTAAGATACTGATAGCCTGTATCATTCCACTGCTGGACAAAGGCCTCTCTTCATGACTTCCAGTTGTTTCGATCTAAGACCAATGTGGGCCACAGGTCGCTGGTCTAGTCTAAATCGTCCCACCATCTTCATTATGAACTTTTTTTAATTTACAAAGGTCTACTGCGGTTGTAGCTATGTTAATCACTTACATTTAAGAGTCACGATGTAAATCCACTAGTTTCAAATGATTCATTCTTAGATTTATCGTAAAAAAATTGAACTAACACAAAAACGACTGAATTTCGATAGAATGTTTCAAATTCAAATTTAAATTCAAATTTGCCGCGTCGTGCGCGGTGCTCGTGTGTTTGTGCGTCGTTCGTCGACGTCGTGGTGACTTTATTTTTGGTAAATTTACCATACTAATATACGACGTCGCAAGGAATACGCTGAGTTACCAGTTTACCTCTATCGTCATCATCATCTGTCTAACCGTTACCCGTCTTTATTGAGACCGGTTTCCAGTCTTACTCGATGCAGAGCAGCTGATTTTTTTTAACGCTGTCCCGCTCTGAATTTCTCCTGTACCATGGGGTCGTTAAAAAAAAATATTGATTAACACATAGGTACATTAATTTGTTGTGACATGTAAGACCCAAGTTAACAAAAGTAGTCATAAATTACAGTCCCAAATAACACAGTTATACAGTGGAAAACATACTAAGTGTCTCCCTCTGGAATTCCGCCAAGGATCAAGAAAATATGTCCAAACGCCGAGACACACTATTCAGTATTCTCATTGCACAAATCACAGGCGCAAATTAAACTCACATGTAAACTAAAATACCAGTGTTTTACTGAATGACCTGACTACTAACTATAAAGACATTCACTCCGTACCTCTACAAATACCATTCATACATACCTCCAAAAACTTCCTTCCCAAGTCACAAAACCTCCAAGAAACTCCTTTAAAAAACTCGTCCAGTATAATAACGACTCACTATTTCTTTTATTCCAAATTAAAAGAAAAGGAACGACTTAATTACCCCGAGTAGCATTTGTATAGAAGAGTGTTCTAGCGACCTTCGAGACGCACAAAGGGAAAGTTTTAAATTAGCTCAAGTTTTTTTTTTATAAGGAAAAAGAACTGTCAAGAGAAACTTGACGTCTGTTTAAATGTGGAACTAAGATTTGTGAAGGAGGTTTTGTAATGTTTTTGTTTTTAACCGACTTCTAAAAAAAGAAGGAGGTTCTCAATTCGGATGTTTGTTTTTTTTTTATGTTTGTTCGGGCATAACTCCGTCACTTGCTAACCGATTTGAAAAATTCTTTCTTTGTTGGAAAGGGTATACTTCCGAAATGGTCCCATATTTTTTTTTCAAAATCGGACAAGCGGTTTTTGAAAAATCAACAAAACTAAAAAAAAACTACATTGTCCACATTGACTCATGAACATGTGAACCACTAAAAAGTGAAAAATAAAAACTTTTTAACAAAAAATAAAACCGACTTCAAAAAAAAAAACACAAAAAAGTGAAAAATAAACTTTAGAAGAAAAACCAGTCTCTGAAGTCGGTGGTAAAAAAATGAAATCAAACAAACAAAAGTCACCGACTTCAGAGACTGGTTTTTCTTCTAAAGTTTATTTTTCACTTTTTTGTGTTTTTTTTTAAGTCGGTTTTATTTTTTGTTAAAAAGTTTTTTTGTTAGTAATGCGACAAGGTAGCCCGCGAAATTCAAATGCCAGATATCTCAAGAAGGCCTTTTTCATCAAATAGTCACTCAAGAGATGTATATCAACTGAGGCAGTTGTATTGGTGATTTTAATCATTATTACTCAGTAAAAATAGATATTTGTTACTGCCACGAATCCTATTATATTAACATACGACTCGACACTGTTCCGTAAATTTAAAAAAAAAACGTAAGAAGATTGAATTTCGCGGGCTACCTTGTCGCATTCACCTTAAGTGGTTTCAGAGGTTCATCATCAGACTATAATGTTCCCACTGCAGAGACTCAGACCTCCTCTCTATGCGAGGTATGGGCTTATAACCCAACAAGCGTGCCCAGTGCGGGTTGGTAGATGTCACATAATTATTTTTGAATATGTTGGTTCTAAGACATGCTGGTTTCGTCACGATATTTTCCTACACCGTTTTGAAAGCAGTGGTTAGTCTCATTCTTTACACAAAGTAATGCGCCTGCTTAAGTTCGAACCCAGTACTGTTCGTAAGTCGGGGTTGCAACCACTGGGCCAATTTAACATTTTAAATTGACTACCTCGGTAGTCGCAAGTGCGTCTGCTGTGCTTGAGGGGCTTGGGTTCAATTACCAGGTCAGGAAAAGTGGTTTTGGGGTTTTTTATAAGGAATTTCTAAGTAACAGCACGCGCGCGGAGTTTAGATTTGTGCCTGATCAATGGCAATAGGCTTGCCCCGTAATATAAGGACTTAGAGATAGCTTTTTTATTTATTTTTATTTTACAATCGCTTTTTTTTCTATGGCTTTGGCTTTTTATTACTTCAATCTTGCCCTAAGGGCAGAGATAAGGAGGATGGAACGAGCTTACCCAGAAGAAGCCTATTTACTCGCGACTTAAATAGATTGGGGTTATATGAACTCGGGAAAACCGACGCAGACAGGGTGTTCCACTCCTTGGCTATACGAATAATGAAAGATTTAGCAAAACGCTTTGTACGAATGTGTGGAACATCGACAAGGTATGGGTGATAACCTGCAGTACATCTAGGCTCTCGATGGAAGAAGGGAGATGGTGGAATAAGCTCGTGGAGCTCTTGCGTAGCTGGTGTCAAATGTGGGTGTTTGCTATGAGGTAGACGTCTGTCTAACCCTTCAGGTAATACAGGCGTGATGTTAGTTATCTTGTTCTGCAAGTCGACCCCTTTTTTTTTTTTTTTTTTTTTGGTGGGTGGAAAATCATCGATTAACCCCCGCCCGCTCTTGGGCAGAGCGAAGGGGAGTGTCAGACTTCTACTGACTAAAAACCAAACCCATGTTCCTTCTTCGCCCTTGTGTCGGAGCCGCGTTATCCTTTCAATAATCAACAGCCCCGACGGGAAGTCGACCCCCTTTTAAGAAACACTTTTTATTTTTCTTTACCAGATGAATACTTTCAGTGAATTCCTCCAAGATCCTCACAAAATTTAACCCTTCTTATTATTTATGGTATAGAAGACGATCGCTTCAGGTCGGACAAATCCGACGAGTATATTCGGAGCGATTTTCCAATTTTGGAAGCGAACTCCGGATGGGGACAGAGGTGCAAAAAGAACCGTTGTCAGGTGACGGGTCGAGGGTATCGCGTTGGAGTATGGATGAGACAAGGTTAGTAAACAGTCATCATCATCATTTCAGCCAAAAGACGTCCTCTGCTGGACATAGGCCTCCCCCAGGCGTCGCCACATTGACCGGTCCCGCGTTTCTCTCATCCAGCGGGTTCCCGCAACCTTGACCAGGTCATCGGTCCACCTAGTAGCCCAGTAGTAACCGAAAGACGTTGCGTTGGAAGGCCTCCCAGCCTTCCAACGCAACGTCTTCAGGTTCGCGGTCGCCATTCCAGAACTTACCGGCCCCGTCGGCCATCCGTTCTGCGAGCAACGTGCCCTGCCCATTGCCAGTAACACAGTGAGTATTCAAAATCAAAATCAAAAGTCATTTATTCAAACTGGGCTGATAATCAGCACTTTTCGAGCGTAGAAATTAACTTTATTTAATATTTATGAGAGGCTGCAGTCACCCAAAACACCCACTCTTCGACACTTCCTAGTGTTTTAGCTGGAAAAAAGAAGTGGCGGAACAAACTCCCCAGCAATACATCTGTCTGTTAGGTTAGAAGAACCAGACTCAATAAAATATGTAGTAAGGTGTAGATTTATTGCTAGCTCGCCGTCCGGCCGTCGCGCGTCGTCATGACGGCAACAGACCGTGTCGGCGGCGCGTTCGTGTTCCACGCGCTCCTCAAAGAGATGTCAGCAAGGAGGGGCCGACGCCCGTCGGGGCCGCGGATTTTTGTACTAGATGACATGGCCTCGGCGCAAGGGTAAAGAAGGGAAATGGGTTCGGTTTTTAGTCAGTAGAAGTCTGACACTCCCCGTCGCTCTGCCCAAGAGCGGGGGGGGGGAGGTCATTTGATGATTTTCCACCCACCAAAAAAAAAAGGTGTAGATTTATTACATGACATACACAATTTATTAGTTGTATGGTTAAACCACGGTAACTAGCGACGTGGTAAATAGAAAGTGAAAGTGGTAAACATTGTTAGACTACTACAGCATGATAGCCGCAAATAGCATTGACAATATTTACATGTAGTCTGTTGTCCGAAAGTCTGACAACCAGTCTTACCAAGGATATTGTATTACCCAGTACAGATTGGCAGTATCTACATGGCTACTATGTCAAATATTATAGGGTGGGGGTTAGACTGAAAGCCGACCCCAGCTTAATTGGGAAAAGGGATAATGATGAATGGTGATAAAAGTGTTGGAGAACGTACAATAGGGGATCGGACAAAAAAAACTAATGAATCCGTCAGATAGATTTCCAAAAAATTATTGGACACGTATTTTTTCTTATTTCTTGTAAACTTAAAATGAAGACGATACAGTGCTTCGAAAACTCGTGTGACGTCATATGATAGTACATTTTGACGACACAAGTGACATTTCAAGCCCCACTCCAAGATCTTTGACGCGTTTTATCTTCGTCATTTTTTATTGATTTGATAAACCAAAAAACACGTATTCAATATTTTTAACCGACTTCAAAAAAAGGAGGAGGTTATCAATTCGACTGTATTTTTTTTTTCGATAATCTAACTTACGGACTAAACAGAATCATATTATTTTGACCCAGTCCGATCCCCTATTACTGAAGGTGACAGGGTAGGTTTATGTGTTCTGGGTAAAAAAATATGATTCCGTTTAGTCCGTCAGTTAGATTATTGAAAAATATTGGATACGTGTTTTTTGTTTTATCAAATGAATAAATATTTACTTACGAAGATAAAACGCGTCAAAGATCTGGGGGCCAATTCTCGGTTTTAGAGATGGTGTTGAACTCGAGAAAAATTTCTAATGACGTCATTTTTTCGAGAAATTTTAAAAGTTGCTATTCTGGGGATGTCGAATTCGACATTTGTCGAAGGCTAACGTTCGAGTTCATCTCGAGTGCTTCTGAGTAGTAGAGATGTAATGTCGATTATATAGAATACGTCATTTCTGAGTGAATTTGTTGAGTTTTGGATTGTACACTGTTTTCTTTTCTTTAGTTTTTAAATAAAATACGGCTTGGCATCTTATACTGGAAATTCGATTTATACTCTTTGATTTGTGCATTGTGTTTTCTTGAAACGACGACCTTCGCGCAGATAACAGCCTCTGTAATTTGTGTACCTACGATTGGACTTGAAATCACTGAAAGATGGACGAGTTTATTAGCATTTTTATCTCGGAGTTGTTGGAAAGTGGCGAGCAACTGGCCAATACACGGCGACAACAGCTATCCCGCCGTCGATATTTACGACTTGAGCGAAACAGAAGTCATTAAAAACTTCAGACTAAATAAAGATTTAATAAGGGTTCTAATACTTAGATGTATTGGCTCCTGTAATAAACTGGATACCACTAAAATAGACCCGAAAACGAAGGTAAATAATTGTTTGCTTCATAATTTTATTAGTCACTGACAGACAGTCAGCTGTCAAACTGATTATTTTTACACTAAACGTTTCGTTTTACTTTGGCTTTGCACGGGACTTATTCAAATTTAATATATAAATTATGTCCTAATTTTAAGTGTTTCTCATAATTATGTTTAAGTACTTGTTTGTTTGTGAAACTAATAAATACTTTTTCTTCCTTTTTTTCTTTCTTTTATACTTAAATAATTAGGTTAGTCAGCGTTTTAATACAAAATCATTCATTCACTCATAGCTACCTAAAACGGAACGCGCGATTCTTCGTAATGGTAACATTAGCTTCACTCGAATCGACATTTTCGTGACATTTATTTCTATTTTGACTGAGAATACGGAATTCTGCTCAATTCGAAATTTTTTGGTAGAGATAGAGATATTTTTGATAGACATAGAGATAGACTTACGAACTCGAACTCGAGATAAATCTCTAAAACCGAGAATTGGCCCCCAGGAGTGGGAGCTTTTGGGGGCAAAAATGTAGTGCGATGTGACGTCACACGAGTTTTCGAAGCACTTTGTATCCTCTTCATTTTTGGTTTATGTGCAAAAAGAAAAAATACGTGTCCAATATTTTTTTGGTAATCTATGTGACGGACGTATTCGATTTTTTTTAGTCAACTACCCTATTATGTTGATCGGCAATTATTTTTTACCTTGGATCTTGCGCTTATTTAAGACTAGTACGTTTAAAATCGATTGACATTGAAAAGGATTATTTAATTAAAATAAAGGTTTATTAAAAATGTCCTCCAATCACATGACACACCCACCAGACAAAAACTTTTGTGAAATTCTACTAAAGCCGTCGTCGTATGTGCGCTCTATAACTTTTCGAGACTCCTAACTTAGAAAGACCGTTATTTGATTTTCAGATTTTATGCTTGGCATCGTTTATTTGGTAAGGAACGCAGCATTTGGCACCGAAATGTGACGAAAGTCCTGGGGATCGTTACCGAACTTTTACGGTTTTAAATCTGCTGAAAATTTTCTATTTTGCATCAGTTTTTTATTTGGGATACTCACTGCACTTTGTGAACGATTTTTGGCTAGTACCTACTATTCGGGAACAGATATTGAATATCTACTCAGAAGACAGAATATCATGATTATTCCTGTTACCATTTCAACATCATCATCATCATTTCAGCCGAAAGACGTCCACTGCTGGACATAGGCCTCCCCTAAGTGTCGCCACATTGACCGGTCCCGTGAGTCTCGCATCCAGCGGATCCCCGCAACCTTCACCAGGTCATCGGTCCACCTAGTGGGAGGCCTTCTAACGCACCGTCTTCCAGTTCGCGGTCGCCACTCCAGAACCTTCCGGCCCCATCGGCCATCCGTCCTGCGAGCAATGTGCCCTGCCCACTGCCTTAAGCTTGACAATTCTTCGGGCTATGTCGGCAACCTTAGTTCTCATGCGGATGTCCTCATTTCTGATTCGATCACGCAAGGAAACTCCGAGCATAGCCCTCTCCATTGCTCTTTGGGTGACCTTAAGCCTTCTGATGAGGCCCATTACAATAAGCTAATCAGCTATATGGACCGTGTAGAAACTAGAACAAACCATCTGTTTCATCACCACCATGTACCATTTTGTATGCCTTTTGGCGGGACTCAAGACCATGACCGATCGAAGACCATGGTGATGGCCATGGTCATGGTCGATTTAAGACCATGACGTATTGTACCATGTTCGGACAAATAAATGAATTTGAATTTTTGAATTTGACTCAGCTCAGGTCTATCTTATTATAACATCTTCTGTACCCTGTGTTCACAAAATAAATGAATTTGTTTTGATTTGATACCTAATAATTACCTACTACAGAGAAACCTGGTTAAGTGAGACTTCAAGGGACCTGAAAATTTGTCTCACTTTTAGAGGTAATTCCACTTACACAGTGTCTCAGATATCCAGGCCAAAGTGTTGGGACCTCAGCATGAGTTCCAGTTATAGAGGTTTCTCACATAACCAGGTCCCACTTTACCAAGTTTCACTGTATTTGAATCAAATAAAACAGCTCACGACTTACGACCCAGTAATATTAATGACAATAAATAGTATCCGTGGTGCTAGGCGACTATACTTATCGCAGTTGTATACATCCCTATGTGCCTATTGGCTTTGTTCTGTTCTGGCTCCTACTGATATGGAGGGAAGTGGAAATTATGTTTTTCCTACTCCTCCACTGTTATTTTCTGATTTCGTTGCGGGATACAATACAGTAAAATCGTTTCACTGGAACTTCGTCAAGCTTCATTGTCTCGGCGCTTTTCTGGTAGTTGCCACTGTTGATTCTGGATTTAAGGAGTTACAGTGGGTTGGGAATAGTAAGGCGGGCTCGTCACATTAAAAAAAAGAATATACCTTTCAGCATTATATTTTACCTAAACAAGTACAAGTACGTGCTTTTAGATACCGACAAAAGCTCTAGTTTTCGCACCGATTGGTAACCTATGTATAGGTTTTTACAAAAAAAAAACTAATTAGTCCGTCAGATAGATTTCCAAAAATTATTGGACACGTATTTTTTCTTTTTTCACGTAAACTTAAAATGAAATGAAGACAATACAGTGCTTCGAAAACTCGTGTGACGTCATATTGATAGTACATTTTGACGACACAAGTGATGTTTCAAGCCCCATTCCCAGATCTTTGACGCGTGTTATCTTCGTCATTTTTTATTGATTTGATAAAACAAAAAACACGTATTCAATATTTTTCGATAATCTAACTTACGGACTAAACAGAATCATGTTATTTTGACCCAGTCCGATCCCCTATTATCCCGGGCGCTGCTAAACTATATTATTATCTTTCTTCTCTGCAAGAAGGAGTGGGCTGTTACCACTAAGCTACTAATTTATACAAAAACTAGTCAAGTGCAAGTCAGACTTGCACATGAAGGGTTCCGTAGCATGAGTTCTTATAGGTTTTCCTGTAATCTTTACGTGTTGAACTAATTTCTGTATTTTTTTCAGAATTTTAGGTTCAGTAGTTTTGGAGATAAGGGGGGGGAGGGGATAATGTTCAGACAGATAGACAGACACACGAGTGATCTTATAAGGGTTCCGTTTTTTCCTTTTGAGGTAGGGAACCCTAATAAAACAAACAGACATTCCCAAGTCAAAACAAAAACAAAAGAATAAAATGCAAAAACCATAATTTACACACGACTCCTTTTATTTGTCAAGAGAATCACAGTCCGCGCATTACCAAATTACACAATTTAAACGGTCGCTCTGAAATTGAGCTGTTAATCCTACCCACAATTCGAATTCCGCGTCATATTATTATTTCGACATAAGGCTCAAAATAAAAACTGAAAAGTTGTTTGTTTAAAACGCCGTTAATATGTACGGTATTATGTAAATGTGCGACCGTGATTTGAATGTGGAATTGTTTTATTTTTAGGGTTCCGTATCTCAAAAATAAAAATAAACTCAAAAATCAAAAGGAAAAAACGGAACCCTTATAGTATCACTCGTATGTATATCTGTCTGTCAGTCTAATAAATCATATTATTATCTCCGAAACTACTGAACCTAAAATTCTGAAAAAAAATACAGAAATTAGTTCAACACGTATAGATTACAGGAAAACCTATAAGAAGTCTAAGTACGGAACCCTTCATATGCAAGTCCGACTTGCAGTTGGCCAGTTTTTTTCGTAATTTGTAATTAGAATACAGCTGTCATGTTGGTCGTTTAGGCTAAATATTTTTAGCAGTTAGAACGATAGAAAGGGATAGCTTTATGTGTATTGTATAGCTCCATCTCAGTCTAATAAAGGGGAAAGTGAGACCTACTTGTGTGATAATATAGTTCAGGATTTTGTTATTATAATTTGAATTTGGGTAGTTTTCACCCTTTGTTAGATGTTATTATTTTGTATTTATAACAATATTATATCCCAGTACAGTAAAGTTATACTAGTGCTTTTGTAGCTGATATAATTATGTGCTATGTGTGTTTATTTTTTGCTTATGTATAATTATATTATACAGTTGAAATATGATTTATAAATTATTAGTGACTAGGACAACTATGAAACTGAAATATAAACTATAAATAAATTATTATGGTTGTTTAATTAAGTATTTAGACGCATCTTTAGTCCAAGTGCCCCATCAATCTTATACTTACGACAACAATTAGACTTAAGTAGTAATGATTTCTTATTGTATGTAATAGTTTAATCAGATTGTTGAGGAGTCAATTTAAAATATGATTTAAAAAAAAACTGGAAATATTATATATATTAATAAGTCCAATATAATAATGAGTATAAATAGTGCATGTTCCTTACAATTTTCTCCATCATTCGATTGTCACGCTATTCCAAGACACATACTATTATCAATTTAGGAAATAGACACTTTTATCAACGTAATATTTAACAATAATTTATTCTAAGAATTTTAACAAAATGTATAACAAAACTCAGTTCGCTTTCCCAGTACAATATCATAATGAAACCTAATGAAATCGAAACAGCGTGCTCCATCGTCGACCGCATCATCACTTTCCATCAGGTGAGATAGTGGTCAAACGCGAACCTATCAATAATAAAAAAAAAAAAAAAAAAAAACAGTAATTTCATATACAAAAACTATTAACCAATATTAACTTGCTGGAAATCTGTTTGCGGAGCTAAAAGCCTACGACGAATCAATATACAAGTGAAATAGAGAAGGTCCACTTTACGGAGTTTGTTGTGGAATAGCAAAATTAAACATTTGTAAAACATACAGGTAAGATCCCGTTGGAGTTTTTTTTCTTAGCCTATCATAATGACCCACGGCTAGACAAAGGCTTCCACTTTCTCATTCGAAACTTATCTATCTTGTCACACCACCTTCGCCGCGGTCTACCTCGATGGCGATTTTCTTAAATCGTTAACTTTATCACTGAATGCATCTACATATCTATTGTTTTTTTTTTTTTTAAAACTTTGCCCCACACTAGAAAGGGGTTTGAACTTTTTTGTATGGGAGCTGGCATATCGACCCACCGCCATTTTGATTTTTTTTCGAAATCGTGGCCCACGATGAAAGTGGTATGTATGGATAGAGGACATATAGATGAACAAAAAATGTCAAGCAACACGGTACCCAAAGTGTCACGTTACCGAGATATTTGAAGGTAAAGATGGACAAATCAGTACAATGACCACATAAAAATTAGACCTCTTACGTGTCTATAGGCGTTGATTATTATTATTACTGGTTATTGAAAGAGAGTAGGTACATTACATACTACTAGGAGCACGAGAAAACTATTTTTTGATATTACATAGCGTTTCAATGAGATGCGAAGCGATTTCAATGTGCGTATAACAATAATCAACCTGGGAACTATTATTTGGATATAATTTAACGCCCAAACACGTAAAAAGGCTATTTAAAAAAATATTTAATGAATGTCGTTGTACTCGTTTGTCGATCTTTATCTTCAAATATCTCGGTAACGTGACACTTTGGGTACCATGTTACTGGACATTTTTTGTTCGTGTATATGTCCTCTATCCATACATACCACTTTCACCGTGGGCCGCGATTTCGAAAAAAAATCAAAATGGCGGACAGATTGATATGCCACATTGGTTCTATCCCCTTTCTCCTGTATCGTGGGTGCGTTCACAAACATAAACTCACATACAAATACCCAGACCCGAAACAACTAAATGTAGGCCATACAAATATTTTTTCGGTGCGGGGATCGAACCCGCGACACGCAGCGCAGCAGTCAAATCGCTCAGCCACTGCGCTAACCGTGCCGTCAAAACTCTTCACTCTCTTCTTCTCGTTTCTCACGCCCGTAAGCGTAGGGTCGATTTGTAAGGGGCGGGAGGGTACTGCTGGATCCTGCATCTACGCCTGGATCTTTTCCCTGGAATTAAAACTAAGTGATAAAAATAGCATTTTTAGTAACGCCTGCTTCTATAATTTACAACACTTAACCTTCTGCAACCATTCTATACAGTATCCCCGTCTGTACCCTGACCGTTCTACGCAACAATCTCGATCGAGGAGTACCTTAATTCAAACTTTGGCAATTTTGCTCGCAATCATTTGAACCAGCTCAGACGAGGCGGTGTTATATTTTTTATACTTAGGTACTAGGCTAAAATTTTTTTTGTAGTAATTTCAGTGAAAGTAGCTCCAGTATTGTGTAGACACACAATACTGGAGCTACTTTCTATTTGACTTGCTTTACTACTGCGTTGACTCGCAATTTGAAAAGATCTTCATTACTATCATCATCACTACATAGTACAAAAGTCACTTCCCGCTGTCTGTCCCTATGTATGCTTAAATCTTAAAAACTAAGCAACGGATTTTGATGTGGGATTTTTTAATAGATAGAGTGTTTCAAGAGGAAGGTTGAAATACCTTTCTTGCACCCGTGCAGAGCCGGGGCGGGTCACTAGTATATTATAAACGCGAAAGTTTGTAAGTATGGATGGATGGATGTTTGTAACTCTTTCACGAAAAAACTACTAAACGGATTTGGATAAAATTTAGCACACAGGTAGTTTATAACCTTTATTAACACATAGGATAGTTTTTATTTCGATTTAATCTTCCCGTTGGATAATTTACGAGTTGTAGCGGGCAAAGCCGCTGGCAACACCTGGTTTTCCAATATTTAATTTAACAAGTCTCAGACAGAACCGTGTGAGCCAGCCTTAACTCTAAAGACTCATGAATTACGGCTTATTTTCACAAAACTGGGGGCAAAATATGACCAGATTTAACTGCCACTGTCGAACTTTGGGATTACTTCTACTTAATTTACTTCACAATTTTATATTTTTCGCGGAAACGATTTAATTTTATTGAGTGAATGAATTTTGGGAGCTCTTCAGAAAGATACCTATCTTTTATTCTTATATATTGTTATAGAAGGAGTAGAAGAAGCTTCTGGCTAGAAAATAAATAGTCGCTCAGATCAATATCTTTGGGTTAAACTGCACTGAAGTCCTACCATAACGTCTTAAAACAGTTCTTAATCCAGTGAGAAAAAGAGATGGCGCTAGACATTCTGTATAGTTCTGTCACGTTTCCACACTGGAATAAGAACGTTTTTAAGACGTCATAGTAGGCCTACACTCCAGGCATCCATAGGATTGTCGGGTTAAGCAGAAACCAGTCTCATAAGTTGAACTGCCAGATACCATGCAGAAAAAAAAGAAAAATTCTCTGTTTATTTGACAGATTTGTGATAAATCGAGTGGAAATAAAGATTTTCTTAATACTTTTTATTTGATAAACCATACGATTTAAAGCCACGTCTCACTGCTTTTTCTTAAACCTTCGTAAACCGAACAAATATTTTATTTACTTTGTTGTCGTCCCAACTATTTTTATACTGATTAAAGAACGTTGTACCGAAGTTTCTTTGTACAATCGAAAATTGATTATATAAAGTAAACATTTTATTTGAAGCGCGTTCCATTTGAAATGATATAGACTTATTGAAATGGAAAAAGGCGAGGAGTATCAGATGTGTCTGCTGATTTTTTTTTTTGCTTTCTCGTAATTGTGTAGTCACCCAAAATGCCAGATATCTTGTCTAAAATTATTATTTAGTTGGCTAAAATGCTAGATACTTTGAGCGGGTGGTTTATGGTCGATCTTGACCAATTGTTGTCAACATAACATAATATTAAGCACGTTATCCCCGAGGGGTTAGGCATAGGTGAGCCTAATAAATAGTACACACGCGCTACACATCCAGCTATACATTTCCAGTTTACGCTGATCTCGCACTGTACGGAAATCATAATTATACATTGCGAGGCCAGTTTATACTGCAAATGTATAGCTTGATGTGTAGCCGTGTGTACACCCCTATTTCGCCAGTTTTAAATATTAAGATGGCGTGTCAATTGCCATCAACTAGGCACAAATCTAGACTCCATGGTGGCTTTGGGGGTATGAGGAACAGGGTGTAAAGTTCCTGATCCCCCATTGAAAAGGGAGGATGAGGAACTTTACTACTACAGTACTTGAATGAGGTAAACTATAGAGCTCTTCAGGTAGTTACATACTGGTTGGAAAAAAATAGAGTCATTGATTTCAAAAGTAACAGAAACCCACTCAACACGAAACTAATATCTTGAAACATTACCAGTACCAAAAGTTTATAATAAAGACATTACTACAAGTAACCTTAAAGAGCCGATACAGAAACTATTTCCAACACTACGAGTTTTAATCTCACAAATTCGTCGGTTTCAGATTGTTGTGTGTGTGTGGTCTAAGATGTGAATGGTCGCGATTATGGTATGTTCATTATTTTGTTATTGACGATTTATTTTGCTCCAGTTATTCAAAATAAAAACGCATTGGTGGTTTTTCTGATTTTTTTGCAGAATTCATTTATTTAAAAAGAAATAATGAATGCTTTCCGAGTTAATCGAGGAGAAGAGGTGCAGCACCAGCGAGAAGAAAAGTCTATGTGTTGATACGGAAACATAATGAAAACTTGTAAATGGCCTTCAAATCAATATTGTTTGGGTACATTATTTGTATTCGCTGTAAGTTAACAAATATAAAAAAAAAATAAAGAAGAAGATCAGCTTTCTACGTTTTTATGGAAGATTAGTTTAGCTTTAAAACTAGATCTCAATATTTTCGCCCCCGCTTCTCCCATACACTTATGCCATCACCCAAGGTGGGGGGGGGGCCGCGTAGAAAGGGGGCCCCACATAACAATCGTAGCGATTTGACATTAACGAGCGAACTTCTACCATTAAATGAGATTACTCTGCCAGTTAAAATACTTACAGAGCAAGTAAAGGATTTTAGAGGTCTGAAAAATGCGTGGCCGTGAATTTTGGGGGTGCAATTCTGTCGGTGGATCAATGACTTGAAAAGGTTTTTGTTGATGAGTTTTGGGGTCGTTCTTAATGAAGACGTAATGAAATGGGTTAAAATTTGCTTTTCTGACCTTGACCTTGAGAAAGGAAACTCATTTATGTCCGTTTTCTAGGTCGTTCTTATTGGACTTTCTGTAGCTGAAATAAATAATGTCAGAGGCCATGGCAAGTGTGAGGGTAAGGTGACTGTTGACCTGGTGAAGGTTGCGGGGATCCGCTGGATGCGAGACGTACGGGATTGGTCTCGAATCTGGCGACACTTGGGGGAGGCCCACGTCCAGCAGTGGACGTCTTTCGATAGAAATCATGATAATAAGAGGCTGCGCCCAGGGGTAACGGTTCTGTCTTGCATGTCTTAATTCATGGGTTTGGAACCAAGATAGGCGCTTAACATAGTGTAAATTATATCCTTATCACTGCTCCCAATATGGCGAAGGAAAATATAGAAGGGAAACAGTGTTCTAGAACCGAAAATTAAAGACACATTCCATGTCCCAACCCGCATTGGGCTCACTAGGATAACAGCTTCTCATTTTTTTGGTAGAACTAGGCCTAAATTGTGGTCAACTGTTTTACAATAAATTAATTGTAATGATCTGTAGCAATATCTCTGTTTTATTAGGTGACGTTCTGTTTTTACTTAATTTTACTCTGGTAAATAATAAGACCTTTGGAGGGTGAGAAATCATCAAATGACTCCTCTTACTCTGGACAGAGCGGCAGAGAGTGTCAGTCTTCTACTGACTAAAAACCACCCATGTTTCTTCTTAGCCCTTTGTGTTGATTCCACGGTATCTCTTTCGAACAACCCGCAGCCACGACGGGAAGACTTTTAGGCAGCATTAAAACCCGTCTCTCTGACACCAAGTTATGCAAAGTACAGGATCAAAGAATAAGAACACTTCTATCTTCTTCTTATCGTGTGGGCAGTAAGGTCTTACGACCCTACACACCCTAGTGTCAGAGTTTCTAAACCGCCGCAAGGGCCTCTGACATAGTTTGAAAGATGACTCCGTGTTTCGGAAGGCATGTATAAGCCGGTGCTCCCGGCCGCCAAATGACGGTCGTCAAACCATCTCAGAGGCCTTTGAGGCGGTTTAGAAACTCTGACGCTAAGGTGTGTGGGGATGTTAGACCTTACTGCCCACACGATAAGATGAAGTAGAATGAATACAGGATAATCAGACACCATCATTACATTCATGATTATTATCACTCTCATAACATTAAATCCCACAGCAAAAACAAAAGTCTATCGTAATTATACTAATCCTCACATTACGCCCTTACTAATGTCATTGGACCAACGATTAGCAAGATGGCGACCTAACCACAAAGTAGATATACACAGAAGGTCATTGCGTAATGTGACTCAAATGTTCCAACTGCTGGGATATTAGCCTCCCATAATCCATGACGCGGGTGCAGTAGTAGTTTACTAGTCATCGATGTTTTAGTTCGTAACTAGATGTTATGAAGCGCCCGCCACAACTCGAAAATTATTCCACGGGAAGATAAAATCGGGATAAAAACTTCAACATTTTGTGTTAATCCAGGTTATAAACTATCTGTGTACCAAATTTTATCCAAATCTGTTGAGTAGTTTTTGAGTGAAAGAGTAACAAACATTCACACTCACACACAAACTTTCGCCCTTATCATATTATAGTGTGATGTGAATATTATCATCGCTTTCATCACTATTTTGGGAAAAGCATTATTGAAAGAATTAGCGTGACTATCTCTTAAGTGCAGGTGTTTCCACTGGGCCTCCACTGTTCCATACCACGAACTAAAAACACTGATAGATCTTTGGCAGTCATACCGGATGGTCCAAAGCCTGAAAGTGTGGCAGTCAGACTTTAAGGCGATACTTTAGTTATAAGGTTCTGTAAGTCAGATAGGAAGTCACTACATTTAAAATATGTGGGTATACTCGAATATACGAAAAAAGTTAGAATAAGCGTAGGCAGAATTCAGATAACGATGTCATAGAATTGCTTCTCGTATAGCGAGTGCAAGCATACTCGCAACCGGCAGTTATTTCAGATCACCCTTCGCATTTGTCAATGTTTGCGTGAACCTGTTTTCACTCGTTCCAAGAAACTGACCTTCTGTACTCATCTGGTATATCACCGCACAATCCGAAATGCTTGTCACAAAGACATTATAAGCAATTATTTGGATCTTAGGCATTAATCTTAGGATTTGTCTAATACTACAAAAGATTAAGGGCCTGTTTAGTTGTTTGAGGGATCAAGTGGATTTAGGATAATTGTTTACTGCAAGAAATGAAGTCCTAGGATAATCTTGGTTTAGCTGTGTTTGTGAGGACCTCGTGACTACTTCACAAAAAGCCAAATGGTACGATTTTGAAGGTTAAGACGTATTTGCCAAGATTTGTTCACGAGTGTCTGACCATCCATTACTTTCTTCAGTACCTTGGAAAGCACATAAAGCCAATTTTCCCGGCTGAAAATTGTAGATCTTTGATTTTTGGGGAATCGTTACAGAAAGTCGCTAACTTTCAGTGACTATCCAAACTGCCTCTGTGGTCGAGTGGTTTAGGCGTTTGTCTTGTGACCCGGTGGTCGTGGGTTCGATTCCCACGAGAAGCATACTTTGCAAAGTTGTTTCCAGTTTGGTTAGGACATTGTAGGCCTGAATTACCTCATTGTCTGATAAAAAGATGATTCCGTGCTTCGGAAGGCGCGTGCTTATACGTGCCTTCCGAAGCCCCGGACACCAAATGGCGGTCGTCAAACCATGTCAGAGGCCTATGAGGTGGATTAGAAACTCTGACACTAGTAGGGTGTGTGGGGTCGTTAGACCTTACTACGCCCACACGATAAGAAGAAGAAAAATCTGTTTGAGTCTTACTAAGTGGTATCGTATTACCTAGTACTAACGGGGTTGTGGACTTGAGGAGGTCAGAACGGCAGTCCCTCCAAATAAAAAGTAAAAATTTTGAAAAAAAACTCACGACGGTAAAAATCTAATTGAAAAATAATAAAATAACTTAAATGAATATCGATGTTTACAGCTTTTCCTAACGTGTCTGTTTCTCGAAGACATACTTAGATGTAGCAATAATAATTTGACCATAATACATAACTAAGGAATATCTGTCGGGGGCTGCCTTTTTACCCACGACGGAACGGAGACGGTATATGCGTTTGGGGTGAGAGGTTGTTTGTTTTTGTTTGTGTGTTTGTTTGTTTGTTTGTGTTTGTGCAAATACATGTTGCCATTTTTCTCCAAAACTACAAGTCCGATTTTGATGCAGTTTTCAGTTATGGGTTCGGGTTTGATTGGTGCATGTTCTTAGATAGGTGTTACGGTGACAACTCACCAGGGGGCGCTGCAGCAAACATTTTTTGTGCAAATCAAAGTTGCCATTTTTCTCCAAAACTACAAGTCCGATTTAAATTCAATTTTCAGTTATGGGTTAAGGTTTGATTGGTGCATGTTCTTAGATAAAAAAATAAGAATAAAAGTAAAATGTTTAAAATAAAAAGCAAAATTAAAAATTTTGAAAAATTTCAACAAAAATTTAATCATACTCATAATGTGTATTTTATGTCGTCGTTAAACATCTACAATTCTTCAATAATTGTATTCACGTCACTAGAAAACCTTTAGCTGGTTAAATGTCAGTCCTACTCGTGTATAAAAATACTAGTAGTCAGCTTCATAACTTCATCTAGTTGGTTTGGAAGCCGACAACAACATACTTGGGAAAAGGCTAAGCATATGTTGAGTCTTGTTCTTGTCATTGACTTCTGTAACATTTGTGGGGTGGGTGGGAAATTGATTAAACAGTAAAATCTACACATTGAAAGAACGAAAACGTAGCTACATATTGTAGTAAATTGTCAACTGTATAATGCTTAAGATGTTAATAGCAGTAGTCAAAAAATGGCACGTTTGGTTTTCAGGCGAATTATGATACTTACCAAATCTAGGTATATTTATATCGGTAAATACACTACTTAGCTAAGTTATGATAGAACGTAATCGATCACTTTCCTACCATTACCCAAGTTTATACATGTTTACGGAGTTACTTAGTCTGGGGTAATTATTTTTATTGAGATACTAGCTTTTGCCCGCGACTTCGTTCGCGTGGAATAGTGACTTCAACTATCCTATGTCCTTTCTCAAGTTCCAAACTATGTATGTACCAAATTTCATCAAAATCCGTTCAGCCGTTTAGGCGTGAAAGAGTAACAGACAGACAGAGGTACTTTCGCATTTATAATATTATATAGTATGGAAGTATGGATTAATGTAATAATCTTTCACATAAAGGAGCTAAGAGGCAAGGGAATCGCAAGACGATCCGAAAATGCCTGGAGGAGTCCTTGGTTTAGGAACCCAAAAACAAAACATCTCTTCTCAATGACAATAAAGATAAAACCATCACTATTTCTCCCTGCTACGCCAAAAATAGACGGAATATACTACCTCTTTTCCCCCCTTTTCCGAAGTTGAACAATATTATTGTTTTGAATTCATTAATTTGAGTGTTAGGGTAACATAATTGAGTGTAAATTGGAGCTGCGTTCAATCTCTCTTTATCTCTCTTCTTAACGCACGTAAATATTCTGCTGAAACAGTTCTGTTCGTGTAATGATTTTATGTTGGTAAAATCGTGAATAATTTTGGTAGCTAAAGACAGATACTAGGTACTATGTGTATTTTTTTAATTTGTACTTAACATTACATTACGCCTGTATTAAAAAAAAAAACAAAAGTCATTATTTATTCAAACTAGGCTGAATAACCAGCACTTTTCGAACGTCAAAATTTACTTTACTTTACTTTTTTATAAGACAGTCCCCCAAAACGCCCACCCATCGACACTTCCTAGTGTTAAGTTGGAAAGAAGAACAAACTCCCCAGGACACATCTGTCTGTTAGGTTGGTTAGAACCAGACTGCAAATTTTATGATATAACCATTGATGTATAAATGGATTTAGCTTACCGTTTTGCTGAAAATCGCGAAAAACCCATTTTTGTGGCCTTTGACCTCGAATAACTTTTTTTCCAAGTGTCGGCTCGATGAGGAATTTTTAAATATTATTTATAATGGTGTTTTGTACAATCCAACCTCCTTTCAGCTGGGTGGGAATTAATGTAACCTTACCCCTATGTTACTGATCGTAGCTACTGAAGAAAACGCGCTGGTATAAGAAACCACAGTTTATTTTACAAACATTCCCAAAATCAAGCAAAACCAAAAGTGTGACAAGTATAGCTACCTGTCAGTCAAAATAGAATTTAGAAAACAATTAAATGTTCCGAAAAGGTGATGTTAAATAAGTTCGGTTCGTAACATACTCCACATTTTTATTAAAGTCTAGCCTAGAGCTCCTGGGGCACTAACTTCTTAAGTGGTCTCCTGAGAGGGCCAGCACCTGTTAGTATGTCCGCCACTCTTGCTACTCCGTCTGGGCCTGTGTATATCTTAGTCACTCTACCTCTCGGCCAAGTTCCTCTGGGTAACTGTCCATCTGCCACAATAACCAAGTCACCCTCCTTTATATTTGGGGATGATCCACCGCCGCGTCGAGGTACCAAAGTCGGAAGATATTCCCGAATCCATCGAGACCAGAAATGATCCGTGAGTCTTACGGCTCTGCGCCAATCGTCTCGTCCGATGATATCCCGATCTGTCAACGTAGCTGGGATAGGTTTCCCTGAAGACGATCCTAGTATAAAATGCATTGGTGTCAAGGCTTCCTCACAGTCTGGATCAACTGGAACGTGTGTCAGAGGACGCGTATTCACTAAATTCTCTGACTCTAGTAGAAAGGTCTGCAGAACTTCATCTGAGGGGGAGCGTTCTCTTAGGGTGGTCTTGAGTGCTGTTTTGATTGATCTTACCATCCGCTCCCACGCTCCACCCATGAATGGGGCTGAAGGGGGAATGAATCGCCATGAGATCTTCTCATCTGCTACAAATCGGTTAATTTCCGCTCCGTACAGCTCTCTTAGCGTTCTGTTGGCACCCACAAAAGCTGTTCCGTTATCGGACCATATCTCACTCGGCGTTCCACGGCGCGCAATGAAACGGCGCAAACTCATGATCGCCGCGTCGGTTGACAAACTATGTACAACCTCCAGATGAACTGCTCGTATAACAAGGCAGGTATACAGTGCTACATAGCGTTTCTCTTTCCTTCTCCCAACTGTGACCTGAACTGGGCCGAAGTAGTCCAAGCCAACGAAAGTGAACGGTCTACGATGATGCGCTAGGCGGGCTGGTGGGAGGTCTCCGGTGGACGGTGCGAAGGGTTGAGCGCGCTTCAGCCGGCACAGTTGACAACCATGGGCGACTTTTCGAACAGCACTTCGCAAATTGATTATCCAATAGGTTTGCCGCATTTCGTTAACTACTGTCTCGGAATTAGCATGGGCAGACTTCACGTGATGATGGGCAATCAAAAGCTGGACAGCAGGGTGTTTGGGATCTAAAATTATAGGATTTTTCACGCCATCACCAATATCTTGCATTCGGTTGATTCTTCCGCCCAATCTCAGTAAATTATCTTTATCTATGTAGGGGGATAGATTGAATAATCGACTTTTTCGATGTAATGGCCTTTTCTCAGAGAGGTAGACGATTTCATCTGGGAAGGAGTCGAGTTGGCTTTTCTTCAGAATATGTGATTCAGCCACGCGCAGATCTTCGGCGGTTATTTCTTTAGGACTGCCTTTGTTTTTTAATAGGTGCAAAAATTTATGGGCTCTCGCCGTAGCTCTCAATAACCTTCCCCATGTGCTCAGTCTTTCTGGGTCAACAGTCAATGGTGTCGGGAAATTATGAGAGGAAATGAGATGACAATGATTCATACCGGATGATTTTATTTCTAAACTACTGGCCGTGTCTATGTATGGTGATGTTGGCCATTGTTGTTCTGATTCGAGTAAAAATGTTGGACCTGTAATCCAGCGAGATTCTTGATTGAATACTGCGCGCTTATGGCGTGTCGCATCGTCTGCCACATTTTCCGCGGTCGGAATCCATCTCCACTCCGTTACAGCTGTAGTTTCGAGAATCTCACCGATTCGATGTGCTACAAATGGTTTGAATGATCGCGCATCACTACGCAACCAACTCAAAACGTTAAGCGAATCGCACCAAAATATACGCTTACTTGGTTTATGCTGATGCGATTCGTGAATGAATGATGCAAACCGAGCGGCTACTAAAGCTGCCTGCAACTCGAGGCGTGGGATGGAGGCGGGTTTCAATGGTGTGACTCTACTTTTGCTACCGATAAGAGCGAGCTTCACTGTTCCATCTGCATAGATATATCGCCAGTACGCCACTGCAGTGTACGCCAACTCACTGGTATCGCAAAACAGATGAAGTTCGCGGTGAATGATATTAGATGATGATCTAAGACCATAATATCGCGGCAGGTGCAATTGAGAAGCAAGTTGTACATCTCGAAGCCATTCAATCCAAATTTTTTGATCTCCTTGATCAAGTTCATCGTCCCAAGTTAGACCCTTTCGCCAAATTGACTGGAACATGATGCGTCCTCTAGAAACAAGTGGGCCTAGAATACCCAAGGGATCATAGATTCGCATTAAGTGGGACAACGCGTCACGTTTACTTAGCCTAGCTGGCGATTTAGAATCCAAGTTGAGACTGAAACCTATGACGTCGTTCCTAGGTTGCCA
Organism: Diarsia mendica; assembly: GCA_949316265.1. NCBI lineage: Eukaryota > Metazoa > Arthropoda > Insecta > Lepidoptera > Noctuidae > Diarsia > Diarsia mendica. The sequence goes on from OX438910.1 coordinate 2,919,242, forward strand.
ATTCAGACCGAGCACCCTAGAAACGTTGTCATCGTTACCTAGCACTACATCGTTAAATTTCTGAGATATCGATTCAGGTACTAATAAAGAAAGAGCTCTTGGATCGTTCGAGACCCAGTCGCGCATCTCAAAACCCGCCTGACGGTTGAGATGTACAATGTCACGGGCCAGGCGCGCAGCTTGGTCTACACTCTGTAGTGAGCCAATATAGTCGTCCATGTACACATCATGTATAGTTGCATGCGCAGCATCAGGGTACTCAAGTCTGCATTCTTTCGCATTAAGGTTCTTTATATATAGGGCGGTACACGGACTCGAGCTTGCACCAAACATCATTGATGACATACGATACAGCTTTAATTTGTGTGCGGGGTCATCGCGCCACAGAAAGCGCTGCGCATCGCGATCTGCTGGACGGATTCGAACCTGTGGGAACATTTCGCGTATGTCCGCCGTAAGTGCTATAGCATTTTCTCTAAACCTCATCAAGATCGCAAGTAATGGCTGTAATAAGTCAGGACCTGGCAAGAGGAGAGAATTAAGACTAATTCCTTTAAACTTCGCGGCTGCGTCGTGTACGACTCTCAACTTACCAGGTTTATGGGCATGAGTAACGCCAAAATGTGGGAGATACCAAGTGATACCAATTGGGGGGGCCATGCATTCTTTAGCGTATTTCTTATCTAACATTTCTTTAATGTTATGCCTATACATGTTGGCATATTGCACATCTGACTGCATTTTCTTTTCGAGAGATAAAAATCTAGAAAGGGCTAATTTAAAATTGTTCGGTACATCTTTAATATCGGGTCGCCAGAGAAGACCGGCTTCAAAATGACCATCGGATAGTCTATGTACAGTCTCGTGCAAAGTTTTTAATGCGTGTTGATCAGAAATGCCGCGGTGGTCTTTCTTTATTATGCCAATAGCGTCTAATTTGTAGTAGTCTTTGATTGCGGTTTCAACAGAAAAATTACTGTCTGGCGTTTCGGATATGTTGGCATGATGAAGAAAGTTAACTTTGGATGTTCTACTTGACACGAAGCCATATAAAACCCAACCAAGAGCAGTGTGGATTGCAACTGGTTGGTGGTCCTTGCCTGCACGAATAGAATCTGCCACGGTCAACTTCCAGTTATCTACACCAATAATTAGCATAGGTTGTACTTCATCACAACATAAAATATCTCCTAAATCAGATAAATACGAATATTCACAAATATCTTCCCTATTTACAGAAGCTCGATAATTTATACCTAAATTTTTGACCGAGCGAGCATTATGTATCTGGTAAGAGTCGGTACAGTTACGCCCTTTAATTGTAAAATCAACGTACTGAATATCGCAATCACGTGACAAGCCTCCTACACAATCTATTCGTACTCGTTTACTCGGGCCTTCGATACCTACTTGCTTTGTAATCTCAGAGTCTATGAAAGTAGTTGTACAGCCATCATCTAAAAGTGCGTGAGTCTCCACAGTCCCCCGGGGACCAGTTACTTGAACTGCGACAACTTTAAGAAGTGGTCGAGATTTAGGTCTACTTACGCTCGACGAAGGGCGAATAGCCGTAACATGAGCCGATACTTCGATATCACAGTTGTCTGGTTCAGATTTCCCTTCTTCGATATCAGTAGATGGCTTTGGCGCTGCCTCAAGTTCGGAGTCTGAGGTGTCCTCTAGATCGGCGTGAGCTAGCACATTCTGATCATTATCTAAGTTATGTAGTAGGCTATGATGTTTGTAAGTACAGCCCCCAACACTGCATGGAGATTTTACTTTACAAAGGTTAAACCTATGCGACCTATTTTCCAAACATCTATGACAAACTTTATTCTTTTTTATAAATTGCCATCTTTCATTCACTGACAATGCCAAAAATTTGTCACATTTGTTGACGTTAATGCAATTTCGAACAAAAAATACATTTATTTCCAGTTTTATTCATAACAGAATTGGAAGGTTTTTCGTCGGGTAGGCTTTGATCAGAATGGGTGCCCCTTTCGATAGGTAGTTGAACTGAAGCCATTGAGGAATAGAAATCTTGAATTCCAAACTTAGTTTGAAGTTCACTCTCACGAGATAGGAAATCAGAAAGCATCTCCAACTTGCTCATGCGTTCGCCAGTATGACTAGCCGCAAACTCGTACCACTTTACGCGAGTGATTGGGGATAGTTTGGTCATTAATGAATTGAAAATTTCGGGAGAATGCAGATAGTCAAACTGATCCAATAGTTTTATTATGCCAATGCAGTTTTTGACACGACAAGTAAAATTAACTAAATCTTTACCTTCTGCGCCAACTTTAGATAAAGCACGCACAGCGTTGATTTCCTGCATCACAATTTTTTCTGGACGACCAAAACGCAACTCGAGGGCGTCTATGACCTCCATAGGGTCGTTCGCAGATACTAGTAGAATGTAAACGGCTTCACGAGCGGCGCCACGTAAGGATGAACTGATGCGGGCTAAGTTTTCTACTGTAGTAAATGATGCCTGTGTATCGATAAAAATACGCTTGAAACCAAGCCAATCCGTAGCAGATTTTCCGTCAAACACTGGCAGTTTGATGTCCGACTTCTTGAGTTTATTAGATAGTGCATTAAAAATGCAGATACGATCGTTATGTCCGCAGCTGACGGCAGCTCCATCGGGTGGCTGTAAATTATTATGAATTTTAGTTGAGAAAACGTTACTTGGATTTTGGTTAGGCGCGTAGGTCTGACGGTGTGTAGAATTCAATATTGCTGAATGTACATTTCGACCTGGGCCTGAACCAGAAGGAACATTGAGCATTTCGTTGTATGCCGTTGTGTGTACTGTTGCAGCGAGAGGTATTTTACCTCCTGGGATGGTGTTTGGTTGTACATCGTTAAGCCATCGATTGATGTTGTCTGCTTGCACACTAGTGCAATGGCTACCATGATCATTGTCTCTTAAACTCCCTCTTACGCTTTCTACGTCGATAGCGGCCAGTTCGGCCTCAAGATGTAGGTCAGCCGCTTTACGTTCGAGTTCGGTTTGTCGGGCTGTGATTTCACAGAGCTGACGTGCATGTAATGCTTCAGCGGCAAGTTTTTTTGCTTTTATAGTGTTCGAGGATCGTGTAGACCCTAGCGATCGTGTGGTGACCGACTTAGTTGTGTTGTGTGTGTGTTGTGGAGGGGAGTCACGGCTACCTGAGGGCACACTGCTGTAGTCATGGACATGCGGTGCTTGGTGGGCCTTTAATAGGTAGGGAAAGTATACAGACTTTGAGTTTGGTTCATCAGCTATCGGGGGCGCGCTGCTATTAATATTGACGGGCTGCGCTTGGTGGGCCTCCGACGGGTGGGCTGTGCATCCATTGTCATTTCCGCTAGGGGTGGCGACTCCGTTTGAAGCTCCTTGTGGTGGTTCACTATTTTGATGTTTAGATCGGGTATTATAAACCATGGCTCCTTTTCACGTGGGAGAAGGACCAAAATGTTACTGATCGTAGCTACTGAAGAAAACGCGCTGGTATAAGAAACCACAGTTTATTTTACAAACATTCCCAAAATCAAGCAAAACCAAAAGTGTGACAAGTATAGCTACCTGTCAGTCAAAATAGAATTTAGAAAACAATAATGTTCCGAAAAGGTGATGTTAAATAAGTTCGGTTCGTAACACCCTATTTTTTGGTCTAATTTGACCGAACTACAAGTGGTTCTCAATAATTAAAAAAATCTAGACTCAGTAACTAAATATCTAACAACAATATTGTTTACTAAATCTTTACCAACATATAGGCTTACTATCCAAATAAATTTTGGAATCGAAATAAAAATTAAAGCTCTCAGCTTTCAGTAAATAAAAGTGATTGATTATTTCTCGTTCAAATACAGAGCCGATTTAAAAAAGCATCGTTGCGGCCCAAATATTTAGTTTTCATATTGATTTCATGGTTTATTTACTGCAGATGGCCACGTGTGATGATATTTCAACTAGTGCCAATAATCTGATCCGATACTTCCAAGTGACCACTACCGGCTTGTTCAAAATGGTGGCCACCATTGATAAACAAGACTTGTTTAGATAAAAGAAAAATGTTTTGTTGTCATGTCACTATCGAAACAATTAGTAAAATAGTTCTTAAATATACTCCGGACACAGATCGGTCGAAGCAAGGAAAACCTGTTCAAGTGGAAATTCATAGATGACTCTGCCCTGGACTGCAAATGTGGTGTTACCCCACAGACGATGATACACTTGACATCGTGTTCTGCCTGTCCAGCTTCTTGCACATCACAGGAGCTAATGATTGGAACTGAAAATGCCAAACTCATCGCTAAATTTTGGGCTGACTCAATTTAAATTGTCATCGATACGCTAAGAAGAAGAAGCAAAATAATTCACCTTAAAACCACACGCTAAAGAAAAAACAAATAATTTAAAAAATTAAAAACACGCCTGCCATGTTAAAAAGTGAACTAAAAAGTCAAAAATAAGTCGAACGATTTCAGTGATGAAATGAGAACAAGGTCCCGTAATTGTATCCGAAAATGGAAAACTGAAAACTAAAATTTTAATTGCAGTCGGGGGACCTGTAAAGAAATGTTCCACCGAACTGTCCCCCGACTGCAATTAAAATTTTAGTGTTCAGTTTTCCATTTTCGGATACAATTACGGGACCTTGTTCTCATTTCATCACTGAAATCGTTCGACTTATTTTTGACTTTTTAGTTCACTTTTTAACATGGCAGGCGTGTTTTTAATTTTTTAAATTATTTGTTTTTTATTTAATACTTTTTAGTGATTTAACGGCCTTCATTATACTGCTTTATTTTTCAGGAAAGCAATGTCGCGGTAAAGATAATGCAAAACTAAATCGTTTCAATCGGATCGTGGTTCGGTCATGTGGAGAGGATGAGTGAAAGTCGATTAACAAAATGTATTTACAAGGCAGATGTAAATGGCAACGCCGAGATGCCCTAGAAAGACATACACTGATCTTATTGGTGCCGTTCTTCAGAAAGGACAGGTGCGTAGTACTCGTAACCGGCGCGGCGGCGTGCGCGTATGGACAGATATGTATGAATGATAATGTGGACGAGGCAAACGGAATATGTAAGGATCGTAGCGGGTAGCGTTCTGTAGTTTCTGCCTACCCCTATGGGAAAAGGGCGTGAGTTTATGTACCTATGTATGTAAATCGTTTATTTTTCGTGGATACTAACTTTGAGATCTTAGGTGGTTTAGTTCTTGGAGAGACTGTTTATCCAGGGATTAGCTAACGTGGATCTAAAACGTAACTGTTTCAAGCGTCTAGATTTACTATGCTTCTGTTCAATGTTACCGTTTGCAGCTTGTGCACTATCACGGGCCAACATAATCATTGTTTGCGTCGTTTGATGTTTTATGAAGTGCTACCCAATGAGATTTATATAGGGGGATAAAGGGATTTAAAGCGTTGGTCAATTTTCCCTGGATTAACGATTTAGAAACAGAAATGAAAATAGAAGTAGATGAACGTATTAAGCAGGACAGATCGGCGAAAGAACAGGATGGGTGCGCGAGCGTAGCGAGCGCGAAATTTTTTGTATGATTTTGATTGGTTTTGGGTTAAGGGGGCGGGGGAGGGGCAAAGATATTGCTATCAGGAGGGAAGAGGACAAAAAGGCAGCGGTTCCATGTAAAATACCAGTTTTCAGCTGCATCTAGTTAGACTGGAAGCCGACTCCAACATAGTTGGGGGACTTATCTAGGGGGATAAAGCGGTGGATAACCATGCCTGAATGGAGCTCAAAAGTAGTAAAATTTCAACATTTGAGCTCCACGAAGCTTAATGTTATGATTGTCGACGAACTCATTTTTTTAATTATGTAATGCAGAAAAGTTATTAGAGCCCAGAGGGACTTGAGTTTTTTTGTTCAGGCCAGCAGAATTGAGAATAGAACCATGTAGATAAGTCTGTGAAATGACTAGGAATGGCAAAAGCACGAAATGGGTGGATGCGCGAGCGAAGCGAGCGCGAATTTTTTTGTATTGTTTTATAAAATAGGGGGGGGGGGTGAAACCTAGCCGGAATTATTCTTAATAATTGCATTACAAAGATTATATTTGCTATGTACCTAGTTTGTTCACAGAGTTTAGGTACTGATTTTGTTGTAAATAATAAAAGTGGACTATTAATTCTGTATAACTCTAAACTTACCCTAAGTATAAGGGGTTATTTTCAAAAATCAGGAGACGTATTTTTTCATTTCTTAGGAATCAACAGAAATTCAAGTATAGTGCCAAACAGTTTCAAGTATAGTACCTACCAAGATGCTGGTACGGAACCATCGGTAACGGATCCAACTCGCACTTGCACACGTCTATTGTTGTATTACACCCGCAAAGCTTTATTAATTTGTGTTAGTAATGAGTTTAAAGTGTTTTCAATCTGTCACTAAGACTTTTCCATACAAAATTCAACCCTATCTTTTTCCACCCTTTAAATGAGTGTTTTTGAAAAACCTATGAATGCATACATTATTTACCATGCAATGCATACATTATTATGCATAACTTACCATGTTTCAAGTAAATTGATTCACGCATATTGACTTTTCATATAAACTTTAAAACCATTCAACAGCCGTCGTGGACGGATTTGGGAGTTGTAACCTAGTCAGTTTTATTTCTGTCATTACAAGGAATCTATTGATATATATCTTATTCGAATCTCGGGTTTAAAATGTTAACATATCATTTGTTGAGTAGTATTACTAGTACACAATAGATATTGAATACTACTGTGGTATATTTTTGTAATCTACTTAACAAGTTCTAGACGATGGTTATATTTTTCATTAATATTTCAATAAAAACAAATTAAAAGTTCGTTTTATTTCTAAACCATGGCCACCCTATTATGTTTTTTGAATTGTTCTTTAGCCTATGTCACCCGGGATAACGCAAAGAATCTAATGATACCACAAACATCAAAAACGGTTCAGGCGTTTAGAAGTTATGGTGGAATAAAGAAACTCACAAACATACATACATACATGAACGCTAAAAACATAACACTCTTTTTTTTGGGGCAGTCGTGTAAAAAGGAGATGAAACGTTGAGCGATAACGTGTCTGACTACCATTTCCGAGTTACTGGATAACACGTTACCACTTGGTACATAAGACAGACCATAAAATATAAAATTGCCCGTTTTGTGTTTTTGTTATTAAAAAGAAAAGATCTTTTTTTTTCATTTAGACAAACTTCAAAACATCACAATTCACAGCCCAATTAAATTCTATTACATAAAAATCGAAATGAACTCACAAAAGCCTTATTATCTTTTAAGTAAATAACATAATTAGGTTAATGAGCCACGGGATAAGAGTAGCTCTCATAACGATCAAACGGGTTCAGGAACACCTAAACAGATCCCTTAATATTAATCCTCTGTCGGAATTTGAACCCTCGGTCCTGAGCTTGAACTTTCAGAATCCTTTTACAGTATCATTTTATTTGAGCATTCGTTTAAGTGTCGGTTGTTGTTACTGAATATGGGATTTAAAAATGGTTTTAAGACATTGCTGTAGGCGTTTAGGAGCTCAAAGAATGGGACTTTTGATGTTATTATAAGAAAAATATTGAAATTGGGATAATATGAGGTCAAAATAATGACAAACTCAAAACTCAAATCATTTATTTCAATTAAGCCATTACAGGCACTTTTGAATGTCAGAAGAACAATTCACAAAACAAAACGAAACTACGAGTGCAATACGTCATTCCGAAAGCCACCACGCCGAACCACACGCCACCGAATGCCCGCAACAACGAACACTGCGAACACGCAGCGCCGCACACCGTAACAACGAATGCACGAGACCCAGAATCACGGAACAACGAATGCACGCCGCAACGCGCAACCACCGCCCCGCGCACCCACCGCCACGGCACGCGCCGCCGCACGCCCCCGCACCCACAGCACTCGCCGCCGGTAACATCCGGCGCCGCGCAAAACTGGCGCTGGTTTAATAACAAACCCTGCATTGGGTATGAACATAATAAAACATAACGCCAGTAATCCTCGAAAGGTAGAGTTGTACCTAATATTACATCTACATTTCGCCAATTATGTTTAAGTCACATGTAATAGAGAACGAGCCTTTTGCCATCAACCGTGCGCTTCTGAGAAATTTCTTATGGAAAAGCCCTATATTTGCCCGGCCTGAAATCGAACCCTGGACCTCAATGCTCTACAGACGCGCTTGTAACCACTGAGAACTGACACAACGAGGAAAATAATTAATTTTAGTACTAATTAACTAATTATTATTTACGTTTGTTATTTTTATGTTTGACTACAGAATAAAAAAAATAGTCTTTTTTTAGTTTATATTAGCTTAAGGGTGCTTTTCCACCAAAGATGTGCTATGCAGCTACGCTGCAAAGATGTAATAGCTAAGCTGTGAAACTATTGTGACCGTTTCCACTGATGCTAAGCCATGTAGCTGTGCGAGTAAGATGTGCTATGAAGATGTGTGACGCCGCAAAGTAGGTGTGCGAGGAAGATGCGCAGCTCGAGCTATGCTATGTTTCAATAGTAGGGAAGCGGCACATAGCACGCCTACATAGCACGCATCTTTCCATATAAAAAACATAGCTTAGTTGAGTCCGTTTCCACCAGTGCTACGCTATGTGCACAAATGAATATGATTGGTGGATATCAAACGCATCCATAGCAACGTAACCTAGCACATCTCCGGTGGAAAAGCACCCTTTAGCTGCCTCTGTTTCTTTAGGCGTCCTATGAGTCGGCTTCTGGTCCGAACCCACCGGACACAACACCCGTCCGGTCGGAGGATCCTCCCTTTTTTAGGGGGGATGAGGAACTTTACACCTTGTTCCTCTACCCCGCCAAATATTGCTCAACTTGATTCCCAGATATAAACCCCCAAGCGGTCAGTTGATTAATAAATGTATGGCCAATTGATTTCCCTTGTCATAATCCAATAATTTAATATTTATTTAGGCCTTCCATAATTTATTATACAAAACCTAAGTAAATATAGATTAATTGGGCCAATAAGACGAGCATATTAAAGGGTTCAGTCTGTTGGGGGATTGTGTATGATTTTTTCAATGATTTTGCAAGAAAATTGGTATTTATTATGAGTGAATTTGTTTTTAATTGAATGCATAATATTATGCATAATCAGTCTATAATACTTCGACTGCTGAGACACAGGCCTCCTTACTAAGAGAGGGAATGGACTATGATGGCCCACCCAGGCTCAGTACGCGTTGGTAGATGTCACATTTTTTGGTTCTGCGAGTATCCTACTAACTACTGATCGGATTTGGATAAAAATTGGTAAACAGATAGTTTATAACCTGGATTAACACATAAGATAGTTTTCAACACACTTGGTCATACAGTGGCTATAATTTCACCGCAATTAGGCACATAATGACACCTATAATCAAACTGTGAATTTTTCATTGCTATTATTCACTAGTGAGTTATAGGGGTTCTTTTTTTAAATTTTATTGGTTGAGTTGCTATGTTCTTAAAAAAGTTTCTATACAAAAAAGATCGTGTTCAATAGTAAAAATAAATTAATGTACCTAGTGCTTGCTCAAATTTCATGCAACTTTGCATTTAAATAGATAATTTCATCTTGTACGTTTTTAATAAATGAAACATTCAAATAATACAACTTTTGTTTTCTCTGTAATAAAGAAAACTTTGAATTCCCCATTTTGTGCGTGGCTAAAACTCTATCAGCGAAAAGTCAAAAATCATCTTTTAGTCTATGGCCGATCGCCATTGTTACAGTATTCATGGTGGCGCCACTGGTCAAGAAAAATGCATTGCTACGTCAAACTTAGTACATTAATTATTTTAGTTCCGTGTTTTCCCGCCTGCACAGATAAGTTGGTCGAACTGTAGATGCGCGCGTATAGGTAAACCGATTAGTTTTTCCCGCTATTGTGAAAAAAAAATCAGAACTCGTTTTAACTGTTGAAGATGACTTTTTACACGACTGCCCCAAAAAAAAGAGTGTTATGTTTTTAGCGTTCATGTATGTATGTATGTATGTATGTTTGTGAGTTTCTTTATTCCACCATAACTTCTAAACGCCTGAACCGATTTTGATGTTTGTGGTATCATTAGATTCTTTGCGTTATCCCGGGTGACATAGGCTATAGAACAATTCAAAAAACATAATAGGGTGGCCATGGTTTAGAAATAAAACGAACTTTTAATTTGTTTTTATTGAAATATTAATGAAAAATATAACCATCGTCTAGAACTTGTTAAGTAGATTACAAAAATATACCACAGTAGTATTCAATATCTATTGTGTACTAGTAATACTACTCAACAAATGATATGTTAACATTTTAAACCCGAGATTCGAATAAGATATATATCAATAGATTCCTTGTAATGACAGAAATAAAACTGACTAGGTTACAACTCCCAAATCCGTCCACGACGGCTGTTGAATGGTTTTAAAGTTTATATGAAAAGTCAATATGCGTGAATCAATTTACTTGAAACATGGTAAGCTACGCATAATAATGTATGCATTGCATGGTAAATAATGTATGCATTCATAGGTTTTTCAAAAACACTCATTTAAAGGGTGGAAAAAGATAGGGTTGAATTTTGTATGGAAAAGTCTTAGTGACAGATTGAAAACACTTTAAACTCATTACTAACACAAATTAATAAAGCTTTGCGGGTGTAATACAACAATAGACGTGTGCAAGTGCGAGTTGGATCCGTTACCGATGGTTCCGTACCAGCATCTTGGTAGGTACTATACTTGAAACTGTTTGGCACTATACTTGAATTTCTGTTGATTCCTAAGAAATGAAAAAATACGTCTCCTGATTTTTGAAAATAACCCCTTATACTTAGGGTAAGTTTAGAGTTATACAGAATTAATAGTCCACTTTTATTATTTACAACAAAATCAGTACCTAAACTCTGTGAACAAACTAGGTACATAGCAAATATAATCTTTGTAATTTATTTATTTATTTCTTAAGAAAACTTACAGCTAGGGTACAGATAGTTGACAGATAGTGAAAGAAGGCCAATTAAAAGTTTTCACTGACAATATAAGGGTAGCACAAGAAACAGTAGACACGCAAGAGAGAGTAAGAATTAAGCACTCGCAGAGAATCAAGAAAGGATAGGACAATTTTTAGTGAGTTTCAAAAAAGTTTTTACAAAGAATTTTTTTTAGTTTTGGAACACTGGTGGAGAATAAGTCAAAGTCATCGAAACACCGGCACATGGAATTGTATGACCTGCTAGCTCTTATCATATAAGAATTTTGCCTGTAAATGCACCGCACAGAGGGAACATAAAGCGGTTGATGGTTCCTTAAGGTGAAGGATGGAACACGCAACCCAATTTTGCCCATCAGTTCGGAACAGTCGGTTGTACCATTTGCCAAATTGAACAAGAAAGCAATGTCGGCAATTTTTCTCCGCTCAACCAGTGGAAGAATGTGGAACTTCCTGCACCGGCTGTGATAATTAGGTGAATAGGTTTTAGATCTATATTGAATGTACCTTAAGAACTTCTTTAATGCAATTATTAAGAATAATTCCGGCTAGGTTTCACCCCCCCCCCCCCCCTATTTTATAAAACAATACAAAAAAATTCGCGCTCGCTTCGCTCGCGCATCCACCCATTTCGTGCTTTTGCCATTCCTAGTCATTTCACAGACTTATCTACATGGTTCTATTCTCAATTCTGCTGGCCTGAACAAAAAAACTCAAGTCCCTCTGGGCTCTAATAACTTTTCTGCATTACATAATTAAAAAAATGAGTTCGTCGACAATCATAACATTAAGCTTCGTGGAGCTCAAATGTTGAAATTTTACTACTTTTGAGCTCCATTCAGGCATGGTTATCCACCGCTTTATCCCCCTAGATAAGTCCCCCAACTATGTTGGAGTCGGCTTCCAGTCTAACTAGATGCAGCTGAAAACTGGTATTTTACATGGAACCGCTGCCTTTTTGTCCTCTTCCCTCCTGATAGCAATATCTTTGCCCCTCCCCCGCCCCCTTAACCCAAAACCAATCAAAATCATACAAAAAATTTCGCGCTCGCTACGCTCGCGCACCCATCCTGTTCTTTCGCCGATCTGTCCTGCTTAATACGTTCATCTACTTCTATTTTCATTTCTGTTTCTAAATCGTTAATCCAGGGAAAATTGACCAACGCTTTAAATCCCTTTATCCCCCTATATAAATCTCATTGGGTAGCACTTCATAAAACATCAAACGACGCAAACAATGATTATGTTGGCCCGTGATAGTGCACAAGCTGCAAACGGTAACATTGAACAGAAGCATAGTAAATCTAGACGCTTGAAACAGTTACGTTTTAGATCCACGTTAGCTAATCCCTGGATAAACAGTCTCTCCAAGAACTAAACCACCTAAGATCTCAAAGTTAGTATCCACGAAAAATAAACGATTTACATACATAGGTACATAAACTCACGCCCTTTTCCCATAGGGGTAGGCAGAAACTACAGAACGCTACCCGCTACGATCCTTACATATTCCGTTTGCCTCGTCCACATTATCATTCATACATATCTGTCCATACGCGCACGCCGCCGCGCCGGTTACGAGTACTACGCACCTGTCCTTTCTGAAGAACGGCACCAATAAGATCAGTGTATGTCTTTCTAGGGCATCTCGGCGTTGCCATTTACATCTGCCTTGTAAATACATTTTGTTAATCGACTTTCACTCATCCTCTCCACATGACCGAACCACGATCCGATTGAAACGATTTAGTTTTGCATTATCTTTACCGCGACATTGCTTTCCTGAAAAATAAAGCAGTATAATGAAGGCCGTTAAATCACTAAAAAGTATTAAATAAAAAACAAATAATTTAAAAAATTAAAAACACGCCTGCCATGTTAAAAAGTGAACTAAAAAGTCAAAAATAAGTCGAACGATTTCAGTGATGAAATGAGAACAAGGTCCCGTAATTGTATCCGAAAATGGAAAACTGAACACTAAAATTTTAATTGCAGTCGGGGGACAGTTCGGTGGAACATTTCTTTACAGGTCCCCCGACTGCAATTAAAATTTTAGTTTTCAGTTTTCCATTTTCGGATACAATTACGGGACCTTGTTCTCATTTCATCACTGAAATCGTTCGACTTATTTTTGACTTTTTAGTTCACTTTTTAACATGGCAGGCGTGTTTTTTTAGTATTATTTTCTTCACAAGTGTGTTGAAAAACGTCGTATGATACACGTGTGTATTGATGATTACCGTCCTCGGCTATCTTAAGACCCTCACCTGATGGCTCGGGTCTCAATGGCGCCTCAGCGGTAATCACCAACGTTACACACTTGTACCATAATGTACTATTTTATCCTGATTTTATCTTCCCGTGGGATAATTTTCGAATTGTAGCGGGTGAAGCCGCTGGGAACACCTAGTGTCTTATAAATGCATTTTTTTAAGTAGCAGTTCATCTTATTTCATCTATTTACAAAAATCTTTAATTTGACATAGGTTTTTTTATCTGTACGTAATCTGAAGACAAATGAGTTGAAATATGAAATAACCTCCGTCTTTTTGAAGTTGGTTAAAAACGTCCACCCTAGCAGTATTACTTTACTATAATTGACATAACACAAATGCATTTTAACACTTTTCTTCGTTCAAACCATATTTCACAAAAAAATTAAAGAATATTGTCAATGTGCGATACTGTTAACAAGTATGCAATATAATGATATTGAAAAATTCTTCGAACGAATGAAATCGCATTTCAGATAGCTCGCACATCGAGTTTATTTGTGACTTTATTGAATAGCTAGTCGTGTCTTGTGACTTTACTTACGATACTTTTTACAAAAGGGTTATTTTCTCGGTTAGATTCCCGCGGGAAGCATACTTTGTAAAGCTGTTTCCAGGGTTGCTAGGATATTGCAGGCTTGAATCATCTGATTGGCTGATACAAAAATGATTCCGTGTTTCGGAAGGCAAAACCGGTGGCCTTGGCCGCCAAATAACGGTCGTTAAGAGGAAATGCGAGTGGTTTATTCTCCATACTTTGCTCTCGCCTGTTTTCTTTTTACAGCAATGATTTTTTAAAGAATAATAAATATTAACAATTTCTATGCCCCTATGTTTTCCTTTTTGGTGATAAATTATTTTTATAAGCACTAGAACCCTCAAAAAATGCTCAAATTGCTTGTTTAGATCGCTGTTAACAGAGTCCTAGTGTACAAATTTGACAACTATTAACGAAAAAATAAAAAAAATAGCGGTGTATTATATATCCTCCTTAATTTATATTCATTGTCTAAAATATCTTTTAAATTGGATCAATATTGGAGGAGGAAATAAGCGACAGACAAACCTAGAAATATGACTTTTTACTTAAGCTATTGAGTCGGTATTAGCTTAAGCTAGTGAGCAGTTGTCCTTATCGTACGAATTTGAGGGCAGGGGGACGGAGAGAGACAGCGCCCGCTTTCCTCTTAAACCATGCCAGAGGCCCTCATGCCGAGAGGCCATGAGATCATGGTGCTTGCAACAGGGGCAAAATATAGGGAACTCGAACGAACAGTATACATAGTAAATACTACGTTATTAGTGTTAATTATAATGTTAATGACAATCTTAATTCTCTTGCCCTTATCCCAATTCATTTGGGGTTGGCGCAGCATGTCTACCTCTTCTATTTTCTATTTATCTTCGGGGACGCCGGCAGACACCAGACGGGCGATCAGTCCTTTCGTTGTGGATTATTTCGCCCAGTTCCCCATTTTGGTGGATCCCCTTGATGGGTTACTGGTAGTCGGCATCGCTAATCTTCCTGTTGCCTTGCAGAAGCTCACCAGTTGTTCGGGAGATTTCTGCAAGCTTCTCTTCATTAATCTCATCTGTTCCTAGGATTTCCCATCTGAGTGGCTCATACATTGTGCATTCCGTCACAAGGTGGAACTTGTTTCTTCTGCTTCTCCACATGCTGGGCATATGGGATCTTCCTTTACTTTCATAATCGTCAGGTGTCTATTGAGTCCACAGTGTCCTGTTGCGATCCCTACTACTAGTCTTATGTTTCCCCTGCTCATTTTGAGTAGCTTGTGGGATTTTTTTTCATCATATGACTTTAAGAAGATTTTCGATTGTCGACAACCTTCTGTTGCATTCCATCTTTTATTTGACTCTCTTGTAGTTAATTCTATGGATGATTCCTTTTGTTATATTATGTGGGATCGGTAACCTGGGCTCTGGTCCCACAAAGGTTTCATCTGCTCCTTTTCTGGCTAATTCATTTGCTATCTCATTCCCTTCGTGTCCTTGATGACCAGGGACCCATGCGACTGTTACTTCTGCTTTTTCCGCTAGTTGGTTGAGTGCTTCTTTACACTCTTTAACCAGTGCAGATGTGACTTCCACTTTGTTCAGTGCTTTGAATTTCTACCTCTTACATACTTCTCTGTTTCTTGTCATCTCATGAGATACCATCGTTTCTTTGGTCATCCTCTACTCTTATATCCATCCACATTCAAATCCATTTTCATTATTGATAATGTTAGTGACCATGTCAGTTTAAAATACTTTTCTTAACTAAGTTGAAAATATCTTTTAGTACTTTATTTTAGGATACAACTGGGTATTAGTATCTTACATGGTCTGAATACGTAGCTGACTAGCTGAAATGATCATTATCTTAATCCAAAAAACATACAATGACATACATACAAACAAACATGCTTTTTCATATTTCTATGCTGTTTCTATATTAAATTCAGTGCTACGTTTCAGTTTCAGATCTTGAATTCTAGGCATCCTAGAACGATAGGAACAGTAATATATTTCAATCATACACTTTTCCATGTCACAAAGATAGCAGTAGATATTTATGAAAATTCTTATATTATTATAATAATAAGAAGAGTAGAGCAGTGGTACCCCAGTAGTGGCGGCCCCGACTTACGAACAGTAAGACGTGGGTTCGAACCCAGTCATTCGCATTCCTTTGTGTAATTTAAATTTTCATAACCACTGCTCTCAAAACGGAAAACATCGTGAGGAAGCCCGCATGTCTTAGAGCGAAAAAATTCGAAGATAAGTGACATCTACCAATCCGCATTGTACCCTCGTGGTGGATTATAGCTCATCCCTCTCCTAGAGATGAGCCCTGAGTCCCTGCAGTGGGAACATTACAGGCTGATGATGATGATGAATAATAAAAAATCCTTGTAAATACTGTTAAAAACTTCACGCTTAATAACTAAACTGATATTATTACTTACGAGATAATTATCTTCCGTAATTATTCATAATTATAGTTATTATTAACTGGTTTACTTGACATAAACGCTTTGATTTTGATTTGTGAGCTTCCGATATTTAGGGGGAAAGTTAGGGGCTGCGGGTTGTTCGAAAGAGATACCGCGGCCTCAGCACAAAGGGCTAAGAAGGAACATGAGTGGTTTATAGTCAGTAGAAGTCTGACACTCCCTACCGCCCAGGAGCGGAAGGAGTCATTTGATGATTTACCTCCCACACTTCGCTGATCGTGATTTCGCAAACTCCAAAAAAAAAAACTATTAAAGCTAGAATAAAAACTAGGAACAGTCCATCCATTACATACAAAATCGTTATTTAAATAAAACTAGAAAATTATTCAACGTTTTGTCTTGGTTACAAAACTGTTGAAAATATATTCTTAGACCCGAGAAATACTGGAAAACTAAAACATATCTTGTGCGAGGTAAAGCCACCTGTTACGGGCCTTTCAAACGAAAATTTTCTACTTTCTTAAAATAAAGGTGGAATTTAAAATTGTTGAGACAGGATGTGATTTAATATTACCTCACTTTGAAATAGGTCAATAGTTGGTACGATTTTCAGGCAATTAAGAACGACATACTTTCTGAATTCGCTGGCAAACTTAGTACTAATAAAGATTCCAACGAATTGATAACCACCTCCGTTTTTAAGTCGGTTAATAGCAGAATGTTAAAAGGAAACTTTAAGGAAAAGGACTGCCTCGTTGGTCGAGTGATCACAAGCGCCTCCGACCTTGGTTCGATTGCCGGCTCGAGTCATAAGCTTGAGAAGAGAAAAAAAAAAGTTTTTCAGAACGACATTTTTAGAATTAAAGGAGTTTTTTAGAAACAGCCACGGAGTGTAGATTTTTTTTGCTCGCCCCTTATTACATGGGACATAATTGGTGAAATGTGGGTAGGACTTAGCACATCTGATCTACCTAACCTACGTTTAAAAATGTTACTTAAAACCTATTAGCAAAATAAACATCATTAATTGTCCTATATCACCAAAACTTTTCGTTCATTCGAAAATGGGACTAAACCTCTCTGCCAAAGAGTGAGCCAAATAATGCAATTAAAACATTTTAATTAGTGAGCCCAGACGCTTCATTTAAAAACTCTGTTCAATTTAACTGAACCGAATCCCAATAATTAAGTCTTTGGTTGTTTCAATTCGATTACTGGATCAATTATTTATTTAATCTTTGCTTCGTTGTAATTGATATCTCGGAACCGTTTTCCTGTTTGGAACAGTAAATTGTATTACTTCAGAGTTTGTGGGTCGGTTATTTTGGGATTGATTTTTTTGTTATACTGTTACTGTCCTTGCGTGATCGAATCAGAAATGAGGACATCCGCATGAGAACCAAGGTTGCCGACATAGCCCGAAGAATTGCCAAGCTTAAGTGGCAGTGGGCAGGGCACATTGCTCGCAGGACGGATGGCCGATAGGGCTGGAAGGTTCTGGAGTGGCGAACACGAACCGGAAGACGTTGCTTTGGAAGGCCTCCCATGTAGGTGGACCGATGACCTGGTCAAGGTTGCGGGGATCCGCTGGATGCGAGACGCATGGGACCGGTCATTGTGGCGACACTTAGGGGAGGCCTATGTCCAGCAGTGGACGTCTTTCGGCTGAAATGATGATGACTGTTACTGTTAGAGGAGCTCGTGGCTTAATAACTGCCTCTCGGGTCGAACTTCAGGTTAAACCATACTTACCTAGGTTGCTCTATGGAAAGGTGACCGCCCATTAGATACCGAGTTTCCTCCGTGCTTCGGAAAGCACGTTAAGCTGTTAATCCTGGCTGTCATTTACAGATGTTTGGCAGTCGTTACAGGTAGTCATTGACCTGAAAGTCTGACAACCAGTCTTACCAAAGGGTATCATAATTACCTACCTAGTATTAACTAGGTTGTGGAGGTCTGATAGGTAGTCACTCCATGTAAAATACTGGTATTGAGCTGCATCCAGTTAGACTGGAAGACGACCCCAACATAGTTGGGAAAAGGCTAGGCAGATGATGAATTGATGATGACTGTTACTGTTAGCTTGTGTCATCCCACTTTTGGGCAATAGCCTCTCCCGAGGACTTTCATATTCTTTGATGTAGGGTTAATGTGGACCAGTAAAGTGTGAATTTTTGTAAAAAAAAGTATTATGTGGTTTGGCAGAAAACCCTTATCTTTTTTTATTAATAAAAGGAGTTTACTTCATAGAACCTCTGAAAGTTTTCTTAAAATCGGCCTCGCAAAATTGTAGATTATTCAGTGCAATACAAATACATAAAATAATGTTTTGTTATAAGTACCGTACCTACAGTACATACTTTCATAAATGCATTCAGAAAGAAAGACCCAAATGGTAAGTTGCTATTCATACGTTTATTTATTTTTGGTGGTTTTAAACTTGTGTTTGCCCAATATAGTCTTAATATTATTTATTTCCAAAGAAAACATTGCAATTATCAAGAAAAATCAAAAACACAAGAAGCAAAAACTATCTATAGGAAAACCGAATTAGAAAATTCTTTCCTACAATTTCTACCGACATCTGGTGACCCCACCCCATCGGACCGGAAATCCTACGTAACGTGCAGACACCATCTTGATCCCGACCGGAAGTAAAGAGTTTTATCTAGATGTTTTAGTATTCAGCTGTGTTATTCCTAGATCGCTTTGGTAAAGTCTAGAAACTTAAGTTTCGGTTTTAAATATTTTATGGATATTGGTTTTCTATATTTTAAACTAGCTTTTAAAGTAAATTATCATCCCATGCTTTAAAACTGACATTCGGGTGGTCGATCTTTAGGTTAAGCCGCGCTTGCCAAGGATGGTCTGTAGATAGGTGACATGATTACATAACGAGTTTCCTCTGTGCCTCGGTGGTCCCGGCTGCCATATATTATAGATCTTTGGCAGTCGTTACAGGTAGTCAGTGAGTTGACTACGGAACGCTAAAAATCCTACAAAACACAGCTTTTATAAACTCTCTCATTTACGACGAACTCGACAAAAACAAAGAAAGAAAGAAAAAAAACACACACATCATCATTGTCGAACAAGATAACAGAATGCAACACTGCTGTCATTTTGTACAAGCTACGTATCAACGCGTAGGGCTCCACAGACGACAACGGAAACGGAAGCTGGCTTATCGCTTGTCTCGCTCTCGGAGTGGTGTAATGTGTGAGTGGGAGCGGGATGGGGTAGTCATTAGGGGGATTTTTATGTGACTTTGATTTCTAGGGTGATGGGCCATTCATTATCATCATTATCAGGCATAAGACGTCCACTGCTGGACAAAGGCCTCCCCCATGATGGGCCATTCATTATCATCATTATCAGGCATAAGACGTCCACTGCTGGACAAAGGCCTCCCCCATAAAACGCCATAAAGAACGGCAACCTGCGTTTGCATCCACCGGTTGCCCACGACTCTCACGATGTCGTTGGTCCAACTGGTGGGGCGATGGGCTATTTTGAGAAAATTAGAACAGCTATTTTGAGAAAATTAGAACAGCAAAAATAATTATGAGAACAGTCTTCATCATCATAATTATTTTAAACCCGAAATCACACCTTTTCTTTTCTTCTGTCACACTTTTAGGTTTTGTACGTCCTTTATCCAGGTGTTTCCCACAGCTTTGATGATTTCATCGACCAAACCAGCTTTAGGATGGTCCTGGTTTCTTTGGATTCACCTTGGCCACCACTCGATCAAACTCTTGCTCCATCGGCTCCACGTCTAGCCAGGATATCCTGCCCAGGTCAGAGAAGTCTTAGATAATAAATCAAGGTAGAAAGAATGCAATGATAAGTCAATCTTGAAGGTACATATTGGTTCCTAGTACACTTCCTCATTCCTACGCATCACAGTCATACCCAAACGACAACAGATTATTCAATAACCCTAATCTATTTAAGTCGCGAGTAAACAGTTTTTTTGGGTAAGCTCGTTCCATCGTCGAACTCATCTCTGCCCATAGGGCAAGATTAAAGTCAATTAAAAAAAAATTAAATAAAAAACACAACTTTTTTAGTCACCGTTTCTTCCATTTCTTATTTCGTTCATGCGTGAGTTAATAGACTTCTTATGGATAAACACATTCCATCGTTGATCTCATCGCTGTCCTCAAGACAAGATTGAGGTCAAGAGAAGGCCCATTTAATATTTTTTTTAAATATTGTGAGCCGTCACGGGACGAAACATCGAAATTATTTTGTACAAATAATATGGATAAAATAATAAATTACGACAACAATTAAACATAGCGTAATGAAACAAATATTATACACACTACTACACAATTAAGTACTTATTAGACTGTATATTATTATACACCAATGACTAGCCCCGGCTTCGCACGGGTGCAAAAAATATACTAAGTGCTTGGCCAGACTGGCAGCGCGGCGCGGGGAGCGGCGCGGGTGCGGGAACGCGCGCGATTTGCCTGTCCGCACTGGACCGCGATTTCGTTCCGAGCGTTGTCGCGTTCAACTGTCCGTCCAGTGTTTGTCAAAATATAATATGGATGACGAAGACTTGTTTTTATTGGAAAATTCTTACTTTAAATGGCAAATGCTAAAAGTGAAAAATGGAGTTAATAAAATTAATTTAACCAGAGAAAATGAAGGAGAATTTTACACACTGTATGAAAGATTGCGAGAGCAACCTCGAAAGTTTTTTGAATATACAAGAATGTCAATGGATACGTTTGACTACATATTTCAAAATAATATAGAAAATTATATTATAAAAAAAAATAACAACTTTCGCCGAAGCATTCCACTTATTGAAAAGTTATTCATTCGAGATCACATCATTTCAAAATTGCACACAGGTCGTGCATCTCTGACTCGCTGTGACGTCACACTCAGCGCAGAGTATGAGCATTAGGTCCGATCTCTGTGGTATGAGTGCAAAATCCAAAAAAGATTTTTTTTTGGTAAGAATTTTAAAATTCGGTTATTTTAATTAATTGGATACTTCTATAAATAATTATAAATAATTGAATTAATTTATTAAGCTTTAACTTATAAAAGTTAAAGCTAAATATATAAATCCAATTTATTTGGTTATCTGGCGCAGACTAAAGTTTGAGATACGCCGCTCCCGCGCGATTTATCGCTTGCCGCCCCGCGAACTCACTGCGGCCACTTGTATGAACGAGCTATGGCACGAGTTGCCCGCGCGCTCCCCGCGGAAAGTAGCCCGCGCCGCTTCCCGCGCCCGCGTGCCCACTACGGACACTCAAAGGAAGTTTCATACGTTTAAGTTTGTCGCGCCGCGCCCGCCCTGCGCCCGCGTTTGCAGTCTGGCCAAGCACTAAAACCTTCCTCTTGAATCAATCTATCTATTAAAAAAACCTGCGACAAAATCCGTTGCGTAGTCTTGAAGATCTAAGCATACATATGGACAGACAACAAAAATCGACTTTGATTTATACTATGCAGTGATGCTACAGATACCACGGCATGCATCGCCATGTCAACAATCGGTTTTACCCGCTGCTATAAGATTATTCACATCAAAAATCATGTCAGTACCGAAATCGGGAAGTAGTCTTTGACTTGCACCATCCTCATATCACAAGACATGTTCAAGTTTGTGTGATGGACCATATTCTGTTTGGGTGAGATAACCCAAACAGAATATTCATCTATATCAATTGATTATTATTACATCTATATCAATTAATGATATCCAATTCTTAATAACAGTGTAAAATGAACTTAATATTTTTTTTTAAAGTGTTGAATACTTTAACATAAGAGTGTAAAATAAGAAACTTATAGATGAAAAATTTACCATTTATTTAAAAATTAATCACTGCATTTTAAGAGAAAATGCTGGGTAATTTTACTTCGCTTTTAGTTTGTAATTTAACCTTTTCTAAAACCTGCAATCACCAATCCATATCTCTAAGATTACTCCACCATCTTTGATCGCATCGACAACTAGAGTCTTCGCTAGCGAAAAATATAAAAGTCACCAAGCGAAAATGTCTAGATCCTAATCAGGTTCCACGAAGTATTGAAAACTTTTCTAACATCACCGTCAAAGGATTTTCAACTCATTCTCATTTCGCCCAGAGTTTGAATAAGTTTTTTTTATCGACTCTTTAATAAAACTTTCGACAGACCAGGGTCTTTTCGATTTATATGCTAATTTATTCTTTCCAGCTACTTTCGGAGGGTTATAATAGTGTGTTTTGGAAGACAGGTAAATGTGGTACGGTAATTTTAAATAATTCACGGAAGCGTTAAAGTATCACATTACCCAGTTCTATAGTTTTCCGGACCATTTTCGATTACGGCGGAAAATCTTAGCGGCGATAGTTAGTCATCGGCGCGGGGATACTGTATAGTGCAAAAGTATGTGCGCAGACACATACACACAGGTGTACTCTGTATCCTTTTTAGGGTTCCGTTTCTTATAAGATCACTCGTGTGTCTGTCTGTCTTTCCGAACATTCCTCATCCTGAAAAAAATACAGAAATTATTTCAACACTATTGATTACTGGAAAACCTCTAAAAAGTCTATGGTGCTAAAATAACATGTAAAATCTCTTAATATCTATAACTGCAACGGTACGGAACCCTTCATGTGCAATTCCGACTTGCACTTGGCCAGTTTTTCTGTCATCCCTAGTAGCATTTTTTGTTGGCATTTAGTTGGGCCACATACCTCTGGTTAGTTGGCAAATGCATACAATTGGCGGGCAGTTTGCGGGTTGGGCCCAAAACTGATGGCCTACGTGGATTTGCCTACGAAGGCCCAACTTGCGATAGGGCCAACGTGCATTGCCCTACGGAGGCCCGAGGAAAACGTGTTATGGGTAGGCCCAACGACACATAATACATGTAGGCAAGCGGTTGTATGTTTGTTGGTTCTATAGCTGGTTTCATAGCGACGCGTCTCGCCAGCGCCGGCCGTACGCGTGTCGCTGAACATCAACTTTATCAGCTTCATAATAAGTTTGGTTTTTGCGATGTTTTGAAAAACCAACCTTATTTTAAAGCCGATAAGGTTCATGTGCAGCGACGTGCGTGCGGCCGGCGCTGGCAAGACGCGTCGCTCTGAAACCAGCCACAATAGGCCAACCCAGACGACATACAAAAGTCACCCACCAAACAGTCGTCTCTCTTTTGCACTTTGACGTGAGTACCTACATGAGAGGACGTTGTGTCGTCTGCGTTGACCTATTATACTTTGTGTTAATTAACTGAAATTAAATGAAATACAAATTATGATAATTGAATATTTATTTATTGTTATATTATGTTATTGACAAAATGAAGACAAATTTTACACAATTTGGAGACGGTAGCTCTGCAGTAAAACGATACACACCGTACCTACTATGATGCATTGATAGAGTACCTACCTACTTTTACAAAGTTACACTTTGCAGCTAAGTTGTTGTCAAAGATTCGTTCAAGGATTCTTCTTGTGATAGGACCAGTTTTGTTCCCACCAATGTAGGTTATGTAATTTAACCAGAGAAAATGAAGGAGAATTTTACACACTGTATGAAAGATTGCGAGAGCAACCTCGAAAGTTTTTTGAATATACAAGAATGTCAATGGATACGTTTGACTACATATTTCAAAATAATATAGAAAATTATATTATAAAAAAAAATAACAACTTTCGCCGAAGCATTCCACTTATTGAAAAGTTATTCATTCGAGATCACATCATTTCAAAATTGCACACAGGTCGTGCATCTCTGACTCGCTGTGACGTCACACTCAGCGCAGAGTATGAGCATTAGGTCCGATCTCTGTGGTATGAGTGCAAAATCCAAAAAAGATTTTTTTTTGGTAAGAATTTTAAAATTCGGTTATTTTAATTAATTGGATACTTCTATAAATAATTATAAATAATTGAATTAATTTATTAAGCTTTAACTTATAAAAGTTAAAGCTAAATATATAAATCCAATTTATTTGGTTATCTGGCGCAGACTAAAGTTTGAGATACGCCGCTCCCGCGCGATTTATCGCTTGCCGCCCCGCGAACTCACTGCGGCCACTTGTATGAACGAGCTATGGCACGAGTTGCCCGCGCGCTCCCCGCGGAAAGTAGCCCGCGCCGCTTCCCGCGCCCGCGTGCCCACTACGGACACTCAAAGGAAGTTCCATACGTTTAAGTTTGTCGCGCCGCGCCCGCCCTGCGCCCGCGTTTGCAGTCTGGCCAAGCACTAAAACCTTCCTCTTGAATCAATCTATCTATTAAAAAAACCTGCGACAAAATCCGTTGCGTAGTCTTGAAGATCTAAGCATACATATGGACAGACAACAAAAATCGACTTTGATTTATACTATGCAGTGATGCTACAGATACCACGGCATGCATCGCCATGTCAACAATCGGTTTTACCCGCTGCTATAAGATTATTCACATCAAAAATCATGTCAGTACCGAAATCGGGAAGTAGTCTTTGACTTGCACCATCCTCATATCACAAGACATGTTCGTTTGTACTGTACTAACGACTTTCTGACATAATTATTTACTAGCAAGCTTTAGGTGAAGCGATTAAAAGTTTAAAGCAGCTACTATAAGCTCATATTATTTTGAGTGTTGTAAAAATTGATTTAAACGCTCATCTGAGAATTAACTCTCAAAATATGTACCACTTTCTTGAAATTTGACGTCATCATCATCTGCCTAGCCATGTCCCTACTTTGCCTTACCTTCTGACCTCCACAACCCTATATATAATAACAACTAGCTTTTACCAGCGGCTTCGCCCGCGTGAAAATGACGATTTTCCATACAAACTTTCATCCCCTATTTGACTCCCTTAGGGGTTGAATTTCGAAAAATCATTCCTTATTCCTTGTCTACATTATAAAGGGAATCTCTGTGCAAAATTTCAGCTTTCTAGGTCCAAGGGTTTGGGCTGGGCGTTGATGAGTCAGTCAGTCAGTCAGTCAGTCAGGACTTCTCTCTTTATTTATTAGAAGATATGATCCCGACCGATTTTGGCCACAGCGACTTGGATCTGCCTATTGTGCGTCAGGTATGTTTGCGGACGCACACGTAGACGGGTTTCACGCCGTACTCCGCAAACGATGCGCCGCAGCACTTGGCAGGTTGCGCGCCAGCTCCAACAGCATCCTGGCTGTTATTGCGGATAGGCTGGACACGCGGTACGTCAAGCACTGGGTTAACACCCACATTATGAGTTAACCATTTTTGTTTTGTTTTTACTACTAACACTAGTTTCATAAGTTTTACTGTACCTACTAACATTCTATGGACTCTTTGTCCGAAATAAAAAGTTTTTATTTTATTATTATTAAGAGCATCGCTGGTGTGCTCTCTGGTGACTGACATAGCCAATCCACAACCCTTGTTATTACTGGGTAACACAATAAGCCTTTGGTAAGACTGCCATGGTTAATACACTTTCGGGCCACTGACTACCTGTCATAACAGTCATAACTTCAACTTAACACGCTTTCCGATGCACGGAGGAAACTTGGTGTGTAATTGGCGGTCACCCATCGGACGGATCACCGAGGCAACCGCAGCTTAACCAGAAGATTGTCTGATCCACCGTTATTATTTAGTTATTAGCCTATAATGTTCCCATTGCAGAGACTCAGGCCTCCTTTCTAACTAGGAGAAGGATGGGCTATAATCCACCACGCGGCCGCGCGGGCCCAGTGCGTAAAATTATTAGTTGGCCTCTCACGGGCGTTCAAAACACAACTGAAGTTCGTCCGACTCGTGCACTTTTTGTGGGAAATTTGAATGCTGCGTACTCTTACCTACAAGTAAAAATTCACAAAATGAAAATAAATAAAACTACCTCTCCAATAAGATCTACTTACTTAAACAGCTCTACTATTTAAACCTTAATTCCTCATAGAAAAACACGAAGGAATCCCTACAAAATACATTCTTGACTCGAGGGAAATTCATCAAGATTCCCTTTCGGACTTAATTATTTACAGGAAACCATTCCCTAAGGTGTTCTCAATACGGGCGAGAATTCTTTATGATAAATGATGAGTAAAACGAGTGCGGAGTTGGAGAAAACGTCTTTATTGTATACAAACTTTTTTCGTTTGTCAATATCGGCAATTGGTTAATTTGTCCGTTCAGCCGAGTAATAGGTTGGAAAAAATTATGTTCTGTAATTGTAAATTTTATTGGGACTCCTTTGATATTTTTGTTTTCCTTTTTTATTTCGAATGATCTGCTTTTAACCTGTTGACGCAACCTTCTGCTTTTGTTTTTTAACCGACTTCAATAAAGAAGGAGGTTCTGTGTTTGGCCGTCGTTTGTCAATGTTTCCGTCAATTATTACGGATCGATTTACGTGATACTTTTTTCATTTGATAGAAGAAGTTTGTGTGATGGACCATATTCTGTTTGGGTGAGATAACCCAAACAGAATATTCATCTATATCAATTGATTATTATTACATCTATATCAATTAATGATATCCAATTCTTAATAACAGTGTAAAATGAACTTAATATTTTTTTTTAAAGTGTTGAATACTTTAACATAAGAGTGTAAAATAAGAAACTTATAGATGAAAAATTTACCATTTATTTAAAAATTAATCACTGCATTTTAAGAGAAAATGCTGGGTAATTTTACTTCGCTTTTAGTTTGTAATTTAACCTTTTCTAAAACCTGCAATCACCAATCCATATCTCTAAGATTACTCCACCATCTTTGATCGCATCGACAACTAGAGTCTTCGCTAGCGAAAAATATAAAAGTCACCAAGCGAAAATGTCTAGATCCTAATCAGGTTCCACGAAGTATTGAAAACTTTTCTAACATCACCGTCAAAGGATTTTCAACTCATTCTCATTTCGCCCAGAGTTTGAATAAGTTTTTTTTATCGACTCTTTAATAAAACTTTCGACAGACCAGGGTCTTTTCGATTTATATGCTAATTTATTCTTTCCAGCTACTTTCGGAGGGTTATAGTGTGTTTTGGAAGACAGGTAAATGTGGTACGGTAATTTTAAATAATTCACGGAAGCGTTAAAGTATCACATTACCCAGTTCTATAGTTTTCCGGACCATTTTCGATTACGGCGGAAAATCTTAGCGGCGATAGTTAGTCATCGGCGCGGGGATACTGTATAGTGCAAAAGTATGTGCGCAGACACATACACACAGGTGTACTCTGTATCCTTTTTAGGGTTCCGTTTCTTATAAGATCACTCGTGTGTCTGTCTGTCTTTCCGAACATTCCTCATCCTGAAAAAAATACAGAAATTATTTCAACACTATTGATTACTGGAAAACCTCTAAAAAGTCTATGGTGCTAAAATAACATGTAAAATCTCTTAATATCTATAACTACAACGGTACGGAACCCTTCATGTGCAATTCCGACTTGCACTTGGCCAGTTTTTCTGTCAACTCATAGTCTAATGGGTCGAAAATCTGATACGACCGGAGAGAGATCAGGCGCAGGACCAATGGTTTACCATGCATTTCGAGGCACGGGGGTATATCATACCGCCAATACTTATCCAGTGCTTACTGGGTTGTGGAGGTCAGTTAGGCAGTCATCATCATCATCATCAGTTCAGCCAAAAGACGTCCACTGCTGAACATAGGCCTCCCCCAGGCGTCGCCACATTGACCGGTCCCGTGCGTCTCTCATCCAGCGGTTTCCTGCAACCTTGACCAGGTCATCGGTCCACCTAGTATAGTGGGAGGCCTTCCAACGCAACGTCTTCCGGTTCGCGGTCGCCATTCCAGAACTTTTCAGCCCCATCGGCCATCCGTTCTGCGAGCAATGTGCCCTGCCCATTGCCACTTAAGTCTAACGATTCTTCGGGCTACGTCGTAGTTAGGCAGTCGCTCCATGTGAAATACGGGTATTCAGCTGCATCTGGTTAGACTGGAAGTTGACCCCAGTATAGCCGGGAAAAGGCTAGGTTGATGATGATGGAATACATCGTGAGGAAACCGGCATGTCTTAGAACCAAAAAATTCGAAGACATGTGACATCTACCAATCCGCACTGGGCCAGCGTGGTAGAATAAAGCCCATTCCCTCTCAAAGAGAGGAGGCCTAGTGTCCCAACAGTGGGAACATAATTAGGCTGTTGATGATGATGATGATAATGATGAAGGGAGTTTTGAAGTTTACAGTCATTTGTTTGTTAGTGTGCAGTTGATGATTTGGGAATGCACAAGTGAATATTCCTGCAGGCGCTTCGTTCTTACTTTTGGAATACGCGACTCCTTTGCGTGAAACAACGTGGACCTTCAGGGTCAAAGGGTTCCGTCAGGGCTGCGGATTGTTCGAAAGAGATACCACGGCCTCGACATAAAGGGCTAAGAACATGGGTGGTTTTTAGTCAGTAGAAGTCTGTCACTACCTACCACTCTGCCCGAAGCGGGAGGAACTGAGTAACGATTTCCCACCCCACAAAAATAAAAGGGTTTTTTTTTTTGTTTTGTGGTTGCTATATTAAAAAGATGTGATAAAGACTAACCACAACATCCAGCATTATGACTTTGCAAGAGAAGGTTTATACTCGTATTTGTCTCAGTTTTTTTAAGTATTCATGGAAAATAGCTGGTTTTTGGAGTGTGTTACATAACTTAGTAAACTGTAACACCGAATAGGTAAAATGTTTCCGTAAGTTTATGAATACGAAACACTTAACAACAAATGCACGCTCCCTCGAAAAACTGAACACAGTAGCTACGCAATTGTGGGACATATATTATAATACACTCTTTCGTAAATCCGTTGTCTTTATTCAATGCGTTTTTGTCTTATTTGAGAAAGCTCGTAAAACCGAGTCGAATCGAATGTCAGATTGCAGAGACCAGATACATTATAAATTGACATTTTGTGTATCACGTCTGCGGAGTCTCACTAGCTAATTATATTCATAATTTATGCCCAGTTGTTAGCAATAAGCTTGCCCCTATTACATGGGACTTTTTTTTTGGGTGAAATATCTCCAAATGACCCCTCCCGCTCTTGGGTAGAGCGAAAGGGAGTGTCACACTTCTACTGACTAAAAACCACCCATGTTTCGTCATGCGTATAACTATTATATCAGTGAAGTTCTCTAATGGTTCTGGTTCAGCCCAGAAATATATAGGAGGTCCTCCTTTATACTCCTATAATTATATTGCACACAAGATGCAGTTGAGGTTTTTAGTGTTGGTAAGTTATTTTTAAATGAATTGGACCACGGAACTCTCAAAAGGTGCTGTGGTCCAACTATTTTTAAAGTTGGACAACTGCCCCTTCTTCTTCTTAGCGTGTCGATGACAATTAAATTGAGTCGGCCCAAAATTTGGCGACGAGTTCGGCACTTTCAGTAGCCTCCATCAACTCCTGTAGTGTGCAAGCAGCAGGACAGGCTGGACACGATATCAAGTGCTCCATAGTCTGTGGGGCAAGACCACATTTACACTCCAGGGCAGAGTCGTCTATGAATCTCCACCTGAACAGGTTTTCCTTGCTTCGGCCTACCTGTGTCCGGAGTCTGTTTAGAGACTTCCAGGTTAACCATGGCAACTCGTGTCCAGGTGGAAGATTTTCGGCAAGTGGCACAAATGGGTTGGGTAAGGCAACACTATCTCGCCACAACTTAAGTCTTTCCTTAGGGCGTTCGCCAGTAAAGACCCATGGTCCAACTAGTTGGACAGAGCAGTTGGACCACTGCCCCGCACTGGTTCCTTCTTAGCCCTTTGTGCCCGGGGCCACGGTATCTTTGTGACCAACCCGCAGCCCCGACGAGACATGTCATTGTATGCATGCATGCATGTGCATGGGACTCTAACAGAACTGGCGTAATGTAAGTACTATTAGGTTCCCATCTGCTTAGCCCTTCGAGGATAGTAGGTAGGTGGGTGGGTGGTAGGTAGGTAGGTGGCAGGTAGTTAGTTCTTTTCACGTGCCACAAACCCTACGGAACTCTAAAAAGCACTACTACCATCAAAACCCAACATTTTAATCTCGATCCAGTATTGAAATCTTTATCTGTTTCACTTCCTGCTCCTAAAAAACTCGAATTTTGGAACGAGAACCAATAAAACGAAGATTGATTTCCCTCAGGCAACATTATATTGGTCGAACTCAAAGTGGGTTCAAACGTTTTGTGTTAAATTTCTAATTGCTCCTCCAGGATTGAGGTTTTTTAGTTGTTCGGTAGTTGAATGAAGAATTCAGTGTGGAGTTTTTGAGATTTTTGACTGATTTCTTTATTCGCCCTAGAAAGACATATTGACCTTATTGGTGATGTTCTTCAGAAAGGACAGGTGCGTAGTACTCGCAACCGGCGTGCGTGTATGACCAGATGTATGTATGTGGACGAGGCAAAAG
Source organism: Diarsia mendica (assembly GCA_949316265.1). Classification (NCBI taxonomy): domain Eukaryota; kingdom Metazoa; phylum Arthropoda; class Insecta; order Lepidoptera; family Noctuidae; genus Diarsia; species Diarsia mendica. The sequence continues at coordinate 2,949,898 of OX438910.1, forward strand.
GAGTATGTAAGGATCGTAGCAGGTGGCGTTCTGTGGTTTCTGCCTACCCCCATGGGAAAAGGGCGTGAGTTTATGTATGTGTTGTTTGTGTTATGGCTAAGTCGTCTATGTTTTACTAAATATTATCCCCGGCTTTACTCGCCATGGAAACGTTTTAAATATAGCCTCTGACACTCGAAATCATGCAATTCCCCAGAGAGCAAATTTTGAAATCTTCATTTCTGAAGATTCTCTTCATTCAAAAGTGAACACTTTACCTGTACACAATATTCGTCATCATTCATCTGAAGGACGTCCACTGCTGGACATAGGCATCCTCTAAGTGTCGCCACATTGACTGGTTCCGTGCGTCTCGCATCCAGCGGATCCCCGCAACCTTCACCAGATCATCGATCCACCTAGTGGGAGGCCTTCCAACGTAACATCTTCCGGATCACAGTTCATCGGAAGAAACTCTGTAAGTAATACGTAGTCACCCATTCGAGGACTAACCTAGGTAAATACAGCTTTACCTTAATAATAGCCACTAAATAATAATAACAGCAGCTGCAGTCCGATAAGACTTCATAGTTGAGCTATAATCGAGTGTTCATACCGAATTTTGGAGTATTAATGAAATCTCCAAAACAAATATAGCTGACGTGGCTCAAAAGGCTGCCCAACTTACTCAAGTGGGACTGGGCAGGACATGTCTGCCGCATGCCGGACGAACTGTGGGCCAAAATAGCAGAAAACTGGTGCCCTGACACAGTGAGGCAGGTCGCGGTAGGCCACGAAGGAGATGGCGGGACGAGTTAAACAGGTTCCGTCAGAACTGGAAGGAGGACGCGCGGGTTCGAGAGAAATGGAAGGAGTGGAGGGAGGCCTTTGCCCAGGAGTGGGAAAGAGTAGGCTAGAAAAAAAAAATGAAATCTATGCAAGTCTGACGTTGAACGTAAATACTTACTAATAACCTATTGACAAATTAATGATTTGCCATTGAAATTCCACCATCACCGTTTTGCCACAGGACTAGCAGAAGAACTGCAGCGAACTATCAACTCTTGGTTGATATCCCGAAGAGTCTTACTCAGTGTGTTCCCAGCACGTATATTATGAGCACAGTCAAATCCCTCCCACATTTAAGCCATCTGCCTTTTTTGTGGAGGTTTAACAAATCATCAAATGACCGCTCTGGGCGGAGCGGACTTCTACTGACTAAAAACCACCTTGTTCCTTCTTAGCTATTTGTGTCCATGGCCGCAGTATCTCTTTCGATATGCATATAAAACAAAAGTGAATAGTCATGTAAATGTTCTGGGCACGCTTTTTTCATCATAGACCGCATCCCTCACTTTTTATCAGGCGTGATCGAAGACAAAAACTATTTCGCAATAAAAAAAAAGATCTAAATATTAGGATACTTGATTTTCAAATTAAAACAAAGTTTTGCTATTTATAATTTTATTTATTTCTTTTATTTTCGAGATCATCGGTCCACCTAGTGGGAGGCCTTCCAACGCAACGTCTACCGGTTCGCGGTATGCATGTGGGCATTGTATAAGATTATCTCATTTCAAGCGATGTTCGTATTGATCGCTTTCTAAAATATTCACCCCACAATTCCCGATTACTTTTCACTATAATTATATACACATCTAATAATATTGTGTTGAATAGGTCTCCATAAGCGCCTAATACTACAAACAGTGTACTACCAAACCCAAATTGGGGACATAATAGAAATAACGAAATAAAACACGATAAAATATTGCTAAGTATAAATATTAGAGTAGCTATGTAGAAGCGACGACATTTGTTAGAAGATGTACTCGTTCCAGTTACACTTGCGCGGTACAAAGAATATACTACGACTATGTAAATAATAAAGTTTACTGCCGGAGGAAATAAATAAATAACAATGACTAAAATGTAACCGTATACACTGAAGTCATATTCTAATCCTAAATTGAAAATAATTGGAATTGCACTCAAAATTACAGGTATTATAATTACTATCAACAAAGGAGCAACGCAGGAAAATACAGCAGCTTTAAGGTACTTCCTTCGAACGTCAATATTGAAAACCTTTACAAAATCGATATAAAAAATATAACTCAACACAACAAACCAAAACTGGACAGAAACCAAACAAATCCAAAATAGATAATCAAATAACATCCGTACGTACCCTGCCGTAAATCTAGATATAATAGAAAACAAGAAACGCAACGCATTTGCAAATATCACATTAAAAAACACGTAATTTTTAAAATGTCTAAATTTCTTGAGCGTATACCACGATGTCACTCCGTAGATGAACGCAGCGATACACAGTACAAATAAGACAGGATGAATAATTGTAAATGGACTATTAGTAGAGTCGTTAACATTGTTGCCCTTAACATTGCTGCCGTTAACATTTGTGCCGTTAACATCATTGTTGTATGCACTCATCGTATCGTATGCACTGATGCCGTATGGTGTTGTATGCACTATTAGTGTATGCACTGGTATCGTTTACGCTGGTCTCGTTGGCACTAGTGTGCTCTGGTCTTCTGCTTCTTCTTCTTGAATCACACGGTTTGGGATCAGTAGATGGTCACGATTATTGCAGCGGCAAGGTTCACCTGAGACACTGCAGCAGGTGGGTGTTTGATCCGGAGCGCCGCACTTCCACTCGGTGTTGGAGGAACCAATAATATCCCAAAATGCTCCGATTTCATTTTCTGGTGTTTCACTAAACTTCTTAACGAAACACCACAATAATACTCCATAAATGACAGCAGTCAAAGGTAGTATCAATATACAAACTAATTAGAACTTCATTTATAGGTTCCAAAAAATTGGTTTTGGTTAAATTGTTTAATATGCTGTCAATAAAAATGGTTATGTTGGAACTAGAGTTGTGTGCACTAATATCGTATGGTTTGTCGAATAAACTGTTATCGTATGCAACGTTACGAGTGAAGTTTCGCTACTGATGAGTATTGACCAATATTTCTAATAATTAACACAACTTTTTGTGTTAATTATTAAAAATGTTCGTTCATTATCAATATTTTAATTATTTACTGATAAGATAATATAAAAAAATCGGCAAAAGGCGAGTCGATACATATGGAAACATTAAGAGTTTCGTATCTAAACTTTTTTGAATGGAAGCTGGTATATCGACCTACCGCCATTTTGTTTTTGTTTTTTTAGAATTACCGCACCACGATTAAATTATGTATTGGTAGAGGTAGACGATTAAAAAAATTTAATGGAATTTTTAAAGGTAAAGATAGACAAATGAGTACAACGATAATCACTACAAATAGTCATTTATTACGTGTATAGGCATTTTTAAACATAATTAACATGGATTGTGTACTTGACTTTCACATTTTAACAAAGTTTTGCTCAAATCATCTTTTTATTATTTCTTTCGTCTTCAAGATCTTAAGTCTAAACGTTAACAAAGTCAATTATTTTTGTTTTAATTTCTATTAAATGACAAGGATTACTTAAAACCATACCTAGAAAAGATGGATGGATTTTGTGAGAAGTGACATGGAAGGAAAGGGAGGAAATGATGCCCTGAGGGGATAATGGAAGAAGAAAACATGTTGCGCCGACCCCTATCAGAATAGGACAAGGGTAGAAAGATGATGATGATAACTTTACACGTGGGCATTGTAAATGATTATCTCATTTCAAGCGACTTTTGTATTGATCTCTTTCTAAAATATTCACCCCACAATTTCCGATTACTTTTCACTATAATTATATATACATCTAATAATATTGTGTGGCATATATCTCCATAGTAACTTAATATTGCAAACAGTAACAGTGTACTACGAAACCCAAATTGCACACATAATTCAAATAATGAATGGAATAACGATAAAATATTGCTAAGTATAAATATCAAAGTCGCTATGTAGAAGCGATGACATTTGCTAGTAGATGTACTCGTTCCAGTAACACTTGCACGGTGGTATAAAGAATATACAACGAATATGTAAATAATCAAGTTTAGTGCCGGAGGGAAAAAATAAACACTAATGGTTATAATGTCACTGTATAGTTTAAAGTTATGTAATTCTGAAATTCTTGAATCAAAAATAAGTAAAACCACATTCAAAATTACTGGAATTATACACAGTATCAATACCGAAGTACCCCAGGAAAATACAGCAGCTTTAAAATACTTCCTACGAACATCAATATCAAAAACATTTACAAAATCGATATAAAAAACATAACTCAACACAACTAACCAACACTGGACAGATATCACACAAACCCCACATAGAGAAAGAAAAAAAGTCCGTACGCGTTCCCCAGCTGTAAATTCAAAAAGTGCTAATAACAAGAATCGCATCGCATTTGTTAATATCACATTAAGAAACACGTAATTTTTAAAATGGCGAAATTTCTTGAGGGTGCACCAAGATGTCGCTCCGTAGATGAACGCAGCGCTACAGAATACAAATAACATAGGAGAAACAGTTGAAACTGTATCATCAGTAAATTTGTTAATCATTTTGAAATTATCATTGATGCCGTTAACATCACTGTGGTTAACATTTGTGCCGTTAACACCATTGTTGTATGCGCCCATCGTATCGTATGCACTGATGTCGCCTAGTGTCGTATTCACTATTGATGGTCAAATGCTCGGGTCTTTTCTTCTTTTCGTGTCACAGGGTTTAGGCCCAGTAGGAGGTCACGTTTATTGCAGCGGCAAAGTTCATTTGAGACACTCCAGCAGGTGGGGTATATATATTGTTTGATCCGGAGCGCTGAACTCCCACTCGGTGTTGAAGGAAGCGATAATATCCTAAAATGCACTGGTGTCGCATGCACTAATATTTGCCGTTACACCACAATGTTACTTTAGGAGGACAGCATTTAAAGACATTATCTGGTAGATATTGGTTCTGAAGAATCAGTTTTGGTTAAATTGTTGAATTTTCTGTCTATAAAACTGGTATTGTTGAAACTAGAGTTGTATGTTCTAATATCGAATGATCTATAATTGCCGAATGCACTGTTGATTTAGTGGTCTTATGCGCTTTCGCACTGACGTTATTGAAAGTTATGAGTGCAGTCTGGCTCATACTAATGAGTATTGGTCACTTTTTTTTAATTAACAGAAAATGTTTAGTAAATTATCAATATTTTAATTAATTGCTGATAAAATAGTATCGATATAAATAGAAACCGGCAAAGGGCGAGTCGAGACTTATGGTTACACTGAGAATTTCGTACCTAAAACAAAATTAAAAAATTTAATTACGAATCATTTTTAGTTTCATCATTACCACTTTTCTGATCTTGTCCCGCTCTATTTGGGGACGGTGCAAAACTATTTCTTCTTAAAAAAATATATAATATTTTCCAAATATTTCACTAGGCTTAAAGGAGGATCTGAATTATTTTTACAATTCCATTAAAGATACCAATACTGGTTCCTGATCAAAACGCCTATTAAAAACAGTCTTGCGATCCAATTTACATTGTTTGGGTTCCGTTTTGTATCGTTTTAGTACGAAACCCTAAAATAATCGAATATCGGATTGTGAAACAATTAATTACTTTATAAACTTTGATAAGACTGTGTACTCTCAGCATGATTCACATTTGTTCTTATTTTAGATTTTAATATATAAAACCTGTCGCGCCGAACCAAAATAGAATGGGACTAGGGTAGGAAGATAATGATGAATACGATTACCTACAGTCATAATATTTTTTCGTAATATTAGAGTAATAATTACAAATGTACTTAAATAGTCAAAGTAGTTGTATCCGAAAATGGAAAACTGAAAACTAAAATTTTAATTGCAGTCGGGGGACAGTTCGGTGGAACATTTCTTTACAGGTCCCCCGACTGCAATTAAAATTTTAGTTTTCAGTTTTCCATTATCGGATACAATTACGGGACCTTGTTCTCATTTTATCACTGAAATCGTTCGACTTATTTTTGACTTTTTAGTTCACTTTTTAACATGGCATTATTTGTTTTTTTTTTTTTGTTAAATTTTCAATCGATTACATTACTGGGATTACGTATATCTAAAGAAAAGGATTAGTTGTGTGAGGATCCATTATCCCCATAATGGATGAAGAAATCGTGGTTCACCGACCCCTAGCAGAATAGAACAAGGACTGGAAGATGATAATGATAACTTTACATGTGGGATTATGGGTATTGTAAAAGATTATCTCATTTCAAGCGATGTTCGTACTGATCGCTTTCTAAAATATTCACCCCACAACTCCTGATTACTCTTTACTATGATTATATATACATCTATAACCATTGTGTTTAATATGTCTCCAAATACGCCTAAATTTGCAAACAGTGTATTACCAAACCCAAATTTCAAACATAATAAATCTAATGAATAGAATAACGATAAAATATTGCTAAATATAAATATCAAAGTTGCTATATATAAGCGACGACATTTGTTAGTGGACGTACTCGTTCCAGTAACACTTACCCGATGCAAAGTATATACTACGACTATGTAAATATAGTAGTTTATGCGACTGTGCATAATGAAGGGCATTACAACACAAGTGTGGGTTTAAGAAACGAGCCGAAGGCGAGTTTCTTAATAGCATCACACGAGTGTTGTAATGCCTAATTATGTATAGTTGCATACACTAATTTATCTACCCGAATATCATAAGGGCTCTATGATGGGCTCAGGAACCATAGGGAAATGACCAGCATTGTTACCAGTGTAATGCAATAAAAAATAAACAGGTTAATAATTGCATTCGTCGCTGCATTTACGATATCTGGCGGAGTGTTCATGTTAATTTTTGAGTCACTATCACTCATTTTCGACAGAGATAAAGAACTTATCAGAAAATTTGTCTACTCAATGAAAGGGAATAAAAAGCTAACGAACAAATCGACGGTCCCTACGTACATAAGGTCAAGTCAAAAACCGAGGTTTACAGGAGAGCGTAATTTGTGTTCAACACGCCCTAGAAATAATTCTATGACCAATAATAAATATTTTCTTTCTACAATATTTTAGCAGTTTTAAGAGCTTTAGAATGCTATTTACACATATTTAATTATTTTACGTTTTCTTGAAAAAACTGATAGATCACCGTTTCTACGCCGATAATAAAATAGAAGTATGTCAGTCATGTCTAAGATACCGTTTTATACGTAGGAAACAAAAAAACAGTGTCTGATATAGAATTTAAATAAAATGTTTTATGAAAATGTAGGATTATTTTACTATTTTTAAATCAATACGTTAAACATCCTGAAATCGTCACCCATGGATATAAAAAGTACTTCAATGAAGACATATCACTTTATACGTGGTTTTAGTCATTCGGGGTAGGACTATAGTTCTTGTAAGGTAAATAAAGACATGTCTTTTAAAATTATCAGGTTTGTGTTTTATTCAACAAATTCAACATTGTTTACTATTAAAAAAAACAATCTTCTTAGCATCTAAATAATCTTTAACACTTACTTGGTAACATTTAACAATCAACACAGCTTTATTCATACTGTTTCATCCTCACATTAATGACCTCCTTGTTCCTGGTATTTTTGGGTACGCAGATGACAGCGCTGTCATGGAGAGTTATACATACAGCGCAAAAGCCGGTGGTGATGAAGTACGTTTATTGGGAGAGGCCATGGTAGAGCGAACGAATTCAGCCTTAAGCCTTGTATCCGAGTGACGAGAATCTGGTTGATTTCAACGCAACCAAAACGCAAGCGTGGTTCACCGCCTAAAGGAGACCGTTTAATCTGGCCCCTACTTTCCGGAGTACGTCTGTACAAGTTAATGACGGTTTCGAGCTTCTTGGCACGAAGTTGAGCGGGAATCTGAACTTCGGCGCCTACATTGAGTCGAAAGCTCAAACTGTGGCAAAAAAGCTGGGTATCCAAAATAAGGTTAAGCGGTACTTCAAGCCTGGACAGATTTTAATATTATATAAAGTCCGGTCTGGCATAGAGTATTGCTGTCACCTTTTGAATGGCTAAGCCAAATACCAACTTGACACACTTGACTCTGTAGAGCGCAGAGCCAGTAGGCTAATTGATGACGATAAGCAGGTTGCCAAGCGACATAGCCTGGCCCACCACCGCAAAGTCGTCGCTTCTTCCATCGAGAGACTAGGCGTACTGCAGGTTATCACCCATACCTAGGTGACGTTCCACACAATCGAACGAAGCGCTTTGCTAAGTCCTTTATTTTGCGCACAGCCAAGGAGTGGAACTCCCTGCCTGCGTCGGTTTATCCGAGTTCATATAGCCATAATCTATTTAAGTCGCGAGTAAATAGGCTTCTACTGGGTAGCTCGTTCCATCTTCGACATCATCTCTGCTCTTAGGGCAAGATTGAGGTCAAGAGCAAGCCCATTTATGATTTTAAAAAAATTGATGAGTAAGATTGTTAAATTTATCTTTACTTTTTTTATACATTTTTTTTTGTTATTTAACTACTAAGGGTACTTTATTAGTAATAAGATGAATCAGTCAGGATGATGCTGTGATGATTGTTAAATGTTACCAATTAGGTGTTAAAGATGAGGTAGTTAGTAAAGCTGAGGTACCTACTTAATAAAAGTGTGAATTTTTGTTAAATACTAGGTACCAATTGCATTGCTAACATGATTAGGCTGAGGCGCATGCCTAAAATTAACATTGTTAATTACTAATATTAGACAACAGTGATTTTTTTAAACGGTTTTATTGTGTGTGCAGTGAGTCTATAGGTACCTATTATTTAGATGCTAAGAAGATTGTTTTTTAATAATAAATAATGTTGAATTTATCAACCTTGTTTAATTAATAAAACACAAACCTGATAATTTTAAAAGACATGTCTTTATTTACATTACAAGAACTATAGTCCTACCCCGTACGGGACTCCCGTAAATGGCGATAAGTCTGACAAGACCGCGTTCGCACCAAGTGGCACGCATTTTTAAAAAACCGTACAAAAAGATATGTATAGATGTCCGCATCTACGACACTTATTCGTTGTATTTATAATACTTGTTCTTTTATACGATTTGTAAAACAAGGTAAATAAATACAATTTAAAAAAAATCGTATGTCATTATGTGCGCATTGATAATCTAAAGCCAATGATAAAATAAAAAAAAAATGCCATTTTCGACATGTCTTTATATACGTAGGGACCGTCGAAATGACAGCTCGAAATGGCGGCGTTTCGGATATCTGTCATTTTTTTTAAATCATAGGCAAACGAACAAAGTCACTATTCTTGTGTCACTCGAGATCAAAATGTCGTGCGATTTATAATTAAAATCATACTGAATTGGGGTTTCGTATCGATAGGTATCTGTTTTAATGTAGATACTAGAATAGCACACTCACTTGAATTTGACACCTGTTCCAAATTTAAACCTCATAACCTACTGAAAACAGTAGGTTATGAGCTCATTACAGTTCTGTTAATTTCTGCTGGTTGGTAATGCTGGTCATTGCCTATGGTTTTTGAACGCATTAGAGAGGGTTTATGATATTTGGGTAGATAAATCAAGTTTACTGCCGGAGGGAACAAATAAACAGCAATTATTATAACAAAACTGTATCGCAGTGCCCAGTCATATTCTAAATTCAAATTAAAAATAACTTGAACCGCAGTTAAAATTACTGGTATTATAAACAGTAACAATACAGTAGTACCCCAGGCAAATAAAACAGCTTTAAGGTACTTCCTACGAACGTCAATACTGAAAACCTTTACAAAATCGAAATAAAAAATATAACTCAACATAACTAACCAAAACTGAGTAGATACCATACAAACCCCATATAGATAACCAAATAAACTCCGAAAGAGTCCTGTCGTAAATGCATAACTTGTTATAAACAAGAAACGCATCGCATTTGCAAATATCACATTAAGAAACACGTAATTTCTAAAATGGCGAAATTTCTTTAGTATAATAATAATAATAATAATAATAAGATTTATTTTCTCGCCACAATACACATTAAATACACAATACATTTCAAGTGACCAAGTGAAAACAATAGGTATATTGTGGGAGACTGGTGCCTAAACTAGGCTTGCGGCCTGTATTTCAGGACACCAGGTCCCCACCCTTAAGCTTTAATACATTAAATTAAAGAATAGAATGCTTCAGACAGTGGTAGCGAATCATTTAACAATTTTTATAGCAACTTATATATCTATAACCACGCGGTGGTTAGTATGCACCACGATGTCACTCCGTAGATGAACGTAGCGAAACATAGTACAAATAAGACAGGAGAAATAGCTAGATATGTACTATTAGTAGAGTTGGTAGTATTGTTTCGGTTAACACCAGTATTGTATGCACCCATTGTATCGTATACGCTGATGTCGCCTAGAGTCGTAAGCACTATTGGTGTTATGCACTGGGGTCGTTTACACAGGTCTCCTATGCACAAGTGTGATCCTGTCTTTTGCTTTTCTTATTGTATCACACGGTTTGGGGTCAGTAGATGACCACGTTTATTGCAGCGGCAAGGTTCAACTGAGACACTGCAGCAGGTGGGGTATTGTTTGATCCGGAGCGCCGCACTCCCACTTTCGAGACTTATTAGGACTTTATTTATAGGTTCCGAAGAATCAGTTTTGGTTAAATTGTCAAAACTGTCAATAAATCTGGTGTTGTTGAAACTAGAGTTGTATGCACTAATATCGTATGGCCTATTGTCATACAAACTTTTGTCGTGTACAAAGTGGTCTTATCTATACTGTTTCACTGGTGCTGATTAACGTTACGAGTGCAGTCTGGCTCGCATTGATCATTATTTTTAATAATTAACACAATAATGTTTGTATATTCTAATCAATATTTTAAGTAATTAATTTTATTGCTGATAATAAGACAACATAGATATAAAACCAAACCGGCTAAGGGTGAGTCGAAACTAACGGTGACGTTAAGAGTTTCGTACCCATAAAATTATAAGTAATTTATTATGTAACTTTCTATTCGTTTTTGTGGGGTTGTACGCATTAGTTTCATCTACACGACCTTGTCCCGTTCTACTCCGGATAAAACACGTTTTCTTCCGAAAATAATATAATAATATAGTAACTGACATGTTGGTACCCGATTAATTTCAAATTTGAATACGTCTGATAGATCTGATCTTTGGTCTGATTTATCTGCCATTTCTATGTCACACATCATCACATTATTTTTGCAGAAAGTCTTCTTCTATAGTTCTTATTGGTTTCTCATCTCAGCAGTTACATCTTCTATAGCTAAAAGTAAAACCAACTAGCCAAACAAAGCTATTATAGTATAATTATTATGTTTCAGGGATTTTTGGGGTTAAACAAAGTGAATGTTTTGATTTCTTCGTAAGACAGTCTTTCACTCTTTTCTTGTCATACGTAAATAAAACTTTTAAAAGGATGATAACCTACAGGGTGTAAAGGATAGCCTTCCTCAAACTGGCAGGGTGCATTGAATGCCTTATCTTGAATCATAATGTCAATGTTTCGGCACGACTGGTGCCTAAAAATGCTTGTAATAAATAAACTGACAATCCGATTCAGACTATTAAGGATTCCGTTTTGTTTTGGTTTAGTACCTATGAAACCCTACAATAATCCAATATACAGTCGGTATGAACCAATTAACGACTTAATGCGAAGAGGGGATAGCAGCCTTGAATAGCTGGTCATTGTTGGCAATACCGAAGGCAAGCGACCGCGAGGCCGGTCACCAACACGATGGTCCGACCAAGTAAAAGAAGCTATTTCCTCAAGCAAATTTCAGCAGGTGGTGATGGCAACCTTGGACCGGAGTAAATGGAAGCAGATGGTCCGCTTGAAGGGGCTAGTGCCCACGATCCTTAGTAATGAGGGACCGACTGAAGAAAAAGATGAACCAATTAATTATTTTGACAAAATGATTAGAACGACGAGTAAAGTTTAAACATGATTAATTGTTCTTATTTAAAGTTTTGGAACATTTATGCTTTTTCTTAATACAAGCTAAATAATTACGAATTGACTCGAATAGTTCAGTTTTTACAATCATAAAAGTTAATAGATGGTTCATATAATAAAATTAACTTGATAATTTTGAGACGGAATAAAAAATACGAAAAGTTTTAATCACTTTTGTTTGTATTTTTACATTTTGGCACATTTAAATAATCGGTTGACAAAGTGTATTTCTCAGTAGCAGCCATGGAATCTGAATTAGTGCCTGATTGATGGCAATACGCTCCCTATTACATTAGAACAACCGGCAAAATTTAAGTATACTATTTGGCGTATCTCTGCCTAACCCTTCGGGAACTACATTCGTGATGTTACGTTATGTAAGCGTGCAGGTAGGTACACGATATGTTTTACGATCCGATGAAGAAAGTGAAATAGGACAGTAATTCAACAAAGCATTATTTTTATCTTTAAAAAATTTATTGTCTGGTTATCGATACAATTTTCTTGTTCTTAGAATTTTTTTATTTTATAAATCCAACTTTCTTTTATCCTTAGAGGAAAAATAGTGTCATTAAATTTTTAGTAAAGTCTGGTAGTTGCAATTACTACTGTCAGGAACTCGTGACTGACTGACTACCTATAAAAACTGTCTTCTGATAGCCATGATTCAAAATATATTTTCAGTAGGGATTGTGTACTTGATTTTTACATTGAAACAAAGTTTTTCTAAAATTATAATTTTATTATTTCTTTTATCTTGTAGATCTTAGGTCTAATCGTTAACAATGTCACTTATCTTAATTAAATTTCGTTTATACTACACCTGCTTGGAAAGTACCTTGATACTTTATCAAATTTACGGTAGAAAGTACGTCATTGCTTACCGAACAAATATGCGGGGAGAAAACGCATCTGAGCGGGAGAGAATGGATTTTCATACACTTTTCTCTCCCGCTCAGATTCACTAACTGCAACAATTTGGAAAAAGAACATGTGAAAATTGCAAACGCCATTGGCTCCATTTTCAATTAGAATTAGAATTTAAATTTAGTTTTTTATTTTCCTCGTAGGTGTAGTATAAAGCACTATGTATCACTCGAGAGAAAGTGCGATTCCCGATCTCTCCGTTCCTGATCAAAACGCCGATTATAAACAGACTGGTGATCCAATTCACACTGTTAGGTTAGGGTTTTGTTTCCGTTTTAAAAAGGAACCATAGAATAATCGAATAATTATGCATTCGGTTTGAATCAATTACTTAATAAAAAAAAAATCGATAAGACTGCGTATTCTGACTATGATACAATTTTGTTCTTATAATAGGTTTTAATTCCAGTCAAATAATAACGGACAAAGTGTTACTGGGTTTTTTTTTTAGGAATTTCTCAGTAGCAGCCATAGACTTTGGATCTGTGCCCGATTGATGGCAATAAACTCCCTATTGCAGAGACTTCAGCACAACGCGCAACATAAATATAGTGGTACCATTAGGTGTACCTTTGGGGGAGCCTTCGGGGATTATATAGGCGTGACGTTATGTTATGTGATGAAGTGAGGAGGTGGGCGATATGTTTTGCGGTCCTATGGAAAAAGTAAAATACGGAAGTAAATCTTTAAACAATTTCCTAATGACTGGTTAGGGATACAATTTTATTGTTCATTGAACTTTTTATTTTATATTATATCCCAATTTTCTTTTAACATGAGAAAAAATTGTGTTAATTTTTTTTCCGGTTCGCAAATACTAGTGTAAGGAAATCGTGACTGACTGACTGACTACCTGTGACAACTGTCTACTTACAGCCTTATTATTAACGTATTAATGACTTGAAAATGATAATATTCAATAGGGATTGTGTACTTTGATTTTTACATTACAAACAAAGTTTCGCTAAAATTATAATTTTTATTTTCTATAATCCATACTAATATTATAAATGCAAATGTAACTCTGTCTGTCTGTCTGTCTGTCTGTTACTCTTTCACGCCTAAACGGCTGAACGGATTTTGATGAAATTTGGTACAGACATAGTTTGGAACTTGAGAAAGGACATAGGATAGTTTTTTTTTTTCGCGAGATAAACCAAAAATCTGCCGTAAGTCACTATTCTACGCGAACGAAGTCGCGGGCAAAAGCTAGTAACCTATAACCTATAATATATCCATATCCATACTTCCATACTATATACTATATCCATACTAATATTATAAATGCGAAAGTAACTCTGTCTGTCTGTCTGTCTGTTACTCTTTCACACCTAAACGGCTGAACGGATTTTGATGAAATTTGGTACAGGTTTGGAACTTGAGAAAGGACATAGGATAGTTTTTTTTATTTATTTTTTTCGCGAGATAAACCAAAAATCTGCCGGAAGTCACTATTCCACACGAACGAAGTCGCGGGCAAAAGCTAGTCTTCTATATAATAATATATCTTAGGTCTAAATGAGTCATTTATAGTTAGTCATTTATCTGAAATCGATTTTGCTTTGTTTAATCTATAAAATTACTACAATTACTTAAAACTAAAGATGAATTTTGTGAGGAAGAAAGAGAAAAGGAGTTAATGATGCCTTAAGGCCATAATCATGGAAGAAGAAAACGTGGTTTTCCAACCCCTAGCAGAATCGGACAAGGACAGAAAGATGATGATGATGACTTTACACGTGGGCATTGTAAAACATTATCTCAATTCAAGCGATGTTCGTATTGATCGCTTTCTAAAATATTCACCCCACAATTCCCTATTATTTTTCACTATAATTACATACACATCTAATAATATTGTGTTAAATAGGTCTCCATATAAGCCTAAATTTGCAAACAGTCTATTATCAAGCCTAAATAACATACATAAAACAAATAATGAATAAAAGAAAGACAAAATATTGCTTAGTATAAATATCAAAGTCGCTATGTAAAAGCGACGACATTTGTTCGTAGATGTACTTGCTCCAGTAATACTTGCGCGGTACAAAGAATATACTACGACTATGTAAATCATCAAGTTTACTGCCGGAGGAAAGAAATAAACAGTAATTATTAAAATTTTACTGTATAGCACTCCACTGTCATATAATTCTAAACTTAAACTAAAAATTACTTGAACTGCAACAAAAAATACTGGTATTATAAACAATAACAATAAAGAAGTACCCCAGCCAAATATCGCAGCTTTAAGATACTTCCTACGAACGTCAATACTAAAAACCTTTACAAAATCGATATAAAAAATATAACTCAACAAAACAACCCAACATTGGACTGATATCGAAAAATTCAAACAACAAATTTCAAATAGATAACCAAATGATACCTCTACGTCGCCTGCCGTAAAAGCAGCAAAAACTAAGCACAAGAAACGCATCGCATTTGCAAATATCACATTAAGAAACACGTAATTTTTAAAATTGCGAAATTTCTTGAGGGTACACCACGATATCACTCCATAGATGAACGAAGCAATACAGAGTACGAATAAGATAGAACAAATAGTTGTAAATGAACCCAATGAATTAGTAGAGTTAACATCGTTGCCATTAACATCGTTGCCATTAACATTGTTGCCGTTAACACTAGTGTTGTATGCACTCATCGTATCGTATGTCTTCTAGTGTCGTATGCACTGGAATCTTTTGCACTGGTTTAGTAAGTACTGGTATGTTTCGGTCTTCTGCTTGTATCACACGGTTTGGGTTCAGTAGATGGTCACATTTATTGCAGTGGCGAAGGCGCTTTTCAGACTTCAAAGGTACAGATAAAAGGACATCTGGGACACTCCTGCAGGTAGGGAATTGTTTTGTCCGGAGCGCCGAACTCCTAATCAGTGTTGGACAAACCAATAATTTTCCAAAATGCTCTGATGTCGCATGCACTAATATTTGACTATAATTGAACTTCTTATCGAAACACCACAATGTTACTCCATAGATGACAGCAGTCAAAGGCAACATGAACACAGAGACTCAATGAACCTGGTGTTGTTGAAACTGTTGTTTTCATAATTATGCAAAGTCGTCTTATCCTCTCTCGAACTGGTTGAACGTTACGAGTGCAGTATGACTCGTACTGATGAGCATTGACCAACATTTTTCATAATTACTACAAAAAAGTTCGCACGTAATCAATATTATAATTAATTTCTGATAAGACAGTATCGATATAAAACGAAGCCAGCCAAGTGCGAGTCGAGATCTATGGTTAGAGTTTCAAACCTATAAAAAAAATCGGAATTCCAATGTTAATTCCTAAAAACTAAAATGGTTAGGAATTAGAAAAGTGTTACGCTTTAGTTCATCATTAACACTTTGTCTGATCTTGGCCGTACATGTTTTTGACCTGTTTCTCCTTCTCCATTTATCAACATAATTTATGGGGGGGAGAGTTTTGGGAATAGCCTTTCCCCCCCCCCACCTATTTCACTCATTGTGGTGAAGCCGCGGGAAGCCCGTTCGACAGCACATTCACGTAAACTCGGAAGCATCAGAATGGCGATGGCGTAAAGTATATATCGACGGGGAAGTGACAACAACTCCTAACTTACAAAAACCAAATTTTACAGGAGGCGAAAAAAACCGTTCTACATATATATTACCTTTTAGACCTTAACATAGGAGATGTTTCTTCGGTGCCTAGCTACGTCAATTTTGCGAATTTCAACTCAATTCATATAAGAGTAGACGCGCAATTTCATTCTCTATCAAACTGCATTCATTAGTCGTTTCGTAAAATATGTAAGTTAGGAGTTGTTGTCACTTCCCCGTCGATATCTGACACTGTCAACAAAAGGGCAGGCCTAACTATTAATTTCACGAATTTTGAAATTATTTTGACAGATGCAACGATAAATACGTTATAATTTAGTTGAATGTACCTTTCGTATCCAGAATTCTCAAGAAAACAAATCAGCTGTTCACCTTCTGCGTAGCTACAGGTTACATCGAACTCTTAGTAGCGTTTGAAGAACTAAACTCCTTTTACTTTTAAAAATGGCAATATTTTTTAAATCTTTCACAAGGAGTAATGGTGTATCTGAATTTTGAAATTTCTTTTCAATTTAATCAGACTGGTGATCCAATTTGTACTGTTGGGGTTTTGATTTGATTTTGTTTTAGCACGGAACCCTAAAATAAACCAAAACCAGTCAGTATGAATCAATTAATTAATTTAAAAACTTTGATAAGACTGCGTACTCTCACCATGATTCAATGTAAGTATTTGTTTTATTTTAGATTTTAATACCTAAAACATGACGCTCGGAAACCAAACAGAATGGGACAAGGGCAGAAAGATAACTAGGCAATTTGAATAACACCACGTAAATCGGATTTAAGTAGTTTTCAATAGTAAGCAAAATATATGTTTGTAAAACGGTGTGGCCCCCAGTGGTGGCGGCCCCGATTCCCAGTGGTGGCGGCCCCGACTTACGAACAGTGAGTCGTGGGTTCGAATCCCAGTCAGGCACATTACTTTGTGTATTTTATTTCATCACCACTGCTCTCAAAACGGTGAAGGAAAACGGCATGTCTTTGAACCAAAAAGTTCGAAGAAATGTGACATCTACCAATCCGCACTGGGCCCGCGTGGTGGATTAAGCCCATCCCTCTCCTAGAGAGGAGGCCTGAGTCCCTGCAGTGGGAACATTATAGGCTGATGATGAAAACGGGCAGACCAAAAAACGTAAATGTTTCTTTAGAGTAATTTATAAAAGGACAATCATTTGTGATTCATTATTATATTACGATAATTTTGACACCTGATCCGGTCCAGTAACTCTTAATATTCATCATCTGTCTATCCTTTTCCCAACTATTTTGGGGGCGGCTTCCAGTCTAACCGTATGCAGCTGAATACTAGTGTTTTACAAGGAGCTTACGTATGCCTATAATATGTTTATTTAGCACATGCCACAAGTGCACACAACAAACAAGAAAAAATAAAAAAATAACAGAAATATCAAAAGAGTGTGTGCATCTCACGGCTGCGCCAAATAGGACCATTTCAGCAAACTGCCGAGCAGCTAGTCCGTGCCAAGGGGTATCGTATTGGGTAATACGATAAGACCCCCTTTGGTAAGACTGGTAACTGGTTGTCAGACTTTAGGGCCACTGACTAGGTACCTGTAACGCC
This sequence comes from Diarsia mendica, assembly GCA_949316265.1. NCBI lineage: Eukaryota > Metazoa > Arthropoda > Insecta > Lepidoptera > Noctuidae > Diarsia > Diarsia mendica. Next base: position 2,967,975 of record OX438910.1, read on the forward strand.
TGCCAAAGATGTAAGTGACAGCCAGGACCAATGGCTTAAAGTACTTTTATGCGACTGTGCATAATGAAGGGCATTACAACACAAGTGTGGGTTTAAGAAACGAGCCGAAGGCGAGTTTCTTAATAGCATCACACGAGTGTTGTAATGCCTAATTATGTATAGTTGCATACACTAATTTATCTACCCGAATATCTTAGGGGCTCTATGATGGGCTCAGGAACCATAGGGAAATGACCAGCATTGTTACCAGTGTAATGCAATAAAAACAGGTTATTAGTTGCATTCGTCGCTGCATTTACGATATCTGGCGGAGTGTTAATGTTAATTTCTGAGTCACTATCACTCATTTTCGACAGAATTATAGAACTTATCAGAAAATTTGTCTACTCAATGAAAGGGAATAAAAAGCTAACGAACAAATGACAGCTCGAAATGGCGGCGTTTCGGATATCTGTCATTTTTTTTAAATCATAGATCAGATCCAAACGAACAAAGTCACTATTCTTGTGTCACTCGAGATCAAAATGTCGTGCGATTTATAATTAAAATCATACTGAAGTGGGGTTTCGTATCGATAGGTATCTGTTTTAATGTAGATCTATACTAGAATAGCACAATCACTTGAATTTGACACCTGTTCCAAATTTAAACTCATAACCTACTGTTTTCAGTAGGTTATGAGCTCATTACAGTTCTGTTAATTTCTGCTCGTTGGTAATGCTGGTCATTGCCTATGGTTTTTGAACGCATTAGAGAGGTTTTATCTGGGGGCACGGCAGTGCCCCCGCCGAGTCGAGCGCGAAGCAAACACTGCCGTACCATCCTTTACTGGAACCATTTCGCTGCATTTTCAGGCCCCTATTTGAGAACCTCTGGATAAGACCAGAACGCTGAAATTTTCGTCATCCAGTAAGCTATATAAGCAAAGTTTCGCATTTATGAAACTCACTCACTCACTCACTCACTCATGATCATCAAAATAGAACTAGTACTTCCCATAAACTCAGAGAGCTGAAATTTAGTACAGAGTTAGGGTTTAATGGCCACATAAAGGAAAAACTATAAAAAGTAGGAAAATCGAAAAAAAAAAAACTACAAAAAAAATTGTTTTAAATAAGAAACTCTAATAAAATAAATCAATATTCGTTTCTACAAAAAGAAGTGAAATCCCAACAAAAACATTCTGTAAAAAACTAGCCAAGTCTCGATGGAGCTGCTTGTTTATCTCTAAAAAGTAATGAAATCTAGACAAAGTCGTGCCAAGTCTAAGGTTCCTTATTGCGATTTCTTTATTATTATAGTTAATGTTGTGTGACTTGGCCGTTGTTCGTTTCGTTTAGTTCGGTCATTTTTCTTCTTGGCGTCCAATTACCAATACCAGTATGGGTTATTATCTCGCTTAACAATCATAGGTAGTTACAACAGATATAACATTACGTATAAACTAAATTGACTTGTACCCAATAACGTATAAAGAACGGCCAAGACACACAACAATAACTATAATAATAAAGAAATCGCAATAAGGAACCTTAGACTTGGCACGACTTTGTCTAGATTTCATTACTTTTTAGAGATAAACAAGCAGCTCCATCGAGACTTGGCTAGTTTTTTACAGAATGTTTTTGTTGGGATGATATTTGGGTAGATAAACTACTATTTGAAGCACGGAGGAAACTCGGTATGAAATGGGTGTTGGGCACCCAGTTACGGACCATTTAGGCAAAAATGGCCTTAACCTGAACATAAATTATATCGAGCCACGAGTTCCAAGGAGTATTAATTGCGACTACTGGACTATAAAACAGTGTGGAATTTGTATAAGAAAGTAAAATAACTAACACCATTATAATTCTCGTGGGATGAAAGACAATTGGGTTAATAAAGTAAAAAGTTCAAGAACAATAAAATTGTATCCCTAACCAGTCATTAGGAAATTGTTTAAACTTAAATAGCTTTGTTGATTCACTGTCTTATTTAACTTTTTTCTAATAAAAAATACTATCATAAATTATTTAAGTGGTTAATTTCACTTTTTGACATTTGACACACGCACATTTGCGTTTGCGCCCTACGCCGTCTTACAAATGTTTATTTATTTATTTATTTTATTTTGAAGAAGGCTTACAGACGATGGATGTTCGATCAGATCACGTGTTTAACACAATCACGTGACTACTGGCGCGAGTTTAACATTTTGTACCCATCCAAAAAAGTTCACAACGCCGCTAAAAAGTTTTCACTTCATAAAATCTCCTGTGTTGGTGCGTTTACAAACATGTAAACTCACATACGCAAACGAAATACGCAGACCCGAACAACTAACTGTAGGCCATACCAATAAATTTGTTCCGCGCGGGGATCGAACCCACAACACGCAGCGCATCAGTCCATTCACTCAGCCACTGTATTAAAACCTACAATAAGATAAACATGGTCAGATTTCAGTTTTATCAAATTATTTTAGTTCATTAATTGATTCATACCGATTGGATATTGAATTAATTTAGGGTTCCGTACTAAAAAAAAAAAAAAAGAAACCCAACAGTGAGTTTAATCGCCAGGTTATAACAGGTCTTTTTAACAGGAACCAATTGTACGGTGCAACCGCACAATCTGCAATTCAGCAGTTTACGCCACGCTCATTTCAACTCATTGTACGCGGTTCAGTTCGCGTTGCGCTTTCAAGACAGCCAGCCGTTCTCGTTACAGCCAACAAGGGCTTCGTCACTCACTTCACTTCCACACCATCAGTTCATTAAGCTCATTTTACTTTTAATACCTTTCGGACAATACAGTAGTGTTTCAGTACTTTACTTTCTTTCATTTCCGCAACATCATCTAAAAGTAATGTGTGGCCACCAAGGGCTCATACACCAGTAATACCATCAAATAAAAAATAAAAAAAAACAATTATTCAGATAGTACTACGTTCCTTGTGAAAGATTTAATAAAAATATTACCATTTTTAAAAGCAATAGAAGCTATAACAATTATTTAGCTACATTCGATTAGACTGGAAGCTGACCCGATCATAGTTGCGAAAAGGCTGAGCAGATTATGACGCGAAAATAAAGAGAACATAAGAAATTACTTATAGTTTTTAATGGGTACGAAACTCTCAGTGTAACATTATGTATCGACTCGCCCTTTGCCGGTTTCGTTTAATATCGATACTGTGTTAACAGCAATTCACTAAAATATTGATTATTAACCACTTTTTGTGTTAATTACAAAAAATGTCGTTCAATACTCATCAGTATGGGCTAAGCTGAAGATCACAACAACAGTGCAACAGCGTATAACACCATTTTACATAGGTACACCAGTGCATACGACAACAGTCCAAAAGATATTAGTGAATACAACTCCAGTTTTAACAATTTAACTAAAACATAAATAAAGTACTTTAGTCTCTGTGTTGACACTGTCTTTGACTGCTGTAATCTACAGAGTACCATTGTGATGTTTTGTCAAGAAGTTCGTTCAACGACAAATACCAGTGCATACGATACCAGAATATTTTGGGATATTATTGGTTCCTACAACACCGAGTGAGAGTGCAGCGCTGCGGATCAAACAATACCCTACCTGCTGGAGTGTCTCAGGTAAACCTTGTCACTGCAGTAAACGTGCCATCTACTGACCCCAAACCGTGTGATACAAAAAGAAGAAGCAGAAGAGCAAACTAGTGCAAAAGAGACCAGCGTAAACGATACCAGTGCATACACAACTAGTGCATACGACACTAAGCGATATTAGTGCATACGATACGATGAGTGCAACTGGTGTTAACGGCAGCAATGTTAACGGTAACAATGATAACGACTACACTAATAGTGCATTTTCAATTAATTTTCCTTTCTTATTTGTACTATGTATCGCTACGTTTATCTACGGAGTGACATCGTGGTGCACACTTAAAAAATTTCGCCATTTTAAAAATTATGTGTTTCTTAATGTAATACTTGCAAATACGTTGCGTTACTTTTTTTCAGCAATTGATGAATTTATAGCGGAATTATCGTTTTTATTTAATTGTCTAATTGCAATTTGTATGATATCTGTCCAGCTTTGGTTAGCTGTACTGAGTTATATTTTTTATATTGATTTTGTAAAGGTTTTCAGTATTGATGTTCGCAGGAAGTACTTTAAAGCTGCTGTATTTGCCTGGGGTACTTCTTTGTTGATAATGGGTATAATTCCAGTAATTTTGAATGTGGTTCAAATTATTTTGAATTTAAGTACTCTTAAATTATATTTCTGGCAACAATACGATTTCGTTACATACATTGTTGTATATTTCTTCCCTCCAGCAGTAAACTTGATTATTTACATGGTCGTCGTATATTCCTTGTACCGTGCAAGTGTTACTGGAACGAGTACATCTACTAGTAAATGTCATCGCTTCTACATAGCTACTTTGATATTTATACTTAGCAATATATTATCGTTATTAAATTCATTATTTCTACTATGTTATCAATTTGGGTTTGGTTATACACAGTATGCAATATTAAGCTACTATGGAGACAAATTTAACACAATAATAATAGATGTGTATATAATTATAGTGAAAAGTAATCGGGAATTGTGGGGCGAATATTTTAGAAGGCGATCAACACGAACATCGCTTGAAATGAGATAATCTTTTACAATGTCCACAACTCCACAATATGTAAAGTTATCATCATCGTCTTACTGCCCTTGTCCTATTCTGCTAGGGGTCGGTTAACCACGTTTTTTTCTTCCACTATCCCCATGATGATGATGCTATCTAGCCGATTTCGGCCACAGCGACTGCATTCGCTGACTTTCCAAAGATTGTAAAGAGCTTTGTTCTGCTGCTCTCTCGTGTGCTCTTAAGTGGCTAGCATATCCAACTTGCCGAAAAGGTACGAGCACAAAGCGGACATGTCAGAACACCATTGATGATATTATAGGGTATAGCTTTAGGTTGCCTAGCTTTAAGATCATCGCGCTTATGATCCAATTGTGACCTCCTTTTTTTATTATTATCTATCTCCTTTATTATCCCCATACGGCATCATTAACTTCTTTTCTCTTTCATATCATTTCTCACACAATTCATCAATCTTTTCTTTAGTTTTAAGTAGTTCTAGTAATGTAATACTAGTATTAGGAAAAAGCTGTTATGTACCAAAATCTTAAATAAGATCAAAATTATGACTAAATTGTAATTATTTATTTATATAAACTTCATACACGAGAGTGGTGTTTACTCGTCGGTCTTATCATTTTGTTAAAATTAATTAATTGGTTCCTGCTATTGAATTTTTTTAGGGTTCTGCACTAAAACGAAAACAAAACGGAATCCTTAATAGTGTGAATTTGATTGCTAGTCTGTTTATGACTAGCATGGTTTTAGGAACGGTTATGCCATAATTTTTTTTAAATACTTTGCCCCATACTAGGAATTTCTCCTGTATCGTGGGTGCGTTTACAAACATTTTAACTCATATACACAAACCAAATACCCAGACCCGAAACAACTATCTGTAGGCCATACAAATATTTGTTCCGTGCGGGGATCGAACCCGCGACACGCAGCACAGCAGTTCAATCTTTTAGCCAGTGATATGATTCAAGATATGGCATTGAATGCACTCTTTCAGATTGGGAAGGGCTGTCCGTTACACATTGTATGTACTCAATCTTTTAATAGTTTTATTTACGAACATTTTTAAGGTGGGTAGGTAGCAGGTTGGTAGTTATGTAGTAGGTAGGAAAAAGAGCATTGCAACGCATGCCAGGTACAGCTAGTTACTTATATTTTTATGGATACGAAACTCTCAACGGCACCGTAAGTCTCGACTCGCCCTTTGCCAGTTTAGTTTTATATCAATGTTGTCTTATCAGCAATCAATTACTTTAAATATTGATAAAAATATGGGAACATTTTTGTGTTCAATATTGGAAATGTTGTTCAATGCTCATTAGTACAGTCTGCACAGCTAATAAGTATACATCACGCACTTTACATGTGTGAAATAGTTATGCCACACAAACACTGAGTAAAGCAAGCGAGCTCTGTCTTTATTAGTGTGCGTGCGGCACACCAATAATACCATAATATACCAATATATAGTAATCATTCATTTGTCACTGAATCAGATATAATATTTCGCTAATGCAACTATAGCAATCTTGGCACAATAGTTAACACCTTTGGTTAACGAACGAGGAGTCGTAAGATCAAACCACGGGTGCTGCTTTTCTTTTTGTAATCATTATTTTGTTAAAACATTATTTAAAGTAGAATCTTTAACGATTCAATCCCGTTCATGGATGAGTTATGAAGTTTGCAACGTTTGAGAACTACGACACTCTCAGTCCATTTTATTTCGGCTGCTTATAAACTAACTACCGACAATTTAAAAATAAAATTATTTTCAAACACCTTCATTTATAAAAAAATTGCAGTCTTAGTGGTCAATCTACGATTATTTGCATTACTTAGTTTATTGATAACACAGAATTACTCTAGATATATATTCGTTTGTAATTTATTTCTGTGAATCCAAACATGCATCATTAAACAACGTTAAAAAGGCAGAAATCGTTCTTTTGCATGAGCAAACCTTATTTATTAGTGAAATTGCAAGGCGATTAATGATATCGGTAAGTAACAGATAACTTTTATGTTTACGTAGGAATTAATAAAATTAACGTAACTTTAGTGCATTAATATTGTTATAATAGCCCATTTTTGTTTTCTTATGTATATTTAAACCATATCTAAAAGTATTTTAACTTGTAGTGTATCTATTATGCATATGATTATTGAAAAGAAATAATATTAATTTATATATAGAAGTGTGTATGTAGTAGAGTTTATATATGGTTTAGATAGTTACTTAAAAACCAAATTAATATTATTTCATCATTTAATAGATAGGTATACATTAAGTTAACTAAAGTGCATTAAACATTGTTTTAATAGCCCATTTTGTTTGCTAATAGAGGTATATATAGTTTAAGGTATATAATAGGTATATATTTAAAAGTATTTTATATAATTATTGTATATAAATAACATTAATTATCTAAACCTATATGAAAGCATAATTTTATTTTTTAAGTATACATAAATATTACTATTTACTATAAAATAACTATTATCATAAGTATTTTAGTAGAAGTAGGTATTTTAAATACTGTTTGTTTTATATTCACAGAGAAGAACCGAGCAATTATGGGTCCACCGATATGCGGATTCTGGAGACGTGGAAAATCTTCGACGTGGGCCAAAATCAAAAGCGAATTCATCAGCTCGACACCATGACATCGTGGCAAAGCACAAAGCTAGTTCATTCAGATTGCCAACACGCGTCACAGCTACAGCACACAATGTGTGCTTACAAACGGTGAGAAATCACCTGCGTTCTGCTGGTTCACGCTGCAGCAAGCCAGCGCGGAAGATTTTACTGTCCACTGCGCATCGACGACGCCGACTACAGTTCGCTAGGTCATAATTATTTTAATTTTGATTGGAAGAACAATGTGGTGATTTGTAGCGACGAAAAAACTTTTAAGTTGAATAAGGATGGGCATGAAATATTATGGAGAAAAGGTGGTGAAAGATAATTATAATGAATGTATTAACTAAATTAGTAGAATTTATTTTAAATATTAAACGATTGTGAACCTTATCGTTATTACATAATGTTCATGTTTGTGTGAACAAATGTAAAACTTAGCATTATTTTTATTTGTTATAAGTATATACAATTTGCTGTATTCCTCTGTTTGAAACAACAATTCGTATTGTTAAAAGTCTGGTGAAGTGATGTTATTGTTATGCAGATAGAAGTTGCCATAATTTCTTACCATCTAACATGTTGATTCACTTCCCAGCTAATTTTACTTTCGATTCAATTTAGATACCACCCTACTTCAATAAATTATTTACGTCCATCCTTAAGCAACAAATAAATTGTCTAACTAATAAATAAAAATAAAACAAATTATTTTATTGTTTTTATTTAATTACCTTTCTACTTTTTTGTTTAAGTGATTTTCTTGGTCACAAACTTAATTTTATAAAACAAAAAGTAAAAAAAGGTAAAAAACAGTAAAACTGAATTCCTCAGTGGGGATCGAACTTACGACACCGAGCGTAAACTAATAACAATGTCAAGCGCTTACACCACTCTGCCACGGATGTTCTACTAGACATATCTAAAATATTGGGTCATATTCCTTCACTGTGAGCCCGTTTCTTGATTTTTTACCCGTGTATGTTTAATACGTATACCCACACAATATTAATAAAAGTTACCGATGAGTGCGTGATGTCATTGTAAAGTCGGCCTGCGGTAGGCCAGTTTTGACTTATACGCACATAACGCACACTATTAGAAACATAGTTCACTCGTTTTACTTAGTGTGTGTGCGTATAACTATGACTTCACTCACACATTGCAAAATGTATACTTATTAACTGGTTCAACTGTACGAGCCAGACTGCACTCGCAACGTTAAACAGCACCAGTGCAACAGTAGATAAGTCCACTTTGTACACGACAAAAGTATATCCAACAATAGGCCAAACGGTATCAGTGCATACAACTCTAGTTTCAACAACACCAGATTTATTGACAGCAGTATTAACAATTTAACCAAAACTGTTTCTTCGGAACTTTTACATAAAGTCCTAATAAGTCTCTGTGTTGATACTGTCTTTGACTGCTGTCATCTACAGAGTAACATTGTGGTGTTTCGTCAAGAAGTTCGTTCAACGACAAATATCAGTGCATACGACACCAGAGTATTTGGGATAGGTATTATTGCTTCCTCCAACACCGAGTGAGAGTGCAGCGCTGCAGATCGAATAATACCCCACCTGCTGCAGTGTCTCAGGTGAACCTTGCCACTGCAATAAACGTGACCACCTATTGGGCCCAAATCGAAGAAGTAATACAAGAAGAAGACCAGATCACACTAGTGCATACGAGACCAGTGTAAACAATTTCAGTGCGTACACCAATAAAATTATAGTGCATACGACACTAAGCGATAATTTAGTGCATACGATACGATGAGTGCATACAACACTAGTGTTAACGACAACAATGTTAACTCTACTTATACTCCATTTACAACTATTTCTTATTATTTGTCTTATTCGTACTCTGTATTGCTTCGTTCATCTATGGAGTGATATCGTGGTGCACCCTCAAGAAATTTCGCCATTTTAAAAATTATGTGTTTCTTAATGTGATATTGGCAAATGGGTTGCGTTTCTTGTTTGTAGCTATTGCTACATTTACTGTGGGAGGCGCACAGGATTTATTGGGTTATCTGTATGGGGTTTGTATGGTATCCGTCCAGTGTTGGTTCGTTGTATTGAATTATATTTTTTATATTGATTTTGTAAAGGTTTTCAATATTGATGTTCGCAGGAAGTACTTTATAGCTGCTGTATTTGCCTGGGGTACTTCTTTATTGATGTTGTTTATAATACCAGTATTGTTTATTGTGCTTCCAATTATTTTTAATTTAAGTTTAGAATTTGACTGGGATTTATACGGATTTGTTGTATACATTTTTATTTATTTTTTCCCTCCGGCAGTAAACTTGATGATTTACATAGTCGTAGTATATTTTTTGTACCGTGCAAGTGATGCTGGCGCCAGTATATCTACTAACAAATGTCGTCGCTTCTACATAGCGACTTTGATATTTGTACTTAGCAATATTTTATCACTTTTCGTTTCTTTATATCTATTATGTTTGGAATTTGGGTTTGGTAATACACTGTTTGCAAGTTTAGGCGTTCTTGGAGACATGTTTAACACAATAGTAATAGATGTGTTTTTAATTATAGTGAAAAGTAATCGGGAATTGTGGGGTGAGTATTTTAGAAAGCGAATATACGAACATCGCTTCAAATGAGATAATGTCTATTAGTATCTATAGATATGTCTAAATTGCATTATGTGGAGTGCTTACCCGGTGTTTAGAAGATAAAGAAATAATAACTTTTGGTTTGAGAAAATCGGTAATCTGGTAAACCGGTAATCGAACCCGCTAGACAAAAAAAAAACCTTTTATTTCTGAACTTAAGTTATTTATCAAAAAGTAATCCTTATGATGAAGCCTTTTGATCAGTATGACAAAGTTACAGGGTATTTTTTTTTCTCGTGTTGCGGGTTCGTCCCCCGGTTCAACCAAATAATTATTTAAAAATCTATGAATGCAGTTTAAATTGTTTTTTAAATTAAAATAATGCCTTCTTTCAGTAAAATGTTCCATCAATAATATTCAAGGTACTTTCCCTTCATGTGGCATAGCCGTGGGACGCCTTAGATAGTAAATTCTTTAAAAAAAACTGGTCAAGTGCAAGTCGGACTTGGACATGAAGGGTTCCGTACCATCTTAGTAGGGAGGCCCTCTTAAATTTGTACCCATTGTTTGTTGTTATAGGCAACAGAAATGCACATTTTGTGATAAGTTTGTTTTTCATAGTGATTTTTGTAAATGACAAGGTTATTTTTTGCGGTTTTATAAATTGTGCTATATCTCAAAATCCACTTCTATTATTATTTCTATTTTATGTTTAATATTATTTGTTTACTTTACGATGATATAGCTTTGTTGTACCTAAGAATGTTGTGTATACCTGTAATTCGTACTTACATCAGAACCCTAACCAGTATATTTTTATTGTTCAGTGTAAAATGTATAAATTACTTTTGATATAAATAAATAAAACTGCTAACTTTACCTCGTTCAAACTAATTTTGGTTGAAAGTTTTTATTGCGATCATAATTATAAGCATACAATTTTTTTTTTAATATTTGGAGACGCACAATTTGGAAATATTTGTATTTCATTCGTTTTACTTTGAGAAAGAATTGTTTTAAAGCTCTCAATGTCATTAGGACACCCCACACGAATATGTTTGAAGAATAACAAAAATTATTTCAGCTCATTGTATAAGAATCGTAAAGCGGTTCACAGAACACATCTACCTACCGAACCGTATAATCTTAATAGTTTCCGAATAAAGTGGCTGTGACATACGGACGGACAGACAGACATGACGAATCTCTAATAAGGGTTCCGTTTTTACCCGACTGCGGCGAAGCCCAAAAGGAGGGTTATGTGTTTGATTGCCATTCCACTACGGAACCCTAAAAACGAGTGCGTATTACGGATTTTAATATTAATACCAAGCTAAGCCTCTCTTAGTGACAAATATCTGACTAAAAGCCAACATATCTGAGTAATTGTATTCTGTTTTCCGATACGTAAAAGAAAAACAATTTTGTTTTTCCTTTTACGTATTTTCCTCTCTATTTTTCGAGTTCCAATATAGATTAATAAGATTTCTGTATCAGACAATGTGTTATTGAGTTGACCTCTGCCTTCGAAGTCTCGTTTTGTTATTCGCGGTCAGTTGCCTTAACCAATCGTGAAAATCCTTGTTCCTTATAACATAACATTACGCCTGTTTCTTCCAAAGGGTTAAGTAGATGACGTGTCTCTATTAGTACACCTACATTTCACCAGTTATGTTTAAGTCTTGTCACAGGATTTGTGCAAAAATCGAAAATCCATCGCTGCTACTGAGATATTCAACATCTATCTTCTATCTTTATCTATCTATATAAATAAAAAGAGAAGTCCTGACTGACTGACTGACTCATTAATGCCCAGCCCAAACCCTTGGACCTAGAAAGCTGAAATTTTGCACAGACGTTCCCTTTATAATGTAGACAAGGAATAAGGAAGGATTTTTCGAAAGGCAGTTAAATAAGGGATGAATGAAAGTTTGTATGGAAAATCGTAATTTTTGTTGTTAAACCGACATCCACGCGGGCGAAGCCGTGGGCAAAAGCTATATAGTAACACATAAAATCACGTCTGTTATATCCGTAGGGCTAGGCAGAGAAATTCCTGATTGAAAAACACAATACAACTTGACCTGACCAAGGAATCAAACTCAGAACCTGATGCACAACAGTTGTGCTTGCGACCACTAGACTAACGAGGCAGTTATTCCTTACTAGCTTTTGCCAGCGGTTTCGCCCGCGAGATAATGACGATTTTCCATACAAACTTTCATCCTCTATTTAAATCCCTTTGGGGTTGAATTTCGAAAAATCCTTCTATAATCCTTGTTTACATTTTAAAGGGAACCTCTGTGCAAAATTTTAGCTTTCTAGGTCCAAGGGTTTGGGCTGGGCGTTGATGAGTCAGTCAGTCAGTCAGTCAGGACTTCTCTTTTTATTTATATACTAGCTTTTGCCAGCGGCTTCGCCCGCGTGAAAATGACGATTTTCCATACAAATTTTCATCCACTATTTAACTCCTTTAGGGGTTGAATTTCGAAAAATCCTTTCTTATTCCTTGTCTACATTATAAAGGGAACCTCTGTGCAAAATTTCAGCTTTCTAGGTCCAAGGGTTTGGGCTGGGCGTTGATGAGTCAGTCAGTCAGTCAGTCAGTCAGGACTTCTCTTTTTATTTATATAGATATATAGAAAGATATAGATAGATAGATTTTATGTGTGCAATAAAGAATAAGATAAACAACTTGACCTGCCCAAGGAATCAAACCCAGAACCTGATGCACAGCAGTTGTGCTTGCGAGCACTAGGCCCACGAGGCAGTTATTCCTTATAAATGTACTCGTAGCATTTGCCAAAATGTTTTGTATTTTCACGAATTTAAACTAAAGAAATAATCAATAGTCCTGTAGAAATATTATACAGTGATAATTTTGAACCATCCAATGAGACTTACAAATTCCTAGCGAGCATAAGAAATAAAAAACCTTCTTTGACATAGAAAATTGTATTTTAAATAACTCTATCACTATCACTACATATTATAAAACAAAGTCCTCCGCCGCGTCTGTATGTCTTTTCGCGATAAACTCAAAAACGACTGCAACGTGTATCATGCTGTTCTCACCAATGGACAGAGTGGTTCTGGAAAGTTTTAGTAGGTTTATAATTAGTTCATTTTCATTTTTAATTATCTCTATTATTTTACCATGATACAAATAACAAAAATTTACTTTATTAGCCTAGCAATTCGCCTTTCAAAGTTTATAAAATGAGTTAATTTCCGACATATAAGCGGGCGAAGCCGCGGGCACTTGCATTAATTTCCCCAAAGTAGGTACTCACAACCTCATCAAGTGCACAATGCCATCAAATCAAGCCAGTATTGGTTGACTACCTACACTGTTTGTCTGTTTGTAAGTATGTCAACACAAACACAGGACAATCGATTTTACTAATTGAGAGAGGCTAATAGCTAAATTGGGGCAGGGGTTTGTCCAGCTGTGGACGTTTTTTGGCTGAAACGATGATGATGATGAATGGCTTATTTACAGCCATACGTTTGTAAGTTACCAAAAATCCTGCCTGTATTTACCCATGCATCAGTTACTTGAAGTGATTGCATTGTAATGTCATTATCAACCCCGACAAGCAAACAATGACATCAAAGCAACGTTGATTGAATCCGTTTGTAAATAAACTTTATAATTGTTACCGTTAATTATTATTGGTCTAATTCATGAGCTGATTACAGGATGTCGATGATGATTGATGGTTTTAAAGATGTGATCGGATCGTTTTAAAGTAAGTTCTACTGCGGTCCCGGACACAAAGGGCTTAGAAGGAACATGGCTGGTTTTTAGTCAATAAAAGTCTGACACTCCTTTCCACTCGTCCCAGAGTGGGAGGAGTCATTTGATGATTTTCCAAACTCCAATAAAAAGAAAAGATGTCTCTGAAAGGACGATGACTTTTCATTATTCATTAGATCAGATTCTCATTTTGAATCATTCCACCGTTTTTATCCAATTTTTGTTATTCTGTTATTATTCCTACTTGATGTGAAATAAAATTCTCTGTACCCAAATATTCTAACGAATGACCCGTGAAATCAGCTGTCCACTTCCTTCTTTTACAGAGTTCATCGAACTCACCCTTGCCGTTCACTACGCGCGTTTAGCCACGGTTACGATATATGCGTATTAGGAAATAAAACTAATTTTACTCCTGCAAACCCGGCAAAGATCAAATCCAAGATCGAAAATCCGCACATTCCCAGTTCCTTCATATTTCATCTCGTCTATAAACAATCCACGTATCATCCCACATGTACTAAAAATACTTTAAAAATCCGAGAAACCTTGTCTTATTTCCATTTTACTGTTAATACCTTTGCAAGTTGTGTGATAGCGTTAAGCTAAGGGCTTATGTCCGTAGACTTTTGGCCTCAGTGGTAGCGAGTAGCTTTATAGGATTTTATGCGAGTGGTCTTTTCTCCATACAAACGCTCTCGCCTGTTTTCTTTTTGGTTAATGACCCTAGAGCAATGATTTTTTACAGAATAATAAATATTAACTATTTCTATGCCCCTATGTTTTCCTTTTTGGTGATTAATTATTTTTATAAGCACTAGAACCCTCAAAAATGCTCAAAATTGCTTGTTTAGATCGCTGTTAACAGAGTCCTAGTGTACAAAGACAACTATTAAAGAAAAAAGAAAAACATAGCGGCGTAGTATATATTCTCCTTATTCATTGTCTAAAATATCTTTTAAATTGTTGGTTCAATATTGGAGGAGGAAATAGGCGAGAGCCAAACCTTGAATTATAACTTTTTTCTGCAGTTGTCCTTATCGCACGAATTTGAGGGCAGGAAGACGGAGAGAGACAGCGATAGTAGAGAGAGACAGCACTCGCATTTCCTCTTAATAGATTATGTTGAGTTTGTGGTATTCATTATTTTGTTCGGTTATCGGTTGGAGGTTTCGATGAATAGTTTTTATGGGGAAATGTTTCTTTTCTCAGATTTTACTGACGACTAGTTGCCTTCTTAGTCTCTTTCAAGAAACCATAATAGTTTTTGTTTCATTGTTGGTATTGCTTCCCCATATTGCCCTTCCAGAGAGAGGCCTATGTCCAGCAGTGGACGTCTTTTGGCTGAAATGATGATGATGAATGATGATTGCCCTTCTGGAGTCTTCAATGTTCTTCTCTTTAAACTGACTTTGAACCGTGATCATGACATTTGTATTTCCCGATAGAATAGGCAGACCTCTGTCTTATATTACCTCCGACCTCTGACCTCTGTCTTGACTGTCTTATATTTCTCGACGTTTATTCAAGTCTCATCTAGTATAAACAGTTCTATACTTTCTTTCTTTAACGTTTATGCCGCTTCTAGTCCGATGACTTGCCGTAACGTCGAGATATTATATCTCTCAGGTATGCTCGTCTCCTCACGATTTTTTTCCGAAGCATGTACATAAATATGCGAAAAATAAGAGGTGCGTGTCTAGGGTTCGAACTCGAGACCTATGACTTGTAAGTCCAACGCTCACACTACTAGACTATCACTGGTTCTAATTATACCATTAAGAATGGCTTAAGATTAATTAATGATTAACTTCGCTGTAACTATAACCCCACCCAGGGATTAAGATAGGGCCAAACTTAACGGTGTTCCGCAGTTACCCGATAAGAGTTTTAAGAGGAAAAAACTCGGAATTAAAAACTTTGTGCAGATCATTCCCGTGATCATAGCGAACGGGGAAATTGTAATGAAAACTTTTATAGAAGAATGAACCTATAAAGAATTTTGGACGAAGTATGGAAGATGAAAAGGTTGACAAGACTGGAAGAAACTTCATCATCAACATCAGCCTATAATGTTCCCACTGCAGGGACTCAGGCCTCCTCTCTAGGAGAGGGATGGGCTATAATCCACCACGCGAGCCCAGTGCGGGTTGGCAGATGTCACATGTCTTCGAATTTTTTGGTTCTAAGGTTTCCTCACGGTGTTTTCCTTCACCGTTTTGAGAGCAGCGGTGATGAAATAAATTACACAAAGTAATGCGCCTGCCTGGGTTCGAACCCATGACCTACTGTTCGTAAGTCGGGGCCGACACCACTGGGCCACCGCTGCTCTCGCGGAAGATACTTATGGCATTAATAAAAGTTGGTTCGGCGACTGAAAAGTTTTCTGGTAATCGGCTATAGACATTTGTGATGCGGAGGAATGAGAAAAATATAGTGAGGAAAGTTTGTGTATGAATGTAGATCAGATGGCTATAAGAGTAGAGGGAGACCATAGAAACGATGGATGGACTGTGTATGATTGTATGTGTTGACTATATGGCCAGAAAGGAGGTGACTGCTGAGAAGACGACGTGTTATAGAGGAGTATGAAAGAATAAGACACGCTGCGCTGACTTCAAAATATATTGAGATAAGGGCATGACAATGACGACGATGTTGCTATAGTACAGTCGAACAAGCTAGTAAGTACAAATCCAGCTAATTCGCATTTACTTTTAAGATTAAACAGATGCATTTAGAAACTGATGTGAAAGGATACAGCGTTTGATATCAGTCACCTAATGCAAAATATTTATAAAACAAAATTGCAATAAATATTTTCAGTGTAAGTACTAGAATTATAAAAATCTCTACCTGTATACTTATTAGCTTGTTCGACTGCACTTCTTGAAGTGCTGCTATTACAAAAAGGTTGATTTTAAATTAAGGAAGCTTCCTTCGGAGCCGATTTCAAAATTTATTTCACTCATGGGAAGCTGACTTTTATCCCGAGTGTCACAAACTATATGTTAAACGAGCATAACGCACCTAAAGCCGCGAGCAAAAGTTAGTCATGATTAAAAGATTGCTTGAAAACAAGCCTGACGTGTTTCACCAACCGTTACCATATATAAATAAACTCACGCATTTTTTCCCAATGGGGTAGGCATAAACCACAGAACGCCACCAGCTACAACTCTTACATACTCCTTTTGCCTCGTCCACATTCATACATCTGGTCATACACGCACGCCGGTTGCGAGTACTACGCACCTGCCCTTTTTGAAGAACCTCACCCTTAAGGTCAGTGTATGTCTTTCGTATGTTAAGGCATTTCAAATCCCTGCCCTAGGTCTTGTAAATACCTACCCGTGACTATTTTCAGAGATAAAGTTAAAAACTCTTAGTAATTGCTATAACTTCAAGGATGTACAATCTCTCGCCCAAGCGAGCCACAAATGATAAGAAGTTCAGCTGAAAAACTTTATACGAAAACTTTTTGGCAGAAAAACTCTTTCGCTTCGGGGATTTTCGTACCTACCTGATGAAGAGGTGTGATTATAAAGTTTTTAGTTTTCCGTGGCCATAGGGTGTTATTTCTTAGTGCATGTTTACGTACGCGCGGCGCGGCGTGCGGCGCGGCCGGCGACGCGTCGAGCGACGCGTCGAGCGAATTTTGTGTTCACGGACAGGCGATGCGTGCAGCGGCAGATATCATCGTTCGCGCAAACACAAACGTATGGCAATGTACGACGGTGTACATAGAGACGCGGCGCGGCGGCCGCGGCGGCGGCCGCCGCGAATTTTCAAGGCCAAGTTCCGTCGCGGGCATCGCTTCATCGAGAATAAACCGCCGCGTGCATCGCCGCGTCCGTCGCCGCGGCCGCCGCCGCGTTCGCCGCCGCGGCCGCCGCCTCAAATTCAAGCAATCGCGTATAAATTCGCTTCTCCGTGAACGCACTCTTAGGCTTCGCTATCCGTCTGTTATTTCGGTGACTCATACGTATCGTGATGTTTTTTTTAATATTCAATAGTTAAAAATATCGTGTTATTCCGTTCGGATCCTCAAAAATTGACCCTAGGGGATCCGTTTTATTATAAACTAGCTTTTGCCAGCGGCTTCGCCCGCGTGAAAATGACGATTTTCCATACAAACTTTCATCCCCTATTTAACTCCCTTATGGGTTGAATTTCAAAAAATCCTTCCTTATTCCTTGTCTACATTATAAAGGGAACCTCTGTGTAAAATTTCAGCTTTCTAGGTCCAAGGGTTTGGGCTGGGCGTTGATGAGTCAGTCAGTCAGTCAGGACTTCTCTCTTTATTTAAATAGATTATTTTCTATTCCGGTCAGATCCCTCGTCTAAGATTATAATCTGATCGGATACCTGATTCATTTTTAGGACAGTCAGCAACAAAATATTTGTAAAGGTTCTATTAGATTATGTTTATAATATTATATAAATTAATTGTAAATTCGTTTGTTAGTATATTATAAGGAACACTCGAACTCCTGAAAATTTGACAGCTAGGCACAGTTCATACAAAATTCCCATGCAACAGCGGACGAGCCTGTTGTCAACATTATTGGAGAAACCTAATAACACTTAAACCGACTTGAGAATCGAAGTCGGGGCTGCGGGTTGTTCGAAAGAGATACCGACCTCGACACAAAGGGCTAAGAAGAAGCATGGGTGGTTTTTAGGCAGTAGAAATCTGACACTCCCTACCGCTCTGCCCTGAGGAGTCATTTGATGATTTTCCACGCTCCAAAAACAAAAAAAAAGAACTCATGCTCAGCATACTCCTATCATATCAATAAACGGCTTTATGATCTTAAAACGAATAATGGAAAACGATTGACAAATCTGCTGTCAAAACTCACGTAGCTGATCAAAGATTGAGCGAAACAACGACAGCCGATCAAATAATTTCATCAACAACTGATTAAATTGAAAAAGCGTCAGAAAAGCGGAAAAGTCTGTAAGTAATAAATAACTCAATCACGAACTGACATCCGAAAGTGAAATTTTCAAAAGAGCTGTCATGGAGTGAACGTTATTTCGATTTCGTAATTTTGGAAGCATCGGAGTTCTCAGAAACGATGAGGAGCTCGCGGGTTAGTAATAGCAGTCACTCAGGTTGATCTTTAGGTTAACCCTTTATAAGGTAAAGGGAATATAGTTCTCACCACTTTTTTCACCTCAACAATTTAAAAAATTGTTCTTGTTGTCCTGCCCAGATCCACTTGACAACGCCCCGACATCGTAGACTTTCGTCCGACGCGACGGTGGATTTCGGTGTTACGCACTCGATCTAATAGGGTTATGCCAAGCATGACTCGCTCTATGGCCCTTTGTGCCATTCGTACTCAGTGGACAGTCTCTTTGTGAGCGTCCATGTCTCGGCACCTCTGGGGTACCACTCTGATATTATTCTTATCCCTTGTTTTTTCAACGGAACCCTAATATCGTAATACTCAGTTAAATACGACAACGCAACAGCTCAAACAGTTGACATCAAGTACACATCATGTGTATGTGACTTTGACGTGTCGATGTCATCTTGATATTTATTTTGTCAAACTGACGCAAGGATAATACAAATCTCACATTAACCTACTTTACCTTACCTGATAAAAATATATATTAACTTTTTTCCGTCCCACTGATAGGCAAAGTTCTCTGCTTATAGGCCCGTGCCTATATAGATACCGGGGCCTCGACACAAAGGGCTAAGAAGAAACATGGGTGGTTTTTAGTCAGTAGAAGTCTGACACTCCCTACCGCTCTGCCCAGAGCGGGAGGAGTAATTTTATGATTTCCCAACCTCAAGGGTAGACACAAACCTCAGAAGGGTACCTGCTTCGATCTTTACATACTCTTTGCGCATCGTCTACGTTCATAGTTCTAGTCATACGCACACGCCGGTTGCGAGTACTACGCAGGTCAGTCAGGCCGAACAATAAAAAAAAATAATGAATGCTTCTTAATTTAATTCTTCTACAAAAAACAATCAAGAAAGCGAATTAATTAATAAACACACAATTATTCAATTACTCCGACCGCAAAGTGTCTTGTTGTTGCGTCTCGCTCTTATAACACTTTCTAATTCTCCGTCTCTTTCGCGCACGACCTTCGCGGAAATGTGAGCTGTTTCGCGGGCGGCACAAGTGAAAGGCGCGTGGCGAGAATTTATTTTTCTGATATTTTTTTTTTTGAAGTTCTTTCCCATTGCTCTTTCCTTGTTGATTTCTTAATGAAGCATTGTTATTGGAGCTTCGTTAGTATATTTTATTGTCCTTGAATTAATGTTTTATTGTGTTTTATACACACCTCTGTGGAGCTGCTAATTTGCTGCAAAATAACGCGCAAAATTTGCTCCAGTCGGCAGTGAAGTATGCTCTTGTCAGTTGGTACATTCTTTCTTCCATAGGGAGTCCAGACGAAATGCAGGTAATCACTATAATTATTGTGTCAATGTTCCACAATCATATTCACGCAAAGTTCTTTTTTTATTTTATTATTATTATTATAAATGGGCTTCAATCTTGCCCTAAGGGCAGAGATGATGTCGACGATGGAACGAGCTTACCCAGAAGAAGCCTGTTTACTCGCAACTTAAATAGATTAGGGTTATATGAATATATTATGATAGATAGTATAATATGATTAGGGTTTTCTTATTTATACAGCCAAGGAGTAGAATACTTGCCTGCGTCGGTGATCCCAAAATCATATGACCCCAAATTATTTTACACTGCAGTTAAGAGATTTGTTTTAGGTTAGCTCGTTCCATCGTTGACTTAATTTCGGTCCTCAAGACAAGATTGAAGTCAACACTGCTACTTTGCTACTGTTCTTCAAATTATTATCATTTTCTTCATACGGTTTTTTTAATAAATAGTAGATTTTACAACAAGTGCACAAAACGAACCATTTTTATCCGAGACTTTTAGCAGCCCGCAGCCGAAGGCGAGGGCTGATAGTAATGTCGAGGATAAAAATAGTTTTGTGGACGAGATAGAAACTCTGCTTTTCACTTCGAATGCGAGGAAATAAAACAGTAGTATAACATATTTCTTTAATTAAAATTCAAAGTATTTGTACAGTTTTGAATACTGAAGGTTTTTTTTTTTAATCTTACGAAATTGATATTAGGCTTGCAGACCTATACAGCCTACTATTAAATTAATTTTGTAACTAATTATTAATAATTTTCATTAATTAATTAAATAACTTACCGTACCTACTTGAATTTAAATTTTAATATCTTTTAAGTCTTAAAAAACACATAAGGCAAATAAATTAAAGTAAATATTATAAAATAACAAATTCTATCTATGAACTTCTTATTGTGTTTGGCTGTATGGCTCATTTTCTTTGCCTTAATAAAGATACATTTATGAGTAGATACGTTAATGCCCTTGTGCACAAAATTCGATTTTGTGCAGCCTATATCCTGCACAAATAAGCACTTTCAGAGCATGAGAAGTGAAAAATATATTTTTTAGTAATCTAGCATGTCTGCTCTTTCCCGTACAAACTCGAATAAAAGTAAAATTCCATCTTCGAATCATTTGGGTCCGGCTTACCTAATGGTTATTCTCCAAAAAAATATTTTCTGAGTCGTTATTGGGTCAATGTAGCTATTTGCCAAGTCTTTCTTAACAACAGACGTCTACGTAAGTTGGGGTCTTCCGCGCTGTTACGGTCCTGAGTTCTACCACTTTCCTGTGATCTACCGACCTCTTCAAGATAAACTAACACTGTACTTTAAGCCCCTTTTAGCACAGCATCATGCTGAGTAGTAACCTGCTTGTCACAGTGACGACGTACAGTTGAACCAGTTAATAAGTATACATTTTGCAATGTGTGAGTGAAGTCATATGTATACGCACACATACTAAGTAAAACGAGTGAACTATGTTTCTAATAGTGTGCGTTATGTGCGTATAAGTCAAAACTGGCCTACCGCAGGCCGACTTTACATCACGCACTCATCGGTAACTTTTATTAATATTGTGTGGGTATACGTATTAAACATACACGGGTAAAAAATCAAGAAACGGGCTCACAGTGAAGGAATATGACCCAATATTTTAGATAAGTCTAGTAGAACTTCCGTGGCAGAGTGGTGTGAGCGCTTGACATAGTTATTAGTCTACGCTCGGTGTCGTGAGTTCGATCCCCACCGAGGAATTTAGTTTTACTGTTTTTTACCTTTTTTTACTTTTTGTTTTATAAAATTAAGTTTGTGACCAATAAAATCACTTAAACAAAAAGTAGAAAGGTAATTAAATAAAAACAATAAAATAATTTGTTTTATTTTTATTTATTAGTTAGACAATTCATTTGTTGCATAAGGATGGATGTAAATAATTTTTTGAAGTAGGGTGGTATCTAAATTGAATCGAAAGTAAAATTAGCTGGGAAGTGAATCAACATGTTAGATAGTAAGAAATTATGGCAACTTCTATCTGCATAACAATAACATCACTTCACCAGACTTTTAACAATACGAACTGTTGTTTAAAACAGAGGAATACAGCAAGTTGTTTATAATAATATAACAAATAAAAATAATGCTAAGTTTTACATTTGTTCACACAAACATGAACATTATGTATATAACGATAAGGTTCACAATCGTTTAATATTTAAAATAAATTCTACTAATTTAGTTAATACATTCATTACAATTATCTTTCACCACCTTTTCTCCATAATATTTCACGCCCATCCTTATTCAATATAAAAGTTTTTTCGTCGCTACAAATCACCACATTGTTCTTCCAATCAAAATTAAAATAATTATGACCTAGCGAACTGTAGTCGGCGTCGTCGATGCGCAGTGGACAGTAAAATCTTTCGCGCCGGCTTGCTGCAGCGTGAACCAGCAGAACGCAGGTGATTTCTCACCGTTTGTAAGCACACATTGTGTGCTGTAGCTGTGACGCGTGTTGGCAATCTGAATGAACTAGCTTTGTGCTTTGCCACGATGTCATGGTGTCGAGCTGATGAATTCGTTTTTGATTTTGGCCCACGTCGAAGATTTTCCACGTCTCCAGAATCCGCATATCGGTGGACCCATAATTGCTCGGTTCATCTCTGTGAATATAAAACAAAACGGTATTTAAAATACCTACTTCTACTAAAATACTTATGATAATAGTTATTTTATAGTAAATAGTAATATTTATGTATACTTAAAAATAAAATTATGCTTTCATATAGGTATATATAATTAATGTTATATATATACAATAATTATATAAAATACTTTTAAATTTATACCTATTATATACCTTATACTATATTTATACCTCTATTAGCAAACAAAATGGGCTATTATAACAATGGCTAATGCACTTTAGTTAACTTAATGTATACCTATCTATTAAATGATGAAATAATATTAATTTGGTTTATATGTAACTATATATACCATATATAAACTATAATACATACATACTTCTATATACACCAAATTAATATTATTTATTTTCAATAATCATATGCATAGATACACTACAAGTTAAAATACTTTTAGATATGGTTTAAATATACATTAGCAAACAAAAATGGGCTATTATAACAATGTTAATGCACTAAAGTTACGTTAATTTTATTAATTCCTACGTAAACATAAAAGTTATAGTATCTGTTACTTACCGATATCATTAAGCGCCTTGCAATTTCACTAATAAATAAGGTTTGCTCATGCAAAAGAACGATTTCTGCCTTTTTAACGTTGTTTAATGATGCATGTTTGGATTCACAGAAATAAATTACAAACGAATATATTTAGAGTAATTCTGTGTTATCAATAAACTAAGTAATGCAAATAATCGTAGATTGACCACTAAGACTGCAATTTTTTTATAAATGAAGGTGTTTGAAAACAATTTTATTTTTAAATTGTCGGTAGTTAGTTTATAAGCAGCCGAAATAAAATGGACTGAGTGCCGTAGTTCTCAAACGTTGCAAACTTCATAACTCATCCATGAACGGGATTGAATCGTTAAAGATTCTACTTTAAATAATGTTTTAACAAAATAATGATTACAAAAAGAAAAGCAGCACCCGTGGTTTGATCTTACGACTCCTCGTTCGTTAACCAAAGGTGTTAACTATTGTGCCAAGATTGCTAGTAGTTGCATTAGCGAAATATTATATCTGATTCAGTGACAAATGAATGATTACTATATATTGGTATATGGTATTGTTGATGTGCCGCACGCACACTAATAAAGACAGAGCTCGCTTGCTTTACTCAGTGTTTGTGTGGCATAACTATTTCACACATGTAAAGTGTAAACTCATTAGCTAGTGTGCGTGATGTATACTTATTAGCTGTGCAGACTGTACAATCTGTTAATTATTTTTAACTAGTGACCCGCCCCGGCTTCGCTCTGGTGCATAAAAAATACTTAAACCTTTCTCTTGAATCTCTCTTTATATTAAAAAAACCCACATCAAAATTCGTTGCGATGTTTTAAAGATCTAAGCATACATAGGGACAGACAGCGGGATGCGACTTTGTTTTATATTAAGTAGTGATAGTGATAGTGATGATAATAATTAATGGTTATGAGTTGTGTGTTTATTGTTTTTATTTGTGATTTTTTATACACGTTATGTTTGTATCTGCGATAAATAACTATTTTTGCTTTCTTTCTTCCTTTGT
Source organism: Diarsia mendica (assembly GCA_949316265.1). NCBI lineage: Eukaryota > Metazoa > Arthropoda > Insecta > Lepidoptera > Noctuidae > Diarsia > Diarsia mendica. The sequence goes on from OX438910.1 coordinate 2,992,274, forward strand.
TTATATTTATAATGGCTGCATCATCTCAGTCGTATGTTTGCTAACAGTTCTTCAAACCTTTTTTTAACTCTGACATTAAGGGTGAGGCCAAACGAGCGTAATTTTGTGAGTTGTGAGTCGCAGAATTTCGTGTTCTGGTACAGTGCAGACTCATTTGTTTACGTCGCGAAAGACTTTTTCTATGCAAGCGACCGAAATTCCGCGACTCAAATTCAAAAAATTACGCTCGTCTGGCTTCAGCCTAAATCGTCTATGAGTATGACTTACACCGCCTCACAAAGACAATAAGCGCAGATCGCGACACGATTACATACCGTCTCGTATAAGATATTCGGTCAAGTTTAATACAAGAGAACGAGCGCTTACTTTAAATGTTTTGTTTATTTTCTCGCTTTTGTTGAGAAATTGTCGCGAGTCTGTCATGAAAGATTACTGACTAGACGTAATGTAATGTGACTGCCTCTTTGATCGAATGGTCTAAAGTGAAAGAAAACATCGTGAGGAAACTAAAAAATTCGAAGACATGTGACATTTGTGACTGGCCTGTTGGTCTAGTGGTTAGTGACCCTAACTGCTATGCCGGAGGTCGTGGGTTCGATTCCCACCCAGGACAAATGTTTGTGTGATGAGCACGATCATTAAAATTTGTTCTGTGTCTGGGTGTAATTTATCTATAATATGTATGTATTTAGAAATATATAAGTATGTTTATCAGTTGTCTAGTACCCATAACACAAGCTCTGCTTAGCTTGGGACTAGATGGCGTTGTGTGATAGTTGTGGAATATTATTATTATTTGCCAACCCGCACTGGACCCGCGTGGTGGATTATAGCCCACCCCTCTCCTAGAGAGGAGGCCTGAGTCGCTGCAGTTTGAACATTATAGGCTGATAATGATGATAAGAGAACCTTTCAATACGGGTCTTTTCACACCTATTTTACAGCTTATGTCAAGAAAATAGTACCAAGGCCCCAGAAGCAAGTTTGTTACGTAAAATCCGCAAGTTACAACAACGTTCCGGTCTAGGAGCAGTCTATAGACTGCCTATTTCTTTACGAAACATATTTGTTTCAGTATCCGATTGGGTTTCATTGTATTTCAGAAATCTTTTGTCAGATGTCTAATATTTTGTAAGTTTGTTACGACTTTTTTACTTTCTAGATGCAGTTGGATCGAGAAGTGATTTTGAATTTGACGCAACTACCGATAATATTTTTTCTCCTCCGCGCGCCATTTATGCAGGCGCGCGAGGATTATCACCTGCAGATCCCATGGCGGCAATCCGGCAAGGAGGTTCGCCGCCTCGCCGGAGATCGTGCGGTACCTACACCTGGACTAGTCTTAGGGTTACCACCTTTTGGGGAGCGTTCAGGTAGTGGGCGGCTCCCTTTCTCAAAAAAGGCGTGCTAGGGGCCTTGTGTGTATCAAGGAATAGTGGTCAATATTTAACTTTGCGTATGCATGTGTTAAATATGACCCATCATCATCATCAGCCTATAATGTTCCCACTGCAGGGACTCAGGCCTCCTCTCTAGGAGAGGGATGGGCTATAATCCACCACGCGGGCCCAGTGTAGGTTGGCAGATGTGACATTTTTCGAATTTTTGCCGGTTTCCTTACGATGTTTTCCTTCACCGTTTTGAGAGCAGCAGTGATGAAATAAATTACAAAAAGTAACGCGCCTGCCTGGGTTTGAACCCACGACCTACTGTTCGTAAGTCGGGGCCGACACCACTGGGCCACCGCTGCTCTAAAAAGACCAATAAGGCCCATATTAACTTCCATACGCAAAAATAAATAATTACCACTATTTCTTGATACACACTTTAGGTATAGATCACCCCTAAGTTTAATTGAAACGTAATATAAACGTTATAATTATTTTTATAATTGTACATTATATCGAAGTTATTACATGCTCATTGATTCCATTAGGAAAATATTAATTGGAAGCATTTATCATTAATTTAATGGCCAATCTCTATTAGCTATTTAATAGCACACGGCTTAGATAATACAAGTGATTAGACTGAACTGAACTTGAACCTTTTGCCATCAACCATATCATCACGCTCATGCTCTTAGTAAAGGGTTGACAGGTATATAATTACGGTAACAACTTATAGTTCTAGCCGACTGTACCTAGATTTGACTGGTAACAGTTGATTAAAATTAGGGGTATCCTTTTCTTGCTTGACCAAATGGGTTAGGTTTGGTTAAAACCGTGACCAACGGCACGCGAGCCAAGCGAGCGCAGCAAGCAATCCTGGGGTAACAGAGGGCGAGCACTACATATAATTAAATCGCTAGTAAAAATAAGTCCAGCCTTTTTTGTCGAATAAAATCGGTTTCACCTAGTAGTAAACAAAAGGTTACACCTAATTTTAAGCATTTACTACCGGCCACTCCTAGGTAATTCATAATTTCAGTCGAAAGACGTCCACTGCTGGACATAGGCCTCCCCTAAGTGTCGCTACATTGACCGGTCCCCGCAACCTTCACCAGGTCATCGGTCCACCTAGTGGGAGGCCTTCCAACGCCACGTCTTCCATTTCGCGGTCGCCACAGAACTTTCCAGCCCCATCGGGCATCCGTTCTGTGTGCAATGTGCCCTGCCCACTGCCACTTAAGTTTGGCAATTCTTCCTAGGTAATTAGCTGGCTATAATAGAACTAGGTGTTACTACACTTCGGCTTTAAGGCGTAACAAAATAATAATACAACACTCCTATTCCACCATTTATATTCAATTAATTCTATAATGAAAAACAATCCTTTGGGGATTCGAATGGAGAACCTCACGTACGGAAGTCACATTAATCATCATCAGCCTATTGCAATCCACTGCTGGATATAGGCCTCTTTAATCTTACGCCAATCAACTCGATTTTCGGCAACTCTCATCCAGTTGTTACCAGCCACTCTGCGAAGATCATCGATCCACCGAGCCTGAGGGCACATTTTCAACTACCAATCATTCTCTATACCACCAATATCTACGCGTACAGCAATCTAACACCACACAAACGCACTCACATATAATTACACACACACACAAACACACACTTCACTTACACCAATACACACTCTCATATTACTTACCTCATAGCACTGAACTTGCCGCAACTAAAGGTGTATTGCTCTAGTACGACCTGACATTGTTATTCGGGGTGGGGACCTGGTGTCCTATATCACAGGCTATTTAGCTTAGGCACCAGTCTCCCACATTATTGGAGTTTAATAACTATAATTGCTAAACAATATTACCATGTAATCTCTTTAAATATTGTGGTGAGAAATAAATGAATCACACAGCCCTTTCAATCAATATTCTTTTCCGACAAAAAATACAGTGCACCCACGTAACACAAATTCCTCTAATACCACTTAACATAGGAAAGTAAATACCTGTACACTCGGCACACCGGAACGTTGCAAGACGTGTTGCAATGACCGGTAATCCTACTAGCCCTGTAATGCAAACCTGATGTAGAAATGCACACATAACATCACGCTTGATATCCTTGAAGAGTTAGGCTGAGGTGTAACTAATAATACATTTATTTTCAACAGTTTTGTTCTCTATCATTTTCATAGAGCAGCGGTGGCCCAGTGGTGGCGGCCCTGACTTACGAACAGTAGGTCGTGGGTTCGAACCCAGACAGGCACATTACTTTGTGTAATTTATTTCATCACCACTGCTCTCAAAACCAAAAAATTCGAAGACTGTGACATCTACCAATCCGCTCTGGGCCCGCGTGGTAGATTATAGCACTTTCCCTCTCAAAGAGAGGAGGCCTGTGTCCCAGCAGTGGGAACATTAATAGGCTGTTGATGATGATGATGAATTTTCAGAGTTTTTATGCTACCTATGGGCCTCTGACTTGACTTACATCGAGAAATATTCTTCAAGCAAGCTGGTTCTTCACGATATTTTCCTTCACCGAAGCAAATGATAAATATAAAATATGTATGTGTTTTGGGTTCGAATTTGAGACGCTGGGGCTGCGGATCCCGTCGGGGCTGCGGGTTGTTCGAAAGAGATACCGCGGCCTCGACACAAAGGGCTAAGAAGGAACATGGGTGGTTTTCGGTCAGTAGAAGTATGACACTCCCTTTCGCTCTGCCCAAGAGCGGGGGGGGGGGGGGGTTATTCGATGATTTTCCACCCACCAAAAAAAAACCTATGACTTGGCAATCATTAGGGTTGCTTTGCTTTTCAAGTTATTTTCAAGACCCATTTAAAAGGGGGCAAGCATAAATCTATCGACGGGGCACAAATCCAGACTATGTGGCTGCTACTAAGCAATTCTTAAAACACATAATAGAATCCGTGACCTAAGAATCGAATCCAAGACCTTAATTCTCAGTGCACGCGCTAGCGATAGCGAATATAACCATTTTAACATGACTGTACAATTTTGCTGTAAAGCGAATCTATCTTAAAGCGAATCTGTCTTAAAGCAAATCTGTCTTGAAGCGAATCTGTCTTATAGCGAATCTGTCATAGAACGACCAAGGGAAATTCCTATACCCATAAAACCTTGATAAAAAACATGGACAATCATTCAGTGAATATCTTTGCATTTCCGGTACTCCAGTAAGTAGTAATTAAAAAACATGAGCGGATAACTTTCAGCACGATATTGGAATATCCGACAGTTTGTTTACGAAAGATGTGAAACCGTGAAACTGTTTTTTTTTTAATGTGGCGTTTTTATTGATGGTGTAATTTTATCTAGTTGCCAGTTCTACGAAAGAGATGATTAAAACCTATGTGCATAAATAACAATTGTGTGTGAGGAGCACGTGGCTTAATAAGAACTGCCACTCGGGTCGATCTTTAGGTAAAGCTGTCCTTGCCTAGGTCGGTCTGTGGATGGGTGACCGCCCGACATACCGGGTTTCCTCCGTGCCTCGGAAAGCACGTTAAGCTGTTGGTCCCGGCTGCCATATTTAGATCTTTGGCAGTCGTTACAGATAGTCAGTGACCTGAAAGTCTGACATCCAGTCTTACCAAAGGGTATCGTATTACCTAGTATTAACTGGGTTGTGGAGGTCAGATAGGCAGTCGCTCCATGTAAAATACTGGTATTCAGCTGCATCCGGTTAGACTGGAAGCCGACCCCAATATACTTGGGAAAAGGCTAGGCAGATGATGATGATATAACAGGTGTAAACGGGCGCTTTACGAAGCCGTCAATCAATAATTTTGTATTTCAATTTTAGTAACTTGACTCAGAAATTCTTGCTAGGAACTTGTTTTTTTAAAGGAAAAAAATCACGAATTACAATAGGGCTCAGTGTATATAAATTAATAGTTCAGGGGTCATGCGTCATGCAAAACATGCAGGGACTCAAGCCTCCTGTCTAGGAGATGGATGAGCTACAAGCCACAACGCGTGCCCAGGGTGGGTTGGTAGTCGTCACTATAAATAAATTATATAAATACCTACAATGTAATAAGCTTGCCTGAGTCGAGGAACCCACAACTTACTGTTCCTGGGCCACAACTGCTGTAACATTAACATGTACCTATTTAACTAAAAAACTGGTGAACAAGTTGGAAATTTCTCCTCTAATATCGCCGAAACTAGGAGGTTATCGGGTTCCAGAACGAAATGATCACAATAACAATGCCTTTCAGCTTTACTAGGGGTCCTTCTACAACCACTAAAGCAATAAATAAAATAAAAAAGCCTTTTTTTCCTGTAGAACATTTTTACAGTAACTTCACTTAAAAAAGAACTTAGTAACTATCATAAATATCTAATCTATTATCTATCTAAGTATATAAATTTCTATATGTATAACTATCTATTTGGGTACTTTTTTAAAACATACATTCTTATTTCTAGTGTTAGTATTCTTAGTTTGTTAGTTTTATATAAAATCTTCTATAGTTATGTTAGTATAACCCGGTTCATTAAAGAAAGGAATCTAAAATGGCGGTTTTTATCATGTCCTCACGCTCGCACACTATAGTGAGCGAGCGAGAGGACATGCCATGTGTTGCCATTTTAGATTCCTTTCTTTAATGAACCGGGTTATAAGTGTTAGTAAGCGTTAGTGTTTAAATTTTTTTCTTGGTCTACAAGAACCCCAGGTTGGGTGAAGGCCTCCTCCAAAGATCGCCATTTTTCTCTTTCCTGAGCTACTTCTCTCCATAATGGACCGGCTGTCTTTTTGATTTCGTCTTCCCAGCGTGTTATCGGTCTGCCTTTCTTCCTTTTACCTTTTGGGCCTTGCCATTCTGTCGTTCTCACGGTCCATCTCTGGTCCGTAAGTCTAGCGATATGGCCTGCCCATTTCCATTTCAGACTAAAGCAATAAGTATGTATAAATTAGAAGGGATTACGAAATATCACTGTTTAACTTTAGCAATTTAAACTGCCACTAAAGGTAAACATAGTATAATTATTTTTTAAACTTATTAAGTTATCTTTATTAGTTACTGTTGCAATTGTATATTGTACTTTGTACGAAATAAAATGCGTGGGAAACATAAAACTTATGGAGTTTATTCAAATTATAAAAATGCAGTCAAAAAGGCACACCGTTAGACTTAGCAAAATCAATCAGACAAGAAGGAAAAAAGGGTGTTGCCACAGAAAATTAGCACACAAAAATGTTGCAAGCTTACAAACTAAAATTATTACTATTTTCTTTAACATTGAAAATAATAATTATATTATATGTTTAGATTGTCCTAAACATAATTGGGGCCGGCAGTAACCTACTCTACAGGTAATTGACATAGCCGTTTTACTGACCTTCTATACACTTTGTTATTCATTTTGATATCGGCCGCTCTTACTACATTGTCTCTACCTGGATATGTTTTTACAATTCGAGCCATATTATAATTTAATGGAGTAGTGTTCATATCTTTTACAATTACCAAATCACCTTCTTTAAGGTTTGGTTGAGGATATTTCCACTTGGGACGGCTTTGAAGCTGTGTTAAATAGTCATTTGACCATAATTTCCAAAAATCTTGTTTAAGTTTGGTACAAAGCTTCCAAAATTTTAAACGATTAACTGAAACATCTGTAAGATCAACTTCAGGATAGCTAGCCAGAGCTGTTCCAACCAGAAAGTGTGCAGGAGTTAAATAATTACAATCATTTGAATTTGCAGAAAGTAGAGGCCTAGAGTTCAAAATTCCTTCGATTTGTACAATGACTGTATTGAGCTCTTCATAGGTTAAACATTGGTTCCCTACTACTCTCTTTAGATGGTGTTTTACACTTTTAACTCCTGCTTCCCACAATCCTCCAAACTCAGGTGAATAACTGGGAATAAACCTAAATTTTATATAATGTTCAGAACAAAAACCATTGACAGTATCCCTGTGGTTTTTGGAGGACTGTAGGTCATACAACCTTTTCATTTCATTTGACGCTCCTTTAAAGGTTTTAGCGTTGTCACAATATATGTTTGTGGGCATGCCACGCCTCGAAATAAAACGCTTGAGACATGCCAAGAAGGTTTCAGTTGTTAAGTCCGATACGAGCTCTACATGTATAGCTTTTATAGCAAAGCAAACGAAAAGCGCGATGTAACATTTTTTAACTAAAGGATTTCTAACCCTAGCAACCTTCATATCGAAGGGTCCACAGAAATCAACGCCGACATGCTGAAATGGCCTGGACGCTGTGATTCTTTCTTGCGGGAGGGAACCCATCAACTGCTTAGCAGCCTCAGCTTTTAACCGAAAACACTTGACGCATTTACGCACAACTTTCTTGACCTCTCGAATACCGCTGACTATAGAGTACCTTTGGGATAGAGAGCTCAATACTAACCTAGGGCCTGCGTGTAAGAGTCGCAAGTGTTCTCTTTCTATTATGAGATTAGTTACGTGAGAGTTTTTCGGAAGGATAGATGGATGTTTTTTATCGAAAGACATCTCCTTGGCATTATGGAGCCTACCTCCTACTCTAATAATACCTATTTTATCAAGGAAGGGATAGAGACTACCTATTCCTGTTTTTATATTTTTTCCAGCAGAAAGTGACTCTACCTCTCTAGCAAAATGTTGCTTCTGCGTACAACGCACGATGACCGACATAGAGTCGCGAAGCTCCTGAGGCGATAGGTTACCGTCCGTTTTATTATTTTTATTTTTCGAACAGTTGTTGTAGAACCTGTAAACAAATCCTATCACTTTCTGTAATTTATAAACGCTAGAATATTTTTCAAATAGCTTTGTTGAAAACGATGGCTCTACCTGTGTCAAGTTACACGGTATGTTTAGCTCATCAATCTGTTCAGTGTCTGTGGAGAAAACAGACGATTTACAATTTTCAAAGTTAGTATGTATATGTTTCCTGTCTGATAGGTAGGTTGGCCCGTGCCACCATAGCTCACTTTGCTGTAACTTGTGAGGCAAGACGCCCCTCGACACTAAGTCTGCAGGGTTGTCACAGGTCCTAACAAATCCCCACTGAGCCTGATCGGTCAGCTCTAATATTTGCTTGACTCTATTGTTGGCATAAACATTTGACTTTACATTGCCTGACTTAATCCAAGCTAGCACTATCTGGGAGTCGCTGTACAAGAATGTATCTAGATGGGAATACCTACCCATCAGGACTCTACCAACCCTATGCGCCAGCTGGGCTAAAAGGAGAGCACCATTGAGTTCAAGCTGGGGAATCGTCCTACTTCTATTCAAAGGAGCAACACGGGACTTGGAGCAGAGTAGATCTGTCTGCACTGTACCATCATTTTTAATAATTCTTAGATAGATGCAGCAGCCAAAGGCTTTTATTGATGCATCAGAATACCCTACCAACTCTACGGAAGAAACATCTTTACTGTTTAGACACCTATTTATTTTTATTTTTCCCATTAACTTTAAATTGTTTAGGAAATTGCTCCAGTATATTAACTGGTCCTTGGGTACTATGGAGTCCCATCCTATTTGCAAAGACCATAGCTCCTGCATAAATATTTTGGCTACAACTATTATTGGGCCTACTAAGCCGAGAGGGTCAAACATCTTCCCTATAAAGCTCAGAATTTTTCTTTTTGTATTCAAATTATGTTCCTCATCAAAATTGGGGCTTGAAAAAATGAATTTATCTGAAGTTATATCATACATTAAACCTAGAGTCTTTACTAAATTATCCCCACTCATGTCTACTTGTTCAAATTGTTTTTGCTCATCTGGAATATCATTTAGGACATCAAGGGCATTTGAGCACCATTTGTGTAGAGAAAAACTACCTAATTTGAGGAGCTCTACCAATTGGGATTTTAGCTCATGCAGCTGCTCTATATTATCTGACCCACCCAGTATATCATCGACGTAGGTACTCTTGATCATTGTTTCAGCAGCAAGTGGGTATGTATCCTTATATCGTTGAGCTAATTCTAGTAGGCATCGAGTGGTCAAGAATGTAGAGGCCTTCAGTCCGTAAGTGACAGTCTGAAGCTGTAAGCAGCTGATAGGCTTCTTAGGATCATCTCGCCATAAAATATTTTGAAGGCAAGTGTGGTGGCTATTTATCATCACGTTGCGAAAGGCCTTCTGAACGTCACAAATTATTGTGTAAATGAAGGTCCTGAACAAGATAAGAATATCAAAAAGCTCACTCTGTACCACGGGACCGTTCAGCATGACGTCGTTAAGGGACACCTGGCTGCGGGACTTCATACTCCCGTCAAACACAACGCGAAGTCGGGTTGTTTTACTTGCCTCGTTAATAACAGCATGGTGTGCTAGAAAGTAAACAGGATCTCTATCAATATCGTAATTAGCAACCTCTACCATCTTAGCATGTCCTAGCTCTACATACTGATCTATGAACAATTTATACTGCTCTAGTAACAAAGGATTTAATTTAAACCTTTTTTCTAACATCAGGAATCTTTGGTAAGCAACTGAAAACGAATCGCCAAGCTGCAATTCTTCCAGAGGTGTGATGAGAGGCATATCAACATAGAATCGATTATCTTTCAGGCTCATAGAACTCTGAAAACTTTCTTCAGCCTTTACAAACTCATCACAACTCGGCTTCATAGGCTCAGGTACTTTTTCAGAGAGCCAAAAATTCTCCATTACATTTTCTAATTTTTTATGATCATTTATAGCAAAATTTGATACAATATTACAAGTTACATTACTCACTTTTTCAGGAATATTACCACCAACTACATACCCAAATAGGGTGTTTTGTAATACCGGTCCATTTGGAATTTTAATGCAACCATCTAGCAAAACATTGAAATAAACATCCGCACCCAGTAACAAAGAAATCTCAGCTGGGATATTGAACTCCTCGTCTGAAAGTTTCACATTTTTTGGTAAATTCCACCCGGATACATTTATAAATTGTTGGGGTAATCTTGTTGTTATTGTGTCAACAATGTGACATTTTAAATTTAATTTTACATTATTGTAGCATGGAAGCACACTTATATTCACAAGTTTATTGATTTGTGTTTGTTTATTACCTATACCTATAATATTATGGGTTTGATTCATAGCAATCAACCCAAGTTTGTTTACAAGGCTGGTTGTAACAAAAGATGCCTGGCTGCCCGTGTCAAGCAATGCTCGAATAGAAACTTTTTCACCATGTAGATTTAATAAATTAACCTTTACGGTTGGAAGCAAAATGTTGTTAGAAACAGGGTTAGACAACAAAGTCACTGCAGGCTCAACAGGAGCAGCTTTTTCTTCGTGCAACAAAGTGTTGTGCCCTAATTTACATATTTGACATTTGAAATTAAACTTACATTTCCCCTTGTGTTTCTTAAGACATGTGGTACATAAGTCATGGTCCCGCACAAATAACTGGCGGACCTCTAGTGCCGCCGTTTTGAACTCCGGACAGCTGAAAAGAGCATGGTCACTTTTGTTACAGTGTTTACACATTTCTTTTACTTGTGAGGCAACATTGGTCACCTTTGATGGGTTAGATTTATTGAATCTACTTGTACTTTCATAGCAAGTACTCTTGGGGGGTAAGCTATCCTCTAACGCTATAGCGCGCTTTTCAAGAAAGCTTAAAAAATGTGCCATGGAAGGCAATTTTTCTAGATCCTTATCTAATTGATAAGCCCTATTAGTTAATTGATCTAATTTTCTTGTTAGAATGGAAATTAGCAACATATCCCATGTATCGATGGGCTGTCCCAGATTCTTCAATGCATGCAGCTGTTGCTGTACATCTGACACAAAAGACCTTATTGAGGCTGCAGTGCCTTTTTGCATTGTAGGTACATCTAATAAACCGCTAATATGATTTAATATTAACCGCGTTTTGTTATCAAAACGCTTTTCTAACAAGCCTAGTGCTTCCTTGTAAGACTGATTGACCAACGGCAAATTGACAATGACTGCCAAAGCATCACCTGTTACATATTTTCTTAAATAAAATAGCTTCTGCACATCAGATAATGATCTGTTATTATCGATAACAGCCATAAATAAATCAAAGAATGGCTTGAATTTAGTGAAGTCCTGTCCGTCAAAGGGTGTTATTTCAATGGTTGGCAATTTACATGTAGAAACATTATGACATTCTGAGACCGATTTTTTACCTATCTGTTTTAAAGAGGCATTAATTTTAGCTAGCACAGAATAATATTGTTCTTCTATTGGACCAACCTGTTCGCAGTCGTTTTCGTCAATACTTAGTATGTCCAATTGCACCGCTTCATAGCTCTTGAGTGCCGTGATGAGCTTCTCCTTGCGAGCCTCCAGGATATCCACGGTAGCAGACGCAAAACTAATGGGGTCGTTCACAAACGTCTCAATGCGTGTGATTGTAGCCTTGCATTGGCCACGAAGAAGTCGATGTTTACGCAAAGTTTCCTTGGACTCCGCCATGGTGGAACGTATGTAGGACGTAACACTTTATTTATTCTACGAATTACGATTACGAACACTCCACGCACTTTTATAACTAAGCCGCACTTTGTAAATACGAACTTTGTTTGTTGACACGGTACGACGATGTTTGTAAAAACAAACCGATGACACTGACAGCTCAGTGAATGTGACAGGTGACAGATGACTCCGGCGCAATGGCCGCCGGGCGGATATTGACCGCGCTAACTTCACTCTTCAACGCTGCCAACACCGACGTTACTGACGTCACGTCTCCCACGAACTTCACCTTATTATAAATGAAAATGTGGGTAACTTGATAGAAGCCAAACTCGATGTCCAGAAAATCGTAATTCTTACGATTACTCGATGATATGATGTTTTATCTTGATGATGCTTCGTTGATTTTCGTTCTGGCTTTGCACAGAACGAAGTTGCGGGCCTCGTACAAACCCCGGGAACAACGCCGACTTGTATGGCAAGCCGACCTCGACGAACACAATTTCCACAAAAAATTGTGAAGCTGCTCGGCACTGATTTTTACACTTCTCGAAGGACCACCGCACGCATGTACGAAATAAAATGCGTGGGAAACATAAAACTTATGGAGTTTATTCAAATTATAAAAATGCAGTCAAAAAGGCACACCGTTAGACTTAGCAAAATCAATCAGACAAGAAGGAAAAAAGGGTGTTGCCACAGAAAATTAGCACACAAAAATGTTGCAAGCTTACAAACTAAAATTATTACTATTTTCTTTAACATTGAAAATAATAATTATATTATATGTTTAGATTGTCCTAAACATACTTATATAAATAAAATTACGCATTGAAAAGTATTAATTCGCAGGGCAAAAAGTTTCAAAATGTATGAATAAATGCAACTCACCTCGTTGGTCTATTTACGAGTATAGCACACAATGCCACGACTGTATCCCATGAGATGACGAGAAACAGAGAAGTATCATATGGAAGAAGTAGACATGCTGGGGACCCCAAATTAATTGGGATAAGGGCAAGAGAATTATGGGTTATATTTAAATGCACATCTGTTTAATTTTTCAGCACACTAGGTAACTCCACTAATTAACTGAATGCTTATCAAAAAAACCTAAACATGTCCTACAAAAAAGTCTAAAAAATTACACAAAACGAGATGACCTTTTTTATCGAATTCACACCAAAAATTTAGTTTTGTAAAACAAAAATACTAATTTCTTATCAAAAATACTAACTTGCACTCTAAATTTATTGTACAATCTTACTACGGAATTTCTGAAACTGATATCTAATACGACCGTCTCGCGACAGTGTCCTTTATGGGCGGCATGGGCACCGGGCCGTAGGCCGACGAAGGAGGCCGGCGGAGGCCCGGCACTTCGGGGACAGAAGATATTAGTGTTATATAATATGCGAGCGAAGCGAGCGCGCGTCATGGAGTAAATCAGGTGTAGGTTTTCCTTAAAAAAGTTTTAAAATGTTTGTTAGACTAAAGAATTAATAGATATACTATTTTGATAATAGTTATTCGTTCAGTAAAAGAGTTCTGCAAATGCCATTAAAAAAGATACTAAGGCTGAGTTGCACCAAAAAAGTAGTTAAAGTTAAAGTTTGTGTCAAATGGCACGTCAAACAAACATCAAAACTTCAGTTTTGTATCGGTTATGCCAACAATGAGTTGCGCGATTTGACAAATAGTTAAATGACGTCATAACTTTAACGGTAACTGCAACCGCTCACTTTCCGCTGGTTAGTGTTGGGTGAATACCCAAGCAAAAAAAAATACACGGCAAACCTGAGAACGGTAGTGCAATGTGCTAATTTTTAATTTTATATATTTTTATCTACCCAAATATCATAAACCCTCTCTAATGCGTTCAAAAACCATAGGCAATGACCAGCATTACCAACCAGCAGAAATTAACAGAACTGTAATGAGCTCATAACCTACTGAAAACAGTAGGTTATGAGTTTTAAATTTGGAACAGGTGTCAAATTCAAGTGAGTGTGCTATTCTATAGTGCGCGCGGAACTAGTTGGCCGCGCCTTAGGTGGCGACAGGGGTGAGGGGGCGGGTTGCCTACAGCTCGCAATGCACAGGAGACTATAATAAATTAGACAGTGATGACCAATCTCGAGATATCGTGAACAATAATTTGTTCAATTTATTGAAAATAATACAAATAAAAAACAAAAACATGCCTAAGGCGCGGCCAACTAGTTCCGCGCGCACGTATCTACATTAAAACAGATACCTATCGATACGAAACCCCAATTCAGTATGATTTTAATTATAAATCGCACGACATTTTGATCTCGAGTGACACAAGAATAGTGACTTTGTTCGTTTGCTTATGATTTAAAAAAAATGGCAGATATCCGAAACGCCGCCATTTCGAGCTGTCATTTGTTCATTAGCTTTTTATTCCCTTTCATTGAGTAGACAAATTTTCTGTTAATTCTTTATTTCTGTCGAAAATGAGTGATAGTGACTCAGAAATTAACATGAACACTCCGCCAGATATCGTAAATGCAGCGACGAATGCAACGAATAACCTGTTTATTTTTTATTGCAATACACTGGTAACAATGCTGGTCATTTCCCTATGGTTCCTGAACCCATCATAGAGCCCTTATGATATTCGGGTAGATAAATTAGTGTATGCAACTATACATAATTAGGCATTACAACACTCGTGTGATGCTATTAAGAAACTCGCCTTCGGCTCGTTTCTTAAACCCACACTTGTGTTGTAATGCCCTTCATTATGCACAGTCGCATAAACTACTATTTCTCAACAGCGTAAGTACTTCTCTACCTTGACAAAAAAAAAAATGATTTCTACCCAATAATATACGAAAAAAAAAATTACAAAGTGTTATTCTATCATCACAGTGGCCTGTCCTGAACCCAATTCCGCTCATAAAATACCTTCCCCTGCAAATACATTCGTAATATGGATTTAAATCGATTTTGTAATCATTAAATTATAATACATTCGATCAAATAAAACTATTTTTGTTTGTTTATCTTCTTTCTCATGGATTTGACAGGCAGTTAACTTTTGTCTGGAAAAAAGTTATCATTTCAGAGGATAGTAAGTTTTAGTAGAATAGCCATGTCAACATTGCGTTGTTTCGCCCCCCTCACCTTTCCTCACTTCGGATCAGTCCGGCTCAAGCTCTCGGCGCGAACGCACCAGTCCCAACGTCTTGCGGTTTCCCGCCAAAAAAGTAAGTTTATCATTTCAGTGATATGAGGACAAAAATAATTTCATTTCGGTGGCTGTTATAACTCGTGTTAGATTAGTATGCACAGTATATCATTTCGGTGGTAATTTTTATCATTTCGGTAGACACTTTTCATTTCAGTGGACTCTTAAAAATTCATCCTTAAATATATATGTAACTTTTGATGATATTTGATGTCCACTCACGCACAATGTTATAAAATAGGCTAAAGTTTTATTTGTCATTAAAAATATGTAGATAGCATTGAAATAAAAAAAAACCACCGAAATGACACATAAAAATCTCTTGTTGAAATTCACCCTGTTATAGTTTGTGTTAAATTGTCTGTCAAAAGCGTTGAATATAACCTTTAAGCCGGCTTTTGACTATGGGATGTAATATATATTACATCTCACTTAGACCGGGAGATGGTGACACAAAATATTAGGTCATTTGTACCAGTATGGTGGCTCTTCAGCAATGACAAAAACGAAAATGATGGTTATAGCGCTGGTATCGGCGGATTTACAAAGGAGAAGGTACCTATTTTTTTTCTACCGTCATTTTCGTTTTTGTCATTGCGTAATTAGACCCCTGAAGAAAAGCCATACTGAAAGCAAATGACGTAATATTTTGTGTCACCATCTCCCGGTCTAACTGTAAGATATATTATTATAGCACAGTGTGAACGGTCACGTACAAAATGTATGCGAGCGATATTTAGAGGTCATTTGAAGGAATATTACATCCCATAGTGAAAAGGCGGCTTTAGACATCATGTCCCTGCTCCAAGAAATACTCGCAGAAACCAGTTCTGATGACGAAAGCGATGAAAAGAAAAGTGTGAATAACTAGAGTCGATCGTTTTTCCACATGCAACGACGAATGTTTCTTGCCAAAAGACAAAAACTTTAACTTTAACGACTTTTTTGATGCAACTCAGCCTAAATTTGATTTCTTTAGTGTGCATAATTTGAGATAATTTGTGTGCAAGTCAGTATTTTTGGTGTAACTTTAAAATATTTTGTTCGAAAAAAGGGAATATACAGATAACGGTTTAAATACATGCCGAGAATTATGATGATGACATGCCACTACTGACCGTGATTTGAAGTACTTACTAGGTTTAATTTTAAGGTTGGTAATAAAAGTGTTTTTCTGTCCGGAATTTCTTTTCTCTCTCAATTAGGTATGGATGAAGACACGAAACGATTTTTTTAAATATTAAATTGGCTTGACCTCAATCTTGCCCTAAGGCTGGAGATGAGGTCTACGATGGAACGAGCAAATCCAGAAGAAGCCTATTTATTAATATTTACTCGTGACTTAAATAGATTGTGGTTATATGAACTCGGGAAAACCGACGCTTGCAGGGAGTTCCACTCCTTGGCTGTGCGAATAATAAAAGAATTAGCAAAGCGCTTTGTACGAATATGTGGAACATCCACTAGGTATGGGTGATAACCTGCAGTAATTCTAGTCTCCCGATGGAAGAAGGGAGATGGTGGAATCAGCTCGTGGAGCTCCTGCGCACACTCTCCGAAGACAGACAGTCTGTAGAAGACCAACAGTCTGTAGAAGACCGACAGTCTGTAGAAGACCGACAGAGATGCAACTTTGCGGCGGTGGGCCAGGCCTTTAGTGGGCCATTTAACTATACAAAGTGGCTTTTTTGAAAGGCGAAACAAAAAAAAACAACTTATTTAAACACTGTTAACCTCAAATTGTAATGAAAATAATGATGATATTGGAAACCTGAAGTTCATGAGTAAATAATAGGTACAATTGGCACATAGGTTATACGCATGACTTGTTATTGCAAAAGGAAGGATATTATAACGAAACAAAGAATACAGAGTAACGTGGAATGATATTTAGTAACTGTAAGTATTTTATTGCATCGGTCGTTCTTCAGGTTAAGCCGCGTCCGCGTCAAGTCCTTGGATGGGTGACCATCCATTAACACACCGAGTTTTCTCTGTGCCTTGGAATGTACGTTAAGCCGTTGGTCTCAGCAGTCCTCCGGCCGGCTACTATAATAATATTTACTAAATGTTATAAAGATGAAGAAGATGTCAAGATGTTTAATTGTTCGTTTGGTTACACGCAATATTCTCAGGCATTACCCACTGGATGGAATTGAAAAATTATTTTTGTGTTGCATAGTTCATTCATCGAAGAAGGTTATATGTTATGTGGCGAAAAAGTTGCGTGGGTCAGCCTGCAGCTAGTCTATCTATATATCTTATATCTATATAAATAAAAAGAGAAGTCCTCACTGACTGACTGACTGACTCATCAACGCCCAGCCCAAACCCTTGAACCTAGACAGCTGAAATTTTGCACAGAGGTTTCCTTTATAATGTAGACAAGGAATAAGGAAGGATTTTTCGAAATTCAACCCCTAAGGGAGTTAAATAGGGGATGAAAGTTTGTATGGAAAATGGTAATTTTTGTAGTTAAACCGACATCCACGCGGGCGAAGCCGTGGGCAAAAGCTAGTAATTTATAATTATGACATCAATGCCCATGTAATCCTCGAAGGTTTGAGCAGAGGTGGTACCTAATAGTAAAACCATATTTTGGCAGTTACGATTACGTCCTATAGTACTAGAGGGCGAGCTTATTACCAGCAACTGTGCGCGAAAATAAACCTAAAAACACTTTGTATGACCTTTTTTTTTTGGTGGGTGGAAAATCATCGAATAACCCCCCCCCCCCGCTCTTGGGCAGAGCGAAGGGGAGTGTCAGACTTCTACTGACTAAAAACCAAACCCATGTTCCTTCTTCGCCCTTGTGTCGGAGCCGCGTTATCCTTTCGACAAGCTCTGCCCAAGCAGGGCACGCCTCCACAGTGTGCTCCACCGTGTCCTCCGGTCGATCCTCGCAGTGGAAGCATCCGGGCGTTTCCTCCCGCCTGATTCGGTACAGGTACCTCCCGAAACACCCGTGTCCGGTGAGGACCTGCGTCAGACGGTAGGTGAGGGCGCCGTGGTGCCTCTCCAGCCACTCCTCAAAGAGGGGACTTACCGCCACTATCGTGGCGTGCCTTACTTTGTATGACCTAGGAATCGACCTCTTCAACCTTAGACAAACGTCGCCTTAGTCAAGTCAGTCCGTCAGCTTTTTTCTTTAAGAATCGGCTTTTTTCTGGTAAATTCTACTGCCACAAACTAACCTTGACACTCATTACCACCTTTTCACAACACCCTTAGAAGCAGGCCATATATATTTACCTTCCACACCTATTTAAGCACATGAATAATTAAATTATTACAATATCTACAAATTACTGAAGTTTACGCCTGTATTTGTTAAAATTTTCTTAATATAAAATGGTCTTTCTGACCCCTTGCAATAAAGTCCACTTTGTACTAAAGATTTTAGGTGCATTACTGGACTTGGCGCTTAAACCCCCTTCTTGTATGTCGGTTGCGAAAATTTTAGGTGCGCGGCGCTTACGCTATGTCCGCGACAGTTGGACTTAGTGCGTAAGAACGATGTGGTGGTTTCTAGTGTTTTGTGTTGTTGGTGTTATTGGACAAAATGTTACGGAGAAAGGTAAGAGAAAAAATCTAATCTAATTAATTTAAGTCGCGAGTTAATAGGCTTCTTTTGGATTACCTGGTTCTATCGTCGACCTTATAACTCTGTCTTCAGTTCAGGACTATAATTATTTAGGTCAAGAAAAGGTTTATTAATTTCTATTTAAAAGAAAAATGTATTTTGTTTTTTTTTTTTGCATAAAATATTCCTGAACCATTTTATTTTTGTTCATTAAATTTTGATTTACCGTATTGAACGTTATTTTTATTGAGTCAAAATAAGTAGCAAACTTACTAGGTCAATAAATTACAATCGAATAAAAAACCATAACAAAATCAAAATAATATCGAAAGTTATAATGTCAATAATATTATATTTGCACGCCAAAATTTAAGGCAGAATAAGAGAACAATTTCATATATTTTACCAACCCCTTGTACCTTATTTATGCAATTTTTTTTTTAAACTTTGCCCCACATTAGGAATTTCTCCTGTATCGTGGGTGCGTTCACAAACATAGAAAGTCACATACACAACAAAAATAAATAAAAAAAAACAAATGACTAAACTATATGACTAATAAATAAATGACTTTTATTTGATTTATGAAATACTGGTATTTAGCTGCATGACGTTTTTTTAGTTTTAGGTTAGTAGGTAGTAGGTAGGTAGGTAGTTTTTTTAGTATTAATATTGTAGCAGTCTATCAGTTCTATTCTTTTATTATTTATTTAGTTATTAAATTGCTTATTTGTTTACCTACTGGTTTCAAAAGTTTAATTTTAATTTTATTAGTAGTTAAACGTTTTAATTATGTATTATTCTTGGATTTATCCGTTAAATATTCGTGTGTTGTATAATAGCTTTTTTAAATTAATTATTGCTTTAATTTATTTGGTTATATTGGTTTTCTTTTGTTACTTTATGTTTTCTGGTAATTTATTATATATTTTTGTGGATATGGAATATGGACTAGATTGGTGTAATTAACGGCGGGAAGGGGGCAAATTCAGTCTATTCTTATCTCGCAACGAATAATATATAATAAAGTTTGTACGTCTCCCCGTGTGCTGTAAGAATCGGGATATTTGCGGACTAGTTTGCATAGATTAGGTAATCATAACATGTTTGGTATTAAATGCAAGCACATTAAAAATATGTATATTATAGTTTTAGTCACAATTTACGTTTAGAATACGGTCAAACAGTTACGCTAACATAAGGTAAGTAGAATATACATGTATACGTATTCATTGATATATCACCGACTACTTAAATGCTATGGATAGTTGGTCGCTGAGTTGATCGCAAGACGATGGTTGTTATTTATGTTCTTTCTCCAAGATTAGTTTACTGACTGATAACTATGTTATGTTTTTTTTTTTATATTTATATCAATAATTCAATAAGTAAAGTAAGTTTCATAATTCAGTAAGTAAGTAGGTATGTAATAATACCTACTTTTTATTTATTGGTTAGCTTTTGCCAGCGGCTTCGCCCGCCTGAAAATGACGATTTTCCATACAAACTTTCATCCCCTATTTAAATCCCTTAGGGGTTGAATTTCGAAAAATCCTTCCTTATTCCTTGTCTACGTTATGAAGGGAACCTCTGTGCAAAATTTCAGCTTTATAGGTCCAAGGGTTTGGGCTGGGCGTTGATGAGTCAGTCAGTCAGTCAGTCAGGACTTCTCTCTTTATTTATTAGAAGAAAATAAAGATAGATAGATGGATTTGTATCTGTAGTCATTAACTTGCATTACCTGAGATAAGTAAGATAGATCTTAGATTTCAGATTCGATATCGGTTCTTCTAACCAACCTAACAGACAGAATTATGTGTGCTGGGGAGTTTTTTCCAGCTAAAACACTAGGAAGTGTCGTTTTGGGGGACTGTCTCTTGGCGGACGGTTGGCGCAGTGGCTGAGCGGTTTTGGACTGCTGCGCTGCGTGACGCGGGATCGATCCCCGCACGGAACAAATATTTTTATGGCCTACAGATAGTTGTTTCGGGTCTGGGTGTATTTGTGCATGTGAGTTTAATGTTTGTGAACGCACCCACGATACAGGAGAAATTCCTAATGGGGCAACGTTTTAAAAAAAAATAAGTAAAGTTAATTTTGACGTTCAAAAAGTGCTGATTATCAGCCTAGTTTGAACAAATGAGTTTTGATTTTGATTTCACACGAAAATAAAACTCAAAAAAAAAAATGTTTACAACCTAAAACCCGACTACGAATAATAACGCGCGGGCTAAATTTTATTGTCATGATTAAGATGTCTAATCATAATAATTATTGCTCAAAACCCGCTATTTCTGACAAAAACTCTCTGTTACTAACTGCAATAATTATTATCTAGGACCTATGTCTAGGATACCTACTATTACCTACCCTCCTACCAAATACTCGTTCTGTTTCCGTGACAGAAGTTGAACTAAGTCTTGTGCATAGGACGCTTTAGCGGGTATAGTGATATTTTCAGAGTTGAAACTTGGTGCATAAGAAAAAAATGTGGTGGCTTACAGTGTTTTTCGTTGTTGGTGTTTTGGCACAAAATTTTACCGAAAAAGGTAGGTGAATTTGACTGAATGGTTACGCGAATAATTTTCAAAATATTGTCAGTTCTTCACACGTAATTTTGTTTCTCAGATATTGTAATGGGTTTGGTAAAATAAACCCTAATAAGACTAAATATTATAAAAAAGATACCATAGAGAAAGAAACATTTAAGTAGCTCTAAAATCTAGGTTTATCTGTCTTGTGAATGTCAATTTAATTTTTACGTAACATCACGCTTGTAACCCCCGAAAGGTTATTAGGTAGAGAAGTCGAACAAGCTAATAAGTATACAGGGTAGAGATCTTTATAATTCTATAACACTGAAAATATTGATTGTAATTTCTTTTTATCAAGTGTTTCACATAAAGCGACTGATGTCAAACGCTGTATCCTAAACCGCTGTATGCTAAATGTATCTGTATAATCTTAAAATTAAATACAAGTAAGCTGGCTGTATACTTATTAGCTTGTTCGACTCTACCAATAAGTAGACCCACATTTCACCACGTATATTTAAGCCCCATGTAATAGGGGCGATCTTATTGCCATCAAGCGGGCACAAATCAAGACTCCATTGTTGCTACTGAGAAATAGGGGATCGGACAAAAAAAACTATTAGTCCGTCAGATCAGATAGATTTCCAAAAAATATTAACCACGTATTTTTTATTTTTTCACGTAAACAAAAAATTAAGACGATACAGTGCTTCGAAAACTCGTGTGACGTCATATGATAGTACATTTTGTACCTTCAATTGACGTTTCAAGCCCCACTCCATGATCTTTGACGCGCTTTATCTTCGTCAATTTTTATTGTTTTGATAAAACAAAAAACACATACCCAATATTTTTCGATAATCTTGGTTTAATTAATAGTTATAGTAGGGAATCTAACTGACGGACTAAACAGAATCATATTTTTTTGAGTCAGTCCGATCCCCTATTCATATTGTAACATCCCAGTAATACTTTGCCAACCTGGGAAAAAAAACCTGAGCCTCATGCACAGCTGTCGCACTTGCAACCACAAGACTCACGAGATATTATTTTTTAATGTATACCTTATTCCATTGTTACATATTGTTCGATTTAATAATAGCTATAAAACCCATTGTGACTAATTTAATTGTGTAACGTGTGAACAGTAATTGTCAATATGTTTTTTAATCGGCAAACACACAACCAGACGTTGCGTTGGAAGGCCTCCCGCTTGGTAGACTGATGACCTGGTCAAGGTTGCAGGAACCCGCTGGATGAGTACGCACGGGACCGGTCAATGTAGCGACACCTGGGGGAGGCCTATGTCCAGCAGTGGACGTCTTTTGGCTGAAATGATGAATGATGATGACACAACCATTATGTCTACAATTCTGGCATGTTCAACATCATAACATAACATCAGGCCTGTAATCCCCAAAGAGTTAAGCAGAGGGGTACCTATCCTGTCGGGGCTGTGGATTATCGAAAGGTTAACGCGGCTCCGACACAAGGGCGAAGAAGGAACATCGGTTTGGTTTTTAGTCAGTAGAAGTCTGACACTCCCCTTCTCTCTGCCCAAGAGCGGGGTTATTCGATGATTTTCCACCCACAAAAAAAAAAAAAAAAAGGGGTACCTATTAGTACACCCACATAACCACATTTCACCAGTGATGTGAGGTCGTGCGTTCATTAAAACAAAGTACTGCAACCTCGCCTTAAGTAATCAACAAAACTCAAAAAAAACTAGGTACATTGTCCACATTATGACCCATGAACATGTGAACTTACATGTGAAGCACAAAAAAGTGAAAAATAAAAACTTTTTACCAAAATATAAAACCGACTTAAAAAAAATATATAACACAAAGAAGTGAAAAAAAAAACTTTAGAAGAAAAATCAGTTTCTGAAGTCGGTGGCAAAAAAATTATATCAAAGTAACAAAAGTCACCGACTTCAGAAACTGATTTTCCTTCTAAAGTTTATTTTTCACTTTTTTGTGTTATTTTTTTTTTTAAGTCTGTTTTATATTTTGGTAAAAAGTTTTTATTTTTCACTTTTTTGTGCTTCACATGTAAGTTCACATGTTCATGGGTCATAATGTGGACAATGTACCTAGTTTTTTTTGAGTTTTGTTGATTTTTCAAAAACCGCCCGAACAAACATACTTCTTCTTTTTTTAGAAGTCGGTTAAAAATAACATAGAAAATCTCGACTTGTACTTGGCCAGTTAATTTGTTTTGCCCTTTTCCATCTTGAATTTCTCAGTAACGGAATCTGGATTTGTGCCCTGTTTATTTATTTTATTAATTTTAAGAAAACTGACAATACTACACACACTACTACACACACACACACACACACTATACACCTACTACTACTACACTACTACTACTATATACTGTTCTGTTGATGGCAATAGACTCGCCACCCATTTATATGGGACTTAAACATAATTACTGGCGAAATGTGAGCATACCATTGGCTTCACCTCTGCCTAACCCTTCGGAGATTACATGCGTGATGTTATGAATCATCATCATCATCATCAGCCTATAATGTTCCCACTGCAGGGACTCAGGCCTCCTCTCTAGGAGAGGGATGGGCTATAATCTACCACACGGGCCCAGTGCGGATTGGCAGATGTCACTTGTCTTCGAATTTTTTGGTTCTATGACATGCCGGTTTCCTCACGATGTTTTCCTTCACCGTTTTGAGAGCAGTGGTGATGAAATAAATTACACAAAGTAATGCGCCTGACGGGGTTCGAACCCACGACTCACTGTTCGTAAGTCGGGGCCACCACCACTGGACTGGGCCACCACTGCACTCAAAAAACTAAACTGCGTCATTACCGAAATATTGAATTTATAACAAATAATGATTCCCGCTCTGGGCAGAGCGGTAGGTAGTGTCAGACTTCTACTGACTAAAAACCACCCATGATCCTTCTTACCCCTTTGTGTCGAGGCCGCGGTATCTCTTTCGAACAACCCGCAGCCCCGACGGGATGCAACAATCTTTACCTACAGAATATTTCAAACAAGTGACCATTTAAAGAGTATTGATCAACAAACTATGCAACAATAGACGAAATTGGCACTTCGGATACTTATTTTTTTGGCAATTCTGTTGTCACTGACCACTTTTGTTTTTTTTTTTGTGTTATCGAATGACCCAATGTAAAAATGCTCTGATAGTGTGTTAGAAATAACTTTCTGATTTTGTCAAACTCGATGTTCGGGGATGACGTAAAAATACGACTGCATAGTTATTACAAATTTCATATCTTAATTATTCACTCAGTGACAAAATGTTGTGTGATTTAATTATTTCAGAATTCAAAAGAAATAGTCGTTTTAATGATCTTATTATGTTAGTTATATTATTTTCTTAGTATAGCAGTTTTTTCACGAAAGTGTGTAAGAGATTCATTGGGTCATAGTCATTAAATCTATAAAAATAAACAAAATTGAAGTGTTTTTTTGGAAAATTAGAATTTGAAAAGTTTTTTTTCTGAATTTATACGTTTGGAAGTAGGTATTTAATTATTGTAGATTATATATTAAAAAAATATATATGTTTCTGACTGTCTGCGGGTTTGAAACGGTTGGACCAATTTTGACGATACTTTTAATCGTACTTTGCTGACGTTTTACAGTGTGTTTTTTAAAGGTGCAATTAAAAAAAAAATAGTCCCAAGTAAAAGTCGGCCAGCCAATAAGGGGATCGGACTGACTCAAAAAAATTGAATTCTGTTTAGTCCATCAGACAGATTATCGAAAAATAATGGATGTTTTATCAAATCAATAAAAATTGACGAAGATAAAGCGCGTCAAAGATCATGGAGTGGGGCTTGCAACGTCACTTGAACGTACAAAATGTACTATTATATGACGTCACACGAGCTTTCGAAGCACTGTATCGTCTTCATTTTTTGTTTACGTAAAAAAAGTAAAAATATGACGTGGTCAAAATTTTTTGGAAATCTTTTTGACGGACTACTTAATTAGTTTTTTTTTTGTCCAATCCCCTATTGGCATCAACTGGTTACAGAACCAGATTGCGTGGCTGCTACTGAGAAATATCTGACTGAAAAACTCAATAACACTTCTTTTTTAGGGTTCCGTACCTCAAAAGGAAAAAACGGAACCCTTATAGGATCACTTTGTTGTCCGTCTGTCTGTCTGTCAAGACCTTTTTTCTCAGGAACGCGTGGAGGTATCAAGCTGAAATTCATATCAAATACTCAAGTCTATGGTCTCTTGGAGCTGTGAAAAAATCAAACTTCTAAGTCAACGCGATCAAAAGATACTCCCGCTTATGCCGCAAATTTTCGACACTCGCAAGGGAATCAAAACCTACAGGGTACTTCCCGTGAACTCAGAATCTTGAAATTTGGTACGAAGCAACGTCTTATAGCATAGATAAAGGAATAATTACGAAAACCATAAATTTTTAGTTACATCAAGATACTCCCGTTTATGCCGCAAATTTTCGACACTCGCAAGGGAATCAAAACCTACAGGGTACTTCCCGTGAACTCAGAATCTTGAAATTTGGTACGAAGCAACGTCTTATAGCATAGATAAAGGAATAATTACGAAAACCATAAATTTTTAGTTACATCACATAATATATTTTTTTTACGGAACCCTCGGTGCGCGAGTCCGACTCGCACTTGGCCGGTTTTTTTTCTTTTCTTCACCCGGGAATTGAACTCAAGCCTTCAGGCACAGAAGTCGCGCTTGCGACCACTAGACCAACAAGGCTCATAAGCCATTCATTAATTTATATTAATGAATGGCTTAAGAGCCTTTTGGCCTTTTGGGCCTTTTTTTTGCATTTATATGCAGATCTGAAAATGAAATGGGTATACTTTGTATTCGAATATTCAAGTAATGTAATTCAGCTGATGTGCTGAAAATGCATGGAATCTGAGTTTATTATGATTAAGTTTAAAATAGTCTTTATTCAGACTTAATAACATATATTTATTCAAATTTTATAGGGATGATAACACGTAGCAGATTTGTGGCAACGTGAATTACACAGAACATTATTTTTCTTACAGGCTCATTTACGCAAACAGGAACTGGACTTATTTTTACCCGACTGCGGCGAAGCCCAAAAGGAGGGTTATTTATAATTTTTTCACTGAATCAATTTAGGGATTTGTTCAAATACTAGATTTGTTTAGGGAAATGATAAAATCGTGTTGTTATTTTAACATCCTCCGTGATTTGATCAAATCCCTTAGGGAATTGACCAAATCCCTGTTTTTATCATATCCCTGCGACATATTGATATTACTTATTATCGTTGGTCCCGGCTCTCAAAGAACTTCTCAAAGGTATTTATTTGTTAGTCGTTCTAAGGGGTGTCTATTATTAAATTACCCAATACTAATTGTGTTGTGGAGGTCAGATAGGTAGTCGCTCTATATGTATAAAATACTGGTATTCAGCTGCATTCGGTTTGACTAAAAGCTGACTTTAACATAGTTGGAAAAAGGTTTGGCAGATGACGATGATAGCGACGTATATTGGAAGGTTTAATTTGATGTAAAAATGCGGGCAAGGTGAAATGGCCATGTATTGTAAGGATGGTACAAGGTCCCGTCGGGGCTGCGAGTTACTCTAAAGAGATACCGCGGCCTCGACACAAAGGGCTAAGAAGGAACATAGGTGGTTTATAGTCTGTAGAAGTCTGACACTCCCTACCGGACTGCCCAGAGTGAGAGGAGTCATTTCATGATTTCCCGACACCCAAAAAAAAAAAAAAAAAGGATTGTATAAGGTAGCTTCTAAACTCCCACCTGGACATGAGTTGCTATGGTCGACCTAGAGTCCTTAACTAGACTCCGAACACAGGTTGGTCGCAGCAAGGAAACCCTGCAGAGCTGGATATTCTTAAATGACCATGCCCTTTTTTTGGGGTTAGGGAATCATCGAATGACTCCTCCTACTCTGGACAAAGCGGTAGGGAGTGTCAGACTTCTACTGACTAAAAACCACCCATGTTCCTTCTTAGCCCTTGTGCCGAGGCCGCGGTATCTCTTAATGCGACTACCCGCAGCCCCGACGGATAATTATGACCATGCCTTGGGGTGTAAATGTAGTGCTGTTCCACAAACGATGGGGCTCTTAATGTCGCGTCCTGCGTGTCTTACTGGCTGTTCACTACAGGAACTGAAGGACGCATATGGAAGAGACAAAATAGTAGCTCACTTCTGGGTCGACATATTAATATAGATAGCCATTGACACGCTAAGAAAAAGAATGTCATAATACTATCTAAACATGGTACTAGTTTATATTATACTAGTGACCCGCCCCGGCTTCGCACGGGTGCAAAAAAGATACTAAAACCTTCCTCTTAAATCACTCTATCTATTAAAAAAAACCCGCATCAAAATCCGTTGCGTAGTTTTAAAGATCTAAGCATACATAGGGACAGACAGAGGGAAGCGACTTTGTTTAATTAATACTACTACTATACTATGTAGTGATTTTGAACTAAACAAAACACATTTTATGGTTTAAAATCTTTTGAAGAATTTCGACAGTTTGTGGAAACATAATGCGCAAGCGACTGTACTTAATCCTTCCAGAAAACACTACTATTATATATTACCAAACACGACTACTTAAAAATTCGAGCCTTGTACTGTATTTTACAATATGTACTTAACTATTAAAATAATTTCGTCACTATGTACTATAATAATTACAAAAAAATAACCTCGAGGTGTATGAAATGACTAACGTAGAAATAATATAATCTGTCATCATAGCCTACTTTACATTAACATAAAAAATATTTTACAATGTCAGCCATTTTATAATCGGCTTAAAGTTGTCAAATGACAGTGATGATAAATATGATAGCTATATCTCTATCTCTCTACCGACTATTATGTTGACAGCTCCCTTGGTCTCGTAGTTGCAAACGCGACTGCTGAATGTGGGGTTCGGGGTTTGTGTTTTGATTCACGAGTCAGGCAAAAAACTTTTTTTTGCCGTAGATGTTTCTCAGTACTAGCCCGGAGTTTGAAAGTTGGCGAAATGACACCCCCGTGCCTCGGAAAGCACGATAAGCCGTTAATCTTGCACCTGAACTCTCTGCGGTTGTGTTGGATTGCCATTCCATTGGACTATGAGAGTAAAGGCACAAAGAGTGCATCTTTGCCTGCGCACACACTTGTGTACTATAATACTTATCTCCGGCCAAATCAGCAGCCAATCGCTAAAAAGATTGGATGCTGTAAAGCCGTGACCGAAAACGGTAAGGAGGACTATAATGTTTGATGGATGCCTCTATTTACATAATATGCCCTGACCTACGCAATAGTAGGTATAACATTAAAACAGTTCGCAAAAAACTTTCGTTGAATATGTTATCACTGCACTCGCTGACGGTTGACTTTCAACCAAGCTCACGGTCATAAAGGTGAAAGTGTAGGTACCTACATCCTCGCTATGGGTGTTTTTTACTAACGGTCTTGAACGCGTTCGATACATTAGAATAGCGTTCAAGAACGGTCAATGTCACCTCGTCAATAGTTGACATTGACACAGACAGTTCCTAAACGCTAATTAAATGCACTGATATCTGTTTATCTATTTACTTGCATTGATTCAGCTGGATTGATGACATTTCCTCCGAGTCATCATTCGCGTGCAATTATACCAGACTACCTTTTGCCAGCGGCTTTGCCCGCGTGAAAATGTCGATTTTCCATATCAACTTTCATCCCTTATTTAACTCCCTTAGGGTCTACATTATGAAGGAAACTTCTGTGCAAAATTTCAGCTTTCTAGGTCCAAGGGTTTGGGCTGGGCGTTGATTAGTCAGTCAGTCAGTCAGGACTTCTCTCTTTATTTATATAGATTTGTGGTCGGTGCAGCATGTCTTCTTTTCCATACTTCTCTATTACTCGCTCAATTCAGCAGTCACCTCCATTCTAGCCATCTCTATTCATGCTCAATTTTTCCCTATAGTCTTTTACCAAATATTTTGAATAAGCTTTAAGCCTTACCAGATTCTGCTGCATAATAGCTCTTTACATGGAACTACAGGCAAGCACAACCCAGTTAGTACTGAGTAAAATTATACCCATTGGTAAGACTGGTTGCGCCAATTTCCGTCCACTGACTACCTGTACGGTCAGCATCAGAAGTCATCATCATCATCTTCATCACCGGAAGACGTTGCGTTGGAAAGCCTCCCACTAGGTGGGCCGACGACCTGGTCAGGGTTGCGGGGACCCGCTGGATGAGAGACGCACGGGACCGGTCAATGTGGTGACACCTGGGGGTGGCCTATGTCCAGCAGTGGACGTCTTTTGACTGAAATGATGATGATGATGAAAGTTTCAAAGCTGTTTTTTTAATAAAAACTTGTTAGATTTTCCTCGTTACTACATGTTATTGGAGTGTAAGGACTATTTAACGAATAATCTTCTGAAACATTAAAAATAATAGCTAGAGTCCTTTACATTTATAAGAATTAAAATTCCGAAATGTTCAGCTACTTCTGATGCTGACCTAATGACTTTCAAAGATCTACAAATTAACGAATACCGAGACCAACTGGTTACGCTTCGTAACTTATAGTTTTTCTTATATTTTTCTACATCACCTAATGATGATTGAAAGGCATTGGTTTACTGTTCTAATTTATTTAATCTGTGCCATATATCGTTGATTAGGTGATTTCCTCGTGCCTTGCAACGCGCGCGCAATGTCGCGCCGCGCCGTCATCGGCAGTCTCGCTCTAACCTTGGGATCGTGTGGGTGCGCATGCTATGTGTGACACTAATTAGTCCCATCGCGCCCTAAAACCCCTGAACTGAACCTATATAAACTGTTATCAGCCTACCCCAGACCTATGTTAGTGTGTTGTGTACTGCTGGCCAGCATAGTGTTTCCAGAAAGACCTGTGAGCTGTTCATCCCGAAAGCGGACACGTGGCCGTCGCCTGCGCGCGCTTGGGATCGCTGATCAAGGTATGTGGTACAATTAATGAATTGAACGATCTCCTGTGCCTTTCTTCCCGATTGCGTATTTTTTTTGCTTTCAACTTCTTATGACAGAATCAGCAATTATAGCCTAGATTGCTCTAATAATCTAGGCTCAATCCGCGTGTGATTTTTAGCGGAAATTTACAACTTCTGCAGGTTATACGCATCATTTTGGTCCTTCGTCCCGGACAAATTAATTTTGGGCCTTTTTACGGCCTATTTTTAAGTCCTAAAAGTCGGATTACGAGTAAAAAACTTAGGAATTTTCAATGTTAATTGCATATCATCACACAACTCTCAACTCTATTGCTATAGTAATAAGGTTCAAACTGCCTTGCGTTTGCAATAGGTCAACCGTCAAATTAATTCTTAATTCAAATCTTTAA
Organism: Diarsia mendica; assembly: GCA_949316265.1. NCBI lineage: Eukaryota > Metazoa > Arthropoda > Insecta > Lepidoptera > Noctuidae > Diarsia > Diarsia mendica. The sequence goes on from OX438910.1 coordinate 3,022,844, forward strand.
ATTCACTATATAAAGCTCCGAAAAATACATTTAATTGAATATCAACGTTAATTCATATCGCTAAATACGTTTATTTAATAAATCAGTTAGTTTTCGGCGTAATACATATTTTTTTGTTCGGTTATAAATATTGTGGGTAGTGGGTATAAATCGTCGTATGTGGAATGTTCCAGTTCTGAACTTTGTTCGCGTACCCATGATTAAATTTAGTTACGCATTAGAAACTTTTACATACTTATTATGTTGGTACTAATCGAAATTGCTAAATAAATAACATTGATTGTTATTGTAAGATACACTTGTATAGGTTCGTTAGGTTTACGCCTGTTATATTCGTATTGCACGAGCAGGTATGCTTTATATAGCGAGACTCAACCGCATATGATTAATTATTGCAATTAACCATATTATCATCGCGTCGCTTGTTGTTTTGTTTTGTAAGGTAACTTGATTTCTTGACAGAAACCTTCAGGTAAAATAACAGATGTGTATAAACTTTACGCGTTAATTCTCCTCAATGGAAACAGCCGTATATTTATACATATCACACCCGCACTTCACGTTTGCAAACGTAGTATGTACTTACTAGATAACTTATTTCAAACAGTCATCTACGCGTCTACTCGTGAGGAAATTTACTGTTTCTTACGAAGTTATTTCGTTAAGAATACACTCGCATCGCTTACGAAAATAAGTTTATACTTTTTTCTAAGTTCAACACTTAACTTATTATTAGTTAAGAATCTGTACCTTCTTATTACTTGTATTGAGTAAGTTAATCTCATTCAAGTAGAAGTTAGTGCAGACAAGTTTATCGCGTCGCATCCGACATACATGCTTTTATCGGGTTGTAGGTATATCTGAGCTAATCATAAATATAATATATAGATGGGTACGTTCATAAGATATTTGGCGTGCTTACTATTTTAATTTATATTAGGTTTTGTTACGTGCACTCGGTTAAAGCGTTGGTAGTTTATATTTGTTTACCTTTCAATTTAATATTGTTAGGGTTTCGCGCGTACGGAAAGTTCGTTCCGTACTATTATCTTAGGTTATAATAATTATCTTTAATTGAGTTATCGGTTTAATTTGCCCCTAACCTCACTCACTGGGGTTCCGTAGAAGATAAAGGTTGATTTAATATTATTATTTTTGTATCATATTTAACTTCTGTTCACAATGAGTGACAAGGTTAAACTTAGATTATTAGAAAGTAAACGTGACGCATATTTTGCGCGGGTTCAAAGGATTTTGGATTCAACTAAATCTTTAACTACCGAAAGATTACGCAACGCTTTCATCGCTCAGGCAAAACAAATTGATGGATTGCGTAGTGAATTCAATGGACTAATGGACGAGATAAATATGCTCAATTTGACATTGAATCCAACCTGTGAAGTAAGCTATGGCGCATTGCATTCATTTGATGAGTTGGTCGGTGAAATAAAGTTTAGTTTATCTTCATTAACTGAGTCAAGTGATTTCCAGAAACCTAGCCCGTCAGCGAGCCCTAATGCTCACCATATACAGGTTCCTAAAATCGAGCTGCCTACCTTTGACGGTGATATTCAGAGCTTTCCGTTCTTTTATGAGACGTTCAAACGTATTATACATACTAACGCAGATCTATCAGATTCGGATCGCATTCATTATCTGTTGAGTTGTTTGAAGGGAAAGGCTAGGAATGTGGCCGAAGGTATTGTACCTTCTGGCGATAATTACCTTGTTGTTTGGGAGGCGCTTATCGCCAAGTACCTAGACACTCGCGCGCTCGCTACTAATTATCTAAATCAGCTGTTCTCATTGAAATCGTTCGGATCGACTCCCGCTAATATTGAAAAGGGTTTCGATAAATTAACTTCTACGGTTGCGGGACTCAAACAATTGAAAATACATAACTTAGATGATTTTATATTTATTCATTGGGGTCTTAAGTTAATAGACTCTGATACCGCAAAACATTTTGAAATGTCGCTTCGTAATCAACAGGAGTTAGATTATGATTATTTCGTAAAGTTTGTTCGTGAACAAGTTAAAATCTTGTATCGTTCCTCTCCGGCGGCTAGTAAGTCCGCCACCGCAGGTAGCCCCCGCGCCTCATCTAAGGAATCGCAGGTGTTTGTGGCTACTGAATCTAAATGTTCACTTTGTCACTCCACGCATAAAAACTTGTTTATGTGCAAAGCGTTTCAAAAGTTGAGCGTTGATAATAGATTTAAGTTTATAAAAGACAATAACAGATGTGGTAATTGCCTAAGTAGCCAACATACTGTCTCTAAGTGCCTATCGAAGTCAACATGCAGGAAATGCAACGGTAAGCATCATTCCTTATTGCATTTTGAGCAATCGACGCAAGCCCCTGCGCCGACGCCCGCTAGCGCCCCCGCCTCCGCTCGGCCGACCCAGCTACTTCCGATGGTGTGGCTTTGTGTACGCATTCTTCTGCTCAAGTCCAGGCCACACGTAGTACGGAGGTGCTGGCTACTGCCAAGGTGTTGGTGGTGGGTAGGAAGGGTAAGGCCGTGGTGGTTAGATGTCTCTTGGACCCTGGGTCACAAAAGAATTATATGACATCGCGTTGCTGCCGTATGCTCGGTCTAACTATACATACTGACTCGATAACTACCGTTCGTGGGATTGGTGGCACGTCGCAGCCCGTTCGCGGCTCGGTGAATCTTACGTTCAGCTCACGGTTTTGCTCACAGCCTAGGTATGAAATAGACGCTTTAGTTTTGGATCAAATAACCGGTCAGCTTCCTCTGGGTTCTATAGACACGTCCGTATTAAATCATATTGATCCTAAACTACTCGCGGATGACAGCTGGGGTGTGCCAGGTAATATTGACATGTTACTTGGGGTCAAGCTGTTCGCTAAGTTATTGCGACCCGGTCACGTGACCAGCGTACCCGGTTGTCCCGACGCATTGGAGACTGTGCTCGGCTACATACTTCTAGGAGAAGCACCTATCATCGAACCTCCAACTGACACTCTGTCTTTCTTTGCGAGTTCGTTCGATAACTTCGATCTTCGTAAGTTTTGGGAGATTGAAGATGTTACTGCTTCATCCATTGGGAGTGTGGATGATAAACATTGTGAAGAGTTTTATTGTAGCACAATTACCCGCGCTCCAAATGGCAAGTATGTTGCAGCTTTACCACTGAAAACAGACGCGTCAGCTTTAGGAAATTCTTTTAATATGGCTCGCAAGAGATTCTATAGTCTTGAACGTAAACTTAAGTCACTTCCTAACGTCAAACTTCTTTATGATGACGTCATACGGGATTATCTAAAAAACAATTATATTTCTTTGGTGCAGAACATCGTACCTGAATGTATGTTGCCCAAACGAAATTGTAAGGAGCGAGAAATGGAATACTATATTCCTCACCATGCTGTTATTCGAGAGGATAAGGTGACCACCAAATTACGTGTGGTCCTAGACGCCAGTGCATGTACAGATAACGGTACCTCGCTCAACGATATCCTGTACGCAGGTCCAGTCCTTCAGGCTGACCTTTTCAACATTTTATTAAATTTTAGGCTTTTTAGTGTCGCTATTTCCGCAGATGTCAAATCTATGTACCTACGTATAGGTATACGTTCACAAGATCGTTCACTACAACGTATCTTATATCGGTTTAACGAGGAAGAAGAACTTCAAATTTATCAGTTTTCAGTGCTTCCCTTTGGTTTAAAGTGTAGTCCTTTTATAGCGATTCGCACTATCCAACAGTTGTGTCAGGATGAAGGAACACAGTTACCTCTCGCCAGGGACATTCTGCAGCGAGATATTTATATGGATGACATAGTTAGTTCTATACCTAGCACTGCGCTAGCTATAGACTCGGCTCGTGAACTAATAGAAATATTCTCTCGCGGCGATTTTCAACTGACGAAGTGGTCTAGCAACAGTGTCGATGTTCTTCGGACCATTCCAGAGTCATTACGACTTTCACAGAGCGTGGACCTCAGTAAAGATCCGACCCAGAAAATACTGGGACTTCGTTGGTTCCCTGACGAGGATTGTTTCGTATTCCAGGTTAACCCTGATGTTCGCACTTGCACTAAACGGAATATTCTTTCTTCCATCGCACGTCTTTTCGACGTTTTAGGCCTCGTTGCACCGATAATTTTATACGCCAAGCTTCTCATCAAAGAGCTTTGGCTTGTCAAACTTGGATGGGATGACGTCCCACCACCTCGCATTGTTCGTCTGTGGGAACAGTTTCAATCTGAACTGCCAATTATCTCTGAATTGAGATTTTTGCGACATGTCGGCGTAGTAGAACGCTGTAGACTCTCACTCGTCGGTTTTGCCGACGCTAGTGAGAAGGCTTACGGTGGTTCGGTTTATGCCCACGTTGTCAGACCTGACGGTAGTGTCGTGGTCTCGCTGGTGTGTGCGAAATCTAAAGTCGCACCACTGAAAGTAGTTTCGCTAGCTCGTCTCGAGTTATGCGCCGCACTCCTCTTATCAACTGTGATAAAGCGAGTATATAATCTTTTCGCAGCTCGACACGCCATTGAGGTAGTCGTAGCTTTTTCGGATTCAACTGTAACTTTGAGTTGGATTCATTCCGCACCGCATCGATGGCACACCTTCGTAGCCAATCGTATTGCTAAGATTCATGAGAATCTTTCGGCAGATCACTTCTTCCATGTGAAAGGGTCTGAAAATCCCAGTGACTGCCTCTCTCGCGGTTTAACGCCTGCCCAATTAGTGCATCATCCGTTGTGGCTAAATGGGCCGCCATGGCTTAAACTTCCCCGCGCTGATTGGCCGATAAAACCATTCGTTTCAGGCGAGTCGCAAGAGCTTCCTGAAATGAAGCCCGTGGCTTTACCTGCTCTCTCGCACGAATGTTCTGACAGAAGTCCTCCTTCTGACAACATTTTGTACGTTCGCTCTACCAGGTTCTCGTCCTGGTTTAAATATTTAAAAACTATTTGCTTAGTTTATAAGTTCATCAAACGGCTTCCTCGAGGGCCCGTTACTGCGTCTGATCTAGAGTTCGCTGAATCTATTGTGTGGCGATCTGTGCAGAGGATTTACTTTGAATCTGATCTCGATCGTTTAGCCCGCAATGAGTTGTGCTCTAAGCCAGTACAACGGTTAAGTCCCTTCCTTCACGAAGGACTTATCCACGTTGGAGGTCGCCTAGCAAACTCTGAGCTAGATTTTGACTCTCGTCATCAGATCCTCCTTCCGCGTCAAGATCACATAGTGGAACTTTTAGTTTCCCACTATCATGTGACAAATTTCCACACAGGTCCAACCTTGCTCGTATCGCTCTTACGACAAAAGTATTGGATCCTGTCCGCGCGACGTATTGCACGTCACATTACCTTTAAGTCTAACATTTGCTTTCGAGCAATGCCGCGACCTACCTTTCCTATAATGGCGGATTTGCCACGTGTTCGCGTTGAGTCGGCTCCTAAGGCTTTCTCTCATACAGGTTGCGACTACGCGGGACCCTTCAGAGTCGCCCGGTAGTAAAGTTGTGCCCTTTGCCAACGCAATAAGTTTAGTTACCTTAATATTAATTCTTACCTTGCACCAATGTGCAGTATTAGATTTAGTTACCGCGTAGAATAGTTAGTTAAGTATTCTTATTTGTTATATAGAGTCGCAACTCTAGAGTTCTTATAGCTTTGTGGAGTTGTGATGATATGCAATTTTATTTACTTCTCCTTTGTGTTTCGAAAGTAGGAACTTTCAAGCCGGGGAAAATGGTTACGCTTCGTAACTTATAGTTTTTCTTATATTTTTCTACATCACCTAATGATGATTGAAAGGCATTGGTTTACTGTTCTAATTTATTTAATCTGTGCCATATATCGTTGATTAGGTGATTTCCTCGTGCCTTGCAGCGCGCGCGCAATGTCGCGCCGCGCCGTCATCGGCAGTCTCGCTCTAACCTTGGGATCGTGTGGGTGCGCATGCTATGTGTGACACTAATTAGTCCCATCGCGCCCTAAAACCCCTGAACTGAACCTATATAAACTGTTATCAGCCTACCCCAGACCTATGTTAGTGTGTTGTGTACTGCTGGCCAGCATAGTGTTTCCAGAAAGACCTGTGAGCTGTTCATCCCGAAAGCGGACACGTGGCCGTCGCCTGCGCGCGCTTGGGATCGCTGGTCAAGGTATGTGGTACAATTAATGAATTGAACGATCTCCTGTGCCTTTCTTCCCGATTGCGTATTTTTTTTGCTTTCAACTTCTTATGACAGAATCAGCAATTATAGCCTAGATTGCTCTAATAATCTAGGCTCAATCCGCGTGTGATTTTAGCGGAAATTTACAACTTCTGCAGGTTATACGCATCACCAACGGTGTCATGTGCTTTCCGAGGTACGGTCTCTGAGTCTCTCATGTTCTTTATTATATAATTTTAGCAAAAGTTTATAGGGGTTAAAAAACATCTCCCAATAAAAGCACAAGCGATCTCCCAATATATAAGCACGAGCGTAGATTCGTAAGTGTTATATCCTCATTAGCCGACTACGGTGAAGTCAAAAGGAAGGGTAATGATTTTGGAAGTCTATGTATGTTATGTTTGTATGTTCCACCATAGCGCCTTATCTACTGAACGGATTTTAGTAAATGAGGTGTCAATAGATTTGTAAGATTACATTTTTTTTTTGAGAACAATAAAAAACACATTTTAAAACATATTCATTTATTTAGGATAAAATATTAATAATATTAGATATCGTAAAAACAAACAGTTAATAAGTTTGTCTTACCGATATGTCTTTTTACTTACCGATATGTCTTTTTAGATGCTATCAATGCAATTTTTTTTAATTTTGTTTGGATGACTGTACAAGGATTATGTAAAATTAAAAATATTTGCATTTTTAATGTCACTAAAATGATTGCGTCATTAAACATTTCCAGTTTCTTACTTATTTTTAAAGTTTTATTTTTAGTGACCTTTTAAAAACGAATCAGTAATCTTATTAAAACATAATAATGTCCAGTTTGTTTCTCCGAAATTATTATCCTTAACGCTGGAAAAACACAAAAATAAAATGCATGTTCATTTGGTTTTTGTGTTGCTCCAGCGTTAAAGATATTATTTCAATGCTTTGAATTATTAATTTAACATTATAAATACGTCAAATATAACTTCGACCTAAAATTAGGTGAAGTCTAAGTTTATTCAAAAATTTAACAGGCGTAAGCATGGCACGAAAGTGAGTAAGCTCCGTAATCATCATCATCATCATTTCAGCCAAAAGACGTCCACTGCTGGACATAGGCCTCCCCGATGCCCCCTAGCTCCGTAATAGAAACGTAAAAAATCCCAACATCACAATTTTCTCAAACTCTTACAAACCACAGTCCAAAAAAAAACACTTAGTAACTATAAGTCCTTGGATCATAACCTTTTCCAACGACCTTGTCGTCTATCCAATCTCTTAGTACGGAGACATCCACGTAGACACCAGGAGTACCATCTTCACCACAGCCGATACCCCAAGCGACAATACCACTTTGGACGTAACGATCTTTTTCATAGTCGATAGGACAGGACAAGGGGGCACCGCCGTCTCCCCTGCAAGTATCCTTGCCTGGTTCTCCACCCGCACACATGAAACTTGAATGCAATTCGAAAAATTTACCAAGGCGAGTTCTTCGAAGGGCAGTCTGACAGTCTTTATGGTTCACAACGAGCAGTTCAACCTTCTTCAACATAACTTGGTATCGTCCTTCTTTGCCAAACTTATCTTTGCCCCAACCTGTAGCTACGCATCTAGTCTTTTCTCTTTGAGGTACACGGGCGGGTGCTAAACAGGCGACCCCAACATTCGGAGCCAAATCCATAGGCTTATCTAAGAAGAGGATTGCGATATCGTAAAATTGGTTGCCCTTATTGAAGTCTTTGTGTATTTCGACTGACGCAACATCTCTTTCTTGGTGAGGATAAGGCTCTGAGGTGACTTGTGTATCCCATTCTCCTGCCCTGACCTTTAAAGGTCTTGGACTATCAGCATAGTGAGCAACTGTTAGTACCACGCTTGGATGGATTAAGGATCCCCCTCCAATATAACCCATGAGTTTTCTACCTTTTGGTTCATTATAACTTAAAGGTTCAACATTGACGATAGCAACCATCCATGGAAACTCGCCGAAATTCGTATATTCGTTGCTAGGACTTGAAATTCGTGGATCAACACCGTCAGGGTTAGCCCAGCCACATCCCTCACGTGAATGAGTCTTCAATATTGGTTGAGGACGTTGATTTGGAGAATAAATGTCAGACGTTTGACAACAGACGTCAAGAAACGAGTCGCAATTGCTTGCTGAGTAATGTACATCGATGACTCCACTATTTTGGACGGTGAGATCACTGTTTGCGCATTGGTGGTATGGAATGCATTCTCCTGCCTGACCATTACGCGTCGTGCATCCTGTGTCTGCATATTCAGTGACTCCTGTCACAGTTTGGATGGGTGGCACGACAACGTTCCTACTCACAGGTTTCACTTGATTATTTTTCACTGGTTGTTTTGGCCCATACATCAGAGCCAACGTACGCGATAAGCTAAGAAGGTCGTCAGTGCTCTGGCAATGGGCTAATGCCATCAGTAGGAGTACAAGTAGTGTTTTCACCATCTTCACAACCAAGAATAGTCTTTAAATGCACTTTTATATCACAATATTTCACTAAAACGTTCACTATTTGTTCTCTGGCAGCAGGTTTATGTATTTTCGAACTTATTATCCTCGTTAAACTAGTTTGTGTGTCGCGATGATCAACTCTTGTCGTAAACTGGATGCGATTCTGCGATGCTCTTGAACCTTATATTATTAGCACTCTTGATTTTTTGCATATTTAATAGCTTAAGTTTTACCTGTGGCTTTTCCCGCATGAAGTTCATTAAAGAAGAAGTAACCGGCCGTCATGTTTAACCTTTGAGCTTTTCCAAATGTTAATTGAATAATAATAATATATTAAATAGAAGAGAGTATAATTGAAGTAAAAATACATAAAAATTATTAAAACTAAATCTTAATTTGAAAGAAACCGTCTCCGTATTCAGCCTCTGAAAAATACTATAACATTTGGCATAACAAAAATAAACATTTTCATGTGTTTATTCCAAAATTACCTTTTATTTTTACCCGACTACGACGCAGCCACAAGAATGGGTAGATAATGATTTTATTATGAATAACTATCAACAATAATCATATACGAGTAATAAGTACTAATCGTTAATATTTTGAGATGGTTTTCTAAATGTAGACGATGGACAGTATTTTTATTCTATCTAAATCCCACTGCTACTGAGAAATTCTTAATGGGAAAATCCCAATAACACTTTGCCCAACCCGGAAATCGTACCCAATATAAACGAGGCAGTCACACCACACACGTTGACAGACAGACAAGATGACTGTGATACATTTTATGTAACTCTCTAGCTGTTGCCAACCGCTTCACCCGCTTCAACTCGTAAACTATCCCACGGGAAGATATAATCGAGATAAAAGTAACCTATGTGATAATACAGGTTATAAACTACCTGTGTACCAAATATCCAAATCCGTTCGGTAGTTTTTGCGTGAAAGAGTGACAAACATCCATACTTACAAGCTTTCGCATTTATAATATTATTAGGATGTTTGTGTAGTGGTCGACGGAGCAACAGATGAATTCGAATAATTATCAAGGTTTTGTCGATATTTGATCATCTTTTGGGTTTTTACATCTGGTATTTCTCAGTAACAGCTTCGAGTCTGAATTTTTGTACAAATAATGCTAAATAACAGGTGACAGGTAAACTGTGATGTTTTTTTAATAAATAAACTTGTTTTTGGGTCGAACCCAGGCTCACTTCTTTTTTCGTTTTTTTTTTTGATTCGATGTGTTCGAACCCCGCATTACTTTGTGTAATTTATTTCATCACCACTGCTCTCAAAAACGGTGAAGGAAAACATCGTGAGGAAACCGGCATGTCTTAGAACCAAAAATTCGAAGACATGTGACATCTACCAATCCGCACTGGGCCCGCGTGGTAGATCATAGCCCATCCCTCTCCTAGAGAGGAGGCCTGAGTCCCTGCAGTGGGAACATTATAGGCTGATGATGATTATGATGTTTTCCCATCCACCAATAAAAAAGACAATACTTTGGAATTTCCAAGCTTCACTATCTTAACTAGAGTAGGTTTAGGGTAACTTGCCTAGGTTGGTCTGTAGATGGGTGACCATTCATTACATGCCAAGTTTCATCGGTGCCTTGGTAAGCAGATTAAGCAGTTGGCCCCGGCGGTCATTTATAGCTCTTCTAGCCAGTGACCTGAAATTCTGACTACCAGTGCTACCGTATTTATCATTTCAGCCAATAGACGTCCACTGCTGGACATAGGCCTCCGTAGATACCGTATTAAGTTCTAATTGGGTTCTAGAAGCCAGATAGGTAGTCGCTCCATGTAAAATACTGTCTTTCAGCTGCATCCAGTTAGTCTAAAAGTCGACCGATAAAGTTGGGCAAAGGTTAGGCAGATGACAAACACAATGTTAACTAGTTTTAGGTAGTAATTTAAACCACTTGTACCATATCTTAACATTATCTTCTTAGATACTTGGTGTGATGGTCGACGGCTAAGCATGAGGTCCTGGGTTTGAGTAAGCTACCATCAGAAATGACGTCTCAGATGTCAATAGGCTCGTGCCTCTGATGTATGGGACATCAACATAACTGGCGTTTAAGTTAGGTAAACATCTGCCTTACCTTTTTTTTTTTTTTGTGGGTGGAAAATCATCAAATAACCCCCGCCCCCCCCCCCCCCCCCCCCGCTCTTAGGCAGAGCCGAAGGGAGTGTCAGACTTCTAATGACTAAAAACCAACCCATGTTCCTTCTTCGCCCTTGTGCCGGGGCCACGTTATGCCTTTCGATAATCCGCAGCCCCGACGGGATCTGCCTTACCCTTTGGGGAATACCAGCGTGAAGTACCTATTGTTAACTGTTTTTTCCTACTCCTCCGCTATTCTTTTCTGATTAATTTCGTTGCGGGATCCAAGACAGTTAAATCGCTTCTCTGGGACTTCGTCGAGCTTCATTGTCTCGGCGCTATTCTTGTGGTCGCCACTGTTGATTCTGGCTAACAGGAGTTACAGTGGTTTGTGAATAGTGTGGCGGGCTTGTGTTATTTTTTAACCGACTTCTAAAAAAAGAAGGAGATTCTCAATTCGGATGTTTATACCTATTTTTTTTTATGTTTGTTCGGGCGTAACTCCGTCACTTGCTGACCGATTTGAAAAATTCTTTTTTGTTTGAAAGGGAAACAAAATGAAATGGTCCCATATTTTTTTTATCGAAATCGGACAAGCGGTTTCTGAAAAATCAACAAAACTCAAAAAAAAAAACTACATTGTCCACATTATGACTCATGAACAGACTGTACTTCTGTCTTTAAGCGAATCTGTCCTAATGCGAATCTGTCCTAACGCGAATCTGGCGTAAAGAGAATCTGTCCTTAAGCTAACAAATCATGTGAACTTACTTAATTATGAACCACTAAAAAGTGAAAAATAAAAACTTTTTAACAAAAAATTAAAAACACGCCTGCCATGTTAAAAAGTGAACTAAAAAGTCAAAAATAAGTCAAACGATTTCAGTGATAAAATGAGAACAAGGTCCCGTAATTGTATCCGAAAATGGAAAACTGAAAACTAAAATTTTAATTGCAGTCGGGGGACCTGTAAAGAAATGTTCCACCGAACTGTCCCCCGACTGCAATTATAATTTTAGTTTTCAGTTTTCCATTTTCGGATACAATTACGGGACCTTGTTCTCATTTTATCACTGAAATCGTTTGACTTATTTTTGACTTTTTAGTTCACTTTTTAACATGGCAGGCGTGTTTTTAATTTTTTAAATTATTTGTTTTTTATTTAATACTTTTTTTATTATTTTTTTTATTTAACCCTAGAAAGATAACCTACGTCGCAGAGGCGCCTGAGCTAGAAACATATTGCTGTCGTTTTTTATCCGACGCGTGTATTTGTTTGTCCTTCTCAGCCAACTCAGTCGTCGGTTAGCCCCTTCACGGGATGGCTGTTTCCATGCTGTAAGTACTACAGTTTTGTTTATATGATGAGTCTGTGCGCTCGCGAGGCGTATGGTTATCTTTTGTGAAACTTTTAAGAATGAATTAATATTGTAGTTTTAGTGATGTAAAGCGTTTTTGTAAATAGTTTTTGTTTGTTTTTAGGAACAATTTATTACGTATATATCGTGGCACATAGGAGAACGTTGGTAGAAAATGAAATATGCGCTTTACTAGGTGAAGAAGAAGAAAACACTCTGATGAACTTCTGCAAATTGACAGTGAATTGGAAAATCACCAGAGCGAATGGAAGATGTCCAAAGTGCCTTCGAAAACGAGTTTGTCGACAGCCAAAATGTAGAGCAACTGGAAAATAAACAAAACGAAGAGAATTTGTTCGTCCTGAAAATTTCAGCGCCTTCTGACCTGCACTAAGTGCAAAAAAAAATGACGTTTTCCATGATTATCTTTGAAATTTATTTTTTTGATGAGAGATATTTTTTTATACTTATTATATTGTAGTCAAATAGCTTGTGAAAAAAAACTTAATTGTTATAAGATGATTAGAAGTGTTTTTGTTCCTGAAGCATAAGGCTGTTTATTTTCGTTACTTTTTTGTAGAGGTCTACTCATTTAGTTATAAATTATTTTTAATAAACAAATAAGATAAAAATGTATTTAATTTTTATAGTTTATATTATAACTTTTAACACAAAATCATAAATTATAAATATTTTTTATTAAATCAATTAAAAAAACGTATTATAAAAAGGTGCGCCTCTGAAGCGTATGGTTATCTTTAAGGTAAGCCGTGGTATGGTTATCTTTCTAGGGTTAATATGGGCTTACTCTTGACCTCAATCTTGCCCTAAGGGCAGAGATGAGGTCGACGATGGAACGAGCTTACTCAGAAGAAGCCTATTTACTCGCGACTTAAATAGATTGGGGTTATATGAACTCGGGAAAACCGACGCAGGCAGGGTGTTTCACTCCTGTTTTTAGTGATATACCGGTATTTCGACGTATAGACAATATGCAGTCTCATTACACTGCTTTATTTTTCAGGAAAGCAATGTCACGGTAAAGATATTGCAAAACTAAATCGTTTCAATTGGATCGTGGTTCGGTCATGTGGAGAGGATGAGTGAAAGTCGATTAACAAAAGGTATTTACAAGGCAGATGTAGGTAAATGGCAACGCCGGGACGCCCAAGAAAGACATTTACACTGATCTTATTAGTGCCGTTCTTCAGAAAGGACAGGTGCGTAGTACTCGTAACCGGGTGCGTGTATGGACAGATATGTATGAATGATAATGTGGACGAGGCAAAAGTAATATGTAAGGATCGTAGCGGGTGGCGTTCTGTAGTTTTTGCCTACCCCTATTGAAAAAGGGCGTGAGTTTATGTATGTATTATGTAAATCGTTTATTTTTTGTGGGTGTAGTGAGTTTAGTTCTTGGAGAGACTGTTTATCAAGGGATTATCTAACGTGGATCTAAAACGTAACTGTTTCACGCGTCTAGATTTACTATGCTTCTGTTCAATGTTACCGTTTTTACCCGACTGCGCAAAGCAAAGAAGGGTTATGTGTTTATCAGTCTATGTATGTATGTATGTATGTTTGTTCCTATGTGGCATTGTAGAGGCCAAACGCCTTGTCCGATTTTGATGATCCGTACGTCAATCGATTCGTCTTGACCTCGCGAGTGTCACTAAAAATATTACAATAAACAATACTCACTATAGTAACAACTAGTCGCCATATTGTCAAAATGAAAAAAAAAAAAATTGACTCACCATGTCAACTGGGGTATCGTTGAATAGGTATTTGAAAATGAATATTAGGTTTCCTTTATCATTTTTCATTTTATAAAACCGTTTAGGATATATAACGATTTAAAGTTATTAGAACAAACAATATCGCATTTCTTACTTATAACCGGATTCTTTTACGTGTACGGAATGAATATAAAATCGAATCGAAATCTACCGTCTTATAATAGTAATAACGAAGTTAATGAAAACTGACTAAAAAGTGTTAAATAAAAAAATGTAGTTAAAAAACTAAAAAACCCGACTGAAAAAACGGAAAAGCAAAAAACAAGCACATTTTAAATTAAACAAAACTTGGAAGCAGGCGGGGTTCATTTGAATATTAAATTATGAAATGAAAATAGAATGGACCCCGCCTGCTTACAAGTTTTGTTTTTAGCTTGTGCACTATCACGGGCCAACATAATCATTGTTTGCGTCGTTTGATTTTATTAAAATGTTTTATAAAGTGCTACCTAATGAGACTTATATAGGGGGATAAAGAGATAAGCGTTGGTCAATTTTCCCTGGATTAACGATTTAGAAACAGAAATGAAAATAGAAGTAGATGAACGTATTAAGCAGGACAGATCGGAGAAAGAACAGGATGGATGCGCGAGCGACGCGAGCGTGAAAATTTTTGTATGATTTTTATTGGTTTTGGGTTAAGGGGCCGGTGGAGGGGCAAAGATATTGCTATCAAGAAGGAAAAGGACAAAAAGGCAGCGGTTCCATGTAAAATACCAGTTTTCAGCTGCATCTAGTTAAACTGGAAGCCTACTCCAAAATAGTTGGGGGACTTATCTAGGGGGATAAAGCGGTGGATAACCATGCCTGGATGGAACTCAAAAGTAGTAAAATTTCAACAATGTAATGCAGAAAAGTTATTAGAGTCCAGAGGGACTTGAGTTTTTTTGTTCAGGCCAGCAGAATTGAGAATAGAAGCATGCAGATAAGTCTGTGAAATGACTAGGAATGGCGAAAGCCTGAAATGGGTGGATGCGCGAGCGAAGCGAGCGCGAAAACTTTTTGTATTGTTTTATATAATGGGGGGGGGGGGTGAAACCTAGCCTGAATTATTCTTAATAATTGCATTACAAAGATTATATTTGCTATGTACCTAGTTTGTTCACAGAGTTTAGGTACTGATTTTGTTGTACATAATAAAAGTGGACTATTCTGTATAACTCTAAACTTACTCTAAGTATATGGGGTTATTTTCAAAAATCAGGAGCCTTATTTCTTCATTTCTTAGGAATCAACAGAAATTCAAGTATAGTGCCAAACAGTTTCAAGTATAGTACTTACCAAGATGCTGGTACGGAACCATCGGTAACGGATCCAACTCGCACTTGCACACATCTATTGTTGTATTACACACGCAAAGCTTTATTAATTTGCGTTAGTAATGAGTTTAAAGTGTTTTCAATCTCGCTCGCACTAAGACTTTTCCATACCAAATTCAACCCTGAATATCTTTTTCCACCCTGTAAATGAGTGTTTTTGAAAAACCTATGAATGCATACATTATTATTTCGTTAAATGAATATTCTTACCATGTTTCAAGTAAATTGATTCACGCATATTGACTTTTCATACAAACTTTAAAACCATTCAGCTGCCGTCGTGGACGGATTTGGGAGTTGTAACCTAGCCAGTTTTATTTCTGTTATTACAAGGAATCTATTGATATATATCTTATTCATATCGAATCCCGGGTTTAAAATGTTAACATATCATTTGTTGAGTAGTATTACTAGTACACAATAGATATTGAATACGACTGTGGTATATTTTTGTAATCTACTTATCAAGTTCTAGACGATGATTATATTTTTCATTAAAATTTCAATAAAAATAAATTAAAAGTTCGTTTTAATTCTAAATAATGGCCACCCTATTATGTTTTTTGAATTTTTCTATAGCCTATGTCACCCGGGATAACGCAAAGAATCTAATGATACCACACACATCAAAATCGGTTCAGGCGTTTAGAAGTTTCGGTGGAATAAAGAAACTCACAAACAAACATACATACATACATGAACGCTAAAAACATAACACTCTTTTTTTTTGGGGCAGTCGTGTAAAAAATAAAACCGCCTTCAAAAAAAACACGAAAAAGTGAAAAATAAACTTTAGAAGAAAAATCTGCTTCTGAAGTCGGTGGCAAAAACATGAAATCAAACAAACAAAAGTTTTTCTTCTAAAGTTTATTTTTCACGTTTTCGTGTTTTTTTTTGAAGGCGGTTTTACTTTTTGTTAAAAAGTTTTTTTTTATTTTTTTATACACTTCTCATCAAAAAAATCGAAACACTCGTTTTTATTGTTTTTGTCCTAATTTTTTACAAAAGAGAATTAATTCCATGAAAAAAAAAAAACATTATTGTGTAGCTGGCAGTTTGGTCATTACAGTAGGAAGAAAAAAAAACAAAATTCGAAATTAGAATTTCATTTGTTTATCCTATAAATGAAATTAATCACTGTTTTGAGACAAATGTGTATTTAGGGTTGGAGTACGTTTCTCGTTTAAAAACTAAAAATTAGCGCTTGTCTTTAAACTTTTTGTTTCTTATTTCATTTACTGTGACGTCTGAAAAAACTTTTTTTTCTAAAACATATGGATACTTCGCCCGCAGAAGCCGCCCAAGTGGTGGCATTGCTGGATTCTGGACTTAGTCAGCGTGTTGTGGCTGCAAGATTGCATCTAAGCTTATCATCTGTTCATAGAGTCTACAAACGCTATCGGGAGACTGGTTCGTTCACGCGCCGTTCAGGATCTGGCAGGAATCGGGTCACTTCTGAGCGAGATGATCGATTTATTGTAACAACTTCTTTACGAAATCGACGCCTTAACGCTTTTCAACTGCAGCAGCAGCTTCGCGTTGTACGAAGAGTAGCTGTAAGTGACTCTACAATAAGAAGACGGTTGAAGGAACGCGGATTGGCACCGCATAAGCCAGCGAATGGGCCGAAATTAACTGCAGACCATCGAAGAGCGCGCCTTAACTTTGCACGCGAGCACCTAACTTGGTCATACCTTCAGTGGAGCAAAGTACTGTTTTCTGATGAGTGTAAAATTATGCTGTACTCATACTACTAACTATTAAATGACATTTTACATTTATTCCTAAATATACACATTTTTCTGATAATCCTTATCAAATCATAAACTGCGAGGTGTTTCGATTTTTTTGATGAGAAGTGTATAATAATACTGCATTCGGATAAACTAGAAACTTACCTAGTTGAGAAAAGGCTAGGCAGATGATGATGGTTTAAAAGGATTTAGAATAGATCCTTTATCCTTTGAATTTATACTTGACTAGCTTTTGCCAGCGGCTTCGCCTGCGTGAAAATGACGATTTTCCATACAAACTTTCATCCCCTATTTAACTCCCTTAGGGGTTGAATTTGGAAAAATCCTCTGTGCAAAATTCCACCTTTCTAGGTCCAAGGGTTTGGGCTGGGCGTTGATGAGTCAGTCAGTCAGTCAGGACTTCTCTTTTTATTTATATAGATAGAAGATAGATTTTGAAACTAGGCATTTCCAAATCGTCATCATTGCTAAAAGCATCTTCATGATCCTTTTACTCCTACCAGATTTATTTAATTTTGAAGTTGGTGAACTACATAATTCTTGTTTCAATCTTCTTAGGAGTCACCCAGCCAGTTTTTGGCTATTAATCAAACACCAAATTTATTTTTAATTTCATTTTAATTTAATAAATTACACAATTTACCACAAAATTAAATATGAATGTTTACATTATAAGTAAAATATTTTTTATTTATAAGTTTACAGTTTTTCTTTGAAGATGGTCTTGAATATAATGATTGTGTTAATATCACACAGTAAACATAATAGTAATAATAATACAACATAATACCTAGTATAAACGCTAGCACATCTAGTTACTAGATTCTGTAAAAATATTCATTTACAAGAGTAAAAGTAAAATAGATAGAGAACAAAAGTCGAAAAAAACAAACCTATAGTCAAATACATCATGTCATTAGAATCATAATCAAAATACAGTGATATAGATAATATTTTTTTTTAAACTATCTAATAGGTTAGATAGAAGATCAAAATGCAAAATGCATACAACATGATAAAAATACATCATACAATGAATAATAAAAACAGTCAATAGGTAGTAGTTTTCTGACTCGTTTTGTAATAAATATTTAACACATCGAAACCGGTTACCAAAAATCTTTTGAAAGTTTAAACACTGGGTCAGATAATATAGATCACTTTAAGTTAGAATCTCATGAACTCACAACAATTTGTTATCCTACTCCTTCGCTATTCTTTTCTATTAATTTACTTGCGGGATTCAAGACAGTTAAATTGTTTCTCTGGGACTTCCGAGCTTCTGTTGAAGCTTTCTTGTTGATTCTGGCTTTCAGAAGTTGCAGTTGTTTAAGAATTTGGCGGGCTTGTACTCACTACAATGTTTGATGAGATTTGTGACAACAGACATCGATATACGAAGGACAATTCAGTTCATCAGTATCACCTTTTTCACATTGATAGTATGTAGTACAATCTCCTTTGGAGCCATCCGAAAGGGTACAAGGCTTAGGCTCTGGGTTTTCCGTTTTCGTTTGAATTGGTACAGATTCATCTTTGTTCTGAGTGTTCATGATAGACGCATCCGGGCCAAAAATGTCATCTATGACTGAATACAGTTCATCACCGCAGTACACAATTCCAATTAATAGGAGAATGGGTAGTATTTTGAACATCTTACCAGTTCTCTGTCTTCTTGTATTATATTTCACAAAAATCTGCACAATAATAAATATATTGAAAGATCTGGTTTTGTATGTTTTTCTTGGTGTTCGTCTGTTGCCACGATCAATTCTGAGCGCAAACTGGTTGGAACTCGGCAATGAGGATAGTTATATAGTATTATTTTACATAAAAAAGCTACGCAACAGGATAATAGATGAGTTGAAGCTAGAATTACTGGTTACAAACTCAACTTTAAACAAAAAATAACAAGAAAACTTTTAACATCATAAAAAACATATAATTATAATGTGTCTCACGGCTGCGTCAAATAGTCCCAGCTCCACAACTTGCCGAGCAGCTGGACTGCCCAACATAAGTTTACAACAGCACCTAAGATAGTACCATGACGGACGATACGATAAGCTGGTTATCAAGCTACATAGCCTGGCCCACCGTCGCAAAGTCGCATGTCTGTCGGTCTTCTACAGACTGTACTTCGGAGAGTGTGCGCAAGAGCTCCACGAGCTGATCCCACCATCTCCCTTCTTCCATCGGGAGACTAGACGTACTGCAGGGTAGGTACCTAGTCGACATTCCACACATTCGAACGAAGCGCTTTGCTGGGTCCTTTATTATGCGCACAGCCAAGGAGTGGAATTCCCTGCCTGCGTCGGTTTTTCCGAGTTCATATAACCCTAATCTGTTTAAGTCGCGAGTAAACAGGCTTCTACTGGGTAAGCTCGTTCCATCGTCGACATCATCTCTGCCCTTAGGGCAAGATTGAAGTCAAGAGCAAGCCCATTTATAATTTAAAAAAAAAAATTACGGACGCCAAACAAATTCTTTTTGTGAACTGGTATTAAAATAAAAAAGATTGTGTACATCAATAACAACAACAAATAAACTACATAATAATAAGACAAGTGCAAAATAAACAAAACGATAAACAAATAAGAAGAACGCAAAACAATAGATCTAAAATCTGTTTCGCGCGCAACTTAACTAAAAATTATATCAGCTTCTGGACAGCAAACATCGAGAAATCCAGGGCAATTCTGTTCCTCTGTCACATCATTTCGAGATTTGCAGAGATAATAACTAATGCATACTCCTTTTGAGCCAGTGCAGCAGTGGTTAGAGTGCATGGCTTATAGTCAGCATATGTATCCGTCGTCGTTTGATTGGGTGCAGATTCACGTTTCTTCTGAACGTGGTTTATAGACGCTTCAGGGCCGACGTCTTCACCTTTTAATGGGTCGAGTTTATCCCCACAGAAGACTATTCCTACCAGTAGGAGGATTGGTAGTATTTTGAACATCTTGTTCGCCATTTGCCTTCAAACGTTGCACGAATATTATTTTAACAACAATGTTCTGTAGAAGTCAGTTTCAAATGTATTTCTAGTTTTATTTTCCTCGTTATCCGTAGAAGTCTGAGCGTAAACTGGTTGTGATTGACTGATGAAGTCATTTATATGGAATTTATTAACATAATTAATTTATATTATTACCTTCCTCGTTAGACGCAACCTCTGTTTTAGCGTTTCCTAGGTCAAACAAAGTGTTTTTGGATTTTTCCATCGGGAATTTACTAGTAGCAGTTCGGCTACTAGACTTGGTTTGACTAGGCTGGCCCTCTGTTAAGAGCGTATGCTACCTCAGATTAGCAACCCTATTTGTGGTGGTTCAAACTTCGCTTGAAATACTGTTAGAATAAAGTTCTAATCAGCTTGCACTACAAAGCGGTTGTTACGTCTTTCGCTGCGGCCGAATAGTGCGAAATTAGTGGTATTTTGCGATTTACAAGAAAACTATTGATTGGACTAAAAAAGTAAAACACTATGACTTTAGTATGTTGCTTGTAGAATTATTTGGCAAAAAAATCAGAACGATGACATGTATTTTAGTATGGTTTTTACTCGATAAAAGAAATTTTTAGAGGTATCTTCACGATTTTTTTCTATCGAGCAAAGTTAGTTGTATTATGTTTTCACAACACTATGGCACTAGCATATATCCTGAAGAATATCATATATTTTTCTGATGTTGATTACTGCAGTGAATCTTATACTTTTACGCATTATAAAACTTGCGTTTGAGGTACCATACGCTCTTAAATGTCACTTAAAAGTAACTATAAAAGATCAGAGAGATGAGTCGCGTGGTATAAATTTATGTTGTATATCTATATTATGTCACACTTCAATGTCGACTGTTATCAATTCATGATGATGATCTTTGAACCAAAACGTAAAGATAGTCAGCATTGTTCTGAACCGGTCTCATCATCAACCTAGCCTTTTACCAACTATGTTTTGATCATCTTCCAGTCTAACCGGATACAGCTGAATACCAGTATTGCTCTGAACCATCTATCGATAATATTTGATTCAAATTCAGGCAGCAGGACTGGAGTAGTTTTTACCAAATTAAAACTAAAACCATACGCTTTAGTTTGATGTCCAGATTACTCGGTTAATAATAAATGTTTATTGAAAAAAATAAAACGAGCATACAATTAAAGCATTTTTTTACATAATATCATATATTTGATAAAGACGAAAAGAAAAATAACATTTTTGCAGATACATGATGTGCCATACACAATTACAAAAAAAAACAATAAACATAGTTACAATGCTTAACATTTAAAAATACAACGGGACGGAACAAAAAATTAAGTTAATAAAAATATTAATATAATAATCTCAAAAAGAGTAAGATTTAGGGTTAGGTTAATGCAACATTTTATATGAATTTTCTAAAGCGGTATGCTACCAGAATCTTTATTTTTTAAAAAACAACAGACTTCAAAGTAAATAATAGTCCTCCTGACCGTTTTCGGTCACTGCAACAACAATAAACATCAACAACCCACGACACTTAAAACTACACGATTATATCAGTTGTCACGCATCTGTCCACGGCCCGCACTGGGTCACTTTTCCACTATGGCCGCTTCTGTCAAACGTGTCACGTGATATCCCCTTTTTAAAAATAAATAAAAAAAGGCTCATTAAAACTACGATATCTCCGAAATCGCGTTAGTTAGCGCGCTTCCAGTTATGTCATTGGAATCGATAATAAATTAGCTAACAGGTTATATATGTATGGTTTATTATAGTTTTTGACAGCGACCCGGTGCGGGTCGCGGACATTCTAGCGTCCGAGACCCGGTGCGGGCCGTGGACAGATTAGCCAATGATAATATAAGTAAACCATTATTTCAAAATGTTATTGTTGTTTCAATCTTAGCAGAGATTAGCCAACTGCGCGGAAGATATTATAGTGCACAAGTGTGTGCGCACTGCGCAGGCACAGGTGCACTCTCTGTTCCTTTCCTCTCATAGTCCGAAGGGACGGCAAAGTACTTCTGCGAGTAATGTGCCTTTTTTTTGGGGTGAGTAATTTTCAAATGGCTCCTCCTGCTCAGAGCGGTAGGGAGTGTCAGACTTCTTCTGACTAAAAACCACTCATGTCCGTTCTTACCCCTTCGTGTCGAGGCCGCGGTATCTCTTTTGAACAGTCTCTGCTTTTGTTATTTATTGCCTTGGTATATTATTATTCCTATTCGAGAATATCAGACCTTGCACGCTTCGAAATACATACCTTAGTTTTACAGCATCAAAAAGCAGTAAGAATAATTTCTAAGCATCATAGTTTCCAGTACAAATATCGAGAAATAAACTGAAGATATTTTTCTTAAAATATTAGAAACGGCTTCTCTATAGATTTCTAATGTTGAAAATATTTTAAGGTTTATGAAACTGAAAAATACTTTTAAAAAGATTGCTTCCATTGAAATGCGATATGGCTTCGATATTTGTAAGTACTGTAAGCTAGTGGCTACAATTTTTAGGGTTCCGTATTGGTCGATATTGCTCGATAAGTGGATTTTTAATGAGGGGGGTTCAGCCGATTGGTTTAATCGATTAAAGGTTTTGTACGATGCCCGATGTCAGTTCGTAAATCGGTGATTATCCATTTTAACAATGATTATAAGAATTTATTTCAAGTACAATGAGGGAGTTAAATTTTGATATGTTTAGTATTATGATACGTTTTTTAACGTTACCGTGACAAAACGGAAGTAATGAACGGCAAGTATGACGACGAGTTCGATGAACTCGGTAGCTAGGCAGAAAGTGAACTGATGATTTTATACATCCTTCGTCAGTTTATTAATTCGACATCCAGTTTACATAAAGAAGTGCTGCGTACCTATACCTATAGGTACAAAAAAAAAAATCTGGAGAAAAAACTGGTAAAATACGATTCCGAAAAAGGAATTAATGCAATCTGTATGGTTAGCTTTTGAGTTTAGACAATTAATATAAAAATATTTATTTATTTATGCACACACAAAATACAAAAAAAGGATAAAAACATAACAAATAGAAGAGCACAAAGGTACTGCTTATTTCAAAAGAAATTTCTTCCAGCAGACCTGCGAGAGGAAAGTTTGATTATAAAATGTAGACACAGTGTGTAAATAAGACTAACAAGATTTTAATTAAAATTAAGAACAAAAGTTTATCCATATAAAATAAACATAAGTACATACTAATATTAATATACACATATAAAAATAAATACTAGTATCCGAATATATACCTATAATAAACATACACATAATATACAGAATATTACAGAATAGAGGAGAGGTAATGCTCTCTGACTTGTTTTTTGAAAGTAAATAAAGATTTAGAGTCTAAAATTTTAGGCGGAAGTGAGTTCCACAAACGTACAGCACGCTGTACGTTTGAAACAGAGAAGGAGTAGGAAAAGAATTCAGTTTTATGGGATGGGAAATTAAGATGATGCCTAAGGTGGGATCTACACAGAGTATCAGAGGGACGGGTAAAGGAAAAACGATCGTGAAGGTAGCTGGGATATGAAGGGTTATAAAGGATGTTGTAGAGAAGACATAATATCCGAGTGTTCCGGCGAAGACGTATAGGGAGCCACTTGAGTTCTTTGCGGAAGTGAGAGACATGGTCATATTTCCTCAGACCAAACACAAAACGGATACAAAGGTTTTGCAGGCGCTCAAGTTTGTTTAAGAGCTCCTCGGTGGCATCCAAATAGCAGGCATCAGCGTAATCAATGATCGGCTGAATCAGAGTTTGAGCTAAGTAAATCTTGGTTTTAAACGGTAAGAAGCTCTGTAGAGATTTAAGTGAGTGGAAAGAAAAGTGCACCTTTAAAGATATCTTCGATTCGATTTTTTTCTATCGAGCAAAATTAGTTATATTATGTTTTCACAACACTATGTTATTAGCATATCCTGAAGAATATCATATACTTTTCTGATTTAGTTTACTGCAGTGAATCATTTACTTTTATGCATTATAAAACTCGCGTTTTACTCCTGTTGGCCTATTAAGAGGAAATGCGAGTGCTGTCTCTTTCTACTATCGCTGTCTCTCTCCGTCCTCCTGCCCTCAAATTCGTGCGATAAGGACAACTGTAGAAAAAAGTTAGAATTCGAGGTTTGGCTCTCGCCTATTTCCTCCTCCAATATTGAACCAATATAAAAGATATTTTAGACAATGAATAAGGAGGTTATATACTACGCCGCTATGTTTTTCTTTTTTCGTTAATAGTTGTCAAATTTGTACACTAGGACTCTGTTAACAGCGATCTAAACAAGCAATTTTGAGCATTTTTTGAGGGTTCTAGTGCTTATAAAAATAATTTATCACCAAAAAGGAAAACATAGGGGCATAGAAATAGTTAATATTTATTATTCTGTAAAAAACCATTGCTCTAGGGTCATTAACCAAAAAGAAAACAGGCGAGAGCGTTTGTATGGAGAAAAGACCACTCGCGTTTCCTCTTAATACTTTAGTGATTACAGGTGTGATGTGATCTTCTTCTTCTTATCGTGTGGGCGGTAAGGTCTAACGACCCCACACACCCTAGTGTCAAAGTTTCTAAACCGCCGCCGCCGCCAGGGCCTCTGACATGGTTTGACGAACGCCATTTGGTGGCCGGGACCACCGGCATATATACGTGCCTTCCGAAGCACGGAACCATCTTTTTATCAGACAATCAGGTGATTCAAGCCTGCAATGTCCTAACCAAACTTGAAACAACTTTACAAAGTATGTTTCCCGTGGGAATCGAACCCACGACCACCGGGTCACAAGGCAAACGCCTAAACCACTCGACCACGGAGCCAGTTGTGATGTGATGTCATGTTGAAATTACTAATACCACTTTTCTTTCCCAGATGAGCCACCAGAATCTATACTGGACTACCACTCGATGCCAGCACTGTCAGACCTGGATGACTTTGACCTGTGTTTGAAGAAACCTGACGCCGTCTACTGTATAGTAGACCTGGTGCTACTAGAAGATGAGACGCCTCTGTATCAGTTTATAAAGGTATGATTTTTGAAAAAAAATCGGCAATGAGCTGGTCAAGGTTTTGAATTAACTAGCTCAATATGTGTGAGGCTTCGCCCGCGTGGAGCTCAATAATGTCCCACGGGATCATATTACTGGGATAAAAAGTAACCTATGTGTTATTCCAGGTTATAAACTATCTGTGTGTTAAATTTCATTCGAATCCGTTTAGTAGTTTTGACGTGAAAGGGTAACAAACATCTATCCATCCTCACAAACTTTCGCATTAATACCTAATATCAAGTAGGATGTTCTTAACCAAACTATAATACCCGGCACGGTTCTTGAGCGCTCGGCGGAAGAGTGGGGATCGCTGTGCGCATCTTACACTTTATGACAAGTAAAACACACACCCGTTTATTATTTATTGGTCGTGAGGTAAGTGCAGCAGGAGTAAAGAACAAATCCCGAGTGACGGCTATGACGCGATGCGCTACGGGCCAATCACGGCACTTTTCCCGCCCCGCGTCTCACTTCATACCACCAAAGGGACCCAATAACTCACTTTTGCGTCAGCGCTCAAGAATCGTGCCGATGATAATATACACCACCTCGTTAGTTTAGTAATCGCAAGAGTGACTGCTGACCATGAAGTCCTTTGTTTGATTCCAGGGTCAGGGTTACAGGGGAAAAGTGTAATTGGGTTTTCCCATCAAGAGTTTCTTATTAACAGCCACTAAGTTTGTATTTGTAACAGATTGATGGCAATAGGCTCGCCCCCTATTACATGGGACTTAACGATAACAGGCGGTATGTGGGTGTACAAATGAGCACATTTGACTTAGCCTTCGGGAATTACAGGCATTATGTTATATTATTATGACTGTCATAGTGAGGGCCACTCAGATGGGAAATCCTAGGAACAGATGAGATTAATGAAGAGAAGCTCGCAGAAATCTCTACCGAACAACTGGTGAGCTTCTGCAAGGCAACAGGAAGATTCGCGATGCCGACCACCAGTAACCCATGAAGGGGATCAACCAAAATGGGGAACTGGGCGAAATAATCCACAACGAAAGGACTGATCGCCCGCCTGGTGTCTGCCGGCGTCCCCGAAGATAAATAGAATAGTGAGTGAAGTTATCAACCAACAAATCGTGCAAACGTATCACACTAATATTATAAAGGCGAAAGTTTGTCAGTGTGCATATAATAATATGTTTGTTACGTTCATGTCTAAACGGCTGGAGCGATTTAAATTTGATGTGGAGTTAGCTGACACCCTAGATTAACACATAGGATAGTTTTCATCCCAATTTTATCTTCCTCTGGGATAATTTTCGAGTTGTAGCGGGTGAAGTCGCTGGCAACAGCTAGTAAAATATAAACACAAAATACTATGTCAAGGCAACCTTTGCAAGCTTACTGAGCAATTGAAGGAACCTAGCCAAACAAATTAAGAGCCTACGTGTTGCGGTATTTGCCTTAGGCCTCTAAGTTTAACAGTCACTAAAGCACTGATGATCATAATCACTTTCAAAGAGAACACAGAAGGACGACTCCATACAACACAAGATATAAATAATTATATATCTGTGGTACCTTTCATAAAGCTATCAACCAAGCATTTAATAAAATGTACATCAAACTAAGTAACCCTGCTCAATTTTTTTTTACTGGGAAACAACTTTTTTTTGGGGTGAAAATTCATGTTTTACGTTAAAAGTTAATGTAGCACACTTAAAACATTGTGCAAATGGCTGCTTTAAATAGTAAACGGCTGATGGAAGCAAATAAAGTAAAATTATTAGCTTTAAAACTGATTTAAAAAAAATATATAAATAAATATTCAGAACTTTGTCCGCCAATATCTCCGTAACTAGAAGGTTACAAATTGATCAAGAACAAAAAAAAATAAGTGCAATCGTGCTCACAACTGTCATTATTTTGTTTGAGATCGCCATACGTACGTAGGACAGCTGTTAAGTACAGAAAGTCGACTTTACACAACAAGCAAAAACGCACGCATTCATAAACAGGCTTGACAGACAGCGATTGCAAGCGTACTCGCGACTGTCATTTGTTTGAGATCGACGTACGTAGTCGTACGCATCTGTGTGTGGAACCTGTTTTTGGTCGTTGCATGGAACTGAACTTCTGTACTATTTTTGTATCATGTTCTTGGCCGCAATTCAGTACAAAGAGCAAACATCTTGGTGGTTAGGCATTTCTGGGTCTGTGTACTAAGTAAACGACTTTAATAAATATCATAATGCCATGAAGAGCTAATTTAAGGTAGCATAGCGGACTGAGGTATAATTGTATTTCTTTTCTCTGGTTCTGTTCCGGTTTTTTTTTAAACGTGTAATTTGTTTTATTTTTTTTAAAAGGCATCCTTTAAAATAATCGGTACTGAATTTTTTCTAGCGCCAAACACCACCTTAATTCAGCCCTCGTGATGATTGTCATAGCAAACTTGTATTTTATCGAATGTACACCACTTTCTTTGTTATCCTATTTGAGTCAACCACTCAAAGCAATAAGCCTCCTCTTTCTCGTTCTACCTCTCTATCCTGTGCAATATCTGGCACTGTTTGCCCCGCAAACATGACCAGATCGCCACTTTTACTGCGGTCTACCTATTAATTAATATTGGTACACCATTTAATATGTGTTTTATTTTTCTGGCCAGAATTTCTCCTCGTTATCCTACAAGAATTACGAGCATTCGAAGCTGCATCGAGGAGTGTGTGGCTCCAAGCATTGTGGTATGAACACCAGTCATGCTGACGGTGGGGAGGCCACTGCAGCAGCTTTGAAGAACTGCCTGAACGCCAGCATACATCAAGGATATGGATTGCAGGTATGTAGTTGACAAACAGCTCATCAATCAAAAATAGAAATCTCTTAGATGATAGTGAGCCCAGTTTGGCCGAAGCTTGGCAAATGGAGTATATCAATTGCCAATTGCCGTCTGGAGCTCCTTTGCAAGATATACCTCCTATGCTGCCACCATTCTGGACAACTAGGAACCTTTCAAGAATTATCGAATCGAATGTTAGACTGTGCAGGTGGCTAAATTTTAATCCTACATAATTTAAGTTCATCGACACGTAAAGAAGAATAAGGTCATCATCTACAGATACAGTCATGTTTTATCAAGGAGTTAGTTCCGATAAATCTGCTCCCAGCTTAAACTAAGGAAACGGAGAAAAAGGAAAGCGTTTTGGGGACTATGCAAGTTTTGACATACAAAAGAATTTTCTCTTTTCTAGTTTTGACACAAAATAATATATGGATCTCATTCGGAGGAGTTTACACAGGTGTAAAAGGGCCAATCACAAATCCCTTAATCAAGCATTCTATTGATCAAACCAAGTAACACTGCGCAAAAATGATTGCTGAGAAATCCCGTGAAAAACACCATTAAAAAGCGAAAAATAGTACCTACCTACAAATCGCCGAAAAGTAGACTGTATTGTTTATGTTCCAAGTTTCGGCAATTATTGGTTTAAATTACGACTCGCATATGTTACTAATAGCGCTAAACGGTTAAAAAATCTTTTAGCTTAGATATTTTGTATAAATTTCGGAAATGAAAAATGTTTCTTCCAATTCGTTTTTTTAAACATTTATTTTATTCGACTGCTTCGTTGGTCTAGTGGTCGCAAGACTGACTGCATATGAGTTTCTAGGTTCGATTCCTGGGTCGAGTAAAGTGTTATTGGGTTTTCCATCAGGACTTTCTCGATAGCCGCCACGCAGTCGGGATTTGTGCCCGATTGATGGCAATAGGCCCTTACTAAATAGTACTAAAACAAAACTGGCAAAATGTTGGTTTAATATTTTGTACAGGCGTAAAGTTATTTGACTTCGTATGCATGGGCACGACTTTTGAAAATATTTTATGAAAATGTTGTAAATACTGAATTGCACTCCAACACTCAAAATCTACGTAATAATTGATAATATTGATAGTGGACTATACAAGTATTATTCATTCACGTGGCTAAAGTGTTAAAATTGAAGCTGCATTTATATCATAGGCTTTATTTTCCTGCCTGTATTTTTTATGAATACTAAAAAATGCATGGTTTTTTTTTTAACTGTGGATCCTATATTTTTTTTTTTACGTGACATCATAATTTTTTTCCTTTGTTAAAAATTTATTATAATCAAGCCTAACCAATTAATTTCGAAAATTAACTTGAAATAAATTGTACATTGTTATGACTACTCTATGAAATTGAGTCGGACTTGACACGCTTACATTCGCTACAGTTTGTTTATAATTTGACAATCCAGATTATAGGTAATTATGTTATCTTGATTTTGAAGTGTATGTATGCTCCCTAACAGTGTATAGCGTAGTAAGTACGCTCCTTTAGAATATAAGTATCCATTTAAGCTAAGTAAGCACTTTACTTTAATGCATTGTAAAATATATTCCTTTCGTACAGTGATTAAAGCACATTCGATCTAGTTGGTTGTCTGATTTACTCGACCCTAGAAACCCCAACATTTCATGGCGACCCTGCCTTAAGGTCTGCCAAGGGGCAGATTAAGCAAAGTTAAGATGTGTAACTCCAAGGTGGAAAAGGACGAGGTGTTCCTAAATCAAAATGCTGCTGGCGGAAACAATGACGCCCTTCTGAAGGACATCGGAGGACACATGGAGCGGCTGAGCACGATCACTATAATTATTCTCGCAGCCATAACTCTCCTGGTAATTTACTTCTTCCTGAAGTACTACCGCAGCTGCCATCGTCAATGGATGCAAGAAGAAATCGGACTCAGCGCAATTCAGCGCATAAGGGCATCCCTACGTGGAAGAGTGGAAGGTACACCTGCTAACTAATTAATCCAGCATCAGAGCCATAAAAAACCGAAAATCAGTGCCATAAATCAGTGAATTGCAATCAGTCAGACTCATACCTATCAATTTGTTTTATAACGCAAAAACTTAAACGACGTAAAACAGTGCACGAAGACTCAGTGAATATGATACCTCGCGGCTAAAAGTGCAACGTGTGAAATACTTGTGTGCCGTTTCGCAGTAATTATGTTAACATGATTCTTTTGTTTATTCCATTAGGAAATAAGGTTTGATAATTTTAATTCGGTAATATTCTATTATGACTGATGTTTTGTTAGAAAAATATAATGTTCTGGTAGATATTAGAAAATACTTAATTAAGAAAGGACAGACTAGGTATAAAGGTCAAGTTATTGAGACAAAGTTAGGTGAGGCAAAAAATATATTTAAGGAATGTGGAAAAATATTGTTACTTTTAGAAAAAGGCAAGGATACGGAATTAGTTGCATCGGCATTGGATATATTTCAGAATATTAGGATAACTTTTGAGGAAATAAATAGTTTATGTATTTTCCCAGACACAAAATCTGACAAAATGGAGTTTGACCTTAAAGTGGCATGTAGTTTGCTTCCAGCAATGGACGGTGTAGAAGGAACAACTAAACGGTTGATAGATTCGATCGAGATGTATGCAGATATGCTGGATGAGAAAGGTAAGACACTACTTATTACATTCGTCCTTAAAAGTAGATTATCCGAAAATGCCAAGTTACGCATTACAGGGAATTATAAGACCATTCAAGACCTAATTAAAGATTTGAGATGCCATCTATTGACCCAAAAATCCTTTACGGCCCTACAGACGCGTTTGCAAAATATACAACAGGGTTCAAGTAGCATCGAGGAGTTTGCCATAGAAGTTGAAAAGCTGTTTACTGAACTTACTATATCTCAAGCAGATGGTAATTCTAATGCATTTGGAGTGTTAAAACCTTTGAATGAAAAGCTTGCCATAAAACGGTTTTCAGAAGGACTACGCAGTTCAAAATTGGGCACGGTCATCTCCGCTAGGAACTACAGCAGCCTGAAAGATGCAATCCAAGCTGCCAAAGATGAAGATACAGAAGGCCAGTCAATGCCAGGTAATGTCTTGCATGCTTTTAGAAATGGACGAGGTTACAATAATTTGAGGCGACAAGGTAATCGTCATTTCAATAATAGTCGTGGTCAATATAATAATAGTTATAGTCGTGGTCAATACGGTAATTACAATAATCAAAGATATACATGGCGTGGTAATTTCAGAGGAAATAACGGAAATAGGTATAACTATCGTGGATCATCAAATTATAATAGGGGTCAAAGACATACTAGAGGTTCAAGATATTTTAGAAATAATAATAGGAATGTTTGTTTAGCAGATCAGAACGATAGCAAAAAGCCATGCATAAAGGACAATACAGATAAAAAGGAAACGGAAAACCAGTTTTTTCGTTCTTAAACATAGCGTTTTATCAAATTTAGGCAATGCAAAATATGCAGTTTTTAACGTTAATAACATTAAATATTATTGGCTCGTTGATACAGGCGCTTCTTTGTCTATCATTAAAAGTGAAGCGTTACCAAGAAACGTTATCATTCGGAAAGATGAAACTTTGATAAATGGAATCGGTGGACAAAGGCGTTCGAGAGGTTTAGTGGATTTAAATTTGGAGTATAACAGTGAAATATTTCAGCATCCTTTTATTATTTTTGAGACACTACCATTAAAGGCAGACGGAATTATAGGGTTAGATTTTTTGAAAAAGTATCAAGCAAATATAAACTTAAATACTAATATTTTAACATTGTATTATCATGAGAAAGAATATTATTTTAATCTCGTTGATGAACGTGTAATGAGAAGTAATAACCTGATTATTCCCGCTCGTTCAGAGTCAATTCATTTTATACACGTAGACAAAAATGAGAACGATGATGTTATTGTTTGTGGACGTGAATTAGCGAAGGATGTGTATCTGGCAAATACGATTGCCACGGTAAAAAATAACAGAATACCTATAAAGATTCTTAACGTTACTGAGAAGGAAATAACCTTACCAAATTTAATTCCTAGTACGCAATCCTTGAGTGATTATAATATTTGTCAATTTAGTAATAATAATATCGACGTTTCTAGGATTGAAACACTGTTATCGCAACTCAAATTAGATTATTTAAACGAAGAAGAGAGACGTTCTATAGAAGCAATTTGCGCAAAATATTCCGATAATTTTTACATAGATGGAGATAAATTAAGTACTACAAATATTTATAAGCAATCCATTACCATAAAACAAAATACAACTCCTGTATATGTTAAGCCATATAGATTACCGCAAGCGTTAAAATCAGAGATAGCTAAACAGATTAAAAAAATGATAGAAGATGATATTATTGAAGAAGCGAACAGTGAATGGTCAAGCCCGATTTTATTAGTACCGAAAAAGAGTAAAGAAGGATCAGATAAAAAATGGCGATTAGTTGTAGACTACAGAAAATTAAATGAGACGGTTTGTGACGACAAGTTCCCTTTACCTAACATCAATGAAATTTTAGATTCTCTTTCTGGAGCAGTATATTTCACTCACCTTGACCTTCACCAAGGTTATTATCAAGTGACCTTGGAACCAAACAGTCGTAAATTAACAGCTTTTACTACCAATACAGGTCAGTATCAAATGAAGCGGTTACCTATGGGTCTCAAGATAAGTCCGAGCGCATTTAGCCGCATGATGTCAGTAGCAATGTCTGGATTGACTTACGAGAAATGCTTAGTATATCAGGATGATCTAATAGTATTTGGTAGAAATTTGCAAATTCATAATCAAAACTTAATAAACATAATGGAAAGATTGAGAAAGGTCAATTTAAAATTAAATCCCCAGAAATGCGAATTTCTAAAGAAAGAAATTCTTTATCTAGGTCACGTGGTGTCAGAGAAAGGAGTATTACCTGATCCTGAAAAAACTAACGTATTGAAAAATTACCCTATACCCAAAACAGCAGATGAAGTTAAGCGTTTCGTCGCATTTTGTAATTATTACCGTAAATTTATAAAACATTTTTCAGACATAGCTTTGCCATTAAACAAATTATGCAGAAAAAGTGAACCCTTTATTTGGACTGATGATTGTAAACATGCCTTTGAACATCTAAAAAATGCATTAATTACGTCACCTATTTTACAATATCCTGATTTTACAGAAAGTAATGAATTCATATTACAAACAGATGCTTCAAACACTGCAGTTGGTGCTGTGCTGTGCAATAAAGATCTCAGACCAATAGCGTATGCAAGTAGACCTTTGAATAAAGCGGAAAAGAATTACCCTACAATACAGAAAGAGCTTTTAGCGATAGTTTGGTCAGTGAAATATTTTAGACCGTATTTATATGGTAGAGAATTTACAATTATGACTGATCATAAACCTTTAGTATATCTTTTTGGCATGAAAGATCCTTCAAGTAGACTACTAAAGTTCCGTTTGACATTAGAAGAATATAAATTCAAAATAATTTATGTACGAGGAAAAGAAAATGTAGTTGCAGATGCTTTGTCTAGGATATGTATAACATCAGACGAACTAAAAGAAATGCAAGCACAAGTCGTTGCTGTTATGACTAGGGCACAAAAGCGAAAGATTGATGATGAGTTAATTAAAAATAAGGATGACAATGAGAAGGCGGATCTTAATAAATCTCCTGACAATTGGTCTGGCCAACCAAGGGTTGTGGATATATTAAGAAAACCGTGCGACTCAGTCGAAATGAGTTTCATTGAAAGTAGCGAATTAAATAGATTGAGAGACAATGACATGATAACAGATGTCTGTGAATGTTTTGTATATTTAGCAAAAAGAAAGAATATTTACATCAATCTTGATTTCAAGGCACACTTTACGCGAGCCGAATTTGTGCAGAAATTAAGTTTGTTTTGTAAAAACTTACACATTGAAGAAGTGTGTATCATTAAAAATAAAGATAATAAAGATTTTATTAAAAACGTTTGTGATGAGATATCAAAGTTAGAAAATTGGTCAGGACCGCGAATATGCATACTAAGAGGAGTAAAAAGAATAAGTGATGACAAAGAAAAAACCATAATAATGAATGACTTTCATTTATTGCCATCCAGTGGTCATGCTGGAGTGCGCAGAATGGTAAATACAATAAAGAAAAGATATTACTGGCCGAGCATAGAAAAGGACGTACAAACATTTGTAAAAAAGTGTACGAAGTGTCAGAAGTCAAAGTATATCCGTTACATAAAAGAACCGATGGTAATTACTACTACGGCGTCCTCAGCTTTTCAAAAGATATATTTAGATGTAGTGGGACCGTTAGATAGAGACACAGATGGGAACTGTTATATATTGACCATTCAATGCGAATTATCGAAATTTGTACAAGCTATTCCCTTAAAAAATAAAGAAACCGTATCCATAGCTAATGCATTTGTGAGACATTTTATTTTAATATTTGGAATACCAGAAATAATAGCTACAGATCGAGGGACCGAGTTCATCTCCGCAACTATGGAGCAGGTATGTAAACTTCTTGATATTCAAAAATTATCGTCAACTGCCTATCATCACCAATCGATAGGAGCTCTTGAAAATGCTCACAAAGGTTTGGGTGCATTTTTAAGGATCCAATGTGAAAACCATACAGATACATGGAGCTACTGGTTACCATATTGGTGTTTTAGTTTCAACAATACAGTCCATTCAGAAACAAAATACATGCCTTACGAACTAGTTTTCGGTAAACATTGTCGAATTCCTAGTCGAATTTCAGAGTCAGTCGAACCATTGTATAATAGGGATAATTATCCAATGCAGTTGAAATATCGTTTACAGTTAGCCCATGCCGACGCAAAAAATAATTTATTGTGTAACAAATATAAACGCAAGGAATTGTACGATAAATCAGTAAATTCAATAGTATATCAGGAAAATGACTTAATTTTGATAAAAAATGAAACAGGACGGAAACTAGATGCTATATATGAAGGACCTTTTATAGTAAAAGAAGATTTAGGGTGTAACGTTAGGATATTTAAAAACAATAAGGTAGATTTAGTTCATAAAAATAGGACAAGACCGTACTACCAATAACAATTATGTTGTAATGTTTAGGTATAGTATTCGTATAGTTAAGACTAGCATAAATTAAAGATAAGGTGTAATAGTTATATACATTGCAATGTAGTAAGTAATTAATACGTATATTAAAATAAATAATAAAATTAGTTGGATAGACAAGATTATTATACTATTAGATTGATATAGTAGAGTTGGTTTGTACTTACGTATAAAAAAAAAAAAATCATTTTATCGATTTTTTTTTTTTCCTTCGCCCCCGGAGGTGAAGTGTATGTATGCTCCCTAACAGTGTATAGCGTAGTAAGTACGCTCCTTTAGAATATAAGTATCCATTTAAGCTAAGTAAGCACTTTACTTTAATGCATTGTAAAATATATTCCTTTCGTACAGTGATTAAAGCACATTCGATCTAGTTGGTTGTCTGATTTACTCGACCCTAGAAACCCCAACATTTCAATTTCAGCACAATGTGTTTAGCCGTTTATATTTTGACTAATCAGTTTTCTCGCTCGACTGTATCCACTGGTAGTTAGTCTATAAACAATAGATGTCTCTTTAAACTTTGCATGTACTCGTATGTAAAAACCAACAAAACAGTTAACCAATAAAAAAACGTAAAAAAATTATGTGATCCCGTGGTCCATTTTTTTTTCCCATTATGAGTGGGTCCAGTTAATCAAAGACACACTTTTCAGTGCATACATGGATATATGAGACCTCCAAAACAAACTTTAAATTCTTTTTTTTTTTACCAGGTGGATTCTCTATCAGTGCGATACTGCAAGACCCAAGATGACTACATACCACCTGATGTACTGGATTACGTAATTGGTGTTCTTCTGCTTGGATTATTGCTGGTCAACCTAGGATGTTCAGCTTATTACTTCTTGTGGCCTGTGGAGAAAAGAGAAGGTAAGTGTTTTAATTCTGACTTGACATTAATTTTATACTATAAGGTTTTTTTGTGGAGGAGGGGAAATGATCAAAAGACTCCTCCCGCTCTGGATGAAGTGAAGGGAGTGTCAGACTTCTACTAACTCTGAACCACCCATGTTCCTTCTTAGTCCTGTGTGTTCC
The DNA here is from genome assembly GCA_949316265.1 of Diarsia mendica. Classification (NCBI taxonomy): domain Eukaryota; kingdom Metazoa; phylum Arthropoda; class Insecta; order Lepidoptera; family Noctuidae; genus Diarsia; species Diarsia mendica. Next base: position 3,058,864 of record OX438910.1, read on the forward strand.
GGGGCCTCGGAATCTCTTTCGAACAACCTGCAGCCCCGGAACAACCCGCAGCCCCGGATACCTGATCTGAAGCGTCTGAACTTACTATGCGTATGCATACGCATGGTTAAGGTACGGAATAATTCTTTGGGGAAATAGTGTTGACAGCAACGAGTTGTTTATACTTCAGAAAAAAATTATCAGGATATTGGTCCATATTGAAAACGACGAAAGTTGTAGACCTCATTTCAAAAAACTGGACATTCTCACTTTGACATCAATATATATTTTAGAAATCTGTAAATTTGTAAGACAGTATCCAAACTTCTATGTTAAAATCTCTGACCAGCCTCGTCGATATGCACCGCGTTCACGATTCGAAAACACTCTCGTAGTACCCCAATCGAAGCTAAAATTACACAGTACTAGTCCTCACGTTACATCGATTAAAATTTATAATAAAATTCCAAATGTAATTAGGATGGAAGAAAATGACACAATATTTATAAAACGAGTCAGGAAACTATTAATTGACAATTGCTATTACACATTGAACGATTTTTTTAATGATGACATCATAATAGACCAACTTTGACTGCCTATCTACTGAACTTTTGTTTTTTATTTATTGACATTTTGTATTACAGTATAATTTTTAACATGATTGTATTTGAATTGGATTATTATTTTGATTTTATGCTGGATTTGACTTTAATTTTAATTTTATTTGATGACTGACTTTTACTGCTTTTGACTTTGGTTTTGATTTATTTTATTGACATTTTGTATTAATTTTATCATGATTGTATTTTGATTAATATTTTAATGACATGATGTTTTTGACTGTAATTTATATTTTTTTCTACTTTTATTCTCAATTATTACTTTTTTATATGAAATTGTTTACTTATTTAAATGAATCCATTAATTTTTTATTACTGTTAATTGCCTTAAATCTACTATCATTATTGGTTAAAATTGTTGTGCCCGACAGGGTCCATGTGAACTATGTTATTACTTTAAGATCTTGTGAAACACATGTGAGATGCAATAAATGATTGAATTGAATTGAATTGAAGCGATGAGCCAAGGATGGAACAGGCTTGCCTAGCAAAAACGATTTTCTATAAATTTGCATAGATCCAGATTAGAATGACAAGCGAACATTTAAGGCGGCAGTGAATTCCACAGACTAGCGGGTAGAAAAGCCGTTAGGCCAATCAGGGGAATTTCTTTTCTCATGTGATTAGTATCTAGGTGTCAGAGATTTTATATCCCATGAACTTCTGACTTGGCAAAAAATAAGTCGCATTTAGGCCTCTACTTAATAACAAACTATGCATCTTGCAAAACAAACCTAAATAAATCACCAAAGTGAACTGTTTTTCAACTTACCAATGAATAATTTTGTTGCAGCAAATAAATTCATGCTGGCTTTCTGCGTACAAAAAAACTGGAAAGCTTTGAAGCATGGAGGCAGCGCTGAAGGTGGACTGTTCAAGTGTTTCCAGGCGTTGAGGTAAGTTTTAAAAAGAACTGCTGACGGAAACGAATGAAAGAAAACGAATGATTAATGAACTGAATATTCGATACGATCTTTGGACTCTACTGTTGTGACTCTACTGTTGTGACTCTACTGTACTACTACTGTGTTCGTGTGTATGTTTTTTTTTTTTTATGTATGTTACCTGATTTCTCCCCCATTAGTGGACCGATTCTCAATTTTTTTTTATTTGAAAGAGTATACTTCTGAGGTGGTCCCATTTTAATTTGGTGAAGATCTGGTGCTGATCTTCGGAGATATACAATGTGTCTGCGCCATTCACATTATTTATCCGCATTTTTATTAATATCTATTTATCTAATTTGGAAAATTAAAAAATCTAATTCTGAAAAAAACCTCCCTCCTCCTTTCTTCTGAATTCTAATTTTGAAATTTTAGCCCATCCAAGTGTCCAGAACACTTGGATGGGCTAAATGGTACTCACGGTTTTAGGGTAAGGGAAAAGCGTAATGTCTTCGATAGCACAGCTTTCTGGAGCACGTTGATTCAGCGAAAACCCACCAAGTGTCACAAGATGATATGAGGAGGATCACACACACATTTCTATTCACAGTTTCTAGCTTGATTTTTGAGTCTTTTAATGGCGGGGACGGCAGCGCGGGCGCAGGGCAATTTCACGTGCGCTTGTTATTGACGCTGAGGTAGGACTGGTAGATGAAGGAAGATGAGAGCGGGAGGAAGGGATTTGAATGAACGTCTGATCCTTCATTCTAACCAATGAGAGAAGAGTATAGCGTGTATAGTGTTACAAGTATGCGTTTTGTGATTTCCAAATTAGATAAATAGATATTAATAAAAATGCGGATAAATAATGTGAATGGCGCAGACAACTCCCCCGGACTAGAGGTTTTCCTCTATTAGAAACTTTATGAGAAAAAAAAACTTAACTTAAACATATGAATTTAAACTTAAATAGAGTTAAAGGGAATTTATACTATTTTATTGCGTAGGTAGGGGACAGAGCCGCACTACTGGGCGTATATAAGTACCGGAAGCAGTTCTAACCTTCACAGTTCTAATTATATTGTCCTTGCCAGGATAAGTCGCATCTATGACACCTAAAGGCCAACAAAGCGGATGAGCGTTGTTGTCTTTGATAACAACGATCGTACCTACTTCAACAGGCTTTGACGGTGTGTTCCACTTCTCCCGCTGTTGCAAGGAAGTGAGGTACTCCTGACTCCAACGGTGCCAGAAGGAATGAGTTATCTTATTAAGAAGCTGATAGCGCGATAAGCGATTGTCTGAAATGTCTGTGACATCTTCAGCAGGTAGAAATTTAAGCGGTGTTACGTTGAGAAAATGATTAGGCGTTAAAGCACTAATATCAGACGGGTCTGAGCTTAAAATACTTAGAGGTCGATTATTTAAAAGACATTCAATTTGAACGAGTACAGTACTAAACTCCTCGTATGTTAATATTTGAGAACCAATTACTTTAAAAAGATGAGTTTTGACACAACGAACATTAACTTCGCTGAGTCCATTAAAATGCGGACCGTAAGGCGGACTATGTTTAAATTGTACACGATGTTCTGATAACTGTTCACCTATGTAGTTTATATGAGATTTTGATTGAATTAATTCGTAAATTTCGTTCAATTTGCGCTTTGCGCCAATAAAATTTGTGCCTCCATCACTATAAATCATAGCAACGGGACCTCTCCGAGAAATAAACCGTTTGAAAGCGGCGAGAAATAAATCTGAACTTAGGTCAGAGACTAACTCTAAGTGTACTGCCTTAGTTGTTAGACAGACAAACACACAAACGTAAGCTTTGTGGCTTTTAATTCCGCGTTTTCGGATATGCGTAACGTAGAACGGACCACAGTAGTCTACAGCGGTATTTACGAACGCTTTCACTTGTGACACACGGAAATCAGGTAAATCGCCCATAGGAGGGTAAGTATTTCGAGGTTTAATTTTAAAGCATTGATTACAACTATGTACGCGTTGTCTTATAATGTTACGAGCAGCTAAAATCCAGAATTTTTGTCTAATTATAGCTAATAAAAGAGCGGGACCCGTATGCAAATTACTTACATGATAAAAGTCAATTAAGAGTTGAGTAAAGCGTGATTTAGTTGGAATTAAAATGGGATGTTTTTGACCATAATCCAGTTTAGAATGAGTTAACCTTCCACCTACTTTGAGAATATTATTTGAATCCAGAAATGGGTTGAGTTTAGCGAGACTTTTATTTTTAAAATGTTTATTAGATTTTAACGCGCTAATTTCTTCAGAGAAATATCTACCTTGTACGTAACGTATAAGGTGTATTTCCGCAGCATCCAAATCCGAAACGGTGATACAACCACGCGAATTGGGCATGCCAAATTTTATTTAAGGCGTGCTAAAGAAAAAACCATTTGGAGATTTTTTAATTTGATGCTTTATTTTGTTAATTTCGATTCATAAAAGTACAAGATTACAAAATAAACAGCAATAATAACTATTGACCTTCATTTGACCTGATGTCACGTGACGTGACGTCACATGTTCACATCTTTCATTATCTGTGGACTAAAAATATTATAAGGATTTTTAGTGCTGCCAGACTTCGTAATAGGAAATACATACATTCTGTTTATTTTAAACCTTATTTAGATAAATTCGCATTTTACGTTACGAATGTTTATTGTTTTTAAGTGGTTATATTAAAATATAATCACATAGCTTTTTAAATATTTGTAAATAGATATATGTACAACAATATTAAAAATCGACTGCTTTTAGATTAAAAACCGTCCAAATTTGACTATCAGAACTAGCAATAAAAAAATTAAATATTTTTCAGCTGTGTCCAATGTTCATTTTATGAACATTGGACATTTATTAGATTATTGTGTTTTGCCTAAAGATGTATATCATCTTTAGGCAAAACACAATATTATAGCTGCATGTGACACTATTCCCGAGGGCTCATGATGAAATGAAAAGTTGCTAGAAAAAGTAGCTAAAAAGTTTAGCTACAAGTTTCATTAAATTGTAGCTGGCTGTCACCAAATAATAGCTAGATTTAGCTATAAAGTTGCTAAGTTGGCATCACTGATGACATGAGGCACCTATCTGCAACTGACATGACACTGACAGCTGCAGTGAGCTGCATGTTTTGAGTTCGTTTAGAAACTAAAATTGTGAACATGTGACGTCATCAGGGATTAATTTTCAAAAAATTATAAATAAATAAATAATGATCTAAAAATTAAAATAGCCAAATTAGTTTCTTAAAATAGTTTAAATTTACGAAAAAAAATATAAAAAAAATACACTTTTTTTTTTAAGCATGCCCAATTGATTAACTTGCAGAAACGTAATATTAAAACTACGCTACGAAGTAAAATAGAATATTTAGAAATGCGATCAATTAAAGATTGAATAGGTTGTGAACCTTCTTGCGTTATTTTAACAGAGAGAACGATATTTTTAGTTTCCATTATTTCTGAATTGTTATTATTTAAATTGATTTTAAATGGTTTGATTGGCCACTGAGATAAGGGGAATGAAAACCAATGCGGAGCGTTAAACCAGAGCGTTAAATCTAATAATTGTTTAGGCGTTATAGGACGAGAAACTACGTCAGCGGGATTTTCAGTTCCATCTATGTGAAACCAATGTTTTGCGGGTAAATTTGAATTAATTTCAACAATGCGATTTGCGACAAAAGTATGAAATTTGTGCGAGGGCGAGTGGATCCAGGTGAGCGTGACTGTTGAATCAGAAAAAGCAAAGATTTTATTAATTTTACAGCGTTTACTTAAAACTTCTACAACTGAATTGATCAAGTTTGCTAAGAGGAGAGCCGCACATAGCTCGAGGCGAGCTAAGGGCGTATTTTTAAGCGGAGCGACGCGAGATTTAGAAGTTAATAAGAGGACTGATCCGCTATCTTCATCGTTAGAACTAACCCTTATGTAAACAGCGGCACCATAACAGCGCTCACTGGCGTCTGCGAACCCGAGGAGAGTGACATGAGAACCAGAGGTGATACCTACATGTCGCGGGAACTTTATTTTTTCGAGATAGGGAAGTTCTTTGTGAAACCGACTAAATTTATTTTCAATGTGAGCGGGTACAGGATCATCCCAATCAAGATCAAGTTTCCAGCATTCCTGAACTAACGTTTTCATGAATGCAGTAACTGGACCTATAAGACCTAAGGGGTCAAACAGCCGTGCGGTTGCTGATAAGACGGTACGTTTCGTACATTTAAGAGAATTACCATTTATTTTAAATTGAAAAAAGTCTTCTACTGGATTCCACTGCATACCTATAATTTTAGTATTATTATCCGCGTCAGCGTCAAACTCAATATTTTGCGGATTTAAATGAGTTGAAGGAATTTTATCTAACAGTTCGGAACTATTCGAGATCCATTTTACAAGGTGGAAACCGCCTGACCTGAACATGGTGACCATTTCTTGGTATGTCCGCTCAGCTATTTCAACGCCATCTAGCGAACATACGTAGTCATCCATATACATATGGTTTTCAGCCTCGTAAGCTGCGAGTGGGTATTTTTCCCGACTGTCAGATGCGAGTTGGCGAACTACTCGCATAGCTAAGTATGGTGAGCTTGAGACGCCGAAAGAAACGCGGTTAAATTCAAAAGTTGAAATTTCAGAATCTTTATTGAATCTGTATAAAATGCGTTGAAATGCGTGATGATCAGCGGAAAGATTAAGTTGAAAATACATTTTTTCGATATCTGCAACTACAGCAACGGAAAACATGCGAAGATTAATTAATAAATCGAAAATGTTACTTTGTAGATTCGGACCTACATAAAGGAGATCATTTAGTGATTTACCTGAGCTAGTTTTACAGCTAGCGTCAAGCACGATTCGAGTTTTACTAGACTGTTTATCCGGGCGGTAAACTGCACGGTGAGGGATATAGAAATGCGGGATAGTTAGAGAGGGGTCGTTGACCTTGGTTAAATAACCTTTGTCAAGATAATCTTGAAGCGTAGCGTTGTAATTAGTTCTGATCTCGGGATCAGAATCTAACTTTTTCTCCAAATTAAGGAGACGGCGCGTCGCCGTTGAGTGTGAATTTCCTAAGTCTATACACGGAGCCTTAAATGGTAGCTGCACTGTGTATCTACCTGTTTCATCGCGAGAATAAGTTGATTTAAATATTTGTTCACACGCCTGATCGTCAGGACTCATGTGAACCTTACTAGGGACGCTTTCGAGTTCCCAAAAGCGTTGCGTGAGCGTATTTAAGCGAAGCGTGCTAGCCGCACACAGAAAAGTTTGCTCGCTTTTGTTTTTATTTATTTGAGCGGGGCGAGCGCGCGGAGTTACACTAGGTTGACAATCAGCCCGACCCATGGCTATGTAGCCAAGGGTGGTTTCTACGGCGACGACCGAGGAGCCAGGTAAAGTTACCTTTCCACTGCCCAACAAAAGCGGGAAAAGTTCATTGCCAAGGAGGCAATCTATCTCACCGGGAACGTGGAATGCGTCATCAGCCATAGGTAGATTGCGTAATGAAGCGAGATTTGAGATATCTATAGATATGTTGGGCAAGTCGTCTGTAATACGATCTAAAACCCGAGCGTGAATTTTATAATAGCAGCGGTGATCAAAGCGGGAAAATATTTTAAAAGTAGCAGTTCCAAACGAGGGTATTTTAGCGTGACCGATCCCAAAAATGGAAGATTTGTCAGGAGTAATTTCTAAGTTTAAACGTTTACAGCAAGCCTTTGTAATAAAATGACTCATTGAGCCGGTATCAAGGAAAACGCGGAGAGTATGAGGTTTATTATTATTATAAGCGTATACGGAAGCGGTGGGCAACAAAACAGTTGTATTATTTTCAACGCACGAGGTAGCCGAAGTCATTGACAAATGCGAAGCGCCTGAATGTACGCGCTCCGCGTGCGGCGTCGTCGAGCCCACAGTGCTCACAGTCGCGGCAGCCAGCGAGGGCGCGGCTACCAGCGGGGGCGAGGGGGGGGGCGCGCGGGGCGCGGTTACTAGCGGCGGCGAGTTGCCGGTTCCTCGATAATTGTCTAAATGTATCAGAGAATGATGTTTACGCTGGCAAACCGAACAAGTATTTGTTGACTTGCACATTTTAATATCATGAAATCCTAAACAGTTACGACAAAACTTATGTTTGTTTACTAGATCTAATCTTTCTTTTGCGTTTTGATTCATGAAACGAGAACATCTGTAAAGTGGGTGTGAATCAGGTGACGAACACACCTTGCAGGCACGCACGGATGCGTCCTGGGTAGTGATCGCGAATGTTTGGCTATTTTTATATTTATTAGAAGTGGATTTATTATTTTCACTATTATAATTACGGACTTTAGAGGGGTTAGATTGATTACGAAGTGTTATTATTTTACTTTGTTCTTTTAAGAATTGCGAAAGATGATCGAAAGTAGGTATTTCAATATGATTATGTGATCGTTCGAAAAGGTTAACGACCTCTTTATCAAGCTTGCTGAGTGCAATATCCGTTATTATAAAATCTGACAAATCCTTTATGTTTAAGCGCCGTAGGGCGGCTTGCGATGCATGGAACTGCTCAATAAATGTGTCTATAGATTGATAAGGCTTAAACTGAATCATTTGATGTAAGTACATGGAAGCTTGTACGCGGGTATCTTGGTATTTTTCTATTAAAGCATTCCAAATGAGTAGGTAATTATTAGCGGTAGGCGCGACGCCCGAACAAACAGTTAATGCCTTATCAGAGAGACACCCTATTAAGTATTGTACTTTTTCGGCGTCAGTTAGATGCGAATTATCATGAATAAGACTTTTAAAGTTTTCATGAAAAATTGTCCATTTGCTGGGCGTGCCGTCAAATGAAGCAAGTTTTAAAGGTGGCAATTTACGATTTAAAAACTCGAATTTACTACTGCTGTTTTCGTTATTTTGAGACCTGAGAAGGTTAGCTTCGATTGCTTTTATTTCACAATAAATTTCATCAAATGCTGACAACGGCTGGTAATTAATAGCTGATCCAGCTTCCAAGAGTGCTAAATTGTAAGCATCAAGCGTTTCAATAAAATTCGTCCTAATTTGATCAAGGGAATTAATCCTAGCTAGAAATTGAGATTTTAATGAACTATTTACTGAAACTTGTCGACCGAGGTCATAAATTGATTGCAGCATTTTGAATAAAATTTCCTTCTTAGATTCAAACAGAAGCACTTTTGAATCTTCTTCTGCGGAGCCATAAGATTCCTTATCGGACTCCTTGGATTTACCATGCTTTGAAGCCATTTTTATGCGTTGGGATAATGCCTATTCGAGTTAATAATCGTTAATAATAATACTTAAATGAGTGAATGTATGCGAAATATCGAGAATAAATTGGACTTGCCCGTGTGCGTTATGTGTTGAGAAAACCTGTGAAATATGTGTGCGATGACTAAAATATATTTATAATATTTTAGCAAGAGAGTGTTTAGCGTGAAATAAGATGCGTATTTGAATAAATAACTTAGCGTTGATGAGATGTTAGCGGGAAATGCCTCGTGAGCGAGTCACATAGGTTAGTGTAATGGCGGATGCGTGGATGAGCGTATTTTTATGCGAATAAATAGCTAAATGCGGTAAATATGATGCGTTTTTAAAGAAATAACTTAGCGTTGATGAGATGTTAGCGGAATGTGCCCTCGTGGGCTTGTCACATAGACGAGAGTAATAGCGGATGCGTATTTGAGCGTTTTTATGCGATTAAATAGATAAATGCGATAAATATGTTGTGATTGATGAGTGTAGTGTATATGCGAAGTAATTTTTTGTTTTTTATTTGGAAAGAAGGACCAGAACACTTGGATGGGCTAAATGGTACTCACGGTTTTAGGGTAAGGGAAAAGCGTAATGTCTTCGATAGCACAGCTTTCTGGAGCACGTTGATTCAGCGAAAACCCACCAAGTGTCACAAGATGATATGAGGAGGATCACACACACATTTCTATTCACAGTTTCTAGCTTGATTTTTGAGTCTTTTAATGGCGGGGACGGCAGCGCGGGCGCAGGGCAATTTCACGTGCGCTTGTTATTGACGCTGAGGTAGGACTGGTAGATGAAGGAAGATGAGAGCGGGAGGAAGGGATTTGAATGAACGTCTGATCCTTCATTCTAACCAATGAGAGAAGAGTATAGCGTGTATAGTGTTACAAGTATGCGTTTTGTGATTTCCAAATTAGATAAATAGATATTAATAAAAATGCGGATAAATAATGTGAATGGCGCAGACACAATGGAACTCTTCAAAAATAGACGGCAAATCTGTCGTAATTGCTGGAATCGCTTGGATGTTTATTGAATATACATTATCATGACGTAACATCACGCCTGTATGCTCTGAGGGGGTATGCAGATATGTACAATACACATTTTTTTAGTTGTTATATATGAAAAATATAGACACGTATTACGTGTTGCGTGCTTTTTCTGACGCTATTCAAGTATTCGCATCTAGCAGTCATCACTTGTCTTCATGTTGATGAGCTGATAATGGAAAGTACTAGGTACTCCTCAACGGTTAAGAGTTGAAAGCAAAAATAGGGGAAGGAAGGTTAAGGGTTAGGTTTCTTGGTTGAATTATAGGTACTTATTACAACTAAAAATGAAAAAATAAAAAAAACTTTTTGCAAAAAAACAACCGACTTCAAAAACACCAAAAAGAGAAAAATAAACTTCAGAAGAAAAATCAGCTTCTGAAGTCGGTGGCAAAAAAACAAAATCAAACAAACAAATGTCACCGACTTCAGAAGCTGATTTTTCTTCTGAAGTTTATTTTTCTCTTTTTGGTGTTTTTGAAGTCGGTTGTTTTTTTTTAGTCTAGTGAAACATTAGTTTTAATAAAATTAGTGCATTCGGAAATTCGTTAAAATAATATTATATCAAATAAATAAATATGCTAAATAAAAATCTACCTATTAATTATTCGGTCAAATGAATAATTATGCGAACTGACTTTATTCAAAAAAATTCAATTCAAAATTCAAAGCATTTATTTCAAGTAGGCCGTTACAGGCACTTTTGAATAGTCGAATTAAAATAACTGCGGCACTCAGAGATATCCAACGATTACTCAAGCCGCCACCCAGCAAAGGCTTGACATACTTTTGTATGACAAAACTGCCAAAAACCTTTACCAAGCGACGTCCCAAGCAACCACTGAAGCTCTCCGAGTGCGGCAGTAAACTACTGAAGCTAAATAAACTAAGCTACAGTCCCAGTCACAAGGCATAATAACTCGTGATTGTACTGTAGTTGCCCATTCCAAAGCGTTGGTCTCATGAGAAGATGGCAAGAAACTTCATGGACACTCTTTTAAAATCGTTTGGGTTTACAATATGTTCAAGGTACAGACATAATCTTGGTATAATACACACATGAAGACTATGCAAATTAGCGTCTGAGATGGTCTTTTGAAGAAAGCACCACACAGATTTGAGTGGACCCGTCCAGTCAGTGCAAGCTTTTGTCAGTTATCGTTGGAGCTCGACTTATAACTCAAGGAGCTCAACGTCACGACGAACAATACCAAAGAAAGGACATTTGGGTGGGTCGCATAGAATACTCAAACTGCCAGACAATCGTTAAAATTACCTAAAAACCCACACGGTCCTCACATTCACAATATAAAAATAATAAAATACATGAAGACTATGCAGATTAGTGTCTGAGATGGTCTTTTGAAGAAATCACCACACAGATTTGAGTGGACCCGTCCAGTCAGTGCAAGCATTTGTCAGTTATCGTGGAGCTCAACTTATATTCTTATGCTATCTGAAATTTATTAGTCCGAAGTGATTTTCGACGAAACGTTGTTAATACCAAACAAGGGTAAACCTTAGAACAAATGTTGGTATTGCCTGCAGATAGTTCTTTCGGGTCTGGGTATTTGTACATGTGAGGAGAAATTCCTAGTTTAAAAAAAATAAAGAACGATAGAATATTTTTTATGTAAAGTTAGGAGTGATGACTTATGTACTAAACGTTGTATCAGTTATACATCGAATACCAACAAACCGCAAGAGCCACAGTGCAATCATCTCGATTTTAATCGCGAGGGAATATTCGTCAATGTTTCTTGCACGATTTTAATCACAGATGAGACGGGTGGCTGATTGAGGTGGCAGGAATCGTAGTTAAAAGTAGGTTGAGGTATACACTAGGATAGATTATTGTGAAAGTAGTTTGCAAATGCAGGGAATGCATAATAATTATTGCCATAGCAAGAAATAATGATATGAGTAGTCGTGGCTCAGTGAAAATGGCCCTGATTCACTAAAACCCTGTCAGGCACGTTCATGATCCGACACAAGGGCGAAGAAGGAACATGGGTTTGGTTTTTAGTCAGTAGAAGTCTGACACTCCCCTTCGCTCTGCCCAAGAGGGGGGGGGGGGGGGTTATTCGATGATTTTCCACCCACCAAAAAAAAAAAAAGGCACGTTCATGATCAGATGATGATGAACGTGCCTGACAGGGTTTCAAAAAAGGAGAGTTGGAGGAGGAGTTGGGTTCAGATAAGCAGATGCAACTGCATACCAGCATTTTACATAGACCGACTGTCTATAGTGGCTTTCACTACCCAGTTCGTCAATCTACTAACCCTTAGCGAAAACTGGTTTTCAGACTTTTGGATCTCTGACTTTCCGTTACTATTGTCAAAGAACAAACAAAAACCGGTGCCAACGGCTCAAAGTACTTTTTTTCGACACGGATACGTAATAGATGATGACATGGATCACCCATTCACAGATGGAGCTCATCGAGCATAGTAATATTGTGAATTTTATTGAATAGCTAATTAATATGACATTGAGATTATTGTATGCCCTACGGGCGGGACATAGCTGATCAAAATTATCAACTATTTACGAACTGGACCTGTACCTACCTATGATCCACAATAAAATATTTTGAATTTGAATTTGAGCATTATTTAATCTTCGACAGACCCGTCAGGTAATATATCCCAACTCCACTATTCTCAGAACGGTGATCCTGACGACACCGAAATATCATCAAACCTGTGGTTCTTTCAACAATGAAATAGTACCAACACCTATCGTTTCATGAAATTGAAGTTGTCAGCTTCAAATAATGGAAGAATTTTAGACAATCGTGTTGTAAAATCGTATAAATAGCACTGCAGTGATTGTGGTTAGCCGCAGCCGCTAGTATTCGATGCATATCAATTATTGATACAAAAGGTCAACTCCATAAAACGAATAAAAACGCACGCACTTAAAGGCATGGAGGAGTCAGTAGCTCAATGATAACTGCCACTTGGGTCGATCTTCAGGCTAAGCCACGCTTGCCTAGTTTAGTAGGTAGATGGGTGACCGTCACCCATGATATACCAGACGTCCTCCGTATCTCGGTAACAACATTAAGCCGTAAGTCTTGGCTGCCTTATAGATCTTTGGCAGTCGTTATAGGTAGTCAGTGGCCCAAAGTCTGACAACCAGTCTTACGAAAGGGTATCGCATTACCCTGTCTAACTGTGTCAGATATGTAGTTGCTCCATGTCAAATATTAGTATTCAATTGCATCGGGTTAGACTGGAAGCCGACCCCAACATAGTTGGGAAAAAGCTACGCAGATGATGACGACTTAAACACGTTTCATGTACAGCGAGTTCATAGCGAGTTCATGCGTACTCGCGATCATCATTTGTTTAGGATCGTCAGATGTTTCCGATCGTCGCATGTTTCCGATCGTTGCCGTTGTATGCAGTCGACCTTCTATATCAATCTATTCTGTGATAGTACGGTAGTTAGGAAAGTACTACACGTTATACGTGGCTTACCATGCGCGAAAATGTACGGAAAATGGTTAGGTAATTGCAATTTGAAGTAATTGCAGTTCCTCGCAATAAGGTCTCTTGTATATTTGACTGATTAAGGGCTATTCAAAGTAATACAAAATACCCCGATTAAGCATTAAATAATATTATTTTTACCCGACCACGGCGAAGCCAAAAGGAATGGTTATGTTTTTGGCAGTCTGTGTATGTAGAATGCAAGGTGGCATGCGACTACGTCCTTTATAATAATTTTACTATGCAATAATCAAAAAATTAATTGGTTTCTACTTTTAAGACCGCGGTTTTGTTAGTCTGCGATTTTATTCGTAGTCGGGTTTTATTAATAATGAAATAAATTACACCAAGTAATACGTCTGCCTGGGTTCAAACCCACGACTTATCAGGACCACAACCACTGGGACCACTGCTCTCCTCTAAATCAATCAAATCCCACAATTACACGCTACTAATAAGAATACTTCATAAATAAACAAGTTTAAAAATCTAAAACCCGACTACGAATAAAATATTTGACATTTAAATTCCGTCATAAAAAGAATTTATAAAATGTATAGAACCTATGTCACCCGGGCTATTCTTACGAATCTATTGACACCTCATTTATTAAAATCCGTTCAGTATTTTAGGCGCTACGGTGGAACATACATACATACATACATAGACTGCCAAAATCATTACCCTTACTTTTGGCTTCGCCGTAGTCGGGTAAAAAATAAAAGCCAAAGATTTTGACGATTGTGTTTTGTTACAGATTCTACACAATGGTGATGATTCTCGGTCTTCACTCAATGATCTTCATCGGCTATGGATACACCGCTAACCCTGAGTTTATTGAACATGTAAGTTACAGTTTTAATTTTTCTAGTAAGTAGGTATATTGTATATATTCAGAAATGAGGACATCCGCATGAGAACCAAAGTTACCGACATAGCCCGAAGAATTGCCAAACTTAAGTGGCAGTGGGCAGGGCACATTGCTCGCAGAACGGATGCCCGATGGGGCCGAAAAGTTCTGGAGTGGCGACCGCGAACCGGAAGACGTTGCGTTGCCGATGACCTGGTGAAGGTTGCGGGGATCCGCTGGATGCGAGACTCACGGGACCGGTCAATGTGGCGACACTTCTTAGGGGAGGCCTATGTCCAGCAGTGGACGTCTTTCAGCTGAAATGATGATGATGAGGTATATTGTAGAGAATGGAATGGCAAGAAAGGAAGTGTCTCATGAGTTGACAAGAAACAGAGATGTATGGAAGAAGAAGACGTACTATATCGACCCCAAATGAATTGGGATTAGGGCAAGAGAATTATGATATTGTAGCAAATGGTGTATATGTTACGGCTAATACCCGAAGTGCGGCTGCACCTAGTTTTAGCCGGTTAGAACTAGGTGTAGCCACTTACTCTTGGTTAAACCTAGTACGAGCCGATTGTTTTCGGGTAAAACTAGGTCTATCCTTCATAATGCCGGCTACAACTAGGTTCGGCCATTCCCTGTTGGATAAAACTAGGTGTATCCGATATCATTAGCCGGTTAGAACTAGGTGTAGCCACTTACTCTTGGTTAAACCTAGTACGAGCCGATGGTTTTCGGGTAAAACTAGGTCTATCCTCGCATATGTACTCCATGACGCGCGCTCGCTTCGCTCGCGTATAAATATAACACTAATGTCTTCTGTCCCCGAAGTGCCGGGCCTCCGCCGGCCTCCTTCGTCGGCCTACGGCCCGGTGCCCATGCCGCCGTGATATCGGATAGACCTAGTTTTATCCAACAGGGAATGGCCGAACCTAGATGTAGCCGGCATGATGAAGGATAGACCTAGTTTTACCCGAAAACAATCGGCTCGTACTAGGTTTAACCAAGAGTAAGTGGCTACACCTAGTTCTAACCGGCTAAAACTAGGTGCAGCCGCACTTCGAGTATTAGCCGTGACATATACAATAGAAGAGGAGCTCGTTCTCAAATAATAACATTCGCTTGGGTTGATCTTTAGGTCCTACCGCCGGGACTGCGGGTTGTTCGAAAAAGATACCGCGGCCTCGAGACAAAGGGCTAACAAGGAACATGGGTGGTTTTTGGTCAGTAGAAGTCTGACACTACCTACCACTCTGCCCAGAGCGGGAAGAGCCTTTTCAGATTTCTCACCCCCCATAAAAAAGGCATTCTCTACCACTCAAAATTGTCAGATGAGTTCAATGTCCACCAGCTTAATATTACTATTTAGAACTATCCTCAATGAATTGAAAACCAATTACATTTAAATTAATTACGGCATCAGTTATTAATGGCTCCGCTACGGATTCATTCAATTAATGTTTTGTTAAATCGGTGACATTCCGCGGTTTTGATGTCAGAAGTCTGTGACATGTGTTTAATTTTTAACAGTCAGTTTACAAGCTTTGTGGTGTAACTAAATAAATAAAAAAATAGCCTTTATTGTTGTTATCTTACTTACAATATTATTACATAATACTTTTTTTTTATTTAATTTTTCTAAAAAACTAAATTGTTTTAATCCTAATTCTAACTTGTACTTGAAGCATCGGCAACTGGATGTTTGAATGGAACAGCGTGAGCTCCTTTAAAGATTTCCACGCATGTCTGTCTCTTGCTAAACGGGTCCACACCGGACCTGCTATTCTCTTGAGATCGTCTTCCCATCTTTTTTTAATCTGTCTTCCTCTATTTTTTTACTTCCTCTTGGGTACCATTCTTTTATTAGCTTTTTTTTTAGCTGTCTGTAAGCTGTGTGCATTTTTTTTTAAATTTTAACGGTGGTGTAACAAATCGTTTGTAAATATTGTGGAAAATAACCATAAAAGTACCTAGTATAGTTCGTTTAAAGAATCTTTTGTTACAAAATAATAATGAACTATTTTTTTTAAAAATACATGCAGAAGTGTTTGTAATCATATCTCACCCACTTGTAAGACTTTGCCAAACTTTCGGGCCTCTGAATACCTATACCAACGGTCAAAGATTTACAATTAATGACCACGCGGTTTAGTGTGATTTCCGAGACACTGAAGAAACTCGGTATGGTATGATAGTCACCCATCCACGGACCGACCTTCATCATTTTAGCCAAAAGACGTCCACTGCTGGACATAGGCCTCCCCCAGGTGTCGCCACATTGACCAGTCCCGTGCGTCTGGCATCCAGCGAGTCCCCGCAACCTTCACCAGGTCAGCGGTCTACCTAGTGGGAGGCCTTCCAACGCAACGTCTTCCGGTTTGCAATCGCCACTCCAGAAATTTCCGACCCCATCGGCCATCCGTTCAGCGGGCAATATACCCTGCGCACTGCCACTTAAGTTTGGCAATTCTTCGGGCTATGTCGCGGTCGGTAACCTTGGTTCTCGCGATCCCGCAAGGAGACTCCGAGCAGAGCCCTCTCCATTGGCTTTTGGGTGACTTAGAGCTTTCTGATGAGGCCCATTCATCCATTCATCGAACCGACCTTGGCAAGCACGTTTAAGATGAAAGATGTCATATTGCCATGCAGTTGTCATTATTTAGCAAGCTCCTCCAGAATTTAGCCAGATTCTGTAAGACAATAAACAGGTTAAATTTATAAAAACTTCGCAATACTACGAGATATTAAGTTTAACAAACAAACTAAACCGAAGTTACAGCACTTAACTAAACGTTTCACAACTTTACATTAACTGAGCTATAATAAAGTTGCATTTAGTTATATTCCTCGCAGCTAACTCGTTTGTGCAACTTTAAAGCCTTGTATAAAACAGATAAAGTAAATGCCAAAGAGTGATTGTTGTACGGACGCCAGTACATCTAGGTCCTATAGTCTGTCTTTCTTCAATAGATTTTCGACTGTATTGCTAAAGCATAGGAAGGCTAGTTGGGATAATTTTGTCAGTCTCGAGTAGCTAGATTTGCTGGTGCATGTACCTACTTTATCTGCATCATTTGACATAAACTGTGAGACTGTGAGGAGCTCGTGGCTTAAAAATAACTGCCACTTGGGTCGATCTTTAGGTTAAGCCACGCTTGCCTATGTTGGTCTGTAGATGGGTGACCGCCCATTACATACCGAGTTTCCTCCTTGCCTCGGATAGCACGTTAAGCTGCTGGTCCCGGCAGCCATTTATAAATCTTTGGTAGTCGTTACAGGTAGTCAGTGACTTGAAAGTCTGACAACCAGTCTTACCAATGGGTATCGTATTACCTAGTATTATGGGTTGTTCAGGTCAGATAGGCAGTTGCTCCATGTAAAATACTGGTATTCAGCTGCATCTGGTTAGACTGCGGGCCGACCCCAACATACATAGTTGGGAAAAGGCTAGGCAGACTGGTAGAAAATGTCCAAGGCATTAAGTCCGCCTTTGTACGGTTTTATTACTTGTGCATAAAGTTTTAATAATGATGAGTTTCACAGATAAGGGGGGGGGGATAGCCGGACGGACAGACACACTTGTGATCCTTTATGGGTTCCGTTTTTTTTCCCTTTTGAGATACGGAACCCTAAAATTACTATTATTTTTGTTCTTTAAAAGTCTAGAATTAAGTTATTGAGTTGTAACGGCGTAACATTTTAAACAAATTAGCCTACTGCGACAGTAACCTCATTTATCACAAAATAATTAAGCCGGACACACGAAGGAGCTCTTGCGCTTGCGTTACTTAGGTATAATATACTATATCTGGAATACCAAACACTTGGCTAAGTAAAACAGGTTCTACCGCTCTTAAGCAATAGTTCATCGTATCATTTATACAGTATTGCGTTAAACTAACAGGTTGGTTACCTAGTAGCCATTGACCAGTGTTAGCTAACCCCTCATATACAGAAAAAGAGAGGGTAGTGGTGTGAGAGGAGGGGTCAGGTTATACTGGGTAATTACTGTAGTAAGTTTTCCTTAAAAAGGTGTTATTCTGTCTATGTGTGTGTATGTGCCTCGTTGGTCTAGGTGTTGCAAGCGCAACTTTTGAGTTTGAGGTCCTGAAATCGATTCCATGGTCGGGCAAAGTAATTTTGGGTGTTTTAATCTACAATTTCTGACAAAAGTCTGGATTTTCTTTATTTGATTTTAAAAACATTGAAAGAAAGAAAGAAAAAATATTTATTTGGGACAAGCACAGGAACTACAAAAAATAATAATAACAAAAAAGAATATAAAACTAAATAAGAGAAAACCTGTGCGAGGCCAAAAAGGCTCCTATCTCAGCATGATGCTGCGATAATTGAAAACAAATACCGCAGCGCTGGTATTCTGATAGGGCCCACTGTGATGTCACGGTCACACCTACGGACACAAAATACATACACACAAAAAATAGATAATATAATACTCGCAAATAAAATAAACACTAAAGTCTGTAGTATAAAAAAAAAGTATATAAACAAAACTTATAAAAAATATTAATAATCGGCTCGGCTGCACCGAAACGTTCCGACTACGCTTGTCAATGCCATAGACTGATAGACTATTGTCCATGGTCCATGAGAAGCGAAGGGACGCGAGCGCAGACGGCTGGCTGTCATTGTCAAGTTTTTGAAAAAACAACATGAAAACAACAAGAAAATCTTCCGAAACAATAAAGTACAACAACGGAATGATTATAAATAAATAATACTTCAGAGATGCGTATAAACTAAGTTATGACAGAAAGTCTAAGGTAATAGTGGGTCGCCTTGGTGAAAATATAAATAATAAAAAATAATAAAGTGGTGTTGTGTTAACATGGTAGTGATCCAGGCAAGAAGTCGGTTCCGATACCAGTACTAGCTTCATGCAGTCTTAGGGTAAGTACCATTAGTGACTGGTTTCTTTTTGTATATGTAGCAAGTATTGTTTATATTTCATTCTAAAATTGCCCCACATTAGGAATTTCTCTTATGTCACGGTTGCGTTTATAAACATTCAGACCAGTTCATTTATGAATCAGATCTTAGTCGAACTACCCAAAGATAAATAAAACTAATTTGAAATTCATTAACGCTTAACAATATGTACGCATGACGACCAATCAAACTAAACAAAACCAGTTTTTCCAGACCTCTTATTGTACGGTTAATCTATACAAAACGATGCCACATTATACTGGAAATTTATAGTATACCAACATACGTTGACGTGTCACCCATGACCCATTTTACCACTCAAATGAAAACCAAAATAAACAAACTAAAAACTTGTCACGCAGCATAACCGCGAAATGCTGACCTAGAGAAGTCAATGATCTCTTGCGTAACGAAACCGGTTGGTAACTGGTTCAGGTTAGAGTTTATTTTTGTTTGGCAAGTTAGCAACATGAATATTTTTTCTGTATAATTTTTAACACGCTTTTATTAACCTGTAAATTTGTAAAAATATTTTGATGTTGAATTACTCCTCGATATTATTTGTAAGTACGCCTTTTGTCATAACATAGCGACCTATCATTAATTTAAGAACTGTATTCACTACCTATGTTACACAAATAAAATTGACTTTGACTTTGACGGTTTCGGAATAAGAGCAGCGGTGGTGGCGGCCCCAACTTCCGAACAGTAAATCGTCGGCTCAAACCCAGGCAGAAACATTACTTTGTATTATTTATTTCATCACTACTGTTTTCAAAACAGTGAAGGAAAAGATTGTGAGGAAACCAGCATGTTTATAAGAATCAAAAAATTCTAAGACATGTGAAATCTACCAATCCGCACTGGGCCCGCGTGGAGGATTATAGCCCATCCCTCTCCTAGAGAGGAGGCCTTGCGTCTATTACGTGGGCCTTAGACATAATGTGGCTTTGTGACGAAATGTGGCTGGGCTATAAGATCCACCCGCCTAATCCTTCGGCGCATACAGGTGTATTGTTATTATAATAACTGCCTCACTCGGAGATGTAATAACTTAATCCGTCACTTAGTAAAGATTTGACATACAAAACCATGACTAAGTGACGGCTTAAATAATCATTAAACGACTCTAACCCATCATCTATAAGTAGTCAAGTTAAAGTGATTCATCATTTCAGCCCGTAATCACCCACTGTTGGGTATAGGCATCCCCTTTCTTCTGCCAGTCCTCTCTGTTTTGTGCGTCTCTCATCCATCCATTTCCCGAGCTCCTGACGATATCGTCCACCCAACGCGCTTTAGGGCGACCCTGGTTTCTCACGCCCAACCTTGGCCACCATTCGGTCAGAATCTTACTCCATCGGCCATCTCCGCGTCTAGCCAAGTGTCCTGCCCAACTCCACTTTAGGCGTATCGCCCTGTCCCCGACGGCGAACACTTTCGTCCGACTCCGGATCTCGGTGTTGCGCACTCGGTCTAGTAGGGTGATTACTTGAACTAAAGTAATTACTAAAGCAAACATTTTTATGCAATGGACAAGAATTTAAACGAACCTAAGAATTCTAACCTTAGACAGTTCTAACATCAAGGAATTACTAAACTACAGAGAAAAAATCGTATCTTAAACAATGACTTTTATTCAAGTAATCACTATGACTTCTTTTTAAATACCGGTGTAAGTGTGGCAGTAAAAGCGATATCCTAATAAGCCCCAACTACCATTCGTAACACCACATTAAATACTTACACATAACTGTAATCAATTATTTACAGTAACAAGTAAATTGACGTAAGTCACCACTTGGTATAAGTGGTGTAGTAACCGCAAAATCGCAATCATTTAATAAAGTGTATTGCTTCCGTTCTGTACGTGAGCCGGTTAGTCAGAGCTATGGGGAAAATAATTGCAGTTATAACTATCTATACAAACTAGCATTATGAAGCTGATGAGTTTATTTCTTGGAATGGTTGAACGCGCTAATCTCAGGAACTACTGGTTAGACTTGGACAAATCTTTTCGTGTTGGATATTCCATTAATCGACAAAAGGCTTTAGGCTATATATATACTATACCATGTGGACAAAGTCACGAGCAAAAACAAGTCTATTTAAACATAACACATAACCAGTCGTGTAATCCCTAATAATCAAAATGAAATAAAATAGGTTTTTTTTTTAATATTGCAAATCAGCTAAAACAAGCGACTCAATGCATTATGACGTCACAATATTGCACAGTATCGCAATGTTCTTAGTAAAACCATTAACCGTAAAGAAGGTTGGCAAAATACTTGTTTTTTTAGCGTTGATCGGTTGGTCGGTTGTTCGTATATTTCTTTTGCGTCATGTTCAGAGAATTATTGCAATACAAAGAACATTTTACAAATGTTTGTGATGGTGTTTTATTGAGAAATCTACCTACTTTGAATATTAATAATCTTCTTAGGTCTAAGTAAAAGTTAGTTGGTCACTGCATGTCAACATACTGTTTCGTAAGATCCTCAGAAGGCGATGAACACTCAGACCTTATTTCGTTCTTTTTCTGCAATTTTTTATATTAATCGTGTCAAATCCTTTTTTTTGGAGGGAAGGAAATCATTAAATGACTCCTCCCGCTCCGAGGAGACTCTGCCAGACTTCTACTGACTAAAAACGACCCATGTTCCTTCTTAGCTTTTTGTGTCGTGGCCGCGGTAGCTATTTCGAACAACCGGGGCGGTTGCGATCTCAGTTATGGTGTTAGTAAACGGGATCATTTAAAACTTAACATCTTAAACTTGTACCTACTTTCTGTGCAAAAAAGAATTATTTTAGTCTATTCCTACTGCTTATCTGGCCTCCACAACCCAGCTACTGGCGAGCATCTTGGAGCAAGCTCATATCATCATCATCATCAGCCGCAACACGTCCACTGCTGAACAAAGGCCTCGCCCTAAAGGTGGGGGGGGTTGCCATAAATAATCCCCACGCTTGGCCCTTGGGGATCGCAGTGAGGTCACCGAAAGTTTAAAGGACACTGCTGTCCGTCCTTCGATGGCTGGTCGCAGTTAAAGAACGTACCCGGGTCCCCGGGTAAGCTCATATACGACTTCCTAATTGTATTCCTCTCTTTCAGTCTTACGACGACTTCTTCAAGTCTCTTCTCTTCAACGCCCGCGTGATAGTCCAGATCTTCTTCGTGATGGGGGGGTTCCTGATGGCCTACAAGATGCTGGTGTACGCTGAGACTCACCAGTTCACGCTGAAGACTGTTCCTATGGCGCTGGTGAATAGGTGGCTTAGGTAAGATAACAGCTCATGAAGAATGTGGGGTCGCTGGTAATGGAACCCGCTGGTAGTGGACTGATAGCAGTCGGGGCTGCGCGAAAATGTTACTGTACCTCCCAGCCCCCCTTTTTTCGCTCTTCACAGAGCGGAAGGGAGTGTCAGACTTCTACTGACTAAAACCTACCCATGTTCCTTCATAGTCCTTTGTGGTCCGGGGCCACGCTATCTCTTTCAAACAGTCCCGCAGCCCTTAAAGTCATCGGCCTTTGTAGTTTGCTGACATCTCTTTGAGGCGTAAGGCGCGAACACGAAACTTCCGGTCCCCAACACAATCATGATAGTAGTAGGAATAGTGAGTTCCCAAAAAATAAACAAAGCAGCTGCTGGTTATCTCCCAAATAATAATTAAAATTAATATAATTTTCATTTTTTTATCATTTTTATCTATCTTCCACAGATTAATGCCCGCAGTCCTAGTAGTGATGGGTCTGGCGATGACCTGGGTGCCCCACCTGGGCTCTGGACCCATGTGGGACGCAGTGGTGAGGAGAGAACGGGACATGTGCCGCATGAACTGGTGGCAGCTGGTCATCCTGAGCCCTAATCTGTTCCCGTTTGAGAACCTGTGCTTGCCTCAGGCTTGGTGAGTTTTGTTCTTATTCTTATTTTAGACTAGTAGTCATCCCCTATTTAACTCCCTTAGGGGTTGAATTTCGAAAAATCCTTCCTTATCCCTTGTCTACATTATAAAGAAAACCTCTGTGCAAAATTTCAGCTTTCTAGGTCCAAGGGTTTGGGCTGGGCGTTGATGGTCAGTCAGACAGTCAGTCAGTCAGGACTTTTTTTTTTATTTATATAGAAGACTAAACTCCTTATGAAATCAGATGTCTGCCAGTAAAATTCTATTAATTGGTTCAGCCGTTTTGGAGATTAGCTTGGACAAACAGACTGTCCAAGCAAACAAAAAAAACAACCAAAGAAGAAAAATAACAAGAATAACTGCCTTTTCAGATATTGCAAAAAGACAATTTTATTCAATTGTATAGATGTAAAGATTAGTAACCAGTGTTAATTAAAGAGTTGAGATTAAAATATGGTTACTAATGGTTAGTCTCCACCATGGCCATCTTTCGATGGTAGTTTAGTCCAACCAGCAAAGCCAAATCTTACAGGGTGATCTGAAAACCAGTCGTACCGAGGGGTAAAGAGTTACCCAATTTAATGTTTTTTTTTTAAGGTCAAATATGCAGTCACCATGACTTACATTTTGCCTAGAAAAAGGTATCTATGCACAATACGGCCTACAAAGTAAAGCAGCCATAAAAACGTTGTTTACGCTAATTAACTATTAAAACATCATACATCATTATAAACAGTCGTTGAACTCAACCATAATAAAATAAAGTAGATATTTTGAACTTTAAACAAACATATCATCACGCCTGTACAACAGCTAAGGGTAGGCGTAGGTGTGCTTGATAGAACACCAACATTTTACCTGTTATAAAACTTTTTTTTCATAGACGTTGCCCCACACTAGGAATTTCTCCTGTATCGTTAGTGCGTTGACAGACATTTAAACTCACATACACTAAAACCCAGACCCGAAACAACTATCTGTAGGCCATACAAATATTTTTTCCGCGCGGGGATCGAACCCGTGACACGTAACGCAGCAGTCAACTGCTTGAGCCACTGCACCAACTGTACCGTCAATATTGAAGTCCCAAGTAATAGGGGGCGATCCGAGTAGTCAGAAACCGAAAGTCTGACAACCAGTCTTACTAAAGCATATCGTATTATCGAGATACTGGGTTGTGCAGGTCAGGGTCGACTGATACTGGGTTGACGGCACGGTTGGTGCAGTGGCTTAACGATTGTTACACACGCCTACAGATAGTTGTTTCGGGTCTGGGTATTTGTGTATGTGAGTTTAAATGTTTGTGAACGGACCCACGAAACAGGAGAAATTCCTAGTGTGGGGCAACGTTTTCAAAAAATAAAAAAATAAAAGATAGGCGGTCGCTTGTACTAAGGTTTATCTTAAACTGGATGCCAATCGCAACATAGTTTGGGAAAAGGCTGGACAGATGATGATGACGTAATAGGGGGCGATCGTATTGCCAATACCCGGGCATTAATCCATACTACGTGCCTGCTATTGAAAAAATTCTAATGGAAAAATCCAATTACACTTTTCCCGACCCGAGAATTGAACCAAAGACCTCAAGTCGGCAGTCACGCTTGCACCCACTAGACCAACGTTAAACAAACAATTAAATCCAAAGGAAAAGGGAAATAGTTATGATAATCAGAGACGCGTAAACTGCAAGTGTGGTAATTTAGTAGCTTTGTCCATGAAATAGTTGGGTTGGCAATCGCAATGACGCGTGACCGCACTGGTCTTTTTAGCCCAATTACTTGCTTTATGCCAATCTAATTATAAAAAAAACCAGCCAAGTGCGATTCGGAGTCACGCGTAAAGGGTCCCGTACCATTGTAGTAGATATTGAGAGATTTTCCATATTATTTGAACACCATTGACTTCTTATAGATTGTCCTGTCATCTTAAGGTGTTGAACTAATTTCTGTAATTTTCTCAAAATTCTAGTTTTTGGAATGGTCAGACAGACAGACAGACACACGAGTGATCCTATAAGGGTTCCGTTTTTTTTCCTTTTGAAGTACGGAACCCTAAAAATGTATAGGTTGATGGAGGTCAGGTATGCAGACGTAGACATATGAATAGGTAAATAGCACATAGCACTCTTGCTATGTACTTACTGACCGCATAATTCACGTTGCATCGTCGGCTCGGCAGGAAGGAACACATTCATCAATGCATAGACTTGCAAGTTGCACAAAGTGTGAGTTAGCAATATAGCCTAGCACATTATTTAATTAGCTTCAAAACCTTTAGTAGTTTCAAAAACCTAAATGAAGTTTGAACTTTTTTTTATGGGAGCTGGCATATCGACCCACCGCCATTTTGATTTGACACGATGAAAGTAATATGTATGGATAGAAAACAGTCATTTAAACGAACAAAAAATGTCATGAAACATGGTACCAAAGTGTCACGTTATCGAGATATTTGAAGGTAAAGATCGACATATAAGTATAGTTTATAAGTAGTGTGTATTACTAACATCTTAAGGATCAAGGTCTGAAATAAGTTTTTTTTTTATATGTCCTCTATCCTTACATACCTACCACTTTCATGCCACCACGTTCATACACTTTCAAAATGGCGGCCATGTTGATATGCCACATTGGTTCTATCCCCTTTGTCAATGAGTTCAATTGACCAATTCAATAATGCATTAGGTTGACTGGACCAGCGCGTCCCGCCTGAGTGGGATCAGTTGATTTAAGACGTACCTAATGGGTAATAGTCACCCATTGATACACAGAGAAACCTAAGCAAACGGTTTACCTGAAAATTTATCCGAGTGGCCTTTATTATTTAGCCAGGACCTCCTAAAGTACCTAACTTTCGGCATTCGCAACCAATTATTTAAGTCCACGAAAATATAAGTCATTCTTTTATCTCTTTGGACGTTCCCCGTCTCAACTTACTGTCTAATTCCTTTCCGTCTAGACAATTTGGCCCTAAAAGCGTTTTTTGGGATATCCTATTAGTGAAGAGACATCGCTTATCCAACATTATTAATACTATTGCTTTTCCTATGACAATACTTATATTTTCATTTAACGATAAGGCGTGAGGAAGTCTAAAAGATTATTTTCTAGTAATCTAATGCGTAGTACTCGCAACTGAACGAGGTAAAAGGAGTAGGTATCTGAGGAGCGTAGCAGGAGGCGTTCTTTGGTTTCTGCCTACCCCCGTGAGAAAAGGGCGTTAGTTTATGTATGTGAGTATGTAAAAGCTGAAAGGCGAATTACAAATATTCAGCTCATTTCCTCATGTCGTTAGAAAAAAAATGAGTATGATTGAGGAAAGGTATAAGAGTAAAAAAAAAAGAAAGAAAGAAAGAAAAAATGTTTGTACATCAAGCACACACACAATAATATAAAAAAAATACAAAAATGTAAAAACATAGTACCTATGTGCTGTGTGCCTCACGGCTGCGCCAAAAAGGTTCATTTAGGTTCATTAGTAGAAAAAAGACCATAGCAACTATGGCTACCCCTGGCTGGAGGCCTTGAAATCAAGGCATAAACAAGATGTACAGCAGAAACTAGTATCTATGCCAGTACATATGATAATATGGGAATGATAATGATCTGTCGATAGACAAATCAGCAAAATGCATTAAAAATAACATAATAATTAATAAGCGTTTCACTACGCAGACACCTGCGTAACTACTTAACCCAAAACACCGACAAGTAATGGCCTAAGATTATTAGGCCATGTTTTATTAAGCTATTGCATAGCTTCTATCGCGGGCCTTGAGCGTGGAGAGTGAATCCAGAAATTCCCTAACGAAAATTTAAAGATTCAGTACCTATTCAACCAGGTTGCTATGGTTACGGAAAATAACAAGGTTGTCAACTGAGGTTGTCAAATTAAATAATTAATTATTTGCTGTTGATAAAAATGCTATGCAATAGCTTTACCGCGGCAGTCTCCGAGTGCCACATTTAGTTTTTTCTTACTATTTTTCTATGACCAACACTTTGAAGGTTAATCCGCTTTCCATCAATATCACTCGACCTCCAAACATTGCATCAAGCAAGCGATTTTCATACAAATATTTAAAGTCACACACTTAGAGTAAACAGTAAAAATCGCTCTTATTGTGTAAGAGACAAGGTTTATGTTACCATTGCGTAATTCAGGGTAAATATTGTCTTGGTACAAGCCTTGGTTTGGTTGCATTTGTAATTGCAGTTGAGAAATTTTAAGAAAGAGGGTATCTTAGTCTTAATCGTGCTCTGTCGGGTAGGTAATAACACTGACTTTTCCTTGACACCGTTGATGGTAAGCAGTGACAATAGTTTTATTACCTTAGATGGAGTAAATAACTTGGAAATTGAGACTGTGGAAATAAATTAACATCCGACTGGTTCCATAATCATTCTATTGTCCTTATCCCAATTCATTTTTGGTTAGCGCAGTATGTTCTTTTCTTCTGTTACTCGTCATCTCATCAGACACCGCGTTGCGTGCTTATAATCCTATTTTTTATTTTTTTTATATAAAATGGGCTTACTCTTGACCTCAATCTTGCCCTAAGGGCAGAGATGAGGTCGACGATGGAACGAGCTTACCCAGAAGAAGCCTATTTACTCGCGACTTAAATAGATTGGGGTTATATGAACTCGGGAAAACTGACGCAGGCAGGGTGTTCCACTCCTTGGCTGTACGAATAATGAAGGATTTAGAAAAACGCTTTGTACGAATGTGTGGAACATCGACAAGGTATGGGTGATAATCTGCAGTACGCCTAGTCTCTCGATGGAAAAAGGGAGATGGTGGAATAAGCTCGTGGAGCTCTTGCGCTCACTCTCCGAAGTACAGTCTGTAGAAGACCGACGTCACAGGCAAGCAACTTTTGTGGCGGTGGGCCAGGCTATGTAGCTTGGCAACCAGCTTAGCGTCACCAATTAGCATCCTGGCCCTGCGCTCTACTGAGTCGAGTGTGGCAAGTTGGTGTTTGTTTTTAGTTTTTCCTTCTCACCGTCCATACATCGCTTCTTTGATCTTCCTCTACTCTTATAGCCATCTAAATTCATAATCAACACTTTTCTCAAGATATTTTCCTTGTTAGTTACCAGACTCACCAGTGCCACTTTCTGACTTTTTCATAGGTAGATACTGATTTCTTATTTATCCATTCGCGTAACACCACACATTTCCCTTAGCATTCTCATTTCAGCCACATGCAAATGTCTTTCATTTATCCCTTTTGTGGTCCAACATTCTGACCCATACAAGACAGCAGGTCTCACCATTTTTTTTTTTTTGCTTTTGGAAAAACGTTGCCCCACACTAGGAATTTCTCCTGTATCGTGGGTGCGTTCTTCTTCTTAGCGTGTCGATGGCAAACCGTCACTAAATAAATTATATTAATTTGGCCCAATAATCAGCTATGCGAACTCCGCTCGCTGATGCAGTCATTAGATCATCAAGTGTGCAGGTGTCAGGGCATGCAGCGCAAGATGGAAGGTGGGCCATTGTCTGTGGAGACACGCCGCACACACACTTGAGATCCGTACCGTCTATGAACCCCCATCTGAAGAGATTGTCTTTGCTACGGCCGACTTGGGTTCGGAGTCTATTTAGAGATTTCCAAGTCGGCCACGGCAAATCATGACCGGGTGGAAGGCTTTCAGATGGCTCGATGAAGTCGTCAGGGGGCTTAAACAGGTCCCGCCAGAGCTCTCGTCTTGCTATGGCGGCATTTCTAATAGCTGGACCAGTACTGTTAACGCACCCAAAAAAACTTTTACGACTTTTCAGTCTCTGGGGCACTGCAACGTGATTGTGCATTGGGTGTCGTGGGTCAGCGTGTAGCTTCGACCTCTCAGTGCAGCTGGCTATGGTCCTCCGAACCTTTGGGGGCGCAATCCCAGTTAGTGGATACAGCATTCGTACCGGGGTCGGTTTCAGGCAACCACTAATAATCCGGCACGTCTCATTTAGAGCTGTATCCACTAGGTCGGCATGGGCAGAACGGTTCCATACTGGGCAAGCGTATTCACCAGCGGAGAAGCAGAGCGCCAAACCAGTGGTCCGAAGGACTTGAGGAGATGCCCCCCATTTGGTAGATGTCAAGCGCCGCAGCAAGTTGTTTCGGGCATGTACCTTCATTTTTATAGCCTGGCAGTTATTTTTGTAGGTCAACGACCGGTCCAAAGTAATGCCGAGGTATTTTGGATGGTCACAATGAGCGATTGGTAGCCCCTGCCAAGAGATAATCAGTTTACGACCCGCTTGTCTATTTCGGAGGTGGAAGACGCAAGACTGCGTTTTTGAGGGGTTTGGTTTCAAGGCGTTTTCAGCATAATAGTGGCTTAAGTCACTAAGAGCTGAGGCAAGAACGGCTTCAATAACCTCAATGTTGGTATCTTGACAGGTGAGAGCAAGATCGTCAGCGTATAGGAAGCGGGTTGTGTTTGGACTAACTGGTTGGTCGTTAGATGTTGAAAAGTAGTGGGGCCAATACACTACCCTGGGGAAGTCCATTTTTTTGGGCTCGCCATCTATTTTTGTTTTCTAGGAGGTGCACCTGAAACCGCCGGTTACTGAGTAGTTCTTGGAGAATTCGTGTGAACTTTATATCCTCTGTCAGATTAGAGACTTTCCATATCAGGCGTTTTAAATTTACGGTGTCGTATGCTGCTGACAGGTCTACAAAAACTGCTCCTGTCACTTTCTTGGATTCATACCCGTCCTCGATGTGTTGGGTGAGGTTAAGTACTTGGCTGCAGCAAGATTTTCCAGGCCTGAATCCAGCTTGTTCGGGGATTAGTTTTGGGTCAACGAGGTGTGTGAGACGCGATAACAGTAGTCTTTCGAACAGTTTGTAAGTGTGGCAGAGAAGGGATATAGGACGAAAGTTTTTAGGGTCGTCATGTGGTTTTCCGGGTTTTGGAATAGCGATGATTTTTGATCTCCTTCAAAGACGAGGGATGCTAGCTGACTCCAAACAGTGGTTAAAAAGTTGCAGCAGCCACGACACGGATACGGGGCCGAGGTGTTTTATTTGTTCGACCGATATTTCGTCCACTCCGGATGCCTTACCAGAACTCAGTCTTTGAATGGCCAGGATGACGTCCGTTAGTTGGAATGGGACACAAACAGATTCACTGGAAGATGAGACGTTGCTCACTTTGGGAATTTTGCGAAGTCGTTTTGTAGGTTTGCCATTTAAGATGAGTTGGTGAGCAACTTGATTAGCTGTCACTGCGCTAGGCGTATGAGGTGGTGGTGGTTCACTGGTGAGTTTTCGGATAGTGGTTCACGCCTTTTTGCTATTGTGAGTCATGTCAATATTTGTCACTGTATCCATCCATTTTTCTTGGCGTCGCTCGCTAATAAGTGACATCAGTTTTTCACCAGCTTCAACAGTTTCCTCCGAGAAAGGGTCAGTTTCGTACAGTTGCTCGTACTTTCTAAGCAGTTCGCCAGAGTCCTGGGATATTCCAGGGATGTATGATGTACGACATCCTCGGGGAATACATTTCCGGGATGCTACTGAAACAACTCTCACGAATTTTTCGTAATTTTGTGAGGTAGGCGGAATGGTGAATAGTTCGGCATCCACGTGCTTTGAAAATTGTTCCCAGTCGGCTTTTACATAGTTGAAGCGGCGTTTATGTGGCATAGTCAGTGGGTGGACAACGGACTGGATTTTACACATAATCGGTCTATGTTGGGTTCTGGGGATCGGAGGGCAGATGGTCTTTTTGCTCTGGGAACAGATATTTGAGCTGACAAATATCAGGTCGGGATTATATCCGCGCTTTCAACGTCCGCTATTGAATGATGCTGGTTGTTTTGGGTCGTGGATCAAAGACAGGTCGTTAGCTTCTGCCCATTCTTCGACAGATTGACCGTCTGTATTCGTGGAGCGATAGCCCCAACTGGTGCTATGGCTGTTGAAGTCACCAACTACTATTTTTGCGCGCTGAGTGTTGAAGTCAGGTGTGTCAAGTTGGAAAGGAGTGCCGGGGGGTTTATACACAGACGTTACTGTGCTATTACCGAGGTCTAGTGTGATAATTTCGATGTTGTTATCGTTACTGCACTTTGTGGAGATGATACTTACGCCGGGAGCAACAAACACTGCGTTACCGTGTTTCGGGTGACAGATCTCGGCGACAAGTGACAGTCCAGGAATGTGAGGCCTGCTTTGAGTGGAATCCCGATGGGTCTCTTGAACGCATAAGATGTCACAATGCGTTTTGCGAGCTAATTCAGAAAGGATTTCTGCTTTATCCTGAGAGAACCCTTTTTTTTTTTTTTTTTTTTGGTGGGTGGAAAATCATCGAATGACCCCCCCCGCTCTTGGGCAGAGCGAAGGGGAGTGTCAGACTTCTACTGACTAAAAACCGAACCCATGTTCCTTCTTTGCCCTTGCGCCGAGGCCACGTAATCTAGTACATAATACCGCGGCCCCGACGGGCGTCGGCCCTTGCGGGCCCCTCCTTGCTGACATCTCTTTGAGGCGCGCGTGGAACACGAACGCGCCGCCGACACGGTCTGTTGCCGTCATGACGACGGCCGGACGGCGAGCTAGCCCATTACTCACCGTCCACAGGCCCGCGTCTACGGTGGCCGGAAGCCGTCACGTGGCCCCCGACGCCCGGAGCGCCTTCCGCGCCTTCCGCGGCGGCTGGGACGTTGAGAGGATCGCTCCCTCTCTCGTTCCGCCTCCTCCTTCGCTAGCATCACTGCTTCGCAGAAGGAGGCGACGGCGTCCCATCCTGAGAGAACCCTTCGATGTTGATCGAGATAACACACAATGCTGGTTTTGTTAGTGGACTGTTTGGCCCTGATGAGGGCCGTTTGTTTAAATTTGCCATCGTGGTGAAAGGATTAGCCAATCGACAGAAGTCGATTGCCCAGGGTGCGCCGGACGTATTGGGGAATAGTGGGATACGTCGCTCGGGGAGGCTCCTTTCTTGCACCCCAAGTGCGTTTACAAACATTGAAACATTGAAACCCCGGTGCGTTTACAAACATTGAAACTCACATACACAAACACGCCCAGACCCGAAACAACTACTACGAAAATACTTGTTCCGTGCAGGGATCGAACCCGCGACACGTAGCGCAGCAGTCCAATCGCATAGCCACTGCGCCAACCGTGTCGTCATTGTTTTAGAAATCCCTTCCGAACTTGTACCATCTGTGGATATAATACATCGTTTACTGTATCGTCTTCACTTTTGGTAGGGATAGATGATCTCATTAAAGTTGGAAAAGTTTTTCCAGAAGATAAACTCCAATTAACATATTTTTTCTCCTTCCAGGTACCTCGGCACAGACACCCAGCTCTTCCTCATCACCCTGGTGATCCTACTCATCATCTGGAGATGGCCCAGGAGTGGGGTTCCTGTGCTGACCACCGTCATGATCATAAGTCTGCTCATACCGTTCCTGCAAAGCTACTTCATGAATCTACTGCCGATTAGAGTTAGCATTTTCCCTGAGTAAGTATTCATTTCATGGTGCCTAATTTTTTTTTGGGAACTCCTAGACTCGATTTGTGTTATCTAGAAGAGAATCCTTCACGTGGTAAGAAACATCACCCTAGTCACAAATATAGTCAAAGTATAAAAACACATAGCCATCCTTTTGGGCGTCATCGCAGTCGGTTAACAAAGTCGCACCAGCTGTTTGTACGCTTAGATCTTTTAAACTACGCAAGAGATTTTAATGCAGTTTTCAGCAATACATAGAGTGATTCAAGAGGAAGGTTTGTATGTTTAATTAAAAATGTTAATGACTAATAATATTAATGACTAATAATTATAATACGCCTTTCTCTGAGTCATTTGTGTGTTTGACACAACATCTTCTTCTTCTATCTTCTAATAAATAAAGAGAGAAGTCCTGACTGACTGACTGACTGACTGACTGACTGACTCATCAACGCCCAGCCCAAACCCTTGGACCTAGAAAGCTGGAATTTTGCACAGAATTTCCCTTTATAATGTAGACAAGGAATAAGAAAGGATTTTTCGAAATTCAACCCCTAAGGGAGTTAAATAGGGGATGAAAGTTTGTATGGAAAATAGTCATTTTCACGAGGGCGAAGCCGCTGGCAAAAGCTAGTTAATCATAAAACAGTGTTAATGTACCGACAATCAAACTTGTTTGCAAATACGCTGATATACCTAGACAATGCAAGAGGTTGGTTTCAGCTTTTTTTATATTTAACTAAGCTACTATCACAAGAAAGCTAATTTGTATAAAAGAACAACGTTACATCTCAGGGACATAATTTTAGACAGTCTATTTTGTTCTAAAATGGCAGGGTAGGTGATTTTCATAAAAAAAGGATTAAAATTCGGTGTAATAAACTGAAAATCCCTTGAAATTATATGTTTATAAAATTGTATAGAATTTGGTATTACACTTCTCGGCCCCATGACACCCTCACCATACGGCTCAAGTGTTCATTCCACCTCGATTGCAATAAAAAACTTTTCGCACTTGTATCAATACGTGTATTATAATAATTTAGAAAGCAGTTGCTCTCAAAACGGCGAAGGAAAACATCGTGAGGAAACCGGCATGTCTTAGAACCAAAAAATTCGAAGACATGTGACATCTACCAATCCGCACTGGGTCCGCGTGGTATAGATTATAGCCCATCCCTCTCCTAGAGAGGAGGCCTGAGTCCCGCACGTGGGATTATTATAGGCTGATGATGATGATGATGAATAACATCAGCTATCTGCCAGTAAAAGTTGTCGTTACACAAACCAGTTGTAAGCTTCTGGGTAAACTTGTTCCATCGTCGACCTCATCTCTGCCCTTAGGGCAAGATTGAAGTCAAGAGTAAGCCCATATAAAAAAAAAACCCAGTGCATTCTCACTAGTTCATCTGCGAAGTTAAGATACACGAAGCCAGGATAGCAATCTAGTATTTCTGAAGCAGTTACAAAATAAACAACATTAACAAGATCTTCAGCTCCACATAACAAGAAAGTGAATAATCCTCACACTTCAAAAACACGGTTCACGCCAATATACTTACAGTACTTGAATCTCTGCTTATACCATAATAGAAATCGTGACACACATTACTCTTGTACGTGACTCCGAACGATATCCAAAATTTTTCACATAACTTGCCCGATATCTCAAACCAAAACGTTGCAACCACCAATTTTTCTTTCATTCAATTTCCGTCTGTATTTCCTAGTTCCTAAAGCATATTTCCGTATATAATAACACGTTTCACTATGCGAACTTCCCCAAAATCGAAAATCAAAAAGATCGTATCAACCATTTTATAGCTCATACCAATTTTCTCTTTATTTCCAGATCAATAAGAGATATATTCGGGTACAACGACACGTTCTACCATGCGTATGTGTCGGCTCAGGGTAACTGGGCTGGTTATCATCTTGGAGTGCTGACTGCCTATTTCTATCACAAAGCACAACAGAAGAAATGGGACCTTAGGGAATCTATCGTAAGTTTGACAGTTATTTGAAAATGTTTTTGAAGTCTTTGAATTTCACCTTTAGAGTACCGATTGCATAGATTTCTTAACTTTAGATAACATCACATGATAGGTAATTATAATATACAGAGTTGTATCTAATAATATACCCACATTTCGCTGGTTATGTTCAAGTCCCATGTAAGTAATAGGGGGCAGGATATTGCTGTCACCTTTGGGATGGCTCAGCCAAATACCAACTTGCCACACTCGACTCAGTAGAGCGTAGAGCCAGGATGCTAATTGGTGACGCTAAGCTGGTTGCCAAGCTACATAGCCTGGCTCACCGCCGCAAAGCTGCATGTCTATCGGTCTTCTACAGACTGTACTTCGGAGAGTGTGCGCAAGAGCTCCACGAGCTTATTCCACCATCTCCCTTCTTCCATCGAGAGACTAGACGTACTGCGGGTTATCACCCATACCTTATCGATGTTCCACACATTCGTACGCAGCGTTTTGCTAAGTCTTTCATTATTCGTACAGCCAAGGAGTCGAACACCCTACCTGCCATATAACCCCAATCTATTTAAGTCGCGAGTAAATAGGTTTCTTCTGGGTAAACTCGTTCCATGGTCGACCTCATCTCGGCCCTTAGAGCAAGATTGAAGTCACGAGTAAGCCCATATAAAATAAAAAAAAACTAACGGGCTCAAATCCAGACTCTGTAGCCACACCTGAGAAATTCCTTATGGAAAAACCCAATAACATTTTTCCCGGCCTGGAAATCAAATCCAGGACCCTATGCACAGCTGTCACGTTTGCGTCCACTTGACCAACGAGGCAGTCAATATATCTGTGTATTTTTTTTACTTAGCTATCAACCTATGGAAACTATCTTCTCAAATTAGAATCAGATTTGATCAGAGATCTTCAACAGTTCTTCAGAAGGTTTGACCATGGTTTGAAGGTTTGACGGCACGGTTGGTGCAGTGGCTAAGCGATTGGACTGCTGCGCTGCGTGTCGCGAATTCGATCCCCGAACGGAACAAAAATTTGTATGGCCTACAGATAGTTGTTTCGGATCTGGGTATTTGTGTATATGAGTTTAAATGTTTGTGGACGCACCCACGATACAGGAGAAATTCCTAGTGTGGGGCAACGTTTTTTTAAAAAAAGAAAAAGAAAGAAAGGAAGGTCAACAGTGTCATATTCCATTTTCCAGGTGATGAAACTCCTCTTCCTGTCCTCAATTCCCATCGCAGCTGGAGCCGTGCTCATGGGCTGGGATCTCCATCACCGTGAGGCTTCGGCCTTCGAATCGGCAGTGTTCAACGCTTTGAACCAGAACTTCTTTGCTCTAGCCATCTGTATCTTCATCATTGGATACTTCTACAAGTGTAACCGTAAGTACAAAGTAAATTTTTTCAGGACTTGGTGACTGCAAGAATTTGAAAACAATTTTGCCGATCTTGATCGGTTTTATGACATCATCATCATCATCATCAGCCTATTAATGCTCCCACTGCAGGGACTCAGGCCTCCTCTCTTTGAGGGGATGGGCTATAATCTACCACGCGGGCCCAGTGCGGATGGACACACAATCCATCCATCTTTTCTTTGGCCTTCTTCTCCATTTCCATGCGTTTCATCCCTCGTCATTACATGTTCATACCAACTTCTTTTTTAATGAGATTATCATAGATTGACCCGCTCTGGGTGAAGCGGAACAAAGTTTCAGTTATTGACTAAAGCCCACCCATGTTCCTTCTTAGGCCTTTATTGTTCCGGGGCCACGGTACCTATCTCTTTCGAACACTCCCGCAGCCAGCCAGAAGCTACCTAATATTTTCTAGTAATTCTAATATTTATTTTCCTACAGGAATTTACGTGGGCTCAGTAGAATGGAGTCCTTTGCAGCCACTTGGCAGGATGTCTTATTGCGCCATGTTACTGCATGCGACTATCCTGAGGACCTACGGAGGACAGATGAGGAGGTCCTTCTATGCTACTGATTATACTGCAGTGAGTATCAAACATAATTATTAATTCCCGAAGAACGGCAGGTGGGACTAAAGGTTCAACGTGCTTTCCAAGGCACTCATCCACAGATGGACCTAAGCAAGCGAAGCTTGACCTTGAAGTACGATTTGTGCATGTTATTATTTGGCCACGAGCTATTATAAGCTATTTCTCATTTCTCGTATGTAATAAGGAGGAACGAGGAAAACATCTTGACGAGAAAATTATTAGCGTTAAAGGACCAAGAGAAGAAGGAAAAGAAGTGACTACTGAGATTAATAGAGAAGTATGCAAGAAGAAGTCATGCTGCACCTACCCCAAATTAATTGAGATAACAGGAGAATGACGAATTAGCTACTGCTCATTATTACTCTTGTCCATCGTGACGTTGAGCTCCTTTTTTTTTTCGTGTGTGGAAAATCATCGAATAACCCCCCCCCCCCCCCCCCGCTCTTGGGCAGAGCGAAGGGGAGTGGAGGGCGAAGAAGGATCTTCTCTTACTCTTTATTTCATTCATATAATAAATTTTCCAGATAATGCTATACGCCGGTATCGTAAGCACGACGTATCTCTTCGCTCTACCTCTATACCTCTTCGTGGAAGCCCCATTCTGTCAGCTCCAGAAACTTCTTCTAGGCCAGAAGAGGAGGCCCGAAGGAAGGACAGAGAAGGAAGATACTAATGCCAACCATGTCAAGCCTGGAATCTCTAATGTTTCTGTGAATACTGTTTCTACTCATATTTAGATGTGATAGTAAATGGCAAATGGCAAAGTAAATGTGGTCAAAGTTTTCATATGCCGCAAGTCCATTGTATTGTTGAAGGCCACTCACTTCACTTCACCCACTCACTCACACTCACTTCACTTCACTACATTCACTCCCTTTACTTTCTACAGTATTATAATAATTATTTTTAAGGACGAAAGGGGATAAAATTGAGATTTTAGCAAGTAAGACATAAGCAGGTATAGAAATTGCGATTTTGGACTGGTGTTATAAAGAAGCAGTAAACAAAATAACTTAATATCAGCACTAATTTAAATGAATAATTAGATTTACTCAATTTTAAATCTAAGTGGTATTTCTAAACGTCTCAGTTTCAGTTTGCTGAACAGCATATTTTATTAAAACTCTATATCAATGTGTCGATGACACAGCAAACTATACATTTCCAAAATAACATAGCCGCGCTTTGTATCGATTACCCGTCCAATAGGAGATCTGCATAAACTGGTTTTGTATAGCTTAATGGGATTGCCTTGCTTTCCTATCCTACCGGGCCTTAAACTCTTTAAGCTTTTCAATGTCTGGTCTCATAAGACCACAGCAGCTTGTGTCCCATCTATCATACTTCAAGGTAATGGCATGAGCGCTAGGGCACGAACACACTGCAAAAATCCTAAGCGGCTCATTTTTAACATCACAAAAAATCTCCCTGTGGTCTCGACTAGGCTTGACGCCTAGAAACCAGTGTCAAATGTTTCACTTGTTGTTCATTTTTCCTTTTCATTTGACATCTTTACTAGAAATGCAAAAGTTTGCACACAAAATGAGTTTATACTGAAAATAAATATTTGGTGAACTAACCCAATGCTGTTAGATTTCGCCACTCCGCAGGTGACTACGAATTCGAAAAAAAATTACTAATGAAGTAGATTACAGAATAACGTTCATTTCGATGTATTATTTTAGGTGTGCACTTTTTTATTTCATTTCCTATAAGCACTCATAATATGAAATGAAATAAAAAGTGAACAGACTTCGGAATCAACTGTTCTGAGTCAATCTTCTCAAAATCTTCTGACATCATTTTTATCAATGTGTTTTCGCCCTTATTTTGGCGACAGATGTTTGTCATTTTGTACATACGAATATTGGTGTATTCTACCATAGATCTTAAGAAAATGTATTACAGTTAGTAAATAAAACAAGACTTTGTACATAATGTTAAAGTTTAGTATAATAAATTGTATGATATATTTTTTTAATAAACTTTTATATTAATGTTTGTTTTTTATTTATCAAAGTTAAGAGATGTCTTATGCGATGACTTTGGGGATACAGATATTTTTTATTAAAATTTATTTTATTAAAACTTTTTAAACTGTACAAAGTTGGACTTAATTCGATTGGCATTTTCTACCAGTCTATAAAATATATTTGAAAATACATATTTACATACACACAAAATATATAAAGTAAAGAGGGCTAACAAAATATTATATGTTCGACTCTATCGAATAAATGTGACATCGTAAGTATTTTTTTTTAACTTCGGTAACCACAAGTGTACTACAATTTTTAACCTCCTCTTTGTGTTAGTATCTGCCTAGTTTAATAGAAGGTTGACGACAATCGAAAATCTTCTTATAGTCATACGAGTATGATGAAAAGAAATCCCACAAGCTACTCAAAATGAGCAGGGGAAACATAAGACTAGTAGTAGGGATCGCAATAGGACACTGTGAACTTGACAACTACAAGACACCTGACGATTATGAAAGTAAAGGAAGATCCCATATGCCCAGCATGTGGAGAAGCAGAAGAAACAAGTTTCCACCTTGTGGCGGAATATACAATGTATGAGCTACTCAGATGGGAAATCCTAGGAACAGATGTGATTAATGAAGAGAAGCTTGCAGAAATCTCTACCGAACAACTGGTGAGCTTCTGCAAGGCAACAGAAAGATTCGCGATGCCGACCACCAGTAACCCATGAAGGGGATCCACCAAAATGGGGAACTGGGTGAAATAATCCACAACGAAAGGACTGATCGCCCGTCTGGTGTTTGCCGGTGTCCCCGAAGATAAATAGAATAAAATAGAATCTGCCTAGTTTTATCCCGACTATATCTTCGGGTCAGCTCCCAGTCTTACCTTATACAGTTGAAAACAGTACTTTAGTTAACTGCCTATCTGACCTCCACAACCATGTTACCTCTGGTTACCCCTACCCCCCCTGGGTAATCCGACATACGTAAATAACAGCTAGGATCATAGCTTTTTGTGCATCGATGTCCTTTTCACTAAGTAGGAATAGGGTTCCCGCTTTATTCAAATTGCAACTCTCCTATACTTATCACAAGACCTCTTCAAAGATTGAAGAATGTAAACTAATCTTAACTACAATCCTGGACAATACTTCACCTCATCGTATTAACAACCTTCACTTTACTGGTCCAAGTTCGAGTGTCCAACGGCGAGGTATCAGGGTTCTGAACACTACATATCGATTATCCGGACAACGATTAAGTATGTCACTTGCATAGGATTTGCCTAATTCATTGTGCATGTGTCGACGCGTCTGTCTGACGGGTAGTGTGTGATATGGATTGCTTAACACCAGAGTGTAATGGAAAAAGTTTTTAGACAACAAAAGCTAAAGAAATACCTCATTTTCATTTTCAATCCTAACTAGTATTACATATAATTGTGAAAGTAAGTTTGTTTGTTACCTTTTTGCGCCTAAACCACTGAACCAAACATCCATCAATTTTGCACATACGTTGGCAGATCTACAGACACATACCTTCACAGATACCTTTCATCCCTAAAAAAAGTACTGTTCCCGAGGAAAACAACGATAATGTTCTTAAAGATAGCGCCATGTGACTTTTAAATTATATTACTATAGAAACTTTGGGAGTTACCACTACATACCTTTTATAAAACAAAGTCTTCTGCTGCATCTCTCTGTCTGTTGGCGATAAACTTAAAAACTACTGCGCCGTTTTTCATGCTGTCTTCACCTTATAAGTCATTTCGCGTATAAGTTCCCTTGCACACTTTCTATCAAGAATAATATTCAAAGATTTTTTTATACAATTTGACATGAATGAAACCTTGCTACAATATGTTATTTTGTCGATTATTTCGTCGACAAAACCCGTTTTTTCGTTGGTCATGATAACGCGACCTTCGGTCCAAACCAGGATAAAAGTTGGGTCATGCGATCCAGTCGTGGTCCGCGTAGTGCGGTCAATAACACAGGACGGTGTGATAGTCATCCTCTTTATCCCCACAACATTGTACGAGCGACAATCAATCGATCACAGCTGTTGCTACTATATTATCGAGCAGATCCCATCACATGCCAGCTTGTACATTTCACAATGTGCTTTATTTCAGTAACGGTAAAGTTGCAGTTAGATTGTTGCAGCTCACAGGGTTAGATTTCAGCCATGTTAATCAAGTTATCCATTGAGGAGCTCGTGGTTTAATAACAACTGCTGCTCTGATCGATCTTTAGGTTAAGTCGTGCTTGATTAGGTTGCTCCGTAGATGGGTGATCACCCAGTACATACCGAGTTTCCTCCGTGCCTCGGAAAGCACGTTAAGCTGTTGGTCTCAGCCACCATAGATATTTGACAGTCGTTACAGGTAATCAGTGGGCTGAGAGTCTGATAACCAGCCTTACCGAAGGGTATAATTATATCCCGTCGGGGCCGCGGATTTTAGTACTAGATGACGTGGCCTCGGCGCAAGGGCAAAGAAGGAACATGGGTTCGGTTTTTAGTCAGTAGAAGTCTGACACTCCCCTTCGCTCTGCCGAAGAGCGGGGGGGTCATTCGATGATATTCCACCCACCAAAAAAAAAAAGGGTATAATTATATCGTATTACCCAGTAATAACTGGGTTGTGGAGGTCAGTTATATAGGCAGTCGCTCCATATAAAATACTGGTATTCAGCTGCATCCGACCAGACTGGAAGCCGACACCAACCTAGCTGGAATAAGGTTGAGCAGATGATGCATCGAGTTACCCATTGTTCTTATTGCGAAGATGACAGACGCATCTTCCGAGGTGTAGAGGGACCTTATGAGATATTCAGAAAGAAAAGCTTCAGGGCCGTTGTAGATCAGATGCATAGCGTTGGGAACTTTGATTACACCAACGGGCAAGGAAATGTTGTTTATTAGGTAACAAAGCAGAATAAAATCTAAGCGTCAAAATGTAAAGAGAAAAAAACAACACAATTATAATTAATACAAGAAAACAAAATGTAAGCGTCATAAAATGACGTAATATGGAGAAAAAAAATACAATTACTTATGCGTCACTAAGGATGACCAACATGTTGCTTGACCAGTTACGAATGGATTGTCTTAGTAACCTGTTGTTTTAGAATCATACAAAATTAATTTAAATAATTTAATTCAGTAGGTATTGTATTAGTGAGTGGACCAACCATATTGTTAATTATTGAATAATATTAATGACTCTTTTGTAGGATTTTAAATCGTTTTGTGTCTTATTCAAATTAATTAGTGTAGAAATTTAGAACGGTGAGTAATGTGAGTTTTAGTATTTGTCATAATTACAACATTTTAAACATTTGTGTAATGGAAGCACATCGCTGAAAGAGCAGTCCTCGGGGAAGTCAACAACCCAACAAACATCTCGCCGTGTACCTCGTCTGCGCAACCACGACCACTCTGACAAGAGTGTATCTGTCGCAGGTTTTTCATAAAATTAGGTTTTTGATCAAAAACCGGAAGATGACACATTTTAAACTCAATTTCATCATAAACCTGTAACAATCCAGACTAGTTCAGATTTTTGATCAAAAACCTGAACTAGTTTTGTTAGTTTATGATAAAGTTCTTGTCAAAATCACGGGTTTGCGTTTATGATAAAGTTCTAGTCAAAATCACGGGTTTGCTTTGTTTTATGACAAATTTAAATGAAATAAATAAAACAATCCAATATCCTTTATGGGCGGCATGGGCACCGGGCCGTAGGCCGACGAAGGAGGCCGGCGGAGGCCCGGCACTTTGGGGACAGAAGACATTAGTGTTATATAATATGCGAGCGAAGCGAGCGCGCGTCACGGAGTACTACTGGGATTTGTTCAATTCACTAGATTTGTTTAGGGAAATGATAAAACTGTTGTTATTTTATCTTCCTCCGTGGTTTGATCAAATCCCTTAGGTTTTTGATCAAAAACCTAATTTTATGAAAAACCTGCGACATATCGACTAAGAAGAAGAAGAGATACATTTGTCATTTTGCGTTTAGTTTTTTCTGTAATTACATGCATTTTCGATGTGATGTATTAGTTTATCAACCTGTATATAATTAACAAGAAGTGATCCCTTGTATTCGAAAGGGTCAGGCAGATGTGTAGGTACATAAATAGTACTACATCCACATTTGACCAGTTATGTTTAAGTCCCATTTAATAGGAAGCGGGTCTCTTGCTGTCATTTGGGTACAAATTCTCCTACTCCGTGGCTGCTACTGACTATTTTTGTTGGAAAAACGAATAGCACTTTGCTTGACCTGGGAAGCGAACCTAGGACCGCATGCAGAGCAGTTGCACTTGCAACTACTAGACCAACGAGGCACATACACAATACATCTAAAAAACCCATATTTATTATTATAAGTCAAAATAAAATTACTTTATGAACGCCCGAATACTCGAACGTCACTCAATTTTAAGTTGCACTTAAATCTCGTGCTGTCGCAGAGTGACAGACATAGCACGAGTTTTGAGGGCTACTTATAATTGAGTGACGTTCGAGTATTCGGGCGTTAGTGTTTTTTTTGTTTACATATTTTAGTTTAGGCGTACTGAACGCTGTGTTAAAATTTGTCCACCTATTTTAATTGGACCTTATATGACCTACATTTAATTTTTCAGAATACCATAACTACAGTTACCATGATTTGGTTACTTCTACTCCTGCCAGCTCCTACTTTCTCAAATAAAGTTGGCATAGTTGGGTACCATCTGGCTCCTTACCCTCTTTGCAATGATAAAAGCAATATGTCATCTTTTTTCGAATCCAAAATACTACTCAATGAAGAGATATACGATTTGAATATTGCAGAAAATAATCAGACCTATTTCCAAAATGATTTCAAGTTTGATTCGAATTCTACTGCCATTTTGGTAAGTTACTTTCTAAATAAATTAGTTTCTATTGGTGATGATACTGGATTAGCAGTCACCTAAGTCACCCGTACCAGTCCAGACAAAAAAAAATCGCAATGTTGGAGAGGATAAGCCCTTTCGACTTCATTTAGTATCTTTCATAATCAGCCTATAATGTTCCCACTGCAGGGACTCAGGCCTCCTCTCAAGGAGAGGGATGGGCTATAATCCACCACGCGGATCCAGTGCGGGCTGGTAGATGTCACATGTCTTCGTATTTTTCGGTTCTAAAACTTGCCGATTTCCTCACGATGTTTTCCTTCACCGTTTTGAGAGCAATAGTGATGAAATAAATTACACAAAGTAATGCACCTGCCTAGGTTTGAACCCTTGACTTACTGTT
This sequence comes from Diarsia mendica, assembly GCA_949316265.1. Taxonomy (NCBI): domain Eukaryota; kingdom Metazoa; phylum Arthropoda; class Insecta; order Lepidoptera; family Noctuidae; genus Diarsia; species Diarsia mendica. The sequence goes on from OX438910.1 coordinate 3,102,691, forward strand.
CGTAAGTCGGGGCTGCCACCACTGGTATCTTTGAACACGCATAATTTATTTTCCTTCTATTTTATAATTACAGAATATAGGACGGAGTTACAGTCACCGAGACGTTTTTACCTCAACTCTACAACAAATAACTTTTCCAATAGCATCAGAAGTAACCTTCTTCAATAGTAACCTGTTTTTCTTAAATCAGAAACTGCACAGTGACAATTGCTGTGAAGGTTTTGGTTAGTATTGATTGGTATTCATAACCTACCCACTACTTTTTTCTATTATTCACTACTTTTTATTACTATTTTATAATTATCTATTATTTTATTTTTCACCACTTATGCCAGCATATAAGCGCGCGTGGACCTCGTCATAATATCTGAAAATAACTAAACCGATTGCGGGCTCAAACGGGCCGATGACCGTCATACAGTCAGCCAAACCTGTAGACAGACAAAATTAAAGTCACATGAAAAGTTTAGTTTGGGTTTAAGGCCGTTTGCCTCATTGGTTTAGTGGTCGTCTTCGCTACTGCTGAGCTTGAGGCCCTGAGTTCGATTCTCAGGTGTCATCATCATTATCATCAGCCTATAATGTTCCCACTGCAGGGACTCAGGCCTCCTCTCTAGGGGAGTGATGGGCTATAATCCACCACGCGGGCCCAGTGCAAATTGGTAGATGTCATGTGACATCTCATCGTCTTCGAATTTTTTGGTTCCGGTTTCATTACGATGTTTTCCTTCACCGTTTTGAGAGCAGTGGTGCATTCCCAGTTATAGCTAAGTATTATTGGGTAAGACAGAATTTTTTTAGTAGCCATCACGATATCCTATTTTGTACTAACCTGGTTGCTGCAATAGGCTCCCCACCTATTTACATATGACTTCACCATAACTGGTAACATTTGGGTGTACCATCAGATAGATCTAACCAGCCTAACAAGCAACAAGCCAAGCCAAGCCAAACCAAGCCAAGCCTTAACAAGGGGTAATGTTATGTGTGTTGTGATAAGTGAAATCTTTTTTTAATTCACAGAAGATACCTGTCAAGGCGACAGTGGTGGTAGAATACGCATAATCGGCTGGGGTGCTGTGGATACCACAAAAGTCAGAAATTGCACTTGGCCAGCTTTCTGGCTTGTTGTATGTCCATGGTATGGTATGCAACACTGTCAGTCCAGAGCAGTATGATAGACAGAAAAAAAAGAAAAAAAATAAGAAACAGAAGAAATAAGAAAGAAAAAAATAAGAAAGAAAAGAAACAAGAAAGAAAAAAAAACTTTGTCGCAGATACAGTCATGACCAAGATACAAAATGATAAAAATAAAGAACAATAAACATACAATACATAACTACGTTGACCGAGGAGTATATACACAAAGAATACAATATCCGGATGTATAGAGGCGGACTATGAGTTTGTGCTTCGGGCTAATATTACTAGGGAGCCTGCATAATTAAGTATGTAATTGTCATTTCAAAAAATATATATTGTAGGATAGAAATCTTTAAAAAAAAAAATTTCTTTAATTACCTAGCTTTTTCCCGCGTGAATGTCTAAAAATATACCAACAAACTTTCATCCCCTATTTAACTCTCTTAAAACCTTCTTCGGGAACAACTCTATCCATGTGGTGAAAACAGTATGGACATCAATGCAGTAGTTTTATCGCGAACAGACACATGGCAGACGCGGAGGTGGACTTTGTTTTATACTGTTTTTTTATCTGTCTACTGTATTCAATGGGGTCTCGGGGCCCTTTATATCCACGGGGCCCGCAGCCCAAAACACCCTTATATATTTTAAATCCGCCCCTGTGTGCATACAGTATAAAAATTAGGACTTCCACGCCTCTGCAGTTCGCGTTAGCTCACGTTGGGCATCCTAAACATTCTAGTTGAAAAATTCTAAAATCCATTTGTTACTACACTGCTTAGATTTACACATGTCGATCCATTGTCCAAAACCAGCAAAATATTCTGTAAATCTTAACTAATATTATAAATGCGAAAGTTACTCTGTCTGTCGGTCGCATTTTCACGCCAAAACGATTATTAAACCGATTTAAATAAAACTTGGTACACAGATGGTACACAGGTTGTAAAAGGACATTGCCCTTTTCAGCCCCTTTTTCACATATAAAAGGGGGGATGAAAATATTAAAAACTTTTGGTATCGATAACCGTTATCGGTCGCGATAACCGACATCGACGCCTGATGCGTTGTTAGTCGGTTAGCTAGTTGTAAATATTAAACTCGTACCTACTTACAATTTTTGAGTTTTTTGGCTTGGTCTGAAAAAAATGTTATTAATATAATTACAGTACAATGTACCTAAGTTGACTATGCTCCCTATAAATAAGACAGATATGAAATGCCTGCGATTATTACCAAAGCAAATTAACGCAGAGCCACCATCTGCTAAGCAATTACTTTACTCAGTGTACTTTCGGGAAACTGTGGAGAGAACCTCATGGATGCATGCAATAAATTGTGGATGCAGAAAACGTGTTTTCATTTAAGTAATGTTTTAGATCCATGTGATAGGAGGTGGGCCTATTCCCAACCGGGTAGAGGTCCAGACTGCTGTTACTGATAACGCAATAAGTACCTTTCCTGACCCCAAAATTGAACCCAGTACCTCATATTCAGCTGTTGTTTACAACTATAACCACTAGACCAACAAGACAGTAATTATTAGTTCTTTTTAGGGTTCCGTAGTCAACTAGGAACCCTTATAGTTTCGCCATGTCTGTCTGTCCGTCCGTCCGTCCGTCCTCGCTTAATCTCGCTCTTTTAGGTAATTTACCTAGTAATTTTTTTTTTGGCTTTAATCCTCTATGTGAGAACTGAGGGTCAAACTATAAAGTCCATACCTTGCTTATTTCAGTTTCACAAAATCTGATTCAAACACAATTCTTTGAGAATTTTCACAAAATCCTAAGCACATTCTAAATTAGTTCTAACTAAGTGGACCCAAATCCATACGACCATAAATAAACCATAGCACAGCTAAGAGATGACAAGTGCCTACTGAAAGCGCCCGTTCACGAATATGAGACATGAATCACCATCATTCAGCTCAACAATTTTGAAAGGGAATCCAACACACACGCCACCATCAGCGAGACATTTGAGTGACGGTCGTCATTTATAATCGTGCTTCAAGTTTAATCATTTCTATATCACGACCGTAGACCTGCCTCACCCTCGCCCACCATTCCCCACCCCGCTGTCGTCCAGCTGATGACACTTGACCACTAAGACCAGTCTTCAATAGATCTAGAACTGTGATGTTGTTTGGAACATTTTCGTTTTTTAATTACAATATTCATAAACTTTTTATGTTTATAAACCAGTGTTGTTAGTGTGTTTGAAATATACGATGTTGTCTAATTAATTCAGATTTTGCAACGGTGACGGTGAGTGAGTGATGTGTTTATGTTTTCATAGTCTTTGTAAGTCCCATTGCTAGGTAAAGACCTCCTTCATATCCTTTGTCGTACTGGGCCCCGAGTCTGCTATTCAATAGTGTCAGAATGGTCTATCATTGATCTCATAATTGTTGATTGATTACAAGCCAAAAAGTAGGTACCTTAAGTCTGTCGACTTAAGGTACTTTTTGGCTTGTCGTCTACTTGTCAAAATCAATAATTATGAGATCAGTGATAGACCATTCTGACACTATTGAATAGCAGACTCGGGACCCTGTTCTCTTGCGCTGCCTCGGCACAGCGATAATTTTAAGGGTTCCGTACCCAAAGGTTAATAACGGGACCCTATTACTAAGACTTCGCTTTCCGTCCGACTGTCCGTCTGTCTGTTCGTCCGTCTGTCTGTCACTAGACTGTATCTCAAGAACCTTCTTCTACCATATTTTGGAGATAGTTTATTCCGAAATTATCGACATTATCAAAAAATTATTTTAGTTAACCCCTATTCATTTTTAAATACCTTTCCAACAATATATCACACGTTAGGGTTGAAATTAAAAAAAAAACACTTCGTATTTTACATACTACCCTAGGCTACCCTAATAAAACATTTTTTTCCAATTTTTATTTTACCACTTTGTCAGCGTAATTGATACACATATTATTGGTACCAAATTTAAGCTTTATAGTGCTAACGGTCACAGAGATTAAGCAAGGACGGACGGACGGACAGACAGACAGACATAGCGAAACTATAAGGGTTCCTAGTTGACTACGGAACCCTAAAAAGCAGTTAAAAGCTAAAAACCAGACTGATAAAAACTAAAAAGCAAAAAAACATGCACATTTTAACTAGATCCACGCAAGACATAATGGTTTTTAATTGTTTTTATATACCCGGCATACGATGAGTTAATTAAACCAAACTTGGAAGAAGGCCATTCTATATTTATAATTTCATAATAATTATATTGTGTAATTTATTTAAACAACATTTTTTTTACATTGTAGGGTATTATTGGTTTGTCCAACACCTGGAAATTTGGTGATCCGGATCAAAGGATGCCCCACCTGCTGGAGTGTCTCAGGTCATCTTTTACCTGTACCCTTGACGACCCGAATAGCGTGTCTACTAGGTACTGTAATAAACGTGGCCACCTACCGGGTTTAAACCGTGTGATACGAGAAGAAGAATAGCCAGTGCATAAACAATTAGTAAATATAACATTAGGCGACATCAGTGCATACGATACGATGGATGCATACAACACGTATGATAATGGCGAAAATGTTAACGGCACCAATGTTAACGGCAGCAATGTCAACGGCAACAGTGTTAACGACTCAACCAATAGTGTTTTAATTATTTATGTTGTCGTATTCGTACCCTGTATCGCTACGTTCATCTACGGAGTGACATCGTGGTGCATCCTCAAAAAATTTCGCCATTTTAAAAATTACGTGTTTCTTAATGTGATATTTGCAAATGCGATGCGTTTCTTGTCTTTAGCAATATTTAAGTTTACGGAAGGGAGCTTACATAATTTATTTGGTTATCTATTTGGGATTTGTATGATATCTGTACAGTGTTGGTTAGTTGTGATGAGTTATATTTTTTATATTGATTTTGTAAAAGTTTTTAATATTGACGTTCGTAGAAAGTACCTTAAAGCTGCTATATTTGGCTGGGGTGCTTCTTTATTGATAATGTTTATAATACCAGTAATTTTGATTTTGGTACCATATATTTTTGATTTTAGTTTAGAATACAACTGGGAACTATATGGTTACATTTTAGTCATTGTTATGTATTTCTTCCCTCCGGTAGTAAACTTGATTATGTACATAGTCGTTGTATATTCTTTGTACCGTGCAAGTGTTACTGGAATGAGTGCAACCACTAGCAAATGTCGTCGTTTCTACATAGCTACTTTGATATTTATACTTAGCAATATTTTATCGTTTTTCGTTTCATTATATCTGTTATTAATGGTATTTGGGTTTGATAATACATTGTTTTCAAGTTTAGGCATATGTGGAGACCTATTCAGCACAATAGTATTAGATGTGTACATAATTATAGTGAAAGGTATTGGGCATTGTGGGGTGAATATTTCAAAAGGCGATCAATACGAACATCGCTTGAAATGAGATAATTTTCAGCAATATCTATAAATGTGTCAAAATTACGCTAAGAGGAGTGACTTTGTTAGAGTTTAGACTTTTTTGCAGATGGGAAACGTCAAATGATCTCTCCCGCCCTGGGCGGAACAAAAGGGAGTGTTAGACTTGTGTTGACTAAACCCACTCATTCTTTCTTGGCTCTTTGTGTTCTGGAGACGCGTTTTCTTCACCCAACAGTCCCACAGCCCCGGCAGATCTGGAAATGAGGCCTTAAGATCGTGAAGTTAAAAGAAAAAAATAAAATATGAATTTGAGCAAAACTTTGTTTTAATGTGATGATCAAGTACAAGACATAATTCCTATTGTATATTATAAGCAATCCTATGCAAATTTCTCATAAGTAAGCAGTTTCTGGTACAGAAATGGGAAAATTCTCTTACCTGCTTGTTATTTGCATGTGTGGTCGAAAAAGTTCAAACCTATGTAGTGCAGGCAGTCATAAAATTTCAGAGATATCATAGTATTTTAATTTACAGGTGCTGACAACGTTATTTCATAGACTTTAAGGTTTATTTTACCTTTTTTAGACCATGACTATTCCCGGCAATGTAGAAATATAACGAATAAATTCAAATCTTGCCGCATACGAGAAAACTGGTTTGGACATAATATTGGGTTTTGAACTAAACTTATGGACATAAAGTACTTAAATATGTCCATTAGAATTAGTAGAGTTTGATCAAAAATACTATTGAATGACGTCATCTTTGCCGCCATTAATGGCCGCCATCATAGCTTTTCGCTTGATTTGATTGGTCCGTTTGGACCTAATGGATTTTGTTATAAATGTCATTGGGGACGTATTAGATTTTGAAACGAAACGGAGTTTTTGCCCAATGTTTTTGTAGTAAATAAGTGGACATAATTATTTGAATTTGTGTGAAAACGTTGGTGTAAAAAAGTATTTTTTTGTCGATGGTGGACATATTGGAGTTTGATATTATCAACTCAAATGACTTATTCCTAAATAAACGGTTATTAAATCGCATGGTATTAATAATGCGAAATCTTAAAAGCAGTTTATGTAAATACAAATTCGGAATTCGTGTCAATAGTGCAGCGCTGCGGTTCTTACAATACGAGCGCAATCCCGTTCTCAAAGAGTCGTCGGCGACGACTACCTCGAAGTGCGGGGTGAGGTGCGGTATTTTATATGAGCGCGGGGAAGGGAGTGTCCCTTCTGTACGTAGTACTATTATGTATTCTGTGGTATTGAGGCTTACTACTACACGTGCACTGGTCACACACACAGCGACAAGCTCGCCGTGGCGGAATTATGAGCGAAGTGACACGACTTGATGACTTGATTCTTGAGTCTTTTGTTTATTTTTTGCCGAGTAGTTTTTTATGTTACTGTGATAATATCCGTGGCTGGCGTAAATATGTTGACAAGTCTAAAACTGCAAATTGTCAGGACGGCCATTTAGGGTTTGACGTCTTCTGGTAAATCGGTAAATCTGGGGGCACGGCAGTGCCCCCGCCGAGTCGAGCGCGAAGCAAACACTGCCGTACCATCCTTTACTGGAACCATTTCGCCGCATTTTCAGGCCCCTATTTGAGAACCTCTGGATAAGACCAGAACGCTGAAATTTTCGTCATCCAGTAAGCTATACAATCACACTTAAAATAAAAAGTTTCAAGTCTGTAGGTCATTTAGTTCCGAAGTTAAGCGAAAGCAAAGTTTCGCATTTATGAAACTCACTCACTCACTCACTCATGATCATCAAAATAGAACTAGTACTTCCCATAAACTCAGAGAGCTGAAATTTGGTACAGAGTTAGGGTTTAATGGCCACATAAAGGGAAAACTATAAAAAGTAGGAAAATCGAAAAAAAAAAAACTACAAAAAAAAATTGTTTTAAATAAGAAAATCTAATAAAATAAATCAATATGTCCACGTTTCTACAAAAAGAAGTAAAATCCCAACAAAACATTCTGTAAAAAACTAGCCAAGTCTCGATGGAGCTGCTTGTTTATCTCTAAAAAGTAATGAAATCTAGACAAAGTCGTGCCAAGTCTAAGGTTCCTTATTGCGATTTCTTTATTATTATAGTTAATGTTGTGTGACTTGGCCGTTGTTCGTTTCGTTTAGTTCGGTCATTTTTCTTCTTGGCGTCCAATTACCAATACCAGTATGGGTTATTATCTCGCTTAACAATGATAGGTAGTTACAACAGATATAACATTACGTAGGTATAAACTAAATTGACTTGTACCCACTAACGTATAAAGAATGTTCAACGGCCAAGACACACAACAATAACTATAATAATAAAGAAATCGCAATAAGGAACCTTAGACTTGGCACGACTTTGTCTAGATTTCATTACTTTTTAGAGATAAACAAGCAGCTCCATCGAGACTTGGCTAGTTTTTTACAGAATGTTTTGTTGGGTTAGTTTTACATAAATGTTGTAGTTGTTTTAAAGGTTATTTTATGCCCTCTTTTAAATGATGACAGTAAATAATCGAAATTCCCCATAGATTGCATAATAAAAGACTTATCAACTCGTTAACCAACGACTTATCAACATATTCACCGACTTGTCAACTTATTCACTGCGTTATTGGCGAATTCACCAACAGTTATCAACATAGTCACCTACTGAATGGGGAGTATTAATAGGTAAACAATGTTATTTAATAACAAACATAATGACATAATGACAGCCGGGACCAACAGCTTATCGTGCTTTCCGAGGCACGGAGAAAACTCGGTATGAAATGGGCGGTCACCCATCCACAGACCTAGGCAAGCGCGGCTTAACCTAAAGATTGACCCGAGTGGCAGTTACTAAAGAGCCTGATGAATGTATTAGTGAACACTAATCCACAGAAGCGCAGCGTAAATAAAAAAAAACAACTCGCAATAATACGAGCTCAACTTGTTAACAAAATAACTTTTAACGTTTACTTAATATACATGTTACGCATCTATAGGCATAGTAAAGTATTTTTTTTAGCTGCAGAGCGGCGCGCTCAGGCATTCCTGACGTGCGTAAGTGAGATGAAATTACAAAAATATATCGCACCCTCTCGCACGATTCGCAGCGTTCAACTTCTAGTAGTCCAAAGTCCAAACAGTCTAGGTTGATGTGTAGCCGTGTGAACTTTTTGAGTGCTTTAAATTCGTAATTTATTCTCGACCAGTTTGTGTTCGTTTGACAAGATCACAACATGAATCAAGTAAATAATATTACTATGAGGAAACAGCAACCAATGACTAAAATTAAATCACGATCAATGGAGTCTCTGGAACACAGTTTCATTGACACAAGTTTAATGTCTTGTGACGAAATACTAGGAAGAAGCTTAGACCTGCCTTCAAACATTTGTTTCACGTACATGTTAGAATTGAAGGCAGAAATAAAAGAATTAAAATCTCAACTTGAAAGCACACAAAATGAAATGGAGAATATTGTTCTGGAAAACTTAGACTTAAAGAAAGAAGTATTGAATATGAATCAGGAGCTTGGCGTACTAAAACAATTGTGTAGAAGTCCGTTAACTGGTTTCAATCATAACATGAAAACGGTTTCTAAGAGGAGCTTGCGACGTCGGCTGACAGTTTCTGTGCTTCACCTCTCAAACCTTACGATATTATAAACACCGAGGAACAAAATGTTAAGACCGCCAGGCTATCAGAAAACTTAGTAAAACTGAGCAACCATCGACAATTGCCACTTTACGCGAAAATTCTGAATTGAATCCTGATCAAACTGAGTCACAGAATACATCTTTTATGGGATTTAGAAAGGTTGCAGATATCCCAGCATCTACAAAGCAGGAAACCAACATCCAGAGGGAGTACAAAGTTCTGATTCATATACTGATGAACAGGAAAGCAATATAGGCAGTCGGCTACGGCGTGACTTAGGAGCGGATTATGAGGTACTGTCTATTACAAAACCGATGGCACCAACAGATTATCATCTGCCTAGCCTTTTCCCAACTATATTGGGGTCGGCTTCCAGTCTAACCGGATGCAGCTGAATACCAGTATTTTACATGGAGCGACTGCCTATCTGACCTCCACAACCCAGTTAATACTAGGTAAAGCAATACCCTTTGGTAAGACTGGATGTCAGAATTTCAGGTCACTGACTACCTGTAACGACTGCCAAAGATCTATATATATGGCAGCCGGGACCAACAGCTTAACGTGCTTTCCGAGGCACGGAGGAAACTCGGTATGTCGGGCGGTCACCCATCCACAGACCGACCTGGGCAAGTACAGCTTTACCTAAAGATCGACCTGAGTGGCAGTTCTTATTAAGCCACGAGCTCCACGATGGCACCAACAGATGAAATAGTTAATTCATGTATTTCTTTACGTAAAAACTTTGACGAAAGTGACTTTGTAATAATATTGACAGGCACTAACGATGACAATCTGTCCTTCTTACATTAAAATTTATTTAAAATGTCACACAAAAATGTACTCGTTGGAAATGTACACAACGCAAGATAAATTGACACATCAAAAATTAATTGTATTCTTAATCTTGTAGCGGACAATTTCAAGCATGTAGAATTTATTGGCAGTAGATAGAAACAAAATACCATAATTAAGTCACGACTATTTTTAAGAGAAATTTTAAGAATTCAGTATCGGAACAACTTTATGAAATACTGCAACAATATGGTGCGCAAAAACATAATTTCTTGGAAGACCGAAAAATTTAACCTTACTGGGAGTATTAATAAAATTATCCCACCAAAAAACACTATATCATATTACTTCCATTCAGTTCCTTAACCTGTGCCGAACATAATTTTGGAAACTTTAAATACTCATGCTTGTGTCAAAGAAATAAGCACACCTAGATTACAAAATATTAACATATTTCACCAGAATTTGTGTGATATTAGTAATAAGAAGAATGAATTGATTGTTTGTGTACAATCTCTTGATTCCAGGGTAGACTACATATTATAGTACATATATTATGCATTAGTGAACATTTTCTAAACGACAAGTCCACCATTTCTTTATCTTTAGATAACTATAAACTTATTTCATATAACACCAGACGCAAAAAGACTAGAGGGGGTAGTTTGATACTGGGGCATGTGGATAGAAAAGTAGAGAATATAGATGTTATTAACAAACTGTATAAGATGGACAGCTTTGAAATATATGTATGTTGTACTAAAGATGTCGATACTGGTCTTTACATATGCTGTTGTTAAAGTAGTCCTTATGACAATAATTTTGAACTTTTTATGACTTGTATGGAAAAATTGCTGGAGCATTTATTCAATAGGAAATGCATTATGCGGAAACTTTAATATTGATTTACTTTTAGATAATAAGAAACGCACTGAATTTGTTAGTTTAATAGCTTGTTATATATTTTTTTTTTTTGTATTCTATTGACGCTGCAACTTTTATTCGAAATGACTCGTATTCGTGCATCGACAATATTTTGACAAATCTGCCTGAATATTTTGTAAAGGAATGTGATGTAGACCATAATGGTTTGGCTGATGGACATGGAGGCCTTTTAGGTAAATTTTGTTTGGAATCTCTGACTTGCAGGTCAAGTAACTACAACCAGCAGTTTGTTATAAATAAAAGAGTGTTCAATTCTTATAACAGCTCATATTTTAAACAGGGAATTTTGACACACAATTGGAACAATATCGGAATGAATACATTCATACAAAAGTTCTCGGATATTTTTAAAACTAGTTATAAAAAATAGAAACGTAAAATTAATTTTATAAAAAGTACAAAACTAAATTGGATCACCAAAGGTGTAAAAGTATCTAGTAAAAAACTTTTTTGAAAAAAAAAAAAACAACCGACAAGTGATACAAAAAATACCAAAAAGTGAAAAATAAACTTAAGAAGAAAAATCAGCTTCTGAAGTCGGTGACATTTTGTTTGTTTGATTTGGCTTTTTTTGCCACCAACTTCAGAAGATGTTTTTTTTTTTAAGTTTATTTTTCACTTTTTTGAGTTTTATTTATTTGTCGAAGTCGGTTTTATTTTTTGTAAAAAAGTTTTTATTTTTCAGTTTTTAGTGGTTCACATGTGCTTACCCCTTCACAACGTACCGGCGTGATGTTATGTTATGAACTGATGTAGACAATAGACAGACATGAGATTTCAGCAATCCCAGTCCATTTGCTATCATTAGGAGTTCCGTTGCCTATCTCCGAAGTTCTTCATCAGATCTTCACCAAATAGTGTACAATAGACAGACATGAGATTTCAGCAATCCCAGTACAATAGACAGACATGAGATTTCAGCAATCCCAGTCCATTTGCTATCATTAGGAGTTCCGTTGCCTATCTCCGAAGTTCTTCATCAGATCTTCACCTTTGTAGTGAGTATAGGCGTGAATTATGTTGTGTGATGGCGTAAACAAACAATGCTTAGATATGCTATAGCAACAATCGCGGTTAATCTGCTGTTATTTATTGATGAGTTCCCCCGATTTCTACAAGATCCCATCATCAGATATTAAAATGGCACCAGCTTTCAAATAAAAAAAAAATGAAAATCGGTTCACCCAGTCGCAAGTTATGAGGTAACAAAAACAAAAAAAAGAAGAAAAAAAAATATAATACAGTCCAATTGATAACCTCCTCCTTTTTTTGAAGTCGGTTAAAAAAGATAATTAATCATTCATTAAAAAATTAAATAAAGTATTAGTATGGAGAGGGCCACTTTGTTCCCGTCGGGGCTACGGGTTGTTCGAAAGAGATACGAGTACCGCAGCCTCGACACAAAGCGCTAAGAAGGAATATGGGTGATTTTTAGACAGAAAAAGTTCGACACTCTCGAGCGGGAGAAGTCATTTTATGATTTTCCCCCCAAAAAATACAATGGCAACTTTGTCAAAAAACAAGTTGAAAATGTGGTTGGGATAACTTTCAAACAACAGGAAGTGATGGGGTGGCTTACACCAATTTTCACAATTTATTTAAAGTATAATAATTGTAGGATTTTAAACAGAAGGCTCCAATAGTTTCGTTTTCAGGGTCGTCATTTAGAATCATGCTTCAAGTTTAATCATTACTATAGTACCTACGACCGTGGACCTGCCTCCCCCTCGCCCACCATTCCCCACCCCGCTACCCCGCTGTGGTCCAGCTGATTACACTTGACCTCTAAGACCAGTCTTCAATAGATCTAGAACTGTGATGTTGTTTGGAACATTTTCGTTTTTTAATAATTTAATCACAATATTTATAAACTTTTTATGTTTAAAACTAGTGTTGTTGGTGTGTTTGAAATATACGATGTTGTCTAATTAATTCAGATTTTGCAATGGTGACGGTGAGTGAGTGATGTGTTTATGTTTTCATAGTTTTTGTAAGTCCCACTGCTAGTTAAAGGCCTCCTTCATATCCTTTGACGTACTGTTCTCTTGCACTACCTCGGCACAGCGATAATTTTTAGGGTTCCGTACCCATAGGGTAATAACGGGACCCTATTACCAAGACTTCGCTGTCCGTCCGACTGTCCGTCTGTCTGTTCGTCCGTCTGTCTGTCACCAGGCTGTATCTTAAGAACCGCGATAGCTAGACAGTTGAAATTTTGACAAATTATGTATTTCTGTTGCTATTCTAACAACAAATTATTAAGCCAAATCATAATTACTAAAACATTAATATTGAAAACAAAACAAAAAAACGGATATTAAGTGCCATAATATTATCTTGGCTATCGGATTTTTCTTTTTTGCTATCGACTTCGAGTAGGCTATCAAAATGAAGGGTTCTAAAAGAAGATACAAAAATATCTACAACTCATAAATTAAAAAGATATAAAATTTAAAGTGACAAATCGTAAAAATAAAAAATGAAACAACTTTATTTAATACAAAAGTTAAATCGTCTGCGAAGTATTTAACATGACTAACTGAAAAGCTGGAAATAAAAAAGCAGTTTAACCAGACTGATACAAACTAAAAAGCAAAAAACATGCACATTTTAACTAGATCCACGCTAGACATAATGGTTTTTAATTGTTTTTATATACCCGGCATACGATGAGTTAATTAAACTTAACTTGGAAGAAGGCCATTCTATGTATATTCATAATTGCATATTATATTGTGTTATTGTGTAATTTAAATAACATTTTTTTTTTACATTTCAGGATATTATTGGTTTGTCCAACGCCTGGAAATTCGGCGATCCGGATCAAAAGATGCCCCACCTGCTGGAGTGTACCCTTTGGTGACCCGAATAGCGTGTCTGCCACTGTAATAAACGTGGCCACCTACCGGGTTTAAACCGTGATACGAGAAGAAGAATAGCCAGTGCATACACAATTAGTAAATATAACAGGCGACATCAGTGCATACGATACGATGGATGCATACAACACTGAGGTTAACGGCGAAAATGTTAACGGCAGCAATGTCAACGGTAACAATGTTAACTACTCAACCAATATTGCAACTTCAATTATTTATGGTGTCGTATTCGTACCCTGTATCGCTACGTTAATCTACGGAGTGACATCGTGGTGCATACTTAAAAAATTTCGCCATTTTAAAAATTACGTGTTTCTTAATGTGATATTTGCAAATGCGATGCGTTTCTTGTCTTTAGCAAATTTTTATTTTACGGAAGGGAGCTTACATAATTTATTTGTTTATCTATTTGCGATTTGTATGGTATCTGTACAGTGTTGGTTAGTTGTGCTGAATTATATTTTTTATATCGATTTCGTAAAGGTTTTTAATATTGACGTTCGCAGGAAGTACCTTAAATCTGCTATATTTGGCTGGGGAGCTTCTTTATTGATACTTTTTATAATACCAGTAACTTTGATTGTGGTACAAAATGTTTTTGATATTAGTTTAGAATACAACTGGGAGCTATACGGTTACATTTTAGTCTTTGTTATGTATTTCTTCCCTCCGGCAGCAAACTTGATTATGTACATAGTCGTTGTATATTCTTTGTACCGCGCAAGTGTTACTGGAACGAGTGCAACCACTAGCAAATGTCGTCGTTTCTACATAGCTACTTTGATATTTATACTTAGCAATATTTTATCGTTTTTCGTTTCGTTATATCTGTTATTTACGGTATTTGGGTTTGATAATAAATTTTTTTCAAGTTTAGGCATATATGCAGAAATATTCAGCACAATAGTATTAGATGTGTATATAATTATAGTGAAAGGTAATCGGGCATTGTGGGGTGAATATTTCAAAAGGCGATCAGTACGAACATCGCTTGAAATGAGATAATGTTTAGCAGTATCTTTAAATGTGTCAAAATTACGCTAAGAGGAGTGACTTTGGCTTGACGGCTCATCACCCCTTTAGCGCCAAGCGCCCCGCTGCTCACGCGATGACGTCACGCCACGCGCCTGTAAGCCGCACTCAACAAAACATTTTTTGTTCACTCGTTGGCGGCGTTCGTAATCTCAAGTTATGTTTTTGTTAGAGCATATTAAGGCGACATTAGCTGCCCGCGACCTTGAGCGCGCTTTTAACTCATTGCCTAAACAAATAAGGTTGAAAATGGCGATGCGTTTGATGCTCGTGACTGCCAAAATGAACGATAGTTCGCAGATTTAATTTACTTAAAAAAAAATACGCTGTAATGTTAAAATATTTTTACATAATAATATGTCTTTAGTTGGTTAAATTTCCTTTCTGATAGTAAAAAAATAAATAACAGTTGTCACTCAAAATATTGAGCATTTCGAGACGAAAAAGTTTTTTCGTGTGATTTTTTTGTGATTTTTTTTTCGAGGTTCTTGATTACTTTTAGAAAATATTTTTGCATAAGTCTTTTACCTATACATTTGACTATACACTGTATTTTTTTTTGGAATTGTAATAAGTAGCAATACGGCTAACTCTGCGACGAAAAACAGGTCGTTTTTACGGTTCCCCCGTTAACTGCGCCTTAATGTCCCTTTCGGGTCGTGTTAAGTGTTTGTTGACATTTTGTCTCAAATTTATTATATAAATTGGTAAACATTGGTTGACAAAAAACATTATGTGAACTTTAAAAATTATTATTTCAAAAAGTAAATCGATACCACATATATTTTACGGCTTTTATTGGTGAATGGGTTCTATCTTCATACGAAAAAAAATATAAAGACAACAAACAGAATATAAAACATATATATTATTTTACTATGAGGTGTTTGTTTTTTTTTACGGTTAATTTTTAAATAAATTTAAATCCGTAATTTACTCAAAAATACTCACAAAAATAGCAAAAATACAATGTTATGTTGTTGTTGTTGTTATGTGTGGCGTCGCGAATTCACAGACTGACTTTCACAATAAAATTAATTTCTTAAAGTTTAGACTTTTTTTACGGATGGGAAACGTAAAATGATTCCTCCCGCCCTGGGCGGAACCAAAGGGAGTGTTGGACTTGTGTTGACTAAACCCACTCATTCTTTCTTAGCTCTTTGTATTCTGGGGACGGGGTATCTCTATCCAACAGCCCCGCAGCCCCGGCAGGCTTCGGCCCTGGCAGATCTGGAAATGAGGCCCTAAGATCGCGAAGTTTAAAGAAAAAAAAAAAAATATTAATTTGAGCAAAACTTTATTTTAATGTGATGATCAAGTACAGAATCCCTATTGTTTATCATTTTTCAAATCATTCATTCGTTTATGCCATCCTGTCCAAATCTCTTATTAGTAGCAGTTCATTGTGGAGAAATGGGAAATTTCTTTTACTCCAATAATTATAACCATCAAAACAGAAACAGTTCAAACCGATGTAGTGCAAGCAGTCACAAAATTTCTAATTTTTAATAACGCCGCGCCGGTCCCCCTCGTCTACTATTCTCCACCCCACTCCCATCCAGTTATTTACACTAACTTGACCACTCCACTCCACCAGTCTTCATTAGATATAGAAGTGTGATGTTGTTTGCAACATTCACGTTTCTTAATAATATAAGGACGCGTTTACGAATTCTCGTGGTTCAATTTTAGGTATTGAGGCTTACATACAGCGACAAGCGCACCGCGGCGGAATTATGAGCGAAGTGACACGACTTGAGTCTTGACCTTGAGTCTTCTGTTTATTTTTTGCCGAGTAGTTTTTTATGTTACTGTGATAATTACAAAGTATTACGGTAAAAAACACATTAGTCAATATAATGTATTTTTATTTCGTGAATCTCAAAAACTTTTTTACAAAAAATAAAACCGACTTTTACAAATTCTTTCTTCGATTAGAAAAATTTTTTTTTTTGTTGGAAAGGGTTACATACTTCCCAAATGGTCAAGTTCAAGTTCAAGTTCAAGTTATTTATTTCATAACAAAAATACATTTGTGTCGAAATATTTGCACAGTAATAGTACACACAAACAAAAGCAACACACAAGCACATACACAATTACAATAAAAACAAATAAGCAAGTAACCTCATTCCACACCCATCCGAAGTTAGAACGACTATCCAAATTAAAACTAACTTTACAGTCTTAATACACAACAAATTCCCCAGCAAAACGCTACATAAATACATTTTATGTCAAGAAAAAAATAAGAAACATTAAAAAAAAACACAAAAAAGAAGCAAAGTCTATAACAAGTCAAAGAATAGTTTATACAGTTATTTATTTAATTTAACTACTTTTTTTTTAAACTTTTGTCATTACAAAATTCGTCAATAGAATAATAGGCTTTCTTGATTAACAAAGCTCTTAGTTTATTTTTAAATACGTTCACATTCTGAATATTCTTTAATTCTGCTGGTAATTTGTTAAACAGATTGACAGATTGCACACGTGACGAGTGTTTGACAACATTGAGCTTTGCCTGCACAATAATAGGAAGATCTTTTCTGCGAGTTTCTAATCTATTTTTCCTTTCATCGTCTGTTTCAAACTCATTTAAGTTTTTTATTAAATGAGTAAGGAGAACCAAAACATACAGACATGGCACCGTTAAAATTCTAAGCTTAATAAAATACTCCTTACATGATTCCGTCTGGTCTAAACGAAGCATGGTTCTTATAGCTCGCTTTTGCATAGTAAAGGCTGCCTTATTATTATATTTATAGCTGTTTCCCCAAAATTTAATGCTGTATCTAAGTTTCGATTCAACCAGAGCAAAATAGACGGCACGAAGTTGCCCACCAGACAAAACATCCCTCAAAGATCTGATAGCATAACATGCACTACTTATTGCATTCGTAATTGAATTTAGTTCTGACTTCCAATTCAGTAAAGAGTCAATTTGTACCCCTAAAAATTTTAAAGTTTCTACTACATTAATTTTACTGCCCAAGGACTCTACGTCCATTGTAACTTTGTTCCTAACTGTAGATCTAAATATCATGCATTTTGTCTTGCTTACATTTAATTTAAGGTTGTTCATAGAGAACCAGCTTTCACAAGCAGCCAATAAAACATTTACTTTACATTTTAAGGTCTCCATATTGTCAGCAGCTATAACAGCACTCGTATCATCAGCAAATATTATTAAGTCAGCATCTGGTAAAATGTTTTTGATGTATTCAGTTAGATCGTTAAGGAATATTATAAAGAAAATGGGGCCCAACACCGAACCCTGAGGAACACCCCTAGTTACTGAGAATAATTTCGATTTGTGAATTTCTTCCACACCTTCTTGAAGCGATTTAATTTCGACGTACTGTTTTCTATTAGTTAAATAAGAAGCAAAAAGTTTTAACACGTTTTCTCTTATACCGTAGTGCTCTAACTTATCCAAGAGAATGCAATGTTCTACAGTATCAAACGCAGAACTTAGGTCTAGGAATAAACCGGCAACTTTCAGTTTATTGTTCAGCTTATTTACTACGTTGTTAACTAACGAGTCTATTGCATCTAGTGTCCCTTTACTTTTTTGGTATCCAAACTGATTTTGGTTTATTATCTTTTGACTACTCAAATGACTTACAAGCCTAGATTTAATTACTTTTTCAAAAAGTTTGGATAGAACTGGTAACAATGAAATGGGTCTATAATTGCCTGGATCCGTTTTAGCACCTTTCTTAAATAGTGGTAAAATTCTGGCTAACTTAAATTGGTCAGGAAAGACGCCTTCATTGACGCAGTTATTTATTATTTCAGATATTGGGTATGCCAGTATATCTATATTATCCTTGATTACGTTCAGAGGTATTTCATCGTGTCCAAATGACTTTTTACCATCCATACCCTTTACCATTTTGTAAATCTCTAACGGCATTACAGGATTAAAAACCATAGACTTATCAACTCGGTCAGTATTCTCAATTAAATGTCTCTTAGCTAGTTCTGGGTTACCAGTATTTATGCCTTTACTGTTGTCAAACTTATCCGCAAAAATGTTAGCAATGTCAATTGGATTAAAAATTATTTTATTATTATGTTTGAGTATTATATTATCATTTTCGAAATTATTATCAATTTTTTTCCGAGTTTTATTAACTATTTTCCAAATTTCTTTGCTAGGATTAACTGCTTTATTTATTTGTTCAGATACTTCCTTTTTTTTTGCGTTCCTAATCACCTTTTTATAGACTCTAAAATACCGTTCACGATAATGTAATAATGATTTATCACACTCAGCTTTATTTATAGAATTTAGTAATCTTTTCATTTTGCTGGATATCCTTATACCTTTTGTTAGCCATTTAGATCGACCAGTTCTTTTTAAATTGATCTTAACTTTACGTTTTTTAAAAGTACATGAATGTAGTTCTTTAAATTTTCGTATAAACGTGTTTGTACCTAAATTCCAGTCGTGCTCCAGTAGCTTCTGCCTGAATGCACTATTATTCTTCTCGTTATATAATCTACTCTCCATATATTTAAAACAGACGCATTGTGTGGTAGTGACATTTTCCAGATATGCTGTACAAAAGAGGGCTGCGTGTCCATCCGCTAATCGATTGTGGTCAATGTCTGTACTACTAATATTTCTATCACAGGTGTTGGTCAATATGTTATCGATACACGATTCAGAGTTATTTCGCACAAATGTAATTGAATCAAACAAATATCTAAAATTATAGCATTTCAACAATGATGTAAACGCACATCTCCTTTTGTCATTTTTTGTCAAGTCAATATTAAAATCTCCGCAAATAAAGCATATTTTATTAAAAAAGTACTGCAGTAATTGTTCCAATCTATCTAGAAAATCGTCAAAGTTTTTATTTACTGGTGTTCTATAGCAACAGATTATATAAGAGTTGGTCTCCATGTCCCTTACTCCACATACCTCAAAAACATTCGTTTTATAAAGCTTTTTACAAATATCCAAGTCCTCGACTTGTCTGTTTTTATGTGTTAATACTAAAGTGCCACCTCTTGCTTTTTTTAACCTTGTGTTGCAAGAGCTTATAATATAATTTCGAAAATCAAATTGTGATACCATGATTTGGTTTAAAAAATGTTCACTTATACAAATAAAGCTTATTTCGTTTGGTAATTCTGTTATATACACTTCGAATTCATCCTTCTTATTAGTTATTCCGCATAAGTTTTGGTGAAAAATAGTAACATGTGAGTGACTATCCTTAAATAAAGCCAAGCCGCTCAAACCACTAGTCAGGGTACTAATCTCGAAAAAGCTGACTGTGTTGTTCAACTTCCACACAGGAAGGATTTGAATATTCAGAATATGTGTCAATGTCTAATATAAGTTGCTGTATTTGATCAAATATGCTACATATACCTCTATTATTTACATTTCCATGTTTATTATAAGACATGAAGTCATAAGTCAGATTTAAGTTTGAGTCAATTAAATAAATGTAATTATGAGTTAAATTGTCATTATAAATTGTATTATTAAATGCTTCAATTCGCCAGTTATACATATCCTTATAATAATGATTTTTAAAAGTAGGTACGCACAGTATTATATTTGTGTGCTTAATAGGCGTTACTTTATCCCGTATTAGTTTTACCAGCTTACTGTAATCACATGAGGTCTTGAAATCTTCATCTCCCATTTGGATGACACAATAATCCTGACAGGTTAATTCTCCTAATTTATCCTCCAATCCGTTTATTAATTGCTCTACACCACAGTTTGTTTTTATGTAATGGCATATTTGAAAAGTATCGCCAAATAATCTGGTAGCAATTGGTAGAATTTTGTTGGTTGAGTTGCTACTAAGGATCACAAGCTTCTGGTCCTTGTCATTCTTAAAAACAGTTTTATTCTCCGTTTGAATCTCCGCCGATATATCCGATGCTGTGTTATTATAGTATCGATGCTGTTCAAAACTCTCTATTTGTTTCATTAGACCTATAATTTCTTGATTTGCTTCTTTTAATTTTTGTTGCAGCATTTTAATTTCTTGTTGTAACACTAATATTTGAATGTCGTTATTACAATTAGTTTTTGACGGAGAACGCAACGTAGCAGCCGCAGGTGTACTGGCCAAGCTGTGCGGTAATAGAGAATGTCTCTTCTTTTGCACACTACTGTTAGTACTATTCTGTAATGGTGATGCATAGCATAGGGTCTTTAATAATTTTATTTCAGCCGTAAACTTATTGATTTGTTTGTGAAGGTCGTTGTTTTCCAAAATTGTGTTTTCCAGTTCCTTCTGCGTACTATTAAGTTCATCTGTGAGCTGGGCAATTGTCTCTTTCATTTCGGACATTGTTATTAGGTCAGAATGTAATGTACCATCTACACTCTTCGACAATTTTGGTGTTACGGACTCCCCTGACGTATCAAGATCTGTGAGTATATGGGATTCCTGGGCCGGAGGTGTGCGTTGTGGAGTGAGCTGTATATCTTCAACATTAATCTTTGTAATACGTGTTTGTTCGGGTAAAGCGATGTTCTGCTTTTTCCTCATCGTGATGTGTGATTCTTCGTTACTTACAACTTTTTTATTTTTAATGCACATTCTACACCTCCATCTTTTTTTTGCTTCTTTATCCATTAAGCGATATGTTTGTTCTGGATAACCGTCGCAATTCAACTCATATCTGTTATTACATGTTGAACACATGACAGTGTCCTTTATGTTAACGATTTTTTTGCATTTGTAGCAAGTAACTAGTGCTGCCATCTTGCAACTACTGTTTGAAGTAGTTGGGATATTTTTAGAAGACATTCTGTTTCTAATACGTGAAGTTCATCTACTGCTAATTCGGTGTGCCGGTGACTTTATTTGTATGTAACAATAATTTAACAAATTGTTTTAGATACAAAAAGTCATATGTTTTGCTGAGGTTAGAACTCACAACTCCTAGCTCCGCAGTCTCAGCTGATACCTCTTGGCCACTTAGCTGTTAGAGCAACATGTCGAAATTTGTATATGGGTCTTACTAGTTTTAATTATTTTGGAGGTTGGGGGTGTTGTTATTTTAATGTTTATAACACAACCGTCACATATATGTTATAAGTACAATTTATGCACTTATTACGTTTAAACACAGCTTTATATTAATTGTTTCACATTTATTTGCATGTTCTTCCCCACTATATTACTATTATTGGTATTATAGAGTCTAACACCGATTCATTTGACTGTTTGACAGTTTGAATATATGCACTGTTTTGGTGAGGTTTTTGGACACTTTTATAGAGTTTAATATTTAGATAACACTTGCACTTATTATTTAGTCTATTTTCTTCATATTTCACTATACATAATCGCCATATCCTTGTTAAAAGTATTTTTAAACATTTAAAATGCGTGGAGCTGATGTATTGCGTGGCACTAGCGCCATCTCAATTTTTTTTTTTTTTTTTTTTTTTTTTTTTTTTTTTTTTTTTTTTTTTTCCCATATTTTTTTATCGAAATCGGACAAGTGATTTTTGAAAAATCAACAAAATTAAAAAAAAAACGTGAACTTACATGTGAACCACTAAAAAGGAAAAAATAAAAACTTTTTAACAAAAAATAAAACCTGAATCTCAAAAACTTTTTAACAAAAACAAAAAAAGTGAAAAATAAACTTTAGAAGAAAAATCAGTTTCTAAAGTCGGTGACCTTTGTTTCTCTGATTTAATTTTTTTGCCACCGACTTCAAAAACTGATTTTTCTTCTAAAGTTTATTTTTCACTTTTTTGTGTTTTTTTTAAGTCGGTTTTATTTTTTTCCAACAAAAAAAGAAGTTTTCAAATTGGTTAGAAAGCGACGGAGTTATGCCCGAACAAACATAAAAAAAACAAACATCCGAATTGAGAACCTCCTTCTTTTTTTAGAAGTCGGTTAAAAAACAAATAGAGTCTAGTCACGAATTAGCAAAACCTTAAAAGTAAAAAGGAGTTATTGTGTAATCATCTCCATGTAAGGTCGAAACAGTTCAAACCTATGTTATAGTGCAGGCAGTCACAAATTTTCTAATTTTTAATAACGCCGGTCCCCCTCGCCTACTATTCTCCACCCCACTTTCATCCAGTTAATTACACTAACTTGACCACTAAGACCAGTCTTCATTAGATATAGAAGTGTGATGTTAGGGTTTCGGTTTTATTTTTTGAGAAAAGTTTTTATTTTTCACTTTTTATTGGTTCAAATGTGCTTACCCCTTCACAACGTACCGGCGTGATGTTATGTTATGAACTGGTGTAAACAATAGACAGACAGTCAGACATGAGATTTCAGCAATCCCAGTCCATTTGCTATCATTTAATTTTATTGAGGAGTTCCGTAGCCTATCTCCGAAGTTCTTCATCAGATCTTCACCAAATAGTTTTTATAACCTTTTTAGTAAGTACAGGCGTGATATTATGTTGTGTGATGGCTTAAAAAATGCTTAGATATGCTATAGCAACAATCGCGGTTAATCTGCTGTTATTTATTGAAGAGTTCCCCCGATTTCTTCAAGATCCCATCATCAGATATTGAAATGGTGACAATGGCACTACACGGGAAGCACCAGTTTTCAAATAAAACAAGAATGATGAAAATCGGTTCACCCAGTCGCAAGTTATGAGGTAACAAACATAAAAAAAAAACAGTCGAATTGATAACCTCCTCCTTTTTTTAAAGTCGGTTAAAAAAGACAATTATTCATTCATTAAAAAATTAATTAAAGAATAAGTGTGGAGAGGGCCACTTTGTTCCCGTCTGGGCTACGGGTTGTTCGAAAGAGATACGAGTACCGCGGCCTCGACACAAAGAGCTGAGAAGGAACATGGGTGATTTTTAGACAGCTGTAGAAGTTCGACACTCTCGAGCGGGAGAAGTCATTTGATGATTTTCCACCCAAATCGCGCTCCATCCCATCCTCGTCGCCACTGATAAGTATGCAGATGGGTCGATGATATTTGGGACAAGTGAAACGATCGGTAGTTAGTAACGCACTCCTTTATTGTAAGACGCGCTCATGCATGGCACGGCGCGGGGAGCGGGACGCGCGGGGGGCGGGGTACGCGCAATACACAACAAAATATAATTACCTATCTAATGAATAGGGGCTTACTAAAATAATTTTTTGATAATGTCAATAATTTCGGAAATAATCGCTCCAAAAGTGAAAAACAATGTGTCCCCTCCCCTCTAACTTCATATTAAGGACTTTCTAGGAAAATCATTTTAAAAAGAAAAAAAAGGTGCGATGTTTTTTATTATGGCTTGTGTTTAAACGCCTACCAGAAAAGAACCTATTTTACTACCAAAAAAAATCGAAATGCCGGCCAAAATGGATTAATGCTCACCAAATTCATCATCATCATTTCAGCCCGTAATCACCCACTGTTGGGTATAGGCCTCCCCTTTCTTCTGCCAGTCCTCTCTGTTTTGTGCGTCTCTCATCCATCCACTTCCCGAGCTCCTGCCGATATCGTCCATCCAACGCGCTTTAGGGCGGCCCTGGTTTCTCACGCCCAACCTTGGCCACCATTCGGTCAGAATTTTACTCCATCGGCCATCTCCATCGGCCATCTCACCAAATTGTGTTTCCTAAAGTATAAGGGAATCAAAAAAGGGAAAAGGGTTCAAGGGAATGAACCTATTTTCCTTTTTATTCTATACCATAAAGATTTATAAACGCCTTTAAAGTTAACTGCAGATCAAATATTTTATATTATCACTAAATAGATGTCACCAATATTGTATTTCACGACTTTCAATTTATTTCCATGACGCGCGCTCGCTTCGCTCGCATATTAAATAACACTAATATCTTCTGTCCCCGAAGTGCCGGGCCTCCGCCGGCCTACGGCCCGGTGCCCATTCCGCCCATAAAGGATACTGTCGCTAGACGATCGTATTATAATTTTGGTTAATTGATTTGGTGAGCATTTATCCATTTTGGTAGGCAAAAAGAATATAAATACAACACGTACAATTATTCTGATGAGTGTCTAATTATTTTGAAACTTAAAACGTTGTTCTTTAGGCACCTCAGTATAGAGTGGGTTTATTTTATTTGAAGTTAAAATATTTTATTTAGTACTTTACTGTACTTTAATCTAGGGTCTAAAAATCTTTTTTGGTGAGCATTTAAATTGTAGCCGTTTTTTATTCCGTAATAGTTTCCCGTCCGTAACCCTACCCCTTTACACCCGACTTAATACGATAGTGAGACTTGATTTTCAAAAATTCTGCCGCTTACACAAATTGACTTTTCGAGACGCAACCGGCCTCGATCTATCATGAGACCATCTCTTTCTTGGAAAAAACACGCGCGGGCCTCTTGCGATTTAGTTTGAACCTGTGAGTCGCCCGTTATCACTTTGAATCATAGCTGCGTTTTTTGGCGCGTAAACTCGCCCGGGTAAGTGTTTGGTTATTAATTAAATAAATGCAATTTCTATTACTTTTTTGTGTGATTTACTTACTTTGAGTATTGTTTTATACCTATATGTATGTAATTTGAACCTAGCATGCTTACTAATGGATATAATTGTGACTCAAGATCAAGGACGCACGATCGTGAGGGTTAGGTGATACGTACCAAATAAATATTCAAATTTTTTCATGATTTTCCTGAATTTTTCATGAATTTGATTTATTTTAGGGTTTTCACTTTATTTTTAAGAAAGGATGACCAAGTTGCACAAATATTAGCAACTCGGAAATTGAGAAATTGACTGATAATGATGAAGATATTGTTGCGATAGTCTTAGATCACCTAGAAGAGAGTGGACCTGGTTCTGGCGATGATTCCTCCGAAGTGGATGAGGCACCACAACCTATCCCAACAACATCCAGAAGCAGGAGATCCACTAGAGTCAGATCAGGCAGGGAAACATCAAGAGCAAGATGAAGATGGCGGGTTACGGGAAGAGGACGGGCTAGACGAAGAGGATAGGCTAGAGGAAGAGGTTTAAAAACTCATTATTAATATCGTTAATAAATGACTGATGATATAAAGACAATATCTCCTAACTAGGCAAAACTCACATCTCAAGCTACCTCCTAAGCCCCACGCTCGTGAGGGTAAGTTTTCAGGAAACCAGAGACTTCAGGATTTATTTATTTATTTTTTACATTATACTTAGGCACCCATGAAAAGGTCATATGAATTTCAAAGAAGTCTGAGTAAATTATTTTCGTCGGGTGTAAAGGGCTACACTGAGCGTGGCCCGACACGTTCTTGGCCGGTTTTTACTATTGACTTCGAGTAGACTATCAAAATGAAGGGTTTTATAAGAAGATACAAAAATATCTACAAATTATAAATTTAAAAAAAAATTAAGTGAAAAATCGTAAAAATTAAACATTAATCATAAATAACTTTATTTAATACAAAAACTTAAATCGTCTGCGAAGTATTTAATATGACTAACTAAAAAGCTGGAAATATAAAAACAGTTAAAAGCTAAAAACCAGACTGATGCAAACTAAAAAGCAAAACCATGCTCATTTTAACTAGATCTACGCTAGACATAAATAATGGTTTTAATTGTTTTTATATACTCGGCTTAAGATGAGTTAATTACACTAAACTTGGAAGAAGGCCATTCATAATTGCATAATATAAATAATATATTGTGTAATTTAAACAACATTTTTTTTTTACATTTTAGGGTATTATTGGTTTGTCCAATACCTGGAAATTCGGCGATCCAGATCAAAGGATGCCCCACCTGCTGGAGTGTCTCAGGTCATCTTATACCTGTACCCTCGATGACCCGAATGGCGTGTCTGCCACTGTAATAAACGTGGTCACCTACCGGGTTTAAACCGTGTGATACGAGAAGAATAGCCAGTGCATACACAATTAATAAATATAACATTAGGCGACATCAGTGCATACGATACGATGGACGCATACAACACTGATGTTAACGGCGCAAATGTTAACGGCACCAATGTTAACGGCAACAATGTCAACGGTAACAATGTTAACGACTCAACCAATATTTCAATTTCAATTATGTATGTTGTCGTATTCGTACCCTGTATCGCTACGTTCATCTACGGAGTGACATCGTGGTGCATCCTCAAAAAATTTCGCCATTTTAAAAATTACGTATTTCTTAATATGATATTTGCAAATGCGATGCGTTTCTTGTCTTTAGCAATATTTAGTTTTACGGAAGGGAGCTTATTTGGTTATATATTTGGGATATGTATGATATCTGTACAGTGTTGGGTAGTCGTTTTGAGTTATATTTTTTATATTGATTTTGTAAAAGTTTTTAATATAGACGTTCGTAGAAAGTACCTTAAAGCTGCTATATTTGGCTGGGGTGCTTCTTTATTGATGATGTTTATAATACCAGTAATTTTGATTGCGGTACCATATATTTTTGACTTTACTTTAGAATACAACTGGGAACTATATGGTTACATTTTAGTCACTGTTATGTATTTCTTCCCTCCGGTAGTAAACTTGATTATGTACATAGTCGTTGTATATTCTTTGTACCGTGCAAGTGTTACTGGATCGAGTGCAACCACTTGCAAATGTCGTCGTTTATACATAGCTACTTTGATATTTATACTTAGCAATATTTTATCGTTTTTCGTTTCTTTATATCTGTTATTTACGGTATTTGGGTTTGATAATACATTGTTTTCAAGTTTAGGCATATATGGAGACCTATTCAGCACCATAGTATTAGATGTGTATATAATTATAGTGAAAGGTAATCGGGCATTGTGGGGTGAATATTTCGAAAGGCGATCAATACGAACATCGCTTGAAATGAGATAATGTTTAGCAGTATCAAAATATCATATGTGTCAAAATTACGCTAAGAGGAGTGACTTTGTTAGAGTTTAGACTTTTTTGCAGATGGGAAACGTCAAATGATCTCTCCCGCCCTGGGCGGAACAAAAGGGAGTGTAAGACTTGTGTTGACTAAACCCACTCATTATTTCTTAGCTCTTTGTGTTCTGGAGACGCGGTATCTCTATCCAACAGTCCCGCATCCCTGGCAGATCTGGAAATGAGGCCCTAAGATCGCGAATTTAAACGAAAAAATAAAATATTAATTTGAACAAAACTTTGTTTTAATGTGATGATCAATTACAAATCATGAATTCGTTAATAAGCAATCCTGTGCAAATTTCTCTTATGTAAGCAGTTTGTGATGGAGAAATGGTAAAATTCTCTTACTCCAATAATTATAACGGTCGAATAAAAGGCGACCCAGTTATTTGCATGTGTTTGTCGAAACAGTTCAAACCTATGTAGTGCACACAGTCACAAAATTTAAAAGTAACTCCTGTATGCAGGGTCTGTCCCAGTCCTGGCCAAACTCTTCCTTCATTCTGTCTCTCCTCCTTTTACTTTTCTTGGTTTTGCCTTACTAGCACTGGCATGCATGCAATGAAATGGGAGAGAATACCATTTAAATTTGACGACATTGGTGTAAAAAATAACTCACTTTCTACTCTGAGTTTTGACATAGATTTTTAATAACGCCGGTCCCTCGCCCACTATTCTTCACCCCGCTCCCATCCAGCTAATGACACTAACTTGACCACCAATACCAGTCTTCAATAGATTTAGAAATGTGATGTTGTTTGGAACATTCATGTTTTTTTAATAATTTAATTACAATATTTATAAACTTTTGAAGTCAATAAAATTGTGTTGCTAGTGTATGTGAGTTTTGAATATACGAATGAAATTTCTAATTCATTCAGATTTTGCAACGGTGACGGCAAGTGAGTGACGTGTTTATGTTTCAATAGTCTTTGTAAATCGGACTGTTAGAAAAAGGTCTTCTTCATCCTTCGACGTACTGTTCTCTGAGCTTCCATACAATATAATTATTATGTGTCGGAAAATACTAGCAAGTACATGTTATAAGTTGATCGACTCGTAGGAGTCAAAAACTTTTAAAACCTACTTAGCTGTGATAGTTTTCTTTTTTAATTCCATTATTATAATACTACCATGATTTTTTTCACACGCCCAAACACAACCCGTTTAGGTGGTTTATGTAGCCACACTTGAATCTAACAAAAAATTGCATAATATTTTACAAAAGGATCTCTTAATCGAAAAAGTGTTTGAGCAAACTCGTAATATTATCAGTAACTCATTTTTATATTAATGCCAAATAACAACTTTCTAGTACTAAAAGTCTTTGAGCTATATTGCGGATAGCCAGACAGACAGACAGACGGAAATAGCGAAACTATAACCAGCGGCTTCGCCCGCCACAACTCGAAAATTATCCCACGGGAAGATAAAATCGGGACAAAAACTATCCTGTGTTAATCCAGGCTATAAACTATCTGTGTACCAAGTTTTATCCAAATTCGTTAAGTAGTTTTTGCGTGAAAGGGTAACAAACTTCCATACATACATACTTACAAACTTTCGCGTTTATAATATAAGTTAAATTACGTAGGATATACAAATTTAAACAAAAATTTTATTTCAAAATTTTAGGATATTATTGTTTCGTCCAACACCGAGTCGAAATATGGCGCTCTGGATCAAAAGATGTCCCACCTGCTGAGTGTCTTAGGTCATCTTTTACCTTGACGACCTGACTAGCACCTCTGCCACTGTAATAAACGTGGCCACCTACTGGGTTCATATACCGTGTGATACGAGAAGAAGAAGCAGAAGACCAGAGCACACTAGTGCATACGAGACCAGCGTAAACGATACCAGTGCATACAACAATAGGCGACATCAGTGCATACGATACGATGGATGCATACAACGCTGGTGTTAACGGCACAAATGTTAACGGCATCAATGTTAACGGTAACAATGTTAACGACTCTACCAATAGTGCAACTTTAATTATTTATGTTGTCGTATTCGTTCTATGTATCGCTGCGTTCATCTACGGAGTAACATCGTGGTGCACCCTCAAGAAATTTCGCCTGTTTAAAAATTACGTCTTCCTTAATGTGATATTTGCAAATGCGATGCGTTTCTTGTTTTTAGCAATGATTGTGTTTACGGCAGGGCTCGTGCGGAGTTTATTTGGTTATCTATTTGGGATTTGTATGATATCTGTACAGTGCTGGTTAGTTGTGTTGAGTTATATTTTTTATATCGATTTTGTAAAGGTTTTTAATATTGACGTTCGCAGGATCTACCTTAAAGCTGCTATATTTGGCTGGGGTTCTTCTTTATTGATATTGTTTATAATACCAGTTATTATGAATGTGGTACCATATATTTTTAATTTTAGTTTAGAATACAACTGGGAGCTATACGGTTACAGTTTATTCATTGTTATGTATTTCTTCCCTCCGGCAGTAAACTTGATTATTTACATAGTCGTTGTATATTCTTTGTACCGTGCAAGTGTTACTGGAACGAGTACATCTACTAACAAATGTCGTCGTTTTTATATAGCGACTTTGATATTTACACTTAGCAATATTTTATCGTTTTTTGTTTCGATATATTTATTATTTATGGAATTTGGGTTTGATAATACATTGTTTTCAAGTTTAGGCATATATGGAGACCTATTCAACACAATAGTATTAGATGTGTATATAATTATAGTGAAAGGTAATCGGGCATTGTGGGGTGAATATTTCAAAAGGCAATCAATACGAACATCGCTTGAAATGAGATAATGTCCAGCAGTATCTATAGATGTGTCAAAAGTGCGTTAAGTGGAGTGACTTTGTTGGAGTTTTGACCTTTTTTTCGAAATAATCCGTCCCACTCTGGGCGAAAACAGGAAGGAGTGTTAGATTTGTACTGACAAAACCCATTCATGTTCTTTCTTAGCTTTTATGTTCCAAGGCTTCGGTATCACTTACCAACAGATCCACAGCACCGGCTTTGGCCCTTGCGGATCCCTTCTATTTTGCTGACATCTTTTTAAGGCGCGTGTGAAACATGTACGCGCCGTCGACACGGCTGGAATTTAGTCCCTAAGATCGTGAAGTTAAAAGAAAAAATAAAATATTAATTTAAGCAAAACTTTGTTTTTTTAATATGATAATCAAGTACACAATCCCTATTGAATAGCATTAATTCGATAATAAACCACCCTGTGCAAATTTCTTATAGGTCCTCTTCAAACTGCATGTATAGAACGACTGACAGCACGCAGTGAACAGCGTAGCTTTTAGGGCAGTCGAGAACAGCGTAGCCTTTAGGGCAGTCGAGAACAGCGTAGTCTTAAGGCAGTCGAGAATAGCGTAGCCTTTAGGCAGTCGAGAACAGCGTAGCCTTTAGGGCAGTCGAGAACAGCGTAGTCTTAAGGCAGTCGAGAATAGAAAAGCCTTTAGGCAGTCGAGAACAGCGTAGCCTTTAGGCAGTCAAGAACAGTGTAGTCTTTAGGCAGTCGAGAATAGCGTAGCCTATAAGGCATTCGAGAGCATTCTGCAACCCTGCCAGCTAACATATTGGAGCGGACAGCCAACGCTTTACGCTCACGCTCAATATCCAGGCTATTTTTTAGGTCTTGAATACCCAGTGGCCCAAATACTTGATAGAGTACACTTAATTGGGACTTCCGCAAAGTTTTAGCTTTGGTGCAAGTGGGTGGGTTTTAATGCCTGCCTTGAAAACCAGAACTTCGCTCTGGTTTTCATTGTATTTATGCCTCCACGTATCTTTCACATAAATGAGCAAACTCATCATTGAGTTAATTGATGAGCTACGCCATATCACCACCATAAATCATATTGTTGACGCATATTTCGTCTACATAAAAACATTTTGAATCATGTTTCAAGTTTTAATAATTACTGTAGTACCTACGACCGTAGACCTGCCTCCCCCTCGCCCGCCATTCCCCACCCCGCTGTCGTCCAGCTGATCACATTTGACCTCTAAGACCAGTCTTTAATAGATCTAGAAGTGTGATGTTGTTTGGAATATTCATGTTTTTTAATAAATTAATTTTACAATATTTATAAACTTTTGGTGTCAATAAAATAGTGTTACTAGTGCGTGGATTGTGTTTCAAATATTTATGAATATCATGCCCTGCGTGTCCTGCTGACTGTTCACTACAGGAACTGATGGACGCTACTGAAAGTGCCAAACTAGTAGCCCAATTCTGGGCCGACACAATTAAGATTGCCATCGACACGCTAAGAAGAAGAATTAATTAATATTTTGCTTCATTGACGGTGAGTGAGTGATGTGTTTATTTTGTTCTTTGTTTCTTGCTTTAAAGCCTTGTTCTTCCACTGATGATTCTTAGGGTTCTGTAGTCAACAAGGAACCCTTATAGTTTCGCACTATTCGTCCGTCAGTAGGTTTGTCCGCAACTTAGCTCAAAGATTCTTAGTACTAGAAATCTGTAATTTGTCACAACTTAACATTGTGGTTTGATAACATATTTAACCTGAATAGAATGTATGGGAGCACAGGTTTTAAATCTGCAAATGTTATTAATACAGTAAAAACTGTATTAAATGTGTAAAATCATCATCATCATTTCAGCCAAAAGACGTCCACTGCTGAACATAGGCCTCCCCCAGGCGTCGCCACATTGACCGGTCCCGTGCGTCTCTCATCCAGCGGTTTCCTGCAACCTTGACCAGGTCATCGGTCCACCTAGTGGGAGGCCTTCCAGCGCAACGTCTTCCGGTTCGCGGTCGCCATTCCAGAACTTTTCGGCCCCATCGGCCATTCGTTCTGCGAGCAATGTGCCCTGCCCATTGCCACTTAAGTCTGGCGAATCTTCGGGCTACGTCGGTAACCTTGGTTCTCAAGCGGATGTCCTCATTTTTTAAAAATCATCATCTGGAGGCAAATACGCATAATTTGATGGGCCTCTACAGAACCCTATATCGTACGTGGCCTAATACGCCGGTTTTCCGGTTTTATTTTTGATAATTGTTTTCTTCATAAAACCTGTTATTCGTAAAGGTCAATTCAATTGTGAAATCATAAATAATATTCGTATTTTTTTCCAGAGTTCGAAAACAACAAAGAAAATGATATGGCTTCTTTTTATCTTTTTTATACCTGAATGTTCGAATCAAGTTTTTCATCACATACCCAATGCACTCAGCTACTGGAGTGTTTGTGATGACAACATTAGAGTTCACTCTTTTGAAGTAACACCGCCACACGTTGAAACTATCAAAAAACGAAGCGATGAATATGCTATATACCATCCAAACCATACCTTCAAATACCTCTACTTTGCTTATTAAATTCTTTTCAGAAGCTACAGTTGAGTTGCATGTACGTATAAAGTTACTTTTGATTTGTTAGAATTAAAAAAAAATGGTTTTTCATTATTTGGAATGTAATTTATATAATGTGCAGTTTTGCATCCCCGTCCAAGGTGATAGTTCAAAAAAACCAGAATCGATTTGGACAACAAACTGGGTACCAATAGGTTATCTTCTTCTAATAATTAAAAAGAGAAGTCCTGACTGACTGACTGATTGACTGACTGACTCATCAACGCCCAGCCCAAACCCTTGGACCTAGAAAGCTGAAATTTTGCACAGAGGTTCCCTTTATAATGTAGACAAGGAATAAGGAAGGAACTTTCGAAATTCAACCCCTAAGGGTGTTAAATAGGGGATTAATAAATAAAAAGAGAAGTCCTGACTGACTGATTGACTGACTGACTCATCAACGCCCAACCCAAACCCTTGGACCTAGAAAGCTGAAATTTTGCACAGAGATTCCCGTTATAATGTAGACAAGGAATAAGGAAGGAAATTTCGAAATTCAACCCCTAACGGTGTTAAATAGAGGATGAAAGTTTGTATGGAAAATCGTCATTTTCACGCGGGCGAAGCCGCTGGCAAAAGCTAGTTTTTAATATAGACGTTTCTTCTAGCCCCCGGTCAAAATAACACTATGGTATAAATAAAAAAATGAAATTGAAAAACAAGTTGCAAGATATAATAAAAAATTAAAACAAAACACGATTGTGTTTAAAAAATTAAAACTGAAAATCATCATTAATATTGCTGTCGGGATAAATAGTAACTGCGTATGTGACCATTTTTTCGTTAAAATTCGTAAAATGGTCACAGACCATTAGGAAAGGTCCATTTTACGCTTTTTAACGTAATTCATATTATGATCTGCTAAATTTAGATGCTCAGTTCCGTGGAACATTTATTTTTAAGTCCTCCGATATCGACAACCCATCGTTTAGTTTAGTTTTAAGGAGAAGTTTGTCTTTTAGCTACGGAGATATTGAAGATGTATCAACTTTTTCGCAAGGTTTTTTTAAGTACTAGATTGTATGCTATATCTTTACTATTCATCCATATTCCGTTTATTATTTCAGCGTTCTCCACATGCAACGATAGTTTCTTCAGCACGGAAACTCGCGAAACCGAAAAATAGTTACGGCTTCACATTTTCCGGAAATTTCAAACCTTTTGTACTGTGGCTTCTAGTTTCTGGACCTGATACTGGCCCCATACCTTATGTTGAAAGCGTACTCCGGGATTTTGAAGAGCTTTGTCGTAATCCGATTACTGTAAGTACACTTAAAGTTAATGACGACAGCGATTTTTTTTGGAAAAACTATCTTAATATTGATGCTGAGGACTAATAATAATAATAATATTCCACAACTATCACACAACGCCATCTAGTCCCAAGCTAAGCAGAGCTTGTGTTATGGGTACTAGACAACTGATAAACATACTTATATATTTCTAAATACATACATATTATAGATAAATTACACCCAGACACAGAACAAAAATGATCGTGCTCATCACACAAACATTTGTCCTGGGTGGGAATCGAACCCACGACCTCCGGCATAGCAGTTAGGGTCACTAGAACCACTAGACCAACAGGCCAGTCTATAACTTACCATTATTGTCTACTACAATAATGGTAAGCTATTTATGATTTTACTTTGAAATGTTTCCAAGCGTCTAGCAGTTTTAGGGTTAACAGTGATATAATTTTTAGCCATTTTAATTTTTTGAATTTGTATGGTTGGTGGCGCCATCTCGTAACCATGTTTATAAATTATACTGGTTATGAACTAACTCTTCATAATTATGAAATTAGGCATTGTAAGCACAAGCGACGACATTCGCCCTCTCTTTCCCTCTCTTCCTCTTTTTGGCAATCGCCTGGCGAAAATCGGCTGCGATCGA
Organism: Diarsia mendica; assembly: GCA_949316265.1. Lineage (NCBI taxonomy): Eukaryota > Metazoa > Arthropoda > Insecta > Lepidoptera > Noctuidae > Diarsia > Diarsia mendica. Next base: position 3,137,673 of record OX438910.1, read on the forward strand.
TGACACTCCATCTTCAGACACCAGAACGTTCGATCCTCGACCTCGCTGCTTACGCAGTTTGCAGGTCGAACCGCTTTCCGGAATCGCGATATACAACTGGCCCCGGGGTCTATCAGCAAGCTATAAGTACCTGGTGCACGAAAAGACGCGCGAAGATCGTGTTACAACCGACGGCAGCGCCATCGAGCCAGCCACGTCATCGAACAGGTGAGCCAAATGCCCTCTTCCCTAATGTCGCTTGTTCATCGTTAGACAGATTCTCCGAGACGATTACCAAAATCCTAAAGAAAACAGTCCACAATTAAAGTCCTAAGTAAAATCATTTTATCTCAATCGTCTCCATAAATTGGTGAATTTACATACCAATGGTAATCATTTGTCCACAATTATCAGAGTCTAGAGCATTGTGGTCACATAAGACTTTGAACTGGAATATCCCAAATAAGTAACAACATAACCTGAGCCCTCTTGAAGGTTCTTCTAGCTTGGACTTTCTATTCGTATAGGGTACATATTATTGTTCACGAAAACTGAAGAAAAATTTGCGCCACCAAAATTCTAACGTGTCCACCAAAATTAAAAAATCACCCTCGTAATTTCTTTGTTTCTGAAAAAAAAAAAACATTTGTTTCAAATAGACCACGCGTGCGAAGCCGCGGGCTGAAACCAATTATGAATAATGTAATAATACTGTACACTAAGCCGAAAACGTATGCATTTCAGGGCTATTTGGGTAAAGCCAACCGCTTTGCAGATGAATCGTGCAGTAGACGCAAAGTTGCACATACACAACTAATAGTCCACGGAGAATCAACCAGTCCTGGAGACTGGCCCTGGCATGTGGCTATATTGAGGCTGGAAAATTCTTCTCAAAAGTATATTTGTGGAGGAACCTTGATAACTACGAATTTAGTTCTGACAGGTAAACATAAATAGTATTGGTTTTTAACCTTAGGTATAGATTCGTTCGGATATCGAAAAGTTACCGCGGCTCCGACACAAGGGCGAGGAAGAGGGAACATGGGTTGGTTTTTAGTCAGTAGAAGTCTGACATTCCCCTTCGCTCTGCCCAAGAGCGGGGGGGGTTATTCGATGATTTTCCACCCACCAAAAAAAAAAAAAAAAAAAAAAAAAAGGTATAGATTCGTCATGTATGTTTGTCCGTCCGTCCGTGAGTTATATTCAGAAACTATAAAGGCTTTGAAAATGGCCCGAACTGTTTCGAGAAAAGGATGGTATGGCCGTGCCGCTTGTTGTTATTTTATTCCAAAACTGTATTTTTTTTCTTCTAAATATTTTCTTTTACTCATTTCAGCTGCTCATTGTGCTACTATAAGGGGTAATCCAGTTGTACCAGAGATTTTAAGTGTTCATCTCGGCAAGCACAATCTTATTGGTGGAGACATAGGAGCACAGGAAAGAGAGGCAAGTTTACGAATAAATATTATAAGTATTTATTTTACAAAGAAAAGATGGATGGATTAAGTTAGGTATGATAATTATGAATAAGAAAGGAGTAAAACCACCTTTTCGTAAAGTGTTGCGCTGACCCCAAATAGAATGGGATGACGGCAGGAAAATAGTGATTATGATTTTACAATTGACTATTTGACTACTGTTAAAAATTCACGAAAATGTTGTGTCATTTCAAATAAATAACAGAAATAGCATGATGTGTGAAAAAATAAATAAAATCGATCCTAAAATGGCATAGTTTTAACTGGTGGTTAAAACTAAGCCATTTTAGGATCGATTTTATTTATTTATTCACCTATCATGTTATTTCTGTCCGTTCTTTGAAATAACATAAATATTCATGGTTTTTTAACAGTAGTCAAATAGCCGATTGGGGGGGGGGGGGGGCATGATTGGCGGCAGCGACCTCTGGCATTCGGTTTTGATTTAATCCATCGTCCGGCTCTGGATCAATCCATGGGCCGGCTCTGGTTCAATCCATGGTTTACAGATTATGTTAAGACAAAATCTTCGGGGAACCTATAACTCACGAATGATAATGTTCTTCATTTCAGTAGAATATAAACAGAATTAAAAGCATACGAAGTAATTTTGTGTTGTTGCTATAAATTTAATGTCCTTTGCCACGTTTTAATACTGCTTTTCTTATTCTAGGTGTTTCGAGTAATTCTCCATCCTAAATATAATGGATTGACACAGGATAATGACATAGCTTTACTGAAACTGAAGTCTGAAGCTGCTATTACTGATTATATCCAACCGGCCTGCTTGTGGGCGGCTAACATGCTTCCTGATAGCGAGCATCTTTTTGGAACGGTATAAAAAATAATTGGCTTACGTCCTATCTTTGTTTTTAATCTAGTGCCCACACAATAGGTCAATAGAACCTAGGTTGTTTTGTGACGTTCATCAATCCAGTGTAACGTCTTCCTCCTGGTGACAAACTGGGTTAGGGGGCAACTGGCCTCTGGTCCGCGGCCCAGATTACACGGAATGGGAACAGTAGTGGAAAAGTCGGCCGAATGCACTGCAGTGGTGAATCTGAAAATCTCTTATGCTGTTGCAGGCCCAGGTTGGATGCTGTAGAAATAATCTGACCATTCGGGCTATCATCGACTTGTCCCAAATACAATTCTAGTGTCGAGTCTCTCTGCATGTATTAGTTTGTTATTATTGTTTTTAATTATTGTGTGTATTTTATGTATGGGCCTTAGATGCCTGAAATAAAATGATTATTATTATATTATTCTGCAGGAAATGCTCAACTTCCTAACTTCCATCGTTAAACCAAGCAGCAAACGTTGACAAGTCCTCAACTTGAAATTATTGTCTTAGGATTTGGGTCTCAGTAATTCGTGAATTTCTAAATCTTTGGAAGTCGTTTCGAGTAAAAAAGAAGATCAGAAAGTCTAACGAATATTAATTATTTAACTAGTAGCTCGGCTTCTGTATTTTTGCGTGGTTGATGGCAACAGGCCTCTACTTGGAACATAAGCAAAGCTAGAGAAATGTCCTCTGCCTTACCCTTTGGGGTTATTTATCAGGTGTGATGTAATGATGAACTCATTTTTCAGGTTGTTGGTTGGGGATTCAATCATCAAGACTCTCTGTCTCCCACTCTGCAAAAAGCAACCATTCCTATCATACCAGAGTTGATCTGTTTGAAGAGTAACCCAACATTCTTTCATCAAAGACTGAACGACAACAAATTTTGTGCCGGATTTGCTAACGGTAAGTGTTCAATACAGAACATAAAAATGTAACTAATCAATCAACATGAAAGAATATCAGCGTTGCATTATATATTTTTGGTACGACAACACTAATTGTCTATGAGTTGTCTATGCTTTTTTCACTGGAACAAGCTTCCATTACCTTTTTGAGTTTCTATTGTGACTCGCTTTAATTTTTATGTTTTTGGGAAATAAATGGTAAAATCCATATTTTACGTTTTAATTATTTCAAGACCAAAACATAAGTGGTCCTTCGAGATTTTAACAATAGAATCAGTGATTTTTCGGTTTTTTGCCGTGTTCGTGCGCACGCGGTTGTCGGTGGGACAAAGTCTCATTGCCCCGGCGCCGGCGGCGGAACCTCACCCAGACGATATTCTGGGTGATTACATGTAAATACGAAGATCTACGCCAGTTTCAAGCCATATTTCGTGGAAAATTTCCAAATTTGTACGAGTTGGAACCAACGTGTTCGCTTCAAGCTACAAAGAACGCGTGAAACATCGCAAAGTTTGGTGCGATATTGGATCGCCAATCGACGTGTGGATTGGGTGGACTGCTCATTCCTGCTTGGTAATATATTACAAGAAGATTTTTACCAATCTACGGCATCATCCATCATCATATTTTCCCGTGACCGTGACGTCACATTTCCTGTTCCTGTGAACCGCATACGTCATTTGAGTTTGACACTCGTGACGTCTCGCCTCGACTTGACAGCTCATCGAAGTAAACAAGAAGTTTGTGTTCTAACAAGTGGTTTAAAGTGTTTGTGCAGTGTTTAAATACTAATTACCAGTGAATTACGTACATTTCGATAAAATGGCCGAACTTAAAAAGCTGAAATTGTCGCGAGCGTCGTGCAAAGCAACTTTGACGCGAATACAAAACTTTGTAGAAGATCCCTTGAACATCGCATCCGCTACAGTAGACGTCTTAGAGGCAAGGAAAGATAAACTTATTAGTTCCTTAAAACAATTTGAATCTCTTCAGTTGGACATATTGAGTTTGGATGGAGAGGACTCTGAGGATGTAGGTATGTTTGAAGAACGATTCTTTAAAACTCTTGCTAAAATTAATGAAACAATACGTATGCTTACACAATCTGAGTCTTCTCGATCCACATGCACTTCATCTTCTAAATTACCCACTGTAGAAATTCCTGTGTTTGATGGCAAAGAATTTACAAAGTTCAAACCTTTTTATGAATTGTTTACTGCGGTTATTGATAATAACAGTACTTTGACTGATGTTCAAAAGTTATTTTACTTAAGAAAGTACTTAGTTGATGAGGCTTTGTCAGTCATAGTTAACCTGCCTCTTGTAAGTCAGTCTTATAAGGAAGCATTAGATTTATTGAAAAAGCGTTATGATAACAAGACACGCTTAATATGTAATCATATCAATTTAATTTTGGATATACCAACTATGCAAAAAGGAACGGCGGTCATTATAAGAACCTTTGTTTCTCAAGTTAAGCAACAACTTTATGCATTAAAAAATCTTGAGGAACCGGTAGATAGCTGGGATCGTCTTTTATTGTGTTTACTCTCTAAAAAACTTGATTTGTATACGCATAGATCATTTCATTTAGACAGAGATCCTAGAGTTTTACCAACTATGACAGAATTTTTAGACTTTTTAGAAAAGCGTGCTATGGCGCTAGAGGATACTATTCCCCTCAAAGGTCATAATGTTGAAAATTCATCAAAGGCTACAGTGCGAGTCTCAAATCTTACTGCACATTCCAATGTATTGTGTAGTTATTGCAATAAAACTGAGCATCCTATATATGCTTGCCCTAAATTCAAGTTGGCAACTGTTGCACAGCGTTTAAAGTTTGTAACAGACAATAAATTGTGCACAACTTGTTTGAGAAGTCATGTTGACAAATGTAAATTATCTTTTAAATGCAAAAAATGTAAGGGTAATCACAACACCTTATTGCATGAAGATGAAAAAAAGGAAAATGAGGCTATATCCTTATATTCCAATATTTCATTAAAACAAGCTAGTATTTTGCTACCTACTATGAAGGTTAAGCTTATTGACAAGCTTGGTAACGAAATTCAAGTAAAGGCACTCCTTGACTGTGGTAGCCAAGTATGTATTGTCAAACGGTCACTTGTTGAACAACTTAAGTTGACACCCATGTGTCAAAATTCTAATATTATTGGTTTGGGCAATAAACCAAACAAAATAAGTGAATGTGCTACCATTTTAGTGCAATGTTCATTATTAAATATAAAGCTTTCAGTAAAATGTCACATTGTGGAAACAATAACCACTAACTTACCTCAACATTACATTGATATTTCCAAATTTAAAATTCCTGCAAATGTACAACTTGCTGATGATAACTTCAATGCACCATCAGAAATATCATTGTTGTTAGGAGTTGATTTTTATTCAAAAATTATCATTGATGGCATTGTCAAATTAGACAATGGACTTATATTGCAAAACACACTGTTTGGTCATGTTGTTGCTGGCACAATTGAAAATCAATGCAAAATTAATAAATCAGATGTAAATCTTGTCTCAAACTTTGTTATTCAGGAGGAACTTGATGACAATTTAGAAAATATTATGAAGCACTTCTGGTTAGCAGAGAAGCTGCCAGAGGAATCTAATTTGCAAAATTCAGAATTTATAAGTGCAGAAGAATGTTTCAAAAATTCAATTAAATTAGAAAATAATCATTTTTCTGTTGATATTCCTCTCAAAGTTCCTTTACAAGAACTAAATATTGGTGATTCTTTCTCATTGGCATTGCATAGATTTCATACTCTTGAAAGAAAGTTTGAGAGAGATCCTGAATATTTTTTAAAATACAAACACTTCATTGAGGAGTATAAACAGCTAGGGCATGCAAAGAAGGTTGATGTTAGTCACTATGATGTTCATAATGGTGCTGTGTATTTTCTTGCACATCATGCAGTATTCAATGAGCATAGTAAAACAACAAAGTTAAGAGTTGTTTTTGGAGGAAATATGAAATCCAAAAATGGACTGTCACTAAATGACGTCATGTTAAATGGACCAACGGTGCAAAATGATTTATTTAACATTCTCATACTTTTCCGTACTTACAAACATACACTTATGTGTGACATTGAAAAAATGTTTAGGATGTGTTCAATTACTGAAATGCACAGGCCATTACAAAATATTCTGTGGAGGAATAGCCCTAGTGAGCCCATCGAATGCCTGCAATTACAGACTGTTACTTACGGCCTTAAAGCCTCAACATTTTTAAGTACAAGATGTCTTATTGAGTTGGCTAGATTATATGAGGACAAATACCCTTTGGCTGCCCAGGCTCTAAAGCTAAATACTTACATTGATGATGTCATATGTGGGGCTGACAGTTTAGACCTCTTACAGGAACTAAAAAGACAACTAATAGAGTTGATGAAGCTTGGTAGTTTCAATTTACACAAGTGCTGTTCTAACTCTCCTATGTTGTTATGTGACTTACCTAATAATATTAAATATTTTGAAAAAATTGATCTCAATACAGACAATATAATTAAAACATTAGGCTTGAAACATGATGTTCATTCCGATGAATTATTATTTTCGTGTCCTATGAACAATAACAATAACCTCCAAACTAAAAGAGAGGTTTTAAGTTTCATAGGTAAAATATTTGACCCACTTGGGTTAATGGGTCCTATAGTAGTTGTAGCAAAATTATTAATGCAGGAAATATGGAAGTCAAAGCTCGGTTGGGACTCTCCATTACCTAATGATTTGCTCATTAGATGGAGAAAATTTTCTGGAAAGTTAAATGACATGGGCACTATAAAAATAACTAGGCCTATTGTAAATGTAGAGTTAATTAACATAGAGTCAGTAGAGTTAGTTGGGTATTGTGACGCTTCTTTAAATGCTGTAGGTTGTTGTCTTTATCTAAGAGTTTTATACAATAATGGAGAAGTTAAAGTCAGTTTGTTATGTTCAAAGTCTCGTGTTGCACCCCTTAGCAAAAAACTTACTATTCCCAACCTAGAGCTCAATGGTGCTCTCCTTCTTGCAGAACTCTCTTCAAGAGTCTATAAAACACTATTAATTAGATATCCAATTATAAAGGTTATGTTAAACTCTGACTCTCAGGTAGTATTAGATTGGCTGAATTCACCTAATCCTAGAGGAGTATATGTCTCAAATAGAGTCAGGGACATCAAAGTTCTTACCAAAGAGTTTATGTGGTTACATGTCAAAGGAGTTAATAATCCAGCTGACCTTTTGTCTAGAGGTATAGCCCCAAATAAATTACAGGACAACCAGCTATGGTGGTATGGTCCATCTTATCTGTCAGATAAACAATTTCAACATAATAGTTCGAGGTTTATTGGTAATAATTCAGAACCCTCTTATGAGGCCAAGGAAGTTGTGTGCAATGTGCAACACCATAATCCTCTGAATGATTCAAATAATATATTCTATAAATATTCTAGCTATCACAAACTTCAAAGACTGATTGCTCTTATCTTGCGATTTAAACACAATAGTTTAAAACCCAACGATAAAAAGACAGGGTCATTAACGCCGCAAGAGCTACAATCTTCTAATTTAATTATCATAAGATATGTTCAGCATATTATGGCATTCCCAAAAGAAATAGAGTTGCTAGAAAAGGGCTTACAATTAAAATCAAATCTCAATAGTTTGCATCCCTTTTTAGACGGTAATAAAATCTTAAGAGTAGGCGGTCGCCTTCAGACCTCTACTAAATTGTCTTATGACAAAAAGCACCCAATGATCATGCCTAAATCAAATCACATTACTGACATGATCATAAAATCGGAACATTTAAGACTTTTACATGCTGGAGCCAAATTAGTTTTAAGCTCTCTTTCACAAAAATTTTGGTTGATAAATGGCACAAGAGAAGTGAAGAAAATTGTTCACAAATGCATTAAATGCTTTCGTCTTAAAGCTGTAGCTGCCAGGCAGTTGATGGGTTCGCTACCATCACAAAGAATATCAATGTCTAGGCCATTCCAAATTACTGGAGTGGACTTCTGTGGTCCATTTGACATAAAAGTTGCACGGGTTAGAAAGCCATTAATAAAAAAAGGTTATATAGCACTTTTTGTCTGCTTTGCCACTAAGGCTATCCATGTAGAGCTTGTGAGTGACATGACAACACCAGCATTCTTGGCATGCCTTCAGCGTTTTATAGGTAGACGAGGATTACCATCCTACATACATTGTGACAATGCCAAAACTTTCAAAGGTGCTGATAATAAGCTTAGAGAGTTGTATAACTTACATTCATCTAAAACTCACCTAGATGATATAGAGAGTTTTTGTTCAAAGAATCTTATAAAATTTAAATACATTCCAAGTTATTCGCCTGAGTTTGGTGGCCTATGGGAGGCCGGTGTTAAGAGTGTTAAACACCATGTTAAGAGAGTAATTGGTAATATTTCTTTAACATTTGAAGAATTTAACACTGTAATTATTCAGATAGAAGCTATTCTCAATTCTAGACCTCTCCTTCCAATAAGTAGTGATATTTCAGATTTAAATTATTTGACACCTGGTCATTTCCTGATTGGTACCTCACTAACAAGTTACCCAGAAATTAATCTCACTGAAACATCAGTTAACAGACTTAGATTCTGGGACTTATGTAATAAATTAAAACAAGATTTCTGGAAACTCTGGTCTTTAGATTATTTAAATTCACTGCAGAATAGACCAAAATGGAAAGATGAGAAGGATAATTTGAAGGAAGGACAGTTAGTAATCATTAAACAAAAAGATATTTCCCCTTTTAACTGGCCCATGGGGCGAATTGTAAAAACTTTTCCTGGACCAGACGGTAGAGTAAGAGTGGCTGAAGTAAAAATGGGCAGTAAAAATAAAACCTATGTTAGATCTTACACTAAGTTGTGTCCTCTACCTCTTAAGGAAAATTAAAATTAGCTATAAGTACCTAGTTCTTAATTAACATTAAGTTAAACTTAAGCACTTGTTTAATATTAAGTAAAGTGTTGAAATCACACTGGAATTATAATTTGTTCTATGTTAGATTTAGTTTAGCATTAGTTGCTTATTACCAATAGTTTATGACTAAAATTGTTAGTGTAGCTTAATTTAAATAAGTTTTTTTTTGTTAGCTAAATTCTAGTATTTAGAAATTGAGTGGTGCACTTTGCCCGCCCCAACTTATGTTCAATACAGAACATAAAAATGTAACTAATCAATCAACATGAAAGAATATCAGCGTTGCATTATATATTTTTGGTACGACAACACTAATTGTCTATGAGTTGTCTATGCTTTTTTCACTGGAACAAGCTTCCATTACCTTTTTGAGTTTCTATTGTGACTCGCTTTAATTTTTATGTTTTTGGGAAATAAATGGTAAAATCCATATTTTACGTTTTAATTATTTCAAGACCAAAACAGTAAGCATACATAAAGAAATCTGTTTGGGTGGTAGTTGTATCAAAACGTCCGTGAGGGTTTAAAACGCTCCACTTATCAACTTTGTCTTTATTAATCTGCATCGGGCGTTCACAGTTTGAATTAAATTCAAACTTCAAATTTACTGAAAGAAATTCATTTCCAGTAAGATGATTCTCAGCAGGAGCGTACTTCTTTCAGGAACCTCAGTCTGCAACGGTGACAGCGGTGGTGGTCTCATGATCTTTGTGCCAGACTCGGCAGCTAACATTAACGCGGCGTCAGGCGCGTGGTATGTCCGTGGCATAGTGTCCATTGCTCCCCGTCTATCTGATGTAGCTATCTGTGATCCCTATGAGTACACAATCTTCACAGATGTAGAGAAGTATCGAGATTGGCTGCTGCAGTATATGGAGTGAATCATTATATCGGCCTATAAAGCCTCACTGCTAGGACACAGGCCTACTCTCTGCGAAAGAAAGTGAATCGTAATCTACCACGCGCGTCTAGTGCGGGTTGGCGATGAAACTAAATCGACATCAGTTGCAATAAAATTTAATAATACTTGTCGTCTCGTGTTTTATTTATGTTTTCCGTTTAACTTCGTTGAAGATGATGCGACGAGCTGGACAAGACCAGGGGCTAGTAATCCTCATTTGCTCTGGATCGAAACATCTAGAAGTCATGTGGCAAAGACCATTTCCCAGCAGTGGGACGACAACAAACAACACACAAGAACAACACCATTATACACAATAACAAAATTATAAGTTGTGATACCTACTTAACTGTTGACAGTAATGAACACATTGGAACTAAAAATAATGGTTTGTTCATTAAGGAAATAAAAATACAGTGTACTGTATTTGAGAACCGCCTCCTTCTAGAAAGTCGGTTAAAATTGGCAATATAATATTTGGAAAATAGCCCCTTCATACAAAATTCAATACGATCGATCAAGACCGAGATGCGATCGTTCACGACAGTTTTCTAAAATATTTTAAGCAGGCGTTTATAAATATGTCATGTTTGCGTGTTTAAACAACGCTGTATTATGCTGCGTACTCTCTACACGCGTTATAATTTAACTAAATATGGATTTGTAAGGCTCTTTATATTTTGAATAGATTGTGGGAGTAATGATTTGAAAGAGAATGGAGTACCTAAAGGAGAATGCCCATAAATGTATGGAGCTAAGTGTAAATGAAAAACACATTAAACAGGCTCTAAAAACCCACTAATTCTGAGACATTATAGTCAGACCGCAACGTAAATAATATGCTGTCAATGAATAGTTATGACTGAATGAAAAGTCATGTTTTTACCTTTTTATGCAAAATACATATATCGTTTAATTGACTGCTTGTAATTTTAGAATAACAACTTTTTACTGAATACATAATCAGAAAAGTACAGTACTTATAAAAAAGTTTTTTGAAGTTTTGTCTGCCTATCTTTGTGTTTCAACTAATATAATGATTTTGGTGGATGCAAACGACAGGCTGCCTTTCGTTATGTCGTTCTATGGGGGAGGCCTTTGTCCAGCAGTGGACGTCTTGTGGCTGATGATGATGAATGATTTTGACGGAATTTTAACTGGCACTTAGCTGATGTTATAAAGAGTAACTGAGTTGAATTTTGTTACAGAAAAAGAAAAGTTTCGTGCAAAAAAATACACTTCCATGTTTTCAACTATTCATTACTGACAGCTTATTTTTTGTATCATGTTGAAAATGGCCTTCAGTTTAGTGGTGTAAAATATATGTAAAAGTAGTCTCGTAGTCGGACCAGTTTAGTTCATTCTCCTTTATTGAAATTATCCCGTAACGTCTGACAAAAGACCAAAGAAGAAGTAAACGCCGACCCCAAGAAGAATACGACAAGAGCTACAAGATGAAGGCTCTTTATAAAATTCTTTCTTGTTGCCGTATTTTTATCTATAGTGAAACAGAAGGGCATAAAATAATGACACTTGTAGATTAATCAGAATCACACTTGATTAATTACTTGTTCAATTAGTACAGAGTTTCTGCATAGACCGGTAATCGGAGAGACAAGAAACAAAAATTAAGTTGCAGGGTATTATAAAGGCTTTTTCCCCCACCGGCGGCGGCGTCCGGTAGTTATGGCTTGGCTAGGGTTGGCATGGCTATCGTTGGCGAGTAGCTTGCTGTCAGATGGCTGTCAGTGGGCTGTTGTTTGTTACATTCGGCCGTCCTGAAACAATGATTGCTCCCGCAATAGGAGAGGCATGGTTAACTTTCAAGTAGGTCAATAAGATCTTCAGTTTCAAGTTGTTCATCCGAACTACTGGCACTATCGGATAAAGGAACCGTACTGCGATAAGGCCTCAAGGAATCCGCTGCAACCAAGCCTATAAAGGCCTTGTAACCTCGGAGACCCTTGATACTTCGAATCCTATATCTGTCATTGCCCACCACTTTAGTCACAATGTATGGACCTGAGTAAATGTCATCTAGCTTAGTGTTAACTTTTGTGGCACTGCTTGTAGGTGCTTGCCGCCAAAGAACTAAATCACCCTTTTTATAAATGTGACTTGTTTTGCGTTTTTTGTCAAAGTTTCGCTTCATCCTATCGCTTGCTACCTTTAACTGAGCACTAGCTTTTTTGCGCCTAATCTCTACTGGTTCACTGATACTTTCATTGGTAAGGACATCGCAACGTGGCCTAGCACTTTTAGCAAACATCAAATCATAAGGCCTATAGGTGGTGCTCTCATTTGTGGTATTGTTGATACCCCAGATAATGTCAGGTAAACTGTTGGCCCAATTATTTGCAGCTTCGCTAGGGTCTGTGGCACGCAATGCATTCAATATGGTTCGGTTAGTACGTTCAACTTGACCATTGGCTCTCGGGCATGCTACTGAGGTCAAGATGTGTCTAAACTGTTTGTCAGTTGAAAACTTTTTAAAATATCTACTAGTGAACGCCTTCCCATGATCACTCACCAGTTTATCACTCACCAGTTTATCAGGATATCCAAATAAGCTAAATATTTTTTTAAGTGTCCTGATAGTTTCTATAGAATTGACTGTTCGAGTGGGCTCAGCAATAACAAATTTTGAAAAAGCATCTGTCATAACTAGCATATACTGATAACCCTTTACGGTTTTGCAAAAGGGGCCTAAATGATCGATATGCACCATGAGCATAGGCTCGGTGGGTTTGGGAATAGGGAACAATTTTCCTTCTTTCTTCCCATGATCACCTTTCCCATAAGCACAATGAAGACATGCATTAACATACTTTTGAATAAAGCGAGTCATTTTCGGAAACCAGTAATCTTTTTTTATCAAATCCATACATCTTTGGATTCCCACATGCCCAATATCATCATGGTGCATTTGGACCAGCCTCCATCTAGCTAATGCTGGCACTACGAGGCGATTACCCTGTAATGTCTTTCTATATAACCTATCATTAATAAACACATAACTGGTGGTTATTTCGTTAGCTGCTGAGCCATCCTTAAGCTGGTCAATGATTCGCTTTAATTTGTCATCCTGGTACTGGACAGTATAGAACCAGTCTGACACTTCAAGGCGATTGACATTCACCGTATCGACGGGATTCCTACTTAAAGCGTCTACATGTTTCATTCTTTCTCCGGGTCTATACTCTACACTCATATCAAAGTCCTGGATTGACAACCACCACCTGGCAATACGCGGGATAATGTCTCTTTTGGTTAGGGTGGCACGAACCGCCGTGCAGTCAGTCACGATCTTAACGTGTTTACCTACAATGTAAACCCTAAATCTACGCAAAGATTCAACCACGGCGAGCGTTTCAAGTTCGTAACTGTGATACATACTTTCTTCCTTACTTGTTACCCTACTAAAATACATAACGGGGCGTATTGACTTATCAGTCTGTATTTGTAATAAAATCCCTGCGATACCTGATTTGCATGCATCCGTGTGAATCTCCGTTGGCAGTGCAGGGTCGTAAAGAGCAAGTATGGGTTTCGTACACAAACACTGTTTTAATTGTTCAAAACTATTAGATTGTTCACTACCCCAATTCCACACAGCGTTTTTCTTTGTTAGATCTGTCATTGGGCGCGCGATTATAGCGAAATTTTTAATAAATTTACGAAAGTAACTACATAGCCCAATAAATTGACGTATCTCGTGAACATTACTAGGGATGGGAAACTGTGACACCGCTGCCAATTTCGATTCACCCGGTTGAATACCATTCGATGAAATTTCATGTCCTAAATATGTTACTTTATTTTGTAAAAATGAACATTTACTCATATTTAACTTTAAATTTTCTTTTTTTAATTTATTGAGAACCTTCTCCAAAATATCTAAACCGGATTGCACATCGACGGAAGGTAGCAACAAATCGTCTAAAAAGGCTAATACTTCATTTTCGTTCGAAAAGTCGTTGTAAGTTTTCATACTACCGTCTTTAGAAACGGTATTGGAATTTCGTATAGAATCTACGATCTTGTTTATAAGTCGCATAAAAACGGATGGTGCGTTCGCCAGACCAAAAGGAACACGAGTGTATTCAAAGTGACCCTGAGGTGTTATAAAAGCTGTTTTGTGTATGTCTTTAGGGGCGATTTTAACTTGATGGTAACTTTGAGCTAAATCAAGACTTGTGAAGAAATTCTTGCCGGCTAACTTTGAGACCTGATCATCGATGTTGGGCAACGGATATCTATCTTTAACCGTAATGGCATTAAGCGCCCGAAAATCGACACAGAGCCTGCTGTCACCGTTCTTTTTCTTTACAAGAATAACTGGAGAAGCAAAACATGACTCGGACTCTCGGATTATACCCGCATCTAACAACTCGGAGACTTTGGACCTAACTATGTGCTGCTCACTATGAGACAAACGGTAAGGTTGGCGGTATATAGGCTGTTCACTTGTTAATGTTATTTTCATTTGCAATAAATCTGTGCATCCCAAGTCCTGTGTTTTATTAGCAAAACAGTCACTGTAATTTGTCAATAAAGTGATTAAACTATCGTGATCATTTTTATTCAATTTACCCGACCTGATATCAACTACATTTACTCCCCCAATAGTGCCTGCAATGGCTAGGCTAGTGTGCAAAAGAGAAGCAGTAGGTTGGCTATAGTCATTGGCTTTGGCTGTGGAAGTTGATGGCACAGTGAACTTTTGTGGACTAACCTGAACATCCGGTAGAGGTGAAGTGATGCAACTGTCTGCTCTGGTCAGTACTTCGCCAGGCTCCCAGATTATATTTTGAGCGCCATTGTTGATGATCTTGATATACCCGATGGGGCCTCGTAGCTGGGTGGCAGGAATCGAGTAGGTTACGCCTCGCAACTCGTAATGTTGCGGCGTAGTGACGACATCGTTGCCTTCATCATTGTCTAGCACTTTAACTTTGATGATGGAATGTCCGGGCAGTAAGCACTCTTCTTCTGCAGTGACGACCTTGAAGCGAGTGCGCTCTTCAATTACATCCATTTGTCTTGTAAAGTCGTCATCTTGTTTGAGGGTGGCTCTTCCTTTGCTGACCACCAAAGTCATACCGTTGCTATTGATAATCGGCTGCCCAACCAGCAGATTTATGTTTCCCATCTGCGCGTTTGATAAATGAGCCTTGCAGGGGGTAAGTATGCCGTCGATTTCCAGCTGGAAAGTGACTTCTCCGTGGCTGGGTAAATGTTCTCCAGAGAAGCCTTTAAGGACGGTGTTAGACGGGATGATTTCGAGATCCAGCAGTTTCGACACGTGAGTAGAGAGCACGTTGACTTGACTGCCGGTATCAATGTAGGATTTAACATGTATGCCATTGATTTTAACGTTTTTTTCGTAAATCTTGTTGTAGTTTTGTAAAATCTTGATCTCTTTGACTTTATCATCGATTTGTGTTGCTTGTTTCGGGGCATTTACGCAGCGCGTAGCAATGTGGCCTTGCTTACCACATTTGAAGCATATTCGTGAATCTGGATATGGGCAGCTAAGTAGTAGGTGGCCAGTTTTTTTACAGCGTGGGCACGGGTCGTCCGGGTTTGGAGGAGTATATTTTCTATTGTTACCTTGTCGATTACTGGCATCTTTATTTGGCGCACGTGCTCCACTTGACGTTGATGGCTGTTGGTAATCATCCAGCGCGCAAAGGAAGCCTTCATATAATTCTTCAGGTCGCTCGCCCTGGAAAGCTCTTGCATTCGCTTGGAGTGATGATGGTAGGCCGCGAATGATGCAAGAAATAGTTGCGTTGTCGGAAAACTTGCACCGGAAACACATGGCCACTTTATCCTGGTAATATTTCGTCATCGATTCTGTAGCTTGTTTCTTCCTGTTCATCATCTCTTCTAACATGCTCCCGAAATCGCGATGTCTAGGAAACGCACGCACCAAAATCTGCTTCCAATCTTCCCAGGAATGATCGTATTCATCTAGCCGATTGTACCATTTTCTAGCTTGCCCTCTTAATCTGTCTTGCAGGTAATATGACTTCGTAGTTTCATTCCAGCCATAAATCTCGCCAAGTTGATCGATCTTATTAAGCCATGATGACGCAGTAGTGCATTCTTCACTGTCGGGGTCAAACTCTGGTATCAGTGAGACCGCGCCGTGGTTTTTTTTTGTGGTAACGGAGCCGGAGGGTACCTCTTCGTTCAAATCACGCATGGCTTTTTGTACCTCGGATTGTAAAAGTCTTCTAAGGATTTTCCGGGCTGGAGGTGAGTCTGGTGATGTGACTTCATCTTCATCGCTGCTTGATTCGGATTCACGCCTACGTCCAACCCTTGCAGCATCGGCGTAATTACGTTTCATAGCTTTCTTTATTTATCCCACTTCTGAGATGAAACAGAAGGGCATAAAATAATGACACTTGTAGATTAATCAGAATCACACTTGATTTATTACTTGTTCAATTAGTACAGAGTTTCTGCATAGATCGGTAATCGGAGAGACAAGAAACAAAAATTAAGTTGCAGGGTATTATAAAGGCTTTTTCCCCCACCGGCGGCGGCGTCCGGTAGTTATGGCTTGGCTAGGGTTGGCATGGCTATCGTTGGCGAGTAGCTTGCTGTCAGATGGCTGTCAGTGGGCTGTTGTTTGTTACAATAGCATGAAATTCATATGAAAATATCTATTTTCTGATCTTCTTAGCGTGTCGATGGCAAATCTTCACTAAATGAATTTGGGCCAATGTTCAGCTATGCAAACTCCGCTTGCTGATGCAGTCATTAGGATCGTCAAGTTTGAGATGTCAGGGCATGCAGCGCAAGATAGAAGGTGGGGCGTTGTCTATGGATGGAGACACGCTACACACACACTTGAGATCTGAACTGTCCATGAACCGCCATCCCATTTGCTAAACCCGACTTGGGTTCGGAGTCTAATTAAAAATCTTAATTGTACAAAACCCTAAATATGTTATCTGTCTTAGTTCCTAATTATTTATTGTAAGACGAAGGAGACTAGTCTCCACGACACAGGGAATCCTAGTGTGGAGACTAGCGATATTAACTTTCTGTAATGCTCTTCTTGAACAATAAAGATTTATTATTTATTTATTTATTTCCAAGTCGGCCACAGCAAAGCATGTTCGGGTAGAAGGCTTTCAGACGGCTCGATAAAGCCGTCAGGGGGCTTAAGCAGCTCTCGCCAGAGCTCATGTCTTGCTGCGGAGGCATTGCTATTAGCTGGACAAGTTGTGACAAAACACACAAAAAAACATTTACGGCTTTTCAGCCTCTGGAGCACTGAAACGTGGTTGTGTATTGGAGGGTGGGTCAGCCTGTAGCTTCAACCTCTCAATGCAGCTGGCTATAGTTCTACGAACCTTTCGAGGTGCAATCCCAGTTAGTGGATACAGCATTCGTTCTGGGATTGATTTCAGGCTACCACCAATAACCCAGCACGTCTCATTTTAAAATAAAAATACTGATAGTGTTAGCCTGCGTCGTCCTATGGCGGGGTAAAGGTCTCTGCCACATAAGTTTTTTTTTTTTTTAAACGTTGCCCCACACTAGGAATTTCTCCTGTGTCGTGGGTGCGTTCACAAACATATAAACTCACATGACACAAATACCCAGACCCAAAACAACTATCTGTTGGTCATACAAATATTAGTTCCATGCGGGAATCGAACCCGCGACACGCAGCGCAGCAGTCCATTGCTTGAGCCACTGCGCCAACCGTGCCATCAGTTCCAGATATTTTGATTTAGAGCCAACGTGGACTACTGGCCGCTGGGCTTGTTCAGCTCGTCCTGCAGTGTTCTAAGGGGTTAAAAGGAAATGCAATAAAAAAACACCATAATTATTAGTCTTAGATTTTATTACTACTGACGTTGATTCAGTTTCATCTACAACTCGCACTGGATTACGCCCACGCAGAGAGTAGGCCATGTCCTATCAGTTGACCTTGATTGGCTAATGACAAAGTTCACTCCATATACTGCAGCAGCCAATTTCGATACTTCTCTACATCCGTGAAGATTGTGTACTCATAGGGATCGCAGATAGCTGCATCAGATCTACGAGGAGCAATGGACACTATGCCACGGACATACCACGCGCCTGACGCCGCGTTAATGTTAGCTGACGAGTCTGGCACAAAGATCATGAGACCACCACCGCTGTCACCGTTGCAGACTGAGGTTCCTGAAAGAAGATCGTTCTTGCTAAGAATCATCCCACTGAAAATGAGTTGCTTTCGCTAACATGAAAGTTTCTTAACACACCTCAAACACAGGTTTATCGTAGCAAGGAAAACGGGTTAGGGGGCAACTGGCCTCTGGTCCGCGGCCCAGATTACACGGAGTGGGAACAATAGTAGAAAACTCGACCGAATGTGTGGGCCAGAATACCATGGCTCTTTGGTAAATTGATCCCACTCCAATCCCGCGGGTCCAATAGACCAAAACTATTTTTGAATTGGTCAACTGAACCCGGTGTCAAATTAAATGAATTGTATAGTCAAGTAGAAAGTGAACCTGTGTGTGTGTGTAATCGAACTGTGGACGCCCGATACAAATAAATGAACACAAGGTTTGGTACCTTTGTCTATAGGTATTCATCTGTATCGTGCGTTTCATACAAAATAGATACGTGAAGCAATTGAAATCTTATTATTTTGGGGGGGCTGTTGGGAAATCATCAAATGACTCATCCCGCTCTGGGCTGAGCGGTAGGGAGTGTCGGACTTCTACTGACTAAAAACCACCCATGTTCCTTCTTAGCCCTTTGTGTCGAGGTCGCGGTATCTCTTTCGAACAACCGGCAGCCCTGACGGGAGCAATTGAAATCCACAGAGCTGTTTTGAAACAAAATAATTAAGATAGTACAGGAAAACTACTCGGATCAACCTGATTTCTTTATGTATGCTTACCGTTAGCAAATCCGGCACAAAATTTGTTGTCGTTTAGTCTTTGATGAAAGAATGTTGGGTTACTCTTCAAACAGATCAACTCTGGTATGATAGGAATGGTTACTTCTTGCAGAGTGGATGATAGAGAGTCTTTATGATTGAATCCCCAACCTACGACCTGAAAAATGAATAAATTCATTAAAAGCGTAAAAAGCCGTATAACAGTTTTTTGAAGTGTGTGCCCCCGCTCTCTGGCGAACACTCTAAAGAAAGACTCAAGCTGTGGCGCGAAAGTGTTTTCCTACCCAACCCATTTGTGCCACTTGCCGAACATCTCCCACCTGGACACGAGTTGCCATGGCTGACCTGGAAGTCCTTAAATAGACTCCGAACACAGGTCGGTCGAAGCAAGGAAAACCTGTTCAAGTGGAAATTCATAGATGACTCTGCCCTGGACTGCAAATGTGGTGTTACCCCACAGACGATGATACACTTGACATCGTGTCCTGCCTGTCCAGCTACTTGTACATCACAGGAGCTAATAATTGGAACTGAAAATGCCAAACTCGTCGCTAAATTTTGGGCTGACTCAATTTAAATTGTCATCGACACGCTAAGAAGAAGAAGCTGAAGTACTTTTTAAGATTTTTGAACCTTTGAGTATTAGTTTTTTCATTCACATTCTTCCTTTTATACAAAACTTTTCTAACTAAATTATTCTACTGTTTTTCGTTCTTCTTTTTATTTTATTCTTTTTTTTTTTTTTCCCATCACATGCCACGACAATCGATTACCATAGTGTATTACAAGTACAGAAGTAAGTAAAAAGCGAAGAAGTATAAGGTAAGGAAATTATATAACATACCGTTCCAAAAATATGCTGGCTATCAGGAAGTTTATTAGGCTTCCATAAACAGGCTGGTTGAACATAGTCAGTTATAACGGCTTCAGATTTCAGCTTCAGTAAAGCTATATCATTATCCTGTGTCAATCCATCGAATTTAGGATGGTTAATTACTCGAAACACCTAGACAAAGCAAATTAATATTTATAACGTGACAATGGACATTTTTTTTACAGAAACAAGACAATATCTTCCTTTGCTTTAAATTCTTACTAAATTCAACTGAAATGAAATATTTTAAAAACAGGATTTATAAAATGATTTCTGACTCTTCAGTCATAAGATAAATATAAACTTTGAGGGAGCCTATGACTACTAGAAGACGCGTTTTTCAAGGCCTTCCTCGACGACGACGCCCGACATCTGAACCCAAGGCGCTATAAATCTGGCCTATTAGTCTTGATGCATTCTACAGACATGGCCCACCCAATTGTAGAAAAAATACTTATTTACAATTGTAAACTTGCCTCCCTTTCCTGTGCTCCTATGTCTCCACCAATAAGATTGTGCTTCCCAAGATAAACACTCAAAATCTCGGGTACAACTGCATTACCCCTTATAGAAGCACAGTGAGCAGCTGAAAGGAGCAAAAGAAAATATTTAGAAGAAAAAACAAAAAGAAAAGAAATTATACAATACCACACTTTCCGAGACTATCCACCACTTTAAAAATAACTAAAGAGTACTCTTGAGCAAGCTTATTTCAAACCTTTCACTCCCACTGTCCACGAATTATTTTTGTTTTTATGATACGGCGAGTGAATAAGCATGCACTTAGTTTTACTAATATTAATTATAATTTAATAAAACATTTTTTTTTAAAGGGAGAAAACCGCAACATACATATAAACCCACAATTGCAACGAATGTTGTTATATCAAGAATAATCTGCCATGCCGAGACATGGGCGCTCGAAAATGAGACTCTCCACCGAGTACGAGAGGCACAAAGGGCCATGGAGCGAGCCATGCTTATCATAACCCTCTTAGATCGAGTGCGTTACAGCCCAATCTGACGTCAGATAAAAGTCTACGATGCCGGAGACCGGGCAGTAACCAGACTCCTACCACTGAGTCAAAGCCTTGCTCCATTGAGTAAGCCTTTGGCCGAGTCGTGACCAAGGTTGGGCCAAAGAAACAAGGGCGAGGTTGCAGTACTTTGTTTTTATGAACGCACGACCTCACCCCCCGCCCTGCCGCGCGAGCAATATAACGCCTAAATTTTGACTGTTTTTTCTTCTTGGAGACAAATGATAAAGAAATTATACAATATGTTTTCAACATTTAAAACAGAATAGAAAGTTCTATCTACTGATATAACTTTCATTTAAATTCATGATGAAATCTCTTAGCAGTGTACGTTTTAAATTGTGATTTAGAGCCATGTTTGATAAAAAAATGATCGAGCCGATCATTCTAAATCGCGTTTCTATCTTTACGATTTACTTGAGAGTATGTTCAATTCTTATGTGATGATTTTTATTTATTAAAAAACTCATATTTAGTTCGATTTTCAAAGGTTCAAAAATCTTAAAAAGTACTGCAACCCCGCCTTAAAGCTCATTGGGTTGACCGTATCGTCATGATCGCAGAAAACACAAGATGAGGGATGCATAGGATCCCGTCGGGGCTGTGGTTTATCGAAAGAATAACGCGACTCCGACACAAGGGCGAAGAATGAAAATGGGTTTGGTTTTTAGTCAGTAGAAGTCTGACACTCCCCTTCGCTCTGCTCAAGAGCGGGGGGGGGTTATTCAATGATTTTCCACCCACCAAAAAAAAAAAAAAGGGATGCATAGGATCGGGAAGTGTGGCGAAAATGGGAGGCCTATGACCAGCAGTAGGTGATTCCGGGCTGATAATGACGATGATGATGATGGTCGGAACTATGTGTTAACATACGAGGTATCAGTTTGTGCGTCATCACTATCACCACAAAATCAAACTAGGCTGATAATCAGCACTTTTCGAACGTCAAAAATTTACTTTACTATTTACATTAATTTATAAGACAGTCCCCCAAAATGCCCACCCATCGACACTTCCTAGTGTTTAGCTGGAAAGAAGAAGTGGCGGAACAAACTCCCCAGCACACATCTGTCTGTTAGGTTGTTTAGATGAACCAGACTCGATACAATAGCAAGGTGTCAGTTAAATTTAAGATTTACTATAGACACAATCAGTAATAAACAAAAGTATCTAACAATAAAACAATCTTCTTTTAAAAATAAAGAGAGAAGTCCTGACTGACTGACTGACTCATCAACGCCAAGCCCAAACCCTTGGACCTAGAAAGCTGAAATTTTGCACAGAGGTTCCCTTTATAATGTAGACAAGGAATAAGGAAGGATTTTTCGAAATTCAACCCCTAAGGGAGTTAAATAGGGGATGAAAGTTTGTGTGGAAAATCGTCATTTTTGTAGTTAAACCGTCATCCACGCGGGCGAAGCCGTGGGCAAAAGCTAGTTATACAATAAAGTCCTACGCCGCGTCTGTACGCAGAATTCTGTATGCACCGATTTTCATACTGTTTTCACCAACAGATAGTTTGTTTCTCGAGGAAGGTTTTAATATATAATTAGTCAAGTTTTTGTACACATCGGCTAAATAATCGACATCCACGCTGTCGAAGCCGCGGGCATCAGCTAGTCTATATATATAAAAGAAGAAAGTGACTGACTGACTGACTCACTCACTGACCATCAACGCACAGCCCAAACCGCTGGGTCTACAGACTCCAAATTTGGCAAGTAGGTTCCTTATGAGGTCTAAGGGTGCACTAAGAAAGGATTTTTCAAAATTCAGGTTCCACGCGAACGAAGTCGCGGGCACAAGCTAGTTGTTAATAAAAAAAAACCCTTAATTTACCTGTCAGAACTAAAGTCGTAGACAGCAAGGTTCCACCACAAATATACTTTTGGGAGGACTTTTCCACCCTCAGTATAGCCACATGCCAGGGCCAGTCTCCAGATTTGGTTGATTGACCTTGGACTATCAGTTGCGTATGTATAACTTTGCGTCTACCGCAGGCTTCGTCTACATTAGGGCTCAATCTTTTTTCCTCTTCTTGGTTGAAATATTTGTCCAAATAACCCTGGAATTCATACATTCAAAATTAGTCCAGGCGTTTTGGAAATAAGCAGACGGAACAAACAGAGACAAAAAATTAAAAAAATATGTTTTTGTTAGAAATATCTTATGAACCTGTTGTTTCTTTGATCTGTGTTATGAACTTTTATAATAATAATATTATTATAGATTCAGTAAATAACTGTCATTTTCTAATCAAAAACGTACACTTAAACTCTATAGAAGATTAATAGCAAATTAGGATCTCAAACTTTTTGCCGTTTGCTGTTGACTTAAATGTACTTACAATATCCGGATTTTTACATTTCTCTTGATAATCCCGGAGTACGCTTTCAAGATAAGGTATGGGACCAGAAGCAGGTCTAGAGATTTTAAGTATAAGATCGAAGTAATGAAATTTTCCGGAAAATATGAATCCATAACTATTTTTTGGATCAGCGAGTTTTTGTACAGACACTTTGGCTTCATCTGGATGGTCCTGAAATAAAAACGATTAAAAATTAATACGATAACTACCGTCGGGGCTGCGAGATGTCGAAAGAGATACCGCAGCCTCGGCACGAGGGCGAAGAAGGAACATGGGTGGTTTTTAGTCAGTAGAAGTCTGACACTCCCTTCCGTTCTGCCCAAGAGCGGGAGGAGTTATTTGATGAATTCCCACACCCAAAAAAAAGGTATGCAATTCTAACCGTGAAGTTAACGGCGGCGTTAAGCTAAGGTAACTAATTGTCTCGTTTGTCTAGTGGTCGCAAGCGCGGCTGTTAAGCATGAGTTCCTGGGTTCAATTACTGGGCATGGTGTTATAGATATGAAAGAAGATTATAGTGGAAATGAGAATGTTTAGGCTGATGTGTGATAAGAATGGATAAAGTAAGAAATAAGTATATAAGAGGAAGTTTGAAGTTGCACTAGTTAGATAAGTTGACCGGAAAGCGACTGTCGTGGCTTATGATGAAGAGGGACGCATATACAGTGATGTAATTTTAATTGATGGAGAGGGAGAGTAAGACTGAAACAATGGATAGATTGTGTGAGCAATTTTTTATTTTTTTATTATTATAAATGGGCTTGCTCTTGACTTCAATCTTGCCCTAAGGGCAGAGATGATGTCGACGATGGAACGAGCTTACCCAGAAGAAGCTTGTTTACTCGCGACTTAAATAGATTAGGGTTATATGAACTCGGAAAAACCGACGCAGGCAGGGAATTCCACTCCTTGGGTGTGCGCATAATAAAAGACTTAGCAAAGCGCTTCGTTCGAATGTGTGGAACGTTGACTAGGTATCGGCGATAACCCGCAGTACGTCCAGTCTCCCGATGGAAGAAGGGAGATGGTGGAATCAGCTCGTGGAGCTCCTGCGCACACTCTCCGAAGTACAGTCTGTAGAAGACCGACAGACATGCGACTTTGCGACGGTGGGCCAGGCTATGTAGCTTGACAACCAGCTTAACAATGATACGAAGGAAAAAGGCGTAAATGATATAGCATGACGATTGACAGAAGAGAATGGAAGAAAAAAACAAGACCGCAAGTAACAAGTACAAGAAGATGATCATCATCATCATCATCATTTCAGCCAAAAGACGTCCTGCTGGACATAGGCCTCCCCCAGGTGTCGCCACATTGACCGGTCCCGTGCGTCTCTCATCCAGCGGGTTCCTGGAAGAAGATGATAAGTGTAGCATCCTTACATAGTATAAAACAAAGTCGTGTCTGTTTGTTTATTTGTTTGTTTGTCTGTATGCTTAAATCTTTAAAACTACGCAACGGATTTTGATGCGGTTTTTTTTAATAGATAGAGTGATTCAAGAGGAAGGTTTTAGTATATAATTTGAACGACATCCACGCGGGTGAAGCCGCGGGCATCAGCTAGTAATCTAATAAATAAAGAGAGAAGTCCTGACTGACTGGCTGACTGACTGACTAACTGACTTATCAACGCCCAGCCCAAACCCTTGGACCTAGAAAGCTGAAATTTTGCACAGAGGTTCCCTTTATAATGTAGAATGTATTGTAAGGATTTTTCGAAATTCAACCCCTAAGGGAGTTAAATAGGGGATGAAATTTTGTATGGAAAATCGTATTTTTCACGCGGGCGAAGCCGCTGGCAAAAGCTAGTAGTAAATAAATGTAAATTATACGTACATACACTTCTAGGGCTACTTCTGATGAAAATTTCAAAAACAAAGTAACAGTCTCTGCTTCTATTCTTACAGTCAGAGTATATTCGTTTTCTTGTGTTGTGGTATCAGAATAGTCTGTGTTAGAGTATTTGACGTAAACGTCAACGCTATGGCAAGGGTACCAGTAGCGAAAGATATCCTCACTAAAGGGTCCTGTATCACTTTGATTACCACCAGGCAAGATAAGGAAAAGAAGAAGCCATTTCATGTTTTTAAGTTGTTATCGAACTCTGAAAAAAAAGAGAAGTATTTTAATGACTTCTTTTTGCTTGCGGCTAAATTGACCAACCAATGAACCAACATAGCCTATAATAATGTTAGGTTCAACGAGGGACATACTGAAGGAACTATTCAGTATTCGATTCTCGTCACAAATCTGTAAAAAAAACTATAACTTTGCGACGTAATTGTAATTGATTACGTAATTGGCCACGCTCTCCAGATATCACTTCATAAGACGTTTCATTTTCGCCATTGTCCTACGCCAGTTTTAAAATAATTATGGAGAGAAAATGGATTAATTATCTAAATTCATTGAGCCGCGCACAGTTTCTGTGATAAGCGCAAAGGTTGTGACACTTTTTCCGAAATATTTGGTATGGTTCTGTCTGTTATTTATCAGTAGGTATTTATTTTTTGTTCATATTTTTATTAGTATCATGTAAGCATGCTCTATTATTGGTTTCAATATGTCCCTCGTTTGAACTAACATCCATACTAAATATACTATACGGTTAAAGATATTTATTTTCTCAAAAGAATTACAAATTCACTTATAGATAAAAACATAACACACAACACAACATAACTATAATAATATATTATCCATACTAATATTATAAATGCGAAAGTAACTCTGTCTGTCTGTTACTCTTTCACGCCTAAACGGCTGAACGGATTTTGATGAAATTTGGTACAGACATAGTTTGTAACTTGAGAAAGGACATAGGATGTTTTTTTTTTTTTTTTTTTTTCGCGAGATAAACCAAAAATCTGCCGGAAGTCACTATTCCACGCGAACGAAGTCGCGGGCAAAAGCTAGTACTTACTGTATAACATTTGGAGATAATGTAACTACCTCTTAGTGAAAGAATTCTCTGAATCAGATTAGTAACTGTTCTAATGATTACCCCATATATGAAAACAAATACGTTTTAATAATATTATTAGTAAGGAAGTACACTGCTGTGCCAAGTACAAAAGCGGTATCTAAAAAAAATGTGATAGTTATTTAATTTTAATGGCATCGGATATCTTATTAATTTATTGTTTACAAAATAGGTCTACCTTTTATAGCAGATTTTTTTATACCCGAATTTTGTTTTGCATAACAGTGGATGGCAGAAACTTCATTTCGCAGAAAATCATTTGGCATACACTCATTTACCATACATTCAAAACGCATAATTTTGTAAGTCAGAATCATCTTTGAGCATAAACTTCATTTCCAGAACCATCATTTCGCCGAAAATTCATAATCAGAATCGTCTTTTGGCACGCATTTCATTTCATACATACGTGTAACATACAATAATAATAATATTTATTATTTTTAATTATTATTATCAGCTCACCCCGGCTAAAATTTCTAGCTGAGAACATTAAATGTTGGTATGTCAAAAATAATAATAATAATTATTATTAATAATAATAATGACGTCACTCATACATGCAACGCATGTACTCCATGACGCGCGCTCACTTCGCTCGCATATTAAATAACACTAGTATCTTCTGTCCCCGAAGTGCCGGGCCTCCGCCGGCCTCCTTCGTCGGCCTACGGCCCGGTGCCCATGCCGCCCATAAAGGATACTTTCGCGAGACGGTCGTTATACCTTATAAAAATCTACGAAATAAAATTCTGCCATCTTAAAAGTATGCCATTGAAAATTCGGCTATTTAAACATTCTGCGAAATGAGTATTCTATTAAATAATTGTTCTGCCATAAACACATTCGTTCAAAGAAGAATATGCCAAGTGTGGTATGCCAAATAAATTTCGGAGCATCAAGTTTCTGCCAGATAGATGGTACCCTACAAAATCCACAGTTCTTTGAACTTTTATCAAGAATATAAACCTTATCTGAAAAAAAAAAAAATTACCTAGTTGAATAAATGAATTTATTTATTATTATATTTATAAACTAAACTTACATCCGATTAAGGATTTAAAATCTAATCTATACAATACATTGCTAAGAGTACAGCGCGTGCGTGTGTGTGTGTGTGTGTATGTCACACTCTTATACGAGCTTGCCTGAGGAGTTACAAATGGGTGTGTTATGGTGGTGCATGATGATTGTCTGTAAACCTGTTACCCATTATCCAATTCTATTAAAAAAAAACGCATAAAAAAAGATAAAAACGCATTTAATGAGGTAAGCCAAATATATCGGTATCCATTAAAAAAAAAAACAAGCCGTTGTGTACCTATTGATCCAATCGATATTTACAAAAGTAAAATTTTGTCGAAACTGGCTTTCCGTGAGATACCGCTTTGCGTTTAGCACGGCAGTTTATATGACTTCATATCCAATTGACCTTTAACTAATATAATATAAAAAAACAGGTTATACGAGGAAAACAATGATAAATCATGTGTTTAAAAAAAACGTGTAACGTGTGTAAACGCGTACTGTGTTTCCATTCTAACTAATAAAGCGAAAAAAAAAAATATGTCATACTTTAGATGTAGTATGCAACTGCCTATCTGACCTCCACAAATCGATACCCGATAATACATACGTTTTTTTATTAGCCTATTGTGTCCCACTGCTGGGCAAAGGCCTCCCCCATTTCTTTCCAGTTCTCCCGGTGTTGTGCTTTCTCTGGCCAATCAGTCACGAACGAGTCAACGAGCCAACGTTTCTTGGGTCTGCCTCGGTGACGACGACCGTACAAATATAAATACAGGTTATTGGAGGAAAATCATTACACGCTGAGACAATACTAGTTTCGCTATTTTTGTTACCTAATACGGAATAATATTATAGTAAAAATCCTCGCTGGTTCTCAAAGTGGTGCATTAGAAGAGTAACTTGAAGTAAATGAAGGAGGCATTTGCCTAACAGTGGACTTACAAGTCTATTGAAATATAAACACATCACTCACTCACCGTCACCGTTGCAAAATTTAAATAAATTAACAACCATTCGTATATTTGAATCACTCGTACAGTGCAAACACTATTTTATTGATGTCAAAGTTTTTTATGTTATGAATTTTTATGTTCTTTAAACACGTGAATATTCCAAACAACACATTCCTAAGTCTATACAAGACTGGCCTTAGTGATCAAGTGTCATCAGCTGGATGACAGCGGGGTGAGGAATGGTGGGCGAGGGGGAGGTAGGTCTACGGCCGTGTTATAGTTATAATTAAACTTGAAGCATGATTCTAAATTACTTTGATTTTAATTATTCATCTGAGGTAATAGACTAGGGTAAATAATTTTTGAAACCAAACAAATTATAGTAGGATGAAAACCCATTGGAAAAGGAAATTGGATAGTTATTAAATTCTAAATCCGTAATTGGCTGTAAGTTTATATTCTTTAAAGAGCTGTGGATTTTGTGAACAACAAATAAAAATATAACAAAATTGAAAGGAAAATTAATTTGCTGTCGATTAGGGTGTTTCATTATTTATTAATTTTTGATTTACATTTGACTTTGCTCGAATTCTTGATACCACTCATGCACAGTGTTCATAAACTAAAAAAAAATCACCAAAATCGGTTAATGTTTAGAGGTTGCGCAACGCCAATAAAATTTTCCCATACAATAGCTACTACGTCACGTACGTCATCAGTACAGGGTAGATTTTAGTTTTTTTTTTTTTTTTACTTTGGAGGGTAGAAAGTGTTACTAGTTAAGCGTATTAAAACTTTGAAAGGAGTTAAAAAGTGGAAGAAGATCCGTAGTCACACCAGTGTGACTACGGATAAATAAAATTAACCATAATCACACTGGTGTGGTAGTTTAGTGTGACTATGGGTCGGTCACTGAATTGTAGATGTTTAACGACGACATAAATTCCTTAGTTATGTTTATTTTGGGTTATTTTATTCTTATTCAATTAGATTTTTACCGTCGCGTCAGCCAGGCAGATATCTGCCTGGCTTTTCTATATGAAAGGGGTTTGGCTAACTTTGTATGGGCTAGTGGCGTCATTTTTTTTTTGAGCGGCCACTTTTAATTTTCATGTTATTTTGTTGTGCTGTGTCAAATACACATACATGTTAAATTATTTTTGTCCTAAGTCATTTCTAAACTGAGATATTTGAGTTTGAATATTATAAAAATGTCTTCTTCAATTACTGTTCTGCGTAAAGAAATCTTAGTTATGTGGTTAGAAGGTTGATATTAGAGCTGGCTTAATAATAACTGCTACTTGGGTCGATCTTTAGGTTAGGCCACGCTTGCCTAGGTGGGTCTGTGGATGGGTGGGTGTGGGTGTTTCCTCCGTGCCTTGGAAAGCACGTTAAGCTGTTGGTCCCGGCTGCCATATATAGATCTTTTGCAGTCGTTACTGGTTGTCAGTGACCTGACTCTGTCTGACAACCAGTCTTACCAAAGGGTATCGTATTACCCAGTATTAACTGGGACGTGGAGGTCAGATAGGCAGTCGCTTCATGTAAAATACTGATATTCAGCTGCCTCCGGTTAGACTGGAAGCCGACCCCAACATAGTTGGGAAAAGGAATAAATAATACAAGAGCAATATTGCATCCAGCCCTTGTGTAGCAGTTTCTACGAGAATGTACACGTAAATGTCCGTCTAGATGAATGTGTAATACGAGTCCCGCCGACACGATTCAAACTTCGCTGGCTACAAATGCAAAATGCACTGTTAATTACATCCATGGTGTTATACATCCAAATCTTAAACATATAAGAGTCTAAAGAGGTATGCTGGGTCTGTCAAAATACACAAACGATCACAATGCCAAGTCTTTATAATGCATCAGCCCATAGATAACAGACATCGAGCCATGCAATCTACGTACGTATTTAATTTATTTTGATTATTTTTTCATCGTTGGCCAGCACTAGGAACTTCAGTCTGCTGTATCGTGGGTGCATTCACAAACATTTAAACTCAAACACACAAATACCCAGACCCGAAACAACTATCTGCAAGTCATACAAATATTTGCCCTGTGTGGGAATCGAACCCGCGACACGTAGCGCAGCAGTCAACTGCTTGAGCCACTGCGCCTACCGTGTGGTCTGAATTCTGAAAAAAATACGACTGGAACCTTAAACAGTGCAATAGACTGTAATAACTTCTTCGATTTTAATGAGCAATTCAAAACCAAATATCTCCGTTCCGATTAGATTTAGAGAAATGCATCCATAATATTTTTGGATCGCTTTAATCTGTTCTTTCAAAATATCCAAGTTTCATTACTGGCCGCGCAACTTCAAAACGACGCCAACTTTAGCCAAACCCCTTTCAACAAAAATTTAATCATACTCATACGTGTATTTTATGTCGTCGTTAAACATCTACAATTCTTCAATAATTGTATTCACATCACTAGAAAACCTTTAGCTGGTTTAATGGCAGCCCCCGACGGATATTCCTTGGTTATGTTTATTTTGAGTTTGATTTTTACCGTCGTGGGTTTTTTTCAAAAATTTATTGAAGACTTTTTTGGAGCTAGGCTTCCTTTCAAAGACCAAGTGTTGTTATTTTTTATTTACCATCACAAAGAAATAAAAGAAAAGCTGTCTGAAGCTGCTAAATCGACAAGTACAAAACAGCAAGTAATTTGGAAGAGAGCTAATATTCCTGGAAAACTACAAGTCCTATGGAAAAAAGATAAAAGGCAAAGTTGTAGGTATGAAAAGATCTACAACTTTAGATTTCCACTTTTTTCACACCTCAAAATGTCATGTGAAAAATTTAAATAACCAAGTTTCTGTTTTTTTTATTATTTCTATGTTTTACATTACATTTTTTTTTTTCACGAAATTGGTGAAATCCTACATTTTTATATCCTAAACACACTGTTAATACGTCATGGTAGGCCTGTAGGTAGTCGATACCGACAAGTCGCTTTATGAGCGAGCGCATAATTATATCATAACATTGCGATATTATGCCTGAACGGATCAATACCTACCCGTACCGGGAATCTGCCTCTCTAAGTCCTCACCCGGCACAACCGTAGACCTGCCTCCCCCTCGCCCACCATTCCTCACCCCGCGGTCGTCCAGCTGATGACACTTGACCACTAAGACCAGTCTTGTATAGACTTAGCAGTGTATTGTTTGGAATATTCAAGTGTTTTAAGAACATAATACATAACTAATAATAGTTTTGCTAGTGTATGTGTGTTTCAAATATGGTTTTTAATTAGTTTAGATTTTGCAACGATGACGGTAAGTGAGTGATGTGTTTATGTTTCAATAGTCTTGTAAGTCCCACTGATATGCAAAGGCCTCCTTCACCGTGAGAACCAGCGAGGATTTTTACTAAAATTATTTATTATTCCGTATTATGTAGGTACCAAAATAACAAAACCAGTATATTGTATCAGCGAATCGAATGATTTTCCTCCAATAACCTGTATTTTGGTAGATGGTAAATATTGAATAGAATCTCATTGACCTTCAAAGTCAAGCAGCGCTTGCACAGGATAGTCTGTGGATGGATAATAATCATCCATTAATTACGTAATTTTGATTGAATATTGAAGTTTGACATGATTTGCTTATTTCTGTCATATTCAAGGAACTTAACCACTAGCTGGAATGTGCACGTGCAACTCAAAAGCGTTCCAAGCGAGATTACCTCGAAAGTGGATAACATCTCTTTCTTATAGGAATCAGAATTAGAATCGGGTAAACGTATGTCTTGGATGTTTAAAGTTTCTGTGTGAGGATGAACTAAAGATGAGTTTTACTTGTTGGCTTATTAACCGACTTCTTCTCAAAGTACTCCAAAAAGAGTTCCCAAAAACCTATAATATTTTTAATTAGGTTTCATTCTACTCCATGACAGTGCCCAAAGACCACGCCCACGACATAATTACTTTTAACCCTCTGCGTAGAGAAATATTGTATTTATTGTTTTTTTTTGTCGGAGATGAGAAACAAAGATAGTACTTAAAGTCTCACAAAGAACCAGGTAGCCGGAAACAAGAAGGAGGTATTGGGTATATTGTAAATAGGAATCTCAAAATATACATTTATAATTTATATAATTATATTAAATTAATTTAATACCATGCATTATGCAATGATGACACTATTACTTCATTATTCTGGACTCCTTATATACCCATAACCCTTTTTTTTGGTGGGTGGAAAATCATCGAATAAATTGGGCAGAGCGAAGGGGGGTGTCAGACTTCTACTGACTAAAAACCAAACCCATGTTCCTTCTTCGCCCTTGTGCCGAGGCCGCGTTATGCCTTTCGATAATCCGCAACCCCGACGGGGAGCTCTATTATAGCCCTTATAACTGCTTCCATCGTCGAGTGGTTTAGGTGTTTGCCTTGTGACCCGTTGGTCGTGGGTTCGATTCCCATGGGAAGCATACTTTGTAAAGTTGTTTCCAG
Organism: Diarsia mendica; assembly: GCA_949316265.1. Lineage (NCBI taxonomy): Eukaryota > Metazoa > Arthropoda > Insecta > Lepidoptera > Noctuidae > Diarsia > Diarsia mendica. Next base: position 3,170,393 of record OX438910.1, read on the forward strand.
TTTGGTTAGGACACTTTTGACTTGAATCACCAGATTTTCTGATAAAAAGATGATTCTGTGCTTCGGAAGTGACGTAAAAGCCGGTGGTACCAGACGCCAAATGGCGGTCATCAAACCATGTCAGAGGCCCTGTTTTTTTTTTTTTTCGTGGTTGGGATATCATCAAATAACTCCTCCCGCTCTTGAGCAGAGCAAAAGGGAGTGTCAGACTTCTACTGATTAAAAACCACCTATGTTCCTTCTTAGCCCTTTATGTCGAGGCTGCGGTATCCTGTGAACAACCCGCAGCCCCGACGGGCGTCGGCCCTTGCCCTTCCATGTTGCTGACATCTCTTTGAGGTGCGCGTGAAAACGCGCCGTCGACACGGCCTGTTGTCGTCATAAGACGGACGGGTGAGCTAGCCCATTACTCACCGTCCACAGGCCCGCGTCTACGGTGGCCGAACTACGGGGTACACGTGACCCCCGACGCCCGGACCGCCTCCCGCGGATGTCAGAGGCCCTTGAGGTGGTTTAGAAACTCTGACACTAGGGTGTGTGAAGTCGTTAGATCTTACTGCCCACACGATAAAGAAATAATATCTCTCTAAGTGACTTGCATGCGATTGAATGTAAAGTCATTATACTTATTTTTAGTTTCAGAGATCCAGCACTTTCTATACAATGCTTTGGCTGCTCCTCATCTTTTTTGTACCTAGTGGACTAAATCAAGATATCTCAAAAGATTTCAGGACCTATCCTAGGATCTATCCTTGCGATAGTACCGATATTTCAGTTACGAGTATTCAGAAGTCGCCGGTACAAGGGTATCCAGAGCAATACAATCTGTTTATACCAATACCATCTTGGGGTTATAACTTGCATTTGTTATTCGAAACGGAAGCGATACTTAAAATTTTTAAAGTAAGTAAGACCTGATTTATTTATTTAAACTTACAGCACAAGAGTGGTACATAGGCGGACTTAATGCCACATGGCACTCTTTACAAGTCAACCTTTGGGTTGTTTTGGGTGTTTAATAACACAGCATTGTGGTCGAGTACAAAAAAATTAATACTGGGAATACCATTAAAATTTTCAAAACATGAAGATCGGGAGTAATAGGCTAGTTCACCGTCCGTCCGTTTTTTTTGTTGTCTGTTTTTTTCCAAAACTACTAGTCCGACTTTGATGCAGTTTTCAGATATGGGTTCGGGTTTTTAACTGTCGGAAAATACATTTTCTGAATAAAGAAAGTCAGTCCTTGATTATTTATGTTTTAGCCAGGAAGGAAAATTTATGTCGTCAACGACGTAATAAGTTCACATCATTATCATATACAGTTTATTGATGGCATTGAAAAAGTATTGAATTGTACAATCCTAATTCCACGTAATTCAAAAACTATACCCTATATAAGAAGTATACGCCTGAGATCAAGAGATCAGATTACATTCCAAGAGTATTGTAAAAATCGAAAAATAGTAAGTACACTTTTACACTACAATTTAAACTTGGTTTCATGCTGAAATGCTGTAAAATTAAAATATTGTTAAACCAAACCATTTTAAAAGAGTAACCTTTGGAGTTTATTGAGTTGTTTGTTTCAGCGGTGGCCTAGTGGTGGCGGCCCCGACTTACGAACAGTAGGTCGTGGGATCGAACCCAGGCAGGCACATTACTTTGTGTAATTAATTTCGTCACCGCTGCTCTCAAAACGGTGAAGGAAAACATCGTGAGGAAACCGGCATGTCCTAGGACCAAAAAATTGGAAGACATGTGACATCTACCAATCCGCACTGGGCCCACGTGGTAGATTATAGCCCATTCCCTCTCGAAGAGAGGAGGCCTGTGTCCCAGCAGTGGTAATATTAATAGGCTGTTGATGATGATGATCCTTTGGAGTTTCTTGCCGGTTCCTTCTCTTTAAGAATCGACCAATGCACCGAACCGTGCACCTATTTGTCGACATTTTACAAGTGCCCATGTAGGCCTATCCATACTAATATTATAAATGCGAAAGTAACTCTGTCTGTCTGTCTGTTACTCTTTCACGCCTTAACGGCTGAACGGATTTTGATGAAATTTGGTACAGACATAGTTTGGAACTTGAGAAAGGACATAGGATAGTTTTTTTTTTGCCGGAAGTCACTATTCCACGCGAACGAAGTCGCGGGCAAAAGCTAGTGTGTAATAAGAGATTGGGGTGGGAAATCATCAAATTAATAACCCCCGCTCTCGGCAGAGCGGAAGTGAGTGTGAGACTTCTACTCACTAAAAAAAACTTTTTAACAAAAAATAAAACCGACTTCAAAAAAAAAAACACGAAAATGTCAAAAACAAATCAGTTTCTGAAGTCGGTAACTTTTGTTTGTTTGATTTCATTTTTTTGCCACCGACTTCAGAAACTGATTAATTTTTAACATTTTTGTGTTTTTTTTTGAAGTCGGTTTTATTTTTTGTTAAAAAGTTTTTATTTTTCACTTTTTAGTGGTTCACATGTTCATGGGTCATAATGTGGACAATGTAGTTTTTTTTTGAGTTTTGTTGATTTTTCAAAAACCGCTTGTCCGATTTCGATAAAATATGGGACCATTTGGGAAGTATACCCTTTCCAACAAAAAAAGATTTTTTCAAATCGGTTAGCAAGACAAACATAAAAAAAAAAAACATCCGAATTGAGAACCTCCTTCTTTTTTTAGAAGTCGGTTAAAAACCACCCATGTTCCTTCTTAGCCCATGTATCGAAGCCACGGTATCTCTTTCGAATAACTCGCAGCCTCGACGGGTTTTTGTGGTACATGACTTTATCAGGTTATGTATGTACTGAAATATCAATCTAAGTCTGATGTTCGCTGTCAGTATGGAGTGCAGTCTGTTCTCTTGAACCGTTCTTTTACACTACTGCCTAATAAAGAGTTTTTTTAAGGGTGCATTATACTCGTAATTTACATCCCATATTAGATAAAAAAATAAAAATAAAAGTAAAAAGTTTAAAATAAAAAGCAAAATTAAAAATTTTGAAAAAACCCACGACTGGTAAAAATTAATTAAAAAAAGGATAAAATAATATAAAACACCCGCCTTAAAAAAATCCAAGAATGTCCGTCGGGAGCTGAACATTGCAAAACTAGTTCATTTCATGGCAGCCCCCGACGGACATTCTTGGGTTTTTTTAAGGCAATTTTATCCTTTTTTTTAATTAATTTTTACCAGTCGTGGGTTTTTTCAAAATTTTTAATTTTGCTTTTTATTTTAAACTTTTTACTTTTATTTTTATTTTTTTATCTAATATGGGTAAGTATCATTATTTTTACAAAAAAACTTATGCATTTCAGGATTACTTCAATAATGTACAGGAAACATCAGATGCACCTTTCATCGTACCCTCTACGAATTCAAACGCACAAGAAGAAAAAACTGATAGACCTCCCTTCCCTTCTAATCCTTTCCCTTCTGCTCCTTTCCCTACTATTCCTCCCGGTTTTATTCCTTTCCCTTCTGAAGCGTTTTTATTAAATAAAAATAAATCTTTTACATCTTTCGATGTTTCTAACTCAGGAGAGTTAAGGCTAAACGAATCTGCACAAGAAGAAAAAACTAATAGACCTCCCTTCCCTTCTAATCCTTTCCCTTCTGCTCCTTTCCCTACTATTCCTCCCGGTTTTATTCCTTTCCCTTCTGAAGCGTTTTTATTAAATAAAAATAAATCTTTTACATCTTTCGATGTTTCTAACTCAGAAGAGTTAAGGCTAGACAAATCTTGTGGAAAACAAAAAGTGGTACACATTGAGCTTATAGTAAATGGACAATCTTCCTACTCTGGACATTCGCCCTGGCATGCGGCTTTATTCAGGATTGAACAGCATTCCCTCAAGTATATCTGTGGTGGAACATTGCTATCTAAAACTTTGGTTTTAACAGGTAAGCGATGTTTTTTCTTGCGTTAAGTCATCATAAATACCGTCGGGGCTGCGGGTTGATCGAAAGAGATACCGCGGCCTCGGCACAAGGGCTAAGAAGGAACATGGGTGGTTTTAGACAGTAGAAGTCTGGCACTCCCTTCCACTCTGTCCAGAGTGGAAAGGTTGATCTGTCCGCTGCGCAGCAATTTGCCGCGACAAGGGAGTGACCCCCCGGTGTAGCGCCTCCGCTTGCCATTCATGCAGGCGCGCGAGGGCTATCGCCTCCAGATCCCATGGCGTACGTATTTCTTTTATGACGTTAACATCCACGCAGATAGGATTTTTCAAAATTCACCACCCAAAGGGTGAACCAGAGGATGAAAGTTTGTGTAGGATTTTTTATAGGTTTCACCCGACTTTATTAATTAACCACCTAATCTCTATTCTATAAGTGAATCATCCAATTCAAAACAGAGAGCATCTTATCTTAATAACTAGCCCACGTCCACCGAAAGTCAAAGTGAAAGATCAGGCCCCCTACTATGACGTCTTAAAACAGTCCTAATTTAATGTTATTCCAGTGTGGAAACGTGACAGAACTATACAGGGTGTCTACCGCCATCTCTCCTCCACACTGGATTAAGAATAAGTTAGGACTGTTTTAAGACGTCATAGTAGGGCCCCAATAAGCAGAAGCAGCGATTAATAGTTTACTGAATATTTTCCTTTCTGTATTACAGCTGCTCATTGTGCTTCTATAAGAGGTAGTGCAGTTGTGCCGGAAGCTTTAAGAGTTGATCTTGGGAGGTTCAATCTTTTTGGTGGCGATTCAGCAGTACAGGATAGAGAGGCAAGTAAAACGTTCCTGCAAGTATCGTCATTATCCTGGCCTTTCAAAATAAAAAAAAAAAACAAAAATCAAAGCATTTATTTCAAGTAGGCCAGTTAAAGGCACTTTTGAATAGTCAAATTAAACTAACTGCGGCACTCAGAGATATCCAACGATCACTCAAGCCGCCACCCAGCAAAGGCCTGACATACTTTTGTATGACAAAACTGCCAAAAACCTTTACCAAGCGACGGCCCAAGCAACCACCGAAGCTCTCCGAGTGCGGCAGTAAACTACTAAACTAATGACGCTAAATAAACTAAGCTACAGTCCCAGTCACAAGGCATAATAACTCGTGAGTGTACTGTAGTTGCCCATTAAAAAGCGTTGGTCTCATGAGAAGAATGGCAAGAAACTTTATTGCACGTGTTTTCTTCCATTCTCTTCTAAGTACCACGCTATGAAACTCAATGGAATGGAATGTCCATCCAACAGCAACACAGACGACTGACTCTCTGCAAAAGTTTACTGTCTAAGGCCGTATACAGAAAGAAAACTGGTAGCCGACGCCGATCTTCCAGCGCTTACAGGAAAAGACAAGTGGTTGGCCCTTATCTGCGCTTGTTCATATAAATGCCAGCACCGGTTACCTGCATGGACCAGTTCCTATAAGCGCTGGTAGAAGGGCGCCGGCTACCAGCTCTTTCTTTATACGGCCTTAGGGCGTATACACGTAGAACGTTTATCACTCCTAATTTGGCACAATCGGCGGTAGCCAGCGTTCTACGTGTATACGCACTTACTAAAAAATACTAATTACTTAATAAAATGTGTGGTGGCGAGCTATGTATTATGACACGTCATATTGATTTATTTTTCTAGGTGTTTCGAGTAATTCTCCATCCTAAATATAATGGATTGACACAGGATAATGACATAGCTTTACTGAAACTGAAGTCTGAAGCCGTTATTACTGATCATGTTCGACCAGCCTGCTTGTGGTTTGAGCGGGCTAATTCAAGGTTTCCTTTACAGTTAGTTTATGGAACGGTATGTTATTAACCACCCCGACCCGTGGTACAACTGCGATGTCCAACTGGTTGTACTACGGGGAAGTAAATTTACCCATGGTTCAACTCTTTTTTCTGATATTTATGATTATGACCCGTGGTACAACTGTGGAATTATGTCCAACTGGTTGGACCACGGGGATAGGATGATCGTGTAAAACAAATGAACGTCTAAAACAAATGACTATCGTTAAGTGATCTGACAACGATTGCTATTGTAATAACCTCCTTCTTTTTTAAGTCGGTTAAAAAATGGGTGCAAGTGATTGGTGCAATAAAGATGTGAAATAATAATAATAATGACGTCACTCATACATGCAACGCATGTTGTACTCCATGACGCGCGCTCGCTTCGCTCGCATATTACATAACACTATTGTCTTCTGTCCCCGAAGTGCCGGGCCTCCGCCGGCCTCCTTCGTCGGCCTACGGCCCGGTGCCCATGCCGCCCATAAAGGATACTGTCGCGAGACGGTCGTATTATAATTTTGGTTAAAAGAGGATGGTAGTAATTGCATTGCACTTCAGCATTAATAGATAACCTTTTCCTGTTTATTACCAGTAGTTGTTCCATAGATCATACATTCAATTCCCAGAAGTACAACTAGTTGGACCAAGGAAAGAACAACTCACTGTAATTGAACCATTGGTAAAGATATTTCCCCATAGAACAACCAGTTGAACCCAGTTGAACCATGGGTAAATTTACTTCTCCGTAGTACAACCAGTTGGACATCGCAGTTGTACCACGGGTCGGTCACTGTTATTAATTACTTACATAATTACCTTTTTTTTTAATAGCCTGTACTGTCCCACTGCTGAGCAAAGGCCTCCCCCAACTCCTTCCAAGTGCTCTTTTCCTGAGCCACCTCGAACCAGCCCTCGTGGTGTGCGTCCAGATCATCTCGCCACCTCTTTCTGGGCCGGCCTCGGCGGCGCCGTCCGTCTTCCGGCAACCATCGTGTTGAGACTTTTGCCCTGCGGTCTTCGTGCATGCGGCTGACGTGACCCGCCCAATCCCATTTTAGCCTAGCAGCCTTCTTGCCAACATCCACTATGCCCGTTTTGGAGCGCAGCGTGGTGTTTCGTATTCGATCTTGTCTTTTGACACCCAAAATGCTACGTTCCATTGCCCTTTGGCATACTCCAAGGCGGAACTTCTGAGTCTCGGTGAGAGACCATGTCTGAGCACCGTAGGTTATAATTACCTAAATGCAAAAAAAAAACACCTGTTCATATATTGTAGTGAATCAGGCTCTTAAGGGCTCCCATTGTAATCCATTAAATGATTATTTCAGGTAGTAGGTTGGGGGTTCGACCACCAAGGATTATTATCCCCCACTCTGCGGCAAACAACCATCCCCATAGTATCAGAGTTGGACTGTTTGAAGAGTAATCCAACATTCTTTCACAAGAAACTCAATTACTACAGGTTTTGTGCTGGATATGCTAACGGTAAGCATGTGTTACAAAAATATAATAATCTATACTTCTATACTAATCTATACTAATATTATAATCTATACTAATATTATAAAGAGGTAAAGTTTGTGTGTTTGTATATTTGTTAAATTGTAAGGGGTAATCTCGGGATCTACTGAAACGATTTTAAAAATTCTTTCTCCAATAGAAATCCACAATAATGCTGAGTGTCATAGGCTACTTTTTATCCCTGTATTCCCACGGGAACGGAATCTACGTGGGTGAAACCGCGGGACGTCTGCTAGTATATGATACAATCATATAATACAACTAGCTGACCCGTGCCCACTTCGTTGGGCATAATTAGTCGAAAGTGTGCTAATTACGTTTCGAAAAATTCAATTTCGGGGACGTCCGCTGCGTAAGGAGCCGACCACGCGACTGAGCCGCGCGGGTACCTACCTCTCAGATCAGATGTAAAAGGCCACGCCCCTTTCTCCTGAAGTGGGCACGAACGCGAACCGAATTAAACCCGAAACCATCCCGCGCCCGCCGCAGTTTTGCTTTTTTCTCCGATTCACTTTGCAAAACGGACTACCACGTAAAAGCCTTTTTTTTTCGGTTTTGTATATACCCTATGACACTCAGCAATAATGAAGCTTTCTATTGGTGAAAGAATTTTTAAAATAGGTTCAGTAGATCCCGAGATTACCCCTTACAATTTAACAAATATACACACAAACTTTACCTCTTTATAATATTAGTATAGAAAACTATAATAGAAACAATGTCTAAATTATGGAAAAAATTAAACAGCCGTTTTGCGTGTTCCATGAGCATCATCATTCTCTTGCCCTTATCCCAATTTATTTGGGGTCGGTCTTCTTCTTCCATACCTTTCTGTTTCTTGTCATCTCATGAGACACCTTCTTTCTTACCATGTCATTCTTAACACCGTCCATCCATTGTTTCTTTGGTCTTCCTCTACTCTTATACCAATTCACATTCGTATTCAAAACATTCCTCATGACTTTTCTCTCATTCCTCCGCATCACATGCCACGACAACCGATTTCCACACAACTTTTCAGTCACCGGCGCCACTTCCAAACTTCCTCTCATATCATCATCATCATTTCAGCCGAAAGACGTCCACTGCTGGACATAAGCCTCCCCTAAGCGTCGCCACATTGACCGGTCCCGTGCGTCTCGCATCCAGCGGATCCACGCAACCTTCACCAGGTCATCGGTCCACCTAGTGGGAGGCCTTCCAACGCAACGTCTTCCGGTTCGCGGTCGCCACTCTAGAACCTTCCGGCTCCATCGGCCATCCGTCCTGCGAGCAATGTGTCCTGCCCACTGCCACTTAAGCTTGGCAATTCTTCGGGCTATGTCGGCAACCTTGGTTCTCATGCGGATGTCCTCATTTCTGATTCGATCACGCAAGGAAACTCCGAGCATAGCCCTCTCCATTGCTCTTTGGGTGACCTTAAGCCTTCTGATGAGGCCCATTGTGAGCGACGTTTCGGTCCCGTATGTAATCACTGGCAACACACACTGGTCATAGACTTTCGTCTTGAGACTGTCCTCTCATGTACTCATTTTATTTATGCGTAACATCCCCTTAAACATTCTCCCATGAGCATTCTTATAATAATAAATTGATGGTAAAAAGTTCAAACTGTTTGATCCGCGAATTGGGCCCACTGATACAGTCATATTGTTGTACAAATGCCAGACAATACATTTTTATAATTTTAAATTGTGTCGGTACATATCAAATGAGCTTAAGTCCACCATATGATAGACACTTTCAAACATTTTTGGTTATCCTGATTTAGGCGCCAAAATCAAAAATGGCAGTTTATATCAAATTGACCTAAGTCTACCATTTCACATACAAAAAGGTTCTAAATGTTTCACAACTGCTTAAGTCACAATGGCAGTGTTAGATCAAACATGCCAAAGTCCATTTGAACCAATCACAGACAGCGCTGCGCTGTGTCATGGCCGCCATTGTTGTCTTACTCTCGTGGTGTTTGTATGGGTTTTTATTTCAAACGAGACTAAATCCATGATGTCACTATCAAAAATGCTTTAGTCCCAATTATAAACCAGTTTATTTGAATGTCTGATTGCAGTGTTGCCTTTTTCTTTCGTAGTCTTGCCAGTGGATATTATTTTAAATGTATTAAAAGTGCTGCCACCGTGCCTAAGTTAACATCATACATAATGTCTCTGTACTAAAAATAAGTTTTTGAACATAATAATAAGTCCTTTGGAAGTGTATTAGTGCAAATTGTCATAGAAAACAGTGCGAAAATATCATGTATTGGGGACCCGGTCCAAAGTGTTAAAATAACATCAATAAACAACAAAATCCAGGGGTCGATTTCATCAACAGTGATTATCCAATTTAAAGACAGGATACCTATCAAGTCTCATAATCTAAAGTGTATAAGTGCCAGTAAACGTAAAATAAGCTAAATTATCAGTAAAAAGCAATCCTAGTGTATGTTTCCGATAACACGAATAACCTCAAAACGAAGTGAGTTGCAAATTCGATCTGTGCGACAAACCTTTAAAAACATGAAAACAGCGCCATCTATCGCAAATCGCCAGAAGTAGTTCGTTATCAACGGCAATCAAGTGCGAATCGCACGCGCATCGTTCCAGAGGCGACGTAGTGTAAACACCTAACACGAGAGGGCAACACTAGTATCAAAACGAAGCAAACCGCATAAATATCAACCATGGAGGAAATTATGAACGCTCTTATACATATTCAAAAAGAACTCGACGATCAAAAAATAGCAATTAGAAAAAGCGGAGAGGAAGTAGCGAAAAAGGTTACAGAAAATATCAACAAAATATTGGAAGCAAGGTTCGACAAATTGGAGGAAAATCATGAAATACTGAAAGAAAAGGTAGAAAACCAAGAAAAAAGAATCTACTTTCTAGAAAAACATGCGAGGGAGAGAAACCTGGTTTTCTTTGGAATTGAAGATAAAGAAGAACCCTATGACGACTTACAAACCAATATAATTCACTTTATTAATGATCGCTTCAATACTACCCTAGATGTTCGAGACATACAAGAGGTTAAAAGAATAGGGAAACGGGGAGATAGACCACGTCCAATAATAACAACCTTCGCAACCCTAGGTCAAAAAATTAATATATTAAAACAGAAAAGAGTTTTGAATGATACCCAATTTTACGTTATGGAAGACTTCCCAAAACAAATATTAGAGAAAAGAAAAGAGCTGCAAGAGCAAGCAAAACTAGAGAAAGTGAAGGGAAATAAAGTGAGAATAAAATACGACAGACTAGTCATACAAAAACCTAACACCAAAAGGCCACTCCCTGTGTCACCAGCTAATTCTTCCAATGGACAAAACAACGTCAGTACACAGGCCATAAAGAAAAATAAAACACTGCAGGCATCACACGCACCCATACAAAGAGCCAACAGCGTGTCTGAGGGTATTGTAAAACCAAGCATGCTGCAGTTCCTAATCAACAAGAATCCAAACAGCACTACACAAGGGCCGACCACTGAAAATAGAGAAAATAAAGCATAGCAATTAAACCGGCACCCCTCTCGCTCAAACTATATACATGAGCAAAACCAGATAAGCAACAACAACCATCTTCCAAACCGGTTGGTCACCGTGGAAGATCAAGACCAAAACCCTCCAAGGAAAACAACAAACGTAACAAACGAAACAAACGTAAAAACTCGAATCTTTGGAGGAGGCCTTTACCCGTCAGGGGGTCCCTGTAGAGTAAATAAACTAAATAAGCTACAATATAATATAGATAAATAGTTACTAACAATTAAATTTAAGATAAAGTATTAAATAAAATAATACAAACATGCTTATATAACCAAACAAACATACCTACAATGTACAACACTAAAATAATAATATACTAACAATATACAGATACTAATATACTATAATTAAATTTAAGATAAAGTACAATACCTACTAACAGTTAAAACAATACCTACAAACATGCTTAAATTGCTAACTACTAAAACTATAATGTACAACACTGAAATAAGCATATATATATTGCCAGCTAACGATAAATAGAACTGTAAATATGTCGTACAATATTGTAAACTGCAATCTACAGGAAATAAATAGGCTTTTTTATTTTTTTATTTTTATTTATTTTTAAAAGTGCTGCACTCTACTCCTTGGCTTCCTACAGGTCAATATTAGAAAACATCGTTTTCCCAGAAGTTGTTTATGCGTGACTTAGGTGCGTTTGATATGTATCGACACAATTATCTGATTTCAGGAACCGCAGTCTGCAACGGTGACAGCGGTGGTGGATTCATGATCTTTGTGCCAGACGCACCAGGTACATCGTCAGGCGCGTGGCACGTCCGTGGCATAGTGTCTCTTTCTGTCCGAAGAAATGATGCACCGATCTGCGATCCCTATGAGTACACAATCTTCACAGATGTAGAGAAGTATCGAGATTGGGTGCTGCAGTACCTATAAGGAGTGAATTATAGTATCACGGCGTAGTCATGGGCGTCACTGATATTCAGCTCAGGACGAGGACCCTTAGCTGAGTCGAGGACAACCGTGATCGTTGTTTTGACCTCATTAATTTAAAAAAATAAGTACATTGCATGATGGCAAACGACTAATTTGTAAGTGTAATTATGTTTCTGTATGAATGCACCAAAAAAATCTAACCTATCCGAGAGCCGACTCGCGTTTGCGTTGACTTCATCTTGAAAATTGAAATGCTAACTTATCTCGGAGATCCTATTCTCCTCCCTCCGAAATCAAAGTGATCCGAGGTGGATTGCTATACTATCTCAATTCTGCAAAAACTGACAGAGTGCCTCCTATTCTCAATCCTGCATGAATGAATGAAGACACAATTTCTGTATTAATACACAGTAAGAAAAGAAAACTTCTAAATACTCCTTGCATGAATCGTCACACAAACAAGCTCATTTCGTGAAACTATTATTTTCCCCGAAAATAAAATAAATCTCTGTTTTAAGCTTTCACGGTTCATAATTACTATATTTAAAATGTCACTTACGGGATATCTCGGGATTTCTCGGGCTTAGTGTCGAGTTCCAGTAGTGCGCGTAATAAAAGACAAAGAAAGAGGGTAGACAGATTCGTCTGCTCCTAACAATTTTTTCCATCCACCCGCATTTCTCCAGTCAACCCGCGATCATGGCGCTTGCAACAGCGTCGAAATATCGGGAACTCAAATTGCGGAAGATATCCCATACGTGACATTTTAAATAAAATAAATCTGTCAGTGTCCATGCACATTTTGAAGTAAACTTTGGTACGAGGTGACGCCTGCTCATTTGGAATGAGCATATCAACGTTGCGTACTAATGATTTTTGTAATTAGATGTAAGAATCTAGAATAATAAAATTGTATTGTCAGGAGGTTCCTTTCTCTGGAGCCCTGACCACCGGTAGCTTGGACCCTGTTCCCGATACCGGTGGGCTACTATTCTTTATATATTTTTAAATGTTTTTTTTTGTATTATTTGATACGGGAGTATATAAAAATGTTATTTACATTATGTACCTACCTATATAGTTAAATAAAGGAATACTAATTTATTTATACAAGCATCAAATCCCAACATACAAATACCAAGTTGTTAAGTTATAAAGTAAGTTATGTACCTACTCGATTGTCACTTTTTTTTCATTTTTGTTCATCATCGAGGCAATATAGTCCAAGATCCAAGAGCAATCAGACATAACTTATTTTCACACGGATGAAACCTGATGTTTTCAGTAGCGTCTCGTGTGCCTTGAATACCTACGCGCTTTGTAGAACTTGCCGAGTGACACCTGGGCAGGTACCAGGTGAGAAAGGTGACTAAAAATAAGAACTATTTAACTTAAATTCACATGGCTGATTTTTATATATGTCATGTAGAATATTATTTTAAAGTAATATCATATAGTGTCAGACACTTTTGATGGACCAGAGTTTTTGTCAGACGCTTTTAAGCTTGGTTTTTGAAGCGCCTGACCGATATAGCATGGCAATATCCCGATCAATTAGCTTTAAGTATTCAATCATTAGGAGTTTAGTATTATTTAAAGCGTCTGTTAAGCAATACGGCCGACGGAAAGTGTCTGGGAGTATTTGCGACTTATTTTTAAGGATAATTCCTAAAATATACGTAAAAAACAGCTTGGACAAGCTGTTTTTTTACGTATATTTTCTACTCTCAGACACTTTCCGTCGGCTTTCAAAATCCAAGCTTAAAAGCGTCTGACAAAAACTCTGGTCCATCAAAAGTGTCTGACACTATATGATATTACTTTAAAATAATATTCTACATGACATATATAAAAATCAGCCATGTGAATTTAAGTTAAATAGTTCTTATTTTTAGTCACCTTTCTCACCTGGTACCTGCCCAGGTGTCACTCGGCAAGTTTTACAAAGCGCGTAGGTATTCAAGGCACACGAGACGCTACTGAAAACTTCATGTTTCATCCGTGTGAAAATAAGTTATGTCTGATTGCTCTGGGATCTTACTCTAATAGATGTTTGACTCATTATCAGAATTTTGGAGTTTCTTTGAAAAGTCACCTAAAATTCCCCACATTTTAGTTCCGTAGTACCGAGCCGGATTGATAATTATGAAGATGGGATATAAATCAGTGGATGGATGGATCACTCAGAAAAAATACCGACGAGGTTAAAAGCTGGCTACGTGACTGTAAACAAAGGACTTCAAGATAATTTACGATTAAAGAATATTAGATTTAGAATATCACTTAACTCTTGTTCAGTTCACTGGGCAATAGGGTCGTTGACAAAAAAAAATCTAATTAGCCCGTCAGATCTCTGCCTAGCCTTTTCCCAACTATATTGGGGTCGGCTTCCAGTCTAACCGGATGCAGCTGAATACCAGTATTTTACATGGAGCGACTGCCTATCATGCCTCCACAACCCAGTTAATACTAGGTAATACGATACCCTTTGGTAAGACTGGATGTCAGAATTTCAGGTCACTGACTACCTGTAACGACTGCCAAAGATCTATATAATGGCAGCCGGGACCAACAGCTTAACGTGCTTTCCGAGGCACGGAGGAAACTCGGTATGTCGGGCGGTCACCCATCCACAGACCGACCTAGGCAAGCACAGCGTTACCTAAAGATCGACCCGAGTGGCAGTTCTTATTTAGCCACGAGCTCCTCCTAATTAGTCCGTCAGATAGATTTCCAAAAATTTTTGGATACGTATATTTTTTCTTTTTTCATGTAAACAATTATAAATGAAGACGATACAGTGTTGCCTCCACCCGCCTGATTCCCCACCCTAATAGGGGGTATGAATTAAAGACGAGTGTCTACTACTTATATATATAATTTAACGAAAATAACGTTACAAATAACGGGAGAAAAATATAAACGTTATAACTAAAATAACTAAATCGTTATGGTGAAAAAACACTAACCCGGTTAGACATAAGTCGGAGGCACACGAAATTTATGAGGTAGTAGGTTATTATTTTTTGTCTGTCGTTACTACTGCGGGGAAAAACACCTCCCTGTAGCTGCAGTCGAGTCCCCACAGCTGGCCGAGGATGGAAGGTGGCCGACGAGCTGAGCAGCGCGGTACGGTGATGTCGCACGAAGGTAGATGGAGATGGCGCGGGCGACCGCCGCCGAACCTTCTCGTAGGCACGGGCGGGTGGCCCGGTGAGTCAGCGTCCCGGTGCGTAATAGCACGGGGCGCGGGCCCGTTGCGTGAATCCGCAACGCAAGGTGAAGGGCAGGAGGACCCGCAGTACGGAGTCTCTCACTCAAGCCTCAGCGTAGATGTCAGCGTAAATCCTGGAACCACCGTACCAGCTTGTTACTAACCGGCCAGAAATCCTCCGTGCTGGAACACCGCCCACGACACAGGGAGACATTGCCCAACCAGTGGTAGCAGTATTGTCGTGGTGGTGGTGACCAGAACGGAGTTTACATTTACAGGCAGGTTGAGTAAATACACAAAAACCGTTAAAAACAATAATTGAAAAAGAATAAAATTAATATCAAAATATGTGGGTGACAGAATATTTAATGGCATGATCCCAGTTCAACAATATAGCAAGCGGTTTAATAGTGCTAATTTAATACAGTGGAATAAGCCGCTGCCAATGATTAAACATGGTAATGACGAAAACACAGTATAAAAACATAATAAGGATCAGCTGGCAAGAATAATGATGAGTTGCGTGATTTTGTGTGCTACTTAAAACTTACCCTCAATCGGGATCTACACTGTTCACAACTTAATCAAATTTGCACTCTTGAACAAGGGGTTGCAATCCCCGAGAGAACTTTCAAAATTATTTATATATCCGCTAGAGCGCTAGACACGACACGAAGTAAGTACGTGTGTTCTCTCGGAACGGTTTAATGACCACTGCCCGCTTGGTGTCTACATTAGTGGTGTGCAATTCCGCTATAAATAATTATCATGTTATAGACTATTGAATATATTTTTATAACATGTTATTTTATACGTTATCATTATAACGAGTTGAAACAAAACGCGGCAGCAATATGAACGCGGAGACGTTGTCGTTTTATTCGACAACACGTTAAAAACGGGCGCAATGATGCGCTGTGAATGTTATCACGTAGTGGACGGAATACGAACGAATAATATCGTTATTATTAATATTAAGAACGAATATTATTATATGTATAGTTTTAAATTATCAATGAACTTTCCTTCATAATGCACAGTTTTAGGACTAATAAAATGTTATTATTAAGTAAAGTTGGATCAGTGTTTTTTTTTTGGTGTTAAGTGATTCTCACTTAAATATCACGGGGGTGGCAGAGGGGGGTCAAAATTTTGGTCCCTTTTTGCCTAGGACGCTCCGTTTTCGAGTTATTTCAATTTCAATTTTTTTTTAACAGAAACTTTTAGCGCCCATAACTCGGGAACGGTGCATCGTAGGACCGCCGCGCGCCATATACGCTACGTTGCTATACTTACTATTATATTACCCCGTTCTGGCCCCGCTGTTATTCGTTGGGCGTGTTGTTGAGTTAGACATTATAATGATAACACGTAGGCAGCGTCGGTTTAACAAACGTTATTCGTTATGAATCAATAAGTCATGTTATGTTTTGGTGTTATTCGTTATATTAACCACCACTAGTCTACATGTCGCACGTCGCGTCGCAGGCGCGGCACCCCGCGCCACACTCGCCCCCCGCGCATTCCAGCCGCGATCGTTCTAGAATAAACTTCTATCTTACACTATGGCAATAACTACTATTTGTCTTTGATTGACGTAACGTTCCGTTACAACAGTGCTTCGAAAAGTCGCGCGGCGTAACAGTTTGGTACATTTTTTGCCAGAAAGTGACGTCACCAGCCCCACTCACGATCTTCGACACGTTTTATTTCCGTTTTTTTTTTATTAATTTGATAAAACAAAAAACACGTATCCAACATTTTTCGATAATCTAACAGACGGACTAAACAAAATCATATTTTTTTAGTCAGTCAACTACCCTGTCTGTACGATGCTACCGGCTATTCTGCAATTAAGCAGATAACGCCACGTTCATTTCAACTCATTATAATACTAAGTTTGAGTTAACCTATTAAGACATCCATCGTTTCAATCTCTTACGAAACGATGAGGAAATGACTGCTAACAAAATGTATCTATGTGAAGAAGAAGAAGAAGAGGGAGATGAAAGATACTGGCATGATGCCATAAAAGGAGAAATTAGAGCACACATAAAGAACAGTACGTGGAAAATCGCAAAGCGAGAAAAAGAAATGAATGTTGTAGACTTCAAAATGATTCTTAAAAAGAAAATAGGTCCGAAAAACACAGAGATAAAGAAAGCGAGACTAGTTGCAAGAGGATTCAGGCAAAGACCAGGAGTTGATTACAATGAGACATATTCGCCTGTTGCAAAACTAAGTTCAATTCGAAGCATCATCGCTATTTCTGTGGAAGAGGAATTAAAACTTAACCAAATGGATGTCACAACAGCTTATCTAAATGGCGTGTTAGATAAGAAAATACAAATGGAGATGCCAGATTACTTGGAAGAATATGTAGCTGAGATAATGGTGGAAGAAAGTGGTAACAATGACTTAACACTGTTCCATAAAGCTAAGAAAATGTTAGAGGACTTAAGAAACATAACAGGAGAGAAAGTATGCCATCTCGAAAAAGCACTCTACGGCTTAAAGCAGTCAGGTCGACAATGGTACCTGAAACTGAGTAGCGAACTAGAAAAAATGGGGTTTGTCCCATCAGAAGCTGATCCTTGCGTATATATAATGAAGAAAGGAGGAGCTAAAATGATAATAGCAATTTACGTTGATGATTTGTTAATAGCTTACTCCTGTAGCACAAAATTAAAAGAAATAAAAAATATGCTTAATGAAAAATTCGAAATGAAGGATCTAGGAGAGCCTGAACAACTTCTAGGAATTCAGATTAAAAGGCAAGGAGGAGACAAAATTAAATTATATCAAGAAAAATATATTGAAAAAGTGTTGAAAAAATTTAACATGGAAGACTGTAAGCCAATAGTTACACCAATGGAATTTAATCTCAAATTACAGAAAAATGAAAAGTGTGATGATAAACTACCATACCAACAATTGATTGGCACACTAATGTATGTATTTAGCTGTGGCCACCAGGCCTGATATAATGTTCAGTGTGAGCTATTTGTCACAATTCAACAGTTGTTATGGAGAGGAACATTATAGGAGCGCGAAGCGTGTGCTACGCTATTTAAAAGGGACCAAAGACATGGGCCCGTACTACAAGAAGACAGAAAAAGAGTTGTATGGTCAAGCTGATGCAGATTTTGCATCATGTACTTTAGATCGTAGATCGTACAGTGGCTACTGTTTTAAACTCGCCGGTGCTCCCGTTAGCTGGGAAAGCAGAAAACAAAAGAGTGTAGCCTTATCAACGGCCGAAGCAGAATATACATGTGTAGCTGAAGCCGCCAAGGAAGCAATCCATTTAAAACGTTTGTTAAATGACATATCAGAATGGAGGCAAGCGGTCGTCAAAGTTTATAACGATAATCAGGCTGCCATACAATTGACGAAAAATCCTATGATTGGTTCCAAGACAAAACATATTGATACAAAACTTCATTTCATACGACAGTTGAAGGAAGTTGAAATAGAATACCGTCCAAGTGCCTACATGGAGGCAGACATGTTAACCAAGAGTTTGTCGGGACCAAAGCTTAGTGGTTTGAGAACCTCGCTTGGTTTATTGTAGCGGCGATCATGCTAGTGTTGAGGAGGAGTGTTGGAGTTTTGTCACACACAGGATAATCTCCTTACACAATTAGAGGAGTAAAACTGTTGCCATGGAGTTTTTCCAATAACAGTCCTGTCAAAATCCTTGATAGAAATATATTATCGAATATGGTCTAGTGTTTCATTAATATATAATACTGTACCAAACTAGGTACCACCCATCAAATTGGTAGCAGAGCGTGGTTTATCCGAGGAACGATGTCATCGTATCGAATCGACCCACTTGGGAAAAACAATTATGATACCTGGTGCGTACAGGCTGAGGCCATCCTAATAAAAAATGAGCTGTGGGACTATGCGAACGGAGCCACAAAATTATCCGTAAACGCAACTACTGAAGAGACCGAGAAGTTCCAAAAAAGGGACATGATGGCGCGTGCTGAGATCATGCTATTGATATCTCCACCTCAGCTCAAGCAGGTTACTGGCTGTAAAACATCTAAAGAAGTTTGGGACAAGCTAAAGTCTATTCATCAAAGTTCGGGACCCGCGCGTAAAGCAACTTTGCTTAAACAACTGGTCCTGAAGAAAATGGCTGAAAAAGACGATGTGCAGGATCACTTAAGCAATTTTATGGATGTAGTAGATAAACTAGCAGCAATGTGTGTGGAAATCCATCCAGAACTATTAAGCATTATGATGCTGTATAGCCTGCCACAAAGTTTCGAAAATTTCAGGATTGCCATCGAAACTAGAGACTGTTTACCAAGTCCAGATAATTTAAAAATTAAAATTATTGAAGAAAGTGAAGCTAGAAAGAACAGCAGCAATGGACAAAATGCTGAAGATGCGTTTTATAGCAAAAACATAAGGAGCAAAAGACAAGGAAGTAACAATAACAGCGGAAATTTCAAGTTCAGATGCAATAAATGCAAAAGAAAGGGACATAAGGCTTCTGAATGCCAAGAGAGAGCTAGATATGGTGAAAATAATTCACATCATGAAAGTTTTAGTGTACAACCAACTTGCCTAACGACTGCGAACCAGTTGACGAAAAATATTTGGTGCCTCGACAGCGGATGTACATCTCACATGTGTGGTGATGGGGAAAAGTTTGACATTATAAATAGTGAATCTGGGACATTGAAACTAGCCTCAGATCAGCATGTCACTCAAATAAAAGGCAAGGGAAAAATCACAATTAGAGTGAAGAATGGACACTACAATATAAATAATGCACTATATGTACCTGAATTGTCCATGAACCTGTTTTCCGTTGGAAAAATCACTGATAAGGGATACACTGTAGTATTCCAGAAAGATCAGGCATTCATAAAGAACAGTAGCGGCAAGATTATACTCAAGGCAAATAGAGAAAATGATTTGTACTACATGAGCTTTGACGAAATAGAAAAGGCCAACGCAGTAGAAGAAGATACAAATATTATGAAGTGGCACAAGAGACTCGGACATTTAAATGAATTTGACCTGAAAGCAGCATCCAAGAAAGAACTAATAAAAGGATTAGAAATTAAAGAAAAAGAAAAGTTAGGAGTCTGTGAAACATGTCTGAAAGGAAAGATGACGAGTTTACCATTTAATAATGCCTCAGAGGGTATAAAGACAAGATGGCCACTGGAAATAATACATACTGACGTGTGTGGACCCATGCAAGTTGAAACTCATGCTGGATCAAAATACTTCGTGACTTTTATTGATGATTTTACTAGATATTGCTGCGTATATTTCATGAAAAATAAAAGCGAGGTATTCCAGATATTCACAGAATATAAAAACATGGCTGAAAATGCGTTAAATCATAAAATAAAATATTTGCAATCGGATAATGGTACCGAGTACATAAACAAAAATTTTAATGATTATTTAAAGCAGCATGGAATACAACGCAGGCTAACGTCACCCTACACACCTCAAAGTAACGGACTTGCAGAGCGTAAAAATCGGACATTAGTCGAGAAGGCGAGATGCCTAATGCTGGAATCAAGCGTTCCAAAGGAGCTGTGGGCAAATGCCATTCATACAGCAAACTATGTAGTGAATAGGTGCCCAACTAAAGCCCTGAATGGACAGACGCCTTTCCAAAAATGGATGGGTCGTGAACCATCTGCAAGACACCTACATATATTCGGTCAGAAAGCATTTGTCCTAAGAAAAGGACCTAAACGAGGATGGAAATTTGCTCCTCGAGCCACCAAAGGCGTATTTGTTGGATACGCAAAATGTGCCAGAGGGTACCGTATTTTCGTTCCTGATTCAAAAGAATTCATAATAAGCAGAGATGTAAAATTTGCAAATACCATGTTTTACAGAAAGAGCTGCGAAAATTTTGAAGAAAAAAGGGAAAGTATAAGAAATACAGATAAAAGAAATACTGACCAGAGAGTAAAACCTAAAAGGCAAGAAGAAGAAGAATCAACCAAGAATCTAAAGATCGACATAAAAATGAAACATAAATCGCCAAAATCTGACGCAGTACCTAATTCTTCGACACAGTATGAAACTCCATCATTGACACAGCTTGATACTCCGTCACACTCTGTTTTTGGAGACATATTCAATGATGCACTCGATGAGTTTAACGAAAATGTTGATGAAGCAGTAGTCGAACATCATGAAGAACATGAAGCAAGTGAAGACGAAAATGTCCATGATGATGCCAATATCAAAAGACGATCTCAAAGACAAAGAAAATCGCCAGTATGGGCTCAGGATTATGAGATGGGAGGCAGAAACGATGAGGAAATGACTGCTAACAATAATATAATTATAATATAATATAATATAATATATTATTATTATTTTTTTAAAATTAATTTAATTTATATATTAATAATAATTAACCAATCATAGGATTTTTCGTGAGATGGGAGGCAGAAACGATGAGGAAATGACTGCTAACAATAATATAATTATAATATAATATAATATAATATATAATTATTATTTTTTTACAATTAATTTAATTTATATATTAATAATAATTAACCAATCATAGGATTTTTCGTCAGTTGTATGGTCAAGCTGATGCAGATTTTGCATCATGTACTTTAGATCGTAGATCGTACAGTGGCTACTGTTTTAAACTCGCCGGTGCTCCCGTTAGCTGGGAAAGCAGAAAACAAAAGAGTGTAGCCTTATCAACGGCCGAAGCAGAATATACATGTGTAGCTGAAGCCGCCAAGGAAGCAATCCATTTAAAACGTTTGTTAAATGACATATCAGAATGGAGGCAAGCGGTCGTCAAAGTTTATAACGATAATCAGGCTGCCATACAATTGACGAAAAATCCTATGATTGGTTCCAAGACAAAACATATTGATACAAAACTTCATTTCATACGACAGTTGAAGGAAGTTGAAATAGAATACCGTCCAAGTGCCTACATGGAGGCAGACATGTTAACCAAGAGTTTGTCGGGACCAAAGCTTAGTGGTTTGAGAACCTCGCTTGGTTTATTGTAGCGGCGATCATGCTAGTGTTGAGGAGGAGTGTTGGAGTTTTGTCACACACAGGATAATCTCCTTACACAATTAGAGGAGTAAAACTGTTGCCATGGAGTTTTTCCAATAACAGTCCTGTCAAAATCCTTGATAGAAATATATTATCGAATATGGTCTAGTGTTTCATTAATATATAATACTGTACCAAACTAGGTACCACCCATCAAATTGGTAGCAGAAAACAAAAGAGTTCAATACCATCAGTCCAATAACCTCATTTTACTTTTAATACTTTTCGGACAATACAGTAGTGTTTCAGTACTGTACTTTCTTTCATTGAATTCATCAATCATCTAAAAGTAATGTATGGGATCATACATGGTCAAACAGTCAGAATACCAGGTCCTTAGCGACCAAACTAGCAGAAGAAGATTCCATCTAGTCAACCATTTTTTTGGGGTGCGGGAAACCATCAAATGACTCCTCCAGAGTGTCAAACTTCTACTGACTAAAAACCACCCATGTTCCTTCTTAGCTCTTGTGCCGAGGCCCGGGTTTCTTTTTTGAACAACCCGCAGCCCCAACGGCATCCCGCAGCCCCGACGGGATCTAGTCAACCTTCATGCTAGTACACCACGTCAGATTTCCGCGCTTCAATGAGAAGGCAACCGCGGGCATAGATTTGACTTGGTAATAGGATTGCAAATGTTCTATAAAGTTTATCCTCATATGAATACTGGTTCTGTCTTACAATACAAAGACGTTTTTTGGATTTTTAGCGTGAGACATCAATAATAGTTGTTTAGAAACGTGTTTCAAGTGTAACACGTCCCACACAATACCGCACCCCGCTATCATCCAACTGATTACATTTGATTGGAAGATCAATTTTGAATTGACTTAGTAGAGTTATATTGTTTATAAAATAAACACGTTTTTTAAGAACATAAACTTAATATCAGTAATATTTATAAAACTTTAGTGTTATAGTGTTGACTGTGTGCTATTGAAATATCCTATTGGTTTTTAATTAATTTAGATTGAACAACGGTGAGTGATTTGATTATTTACTACTAAAATTACTTTCAAATATAATTATGTACTGCAAGCGTACACCATTTGTATCTTTGTATTCTAAGTACATTCATAGACATGTTTAGAGGAACTTAAAAAAATGTGAAATAGGTAGTATTTTTATATTATGATCTCATTACGCACTGGCCATATAATATATAATAACAATAAATAATTTGATACAAAACCAAGGCAGATTTTGATTTCTGCTGCCTCATTGGTAAAGTGACCATAAGCGCGATGTTTGTCCATGAGATCGATAGATTCAGAGGTGGGTTCGATTCCTAGGTCGCATAATGTGCTGCATTAGGTTATCCATTAGGCATTTCTCATTAGCAGTGACTGAGTCTGGACTTGTGCCTTTTTGCCTTTTTTTTGCCAATATACTAAACATTACGAATAAAATCAAAGGTATTGTACAATATTCAATTCCCTCTAACAGACAAAAGTGATCATTTTCCTTATAACTACGCTAAAAAGACGTTTGGCTGGAATTTGTTTTTTTTTTCAAACACGCTAAGTTTTGTTTTGTTCATCAAGTATACCTTTTTTATAAACTTAAATAAATTCTTTAATAGTCAAAATTTACGCTTGTATTTTTTTTGCGTTCATTTAAATATATCTATGAATATACAGTTTTTCTCTTGTAACCTGTATTTTTGGTAGATTGTATCGACGATATATCAGAAGTTTTGTTTACTAAGCAACTGTTCCGTAATTTGCAAATAGAGAAATTTCTACCACAGAAAAATCTTTTGAAATTATCAGTCTTCTATTATACTTTACTACTACATACTTCTTTTTGGTAAAATCATCATCATTTTTTTCACTTTTTTTTTGGACTCCTCCTGCTCTGGGTAGAGCGGTATCCCAGTATCAGACTTCTACTGACTAAAAACCACCCATGTTCGGTGGTTTGCTTCGTATATTTAAAACTGCAATCAAAGGGTAGAATTCAAGTGCTACAGATCCAGTATTATCGAGGAAAACATCTGGTGTCCCACAAGGCTCCATCCTTGGGCCGCTCTTGTTTAACATATTTATAAATGATATAGGTGACTGTTTTCGCTACACTGAATTTCTATTGTACGCCGATGGTCTACAAGTCCATCAAAACTATCGACGATTGCATTTTAGTTCAACAAGGCCTTAATAGACTTATAGACTACTGTCACAGTAACAAATTAAACCGAAGTTTACCGAAGAGCAACAACCTTACATTAAACTAAAAATAAGCATAATTATTTAGTTCCAAATAGTCGGTTTCTGACGTGCAGATATTATTCCTTTTAGTGTTTTTTTATTTGTAATTTAGATTTAGTTAATTGAATGTTAATTAATCACTAAACTTATCTTCTCTATTTTTCCAGAGTACCAACACCACTTATACAATGATTTGGCTGCTTTTGGTTATTTTTATACCAGGTGGATTAAATCAAAATATCTCAACAGATGTACCTTACAGAATCATCCATCCTTGTGATGATACCAGTATTTCAGTTGTTATTCAATCACCAGTACAAGGACCTCTAGACCAATATAATTTGCTGATACCAATACCAATTTGGGGTGATGATTTGATTTTGACATTCGATTCGAAAGTGACCCTTAAGTTGTTTAATGTAAGTACCTACGTATGGACTGACCATTCTACTCTAGTTCCACACGGTAGACTACAAAATGTATACACCATGACTTTTTAGTAGTAAACGGCAGCCCACTTCATGTATCCAATGACTAAAAAAACGTTCTGAATAAAAAAAGAACTTACGAGATTCGAATCATTTAAAAATAAAAATATTATTCATTATTATGACGCGTATCGCTCGCAACAGGATGTTTCTAAATACGTCATACAATACAATCAATTCATCAATCAATATAATGATGTGTCAATAGATCAATACATAAATATTATACTAAAAATGTAACGAATCGCTGTCTGGACATGGAAAATAAATATGAGAAAAAATACTATTGGGACCTTAAAGAAAACTGCCAGAAAAGTTATTATCTTTGTAAGAAAGTCAGCCTTTCATAGTTTTTGTTTTAGCCGGAAAGGAACATTAATATCAACGACTTACATAGTACCTACACAGGATTTTCATTTAAAGTTAATCAACGGCACTGAAGAACTATTGAATTGTACAATCCTTATACCTCTCAATTCTAGTAAAATACCCTATATACAAAGCATACGACTGAATCAAGACCATCAGCTTTGTAATCATCCAAAAACTGTAAGTACACTTCTAGTCAATTTCAACCTAATTTCGCAAAATCTATATGTAGTGTTTGTAGATTATATAGTTCTGTCGTCTCACACGCCGCGCGCTATAGTATGGTGGGGGCATACAGCCCCTCCCTCACTCAGTCTGTTTGGAACCACGAAGCGGGACGGACGTGCGTGCGGCGAGTTGGGCAGTGAGCCGATATAAAGTTAAGTGCACGAACAGTACATTTTGGCGACGAGTATTGTAAGTACTGTGTTTTTTTTTCTGATTGAAAAAATGCGAAATTGTCGGCGTTTATTTTTTGGTAAGGAAAGGTTAGAAGGAAAGCTTAATATTGGTGTGCAAGTTTATAATAATTTAACGTGGGTTATTTACTGCAACAAAACTTTGCTTTGTCGTTGTGGATAGTTGACTTTTGCGGGAGGAAGGACATGAGTTAAATACTTATAATATACGTTGATGATAATGCTTAGCTTGATCATTTTGTTTATGTAAACGTGGGTATCATATAGTTTTAAACATTTTTATTTTATCATGTGATAAGATCATGTTAAAACGTAAAAGGAAGTTGTTACGTAACTATGCAAACAATACCCTCTAACGTCTATATTATGTAGCATATATAAGCATTAATCGAATTTCATTTTAACAAATATACTGCTAAATGGAAACAAACACCAACAAAATGGTAGTTGTGTATAATGCAGGTATACCAATAATAAACATACAGTTAATTAGGATATTATAAATCTGTAGTTATTCTACCTACCCTCTATTCTATCGGGTTCGAGCCCCGATTTAATCTGCTGATTTCTGGTTATCATAACAATTAGTATTTATTATTTGAAATATGTTTTTATCGTAATTAGTTAAATACGGAGTATCTGTTGCTTAAAACTTGAAAAGATGATTGTTTTATTGTAGAACAAAACGGTTGATGCCGTATTGTTTACATATTTTGAGCGATAAGGTGTTGATTAATGGGTTGAATTATCCTATTAATTACGGTTACATTGCGTACATAGGGAAGTTAGTCAGAACGGATGATGCCCGTTCATGACTAGAAGTGTTATGATCAGTAATGATTGAAGCTTTCGTGAAGGTTAGTCAGAACGGATGATGCCCGTTCATGACTAGGAAGAAGTATTATGATGAATTATGTTGGTCAGAACGAATGATGCCGGTTCATGACTAGAAGTATTAGGATGTGATGATGGAAGCTTTCTTAAAAGTTGATTAGAACGGATGATGCCCTTTCATGACTAAAAGTATTATAATGATTGTAGACTGCTATTAATATGTTGAACGTAGTCGTTACTTCAAAACGGAACTGATTTAGTTACATTGATTGGTACCTAAACATTCGTGTACTAATACAACAAACGTCAATGACGAATGCTTTGATTATTGGCAGAAACAAATTGGAGTGTTGTTAGCATTGATTTATATATTACTTACTGCGTAGTTGTTAGTAATACTAAGTTATGCATTTTGCACATTATAACGATATTTTGGGTTCAAATTGAAGGCGGCTGTTATTTAATTATGATTGTAACGAAGTTAGACCATGATTATTATTATACGGTGAGGCTCTTTATGGTTGACAATTATATTTGCGGTCTTGAGTAATCTTGGATACCAGTGATAGACATGCTGTTTATCCAAATTAACACTTTTAATCTGTCAATGATCAAAGTTAACATTGTCGTTGGAGGTAGTTGCTTATGCAGACGGTACCTAATGATCTCGTAGGTATAAATTTCGGTCCAAATGGACTGGGATGAAATACAATCAGATCAAGAGGTAGTTTCATTAATTTGGAACGGTACCTAAATGGTCTGGATTCATTAATTTGGAACAGTACCAAAATCAGTCCAAAAGTCCAAATGGATTGGGATGAAATACAATAAAATTAATAGGTAGTTTCATAAATAACAGTCCAAATGGATTGAGATGAAATACAATACCTACCTAAAATTAAAAGGTAGTTTCAGTAATTTGGAACGGTACCTAAATGATCTTGTATAAATAACAGTCCAAATGGATTGGATGAAATACAATAAAATTAAAAGGTAGTTTCATTAATTTGGAAAGTTACCTAAAGAGGTAGTTCCATTAATTTGGAACGGTACCTAAAGAAGTAGTTCCATTAATTTGGAACGATACCTAAAGACTTAGTTCTATTAATTTGGAACGGTACCTAAAGACGAAAGTTACATCGTCAGAGGCAGTTTGTTATCAAACGGTACCTAAATGAGCTTGTATAAATACTGGGATAAAATACAATAAGATCAAGAGTTATTTCGATTAACTCGAAACGGTACCTAAAGAAGGAAATTACCCCTTCCATCCAGGTAGACCACAAGTATGTCGCACATACGACCTCAACAGTCGTTGGACTGTGTCGGTGACCTAGTTTCAGTTGGTTTACGTTGGGAAAAAACGTGCACCAGAGTCAGACCTGACGGCTACCAAGTTACCACACTCAGGTGGCCTTAGGGCAATAGAGCTTTACTCTTACTCATGGGTCGGTTAACCCTTCCAGAAATATAATATTCCCGATGCACATGTAGAAACTACTAAGAGGACCTTGTGGCTTAATAATATCTGCCACTCAGGTCGATCTTCAGGTTAAGCCACGCTTGCCTTGATTGGTCTGTGAATGGGTTGATCGCCCATTACATATCGTTTCCTCCGTGCCTCGGAAAGCACGTTAAGCTGTTGGTTCCGACTGCCATTTAGATCTTTGGCAGTCGTTACGGGTGGTCAGTGACCTGAAAGTCTGACAACCAGTCTTACCGGAGGGCACCGTATTACCTAGTATTAGCTGTCTTGTGGAGATCAAATAAGCAGTCGTTCTATGTAAAATACTGGTATTCAGCTGCATCCGGTTAGACTGGAAGCCGACCCCAACATAGTTGGGAAAAGGCTAGGCAGATGATGACTGGTAGAAACTACTAGTGGTAACAATTATGTATTTACTGTTGCTATCAACAAGCTCGATGAATATTTGCCCCCTAAACAAAGTCGTGTTTATAAGCGTCACTTGTTGAGGCTCATCAAATAATAAAGTGTGGGAAAATTTACAAGTTTCTGGTCAGACTTGGACATCTGAGCTTAAAAGTAAATTCATGTGTGCGTTGTGGTGGCAGTCATTCAACTGATACTAAAGTTGTCCAGCCCGAGATAAGAATTGTCTCAAGTGTGGGATTTTTGAATATTTTCAAAACAGTGTAAGACTAAGGCGCTGTGTTGAAATTGAGATGTAACGTCATTCTCAAAGACAATGGTGTCCTTGTTGAAAATCAAGTAATATCTAAAAAAAAGGAGATTTATGGCCTACGTTAGTCTTAATACCTTAACCGTTCTAGGGTCTATTGACTCTAAACAATTGGTAACAGTTTTTGTAGAGCCAAAGCCAAATTTTATATTGTAAAAATGGGACTAGAAATTTGCTAGGGAAAGACACCGCCAAGTACCAATGCAGTCTATGGTGTGTTCCCTAAAATTAAAGATGATCTAATTCATATTCTTATAGATAAATTAATTCAACCAGTTGCTCAGCTTTATCGAAGAGTATACCCTAACGGGACAGCGTTAGAGTATAAAATTAATAAAAATAAAAAGACCAAGAGTTTGTTGAGTTTGACACTATATATACCCAGTATAGGCCCATCTGACTGGATCCCTCCATTGGTACCTGTTAAAAAAGCAGATTTACCATTATGAAGGTACAAATAGCAAATGTGAAAAGATAACAATGTTCTACTAAATGATGCAAAACGTGCATTAGAGTTCATCAAATTGGTTTCTCGGTCATCAGTTCATCACTTATCTTTGTTTAAGGACAATTTACTGTTGCGCGAAAATAAAATAGGATCATAAAGCGAGGTCAAATATTTTAGCAGCTGCTCAGAAGGTCACTCGAGCATAGTAGTCATGGAAATAATAATAATAAATTTATTTTTCTCATTTATACACAATAATCATACAATGTCAAATATCTACATGGAGACTGGTGTCTGTTTTAGGTAGAACCTGTATTACAGATCACCAGGCTAACCCGCCGTCGGACATTTCTCATAAGACATAATAATTATAATTAAATGAACAAAATTAAATGAGTATAAACAATTCAAATAAGTAAATACAAATGAATTAAATTAGAGATAAATTAAATTACAAATAAATCAAATTAGAACATTAATAATAATAATACCGGCGTAAGGACTTCGTAATGTAAAATGTTACCAGTTGATGCCTGGTAGTCCGGAAACAGGTAACGCCTGTAAGGACTTCGTAATGTTAAATGTTACCAGATGATGCCTGGTAGTCCGGAAACAGGTAACGCCTGTAAGGACTTCGTAATGTAAAATGTTACCAGTTGATGCCTGGTAGTCCGGAAACAGGTAGCGCCTGTAAGGACTTCGTAATGTAAAATGTTACCAGATGATGCCTGGTAGTCCGGAAACAGGTAGCGCCTGTAAGGACTTCGTAATGTATAATGTTACCAGTTGATGCCTGGTAGTCCGGAAACAGGTAACGCCTGTAAGGACTTCGTAATGTTAAATGTTACCAGATGATGCCTGGTAGTCCGGAAACAGGTAACGCCTGTAAGGACTTCGTAATGTAAAATGTTACCAGTTGATGCCTGGTAGTCCGGAAACAGGTAGCGCCTGTAAGGACTTCGTAATGTAAAATGTTACCAGATGATGCCTGGTAGTCCGGAAAAAGGTAGCGCCTGTAAGGACTTCGTAATGTAAAATGTTGCCAGATGATGCCTGGTAGTCCGGAAACAGGTAACGCCTGTAAGGACTTCGTAATCTAATTTGGTACAGGTGATGCCTGTAAGTACATGATGCGATGCGACGTAGTTATGTCAGTGTTTGATACATGGAGGTTTTATATGGGTGATGCCCGTAATTTGAAGTTTTGTGTACGGATAACTCCCGTTTACTGAAGTTTAAAGAAAATTGAAACAATATTGTTAGTCTAATATGGACTATGGTTTAAATGTATACTGTATGAAATAAATAATGAATGTGTCAGGTTGTTAAAAGGATGATGCCCATTTGGTGACCTAAATTAGCCACTCTTTATTTGTTCCATTGTCCACAAATTAAAATATGATGTCAAGCCTTACCTTAGAACAATTTGAGTGCGATGGTGAAGCAGGATCTGTTGGAGGATTAGAACGGAAGCGAAGTGTTATAAGGTTAATAACAAAAGATTAATTGGGAAGTGAAGGAAGTATTAAATTAGTTAGTTATTTCAAAGTGTTTGTTAAAACCAGAATATTGGAACGATTATTGATGCTATTAATGTTATGCTGAATCGTAACCTTTAGTTGATTATGATATTTGAAAAGTCAATGGAAAAGGAATAAAGAAAAAAAAAAATAAAGAATATCTGACCCAATTGGCGAAAAGTGGCGGACATTGATCAAAATAGTTTTAAACTAAAGAGTACATTACCTTTGTGATGCCAATTAAAATGTAGAAGGTTGTTATGATGCTCTAATAAAGATGCTACTAAATATAATAAAAGTTATTATTGTATCTAAAACTTTCATTAAAATAAGGAAGAGATGTAGTGTTTGTAGATTATATAGTTCTGTCGTCTCACACGCCGCGCGCTATAGTATGGTGGGGGCATACAGCCCCTCCCTCACTCAGTCTGTTTGGAACCACGAAGCGGGACGGACGTGCGTGCGGCGAGTTGGGCAGTGAGCCGATATAAAGTTAAGTGCACGAACAGTACATTTTGGCGACGAGTATTGTAAGTACTGTGTTTTGTTTTGATTGAAAAAATGCGAAATTGTCGGCGTTTATTTTTTGGTAAGGAAAGGTTAGAAGGAAAGCTTAATATTGGTGTGCAAGTTTATAATAATTTAACGTGGGTTATTTACTGCAACAAAACTTTGCTTTGTCGTTGTGGATAGTTGACTTTTGCGGGAGGAAGGACATGAGTTAAATACTTATAATATACGTTGATGATAATGCTTAGCTTGATCATTTTGTTTATGTAAACATTTTTATTTTATCATGTGATAAGATCATGTTAAAACGTAAAAGGAAGTTGTTACGTAACTATGCAAACAATACCCTCTAACGTCTATATTATGTAGCATAAATATAAGCATTAATCGAATTTCATTTTAACAAATATAGTGCTAAATGGAAACAAACACCAACAAAATGGTAGTTGTGTATAATGCAGGTATACCAATAATAAACATACAGTTAATTAGGATATTATAAATCTGTAGTTATTCTACCTACCCTCTATTCTATCGGGTTCGAGCCCCGATTTAATCTGCTGATTTCTGGTTATCATAACAATTAGTATTTATTATTTGAAATATGTTTTTATCGTAATTAGTTAAATACGGAGTATCTGTTGCTTAAAACTTGAAAAGATGATTGTTTTATTGTAGAACAAAACGGTTGATGCCGTATTGTTTACATATTTTGAGCGATAAGGTGTTGATTAATGGGTTGAATTATCCTATTAATTACGGTTACATTGCGTACATAGGGAAGTTAGTCAGAACGGATGATGCCCGTTCATGACTAGAAGTGTTATGATCAGTAATGATTGAAGCTTTCGTGAAGGTTTGTCAGAACGGATGATGCCCGTTCATGACTAGGAAGAAGTATTATGATGAATTATGTTGGTCAGAACGGATGATGCCGGTTCATGACTAGAAGTATTAGGATGTGATGATGGAAGCTTTCTTAAAAGTTGATTAGAACGGATGATGCCCTTTCATGACTAAAAGTATTATAATGATTGTAGACTGCTATTAATATGTTAAACGTAGTCGTTACTTCAAAACGGAACTGATTTAGTTACATTGATTGGTACCTAAACATTCGTGTACTAATACAACAAACGTCAATGACGAGTGCTTTGATTATTGGCAGAAACAAATTGGAGTGTGTTAGCATTGATTTATATATTACTGCGTAGTTGTTAGTAATACTAAGTTATGCATTTTGCACATAACGATATTTTGGGTTCAAATTGAAGGCGGCTGTTATTTAATTATGATTGTAACGAAGTTAGACCATGATTGTTATTATACGGTGAGGCTCTTTATGGTTGACAATTATATTTGCGGTCTTGAGTAATCTTGGATACCAGTGATAGACATGCTGTTTATCCAAATTAACACTTTTAATCTGTCAATGATCAAAGTTAACATTGTCGTTAGAGGTAGTTGCTTATGCAGACGGTACCTAATGATAAGTTGATAATGATGAGTTGAATGTTGTACTCGGAGTTCAAAAATTATATAATACAGCTGTATCTCCAGGTCTCCTGGATACATCCCATAACTATTTATCGTCATTTAGTTACATACATTACGAATTTTGTAGATAAGTAGGCATTTTGTATTTTTTTAGTGTAAACCCTGAACAAAAACATAAGGCAATATTTTGGTGTTAGCCATTGATTTCGAATATAAAAACTATATAATATGATTATATAAATAATAACAAAAAAACTGAGATATTATGTCACTTTTCTGTCGGGTCTGGGTTTTTTTTATATGGGACGTGACCGTTCTTCTTTATTTTTACTATTGAACACGATCTTTTTTGTATCGAAACTTTTTTAAGAACATAGCACCTCAACCAATAAAATTTAAAAAAAAAACAGTATTACCCGGTTAAATTGAAAATGCTCTGTTTACTCGCATAAAATTTGCAGTAAGGTACTAACTTTACTTTGTAGTGATAATTCTATTATGCACTTGTGTATAATATTATTATGCACGTGTTAGTTATAGTTCGGTTTATGGCCCTAAGAACGATGTAATAAGGCTCACTTTACGAGCAAGTGTGTTGAAAACTAATCTAATGTATTTTATAATGTAATTTGCCGTATTTTTTTAATTTTTTTATCAACGCAGCAAAACCATAAATTTTATTTTATTATTACGATTATGATGTTTGTGACTAATGCAATTAATGTAATTGTGTATTATTGTTATGCATGTACCAGAAATATTTGCACGACTGATGAGTCGAATATAGTGAGACTAAAATTATTTTACCATCTTATTATGTATGTACCTATATTCTGGCAAATAAATATATGTAGGATCAGGATTGCCGAGGGGTATGTCGTCAGGGTTTGGAGTCCCCATTTTGGGATAAACAAGTCTGTATATGAATTACAACAGAGTTTATTCACAGTGGGCACACAACACGATAATTAAAATTCACTTAAAACACACTGGTACACAATACACAATGAAACACAATAGAAAATAAAGACAATAAGGCGAACAGACTTTTTAAGGTCAAAGTTCGTACAGTGGTCTAGCCACCCTAATGCACATGTGCAGGTAAACCGACAGTTTTGTCGGGAGCGAGGAGCTCTTTACTGAGTCGAATCCGAAGACCGACTGACTAGCTTACCGAGCGCTCGACCTTTTATAAGACGACGCCGCTAGCTTTCTAAAAAGTTCCCGCCAACAACAACTCTGTCCGTTGACGCACGGAAGTACGTCACGTGTTTACAAGACACATAAAATGTGCTAAATCTAATAAGATTTTACGTTAAACAATAATCAAATATTACAAGAATAATTATCGTAAATAAATAACTGTGAATTAACAAAGTAAATCTTTTAAAATAAAAGCAAGGTCAACATTTGTTTTGAACAAAACTATTAGTCACACTTATCGAAATAAGTAGCCAAAAATCATTAGAGTGTACACTAGGTACTTACTAAATTATGTTATGATTTATCAGACACTAATTAACAGTAAAAAGTCACTTAAATTAATAATAACAAAATCAACTGGCAGCAAAATTTCGAATTACCCACATTGTAATCGACAACCAACTCCGACATATATTTCATTTCATTTCATTTCATTTCATATGTTATTTTTACCCTATTTTGTAACCTTATTCATTGTTTTCTCCATCTGCTTCAGTCACAACTTCTGACTTAATTCAAGAGAATCACCATAGTCATTTATTCAAAGCAGGCTGAAAATCAGCACTTTTTGAAGGTCAATTTTACAAAAGACCTTCTCACTCTGTTACTGCACTTTCTGTAGATATGAAATGTTAAGAGAGAGAAACGGGTAAATGAGTGAACGGGTATTTTTAAACAAAGTGTAATCGTAGGTATTTTTTGGTGCTGTCTAACGTACACGCAGACGACGTCGCGGGCAGCAGCTAGTACATATTTAAAATGTTCTAAATGTTCTCAATCGGAAAAGTAACCGCTTATAACTTATGTCCGCTGTCAATCCAGAGTCCGGTCTGTTCTGTTTAACCTCATTTTAACAAAAACGTATTCATTTCAGGGCTACTTCTACGATGTAGAATCACCAAAAATAATGGTTTTACGCGATTTCGCATCTTCTGCGATGTCAAATGCAGAAAACAGTGGTGATCCTTATACGAGATCCATACGAGATACAGCGTTCGAGCTTGCGGCTGATGATCGTTTCAAGTCCTTATTGTCTACGTTTGGGAGCAGCGCATCTAATGATGACTCTGATGATTTTTTCAAATCGTCTATATCTTCGTTTAAGAGCAGTGCATCAAATGGAGACACTGATGATTTTTTCACACCGTCTCAGTCGTTTTCTACATTTAGGAGTAGTACATCAAATGGGAACGGAAACATTGATGATCGTTTCAAATCAATAATATATACGTTTAGAAGCAGTGCGTCAAATGGAAACACTGATCATATTTTAACACCGTCGCGGTCGGTTTCTACGTTTAGAAGCAGTGCATCAAATGAAAACACTGGTGATGATTTCAAATCATTATTGTCTAGATTTAGAAACAGTGCATCAAATGTAAACACTGATGATTTTTTCACATCGTCGTTGCCTACGTTTAAGAGTAGTACATCAAATGGAAACACTGAAGATTTTTTCAAACCGTCGCTTTCTACGTTTGAGAACAAAGCATCAGAAGAAAAAGATACACCCACACCACGACCACCACCTCCACCACCAACTAAAATCGCTTCTTCTAGAATAACAATTAGTCTAGACGAATCCTGTGGAATACAAAAAGTGTTACATACTCCGCTGATAGTAAATGGACAATCTTCTAACTCTGGACAATGGCCCTGGCATGCGGCTTTATTTAGGGTTGCTCAGCAATCCCTCCAGTATATCTGTGGTGGAACACTGTTATCAAAAACTTTAGTATTAACTGGTAAGTGAAGTGTTTTTTTGTTCTTTAAGAAACATAGAAATGCAAATACCCGCCCACGACTAGCTCTTGATACATAGCACTTAGCATAATTATATATTACTTATGAGCAAACAAGAAAAATAACCTCTTCACTGAATTAATTTAAATTATATTTCTAGTAACGCTAAATACTGCTCTCGAATTTCGTAGTCTTCGTAGTGTTACATGTTAACTATTGTACTTATACCATGGCAGCCGTCATTGGGCGTTTAAGCAGCCTATCTCTACCAGAAGACGATTAGATCCTAGTCTGCGCTGAATATTTGTACAAAATCTAAAAAAAATCTGTCTATATTTCAGCCGGTCATTGTGCTAC
Organism: Diarsia mendica; assembly: GCA_949316265.1. Taxonomy (NCBI): domain Eukaryota; kingdom Metazoa; phylum Arthropoda; class Insecta; order Lepidoptera; family Noctuidae; genus Diarsia; species Diarsia mendica. The sequence goes on from OX438910.1 coordinate 3,206,213, forward strand.
CATAAGAGGGAGTGCAGTTGTACCGGAAACTTTACGAGTTCGTCTTGGGAGTTTCGATCTTTTCGGTGGGGATCCAACAACACAGGAAAGGGAGGCAAGTAAAAAGTTACTTTCATTTTCATCATTTCCCTGCCGTTAGCCCGTTACCCATTGTACTTGTGGTCGATGCTACATATTATTTTTCTCCATTCTCTTTTCTCAACCATTTATTTACGTTATAAATTAACACTTCAAAAACAAAGTGTAGAGGTGGACTTCATAATAATTATAGTCCTTCGCACAATACATTCATATTTTCTTTGAAATAGCCACCCAACCACATTTAATTCATTACTCTTAGGTGCTTATTAAGATCTGTCAAGGTAAAGGCCGGTTCAGAGCTGAAGCACTGGAGGATCTGAAGCGTGACTCGGTTCAAATACTCCAGTTGCATTCGACTGCATGCGGGTAGATGCTACGTTATCATCAGGAGCCCGTCTAACTGAGGAAGCTGGTAGCTGATTACCTGGAAGGAGATTTCAACTTTGGGACGCAATTGTCAAGTTGTGCGCAGGGCCTGCACTGCGGTGTTCCTTAAGGGTCACTTTTAAGTCCACCTTTGTAGAACAATAGATACGACTGGGCCTTGCGCAGTACACTCTTCCCCGGGCAGGACGTCATTTGCTAAGCTTATGACACTCTCGTCACGACGAGGGGAGACCCGAGACAACTATAAGAAAGCGACACGCTCTACTATCGAGGCCGCGTGTCTCGTCGTAGGACGAATCGAGGCACTGGGCTTCAAGGTGGCTTTCGAAATGATGAAGGCGTTTACAGTATTTCATGCGCCCCGACATCGGCCTCTGGTACATATCACACCATCGGTGATGCAACGATACCGGTACAGGCAGGCATGCAATATCTGGGTCTGGTTTTGTACCGGAGCTCGGAGGTGGAACTTCAGCCGAGCACTTTGCCTAGCTTGCGTGGATGCTGATTGACCCTCAGTCTGCTGTCACTGAGCCTGAGGGGATCGAACGAGATCTGACGGAAGCGGCATGTGCTTGCGGGCACACACACACCCCCGTGAAATGTGGAAGCGCAAATGCTCGCCGAAGTCTACCGGAGTGGTGCTGACTTGCAGGTAGATAATGGCAGGCACCCGATGCCCAAAGTGGTCACGAAGTGGCGCAGGCTGCGCTGGGTGGGTCGCGAATGTCATGCGTAGAAGTTATCGCGGCCCATCCGATAAAGCACAGGCACAGGCGGTAAGGTACTGTACAGTCAAGGCGGTGCTTTTAGTCGGTGCAAGCCGCATATAACCAAATTTTATCCCCAGCATACCAATGCGTTAAGCATTTTTCATCGCATGACTGGCCTGTTGGTCTAGTGGTTAGTGACCCTAACTGCTATGCCGGAGGTCGTGGGTTCGATTCCCACCCAGGACAAATGTTTGTGTGATGAGCACGATCATTTGTTCTGTGTCTGGGTGTAATTTATCTATAATATGTATGTATTTAGAAATATATAAGTATGTTTATCAGTTTTCTAGTACCCATAACACAAGCTCTGCTTAGCTTGGGACTAGATGGCGTTGTGTGATAGTTGTGGAATATTATTATATTATTATTATATTATATTATCGCTTACTAAAATAATACAAAAACATATTTGTATCTAACAATGACAATGTATGGCAGAGAGCCATTTCTTTTGATACGTTATAATATTGGATTAATTTTTCTAGGTGTTCCGAGTAATTGTCTATCCTAAATACGATGGATTGACACAGGATAATGACATAGCTTTACTGAAACTGAAGTCTGAGGTCGATTTTACTGATTACGTTCGACCAGCCTGCTTGTGGTATGAGCGGGCTAGTTCAAAGTTACCTTTACGGTTAATTTTTGGAACGGTATGTAATTAATTACCTAGTTAGCTTAAGGCGACATTAACTGCCCGCGACCTTGAGCGCGCGTTTAACTCATCGCCTAAACAAATAAGGTTGAAAATGGCGATGCGTTTGATGCTCGTGACTGCCAAAATGAACGATAGTTCGCAGATTTAATTTATTAAAAAAAAAAATACGGTGTAATGTTAAAATATTTTTACATATGTCTTTAGTTGGTTAAATTTCCTTTCTGATAGTAAAAAAAAATAAAAAAATAAATAACAGTTGTCACTCAAAATATTGAGCATTTCGAGACGAAAAAGTTCGTGTGATTTTTTTGTGATTTTTTTTTCGAGGTTTTTGATTACTTTTAGAAAATATTTTTGCATAAGTCTTTTACCTATACATTTGACTATACACTGTATTTTTTTTTAATTGTAATAAGTAGCAATACGGCTAACTCTGCGACGAAAAACAGGTCTTTTTTACGGTGCCCCTTTAACTGCGCCTTAATAGACAAAAATAAACATAATATTGTATAGTTGTACTACATCGTCATACTTTTCCAATCAACGAGTTATTTATTTTTTTAGCTGTCGCATAATTGAGACACATTTTCGATTAAATACAAATAACCTAAAGAGAAAAGATAAATACCTTTTCTTTTTGGGGTTATAAGAGAGACTGATGTTGTCACTTCAGGACTCTTACGAAGTGTAATCAGATAAACTCCGTTTTTTACCGTCCGGAGATATACGTCGAGGCGTACTCGGCTCTACAGGGTTTCGATTATAATCTGTTTATCAATTATTTCAGATAGCAGGTTGGGGATTAGATGAACAAGACTTGACATCTCAGACGCTGCGACATACAACCGCCCCCTTAATACCAGAATTGGACTGTTTGAAGAGTAACCCAACATTTTTTCATAAAGTTCTCAACTCCAATAAGTTTTGTGCTGGATTCGCTAACGGTAAATATGCTATATTATAACCATAGAAACAACATAAAAAAATTCATCATACATCCGTTTCGAGGATTCCGTGAGCAGTTGGTTTATGACTTTCAGGTTGTATGGCTTCAGAGTAGGTACTTATTTGTTTTTTAGTCTTTGCCTCACTCTAGGAATTTCTCCTGAATTGTGTGTGCGTTTCAACTCACATACACAAACCTAACACTCAGACCCGGAACAACTATCTGTAGGCCATACAAATATTTGTTCCTTAGTCCAATATCGTTTAGCTTCTGCGCCAACCGTACCGTCAAATCCTGTCGTTTTTAATAATGGTAACAAATTGTTTAATCCAAAGTACAGCTGAAGAAGCAATCATAATGTCATTATATGTGCAAAAGTCAGGTTCTGCACACGTAACTGAAAATTCAACGTCCACGAACCCTTGATATGAAAATTGTCTTTCGTCAAGTTGATTTAGGTTCAAAGTCAGTTTAAGAAAGTGCCTAATTGGTCACAGTAATGCATACCCAAGTAGAAGGAAGGTCTTCAGATAAGTCTAAAGTTTTTTTATTTTCTGCTTTCAGGGACCGCAGCCTGCAACGGTGACAGCGGTGGTGGTTTCATGATCTTTGTGCCAGACGCACCAGGAACAACGTCAGGCGCGTGGCACGTCCGTGGCATAGTGTCTCTTTCTGTCCGAAGAAAAGATAAACCTATCTGCGATCCCTATGAGTACACAGTCTTCACAGATGTAGAGAAGTATCGAAGTTGGCTGCTGGAGTATATGAATTGAATCATAATATCTGTTGTACGAGGAAGTGGGCCGTAATTTTTCACGCGCGTTTAGTGCGTGTTAGTGGTGAAACAAAATAGACATTAGTTATAATAAAATAATGTACCTATCAATAAAATAAGTGTTTTGTTTGTTGTATTTTTATTTAAAGACATGGTCTTGTTAATTAAGGATGTGAGAAGAAGAATAAGGATGTGACACAATTGCAAAAAAATATTCAGCTGTCCCACACAAAACTTTAAAACATGCTCGACACAAATGCAAGGGGCATTTACAAAACATTTTCAAACATACCGTCCAATACTACACGGACAGGAGCACACCTGTCTATGCCTGCTTCTTAGATCTATCTAGAGCTTTTGATCTTGTTTCATACGATAGGTTGTGGCAGAAGTTGTCGGGTGATACGGATCTACCTAATGAATACATAAGTCTCCTAAAGTATTGGTATGGCAACCAGAGCAATGTTGTGCGGTGGTCGGGGTCACTTTCGGTTGATTATGGGTTGGAATGTGGTGTAAGGCAGGGCGGGCTTACCTCACCGACTCTCTTCAATTTGTACATTGACCGTCTGATCCGTGAACTCAGCAGCGCCGGTGTGGGATGTTCGATTGATGGTGTTCTTGTCAACAACATCAGTTACGCGGACGACATGGTGCTGCTGAGTCCATCGATCAGTGCCCTTCGGAAACTGGTTTCGATCTGCGAGCGTTATGCGGGGGCCCACGGGCTCAGATATAACGTCATTAAGAGCGAGCTCATGGTGTTTAAGGCGGGATCTAAGACTTATGACACTGTCCCACAGGTCATGTTGAATGGTAGTGTCCTTAAAAAGGTCTCAAAATTCAAGTATCTGGGCCACTGGGTCACCGAGACGCTTGCAGATGATATAGATATAGATAGGGAGCGCAGGGCTTTGTCTGTTAGAGCTAATATGTTGACTCGTAGGTTCGCGCGCTGTACTACGGAGGTAAAAACCACGTTGTTTAGGGCATTTTGCCAATCGTTTTACACGTGCAGCCTATGGGTCAAGCATACGAAAAAATCGTACGACACCCTGCGTGTTCTTTATAATAATGCCTTCAGGATGCTGATGAAGCTGCCTCGCTACTGTAGCGCGTCAGGTATGTGTGCGGATGCAAATATAGATGGATTGGCGGCGATTATTCGCAAGAGAGTTGTGTCCCTGATGCATCGCATACGAGGCAGCTCCAACAGCTACCTTCAGCTGTTCGCTTGGAGGATGGATCTGGATCTGGATTGCCCAATAATGCGATACTGGACTAGGCTGCATGTTGAGCATTCCGGATCCAAACCTAAATTTAAACTTAGATGACCATTTAAACTGTATTTTAAAATTGATTGTTATTTAATTATTTTTCCTTTTTTGTTTATTTTAACCTTTAACTACCGACCTATACGTCTCACAGACGTCATAACTTTTAATTTTGAAATATTTCTAAAATCACGCCACCTTTAGCGTCGCCCTTCCCGCTACCTTCCTCCCTCCGCGTCGCAAGCCATCAGTCGACGCTGCGCCCGCGGCGAGTGCACACGTCTCCGTATTGAAGCGATCGACGTCTCACAGACGTAAGTACGGTGTTTATGTACTAAATTTCGTACGTCTCTTGGTCGTCACCTCGGTATTCATGTGTGGTAGCTTATAGTGTCTGATTGACGTCACTTCGGCTTTAAAATTATACTTTTAATTGCAGAATGCCTAAAAGGAGAAACATCACGTCTAGTGAGCGGAAAAAACCTGCAAATGATGACGGTTCAGTTCCCGAGAAGCCTCCAAAACTGCGAAAACAGAATAAGCGTTTAGAAGACAAAGAGATATGTGAAAATCTCATAAACGAGAGTGACGACAACTGTAGTGATTTTGACGACGATGTAGGCGATCCTGATTTTATTTTAGAGAGCGATCACAACACGGAATCCGAACAATCCGATGAGGATGATGTCGAGGTCGCGTATCCCCATGTTGAGGAAGTTTACCACGGAGAAATCAACCACAATCACGACAATGAAGAACAAGAAAGAGAAGTACGAGCTCATGGAAGCCAGGACATTACAGAACAGATCGAAGAAGAGACAATGGTCAGAGAGGAACAGCATGGCGCAGCAGCGACTAGAATTGAAGAGATCGGAGAGAGCGCGACGCGAAATGACCAGGGTAGTGAAGATTTTAGAACAGACCAGGAGCCAAATGAAGAATCAACAGGAGAGCTGCCGCGCTACTTTTACGGGAAGAATAGGTACAAATGGGCATCGGCGGAACCATCCCGAACAAGTCGAGTACGCGCGCACAATATTGTCAATGCACCATCTCAAGTAAGTCCGATTGAATTCGAATCTTTCACGGAATTATGGAAACTGATGTTTAGTGATCACATGATTGAAATGATAGTAACTTACACAAACAAGAAACTAGATAGCTGTAGGGCTAAGTATAAAGACAGTAGCAGATCTGAACTAGGCTCAACGAATGAGACAGAAATAAAGGCTTTAATTGGTCTATTGTTTTATACATCAGTATTCCAATCAAATCACGAAAATTCAGACTTTATTTTTGCAACAGATGGCACAGGACGGGATATTTTTCGCTGCGTAATGTCCAAAAACAGATTTCTGGTCTTGTTAAACTGTTTGCGTTTCGATGATACTCAAACAAGATCTGAACGATTACAAGACGACAAACTTGCCGCCATTTCAGAGTTATTTCATGAGTTCATCAGTAATTGCCAGAAAAATTACACTTTGGGTCCTTACATTTGTATAGATGAAATGCTTGTAGCTTTTAGAGGGCGCTGCAAATTTAGAATATATATGCCAAACAAGCCAAATAAATATGGATTAAAAGTTCTCCTGCTGGTTGACGCCCAAAGTTTTTATATATACAATGCTTACGTATATTATGGCACAGGATCTGATGGCAATGGTCTAAGTGATGCAGAGAAACGCTTTTCAATTCCCACACAATCTGTTCTACATCTTTGTAAAGGGATCGAGGGCTGTAACCGAAATATAACAGCAGATAACTGGTTTACCTCGATAGAACTACTGCAAGCACTGAAAGATCGTGGATTTACTTACTTGGGCACTATGAAGAAAAACAAGAGGGAGATCCCACCAGAATTTCAACCTCACAAAGATAGAGTGGTTGGTTCTTCGTTATACGGATTCACCAAAGACAATACTATTCTGTCTTACGTGCCTAAGCCTAAAAAAGCTGTTTTACTGGTGTCGTCTATGCACCATATCAAAGAGACTGATTCTGCAACTAATAAGCCTATTATAATAATTGACTATAACAAGACAAAAGGAGGGGTGGATGAGGTGGACAAGAAATGCTCGAATTACTCGTGCTCTCGAAGAACTCGACGTTGGCCTATGACTTTGTTTTACAGGTTGATAGATATGAGCGGTGTTAATACTTATGTATTGTACAACAAGTGCACAAACAAGGGCGACATCACTCGGGGCCGATTTTTACTCCTGCTGGCACGTGAACTAGTCCTCCCGGAAATGAAATTACGCGTCTACAATGATAGGATCCCACGAGAATTGCGGCTAAGTATCGAGCGAGTTATTGGACCCGCCGATATGCCCGAGCCTCCACCACCAAAAACTTATCAGAATCCAGATTCAGGTGTTAGAAAGACATGTGCCATCTGTCCCAGTCGGTTGAAAAGGCGAACGAAGTACTGTTGCTGCAAATGCAAGAAACCAATGTGCCTTACTTGCTGCCTACAAATATGCATTGACTGCAAACGTACGTAGTGAATGTACCAAATCTTCGAGTGCTGTCATTATTTTTATTTTTTAACTCATCATCATCATCATCATCATTTCAGCCAAAAGACGTCCACTGCTGAACATAGGCCTCCCCCAGGCGTCGCCACATTGACCGGTCCCGTGCGTCTCTCATCCAGCGGGTTCCTGCAACCTTGACCAGGTCATCGGTCCACCTAGTGGGAGGCCTTCCAACGCAACGTCTTCCGGTTCGCGGTCGCCATTCGAGAACTTTTCGGCCCCATCGGCCATCCGTTCTGCGAGCAATGTGCCCTGCCCATTGCCACTTAAGTCTGGCGATTCTTCGGGCTACGTCGGTAACCTTGGTTCTCATGCGGATGTCCTCATTTCTGATTCGATCACGCAAGGAAACTCCGAGCATAGCCCTCTCCATTGCCCTTTGGGTGACTTTGAGCTTTCTGATAAGGCCCATTGTGAGCGACCACGTTTCGGTCCCGTATGTAATCACTGGCAACACACACTGGTCATAGACTTTCGTCTTGAGACACTGGGGTAAGTTGGACGAGAAGATACCGCGCAGCTTCCCGAACGCTGCCCAGCCGAGTCGGATTCGACGATTGACCTCTTTCTCGAAGTTAGATCTACCCAACTGGACCGTTTGTCCCAGGTAGACATAATCGTCCACAACTTCGAGCGTAGAGTCTCCGATCTTGATAGGAGTGGGTGTTACATGAACATTCAACATAACCTTGGTTTTGTCCATGTTCATTTTAAGACCCACTCTTTCGGAAGCTCTACTGAGGTCATCGAGCATTGCACTGAGGTCTTCCATGGTCTCAGCCATGACCACTATATCGTCGGCAAACCGAAGGTGAGTGATGTACAAATAAGACCAAAAAACTCTCAGATCACACTCTCAGGCTCATGAAGGAGCGGCGTGAGATGATCCTGCAGTCTTCAGACGAAGCTCGGCAATACCGGCAGCTCAATAGACAGATCTCCAAATCCTTGAAGAGCGACCTCCGTCGCTTTAATACCGAGCGTATTAAAGACGCGATTGAACGCAACAAGGGCTCCAAGGTATTTGCAAGAGATCTGTCTATTGGGCAGAGCCAGCTCACGAAACTGAAGACCGACGATGGCAGGATCGTGTCCGCCAAACCGGAGCTTCTGAGAGATCGAGAGTTTTTATGGGCAGCTGTACACGTCAACTAGTCAACCCGTCGAAAATCTAGCGAAAGACCCCAGAGCTAGACTGACCCGACACTATACCGAAGACATCCCGGACGTCAGCCTGTACGAGATTAGGATGGCTCTGAAACAGCTTAAAAACAACAAGGCGCCGGGTGATGACGGAATTACGGCCGAACTTCTGAAGGCGGGTGGCAAACCGGTCCTTAAGGCCCTACAGAAGCTGTTTGATTCCGTCATACTCGAGGGGAAAACGCCACAGGCTTGGTGCAGGGGTGTGGTGGTGCTCTTCTTCAAAAAGGGTGACAATGCCCGGTTGAAGAACTATAGGCCCATCTCACTTCTTAGCCATGTCTACAAGTTGTTTTCAAGAGTCATCACGAATCGTCTCGCACGCAGGTTTGACGATTTCCAGCCTCCCGAACAAGCCGGATTCCGAAAAGGCTTCAGTACCGTAGACCACATACATACGCTGCGGCAGGTTATACAGAAGACCGAAGAGTATAACCTGCCTCTCTGTTTAGCGTTTGTGGACTACGAGAAAGCCTTCGATTCGATCGAGACTTGGGCTGTGCTGCAGTCTCTCCAACGGTGCCAAATCGACTACCGGTACATCGAGGTGTTGAAGTGTTTGTACAAAAACGCCACCATGTCAGTCCGACTTCAGGACCAGACCTCGGAACCTATCCTTCTGCAGCGCGGTGTGAGACAGGGAGACGTCATATCTCCGAAACTGTTTACCGCTGCATTGGAGGATATCTTCAAGGTTCTGAATTGGAGAGGACTTGGCATCAACGTCAACGGCGAGTACATCATTTTTTAACTAAGAAGTAAGATTTATGTTTTATTTTGATAATAGTTTATAGAAGATAACATATTTTAAGTTCATTTGTTATTAATTACTTAATTTTAGAGAAAAACGAGACTGAAGTAAGTCCTTAAAATTTAGTGCCAAATAATTGTGATCTCTCGAATAAATGTTGATTTTACCTGAAAAATAGCGTGTATTTTTTTTTAATTCTGTGGTTTGTTACCTCAAACACCAATCTTTTTAATGTATAAAATAGAAAAATGTAGCATGCAAATACACATTTTATTTCAGTACTTAAAGTTTGACGTCTCTCAGTCGTCACGTCGGCGTAAGTGCTACGTTTAGACCAGGTCGGCAGCTAAAGGTTAATCTTTGTGTGTATTTAAATCAGTTTGTGAATGTTAATCATTATTAATGTAAAATTTTAATTTATAATGTGTTTTTAATTAATTTATAATTTATATTGAGTAATTGAATTTGAATTAATTTTTTAATGTGCCTAATATTTTTAATAATTTGATTTCACGTGTACATATTATGGACAATGTTTCTGAAATAAATGGATTTATTATTATTATTTATTTATTTATTTTGCAATAAGAAGAAAGAATAAAAAAATATTTATCTGTCGTAGAAAAATGACACACATAAATTATTACCAATTACCCGAATTTTTTTTTTTTTACTTAAGGACAGGACAAAAAATTAAATAAAATTAAGAAAAAAAGAAAAGATTGTTTTAAACTTAATGAATCCTCAACGAGTCCAAAACATGGTACAAGAGCTGTCATTCGCGGAGTGTTGGGTTAGAAGTTTTTTATTAGTATTTGACGTTAAAATATAATTAATATGCACGTAATCGGTGACCGTTATCCAAACGCTGTATAATCAATTAAATACAACCAAAAAACAACAGCGAGATATAACACGAGTGGTCCCGAGTGGAGTGAGCCACACAGCGTTATATACCTACCTAAATTAAATATTGTTAAACGCCTGCTCAAATTATTATAGCAAACTGTTGTAAGTGGTCGTATTGAAATATTTGAATAATGTATGAAGGCGCCTGCTTTATAAATGTTAGCATTTTTTCAGCTTACCTTAACTCAGCATTTTCTAGGTTTACGACAGCGTCCGTCTTCTTGTACCCACGGCGTCACTACTCTGACTTATCATCATAACTAAGCAACTACTTTATAGGTACTTTACTAATAAAAAAAAATCAAATGATACCAATAAAGTACCTATCACGAGACGTCTTGTTAGTATAGTCTGTAGGCCTGGGTTGATTTCTGGGGTCGGGAAAAAAACCAATATATTTGTCGTAAAACTTTTAATGTGACGTCATTACTCCTCAGGAGTTTGTTGAAGGAAATCGTTTACATAATATTGTACCTTTTTAGAAAAATGTTACAGCTTCAGATTGAATTGTTTAAGTTTTATTAAAAGTAGAGGCCTCTTTAAGGAGGTTTCTGGGCAGAGGCACCCATGTTCCTTCTTAGCTCTTTGTGCCGAGGTCGCGTTATCTCGAACAACCCACAGCCCCGACGGAACAACCCGCAGCCCCGACACCCTTTGTGTCCGGGGCCGCGGTATTCCATGCAACATCTCTTTTAGGCGCGCATGGAACACGTCGTCGTCGTCTTTTTAAGACGGACGGACGATGAGCTAGTCCATTACTCACCATCTTGGATTGGTGCTTTGATGGTTATAGTCTCGCCCCTATTACATTGGACTTAAGTCATACCTGGCAAACTATATAGTGTGTCAAACACCTGCTTATCACTTAGGACTACAACAGGTTGTGATATTTTATATATTATTCTTAAATTAATCTAAACTACATTAAAATGAACAAAACACCAGCTTTCTTTGCCCATTAATACTCTTCTCTCATCCCGAATTTCCTCAAACCTAACTTTTTCAAAAACCCCTACTACACCCCGCTCATCCCTTGATAAAGTGCGGGACATAAAACTGGGGCATAACGACTGTACTGTCAAGAGCAAGGGGGCAATTTATATTTTTTTTCACCCCTCGCGGGTTGTCCTGAGAAAAATTACGGCTTCTCTTTATTAGATGTGAGTAATTTTTGACGTTGTAATGTCACCAAGTGAGATATTCGTTGGAGAATTAATTGGTTGTGTCTCTGTTTTGGTGGCTTTTTGCGAGGTCGAATAAATTGAAGTTTTCTTTTCTGGGAGTCTTTCTTTATTGTATGGTTAGTAAAGTAATGTTTTGTGGTATTAATAAAACACTGTTTCTTAAGGAAATAAGTTTCTTAGGTATACTGTATGCGCAAGCCTTAACGCGTGCACCCAAGTCAACGGCCGGATCGCCAATAGGGATGTTAACAAAAAAAATCTAATTCGTCCGTCAGATAGATTTCCAAAAAATATTGGACACGTATTTTTTCTTTTTTCACGTAAACAAACAATGAAGACGATACAGTGCTTTGAAAACTCGTGTGACGTCATATTCTAAAACATTAGTATGACATTTCTTAGCGAGCAGTGACGTCACAGCCTCCCACTCAAATCTTTGACGCGTTTTATCTTCTACTTACTTCTACTTCTGGACTAATTAGAATCATATTTATTTTAGTCAGTAAACATCCCTATTGGTGTGCACATACATTAAAAGTGCCTAGCCCGGACACTGAAGCAAGCGATAATTATACAATACGCACAAATGAGTCTAAAAATTCGGAGGTGTGTGTCTTTGGTTCGAATTTGCGACGTATTGATATATTTTTTTTTTTTTTTTTTCTTTTATCGTTTGTTGTGTGCACACATGACCGACAGACGCCCCACTAGGCTACTAAACTGCATTTTATTTTTCGGGGAGTGAAAAGAGGTGTAAGAGTCAAACATACGAATCGGTCAAAGGATTGTAGCTTACGCTTACTGAAGTCGGTCTGTGGACACCTTTTCATCCATTTCATATCGAAATCCCTCCGTGCCTTGAAAAGCACGTTATGACATTTGTCCCTGCTGTCATTCGAGATCTTCGACAGTCGTTCCAGGCCCGAAAGTCTGGAGTCATCATCTTCATCATTTCAGCCAAAAGACGTCCACTGCTGGACATAGGCCTCCCCCAGGCGTCGCCACTCACTCATCCAGCGGGTTCCTGCAACCTTGACCAGGTCATCGGTTCACCTAGTAGGAGGCCTTCCAAATCTGGAGTACCGTAAAATAAAATCATCGCCAATTCATAAACATTTTAATCATTTTGTTTACCGTTTTTAAACGTTTAATTTAAAACACAGTGTACTCTGATTCACAATATACCGGTTTTCAGTGCAGTCAGTTTGTTTATTTTTCATTAAAACCTTAAAATATAGGAAGGTTTCCTTTTACGTTGTCTGTTTATTTTTAACTTTATAATTATAATTTAAATGGGTTTTGAATTAAAAGAAAACAGGGTTTTGTTAGCTTGTAATGTGTGTTCGGGGATGGTTATTACGACATTTTATCTGGTTTTTCTAGCGTCGCAGAACCGATATTTGTGTAGTATTTCAATCTTTTGACTGCCTTGGTGGTAGTGGTCGCAAGCGTGACTGATGTGGGTCCTGGGTTCAACTCCCAAGTTTAAGTTCACTAGATCAATGGGGCGACAATGAGGAATGAAATGAATGGAATGAATTTGAACAGCTGACTGCATTTGAATATAAATGTGTGTTAGGCCCCTAGCACACGGCGAATTTTAAACGCGCAGACGATGTGCGTTTTAAGAACACGCGTCGTCTGTACTGTAGATTTTTGCGTTTTTAAACGGTTTTATTTAGCTCACCCCGTTTGTTTTATTCTTGGATCAAATTTAGTAATTCAAATTTCACCCTCTTCCTGTCAACCGATTAATCTGAAATTTTGTATACACTTTGGATTTTGGTGACAATACAATTATGTTTATTCATTATCATTATAAATTCAAGATGGCCGCCGCTACAAAATGGCGGATAATTTATGTTTTATTAATCCCATCAATATGGGTATCAAATGAAAGGGCTCAACAAGCAGAATACAATTTACAATATAAAATTAAAATCCAAGATGGCGGCTAAAAACTAGAAAATAAAAATAGGTAAAAAAACTTTTTAAGTTAAACGGTTTTATGTTAAACATACATTGCAATGTTTAAGATAAATGTACTAAAAACCAAAAAATAATAAAATAGATACAGTCGTGGGAAAAAACCGTGGGGCACGTCAATTCGGAACTGTCGTGCTGCGGAAATTACAATTGACGTGCCCCACGGTTTTTTCCCACGACTGTATCTATTTTATTATTTTTTGGTTTTTAGTACATTTATCTTAAACATTGCAATGTATAAGTTTTTAAACTGACATGGTCACTGACACTACTATTAATATCATAAACGGGATATTTACCATGTTTACCATGTTTGAACATGGTAAATATCCCGTTTATGATATTGCAATGTATGTTTAACATAAAACCGTTTAACTTAAAAAGTTTTTTTACCTATTTTTTATAAACTCAAACACGCGTAAACGCAATATAGAACGCGCGTGTGAAGCGTTTGAAACTCGTTTGAGGCGCGTACAAGTGGTCGGCTTGGGATCGCTGTATCTGCGCTTATAATAATAATAATAATATTCCACAACTATCACACAACGCCATCTAGTCCCAAGCTAAGCAGAGCTTGTGTTATGGGTACTAGACAACTGATAAACATACTTATATATTTCTAAATACATACATATTATAGATAAATTACACCCAGACACAGAACAAATGATCGTGCTCATCACACAAACATTTGTCCTGGGTGGGAATCGAACCCACGACCTCCGGCATAGCAGTTAGGGTCACTAACCACTAGACCAACAGGCCAGTCAATCATCGAATAAACCCCCCCCCCCCCCACTCTTGGGCAGAGCGAAGGGGAGTGTCAGACTTCTACTGACTAAAAACCAAACCCATGTTCCTTCTTCGCCCTTGTGCCGAGGCCGCGTTATGCCTTTCGATAATCCGCAGCCATGCTAGGGGCCTTACATACATGTCTTTTTTAGACGTATAAAAACTCGTACTTAGGTAAAAACGTGAGAACCAAGCATGTGTAGTACAGATACTTAACTCTAATGCTCCTGTACGAGCCATTAACTCTTTAACTGTGCCTTGAATCTAAGGTACTGGATCTGCCACCCTTCTCTAAGTTCGTTGTTAAAGATCTGCGAATTGTAGGAGAACGTCTCAATCGTTGTAATTTTTATGACAATGGGGAATTTTATCAAAAAAATCTAATAAGTCCGTCTGTTAGATTATCGAAAAATATTGGATACGTGTTTTTTGTTTTATCAAATAAATAAAAATTGTCGAAAATAAAACGTGTCACAACTGGGGGTTTGTGACGTCACTTTCTGGGTAAAAAACGTACTGTATCTGTGACGTCACACGACTTTTCGAAGCACTGTATCGTCTTCATCTTTTGTTTACTTCAAAAACGAAAAAAATATAGTTTCCATTATTTTTTGGAAATCAATCTGACGTCCGTCAGATTGATTTCCAAAAAATTAATAATTCGTTTTTTTTTGTGAAATACCCTCTGTTGCCTCAATCGCAACCTCGTTCGCGTGGTATTTTTTTTGTTTCTAGGGCGTATAGGATATTACAGAGGGTAGACGGTGCCACCGTGACAAGAAAATGATGGTGAGTGAGGTGATCTGGATGCTCATCGCGAAGGATGATACTGATGCTGGTGATGGTTGCGGTAAACGTTGTGGAAGGAAAGAGTACCCCCCGTCATCGGGGCTGCAGATTATCGAAAGAGATAACGCGGCCTCGGCGCAAGGGTGAAGAAGGAACATGGGTGGTTTTTAGTCAGTAGAAGTCTGACACTCCCTTTCGCTCTGCCCAAGAGCGGGGTTATTTGATGATTTCCCACCAAAAAAAAAAAGGAATGAGTACCTGAATTCGGTGTTGAGATCTTTGCCCAGTGGTTGTATTTTCACCCAGTCGTCTCATTTACAAGGTGCATACGTAGGTACCCTCCCACGAAGCCGTCTACCAAGCAATTGAATAATGTATTTAATTAAAGTAAGTATCCGCAAAAATTATAAATTTAATTAATAATTTACCGTGAAAAATATTGTTTTACAGTTATTTTTAATAATTATAAATGGGCTTGCTCTTGACCTCAATCTTACCCTAAGGGCAGAGATGAGGTCGACGATGGAACGAGCTTACCCAGCAGAAGCCTGTTTACTCGCGACGTAAATAAATTAGGGCTATAATATGAACTCGGAAAAACCGACGGAGGCAGGGAGTTCCACTCCTTGGCTGTGCGCATAATAAAGGACTTAGCAAAACGCTTCGTTCGAATGTGTGGAACGTCGACTAGGTATGGGTATATAACCTGCAGTACGTCTAAAATAAATAAATAAGCATAATAAATGGAATAAGCTCGAAATGGAGCGCCCGGTAAAATTTAATGTAATACCTACACTCAAAATAATGTGCTGATGGATGCTTAGAACACTAAACGGGTCATGGAAGGTAATTAAAGTAAAATTATTGCCCTCGAATTCCAAACAATTAATTGCCTACAAAATGTTTGAAAACAATAATAATTCTCTTTTTACTCCACTGAATTCCCATAAGCACAAATTCTCAATACCTTGACAATTATGAAATCTCACGGCTCAATTCACAAATGACCCTAGTAGCATTTTTGTTGGCATTTGTTGGCATTTAGTTGGGCCACATACATTTTTGTTGGCATTTAGTTGGGCCACATACCTCTGATGTGGCCCAACTAAATGCCAACAAAAAATGCTACTAGGGGAAATCTTTGACAAATTCAATCGCTTCTAACAAAATACTTTGAAAATTTTACGGAAATTACGTCAACCTTTACCGTTTGTTATTTTGTTGGACAATTCCGGAAGGGTGCTGATTTCTTTCGGAACATTTCGGTAATGATCTACCAAATTTTCATTCGTAAAAAGTTATTTTTTCTTATTGGGGAGATATGAACGGCGTGTTGAGTGTTTTTCTTTCATTTTTAGGGTTCCGTACCCAAAGGTTAAAATTTAAACGGAACCCTATTACTAAGACTTCGCTATCCGTCCGTCTGTCTGTCTATCACCAGGCTGTATCTCAATAACCGCGATAGCTAGACAGTTCGCAAATTATGTATTTCTGTTGCCTCTATATCAGCAAATACTAAAAACAAAAAAAGACATATTTAAGGGAGGCTCCCATACAATTAACGTGACTTTTTTGACGTTTTGGTAGGTTCCTACGGAACACTTCATGTGTGAGTCCGACTCGCTCTTGGCCAGTTTTTCTTATTGGGAAGGTTTAAAACGGTGTGTTGGGTGTTTTTCTTTCATATTTAACTAGCTGATGACCGCAGCTTCGCCCGTGTGTATATGTCGGTTAAATTATACACTAAAACCTTCCTCGAGAACCACTCTATCTATTGGTGAAAACAACATGAAAATCGGTGTAGAAGTATTTGAGCTTATCGCGAACAGACAAACCGTAAAATATATATATATATTTTTTTTTTTAAAAACGTTGCCCCACACTAGGAACTTCTCCTGTATCGTGGGTGCGTTTACAAATATTTAAACTTACATACACAAATACCCAGACCCGAAACAACTATCTGTAGGTCATACAAATATTTGTTCCGTGCGGGGATCGAACCCGCGACACGCGGCGCAGCAGTCTAATCGCTCAGCCACTGCGCCAACCATGCCGTCAATATAATCCGTCAATATAAAATTAATAATTATATATTTTTTTTATATATATATAATTTTATTGTAGTGATAGCGATAGTGATGAAGTAAAGTGATAACCTCGTTGCTCTAGTGGTCGAAAGCACGACTGTTGAGCCTGAGTTCCTGACTTCGATTCCCGGGTCGGGCAAAGTGTTATCAGATTTTTCCATTTGGGATTTCTCAGCCAACACGGATTCTTGATTTGCGGCTGGACGATGGCAATAGGCTTGCGTCATGCCTTACCATTATCATTTTGGCAGAAGGTAAACTTATAGGTGCACCTTAGTAGGTACACCTATATTTTGCCAGTTATGTTTATGTCAAATGTAACAGGCGGCGAGCAGAATCCTGACTCCGATGCTGCTACTTAATGGAAATCTTACTAATACTTTGCCCGATAACACTTTGCCCGACCCGCCTTTGTAAATTACACGTATGACCTCATTATCAACAGCGGCTAGACCAGCGATGCAGTCTAGAACTACCAGTTCCAGTACATCTAACTCCTTGTTTTAGTCTGGTCGCTATCTATCTCATTACTCCAGTCTATAATCAGACTGCTACAAAACGACACACTCTCGAATCTCTTAATTCCCATCTCTTAGAGCTCTTCTCTCTACTTTAATTCCTTTACTAATTCTAGATTCTTATCGTTTATTGAGAAAATACTTTTTGTTTTGTTGGTGGAACGCATCATCAGTCCACCTGAGTGTACCACGGTCAATTATTTTTGCCCGTTTAGTCCACCTGAGTGTACCACGGGAAATTATTTTTACCCGTGGTTTTTAAAATGAAATAATTAAACATAATAACAGCAACTAAACATAACTAAACAGGATGACCACACTTCCATTAAATAGGTACCTACTTGACTAATCATAAGCATCGTATTGTGGTTATCGGATTCTCTTCAAACGTTGAACCCAACAAGCGGTTTGTACATAATAGGATTCAAAATAGGCTCAGTTTTATACGTATATTGCGGTCTAAATTGCGGCCATGCTAATATTTTAGAGTTGAGAGTAGAGAGGATTTTCCCAGGAATGGAAAAAGCGACTAATTTACCCTCAGTGGCTTCTCCTGAAAATTTCTGATCAGAAAACCCAATTATAATTTGCCCGACTCGGGAATCGAGCCCAGGACCTCATACACAGCAGTATCGCTTGCAACTACTAAACCAACGTGGAAGTCCAGTTCAGTAGCTGGTATTATATTTAGTTACTATCTTTTGCCAGCGGCTTCGCCCGCGTGAAAAAAAACGACTTTCCATACAAACTTTCATCCCCTATTTAACTCCCTTAGGGGTTGAATTTCGAAAAATCCTTCCTTATTCCTTGTCTACATTCTAAAGGGAACGTCTGTGCTAAATTTCAGCTTTCTAGGTCCAAGGGTTTGAGCTGGGAGTTGATGAGTCAGTCAGTCAGTCAGTCAGGACTTCTCTTTTTATTTAAATAGATAGATAGATTTTTATTATCGCCTGCTGCACATGAGGACCTGGGGTCAATTACTAGGTCGGGCAAAGTGTCATTGAATTTTTTCATTAGGAATTTCTCTGTAGCAGCCAACGTAACGCAACTGTAAAACAACGGGGAAGTGCTAACAACTCCTAACTTACAAAAACCAAATTTTACAGGAGGCGAAAAAACCGTTTTTTTATTACCTTAACATAGGAAATGTTTCTTCGGTGCCTAGCTACGTCAATTTTGCCAATTTTAACTTAATTTATAATTATAACAGTAGACGCTAATTTTCATTCTCTATCGAACTGCATTCCTAAGTCGTTTTCGTAAAAAAACTAATTTTACAGGAAGCAAAAAAATCCGTTTTTATTACCTTTTAGACCATAACATAGGAGATGTTTCATCGGTGCTTAGCTACGTCAATTTTGCGAATTTCAACTTAATTCATATAACAGTAGACGCTCAATTTTATTTTCTATCGAACTGCATTCCTAAATCGTTTTCGTAAAAAAACTAATTTTACAGAAAGCGAAAAAAACCGTTTTTATTACCTTTTAGACCACAACATAGGAGATGTTTCTTCGGTGCCTAGCTACGTCAATTTTGCGAATTTCAACTTAATTTATATAACAGTAGACGCGCATTTTCATTCTCTATCGAACTGCATTCATAAGTCGTTTTCGTAAAAAAACAAATTTTACAGGAGGCGAAAAAAACCGTTTTTATTACCTTTTAGACCACAACATAGGAGATGTTTCTTCGGTGCCTAGCTACGTCAATTTTGCGAATTTCAACTTAATTTATATAACAGTAGACGCGCATTTTCATTCTCTATCGAACTGCATTCATAAGTCGTTTTCGTAAAAAAAAAACAAATTTTACAGGAGGCGAAAAAACCGTTTTTATTACCTTTTAGACCATAACATAGGAGATGTTTCTTCGGTGCCTAGCTACGTCAATTTTGCGAATTTCAACTTAATTTATATAACAGTAGACGCGCATTTTCATTCTCTATCGAACTGCATTCATAAGTCGTTTTCGTAAAAAATGTAAGTAAGGAGTTGTTAGCACTACCCGTCGAAAAATTGGTAATAGGCTCGACACAGTACATAACTGACGAAATGTGAGTGTACTTTAGGTACACCTCTGCCCAACCCTTCGAGGATTACACGTGTGATGTTATGTTATGAAGAAAAATTGCCTTCACTCATCAAACCAGATCAAGCACTTTATCCGATTCACCAAACTATTTGATTTAGTTCACATTGAGGAGCGGAATTCCGTTCAGATAGGGAATCTTTTTCCCTAGCTATTATATTCAATGGGCTCCACCGCATCGAGGTATGGGCTGGTCCTATTGTATGAACCAATTGTGGTCTGAGATATCGGCAGACCCGGTTCAAGTGGTATCGGTACGGGTAAGAATATTTTAATCTAGTTGGCTTCGGAATGTCGGTTTTTTGAATAGAGATGTTTCTTAAAAAATAATATGATTCAAATTAGTCCGTCTGTTAGATTATCGAAAAATATTTGATACGTAGGTATTTTTTGTTTTATCAAATCAATAAAAATTGACGAAGATAAAACGCGTCAAAAAGGAGATGGCTAAATGACTGCCTCCAGCAAGTATAGGATTCCCACACTGACTCGTAGTATTTAAACAATCAAACATTAATTATTTAGTGTTTAATAATTTCCTAGAAGTTGCATGAACTAAAGAAAAAGTAAAAATTAAATCTCTCTTTTCATTGACATAAAATGGTGAAATACTCGTAAATACAGCTGCTAGTTGCTATAGCAACTGCAAGCTAAGGATGGTCCATATCGCTTTTATTATATCGATTCTTGATAACAGTTATCAAAACGATTTATTTACTTGAAACTAAGAAGTGGTAATCAGAGTTTTTGGTGGTAATCTAGTGGCGTGCAATTCAGTGTCTTGTTTAGTTCCTTGTGTTTTAAAAATGGGGTTGTTTGAAAGTGACTGTCGATTCTACCCAATTCAACTTAATTAAATCCTAATCAAATAAAACAAGGGACAGCTTCGAATTATGGTTATTCATTTAATCGTGATACATATTTTGCGAAAAATATGAACTGATGATTATTAAAAAGTAGTTCTATGTTTTTCTTTTAATCGTTTCGATTATTTTATTTCATCTATAAAAAAAGCACACGTCATATGTCAGACGTCGTTTTAACGCTTTGCCGTTTATTTGTTCGTTGTGCTTTTATATTTTGAATTTCCACCCTCGCTTTGATCCTTTTGCTTCTCAACGCGGACTTGACTTGCAGTACATTCATCATGCTATACATGTACTGCGGTAGGTATAACCACGCAAAGACTGCGGCGGCATAATCATCACTTCGTTGCCTGCTGCTCTACTTTCTATCCTAACTGTAGATGACTCACCTTTTTTTTTTGCGTCTGGGAAATCATCAAATAACTCCTCCCGCTCTTGGGTAGAGCGGAAGCGAGTGTCAGACTTCTACTGACTAAAAACCACCCATGTTCCTTCTTCGCCCTTGTGCCGAGGCCGCGTTATCTCTTTCGATAATCCGCAGCCGCGACGGGCGTCGGCCCTTGCGGGCCCCTCCTTGCTGACATCTCTTTGAGGCGCGCGTGGAACACGAACGCGCCGTCGACACGGTCTATTGCCGTCATAAGACGGCCGGACGGCGAGCTAGCCGATTACTCACCGTCCACAGGCCCGCGTCTACGGTGGCCGGAAGCCATCACGTGGCCAACGACGCCCGGAGCTTCTTCCGCGGCGGCTGGGACGAGAGGTTCTCTCCCTCTCACGTTCCGCCACCTCCTTCGCTAGCATAACTGCTTCGCAGAAGGAGGAAACTACAAATAATCCTCTGGATGACATACTGTCATATTACTGCAGCTGTAATGTGGGGAACAGAACTCTGGGCTGTTGCTGTCATGTAATGACAGTGATCTGGTATCTGGGATGGGCGAGAGACCAGAACACGCTATCCGCTCCGGCTTAATTTTTAGGTAAGATTATCAGAAAAGAATAAAGTCATTCACATTTTTGCTGTTTTATTTTCAATATTTTTTATGTTAAAAACTTTAGATTATTAATGTATCGATTCTGTTACACTTGAATTTCAATCCCATCTCTATAAAAATCAAACGTCAAACGTCATAATGTCAGATGTCGTTTGAACGCTTTGCCGTTTGCATGTTCGTTTGGATTTTTTATTTTGGATTTTCAATGACCCTCGCTCGCCTACTTACGGACCTCTCGCTACTCGACACAGACAGAACACCACCTATGAACATTGTCTGTGAAAACCGTCTTTATTTTACTCATTTGGATGAGTCCGTTAGGTTTTACACCCGCGTGTTTACACGCGGGTGGGAGTAATTTTTGCGCGGATTGTAGAAAGGCCGTTGTATTACATTTTTAGGTGCAATTACCCCTTTGTGTATATTTATTATAGTACCACGATACGAAATCGGGGTGGCTCGTTTAGTCTATAATACAATTATATCAATTTCAATGCAGATACATCCAAATGCCTAAGTAAAAGTTCATAGCAATGACATTTATTTGCAGTTTTATACGTATTGACGTAGGAGCTGTGGAACTGTCCAGCCTGAGGTAATGGAGGACCCATCCCAGGCCATGAATTCATTTCAGGACAGTACACACAAACAAGTAACAGCTGATATTACACAAGAATATTTAGAAGTGGTACAGTCGGAGATTTATAACAGTCATGATTCTTACTCAATAATGTTCTCAGATAGTATAGGAAGGGGTGTAGGTAAATTAATAAGTAATAACCTGAATTTTTCTCATCAAAACCATTGTATGCCAGGGTCAACATACCAACAGATAGTGGCCTCAGTAACTAAAAATGTTTATAATAATAATACTGATGTAACTATATTTGTAGGAAATAGCTCAAAAATTAAAACAGAAGACATCACAAACTATGTAACAGAGTTGTTAAAGTTGAAGTGTCGCAAAATAATTTTGTGTGCTTTTCCATACCTCAAAAAATTGTCAAACAGGAAAAATAATTATATACACATGCTAAACAGGCATGTTCATTTCTTAGTTGGTCACTATAGTGACAGACTTATATACTTTGATACCAACAGTTTTGTTGATAGACTTAAGTTGACACGGGGTAATGTGTATCTACCTATTAGTTGTAGACACAAAATAGCTAGGCTATTAGTTTATAATATTCACTCAGACATAAGTAGTATGTCGATGCATAGTTCTATAATTAACACGGCCAATATTAGTAATTATACTAATAATTCTTTTTACAATGTTTTCAATCCTTGTGTAACGTTAGACGATTCTCGAGTGGGGTCCAATAGTAGTAGGATTTCATTGCCTGTTAGCATGGGAGTTTTGGGACCCACTCCGGATGATTTAAACTAGTCAGTAAGACAACAGAAGATACCAGTACCATTAGTGTTATACCAAACCATAACAATGTACCTTCTGGCTCTCAAAGACCTAAATGTAAAAAAGGGGCTAAGCAGAATGACTTGCAATTATTTCATCAAAATATTCAAGGTTTCTCTTCAAAGCAACTTGAAATTGAATTGTTTTTAGAAAGAACAAAGTTTGAAATTGTTTGTTTTACTGAGCATTGGTTAAGAGACTATGAGATGCTAATTAATTACGCAAATTACAGTGTGGGAAGTTGCTTTAACCGTAAATCTAAGATTCGTGGGGGTTCATTAATCTTAATTAAAAATTGTATTAAATTTAAAACTCGTAGTGATATTGTTAATCTATCGGTTGAATATAATATTGAACTGTCTTGTGTTGAGCTCGATAAGCATATAATAGTGTGCGTTTACAGACCTCCAAATTATCAAAACTACTCTTTATTTGAGTCAGTAATGGAAGATGCTTTAGCAAAACTTGCTACTAGTCATAAATCTCTAGTTGTCTGTGGTGATTTCAATGTTAATATTTTAGACAAAAATTCGAATACCAGTAGATTTTTACATCTTTTTAAATCATTTAACCTGTTAAACGTGTTTTCAGAACCAACCCGAATTACTGCAAATTCTGCTACATGTATTGACAATGTTTTTTGTGGTTGTGAATACTTGGATAAATCCATTGTAAATTACCTACCTTCTGATCACAGCGGTCAATCCGTAGTTTTCGAGTCCTACACACCAGTACAAAAAATACAAATGACATCTAGACAAATAACACCCAGCAATTTAAATAAGTTTAATGATAATTTAATTAGTAATTTAGGCATTCCAAGCCAAATTATTGACAATGTAAATCTGTTTTATGAGGAATTCTTTTCGGTGATTCACACCGAGTTCAATAATACCATAAAAACGAAAACTAAATCTATTTGCCCTAAGTTTATGTTCAGTGACTGGGCAACAAAGGGCATTAGGAAAAGTAGGGAGCGATTGTTTGAGCTGTACGGTCTTAAGCCTTACATTAACTCTGAAACTTTTAATAAATATGTTGCAACTTACTCTAAAATTTTCAAAAACGCTTGCAAAGTAGCTAAAGCCCTATTCATTAGCAACAAGATTAAATCCGCCGATAATAAAATAAAGACGGTTTGGAAAATTATCAATAGTGAAACAAATAGAAATAAAAAAATTAATAATGATATCACTCTAGAGACTTCACGTGGCCTTTTAAATTCTAAAAACGAAGTTGCTCAAGAATTTGTAGATTTCTTCACTAGTATCCCACTTAAAACTACTGAAACCTTAAATTCATCACCCTTGCTTTCTATTGAGTTACTTAGAGCGAACGTTTCAGCCTGCCCGGTTGAGTTTCAATTTAAACATATAAACCCCATAGCAGTCACTAAAGCTTTTAAGGAAATTAAAGTCAAATTAACCGAAGATCTATGGGGACTGTCGATTAAAGTTTGTCAAGCTATTATTGAGACTGTAGCTCCGTATTTAGCCTTAATATTTAATTTGTGTGTGGACCAAGGAGTCTTCCCGGACCTTATGAAATACAGCAAGGTAATACCACTTTTCAAATCCGGTGACAGTAAAGACACCAATAACTATAGACCCGTATCCGTTTTGCCAGTTTTCAGCAAGGTGTTTGAAAAGGTGATGCTTAAT
Source organism: Diarsia mendica (assembly GCA_949316265.1). Classification (NCBI taxonomy): domain Eukaryota; kingdom Metazoa; phylum Arthropoda; class Insecta; order Lepidoptera; family Noctuidae; genus Diarsia; species Diarsia mendica. Next base: position 3,230,905 of record OX438910.1, read on the forward strand.
CAAATGCTCATCCACTTTAACACCAATAAAATCTTACATGAGAAACAGTATGGTTTCACCAAAGGACGTTGTACGACTGACGCCGGTGTCACCTTATTAAAACATATATTTACTGCGTGGGAAGAGTCACAAGATGCCATAGGGATCTTTTGTGATCTCTCGAAAGCATTTGATTGCGTCAATCACGAAACCCTTCTCATAAAGCTTGAACATTACGGTTTAGGGAAACTTGCGCTCAGTTTAATGAAATCCTATTTAAACGATAGACATCAGCAAGTACAAATAAATGGTGTCAATTCAACGGGCTTAAAAGTAAGTATGGGTGTGCCACAAGGTTCGATATTAGGTCCCTTTCTCTTTTTAGTCTATATTAATGATCTACCCCATTTATTTAAAAACCAACCTGAAATGGTATTGTTTGCCGACGATACTTCTTTAATATTTAAGGTAAACAGACGTGCCACAAATCTTGATGACGTAAATAACGCCCTACTGCAGGTTCATAATTGGTTTACCGTCAATAATTTAGTCTTAAATGGGAAAAAAACGAAGTGCATAAGATTTGCTCTACCAAATGTCAAAAGTACTGATTGTGACATAGTATTGAATCAAGAGACACTAGAATTTGTCGATGAAACTGTTTTCTTGGGGATAACGATTGACTCGAGGCTACAGTGGGGTCCGCATTTAACATCTCTTGCAGGACGGCTGAGTTCAGCAGCATATGCTGTTAGGAAAATCCGCCAATTTACTGACGTAGATACCGCGAGACTAGTCTATTTTAGCTATTTTCATAGTGTTATGTCATACGGTATTTTACTATGGGGACGGGCTGCAGACATCGAGTCTATATTTATTCTGCAGAAAAGAGCCATTAGAGCCATATATGGTCTACGAAGGCGCGATTCTCTGAGAGAACTGTTTAAGGAAATTAACATCATGACAGTACCTTGTCAATACATCTATGAAAACATCATGTACGTTAGGAAAAATCTGCATTTGTTTAGCAAAAGAGGTGATAGACACCACTATAATACGAGGAATAGGGACCAACTAGTTCAGCCAGGTTTCAGGCTAGCTAAAGTAGACTCATCTTTCATGGGGTACTGTTTAAAATGTTACAATAAAATACCCCCTCACATTCTTCAACTGAGTGAGACGAAATTTAAAACTTGTGTAAAACGCACACTATGTAGGCAAGCATACTATAAGTTGGGGGATTACATTGATGATAAAAATGCTTGGCTCAATGCTGGTCCTGCTCCACAACCTTAGGGGCAAATAAATCGACTATCATGTGAAGTTATTGTAGAGGCTGCAGAAGATTGTAAAAATATCTTTGCATTGTATAGATTCAATGTCTTAATATTGTATAATTGCATGGCACATGTGTGAGTACTATGTACTATAAAGCCACTTTTTACATTTAGTTATATTTTAGTGACGTTGCCCTGGTGGCTGAGAGAATGTCATGCTCACTCAAATGTCTCGCTGATGGTGGCGGGTGTGTCGGATCATTTAGTTCCCTTCAAAATGGTTGAGTTAGATGGTGCTGATCCATGCGTCATGTTCGTGAACGGGCGCTGTCAGTGGAGACTGGTCATTCCTTAGTTGCCATGGTGTAGATTTTTTTTGATTTGTTTATTACATCTTTACTCTGGACGCTCTTAACTTGCACGTCTTGCTACATAGTTCTCACATAATATACCATCTCAACATGAATGATATAATGTACCAAGATTTTGTAACAAATTCTGATTTAAAAGAGTGTCCATGGAGTTTCTTGCCCGTTCTTCTTCATGAGATCTACGTTAGGGAACTGGCAACTACAGTACTTTCACAAGTTATTATGCCTTGTGATTGTGACTGTAGCGTAGGAGTGCAATGCGTCGTTTCGGGAGTTGCTGCGTCGGGCTGCGCGGCGCCGGATGTTACCGGCGGCGAGTGCTGTGGGTGCGGGGGCGCGCGGCGGCGTGTGCCGTGGCGGCGGGTGCGCGGGGTTCCGGGTCGCGGAGCGGCGGTTGCACGTTGCGGCGTGCATTTGTTGTTCCGTGATTCGAGGTCTCGAGCATTCGTTGTTGCGGTTTGCGTCGCTGCGTGCTTTCGTGCTTGCAGTGTTCGTTGTTGCGGGCATTCGGTGGCGTGTGGTTCGGCGTGGTGGCTTTCGGAATGACGTATTGCACTCGTAGTTTCGTTTTTTTTGTGAAATGTTCTTCTGACATTCAAAAGTGCCTGTAATGGCTTAATTGAAATAAAGAATTTGAGTTTGAGTTTGAGTTTGAGCTAAACGATTTTATTTTCACTATTTTCAACATATGATCAACTTCCGAAAGTGTTTTTTATATGAAATACTAATATTCAGCTATTCAGCGTTGCATTTTGCTAGGTGTCATGTTTATAGATGCTTGATTCAGTCGTCCTACCTGAATTTAGCCATCTCCTTTGAGTGGGGGCTTGTGACATCACTCACCAGTAAAAAATGACTACTATTGTCTTACAATATGACGTCACATTAGTTTTCAAAACACTGTATCGTCTTTATTGTTTGTTAAAAAGAAAAAACATGTGTTCAATATTTTTTGGAAATCTATCTGACGGAATAATTAGATTTTTTTTATCAACTACTAGGGTAGTTGATAAAAAAAATCTAGAGTCAGTCAAAAAGGTAGAGAATCTGGAGTTCTATTACACCATTTTTTTTACCAATTTTGTTCGCCTCTCTGTAAATATTCATGGCCTTTTTTCAGTGGTGATGCTATGTAGCCAAGGAGTTCGTGGCTAGACAAAGACAGCTAGACCAATCTTCAGATTACCCATCATATACCCAGACTAGCTTTTGCCAGCGGCTTCGCCCGCGTGAAAATGACGATTTTCCATACAAACTTTCATCCCCTATTTAACTCCCTTAGGGGTTGAATTTCGAAAAATCCTTCCTTATTCCTTGTCTACATTATAAAGGGAACCTCTGTGCAAAATTTCAGCTTTCTAGGTCCAAGGGTTTGGGCTGGGCGTTGATGAGTCAGTCAGTCAGTCAGTCAGTCAGGACTTCTCTCTTTATTTATTAGATTCCTCCGTACCTCGGAAAGCGCGTTAAGCCGTTGGTTCCAGGTGTCATATAAAGATTTATAGCAGTCGTCATAAGTAGTCAGCAGCCTGAGAGACTGACAACCAGTCTTACGAAAGGGTATCGTATAACCCGGCACTAACTGGGATATGAAGGTCAGATAGGCAGTCGCTCCACTTAAAGTACATTGGTATTCAGCTGCATCCGGTTATAATGAAAACTGACCCAAAATTGTTAGAAAAAGGCTAGGCAGATGATGATGTAATAGTAACTACAGTAATTGGGACTATTACTACAGTATTTGGGGTTATTAGAACTTACTTAAGAAGAAAAATATACCCACATCAACTTAGAAAAATATACCATCATCACAACTTAGGACCCAGTAATATTAATGACAATAATATCCGTGGTGCTAGGCAACTGGGCTTAACTCAGTTGTATACGTCCCTGTGTGCCTATTGGCCTTGTTCTGTTCTGTCTCCTGCTGATATGGAGGGAAGTGGAAACTATGTTTTTTCCTACTCCTCCGCTATTCTTTTCTGATTAATTTCGTTGCGGGATCCAAGACAGTTAAATCATTTCTCTGGGACTTCGTCGAGCTTCATTGTCTCGGCGCTTTTCTTGTGGTCGCCACTGTTGATTCTGGCTAACAGGAGTTACAGTGGTTTGGGAATAGTGTGGCGGGCTTGTCCCATTTAAAAAAAAAAAAAAAATACCCACATCAAACAGGCCGGCTTCTGCAGCAAATATTCCATCATTGACCATATTATCCACACGGTAAAACAGCTGATAGAAATGTGCCAAGAATATAACCGACTCCTCTGCATGGCTTTCGTTGACTTTAAGAAGGCTTTCGACAGTGTTGAGCATTGGGCTAGGCTGTGTTCCACGCCCTCTATCGCTGCCACATCGATTCCCGGTACGTGAATTTGCAGCGGGATCTATATATACACAATGGCCACTTTGCAGCTTCACACACATACCTTATCCAAAACCTGATCCAACGAGGAGTGCGACAGGGTGACATCATTTCACCGAAACTCTTCACAGCAGTCCTTGCAGACATTATCACAATCTTAGATTGGGACTATTACGGTATTAATATCAATGGTGCTTATCTGTCTTTCCGAAGATTTACAAATGACCTCGTGCCTTTTGCTGAAAACTTCGATGATCTCCAAAAGATGCTTCAAAACCTTTTTGATGTGAGGTAACAGTGTAACACAACCTGTGTGAACGGGAACAAACTCTTTTTATACCATGTGCAAATCCGAATCCTTAACTATACACAACTAAAACGAACTCTCAATTCAAATAACTAAAGAACTCACTGTAAACTATTGTACAGTCATCCGAAAGATTCGCTTCAACAGCTTGGAAATCTTTAAAGAAAATTTCACAGTTCGTTCGACCATTTCATCCACTTGCTTAGTTAGATTTTCAACAGATTCTCTTACGAGTTCAGGTGTACTCAACCGTTTGATTTTCGCTTCACAGATCTGTGAAGGGTCCAACTAAGTTTTCTTGGCCCTGGCAGTTTTGTCCCTGACAATTTTCTTTGGGAATTTCTGCTGTTTTAAATAGTTATTTTTGATTCGTTTAATTATTATTAATTGCGTCGTTGTTCGAGTGGAAGAAAAGCGTGACTGCAGTACACTATTTGATTTATTACAGGTAAAACGAATAAAACAATTGGATTTCTTCATTAGGAATCACTCAATAGCCGCCACAGTGCTTGGATTTGTATCTTTTTGACGGCCATATGCTACCCTAGTAGCATTTTTGTTGGCATTTGTTGGCATTTAGTTGGGCCACATACATTTTTGTTGGCATTTAGTTGGGCCACATACCTCTGATGTGGCCCAACTAAATGCCAACAAAAAATGCTACTAGGGTAAATGTTGTATGTTTTGTCTGATATTGGTATCAAATCTATTTATTTATTTACAGACTAGCTTTTGCCAGCGTCTTCGACCGCGTGAAAATAAACGACTTTCCATACAAACTTTCATCCCCTATTTAACTCCCTGAGGGGTTGAATTTCGAAAAATCCTTTCTTATTCCTTGTCTACATTATCAAAGAAACCTCTGTGCAAAATTTCAGCTTTCTAGGTCCAAGGGTTTGGGCTGGGCGTTGATGAGTCAGTCAGTCAGGACTTCCCTCTTTATTTATATAGATAGATATAACACCTTTTTTTTCTGAGGCTTAGGATATCATCAAATGATTCCTCCCGCTATGGGCAGAGCGGTAGGGAGTGTCCGACTTGTACTGACTAAAAACCACCGTTCCTTCTTAGCCCTTTGTGTCGAGGCCGCGGTATCTCATTCGACCAACCCGCAGCCCCGACGGGGTACATCAACGCCTTACATCTTAAGGCGAGGTTGCAGTACTTTGTTTTTATGTACGCACGACCTCGCCCCCCGCCCTGCCGCGCGAGCGATATAATGCCTAAATTTTGACTGTTTTTTGCTTCTTGGAGAAAAACTATAAAGAAATTATACAATATGTTTTCAACATTTACTTCAAAATAAAAAGTTCTATCTATTGATATAACTTTTATATAAATTCATGATGAAATGTCTTAGCAGTACACGTTTGAAATTGTGATTTAGAGTCATGTTTGATAAAAAAAAGTATCGAGCCGATCATTCTAAATCGCGTTTCTATCTTTACGATTTACTAGAAAGTATGTTCAATTTTTATGTAATGATTTTTATTTATTAAAAAACTCGTATTTAGTTCGATTTTTATAGGTTCAAAAATCTTAAAAAGTACTGCAACCCCGCCTTAAATGAAATGACTCGAAAAATTACGTTACTCTAAATCTAGCTTATCAATTTTTTTTTATCAATGTTACAATCCCGTAGGTCAATCTTTGACCTCCAAACGAACGAAGTCACGTGCAGAAGCTAGCAACCCCTTATATAATCCTTACAAGACCCGTCTGACTTATATGAGTTGGAAAATTAACTTACTCCTTAGTTATAGCCAATCAAAACTATATTTTATGGCTCAGTCCCACCTGAGTGTTTGTGTTTAATAATTTAATATTTTAAGTACTAATGAAGTGCCTCGGTTTTGCCTGGGTTGAATATCATTAGTAAATTGACCGGTTTCAGATGGAGAAGTTAGATACTTGTCAAGCTCTAATTCAATCAAGCTCATTCAATTTTGCAGATAGAACAGAATAGGGATGTTTCCTGACAAACAAAAAACTGTTTAGTCCGACAGTTACATTATTAATAAAGAATTGAGTATTGAGTATTGAGTATTACAAAAAACTGGACTCATTTTTTTTTTTCTAATTTGAATTAAAAAAAGAAAACGATACAGTGCTTCGAAAACTTGTGTGGCGTCACAATTCAGTATATTTTTACCGGCGAGTGACATCTCAAGCTCTCACGATCTTTGACGCATTTTATCTTCGTAATTTTTTATTAATTGAAAAAAAAAACACGTATTCAATAATTTTCGATAATCTTACTGACGCACTAAACAGTTTTATTCCATTTGCAAATGCTAGAGCTTGCCGAAGGCCACAGGGAGTGTGGAATTTTCTGTTTCATAACTATTTGTTCCTTCTCGATCAGTCTCTTAACCATCAATAAAAAACATCCAGAATCATCAATAAAGACACTCACAGACAAACATACATACATACATACATGAACGCTAAAAACATAACACTCTTTTTTTTGGGGCAGTCGTGTAATAACAAAACAGCTAATAATAGACCTTCAGTAAACAGTAAATAAACATAATATTCTGTGAATTCCTAAAGTTAATTATTTCGTCATACATGAGTTAGTACACAGAGGTACGTCTGTCCCGAAGGATCTCATTATTTTCTAAATTATAACCTTTGCGTGCTTCCATTTAATTTTACATCATACGACTGTAGATGTTATTTAATTATTTGTGTGTAATATTATAACGCTCTAAAACAAATAAAGAAATAAAACATATTTAATTAGCACAATATGCCACAAGTGCACACAACAAACAATAAAAAATGAACAAAAAAAGAGTGTGTGCACCTCACGGCTGCGCCAAATAGGACCCAAATACATACAAGGGTGACTAACAAATAATTAGTGACCGGTACTACTTAGGATAACTTTCTTTTTAATTTTTTTAATGTATTTTTTATTTTTTTGTACACATCTCGATTACATAATATGTAAGTACATATTCACCACCAACATTGACACAACATTATATAATTAACTGTTTAACATTCACAATCAATCTAATTTCAGGTTTAGTTGAAAACCAACGCGGCAGCGTCGGGCAGCCGTGAGGCACACAGTGGCACGATTTGTTCAGTTTTCAGTTATTTTTTCTATCACACACTCTTTGACTAGAACCTGTAAATGTACAGGACATAATAATATTAAAAAATCTTGAAAATAAATTAGTTCTCCAAATCCTACACGAAAAGATACTAACATCTGATATATTATAATGTTACTTTTTCTTTTATTACTAAATCAACGTGGATAGAAATATCTGTAAATAAATTGGCGCAATAAAATTTTACGATACATACTACTCATAATAAACGGGCCATAGGGATGGGAAACCGAAAATATTATTTTGGGATCACAATATTCTTTTCACACCACCTGCTCGAAAATGTCAAATTATATGTCAAGCAACCTTAACCTAAAGTGAGTCATTAGTGGCCGGGGGAACAGCCGGTCAATAATGTTGTACTGGATTTCATTATGACCCGCTGGTCAATAATGTGATTTGAATTTGGAATCTCACATGCTCATAGTACCTACTATAGTGCGCGCGGAACTAGTTGGCCGCGCCTTAGGCATGTTTTTGTTTTTTATTTGTATTCTTTTCAATAAATTGAACAATTTTACGATATCTCGAGATTGGTCATCAGTTCATCACTGTATAATTATAGTCTCCTGTGCATTGCGAGCTGTAGGCAACCCACCCCCTCACCCCTGTCGCCACCCCTAAGGCGCGGCCAACTAGTTCCGCGCGCACTCTATCAAACACCCTTTGGTGCCAGAAAGAGGAAAGCTATTCTCGATACCCTTACTACGCGTGGATGATATTTATTTAATACTAGCTGACCCACGCAACTTTGTCTGCGTCTCTATATAATTATAACTTATAACTTTCCTCGATAAATCAACTATCCAACCAAAATTATTAAGTTAAATCGTAACAAACAAAAATTTTTATCTTTTCTCTTTATAATAATATTAGTTAAGATTATACTAAAATGAGAATTACTATAAATATCTCTTACTGTTAAATATACGATGTCGATAACACCCTGTACTTGTAAACATTATTTTGTTTGAATTTGAATTTCCCGGAGGCCAGCCAGAATCCCCCGTACCTACATTGCGACGCAACCCGCGTAATTATTTTTCCGCGCGGGTATTTTTACATTGCTATATCTCCTAAGATATTTGTTTAAACTGTATAGAGTAAAGAACACAAATATTCTATATTAAATTTCCGTTCTAACGAACACATTTATTTAGATATAGATTAATACCATATGGGTTAAATAAGCTTCGAAAAAAATCATTCTTTTTAACCTAACATTTTAATAGTAAAAAATGGTTACAGTGAGTCAATCTTAAAAGATAGACAGATGCTGTCGCGGACTTTTTTTTAGAACTTTTAAAGACGAATAATTACTTCATAGATGATATTCTCGTAACTTAAACCGTTTTCGCAGCGCACGCAACGGAAGCTCTCAGAAAGGATTTTTCTTTTCCCGTTTTTGCAACATTTCTCATTTATGCTCCGCTCCTATTGGTAGTAGCGTGATGTTATATAGCCTATAACCTTTCTCGATAAATGAACTATCCAACACAAAAAGAATTTTTCAAATCCAACCAGTAGTTCCAGAGTTTATCGCGTTCAAACAAACAAACAAACAAACAAACAAACAAACAAACAAACTCTTCAGCTTTATAATATTAGTATAGATTCTCGATTTCCTACAAAATCATAACGACTGCTTCTTCATATCGTTGCCATGTTTTCGAAGACATAATAATTTGTAAGAATAATTAGATAACTACGAACCATTTTTTAAAAGGAATGGAATAACATTAAAACTGGCATTAATAATAACAAATACCGTACCGCGCCGTAATACCGTAATAGTAATTGGCTGTAACATTAGTTAATTTATTTTAAGTAAACTGCGCTAAGATAATATTGCTGTGGAATTTGTGAATAAATAAACAAATAATAAAACCTATCTAAGTATACTACAGTCGATTTATCACATTATATCAAAAATACTATTTCACGAGCGTCTCCAATGACGTTCTAAATTCAAAATGCATACAGCCAATCATCCAAAACCATTCTACCATTTCTTTCTTATAATTATTTCTATTTCACTATTTCTTATATGTTATTCTTACTGTTTGTTTATTTAATAAATACTTTGTTTTTCGTACTACCTAGGGCTATTATTTTCTCACAGTAGGTGTAAAAAGTAGAGTATCCTCCTCTGGGCTAAATGTGTCTTTGCCTTGGGCTAGCTTGAATCCCTCGCTGCATTCAGGATTCTTGTATTAACTCCCTCGCTTCGCTCGTGAGTGAAACTCTTAACTCCCTTCCTGCGCTCGGGAGTTAAATCCCGAATCCTTCATTGCGCTCGAGATTCAATATGACGCCCGTGACATAAGACACAACTTTAGCCCCTTGGTGCATAATCTACTATTAAGATAGGTACTCGTTTTCTTTCGGAACGTGACTGAGCTAGAACATCCGCATGAGTTGATCAACTCTTTTCAAAGTCAGCTCGTAGATGAATGACTATCAAATCAGTTATCATTTAGGCTCAGATTCACAGACCACACTTTACTTTACAGCAAAGTAGTCTTCACAAAGTAAGCTTTGTATTACCGAAGTTTACTTTCAAATTATTCAATTTCAGAGACAGTTGCTTGACTTTCCTTAGCAAAGTACGGCTCCAAAGTAAAGTATAGGGAAAGACGTGTGGCTGTTACGTTACACGCATAAATGTTTTGGAGATCATTATGTTTAAATCAAGTTTTATTTCCTTAAAAAATAAAATAAAACAATTTGTAATAGTAATATTATTATTTAATATCAAAAGTAAAGATATTTGGCAAAAACATTCTATATTATGCGGAACGAAACGAAACATTGTTGACGTGTGTTTGACAACTTGACATTCTTCATGACAATTTTTGCGTGAAAGTAATCTTTCCATCAAAGTAAAGTCAAAGTGTGACGACGAAGAAGAACGGTTGTGAAGTCGAAGTGTTGTGTTGACGTGCTAGAAAATCTGACGAAAGTATCACGGATGCCCCATGGTTGGTTGGTTGATGGCTGGTTGTGCCACACAGTAAAGTATTGATAACGTTTCCTGTATCGGGTTATTTCGGAGATGTTACAAACAAACAGAACAAGTTATAATAAACAGTAAATATCCCAATTCAGTGTTAATGGATAATGTTTGTGATCGTGTCAGCTAAAATACTTACGAAACAACGTATTTTAAATTAAAATTCTTTCTTAAATCTTTCTACACTGAAACAAGAAGCAACTTCTCCAAGAAAGATTCTAGTACCTATTCCAGCCACTTTAAAAATGAATAAAAACCCGGGAACTTTATCATCCCGTGCCACCCGGAACATTCAAATCCCGCTCCGGGATTACTTGCAGCCCAACTCTAGTTTCATTGCTATAATAAATAAGAATCGGCCTGCTGAATTTCAGTGTATTTTTTACAGTTACGGCTTTACAACCCCGGGTCTTGTGAACGACATTTTTATGTTGTAAATATGAAAGAAATATTGAGGATAACTCATGGTTTTGTATTGACACGTGTTAGTCGATATAAAAAAGAATGTGATTGAGTTTTACTTGAATATGTAATATATTATTTGGAATGTGTTAGAAGTCGAGAGATGAGAGTAGCGGTGACCCAGTGGTGTCGGCCCCGTCTTACGAACAGTAAGTAGGTCGTGGGTTCGAACCCAAGCAGGCGCATTACTTTGTGTAATTTATTTCATCACCGCTGCTCTCAAAACGGTGAAGGAAAACATCGTGAGGAAACCGGCATGTCTAAGAACCAAAAAATTCGAAGACATGTGACATCTGCCAATCCGCACTCGGCCCGCGTGGTGGATTATAGCCCATCCCTCTCCTAGAGAGGAGGCCTGAGTCCCTGCAGTGGGAACATTATAGGCTGATGATGATGATGATGATGTTAGAAGTCGAAGAAAAAATATGATGAAAAATCACTATCACTATCATCACTACATAGTAAACAAAGTCGCTTCCCGCTGTATGTCCCTATGTATTCTTAAATCTTTAAAACTACGCAACGGATTTTGATGCGGGTTTTTTTAATAGATAGAGTGATTCAAGAGGTTTTAATACCTTATTAGCAACCATGCGAAGCCGGGGCGGGTCACTAGTGTAATACAAAATTTAAACAGCACAGGTAACTCCAACAATAGGGGATCGGACAGGGTCAAAATAATATGATTCTGTTTAGTCCGTAAGTTAGATTATCGAAAAATATTGAATATGTTTTTTTTTTGTTTTATCAAATCAATAAAAAATTACAAAGATAAAACGTGTCAAAGATCTTGGAGTGGGGCTTGAAACGTCACTTGTGTCGTCAAAATGTACTATCATAATTATGACGTCACACGAGTTTTCGAAGCACTGCATCGTCTTCATTTTAAGTTTACGTGAAAAAAGAAAAAATACGTGTCCAATAATTTTTGGAAGTATATCTGACGGACTAATTAGTTTTTTTTTGTCCGATCCCCTTTGCCCCATACATACCTAGAAAACAAAACAGCTTGTTGAAGAAGATACACTTTAACTTCAAAGGCAGAGTGACCCGTTCACTAATAAATATAAGTTTTTAAACTGACATGGTCACTGACACTAATATTAATAATGTCATAAACGGGATATTTACCATGTTGGCTTATTGTTTCGAGTTCCCGATATTTCGGCGCTGTAACAAGCACCATGATCACGGATGAACTGAAGTCATTGCGGGTGGATGTTTATAAGCAGACAAATCGGTCTACCCTCTTTCAAACAAACAAACAAGCAAACATGGTAAATATCCCGTTTATGATATTAATAGTAGCGTTCACTAATTAGTTCAAAGTCCAAATATTGCCAGTATTAAATAAATAAACCCGTCTATTTCACAGGCCAAAACACTCCTCAACTAACCTCAATAGTCGTACGACCATAATTTCGAATTTGAATAACGTTCCTAGTAAATTTGAATTTGCCAGTCAGACGTGCCTCAAATATCTCGTTAGTGCGTATTGTTGGCCTCAGACCACGTGGGGGAGGCCAATAGCCGCCATTTTGTAAGGCCAGGCTACGCCAGGCCACGGCTGATTCAAATCGCTAGGATATTTAGATTGCGTTAGTGCAATCAATTCTGCCTTCGTAAGTCGAAAGCGGTACCTAAAAATTTTAGTAAAGCTGACGGGGCAATTTATAATAATATGAACCCTAGAAAGTACTACTCAAACTCAGTATTTATCCAAATTAGACCTTTACAGGCACTATTGAAAGACAAAAAAAAAATGAAGCTACAGTCACAAGGCCTAATAACTTGTGAAAAAATCAAAATCAAAAGTCATTTATTCAAACTAGGCTGATAATCAGCACTTTTCGAACGTCAAAATCTATTTTTAAGAGACAGTCCTCCAAAACACCTTACCCTTCGATAATTCCTAGTGTTTTAGCTCAAAAGAAGAAGTACTATACTTGCCTATTCCCCCCTACAGGGGAACACTATAGACACTCGGGTGGCCCTATTAGTGCTGGGACTGCTGGGCCCAGTCCACCCCATCTTCTCTGGTTTCTTTTTCATATGAAAACTTTGTCAGGTGTTGCATCTGATGAACAAAAACCCAACTGTAACTTTACGGAAACATAAAAAACCAACTGCTCATTTTTGTACTGAATAAAAGAAATTCATTTTTATACCTTTCTTGTTTACTCGAAACATAGATTTGTTGACTTCCAACTTTTGGGTTACGAGAGGCCACTATTTTTTGAAGCTTGGGATACGAATATTTTTCGAAATAGAATTATTGAGTGGCCACGTTTGATTTATTACGTGGAGATATTTAAAATTCAGGTTCAGATGGTTCAGGCCTTGTCATCAAAACGAATGGGATTTGCTTTATTTTGAACTAGTGACTCGCTCATAAATCGCATGTTTTTTTTTTCAAATTAAAACTGTTTTATCACTGCATTATAGTTGATTATTGTTTTAGAAATGTATTTAGTTACGCACTACAATACGAAATAAGATAATAAAGTCCACTCATTTTAGGCATTTTGAGCCCCAATCTGCGGAATAATTCTTAGTGGGCTGACTTTTTGTATATAAATACCTTTATTACGGCATTGTAATGAAGATGTGAAAATCGTCCACAATTGACGAAAACATGCGCGGACATAAATTTAAAAAAAAATTACATAAATACGAATAGAGAAACTCCTCCTTATTGGAAGTCAGTTGAAAACCAATAGAGTTAACGCGTTTATGTATAGTCGACCAAGAAATTGGTTTACCACTCTAAGGTTGAATATCATTTGCACGTACAAAACATCAAGTGCTATTTTCACGTCAGAATCTGTCAATCTGTCATCCTTAGCGATTATTTATGTTACTGGGAGATGTCATCAAAAGTGGTAAACCAATTTCTTGGTCGACTATACGTATACAATTCCGTATGTGAGTGCATTCTAGTCGCTTTATTACCGCCCTACACCGAAAACGGTTGATTTTATATAAAAAATGCCGGATCCATTTTTTGTAGATATTTTACTAGGAACAATATTATAATGACCGCGATTGACCTCCGAGCAATAGGTCGCGAGATATTTGCGAAAAACTGATTTTCGTAACCTTTTGCCGACACGATATCAATGTCGATTTTTCACATCTTCATTACAATGCCGTAATAAAGGTGTTGACAAAAATTCAGTCCACTAGGAATAATACCGCAGATAAAACCTAAAATGACTGGACTAATAAGTATATCTGTGGTGAAAACCTATTTTAAAGACCTCATAATATTTTATAAAGTGTTTAAAACTGTCTCTGTACACATAACATCACGCCTGTTTTAATACCTGAAGGGTTAGTCACCCACATTTCACCTGCAGTTATGTTGTTCTTCTTATCGTGTTGGCAGTAGGTCTAACGACCCCACACACCCTAGTGTCAGAATTTCCGAACCGTGTCAAAGGCCTCTGACATGTTTTGACGACCGCCATTTGGATGCCGGGACCACCGGCTTATACGTGCCGTCCGAAGCATGGAATCATTTTATCAGACAATCAGGTGAATCAAGCCTGCAATGTCCTAACCAAACTGGAAACTACTTTACAAAGTATGCTTCTCGTGGGAATCGAAGTCACGACCACCGCGACACAAGACAGACACCTAAACCACTCGTCATTCCTAAAAATTTTCTATAGAATTCAGAGCTAGTACTTCTGAAAGAAAGCTAGAATTCTCTCAGAACTATTTTACTTCAAATAGGTTTTTTACAACGGGTACAACAGTACAATCGAGGTCCAAAAGCCGGGCTGATGTTGACTCAAAAACCCTTACCGTGGCACTGTGTTTGCTTCCCTCACAGTGAACCAAAGTGTAGTAACAATACGAATAAATTTTGTAAGGGCTTCCAACTGTCCTAACGGCCTCTCTTTAGTCGGCCTCTTTTTGGTCCGGGTCAACAGTCACGCAAACATGATTTTCTGAAAAGATTTTTTCCATCGATTTGAATTTGAGTTTGTAACTAAGACTTTATTTGGGTCTAGAGATTCGTGATTTGAGAATGTACCAGTATTATAATATACGGTCTACAACAATTTGAGGAGCTTGTGCCCTAATAATGACAGTTACTCGGGTCTTTAGGTTAAGCCGTGCTTGTCTCGGTTGGTGTTTAGATGGGTGACCATGGACCACCCATTAAATGAATTGCAATCATTAATGCCTCGTTGATACACCGGTTGCAAGCGCAGCATGAGATCCTTGCTTCGATACCCGGGTTGGGTAAAGTGATTTAGTTTGTACATCAGGAATTCCACAATACGCATAGCAGCCACGGTGTTTGGATTTGTGCCTGATTTGTGGAGATCGCCTTCTGTTACATTGGACATTGGACGGCTAACAGACGTAAAACGCAAGTTTTATAATGCGTAAAAGTATACGATTCACTGCAGTAAACAAAATCAGAAAAATATATGATATTCTTCAGGATATATGCTAGTATCATAGTGTTGTGAAAACATAATACAACTAACATTGATCGATAGAAAAAAATCACAAAGATACCTCTAAAAATTTCTTTTATCGAGTAAATACCATACTAAAATACATGTCATCGTTCTGATTTTTTTGCCAAATAATTCTACAAGCAACATACTAAAATCATAGTGTTTTACTTTTTTAGTCCAATCAATAGTTTTTTTTGTAAATCGCAAAATACCACTAACTTCGCACTATTCGGCTGCAGCGAAGGACGTAACAACCGCTTTGTAGTGCAAGCTGATTAGAACTTTATTTTCAACATTCTCAACAGTTATGTTTCAAACGAAGTTCGAACCACCACAAATAGAGTTGCTAATTTGAGGTAGTATAGGCTCTTACTAGCGAATTGTGAATGTACTATTTACACCTCTGCTGAACCCTTTAGGTGTTACAAGCTTCGGGTACACAAATTGTAATATCTCAAAAGCTAGACTACACTTCAAAGCCTTACTCCCAAGTCCCACTAATAATTATATTTTCAACCGAGTTCTGATTTTCTAAGAACATCTCTAAATCAAGTGTGTGCGTCGAAGCATGTCATTATTGTCCAGCCCTTTTGTGGCTAAATATCAGACTGAACTCATGTTCTGGGTAATGACCTTTATGATATTAGGACCAGAGGCACTGGTACGAGCACGCGGTGAAAACGTAGAGTAATTCATCATCAACCTATAATGTTCCAACTGCAGGGAATCAGGCCTCCCGTCGGGGCTGTGGGTTGTTCACGAGAGAACCGCGGCCTCGACGTTAAGGGCTAAGAAGAAACACGGGTGGATTTTAGTAAGTAGAAGTCTGACACTCCCTTTCGCTCTGCCCAAGAGTGGGAGGGGTTATTTGATGATTTACCACCCACAAAAAAAGGGAATCAGGCCTCCTCTCTAGGAGTGGGATAGGCTATAATCCACCACGCGGGCCCAGTGCGGGTAGTAGAGGTCACATGTCTTCGAATTTTTTTGGTTCTAAGACATGCGGATTTCCTCACGAAGTTTTCCTTCACCGTTTTGAGAGCAGCGGTGATGAAATAAATTACAGAAAGTAATGCGCCCGCTTGTGTTCGAAACCAAGACTTACTGTTCGTAAGTCGGGGCCTCCACCACTAGGCCACCGTTGCTCCTTAGAAGGCTGCACCGTTGCATTGCTGCTCAATATTTTAATCGAAAATATAATTATTATAATTATATTAGTAAAAATGGTAGGCGTCAAAATTGGTTATCTTGATTTTCTCGTTAATTACTCGTCACATTATATTTTTATGAGGTACATTGAAGGTACTACCTCTGGTAAATATTTTAGGTAACCGTATATCACATTCATTATCAGATTCACCTGTCATTGTGACTGTCAGGACCGCGGCTCACTTTATATTTGTAATTGTTCTTGTTTCGTGGACGTACATTGAATTTCATTAAAGGTACATTCAGGTACATTGCTGGTACCTAACCTTTCATGTATAACATATTATTTTCTGCAACAATACACCCGTCATTCTTACCCACACAATTTTTTGTAATTTTATATCATCATGTCATCCATATTATGAATAAATTCTTGAAATTATGAAAATTAATTCTTTACTTTGGAATGGGCAATTATACAGTACTTTCACAAGTTATTCGGTATGCCTAGGTTTCTTTGTTTTTCTGACATTCAAAAGTGTATTATTGAAATATATCCTTTGAGTTTGAGTTTGAATTATGCAGTATTTTCACTATTCTGTAAAATTGTTATTTTTACTTACTACGTTGTGTTAGAGTATGAGCGACCATTGCAGTACTAAGGTAACTATCACCCATACTTAGATATAAAATAATATAAAATCGTTTTACTTTACGTTTACTCTGTGCCTTTGTATTAGGCCCACAGGCATTGAAATTGAGGCCATTCCAGATTTTATTATAGAATTTTAGAGGTTGTCAATAGTTTCGAGAGTCGATGATGCATGAGAATTAAATTATGAACTTGAGCCTTTGAAAGTCTAGAAATCTCTAACCTATTTGATTTTTAGTGTTTATTTACAGACGAAAGTACGTAAATAAATATTTGGCGAAGACTTTTACATTAAAAAATATCATATAAATACTGCGAATAATACAATTTTTTCCATCCACCCGCATTAACTCCAGTCAACCCGCGATCATGGCGCTTGCAACAGCGTCGAAATATCGGGAACTCAAAACCAATAATAATCACGGAAGATATCCCGTAAGTGACATTTTAAATACTGCGAATATTCTTAATTATTTGATGACCTTTTGTATGATTGACAGTCCTTTGGGCTGACAGTGTTGAGGAGCAGTTTTTTGATGCCCTTGTATAGTTTCTTGTTAGTTTATTTTATAGTTTTTATTTATAAATGGCTTACAGCACACCATTATATTAACTTAATATCATTTATCTGACCTCCATACAAGGCCGCTTGTTAGACTTTCAAGCCACTGACTACCTGTGACAACTGTCCAAAAATCTACAAATTAAATAGCTGTGTAGGCTCCCGCTCTGGGCAGAGCGGTAGGGAGTGTGGGAGTGGGGACTTCTACTGAGTAAAAACCACCCATGTTCCTTCTTAGCACTTTGTGCCGAGGCCGCGGTATCTCTTTCGAACAACCCGCAGCCCCGACGGAATGATTACACCTCTGTGTTACACTTCGGGGATGCGGTGCGGCTTTGGCGTCAATTAAAGTTAGAAAAATTATTTCATTATAAACTCTAAAACACACATCACATCCTCTATAATATCTTCACAAATTTTTCCCGAAATTTTCCACCTACTCTCGACAGGTATAAAAAATAATTTCTGCACACATACCCTTTATATTAACATTTTGACCTCCACCCAAGGTTGGAGTTTTTCAAATAAATTCTCTGTACTAAATTTTGACTGTCCCATCAGAGTAGATCATCTTTCATAAGTTTTGGTCGCTAGATGTCCGGAGGAGACGTGACGTCATTAAGTCAGACGTGCACACTAAGTTAGGCTTGGGTTAGAATGGTTGGTGTATGATTCGATTCGAACGTTTTTTAAACAGTTACTGTAAAGATACAAGTTGGTAGCCGACTGCACACAGCAGCAGCAGACGACATGTCGTCGCTTCATGTCGTCACGACACGTCGTCGCGTCATGTCGCTGCTGTCATGATTTCGAACCCGACTGCAGATGGCATCCAGTTGGTGTAAACTGAAGACACAGGTTCCGATACATTTTCGGCTAAAGGACATATCGCCTGTTGTTTCTGTTATCTATGGGCACTACTGATCTGCGGTCGGACGACACGTGCGTCTTCCGCTCGACGACGCGTAAGCTTCGTGTCGCTAACTACGGAGGGAATTTCATAGAAATACGTAGACTAAACCAGTCGTGTCGCCGCGACACGTCGTCTGCTGCGGCTTTGTATCGCCCGCTACCAACTTGTACCTTTAGTCTTAAGTTTTTTTTTTCTTTAAATTATTTTTTTGTTTTACATTGTGTGTACTTAAGGCATGTACCAAATAAATGCATTTTCTTTCTATCTTTTTCTTTAAGACACTGGTATAATATGGAAGAGGAGGTAAGTATGTCCTGACATACTCACCTCCTGAGGTGGCGTTCTATCATCATCATCAGCCTAATAATGTTCTCCTCTCTTTGAGAGAAAAGGAGGGAAGAGGCGTTCTATGATTTTTCTCAATTCCTAAGGGACAAGTTGTGAATTTATTTATGATATTATACTATATAAAGCTAAATTATCTCTATCTATAGAGATAATCATAACATGGTCAGCAGTGTGGTGGCCCAGTGGTGGCGGCCCCGACTTACGAACAGTGAGTCGTGGGTTCGAACCCCGTCAGGCGCATTACTTTGTGTAATTTATTTCATCACCACTGCTCTCAAAACGGTGAAGGAAAACATCGTGAGGAAACCGGCATGTTTTAGAACCAAAAAATTCGAAGACATGTGACATCTACCAATCCGCACTGGGCCCGCGTGGTAGATTATAGCCCATCCCTCTCCTAGAGAGGAGGCCTGAGTCCCTGCAGTGGGAACATTAAAGGCTGATGATGAATCATAACAATCATGTTTGGTATCAAATGAAAGGTCTTGGCGAGCACATTCATATTATAGTTTTAGTCAATATATACGTTTAGATTGCGGTCAATCAGTTCTCGCGGTCTAGTCTGTGTTATTTACTCATATTATGTAAATAACAAACCAATATTTTATTCGTAGTCAGGTTTTAGATTTTTTTTTCCTGATACCTTCATACTACATTGTAGACAAGCCCTAATTTAGTTAGACGGTCACATTGCTCTATGATAATGTAATTTAGTACAATATCAGATGGTATTGTCCTACTAGTCTAATGCCCATTACACAGTGTTATGTGTGTGATTGTGTGTTGGTGTGTGTGTGTGTGTGTGTGAGTGTAATATCAGTTGTCTAGACCGTTATCGCGCTAATGTCAGTCGAGGCTGTGTTTGTAATGAGGCCTAAGCGTTATCTGTAATAGCTTGGTAGTTATACTGTGACCTATCAGCTTCTAGGGTTAACTTGATTAGTACATACATTATTATCATCATGATTTCACGCCTGTATAGCTGAAGGGTTCGGCAGAGATGTAGGTACACTCATACACACGTACACATGACAATAATAATCCTCCGTGGTGCTAGGCAATTGGGCTTATCCCAGTTGTATACGTCCCTGTGTGCCTATTGGCCTTGTTCTCTTCGGTCTCCTGCTGATATGGAGAGAAGTGGAGATTGTGTGTTTTTTCCTACTCCTCCGCTATTCTTTTCTGATTAATTTCGTTGCGGGATCCAAGACAGTTAAATCGTTTCTCTGGGACTTCGTCGAGCTTCATTGTCTCGGCGCTTTTCTTGTGATCGCTACTGTTGATTCTGGCTAACAGGAGTTACAGTGGTTTGGGAATAGTGTGGCGGGCTTGTCACACATATTTCGCCAATTATGTTTTTATGTTAAAGTCTCATGGAACGAGCCTATTGCTATCAATCAGGCACAAATTCAATCCCTTTAGCCTTTTCCAACTATGTGTGTTGTGGTCGGCTTCCAGTCTCACTAGACGCATTTAAATACCAGTAATTTATATGAAGGGAAAACGGTGAAAGAAAACATCGTGAGGAAACAACCAATCAGCTATCTTAGAACCAAAAAATTCGGAGACATGTGACATCTACCAATCCGCACTGGGCCCGCGTGGTAGATTATAGCCCATCCCTCTCCTAGAGAGGAGGCCTGAGTCCCTGCAGTGGGAACATTATAGGCTGATGATGATGATATGAAGCGACTGCCTATCTGAACTCCACAACCCAGTTAGTACTGGGTATTACGATACCCCTTGGTAAGACTGGTTGACAGACGTTCGGGCTACCGACTATTTGATAAAATGATCGGCACGATTCTTGAGCGCTGACGCAAAAGTGAGTTATTGGGTCCCTTCGGTGGTATGAAGTGAGACGCGGGGCGGGTAAAGTGCAGTGATTGGCCCGTAGCGCATCGCGTCATAGCCGTCACTCGGGATTTGTTCTTTACTCCTGCAG
The DNA here is from genome assembly GCA_949316265.1 of Diarsia mendica. Lineage (NCBI taxonomy): Eukaryota > Metazoa > Arthropoda > Insecta > Lepidoptera > Noctuidae > Diarsia > Diarsia mendica. The sequence goes on from OX438910.1 coordinate 3,251,848, forward strand.
GCTGCACTTACCTCACGACCAATAAATAATAAACGGGTGTGTGTTTTATTTGTCATAAAGTGTACGATGCGCACAGCGATCCCCACTCTTCCGCCGAGCGCTCAAGAACCGTGCCGGTGCTATCTACTAATGAAAGCCGGGATCAACGTATAACGCAGGGCTTTGAATACCGTTAAAAATTAGGTATCGTTACCTCCTTCATTCGAAGATAACGTTAATTTCATAGGTAACGTTAAGTCTGGTATCGATAGTTGGGTGGACTTTTACCGGTAATTTGACTTAACGTTATCAATGATTTACCGTTAAATGATAGTGTTATCAGGTAACGATACTTGATACCGATACCAAATTAACCCTATAAGTAACGGTATTTTTCTTTCATCTCTTTCTTACGACGCATTTATGTCGTCATAATAGCATTTTTTTCTGTTTCCACTTGCTGTGAGTTTAGTCGCCACCCAAAACCGAACGCAAACGGTTTATCTGTTCATTTAGTATATAAAATTACCTACGTGGGTTAACCGAAATTGAAGGTAAGTGACTGTAACGGTAAAAGTATCGATACTTTTACCGTTACCAGGGAACATTAATAAACTGATCCGATACCAAATTACCGATACCAGTGATAACGTTAATAAATTAACATTATGAAAATATCGTTACTTACCGATACTTTTATCGTGAATTTGGTAACGTTAACAAGCCCTGGTATAACGTGTTTTCCGAGGCACAGAGGAAACTCATCCAAATACCAATCCATCTATGAACCAACCTGGTCAAGCACGGCTTTACCTGAAGATAAATCCGAGTGGCAGTTATTAATAATAATAATAATTTTATTTCAGGCAACTAATAATAAGTAAAATACACACAATAAGAATACAAAAATAACAAACTAATACATTAAACATTAAACTGTAACTAAAATTTTGCAAATGTACCTAATAATATATGAGAACAAAGGAACTAAACACGTAATGTCGGCGTCGTGTTTCGCTGCAAGGTGTCGCGTAACCGTCCTCGGAAACGTCGGAAAACGACACCTTTCAGCTAAAAGTCCTCCTTCAAAAAGGTCTGGAGATGTTGGGTTGGAACACGCACCACAAATGACTTAAAATTGATGTTGTGGCACAATTCCAACCTTTCGACCCTCAGAGTTCACTTTCAGATACTGCACAACTTCCTCAATCGAATAACCACGAGTTCCTCATCGCACTTTAAAACTAATTGTCAGATAAATAAAGGCGTCACAATCTACTCAAAAGTTTTAAAATGACTATACTAAATATATAAACTAAACTAACCTAAAAACAAACTTCAAAGTTTTTAATTAACTTCCAACCCAACCTTTCAAAAACCATAAAGACAAGAAAACCATGAAAAACACCATTAACACAATTAATAGACTATCAGTCGTTCCGGTAGCCTCAATACCCCTATACCCCATTATTTACCCCAGACAAGTACTATCAAGCAGTTTTTATACCCCTTTCCCGATTTTATGAGTTTACCTGGCCATAAAATCTATCTCACCAGTGTTGTTTGAACACACGGACATACACATACCTAGATACTGCAAGACCAGTGGTAGCCCAGTGGTGACGGCCCCGACTTAGTTCATGTTTACGTATAGGCGGGGCCTCGCGCGGCGCGTGCTGCGTTTTTAATTCAAACTATAACAATAATAATATAATAATATTCCACAACTATCACACAACGCCATCTAGTCCCAAGCTAAGCAGAGCTTGTGTTATGGGTACTAGACAACTGATAAGCATACTTATATATTTCTAAATACATACATATTATAGATAAATTACACCCAGACACAGAACAAATGATCGTGCTCATCACACAAACATTTGTCCTGGGTGGGAATCGAACCCACGACCTCCGGCATAGCAGTTAGGGTCACTAACCACTAGACCAACAGGCCAGTCAACTCATGGCGATGTATGAAAAAGTTACCGATTTCAAACGACTATTTTACGAGAAGCTATTTTTCGCTCGTTAGTTTAAATGCAGCGTTTGTTGCGGTGGACCCGTCTCTCAGTAAATTAATAAAAAATCACGAGACGAGCCTTCTGCACGCGCCGCTCGACGCCCCGCGTCTCCGTAAACGAGCCGAACAGTGAGTCGTGGGTTCGAACCCTGGCAGACCTATTACTTTCATCACCACTGACTGCTCTCAAAACTGGCTGTGACAGACGGACAAACAAACGCACGAGTGATCCTAAAAGGGTTCCGTTTTTCCTTTTGATGTACTGAACCCTAAAAGCATAGTACCTATATTCTGTATAATAAATTGTATGTATAGTAATTAGATACTACTGACGTCATATTGGTAGTGAAAAAAAATGAGTTTTCAGACGGATCGTGACACTTGCGTTATCTAGATATATCTATTAGCTGTGTTTGAACCCAACTGTTTACTAGACGCGAGGGGCGCTAAGGGGTGTAAAAAATAAATGTTTGGAAAAGTTTATGTAAGGTTTTTTTTGTAGTTTGGTTTTGATTTCTCCCTGGAGATCTGTCTGAATTTTTAAGTTTGAACGCAGAGATGATTAATGGATTTTGTTTTTCTTTAACACGTAATTTATTGCATGAAATTACTGAATATCTTGAAAAAGTAATGTTTAAAACCTAAACGCATTTAAGGCTTTTATTTTCATTGTACAAATTAATATGCTTCTATAAAATTATAAATTTTGCCGCAATTTGCCTGATATGAAGCGAGGACGCGACCTAACCCCGTCGAGGCTGCGGATCCCGTCGGGGCTGCGGATTGTTCCAAAGTGATACTGCGGCCTCAACAAAAAGGGCTAAGAAGAAACATGGGTGTGTTTTAGTCAGTAGAAATCTGACAGAGCGGGGGGAGTCATTTGATGATTTCGCAAACTCCAAAAAAAAATCGACGTGACCTAAGGTTTCGGAAACCGATTACTCGAACTTAGCTCAGCGTAAAATGATTTTATTCCAAGTTTTCCACACAGACAAAAGTTGTTGGTGAACCTGTATTAATCCTACTTCCTACTAATAATAATATTATAATCGACACGCTAAGAAGAATGCGAAAGTTTGTGAGTGTGTTTGTTACTTCTTCACGCAAAAACCACTGAACGGATTTGGATAAAATTTGGATCACAGGTAGTTAATAGCCTGGATTAACACATAGGATAGTCTGTTTTTATCCCGATTTTTATATCTTCCCGTGGGATAATTTTGAGTTGCAGCGGGTGAAGCCGCTGGCAACAGCTAGTAATATTATAAATCCAGAATGACATCAATTGCTGATTGACTTTGAAATGTTTGCTGGCCATGAGTTGCTGACCAATTAGCCATTTCTGCTGCCAAATTTTATTTTTCTGCTGGCCAAAATACAAAAACTATGCCAACTAGTTAAATAACACTCCATAATTAACCACGAGTCAACTATAAACTATTCCTACATAAACAAAGCAACATGTAAATCCAGAGCTACACATCATACGCTGTGGTTTCAGCTTTAAACCTTTGCTGAATTTCGATTCACTAGGATTAGTGCGGGGACCACACCGAGTTCGGATAATTCGGATATAAATATATATCTGTGGCTGCGGATATATCCTAGTGATTTGGGACGGATATTGATGTGATATATTGATATTTAACCGCATCTGGTTTTAGAGGTATATGCTGGGATTATAACTGAAATTATTGTTTGAATTATTATGGTTTCCGCTTGTAAATACAGTGTATGTAACTAGCTATGTTTTGGTTTAATACGGTTCTTAATTGCCTAAGTCAGCCAGAGCTACATCTTCGCCGAGTAACAAAGGCTATATTTTCTTCCAGAAATAATTAGGGATCTCTAAGAAAATTTGAATTATGTAACCCAAAGTGTAATTTTTTTCTGTAAAACGTCTTTCATCGCATGCGCTGCCGCTGCTCAAAGTATTGGTGCCAGCGCACAAAATGATCTATTGGTTCTTAAAAATACCAACTCGATTACAAGACTAACAACAATATTTGTTAGCCAATGAGGTTACAAATATTGTTTTTAGTTCAAAGGAAAGAAAATTGGGATTCGTCCTCAATATTTGGATCAACAACATTCAAATGCTTTTCTTGTGATAACTACGTATTTCGTAATAGTATGGCTTCTAATGTGCTATGTAAACTGTAAGAACGTAATCGTTAATTGACAAAATACACTTTTAAAAGTTGCTTCGTGTATACAATATATTGGTGCTCCTCAACATGGTACTTGTTATATTTTTATTTAAACTTATATGTCACTAACACTATTAATACTGAAAACTTTTACAATTATTATAACACTATTATAATTATATGTTTTCATGTTTGCTTTTTGATTCGAGTCCCCGATATTTCCAAGCACCCATGATCACGGATAAACTCGAAACAAAAAGTAAACTAATATTATCTGTGCCTTAGCTTTACTTATCTATTAAAGCTTAAAAAATTGCCACCTTCGCGCTAAAAAGAAAAATCCAAACACTTTTTTCCTATAACATAACAGAAAACCCGTAATTCAACGTTGCACCGAAGAAGAAATTTCCTCATTACTTTAAAAATATCAGCGAAATAAAATGTATGTTTATTCACTGCGCTCCGGAATACGTCTGCAACTAACACGGTCTACGTTCCACATGTTCGCATACATTAGGCAGCATGTATGTAGGTACTGATTCTGAGGTATACCATGTTAGGTAGCAGTCGGGTTGGGAGTTATTTGAACTTATTAGAGTAGAGTAGTCTGTCTTCAACTTATTTTAGTCTAATTATGAAATCACCATCAACTTATACACATTCCACTGCATTTACTCAGGTCTCCTCTCTGGGAGAGGAATGGGCTATAATCTGGTAGATTATAGCCCATTATAGCGTGGGCCGAGTGCGGGTTAGTAGATGCCACATGACTTCGAAATTTTTTGGTTCTAAGACATGCCTGTTTCCTCACGATGTTTTGCTTCGCCGTTTTGAGAGCAGTGGTGACGAAATAAATTACACAAGGTAATGCGCCTGCCTGGGTTCGAACTCACGACCAACTGTTCGTAAGTCGGGGCCGCCACCACTAGGCCACCACTGCTCTCAACTTATTCTAGTCTAATTATGAAATCACCATCAACTTATCATGTTCCACTGCATTTACTCAGGCCTCCTCTCTGGGAGAGGAATGGGCTATAATCTACCACGTGGGCCGAGAGCTGGTTAGTAGATGTCACATAATGTCTTCGAATTTTTTGGTTCTAAGACATGCCGGTTTCCTCACGATGTTTTGCTTCGCCGTTTTGAGAGCAGTGGTGACGAAATAAATTACACAAGGTAATGCGCCTGCCTGGGTTCTAACCCACGCCTTACTGGCCGTAAGTTGGTGCCGCCACCACTGCTGGGTCACTATAACTGCTCTTTAATTAATTATCTATTAATTATGAAATAGTTTTTCGTATTTTTAATGTCAACATCATCATCTGTCTGGCCCTTTCCCAACAATGTTGGAGTTAGCTTCCAGTCTAACACGATGCAGTCTCTTGTGTTCTTATTTTCTTTATTGTGTGGTTAATGCCTTTTGGGGGTATGAGGAACAGGGTGTAAAGATCCTCATCCCCCATTGAAAAGGGAGGATCCTCCAACCAGACGGGTGTTGTGTCCGGTGGGCTAACTGCCCAACATTTGTAAGTCGGGATTTTCTATATAGGCTAATGTCGTGGATAATGTTCATAGCGCGATGTAGGAATTTCGCCAATTAGTTCGCAGGTGTTGCGATAGATGTCGCTGTCGCCACAGCCTAACCCGGTGTCAGTATTTTTATGCCACCCTTGGCCCTCTGACTTGGCTTAATATTCATGACCTCTACTACGCCATTAGTATTGTGTATTATGATAAAATTAGAAAGACTGGTTGTTAGAATTTTACGTTACTGACTACCTGTAACGACTGCCAAAGATCTATACATATATAAGGTCCCATTAAAATAGGTGGACAAATTTTAACACAGCGTTCAGTAGGTCTAACCAAACATCTAAACAAAAAAAAAACAAATAAACTTGAAATAATAAATTGCCGGCACTCTAGAACAAACTCATTCTCTATGAGTAGGTACTTAAATGCGTTTTTCTTATTTTTTTTTTACCATCGTCCTTATTTTGGTGGTCTGAATGATTACTGAAATTTTGTCCACCTATTTTAATGGGACCTTATATATGTAGCAGCCAGAACCAACGGCTTAACGTCCTTTCCAAGCCACGAAGGAAACTCGTAAAATACTGGGCGATCACCCATCCACAGACCAACCTAGGCAAGCGCGGCTTGTGCTGAAGATTAATCAGAGCAGTTGTTATTAGCCACGAGATGCTGCTCTAACTTTTTCTGTTCGAATTACAAAATAGTTTTTCTAACTTTCTTATTTTATAAAGTGCCTGTCATTATTCTTATATTACTACTAGCTGACCCGGCAAACGTTGTTTTACAAAAAAATAATAATTAGGGGGATGAAAAATAGATGTTGGCCGATTCTCATAGATACCGGATAAGCACAAAAAATTTCATCAAAATCGGTCAAGCCGTTTCGGAGGAGTATGGCAACGAAAACTGTGACACGAGAATTTTATATAGGTTAACTGCTGCACTTAGTAACATTTTTAATATTATTAATGAAATATTTTTTTTATTTAATTAATATTTAATTATTACATAGACTGTCATCATCAGCCATTAGACGTCAACTGCCTTTGTTCAGCAGTGGACGTCTAATGGCTGATGATGACATAGGTAGACTGTTACTTAGTAAAGATTTGACATATAAAACCTTCACTAATTTGTCAAAATCTTTACTAAGTGATAGCTTAAGTAATCATTAAACTTCTCTGAGTGCGGTAGTAAGTGTCTAGAGTACTTACTATACATATTTAACACCCGGCTGTACGTACAACAATGTTTGTACAGTATGTCGCCGTAAGATAGTCGGGTCCGTAGACACTAGGGATTTCCTTAAACCCTGGTCTAAGCTTTGTTCATACGAAGCGCCTGGCTATAGGTAGTGTTTGCAAAATATATTATCAAACAATGTATCTTTGTGTTGTGAATTTAGTATAATCTTTGTTTTCATTTTATTTGCGCTTATCACAGACAATGTGTGCGGGTCAATAACTTTTAGATATTTATAATCCATTTTCCCCTTTTTATTTTAAAACTGGCGTAAGACGATGGCGAAAAAGAAACGTCTAATAAACAGAGATCTGGGAGAGTGTGGGGCCATGGCACAATTACGTCACAAATTATGGTAATAGTTTTTTTACATATTATTATTTGAGAGGAGAATCGAATACCCTCCTTCAATAATGTCCCTCGTTAAACCTAACACACTGTATATATTATATATACGAAGATTCCTTGATTACTCCAGTAAGTATCCCTGACAGGTCATTCTTTTTTTCAGCTGAAAAAGAACTTGTCTGACTTATTCAATTTGGCTAGTTTCCAAGTTAAACGCACAAATTAGATCCTTTGTAGCCTGTTAGCGTATTCTACACTCCTTTGCAAAAAAAAACGGGCACCTTAGGAAATTTACGTTCTAAGGTCGATTTGAGTTAATTCAATGAAATTTAATTATTTGACGTAGTCTGTATACTTATAATCGTGTAAATTAATACGCGTGAAGTGAACTGTGGCAATTTAAAAAAAAATCTATGACTTCTTTAAAACCGATGTACACGGCCAAACAATAAGAAGTGGTCGGTAATAAAGACAAGAAGATTTTTTTACTTTGTTTAATTAAATAAAGTTACAAATGTAATAACCTAATAACGAGTGTGACCTCCTTTTGCCAAAATCACAGCTTGAATCCTTCTGGGCTTGCTTTCCACGATGTTTTTAATGACGTTTTGAGGAATACGTTCCCACTCTTCTGCAATGACTCTTTTTAGCTCCCTGATGTTTTGTGGAGCATGTTGCACTGATCTTACCCGTCTCTTTAGAACATCCCAGACATGCTCAATTGGATTGAGGTCAGGACTTCGAGCTGGCCAATCTAAACGACGGATCCCAACTTCTTGCATGTACGCTTCCACGTCGCCAGAACGGTGCGGGCGAGCATTGTCGTCCATAAAAATGGAATCTTCCCCAAGTGCAGTCAATGCGGGTTGTGCATATGGAATTAGGACTTCCATTATGTACCGGTGTGCATTTAATGTTCCATTTTCTATGAGAACTAACTCCGTACGCCCCGTCGAATTAATTGCTGCCCAAAACATAACGGAGCCTCCGCCATAAGGAGTGATTTCTTCGAAACACACTTCCGCATAGCGTTCCCGTGGTCTTCGTAGCACTCGCCGGCGTCGGTCCTCTCCACACAAAGAGATTCTAGCTTCATCAGAAAACAATACTTTATTCCAGTCCTCCAGAGTCCATGAAGCAGTTTCGATCAAACTGAAGTCGAGCAACACGGTGCTCACGGAGTAATTTAGGTCCCCGAGCCGGGCGGTAACTCCTGATATTGGCAGCCAAAAGCCTCCTCCTGACGGTCCACAAGCTAACTTCTACTCCTCTTACTTCTTCAAGGCTCTTCTTCAGGTCCACACTTGACGCCTTACGATTCCGCAAGGCCTGACTCACCAAAAAGCGGTCATCTCTTGGTTCTGTGCGTCGTTTTCTTCCCGAACCGGGTCTTCTTTTGACCGAACCGGTCTCTTGATACCGTTGCCAAGTCCTCTGGACAGTTGAACGACTCACATTTAGCCGCTGAGACATGTAGGTTTGCGAACAACCTTCTTCAAGTAGGGCTATAATTTTACCGGCCCTTATCGCTTTATCACTCATGTCAAAAAGTGGTATTTAATGTAAAAAGAAAGATAAAATTGTTTAATTTGCAGAAAATATCCAAAAAGTTTTAAAATTTTAGTAATCAGTAATAAAATCGTTTCAGCAATTCGCGCCATTAGTAAAGCAATTTTACAATAATCTACATTAATCATTATTTTCCTTTTGTTAATTTCAAAATTTAAATTTGGAACGTACAGAATCATGCCAGGATTCTTCAAATAACATGCCAATACATCGTCAAATTAATAAAACCTCTTACTTGTCCTTCTTCATTGAAGTAGAGAAAAAAATATGAAGTGCCCGTTTTTTTTACGAAGACCACGACGTTCGTCGGCAACGGGATATTTTTAGCAATATTCGTTGGTTAACAGTGGGCGTCGGTGGGTAGTGTTGGATGTAGAAACTAGATTCGTATACCGATACACTCAATCAATAGTCCTAAGCACAGTAGATCTAGATAGACACACAATTTCTGTAGGTAGGTACCATAGATAACAGAAACAACAGGAGATATGCCCTTTAGCCGAAAATGTATAGGAACCTATGTCGTCAGTTCACACACGCAGAGCAGTAAAAACAATAGATATACGCTGTCACGCACGCACCCGCATTTCTTAAAACATCACATACTACACAATCAATTATAAACCTTATCCCTTCACACACAGCGTGTATTTACCATGCACCGTACAATTTACATAGTACATTTTGTTTTACGTAGACACTAGTGATTGACTAAATCAAAAAGTTATCGATTCTTCTATTTATTCTTCTACTAAAGCTTTTATGGGGTACTGAAAATAAAATAAATAAAAAACGATAAAATACACTTATATTTTTCATAAAATACTTTTTTACATTTTATCGGTTATTTAATGCCCGAATGCTGAAGTTCCTAGTTACCTATATTCCCATTAGCTACTGATTTAATAAAAGATAACTCGAGTAATCAATGAATATTACCTATTTATTCAGTCAATAGTAAGCATTAAAAAGTACCTACATTCTATTTTCAGTATTGTTTACAATAATAAGAAAGCGTAATAATACAAGCGTTGTTATTTGTATCTATATTAACTTTTGTTGTTTGTAAATTTATATTTTACTAGCTGATACCCGCGGTTTTTTTCCGCGTCGATGTCGATTATCACGACTAAAAGTAATCTTTTAATCTCCCACTTTCAAGCCCTTTTTTATTTTGGAGGTTGGGAAATCATCAAATGACTCCTCCCGCTCTGGGCAGAACGTTAGGCAGTGTAAGACTTCTACTGACTAAAAACCACCCATGTTCCTTGTTAGCCCTTTGTGTTGAAGCCGCGGTATCTCTTTCAACCCCTTACAACCATTTTTTCGCACTAAAAAGTAGGCTATATCCTTTCTCAGGCTATATATTATTATTATATATTATATGTGTACCAAATTTCATTTAAATCGGTTCAGTAGTTTTGGCGTGAAAGCTCGACAGACAGACAGACAGAGTTACTTTCGCATAATATATAATATTAGTAAGGATTATATATTATATATATAATCAAAAGGATAAGGATTATTTATTATATATTATTATGATATCTTTTTTCCTGCGGGATGCGGGACGGGATATCTATTCCAAAACCGACGTAAGGTCGAGTATCGGAAAACCGAAAAAGAGAAACAGGATTAGTCAATACATAATTATTTTAAGTAGTAGTAAAGAATATTTTTTTTTCTTATCTACATTTACGACAACTCTCAGTAATGCCATAAAATACGCAGTTCCTTACACTATAATAACAAATTGTGTCTACAATAATTAATTGTATCATGCATAGTCGTACTAAACAGGATCATCGTATAAAATATCGACAAACACATACATCACATCTCTAGCTGTCAAAAACTGACAGCGGCCGCTTTTCGAAAATATTGTGTGAGTGAGAGTATCAGTAAAACACCCATCCATTGCGCTATTAGATCAGCCGATTCACTGGTCGATTTGTACTAAGCAAGCAATGGTTTTTGTTTCTATTGAAAACAATTGATTTGGTTTTTCATCATGTTTCTCGTACCACGAAGTAATGTTTTAATGAATTTAATATGAGAAACATTAATGTTATAGTACTTACGTGTGAAATGAGATACAATCTTTTGTGTAATTCACAATACAGCTATTATTTTCACAAACATTCACTGAACAACGCGGCATTTTGTAAAAAATCACGAGCAGTGAAGACGTCGCAAGTTGACATTCGACTCATTATTGAAAGTGGCATCAGGCCGCGTCGCGGCCACATGAGTTCGCATGTACCACGCCTCCTTGCCATATCTCCTGTTGTTTCTGTTATCTATGGTAGGTACGTATTTCAGAACACACGATGGTTTCAGCGGTTTCACGCGCCCGCGCCGCCGCCGCGCCCGCCGCTCGCGGCTGTCTACTCAATAGTGACGTACTCACGCGACCGACCCGCGCGTGCTCTAACCAATGACTCCATCAAGCGCCACCAGATGGCGCTGGCGTACTGAATACGACTCGATGCCGACATATAGATCTATGTCATGTATTTTATGTAACGTTAACGCAGGGCATGGTCATTAGCCAGGTACAGTACAGACACATGAGTTTTTTTTATTAACGGCTAGATGGCGCTGCAGACGCTCAAGATGAAAATATTTGTTTGAAAAATGTCCCAATGCCCGCTCTATACCTGTGACTTAAATCTCTTTGCGAGGAAACCATCCAGCATTGATATAAACTACAAAAACTGTTGTGGCGACTGAGAAATCCATCGCAACATATGAGAACTAATAGCAAATCCTACATCGCGCTATCAGAGTTATCCGCGACATTAGCTCATATAGAAAATCCCGACTTACTACGTCGGGCAATTCTTTGCGATTCCGATTGAGATAGATGTCGCTGACGCCACGCTGTTATTAAACTGTGTTGTCTGAAGCAGGGTCGTCTCCACTTGTCTCTTGCTCTGGCCATCAGCATCACCCGAATCATAAAGGGGTGGATCCCCTGCCGGTTCCTGGTGTTGAACCTATTTGGTTTAAATTCAATAAAGAATCATCCTGGCTGTATAGTGTTCCAAATACAGATCTTTTTTTCTAAGTATTGACTCCACTTGACTTTGACTTATGATAGAAAAAACTCTTACATTAAAAACGTGTGTTTTATTCCTAAAATATTAGAAGGTTATGGCCCCTTGCTAGTGCTATGGCAGCGAGCGGAGATTCCTCGTCACCATCGACGACCACGAAGGCGTCGGCACCAAATGCAATGATTTTTGGAACCACTGTCGCTGTTCCAAATATCGAGAAATATAGTTACGGAGATATTGGGGGTCAAAGTTCCAAATTTTTCACAGACTGGCCCAAAACATAACGGAGCCTCCGCCATAAGGAGTGATTTCTTCGAAACCACTCCTAAAGGCGCGGGCCCACCGCGGCGCATGCTGTGCACGGGCACGCGGCGCATTTTAGCTGCGTGTATTAATTTGTTTGGCAACGTGGGTCAACGTTTCCACTGGAGTACACGTATATGACCAACGACTATGTATAGCGTGGCACAGCGCACGGAGAGGCTACGATATAACACAATAAGCGATTGTACATCGATAAGCGAGCTGTGCATAGTCGTGGGTCATATTCGTGTACTTCAGTGGAAACGTAGACCCACGTCGACAGCGTTGAGCTATGTAACCACCTATTCAAGCAAGCCACGCATGTATCAATGACGTCAATTCATGCGTAGCCTCTCCGTGGGTTGCAGTGGACACAACCACATACATTTTCTTACAAAGCGAAGCATACTACACGTGCGTAGCCTCTCCGTGCACCGCGGTGGGGCCGCGCCTTTATGGCCACGTGGACCACGACGTTTTTTTTTTACTGGCCTGTTGGTCTAGTGGTTAGTGACCCTAACTGCTATGCCGGAGGTCGTGGGTTCGGTTCCCACCCAGGACAAATGTTTGTGTGATGAGCACGATCATTTGTTCTGTGTCTGGGTGTAATTTATCTATATTAAGTATGTATTTAGAAATATATAAGTATGTTTATCAGTTGTCTAGTACCCATAACACAAGCTCTGCTTAGCTTGGGACTAGATGGCGTTGTGGAATATTATTATTATTATTTTTGCAAAAGAGTTTATTTCTTTGTTTTGTCCAAGTCTGAGCTAAAAGTTTCAATAAATTGTTTTTGCCGTCTTAGTATTGATCATTTTGCTGTTTTCTGCAGTACAATCACAATTTGATTATTTCAACTTTGATGCTTATTTATTTGTTTTTCTGTTTTGCATGAAAATGCAAAAGAAAATCTGCATGGAGGAAAGCCGAAAAGACATTGCGTCGTTAACAGATTTGGTATAACGGTTTCAAACCTTCGTATAAATAAATCATCTCTTCGATGATTGTTTTGTGAATGTGTCAACATTGTTGGCTTTGTAGACTCCATGACGCTTGTTTACTTTTGTTTTACTTTTTACATTTTTTAGATATAATAAAGAGGGTGTAAAAGTCGAAAGGCACTGGTTCTGCCCGTCACTGCGATCATTTTTCTTGTTCTAGAATCTAGACCATACCTGGGAATAGGGTCCCTAGATACGGAAATATTGGAGGTCAAAGTTCCAAATTTTCGACAGCTGTTTTATTTAATACTAGTTTTTCAGGTTATAAATTTACTTAAATTACCTCCATGACCTGTTTACTATTTATAGCATCCACTAGCACATTTGGTTCCTTATTACCAATATTTGGACCGTGAATTTATTTCACTTTTGTTTGCAACATTACCATTACCATAACAACAAAAAATCAAGTTTTGGGGGTACAGAACCGTATTTGAAAGTAACAATGGAAAGATTTATAAAATTCCATGTGTTTTCAAAGTATAAATGTAGATCGTACGACTATAAATATTCGGTTTACAAACTCCATTCCATTTAAATATGAACTGAATGCAATCTCTCTTAAGGTCTAATCTCACAAACTTATGACATTCCAGGTTGGATTTACATTCCATCTCCGCAATAAGATAATACATACTAGGATGAGAAATAGCATTACAATAGTTTAACCTTATATTATACAGAGTAGTTCTATTCAAAGATTGTATTCTTCTGCTGCGTCCAAGACCTCAGGCAATGCGACTAAGTGCATGTTTACGTACAGGCGGTGTGCAAGTCTACCCAAGGCTTTATGTTTTGAAGCCTCCTTTTTATACCTTTTGTCTATTTTTTGATACTTATATTGTTTATGGATTTCTGATTGACTTATTACACTTTTGTTCTCACTACCAAGAACCAGCGATTTTTATTTCGGTACTTAATAGGCGGGGCGTGCGTCGCGCGGCGCGTTGTGCGTATTCAAACACATGGCGATGTATAAAAACTTTAACAATTTCAAACCTCCTTCCTCTTTCGTCCAAACCGGCATTGAGAACAGACGTGTGTCTCGCTGCTGCTCAAAATATATTTTTTCACTGTATACGATAATAGTCCTTAACCAGTTTGTATACTGACTATTATTGCCGGCACTAAGTACCGTGTCTCTGACGCCGCGGAGGTGCGCCCCTTCCCACCCGCGCGTCTCGAGGGAACGAGAATCACTCTGCCATCTTGCTCTTGCGCCGCCATCGGAAACATTCGTGCGACGACGTCATCGTTTCGCGCTGACTTCGTATCGCTGAGCGAGCCGGACAATCTACATACTGCGTGACGAAAGACAATTCGTAGGTAGTATCTACCTTACTACAAGAAAAAGTTAGTTTCCGAAGCAGATACGAAAACTTTCCACTGTGATATCAGCTCAAGCTACGCCGACACTCCGTGAAGATATTCCAAGAATATAAGCTACATCGCCGCACCGATGAATAAATCTTTCTCAGAATCGGAAGTTAGCTTGTTGGGAAATGATGACAAAAAAACGCCGCCTAACTATGTTTTTCAGAGGGCTAAAAGAAGTCGGGAAGATATCTCAATTGGTGAGCAGTTGGAGGTCTTTAAAAAGGAAATAAAAGAAATGATGGATCTTTTTTTGGCCAGTCAAAAAAATGAATCACAACAGGTTTCGACTACATTGAAAGAAATACAACAATCTAACATTAACATTGAAAACACGATTATAAATCTTATGTCACAGAATCAAGACCTTGAAAAAAAAATTATGCAGTTGGAAAACCAGTCGAAGGAAGACAAAACATATATTACACTTTTAGAGAGTAAAATTGAGGACATAGAAACAGGAAGTCGAAAGGCCAATTTCGTTTTAAAAAATGTTCCAAAAATTGTCAATGAGTCTAAACAGGACCTCATAGATATGGTCTTGATTCTTTCCCAGAATATTAATTGTCACATGGCCAAGCACGACATTAAGGACGTCTACAGAGTGCGGGGAAAAAACAATGAAAACCAGAAGATGCCCATTGTTGTTGAAACCGGGTCCACTTTGTTAAAAAACGAATTTATGAAGTCGGGGATGTATTACAACATTAAAAACAAGACCAAGCTGTGCTGTAAGCATCTCGGCTTCAAAACACAAGAAGATTCTCCAATCTTCCTGTCCGAGCATCTAACCCCAAAGGGATCACGCCTGTATTTCCTTGCCCGTGATCTAATAAAATCGGGAGCATATAAATACTGCTGGACGGCTTATGGAAGAGTTTATGTAAAGAAGGAGGATCAGGCACCAACCATAACTATTAGAAGCGAAGAACAAATTCATCAGCTGTTAGTGAAAATATGACTTTTTACCGTTCACTCGTTCTGCCTACAAAGTGTGTGTGAAACCGTGATGATGATGTGATTCATACCAATATTCATAGTGCGTAAAGTTATAAACCTGCCGAGTTGTATTCGGTACAGTGTGATGTTGTGTAATCATAATACCATGGACGTTGTAACAAGGTACCCTATCTTTCACTTTGTAAACTTAATGACTTTCATATACCCTCACATACACAATATCCACTCTGACCCTTTAACACAGTTCTATTTTGCTTTAAATATACATACATTCAGCCCTTACAAACTATACTTGCCGACAATATATATAAATCTATGTACAAAATCAACACACACGTCTAACACCCCCACTATAACACAAATACGCAACAATAAACATACATACACCGCTCAAAAAAACACTTGCACAGCTCATAGAAAACCAATCCTTGATAATTATATGTGCAATTCACTCAACTCTAATACCCTCACAATACAAATAACCAGTTACAAACATAGAAAAACACACAAACAAACAAACAAACAACCTCTCACCCCAAACGCATATACCGTCTCCGTTCCGTCGTGGGTAAAAATACTAAGTTTTAAGGTATCATTATCATGCATTATGTTACGGAAAATAAAATCGTCTCGTTGTTCTCTTCTATATTTCAAACTCACTAAACTTTGCAGAGTTGTTTGCGAATATCTTGGTGTGATTGTTATTCTATTAGGAAACAATTATTATGAGTGACACACTACAAGCAGTCCATGAGATAGACAAACTTGAAATTGCGAGCGCAATTGAATGCGATTGCTTAAATCTTTCTAAACACATTTATATAAAGAAAAATGATCTGACTATTTTTTCTCAAAATATAAGAAGCATTTACTGCAATTTCGATGCTTTTGTTGTTATGCTGTCCACTTTCGACTTCGAAACCGATGTGGTTATTTTGACTGAATGCAGATTGAATACTAACAAACCATTACCTCAACTTACTAATTATCACTCCTATGTAACAACACGGCAGATGAACCAAAATGATGGTGTAGTAATTTATGTAAAAAACACGCTTGAATCAAAAGTTCAAGAAATAAACCTTAATGGGGCATCTTGTCTCCAACTAGACATACTAAATAATACTATCTTGTGCATTTATAGGTCCCCATCTAACACAAACACTGATATTTTTTTGGATTCTCTTTGTTCACACTTAGACTCATTAGCTTCACATAGAAATTTAGTGGTGGCGGGGGACATAAATATTAACATTAGGCCCAAGGATGCCGAATTGGCCCATGACCGAAAAAACCGAAATAGTTACCTTACTATGTTGTCGGCCTTTGGTATATTACCTGGCCACACCCTACCCACCAGAGAATTAAATTGCCTGGACCACTTTATGTTGCGAATTCATAAAAAGAAAACATCTGCTTCAATTGCTATTCTACAAACCACAATTACTGACCACTACACTACGTTTTTATCACTGTCTAAAATAAAAAGTAAAGCGGTTACAAATAAAACTTCTACTAATATAAATTTTGAACAAGCACTAAAATATTTACAGGAAAAGAATCTTGCCGAGTTGTTATTTTGCAATGACCCAAATGTTTTAATTGACTTACTCATTCAGAAATTGACTGACACGATTAATAATAATACGACAATAACAAATATCCCAAATAGTAAACGCATAATTAAACCTTGGATCTCCGCGGGAATACTACGCTGCATTAAAAATCGCAATAAACTGCAAAAAAACTTTCGGTCCGACCCATTTAATGAAATTTTAAAAATTACATACCATCGATACAGAAATTATTGTAATAATCTCATTAAAAAAATAAAAAGAAAATATGAAAGGGAATTACTCAGTAAATCTGTTACAAACACTAAGTTACTCTGGAAAAACATAAAATCTATCACCTACTCAAATAAAGTAAACAGCCAAAGCGCAGAACTGTTAAGTATCAGACCGTCTCCAACTGAATCAGTCAACTTTGTAAACGACTACTTTGTGAATATAGGGAAAGACTTAGCACAGCAAATTCAACCCAGGACAAAAAAAAACCCTGCTAACCAGCCTAGCATTTCTCCTGCACAATCAAATTCCTTTGTGCTCTTGGACACTGACCCAAAAGAAGTAGAAGGAATTCTGATGAGTCTTAAATCCTCCAGTGCCCCAGGATGGGACAATATCTCTACTAGTTTTTTAAAATATGTTTGCAAAGAAGTTGTTCCCATCATTACCCACTTGGCCAATCTTTGTTTCAAAAATGGTACTTTCCCAGCCCCCTTGAAAAAATCTATTATTACACCGGTACACAAGGGAGGGAACAGAGACGATGTCAATAATTATAGACCTATCTCGGTCCTACCAGCCCTGTCTAAGATTATTGAAAAATTAACTAATACTAGACTTATAAACTACTTAAACAAATTTAAATTACTATCATCTACACAATTTGGATTTAGACAGGGAGTTTCCACTGAGGAAGCAGTTGCTGCCCTCAGCTCATTAATTACAGAACATCTTGATACAGGAAAGAAATGCCTAACGGTATTTCTGGATCTCAAAAAGGCTTTTGACACCGTCTCTGTTCCAACTCTTGTGACCAAGCTGGAAAAACTAGGAATCAGAGGAAACCCACTGAATTTTTTCAAAGATTATTTATCAAATAGAACGCAGAGGGTTAAGATAGGTGCATATGTTAGTGATGATGCTGATGTGTCCTTCGGCGTACCGCAAGGTAGCGTGCTAGGTCCTACATTATTTCTAACGTATATTAACGATCTGTGCAACTTGAAAGTTGATAATGCACAAATCTTCTCATACGCTGATGATACAGCCATTGTCTTTTCTGGAATCAACTGGTCCGATGTTAGGCGCATTGCGGAGATGGGTATGGTCCAAGTAACAAATTGGCTCAACGACAACTTGCTTACACTAAACACAGTAAAAACGAACTACATCTGTTTTACCATCTCGAATCGTTCACAACCAAATAAAGATTTTAACCTCAAAGTACACTCATGTGATAAAGGTTCGGATAATATCAACTGCGGGTGTCCTGCAATTAGTAAAGTCCCACAAACCAAATATTTGGGAGTCATAATTGACCAAAAATTATCATGGTATGCTCATCTTGAGCATGTTTCAGGAAGAGTTAGGAAACTGGGATGGATATTTAAAACATTGCGATATGTCCTCCCTACAAATATAAATAAAAAAGTAGGCGCTAATAGAAATCTTCTTAATGAAGTCTATGTAGCACTTGTGCAATCTGTAATAGTTTACTGTATTCCCATATGGGGCGGTGCAGCAAAAACCAGAATTATAGACGTAGAACGAGCACAACGAGCACTAATAAAGATAATGTACTTCAAAAAGATAAGATACCCAACTGAAAGTCTATACCAGTTGAGTGATCTGCTTTCTGTTAGAAAACTATATATCTCTAACTTAGTCTTAAAAAAACATAAGACACTTCCTTATAATGCAAACATACTATCAAAGAGGCGGAAAGACATAGTTGCTCAAATTCCACAAACTAAAACAAATTTCGCTGCGATACAATACAACAAACGTTCTGCTCAGCTTTATAATAGAGTAAACAAGGAGCTATACATATACACTAAAACACTACATGAATGTAAAAAAATGGTAACAAATTGGATAAAACCATTTACCTATGCTGATACTGAGGCGCTTTTGCAACATATAATTTAAGACATCCATTTCACACACACACACACACACACCCGTTCACCTACATACGCACGCACAAAACAAACACAAAAAAAAAAACACATGAATATGTAAAAAATTAAATGTGTTATGTTTACTGTTCTGTCTTTCTGTTATGTTTTCGTTTATGTTTACTGTTGTCTTCTGTTATGCTTTCTGCTATGTGTTCTATTATGTTTTCTGTTATTTTTTTCTGCTATGTCTTCTGTTATGTTTTCTAGTATGTGTTCTGTTATTTTTTCTGCTATGTCTTCTGTTATGTTTTCTGATATGTTTTCTACTATATGCCCTGTTATGTTTTCTGCTATGTTTTCTACCCTGTTTTCTGTTGTCTTCTACTATGTTATCTGTTATGTTTTTAATATGTTTCTGCTATGTTTTCTGTTATGTATTCTGTTGTATTTTCTGTTATGTTTTTCTACTATGTTTTCTGTTGTCTCTTGCTATGTTTTTCTGTTGTTATCTGCTGTTTTCTGTTATATTTTCCACTATGTTTTCTGCTATGTTCTCTACTATGTTTTCTGTTATTTTTCTGTTATGTGTTCTGTTATGTTTTCAAATGCCTTCTGTTATGTTCAAAAATACCTAACTGTGAAAGAGCGGAGTCTCCTAATACAGGCTTTTTATTTGCTTAAAAGGAGGCTCCAATCATCAACTTGTTGTTACTCTATAAGGTTACTGAATAAATAATTTTTAATTTTAAAAAAAAAAAAAAAAAAAAAACGTCGATTTTTCTAAAAGCGTTAAGCGTTCGTTAGTTTAAAATGCAGCGTTGGTTGTGGTGGACCCGCCTCTCAGTAAATTAATAAAAAAGCACGCATCGAGCATTCTGCACGCGCCGCGCGACGCCCCGCGTCTCCGTAAACGAGTCCTTAGGGACAGTTAGTAGAAGTACAGGTAGTTTACAGCGAGTAGTTTTTTGGTCGAATTTACACAAATTACTGATGATGCTAAAAAGCCGCTAAGCTTTAGTAGGACTGAGGTTGCTCTCTGCCGTATGCCCGACGACCTGAGGGCAAAAATAACAACGGTGTGGAGCCCTAACACCGTCAGAAGGCGATGCGTTGGACCTTGCAGGAGATGGCGGGAAGAGATGAAAAGAACCAATGATCGGTGGTCCAGATTGAAACCAAATAACCTACTCGAAATATCTTCTTTCTTTTCATTCAGTCGCGACACGTTTCTCGATCAACCGCGTAGGTTGTGGGTCAGGGATTAGAGTAGCTCTATTCAAACATTGTACTCTTTTAAATACAATGTATCTCTTAGGACGGAGCTAGAAATCTACGAAATGTAGATTTCATAATATTTTTAGCTGATTTCTGTGGAAACAAGGGAAGTACACAAACTTAGGTGTATTGTACTATCCTATAACGTTTCAAGTAATAGGTTTAGAAAGCTTTTCGTAAAACAATAATGGTCTGAGAACTTTGAGAGGTGGTTTTGTCCAAACATTTTGTATTCCTTGAGTTTAAAAAAAAATGTTATTAGATCTTTTTTTAACGGACTTCTAAAAATCTTCCTTTCATTTGTTAGGTATAAAGCCAGTATATTTTTGGGTTCCGGTACCTCAAAAAGAAAAAACGGAACCGGGAACGGAACGGAATAAGGATTCCGTTTTTTTAGAGGGGGGAATGACGGACAGACTTTTTTAACTATGTCAGTCTAACTGAAGCTGAATACTATAAAGTGCACTTTACATGGAGCGACTACCTATCTGACCTCCACAACTCAGTTAGTACTGGGTAGTATGATACCGCTTGACTGGTCGTCAGACTGACCACTGGTGCCCTACTATGACGTCTTAAAACAATCCTAACTTAATCTTATTCCAGTGTGGAAACGTGACAGCACTATACAGGGTGTCTAGCGCCATCTCTTTTCCACACTGGATTAAGAATAAGTTAGGACTGTTTTAAGACGTCATAGTAGGGCCCCAGATCTGTAACGATTGTCAAAGATTAACAATTGACAGCCGGGACGGACTTTGCTTTCCGAGGCACGTAGGAAACTTGGTCTGTAATGAAACTGTAACTTGTAGGTAACAACTTTCAAAGAATTACAAATACGGTACGACGGCACGGTTAGCGCAGTGGCTGAGCGATTGGACTGCTGCGCTGCGTGTCGCGGGTTCGAACCCCGCACGGAACAAATATTTGTATGGCCTACAGATAGTTGTTTCGGGTCTGGGTATTTGTGTATGTGAGTTTAAATGTTTGTGAACGCACCCACGATACAGGAGAAATTCCTAGTGTGGGGCAACGTCTTAAAAAAAAAAAAATACAAATAACAGCCCATACGAACCTCATAACATGCTTTCCGCGGCACGGAAGATACTCGGTATACAATAGATGATCTGAACTGCCTCCGTGGTCGAGTGGTTTAGGCGTTTGCCTTGTGGTCGTGGGTTCGATTCCCTGAAGCATACTTTGTGAACTTGTTTCCAGTTTGGTTAGGACATTGCAGGCTTGAATCACCTGATAGTCTGATAAAAAGATAGTTCTGTGCTTCGGAAGGCACGTATAAGCCGGTGGTCCCGGCCGCCAAATAAAAAATAAAATAAATAAAATTATTTCAGGTCATTGACCCATATTAATACAACACATATAATAATTTTACGGCATAACTGATTAATTGATAAAATGATGATAAATTAACTGACAAAAATAATGAAAACATTAAAACAAAAAATGAAAACATTAAAACAGAAAATGTCAGATCAAAAGATAAAAATAAATTAAATAAAACAATGAATTAAATTAACAACACGTCAAAAGCAAACAAATAAATTATAATAAATAAGCACACAATTACAAATTAAGCACCAGTAATATGCCTGCTACAACAATGCCCAATGTAGGGGCAATCCAGTCGCTGAGCAACCATCGCCAGGACAGTGTTAGAGCTAGCCCGCACCCTGCGCACCAAGGACGCGCACCGCTTGCGCACGGTGGCGTGGAAACAGTCGGTGCGCGCTTCCGCAAACATGCCCGAGGCACTGTAGAAGCGGGGTAGCCGTAACACTGCCCTGAACGCGTTGCTGTATTGTACGCGAAGGGCACTGTAAGCAGCTTGTGAGTAAGATGCCCATAGGCTGCACGTGTATAAGGAGGTGCAGAAGGCTTTGAAAAGCGTGATTTTAACCTGATTTGAACAACGTGCAAACCTACGGGCTATCATATTTGCTCTCTTAGACAGTGCCCTCCGCTCCCGCTCAATGTCAACATGGTCTTTCAGATCTGCTGTTACCCAGTGCCCCAAGTATTTAAATTGTTCCACCCGTTTCAACGGTACACCATTCAAGCGAATAAGGGGCACTTGCTGAGGGCATTTGGCGCTTCCCTGAAATACCATGAATTGACTTTTCGCGACATTATACATTAGACCATGGCTGCCCGCGTACTCCTCACAGATATTCAGCAGTTTGCGTAATCCACAAACCGACGCGCTCAGCAGCACCATGTCATCTGCATAACTTAGATTGTTTACACAAACGTCATCAACATGGCAGCCCACATGCCGACTACTAAGCGCGACGATGAGTGCGTCCATGTAGAGATTGAAAAGTGTGGGTGAAGTTAATCCACCTTGTCTCACTCCACATTCAAGCCTGTATGGCTCCGATAATGTACCCGCCCATCTGACATTGTTAACCTGGTGTTCGTACCAATACTTGAAGATGTTAACCAGTTCATGCGGCATGTTTATGCCCTCAAGTTTATGCCACAACAAATCATACGAAACCAGGTCAAAGGCCTTGGACAGGTCGAGGAAGCACGCGTACACTGGTGTTTTACGATCAGTGTAGTATCTGACGGCATGCTTGAGACACAGTATGGCACTCTCAGTAGATAATTTAGGTCTAAACCCAAACTGATTATCGTGCAGTGTGACGAGTTTATTTAACCGTGTATCAAGCAAACCGTCAAACACCTTTGCTATAACAGTAGCAAGAGAGATAGGTCTGTAGTTAGTTTTATCGGCAAGATCACCAGTTTTGTTCTTAACCACAGGCACTACTACAGTTCTCATGAAGTCGTACGGCAGGTATGAATGGCTCAGGCAAAGCGAGTAGAACATAGCTAAAGCCCTAACCACATGCGGGCCGGCATACTGCAAGTGTTCGATACTTAGGCCATCATGGCCCGGAGATTTTCCTCTGGTCATATATTTTATGATTTTCCCCACCTCACTGGCCAAAATCCTAGTCTCTATTACTCTCGTCCCCTCTTCAGCATTGACCTCCGCGACCCGCGTTCCCAACTGAGACTTTACAGAAAAGCGAAATGGCGGTCGTCAAACCATGTCAGAGGCCCTTGCGGTGGTTTAGAAACTCTGACACTAGGGTGTGTAGGGTCGTTAGACCTTACTGCCCACACGATAAGAAGAAGAAGTAGATGATCACCCATCCACAGACCGACGTTGGTAAGCGCAGCTTAACCTTGAAAACTCTCATCATGTAGCCACGAGCTCCAGTAGCAATACCTCTTTAGTAGCCGAACTGAAACAATTAAAACTACCACCTCAAATCGATCCAGCTCCTAATCCTCAATTGAGGTGCCTTATCTCTGTACCGCCAGCCTCCTAATTCCAATGGCGAGTTATTCGTTAAGTTATTCGTTCAGGAACGACGGAACAATACGACGCCATTTTGTCGTTTCCCTCCAAAACTTTTATATCCGATACGGGAAGTACCGTACGACTGTATTCAATGGAGATGGCTAGGTGACTGTCACTGTCTTGTTGTTGGTACCTCGTGAGTTTGATTTATTTATTTAACACTCCAATAGTCGCGCGTTCTACCATTGTAGAACGCGTGTACATTTTGTTGAATTTAGTCGCAAGTTGAACTTCACTCACGCACACATTCATAGTATTCCTGTATTCATCATCAGCCTATTGCAATCCACTGCTGGATATAGGCCTCTTTAATCTTACGACACTTCGATTTTCGGCAACTCTCATCCAGTTGTTACCAACCACATTCCTGTATTACTAGGCAATAAACAATTATTATAGTGTCCTTGCGGCGACGGACGCGGCCGATATCTGTGAAATTTGGTGCCATAAGTGAATTTCTACGATTGTGAGCGCGCGACCACTCGCGTGACATTTTTCTCGTAAGTTGCCGTTCATGTTTTTAGTTCTAATATTGACCAAAAAAGTGGAAGTGAATAAACAAGTGGATTTGTCCCGACTATCAGGTTCTTCTTTGTCCCAACTGTGCCAAAAACGAAGAAATGGAGACATGACTGATTAAGAAATATGAGACTTATAATGTTAAGAGCAACAATTTTGCGTTTTTTTTTGTTATTTTCAAATTGGAGTGTTAAACTTCTTGTACAAGAGTGGTACATAGGCGGACCTTCGATCGTCTTTAGTTCTGCTGAGCTGATACTCCCCTTCGCTCTGCACAAGAGCGGGGGGGGGGTTTATTCGATGATTTTCCACCCACCAAAAAAAAAACATGAGATCCTAGGTTCAAATTGCGGGTCGGGCGAAGTTTTAATTGGTTAGTCCATCAGGAATTTCTCAGAAGCAGCCACGGAGTCTGGATTAGTGCCCGGTCGAAGGCACATTGGACTTAAACGTAACTGGCAAAATCTATGCACTAATAATAATAATAATTTATTTGACACAAAAAAGTACACATAAATGGCAGATACATAATCAGTGTTCACATAAAAGCAAATAAAATAATGATCAATGAACCCCATGCTAGGTAAAACCTGTGTTATAGGGGTCAAAATTAGGTACAGCTCTGCTTAACCCTTGGAGATTAGAGGAGTGATGTTATTTATGTGTCTTTTATCATGTTAATTTTCCTCTCTTTATTTTTTGGCATGAACACCAGCATATGTGCTTCGGAAAACCAGTCCAAGTCCAGGCAGACATTTGAATATTTTGATCATTCCAGTTACCCCTCTCGCTAACCCTCCCCCATGTTCGGAAATATATCATCTCTATGCTAACAGACTAATTCCATGTTTAATTATTATCCTCCAGAACTGATTTTCGGACCAAAAATCCCCTTTTGAAGGAGGCAACTGAATCCGTTAGAACCACGCCTTTACAGAAAAAAACTCCAGGTGGAAAAGTTTCAGTAAAAAAATCCTTATTTCTTAACTAGAAAACGTTCAGTAAAGAAACCAATATGGCATTCAAAAAACATAAAACTGCATTGCCTTTTAAACCGTCGTCTGCTAGCGATCCTTTCTGCATCCATGCAGGGACGAATCTAGGCTGGGTATGAAATAAGTCTGCCTGAAATGCAGTCGCTGCATTAATGTGCAAATGTTTTATTGTAGGATTACCAGGCCTATTTTACGGAATGAAGACTATAAGTGGACCAGGTACTTTAAGGCTATGGCAAAAACTAGTGTTAAGAAATAATTGAGAGGAAATAAACGGTCTTTAGGTACTGTACTCCAAACAACCATATATTTCGATTAGGGGTTATTTGTATTTCAATAACATACTCCACAAAGTTGGGAATTCAACGAGCTTACCTGTTAAGCTAAGTCTTGATATTCACATTGCCTCAAAAAAAAATATAATCAAAAACCTGTTTAATCTTAGTTGACCATTAATTATTTTAAGTAAGGAATGTTAGTAAATCCCATTCCACTAGTTCCATTAAATTACACTTGATTTCTCTAAAAACGAATAAAACTTTTACCGTCTTATTACAAAAGGTAGATAAACCTGGTTTAACTTAGACTTGGTTTATCTCGCATGACGTCTCACTTCAATAATATTCAAAAGAAAGTGACAGCATGCGAGATAAACCAAGTCTAAGTTAAACCAGGTTTATCTACGTTTTGTAATAAGGCGGATTTAGTTTTGTTCACTTCTGTTTATCTATCAGTAACGCTTACCGATAGAAAAAAAAATCCTGCAAGTCTCACAGACCCTAGTCCGACCCTGTAATCCGACCAATTTAAATATTTCACAGCTCAAGATCGAGCGATTCCGTTCCGCTATTAATAAGAAAAGAAAGAGAAATAAGAAAAGATACTGATTTTAAAATCTAGGGGCAAAAGAAAAACATAGCCTTTGTGACAGTAACAATCATAATAGGTTACTTTCTGACGAATAATAATGATGAAGAAATATTGTTTGTTTGCACGATATTTTGTTGTCATACGGTTGTAAAAATAACTGCCGTAATTGACAAGGTTCGTCGCAAATGCGGCAGCTTTGCACGAGGTCTTGGGTTAATTCCGAGGTCATTCAAAATGTGATTAGAATTTTGAATCAGGAATTTCTCAGTAGCAGCCACGAAGTCTGGATTTGTGTTCGGTTGATGGCAATGGGGTTGGCAACTGTCAAAGTGGCGCTAGCGTAGATTGTTCCCAAAACATTGCATTTTTCTATGGTCAAATTCAGAAAATAATTTCAAACAGTTACAATGACGCGCTGTATTGTCTCAAAATGTTCTGAAGTCGGAACGCACCAAATACCGAAGGATAAAAAAATACAAAGGCTATGGATAAAAGCCATTCGTCGTGAAAAATTGATTCCTACAAAAAGTACGAGGTTATGTGGTAAACACTTTGTAGAAAGTGATTATGAATTATCAAGCAAATACACAGGTAAGCTGATCCTAATAAAGTTTTGACTAATATCTTTTCAATTATCCCCACACTCCATAATATTTCGTACCTGGGCCTAACCACATAAACATCCCGGTCCCTCCGGCTACGTTCTGCCTATAATTATTGCAATTTCAAAAATCAAGTCTTGTTCTAGGAGGTAAACACCAACATAAATTCTTGAAGAAAGGGGCTATACCATCTGTTTTTCCTTGGAATATTCAACCAATCAATGAAAGCGCGAAGGCCAGAAAAGAAAGATTATTAAACCGCAACCTGATGAAAAGACAGCTTTTTGACATGCCTTCAAGTTCAAGTACACAACATTGTGAAGATGATATATTGCCTCAAGACTGCAATGTATCTCAAGAGCTTCTGATTGAACATAGTTTGATTGAAAATAATTTAATATCATGTATGTTGATATGTGGGATAATAAAAATAAAACAGACTTAAATACCAATACTGTGTTTTATTTTGTTCCAAAGGTCTCATTATAATTAAAATAGATGTATTTTTCAAACAAAGCTGCTTTATTTATAGGTAAAAAGGAATCTAGTTTTAATAACATTGAATTTAATTATCTTTTTCTATGTAAATTACTTTCAAATCTTTATAAGTATAAATTAATAAGGTTGCAGTATGTTCTGCCAGAACAGTACAACTGTCCTTGAATTTGATAATACAGGCTAGTTTTTTTTTAAGATAAAAATCATTATTTTTTTCTAAATATAGAACTGTAATCGTGTTTATTTCTTGGTATTGGCTTGCATGGGGACACTTTATTTCTATTATTGTTCATTCACAATGTGATGCTTCAGGATTTCCATTTTTATTTAATTTTATATCCACTTCATACTGCACTATTCTATATGGTTTTTCTGCAGTAACCTTTTATAAAAGTATTTTCACCAACAGCAGAAGATCTGGCCATCAGTAAGTGCCGTGTCTCATAAAGCTGCGTAGCTGTTGTTATTTTTTTCTCTGTGCTAGAAAACAAAGAATTATTTAATTAGTTAAATAAAAGTTTGGAAATAAATTTAATTATTGAAAGATTTAACTTTATCTTGACTTACTATCATAGATAATGTCTTATCATTATATTGTCCAAAGGTGGTAGAATCGTATGACTGTTTAGGTCTCGATAGGATTCTTTTGATGGTAGCTCCATTCTGGGTTCGTCGTCATTCTGATCGTCCAAAATTGAAATTTTGATCATAAAGCTCTAACCTGAAAATACCACGAAATCTTTACATTTTGAAGTCAATTAAGTTTAAAATTGTTACTTTGCATAGCGCCCTTCGATCTGCAACGACTATAAACTTCGATTAAGGTGTGTTTGATGAATTACAGAACAAAACTAGATAACTTTATATGAGGTCCGCTTTTTTTCCTCCTATGGAAGCACCGCGTTTTTTTAATTCGTCTTTCAGTTCCTTGACTCGCCAGTTAGAATACAAGATGGAATAATATGTGCTCCACTTATTTAAATTGTCTTACAGCTGCCACAAAGTCGCAAAGGAAACAATTTACACTCTTCACTGCAATCAACACAACATATAAAAATGACAACAACAATGACAAGGGAACAACCTATGCTAGCGCCATCTGCTTTTAGCTTTCACCGGCCAACCTCATAGGGTCGCCCTCTTTGCATGGAACTTAAACAAGACTAGCGAAATGTGGGGTAGGTAGACCTCTACCTAACCCTTCGTGGATAACAAGCGTAATGTTATGGTATGTGAAAAGATTTGCAAATGAATCAGCAATTTTAGTGTAGTCACACAGCAGGTGACTGGGACTAGATGTGGAAGGCGAAAGAAATGTTCTCCTAATTTATTTATTTTTGTACTCTACCACAATGATGTCCTATTTGACCCTAAGGTTGATTAAGTCAGCCTATGTACCACGTTTGTGCATGAAGTTTAAATAAATTAATAAATGGTGGTAAGACATACGAAAGCAGAGCAGTAGGTACTGCTCTGGGGCAGAGCTGTTTGTTACATAGTACTGGCTTTTTTAAGCCACCCTGCCGGATTAATTAAATTTCCAAAGTCTGGGATACTGCTGAGTTTCTAATAGAAAAAACCCAATAGCACTTTTTTGCCGAACCGGAAATCGATCTGAGGAGCCAACGCAACGCTCAGCAGTTCACAATATTGTTATACAAATTGCATAAAAAAATAATGCCCGTTTATTCCCTTTGAAAACTCTAAGCAGTTTCCGTAATTTTTGCTAATAGCCAATCGGTGAGAAAAACGCTACCGTAACCATATAGTTACGTCATTGGCTGCTTTACGATAGCATTCTAGGTTACGTTCGAGTCTGGAATGTTCAATTCGAAATCTTCAACAAAGTTTCCATATGGAACTGTGTAAAAGATTCGAAAATCTTTCTGGAATGTTTCATTACTGAACTGTGAAGCAGACGCTATTTACACGACGACCTATTTTATCCTTCAAGAAAAATCCACAATTCTGTCAGAGCCATATAAATAGCCAACGGATTTGCGCGACCAATCAGTCTGATTTTGGATAAACAACGAAGCGAATCAAACTGAACTACAAGTGCGATATCTAGGTTAATAGTGTTTAATATTACTTTATTGAGACAAGCCCGCCACACTATTCCTAAACAACTGTAACTCCTGAAAGCCAGAATCAACAGACTTGGCCACCAGAAAAGCACCGAAACAATGAAGTCTTTCTTCTCTACGAAGTCCCAAAGAAACAATTGACTGGCCTGTTGGTCTAGTGGTTAGTGACCCTAACTGCTATGCCGGAGGTCGTGGGTTCGATTCCCACCCAGGACAAATGTTTGTGTGATGAGCACGATCATTTGTTCTGTGTCTGGCTGTAATTTATCTATAATATGTATGTATTTAGAAATATATAAGTATGTTTATCAGTTGTCTAGTACCCATAACACAAGCTCTGCTTAGCTTGGGACTAGATGGCGTTGTGTGATAGTTGTGGAATATTATTATTATTATAATTTCACTGTCTTGGATCTCACAACGAAATTAATCAGAAAAGAATAGCGGAGGAATAAGAAAAACATAATGTCCACTTTAGTGATTGATAATGAATTTGTGCTTGTGTTAAAAGTCTTTTTTCATGAATAAATGGTATTGATTGCCAGTGACGGAAGACGTTGCGTTGGAAGGCCTTCAACTAGGTTCACCTAGTGAAGATTGCGGGGATCCATTGGGCACGAGACGCCCGGGACCGGTCATTATGGCAACACTTGAGGGAGGCCTATGTCCAGCAGTGGACGTCTTTCGGCTGAAATGATGATGATGATTGGCTATTGTTTTAAATTTATTCCATAACTCTTAACAATATCATAACAAACCAAGAACAAGACATAAACTACAAGCAATTAATTAAAATCCATCTGTAAGTTCATTTAGTGCGCTCATTCCGGAGACACTAAAGCAGCTAATACTAGAACGGTTTAGTACGGCAATGAAGAACCTGAACGTTTATGAGGACATGAATCTTACGTATTACCTGCTACACTTTACTTTGTAGTCGGTTTATGGGTAGAAAAGAGACAAGAGGTAACGAGGTGATTTATGTGGGAACATACCGTATACAGTATAGAGGAGTTCGTGGCTTAATAAGAACTGCCACTCGGGTCGATCTTTTGGTAAAGCTTTGCTTGCCTAGGTCGGTCTGTGGATGGGTGACCGCCCGACATACCGGGTTTCCTCCGTGCCTCGGAAAGCACGTTAAGCTGTTGGTCCCGGCTGCCATATATAGATCTTTGGCAGTCGTTACAGGTAGCCAGTGACCTGAAATTCTGACATCCAGTCTTACCAAAGAGTATCGTAATAAATAAATCTGCGTCTGTGGCCATTTTACGAATTTTAACGCAATTCTTGAAAAACCGGAGCACTGGATAGGGATAAGTGGAAAGAGGGAAGGGAGGCCTTTGCCCTGCAGTGGGACACAAATGGCTGATAATAAATAATAAACGCAATTCTAATTATTTTCCTATAATGATCTATTTTCCTAAACGGTCACAAACGCAGTTACTATTATGAAAGGTTCATTTCACGCTTTTTAACGTAATTCTTATTATGATCTGCTAACGTGACCAATTTAGACGCCCTGGTATTCAGCTGTATCGGGTTAGACTGGAAGCCGATCCCAACATAGTTGGGTAAAGGCTTGGTGCACCTGATGATGATGGAATTTGCTGCGAAAATTACGAACGTTCATACAAAAAGTCATCCCGTAATTTAGAGCAAATTACCTCAAATTAGCAACTCTATTTGTGGTGGCTCAAACTTCGTTTGAAATACTGTTAGAATAAAGTTCTGATCAGCTTGCACTAAAAAGCGGTTGTTACGTCTTTCGCTGCGGCCGAATAGTGCGAAAGTGGTATTTTGCGATTTACAAAAAAACTATTGATTGGACTAAAAAAGTAAAACACTATGATTTTAGTATGTTGCTTGTAGAATTATTTGGCAAAAAAATCAGAACGATGACATGTATTTTAGTATGGTTTTTACTCGTTAAAAGAATTTTTTAGAGGTATTTTCGTGATTTTTTTCTATCGAGCAAAGTTAGTTGTATTATGTTTTCACAACACTATGTTACTAGCATATAATATATCCTGAAGAATATCATATACTTTTACGCATTATAAAACTCGCGTTTTACTCCTGTTGGCCTCTTAAACCTTTTAGAAAATTTCACTCCTGTTGCTCAATTTCGTTGTATGAAGATTTCTTCTGCAAGATCTCGCATATTCTATCATCGGTCGAGAAAAGCTACAGCGAAGCATCGAGGCCATATGGTTGAATTTCCACGAACCCCAACAAAGCGCTATGCTTCCACATTTATTGCACGAACCACCAGTCTGTGGAATTAACTGCCGGTTTCTCTGTTTTCCGATCATTATACTCTAGATATCTTCAAAGTTTGAGTGAATCGGTTTCTTCTAGACAGGCGTACTCCACCCTAGGCCGCATCATCGCTTCGCATCAGCCGAGTTGCCGCCAAACGCAAGCATATACTTAGCACTCTCTTGGCGCAAGTCGTAATGCCCGAGGCCGTGAAAAAGGTCTTAACAGAAACAGTTTCACACTAAATCGTATGTGGAATTTATCAGACATATTTTCAGAAGGGACCGTTTGTTTATTTTTTCTTGCCCAAATACAGTCCTAGCAACGACAAAAGGGCTTACTCCAAGAATCTAAACCCACAAAAAGTACTAGGCTCGCAGAAATCTCTAAGAGATCTTAGGCCCCGGTCGTACGCAACAAAATATACCACCGACGACGGAGTTTCATTGCTCCAATAAATTACTTTGAAAACTAAATAGAGACCATTATTTAGCGTGGTCCTATAGCAGGCTTGGACACTTTTATATTGGCTTTAGAAATGGCTATGGTTAGTCTTTTAGCGTTTCATGACTGACTTGATGTGTAAACGGACTCGTATTTCTCATTTTAGCACAAAGCTGCTAAATGCGAATTTGTGCACTTTCCTGGGATACTATTTATAGGATTTTGACTGAAGTATTCTATTGGCGATAAAAAACACACATACATTATCCGAAGACGCAGGCAATAGTTAGTGCTACTATACAGGCGGCTTCATCCGCGTGAACTTCGGATATTGCCAACAGGATCGCACTTCCACGATGAAATGTAGCCTACGTAAAATAGTATTCCAGAGTAAGTTATATGCTGGTTATGTTAATAATTATAATTAGCTTATTAGTTTTGTAATTTGTAAATCAAAGGAGTATGTGAAGATCGTGGAAAGAAGCCAGCTGATTTAAGTGAGAGAGTTGGTTGGAAAATCATCAAAAATGACCCCCCCCCCCCCCCCCGCTCTTGGGCAGAGCGAAAGGGAGTGTCAGACTTCTACTGACTAAAAACCAACCATGTTCCTTCTTAGCCCTTTATGTCGAGGCCGCGGTATCTGTGCACATCCCCAGCCCCGACGGGACGCAATTACTATAGGAAATGGGTGTCAAGAAAACAGCAGCAATTTGAATTTGAATTTAAATACTTTGACTTGTTTATTATTCAAATATAAAATACTGTTACAACAGCCTACTGACAGTCATCTGACAGCCACCTGACAGCGAGCCATGCCAACGACAGCCATGCCAACCTCTGAGCCAAGCCATAACTACCGGACGCCTCCGGTGGGGATAAAGCTTTATAATGCCCTGCAAGCTCATTTTAGCGATCTTGTCGCACTCGATTGTAGTAGTTGTAAGGGGAAGCTCTGCCCGAATAAAGTTATAAATCAGTTCCTGTTTATTTTTTACCACTGTCGTTACACTCAGAAGTGGTATCGAAAACAATAAACCTACGATTAAACGACGCTCTGATACATTTAAAAGTCAACGGTCACCAAGTACAAAGGACGAGGTCTGAAAATTCAAACGAAGAACGTTGATGCACACCGCCTACAAGGAAAATATTGAAGAGTCGCCCATCCCAGAATCACAAGGCACAAATTGAAAAAGCAGTCTACGATCTGGATGGAACACGAAGCGCCTGCCCTCA
This sequence comes from Diarsia mendica, assembly GCA_949316265.1. NCBI lineage: Eukaryota > Metazoa > Arthropoda > Insecta > Lepidoptera > Noctuidae > Diarsia > Diarsia mendica. Next base: position 3,285,259 of record OX438910.1, read on the forward strand.
GTACCGCATCATTGATTCCATAATTTGACCCTGAAAACGAAGACTGCGGCCAATAACCACCTGTGAGACACTTCGAGTTACAAGAAGTATCCATTTCTCTGCCAGTAACGCTGCTACGGTAAATGAAGGCTACCTCAAGGTCGTCAACAGCGAGCCCAAGGACATGGAAGGGAGGAACCGTCCTACTTCACGCTGAGAGCTGCCAGGAACCATGCATAAATAACAAGGTCAGTTAACATGCCAGTTAACAGATATTTGCAAAATATTAGCCAAATGCCATTAGCCAAATATATTAGCCAAATGTGTTTTACAATGAAGTGCCCTATGTGTTGATAATAATTATGCCAATCGTAGACAAAATTAGGTAATTTGGTAGGCCCGATAAGTAAATCTAATCATAGTCAGTTAATCAGTATATTATCTCGGTACAAAAATGGTTTTACTAGTTGTGTACTAAGGAATTGAGAACTTAAGATGTACATATTTTATTTAGTTCAAGTGCGCATCAGATTATCCAACAACTCCAAAGTAAATCTTTAGATATAAATAGCTACAATAATTTCATCAAACTATTGTCAGTGGTTTATAGCATTCCTAGGCAATCTCTTGCTACCGTCAGTCGATATTCAAACAGGTATAAACTTATTGCATAAAGTTCTTGACAAATTGCAAACGAGGATCTTAAAATTAAATATGAGAAACCGTTAATTTTTACATATTTCATAGGTAAAATAAGCATGTGATGGCATTCAACCGGTTGAATTTAAGTTGATACATGTGTCTTAATTTCCCGTCTCGAGTAAGGTAAACGAAGTGCGTCAATTTATTCCATCTAGTTCTATGTAGTTATTTATGAGGCCAACAGGAGTAAAACGCGAGTTTTATAATGCGTAAAAGTATATGATTCACTGCAGTAAACAAAATCAGTGTTTTACTTTTTTTTAGTCCAATCAATAGTTTTGTTGTAAATCGCAAAATACCACTAATTTCGCACTATTCGGCCGCAGCGAAAGACGTAACAACCGCTTTGTAGTGCAAGCTGATTAGAACTTTATTTTAACAGTATTTCAATCGAAGTTTGAACCACCACAAATAGTGTTGCTAATTTGAGGTAGTATAGGCTCCTACGACAGTTCAATAGTAACTTTGCAATAATAGCTCGATTGTTTATCAAACTAACAAAAAATAATACGATGTGGGTATGACTTATGCGGCAAGTCACATAAATCTTGTTAAGGAAGTAAAAAAAAAAATAATGTGATTATTATAATAAACGATCCTAGTTTCCCAACAGAAATTCACACGTATGCAGCAAGGTATCTTTTATAAAAGCAGATTGACGGTAGTTTGCGCCCAGTCCTTTAGTTTAGTCGCGTTACTAGTCGGAAAGAGTGTTAATCATGATTTTGGGCTTTAATCCCTTGCAGTAATGAAGTTGTTGCGAAGATATTATCGTATAAATGTGTTATGTAAAAATGTCCATGTAATTTCGGACTGTACTGCAGTGCGCGATATAATGACTAAACGTGATCTTATGCTATGCATTGCTCGATATTACAAACAAAAGCCAAGCAAAATCCAGCAAGCCAAAACCGAAGCTAATGTTAAATTCTATGCCTGCCTTTGCTTCAGCCTTATGTAAGTAGATCGTTTGATGAATGCCGTTTAATGTGTACCATTTAGAGGTTAACGATTAGTTCAGTACAGTGCAATGACAAGATGAAAAGCCAAAAAGTTGTATTGTTTTGCTATAGTGAATAATTGTAGTATAACTATAGTGAATAATTGTAGTATTGATAGTAGCCTGTAACGTAAACAAACCTTTACGGTACCCGATTAGTTGTGTCAAACTTCGCGCGATGGAAAATATTACAAAATGCATCATGACGATGTTGGCCAAGGCGTAAAGTGCGTAAAGAACGAAGTTCTGAACTTATAAATAAGAGCAACATTTCTGGTTTCCTATAAATTACCCGATTTATACTTAAACATTATTATGTGACATCATGTTTACATTGTGCTTACGGGAAAACGGTACGGTAGGAAGGAGGGCCAATGACATTCAATTTCTAAATCTACTGAACCAATGAAAATGGTAGGTAAATATCGATAGTTTGAGCCCTTCTGGCTAAACAAAAAAAGGAGTACTAGTGGGTACATATTGTTTATATTGATACATGCTTTCACTAAATTCGTTGTTTCTGAACCAACGCCTAATGTCAATAATTCTGTGGTGACAATTAGTTTAGATCGCAATTATTTATTCAGATCACATTGTTTCCGACCATGGCAAGGTCTTTACGAGTATAGATATTTCAAGAAGTTTGTAACGGAACAGCAGTTTAAAAATACGTTAACTGTTAACAGCTATTGCGTGTCCTACCTAGGTTTGCTAAGAAGAATAATATTAATTAAGTCTATTTACAATCATTTTTGTTAATCTAACTTAGCGCTAATATAATAGATGTAGCAAGTTTAATTTTAATTTGAAAATGGTGATAAAACCGAGGTCTCCAAACTAGGCTACGCCTGTAGGTATCTTGGGGGCCAGAGTAGCATTATCTTAGCGTTGATGAGTTGAGCAATATCTAGTGTTGATGGGGTTAAATGGTGTTGTGTGTAAAAGTAATGAAGTTTTGCCATCGACACGCTAAGAAGCATGTGTGTTAGTACCAACATGTGTGTGTGCGTGTGTCATATTGGTATGGTTTATAGTTAACTTAAATTGTTTCTTCAGTTTCTTTATACGATAGGTTGGCAAACTTAGTTTTTTTAGTTATCTTTTCTTATATGAAAAGTGTTTCATGTTTTTAATGTCTCTGATTCTACGTTTAATGAGTAGGTCGAAGTGTGGGAGGCACTAATCGCACAATTCACGGAACTTAAGGAAGCAACTCAATATGGGGACAATAGGTTACCAAACATAATTTGGAGTTTTAATAATACTTGTCACTACTAGACTGTTCTTCCCCCGAATCCCCCGATACGCTTGTTGGCGCCTGCTCTGTGGGTTTCGCGGTAAGAATTACGGCGCCTGATTCGCTACGCGTGACAATGTCGCCAACCTCTCTACTGTTCCCGCAATCACCCGATTGGGTGCGGCTGACAGTCTGGCCAACATTACTAATATCTCTATGGTCGTGGGGTTGCCGCGTTACATACTGTTAATAATACAACAGGGTACCTATAAGCCTTACGATTTATCCTAGACAGGGTTTCTGTACCAGTGCAATTTAGAAGCGATAGAGTTATCTACTACTGGAATTTGAATAGCTGGAAAGAAAATGGGACGTAGCTTAGATACAAGGCGAAAAATAATAATAGCTGATAATAGTGTGATTTACAAATTACAAAAAACGGTGATTACGCACATTTACGCCAGGCGCTGACTACTAGCGGCAACAAGGTCAATGCTAATAACATCACGCTTGTAATGCCCGAAGGGTTAGGTAGAGGTGTACCCATGAGTACACACACATAGTAGTATACAGTAAAGTTTAAGTCCCATGCAATAGGGGGCGAGCCTGTTGCCAAGTTAATTCTTGTATGTTAGAGGATTTATATTCTGGCCAGTTAGGTAATGATTGACATAAACTAAGAAGTACAAAAGGTCATAAAATAATTATGATACAACGGGTTTACAGGCTTAGTATCCGTTGATTCCTTATGACTATATCGTAGCGATGCTTATATATGTCTGATAGCACCAGTAGTGTGGATGAACAATTGAACACCGAAGATTTCATAAATCTTCTTGAGAGATCAAAGTTTATTGTCCCATTTTAACTTGGTTTTTTTGAGCTGACTTGTAATCGTTGTTTTCTGGTTCCCATTGCGGGAGCAATTGTTTCAGGACGGCCGAATGTTACAACAGCCTACTGACAGTCATCTGACAGCCACCTGACAGCGAGCCATGCCAACGACAGCCATGCCAACCTCTGAGCCAAGCCATAACTACCGGACGCCTCCGGTGGGGATAAAGCTTTATAATGCCCTGCAAGCTCATTTTAGCGATCTTGTCGCACTCGATTGTAGTAGTTGTAAGGGGAAGCTCTGCCCGAATAAAGTTATAAATCAGTTCCTGTTTATTTTTTACCACTGTCGTTACAATACCCACAAGGAAGGTTAACTGCCTCCTAGCACAGTTTAGATAGAAGTGAGAGCTCGAGTAAAGGCAACCGTCCCTTTTATAAGAAACGTTGTGTTTGACGTTACGTGACGTTAGTGACTGTGTTGCCAGTATAAAGAAAATCAAAGATTATTTTTTGCATAATAAAATAGACTAAATATCAACATTCCCCCTCAAAAATTAATCATCAATTGTCAAAATACAAATTAATTTTTATACAATCATAATCACCTATATAACCAGAATACTATAAACCTTCCAAGTGATTTCTGGGGACATTACAATAATATGGCCCAACATTTGTTGCAAGGACTAGGAAAACCCAGGAAAACCTAGCCAGACCATCTCATCAAAATGAATAATTATAACTTATTTTATTATAATTCATAAATGATTATCAATTACAACAATTTATAATTAATAGTTCTAATAGAACAATTCATTAGATCAATTAATTTACAATAAGTAAATTACCACAAATAAATCAATACTTAAAATGTATACACAATCATACCTAAGTAACATTGTTGCAAACTTATCTCTGACTTATCTGCCTTTTAAGCAGTTGACAACAGCTTGTAGCGGCTTTGTTAGCACATCCGCTATTTGTTTACATATTATGTTACTTCATTGCAAGCCCATCTCATCTCTGAACTGCTAAAATACAACAGTTTGTAGCAGCTTTGTTAACACATCCGCTATTTTTGTTTACCTGTGATTACATAAAAATAATTTTATTATATTATTTTCAACTTGTTCCCTGGAGAAATGATACTTGATGTCAATATGTTTTGACCTTTTATACTAAAAAAAGGATTATTTGCTTTATGTACTAATACAACCATTATGGTCTTTTAAAATAGCAACTGGATTGACAATATTCATTTTATTACTAGTGACTAGAGAATTTAGCCATAATGATTATTTTACAGTTTTAAATAATGCCATGTATTCAGCCTCAGTTTACAAACCCACAACAGACATTTGCCTCTTTGTATTCAAAGTTATTGTACAGTTATTGAATAATTTAAATAAATAACCTGTGGCATTTTTTTTATTATTGACATCATTACCACCCCAATCGGAATCTACTTATCCACATAATTAATGATTGAGCACTCTTTTGAGACAAATAATTACAACACTTTGTTCTTTTTGTTTGTGTATCTGCTCAAAATAATAATACTAGCACTTAAATCAGGGCGTGTACATAACATAACGTACATTAAACACCCAATAAGGTTGCGGCAAGGTGTATTATATTAACTATTTGCATTTAGAACTTCGTAATTTGGTTTATTATTTACTAGCTTTTGCCAGCGGCTTCGCCCGCGTGAAAATGACAATTTTCCATACAAACTTTCATCCCCTATTTAACTCCCTTTGGGGTTGAATTTCGAAAAATCCTTCCTTATTCCTTGTCTACATTATAAAGGGAACCTCTGTGCAAAGTTTCAGCTTTCTAGGTCCAAGGGTTTGGGCTGGGCGTTGATGAGTCAGTCAGTCAGTCAGTCAGTCAGTCAGTCAGTCAGTCAGGACTTCTCTCTTTATTTATTAGATAGGTGTACCTAATGGGAGTACAGTCAGACATACCAAATTTTCACATTACAAAATGGATTTTTATAGAAGAATTTTGATCTAAAGTTATTGTATCATTACTTCGAGTAATTTTAATTCCTAGGAACAATTATTTAGATCTACCATTTTCAATTTGCTCTTTACTTAATATTTATTTATCAACCGATGAATTTACAAACCCTGTTTGTTAAGACACTGATTACTTATTCATTCGAACCAACACCTAGCAGCTTACTTTAATCTGTACAAAGCTCTATTCGTCTTTACTGATTACACCCTCTGGCACTTTCATGTTCTTTTTTTTTTTAAAAATGCCATTTAATGATACGGATTTTACATCCGTATGGTGTATTCATAAATTATATTGATTTGCAAAACTGATCATACATCTAAAAGTTTCAGTTTAATCTGATAAATACTTTTGACTACAAAAACTTTGGCAACAAGACGTGCCTTATATCTTAATGGATTGTCATCTCATGATTCTTATATTTAAAATACTTTATTTTATACATTTGGATAAATCTATGGTGTTCAGTTTCTCGGATACAAATATTAACAAAAAACTAAGAAATATGGTTTAGTTTTACATTAAGTTTTGTTAACATAAGTTTTGTGTGAACTGTTTTGTATTTTATTTCATACAGATTAATCTATTGTAATGTAAACTTTTTCTCTTTAAGTCTTTATACTGAAATATCCACTTACACTCGACTATATTATTTCTATTACTCGGTTTCTGTACCATTCCCATCCAGGTATCTTTAATTAAAAGTGAATCTAATTCATGTTTAATTGCACCTTCCCATAAAGTCCTTTCATCCTGATTTTTAATTTCTTTAATGAACTTGGTACTTTGCAACTAATTGAATCAACACAATAAACCGATTTCATAATAATGAAACAATTGACAAGAATCGTCGATATTTTTATCACAAGAACTGCGACATCATGGTTTGTCATTAACATTTAATTTTGGCTTTAGTACGTTGGAATCATTATGGTCTTATTTATATTAAATTATCTGATTTTGATCCATCTGATTTTAAACCGTTCAACTTTGAACAATCAGTTTTGGAAGTACTACTCGTATCAGATTTATGGACTGTCACTGTCTTGAGGATTTTTTTTTTTGACAACACGTCATAACTATCATCAGTTTTGTCACGGAAATGTTCGATTTCATTCCCTTCATTACAAAAATTAACCTCATTAAATGACATCCTGACCATTTCATATTTTATTTCATACTTTATAGCCATTTGGTATATTATATCCAACGAGAATACCTTTCCATGTTTTTTTCATCGAAAGTGTTACTTATTATTATTATGCACTATGCGGTAGAATCAAAAACCTTCAGCTATTTAATTGCAGTTTTTTTTTTGCTACCATTCAAATGGTGTTTGATTTGGTTTTAAGGGGCTAGGTTTATTAAATATACTGCAGTTAAGACTACATCCATACCATGATACCATGATATACCATGGCACCATGGCGCGGGCTTTTTACTAATTCGTTTGGAAATGTCATTTTTCTGTGGTGTTCTTGGAATAGTAAAATGGTATGGAATAGTAATCTTTCATTTCATTAGACAAAATATTCTCGACAATTTTTGCAGTACAAAGTAACTAGTTTTAAATTAAATTTAGTTTTTGCCATAAAATCTGTTAAAGCAGTGAAACTGAACATGTGAGATTTCTATGTCAATAAATACACAACACAATAATGAGTGAATTGATCGTCATATGAAACAAAATAATTTCTATTATCGACTGTACAAGGAGTGATTGGCCCATACACAACAAATAAAGGAATTTTATTGTTTTTCACTTCAGAAGTGTGAAATGATAATCGTGCCTGTTTCCCGTTTATGCAAGTGTCGCATAATTTATCATTGGGTGTTCCGTGTTACCACCTCAATTGAACTTATGTTTATGAATCATACAGTTATTTTTCAGCTCTAAAAACTTTTGTTTACTAATATGGCCTAACCGTTGATGTCATAAATAATGTAATTAGCATCATCACTGTTGCATGTTTGAGAAACAGGTTGATTAACTTTAACAACAAAATTCACACAAATTAAATAATTAATTGCCATACCTCGCATCAGTATTTTACCGTCCTTACAGATAATAATATTGGTTCCATGCTGGTCGAAGGTCATTCCGGGACGCTGCATCTTGGTTACTGACAGCAGCTTGTATGAGAGTACCATGGATTGCTGACAACTTGTAATGTCCTCAGTAGCTGTAAAGAAATCACCGTGTTTAGCAACTAACATTTTACACGGTTTAATAAAATTTCTAAAGTTAAAGGATAGGACTTTCCTGTTAATGATGTGGTCCGATGCCTTGGAATTTAGCAGAAAGGTTACTTGGTTTTCTTCTGCGCCACCTTCATAATTTCCGGACAAAAATGCGAAGCCGGAAACCTCACTGGAACTTGAAGCACCCTGAGTTATTTCCACAGCTTGAACTCTGCGGAATCTGTCTGCAGGTTTTTGTTGATAGGATTGAAGCATCAGAATTGCATTTGTATTTGATGTGGCTCCATAATGGTGACACTTCTTGAAGGATTTCTTCTTGGCCATCGAAAGGTTTAATAATTCACTTGGTCTTCAGATTGTCTGATTGTCACGACGTGTTTTTTTTTACAAACACTCAATTATACACACGTGTTTTTTTACAAGCACTCACTATACACACGTGTTTTAACAAGCACTCAATATACACACGTATTAAACCAGCACACAGTAAGCGCAACAGTACATCAAAGCAGTCCTGGGCCCATAACCTATAGGAAATGGGTGTCAAGAAAACAGCAGCAATTTGAATTTGAATTTAAATACTTTGACTTGTTTATTATTCAAATATAAAATACCCACAAGGAAGGTTATAGTAACTGCCTCCTAGCACAGTTTAGATAGAAGTGAGAGCTCGAGTAAAGGCAACCGTCCCTTTTATAAGAAACGTTGTGTTTGACGTTACGTGACGTTAGTGACTGTGTTGCCAGTATAAAGAAAATCAAAGATTAATTTTTGCATAATAAAATAGACTAAATATCAACAATTACTATCTAAGGTCAATTTTTCGCGCTGCGGGTTGTTCACAAGAGAAACCGCGGCCTCGACGTGAAGGGCTAAGAAGGAACATGGGTAGTTTTTAGTCAGTAGAAGTCTGACACTCCCTTTCGCTCTGCCCAAGAGCGGAAAGGGTTATTTGATGGCATTCAATCGCCCAAAAAAAGGTCCATTTTTTGCTTTTTAAAGCAATTCATTTATGATCTGCCAAGGTGGCCATTATACACCCCCTTTGTCGCAAACCATGTTCCAGCTAACATCACAATATCTTAAGCTAAAAACATGCGGCCGTAGTGACCTTTGCGCTTCCACCAACAACGTGGTGGCATTGGTGAATTTATTTTGTTCAGCTAAAAAATTTAAAAAAAAAACATGTCAGCGAATCGAAGAAGAATTAAGAAGCACTCTACGTTTTCTTCTTCCCCATAAGTTCTGCTATATTGCTTAAAGAACGGAAGAAACCAAAGCGTAAATTCTTCCTCAAATGCCCACCATTAAATGCCCACAGCTGGCCTTAAATCATTGCAAATAAACTAGACAAAGATAAGTCCCTGTACGCGGAATTTATATCCCACAGTAAAAAATGTGATCCCTTTGCGTCGCGTCGGTTAAACGGAGATACATTGTGCCAGCATTTTATATTGTCCTGCTTTTCTTATCTTCAAGGTTGTAAAACGCGGAGTGTGAGTACGTTTGTAGGGTAGTGTGAATTTTGTGGTGACTCGTCCTTGGAAAGATTTCGTGATTGGTTTTCGATAAAGCTATCTAAATCACTTACAAATATTTTCGAATGTATTGCGTAAACCAGTTCGAACGGTTCGAGAGGAGGCTTAGAACTGAAAGACTTAGGACCTTTTTTTGGAGGTTGGGAAATTATCAAATGACACGACCCGCTCAGGGTAGAAAGTGTCAGACTTCTATAGACTAAAAACGACCCATGCTCATGTTTAGCCCTATGTGTCGAGGCCACGGTATCTCTTTCGAACAAACCGCAGCCCCGATGGGGACCTTCAAATAAAATTGTAACTATCTTCAAAATTAGAAAACCTATCATGACTAATAAACCTTGGAGAGTTATTCCGGTCTGATCCCCCAAACCGATCCACTGCCAATATTTTTCTTTTGTTTATTCCTTTCTGATCCACTGTAATTTATCATTCCGTTCTGATCCCCTTTCTTTTTTTAATGGACACAAGTACAACAAGTAAAGTACAGTCAATCGAAAAACAGTTATGGCGGTATGTTATTATGACGTCACATTAGATGTAGCGCTGTCTCTGTCTAGCATGTCCTTTAAAATCGGTTGAAACTAAACCATTTTTTAAGATATTACACATTTTTTTTTTACTTTTGTATATCTTTTCGTTTACTGTTTCCGAATCACAAGTAAAAAAAAATATTCAAATACCCAATTATTGTGTAAAATAAGCAACAATTTGAAACTTTAGAACTTTTAATTAATGAACCACCAAAGTACCCCAGAAATAGCTTCCCAATTTTGAACCGCAAAGCCTTCAAACTGATACTTCATTTAAACTCTTTAATTACAGTTTAACAATACATTTCAGAGACCGGATGACACTGACGCAGCTTCATTGAACTGAACCAATCTTGATGAAGATAACAATTCATGTTATTGTACGCGTTCTGTGTAAACTTTAGTCGCCATAATAATAAAAATAGGTAAACCTGGTTTAACTTACTTTATCTCGCATGCCGTCTCACTTCAAAAATATTCAAAAGAAAGTGACGGCATGCGAGATAAACCAAGCGTAAGTTAAACCAGGTTTAACTATTTTTATTAATAAGGCGGAAAGAGAATAAGGTTTAGATTTAGTTTTTACAGCCGTATTTTGGTCCAATAGTAAAACCCGAGTTTTCCGCTTTGCACCGAAACCGGGTTCCACATGTCATGTCCTAGTTTCGTTGCATGATTCGTTTGATCGATATGCTGGACTTTATAGGTACTAAGCGACAGACGAGAGCAGTGGTGGCCCCAACTTACGAACAGTAGGTCGTGGGTTCGAACCCAGGCAAGCGCATTACTTTGTGTAATTTATTTCATCACCGCTGCTCTCAAAACGGTAAAGGAAATATTCGTGAGGAAACCAGCATGTCTTAGTACCAAAAAAATCGAAGATAATATGTGACATATGCCAATCCGTACTGGGCCCGCGTGGTGAATTATTATAGCTCAACCCTCTCGTAGAGAGAAGGCCTGAGTCCCTGCTGTGGGAACATTATAGGCTGATGATTCAAGTGACAGACGGATTGAAGATCGAAAGAATGGTAGATGGAAGGTTGGTTCTACAATGGTTGATCAATTGATCATCTAGTAAGTATTACTGAGAACCTCCCAAGCTTCGGCAAGCACGTTAAGCCTTTCATCTTTTGGTCATTACAACCTATTTCATCATACACTTTCTTCTCAAAACGGTGAAAAAATGGAATTGTGATAAAACTAATTGTTTTCGAAAGACAATTTGTTGCACATTGGAAACAATCGCCAATTTAGAGAATCAGTTCTTCATTGTGCATCAGCCCTATTCGTAACCCCAGTGAATCCCAATCCAAAGTTCCGGTTGAAGGAACTCACTCAACTTACTGCGCGCCGGCACAGCACGAGCCCGTCTTGGCTCCGTCGTGCGCGCCATTGAGTTTGGCGCAGACTTCCCCCGTTGGCCATCCCTGCCACGTGGGCCTCGCCGAGTATACCACCGGGTCGACGCGACCACCTGTCGGCCTTCACCCCTGACATCCAGCGTGGCACCTCGCTGCGGTCATCGCCACGCCAGCTAACAGGGCAGTAACGTGCACCCCACAGGGAAGCCTACTGAGTGTGTGATTCTGTGAACGTACCCAAATTAATTCTTTAAATATATTTTTATGTTGACAAGGGTTCGTGGTTTTATTTTATAACCTGCGCCACGTAACCCCTTATCGTCACATTGGCGCACATTGGCAATCCAAAACCACAATGTTCGCTATATTATCTGGTCAGATACATTTGTAAAGCTAAACTAGACTTATATCACTTGTCCAAAGTGAATGCTTTTTTGAAGACGTTTTGTGCATCTGTCGTCGTCCTTGAGACGCGAGATGTCTTCAAAAAAGCATTCACTTTGGACAAGTGATATAAGTCTAGTGAGAGCTTGTTTTGTCTCAGGAACTGTGACATGTTTAGTCGTAGGGCTATTGGATTTACGGCATTTGTTTATGAATCGTAACATATACGAAATTACGCGTAGCATCCTTGGAAACGATGAAAATCGCTCAATGAACTCTAAGCTATTAGGGTCATTGGTTTGTGTGAGAAGAACGTGATTGCGACGTTCTTCGTCAGTGTGACATACGACGTTAGTCTTAGGCCACTCAGACTCGTTTTTACTGAGCCAACCGGGTCCCGTGAACCATAGTTGATGGTTCAACTGAGAGGGGAGAACACCACGAGACGCGGGGTCTGCGGGGTTGTCTTTCTTTACAAAGACCGATGTAGCGATACATCATCTTGAGATCGGCCGTAAAGACGATTTTATGAAGTCTGTACTTCAGCAAGATTTCAGAAATGTCTTGATGCAATTTCTGACCAGTGAGGAGATTATCGTTAAGAGAGCGCCCTGACGTAGTCTTGCATGAAGCATCGTACACAATACGATATTTCGTAGTGGATGCGGAACTCTTCACCACAACGTGGTGGGGTAGATAGTAGGGGGGAGTGCCCGGACTCGCAGAGTCCGTCACTGGCTCCATATGTCCCAAGTCTAAATATTCTTGGATACCTTTGTTATAATTCTCTCGTAAGGCAGGGTCGCGAGACAGGCGTGCCTCTAGTTTTGTTAAACGCGAGAGAGCTATAGCACGAGAATCGCCTAAGGGCGTAGCATTCTCCTTGAAGGGCAGAGAAACTATATATTTCCCATTTGCATCACCATCCCGAGATTGGAGCTGTGCGGTGCTCAACTCTTGTCAAAATTGATAAAAAAGGTTATCACTGCTTACAGCAGTAGATTGTCTTTCGACCAAGTCTACGCTTGGTCTGATTCCACCATAACTCTTGCCTGGTTACGGTCGTCTCCAGACAAGTGGCGAACATACGTATCCAACCGCATAGCGGATACAACAAGCAACGTGCCTGCCTCGCAGTGGCACCACGTTAAATCCGCAGACAACCCCGCAGACCCCGCGTCTCGTGGTGTTCTCCCCTCTCAGTTGAACCATCAACTATGGTTCACGGGACCCGGTTGGCTCAGTAAAAACGAGTCTGAGTGGCCTAAGACTAACGTCGTATGTCACACTGACGAAGAACGTCGCAATCACGTTCTTCTCACACAAACCAATGACCCTAATAGCTTAGAGTTCATTGAGCGATTTTCATCGTTTCCAAGGATGCTACGCGTAATTTCGTATATGTTACGATTCATAAACAAATGCCGTAAATCCAATAGCCCTACGACTAAACATGTCACAGTTCCTGAGACAAAACAAGCTCTCACTAGACTTATATCACTTGTCCAAAGTGAATGCTTTTTTGAAGACATCTCGCGTCTCAAGGACGACGACAGATGCACAAAACGTCTTCAAAAACTAAAACCTTTCTTGGACGATGCCGGACTCCTCAGGGTCGGCGGCAGAATAAATAAGGCCAACGTACCGTATGATGCCAAGCATCAGATTCTGTTACCCAAGAAACACCATTTCACTAATCTTCTCATTGATGTCTATCATAAAACACATTTACATGTGGGACCCCAAACTTTGCAGTTTGCCCTCGCACAGACCTACTGGATCCTGTGTGCTCGCGATGCTGTTCGTATGCGTACACGACGCTGCGTATCGTGTGTTCGTGCACGACCTGTCCCGCCACAGCCATCAATGGCTCAGTTACCTACCACTAGGGTTCGATCACTTCGTCCCTTCTTAAATACGTCCGTTGACTTTGCGGGACACTTCTTTCTTAAATCGAGTAAATTTCGTAACGCGAAAATTTACAAATCGTACGTATGCGTGTTCGTTTGCCAATCAACGAAAGCAATCCATTTGGAATTAGTTCCCGATCTCTCAACCGAATCTTTTCTGAACGCATTGCGTAGGTTCATATCCCGGCGCGGGTATTGCAAAACAATCCGTTCTGACTGCGGACGGAATTTTGTAGGTTGTGACAGGTATCTTTCCGAACTTTTCACGTTTCTGCGAAACGAGTCGAATCAGACTGCTATAAACACCCAGCTGACAAACATGCAAATCACCTGGCAGTTTAATCCTCCGTATGCTCCGCATTTCGCCGGTCTCGTCGAACGAGCCGTAGGTAGTCTGAAACGACACTTACATCGTGTCATAGGTACATTGAAACTAACTCAGGACGAATTCAATACTCTACTCTGTCAAATTGAAGCGGTCTGTAATTCACGACCTCTCTGTCAACTTAGTAATGATCCTACTGATCCATTACCCCTTACTCCTGGACATTTCCTCATCGGGGAACCATTAACGTCTTTACCTGAATTTAACTTGTCTAACGACAATCCACACCGCCTCGCTAGATGGCAGGTTATTCAACAAGCCGTTCAACATTTTTGGAAACGCTGGAGCGTAGAATATTTACACCAGCTACAACCAAGAGGTAAATGGTTCCACGACAATACTAACACACCCCTTAGGGAGGGTTCTGTAGTCGTGTTGATAGACAACACACTGCCACCACTGCAATGGCGTCTCGCACGCGTGCATCAGCTGCATCCCGGCGCCGACGGTATTACCAGAGTCGTAACTGTACGCATCGGTAATACTCTTACTAAGCGACCTGTAGTTAAGGTCTGCCCATTGCCTGTAGAATAGGCATCTCTTAGGTATATCGCATTACATGTTTTTAGTCTTAAGTTAGTATAGCATTATGTATCTAGTTCTTAGATAAAATAAGCATTATTTTATCGCCGGCAGCATGTTCGGTACTTTTGTTTAAGTACGCACAAATATTACGTATTTTCTTTTATTATTTTTAAATCGATTAATACTTAATCGACTAGCATATTCCAAAACGGGACATGCCTAAAACGAAACGTTTTTGCAAGCGCGCAACACTGAACGCTGAGGTGTTGCCACATTCTCTTCTTTACGAAAAAGAAACCGGCACGTTTTGATAAGAGCTCGCTCCGGTAGCTTGAGCCTATAAACCTATCAACACAGTGATCAACCGTTCAGCACAATAGCAGATCTACGTATATCGACTCCAGCCTACGCGAGTACTTACATTCATCATCGAAGGAAAGGGGCCCCTGAAGAAGATTGCTTCGTCATACCAGGTCAGTCCCAAAATTACGGTCTATGCTAGCCAAATATCTACATTTATCCGACATAATTAGTTTCGAGCCGGATTATATGCGTCATACGGTTCGCGTTACGAAATTTACTCGATTTAAGAAAGAAGTGTCCCGCAAAGTCAACGGACGTATTTAAGAAGGGACGAAGTGATCGAACCCTAGTGGTAGGTAACTGAGCCATTGATGGCTGTGGCGGGACAGGTCGTGCACGAACACACGATACGCAGCGTCGTGTACGCATACGAACAGCATCGCGAGCACACAGGATCCAGTAGGTCTGTGCGAGGGCAAACTGCAAAGTTTGGGGTCCCACATGTAAATGTGTTTTATGATAGACATCAATGAGAAGATTAGTGAAATGGTGTTTCTTGGGTAACAGAATCTGATGCTTGGCATCATACGGTACGTTGGCCTTATTTATTCTGCCGCCGACCCTGAGGAGTCCGGCATCGTCCAAGAAAGGTTTTAGTTTTTGAAGACGTTTTGTGCATCTGTCGTCGTCCTTGAGACGCGAGATGTCTTCAAAAAAGCATTCACTTTGGACAAGTGATATAAGTCTAGTGAGAGCTTGTTTTGTCTCAGGAACTGTGACATGTTTAGTCGTAGGGCTATTGGATTTACGGCATTTGTTTATGAATCGTAACATATACGAAATTACGCGTAGCATCCTTGGAAACGATGAAAATCGCTCAATGAACTCTAAGCTATTAGGGTCATTGGTTTGTGTGAGAAGAACGTGATTGCGACGTTCTTCGTCAGTGTGACATACGACGTTAGTCTTAGGCCACTCAGACTCGTTTTTACTGAGCCAACCGGGTCCCGTGAACCATAGTTGATGGTTCAACTGAGAGGGGAGAACACCACGAGACGCGGGGTCTGCGGGGTTGTCTGCGGATTTAACGTGGTGCCACTGCGAGGCAGGCACGTTGCTTGTTGTATCCGCTATGCGGTTGGATACGTATGTTCGCCACTTGTCTGGAGACGACCGTAACCAGGCAAGAGTTATGGTGGAATCAGACCAAGCGTAGACTTGGTCGAAAGACAATCTACTGCTGTAAGCAGTGATAACCTTTTTTATCAATTTTGACAAGAGTTGAGCACCGCACAGCTCCAATCTCGGGATGGTGAGCCGTTTCAAAGGCGCAATTTTTGTTTTGCCTATGAGAAGGTGTGTGCTGATGGCACCGTTCGAGTCAATAACGCGAATGTAGACGCAGGCGGCGTACGCCTTTTCAGATGCGTCGGAGAAGCCATGAAGTGACACTTGATGTGTGCTAGGAAGAACATGACGAGGTAACGCGATGTCTTGTAGTAACGGTAGCTCGTCGATAAACCGAAACCACAAGTCACAGATACCCTGTGGAGGGGCAGCATCCCAACCTGTGCCTGATACCCATAGAAGTTGAATTAAATGCTTCACGAATACTGTCACTGGGCTTAGGAATCCGAGGGGATCGTAAATCTTTGCAATTTCTGCCAACATTATGCGCTTTGTACATTTGCGTGAGTTAGCTACTTCATTCGTTTGATAGGAAAACACGTCAAATTTAGGGTTCCACTTGAGTCCCAAGACCTTGACAGAAGTGTCAGTGTCGAGTGCTGACAAAATAAGAGCGTCATCATGATGGGAAGCATCATTGTTTAAGTGCGATAAAAACTCGGGACTATTACTGGTCCATTTGCGGAGTTCGAAAGTTCCTGCTTTACAAATGGAAGTTAGCTGGTGCTGAAGAGTGATAGCATCTTCAACCGTATCAACTCCAGTAACGACATCGTCAACGAAGATTTCGTTAAGAAGTACTTGCGAGGCAAGTGGGAAGTTAGCAGCTTCATCAATTGCTAATTGACGAAGTGTTCGCAAAGCTAGGAAAGGTGCGGAAGCGACGCCGAATGTGACAGAGCACATGCGATATTCCTTTACGGGATCATGGGGAGAGAATCTCCAAAGAATCCGATGGAAGTCCCGGTGTTCTTTACAAAGACCGATGTAGCGATACATCATCTTGAGATCGGCCGTAAAGACGATTTTATGAAGTCTGTACTTCAGCAAGATTTCAGAAATGTCTTGATGCAATTTCTGACCAGTGAGGAGATTATCGTTAAGAGAGCGCCCTGACGTAGTCTTGCATGAAGCATCGTACACAATACGATATTTCGTAGTGGATGCGGAACTCTTCACCACAACGTGGTGGGGTAGATAGTAGGGGGGAGTGCCCGGACTCGCAGAGTCCGTCACTGGCTCCATATGTCCCAAGTCTAAATATTCTTGGATACCTTTGTTATAATTCTCTCGTAAGGCAGGGTCGCGAGACAGGCGTGCCTCTAGTTTTGTTAAACGCGAGAGAGCTATAGCACGAGAATCGCCTAAGGGCGTAGCATTCTCCTTGAAGGGCAGAGAAACTATATATTTCCCATTTGCATCTCGTGTGTGAGTATCGACGAAGATCGACTCACAGCGTAATTCATCTTTTGTAAGATGTGGATGTTCTGCTATGGATTCCAACTCCCAGAACCTTTGAAGTTTCATGTCAAGTTGACAAGTGGTCGAGTTGACACTTAGTCGTTTCATACTTTCATATGAAATTCTACCACCTATCAGATAACCAAAAATGCTGTTGATGGCCACGGGTGTGCCCGGTGGACCCTTGATGTTATCCAGTAGCAGTATGCTATCCAGATAGTCAGATCCCAGTAGTAGTTCAACAGGCCGCGTTGAGCGTAATTCTGGGTCTGCTAGATCAAGATTCTGTAAGTGTTGAAACTTCTGAATATTCCCAATTGATTTAGGAATATTAGCAGTGTAGCTTGTCAGGTTAGGTAGGATAAAAGCTTCGATGAGAAGCTTCGGTTCGGGTTTGTTGTGAGGTGTGACCTCGCACAACACGTAACCACGTGGTTGGACTTCACCACCAATACCGGTGAGAGTGGTGCCTGCCCGCGCGGAGTACCGCGGCAGGCCGAGACGTTGGACGCACGACTCAGAAATGAGCGTAGTCTGCGCACCTTGATCCACAAGGGTGCGAACGGGCCTCGGCGTGTAAGGCCCTTGGTTCAAGGGTCGTACATTTACAAGGGCAGTCGTGAGTAAGACTGTACAGTTCTGACTCGAAGGATGCCCCGTAGCTCCATGTAATGGAGGGGGCGTGAAAGTTTCCGCTACTGAGCGCAACTCAGGGGAAGAAGATGACTCCGTAGCCAGCAAGACGTTTGGAGTAGGCGCATCAACATGTAGTAAAGAATGGTGCCTTTGAGCGCAGACGCGGCAAGTATGGCGCGACTTGCAGTCCTTTTGCTCATGACCAGAAAATAAACAATTAGTACAAAGTTTATTTTGTTCCACGAAAAGTTTTCGTTCCTTTGAAGTGAGAGTATGGAACTTCTCACATTTATATAAAGGATGTGAATTGTCCTTACAATACGCGCATTTAGCTTTATTTAAGTCATCCACCGCAGTTGTTGCATGTACGCTCATAGCACGCGGTGCATTGTGTTGCACGTCAGAGTGCGCGTGAGTAAGCGACATCGCACGCTTTCCCGCCATAGCATGGCGCGATGACGTCACCGCAGCTGACCGGGCCGAGCCGGCCGCTCCGCCAGCAGCAGTGCGGGCGGGCGCCGCGCGTTGCGCAGGCCCCGCGGATGTACTTGCAGTACGCGCGGATGCGGTCATCACTTCAGATGCCGCCAATTCCTTATCGAGGAAATCGAGAAATTCAGTCACGTCCGGAATTTTACATGAAGTTTCTAATGACAATTCAAAACGCCTACTGGTGATTGAGTTAAGGTTCACTTTTATGTGTATGGGATTTTAGAATGAAAAGACGTGTGTCCGACTACAAGTATATTGAGCGACTAGTTTGTACCCGCTTACAAAGAATATTAAATATATCTGTATGACATATACTTAGCTATACCTAAGTAGGCTCACACCTACTACATTGAACATAATACGTCACAACATACCGCCCACCAAAAGGCCTGTAGGTCTTTTAAGAAACAATGATTTAAAAAATGTTACATACTATGAGATTATCACAAAACAACGTTATATAAATCTATAGGTGGGGGTCTGATATTAATCTTAAACATACATAAACAATTACTATCAAAATGATTAATGCATTTCTAGAGAACATAATTAGTTTAAACAGTGTAATGTAAACCAGTAAACAATAATTTTAATTCGTCTTCTAAAAACACTAAAATATAATTAAGTTTCATTTAGAGGCAATGGACATAATTTTGTTACAGTTCTTTTTGTTATGGAACTACCACTTTTGACACTATAAACCCTCGTAAAACCGTCCGGACCAGGGTGCTTTTCGACAATTCGTCCCATGGACCATTTTCCAGGTGGCAAGTTATCAGTTTTAATCAAGACGACATCTCCAATCTTAAATTCTTCTGCTTTCTTATGCCACTTAGGACGCTGTTGTAATCTGGATAGTTGTTGAATTTCTCAAATTGTGCAGTTATAGATTTCTCTTGCTCTTCTGTGCTGAGGTGAGTAATGACTTTCTTTGTTTTACTTTCTATGTCTGTTTTCATAACTTCTTGTTTACTAATAATTATTTCCTTTTCAGATAACCAACCTGGGCCTCTCCACCACAAGTCACATTTCTTCAGTTCGGATAGTAACATTCCTCGAGAGGCTAAGTCTGCGGGATTATCATTCGACTGTACATGATACCAACGCGTATTATTTAGGTTTTCTGCGATTTCGACGACGCGGTTGGCAACAAACGTTTTCCATCGATTGGGATCACCACATAGCCACGCTATAACTATGGAGGACTCTGTCCACGCATACATATCTGAAGTTGGAATTTTCATTGCCTGCCCAATTTGTTTCATAAGCTTGGAGAGAAGTAATGCACCACACAACTCTAGTCTTGGTAAGGATATTGTTTTCAGGGGTGCTACTCGTGTTTTAGCAGCAATGAGGTTTATTTCAACATTGTCATTTGTTTCAATTCTTATGTATACAGCTGCAGCGTAAGCTCGTATCGAAGCGTCACTGAATCCATGTATTTGTATATTTATTCTGTTTGTTTCTGTTGTACCAAGCCATCTGTTTACTTGTACATCGTTCACACTAGCAAAATCTGATCTTATCTTATTCCACTCTTCACGTAATGTTTCACTTATGTTTTGATCCCAATTCACCTTTTCGAGCCATAGTTTCTGTAACAGTATCTTTGCCATTACTGTACTCGGTGCAATCCAACCAAGTGGATCGAAAAGTCTTTGTATGTCAGATAAAATACTTCGTTTCGTTACATAAGTACTTTCAGATGTTGGTAAATTCAGGTTGTATTGGAATGTGTCTGTTTTCAGGTTCCACACAATCCCCAATGCCTTTATTGTTCCATCGAGATTCAAGTCTATATGTGCGTTGGTTGACCTTTTTTCTTCATCTATAGACTTCATGAAATTGATATCGTTAGATGACCACTTCGTGAGCTGAAAACCGCCCTTTTGTAGTATGTTTGTGACAGATTTGGCTAGAGAGGTAGCAGACTCAGCATCATCAGCGCCATCAAGCCAGTCATCCATGTAAAAATTACCCTTGATGGATTGTACAGCTAGTGGTTGGTCCCTTCCTTCATCATCAGCTGTTTGGTGAAGTGTTCTTACAGCTAAATACGGTGCAGATGCTGTACCGAATGTGACCCTCATCAAGCGATATTCGTGGAAATCATCAATCTCATCGGGTCTCCAGATAACTCGCTGGAAGTCTGTGTCTTCAGGAGTCACCAATATTTGGCGATACATTTGTTTGATGTCAGCCATGAAGCAAACACGCTTCATTCTCCATTTCATAATAAGGTTTCTTAAATCATCTTGCAACTGTGGACCCACCAATAATTCTTCATTTAGTGAAATGTTGTTTGTACCCTTGCACGACGCATCGAAGACAACGCGAGTTCGAGAGGTCTCCTTATCAGTACGAACTACGGCATGGTGAGGTAAGTAAACTGACCTTGTTTCTTTTTCTCTTTCAGATATCTTCTCCATGTGTCCTTGTTCTATGTAATCATTTATAACCTTTGTATATTCTTTTTTCAGGTCTGGTGTCTTCTTAAACTTCCGCTCCAGTTGCAGGAATCTTTGTTTTGCTATCTCCTTTGTGTTTCCTTCAGGTGTTTGTAACCTTGTACTCGTGCTCGTTTCATTGAATAGTGGACTGTAAGTTTTGAAAGGTAATTTGACTATGTACCTTCCTTTCTCATTTCTAGTTGTGGTTTTCTCGTAGATATCTTCACAAATTTTATCTTCTTTTGTTAAATGTCTATCCTTGTCAACCTCTATTTCCCATATCGACTTCAACATTTCGTCTACGTCAACTTGGTGATGCATCACAAGGTAAGTATCATTTTGTGGCTTTTCATAGATATCTCCGAAAATAATCCAACCCAGGTTTGTTTTCTGTGCAGTTGGAGTACCTGGTGGACCCTTGATTAAATCTGGCTGTATAATCTGTGCGTATTCCTTGACTCCTAATAGCAGATCTACAGAACCAGGTGTTAAGTAACTTGGATCAGCCAAGTTAAGCCCGACGATGTGAGGCCATGATTGATTGACTATTGTTTTGGTGGGGATCTTGGTGGTCAGTTGTTTCGACATCACGTAGGCTTGAATTGGTAAACTATAGTTATGGTCCCACTGTGATCTTATATTAAGCTGTACCACGTGTTTTATCTCTGTTCTCGAAGATCCCACTCCTACAACAGTTCCCTTGAATGGTTGTCGCTTCAGTTTCAAAAGTTGAGTCGCTTTCTCGCTTATGAAATTAGCTTGAGAACCCTGGTCTATTAGCGCGCGTAGTGAAATGATATGTCCCTGTTCATTAGTTGCTTCCACTACAGCAGTCGCTAACAGTGCTATTCCATGTCTAGATGTGTGATGCGACGCGATCACTGTGTTCACTTGAACTGCTTCCTTCTCTTCAGCTACATGCTGTGAAGCCAACGGTTGTGAGGTGCTCGGTGTAGCCGCTGCTTCTGTGTTCTTAGTCTCATGTAGTAAAGAATGATGACGTCGATGACATTTCTGACAGGACACTGGTAGTTTACATCTCTTTACTGAGTGTCCAAGTTTAAGACAATTAAAACATAAATTTTTGTTCTTCACATATTCGGTTCGCTCATCTAATTTCATATCAATAAATTTCTTGCAGTGACACAGTGTGTGGTTTTCTTTGCACATGATACATGTCTTTTCTGGACGTGATGTGGCAACATGATAAGAACGTTCTTTGACTTGTTTCTCTTTTGTGTTATTATTAGCTGCAACGCCGGTAACCAACTCCAAGGTGCGGAACTTGGACTCCATGAAGTTCTTTAATTCACTCCAAGTAGGTAATGCTTCGGTGTCTTCCTTATAGGTATATTCTTCCCAGCCCTTATGTGTCTCTGGGTCAAACTTCTGAACGAGCAGAAATATTATTATATGATCCCAAGAGCCTGTTGTTATTTTTAAATTTTCCAGATTATTTAGGCATTCTGTAGTAGTATCCAGTAAGCCCTTTAATTGGTTGGCTGATTGTGAAGTCATTTTCCTCTGGTAAAATAATCTTTTCATGATACAGTTTAATATAATGCGTCTGTTACCATACCTTTTATTTAAAACACTCCATGCAGTTGCGTAATTACTCGATGTCACCTTTATATGGGTCAATAACGCCTCAGCTTCTCCACTCACACTTGTTTTTAAATAATGTAATCGCTGTACATCACTGAGGTTATTATTTTCGTGCACCAACGAAGTAAACAAATCTTTGAAAGTCGGCCATCCTTCATAATTTCCATTAAACTTGGGTAATTCAATTTTCGGTAAATGCACTATATTCTGCGATGAATATGCTGTGTTCATACTCGAGTTTCGGGAATCCATGTGTGACGACTCCACTAACGACGTAAGCATATCTTTCAAATCACCTTGTAATGAGCTATATAATTCTTCATAAACAAAGAATTCTTCGTTCAAAAAGTATGGCAAAATTCCTCTTTGTTCTTTGGGTGTTATCTTAACTAACCCGTCATGAGCGTTCTTGAATGACGTCCAATACTCATCAATAATTTTCACACGCGCTTCTATATAACCTTTTGTCAGTCTTGCTTTTGGACACTTCTTTAAGTTTGTTTGCGTTTTTTGTATTAAATTAGCACCATCTTCCAATACAGCGAGATATTGTTGTTGTTCTTTTGTAGTACTCATTGTTATTGTTTCACTACACTTCACTTAAAACTTCCAAAATGTTCGTAAACTCGGTAATCTTCCGTAGTAGTGCTAATTACTTAGTTGCAAACATAAAAACATAACTGTGTTCATAACAGTCCAATAGTACTTGAACGAAGTGTTTTTTCTATAGATCCTTATCGCTGTGGAATGCGGTTCTTTTGTGCAAGCGACCAGATGTTCGCCCGCTCCGTAGCTGCTGCGTTCGGCTCGAATACGACCATATGTTGATTGTATTAAGGTTCACTTTTATGTGTATGGGATTTTAGAATGAAAAGACGTGTGTCCGACTACAAGTATATTGAGCGACTAGTTTGTACCCGCTTACAAAGAATATTAAATATATCTGTATGACATATACTTAGCTATACCTAAGTAGGCTCACACCTACTACATTGAACATAATACGTCACAACACCTACGAATATTAGGGGTAATTTTTCGTAGCAAAATATTTAATAGTACGAAACTCCAGTCGTCAACTGGTAAACCTAATGATTTTAAAGCAGTAATATTCTCGTGATAACAATTTATCAAATTACGTAAACTTGATTCAACATTTTTCTCGTTAACCGACTCACAGTCAAAAATGTTGTCAAAATGTTTTGTTGAAATGATTCGTTTGTTTTCATAACGTGAAATTAATACCTGTAAGGCATTTTCGTAATTAGAATCCGTAACGGGAATAGATTTGATAAGATTATACGGTTCATCTTTTAAAGATAATAACAAATATCGGAAGCGTTCGACATTTGTTAAGGTGACGTTGTCATGTACAAGTGATTTAAATAAATCGTAGAAAGCATTCCAATTAGTTAAAACCCCAGTGAATGTTTGAAGCGATAAGCGCGGTAAACGAATATGCGATTGCGTTGATTGTTGAGCGCAGCAGCTGCTCGCGTGTGGCAACCCAGCAAATCCGCCGCAGACGGACGTAACGCTTTGTTTACGTTCCTCCTTAAGCGTGTCTAAGGCAACTTGGACCTTAAAGTACAAAGAATCGAATTGATTTCGCACGGCTAAATTATCATCGCGATTAAATGACTCATTCTTTGCTGATAACTTTTCAATTTTCGCTTGAACTTGGAAAAATGATTTTTTGATTGAGGCTAACTCTTTAACTCGAACTCGAAATTCGGCTACATGGTCCGAACAGTCTACAATTTTTTGAATATTGTTAATCGCTAAATCACGTTCAACTATCAATTGTTCAATCTCCACAGCGGACATTTTGTAAGAAATTGGGTTGTTTTATACTGTGGAGAATAACAATGTTATCACGAGATAAAAAAAAATGTTAGTTGTATACTAAAAGAGATATATAATTTGTTGCAAGTTAAAAGTACCTACCTAAGTTTAATTAACATGTAATGTTGAATACAAAGATAATATTTCCCGTCGGTAGAACCCGAGCTAAAGAAATTTGAACACTGTGCCATATGCAATACGAGCTACAGTTTATTCGATACTGCAATTATGACAGCAACAGATAATTTGGGTTTTCGGTATGTTATACCTGAACTTTAAATCACACTTAAGTACGTAAATACTAAATGTAATGCAATGTACGTTGTACAAAATAAAGATTTTCGCGTTACGAAAAATTACCCCTAATATTCGTAGGCGTTTTGAATTGTCATTAGAAACTTCATGTAAAATTCCGGACGCCTACGTTTGTCCAAGCTCACCAGTTCGTCGTCCTAATTCGTGTCGCATTTGCAAGGTCAGACCTACTTATTTACGCCACTTTTCAACCCCCGCAACAATACAGTCCACTAATTAATCAACCAGCTCCCTGCGTCTGGGATAAACGCAAAACTTATATTTCCGCGCAAGTATATGGTGTAAGGCGCCATCATTATTTTTGGACTAGACTACGGATTAATTATATCGTTTTGAGCGGAGCATTTGCGGATGATTGCGCCGTCCATTTGGCGGCGTACGCCTTTTCAGATGCGTCGGAGAAGCCATGACGATGCCGGACTCCTCAGGGTCGGCGGCAGAATAAATAAGGCCAACGTACCGTATGATGCCAAGCATCAGATTCTGTTACCCAAGAAACACCATTTCACTAATCTTCTCATTGATGTCTATCATAAAACACATTTACATGTGGGACCCCAAACTTTGCAGTTTGCCCTCGCACAGACCTACTGGATCCTGTGTGCTCGCGATGCTGTTCGTATGCGTACACGACGCTGCGTATCGTGTGTTCGTGCACGACCTGTCCCGCCACAGCCATCAATGGCTCAGTTACCTACCACTAGGGTTCGATCACTTCGTCCCTTCTTAAATACGTCCGTTGACTTTGCGGGACACTTCTTTCTTAAATCGAGTAAATTTCGTAACGCGAAAATTTACAAATCGTACGTATGCGTGTTCGTTTGCCAATCAACGAAAGCAATCCATTTGGAATTAGTTCCCGATCTCTCAACCGAATCTTTTCTGAACGCATTGCGTAGGTTCATATCCCGGCGCGGGTATTGCAAAACAATCCGTTCTGACTGCGGACGGAATTTTGTAGGTTGTGACAGGTATCTTTCCGAACTTTTCACGTTTCTGCGAAACGAGTCGAATCAGACTGCTATAAACACCCAGCTGACAAACATGCAAATCACCTGGCAGTTTAATCCTCCGTATGCTCCGCATTTCGCCGGTCTCGTCGAACGAGCCGTAGGTAGTCTGAAACGACACTTACATCGTGTCATAGGTACATTGAAACTAACTCAGGACGAATTCAATACTCTACTCTGTCAAATTGAAGCGGTCTGTAATTCACGACCTCTCTGTCAACTTAGTAATGATCCTACTGATCCATTACCCCTTACTCCTGGACATTTCCTCATCGGGGAACCATTAACGTCTTTACCTGAATTTAACTTGTCTAACGACAATCCACACCGCCTCGCTAGATGGCAGGTTATTCAACAAGCCGTTCAACATTTTTGGAAACGCTGGAGCGTAGAATATTTACACCAGCTACAACCAAGAGGTAAATGGTTCCACGACAATACTAACACACCCCTTAGGGAGGGTTCTGTAGTCGTGTTGATAGACAACACACTGCCACCACTGCAATGGCGTCTCGCACGCGTGCATCAGCTGCATCCCGGCGCCGACGGTATTACCAGAGTCGTAACTGTACGCATCGGTAATACTCTTACTAAGCGACCTGTAGTTAAGGTCTGCCCATTGCCTGTAGAATAGGCATCTCTTAGGTATATCGCATTACATGTTTTTAGTCTTAAGTTAGTATAGCATTATGTATCTAGTTCTTAGATAAAATAAGCATTATTTTATCGCCGGCAGCATGTTCGGTACTTTTGTTTAAGTACGCACAAATATTACGTATTTTCTTTTATTATTTTTAAATCGATTAATACTTAATCGACTAGCATATTCCAAAACGGGACATGCCTAAAACGAAACGTTTTTGCAAGCGCGCAACACTGAACGCTGAGGTGTTGCCACATTCTCTTCTTTACGAAAAAGAAACCGGCACGTTTTGATAAGAGCTCGCTCCGGTAGCTTGAGCCTATAAACCTATCAACACAGTGATCAACCGTTCAGCACAATAGCAGATCTACGTATATTCGACTCCAGCCTACGCGAGTACTTACATTCATCATCGAAGGAAAGGGGCCCCTGAAGAAGATTGCTTCGTCATACCAGGTCAGTCCCAAAATTACGGTCTATGCTAGCCAAATATCTACATTTATCCGACATAATTAGTGTACGCACAAATATTACGTATTTTCTTTTATTATTTTTAAATCGATTAATACTTAATCGACTAGCATATTCCAAAACGGGACATGCCTAAAACGAAACGTTTTTGCAAGCGCGCAACACTGAACGCTGAGGTGTTGCCACATTCTCTTCTTTACGAAAAAGAAACCGGCACGTTTTGATAAGAGCTCGCTCCGGTAGCTTGAGCCTATAAACCTATCAACACAGTGATCAACCGTTCAGCACAATAGCAGATCTACGTATATCGACTCCAGCCTACGCGAGTACTTACATTCATCATCGAAGGAAAGGGGCCCCTGAAGAAGATTGCTTCGTCATACCAGGTCAGTCCCAAAATTACGGTCTATGCTAGCCAAATATCTACATTTATCCGACATAATTAGTGGACTGGCCTGTTGGTCTAGTGGTTAGTGACCCTAACTGCTATGCCGGAGGTCGTGGGTTCGATTCCCACCCAGGACAAATGTTTGTGTGATGAGCACGATCATTTGTTCTGTGTCTGGGTGTAATTTATCTATAATATGTATGTATTTAGAAATATATAAGTATGTTTATCAGTTGTCTAGTACCCATAACACAAGCTCTGCTTAGCTTGGGACTAGATGGCGTTGTGTGATAGTTGTGGAATATTATTATTATTATTATTATTTGTAGTGAATTATATTCCTCGCAATCGATGTAATCTATGTTTATGGGATAAGCCGATGACCTGGTCAAGGTTGCAGGAACCCGCTGGATGAGAGACGCACGGGACCGGTCAATGTGGCGACGCCTGGGGGAGGCCTATGTCCAGCAGTGGACGTCTTTTGGCTGAAATGATGATGTTTATGGGATAAGCTGTTCTGGGCTATTTACTTTAGTTATTAATATACATTAAGGGTGTAAAAGTACCATTAGCGAAGTCAAAGGCATTTGTCCTCCCCGTCACTGCAATTCTTTTTTTTGTGCTAGAACATACCTGGGAACCCCCTAGTTACGGAGACATTGGGGGTCAAACTTTCAAATTTTACACAGCTGTTTTTTTAATAATTAGAAACCACACGCTGAAAGGGGAACTCAGTAATTAAAGTCATTATTAGATCATATCACGTATAATCAGGATTATCATAATTATTATTATAGTATTGCACTCGCGAGAGGGACCGACAGGGATCGAAAGCGGACGTGCCCTTGACCCAATTAGCTTTTCGCGACTGCCGGAAGGAAGGGGTTGCGCAGCCGCACGCTCGCCCCGCGCGCCCGCGCATGGGTAGACCATCCCTTCGTTCTTTCAGTTGGATGTGTTTACAGATATTGATTAGCTACACACACACACCTTATTATTATTAAACTAGCTGTTACTCGCGTTCTTCATCCGGGTGAAATAATAAAATTATAAAAAGATTACTTCCCTATTTGAATCGGACTTTGTAAATAATTTCAAGCATTTTTGTTGGGAACACACCACACTACGTCACGCCTGTATTTGTGTTTATCTATGGGCCAAAGTAGCCTGAAAACAAATAAATGTTATGTTGTGTTATGTTAATCCCCGAAGGGTAAGGCAGAGGTACACACGGCTGCACATCAAGCTATACAAAACCAGTATAATCTGATCGTTCATTGTGCGAAAAGATCTAGTAAAGTGAGGCCAAGATTAACTGGTTTTGTATAGCTTGATGTGTAGCCGTGTGTATACCTAATTGTACACCCACTTTTCGCCAGTTATAGGGGCGAGCGTTTTGCCATCAATAGAGCACAAGTCCAGACTCTGTGGTTACTATTCAAAAAAATTCGTATAGTTAAACCCAATAAAATCTTTCCCGACATGGGAGTCGAACCGATGACCTCATTCTCAAAAATGAAGTAAAAGAAATAATTTAAATCCGACTAGTCTTTTTAATATAGAGAAATAACAAACTGCCACTCATGTCGATCTTTAGGTAAAGCTGTGCTTGCCTAGGTCGGTCTGTGGATGGGTGATCGCCCGACATACCGAGTTTCCTCCGTGCCTCGGAAAGCACGTTAAGTTGTTGGTCCCGGCTGCCATATATGTATATAGATCTTTGGCAGTCGTTACAGATAGTCAGTGACCTGAAATTCTGACATCCACTCTTACCAAAGGCTATTGTATTACCTAGTATGTATTAACTGGGTTGTGGAGGTCAGATAGGCAGTCGCTCCATGTAAAATACTGGTATTCAGCTGCATCCGGTTAGACTGGAAGCCGACCCCAATATAGTTGGGAAAAGGCTAGGCAGATGATGATGATGACAGACACAAACTAACAATCATTTATAATATTAGTATGTTATATATTATTTCTAATTTACATTATCCAAACAATTTATTTGTGTGCTTGAATACACGAATAATTAATATTGATGCAGCTGCACACGTGATATTAATTCAGATTCCGTGTTAGTTTTCATTGCATAGTAATTAATTAATTTCTAATGATTTGGCACTAATAGCCTGATTTATTGCTGAGTTCCGCACAATTTTGGTATAATCGTAATTCCGATTTCAGTTGGTTTGAATTAAAATGCTGCATCGTTGCTTTAGTGGTCGCAATTGCAAATGCTGAGGTCTTGGGTTCCAAATTGTTATTAAGTTTTTCCTTCAGAAATTTCTTAGTAACAGCCATGGAGTTTGGAATAGGGGATCGGACAAAATAAAAACTAATTAGTCTGTCAAAAAGATTTCCATAAAATATTGACCACATATTTTTTCTTTTTTTACGTAAACAAAAAATGAAGACGATACAGTGCTTCGAAAACTCGTGTGACGTCATATAATATGATAGTACATTTTGTACGTTCAAGTGACGTTGCAAGCCCCACTCCATGATCTTTGACGCGCTATAGCTTCGTCATTTTTAGGGTTCCGTAGTCAACTAGGAACCCTTATAGTTTCGCCATGTCTGTCCGTCCGTCCTCGCTTAATCTCTGTGACCGTTAGCACTAGAAAGCTGAAATTTGGTACCAATATGTGTATCACGCCGACAAAGTGGTAAAATAAAAATTGGAAAAAATGGGACACAGGGGGGCTCCCCGTAAAGTGGGAAGTGATTTTTTTTTAATTTCAACCCTAACGTGTGATATATTGTTGGAAAGGTACCTATTTAAAATTGAATAGGGGTTTACTAAAATCATTTTTTATAATGTCAATAATTTCGGAAATAATCGCTCCAAAAGTAAAAAACAATGTGTTTAACTTTTGAACCCTAAGTTTAGAAAATATGAAAAAAATCTGCAAAGTAGATCTTTATAAGGACTTTCTTGAAAATCATTTTGAACTTGGATGGAAACAGTTTTTGTACAAAAAAGACAAACTGTTGTACAAAATAATTTCTGGACTAAGTTTGTAGCATAATCATATAATGCAAACATTTTTTTTAACTTCGTTTACATATTTTATTATCCTGAACGTATCTTTTTATTGATTTGATGAAACAAAAAACACGTAAGTATCTAATATTTTTCGATAATCTAACTGACGGACTAATAAAGAATCATATTTTTTCGAGTCAATCCGATCCCCTGTTGTGTTATTCATACTTCTGTTTTAATGCTTAAGTTTCTGTGGACGGTTGTTCAAAACTCTTTCAACCAAAAACCTAGAACGAGCGAAGATGACCTAGCTAGAGGCTGTTTTTTATCCCGGTAGTATAATCCAGACCAGAGTCGTCACTCTTGTCAGAAGACAAGCGTTGTCACCGAAGAAGGCCTAGAAAACGCTAACGTAACGACTTACAGGCATTTGGGCAAGATTTGCCGGAGAAAACATAGCAATGGGTTGGCTTAAGAAAAAAAAAACTTAAAGTAAAAAGTAGCAAAATTACAGCATACCGCTTAAAGCTTAGGTAATATTTTCTTTATAGCGTATTTCTTCTAATAGAAAATAAATGTTTCTCAAAAGGCAATTCCTTTCGCTAACATTCTCAATAGGTGAACATTCAATAGTGAGGATGGTTCGCTAGGAATTTAATTCACTGTGGATGTACTAAGGGTGTGGTTTGCCTAGTTTATAGGTACTTTAGTTCGTGGCTAGTAGCTGGGAAGTTATTTATACGATTCGGTGGAAGCTGGTCTGGTGAATTTTGATTGGAATTGGGCTTGATTACATAACATTCTGTCTGTAATCCCGAAAGAGTAGAATACGGAATCTCGACGCACAAAATATCGATAAAACACGATGCTACAAAACTGCGATGCACGTTACTACGCAATACACCTTAAAAAAATCAACTCATACCAATGCATCCTAAAACCCAGAGCTTCCACCAACGAAAATTCACAACTACCCTTCCTCTTGTCATGTAATAATTTTGTTCAAAGGTAAACATGGGTTCCGCAAACACGAACTACCCTCTGTTTAGCATTCAACCGTCGTAATTGAATATAAATTTTCCAATTTGATTACAAACTTGTCAACGCCGGTAGGAAATTTAATAAAAAATAAATTGTTAGCGGGAATTCTGCTTTTATGTGTGTGGTTCTGTAGGTGGGAAGTTTTGACTTGTTTTGACATTTATAAGTAGCTTGCGGTAGATGGAAAACAGGGTATTGTCGCGTAGTCAAAGAGAGGCCTTTGTCCAGCAGTGGAGTGCAATAAAAAGAGTTGATTAAGTAAGGTGGGACCTAAATACAATATTATCATCAAATATTTTACA
Organism: Diarsia mendica; assembly: GCA_949316265.1. Classification (NCBI taxonomy): domain Eukaryota; kingdom Metazoa; phylum Arthropoda; class Insecta; order Lepidoptera; family Noctuidae; genus Diarsia; species Diarsia mendica. The sequence continues at coordinate 3,317,013 of OX438910.1, forward strand.
TACTCCAAGTGCGTAAATACAACCACATGAAGGCTATACACAATTTTAGTTCGCTGCGGGAAACAAACCCGCCACACGCAGTGCACCTGTCATTGCCTCAACCCCTACGCCTGATAACTCGTGTGTCTGTCTGTCTATCCTACTTCCCCCCCCCCCCCCCCCCCCTATATCTCCGAAACTACTGAGCCTAGAATTCTGAAAAATATACAGAAATTTGTTCAACACGTATAAATTACAGGAAAACCTATGAGAAGTCATGGTACGGAACCTGTGCAAGTCCGACTTGCACTTGGCCAGTTTTTTTTTTTGAGGACCGAACCAAACGGAACCCTAAATAAAAGAAAAGCCAACTTGTTTTCATGCGTCACGAGCTAATTTGCGCACAAACAAAAAAGTTACCCGTAAACACTGGCCGTTCCTAGAAATAATAATATCTTGTTGTCATTAATCAATTTGAAGCCTGTTTTTCGTTAACATTTTCAGGATTTTATTATTAAATTGACAAGTTTAGAGTGAGTGATTGGATTTATGTAGGTAGTGTTTTTAGCACGTTTCAGAAGGAAGAAATTTTAACAGCTGTGAATAAAATTCGAAAGTGTTATAAAATGCTTTTATTAGTACAGTACAATGGAGTATTTCACCAAAAAATCGAATTAGTCCGTCTGTTAGATTGTCAAATATTTTTTGGACGTCTTCTTTCTTTATTCACATAAACAAAAAATAACATAAACAAACAACTCATGCCCCTGTGACCGTGACCAGGTTATTAAAATAGAACATTAATTTAGTTACAAACTCCCTCACACTTACCCTAAGACGTAACATCTTCAAGGTCGCAATCCGACCCACATCAGGATCACATTTCCGTATCCTCAGACCCCCAGACCCCTACAGAGCAGTTCTATCAATCAAAATATTTAATAAGGTAAACTCTGACGTCATAACATGACAAAAATATTATGTGACAAGAGATGAGAGTGATAAATTATGAGTGATCTCGTGTTCTTTATTTAAAGTAGGTAGGGAGCACAGATATAGATATACCTAGATACCGCAAGTATCACGATTTGTATGACAACCAAACGTGCCATTTTTTTACTGCCTCTTATGACGTCGACGCCCGGAGCGTCTCCCGCGGCGGCTGGGACGAGAGGTTCTTTCCCTCTCACGTTCCGCCACCTCTTTCGCTAGCTTCACTACTTCGCAGAAGGAGGCGACGGCGTCCCATTCCTCCTCGCCCCGGACCATGGCTTGCATCAGGGCCGGACGCGAGAGGTCGCCGGCCGCCGATCGCCGATGAGAACACGGCGGGGCTCTGCCCAAGCAGGGCACACCTCCACAGTGTGCTCCACCGTGTCCTCCGGTCGATCCTCGCAGTGGAAGCATCCGGGCGTTCGCCCAACACTTTCGCGCTCAGTTTGCATCGCTGTATAGCGCTATTCGGACGTCGCGACGTCCGAATAGCGCTATACAGCGATGCAAACTGAGCGCGAAAGTGGCCACTTATGATTTTTGTACGTAAGCTAGGTACGAAAAGAGGCACGCGAAGTAGTTGCTCTTGCGTTATCTAGGTCTATATAAATCTGTGGTATAGGGAGAAAGGTGTAGCTTCTACTCTTGTAGTCACAGATATATGTAGATAGTACCTAGATAATGCAAGAGGTGGCTGTCGCAGTAAGCAAATCCTAATCTTCTATCTATCTATAAAAACACCCACCTTAAAAAAACCCAAGAATGTCCGTCGGGGCTGCCATTAAATGAACTAGTTTTGCAATGTTCAGCTCCCGACGGACATTCTTGGGTTTTTTTTAAGGTGGGTGTTTTATGTTATTTTATCCTTTTTTCAATTAATTTTTAACAGTCGTGGGTTTTTTTCAAAATTTTTAATTTTGCTTTTTATTTTAAACTTTTTACTTTTTTTTATTTTTTATCTAAGAACATGCACCAATCAAACCTTAACCCATAACTGAAAACTGAATCAAAATCGGACTTGTAGTTTTGGAGAAAAATGGCAACTTTGATTTGCACAAAAAATCTTTGCTGCAGCGCCCCCTGGTGAGTTGTCACCGTAACACCTATCTAAGAGCATGCACCAATTAAACCCGAACCCATAACGTAAAACTGAATCAAAATCGGACTTGTAGTTTTGGAGAAAAATGGCAACTTTGATTTGCACAAAAAATGTTTACTGCAGCGCCCCCTGGTGAGTTGTCACCGTAACACTTATCTAAGAACATGCACCAATCAAACCTGAACCCATAACTGTAAACTGCATCAAAATCGGACTAGTAGTTTTGGAGAAAAATGGCAACATGTATTTGCACAAACACACAAACAAACACACAAACAAACAACCTCTCACCCCAAACGCATATACCGTCTCCGTTCCGTCGTGGGTAATAAATAAAAAGAGAAGTCCTGACTGACTGACTGACTGACTCATCAACGCCCAGCTCAAACCCTTGGACCTAGAAAGCTGAAATTTTGCACAGAGGTTCCCTTTATAATGTAGACAAGGAATAAGGAAGGATTTTTCGAAATTCAACCCCTAAGGGAGTTAGATAGGGGATGAAAGTTTGTATGGAAAATCGTCATTTTCACGCGGACGAAGCCGCTGGCAAAAGCTAGTAGAATTACACACACAATTACTCAATTTATGTACCTATGGATGTTTGTTACTCTTTCATATCCATACATAAATTGTAACAAACTTTCGCATAACCTGAATTCTAGACATTAAAGGATAAAAGCATAGTCAATTTTGTATAGTAACTAAACTACTCTTAGGACGTCGTAGTAGGTAGTCAAATTATGGTAGCTTTTTTTTTCGGGGGAGTGGAAAATCTTCAAATGACTCCTCCCGCTGTGGGCAGACCGGTAGAGAGTGTCAGACTTCTACTGACTAAAAACCACCCATGTTCCTTCTTAGCCCTTTGTGTCGAGGCCACGGTATCTCTTTCGAACAACCCTCAGCGCCGACGGGAAATAATGGTAGCTTGCTTTGCATACGAATCGGATATCTAGATTCTAGGTATATAAGTATCTATATCTGTGGAACGGAGAATTTCTTCGTGGGATCCAAGGTTAGAAATAATTAGCTGTCTAGCCTTTTCTTTGGAATGACTGTTTGACACCAAAAGAAAGAAAGAAAGATAAAGTATTTATTAAAGACTGGTGAAGGTTTCAGAATGAAGGCCCGTCTCGTAATAGGTAGTAACCATGTAGTAACCGATATTGTAAGCTACCGATATATCAAGCTTTCACGATGTAGGTACATAGGTACTTAGGGCAGATAGACAGTCGCTCCATGTAAAAACTTTTTAACAAAAAATAAAACCGACTTCAAAAAAAAGTGAAAAATAAACTTTAGAAGAAAAATCAGTTTCTGAAGTCGGTGACTTTTGTTTGTTTGATTCCATTTTTTACCCACGACGGAACGGAGACGGTATATTACCCACGACGGAACGGAGACGGTATATGCGTTTGGGGTGAGAGGTTGTTTGTTTGTGTGTTTGTTTGTGTGTTTGTGCAAATACATGTTGCCATTTTTCTCCAAAACTACTAGTCCGATTTTGATGCAGTTTACAGTTATGGGTTCAGGTTTGATTGGTGCATGTTCTTAGATAAGTGTTACGGTGACAACTCACCAGGGGGCGCTGCAGTAAACATTTTTTGTGCAAATCAAAGTTGCCATTTTTCTCCAAAACTACAAGTCCGATTTTGATTCAGTTTTACGTTATGGGTTTGGGTTTGATTGGTGCATGTTCTTAGATAGGTGTTACGGTGACAACTCACCAGGGGGCGCTGCAGCAAAGTTTTTTTGTGCAAATCAAAGTTGCCATTTTTCTCCAAAACTACAAGTCCGATTTTGATTCAGTTTTCAGTTATGGGTTAAGGTTTGATTGGTGCATGTTCTTAGATAAAAAATAAAAAAAAGTAAAAAGTTTAAAATAAAAAGCAAAATTAAAAATTTTGAAAAAACCCACGACTGTTAAAAATTAATTGAAAAAAGGATAAAATAACATAAAACACCCACCTTAAAAAAACCCAAGAATGTACGTCGGGAGCTGAACATTGCAAAACTAGTTCATTTAATGTCAGCCCCCGACGGACATTCTTGGGTTTTTTTTAAGGTGGGTGTTTTATGTTATTTTTGCCACCGACTTCAGAAACTGATTTTTCTTCTAAAGTTTATTTTTCACTTTTTTTTGAAGTAGGTTTTATTTTTTGTTAAAAAGTTTTTATTTTTCACTTTTTAGTGGTTCACATGTTCATGAGTCATAATGTGGATAATGTAGTCTTTTTTTGAGTTTTGTTGGTTTTACAAAAACCGCTTTTCCGATTTCTATAAAAAAAATATGGGATCATTTGGAAAGTATTCCCTTTCCAAAAAAAAAAGATTTTTTCAAATCGGTTAGCCAGTGACGGAATGCCCGAACAAACAAAAACAAACATGCAAATTGAGAACCTCCTTCATTTTTTAGAAGTCGGTTAAAAATACTTGTATTCAGCTGCATCTGGTTAGACTGGAAGTCAACCACACACAACATAATTGGGAAAAGTCTAGGCAGATAATTATAGATTTGGACTCTGTAGGTATGCTCTATAGGCTATGCTCTTTTCGAATTTTCACTTTGCCACCCCGTAACTTTGCAAAAATGGCGTTCAAAATAGTTTTTTGAGAATAACTGCAAAATGGCAAAAAGTGTTTTCTTTATTTTATAGATTTGGACGTGTGTCCAAATCCAGATCCAAACCTAGGAACACATGCTCATCAGTCACGATTGCGACTATTAGAACGACGAGGTCGTCAATCAACTTTTGGGTCCTAGAAGCTAAGGGGGCGAGTCTATTGTCATCAAACACGAATCCAGACAGTGGCTGCTACTGAAAAATTACTAAGGGAAAAAACCAATGCTCATTCGAAAGATGAATTTGAGCTTCCAAAAATCATTGGACATCATGCTAAAGGCTTTTCTGCTTTGATCCTTAACACTAATCCAATCCACTTCCAGCCTAATCTTGAAAGACGGTCCTCTACGCAGACCTCATTGAAATTTGATTACCAGCACAACATGAACAGACACAGATACCAAACCAAACACCGTCCAATACAAACAGCACTTCTATACATTTGATCCACTTATATGAAGACTCTCAACTACCAGTCCACTCCGCTTGAGAACCCTTCATCTGTCCGGCAACGTGGAGAGGGTATGATTCGAGTGTCTCTTGTAAGCAAATAAAGGACAAACAGTACAATATGGGCTTTCTTAGGAATCTGTGGTTTATTATCGTAGTGTGGCAGTTGTGTTTTATTGCTGGCTGGTTGGCATAGCGTGGAGCGTAAGAAAAGAGATGAAGCGATTTATTTCGAAAAAAACTGGCAAAGTGCAAATTGGACTTGCACATGAATGTCCACAGGATACCGTGGCCTTGACATATAGGGCTAAGAAGGAACGCGGGTGGTTTTTAGTCAGTAGAAGTCTGACACTCCCTTTCGCTCTGCCCAAGAGTGGGAGGGGGGTTTTTCCCAACCCTGAAAAAAAAAAAGGATAGGGTTCCGTACCATGACTTCTTATAGGTTTTCCTGTAATGTATACGTGTTGAACTAATTTCTGTATATTTTTCAGAATTTTAGGTTCCGTATTTCGGAGATAAGAGGGGGGGGGGGGGGGGAATGGTCGGACAGACAGACAGACACACGAGTGATCCTATAAGGGTTCCGTTTTTTCCTTTTGAGGTACGACATTAAATAATAAATATTTGTGTAGCACTTAGCGGCGTCGCAGGAGGGCAAAGGGCTGGAGCTGAGCATGTACATCCTGACGATGGGCTTCTGGCCGGCGGCATACCCGCCTTTCGACGTGCGTCTGCTGGCCGAGCTCACCCGACACTAGGACCACTTCACCGAATTCTACCTCGGGAAGCACTCCGGCCGCAAGCTGCAGTAGCAGGCCACGATGAGCCACTGTGTACTGCGCGCGTCCGTCTACTTAATACCGGTGTGTGACCTGATGTATAAATGTGCACGAAATGCAAGGAGTATGAAGCGATCGTAGCAGGTGGTGGTTTTATCGACTGCCTAGCTTTTTCCCAACCATTTTAAGACAACCTTTGAGTCTACCGAAAGCAGCCTATCTAACCTCTACATTGACCAAATTACTGAATGTTACAATACCCCTTGGTACTAATGGATGTCAGGTTTTCATACCCTGACTTATAACCTCTGACAAAGATTTACAAATGACAGCCGAGACCAACAGCTTACATTCTTTCACTTATTTTTCTATTCCCCCGCGAGTTCTATTCACCGCGTTTTACGGTAACAAAAAACAACCGACTTCAAAAACACCAAAAAGAGAAAAATAAACTTCAGAAGAAAAATCAGCTTCTGAAGTCGGTGACATATTTTGTTTGTTTGATTTTATTTTTTTGCCACCGACTTCAGAAGCTGATTTTTCTTCTGAAGTTTATTTTTCTCTTTTTGGTGTTTTTGAAGTCGGTTGTTTTTTTTTGCAAAAAAGTTTTTTTATTTTTTCATTTTTAGTTGTAATAAGTACCTACCTATAATTCAACCAAGAAACCTAACCCTTAACCTTCCTTCCCCTATTTTTACTTTCAACTCTTAACCGTTGAGGAGTAGGTACCTAGTACCTTCCATTATCAGCTCATCAACATGAAGACAAGTGATGACTGCTAGATGCGAATACTTGAATAGCGTCAGAAAAAGCACGCAATACGTAATACGTGTCTATATTTTTCATATATAACAACTAAAAAAATGTGTATTGTACATATCTGCGGGGTATGCAGATATGTTCAATACACATTCTCAGAGCATACAGGCGTGATGTTACGTCATGATAATGTACATTCAATAAACATCCAAGCGATTCCAGCAATTTCGACAGATTTGCCGTCTATTTTTGAAGAGTTCCATTGTATATCTCCGAAGATCAGCACCAGATCTTCACCAAATTAAAATGAGACCACCTCAGGAGTATACTCTTTCAAATAAAATAAAAAATTGTGAATCGGTCCACTAATGGGGGAGAAATCAGGTAACATACATAAAAAAAAAAATACATACACACGAACATAGTAACCTCCTTTTTTGAAGTCGGTTAAAAAGAGAAGTCCTGACTGACTGACTGACTGACTCATCAACGCCCAGCCCAAACCCTTGGACCTAGAAAGCTGAAATTTTATACAGAGGTTCCCTTAGTAATGTACACAAGGAATAAAGAAGGATTTTTCGAAATTCAACCCCTGAGTTAGTTAAATAGGGGATGAAAATTGTATGAAAAATCGTCATTTTCACGCGGGCGAAGCCGCTGGCAAAAGCTAGTTTATAATAATTTCACATAGGTTCCGAGCAACAGCCAGTTCTTTATTTTTTTTCGTTGCATGACTATTATTTTATTCTACTAGTAAAAACTTGATTATACTCTTAATTTTGCATGATACTTACTTAAACTGGTTAAAACTACCTCACTTTTTTATAATAATTTATTGAATCAAAATAATCTGATTTGCTTGTTAAAACCGCATACCAAACCATTTGTACTATTTTCATACACACACATCACACTTCATTACACAATAACAAATACTCCACACAAACAACACACACTTGTGCTTGCCGAAAACCTTATTTCCTCGCTTCTTCCTTGCCACGGCTTTAAGCAAAGTAGATCTAGTTTCTTTGACATATATATACTATTATTTAAAATTCGATAATCTGATTGACTTAGCAAAAAATATTGATAATTTGACTGTCTCTAAGGCTCTATCTTGTGATCTGGACAATTGTTATGAACTATTAACAGCAACAAATAATGGGTTCACCGTCTTGACACAGAACATCCGCAGCATAAGTTGCAATTTTTTGGGTTTGGAAGCGATGTTGCAAAGGCTGAAGGTTCAATGTGACGTGCTGGTGCTTACTGAGTGCTGGCTTCAAAATGTTAGCTTTGTACCTGTATTGGCGGGTTACCGATCGTTTGCTTCGATGAGAAACCTTAAGCAAAACGATGGTGTCGTCGTGTACTACAGGGAACAGCTAACATTTGTTGTTGAAGAGCCTAACTTCGAAGAAGGCAATTGTATTGTACTTAAACAAGATGATAATTTGGCCATTGTTTCTATATATCGATCTCCTTCATACAAAAACATAGACCCTTTTCTTGAATCACTGAACATTATTTTGACAAATTTAAAATCGTATAATAATATAATTATAATTGGTGACATGAATATTGCAATAAACGTTAACAAAATTGACCATCTTGGAGAAAAATATCTCACTTTGGCTGCCTCTCATGGTCTCTTGCCAGCGCACACTGAAGTCACTCGTGATGCAAGTGGTACATGTATTGATCACATCTTACTTAAATCTAAAAAGTCATGTATTACTCTTGTTCCACAAACAAATCTAACAGATCACCATCCAGTTCTTATACAAATGGACCTACAGCAACCACGTCGCTACGTCCCGTCAACAATAAAAAAGATAAATGCGGACAGCCTTAATGGAGACATCCTTGGTGTTGACTTAGATCCAGTGTTTCAAACACAAGACCCAGAAATTGCCCTAAACTACCTTATTACTAAAATACAATCAGCGATACAAAAGAACACGATCTCAATAACGCAACCAAGACGTAAAAAAAATATAAAACCTTGGGTCACGCCGGGCTTACTAAGATGCATAAAAAATCGGGATAGGTTACACCAAGAATGCAAAAAGTCACCGAGTAACGAGATCCTGAAAGTTACATATATACGTTACAGAAATTTTTGTAATCAAATCCTAAAAAAAATAAAAAGAGCCTACGATAAAAAACAAGTGGAATTGGCTAGAAGCAACCCTAAAAAGTTATGGGATGTGATAAAGAGCGTCACTAACACTAAAAAAGATAACAACTCTCCAACCGAGTTATTAAAAGTTTGTCCCTCTCCTCAGTTGACCGTAAATGAAATGAATCATTACTTCATAAGCGTAGGACGGTCGCTGGCTGAAAAAATCATTGATTTACACAATCTCGACCAGGACAAGCACATAGTTAGTAATCCTAAAAATACACCTCCCTTAAACTCTTTCTATTTGAGAGCAACCACTGAGGAGGAGGTAGCGCGCCACATAAATAACCTGAAGACTGAATGTTCGGTTGGCTGGGACAACATCTCTAACAAGCTATTAAAGCAATTTAAGGACTTCATTGTCCCGCCACTAACATTTATTTTTAACTTATGTCTTGAAACAGGCACCTTTCCTCAGGCTCTTAAAAAATCTGTTGTCCGTCCCATAGACAAAGGTGGCGATAAGAAAAGTTTCAGTAATTATAGACCAATATCAATCCTGCCATCTTTGTCTAAAATTCTAGAAAAGATTATTAACACGAGACTGGTCAGCTATCTCGAGACGAACGAACTTCTCTCAAATAATCAATTTGGTTTTCGTGCGGGTAAATCAACTGATCAGGCCGTACTTAGGCTCACTACACATATAGCCACAAAATTGGACAAGGGACAGAAGTGCCTATCGGTCTTTTTAGACCTTGCAAAAGCCTTCGACACTATATCTGTTCCGATTCTAATACAGAAGCTAGAAAACTTTGGTGTACGTGGTTCACAACTTAAGCTTTTTGTAAGTTACTTGTCCGAGCGATACCAGTGTGTACGAGTCGATAACTATTGCAGCCAAGAACTCCCTGTATCATTTGGAATTCCGCAGGGCAGCATTTTAGGACCGACTCTATTTCTCGTATACATCAACGACCTCACAAACTTGAGTATACCAAATTGTGAAATAATCTCATACGCTGATGACACCGCTCTACTATTCTCCGCTTATAATTGGAATGAGGTCTTTGATGCTGCACAGAATGGTTTTGATGTGGTACAACATTGGCTGCTTGAAAATGTTTTGACTCTAAACACTGAAAAAACCAAATGCCTAACTTTTTCTATCCGAAACCACCCCGATATTGGCAAAACATTTCAAATCATTCCACATAAATGTAGCAGTAGAAACAATTGCAATTGTGAACCGCTGGAATGTGTGAAAACGCTTGGACCACCAACATTTCTAGTACGCGCAATTGACCTTCGCTAGTCAGGCCAATAAAAAGGGGTTTTACTACAGAACTTGGTGGCACACAGTTTTTCTTCTTCATCTATTTGTTGGACTTAAATGTCGTCCAGACGTTTTTTTATACCATTTGAATGTTTGATGAAATCTGATGTCGAATCAAGGGCATTGGGAATATAAAGTAGACTAGAATTTTACTGAACGGAGTTTAACTATATTTTGAGGAGATATTTTACTTTGTCGTATCTAATAAATCCTAGTAATATCCTACTTCCTACTAACATTACTAACTCGAAAGTTTGTAAGTATGGATGTTTGTTACTTTTTCACGCAAAAACTACTGAACGGGTTTGGATAAAATTCAGTACCTACATAGATAGTTTATAACCTGTAAAACAAATAAAATAGATATTTATCCCGATTTTATCTTCCCGTGGGATGATTTTCTAGTTAAAGGTAGGCAGAATTGTGACTTATAGTTCGCCCACATAGTGCATGGAATAGGAGTCGAGCATATTATGCTCGCCCCCTTCTTAGCCATATTCTGGATGTCTATAAAGTATGGCTATTAACCCCCCCCCCCCACTCTTGGGCAGAGCGAAGGCGAGTGTCAGACTTCTACTGACTAAAAACCAAACCCATATTCCTTCTTCGCCCTTGTGTCGGAGCCGCGTTATCCTTTCGATAATCCACAGCCCCGACGGGTTTCGATAATCCACAGCCCCGACGGGATAATCCACAGCCCTGATGGGATAACAGTTTGCCTGACCTGAGAATTGAACCCCCGACATCATACTCAGCAGTCCCACTTGCAACCACTCCACCAACGAGTCAGTCAATGCTTATGAGAACTTTTGACCTACACAAAAATCCTTTTTCTTTCTCTTCGATCAATAGTAAACAGCCTGCCCAATATTAGGCATAGCAGGAGTTATTAAATATTTTTAACAGTCCAATTTTACGGTATAACACATAAAATGTTCGTCTGTCCGTCACAAAATTGCGTTTTGGCATAAATTCAGTTGTTTATTATCAACATAAAGTGGAAGCGTTTCAATTGTATAACGTTTTATTGGTGTACCTGTTGGTTGCTGTGACTTTGCTTGTGTTAAAGAGTTTAGATAACAGCTTTCTTTTTTGTTAATCTTTTTGTGGTTCCCACTGCTGGGTAAAGGCCTGACGCCGGAGCAACGACACGTCGAGCGTGTTTAGAGTTATTGACTAATAGTTATTTGCAGTCGGGTTTGAAATCATGACTGCAGTGACATGACGCGACGACGTGTCGTGACAACATGAAGCGACGACATCTCGTCTGCTGCTGCTGCGTGCAGTCGGCTACCAACTGGTACCTTAATAATAACAGCCCGTCGGCTCGATCGTTATGCTGTGCTTGGGTAGGTTGGTCCGTGGATGGGTTTGTAAGCCCTGTCTAGTTTACGCAAGAAATGACGGGTCGTGTGGCTTTCGGGACCGGGACCGCAGTTCAGAACCTACTAACTCAAACATAATTATTGTATTTATCGGTAGAAACGGATGGTCGATGGGGCCGACAAGTTCTGGAATGGCGACCGCGAACCGGAACACGTTGCGTTGGAAGGCCTCCCACTAGGTGGACCGATGACCTGGTCAAGGTTACGCTGGATGAGAGACGCGCGGGACCGGTCAAATTGGCGACGCCTGGGGGAAGCCTATGTCCAGCAGTGGACGTCTTTTGGCTGAAATGATGAGGTAGAAACCCACGGTCCCGGTCCCTAAAGCCCTACGACCCGAAATGACAAGCCGTCTTTGACTATTAGTCAGGTACCTATGTTAAGGACAGACAAATAAACATTACACCTATAATAAAACAACAAGCGATAAAATATAAATGTATTTAGGCTGTATTTGAGCAGTTAAACGCGCAACTTGTACAATTGCCTATCAAGTGCCTTTACGACAATTTTACAATCATTTCTAATTGTTCCTATAACTGTCTGAAACTGATCTGAGAATTATTGACGGTTTTAAGGAAATTAATTGAAGTTTAAATTAATTATTACTGTTTTTGAAAGGCTTAATGGAAACAGAGAAGGTAAGGCATCGCCGTTCTCTTGGTCAATCAGGAGTGCGGCGAAAGGGACATTGTGTTATGGTCCCTCTACACATCGGCAGATGCGTCTGCCAGACGTCCGCAGACAAAAACAGATACATCCGCAGATGTGTGGACAGACGCAAGACGCTTGCGCTCCAACCCTTTGATGTGGGACAAAACCGACAACAAACGGATTGGCGGCAGACGCATCTGCTGATGGTCAATACCTACCACAGACGACCAAAGACGTCCGCAGATGACGTCTGCCGATGTGTAGAGGGACCTTTAAGCACGCGTGATGACCGACTGCAGAGAATCAGTGAGACACATCGCGCTTACGATTCCCTGCAGTAAGTTTTACAGTTATTTCTTTCAACTTAGGTTTAACGGTCGCTCTCACATCCAATGTAAATGTTTTCTAATCTATTTTCAACCAAAATGAAAAATAAAAACATCGTAGAATTTAAGTAGGGCACAACAAAAATAATGTAAATACAATACACAGAAATATTATAGAATACAATAGATAGATATATGATAAACTTATCCAAATATACAAAATATGCATACTTGTAATGTTCTTGCCAAAACCTTTCATTTGATACCAAACATGTTATGATTACCTCAATTTTTTTTTCGAGGTTTGATTCTGGCATTTTAATTCCGTCGTAATAAAAATTGATAAAATTTATATAGCCTATGTCACCCGGGCTATTCTTACAAATCTATTGACACCTCATAAGAAAATCAAAATCCGTTCAGTAGTTAGTTTAGACACTATGGTGGAACATACTTGACAAACATACATAGACTGCCAACTGCCAAAATCATTACCCTTCCTTTTGGCTTCGCTGTAGTCGGGTAAAAATATGAATATTTAGGTACCTATCAAGAAAAGAACGTCGAAAAGTTCGTTCGCAGTAGGTACTGTCAACAGAGAAAGTGCCCAGAAAGCTGGCAGCATTACCAGTGATTAAGGAAACTATGTTTTTCCTACAGACTCCTCCGCTATTCTTTTCTGATTAATTTCGTTGCGGGATCCAAGACAGTTAAATCGTTTCTCTGGGACTTCGTCGAGTTTCATTGTCTCGGCGCTTTCCTTGTGGTTGCCACTGTTGATTCCGGCTAATAGGAGTAACAGTGGTTTGGGAATAGTGAAAACTTCGAAAACTCCTAAATCTCTTCAAGGGATAAAAGAATCCGCTAAAAGAACATTAGGTACTTGAATAAAATTTGAACAGTGCCATCTTTAGACTTTAGTTTGTACTGTGTAGCAAGCTACTCTTACAACGTACCAAGCTTGTTCTTAGTACCACTGCGTGTACCTAGATGGCGCTACGTGTATGACAGATCTTAGGTTTGTTAAACTAAATTATTCAAGTTTCGTGAAACTCGACCGTTACAATAATATTCCTGAAAACGGTAATTTATATTCTTATGTGGATAATTAATCTTAAACTTTCAATTTTACTGCAATTGTAACAGTTCGTTCATCTGATACTAGATGGAGCTGTCTTCAATTTTCCGTCGAGGCTGCGGGTTGTCTGAAAGAGATACCGCGGCCTCGGCACAAGGGCTAAGAAGGAACATTGGTGGTTTTTAGTGAGTAGAAGTCTGACACTCACTCCGCCCAGAGCGAGAGGAGTCATTTCAAGTCAGCCAAGAGTCAGTCGCGGAGGCCGCGGTATCTCTTTCGAACAAGCCGCAGCCTCGACAGGCGTCGGCCCCTGCAATGTTGCTGACATCTCTTTGAGGTGCGTGTGGAAAACGAACGCGTCATCGTCATAGAACTGACGGACGATGAGCTAGCCATTACTCACAGTCCACAGGCTTGTCTCTCGTCTTCGCTTGTCGGCTCGTCCACGGTGGCCGGAAGCCATATAAAACATCTCTCAAGTCGATATATGACCAACGGGAACCCAAACAAGTGTTATTATGTAATAGCCTTAGAGCCCACGACGGCCAGACCTTCGTTATTTTATCAAAGCTGAAAGTTGGTCTGTGCATGACCCATACAGGTAAGAACGAACACCGAATATAGAGTTTGGGCTGTGGTGCCTTTGGCAGTTATCGGGTAGTAAAGGTGTATAAAATAGTACCTTATTTTCGTTAAAGTATAAAGCTAAATTTTTTGATATATTGTCTTCGGCTATACTTAAGAAACCTCGTCTTCCATTGCCGGACACTTCTGACAGTTCCAACCCCCAGCCAGACACACTTTACCACTTTGTAAGTGTCTATCTTTCAAATGATTGACTTTGAGGAAAAATGGTTTTAGAGACCTCGTTTTAGAGTTTGGGTTTGCCCATCAGAAATTTTATAGTGGCAGCTCTGGAGCCTGGATTTGTGCCCGGTTTGTTTGGCAATAGGCTCTTTATTGGTACAAGTTGGTAGCCGACTGCACGCAGCAGCAGCAGACGACATGTCGTCGCTTCATGTCGTTACGACACGTCGTCGCGTCATGTCGCTGCCGTCATGATTTCGAACCCGACTGCAAATAACTCTAAACACGCTCGACGTGTCGCTGCACTACTGATCTGCGGTCGGACGACACGTACGTCTGCCGCTCGACGACGCGTCGCTAGCTTCATGTCACATGTCGCTAACAACGGAGGGAATTTCATAGAAATACGTAGAAACCAGTCGTGTCGCCGCAACACGTCGTCTGCTGCGGCTTCGTGTCGCCCGCTACCAACTTGTACCTTTAACATAACTGGCGAAATATGGGTGTACTAATGAGTACACCTCTACCTAAGCCTTCGGGAATTACAGGCGTGATGTTACGTGAATTCATTCATTTCCAAAAACCCTGCACCCAATTTACGTGCCACCTTCCAAGTTCCCGTTACCGTCATCGCATTGCACACTACAACAAGAGCCCACAATGCCTCTTTATTTCCAGTATCTCACAGTGAAGTCGTGCATACGGCCGGATAGATAACAAGCTACCAATATGGATGCCGTAATGAGCAGTCGGAGGCCTTATGTGGATGTGCTGTGGGAATATAAATGGGGTAGAGAGGTAGATGGGTGGGTAAATTGTTTCGGGTGGCTACTTATTTAAATCAAGTAAAGCTTAAAAAAAACAACTATTTACATATGATACGTCATCATCATCTCCGTGGTGGTCAGTGGTCGTCGGTTCGATTACCACGGGAAGCATAAACTTGTTTTAAGCTTGGCTAGGACATTGCAGGCTTGAATCACCTGATTGTGTGATAAAGAGTTGATTCCGTACTTCGGAAGCCACGTATAAGCCGGTGGTTCTGGCCGCCAAATGGCGGTCGTCAAACCGTGTCAGAGGCCTTTTTTTTTTTTTTTTTTTGGTGGGTGGAAAATCATCGAATAACCGCCCCCCCCCCCGCTCTTGGGCAGAGCGAAGGGAAGTGTCGGACTTCTACTGACTAAAAACCAAACCCATGTTCCTTCTTCGCCCTTGTGTCGGAGCCGCGTTATCGCCTTTCGACAAGCCACAGCCCCGACGGGGACTGTGTCAGAGGCCCTTGAGATGGTTTAGAAACTTTGATATTAGGGTGTGTGGAGTCGTTAGATCTTTTTACTGTCCACACTGTAAGAGGAAGATCATCTGCCTAGCCTTTTCCTAACTACGAAGAGGTCAGCTTCGAGTATTTTTTTAGACTAGCTTTTGCCAGCGGTTTCGCCCGCGTCTTTCATCCCCTATTTAAATACTTTAAGGGTTGAATTTCAAAAAATCCTTCCTTATTCCTTGTCTACATTATAAAGGGAACCTCTGTGCTAAATTTCAGCTTTCTAGGTCCAAGGGTTTGGGCTGGGCGTTGATGAGTCAGTCAGTCAGGACTTCTCTTTTTATTTAAAGAGATGTAGCGACAGCCTATCTGATCTCCACAACCCAGTTAGTACTGGGTAATACGATACCCTTAAGTAAGTTTGGGTGTCAGACATTTAGGCCACTGACTAGGTACATCTAACGACTGACAAAGATCTACAAATGACTGCCGGGCCCAAGGGTTTTTTTTTTAATATTAAACAAAACCCGCCACACTATTCACAATCCACTGTAAGGGCTCGTTTACGTAGACGCGGGGCGTCGCGCGGCGAAGTGAAAATAGCTTCTCGTAAAATTGACGATTGAAATCGTTAACTTTTTCATCGCCATGTGTTTGAATTAAAAACGCAGCACGCGCCACGCGACGCCCCGCCTGTACCTTCTCGTAAAATCGACGATTGAAATCGTTAACTTTTTCATACATCGCCATGTGTTTGAATTAAAAACGCAGCACGCGCCGCGCGACGCCCCGCCTGTACGTAAACATGCACTAACTGCTGTTAGCCAGAATCAACAGTGGCGACCACAAGAAAAGCGCCGAGATAATGAAGCTCGATGAAGTCCTAGAGAAACGATTTAACTGTCTTAGATCCCACAACGGCTTACCATGCTTTCCAAGGCACGGAAGAAACTCGGTATGTAATTGGTGGTCACCCATCCACGAACTATGCTAGGTATACACGACTTAACTTAAAGGTTGAACCGGGCGGCTGTTCTTGGTTCGCCATGAGGTCCAAGATTCACAAGATAACATCCAGATATACCTCTAAAGTCAATAGCCAAACATTGCGATCATGAAAAGAGCAATTGGAAGCCTAGTGATGCCTCCTCACCTTTGCCCTACGATCCAAAATATAACTCCATATTTGACCTATTGAACGCGAAGTGCAGGGCCTTCATCACACTCCTTGCCTTTTTACTGTACCTACTCTATTAATGTTTAATTTCTCAATTCCAGGGCAGACGAGCTCCGCTCGGGTGAAATTAGAGAAAACAATTTTTCCCACAAATAAGAGACTTTCCTTGATCTACTTTTCACCCATAAACCAAATAGGGTAGTTGACAAAAAAAAACTAATAAGTCCGTCAGATAGATTTCCAAAAAATATTGAACACTGTAAGTATTTATTTTCTTTTTTCACGTAAACAAAAAATTAAGACGATACAGTGCTTCGAAAAGTCCTGCAACGTCACAGGTTGGTTCATTTTTACCAGACTAAGACGTCAAAAGCCCCCTCTCCATGATCTTTGACAAGCTTTATTTTCGTCATTTTTTATTAATTTGATAAAACAAAAAACACGTATCCAATATTTTTCGATAATCTAATAAACAATAATAATAGCTACAGAAAATTATTTATCGTATGTCCCTATCCAGATTCACAGTCTAATCTTAACTAAAAACTTTTCTTAAATAAAATTATTCTTAAAATTATTCTTATTCTTAATTAGGTACGCGAGACATTTTGATAGGTCAATAAACGTGGTCAAGTGTAAGTTCTATGCTACCGTTGTATGTGTTGCTTTATTTTTAAAGGGGTTATTTGCTGATTGTCCGACATCTACTGACTAAAAACCACCCGTGTTCCTTCATAGCCCTTTATGTCGAGGCCGCGCTAACTTGTGAACAACCCGCAGCCCCGACGGGCGTCGGCCCTTGTGGGTCCCTTCCATGTTGCTGACATCCTCTTTGTGGCGCGCGTGGAATACGAACGCGCCGTCGTAACGGCCTGTCGTCGTCATAAGACGGACGGACATGCATCTCCGCTTTGGTGCGCCCTTAGACATAAGTTCTTTCAGAATTTAGCTGTACGATTAAACCTCTGCCTGGCCCGTCGGGGCTTACAGTCGTGATGATGTGTGTGTTGTTGGACATTTTTTAGTACTACACTGTCACATTAACTTGACGCATCTCTGGAATGCTCCACCCCACCCGCTTCCCCCCGCTTTCCCTTAGCTCGCCCGGCAATTTAAGTGTCAGTACGGTTAGCATCTTTGTTACCGATACGCGCGTCAATAATTTGGCTAGTTTTCTGTTGTTGTTATATTGTTTTTGGACATTATTGTTACAACGCCAAGCGTCATGTAGTTACTACGAAATGTCCCACTTCTAAAAACAAAACCCACAGTGACAAGATAAAATACTTCAAGCAACAAAAGTTTTGAATGTTCACATTAATATTCAAATAAGGGTTGTTTTTCTGTTTGTTTCAACAAAGTTCTGCGTTGCATTCCCACAGTGAACACGATAGACTTGCGAACTACTTGGGAAGTGTTTAAAGTTCTTGTGCGCAGTTCAGTGGAAGCGTAAACTGTGGTACTCTCAGAAAAACATTATCTTCCTGTATTTTTACAAATATCAGGGGTTCTATTAGCAGTCTAACCAGCTACAGCTTTATTTCAGTATACTAGCTGTTGCCAGCGGCTTCACCCGCTACAACTCGAAAATTATCCCACGGGAAGATACAATCGGAATAAAACCTACGTGTTAATCCATGCTATAAACTATCTGTGTGGCAAATTTTATCCAAATCCGTTCAGTAGTTTTTGCGTGAAAAAGTAACAAACATCCATATTTCCATACATACATACCTACTTACAAACTTTCGCGTTTTTAATATTAGTAGGATTGTTCGTAAAACACTCACCTGTCTCATCCCGTAGTAAGGATGAAATCATTGAACATTTCAGGTCCCCAGTCTCAGTACTCCCAAGCTAGTTAATCACGAACTAAGTCCACACGAAGTGCTGAACAAAAATATAAGTAGATAAAACTCGATAATTACCACAACTTGTGCAATATAACAAGTAGTAAAAACTATGTAAATTGAAGTTAAAGGTACAAGTTGGTAGCCGACTGCACGCAGCAGCAGCAGACGACATGTAATCGCTTCATGTCGTTACGACACGTCGTCGCGTCATGTCGCTGCAGTCATGATTTCGAACTCGACTGCAGACGGCAACTGCAGATGGCATCCAGTTGGTGTAAACTGAAGACACAGGTTCCGATACATTTTCGGCTTAAGGCGAATGCTCACATACTACCCGCGAAATTCAAATTTTCTTACGTTTTTTGCAATTTGCAGGCCAGTGCTTGGTTGTATGTTGATGAACATTTGATTCGCGACTGTAAGACGTATTTAGTTACAGAATTATAATCATCAAAATCATCAATACAACCCTCCAAGTTCATATAGATCGAGGAATAACTTTGACCTTGAAAAAATAGTTTCTCGATCTATATGAACTTGGAGGGTTGTGTTGGTGATTTTGATGATTATAATTCTGTAACTAAATACGTCTTACAGTCGCGAATCAAATGTTCATCAACATGCAACCAAGCACTGGCCTGCAAATTGCAAAAAACGTAAGAAAATTTGAATTTCGCGGGCAGGGTGTGAGCTTCCCCCTTAAGGACATTATCTCCTGTTGTTTCTGTTATCTATGAGCACTAACTGATCTGCGGTCGGACGACACGTGCGTCTGCCGCTCGACGACGCGTCGCTAGCTTCATGTCGCTAACTACGGAGGGAATTTCATAGAAATACGTAGAAACCAGTCGTGTCGCCGCGACACGTCGTCTGCTGCGGCTTCGTGTCGCCCGCTACCAACTTGTACCTTTATAAAACAGCATTCATGATTTACGTGAATTATGTTATAAGGTTTCAGTGAGATTTTCTATCAGGAGAGATTTTCGGGGGAGGGAGTGAGATTTTCAGTAGCAACAACGGAGTCTGAATTTGTTCCCAGTTGAGGGCAATATTGGCTCGCCCCCTTTTATATGGGACTAAAACATAACTTGCAAAATGCTGGCGGACTATTAGGTACGCCCTTACCTTTCGGGAATTACAAGTGAGATGTCATGTCATTAAACTGGTGGCTTTTGTGATTTTCCCTAAAATATTATATCACTAGGTGTTGCCAGCGGCATCACCCGCTACAACTCGAAAATTATCCCACGGGAAGATGAAATCGGGATAAAAACTATCCTATGTGTTAATCCAGGTTATAAACTATCTGTGTAAACAACTTTATCCAAATCCGTTCAGTAGTTTTTGCGTGAAAGAGTAACAAACATCCATACTTACTCACAAACTTTCGCATTTATGATAGGTATCAGTGTGATGATTTATTATTATTTTTTAACCGACTTCTAAAAAAGAAGGAGGTTCTCAATTCGGATGCTTGTTTTTTTTTTTTATGTTTGTTCGGGCATAACTCCGTCACTTGCTAACCGATTTGAAAAATTATTTTTTTGTTGGAAAGGGTATATACTTCTGAAATGGTCCCATATTTTTTTTTATCGAAATCGGACAAGCGGTTTTTGAAAAATCGACAAAACTCAAAAAAAAAACTAGTTCACATTATGACCCATGAACATGTGAACCACTAAAAAGTGGAAAATAAAAACTTTTTAACAAAAAATAAAACCGAATTTTTTGAAGTCGGTTTTATTTTTTGTTAAAAAGTTTTTATTTTTCAGTTTCTATAATTATGTACACTTTTACCACTTCCAATTTCAGTTTACTGTCTGTAAACATAATCCATTCTCACAAGTTTTTAAGTTTTTTACGTTTCCAGAGTACTCGCAAAATAGTCCCATAAAAGTGTAAATGGGTCGCGAAGATTATTTCAAAAGGTCCGTATACATGTAGCTGGTAGAAGAGAAAGTTTGAGGAAAACTATTACTTCATTTGACCTTTAGGTATGTTAGCTCCAAAATCATAGAAACAGTGATTATAACGAAATACTTTTACAATAAATTTTTTTGTTTTTTTTTTTATTATAAATGGGCTTGCTCTTGACTTCAATCTTGCCCTAAGGGCAGAGATGATGTCGACGATGGAACGAGCTTACCCAGTAGAAGCCTGTTTACTCGCGACTTAAACAGATTAGGGTTATATGAACTCGGAAAAACCGACGCAGGCAGGGAATTCCACTCCTTGGCTGTGCGCATAATAAAGGACCCAGCAAAGCGCTTCGTTTAAAATAAAAATAAAAATATATCAAATAATAATATATATTAATATAATATATTATAAATAATAATATATCATCCCAAATACAGTGTTAGCGTTACAGGAACATTTTTTGGCGCTTTTAACAAACATAATGCGTGTATATGGAAACAGACATAACCATACTACTTTATGGAAACAGACATAACCAATCTACTTTATGGAAACAGACATAACCAATATACTTTATGAAAACAGACATAACCAATCTAATTTATGGAAACAGACATAACCAATATATTTTGTCCCTCATATTGCCATGAGTTACACAAGAAAAGCAAGGTCTCACTCAACACGAAATATAAATATTAAAGAAGTTAACTATTCAAATTTAAAATTTTAATCGACTTTTTTGTTAATGTCCTAAGTCAGGCAAGCCTGTACCTACTATAGTCATCCACATGTCACCATAAAAGTTGGAGTGTTATTGTAGGTAATAAGGGAGAGCCAAATGCAATGAACGGGGACAATAATTCAAACTCTGGGTTGACAACTATAAATTCTTGAAAGAACAACGGTAATCAAACTCAAGACCTATTAGTAGACACTAGCTTATGCAACAACGAGACCAAAAAAACAAAAACATTTTTTATCGATTCCCATCCTAATTCTAAAACGAATTATCTATGCACCAGAAAATAAAACACACAAAATAATATTAATCTTCAAATATTCCAACAGCCATTTATTGAACCTAAATCTAGACTATACAAAGAACGCCCATCGATCTTCAACTGTCCGACCCAAATTCCATATAAGCCGAAGTTTACACTCTTTTATTTTCCTGTCGGTCCCGGATTGCGAAACACTTTGGTTTTAAGACTCAAAAGGTAATATCTTTTTGTTGGACAAGAATTATTGGTTCAAGTTTTTTGGGAGGTCGGGTCTTTATACTTGGTTTGGTTTGTAGGTTAAGCTTTATCTAGAACTAGTGACCCGCCCCGGCTTCGCACGGGTGCAAAAAGATACTAAAACCTTCCTCTTGAATCACTCTATCTATTTAAATAACCCGCATCAAAATCCGTTGCGTAGTTTTAAAGATCTAAGCATAAAGGGACAGACAGTGGGGAGCGACTTTGTTTTATACTATGTAGTGATGATAGTGACAGTGATAAAGTTCAAAATCCTGTTTATCTGTCTGCAGCCTGACGAAGTGTGTAATTGTAGAACGTCTGTAGTTCAAGATTGCTGTGTTGCCCCTTAGAATACATATAATAATTTGATCTAAGGACAAGATAAAGATATGAGAAATTTCTGAATCCAACCATTCCAGAGAAAGAGGTTTTTGACAGACAGACAGACGAACAACAAAAGGGTAAGGGGTTAATTAAAGGTTTCTTTTTCCTTGTGAGGTACAGTCACAGCTAGAGAGGTGTGTAGTGTGTAAGACTATAATGTATGTGTGCACACACATCTATATTCTAATATTAAGTACATATTATAACCACATAACGTATTGGAAGGCAGTAATATACGATACTCCAATGAAGGCACTTGTTTCTATCATCTTCCCGAACCGACAACCTTACATGGCGACCCTGCCATCTGAGACGGGTGCCGAGTTCGTCGCATAGTACCTACCTATGGTACAAGTGAAATTCTTTTGCGTTTAAAAATGGAAGAATAATAAATTAGTGGTTAAAATGTGCCGGTCTAACATAGAAAAAGAAGATGTTATCATATCACAAAGTGCATCGGGTGGTTCAAATTCCGCGTCTATGCAGGAATACCATTTATCAAATATTAGCATCGTCATGTTCATCATGTGCACCATATTAGGAATCGCTGGACTATATGCAGTATACAAGCTTTACCAAAAATGTCATTATTCCTGGATAAGGAATGAGGTTGTCGCACAAAACCTATTAGCACGATCGTTTCGACGACCACACGCCGAGCCTCGTGTCTGTTACGAGTGCCGCCAGCAGCGCCAGGAGACTCGCCAGGATGCGGGTACCAGAGGACAGAAACCGCAGTAAGTGACAAAAATCAGTGAAAAGTGAAGTGATTAGTGTTCACGTTCAGGCAACTAGTGAAATATTAAATGTTCCCTCAACGGTTATTGGACGAATTTCTAGTTAATAAGAACAACCATTATATTTTCTTTTATATTATGTACTACCATTTTATTATCTAGTGTAAGTATTGCTAATGTGCATATTTCTTTGTATTGGTAATGGCAAATGACCTTGGTTTGTTATACGAAGAATTAAAAAATATAGAAAGTAATTTGAAAAAACTAAGTTATCCTAAAAGGACAGAAACATTACTTAAGCAAAAGTTGCAAGAAGCATCATTGTTAAAACAACAATTTGATAAATGTCTACAAACCATATCTATAAAAATAGAACAGAAACAATTTAGTACAAAAGTTTTACAGGAAATACAGTCATACTGTGATTTATTTGAAAGGACTTTTAACCAAATAGAAACTTTTTGCTCCAAAACATACAGTACTCAACCAAGTGCTGAGTGTACAGTCGAGGTTAGAACTGAAGTGGACAACATGGAGGCTTTTAATTACAGGACTGCCGTGGCATTATTACCAGTTATGAATGGTGACGAAAGTGTGACGAAGAGTTTAATAGATGCCATAGAGTTATACAGTTCTTCACTTACCGAAGAAGGCAACAAAATGCTTGTTAAATTTGTTTTAAAAACTAGAATAAACGAGAACGCTAAATTAAGATTGTCTGCCTCTTATGACAGCTGTGAGTTGCTTATGATTGAGATGCGTCAACACCTTCTTACAAAAAAGTCGAGTACAGCAATACACAAGGAGTTGACACAAATTAATCAAAACGGTTTTTCTATAGAAAAATATGGATCGAAGGTCGAGCAGCTCTTTGTAGATCTGACGGTCGCCCAATCAGGTGAGGATCAAACGGCATATAAAATATTACGCCCACAAAATGAGAAAATAGCAATTAAATGTTTCATCGATGGCTTGCGAAATCGCGAAATCCGCACTATTTTAGCAGCGCGTAATTATGATACTTTAAAAGATACGATAAGAGCAGCTAAGGATGAGGACTTGTCATGCAATCGGCAACCATCAAACGCATCGGTGTATGTCGGGTACCAAAACACATTTAAAAATCGCGGATATAGCTACAATAACAATAGACGTCCTAATCGTTCGAGCCCATCCCGCCCTCCCGTTCGTATATTCATACAAAGAGGAAATAGTAGGGGATTTTTTCAAAATCATAGGCCATACCAGCAACAGTTCAGTAACAATCGTGGTTACATGCGAGGTTCATATCGCGGTAGGCCTGGACGGAATTTTACACGCAGAGGTAATGTACATGCTATAGAAAATGGCATAAACAACATCGATTTAAGTGACGGGAATCGAACTCCCCAACCAACAGATAGACGCATTTCTGAACCATTGCAGTTTTTTCGATAATCATTTTATATTCGCTTGTAATAACAACAGCTCGGTTGAATTCTTAGTACAAGGTTCCAAATATGGATTGCTTATAGATACCGGGGCATCACTATCAATATTGAAATATGAAACAGTGGCACGTTGGAATATTCCAGTACAAAAGGAATACATTTCCATAAATGGTATTGGTGGCAAAGTACTAACATCAGGTTATGTTTATGTTACACTGATCGCAAAAGGACAGGAATTTGTACACAAATTTTACATTATGCAGCACATACCAGGTTTACAACATGGTATAATCGGCAGAGATTTTATGAGTAAATATAACGCTATTTTAAATTATGAAAATAATACGATATCATTACAGAAAAATGATAATAATTTAACTCTGCCCATGATTAATAGTACACTAAATAATACCAGTTTCTTAAAAATTCCACCGAGATGTGAGAAAATATATATGTTAGACAGTAGTTTTAACGAGGACTGCGTAATTTTACCGAAACAATTATGTGACGGAGTTTTCATAGCAGGAAGTATGTGTACACCACACAACAGACAAATAAGTGTACAAATATTAAATACTCGCGAAACGGAAGTAGATATTAATTATTTTAGACCTGAAATACATTTGTTATCAGATTATAACATTTGTAACTTTGGACGAGACAGTCAAATTGATGGAGAAAGAGTACGCACTATGTTATCTCTTTTAAAATTAGGCCATCTAAACAACGAAGAAAGGTCATCAATCGAAAACATATGCGCAAAATATTCGGATGTGTTTCATCTACCAAATGATAAATTATCAACCACTAACCTTTACGAACAAGGTATACAGTTAAGACAAAACGCTGATCCAGTTTATACTAGACAGTACAGGTTACCTTTTTCACAACGTAAGGAAATTGAAACACAAGTTAAGAAAATGCTTTCTGAAAATATCATTGAACCAGCAAAAAGTGAGTGGTCAAGCCCAATTCTGTTGGTACCTAAAAAGTCAGACGACACTACCAAGAAATGGAGGCTTGTTATAGATTTTCGTAAGTTAAATACTAGAATCTTAGACGATAAATTTCCACTACCTAATATAACCGATATTTTAGATTCGCTATCCGGTTCAATGTATTTTTCACAATTAGATTTATCACAAGCATATTATCAAGCAAAATTAAAACCAGAAAGCAGAAAGTATACAGCATTTACTACGCCTTCAGGCCAATATCAAATGACACGGTTACCAATGGGATTAAAAATTAGCCCAAGTGCATTTTCTCGTCTAATGACAATTGCCATGTCTGGACTTACATATGACAAATTATTTGTGTATTTGGATAATTTGATTTGTTTTGGACGTAATTTGGAAATTCACAATAAAAATCTTATAGATATTTTAGCTAGATTGCGTAAAGTTAACTTGAAACTTAATCCAATAAAGTGCGATTTCTTAAGAAAAGAAATGCAGCTATTAGGACATGTTGTTTCATCTGAAGGAATTAAACCAGATTTAGAGAAAGTAAACATAGTAAAAAATTATCCAGTGCCCAAAAACGCAGACGAAACGAAAAGATTTATAGCGTTTGTCAACTTTTACAGAAAATTTATACCAGATTTTGCCGCAATATCTTTACCACTTAATAAACTGTGTAGAAAAAATGCTAACTTTGAATGGTCACATGAGTGTCAGAAATCCTTCGAATCCCTAAAAGAGTCATTAACATCTCCACCAGTATTACAGTGTCCCAACTTCGATGAAAACAATACTTTTGTTTTACAAACAGATGCGTCCGGGTACGCAATCGGATCCGTGCTATGCAATAGTGATAACAGACCAATTGCTTATGCAAGCCGAACTCTTAACAAAGCAGAAATACGGTATCCCACGATAGAAAAAGAGTTACTCGCTATCGTATGGTCAGTTAAATATTTCCGACCATATCTTTACGGTAGAAAATTTGTAATCAAAACCGACCACAAACCATTAGTTTATTTATTTAACCAAACAAATCCATCTAGCCGTTTAACGAAATTCCGTTTAATAATAGAAGAATACGATTACATAATAGAATATGTTCGAGGTACAGACAACGCAGCTGCAGACGCCTTGTCACGTATCCGAATAACAAGCGATGAATTGAAGGAAATTAATCAGCACGTAGTATCAGTATTAACCAGAGGTCAGAAAAAACGTATGTGTGAACAAAACAAACAAGGTGGGAGCAGTGACAACCCTGCGGTTGCCAAGCAAACTACAAACGACTGGTCTGATCACCCAAGAGTTTTAGAGTTGCTTGAAAAACCAAAGGATTGCACTGAGTTAAGGTTTGTCAATGAAAAAGAATGGAATAACCAATCAAATACATTACTTAATTATGACTCAACAAATTGCATACTAAGAGTAAACCCATCTTACCGATTACAATGCGCACGAGATGCCTTTGTACGGGAGTTGGCTAATTACTGCAACCAAATGAAACTTGATAATGTGTACATTGTACAAAGTAGTGAAAACATTGAGCTAACAAGAGATTTAGTTCAAAGCATAAATAAAACACCTAGTTGGTCCGGACCACGTTTATATATTATAAAAGGTGTAAAAGTTATAAATGATAACGATACGAAACGTGTCATCTTAAATGACTATCACTTATTACCGACTAGTGGCCACGCCGGTATACGACGAATGATAAATAATATAAAACGCCGTTATTCATGGCCAAAATTAGAAAATGACGTCACGGATTTTGTAAATCGCTGCGACAAATGCAAGCGACAGAAACATTTTAGGAACATAAAACAGCCAATGGTCCTGACTAATACGGGCCATTCGGCGTTTGATAGAGTATTTTTAGATTTAGTTGGGCCCTTAAGTAAGGATAGTGATAATTATATGTATGTACTCACACTCCAGTGTGATCTAACTAAGTATGTAGAAGCTTATCCGCTTAGAAATAAGGATACAGTTTCAGTGGCGACGGCTTTCATTAATAATTTTGTATTGCGATATGGCATTCCCAGAAATATTATATCAGATCGCGGAACCGAGTTCGTTTCGAAAGTAATGAGTGAAGTATGTAAAACATTAAAAATAACTCAACAAACCTCTACAGCTTATCATCATCAAACAATAGGAGGTCTAGAAAATACACATAAAAATTTAATATCATTTCTACGCATACAAACAGAGAACCAACCCCAAAATTGGAGTTTATGGCTACCATATTGGTGCTTTGCTTTTAACACGACTGTACATACAGAAACTAAATACACTCCATATGAACTCGTATTTGGAAAACGTTGCAATTTACCAAGTAACTTAACTTCGGAAATTGAGCCGCTTTATAACTATGACGATTATCCACAACAACTCAGATATAGACTTCAAAAATCACAATATGACGCGAGACAAAATTTAGTTGTTAGTAACTAGACTATAATGTATGTGTGCACACACATCTATATTCTAATATTAAGTACATATTATAACCACATAACGTATTGGAAGGCAGTAATATACGATACTCCAATGAAGGCACTTGTTTCTATCATCTTCCCGAACCGACAACCTTACAGGTGCCGTTGCCGGCAATATTGACCGAAGTGGGAATTTTGGTGGCAAGATTTTACAAACTTGAGCTTAGTCATAACTCATAAATCTAATTATTTCTACTACCTACTAATTTATTTGTGAATTCAAATTCAACATACCCTCAAGTTTGTAAAGTAAAACATAGATAATTAAAATCAGATAGTTATAAAATGATAATAATATTCAATTTAAACATAGTAGGTAGTTGAGAATTAATTTATTTAATAGTAATTATTAATTATAAATTATTTGAATGTTTAATCAGAAAAATGAAACTACATAAACATTTTATACAGCGTGAGCGCCCTCTAGTTAGTGTAGCATCAACAATATTATAAATAATCAATGTGGCTAATCGAGTACTTTATTTACGCCAGGTGGCGTCATTTCTCGCTTCACACGATATTTTTTCTGAACTGCCCATGCATTATTGCAGGCGATGGTACGTAACTCTAAAAAAAATTAAGTTCAAAAATCTAAAACCCGACTACTTACTAACAAAATCGCGGTCTTAAAAGTAGAAAACAAGAAAATAATTCTTGTCTGATATTCTTCGTAGTCGCATGCCACTGATACCTGATGCTCCTTCATGGCGTTCTCATTGATACAAGGTGGCATGCGACTACGAAGAATATCAGACAAGAATTATTTTCTTGTTTTCTACTTTTAAGACCGCGATTTTGTTAGTAAGTAGTCGGGTTTTAGATTTTTGAACTTAATTTTTTTATTTGAATTTTATTTTTGAGTGTACTTAAACTATAATATAATACATATTTGTAATGTGCTTGCCAAGACCTTTCATTTGATACCAAACTTGCTATGGTTATCTCAATTTAATATTTTTTGAGGTAAGTTTTTGACATTTAAATTCCGTCATAAAAAGAATTTATAAAATTTATATAGCCTATGTCACCCGGGCTATTCTTACGAATCTATTGACACCTAATTTATTAAAATCCGTTCAGTAGATTAGGCGCTACGGTGGAACATACATACATACATACATACATACATAGACTGCCAAAATCATTACCCTTCCTTTTGGCTTCGCCGTAGTCGGGTAAAAACTGGCCAAGTGCTGTCGGGCTTGCACATGAAGGGTTCCGTACCATGACTTCATATAGTTTTTCCTGTAATCTATACGTGTTGAACTAATTTCTAAATTTTTTTCAGAATTTTAGGCTCAGTAGTTTCGGAGATAACGGGGGGGGAATGGTCGGACAGACAGACAGACACACGAGTGTTACAATAAAGGTTCCGTTTTTTCATTTTGAGGTACGGAACCCTAATAGCTAAAACTCAATGGATTAGACATTGACCCTGTGCTACGGTATGGAAGGTATTTTTTCGAAGATTTGCTATTTTCTTAACATAGTTATTCCATTGTGTTCGCAGTTTGCAAAGAAAGTCATTCTTAAACCCAGATTTTTGTTTAGAAGTTCCGCGAAAAAATCGTAACCTAAATAGGTACTTGCCTATTGACTGACTACCTCGTTGTCTTTGGTCGAGTGGTTGTAAGCATGAGAGCTGAGTATGAGGGTTTGATTCTCGGGTCGGGTAAAGTGTTATTGGTTTTTTCCATCACAAATAGGGATGTTAACAAAAAAAATCTAATTAGTCCGTCAGATAGATTTCCAAAAAATATTAGACACATATTTTTTCTTTTTTCTCGTAAACAAACAATGAAGACGATACAGTGCTTTGAAAACTTGTGTGACGTCATATTCTAGGCAGTATATGACATTTCTTAGCGAGCAGTGACGTCACAACCTCCCACTCAAATCTTTGACGCGTTTTATCGTCGTCAATTTTAATTGATATGATAAAACAAAAAACACGTATCCAATATTTTTCGATAATCTAACTGACGGACTAAACATCTTCATATTTTTTTGAGTCAGTCCGATCCCCTATCAAAAACCCTTGAAATTGTTGACCAAATACGATAATTGTTGACAAATTGTTGACAAAAAACATTATTTCCCTATATTTGAATAATAATTGTTATTCAACTATAGGGAAATATTGTTTTTCTAATAGTTGCAGTAGAGCAGCGGTGGCACAGTGGTGGCGACCCCTACTTACGAACAGTAGGTCGTGAGTTCGAACCCAGGCAGGTACATTACTTTGTGTAATTTATTTCACTGCTCTCAAAACGGTGAAGGAAAACATCGTGAGGAAACCGACATGTCTTAGAACCAAAAATTTCTAAGACATGTGACATCTAGGTACCAATCCGCGCTGGGCCCGCGTGGTAGATTATAGCCCATTCCCTCTCAAAGAGAGGAGGCCGTGTCCCAGCTTATTTATTGTCCCAGAACATTATAGGCTGATGATGAAGTTTGCGTTCAAATGAAGCACGGCCAATAAATACCTACACTCCACCAAAATAGTAACTTAAACTAAAAATAAGTCGCCATTTTAACTGTAAACTCATGAAAGAAGAACCAATAATATCCCGTTTAACTAATCTAGATCTATGTGAAGTGTTAGGTTAGCGGCACGCTATCTGTCCGAGTTTTAGAATTGTACCTCGTTTGTAGCATTTTTTGAGTGATTAATGATTTGTTTTGCTCGTTCATTAATATTTCAACATTATGCTTGTGATTTTGGAAAGGTTTAGCAAAGATTTTAACGTAGTATATGCGTTCATATTTCGTCAGTTAAGAGTCTTGACCCTTTTTGTCGAGTTTTTCCTATAATTATAGGCACTTAAGTCGCGGATAAATTGACAGCACATCGCGTCTCCGTAAATGAGCCCTTGCTCACTGCTGCTTCCGTGGTCGAGTGGCTTAGGCGTTTGCCTTGTGATCCGGTGGTCGTGGGTTCGATTCCCACGGGAAGCATACTTTGTGAAGTTGTTTCCAGTTTGGCTAGGACATTGCAGGCTTGAATCACCTGATTGTCTGATAAAAAGATGATTCTGTGCTTCGGAAGGCACGTATAAGCTGGTCAGAGGCCCTCGAGGCGGTTTAGAAACTCTGACACAAGGGTGTGTGGGGTCGTAAGACCTTACTGCCCACACGATAAGAAGAAGAATGAGCCCTTAATTTTTCACATGTCAGAAGACTGATGACATGTTCCATTTACTAGGGCATTCATCATCATCAACAGCCTATTAATGTTCCCACTGCTGGGACACAGGCCTCCTCTCTTTGATAGGGAATGGGCTATTAATAATCTACCACGCGGGCCCAGTGCGGATTGGTAGATGTCACATGTCTTCGAATTTTTTGGTTCTAAGACATGCCGGTTTCCCCACGATGTTTTCCTTCACCGTCTTGTGAGCAATGGTGATGAAATAAATTACACAAAGTATTGCGCCCGACGGGGTTCAAACCCGCAACTCACTCTTCGTAAGTCGGGGCCGCCACCACTGGGCCACCACTGCTCGCCTAGGGCATTAACCTCAAACAAAAGAAAACCTAACTATTCCATATACTTCCAGAATATCTAAAACTTCCAACCTTTGTCACCAATATTTCACGTTCTAGCGTGTTTCTATTTTAACCACAGATATAGATACACCTAGATATCGCAAGTATCATGATCCGTAACCAACCTAACAGACAAATGTGCTGCTGGGGAGTTTGTTTCGCTACTTCTTCTTTCTAGCTAAAACATAGGAAGTGTCGAAGGGTGGGCGTTTTGGGGGACTGTCTCTTGTAAATAAGTAAAGTAATGACGTTCGATAAGTTGTACTCATTAATACACCTACATTACGTTTAAGTTCCATGTAATAGGGGATCGGACAAAAAAAATACTAATTTAAATAAAAAAATAAATTTCCTAAAAATATTGACCACATATTTTTTCTTTTTTTACGTAAACAAAAAATGAAGACGCTAACATAGATAACAGAAACAACAGGAGATATGCCCTTTAGCCGAAAATGTATAGGAACCTGTGTCGTCAGTTCACACACGCAGAGCAGTAAAAACAATAGTTAAACGCTGTCGCGCACACACCCGCATTTCCTAAAACATCACGTACTACACAATCAATTATAAACCATATCCCTTCACACACAGCGTGTATTTTTACCATGCACCGTACAATTTACATAGTACATTTTGTTTTACGTAGACACTAGTGATTGACTAAATCAAAAAGTTATCGATTCTTCTATTTATTCTTCTACTAAAGCTTTTATGGGGTACTGAACATAAAATAAATTAAAAACGATAAAATACACTTATATTTTTCATACAATACTTTTTTACATTTTATCGGTTATTTAATGCCCGAACGCTGAAGTTCCTAGTTACCTATATTCCCATTAGCTACTGATTTAATAAAAGATAACTCGAGTAATCAATTATGAATATTACCTATTTATTCAGTCAATAGTAAGCAATAAAAAGGGTACCTACATTCTATTTTCAGTATTGTTTACAATAATAAGAAAGCATAATAATACAGGCGTTGTTATTTGTATCTATAATAACTTTTGTTGTTTGTTAATTTATATTTTACTAGTTGATACCCGCGATTTTTTTCCGCGTGGATGTCGATTATCGCGACTAAAAGTAATCTTTTAATCTCCCACTTTCAAGCCCTTTTTTATTTTGGAGGTTGGGAAATCATCAAATGACTCCTCCCGCTCTGGGCAGAACGTTAGGCAGTATAAGACTTACTGACTAAAAACCACCCATGTTCCTTGTTAGCCTTTTGTGTTGAATCCGCGGTATCGCTTTCAACCCCTTACAACATTTTTTTCGCACTAAAAAGTAGGCTATGTCCTTTTTCAGGCTATATTTATTATTATTATATATTATAATTATGTGTACCAAATTTCATTTAAATCGGTTCAGTAGTTTTGGCGTGAAAGCTCGACAGTCAGACAGACAGTGTTACTTTCGCATAATATATAATATTAGTAAGGATAATAGTAAGGATTAGTCAATTTATTTTAAGTAGTAGTAAAGAATATTGGTTTTTCTTATCTACATTTACGCCAACTCTCAGTAATTCCATAAAATACGCAGTTCCTTACACTATAGTAGGTAACAAATTGTGTCTACAATAATTAATTGTATCATGCATAGTCGTACTAAGCAGGATCATCGTATAAAATATCGACAACCACAAACATCACATCTCTAGCTGTCAAGAACTGACAGCGGCCGATTTTCGAAAATATTGTGTGAGTGAGAGTATCAGTAAAACACCTATCCATTGCGCTATTAGATCAGCCGATTCACTGGTCGATTTGTACTAAACAAGCAATGGTTTTTGTTCCTATTGAAAACAATTGATTTGGTTTTTCATCATGTTTCTCGTACCACGAAGTAATGTTTTAATGAATTTAATATGAAAAACATTAATGTTATAGTACTTACGTGTGAAATGAGATACAATCTTTTGTGTAATTCACAATACAGCTATTATTTTCACAAACATTCACTGAACAACGCGGCATTTTGTAAAAAATCACGAGCAGTGAAGACGTCGCAAGTTGACATTCGACTTATTAGTGAAAGTGGCATCAGGCCGCGTCGCGGCCACATGAGTTCGCATGTACCACGCCTCCTTGCCATATCACAGTGCTTCGAAAACTCGTGTGACGTCATATGATAGTACATTTTGTACGCTCAAGTGACGTTGCAAGCCCAACTTCATGATCTTTGATGCGCTATAGCTTCGTCATTTTTTATTGATTTGATGAAACAAAAAACATGTATCAAATATTTTTCGATAATCTAACTGACGGACTATACAGAATCATATTTTTTTGAGTCAGTCCGATCCCCTATTGGGGATGAGCCTATTAACATGAACCGGACACAAATCTACTATCCAATACATATATTTTTAAATTTTATTTAAATGTCTAGACGTAAGTTCTTGAATTGTATGTGTAACGTTGTTGTTTTAAACAAATTGGATTACTGCGACGGTAACCTCGTTATGTATAAAACAAAGAGCAAAGTCAAGACGAGTCAAGTTAAGTCGCGAGTAAATAGGTTTCTTCTGGGGAAGCTCGTTCCGTCGTCGACCTCATCTCTGCCCTTAGGGCAAGATTCAGGTCAAGAGTAAGACAAATACTAAAAAAAAATTGAGTCTGGTACGCGAAGAAGATGCTCTTGCATTATCTAGGTATCACTGTATCTGTGATTTTAGCCCTGACATTCACTGTCTTACCCCTATATTTTGTCACGCGATATGCCGTCCTCGGTGCCTGTAATTAAAGGTATCTTTATTTTAATAGTATTTGTAATTATATAAATATGGTAAAGGATTATGTTTCTGGTGGAATTTGTTAGTTAGGTGTCTTGGTATAACCGTATAATAGTTCTGCAGGGCTCTTGAGTATCTTTTAAATGTCAGTAGTTATCATATAGTTTCCATCAATACATTTTTTTTAAACTAACCATTTGACAGTTATTTGATGGACACTATAATATATGATAACCACTGACATTTAAGGCGAGGTTACCCCGATAAACGTCGTCAACAATAGCGTTTTACTCGTATATGGAACGGATTTAAATTTTGAAAAAGAAAAATTACATAGTCGACTCATCGATCATGATATGTCGGGCATGCGGATACACGATTACTTACACTTCACTGCATCCAGTTAAATCGCAAAGACATGTCCAAATGATGGCTAAATAATCGTTTTACTTGAGTTATATTAGGCTTTGAAAAATAAAACTTATATCATAATAAAGGTCTTAAAAAATGTGTATTATCTCGGGTCACATAATGTATAATTTCTTTATCATTTTTCTCCAAGAGAGAAAAAACAGTCAAAATTTAGGCATTATATCGCTCGCGCGGCAGGGCGGGGGTGAGGTCGTGCGTACATAAAAACAAAGTAGTGCAACCTCGCCTTATAAGATATGCAATAGCCCTGATGGTACGCGAGTGGAAATTCTGTTGAACTAATTCATAGCAGAGACAGTCTAGAGGTGTGGCCGTCGGACTGCCAAGTCATTTATGTCTTCTGATTTTTCGGATTCATGAGCGTCAGCGTATCACTTCTGTTTAAGTATCACTTTCTTCGTTGAAGGAAAACATAGTGAAGTAACCAGCATGCCAGCAAAAATGTTTCCTGAGTTCCCGACAGCATATAAAACCAAGTCAGAGGCGGTATTAATCTCCCGTCGTCGGGGCTGCGGATTATCGAAAGAGATATCGCGGCCTCGGCACAAGGGCGAAGAAGGAACATGGGTGGTTTTTAGTCAGTATAAGTCTGACAGTCCCAGTCACTCCCTCAGGTTAGACAATAAACAAAAGAATAATAAATAATTGAGGATTATAACATGATGTTAAAGTAACGATTAATCACCTGCCTATGTAAGGGTCGGCTTCCAGTCTAACAGGATGCTGCTGAATACTAGTATTTAAACCGATTCTCAATAACAACCGCGGCCTTTCAACATTGATCTTAAGTTCGGGCGTCTAGACAGGAATTAAATAAAGGAGAGTCTTGTTAGGCGGAGCCGATACCAAATACTTGTTACCAAATACTACAACACCTGCTAATCCATACAAAAGAAACTCTTACAAGTTATTTTTAGGATTCCGTACTCAAAGGGAAAAAAACGGGACCCTATTACTAAAACTCCGCTGTTTGTCCGTCTGTCTGTCACCAGGCTGTATCTCAAGAACCCTGATAGCTAGACAGTTGAAATTTTCACAAATTATGTATTTCTGTTGCCGCTATAACAACAAATGCTAAAAACAAAATATATAACGTATCAATTTTATTCTACATAAGACGATAGTGTCAGTTTTTCCCAATCAACTCTGAACCTAATGCTATAAAGCGATTATGTTGAAAATCTATTAAAGCAATTCGACAGATTGAAGTAGCTTGATGTGCTAAAAATATTCTAATTTTGTAAACATAAAAAATAACAACATTTTTAATTGTCAAAACACAGACAGAAACCGCATTTGCATTATTATCTTTTTAATTAGATGTTTTAACTTCCATTACGTATATTATTTTAGTTTCCAAGAATTCATATTTTCTGGTAGCGTTTTAAGCTTTTCATGACACGATACAGCACGATAATGGGCCTTATTGCTAAGGAAACACACCTTGAATTGTCAACATAAGTTCAAGCTAATTGTGATTCCCGTCATGGCTGCGGGTTGTTGTTCACAGGATACCGCGGCCTCGACATAAAGCCAGAGCAAAAGGGAAATAAAAGCTTCTATTTGAACATATTTAAGCATGATTTATTTACTAGGTTCAGAACATCAAATTAAGCACAGAATAAAAGCTACAGCATAACATTTACCAGTTTATTATAAAAGTTCATAGTACTTACACAGGTATTTTAGAGCTCCTCACAACCCTTTATGTCGCGACCGCGGTATCTTTGTGACCAATCCGCAGCACATACCGGTTTCCTCACGATGGCATAACATCATCATTTTAGCCAAAAGAGGGAAGACGTTGTGTTGAAAGACCTCCCACTAGGTGGATCGATGACCTTGACCAGGTCATCGATCCACCTATTGGGAGACCGAGATTGCGGGGACCCGCTGGATGAGAGACGCACGGAACCGGTCAATGTGGCGACCCCTGGGGTAGGCCTGTGTCCAACAGTGGACGTCTCTTGGCTGAAATGATGGAATCATTACATAGTATAAAACAAATTCGCTTTCTCTGTCCCTATGTCCCTTTGCATAATAATAATAATAATAATATTCCACAACTATCACACAACGCCTGTCCTGGGTGGGAATCGAACCCACGACCTCCGGCATAGCAGTTAGGGTCACTTACCACTAGACCAACAGGCCAGTCAAAAATCCAGTCAGTCTTAAATCTGTAAAACTACGCAACGGATTTTGATGCGTTTTTTTAATAGATAGAGTGATTCAAGAGGAAGGTTTTAATACCTTTTTTGCACCCGTGCAAAGCCGGGGCGGGTCACTAGTAACATCATAAAACAATAATGAATTTGTCAAACAATTGTCACCACCATACTGTGACCGCCAACAATCATTACCTACCACCATGACATTTACAAAACAAATCTGAAGTTAGTAAATGAGAAGTCGACGATAGCTAATTATATTTTAACACGGAACGCGTTAATTATACTGTCATAATCTTCAGGCTAGTGACTTTGTAGGTAAAGTAAAAGTTTTGGTTAAAAATGAAATCTAGACATTTTCATTGGATTAGACTTTTGAAATTATGATGAACCGAATTACTGGTGCAATTACTGGAAGAACTGGGGGTCTAAAACGGCCACTTTGGCAGATCATAATATGAATTGCGTTAAAAAGCGTAAAATGGACCTTTCATTATAATAACTGCGTCTGTAACAATTTAGTAAAATTCATCATAATAGGAAAATAATATGAATTGCGTTAACATTCGTAAAATAGTCACAGACGCAGTTTTTATTATGAAAGGTCCATTTTACGCTTTTAAACGCAATTCACATTATGATCTGCAAAAGTGGCCATTTTAGACCCCCAGACCTCATCTCTGCCCTTAGGGCAAGATAGAGGTCAAGAGTAAGCCCATGTCAAAATAACAAAAAAAAAAAAAGTCAAAAAACTTGGTTTTCATACAGATCATGATATTTGCGTTATCTAGGTGTATCTATATCTGTGGTTAAGGCGAGACCCAACGCACCCGTTCGACTATACTATAGGCGTAGTGCTACACTCCACCTTAGTCGGATTCAATAAGGTTGCTTTTTGGGCGTACAGTGTTAGGCTGGCTAGTCTTTGTTAGGCGCTTGGGTTTATTGATATTCAAGGGTTTTCCTTTAATTATGATAAATAACTTAACATAATTTGAAAAAATAACCGGTATTAAATTAAATAATTGTATTCTTTATTTATTTCTAGAAATAAATACTTATGTTATCGCTTAAATTTCGGAGATTTTCGACGATAAAGTTAAAAAAAGAGGCAATTGTATATTTTTTTTTTATAGAGTTAGTAACTTTATTCGGAGATTTGATTCGGTATAATGCAAGTTTAGTTCTTTCTCTTTACAGGATATTTTTCCTACCTCAGTACTTCAAACCTATAGTTCACACTTGACGTTCAAAGACAGTACGTTTTTGGTAAATCCTGGTTGGGTGTCGCCTTAAAATAGAAACACGCTAGAACGTGAAATATTGGTGACAAAGGTTGGATGTTTTAGATATTCTGGGAGTATGGAATAGTTAGGTTTTCTTTTGTTTGAGGTTAATGCCCTAGGCGAGCAGTGGTGGACCAGTGGTGACGGCCCCGACTTATGAACAGTGAGTCGTAGGTTCGAACCCAGTCAGGCGCATTACTATGTGTAATTTATTTCATCACCGCTGCTCTCAAACGGTGAAGGAAAACATCGTGAGGAAACCGACATGTTTTAGAACCAAAAAATTCGAAGACATGACAATGTGACATCTCCCAACCCGCACTGGGCCCGGTGGATTATAATAGCCCACTCCTCTCCTAGAGAGGAGACCTGACTCCCTGCGGTGGGGACATTATAGGCTGATGATGATGGATTACTGGTGCTCGTTGATGTATTATCTCAACCTGGGAATTGAAACGAAGACCTCATGCTGAGCAGTTCCGATTCCCACCAATAAACCAAAATGGCTGACTCACCCACAAAAAATCATCTTCCTGGATAGGGTCGGCTTCCTGTTTTGCTGGATTCCTCTGCATATAATATACCAGTACTAGGTGTTGCCAACGGCTTCGCCCGCTACAACTCGAAAATTCAAAAACTCAACTGCCTCCGTGGTCGAGTGGTTTAGGCGTTTGCCTTGTGACCCGGTGATCGTGGGTTCGATTCCCACGGAAAGCATACTTTGTTAAGTGGTTTCCAGTTTGGTTAGGACATTCCAGGCTTGAATCACCTGATTGTCTGATAAAAAGATGGTTCCGTGCTTCGGAAGGCACGTATAAGCCAGTGGTCCCGGCCGCCAAAATGGCAGTCGTCAAACTATGTCAGAGGCCCTTGCGACGGTTTAGAAACTCTGACACTAGGGTGTGTAGGGTCGTTAGACCTTACTGCCCACACGATAAGAAGAAGACTCGAAAATTATCCCACGGAAAGATAAAATCGGCATAAAAATGTGTTAATCCAGGTTATACACTATCTGTGTACCAAATTTTATCCAAATCCGTTCAGTAGTTTTTGCGTGAAATAGTAACAAACATCCATACATACTTACAAACTTTCGCGTTTATTAGTAGGATTTTACATGAAGCGACTGCGGTGCCTCTCTGACCCCCTAAACCAGTTAGTTCTGGGTAGTATGATACCCCTTGACATGCCTGGTTTTTTTATTATTATTGTTTTGATATGGGCTTACTCTTGACCTCAATCTTGCCCTAAGGGCAGAGATGAGGTCGACGATGGACCCCCCAAAAGGTATTTTCACTGCTTAAATTAACACAAAACTACAATACATATTCGCCATTCTTCAGCGAAACCTAAATTTAGAACTAAAAACGTTTGTCTACCGCACATTACGGCTAATCGCAGTAGAACACGATAACTTCTAATTAGCTCCAAACGTTACAATAAAATATAAACTTTGTCGGTGTACAGGTGATTATAAAGTTTTCTGCACTAGTTCTAAACTTTACTGGTGAAGATTAGCTTAGTTACTGAGTTAGACCATATACTTTAGTCGTCATTATCTGCCTAGCCTTTTCCCATTAATGTTGTGTTTCCCAAGGCTCACCGGATGCAGCTGAATACCAGTATTTTACATGGAGCGACTGCCTAACCTAATGGTGAACGAAAATATCGTGAGGAAGCCAGCATGTCTTAGAACCAAAAAATTCGAAGACATATTCAAATTCAAATTCAAATAATTTTATTTGTAGTACATAGGTAAATAAGAGTACAGATGTCATTGTCATGTTAAAAGATATGATCACTATGGCACATATGGCATCTACCAATCCGCACTGGGCCCGAGTGGCGGGTTATAGCCCATCCCTCTCGTAGAGATAAGGCCTGAGTCCCTACAGTGAGAACATTATAGGCTGATGACGATGATGATGACTGCCTAACCGCCACGTCCAGTTAGTACTGGCCACTGACTAGCTGTAACGACTGTGAAAGATCTTCAAAGACAGCTGGGACCAATAGCTTAAGGCGCTAGCTGCACTGAAACTAGCGCCACCTAAGTACATCTAATTTTATTCATCATCATCATCAGCCTATAATGTTCCCACTGCAGGGACTCAGGCCTCCTCTCTAGGAGAGGGATGGGCTATAATCCACCACGCGGACCCAGTGTGGATTGGTAGATGTCGCAAATCTTCGAATTTTTGGTTCTAAGACATGCCGGTTTCCTCACGATGTTTTCCTTCACCGTTTTTGAGAGCAGTGGTGATGAATTAAATTACGCAAAGTAATGCGCCTGTCTGGGTTCGAACCCACGACCAACTGTTCGTAAGTCGGGGCCGCCACCACTGGGCCACCACTGCTCTCTTTTCTTCGAGTAATTTTACTAAACACGAATACAATGAACAAAGTAAATAGGTTCCCAAATTGCTACCTCTAGTGTACCTGTACAAATAAAATCTATGTCTGCCCTTGATAGTTTGACAAACAAACAGCCTATTGACTCGATATACTGCGTGATACTTCCTGGCCGCGCCACAGTCGCGTTTTGAATCGGGGTTGATGCGAAAATATGTTCGAAATATGTTCATTATTGTTCATAATATTAAAAAATAAGTACTATAAAGGTTCGCGAGACATTTAACAAAAACGGTGGCGCGGCCAGGAAGTATGCTTCCTAGCCGCGCCACCACGTACACTGGAATAAATAGGATATTTATATACAAACTCATTGGTAAATAATTGTACGTCTATTGTTTATTCTATTGATGACGAAAAATACTGCAAATGTGTGTTTGTTCTATTGTATAAAGAGAAATAATAATAATTATTATAACCTCATTGAGGTATAATCAACGACCATAGTATAATGTACTATGTACTAGAGAAACTATTTCAAACAAAATAATGTGTGCGCACTTGATGACAGTGCACAGTGTGCAAATCTCGCAATTTAGGGGGATTTAATTCCAAATTGAATTAAATAAAGATAAAAAATAATAATGATTGGTATTCAAATAAATAAAAATACTTAAATACTGGAAGAAAATACTTAAATACTGCAAGGTCACACGTTGCAGACTTGCAGTTGATTCTGTTATGGTTTTAATGGAACGATAACATTTCTTCTTAGCCTCTTTTTTTCGATCATAAGATGGCAATAAGTTTTTAACAAATTTATTTATCCTTTACCATTATTATCTCTTAATGATATGTGGATAAATCAGCATCTGCTATCATAGTGTCAAGTCGGGTTAGGGGTCATTCGGCCCACTATGAAACTCGAACCAGGGACCAGTTGCCCCTTTTAAAAATTGATAGTGGTAAACTGGGCCCACATATCTTTTAACTTCAATCAAGTGAAGGGTGGGTTAGTTTTTTTTTTCTAGTGTATTTTGTGTCCCACTGCTGAGGGTCTAGTTGCAGTAGTCCGGTTGAAATATAGCACCGAACTAGTGACACTCTTTAGTGGCAACAGTTGGGTTTTCTTTTTGTTTGAGAAAATAAGAATAGGGGAATAGGAGGTATTGGAAATTGGAATCTTTATGCCTTTCT
This sequence comes from Diarsia mendica, assembly GCA_949316265.1. NCBI lineage: Eukaryota > Metazoa > Arthropoda > Insecta > Lepidoptera > Noctuidae > Diarsia > Diarsia mendica. Next base: position 3,358,609 of record OX438910.1, read on the forward strand.
AATAAAAGGCAGTTTTTTTTTTTTTGTTAAAAATGGGAAACAAAGATAGTAAAGTCCCACAAATTACCAGGAGAACAGAAGTAGGCAGAAGGGTATTAGAATCTTTAAATCAAATCTATACTATGCCTTTCTTACACATTTTTTTTTATTGGATATAGGAAACCAAGATAGTAAAGTCCCGCAAACTACCAGGAGGCCCGAATGGTGAATTATATAGTGGGGAAATCATCAAATGACTCATCCCAGTCCCGGTGAGCAGACCTGTAGGGAGGGTCAGACTTCAACTGACTAAAAACCACCCATGTTACTTCTTAGCCCTTTGTGTCGAGGCCGCGGTATCTCTTTTGTAATACAATACCTCCTTCCTACTTCTGTTCTCCTGGTAGTTTGTGGGACTTTACTACCCATTCTTATTTTCTCAAACAAAAAAAAAAACGATACCGAACTGTTGCCACTAAAGAGTGTCACTAGTTCGGTGCTATATTTCAACCGGACTACTGCAACTAGACCCTCAGCAGTGGGACACAAAATACACTAGAAAAAAAAAAACTAACCCACCCTTCACTTGATTGAAGTTAAAAGAGATGTGGGCCCAGTTTACCACTATCAATTTTTAAAAGGGGCAACTGGTCCCTGGTCCGAGTTTCATAGTGGGCCGAATGACCCCTAACCCGACTTGACACTATGATAGCAGATGCTGATTTATCCACATATCATTAAGAGATAATAATGGTAAGGGATAAATAAATTTGTTAAAAACTTATTGCCATCTTATGATCGAAAAAAAGAGGCTAAGAAGAAATGTTATCGTTCCATTAAAACCATAACAGAATCAACTGCAAGTCTGCAACGTGTGACCTTGCAGTATTTAAGTATTTTTATTTATTTGAATACCAATCATTATTATTTCTTAACTTGTATCTTTATTTAATTCAATTTGGAATTAAATCCCCCTAGGTGGCGAGATTCGCACACTGTGCACTGTCATCAAGTGCGCACACATTATTTTGTTTGAAATAGTTTCTCTAGTAATAGTACATTATACGTCAATGAGGTTATAATAATTATTTCTCTTTAAACAATAGAACAAACACACATTTGCAGTATTTTTCGTCATTCAATAGAATAAACACTAGACGTACAATTATTTACCATTGAGTTTGTATTTACATATCCTATTTATTGCAGTGTACGTGGTGGCGCGGCTAGGAAGCATGCTTCCTGGCCGCGCCACCGTTTTTGTTAAATATCTCGCGAACCTTTATAGTACTTATTTTTTAATATTATGAACAATAATGAACATATTTCGAACATATTTTCGCATAAACCCCGATTCAAAACGCGACTGTGGCGCGGCCAGGAAGTATCACGCGATATACTTTCTTAGTCGTGTCATATCGAAAGTTATACGACCGGAAAAACATTAGCATAGGAATATGTATGTCTGAGTAAATAAGTACACTGGACTCTTTTTACCTTTTCCAAAACTGTAAACAAAATATACCTGTCATTTTAGGGTTCCGTATCTCAAAAGGAAAAAAACGGAACCCTTTTAGGATCACTCGTGTGTCTGTCTGTCTGTCAGTCCGTCTGTCTGTGAGTCTGCCTATCTGTCCGACCATTCCCCCCCCCTTATCTCCGAAACTAAGCTACATAGCCTGGCCCACCGTCGCAAAGTCGCATGTCTGTCGGTCTTCTACAGACTGTACTTCGGAGAGTGTGCGCAAGAGCTCCAAGAGCTGATCCCACCATCTCCGTTCTTCCATCGGGAGACTAGACGTACTGCAGGGTATCACCGATACCTAGTCGACATTTCACACATTCGAACGAAGCGCTTTGCTGGGTCCTTTATTATGCGCACAGCCAAGGAGTGGAATTCCCTTCCTGCGTCGGTTTTTCCGAGTTCATATAACCCTTATCTGTTTAAGTCGCGAGTAAACAGGCTTCTATACTGGGTAAGCTCGTTCTATCGTCGACATCATCTCTGCCCTTAGGGCAAGATTGAAGTCAAGAGCAAGCCCATTTATAATTAAAAAAAAAAAAAACTACTGAACCTAAAATTCTGAAAAAAAAAACAGAAATTAGTTCAACTTGTATAGATTACAGGAAAACCTTTAAGAAGTCATGGTACGGAACCCTTCATGTGCAAGTCCGACTTGCACTTGGCCAGTTTTTTTTTGCGTAAAGATACTTAGTTTGATCTTCCGAATGGCGGACGGCTTTATGAAGGGTTCGTATACAGGCTGTATGGTTTTGTTTATAAACTCGGTAAAGCGAAAGAAAAACAAACTATAGAAGAAAGATGTTTATCTCCAAACTAGGAGTCAATAAATACTAGCAACATAATATTCCTTCTAAGCCCCTTCGTACACAAGGCTACTCAAATCTTAGATACCCAACGACGAAGAAGTGCGTACGAATGTCGGCGATGCGACTCGTGTACGAACTTCAATGGATTTGTATGGCGGCAGTCGTTTGAAGACTAAAGTCGTTGAGTATCTAAGATTTGAGTAGCCTTGTGTACGAAGGGGCTTACATATTCGTATTGTCTTCAACTGTGTACTTAATTCCAGAATCAAGGGTAAACCTTCCACTAAGTTACCACTAACATAGATTTGCGAATTTGAACCCTGTAGCAATGGATATAGGATTATGGAAAACGCATTGAAAACTGTTGTTTTTCATGGGCCTTTGACAACACATTTGTATGATTTAGCAAAGGTATCGTTTTTATACCTATTTATAGATGTCTTTCTATTAGATAAGTCTTTTTTTTGGTGGGTGGAAAATCATCAAATGACCCCCCCCCCCCCCCGCTCTTGACCAGAGCGAAGGGGAGTGTCAGACTTCTACTGACTAAAAACCGAACCCATGTTCCTTCTTTGCCCTTGTGCCGAGGCCACGTCATCTAGTACTAAAATCCGCGGCCCCGACGAGCTTTCTATTAAGTCTGACAGTCAGTTTTACTAAAGCGTGTCATAAATTAAAATTACCCAGTATTATTAACTGGATGAGAGTTGCCGAAAATCGAGTTGAGTGGCGTAAGATTAAAGTGGCCTATATCCAGCAGTTGATTGCAATAGGCTGATGATGATGATGAGTATTAACTGGGTTGTGGAGGTCAGATTTTTTTTTAGGCAGCAGTATAGGCAGTTGCTCCATGTAAAATTCTATACGTAGATCCCATGTAGCTGCGGCGAGCCCATTGCCTTTTAATCAGGCAAAGATCCAGACTCCGTAGTTGCTACTAAGAATTTCCTGATGGAAAAACCCACGATAAAGAAGAACAGGCAAAAAAAACCCAGACCCGACAGAAAAGTAACATATCTTAGTTTTTTTGTTATTATTTATATAATCATATTATATAGTTTTTATATTCGAAATCAATGGCTAACACCAAAATATTGCCTTATGTTTTTGTTCAGGCTTTACAGTAAAAAAGTACAAAATGCCTACGTATCTACAAAATTCGTAATGTATGTAACTAAATGACTATAAATAGTTATGGGATGTATCCAGGAGACCTGGAGATACAGCTGTATTATATAATTTTTGAACTCCGAGTACAACATTCAACTTAGGATTTTTTTTTAAGGTGGTTTAAAATCATCTAATGACATCTCTCGCCCTTGGGTGGAGCGAGAGGGCGTGTCAGACTCTTACTGACTAAAAAATTCCACCCCGTTCCTTTTTGCCTCTGGTACCTACTGGGGTCAGAGCATGCCCTTCTGGATTCACCCTCAACTTAGGATTAATTAAAATCGTCATATTCGATGATTCAGATCGGATTATTCCACTAATTCGTTGACCTAACCTAACCTAACCTAAGTTGAGGGCGAATCCAGATGCTCTGACCCCAGTACCAGAGGCAAAAAGGAACGGGGTGGAATTTTTTAGTCAGTAAGAGTCTGACACGCCCTCTCGCTCCACCCAAGGGCGAGAGATGTCATTAGATGATTTTAAACCACCTTAAAAAAAAAAAATCCTAAGTTGAATGTTATTTATTTTATTTATTTATTTAACAATTTATGTACACACTAAATACAGAAAAGAAGAAAGGAACAGAAAATAGTACAAAGGTAATGCTTATTTCTAAAGAAATCTCTTCCAGCATACCTGCGAAAGGAGAATCTAAAAAAGAGATAATAATAATAATAATAATAATATTCCACAACTATCACACAACGCCATCTAGTCCCAAGCTAAGCAGAGCTTGTGTTATGGGTACTAGACAACTGATAAACATACTTATATATTTCTAAATACATACATATTATAGATAAATTACACCCAGACACAGAACAAATGATCGTGCTCATCACACAAACATTTGTCCTGGGTGGGAATCGAACCCACGACCTCCGGCCTAGATGTAGACATAGTGTGTAAAAGAAGAAGAGAAAATGGAATACGTAAAACATCAGAACTAATTAAAAATAATATACCATTTATAAGAATAAACTAACGTACTTCTAAATACAAAGACAAAACATATTACCTATAACAATACTATAAATACAATAAGATAACTAATAATAAATAGTTATGCAACTATGACGAAATGGAAAGATAATGTTCTTTTACTCTTCCTTTGAAGTGAAGAATGTTGTACTCGGAGTTCAAAAATTATATAATACAGCTGTATCTCCAGGTCTCCTGGATACATCCCATAACTATTTATCGTCATTTAGTTACATACATTACGAATTTTGTAGATAAGTAGGCATTTTGTATTTTTTTAGTGTAAACCTTGAACAAAAACATAAGGCAATATTTTGGTGTTAGCCATTGATTTCGAATATAAAAACTATATAATATGATTATATAAATAATAACAAAAAAACTAAGATATGTCACTTTTCTGTCGGGTCTGGGTTTTTTTTATATGGGACGTGACCGTTCTTCTTTGACCCGAAATGTGTACCAGGGTTTTGTACCCAAACGGTAGAAATGGGACCCTATTACTACGCCTGTCTGTCACCAGGCTGTATCTCAAGAACCGCGATAGCTTGATAGCTTTGAAATTTTCGATTTTTATAGATAACTAGCTTTTGCCAGCGGCTTCGCCCGCGTGAAAATGGCGATTTTCCATACAAATTTTCATCGACTATTTAACTCCCTTAGGGGTTGAATTTCGAAAAATCCTTCCTTATTCCTTGTCTACATTATAAAGGGAACCTCTGTGCAAAATTTCAGCTTTCTAGGTTCAAGCGTTTGGGCTGGGCGTTGATGAGTCAGTCAGTCAGGACTTCTCTTTTTATTTATATATATAGAAGATAGATAGATGGTACGGAACCCCTCTTGCGCGAGTCCGACTCGCACTTGGCCGGTTGTTGTATTACCCACAAAAGTCTACGTGTAGCTATCATCTCTTTCCTTTTCCTTTTGACCTCTATCTACACAAAATACCATCATCATCATCAACAGCCTATTAATGTTCCAACTGCTGGGACACAGGCCTCCTCTCTTTGAGAGGGAAGGGGCTATAATCTACCACGCGGGCCCATTGCGGATTGATAGATGTCACATGTCTTCGAATTTTTGGTTCTAAGACATGCCGGTTTCCTCACGATGTTTTCCTTCACCGTTTTGAGAGCACCGGTGATGAAACAAATTACACAAAGTAATGTGCCTGCCTGGGGTCGAACCCACGACCTACTGTTCGTAAGTCGGGGCCGCCACCACTGGGCCACCGCTGCTGCAAAATACCATAACCATTGCCAAACCTGAAATTTTTACCCTCACAAATTACCCCAAGGTCAACAAATTCGTCACCGTCCACACCTTGTTTTTGTTTTACTACCCTTTTTAATGGCGTTACCTTTTGTCATAAAACGGTGACATTATTATCTAAATGTTTGGCCCGGTCATGGCACGATTAGGAGGTAGAGTCGGGCGTTTTAGTACAGTTTTTATGGGCTGGTTACGTCATATCACACCTGTAAACAAAATATAGAACACTAGCTTTTGTCCGCGGCTTCGCCCGCGTGGATGTCAGAAATATCAGAAATGACGATTTTCCATACAAACTTTCATCCCCTGTTTCACCCCCTTGGGGGTTTAATTTTGAAAAATCATTTCTTAGTGGATGCCTACGTCATAAGAGGAATACGTGTGCGAAATTTTTGGGTTTGGCCTGTGCGATGATCTTCATTCAGTCATCTTAGCATTTTATGTCATTGTGTTCATTCTGTGTTCATTCTGCGGTTCTTTGAGCTTGATTCACACTGACCTCCGTACTAGTGAAAACTGTATCACGGTAGGTCAGTCTTACTAATATAAATTGAAATAAACCAAAAACAGCCCTTCCATCATATACAAACACTCCAAAACTTGTTAATGATATTATTATAGTTACTCAAATAATAATTTTATAGTTCAGTGCTTGTCACACCTAAAGTGTTTATGGGGCATGCGGTGCTAACTTAATTGTTACACTAACCTTATATTATGAGTGTAAACAATTGTTATTTGGCCAATAAAGGAATTTAAAATAAAATAAAACTCTTACTCACAAACATAACAAAGACTCTGGAATATAGACAAACCCTTTTTCTTTCTAAAACAAAGATATTCGCACAAAATAAACGGTTTGTTCGGAACAGCGCCGCGGTTACTAATTAGCAGCCACCTTTAGATAATGTACACAGAACCATAGACCTATTAATAGTTTTAAATTGGAAATACTCTTTTTTAGAAATAAGAAAAAAATATTTGAACTGCCACTCAGGTCGATCTATAGGTAAAGCTGTGCTTGCCTAGGTCGGTCTGTGGATGGGTGACCGCCCGACATACCGAGTTTCCTCCGTGCCTCGGAAAGCACGTTCAGCTGTTGATCCCGGCTACCATATATATATAGATCTTTGGCAGTCGTTACAGGTCGTCAGTGACCTGAAATTCTGACATCCAGTCAGTGAACCAAAGGGTATTATTACCTAGTATTAACTGGGTTGTGGAGGTCAGATAGGCAGTCGCTCCATGTAAAATACTGGTATTCAGCTGCATCCGGTTAGTTAGACTGGAAGCCGACCCCAATTAGTTGGGAAAAGGCTAGGCAGATGATGATGCAAAAGAAATAACCGACTTCTACACTATACTTATACACTGCGAATCAGTGATGCTATTGACATCTTAACTGGCAAACAACTATACAACTGAATTGAACTGTTGAGTCAGTGTCCAAGTGGCCATAGCTGTATCTAAAGCTATGTTAGAATAACCAGGACAAAACATAACCCATGACGACATCCTCAAAGAATGTAGCAACACCATCTTTAACCTTTCATACGAACACCACTCACAAAGTAATTTAAATAAATTATTCATTTAAATCATCTCTGTGCCTTCCAAGTGTAAGACATACTCATATTATTGTACCTTTTACTTTTCGCTTCTTAGAAGTGTTAGCATACGCGCTTGTGATGTGAGCTGGGGATGTACTGGGATTCTTGTTTTGTTGAGTCATAAAAACAATGTCAAAAGTTTTTTTATCCTTTAACTACTTGTACGCCCCTATGTTTTCTTTTTGATGATACATTATTATTCTAAGCACTAGAAAAATAATTCATAATTTACGTCCATCTTAAAAAGTATCTTTATCATTATCATATCAGCTCGAATTAGCCCCTGCTGGGTATAATATTCCTCCCCATTTTTCTGCCACACTTCCCGGCTCTGTGCGTCCCTGCGTCCCCCGGTATTTCGTTGGGGACCGGACAGGGCGCCTCAAGAAGGACATCTGGCTAGACGTGGAGATGGCCGATGGAGCAAGGCTTTGACCGAATGGTGGCCAAGGCTAGGCCAAAGAAACCAAAGCCGTCATAAAGCTCGATGGGTCGACGAAAGTAGAGGGAAAAAGTATTTTAATAACTCTTAAATAAAATATATGTTTCCGTGTATGTCCCCAACCTAACAGGAGTTACCTTTTGCCACAATGTAAAGAAGTTGCAAATGTTCTGTTCCTTTTATTACAATAAACAGTAATATAATAACGCTTTCAATAGCATCTATGATAGAAAGTGTGTTTCGACACGTAATATGGACTCATAGCCTCAACATTTTTGCAGATTACCCTAGAATAAGAAAAAATATTAAAAAATCTACCTTCGAATATCGTTCTTTTTTAGCATTGTTAATTTTACTTTAAGTAACATAGTGATAAGTTAATGATTAACAATATTGTATTAAGTACCGTTCCGATACTCGTTCCAATGAACGTTTATTTATGTAACCAGTGTTTCTCATCCAAGTGAATAATTGTATTCTGTTTTTGAGAAATAAATGTCTTAAACCATATTTATTTCCAAAGTACTAACCTTTAGTTTTTAGATAAATTTACTTTAACACTAAATGAGGAAGGAGGATAACTTGCAGTTCAAAACGTAGATAAAGTTTAGAATATATATTTTAGTACAGATTTCTGAAAATCATCATAATCTACATTTTCCCAACTATGTTGAGGTCGATTTCCAGGCTAACCCGATGTAGCTGAATACCAGTATTTTTCTTGGACTGACTGCTTATCTGAAGTCTACGTAACCCTATTTATATTTGACAGCCCTTGGTATGACTGGTTATCAGACTTTCGAACCACTCACTACTTGTTAAGACTGTCAAAAATCTTTGATGTTTTCTTTGGCTGTTTGGCTACAAGCCATGTGTGTGTCTGTGTCGAAGATAGCGCACTCGACTTAATGAATAAACTAACACACATACTTGATTGCATAAGCCAAAAAAATTTGAGTAACAGTTGCAAACTCAAACCATAAGTCAGCATGTAAAAATGCAGTGACCCTTGCACAGTCAGTTAAGTCACCTTTGTATATTGTTGCTATCCAGTTGCTCCTATAATAAATAAAAATGATCGTGAGCTATGGTTTGGTTTCCTTTTGCATAGCAACGAAACGCATAATGATTAGATGGTCCCAGCTCGTAATACTTCGTCTAAACTCGGTTATACTCGGCTGTCGGTACACCTGACACTGGCATTAACCATCACATTATCTAAAAATAGCGCCACCACAACAAAACAATTTTTTTTTTAAATAACCAAAAAAAAAACGACTACTTTTTTTACAAAACCGTTGCACTTGAACATCACATCATACGACTTAGCTATTGTTAAACGGGTTTTTAGCAGGAGTCGGTGGTGATATAATTGTCTCTTTCACTCCTACTTCAAATTATGTTTGTATCTCTCTCGCTCGCAGTGTCGTGTTAAGGATGGAGGCACAGGAGACGTTTTTTTATTTAAATTTGAATAAATTTACACTTTTAAAGAAAGGTTTGAGTTTATATAGGGTTTTTGAACTCTGGCGCAGGCCGTCACTATGTGGTGCGATTATAAAATCAATGTTATGGTGCTAAAACAGTTATATGAGTTACTGTATAGTTTTATTGGCGTTTTGTGATTGGCACTTTGATATTGGTTATTAGTTTGACAATAAATCTTTTATAAAGGCTTTGGAAACTTGTTTTGTAGACGATTTGAGGAGGAAAGGAATGTCTTGTGGCTATTGAAGAAATTGACTTATGATGTATTGATTTTATGATTGATTTGATGGTCGTGAGCCGTTTCATAATTTAGATATTTTCGTGCTCGATTGCGTTTTTTTTTTGTCTCTAGAGTGACAGGCTCAGACTAAAATGATCTATGAGTATCACCGAAAGGGAGGTTAAAAGAAGGAAAACATTTTTAATCTAAAAAATGCACCCTAAAAATATCATCTTAGCTATGTAATTCAAACTCATTTTGACAGAATGTTGATTATACCTTAGTCTGATTTTATATTAAATGCTTTTGAAATATTGTGCAATTTATACCTGTCCTGTTGCTTGCACGTCATAGGAGTTGATGACTCTACTTATAGTAGGTACCAAACTTGTTGCCAAACTTTGGGTTGTCTCAATTTAATTTGTCATCGACGAAGAAGATTGTGCAATTCCGTTTTTGTCTAAATCGAACTCAGGACCACAAAAATTAACAATACTACTAGATTTAGAAGGGGAAACCACGCCACAAAAGATATGCAAAAAAACTACATCAAAGAAAGATTTATTTTCGGTTTGAAATCATTTCTTTTTCTCTCTTTCTTTAAAACAAAATGCTGTAGTTCTTATACCATGATTTGTGAGGTCCTTAATCAAAGTCTTGGTTTTCTTTTAACATTTTTAATTACTTTTTTCTTTTATATACTTTACTTTTCGAATGTTCTCATGGTCTTTTAAAAAGAGAAGATTGTAATCTGTTAAAATACTTGCAGGTTTTTGACCTTTCACGCTAATTGAAAGTTGTCAATCAAACGCTTGACATTTTGCGTTACTGTACTGTCAATAAATCTGTGTCTACTAAGTATTTGACATTAGTCAAACCGGAAGCGTTTCGAAATTTAAAAATAAATATACGTGGACTGCTTGGTTGCTACTGAGCATGGGGTCGTCAGTTCAACTTCTAGTTCGTTCAAAATTTTTATTGGATTTTTCATAGAAATTTCTCCATGACAGCCTCAGGAGTTTGATTTTGTGCCCGACTCCCTCTTTTATATGGAGCTTAAATAGGACACATAATCAAATAACCCCTCACGCTCTTGGGCAGAGCGAAAGGGAATATCAGACTTCTATATATTAATTATTGTTGAACTAATTTCTGATTTTTTTCAGAATTTTAGGCTCGGTAGTTTCGGAGATAAGGGTAATGGTCGGACAGACAGTCACATGAGTAATCCTAATAAGGGTTCCGTTTTTTCCTTTTGAGGTACGAAACCCTAAAAAGGGCAAGATAATAATAATGTTGATGTATGAGACATTTCTTACCTTCCGACCTCTCCAATAAAGATTTTAAAACCTTTCTCTCACCGTATCTCTAAATCTTTTGAAAACGTAATTCAAACGTACATTAATAAGGCAGGTACAGATCGTAATATTATTAAAACACCGCGTGTACCAGTAAATCTTTTACCGAATCGTCTTACAATATGTATGCCACGACAAAGAGAGACATAGAAGGTCAACGAACAACGAGCAGAAACGCACGCGTACATAAGCGCGTACCTAATCACTATCACTACAAAGTCGCTTCCCGCTGTCAGTCCCTATGTATGCTTACATCTTTAAAACTACGAAACGGATTTTTATGCGGGTTTGTTTAATAGATAGAGTGATTCAAGAGGAAGGTTTAGTGTCTTTTTCATTACTCATACTCTGAAAGTAGGTCATAACATGCCTGCGGAGCGGGTTGAAAGTACTATTTTTCAGCCCTAGGGAGAATCGCTTTCAACTGACAGCTGTCAAATTATTATTTGATGTAGTTGGGAGCAAACCTATTGTCATCAACCAATGTAATTAGGAGCAAGCCTATTGCCACCAACCGATGTGATTAGGTGCAAGCCTATTACCACGAACAAATGTAATTAGGAGCAAGCCTATTGCTATCAACGAATTTAATTAGGAGCAAGTCTATTGCCACCAACCAATGTGATTAGGTGCAAGCCTATTACCATCAACAAATGTAATTAGGAGCAAGCCTATAGCCATCAACCAATGTAATTAGGAGCAAGCCTATTGCCATCAAACAATGTAATTAGGAGCAAGCCTATAGCCATCAACCAATGTAATTAGGAGCAAGCCTATTGCCATCAAACAATGTAATTAGGAGCAAGCCTATTTCTATCAACTGATGTAATTGAGGGCAAGCCCATTGCCATCAACCAATCTAATTAGGAGCAAGCCTATTGCCATCAACCAATGTAATTAGAAGCAAGCCTATTGCCATCAACCGATGTAATTGGGACCAAGCCTATTATTGGGATTCTATCTCTTTAGCCTGTTATTGGGATTATTCTCTCTTTTAATTAACAAAACTTTAGAACTCAGCTACAAGCGATATGCGAGGAGAATTCACATTACTATCCTCTGAGAAATGATCTGCTGAAACCGTACCGTACACACAAACAAAATATGCCAATCACAACTGTCGCAACTGCGCTTGCACTCGCTGTACGTGAAGCGTGTCTATGCGTACTACTCGGTCACATTAACTTGACGATTGGCGTTGTAATAATAATGTCCAAGCACAATATAACAACAACAGAAAACTAGCCAAATTATCGACGCGCGTATCGGTAACAAAGATGCTAACCGTACTGACACCGGGCGAGCTAAGGGAATGCGGGGGGGAAGCGGGTGGGTGCTCGCATTCCAGAGATGCGTCAAGTTACTGTGACCGTGTAGTACGTGCATTTTCACCCGTCGAATGTAGTTGAACTTCTGAATATTTATTTTCTTGTATATCGTACGGTGCACTCAGAGCTAATTAAATATCTTACGTTCAGGTTCAAAAACCCGAAACTGAATCATTTCATTTGAGAATGTTTCCGAGAAGGCGATTGGTTGCTACATTGTTTTGTTTTTTGAATAAGGAAGCGAATGTTGCCAGTAATTCAAATTGGAATTACAAAATTGCGAACTTGAAGTTTTAAACACTTTTTTTTTTGGAAATCATCAAATGACTCCTCCCCCTCTGGGCAGAGCGGTAGAGAGTGTCAGACTTCGACTGATTAAAAACCACCCATGTTCCTTCTTAGCCCTTTGTGTCGAGGCCGCGGTTTCTCTTTCGATCAACCCGCAGCCACGACGGGCGTCGGCCCTTGCAGTGTAAACACGTTAAGCTGTCTATCCATTTTGTAAATCTTTGATAGTCCGAAAGTCTGACAACCCATTAACTGTAAGGTTTTGGAGCTAAGATAGGCAGTCTGTAAAATACTGGTATCCAGCTGCATCCGCTTAGAATGGAAGCTGATCCCGACATAGTGGGAAAAGGTTAGGCTAATGATGAGTCTTAGAGTGAAGGTCGTGAATCCCTAAAGCGATATCTGAACGGATAGAGTGGCTGGGTTAAATAGGATGCTGAAGGCGAAGTAACCATAACAATCTTACACGGGTGAGGAAAAGGAAAGGCCGGACAGTGAACTGGGTAGTTGACAAAAAAAAATGTAATTAGTCCGTCAGATGGATTTCCAAAAAATATTGAACATGTATTTTTTCTTTTTTCACGTATGAATGAAGACAATACAGTGCTTCGAAAAGTCGTGCGACGTCACAGTTTGATCCATTTTCACCATTATCTTTGACAAGCTTTATTTTCGTAAATTTTTATTAATTTGATAAAACAAAAAAAACACGTATCCAATATTTTTCGAATAATGACGGACTAAACAGAATCATATTTTTTTAGTCAGTGTACTACCCTATTGTAATAATAATAATAATAATAATATCATCACTGACAGGACTATTGTTGCCAATAAACCTGACATAGTGGTGATGGACCGATCAGCGCGCCGCGTAATGATAATCGATGTTACCATCCCACATGACGAGAACCTCGTGAAAGCTGAGAAAGAGAAGCAAATAAAATATCTGGACTTAGCACACGAGGTTGTCGATATGTGGCATGTGAACTCGGCTATCATTGTGCCGATAGTCGTCACGGCCAATGGCCTGATAGCAAAAAGCATGGACGACCACCTGTCAAAACTTTCGCTTGGCGGTTGGATCAAGGGCCTGATTCAGAAGGCAGTACTTCTTGATACGGCCCGTATTGTGAGGAGGTTCCTGTCTCTGGAACCCTAACCACCTGTGGCTTGGACCCTGCTCCCGACACCGGTGGACTACTATTTTTTTATATTTTTAAATGTTTTTTGATATCTTTTTTAACAAATATTTAAAAATGTAAATTAGTATGTAAGAAAAATAAATAAAGAGAATAATAATAATAATAATATTCCACAACTATCACACAACGCCATCTAGTCCCAAGCTAAGCAGAGCTTGTGTTATGGGTACTAGACAACTGATAAACATACTTATATATTTCTAAATACATACATATTATAGATAAATTACACCCAGACACAGAACAAATGATCGTGCTCATCACACAAACATTTGTCCTGGGTGGGAATCGAACCCACGACCTCCGGCATAGCAGTTAGGGTCACTAACCACTAGACCAACAGGCCATTCTCCTACCTTTTATTTGGGGTTGACGCGTCTTTTTCTTCCATACTTTTCTATTACTCATCATTTCAGCGATCACCTCCTTTCTATTCGTAATCATCATCATCACCAGCCTATAATGTTGGATCATTCCCACTAGTTCATCAACGTCCTACGATTCCCACTGCAGGGACTTAGGCCTCCTCTATGCGAGAAGGATGGGTTATAATCCACCACGTCACCACGTGGGCCCAGTGTGGGTTGGATAATAGGTTAATGCAATTGGTTTAGTTCATTATTAATTGTTTGCATTGAGTTATCTTTAATCAGATTCTTTCTAATTGAGAAAAATACGTATGCAGTCCTATTGGTTTTAGTTAAATCCAATACCGATTAAAATGTATAAACTGAATCATATTAAAATGGTTACTAAGAAGGCCAAATGATTATTATTTTATTATAATTTGGAGCTTCTTAAAATCAGGTTTTATCTACGTCACCACGTTTTATCCGTCAAGGTTTAAAGTTCCATGTGCATGCAATTTCATAACCACCTATAATATCAACCCGGAAAAGGCAAGGTTGCATTGTTTCAGATATATAGGCATGATGGTAGTACTTCCCCGGGAACACCAGTGACTTTACCTAGTTTTTAAAGGGTCCCGGAAGTGATTTCATCATTTTCAAATTAACTTTATCGGACTAATCGGTAAAATAACTGAATCATAAATATTAGGTAGCAATATTTCTTGGAAGATCACTTTGTTCTTAAAATCAGCGTTGACGTAAATACGGGTTGTGTGATATGAAATCCCCAATGAATATGAATGAGTGAAATGTGGATGGGCTACGAGTAGAGAAAAACCAAAGAAACAATGGATGGACTGTGTAAAGGATCATCATTTCAGCCAAAAGACGTCCACTGCTGGACATAGGCCTCCCCCAGGCGTCGCCACATTGACCAGTCCCGTGCGTCTCTCATTCAGCGGGTTCCTGCAACCTTGACCAGGTCATCGGTCCACCTAGTGGGAGGCCTTCCAACGCAACGTCTTCCGGTTCGCGGTCGCCATTCCAGAACTTTTCGGCCCCATCGGCCATCCGTTCTGCGAGCAATGTGCCCTGCCCATTGCCACTTCAGTCTGGCGATTCTTCGGGCTACGTCGGTATAACCTTGGTTCTCATACGGATGTCCTCATTTCTGATGTGTGTAAAGGATAGAATATGATATTGCAAGAAAGGAGAATATGTCTGGAGAGATAAAGACAACTGTGGAAGAAGAAAACTATTTATCCAAATACTTTATGGTCGGCTGTGGAAAAATGCATTGTCGATAGGACCCGCGGGTCCCGTCTTAGTCGGACCAGTTGACTAAAAAGCCCTAGTCATCTAGTCTAACCAAAAGCATTTTGACCTTTTTTTCTTTTTTGGTGAGAGGAAAATTCATCTAATAGTTATTCACTGTGTCAGACTTCTGACTAAAAACCAGCCGTGTTCCTTCTTAGCTTTATGTCGAGGTAGCAGTATCTTTGTGACCAACCCGCAGTCCCGACGGGACCGTCTGACCCTTAGAATTGGACATCACCGTCTGACCTCTAAAGCCCCTATACCGCACCTAATGGGCATACCATCATCCTAAGGTTAGATTAAACGTGCCTTATTATCTTCAATCTCAATTATTGATTATTTTTTGCATAGTTTGGTTATAGAAGACGTTTATTATTTAAGATGACCCGCAGAACATCCATTGTCTTTTTTCTCGATTAAACAAAAACTGATTTGAACTTTTACATTTGTTGCGAACTGGTTTTGTAACGTGGTTTCACTTGTTATTTACCCTTTCTTTGTTATTTTGAAAAGTTAAGTTGCATTGTCATCCAACTTAACTTTTCGGCTTTTAAGGCGGTTTTATTTTATTACACTTCACACTAATATTATAAAGGCGAAAGTTTGTGAGTGTGTATGTTTGTTACTTCTTCACGTACTGAACGGATTTGGATAACATTTGGTGCACAGATAGTTAATAACCTGGATTACCACTTAGGATAGTTTTTATCCCGATTGTATCTTCCCGTGGAATAATTTTCGAGTTGTAGCGGGTGAAGCCGCTGGCAACAGGTAGTATAAACTCAGGATATGGAGTTCACACTTATATTAGTAGAACATGGTCCCATAATTTATTAATTGATACCTTATTATTAGACATCCTGCACCGACCGCAAATAAATTGGGATAAGTGCAGGAGAATGATGATGATGACAATTTTAGCTATTCTATTATAGTAGATTATTGCATCGAGCACAAAGTAATTTATTATTGCACCGAGTGCCTGATTTAGAGCCTGAGCGTTAGCGAGGGCTCTAATCTAACAGGCACGAGGGCAATATAAATTACTTAAGGCGAGGTGCATAATCTACTTTTCTTTCAACTATTACATAAAGGAATAGTAGATAAAAGAAACTCATATCAAACAGTTAAAAGATTTTCTATACTTAACACTGTCGTCTTCATTTAGAATGTTTTCCGGAGTTAATGTGTCGCTAAATGATTCCATTTTAATTCGAAGCCGAAGCACTCAAAATCAGATAGTATCACACTATAACGTTTCCAAAAATATTGTCAAGCAAAATTAACAAAGTTCCCCAAAAGTTCCCGCCAAATTACTTTTTTAAATTTCTTTCATTTTATAGTAACTAGTTAGCAACAATCATTTTTTAAATTTGGAACAAGTAGTAGGATAGAAACGAATAATACTTATGTAAAAAAAAAAGTATTGATATCGGCTGGCTGAATAGAGCTAATCCATTGAGATTGGCATCGGTGCGATTAAAAAAAATAAACTGTGCAATAATGAAATTTCATACATTTTTATTGCTCTAGAGCACTAAAGACTCGCTTTGTGCTGAGTTTTTAGTGTGATTATGATGAAATTAAAGCATAGTTGGAAGAAAAGGTTCATTATCTTCTTCTATCTATCTATCTATCTATTTATATAAAAAGAGAAGTCCTGACTGACTGACTGACTGACTCATCAACGCCCAGCCCAAACCCTTGGACCTAGAAAGCTGAAATTTTGCACAGAGGTTCCCTGTATTATGTAGACAAGGAATAAGGAAGGATTTTTCGAAATTCAACCCCTAAGGGAGTTAAATAGGGGATGAAAGTTTGTATGGAAAATCGTCATTTTCACGCGGGCGAAGCCGCTGGCAAAAGCTAGTGGAGTATATAGACGCTCTAAGCTCCATCCTCATCATCATCATCATTTCAGCCAAAAGGCGTCCACTGCTGGACATAGGCCTCCATCCTAGATATTTAAAAATAAGCTTATTTCGTAACAAATAAAACAATGAAAGCGTCAAAAGTATAAACTAGATATAGGTAGCTCCTTATATTTCAGATCTTCGTATTCTTATTCTTTATTGCACACATAAAATAACAAATATAAACACAAATTACAATAATAAAGCTTATGTACAAAGAATTGGGTTTTCTTACAGCAAACCTAATTTCGAAAGCGAGATTTGCAAAAGAGGATCTTTATGGCACATTAAGATTTTTAGCTTTATCTTAAAATGGTCAATGTTCACGAATTTATCACCAATCCCCTTGATAT
The DNA here is from genome assembly GCA_949316265.1 of Diarsia mendica. NCBI lineage: Eukaryota > Metazoa > Arthropoda > Insecta > Lepidoptera > Noctuidae > Diarsia > Diarsia mendica. Next base: position 3,376,214 of record OX438910.1, read on the forward strand.
TAACCAATGACATTTAGCTTTTGCACACCCATCCTTAATCAAAACTAACGTATATACCTACAATAAATCATAATTATCTTCCTATACATAAGAATCTTTTTATTAACACTTCTTATCACACTTCGTGACCTATTAAAGAAGCCTCTTAGTTAGTGATAAAAGAAATCTAGTAGTTTGTTTACAAAAAACTAACATCGACCATCTGTTAGGCTAGCATATTGCACATCCGGTTAGTAATTTTGGAAATATTCTGTACTAGCTGTTGCTAGCGGTATCACCCGCTACAACTCGAAAATTATCCCACGGGAAGATAAAATCGGGATAAAAACTATATGTGTTAATCCAGTTTATAAACTATCTGTGTACCAAAAATAAGTTCAGTAGTTTTTGCGTGAAGAAGTAACAAACATACACACTCACAAACTTTCGCCTTTATAATATTAGTGTGAAGTGTGATAAAAATGTAGAGCAACTTTAACAAACATTCCAAGTTGGACATTTGTGACTAAAAGTCACAAATGTCCAACTTGGAATGTTAGCGAAGAGGAAGAAAATAAAAAATTACGTGGTTGTCCCACGTTTGAATCTTCCAGTTTAAGAAATTTATTGAATTTTAGTTTTTATTTATTGACATTATGTATTACAGTATCTCTTTAACATGATTGTATTTGGATTATTATTTTAATGGCAAGATGTGTTTGACTATAATTTGATTCAACGGTGACATCATATTGGACTAAGTTTTTCTGCTTATTTATTGAATTTTGGGTTTTATTTATTAACATTTTGTATTAGAGAATTATATTTGACATTTTATTGTGATTGTATTTTGATTATTATTTTATTATTATTGACATGATGCATTTGACTGTATTTGATTTCTATTTGCCGACTTTTATTATATTACCTACTTAATTTTTAATTTAATTTTTTCCTATGACATTGCTTACTTATTTAAATGAATTTTCCAAATGTCTAATTACTGTTTATTAATGTTTAATTACTGCTACTATCATTATTGTAAAAAATAAAAATTGTTGTGCCCGACAGGGTCCATGTGAACTATTATATTATTATTAAGATCTTGTAAAAACACATGTGATATGCAATAAATGATTGAATTGAATTGAATTGAAAACAAGATCCAAGAACTATTTAGGTTCTAAACGTATTTATATTAATACGATTTATTCAGAGGGAACATGGGATGCTGTTATACAAATGTATTGCCCTTTTTCTAAAATATTAACACAAAAGAAATTGATAGGAACAATAGGTACTCTTTCTTAAAATTTGACATAAAAAAATTAACCTACCTTTAATAATTCTACTGAGTCGTTCAATCGCATGACCTTATGATAAGTTAATTGCAACATGTCTTCTTCTTCCAAACGTACCTATCTACAAGTCCATCTTTCGGTAGTCGTCACCTGCTATATGTAATTATGTATTTTATCTTATATTTGTCTGACTACTGTTACTAAGTATATATTTTTTTTAAATTCTTTATTTATTAGAGAGGGTTTGTTCACATAGAGATTATGTCACCCTCATAGGAACACTTTACATGCAAAACTTACAATCTACGCTTAATTCCTATATTAACTAATTTGTATATTATTCTAGCAGTTTTACCTACATGTCGGAGAGGCTAGAATCATATTGCATGCTCCTAATTCTAGAATATTTATATTAAATTGGTCTTGAATAAAAATTCTTTCAGCCTCTTAACATTCCGGACACACTCCACTATAATATGGGTAACGTCTGCGACCTTATCGCATTGATACGATATTTTATCAACAAGCTTTAAAACAATATCTATCTAACCTAACTTAACCTTACTGGCTACATCACAAGCTCCAGATTCAATTCTACAAACATCGTAATTCTTTAGGGAAGCTCAACTACAATAACAACTTATAGTATCCCTACCTAAAAGTGAGATTAAAACCATTTGTAAAGTAGCTCTTCCTTCAAAACTATGAAAAGCACCAACACCTCTACTCACTCTCAAAACGCAGCACACCTCGATAATAGTCACAAAACCAAAAAAAACTTCACCACACTGAAGTGCGAGTGGGACCAAAAAGAAAAAAGCACCACTTTTGCCTAAAGCAAACCGGTTTACGGCCAACTTCACTCCGCTGCGTTTGATTATGCGAAGGTCAGGCATTTTGCCAGATGCGAACCAACACTCAGAGGGACTGCACGTCTCTCACCGCTCCGCGATAAAAAACTTTTACGTACCAAAAAATAAAACGAACAACTAATTTTGAACAAAAATCACGTGTTTTCTAACTAAAATACGAGTTTAGGAAGTCGTTTCTGTTATAATTTCTAGTGCATTTGTGTTTTTAAAAGTTGTTGAGCCGGAGTAGAAAGTTACATTGCATTGACAAGAATCTTAGTGGTTTCTCATGTGTTTTAAAGTTTTGTGTTTTGTGTCTGTGTTTTAAACTGAGGAAGTTTTGCTGTTTCGGTAAGTTTTGACACTTCTATTTGACGTTTATCTTTTTTTATAAAGCCATGATTTTATTTTCAGCCTGTATTGTATTGGACCTCTTTTGTAGTCTAGGCAATTGTTATAAAACCTTTTTATATAACTGATTGATAGTTAGAGTAATAGGATAGTTAACAATGGTACATTTTAACGTAATTAAGTTATTCTTATGTAATAGTTTTATTATTTGACCAAAAAGTGACTTTAACTTAGTAGTTATAAGCGCTAAAATGTCAGAAATTTTGGATCAAAGAAAGGTTCCCTTCAAGGCAGTATTCCCTTGAGAACTGAGCAGATATCTAAGTACCTGTGTATAAGTAAAAACTTGATACAACTTCAAGCCATATAAGTAAGGTACCAATCAACTCTGCAGCATTCAAGTTCAGGGATAAAATAATAATGAAGAACAGATGACGTTATGCGATAAGATGCAGTTTTTACAATGAAACAACTTTTTCTTTGGAAAAAAAAATAATGATTTGTACTAAATATTTTTTAGAAAAAGGCACTTGGTGTAAATATTGATTTAGTCAGTAAAATAAGCCAAAGGTTGCCGCATTTGTTTAGTTATCGCAATTACTAACTATTGAGCATAAAGTCCAGGATTTGATTCCCGTGCGTGACAACAAAACAGTACTGGATTGTCCCAATCTGTGTGCCTGTTAATAGCAATATACTTTTCTATGTTACACAAATGAATGGAATATTAGAATAATTCCTAATTGAAAAACTGAAAACTCTTTGCTTAATTTGGGGATCGAAGTCGGGACTCCCAAGTTCAGCAGTCACTTGCAATTATTACACCACCAAGGCGGCGAGAGACAGTTTTTTACAATCTATCAAATCTGGCTTGCTGCGGCGCTAGCACGACTGACTGCTAAGTAAGAAGGTTCTGGGAACGGTTACATTCCCGGGTCGCGCAAAGTGTTATTAAATTTTTTTGGCCAGAAATTTTTGAGTCTTAATCTGTGCGCCAAAAATTGATAGTAAAAAGTTTGTCCATGTTAATAAAAGACTAGAATACTTAAACATAACTGGTGAAATATTGCTGTACTACCTATTAGATACACCTTTTCATACTCTTTGGGGAGACAACCACATTTGATAACTATAACATAACTTTATGGAATGTTATGTTATCTATCAAATCTGGTTGTAGAGATGAGATTGCGATTAAATTTAAAATATTTTTAATTGCAAAATAAACCGATTAAAAAAAAAAACTCGCTAAGTGCAAGTCGGACTTACACAAATGAAGGATTATCGATGTTATTTTAGCACTATAGACTTCTTATAGGTTTTCCTGTAATTATCTTTATGTGTTGAACTAATTTCTATTTTCTTTTTTTCAAAAACTTTGGCTCAATCATTTCGGAGATAATGGTCGAACAGACAGACACAATTGAGTGATACTTTATGGGTTCCATTTTTCATAAAAAAGAGGTTACCTTAAAGTTTCTTTAGTAAATGTCTAAGTTTAGAGCCTAGAAACAGCTTTAGCAGTTTAAGACTAGTTTTACAATCACCAACTAGTTTGACAGGTATGGTGATGATGAACAAGTGTCTGTTTTGGAATAAACCTCTCCAAAAACATAATAAACTACAAAAATTTGCAAATTTTATTCATTTGAAGCATCCTCAGCCATTACCCTTTTTATTCTAGGCCTTTTACGTGCGATTTCCTTGTTTTTGTCAACATTGACCATGATTTTATCAATTTAAAATTTTCTATGGTCGTGTGGTTAAGGAAATAAGGACTAATCTGGTGTCATTTTTAAGCCACCCATGTGCCTCTACCGCGGCTTTACATGCCATCCTAAAATACTTATCAGGCATGCTGGTTTCTTCACGATGTTTTCCTTCACCGAAGTAATTGATAATTACATACACAAATAAATCTGAAAATCAAAAGTCTTGGGTACACACTTGAAACTTATGACTTGGCGGTCACACCTCTGCCTGGTATGACCGCCAAGTCTTAGGTAGGCAACTGGGCACAGATTTCAGATTTCAAATTCGTGATGAAAAACACAATAACATTTTGTCAGACCAGGGAATTGATCCTAGGACCTCATGCACAGCAATCGTGCTTGCGGCCACTAGACCAACGATGTAGTAAATCCAGTTCTAATGAAATCGTAAATTCAAATATAGCTGGTTACCAAAGTGCTCTACATTTTCATTTTTTTACTATTTTAGGGGAAAAAACGTGTATTGTACGTGTACGTGCAGTACGTGCAAATGTGCAATATGCTAGCGTAATAAATGCAACGCAAAAGTTTTTTTTGTTATCAAACTAAGAGAGACCTCTCGCATCTCCTGTGTTCTTTAATAGCGGAGGTAATGAAGAACTGTTCTTCATTCTATCTGATCAACAGGATCTGACTAAACTTGTGAAACTCGTCTTATCATGTCAAGTTGCTTCATCATCATCATCATCATCAGCCTATAATTGTTCCCACTGCAGGGACTCAGGCCTCCTCTCAAGTTCAAGTTGCAAGGTCAAGTTGCTTGGTTCGAGTTTATTATAAACTAGCTGTTGTCAGGGGCTTCAACTTCAACTTCGCTACAACTCGAAAATAATCCCACGGGACGATAGAATCGGGATAAAAATTATCCTATGTGTTAATCCAGGTTATAAACTATCTGTGTACCAAATTTTATCAAAATCCGTTTGGTAGTTTTTGCGTGAAGAAGTAACAAACATACACACTCACACACAAAGTTTCGCCTTTATAATATTAGTGTGATTGCATTGGTCGGGTGTTAAATAATATTTCAGGTTTTATTACAAACTGGTTTGGAACTGCAGAAGTTCTTTGTCAAAAATTATTGGGTGTATATTATGCAAGACTAAGCCATTGGCCTCGGCTGACATTTCTAGATCTTTGACAGTCGTTACAAGTCAAAAGTGACCCGAAAGTCTGAGAACTAGTCTTACACCGGTATCTATAAACAAGTCATAGTGATTACTTGAGTAAAAGTCATTGTTTAAGATACGATTTTTTCTCTGTAGTTTAGTAATTCCTTGATGTTAGAACTGTCAAAGGTTAGAATTCTTAGGTTTGCTTTCATTGACGGTTCTAACTTCGTTTAAATTCTTGTCCATTGCATAAAAATTTTGCATAAGCAATTAGGTACTTCTACTTCAGTTCAAGTAATTATTTTAACTTGACTATAGATACGGATGTTACTAAGGGGTACCGTATTACCTACTCAGTATGAACTGGGTTGTAGAGGACAGTTATGCAATCGCTCCTTGTGAAATTCTGGTATTCAGCTGCATCCGGTAAGATTGGAAGCCGATCTCAATGAAGTTGGGCAGACAGCTTATTTATTTAAATAATATGATTGTCTACTTTAATTAAATAAATCTTTATGTTAATTATTGTGTTTCGTTTTGGATAGTTTTTAAGGCAAATCAAAATACGTGATTTAAAACTTTTGAGACAGGAATAAAGAAATCATATGTTTAGTCTAATTTTTATTAATAAACTGTTTTAAAAACCAGAAGTTTTGAATAAAAGATCCTACTCCACAAAAATCCAACATAGGAACAAAAACCACAAAAACTTAAACAAAAGAGTAACCAAACAAATCATAAATTAGTATTACGCATTCGAACTTGACATCATCAACATTCGAAATTTGAATAAAATACGAAAAATAAATGAACGGTTATAAGGTTGATAAGTCACAAAACTAGTTTTGTTTCGTGTCTTTGGTCACCTTGGTACAGATATTATTATGTCTGTCAGACTGTCTGACTTTTCAATATAGGCTTGCTTGTACCTGTTTTGGTACCTAATTGAATAGGTACTGTTTGAAGTAGTTTTTTACTGTTACCTATTTTGTATGTAGTAGTGCTTTTATCACACTAATTTGTAAAGGCGAAAGTTTGTGAGTGTGTATGTTTGTTACTTCTTCACGCAAAAACTACTAAACGGATTTGGATAAAATTTGGTACACAGATAGTTTATAACTTGTATTAACACGTAGGATAGTTTTTATCCCGATTTTATCTTCCCGTGGAATAATTTTCGAGTTGTAGTTTCCAATAAATGATCTTAAACCTCAAGTTCAGAGAGCCTGATGTACTGGCGTCTATACAAACATTATTCCGGTGTTTCCATTTTCATCTCTGGACTACATAAAAAAATAAATCAAGGCGACCCAAAAATTAAAAATATTCCGTAGTAGGTACAAAAGTTACAGGAAGCTAAAAGTGGGTCTTGACATCTTTCCATCCCTCTCAGAGGTATGCAAGAGGGAAACTCCTTATCGACACTCTTGACATGCAAGAAAATCAAGATGACAAAGAAAGGTATAATACCTCCTTCACGGGGTGAAAGCTCTCATAAACAATATTCCGATTTTTTTAGAAGGTACAACCAGTGTCACGTAAGAGTTAGGAATATCAGTATTGTCAAGTTACGGGTCTTGGAGGTCAGATAGACAGTCGCTCAATGTAAAATACTGGTAGTGAGACTGGAAGCCGTTGGGAAAAGCTGTAGATGATACTAATATTATAAACGCGTAAGTTTGTGAGCGTTTATGTTTGTTACTCTTTCACGTAAAAACTACTGAACGGATTTGGATGAAATTTAGTACACAGATAGTTCATAACCTGAATTAACACATAGGATAGTTTTTATCCCGATTTTATCATCTCGTGGGATAATTTTCCGAGTTGTAGCGGGTGAAGCCGCTGGCAACAGCTAGTAAATTATAAATGCAGGTTTCCTCACTGTGTGTTCCTTTACCGATGTCTGTGATGTCCAAGGTAATCTAAAAAAACTCTAACGAGTAGGGAAAAATCTGGTCAGATGATGATGAACTACTTTAAGTATTTCGTGAAAGAAAACTTATTCTTTGTGATACTAAAAGTAACCTCAGAAATTAAAATACGAAACACACAGACACAAATATTTTTAAATATTTTATTCGAATCTCGACTGGCCAGTATTATAAAAGTTGTTCCTTTTTCAAACTTGAAATATCGAACTCTAGCCTTGACGGCTTGCATTCAGTGACGTCATTCTGTCACATTATATTTATTTAAAGGTTTTTCAACTTCACCTGCATGGTCTGCACCGTGCCATTGGTCGACGATAGTGATGCACGCTCTGTTCCTTTACAGTACCTATCGATATAATAGAAAGAAACAACAAGGCAGAAGACACATGCACAAGGCAGATGTGAGTGGCAATGCCGGGAGGGGACGCCTTATGCCTTGTGACTGTAACTGTAGGGTCGTTTTGTTTGTTTTTCTGACATTAAAAAGTGTGTGTAATGGTTTATTTGAAATTAATGCTTTGACTAAAGGTATCGGTTAGAATGGATCGTATTGTGCCACATTCTCTTAAATTGCATGTGCAGTGAAATTCGTAAATTAAGTGAAAAGAAAACGGAAATCAGCCTCACCTTAAAGAGATTTTTTTTCTTGCCAAAAGACGATACGATCTATGGCAAACCGAGGCGAAGCCATTTCAGACGACCCTTGAATCAAATCACATGATTGCAATCCAAAACAACGATATAAATATACAAGCATAGCACACCCCTAGTCGACGAAGCTCTGACGTCACATTGGTAGATAGTGATGGCTGCCAGTGTGCACGCTTTACCGGTTTTTGACAGGGTGATCAAGACTTTGATCGGTAAGTCTAGTGTCAAATGTTATTTTACCGGTGTTTGACGAAATCATTTGAGTTGATTTGAGATTACATAACTTATAATAATATAATTATGATAGAGTATTATATATATTGGGGTCAGCTTGCAATCCAGGGATGATGTGATTTAAATCATTTGATTTAAATCAGTGATTTAAATCGCGATTAAAATCAAATGATTTATTTAAAAAAATCGATGATTTAAATCAGTTTTTTTTACTGCTACCAAAACAGCCAAAACGTGTCAAAGGACTTCCCCCGACATAAACTACGGCGCACACATACACGTGTGCATCGCTAATATGCCCATACCATGATACTGAAAGAACTAAATTCAAACAAATAAGTTGAAATATGACTGCGACTGCGGTGAAACCCAAATGGTTCTACATATGTTCATGAAATGTTCTCTTTTTTATTTTAATTATTATTTTTTGTTATAATTACCTATATTGCAAAATGGAAGTGTTTAATTACCTTTAAATGTTTGTTGATTTTCGTTAATGTAATTTCGTAAATATGCAAATAAATATGCTACTTCGTTTTTTTTAAATAAAATAATGACTTAAGTATAATAAAAGAACTAATATGTCGATTTAACAAAAATATGTTAGTTTTTTTAAATAAATAACTGACTTTCATACTGAAACCGAGCAGATAATTAAAAAAATCAAAAAAATCTGATTTAAATCAAAAAAATCCGATTTAAATCAAATAATCCGATTTTTTTGATTTTTTTATAAAAATCATGATTTTTATCTCGCATCTTTACAAAACTTTCATTAAAACCCTCGAAAACCGCATAGCAGAAACATTAGACCTCCATCAACCTCCAGAACAGGCTGGATTCCGCCGTGGCCTTTCGACTGCTGACCACCTACAGTCTTTAAACCAGATTATCGAAAAACACCAAGAGTTCAATCTACCGTTATACATCGCGTTCGTAGATTACTCGAAAGCTTTCGATAGTCTAACACATAGCGCCATATTTTCTGCACTTGTCAAAAATAACATAGAACCTACATACATACATTTGTTGCAAAAAATATACCACAACAGCACAGCAGCCATCCGACTAAATACCTCCGGGTCAGTTTTTCCCATTCAGAGAGGAGTCAAACAAGGTGACCCGCTATCTCCTAAACTCTTCACAGCTACGCTGGAAGAGGTTTTTCAACAAATAAACCCACACTGGCAGGATAAGGGTATTGTCGTCGGCGGAAAAAGACTAACTAATCTTCGTTTCGCCGACGACATTGTTCTTTTTTCTTCCTCAGCAGCTGAACTAGGCCTAATGCTCGAACAACTGAGCCACGCCAGTCTCCAGGTCGGGCTTTCGATGAATATGGCCAAGACAAAACTGATGACGAACAGCACAGAGCGCAACGTAGAAACTGGGGGTGTGGTGATTGAATATGTCCATGAGTACATATATCTCGGCCAGATAGTCTCTTTCCAGGCAAGACAAGACAAAGAAGTTGCTCGACGCACCGAGAATGCCTGGAAGAGCTACGGTCGATGAAACATTTAATGAAGGGATCTCTCCCTCTTTCACTCAAGCGAAAGCTCATGGACATGTGCATTCTCCCCACCCTCACCTATGGAGCGCAAACATGGTCGCTTACGAAACGTCAGAAGTCCGCACTTGGGGTCTGCCAACGAGCTATGGAGCGAAGTATACTGGGTGTCAAACTTACGGACCGCATCAAAAACACTATAATTCGCTCTAAAACCCAAATAGCTGATGTTGGTCTTACGGCTGCGAGTTTGAAGTGGAACTGGGCTGGTCACATCTGTCGCATGTCGGAGGAGCAATGGGCAAAAATTACCACTCAGTGGATACCAAAAGGCAGGAAACGACAACGCGGCAGGCCCAGAAGGAGATGGCGGGATGAGCTGGACTCTTTCTCAAGGGATTGGTCTAACATCGCACTGGATCGCGAAAAGTGGAAAGAGGGAAGGGAGGCCTTTGCCCTGCAGTGGGACAACATGGGCTCTTAATTAATAATAATGATTTTTATCAACCAATCTAACCGGCTACAGCTCAAAGCAAGTATTTCTCATAAAGCGACTGTTTACTGCTTACATAACGCCTGTTATCCTCGAAGAGATAAACCTAACAAGTACACACGGCTACACATCAAGCTATGCAAAATCAGTTAATCTTGGCCTCACTTTACTAGATCTTTTCGCACAATGAACGATCAGATTATACTGGTTTTGTATAGCTTGATGTGTAGCCGTGTGTACATCCACATTTTTCCAGTTATATTTAAATTCCATGTACCTATTAAGGGGCGAGCCTATTGCAATTAACCTGGCACAAATCTAGACTCTTTGGCTGCTACTCAGAAATTTCTGATGGTAAAATTCAATCAATTTTGCTTGACCCAGGAAGCAAGCTATTGATAAGCAGCCGTATTTGTGACTACTAGAACCACGACCCAGTCAGGCAATAAATGTTATGCAATAATATTTAGTTTTAATTCCGCTTAAACGAAACGTAGCGTATAATAATGCGGAATTAAAACTATACTAAATAATATTGCATGCATTCATTCACACTACGCACAGCACGCGTGACAAATCACGCATGTGGCCATAAAAATATAATCTACGTTCAATTCTTGCTTCAATGTGAATTGAAGCTATCATAAATTATTATTATAAGCCTACTAGCTTTTGCCCGCGTCTTCACCCGTGTTATTGTCGGCTAAACTACAGAGATGACGATTTTCCATACAAACTTTCATCCCTTATTGTACTGATTTAGGGTTTTAATTTCCAGAAATCCTTCCTTATTCCTAGTCTACATTATAAAGGAAACCTCTACACAAAAAATCAGAATTCTAGGTGCAAGGGTTTGGGCTGGGCGTTGATGAGTCAGTCAGTCAAAACTTTTCTTCTTATCTAAATACATATATAGACTAGCTTTTGCCCGCGGCTTCGCCCGCGTGGATGTCGGAAAATACCCCACGGGAACGTAATACCGTGATTAAAAGTACCCCATTTGTTGATCTAGGTAAACAATGTCTTCTCACATTGCCTATGTATCCAGGGTGCGGTGCGCGGATTAATATATGATTAAAGAAGGATAACAAACCCTAAAATCTTACAATAGTAACGGAAAACATAACGGAGGGAAAAATCACCTACTTAAACGCCAAATTTGAAGGCCACTATAAAACCCCTTTTAAACCCGTTTAAAACCCCTTTTTAACCCGTTAGGGGTCGATTTTCGAAAAACCTTGACACTTACACGTTATTCTTTATTTTTGTTCTCAAGTATAAAAACTGAGTTTAGAGTTAATCGAATCGAATCCTTCCTTATCTATAGGGAACCTCTGTGCAAAACTTCAGCTTTCTAGGTCCAAGGGTTTGGGCTGGGCGTTGATGAGTCAGTCGGGACTTCTCTTTTTATTTATATAGATTATTAAGGAAGAACATTTTCCATAAAAACTTTCATCCCCTATTTAACTCCCTTAGGGGTTGAATTTCGAAAAATCCTTTCTTATTCCTTGTCTACATTATAAAGGGAACCTCTACAAACATAGCGCACTACCTAATTTTTAAGAGCTTATATGTAATTATTACCTATGTTTACGAATAAATGATTCTGATTCTGATTCTGATTCTGTGCAAAATTTCAGCTTTCTAGGTCCAAGGGTTTGGGCTGGGCGTTGATGAGTCAGTCAGTCAATCAGTCAGTCAGTCAGTCAGGACTTCTCTTTTTATTTATATAGACCATAAAAACTTTCATCCCCTATTTAACTCCCTTAGGGGTTGAATTTCGAAAAATCCTTTCTTATTCCTTGTCTACATTATAAAGGGAACCTCTGTGCAAAATTTCAGCTTTCTAGGTCCAAGGGTTTGGGCTGGGCGTTGATGAGTCAGTCAGTCAATCAGTCAGTCAGTCAGTCAGGACTTCTCTTTTTATTTATATAGATAGATTATAAGGAAGAACATTTTCCATAAAAACTTTCATCCCCTATTTAACTCCCTTAGGGGTTGAATTTCGAAAAATCCTTTCTTATTCCTTGTCTACATTATAAAGGCAACCTCTGTGCAAAATTTCTGCTTTCTAGGTCCCAAGTTCAAGTACCTATATTAACTTAAGGAAGACAATTTTCCATAAAAATTTTCATCCCCTATGTAACTCCCTTAGGGGTTGAATTTCGAAAAATCCTTTCTTATTCCTTGTCTACATTATAAAGGGAACCTCTGTGCAAAATTTCAGCTTTCTAGGTCCAAGGGTTTGGGCTGGGCGTTGATGAGTCAGTCAGTCAATCAGTCAGTCAGTCAGTCAGTCAGTCAGGACTTCTCTTTTTATTTATATAGATAGATATAAATTGTCCCACTGCAGGACAATGGCCTCACTTCCCTCCTTCCACTTTTCGCGATCTCGTGCGATTGTAGGCCAATTCTTTGAACAAGAGTCCCTTCTAGGCCTGCCGCTTTGTCGTTCGTTAGGTACCTGCTTTTTGGTATCCGCCATAAATCCCACTCCCACTGCTGGGATACATCAATTTGTAAGAGGATGAAAGACCATTATGTACCACGAGAGCCAATACATCAAATGTCTTCAAATCGAATTGACCATGACCCTCTTAAAAACGTAAAAAATATCAAATGTTTTGGTAAATAATACCGCCCTTGGAAAAATAGGTGCAAGGTTTGCGTATTGCGGATAAGATATCCAAAACTTATCAGATAAGTCAAGATAGACTAATTTCTATATCTTATTTACATACATGACCTTCAGGGCATATCCTTGAAGAGATTGCTAAAGGGGTGCCTGTTTTTAAAACCCGATAAGAGTTACGAACGAAGTAGTTTCGATTATAGAGTACTAGCTTGTACCAGCGGCTTCGCCCGCGCGGAGTGCGATAATTGTCCGATGGGATCATACTACCGGGATAAGAAGAATTCTAGGTTATAAACTATCTGTGTTCTAAATTTCATACACATCCGTTCAGTAGTTTTTGCGTGAAAGATTAACAAACATCCATCCATAAACATCCTCACAAACTTTCGCATTTATAATATTAGTAGGATTCGAAAGAAAACCAAAGCGTAATAATAATAATAGGTATACATAACCCTAAAACTAATGAACCTTGGAGTAGATGATACTGGTACTGCAAGCCTGCATCACCATGAACATTCGGCTGGGCAAAGGCCATCTCTCGACGATATTTCGTGCCATTATAGGCATTTCTGAAGTATCAAGGATCACATCAGTAGAACCAAGCGATCATTCGAGTAAAATAATATAACTAGTTGCCTATTTCATAGGAAATACCGTTATTGATAACCTTGTAGCAATACGAAAACCTGAAAGTGGACTTGCACATGAAGGGTTCTATACCATTGTAGTAGATATTGAGAGATTTTCCACGTTATTTTAGCACCATAGACTTCTTATAGGTTTTCCTGTAATCTAGTGTTGAACTAATTTCTGTATTTTTTTCATAGGCTTTGTAGTTTCGGGGTATAAGGGGCGGTGGTCGGACAAACAGACAGACACACGATCCTATAAGGGTTCCGTTTTTCCCTTTTGAGGTACGGAACCCTAAAAGTCAGACCTACCTACGATACCAGCCTATAGGCTGCCTGTCCACTGAAGCGGAGCGAGGCTGCGGAGCGGAGAAACGGAGAAATATTAACCAATAAGATTGTACACTGGAACAGAGGGCAGATTTTATGCAATCCTATTGGTCAATATTTCTCTGTTTCTCCGCTCCGCAGTCTCGCCCCGCTTCAGTGGACAGGCAGCCTTACTGTCCCACTTCTGGGCAATAGCCTCTTCTCGAGCATGAATCACCACGCTTGCTCAAGACGGGTTGACGATTTTAGAATTATATAATTTTGTTATAAGTCCAGGTTTCCTCAATATCTGTTCCTTTACCGATCTCAGTGATGTCCAAGATTTTACTACAGTTTTACACATGCACAATAATACATCATTTAATAATAGTACACAACTATTATTTTCCTTAATAACTACACTGGACAATTTATTCAACGCACTGATAAAAGGCGCCTTGATAATAGCATTATTATTATTTTGCCGGTCATATCCTTTAGATAATAGGTAATAATAAATGCAGAACAATGCTCAGTGCCAACGATAAGCTTTGACTTATGCTACCAGCTGTGATAACATGCTGACTCAGAACTGCGTTGTTCGTTCAAAAGAATTGACTTCTATGCAGTATGCACTCCTAGTACCATACCATCGTAGTAACAACTGGAAATAAATGTGTACGGGGTGTGATGACAAAATTAACAAAAGAATAGTCACTTTGTCATACTTTGGATAAATAAATAATAAAGCTTTATTGTTCAAGAGAGCTCTTCAAAAACTTAAAATAACTAACCGCTACACTAGGATTCTTTGTGTCATGAAAACTAGTAGAAAAGTCGTTACAGGACGCTAGTATTATATTATCTGTGTTACAGGTAATCAGTAGCCTGAAAGTCTGACAACCAGTCTTACCCTGTTAAGTAACTGGGTTGTGAAGGTCAGATAGGCAACCGCTGACATAATTGTTTTATGGCAACTGAAAATAATGATGTTGATGGACAATTCAGTTGCCTTCATCACTCGATTGACATTCTTCAAGCTAGTCTTCTTTCACTCCTTCAGTCTTTATTATTTTTTCAAAACTTCACCTTATTATCATTCACTAAACATTAACAAAAACAGAGAGCAATAACCACAGATTTCCTTTATTCATTCGTTTCATTAAGGACGCATTCCCGATTGATAAGTCAAATCATTACTTTTTTAAACAAAAGTATGTTTATTAAATACAATGCTTTGTATTTTTAAAATGTTTTTGCTACTTATTGTAGATAGATGTGCAAGGTACAATTCTTAACTATAAATATAATTTTAGATATGTCCAGTTTCTCAATAAATGTACCGAAGGGAAAATTTTTTACTACTAAACATTTTAAAAATACAAAGCATTGTATTTAATAAACATACTTTTGTTTAAAAAAGTAATGATTTGACTTATCAATCGTAAATGCGTCCTTAATACATTCAAAAACCAGATAAGTGACTTAATCAATTCAACAGGAAGGCTTTAACTTTGAACTGACTGACCTCCTGAGTCCTCTACGGGTAATAAAAGGTTGACTAGAAAGCAAATAATTATGATAAATTAATCGTAATTGAATTGACAATGACCTGCTGATTGATTTAATACGATTTTGATTATGTTGTCGGATTTGGTCGTGAAATTGGTCTTAATGATAGTCTGTTAAAGGTTAGGTTAGGCATTGAGCAGTACTTACCTAAAATGCTCATTGAATCTTTCAACTGGATATTATGTTACAATCAATAGACTTTCTCAATTTGCATCATCAGAACCACCACCGTCGAATTGGTTATACACCCGATTGACGCTACTGAAAATGCCAAACACGTTGCCAAAATCTGGGCCGACGCGAAGGTCATCGACACGCTAAGAAGAAAAATACATTGGCTTTCAGTTTGATCCGGGTGCAGCAGAATACCAGTATTATACATGGAGGGACTGCCTATCTGACCTCCATAAACGCATTACTGGATAATACGATACCTTTTGGTAATATCCTTATCTTCATCCACAGCCTACTTTCACCCACTGCTGGGTAGTATAGGCCTCTATTTTTTTTTTGTACAAGCCTGCCACATTATTCCCAAACCACTGTAACTCCTGTTAGCCAGAATCAACAGTGGCGACCACAAGAAAAGCGCCGAGACAATGAAGCTCGACGAAATCCCAGAGAAGCGATTTAACTGTCTTGGATCCCGCAACGAAATTAATAAGAAAAGAATAGCGGAGGAGCAGGAAAAAACATTATTTCCACTTCCGCCTCAGGCCTCTATTTGCTTGCGCAAAGCTCACGCTCTTGTGCCAGCCTCATTCAGGGTATTCCGCAATGGCAATGGAAGGATTTGATTTGATTCGTAATATTCTATCAAAAGTCTATAATTTCCTTTCAGATTTAATTTTATCAGCAATGTCATTCACTTTCCTATCATCTATTTCCTCTCAAAAATCAAATTACCATCACTTATACCGATCCTCAAAACTTCTTCTACCAAAAAAAAACAATACCTAGAACCATGACATAGTAAAATAGTTCAACTAATTAGCCTAATGAGACGCTCGTAACAGTTAGACATTGTTATGTTAACCTAAACCGAAAACTTCACACATTATGTTTGAATATGCAATAAAAAACTGTCGTTTCACTGGTTTGGCCTAGTAAGAGACTGAGTCTAGAAATTAAAGGACTATTTTAGTCACAAAAGAGGTCGGGGGCTAGATAAAAACAGCCGATCGAAACAATATTCAGGTTAAGTCGTGCTAGCCTAGGTTGGTCTGTGGATGGGTTACCACGACTTACATACTGACTTTCCGCCGTGCTTCGGAAAGCACGTTAAGCTGTTGGTCCCGGCTGTAATTTATAGATCCTCGGCCCGAAAATCTCAAGGGATATAATTATTGCCTCTTGTTAGGTTAAAAAGATTTGACTTATAAAACCATCACTAAACTGTCAAAATCTTTACTAAGTGATGGTTTATAAGTAATCATTAAACGACTGAGTACGGCAGTAAGACTTATTAAAAGCGAAGAAGAACCACCACATGCAACCATAAATGGTCGAAAAGTTCTTGAACTTGTTAACACACGCAAACAGTTCCTACCACAAACATACATTTAAATCCTTGAACTTTACCGAAAAATTGTAAAGACCATGTCGAAAAAACAATTGAAGCACTTAGTACAAAAACACTTTAGCTTCTGAACCTAAAAGGTAAAGGTAAAAAACGCATGAACACCTTACGCTTGGTTCACGACTTCATGTATTGCGACTTATGATGCGTCTTGCGACACAACTGATCATTCGTCTTACGATGCTATAGCGATTTTTGACATGATTTGTGACTAGACGTGCGATGTGACTTGCATTAAACAACAACACTGGCGGCTGACACTGGTATCCTTCACGCGTGTTACGTCTTGTCAAAATCGCAAGTCGCGTCACAATCGCATGTTTTGTCGCAATGACAAGTCTCGTCCCGCTCACAAATCGCGTCGCAGTATCTCGTGGCGTGCTCTTTTCTACCCACACTCAACTTCTCCAAAGGTTCAATCTTGCAGTCGCAAGACATGTTTGGCGCGGCCACGGCTTAAAAAAGCCTGAACATCTTAAAATAATGCTCATTCAAAACAATCGCTAGAATGAGGAAGTCGGTCAAATTGGTCAAGGCAAGAGCCATGCATATTCATGTACCTAATGATATACATAGCAATTTTCATTGTTTTACATAAACGGTACTTCGCAATGAACTTTACGGGCTATTTGTAATTTAAATTTTATTTTTGCGGAGTCTGTGAGAGGATGTAACGGTTTCCGTTTTGGGTTACTATAACTTGGTTACGTAAAAAAAAACACACATAATTATTGATAACCTGATTTTTATCTTGATTTGTTAGCGTTTAATCCTAGGCAGCCGCATACTTTCTGTAATTTATTGCATCATCGCTGCTTTCAAAACGGTAAAGGAAAACATCGTGAGGAAACCGTCATGTCTTAGAACCAAAAATGTGACATCTACCAGCCTGCACTAGGCCCGCGTGGTAGATTATAGCCTATCCATCTCCCAGAGAGGAGGCCTGAGTACCTGCAGTGAGAACATTATAGGCGGATGATGATGATTCATCAAAGTAAGAGACCTCGTCACTAAATCTTCACAGCCGGTCGTATCAATCTTCAAGTTAAGCCGCGCTTGCCTAGGTTGGTTTGTGGGTGGTAGATCACCCATTACATTTGGAGTTTCCTACGTTCCTCGGTAAGCACGTTAAGCATCTAGTCACAGGTAGTCAGAGGCCCGAAAATCTGGAAAGTTCTGTGGGCCAGTTAGGCAGTCGCTCAATGTAATATACTGGCATTTACCTGCATCTGGTTAGACAGAAAGCCGTTCCCAACATAGTTGGATAAAAGCTTGGCAAATGTTATACATGTTTTTAATATTTAAAAAAAAATATGTGTTTAGAAATGAATGGAGGCTTCTGAAAGTGCCAAACTCGTCGCCAAATTTTGGGCCAACACAATTTAAATTGTCATCGACACGCTAAGAAGAATAATAGCTATGTAGAGATGACTATGTCGGTCGATCTCTGACATTTTGGGGTCACGATTTTCTTCATCAAACAATTATATTTAATATTCCCATTCATTGCAAACTTCATTAGTCACTTCTACCTCTTCATAGAATAATATATTATATTTTTACGTGAGTATATTAATATTAGTACTTGACCCAACTCATGTAGTTGTATTTGCACGACCTCACGCTTCCCACATCATAACATACTCATCCAGTCTTGTCTTAGGCATGTACACACCTCATCTTTTTATGCTAATTCAATATCCGTATTTAAAAACCATATTATACTGGAATGACTAACATTTTTCAGTCACGAAGCTACCTAGAAACTTTGAGGTCAAGAATACCAGAGGTTTGCAATGGCGTCATTGAGGTTCCGATATTGGAATCACTAGGATTTTTAGTAATTATTCTGCGTAGAAGTGGTGCGAAGGATTTTTCTGAGTGTTCGCTGGTTTTTGCAAAGCAAAAATATTTATTAATGTTCTTAATTCGTGAGGTGATTCACTGTATTATTACTACTACAGTTTTACTGGAATGCTGCAGCATATCCACAGTCATAAAAGACGCCGTCGTAGTATTTCTGATCTTTGATTGGACATCTTTAATCCTATTGACTACTGGGTCTTTTCAAATATCACACTTTCGATCTTCCATGGCATGCCCTATCTCCTGTATACAAGAAGACCTTGTGACTGGCATCTGTGAGAATTATAGACCACATACAATTTGCAATTTCCAGCCATCGATACGCTAACGTACGGTATTCCAGTACAAAAAGGTATTGGATCGAACATACGCACGATTCCTGTTCCATCTTCAAATGAAGAAGAAGATCTTGCTTTGCTCTGATTACAACTTCACATTGAGATCATAATTCACCACGCAGACCTAGTGTGGGGCGGTGAATGTCAAATTGTCTTTGAATTTTTGATTCTAGGACAAGACAGTTATTTTTGTTCATCAAATTGAGAGCAATGGTGACGAAAAAATTACAAAAAATTAATACGTTGGTTAACCACTAAGTAGTCCACCACAGCCAAAACTACTGATATTATGTATTATAGTCTACATGCTGTGAGCAAGATCAAGGTTATCATAAGGAAGACACTTACTGCAAACATTTAATTTTCGGCCTATCGTAAACTCCTAATCTAAACAAAATGAAAGGATTCGAAGAAACTGATTAGATATTAAAGGCAATCGCACTCTATCAAAGATAGATGCTAGAAATGTTCTAGATACTTCGATAGTTGCCAAAAGGAATTTTGTAATGATTGTCAATCAGATGACGCAGACTTTGGAAATTCCGATATTATCGTTAGGCTTATGACGAGAACTATGATTAAATGTTAAAATACTGGGCATTCTACGACAGAAATTCTTGAAAATATGCGTAGTACTGTCGGGGTGACAGGCCTCTTCCCTGTGACGCGGGCGTTGTGCCTGCAGGACGATATCTGGACCTAGGTGCTCTTAAAAGTATAATCTCATCAGACATTAAAGTTCCTACTGCTGGGACACGAGAGGGGAATGCGCTATGATCCACCACGCGGGCCCAGAGCAGGTTGGTAGATAGATGTCACATGTCTTCGAATTTTTTGTTCTACGGTATGTTTTTTAATGAAGGTTTCATCCTTAGTTGGGTTAAAACATAGCATAAAAATTCTAAGTTTGTTTTTCTACACGGTCAAAAATTGTATTTCTGCAAGTACATCTACAAATTTTATGAGTAAATATTTGATTTTCGAAACCATGATGGGACCGACGAACTCAACAATAATTGGATTAGTAATACCATAGATTTCCTAACATCAAAAATCGTGCTTCCTTTAAAATTACGGACATCGTGGTTCACAATTACATAAGAGCAACATTGTAGTACAACAATTGTAGTACAACATCAGGAATGGCCTTTTGTGGCAAGAGCCTTTGAGTTGACTTGACCTACCAGACAGTGAGCATGCAGCATCAAAGTGCAATATGGGTTGTGTCCTTTACTTGCTTTAGGAAACAATGCCTTTAAGGAAGTTCCTTTGAATGGAACATCACGTTTGTGGTTTCTATGGGATAAAGTGGTGGTGGAATAGTAAATACACATTTTGCCAGTTATGTTAACTCTTGCGTAATATGGGGCTCCTATCACCATTAAGTGGGCAAGCATTTTGAATTGGTGGGTGTTAAAATAATACATTGCTCAACCCAAGAGTGTGTAGATATGTAACAGACTCCAGCGACATCTAAGATTTTCGGAGCAAATTCTATGCATCGAATTATTTTTTCTTACTTTTATTTAATTCCACCCGTCTCTGTGTCTCTCTGTCTGTAATCAAATCTCAAAAGTTAATTAATTAATTATTTGACCCACTTTCCAGTTTTCGATAGATGATCCTGGTTGTAGGATCAGCCTACACCCTGGATCGTCTCGTTACGAGGTAACTGTTCAACAGTCAATAGCAATTATACGAAACTTTTTATACGCATTATTTTTTTTTTGTTTCTTTCGTTCTTTTTCTTATTTGACCTTTTGCCACCCAATGCTGAGTGTTGGTCTCTTCCACACCTCTCCACTTTTGTATTGTTTTCATCTTTATCACCATAGAGAGCCATTTTGTCTAAGCGCTGAAATCTTTCTACAGTAGCAGTAGCTTCAGGGTTACCCTTTGAAGGCTTTTTTAATAGCAGTATATCATCACAAGGTTCCTACCTTTTAACGTTAAACGTAATGCACTAACTATCGATTTTTGATACCGTGGTAGGTGCGTCTTTGTACGGAAATACTATTATATTATTAGATACTTAGTTCAAAGGCCAATTGCTTTGAATCCTTCACTTTATTCTGTAGGCTTTTAAGTTTCACTGCAGTTTTGTTTTATGCTACAGTAACCTGTGTTACTTTATGATAAGGTTCGTTTTGCCTTGCTTTTGGTATGTGTATTCAAGATTTGTGTCATTGCGAATGGTCGAAGTAATATGAGATTTTTGTCAATAATGTGTACTTCATAATCTTTTGAAGTTTATTATCAGTATGATTCATTTTGATTGGTCTAAGTATTAACACCTACATACGAATTTGTTTTTATTGTAAAATTCAAGGTTTAGTTGATGATATAATATGCAGTTTTGTGAAGTAATTGATTTCTATTAGAGGTGTTGTCGGTTTTTCTTTGTAGGTTGCTAATAAGTTTTACAATTTGGTTATTACTTACAATATAATTATTAAGGTCTTATACAATGTGATATTATGTAAGCGAAAAAAACTGAGCTGCAGAATAGATTATTTCAAACCTGTTGTCATATTAGCAGTCCCCTTTGACTTCCTTATATCATTTTTGTGAATTGAATGGTTTATTTTATTTATAATAATAAAATCCAGGTCCAAATCATTTAGTATTCACAACATTATTAATTTTGATTGTTTTTTAATTTGAAACCAAAGAACAAACAAAAGGTAACATTATCGTAAATCCATCAAACTTTTATCGCGATTCAATCTGATTTAATGTACTTATTACGTCGCAATCGAAATCATATAACGTCAGATTTCAATTAGGTCATTTTGTTAGTTTATGAGTACTGATATGGTTCGTATCGGCAACAACGTGTGCCCCAATTCAAGTGCTTGACATTTATGAGTTGTGTTACGCATTTGTTACACTTTCAAAAATGCGAACATGCGTGACTTCAGCGTATTCACACCGTCCTATGTATCATGTGTGTCATTGGGCATAAAGTGGTGGAGGCTCTATAGAAGGGGTGTTATGGTGGCAGTCTTGTCGTTCTATAACCGAGTTCTAAAATAAGAAGGTGGTTTTGTTGTTGGCCAGCATCTTTGTTTTTTTTTCATGCATAATGCACCGTTTTCTCCGTGATTTTAACGTTAGGATGTTTTACTCGTGACGTCGAAGTATTTCGTGTTAAAAAAAAATGAAAAATAATAATTTATGCCAGTTAGTTCTTTGATATGGCCTCATTCATAAATGTTACAGTTATGGGATACCAAAAAATAACCTTGTATATAAAATAATTATAAAACAAAAACAAAGAACCACGTAGGTAAGTGATGCTTTAGAAAATAGACCTACTGTTTTCAGATTTTATTTCTCGCACTATAATAATGGTCATGGAAAACACAAAGGTCCCATCCGATGCAGAAATGGCTATCCTTAATTTAAAGTTAGATAATGATGCGTGTTAATCTTCTTCTCTATAAATATTTTACAAAGCAAGATTTATTAAGGAAATATTCCGTTTCTGTTTTATGGCATCTACTAAAGTATAAAATATCTCTCTGTATGAAAATACCCACTAACCGCTCTGTGGGACGTTAGCCAGATTGATTGCCTATAAAGTTGTTTTTGAAAACAAGACAACAAAAATAAACCCATTACTTTGCTGTTCTTCGGGAACGCTGGTTCCTGACACGACCCGTTTTCATAAATTCCCGGTTATCCTTGGCAACTGAATAATAAATAGATCGATAGTCCTGAAGAATTTGCATGCCTGGAGTGTTGGTACTTGTAACAGGTCACTAACCCTAGCCAGCATGGCGGATGGGATTTATTCCCATCTTCCCCCACCGGTCCTCCCGGCTGGTGGTAGTTACAACTATTTGTCGCATTTAAGACCACTGGTGGTGGTTGCATCTGAGTCAGTTGCATTTGGTCCTACCTCTGTCGCCACTGGTGACAGATGACACTTAAATTAGATGAATCCTCTACCATGGCGGTAGGAAAGTTATAAGCTGCCTATTTGGGTCTTTCGTCGTTTCGGACCACGAGCGGTTCGGACCGCAGTGTGAAACGCAGAAGAGCTCTTAAATGCCTCCTTTGTTTAGTAACGGCAAGTTCTGCTACTGATATAGAAGTCTAGGATTCCATTCTCAGGTCGAGTAAAATACTATTGAGTTATTCCATCAGAAATGTCTCCATAATAGAGTCTGGTTTTATGGCCGGCTGATAGGAATAGACTGGCTTCCTTGCACATATAGCTTAAACTATATTTTAGTTGTTCTAGTAAGAAATGGGGGTGTACCTACTACACACGTTACGATAAATTGTTACGATTGGATGGTACAGTTCAAACTGGAACGATAAATCTACATTTGTGTATAGGAGAAAAACAGTACACTTTGTCCGATTTGAGCACTACGAAAACTATGCAGTTTAAACTGTACCATCCAATCGTAACGATTGTAGCAGGCATTACTGCATCTCTACCTTGCCCTTAGGCATTACAAGCTTGATGTTATGTATGTATATGTCAGGTCAAAATGTCGGGGTGAGCTAGGATAGTAAATACCTGTTCAGCTAGTTTAGAGATAGAAGGTTGAAATTACGAAATTGTCATACTTGTGTGGTAATAGATTTAATTTGCAAGTACGCACGGTGGCCATTCAAGTTATACAAAAACCAGTTTATGTAGATCTCGTATTGTGCAGGAAATCTATAAAACGAAGCCATGTTATACTGGCAATGTAAAGCTTGGTGTGTCACCGTGTCTATAAGGGTCTTTCAGGACCGGGACCGCGGGATTCCACCTATAAATACAATAATTATTTTTGAGTTTATAGGTTCTGGTCTGCGGTCCCGGTTCCGGTCCCGGTCATTTCATTGTCTGTTGTCATTAACTTGCACCTTACTATTGTATCGAGTCTGGTTCTTCTAACCAACCTAATAGACAGAATGATGTATGCTAGGGAGTTTGTTCCGTTACTTCTTCTTGCCAGCTAAAACACTAGGAAGTCTCGAAGGGTGGGCGTTTTGGGGGACTGTCTCTTGTAAATAAGTAAAGTAAAGTAAATTTTTACGTTCGAAAAGTGCTGATTATCAGCCTAGTTTGAATAAATGAGTTTTGATTTTGATTTCCGAACCGTTTCCAAAATAAAAATCTTAAAAAACAGAATTCCGCTAAAAAGATTTACTCAAGTCATCAAAACATCACCTCCTTTCCGACATCGAATCTAAACGTAACTATCTAAGTATCTAACCATCAGTTAAGTTAAACCACTCAGTCACGTACAACTTGACCCACTTCAGTTAAAAATAAACTGAGCGAGAATTTAATTATAAAGTATCGATAGTGCGCCTATTTTGTGGCTAGACGGTTTTGCGTTTACGGTTAAATACGGTTTTTTTTGAAGTTCGAATCTGTGTGATGTACCGGTTTTTTGGTGCGTTTTCACTTGTTTTATTACTTGATTTTATGTGTTGTAGAGAGAGATGTATGAACGTGGACGAAGACAAGTAACCTCCTTACCGATTTCGGCGGTGGTCAATATTTATTTATTTATTTATTTAAACTTCATGCACAAGAGTGGTACATAGGCGGACTTAATGCCACAAGGCCCACAAGGCAATATTAGCGGAGATTAGCCATCGAAGATATTATAGTGCGCAGAGACAGGTACACTCTCTGTTCCTTTACTCTCATAGTCTGATGGGACGGCCATCCGATACCACCGGGAAGAGATTAGGCAGGACCAACGGCTTTCTTATGCACAGGGGTATGATACGGCCCCGTCGGGGCTGCGAGTTGTTCGCAAGAGATGCCGCGGCCTCGACATAAAGGGCTAAGAAGGAACATGGGTGGTTTTTAGTCAGTAGAAGTCTGACACTCCCTTCGTGGAGGCGTTTTTTGATGATTTCTTTTTATTTTGAGAAATTTTTGCCCGACCCGTTTATCGAACCAAGGACCACACCCTCAGGAATCTCGCTTGCGACCACAAAACCAGCAGGGTAGTTTAAAAGAGCTTTAGGCTCTTCCTGGATCCGTGGACGATGTGAAAGTAGTATGTAGGGATCACATCGTAAAAACAAGTTTTTTTTACTTTGTCCCACACTATTATGCTGTAACAACCCTATGCAACTGATTTAAAGACAGTTAACAACCGTACAATACCAATAATAATAGAAACATTATAACATAATTCATTTCTGACAGCAATGATTGCACAACTATTGCAAAAAAAACTCGCAATTATTAAGTCTCGATCGGTCAGCCCAATTAAAAGGTGTTTCACTATAAATAAACTTAATTTTGCGTTCTTATTGACGATAATTGCGACGGTTTTGCAACTGCTCTGCGACCACTTGTTTTAAAACCTTTTGAACTATAAACCTTTTGGTGTTAAAAATAATGTAGAAAGTTGCGAAATTATTTTGTTGAGGCATGAAATGTCATGTGCTGTAGATACTTTACTGACTTATCCTCCCGTCCGCTAATAAATCTCCAGGAGATTTATAACAATGGCTTTTAATTGTGTCTATAATAAGGCGTAAGCTCTAAAAAACTACTTTGAAATAATACGTTTTCAGAATTTATTTCCTCAAGTCCTTCTTTAGTTCCAAGATCTCATTTTATTTACATTTTTGCCCGTGATTCGTTCGCAAAAATTGTGATGGCTAAGATAAAACATAAAAAAAATAGTTCATAGCCTTTAGCACCCACGAGTAATGTATCTTTTTATCTGAATTGGGTCATTAGTTACAAACAGAGTCCATACAAACAGAGTTTATGTCTTTATAATATTACTATAGATTCCAATAGTATACGTGTATAAATTGAAATAACCTTTAAAGTAATCAACAATAAATTAACAAAACAGAGAGGTTCTATTTAGTTTTTCTGTTGTCTAATGCCTTAAACCACTTTCATAGAGTGAATTCCACGTGACTATTTTATTGTGTTTTAATAAACACAATAAAATAGTCACGTGGAATTCGCTATTAGGTCTTCAACGATCTGAGTCTAGATTTTATGTTCGCCGTGGCATTTAGAGAATGTTATTAGTAAAAATTTAAAATAAAATAAAAACATTCCTGTGTAAGATGTTTAAATTCCAACAAAAATCGTAAATGTATCGTTAAATAATATTAGAGAAAATAAATCTTATCTCAAGCTTTATCAAACTTATCATTGCGAGAAATGATAATAATAATTATAATTCATGCTTCGTTTAAATGGACGAGTCGAGTCGAGTAACTTGAGCATGATTTAAATTGGTGATTATTATTTTTTCAATGAAAAATAGGGATTCTGAGCTAATTTTGTTTTTTTAGTCATTATTAGTCTTATGTCTAACTTTTATGACTCCAAACATCGTAAAAAATAACGTTAAGCTTTTAAATAATTGTACGAATCTGTTTACAAGAATAAGTAGTAAAGTACTGATGAAACTTAATAAAGAAGAGAAGAAGGGGAATGACGATTCTAGTGTGGGGCAACGTTTAAAAAAAAAAAAAAAAAAATGATTGTCATCATCATCATACAATAATATCATCATCATTTCGGCTGATTGTAAAAGATGACACCTACACTGTCTTATGTATGAACACTGCCATTGTACTCAAAGAATTGGCGATGTTGTAGAACTGAATGTTGATGTAGAATTGTAGATACACTAAATCATAATAAAATTATCTATTCGTGTAACTGTTGAGCACGAGGTCCCGTATACGACAGAACACGGATAAAGTGATTGGATTTTTCATTACGGATTTCTCCTTATTTGTCTGGATTTGTGTCCAAGCAAAATGTGGGTACTATTTCAGGTACGTTTACATCTCTGCCTAAGCTAAGAGTTTACAGGCATGATGTTGCTACGTAACGCAACTCAAATAAATAGCGGATAATCCGGTTATAAAAATCACAAACTGAATGAACGATTCACAACTCGCGTGATCCATAAACCCCATAGTGATACACACAATTCAATTTAAATTCGTCACAGTCCAGTAAACCAAAAATTAACAGTGCACTATACTGACCGACACTTTCGTATCAAACGGAGCACGAATTTTCAATTGACAGATAGGTAGCCCGATTTTGTACAACTAATAAAAAACATTTTCGGAAACGGAAGTCGGTGGTAAAAAAGTCAATAAACAAACAAAGTCTTCCGAACGTAAAGTTATTTTAGACTTTTTTAGCGTTTCTGGAAGTCGAGTCGGTTCTTTTTTTTTTGCAAAATGTTTTTTATTTTTTTATTGTAGACCACACAAAGTCTTGTCAGCATGAATCAAGTTTATATTGTACAGCGCACTTAATACTGTCCGATACTTTCGTATCAAACAGAGCACGAGTTTCCAATTGACGGATAGATAGCCTGATTTCGTGCTGATAACAATGTTTATATTATTTATCGACACACGTGTGTGAAAGTGAACGTTTTAAGCACTTGACCGTAATCTAGTTTTCATGTAGGTGACCTATTATTTGTCGTAACGGTATTTTTTATGGTGTTGCGTAATGGTGTCATCTTTTTTGACTATTAAAAAAAAACGTAATATCACGCCTGTAATCCCTGATGGTTTAGGCAGAGCTAGACCTAAATACTACACTCACAGACCACCAGTCATGTTATCATCAACAGCCTATTATTGTTCCCACTGCTGGGACACAGGCCTCTTCTCTTTGAGAGGGAATAGGCTATAACCTACCACGCGGGCCCAATGCGGATTGGTAGATGTCACATGTCTTCGATTTTTTTGGTTCTAAGACATGCCTTTCCTCACGATGTTTTCCTTCGCCGTTTTGAGAGCAGCGGTGATGAAATAAATTATACAAAGTAATGTGCCTGCCTGGGTTCGAAGTCTCGAACCCACGACCTACTGTTCGTAAGTCGGGGCCGCCACCACTGGGCCACCGCTGCTCTTCAGTCATGTTAAATCACACTTAATAGAGAGTGAGACTTTTTTTTGATGACGGTGAGCCTATTGCCATCTACCGGTCATAATTCCAGACTCAGTGGTTTCAAGTTAATGAGAAATTCCTGATGGAAAACGCGAATAACAATTTGCCCGAGCAGAGAATCGAACTTAGAACCTCATACTCAGCAGTGACATATGCGCCCCGAAATCAAAACTACCACAATATCCCAAATATTACGTACTAGCTTAGCTAGCCAGCGGCTTCGCCCGCGTGGTTGTCGGAAAATATCAAAAATGACGATTTTTCATACAAACTTTCATCCCCTATTTAACTCCCTTAGGGGTTGAATTTCGAAAAATCCTTCCTTATTCCTTGTCTACATTATAAAGGGAACCTCTGTGCAAAATTTCAGCTTTCTAGGTCCAACGTTTTGGGCTGGGCGTTGATGAGTCAGTCAGTCAGTCAGGACTTCTCTCTTTATTTATATAGATAGATAGATAGATAGATTTTCTTGAAAAACCTTTAATCTCTTACCTACCAATTTCTCATGTCTCAATTTAGTCTTCAAGCATTAGGTTACCGAATATCATTAATCAAATTCACCCTCAACAGACTTGCACCTGTTAAGCATTACCCATAATACCCCCGAGGTATGCAAGGAATCCTATAACGGTAGATCCACCAATCAATTCCGTAGACAGGTTAATTACTTGCGTAAAGACCAAACATTAGCTATTAATCACTTGAGCTGGGTATTCTGTGTATTCGCCGGTTAAGGCGCCTTGCTCATAGGATAGGCGCGTTTCGCTGCTGTACCGAGTCTGTACAGATTCTGTACTGAGAACCACTTCTCATAATTTTTGATAAAACCGAGATTCACACAGGCTAGTCGAATGGAGTTGAATTCAGTACTCGGTACAGAATCTGTACCAAAACTACTCGGTGACAAACCCGCCACACTATTACCAAACCACAGTAACTCTTAAAAGTCAGAATCAACAGTGGCGACCAGCAGGAAAACGAGGAGACAATGAACCTCAACAAGTCTGAGAGAATCAATTTGAACTGTCTTGGATCCTGCAACGAAATTAGGTAATTAGAAAAAAATAATAACGGAGGAGTATGAAAAACATAATTTCTACTAATCAGTGAGGAACTTCTCATTTAATTATATGGACTCGGTAAAGAATCTGTACAGATTTGGTACAAAAACGGACACGCGCCGATCCAGTGAGAAAGGCGCCTTAAGCGGTTAATTTGTGTAGGTAATGTGAGTAATTTTAGTATGGATAGGTAAATTGTTGAGATTATTGTGTGCCTCATGTACCTAGTCATGTGCGTGTGATTGGTCGTAATCAAATGATTATTAAGTAAATTAGCTTCATTAAAAGTTTGTAGCCTTGTCATGATAAATCAGTAAATGCCTAGCTGAAATACGCGTATACACAGGGCGATAGATCAAGGTAAACATATCCAGTATAACCTGACTTCACTTTTTATGAGTTCCTGTAGAATGAGAGATCAGCTTCATTTGGCTTAGCATAGCTTGATTAGTAGTCCTCGGTACTGTGAATAAGTGTACGCCTAGCATTTTCCCAACTAAGTTGGTGTCGTCTTCCAGTCTAACCGGATGCAACTGAATACAAATATTTTACATACAGCAACCGCCTATCTGACCTCCACAACCCACTTAGTACTGGGTAATTCAATACCCCTTGTTAAAACTGCTTGTCAGACTTTCGGGTCATTGACTACCTGGAACAAAACACGTCAAAGATCTGTAAATAATAGTCTGAACCTTAAATTGCTTTCTGAGACACGGAGGAAACTCTGTATCTTCTTAGTGCATGTTTACGTACAGGTGGGGCGTTGCACGGCGCAGCCAGCGTTTTTATTTCAAACACATGGCGATGTATGAAAAAGTTAACGATTTCAAAACTTGATTTTACGAGAAGCGATTTTTCGCTCGTTTGCGTTTGTTGCGGTGACCTCGTCTCTCAGTAAATTAGTAAAAAAGCACGAGACGAGCATTCTGCACGAGCCGCGCAACGCCCCGCGTCTCCGTAAACGAGCCCATAGCGTGGAAATCTAAATTATGTCGGCCGAGAACTGCGCTACTGGTTTGACGCTTTCAGTAGAGTCCATCAGTTCCTGTAGTGAACAAACAACAGGTCACGCAGGACACCGTGTTCAGTGCCCCATTGTTTGGGGAACAGTACCACAATTACATTCCAGGGCAAAGCCATTTGTGAATCTCTTCCTAAGAAGGATTGTAATCGGTGGTCACTTATCCACGAAACAACCTTTTTTTTTGTTGGACGGTGGTGAATGCCTTACGCATACCTACTGCACCGTCCGGGAAGACGGCTTATGTGGGGCTTGCACCCACTAGAAACACTGCTGTGAACCTACTGTCGCCTTGTTGGATGGGCCACGAGAACTGCTCCGCATGACGTTCGCGACCGATCCAGGCCATCGTGGCTTAACTTGAAGATTAATCCGAGTACCTCATCATCATCATATCAGCCCGGAATCACCCACTGCTGGGTATAGGCCTCCCCTTTTTTCCGCCACGCGTCCCGATCCTGTGCGTCTCTCATCCAGGTGTTTCCCGCAACCTTAACGATGTCGTCAACCCAACGAGCTTTAGGACGGCCCTGGTTTCTATGGCCTAACCTTGGCCACCACTCAGTCAATGCCTTGCTCCATCGGCCATCTCCGCGTCTAGCAAGATGTCCTGCCCAGGTCCACTTGAGGCGCACCGCCCGGTCCCCGACGTCGTAGACTTTCGTCCGACGGCGGATTTCGGTGTTACGCACTCGATCCAATAGGGTTATGCCGAGCATGGCTCGCTCCATGGCCCTTTGTGCCACTCGTACTCGGTACACAGTCTCCGAGTACCTATCTATTATAATTTAGCCACGACATAATCCTTACATAAGGAATTTGCTAACATAATTTCAATTTAGTTCGACATAACAAGCTTACCCAAGACACGGTGAGCATCAGATCATTTATTGAGTGCAATCTAATAGTGATATCGCGTCTTGTCCGTCATGGTGATGTAACTGTGATTCAATGTACCTTTGAGTGGGTACTGGGAGGTGGGTTGCAGAAGGTTTAGTAAGTGTCATCTTCTATACAAATCACACTAATATTATAAAGGCGAAAGTTTGTGAGTGTGTATGTTTGTTACTCTTTCACGCAAAAACTCCTGAATGGATTTAGATACAATTTGGTACACAGATAGTTTATAACCTGGATTAACACATAGGATAGTTTTTATCTCGATTTTATTTTCCTGTGGGATATTTTTCGAGTTGTAGCGGGCAAACCCGCTGGCAACAGCTAGTAAAAAATAAAGTTCATAAGCGTCTGCAGTTCTGCATGGTTGTAATTTCAAAATAACAGTTTTTAGGGTTCCGTTCCTCAAAATGATCAATAATCATTATTTATACACGGACGGACAGCAAAGTCTTAGTAACGGATCCCGTTTTTGCCCTTTGGGTACGGAACCCTAAATATATGTGGAGCCAACCCACATTAACATGGTACAAAGGCAGGAAGATGAACTCACTCCTTGTAAAATATTGGTATTAAGCTGCATCTAGTTAGAATGGAAGCCGACCGCAACAAACTTGGAAAGAGGCTAGACAGATGACGAGGCCAAGAATATGATGATGACAATGGTGACATGGAGCTATGCTCGGAGTTTCCTTGCGTGATCGAATCAGAAATGAGGACATCCGCATGAGAACCAAGGTTACCGACATAGCTCGAAGAATTGCCAAACTTAAGTGGCAGTGGGCAGGGCACATTGCTCGCAGAACGGATGGCCGATGGGGCCGGAAAGTTCTGGAGTGGCGACCGCGAACCGGTAGACGTTGCGTTGGAAGGCCTCCCACTAGGTGGACCGATAACCTGGTGAAGGTTGCGGGGATCCGCTGGATGCGAGACACACGGGACCGGCCAATGTGGCGACACTTAGGGAAGGCATATGTCCAGCAGTGGACGTCTTTCGGCTGATGTGATGATGATGATGATGAATGGTGACAAAATGGACATTCGTTTGATTCATTCAAACAACTCTAGTGACTAAACCTTCTGCTAACACCACACATTGTCAAAGCATTTGTTAGTGGGCGATACCGCGTTGTTTGTTTACAAAAGAATGCAGAGTACACTCTCCGATAGTTATGTAAAGATTCAGAGCATTAAAACGATATTGTTCATCACTTATTAAGATCACTGTTTAAACAAACTGTAGGTATCAATTTCATAATATGAAGTGACTAATAAAGTTTATGTTCTGTGAAATTACTAAGACAGAATGCATAGTATACAGAGTGTATGAGAAAATTGTGGTCATATTTAAGAGTATGGTACAAAACTGAAAACCGTTATTTTCTATGGAATCAACATCGTTATCGCGAAAAAAAGTCAACTATCACATAAGTTTTGGTTGTGTAGGTATTGAATTTTTGTAGATGGTAAAGGTGTATTACTTTAGAATATATTTTGAACCCATGGAGAAAACAGTTTAGTTTGATAGTCTGTTTATACGATATTTATATGACTACAATTTTCTAATACACACTGTATGTACACGTACAGACCTTGAACGAGACACCTAATTAAATTAATAAGGTTTCCTGATTTAGTTAACACTCTCTATTATTAAACCACTGTACCGTGAAGAAGACCTATCAAAAGAAAATACTATTTGCAAATAGGTTTAATTAGGTATTACCAAAGTATAGATGCTAACATAAAGCTATTTGAAACTGTAAAATTTTGCCAATCAACCTTAACCCTAGAAAGATAACCTACGTCGCAGAGG
Organism: Diarsia mendica; assembly: GCA_949316265.1. NCBI lineage: Eukaryota > Metazoa > Arthropoda > Insecta > Lepidoptera > Noctuidae > Diarsia > Diarsia mendica. The sequence goes on from OX438910.1 coordinate 3,409,057, forward strand.
CGCCTGAGCTAGAAACATATTGCTGTCGTTTTTTATCCGACGCGTGTATTTGTTTGTCCTTCTCAGCCAACTCAGTCGTCGGTTAGCCCCTTCACGGGATGGCTGTTTCCATGCTGTAAGTACTTCAGTTTTGTTTATATGATGAGTCTGTGCGCTCGCGAGGCGTATGGTTATCTTTTGTGAAACTTTTAAGAATGAATTAATATTGTAGTTTTAGTGATGTAAAGCGTTTTTTGTAAATAGTTTTTGTTTGTTTTTAGGAACAATTTATTACGTATATATCGTGGCACATAGGAGAACGTTGGTAGAAAATGAAATATGCGCTTTACTAGGTGAAGAAGAAGAAAACACTCTGATGAACTTCTGCAAATTGACAGTGAATTGGAAAATCACCAGAGCGAATGGAAGATGTCCAAAGTGCCTTCGAAAACGAGTTTGTTGACAGCCAAAATGTAGAGCAACTGGAAAATAAACAAAACGAAGAGAAATTGTTCGTCCTGAAAATTTCAGCGCCTTCTGACCTGCACTAAGTGCAAAAAAAAAATGACGTTTTCCATGACTATCTTTGAAATTTATTTTTTTGATGAGAGATATTTTTTTGTACTTATTATATTGTAGTCAAATAGCTTGTGAAAAAATACTTAATTGTTATAAGATGATTAGAAGTGTTTTTGTTCCTGAAGCATAAGGCTGTTTATTTTCGTTACTTTTTTGTAGAGGTCTACTCATTTAGTTATAAATTATTTTTAATAAACAAATAAGATAAAAATGTATTTAATTTTTATAGTTTATATTATAACTTTTAATACAAAATCATAAATTATAAATATTTTTTATTAAATCAATTAAAAAAACGTATTATAAAAAGGTGCGCCTCTGAAGCGTATGATCTTTAACGTAAGCCGTGCTATGGTTATCTTTCTAGGGTTAAACCTAAAGCTTTTGCGATTAAGCTTTTTTCTTTAATACTAAGTAGGCTTGCGTTTAGTCGCAACTCGCCTAATCTGAAGCGATGATGCGGATCAAGGAATAGAGAAGCTGGTATTGAATTCCAAAGACACTGGCGGTGTGCACAATAAAGAACAATGTTCAAAACGGTGGGGCCGTTTTGAACATTGTTCTTTTCCCTCGTCGTAGCACTTTAAAACCTATGACAATTGAAAGGCCATAGTCATCTTATCATTTTAATGTATGACAGCGAAATGAGCGAAATGAGCATCCGAAAAAGTTATATCGATATGAAGAAGTAGCAGAATCTGTCACAATAATTATTTTGTTACCACTCACGATGCTTTTCTTTTTTTAATAAAATTATTACTGTGGAATGATTTCGTTCAGAGTTTTCAAACCTCAGAACCTATCCTTCCGAGGTGTCAGACAGGGAGGCGTCATACCGCCGAAACTGTTCACCGCTGTATTGGAGGATAATATCTTTAAGGTTTGACTGGGGAGGTCTAGGCATCAACGTCAATGACGAGTACATCACTCACCTTCGGTTTGCCGACAATATAGGTAGTTGTCATGATTGAGGCCATGAAGGACCTCAGTACAATCCTCGGTGTCAATACATTTTTGGGCATTGTCCTTTGAAAGCATAGCGCATCAAGCAGACAAGCATATTATTGTATACCTAACTGTTGAAGCATTACAAAAGTGTGAAGAGGAAATCAAACACTCCACTAATAATGTCTCTTAAAATGCCTAAAGCATAATTCCATTTAAGGCATCCATCTTAAAAACACCTTTTGTTTACAAATCACTATTCCTATTCTAGTATACAAACAACTACTATATTTGGCTTTCACCGTTACATCAAACGAATAAATCTTCAAACGAATAGGAATGATGACATTTACGATAAGTCCAGTCAGACGAAATTATCTTTTAACAGTGAATCTATAAGATCGTAAATCTTCGAAAGGTGGTGTCTAGTTATGACCTTTTGCTACTGATGTTTCGGTTTTGAGTAAGCAGTTGTTGCTTCATAATAAGGTTTGAAGGTGTTAAGTTCTTTGAGCTTTTGTCTAATTCTCTACGCATCTATACTTACAAATATATAAAATTGTATTTATTTATTTATTTTAAAATTTATGTACACACAGTAGACAGTACAGGAAATTAACATAAAATCATATTTGAGGACAAAGGTACTGCTTATATTTTCTTAAGAAATTTAGTCTTCGTGTCTGTTTGTAATTTCAAAATAACAGATTTTACTCAATGGACATGAAAACATATAAAGGTACAAAAATAAATCTGTTTGTTTGTTACGGCTAATGTTCGAAACAGCTACACCGATTTTGACGTGAGTTTTATGGCAGATAGCTAATGTCTGCACTTTTATTGTAGAAAAATAATTTAGAACCACAAAATGTAATTGTTAATTAAGACAGATTCAGTAAGTAATAAACAACAAACATAGTAATAGAGGCAGCAAGATCACGGTGATCTTTACAGTGACGTAAGGGCGGAAGTAAAACGTCTGCTTTATAGTCAAATCCTCTGTACCATTTTCGACAATAATTCCTATTGAACTGAAACTACATTAAGATTGAAATTACTAAACCATACTTGCACAAAGTCCAATAATGTGTGACCTAGAAAATCCTTTTTTCTCCTCTCAGGGAAGCCAAGGCATTCCACCATTTGTTTCTGGTCTGCCGCCAGCTCGTGACCCTGTCTAGCTAAGGCAGTGAAATAGATTTTTCGAGATTGAAAGATAAAGTTCGAAGTCGTGGATAGCATAATTAATTACCAAACACATTTAAGCAAACTCAAAATAAAACTCACCACCTAAGTAAGTACAAGCACATAAAGAAAAAAAGAAACTAAACAATAATCTCGCAACCATTTGGCATAACACGACGAACGGACACGCTTTAGATTTCAATCATCGATATGAAACCATCTTTTTGTTCACTCTTATCAACATACATGACTTATTGTGAAGGTTATAACATAGAATTGATTCGTTTTGCGATATAATCAATAACTCCTATAAATAACCATGTAGGGCAGGCAATGCAATTATGTCTTTCAAAGAATCCAATTGGACGATTATGGAAATTGAATAGAATTAGAACGAAGAAATGGCGAGTTATTTGTTAGGAAACAATCAATATGATTTTAAAGCTTAATTGGATAAACTATCAGGTCACCAGGTTTGGCATGAACCACACGGTTGCAGATATTGAATTACTAGCAATAGTAAGTAGTAGACAAATGTCTCGTGCAGTCTATTTCTGGTTAGGTATCTTCATAGGTCTCTGCCTGGAACGAACCCTCAGGTTTTTCGGACATTGCGTTTGTCTAAGCATTCACGGGATAGGCTTATTATACTGGGCGGGCAGAGAATAAACGCAAGGCAAAGCACTGGGAAGATGGTCATACATGATCAGGAAGACTCCGTATCCTACTGCTTTAGCGTTCGTTTAATCGAGAGAACATAATGTCTGTATAATTATATATATTAACTTTACCAAGCTCTATCCATCATGTTCCATCGGGAGTTGCAGACGCAGGTCACCCTAACATTGATGTACAAGTGGATCTACCTACTTATCCTTACGAAGTGCTTTCCTAAATCTTTTATTAGACGCCATTCGCATTTCACTCCTTGGCTCTCCAAAGAGTGAAATTTCCTGCGTCGATGTTCCCGAGTTCATATATGACTCCAATCTATTTGAATTGAGAGGTAGTTAAGGTTGTTTTGGGTTAGGATGGTTAGGTTCCATCGTCGACCCTATCTGTGTCTTCAAGAATTCGCCAAACCCATATTGGTCCCCAAAATTAAACCCAATGACTATTTAATTTTTTATCACGTTGGAAATAATATTTCTCATTATTAGACAATGGTTAAGGCCAAATGAGATCACTCGCGTGTTCATCCATCATTCAACATCATACATTTCGATACATCAATCAATTTGTCTGTTCCATACATTTATCCTTGGATGGATCAAACGCCCACTTGTATGGAGCATTGTTTATTTTTGTTATTAAAAATGTTATTAATATTCTTATTGGCTTGTTTGTGATTTATTGTTCGTTGTTTGGCCTACAGGCCTAGTTGGGTTTATTATAAGGCTTGTTTGGTATTGCACTTACCATTATTGAGAATATTAATTTATTTGAGAATCAGTCCTACCAAGGAGTATTGTATTATACCTACTACTTTACTAATAGGGATGTTAACTAAAAAAATCTAATTAGTCCGTCAGATACATTTCCAAAAAATATTGGACACGTATTTTTTCTTTTTTCACGTAAACAAACAATGAGGACGACACAGTGCTTTGAAAACTCGTGTGACGTCATATTCTAAGACATTAGGATGAAATTTCTTAGCGAGCAGTGACGTCACAACCTCCCACTCAAATCTTTGACGCGTTTTATCTTCGTCAATTTTTATTGATTTGATAAAACAAAAAATACGTATCCAATATTTTTCTATAATCTAACAGACGGACTAATTAGAATCATTTTTTTTTTTAAGTTAGTAAACATCCCTATTGTTTTGCTCGGAGCAATCTTCAGGGTAAGCAACGCCTAGGTAGATCTATCGATGGGTGACCACCCATTACATACCAAGTTGATTACTCCCGTGCCTAGAAAAGCACGTTAAGCTGTTAGTTCCGGCTGTCATCATCATCATCAGCCTATAATGTTCCCACTGCAGGGACTCAAGCCTCCTCTCTAGGAGAGGGATGGGCTATAATCCACCACGCGGGCCTAGTGCGTATTGGCAGATGTCACATGTCTTCGAACTTTTTGGTTCTAAGACATGCCGGTTTCCTCACGATGTTTTCCTTCACCGTTTTGAGAGCTCCGGCTGTCATTTGCAGATATTTGACAGTTTTTACAGGTTACCCGGAAATCTGAAACCATTCTTACCATGAGGTATCGATAAGGGTAGTCGACAAAAAAAAACTAATTAGTCCGTCAGATAGATTTCCAAAAAATATTGAACACGTATTTTTTTCTTTTTTCACGTAAACAAAAAATGAAGACGATACAGTGCTTCGAAAAGTCGTGAAACGTCATAGTGGAGTGCCGTAAGACTTATACCTCGGAATCCAGGACCGGTCAATGAATTTTCATAAAAACTTTTGGAATGCATTGCTAAATGCTCAAACAAGAAAGTTAAAAAAAAAAATTTGCGCGCTCGTCATTTTTTTTTTTTTAGTACCACTATGTACTGAAAAACTAGCTTGTGCCAGCGGCTTAACCCGCTACAACTCGAAAATTATCCCACGAAAAGATAAAATCGGGATAAAAACTATCCTATGTGTTAATCCTGGTTATGAACTATCTGTACATCAAATTTTATCCAAATCCGATCAGTAGTTTTTGTGTGAAAGAGTAACAAACATACACCTTCACAAACTTTAGTACTTTATAATATTAGTGTGAAGTGTGATGTGATCGGGGCGCGCCACGACAGTGGCGGTAAGTCCCCTCTTTGAGGAGTTGCTGGAAAGGACGCAGTCCTCACCGGACACGTTGCTTCAGGAGGTACGTGCACCAAATCAGGCGGGAGGAAACGACCGGATGTCGCCATTGTGAGGATCGGCCGGAGGATACGGTGGAGCACGCTGTGGAGGTCTGCCCCGCTTGGGCGGAGCCCCGCCGTGTCCTCGTAGCGGCGATCGGCGGCGGCGACCTCTCGCGTCCCACCCTGGTGCAAGCCATGGTCCGAGGCGAGGAGTAATGGGACGCCGTCGAAGCAGTGATGTTAGCGAAGGAGGTGGCGGAATGTGTGAGGGAGAGAACATTTCGACCTAGCCGTCGTGGGAGACGCTCCGGGCTTCGGGGGCCACGTGACGGCTTCCAGCCAACGTAGATGCGGGCCTGTGGACGGTGAGTAATGGGCTAGCCCGCCATCTGTCCGTCTTATGACGACGACATCAGGCCGTGTCGACGGCGCGTTCGTGTTACACGCGCGCCTCATAGAGATGTCAGCAACATGGGAGGGGCCCGCCAGGGCTGCAAGTTGGACACAAAGATACCGCGGCCTCGACATAAAAGGCTAAGAAGGAACATGGGTGGTTTTTTGTCAGTTGAAGTGTGACACTCCCTTTCGCTCTGCCCAAGAGCAGGAGGGGTTATTTGATCACTTTCCACCAACCCAAAAAACTAAAATTGTGTGATGTGATGAGCGGGACAAGAGAAAAAAATGTTTGAAGCTAATAAATAATATTTGCATAGTAACTTTAATGTTAATTTATTCATATTTCGCAAAAAATAACGAGTTATAACCAAAAAAAAATGTTAAAAAAATGCGAAAGTTTGTGTGTGAGTGTGTATGTTTGTTACTTCTTCACGTCTGAACGGCTGGAGCGATTTTAATAAAATTTGGTATGGAGTTAGCTGACACCTTGTATTAACACATAGGATAGCTTTTATCCCGATTTTATCTTCACGTGGGATAATTTTAAAGTTGTAGCGGATGAAGCCGCTGGCAACAGCTAGTAATATTATAGAGGCGAAAGTTTGTGAGGGTGTATGTTTGTTACTCTTACACGCAAAAACTACTGAACGGATTTGGATAAAATTTGATGTACAGATAGTTCATAACCAGGATTAACACATAGGATAGTTTTTATCCCGATTTTATCTTTTCGTGGGATAATTTTCGAGTTGTAGCGGGTTAAGCCGCTGGCACAAGCTAGTTTTTCAGTACATTGTGGTACTAAAAAAAAAAAAATTACGAGCGCGTAAATTTTTTTTTTTAACTTTTTTATTTGGGCTTTTAGCAATACAGTCCAATAGTTTTTATGAATATTCATTGACCGGTCCTGGATTCCGAGATTTTACAATATTTACGTCTTACGGCACTCCACTATCACAGCTTGGTCCAATTTTACCTAACTATGACGTCAAACGCCCCCTCTCCATGGTCTTTGACAAGCTTTATTTTCGTCAATTTTTATTAATTTGATAAAACAAAAAACACGTATCCAATATTTTTCAATAATCTGACTGACGGACTAAACAGAATCATATTTTTTTTAGTCGGTCGACTACCCTATTGTTAGAGTTGTGGTCGCCAAAATATTCCGTCGCTCCATGTAAAATACCGTGGTAACCGTTCGGCGTCGCCCTGGACACCTCTGCCAAGCCCTTCACAGATTACAGGCGTGATGTTATGTTCAGTTACGCAATGAAAATAAGTTACATACTTACAACCAAACTTCCTTTCGTCTTCAACAAAGGGCTTGGCACGATTGCACAATTTTAAAGTTGTCAATCAAGTCGTAAGTTATTGGAACTTCGAAGGGTCATAAATTTCGAACAAAACGACTGACAGACAATCCATTCAAAACGGTTTCTGAGAAAACTGGCAACATTCATAATAAAATGGTAACAAACTGGCAAAAATATATCTTGGCCTGACGGCTTCATTATTAAAGCTGTAATGTATGTACTGTGGACAGTCGCTTTTGAGCTTTACCACGATTTCTAAAGGTACAAGTTGGTAGCCGACTGCACGCAGCAGCAGCAGACGACATGACGTCGCTTCATGTCGTCACGACACGTCGTCGCGTCATGTCGCTGCAGTCATGATTTCGAACCCAACTGCAAATAACTATTAGTCAATAACTTTAAAAACGCTCGACGTGTCGTTGCTCCGGCGTCAGTGGCACTACTGATCTGCGGTCAGACGACACGTGCGTCTGCCGCTCGACGACGCGCTTCATGTCGCTAACTACGGAGGGAATTTCATAGAAATACGTAGAAACCGGTAGGGAGGATCTTGTGGCTTAATAAAAACTGCCACTCGGGTCTATCTTTAGGTAAAGCTGTACTTGCCTAGGTCGATCTGTGGATGGGTGGCCGCCCGACATATCGAGTTTCCTCCGTGCCTCGGAAAACACGTTAAGCTGTTGGTCCCGGCTGCCATATATATAGATCTTTGGCAGCCGTTACAGGTAGTCAGTGACCTGAAATTCTGACATCCAGTCTTACCAAAGGGTATCATATTACCTAGTATTAACTGGGTTGTGGGGGTCAGATAGGCAGTCGCTCCATGTAAAATACTGGTATTCTGCTGCATCCGGTTAGATTGGAAGCCGACCCCAATATAGTTGGGAAAAGGCTGGGCAGATGATGACGTAGAAACCAGTAGTGTCGCTGCGACACGTGGTCTGCTGCTGCTGCGTGCAGTCGGCTACCAACTTGTACCTTAAGTCGCTCTTCACACGCTTGACTGCCTCGTTGGTGTAGTGGTCACAAGCGCTATAACTGCTGTGCTGAGGTCCTGGGTTCAGTTCCCAGGGCTGGCATAGTGTTATTGTGTTTTTCCATCAGGAACTTCTCAATAGCAGCCACGGAGTCTGGATTTGTGCCCGGTTGATGTCAATTGGCCATTGGCCATTAGCTGGACACATCGAGTGACCAACGTTGAAGTTCTACGTCGTGCTGGGAGGACACGCCAATTAATGCAGACCATCGAAAAGAGGAAAGTTGCCTATCTGGGTCACGTATTATATTAAGACACGCCAGATACGAACATGGCAGGCAAAAGAGCAGTGGGACGTAGGAAGAAATCCCGGCTGCGCAATATCCGGGAATGGACTATGGAAATGAAACTTTTTAGACTGGCAAAGGACCGAATAGGATATGCGGAGCTGACTGCCAACCTTCACAAGTTGGAGAGGCACCTGAAGAGAGAGAGAGAGATGTCAATAGACTCGCCCTTTATTACATGAAACTTAAACATAACTGGCGAAATCTGGGTGTACCAATGGGTACACCTCGGCCTTACTCTACTCCTCCGCTATTCTTTTCTGATTAATTTCGTTGCGGGATCCAAGACAGTTAAATCGTTTCTCTGGGACTTCATCAAGCTTCATTGTCTCGGTGCTTTTCTTGTGGTCGCCACTGTTGATTCTTGCTAACAGGTTACAGTGGTTTGTGAATAGTGTGGCGGCTTGTACCATAAAAAAAAAAAACTCTTTGAGGATATTATATTATGAACTCTTCTACTAACGATTGTGGAAAACATCTAGGTTGTAATATTATATATTATGTTAATATTTCTGTACAAAAATGTCGTTCAAATCTGGTTTCCATTTTCACTCCTCGCAACCGCGTTAAAGATTACGTTTCTTAAAACGAAAGTATTTTGAAGTGAAAGTTATAGTTTTCCATTTCTAAAGTGATGGTGGAACACTGTTCCCATTGTTTAGTATAGTGGGTAGGCAGCGACCGTGGTTCCGGTTTCGACTAACTAGTTGGTTTACGCTTTTCTTTATAGTAGTGAAAAGTCTTGCGTTGGATGATCATTATTAACTATGGTGTAAGATTTGTTTTTCAATGCTAGTTTATGACATGTTGTAATAAAATTGTTGCCAGTGAATAGCAATGGATCTTGTGGTGAAACAAATAGGGGATCGGCCATAAAAAAAACTAATTAGTCCGTCAGATAGATTTCCAAAAATTATTGGACACGTATTTTTTTCTTTTTTCACGTAAACAAAAGACGATACAACAATTAAAGTGCTTCGAAAACTCGTGTGACGTCATATGCTAGTACATTTTGTACTTACAAGCAGGGACTGAAAGCGGTTACGGTTAAAGGTTAAGATACCTCAAAAATATACCGGTACCGGTTTAAAATAAAGGTTGAGCTATACCGGTACCTTTATAAATAAAGGTTGGGCTAAACCGTTATTTAACCCTTACACGATTTCGGTACCGAAATGCATGCGCGGCGCGCGTGTGTGCGGTGGAAGACGTTAGAACTTGCGTATGTAGTTTATAATCTAATAATGTGCAACAATCGGCAAGTGAACGACAGACAGAGTGGCGAGGCGGTGGGTCAAAGCAAACCCCTATTTATTAAGGTTTAGGTACCGCTACCGATATATTTATAACGGTTACGGTACTTCTACCGAAATATACCGGTATGCATTTCCATACTCAGAATTTCACTACCGGAAAAAATAACGGTATCGCAATATTTCGGTAATCCTTATTTAACGGTATGACGTCATACCGAAATTTAAAGGTACCGTAATTTTTGGGTAATTCAGTGCCTGCTTACAAGTCACGTTTCAAGCTCCACTCCATGATCTTTGACGCGCTTTATCTTCGCCAATTTTTATTTATTTGACAAAAACCACGTATCCAATATTTTTTGATAATCTAACTGACGGACTAAACAGAATCATATTTTTTTGAGTCAGTCCGATAACCTATTCTATCAATTTGGTTGGAAATGGAATTGGTTTTAGTAAAAAAGGGCATCGACCATTAAGTGTTATCCAAACGAGTATACGCCTTGTTCAGCGGTCCTCAATTCTAATAAGAAAAATAAAACTATTTTAAATTGTTGAGCCTTTGTTTTGTCGGCCTATTTCAAAATCCAGCACGAACATTTTTGTTAAATGGTCTGAGGGAATAGTAGCATCCTATTCTCTCAGACCATTTAAGAAAAACGTTATCCATCTATAGCCTTTTTTTTTGGTGGATGGAAAATCATCAAATAACCCCTCCCGCTCTTGGGCAGAGCGAAAAGGAGTGTCAGACTTCTACTGACTAATAACCACCCATGTTCTTTCTTAGCCCTTTATGTCGAGGCCGCGGTATCTTTGTGATCAACCCGCAGCCACGACGGGTCCATCTATAGCCTTAACATTAAATTAGCTGTCAAAAAATCTTCGTCAAAACGCCTATCGATTTTAAGAAAACAGAAATCAAACTACCAATTATTCTTTTTATCTAAGAATCCGTGAAAAAACAAAAACTCACTACCGTATAACTTTAATGTGTTTGAAAAAAACCTCTTTTTATTTATATTATTATTCGTAATTATATTAATAGTATTTCCTACTCCTTGATTGTCTAGTCGTGATTTTTAGGAATGATGAACCTGACTATTGACTACTTATGCTTTGGCCTTCGCGCATAATTGCATAACTTCGCTTTTGTTTGTAAAAAAAAAAGGATTATAAATGATGATTGTGTTTATTAAGTGTTTTCCTTGGAAATTTTTATTTATTGCAGCGCTTCTGCAAGAAATTGGCAATGGTGAGATTTAAATACTGTTAAAGACTTCCTTGTGAATTACATTTTTTTTTAAATCAAAATACATAACATAACATCAAGCCTGTAAACCTCGAACAGATAGGCAGACGTGAACCTAATAGTGCACTCATATTTCACCAGATATTTTTAAGATCCATGTATTGTACCATAATAACGGGTTTGTGTCTGCTATTTCACGTCCAAAGCGCATATTTTGCGTACAAGTCCAATTCATATAAGGGGCGAGCCTATTGCCATCAACTGGAAACATATTCAGACTCCGTGGTTGATACTGAGGAAATCCTGATGAAAAGAACACTTTTCCATCCCGGGAACCGAACCCAAGACAGCCCCACAACAGTCGCGCTTGCGACCACTAGACCTACGAAGCATTCATTACAATAATAATATAAATAAATATATATTATATACTATATTATATTCTCATAAATATTATTTATGAACACTATTAAAATAATAACAATATTAGTTACGCTATAAGACTCAATGGAATTCCAATCTTACTTCATAAAACTCAACAGCATCATTATGATAACACAATGCATTCCATGCGGGTCTAATCTAAGCATAAATATGGCTAATTTACTATGATATCATAGACAATCGATCTAGATTCTTGATTGTGGATTACAAGGTGCCTGAGAGTTAGTCATGTATGGAAATATGTGAAAGTGAATAGAGCCACTTATTGCAAAGGCTATACAGCTTGTTAGTTTGAACGAGGAACATATTGAAACCCGCAATAGGGAATACTTTCATAATACTAATATAAGTATAAACAAAAAAAAAACACTGATAAATAACAAACCGAACCATAAAAAATATGTCGCAAAAGTTTCGCAACCCTTGCGCTTATCACAAAAAATGTGCGTGGATCATTGACTTTTAGGTATAATCTATTTTCCCTTCATATTTTAAAACTGTCGTAGGACAATGGCGATGCAGAAACGTCTAATAAAGTGAGATCCTGGAGAGCGTGCGGGGCCAGGGCAGATTTATTTTATTTTATATTTGGGACGAGAATCGACTACTGAATACCCTCCTTAACCCTGTTACCTCGTTTAACATAACACACTGTATAATTATAATTAAGGAAATTCTTTTAATTTTATTCGCCGTCATTCCGATCGATGATGAGCCAGTAGTTTTAAACCAGGCCCTAAATAATGATCTCACTCAGATCCAGTCTGGCTCTTTGCGGGCAGTATAGATCCCAGATGAAGCCCTAAGCCGAGGCTCGTAACCCAATTTTTTACACCCGGGCTGGAGGCCACAGTAGCAACAAAGCTCACGCCTGTAACCCCCCTGTGGGTTAGGCAGAGGTCACCACAACTCACCAGTTTTTTTGTAATTCCCATGTACCTAATAGGGCGTGGGCCTATTGCTATCAATCGGGTACAAATCCAGACTCCGCGGCTGCCACTGTGAAATTCCCGATTGGAAAACCCAATAACACTTTGCCAAACCTGGGAATCAAATCGTCGCACTTGCGACTACTAGACCTGCTGAAAAAAAGATAAATCCATCGTAATACATGCTTCTAAAAGAAGCTGATCCGTGTTCCTTACAAATCTTGTAAGATAGACGGTTCCAATTTGTCGTTCACAATAAGTCTATGAAAAGACTATAAAAAAGAAACACCTCATCAATAACAATTACGTATCAATTACTTAGTAAAAACATCAAACAGACCCATCTTTAACCTTCATAACTTATGACTACCTATTTTTTTCACAATAATAATAATCACTATTAAGTAACCACTATTTTTTTGTCTCAACTCCGTAGTTTCCGCGTCGTCAATGCGTGATGTTTCAAAAAGTTTTTGCTAAAATCGAACGCATGACTAAAATATTTTTTATTATTAATCATAAATTTTACTAGCAACATTGATGTTTCTGATGACGTCACTGTTGATGTCTTAGGTTATAGGGAAGCATAAAATTAATATAGCATCACGCCTGAAATTCCCGAAGAAGTTCGACAGTGGTCCACTATATACGTCGAGGGGTCGAGTCTATTGAGTCTTTGGCCAACTGGACCCGCTTTATAGACTGGGCACAAGTCCAAACTCCATGGCTGCTACTGAGGAATTCCTGATGGAATAACCAATTAACATTAAACCTGAGAAACACACCAGGGACTTAATGCTAACCTGAGGTGCTTACGAACTTTCTGAATCACAGAGGGAGCTCAGTATACAGGGTGCAAGTGAACCCTTTACGTAGCCGTCAACCAAGCATTACGTAGGTACATCAAACTAAGTAAATAAAAAATATTGATTCCCATCAATATTTTTTTTGGGGTAAAAAATCACGTTTTACGGTAAAACTCAACGAAGCACACACAAAAACTGTTCATTTTGGACCTGTGCCTTTCGGCATCGTTAATGTTAAGTCCTGCAAATTTTCTATAATTTTCTAAATTATTAGTTTTATTTCTATAACTTAAGATTTTTTTGGTTGACCGTACTTTTTAAAGGCATACCGTGTAGGTTTATTTTATTTGCGGTCCCGATGAACCCCTCCAAAATAATTAAAATAATACAGGTGGCTTTCGGGACAGTGGTCCCGGTCCTGAAAGCCACCCGACCCCCTTCATGGATGGTCACCCATCCACAAACTGACCTTAGAAAGTGCTGCTTAACCTCAAACATCTTAAGGCTGTTTAATAGTTAGCCACGAGCTCCTCAAATGACGTCATTGTTTATGTTCCAAGCTATACGGAAGCATTTAACGTAATTGGGTTATTTAAGAAGCTGTTAGAAGAGAAGTCACGCCTCTGCCATTAGTTCGTAGATTTTGTTAAAAGGCATATAATGGGAGGACGTATTAGGAGGTAATTTATTTCTGTTGAAAAACATAAACACGATTTAAGTACCTAGAGGATTTGATGTTTTTAACCGACTTCAAAAAAGGACGAGGTTTATTTTTTTGGGGCTGGCAAATCATCAAATGACGCTACCGCTCTGGGCAGAGCGGTAGGGAGTGTCAGACTTGTACTGACTAAAAACCACCCATGTTTCTTTTTAGCCCTGGTGCCGAGGTTGCGGTATCTCTTTCGAACAACCCGCAGCCCCGATGGGAAGGAGGAAGTTCTCAATTCGACTGTATATTTTTAGATGCTTCTATTGGGTCACTGGATGAAAAGCTTATTCGTTATTCTTATTCTTTAGTAGGGATTTGGAATAAGTATAGTCGACCAAGAAATTGGTTTACCACTTTTGATGACATCTCCCAGTAACATAATTATTCGCTAAGGATGACAGATTGACAGATTCTGACGTGAAAATAGCACTTGATGTTTTGTACGTGCAAATGATATTCAACCTTAGAGTGGTAAACCAAATTCTTGGTCGACTATACAAGGAATCTTTAAGTAGTCTAATGACCCTAAAGCAGAAATCTAGGATCATCTCAGACATTAATTTGCATAGCCCTCATGTGAGTTGACCAAGATTATGTCTGAACCTTAAAAGAGACTATGGCCTTTTTTTTTTTTTTGGTGGATGGAAAATCATCAAATGACCCCCCCCCGCTCTTGGGCAGAGCGAAGGGGAGTGTCAGACTTCTACTGACTAAAAACCGAACCCATGTTCCTTCTTTGCCCTTGCGCCGAGGCAACGTCATCTAGTACAAAAAATCCGCGGCCCCGACGGGCAGAGACTATGGTCTCTGAGTTGGTTTCGGATGTGTGTTCTCAGCTCAGTTTGCAGTCAGGTACAAAACACCGTCCCTAAGTTGACAAAAATGTCATGTAAAAGTTTTTATAAAGACATACCTAATCACTATCACTTCACTATCTCTACATAGTATGAAACAAAGTCATTTCCCGCTGTCTGTCCCTATGTATGCTTGCTTAGATCTTTAAAACTACGCAACGGATTTTGATGCGGATTTTTTTAATAGATAGAGTGATTCAAGAGAAAGGTTATTACACATTTTTTGCACCCGTGCAAAGCCGGGGCAGATCACTGATTATTTGTAAAATAAACATCATTTGTCATTTAAGACAAAATAAGACCCTTTTTATTTCGATGTAGAAATCCTTAATGGATGTCTTACACCTTCGGAAGAGCAGATGGGTCTGTCAGACCCGTTCTGACCAAAACCACACCGGGCATTCCTTTTTCTCGATAGCAATTTTATCTTCTCGTCAATTCATAAGGAAACCATTATACCCAAGTAAAACCGCTTTAACAGGCAACATCAATTTTACCGCCAATTTAAATCCTGGTCACGACTAAAGGAAAACTGACCACATAAGTAGGTGATGGCAACATTGCGGGCTCCTATGATGTCACAAGTTAGGGCGCGTACACATATAGGTCCGTTTTTACTGGATCCGTTTTAACGGATCAGAATTGGACCGGAGCGACATGATTACTGAATCCGGAATACTGTTTTGTGTGTGAACTCGCTCATGCAACTCCATACGCCATCAAATAACGGACCTGTAAAACGGATCGCTATGTGTACGAGCCCTTACTAATACGGAAGCTTTAGAAGATTCTCACGAGGGATCACGATTTATCGTTACTGAGTAAAAAATGGGGAAGCCATATTTGGCATTGTGCTTTTTTTTTCAGTCAGGCAGGCATTAGTTACCGATTTAGGCTTATCACGAATATTGTTAATTATACCTACCTTAATAGGTTTTGAGGAGGCTCGTGGCTTAATGATAACTACGGCACGGGTCGATATTAAGATGAAGCCGCGCTTGCCATGGTCGGTCTGTAGACCATCTCTAAAGCGAAAGTCTGACAATAAGTTTTACCACGGTCTATCTTATCGGTTCTTAGGCAGTCGCTCCGGTTTCACTGGAAGACGACCCGAATATAGTTGGAAAAGGCTAGGCAAATGATGATAATGACTTTTTTTAAGATGCGAGTGAAATCACAGCAAAATCCTGTTATTTAATAAGGCTTGATAGACCAAGACCTTTGTGCATATTGGCCTTGTTCTATTCTGTCTCTTGCTGATATGGAGAAAAGCATAAATTTTGTTATTCCAACTGCTCCGCTATTCTTCTTTGATTAATTTCGTTGCAGAATCCAAGACAGTTAAATAGTTTCTCTAGGACTTAATCGAGCTTCATTGTCTTGGTGCCTTTCTGGTGGTTGCCACTGTTGTGTCAAGCTTTCAGGAGCTGCACTAGTTTGGGAATAATGTGGCGGGCTTGTCCCAAAAACCCATGCTTGGTAGATGGAATATTGATTATTATGAAGAAGCTGTTGGTCCCAGCTGTCATTTCTAGATGATGAAGAACCAAGGTTTCCAATACCATGGTATGACGAATCTGACTAAGGCCACTACTGCATCTTCCTATGACGTACCATATACGGAAACGGTTAGATATTAATATTAAAGGTAATTTGAAGCGAACAAATGGAAGCGTGAGATTCTTGCATACTTTAATAGGAATTATTAATGCGTGTGTAATTATATGTTACTACTAGTATTAGTTTTATGGTTGAAATCATTATTTTATTGATATGGAGAAGATTATTTTGATGGAGCCGGTTTTGAGTGCGAAATAATTGAAAAAACAGTCATAGTTTAGTGGTGTGACCGTCGAATTGGAAACTCGTAGTTTTCGGACCCAAAACACACACTTCTGATTTTTCATTGTCATGTGCACATTGTTTAATTAAAACTTCCTTCGGTGAAGGAAAACATCGAGAGGAAAACAAATTTTTTTTAGGGACCCTTATAGGATCACTCGTGTGTCTGTCTATCTGTCCGACCATTCCCCCCTTATCTCCGTAACTACTGAACCTAAAATTCTGAAAAAAAAAAAACAGAAATAAGTTCAACACGTATAGATTACAGGAAAACCTATAAGAAGTCATGGTACGGAATCTTTCATGTGCAAGTCCGACTTGCACTTGGCCAGTTTTATTGAGCCAGTGCTACTTTGGTGTTCAGTACTGAACACTTTTTTTTATTTTCTAATTTTACCCAATGTAAAACTGTCTTGGCTTTCGCACGTTTTTTTCCCACGGGTGACCACTGAAAACCAGCGCTGTGCTGTGGGTCTCCATACGGTCCATAGCACAGCACCATGCTGAGTGGGTAACCCCTTTGTCGCAGTCATAACGTGTTATTTGTAAACATTTTTCTTTTTTGTTCCATTTTTTATGTAAACATAATTATACTGTTGTTTTTCTTTTGTGTAGGTACCTATTTTTTATATTAGTTTACTGCTTTTGATTTTATCTCATACTTAATTCTGCGACAAATAAATATTTTTTCTTTCTTTCTTACTGTTCTTGCCACAGCTTGCATCCCACAAGAAATTGTCACATGGCAGCCTCACGAAGACTTTGGCAATACAAACACCAACACTAACCCACAACAACTCTTCACTTAACCGGTGCCACCACTTTTCACCACCATTTCAAGGTCCCAACCATCACGCTCATACAATAGGTGGCCTGCTATCTCCTAAAGATGTCTGTCAGACTACTGATTAACCTAAAAACTGGACCGGTTGAAACAATGGGTCTTAAAACAATTGACGACGACATTTCTTAAGATATTGTTATTAATATATTGTGGTGATGAAATTGATGGGCTCAAGTGGTGTTGATAATGATTGGAACATGTGGTTTATTGATCAATAAGGACTTGCAGCAATAACGAAAGCAAAGACGAGTCATTGGTATCGAGTTTGAACCTAAAACACGCACCTCTTATTTTTTGGAATCATGTACCTACGTTTTGTATACGTGCCTTTTAAGGCCTATTCTTTTCCCAACTATGTTGGTGTCGACTTCCAGACTAATTTGATGCAGCTGAATACCAGTAGGTTCTGACCTCTAATAAATAAATAAATAAAATAGCCTTTATTGCTGTTATCTTACTTACAATATTATTACATAGATGCTTATTTTCTAAAACTAAATTGATTTAATCTTAATTCTAACTTGTACTTGAAGCATCGGCAACTGGATGTTTGAATGGAACAGCTTGTCTGTCGACAAAGGCCTCCTCTAAAGATTTCCACGCATCTCTGTCTCTTGCTAAACGGGTCCACACAGGACCTGCTATTCTCTTGAGATCGTCTTCCCATCTTTTAATCTGTCTTCCTCTATTTCTTTTACTTCCTCTTGGGTACCATTCTGTTATTAGCTTAGTCCATTTCTCCTTGCTTTCCCGCATCATATGTCCCGTCCATCGCCATTTTAGCTTTCTGTAAGCTGTGTGTGCGGGATATACGGGATAAAAGATCCACAAAATGACAGTAACTGTCATTTTGTGGATCTTAGACAGTCATAGCACGTAGTCAGTGGCCCGAAAACTGCTTACCAAGAGGTATCGTACATTTAATCCAGTATTTAATGGGTTGTGTGGAGGTCAGAACCTACTGGTATTCAGCTGCATCAAATTAGTCTGGAAGTCGACCCCAACATACTTGAGGTATAATTGGTACCAACGGCTTAACGTGCTTTCTGAAGCACGGAGAAAACTGGTGTATGTATGTAATAGTTGGTCCCCCGTCCACATACATCAAGTTTACCAAGTGTAGCTTAACCTGAACATTGGTGACTATTATTATCTACCCACAAGCTCCTGATGATTATTACTATTCCGTGCGTCTCAACAACTGGCTTAGTTTTATTGAAAATCAAGGCTTCACCAAAAATACAACAAACATACAAAAACTAAATATAAACACTATAACATAATACCAGTTTACCCATTACAAACAGTCTACCGTCTACCGGGTTTACTAGACCTCCATATAAAGAACTCGTGTGGGCGAACTGGTAACGTAATTATTCTTATTGTGTGTACAAATGTATAGCTATTGTATGTATTATACGACATACTTAAAGCTTTGTGCTGTGTTTTCATACTTTCTAATTAAGGGTTTAGTTATGTACCTACCTGGGTACATGGGCAGGGCACATTGCTCGCAGAACGGATGGCCGATGGGGCCGAAAAGTTCTGGAATGGCGACCGCGAACCGGAAGATGTTGCGTTGGAAGTCCTCCCACTAGGTGGACCGACGACCTGGTCAAGGTTGCGGGGAACCGCTGGATGAGAGACGCACGGGACCGGTCATTGTGGCGACACCTGGGGGAGGCCTATGTCCAGCAGTGGACGTCTTTTGGCTGAAATGATGATGACCTACCTGGGTACCTGGGTTTTTCTATCAGGGAATTCTCAGTAGCAGCCACGGAGTCTGTATTGGTGCTCGGTTGATGGCAATAGGCACGCCCCCTGTTACATGGGAATTAAACATAATTGGCGAACTTGGTATGCTATTACTTATTAGGTATACTTCTGCCTATCCCCTTGGAGAATACGGGCCTGATGTCATGTTATTGAGATACGGCACGGTATATTTGTTACGGAGATATTGGGAGTCGAAGTTAAATACAAAGTTTTTAATGTTGTAACTTTTAAATACCTCCACGACCACCATTCTATTTAAAACGTCCACAGAGTTTTGAGTGCGTTACATTGAGTCCAACCTACGATGTTTCACTCAAAAAAAAAATTGTGCGTAGAGTTACTTAATTTGATAAACAAAATGCTTGGTTGTCGGTTGTCTTGAAGCGTCCGTTAACACCTTAAATGCATTGGTGTAAAAACTACGATACCACAAACAAACAACAAAGTATTCTAAACTTGTAAGGACTTCAAAAGTCAACGCCGTTGATATTAGCACACCATAACATAACTAACAAGACTTTCTAACCCAAAACTTTTACTTTTAAACCGCAAAAATTCCGATACCCCATAAAATCGCTAATTTGACGACCCCGTCCTTCCATAAAAGGCTAGAAACACACTCGCTAATACACACGCTTGTTCTGGGCGTCTAAAATGCCCACTTTACAAGATCATAGTATGAATTGAAAAAAAAAAACGAAAAATTGACCTTCCATTTTTTTCAATTTAGGAATATCATTATAGGTAAATGATATAGATACTGATGGCCGATGGGGTCGGAAAGTTCTGGAGTGGCTACCGCGAACCGGAAGACGTTGCGTTGGTAGGCCTCCCACTAGGTGAACCGATGATCTGGTGAAGGTTGCGGGGATCCACTGGATGCGAGACGCACGGGACCGGTCAATGTGGCGACACTTAGGGGAGGCCTATGTCCAGCAGTGGACGTCTTTCGGCTGAAATGATGAATGATGATGATGAAATGATATGAATTGCGTTAAAATTCATTTCATTTCATTTTTATTGTATATTTCGATGACACATTAAGTTACATAATTTTTAAAGTACTTTTACTAACAATGTATGGATCTTATAGTGTTTGAATTAAATAAATGAATTGAATAAAATTCGTAAAATGGTCACAAGCGCAACTACTATTATGAAAGGTCCATTTTTTCAACGCAATTCATATTCTGATCTGCTAAAGTAACCATTTTAGAGGCACAGAACAGTCTACATTGGTGAGATGTCATTAGGTTACGGTTCTCAACGCCCACTGCTCCGCAAGTGTGTAATGAGGTCGGTCGTACGTTAGTGTAGAACTGACCTAATGACGCATAGGATGGGAGAATGAGCTGAATACAGATGAGCATGAAGTGGTTTTAAAAGGTTGTATTTGACTACAGAATCATTAAATACTAGTTTTGCCGGCGGCTTCGCCCGCTACAACTCGAAAATTAGGGTCCGTGGCTTAGGCCCCCAGTGGTCGACGCACCTGTAGCCGACGCCCCCGATACGATTAATTTAATATCGTTTTTTTTTTGTGCTTTTTCACTTAGTACAGTAAATGAGAAAAGTGTTTCAGCCTATTAATAAAGTATTTTTCCTTGCTAAACAAAAGTTATCTATGAAATAGCAGAGAGAATAGATCGCCACTTAACCTTTTTTTTTTGTTTTTTTTTTTTTTAGGTAAAATTATTCTCATTTGTTTCACAGTGGAATATATTTAATAATTATTGTTACAAAGATAAAAGAACATTTAATTATGTTAAAAGTTAGTTGCTCTGCAGTAATTTTTATTAAGACTGATTATTTAAAATTACTATCTTATTTTATTACATTTGAGACTGATTATTATAATTAAGTTAAATGATTCTCTTGATTATAGGTTATGAAAACTGTGATTTATATAAAAACAAATAATAGATTTCTTATCTAGATATATTTTTTACCACCTAAGTACTACATGTGGAATGCAATAAAGTATTGAGTAGGTATATAAATAAATAATGAAAAATAACTAAGACTTTAATTTTTCAAAACACACCTCTAATATAAAAGCATTTCTATGTTATAAATATAATTACGATTGAATGTTATGCATATACTTACAATCAATAAATATAAGTACATTTAATATTTTTGTAAAACAATTTTTGTGCCTGACAGTACATTTGATCAAAAATTACTTTGAATTAAATTAATCGAATCGGGGGCGTCGGCCACAGGTGCGTCGACCACTGGGGGCCTAAGCCACGGACCCGAAAATTATCCCACGGGAAGATAAAATCAGGATAAAAACTATTTTATGTGTTATAACAGGTTATAAACTATCTGTGTACCAAATTTTATCCAAATCCGTTTATTAGTAGGTATTTGCGTGAAAGAGTAACAAACATACATTCTTACAAACTTTCGCGTTTATTAGGACTAGGTATGTGCTTGTTGCTGTCTTTATCACTGTGTGATTTAGATGACGGCCTCGTTGGTCTAGTAGCCTTAAGTGCGACTGCTGACCATGAGAGATCTTGGGATCGATTCATAAGCAGGGCAAAGTGATATTGGGGTTTACCATCAGTTTCTCAGTAACAGTAACAGAATCTGGATTTGTGCCGGCTGGTATAAACATCGCCCCCCTTAAACATGGGACTTAAACATTACTGGCAAAATGT
This sequence comes from Diarsia mendica, assembly GCA_949316265.1. NCBI lineage: Eukaryota > Metazoa > Arthropoda > Insecta > Lepidoptera > Noctuidae > Diarsia > Diarsia mendica. Next base: position 3,430,961 of record OX438910.1, read on the forward strand.
GGGTATAATAATAAGCCGCGTTTCCACTAGGCAATAATGGACGCGCAACATGTTGCCCAACATGTTGAAAGTAAGGAACTTTTGTTGAACAACGTTGTCTGTCTACGCATCTACTACATTACAATGTTGCGCGCCAGCTGGCAACGTCGCGCGCTGTTGTGCAGCGTTGAGGAACATGTTGAGTGTAGAAAATCATCAAATAACCCCCCTCCCGCTCTTGGGCAGAGCGGAAGGGAGCGTCAGACTTCTACTGACTAAACACCACCCATGTTCCTTCTTCGCCCTTGTGCCGAGGCCACGTTATCTCTTTCGATAATCCGCAGCCCCGACGGGCGCCGGCCCTTGCGGGCCCCTCCTTGACTGGAATAGCTCCTTAAGACTCTTGGGCAAAAAATATACTATTTAAGCAAGCCCCTTGTAAGCCATTTTACTAAGCACTAAAACGTGGTCTTATCCCCTATAATCTGTCAGTAAATAAAAGAGATAGTTATTGTAGTAATTGTATGTCTTTGCCTTCAGTGTGGCACACGATTCTACTCCATTAATAAATAAATTAATGGTCACTTTGGGATTGAGTATGAATGATCTAAAGAGCGCACTTTTGCACTCAGACCCCCAACACGACCGCGCAGTGTAAACGATACTACGTAAATAAATACGTCTATTTCAGAATCGAAAATACAAATACCCTATTACAAAAATACAAAATACAAATAGTTTATTTTCTTTAACAAGTTTGTACAACTTAAACCACTTAAACTAGTGATAGAAGTGCCCTTTTAAGTATGTAAATGCTTATTGCATTTTATTTATATTGTATAAAACAAGCCCAGTTTGGGTTGTGGAGGTCATATAGGCAGTCGGTCCATGTGAAATACTGGTATTCAGCTGCATCTAAGACTATCTATCAAACAGAGAGTTAGTAAAGTTTCCAGAATCTGACCCCAACATAGTTGGGAAAAGGCTTGACAGATGATGATGATGATGGCAACAAGCCCAATCAGTATTAGCCTTGGTTAACTTAAATAAATTCTATTTGCCAAACGAGTTTACATGGTCACCAATGAAACACGTGCACGGTTCCCTTAACATAACATTTATTTATTGTAACTTTGACCCATATATTAGGTAAAGCACTGGACATTGAGCGCTAAGTTTAAGCTCTCTTTATCTCCTCTTCATACTCTAAGACCGCGACTAACGTTAATCTTAATAAGAAACCTTATTGACCTTAGGGTCTATAGCCATAGCGGCCTTAATGGGGGCTTATGGCTGTTATAATTTGAGGTCAAAGATGTGAACTGGACCCCTTTCTATGGTGAATGTGTGGGGTTTTAGTTTTGGAAAATAATTTAATTGATGGGAAAATACGTAGGTAGGTGTGCTAATATTATGAAGCTTTAGTTTGGTTGGTGAGGTAAGTAGAATCAACGATATTTTTTTAATTAATTACGTAACAGACTATTCGTATAAATATCAACAAAGCCTCGCTTCAATAAGTGCATTAACATAACATGTTCGAGACAACAAACGTTTTTTTTTTTTACCCGACTACGGCGAAGCCAAAAGGAAGGGTAATGATTTTGTTTCATATTTAACAAATCGGATATACGTACGCGAATGTAGAACACAGAATATAGAGATTTCTGTTATCAGTTTTATTTGACGATGACAATGTTGATACGTATCGTAAGACTAAAACAGCAGTCCAGTTCTTTATTAGAAATGTATTTAATCATAGCAGCATTTAGCACAAAATTATATTGAGCATTCATTCATTTCATTTATTTCAGTAACAATTTTTACATTGTATCGAAATTTCGCACTAAAATATAAAATCATAGAATCACAAATATAAACCATAGGATCACAAATATAAAATTATAGAATCACAAATATAAATTCATTATTATAACAATACCAAAAATTATTAATAAAAAGTTAAACATTTCAATAGCACAATATGTTAAATAGCAAAAAATATAGAAACAAATAAATTAAGATTCCATTATTACGAATGTATTATTGTATCGAAAATGTTACACAAAATTATAAAACAATGCATTACTATTGAAATCATTTGTAGAACAGTAACCAAAATACATCATAAATGAATAAATTAAGATTCAACTATTACAAAATAATGTCAAATGTAGAAATAATGTCAAATAAAATACTAATGTTACAGAATAATATATATATGTCACTTAGAGAATGTTAAAACAGACCGATTCAGTCATTGCAAAATAATAATGTCAAAATATACCTAATTAGTGCCACCCAAACAAATGTCAAAAATAATAAAAATTGGTAATACCCATGCAAATGTCAAAAATTAAAAATAGAATGTCAATAAAAATAGTAATTATAATTAAAATCTAGTTAAATGTGTCACAGAGAAACTCATCAAGGGTGTAGTAGCACTTTTCTATCAAAAATGATTTTAACTGCTGCTTAAACGTATTTATGTTGTATATTGACTTTAAGTATACAGGTAGAACTTGAACTGTCGGAAGGCAGTGTCGGAATATTGTGAGTTCTCAATATTTTGACACTGTTGCAAGCGCCATGATCACGGGATGACTCCAGAATTGGTGTGGATGGTAAATAAATTACTAGGTGCAGACTAATCGATCTTCCCCCTTTCTTTGCGTTGTACCAAGCGTAATACTGGACCTCGATATAAAATCACGACAAACACAATAGTTGAAAATAGCAGTAAGTGGCAGTGTTAGTTTAGTTAGCTTGAAACAGTGTTCAAATTATTCTGTCTCAATAAACGAAACATTACCCAAGGGCTGAATATCGTAACAAAATGCACACACATTACGTTTTTCTAACCACCTAACCTTACTTATAACTGGTCTAATTTAGAGCACATACTCTTAATAACACCACAGCTGTATGTAATATAACCCGGTTATAATTATTAGTGAGACTTGACTGATTTGTTACATAGATGTGTGGTTACTAGATATGGTTATAGGGAGCGTAGTTTGTTGGAATTTTGAGTGCACTTATGTTGTTTAGATTTTGTTGTGTCTGTTGTAGTTTGACGGTTTAATTTGCGTGTATGAAATTAGTGGTGTCGAGCAAAAACTCAATACTTTGCAATGTTTAAAGCAAAAGTTTTTAGCTTTGTAGGTTAAAATACCTAAATTTGATACTAGGATGACATTAGGAGTGCGTTTTGGTTAATTAATTGTGAAATTGTGAAAAAAAAAAAACGAGCGACACTAAAATAATGAACTTGATCAAAAGTAGGTTAATCTAACAAAAAAAAGTTATTTTGATTATTACTTGCAAAAAAAAAGTGATGTAGAAATTAGTCCATTCATCACCATCTATCAAAACCATACAAACAAATTTTTTCTAACACATTTAACTGACAAAAACCAGTTATTTTTTATTAACTTTCACTGAGGATTTATTTAAAAACGTCAACAACTTGATGTCACTTTCACTGTTTTGGATAAACATTGAATAGTAAAAAGGCTCGCCTAAGGCAGTGATTAGCATAATGATAAAATATCAATAAAGGTGTTATATGGGTGTTAGGATGTGAGAAAATGTGTGAAAAAGAGCTTTTTTGCGAGATGCTTGTGATTCAGAGGCGTAAACAATTTTTTAGACTGTTTTCATGAATTATTAACGGTTTACTATTTATACTAATATTATACGATTTATACGTAGGTACCTATAAATGCGAAAGTTTGAATGTCTTTCTATTACATTTTCGCGGCTCAAAAACGGAATAGGATACTTGTGTTAATCCAGTTGTTCTCCCTCATTTTAAAAATTATCATTAAATTAGAAATTATCATTTTTAATTTCCCCAAAAATCAATTAGTAGGAAAATATTATTGTTCAATAAGATATTGCACTCTTGCAAAAAAGAGCAAAACTTACTTAGTTCATAAAACTAATCATCATTTTTTTGTTTGTATGTATTTTAAACAAAAAATACTACGGTATTAAATAAATTACTTAATTTGAGAGCTTCCCCCACCTACAATTTCTTGTCTTAAAACATACAACTTACTGAATCATTTAATTTTATACGAGTCACCTGTGGAAACTTCCCAAGCTCGACAAAAAAAAATCGCTACCACTTCCAGTAAAAACCTGACATCTTAAACAAATAATGATAAATGCGGTTGTCATATCCAGGGCACGTTCACTCTCGATAGCTTAACACTTAGATGCGTGACCCTGTACGATTTGTTGAGAGAAAGTCGTTAATATAGGCTTAGGGGGTCATTGGAGTGCATAATCTTTTTGCATTAGTGATTAGGAAATAAAATTAAAATCATGATTGAAAATACTAACTAGAACTCGTGGCTAGATATTAATAATAGCCGCTTGGATCAGTCTTCAGGTTAATCGATGCTGGCCTAGCTTGGCCTGTGTGACCATTGATAATTATATATTCGTCTCTACCGAGTTTCCTCCGTACCTCGTAAACCACTCTAAATTATGAGTCCTGGCTGTCATTTGCAAACGTGTGAAAGTCGTTACAGGTAGTAAATGGGCCCGAAAGTCTGACAACCAAGTCTTACCAATAGGGATGTTTACTGTCTTAAAAAATATGATTCTAATCAGTCCGTCTGTTAGATTATCGAAAAATATTGGATACGTATTTTTTGTTTTATCAATAAAAAATGACGAAGATAAAACGCGTCAAAGATTTGGGTGGGAGGTTGTGACGTCACTGCTCGATAAGAAATGTCATACTAATGTCTTAGAATATGACGTCACACGAGTTTTCAAAGCACTGTATAGTCTTCATTGTTAGTTTACGTGAAAAAAGAAAAAAATATGTGTGCAATATTTTTTGGAAATCTATCTGACGGACTAATTAGATTTTTTTTGTTAACATCCCTATTGACATCGTATATACCCAGTAGTAACTAGATATTGGAGGTCAGATTGGCAGTCGCGCCATGTAAAATTCTGGCATTCAACTAGATCTTGGCAGTCTGGAAGATGACCCCACACATTTTTGGGAAAAGGCTAGGCAATTGATGATGGTTTTATTGTATAACTACAGGTCATCAAAATTACGTAACTTTAACTTAGCTTTATTTTGTGTAACAAGTTTAATATTAGTTTTAAAACATGGTAAATAAACCGTTTTAGTTTTACTTTGTCATAAAACTCAACTTTACGCCCTAAACCAGAAAATCCATAGGCAAACTATGTCACAGGTGTTAATACTTTATTACACTAGAGTGTAATAATAGCCAACATAAACTTTAGCCAAGATTATAGCGCATAAAGTATCTTCTAATCAAATAATAAGCACTTCGGTAGCTATAAAGTAGGTTGCGTTCACTTTCAATAGCTCGGGTGACCCTGTACAAGTAAAGAGAAAGCTATTGGTGTGGGATGGGTGAAAGATTGACTCTGAGACTTGTGTATGATTAAGATGACGTATGGATGGGGAAAATTGACGGGTTTTATATGTGTGTGTGGGGGGAAGGGTTTGCTGAATGTGTTTGTTTTTAGTATTCCGTATCTCAATAGGAAAAAAACGGAACCCTTATAGGATCACTCGTGTGTCTGTCGGTCTGTCTGTCTGTCCGACCATTGCCCCCCCCCCCCTTATCTCCGAAACTACTGAGCCTAAAACTCTGAAAAAAATACAGAAAACAAACATCGATCAACACGTCTAGATTACAGGAAAACCTATAAGAAGTCTAAGTACGGAACCCTTCATGTGCAAGTTCGACTTACACTTGGCCAGTTTTTTTTAGTGTGCCTGACAGTTAGGATATAGTTATCTAAAGCTACTTACAGCAACGACTCGGAGGCGGGTTGTGGACACACAAACGAATTATTGTTCGACTCATATGCTGGGTGCTTGACACCGAAAGTGAAGCAAGTCTTCATCATCATTATCATCAGCCTATTAATGTTCCCACTGTTGGGACACAGGTCTCCTTTCTTTGAGGGGGAATGGGCTATAATCTACCACGCGGGCCCAGTGCGGATTGGTAGATGTCATGTCTGAATTTTTGGTTCTAAGACATGCCGGTTTCCTCACGATGTTTTCCTGTACCGTTTTGAATGAAGCAAGTCTTACCTAAGACACTAAAGATTAGCCAACATCAATCAAAATCTTTATAAACCAATAAATCCCTTCTACCTTTCATCACTACATTATCACCAAATAACTTAATTTCAAAACTTTGTTACGTAAGATAATGATTATGATCTCAACAATAACATAGTATGAAAAGAATAAAAATGAAGTTATTAAAATAATTTGTTATTGTAACCTGTTATTTGGGCGTTTCGCTTATGTAATAGTTTTGTAGTCTTATGTACATTGTATTGTACATGGTGTAGTGTTGAATTGGCTTTCCCTTAGATTTTTATCGCACCTCTGCTTGGTACGTGTGCAATGGCCACAAATGTCAAATTATAAGGGGGCTTAAAATGGCCGATTTATCAGAATCGAAAAAAAAACTAAATTACATATCATGCAATTAACCGAACTATCCCAATTTTTGCGGACGAATTCCCGGGCGAAATTCTTGTCGGATATGAATCAAGTTTTTTTGTCATCCTGTTGTGACCCACTACTGGGCAAAGGGCTCTCCCAGTGTTGTGCCTTTTCTGGCTAATCAGTCAGGAACGAGTCCAAATCAAGTTACAATTCGGAAGATCAATGTAAAAATTCATAATTTTAACTGCGTCTTAGGGAGGCCAATCAGACACCCGTCGGGGCTGCGGATTGTTCACAGGAAACCGCGGCCTCGACATAAAGGGCTAAGGTTTATAGTCAGACGTAGAAGTCTGACACTCTCTTCTCAAGAACGGGAGGGGTTATTTGATGATTTTCCACACCCGAAAAAAAAAGCCAATCAGACAAGCTACGGGACTGTTCGAAAGAGAAACTGCGGCCCCGGAATAAAAATAGCTAACAAGGAACATTGGTGGGCTTTAGTCAGTGCAAAGCGAGCAGTGGTGGCCGCCCCGACTTACGAACAGTAAGTCGTGGGTTCGAACCCAGGCAGGCGCATTACTTTGTGTAATTTATTTCATCACCACTGCTCTCAAAACGGTGAAGGAAAACATCGTGAGGAAACCGGCATGTCTTAGAACCAAAAAATTCGAAGATATGTGACATCTACCAACCCGCACTGGGCCCGCGTGGTGGATTATAGCCCATCCCTCTCCTAGAGAGGAGGCCCGAGTCCCTGCAGTGGGAACATTATAGGCTGATGATGAGTCAGTGCAAAGCTCGCTTCTACTCCGGCCAGAGCGAGTGGGGTCATTTCATGATTTATCACCCACTAAAAAAGGCCAATCGGACAGTCACTAGCACTACTAGAAATATTTATTTTAAGTTAATTGCAGACGTGAGACGATAATAAAAATCCTATTATTGCATTAATTATTACCCAACAACACGGAAAATGCAATAAACAAACATCTAATAAGTCAATTATATCTTTTTTTAACGAAATAATCTTTTTTTGTTACAGAATACATCAGCATCGTCCCTCACTTCAATAAGGTATAATTTTGTTATTATATTTTGTAGCCATCTTTTGTTTTTACTCGACTGCGCGGAGGAAGGTTTCGTTTCGCACCGCTGGAAACAAAAAACGATCTCAATCTGTGGCTAAGTAGTTCTTAAGAAAACGCTGGCGTTAATAAGTAGGTTCTTATTGCAGTTTGGTGTTCAGGGTTTAAATTTAAACGGAACCAAGTTAGAGGGGACTGAAATATAACTATTTTGTACTGTACCTTAAAAAAAGGGTAATTATGTGCATGTTCTTTAATGCTCGGCAAGAAGATTTAAAATTATGTTATTTTGTGTGGAACTAATAAAATTCTAAAGAAACTAGAAATATATGACGAGTAGTGCATGGTTGGCCTTTAATTATGCCTTCCTCGACGACTACTAAGTATATATTTCTCCCAAAACCCAGAAAAAGAGACAGAGAAGTGGGTTTTCTTAATTCTTTATTCCCATGGAATCTGTTTTTAGGATACCGTACCTCAAAAAGAAAAACAGAACCCTTACAGGGTCTGTTTGTATGTCTGTTTGTATGTCTGTCTGACCCCCCCCCTTATCTACGAAACTACTGAGCCAAAAATGTAGAAAAAAAATACAGTAATTGGTTCACCACTGTTAGATTACAGGAAAACGTATAAGAAGTCTATGGTGCTAAAATAACATGGAAAATCTTTCAATATTCACTACAACGGTACGGAACCTTTCATGTGCAAGTCCAAGTCGGACTTGCTCATGAAAGGTTCCGTACCGTTCCGCACATGACCATTTCTTTTTTGTGAATCTCGCTGTTAAACCTAGAAGGTGTCGTCTATTTAACCCTTTAGCTCGCAACGTTGAGCCGGCTCAACGTTCACTTCAAAAAAATATTGCTCAAAAATTTGTAACTTTTTATAAGATTTTATTTAATGCTTACAACCAATAACTAAACTCAATTGTAAAAAAATATAATTTGACATTTATGAACGTATTTTACGTCAGTAATGTGCAAAATGGCGTCACGGTTGCAGCGACTCCGCGGATCGCATTTAATTTAATTTTATATAAAATATTAATACGAGTTTTTCTGTTAGTGGGACACCGGCATTTCATTTTTAGTAAGCCATTTCATTATTATGTTTACAAATAACTTCACTGTACTGAGTAACTTCCGAGCACAGCGTTCATAAAGTGATACGTTGAGCATTCTCAACGTTGCGACGTAATCAGTGAAGTACTTCGTAAGATGTATGTTGAGCATGTTCAACATTGCGGCTGAACTAACGATTAACTTAGCATGTATTTATCAACTATTTATTATATATATTGATGTTTTGTCATGCTTTGGGTGTGGTTTTGCATGTTTTTTTTTTGTGCTTGCTTCAGTAGCCAATATCGCAAAAAAAAACAGGATAAATTATGGCACTAGTACCTCCAGAGAATTCTCTATCAGATAGTCGCAGTACTACAAACACTAATATCTGATGGATTACGACGATGAAGTTATATTTAATTGAAGACAAGACGAAAGAACGTGGAAACTCTGATTGGAGCACCCAATGTAGGTCATGCCCTTCTTCACTGAACGACTTGCACCTTGATAGGTCTGGAAATGAGCCTCGCCTCAACGCAGTTCGAGTCCAACAAAGCCTGCGTGACGAACGCAAAGTGGCCACAAGTTCAGATATCGTGAAAATGAGACTTGCTGAATGGAATCTGTCTCCAAAGAGAGCTGCAACAGGCCCAGCTTTAACGGTAGCCCATCGTCGATCACGACTTGAACTTGCTCGAGAAAATAGGGATTGGACGTTAGAGTAATGGGGTAATGTACTCTGTAATGATGAGACCAGGGTGAGTCTACATTTAAGTGGTAGACGTCAGAGAGTATATCGTCACCCTGGAGAACGTTATTCACAGTGTTGCATCGAGGAAACTGCAACAGTTTCCAGTTCAGTTTTTCAGTCTGAGGAGGATCGGTAATGGGGCGGTATCTCGATAACCGCACGACTGCGTTGGTTTTCAAGGAACTGACAGACCGTACTCGTAGATTGACTTTTCGTCGCTACATTACGATAATCCTCGCAGACTATGTGGTACCTTAGATAGGATATATCGGGTATACTATGCAGTTCATGCATGATAACACACGCCCTTATGTTGCTCATGTGATAACCCAGTACTTATCTACGCGACATCAACATTCGTACGATGGACTGGCCAGCTCGAAGCCCGGACCTTAATACGATAGAACACTTAGGTATGGGATGACCTAAAACAGGTCAGGTTGGAGCCCGAATACCTGCTGTAACAAGGCTTCCAAAGCTGCGAATCGCAATTGAATAGGAGTGGAGTGGTCTGTCTACCTGTCACCGTCGTCCGTATCTCCTGAACCGTGATAGTTAAACGGTTGAAATTTTCACAGATTATGTATTTCAGGTGCCTCTATAACAGCAATTTCTAAAAGACAGAATAAAATAAATATTTAAAGGGGCTCCCATACAATAAACGTGGATTTTTTTCCAAATTTTAGATAATGGTACGGAACCCTTCGTCCGCGAGTCCGACTCGCACTTGTTATAATACATAATGAGTGATTGCCATTTTAATGTCTTTATCCATTGTATTTTTTTATAATGAATGAATGATAATTGTAAATAAGTGATTATTTTATAAAAATCTTAAAAACCTACATATATCGCAACGTTGAAAATACTCAACGTTCATTTTACTACCTAATTTTCTCAATACTTCGCAATGTTGAGTATTCTTAACGTATGTTTTTCCAAAAGTTACACATACTAGATTTTTTATTTTATTTTTTTGTACATGTATAGGTACACTATTTACATACATATAAACCAAAAGAAAACTCAAAAATATAAATTTTGTATCCTTGCGACTTAAAGGGTTAACCGAACTATCCTGTAGGTGCCCTGAATGTGAGACCTTTAGCCAGGACAAATCCCTCCATCGTACCTTTTCTAAACATGTCCTCGCTAATCGATATTAGAACTAGCCTTATGCTAAATGTCTCAGCACATCATCCGATGATCGAGACAGTACTGCTCATGTCACAATATAAAGCAGGCGTGAACATAGAATGAGTACGTTACGAGTTACAACACAATGGTGTCTGAATGTCGCGGTGTGACGCGGTTTGATGTGCCGCGCAATTACATATTATAGCTCATGTCGCGGTGAAAGTTTGGTGGATGAGTTTTTGAGAAATGTCTAGTTGGTTTTGCGTTGTAGTTGATGATTGTATGAATCTGCTAAGTTCGTGTTGACCATCCTACCATTTCCCGTGCATTTTAAGTTAAATATAATTTGGATTATCCTAGAAGTACATACCTAGAAAAACCTAGAAAAACCGGGGTCCTGATACGGGTAAACCTATAATAGCAAACTAGATCTTTGTTTTTTTTTTAATATATTTAAACCTACATAATTACCTATTATAAAAAGTATGTAGTAAGCAAAAGTGCCACAAAAAATAAGTACCAATTTAAGCAAAATGGAAATTAACCAAATAAAGCTTTTTTTTTTCTTTTTTTTTATTATTGATAGGTTCGCGTTTGACCACTATCTCACCTGATGGAAAGTGATGATGCGGTCGACGATGGAGCACGCTTACCTAGAAGTAACCTATTCACTCTTGACTTAAAGACCCCTAGGTTATAGCTATCCGGAAATACAGACTCTGGCAGGGAATTCCACTCCTTAGCTGTACGCACAATGAAAGTATTCCCAAACCGTTTAGTGCGTATGGGTGGGATGTCCACCATATAACGGTGGCGCATCGCCGTACGTCTTGTAGTCCGATGATGGAACGGGCTTGGCGGAATTAGATCGTGCAATTCCCTCGCACACTCTCCGAAATGTAACCGATAGAAAACCGAAAGGCTAGCTACTCGTCGACGATGTTCAAGGCTCTGGAGCTTTGACTTGACAAGCGCGTCATTGCCGATGAGCCTCTTGGCTCGTTTCTCAATTGACTCTAGCGCATCAAGCTGGTATTTAGTTATTTAATTTTCGTCTCCGTTGTTACGAAAAAAAGATAAAAATAGATAGGTATGCTTAAAAAAACAAATCTAAGTAGATTTGTTTTTTGTGTCCTTTTAATGTTTAATTTAATTTAATTTTTGACAACCTCGGTCTCTTGATACCAGCATCAAAAGATTTATAATTACTAAAGTCAATGTTCTTTCCGACAACATTTTTAATCTCCCTCTTACAAATCTACCGGGATGTTGGAACAGTTTTATTGGTATCCCACACAGGGCCGCGTAATGGGGCGACGCCTACCAATACTGTAACGATTTCCTACTATTAACTATTTATTAAAGCTACGTTCGTACAATCGACAAAAGAGATAGGTATACAGGCAAAAAACTAACAGACAAAATGATCTTTAAAGCATCATAACATAAAGCTCACTTTCTCTCCTATCAGTTACCTATGCACTTAACGACTCAGAACTCTTCAAGTTTTAATCGAAGAAGTTTTAAGAGAACTTTTCTCCCGGAAAATGTTGAAATCCTCAGAATATTTGTTAGTATTTGAATACGTTTCTCAAGTTACTCGGTAAATGCATAACAAGGATTGTAGAAGTTGCAAGTTAGCTGCCTAGATACCCATCTCTTTTGTTAACAATACTTTGTAGGTAAGTCATAATTTTATGGTACTACGTCCTATGCAACTCAAATTAAGTATTCCGTATTATTGCGTATCAGCGAATTACGCAACTTATGTACCTTGTATCCTGCCTGAATTGTAGATTAAGCCTCATTAGGTGCATTCTTCTCGTCTCTACTTACTTATACTCTTAAAACATTTTTAATAGATGATTTTCTCTTAGCATTTACAGCTTGATTGATATTTTGTCTCAATTGTCATATTCAGTCACCAAAGGATAACTAATAAATACTTAATACGTTGTGCAGTGCAGTGCATTGGTTAAGTAAACAAAACAATATTCAAATTATTTATCCTACGAATATTTTATACGCGAAAATTTGTGAGTATGTATGTATGGATGTTTGTTACTCTTTCACGCAAAAACTACTGAACGGATTTGGATAAAATTTGATACACAGATAGTTTATAACCTGGATTAACACATAGGATAGTTTTTAACCCGATTTTATCTTCCTGTGGGATAATTTTCGAGTTGCAGCGGGTGAAACCGCTGGCAACACCTAGTATAACTATAATTCTGTGCAAACTACATGGTAATTCTGTAGATTGCCTCGTAGCCAGTGGTTGAAATAGCCACTGCTGAACAAGAAATTCTTTCATGGTTTATTTTCAGGGGATTTTTCAATCAGGAACGTCACAGTAACAGTTACTGAGTCTGGAGTCGTGCCCAGGTGATGGTAATAGGCGCGCCCCCTATTACATGGAACTTAAAACTGGCGTTATGTGGGTGTACTACACCTCTGTCCAACCCTTCGGAAATTACAGGCGTTATGTTATGTTATGTGTAGATAGTAAATCACAACTTACATAATTAAAATTAATCGTAACAAAAAACTACTCATTCACTTCTTAAATAATCAATTGATTTATCAATCATTCATAATTCATTAAAACTCTTTGTTAAGTTGTAATGATATAAATCATTGAATTGCATTCATTGAATCGGATATGAAATTGAGTACAAGTTACAAAATTACTATTATATAATTTTTATTCTAACTTAATAAGTTCCTGGCTAGATTTTTATCGAGATTTAGATTATTATCAAAACTGCAATCTGCAACAAAAAATAATATAATAACTGGGAAATTCTGGCATTGTTCTCCCAGATTTCCAGGTAATTTTTAAAGTCCCATTTAATTGGGGGCGAGCCTATTTGTCTTTAGCCGGGCAGAATTGTTATCTTACATTTCTTATATTTTTAGGGTTCCGTCCCTGAAAAGGAAAAAACGGAACCCTTATAGGATCACTCGTGTGTCTGGCTGTCTGCCTGTCCGACCATTCCCCCCTTATCTCCAAAACTACTGAGCCTAAAATTAGTTCAACACGTATAGATTACAGGAAAACCTATAAGAAGTCATGGTACGGAACCCTTCATGTGCAAGTCCGACTTGCACTTGGCCAGTAATTTTTTTTATTCTAAAATAGTAAAATACCTATTTCCTTACGATGCGGTCAAAGTAGCAAGCCACTAAAAAAAGAGAAATGTCTAATAAATAAAGGAGAAACCCATTTCTGGGCCTAGCGCTTACACGAATCAAATATGTATCAAAAAAATCCTTAATTTTGCTTTAATAACCCATTAAAATCTTAGCCTCATTACTGGTGGCCAAGTGTAGAAAATAAGTAGATTTCCATTTTTTTTTATTTTAAACAAGCTTTTTAAACCGTTACAACACTTGTTTCATTTTTTGTCACTAACTTCACGAACGCTGTTATTATATCACTAGAGCGTACCCTAAGAATAAGATCGACTTAGTGGATATCGATATTCTTACAAATAATTAAATAATACTTAATTGCATTATCTTTATTAATCATTATCATTATGTATTAACACTTTTTTACTTATTAAAATAGATGTTTATTCAAAATCGTAACGTATTTAACGTAACCACCTGTAAAAAAAACCAAATAAATAATCGATAAAATCGGCTGCACCACGGAATGCACTAGTAAACGCAAGTATCAATGTCAACGGCTGTCAATTATTGTCACGTCATTCGCTTTTCGTTTGTGTGCAGGTGAATGTGTTTTTCCGGATCTCTCGAGATTTTATTATTCTAAGACCTTTGATCGAATACTGGACTCCGAAATTGATTGCCTTTTGACTGACCCTCGCTTGAACATTGGACACCGTTTCTAAACTGCCACCCCTGCTGACATTTGCTAGAAAACCGGATTTGTATTTTGCTCTTTTGATGACTGGGTTCAACATTAAGAGGACCGCAACAATGCAATAGGAAGGCGAAGATTGGAAGATTAAATTATTCTTTCAATTGTACAAGAATGAGTAGCGCCTCAAACGGTTAGTATCCGATATTTCTATTTATCATAACGTTTTTGTAATCATATGTAATTATTTAATGTAAACATACTAAATAGTGTTATTGCTAATGTTCAGTTGTCTGTTTATAGTTGTATTTTAATGATATAATGTGCAATAAATTCATATTTGAAGACATCACATCGCTAAACCGGACTGAACCTTTATAGTTAATTACAATCTATTCCCTCTCTCAGAGTGGAGGTCTGTGTCCCTGCAGTGGGAATGTAATAAGGGGCATAGGTCTACCCAAATATACCCAGATGTTTATTGCTAAATGCTCTTGTAGTAGTGATAGTCTTGCTAGACTCTAACCCCCTTATTAATAAAAAAAAGTTAAGCCTGCTTAAACTTACGCTTGGTTTATCTCGCATGCCGTCCCTTTCATTTGAATATTTTTGATGTGAGACGGCATGCGAAATAAACCAAGCGTAAGTTTAAGCAGGCTTAACTTTTTTTTATTAATAAGGCCGTATTAGTCAAATGTTTGCTTCAGGTAAATGAAAATGACTTTATATGCCTGGCTTGCTGGAATCATGCCAATGCTATATCTAGTGATGGAAATAGACCAGAACAAAGTGAACAGACACCTATGGGACACCGACGGGTGTGTATTCACTGTGGACGTTCTCTTCTGAGAAGAGTTCGTTGTCGTACACTTAGGACTAGTACCGTGCATGAACGCAGAATACACGAAGTTACGCTCTCTAAGTGGAAGGGATGCTATAATTCAATATTATTGCACCTGTATCGTAGGAAAAAGAACGGTTGGTTGTTGTGCCCATACCATGAGCATAATATGGTATCTTGGTTGGGCACGGCACCAAGGTAATCAATTGCCTCCTGCACAGTTTCTGGATACTGTATTATTATAATATAATAATCCTAATGAAGAAGATGATTAAAAAACCATTTAACATAAATATGTGTTTTATTTACATTTTAATATATTGGGTATCCCAATCTAAGATTGCTATAATTAAAAATCCCCCAGCAGATATAATCCTAACAAATATCAGCCAGTACCTAGTTATGTAAGTGGGCCTTGTCTAATAAACATAGTTTTCAGCTGATGTTTTCAGTGATATCAATAAGATAAAAATCTGAAGTCACGTCACCCCCAGCGCTTTTTAAGGTAAGTAGGTATCTACTTACCTGATACTTCATAGTGCTATGTTATAATGTTACAGCACAGCGCATGGGCATTTAGACTTGCGTAGGAAACAAAGCCTCGAAAATATGTTAATTAACTTAAATAACTCAAATAATGTAAATAACCTAAAATGTAAACATTGTCTGATTTTATCAATTTGGCTATCACTGGGAGACGTGAAAATTGGGCTCATGAAACCTACCTAGATTCTTTAATGAATGGCCAAAATCCAGCCCTGTAACGCCAGGCCCAAGTTTCTATGGAGTTTGGTTTTCTCCTTTGAGCTATTATTTCACTTTCATTTTACGTTACTTCACTTAATTAGCTGCTAAGATCAGGTCAGCGTTAGGTCATCGGATTGTATTTTATCTCGTTGTGCAATCTTTTTCTTCTAGCTTAATGGAATAAAGCTAAAAGCTGGTTACTGAGATTTATTTTAGGAGATTTGATTTAGTTCAGGGGAAGTGAAAGTTTTCAAAGGAATTTGTACCATGTTTACTCGTAAATCACTTTTCGTTACCTAATGTATTTAGATACCAAGGTGAGTCTGTCCTCTAGCAGGGTTCATTCAATTTTGAAGAAAATTAGAAATCTCTTTCTTGACAGAGTGCGATTTTTTACAACGGCAAAAAATGCTTTTTTTTTAACAAAAAGCTGTAAATAATATTTTTTTAAGTATTTCTCTATAAATTAAAAAATAATAATACACTCTCTTATACGGCATAATAAACCGTCATATTTATACGGAATATCAAATGCCATGGTCGTGGGATGACTTGCAACAGTGTTAAAATATCGGGAGTTTATAATAATGCATTATCAAGGAATAAATATTCCGTAAGTGACTGAATAAGTTTAGTTATAAACCATGCCAAAATAATATCAAAAAAAACCGCACCAAAAAAAATCTAGACATTACACGCAACGCCCGACTCACCCATCTGCCTACAACATAAGCCGGCATACAATTATCGCTAATACCATTGTCTTTATTCACGCTAAGGGGGCGTGGTGCGAATGTTACGGAGAAAGTATGACATTTAAAACTATATTGTTCGAGAGTAAAAGTGGTGAGACACCTGGGTTTCATTGTATATGTCAGACATTTTATGTTGCCATCAAGATCTAATGGCATGCTTAAGAATACGAATGTTTGTTTAAGAATGGCAAAATTCTAAGAAATAATTAGGCTTCTCTTCTTGCCAAGGGGTTTTGCAATCTATATAAATAATAAGAGAAGTCCTGACTGACTGACTCATCAACGCCCAGCCCAAACCCTTGGACCTAGAAAGCTGAAATTTCGCACAGAGGTTCCCTTTATAATGTAGGCAAGGAATAAGGAAGGATTTTTCGAAATTCAACCCCTAAGGGAGTTAAATAGGGGATGAAAGTTTGTATGGAAAAATCAACATTTTGACGCGGGCGAAGCCGCTGGCAAAAGCTAGTACCCAATAGCTGGGTTGTGGGGGTCAGATAGATAGTCGAACCATGTAAATTCTAGAACTCTGCAGCATACGGTTAAACTGGAAGCAGAACCCAACATAGTTGTGAAAGGCTTGGTGATGATGATGATGAGTTAGAGTGGCACCTGTCCAGTCTGACATTGTATGTCGCCATCTCGAGCTAGAAGTATGGTAATAGAGATGCACGATACATACCAAATGCTTAAACTTAGTTTAGAGTTTAATTAAGATAGCCTAAAAAAAACCTGAGGTAATAATAAACCCTTCTATGTTCTACAGTATGTTAGTTTAAACGAGGGACATATTGAGACCCGCAACAGGGCATGCTTACATGATACTAATAAAAATATGAACAAAAAAAACACTGATAAATAACAGACGGAACCATACCGAATATTTCGGAAAAGTCTCGCCACCTTTGCGTTTATCATTAGGTATAATCCATTTTCTCTTGATATCTTAATACTGGAGTAGGACAATGACGTCAAAGAAACGTGTAATAAAGTGAGATCTGGTGAGCGTGCGGGGGCCATGGGACAATGACGTCACAAATTAAGGTTATAGTTTTTTTACATATTTGGGACGAGAATCGAATACTGAATACTCTCCTTCAATATGTCCTTCGTTTAACCTAACACCCTGTATACAGTGTGTAAGCAGACTCTTAACAAAGCCGTCAACCAATTATTATGTACCTACATCAAACTAAGTAACTACCCCAAAGTTACTGCTGTGAAACAACAATTTTGTTTGGGGTGAAAAATCACCTGTCAGCAGATTCAATTCAATAGATTTTTAATTTCCTACCATATTGTTATCGCTTATGAACTGTCACACTCTTCTAAACCCGCAGTATTCGTTTCTTGTCCTGCTCCGAGGACAAGAACAACGAAACCAGACCAGAAATAATTAAAGATCTGCTTCAAGTGGGAATGGAACCTGTAATACAGCACAACACGTCGCTATGCCACTGCACCTGTCATACCGTTGCGTTCAAATGTCTATGGCTGCATTTGAAGGCTTTTTAGCAATACGACGTATAGTTCAAAAGAGATCTGTTATGATTAAAATGAAAACTAAATAATTACACTCCTTTTTAGGAATACCAAAAAAACCTCTATTCTCATAACTAATAGAATACATTTCAAAACCGCAAATCGAAATGTCAAGGCATTCGAAATACGAATTTGTCGATGTCAATCATTTGACAGATTGTTTTTTTTTCTTCCAAATAAAAAAATATTGCCATGCACAAGGCAATGACCGCCCGGAGGTGTGGCCAGAATAAATAATTATGGTCGGGAATGATCGTATGGAGTCGTGTGGAGTTCATTATAAGTTTTATTAGTAAGACATTGCATTTTAATAGCTTCTACGAGTACCTACTAATTATAGTTTTAAATTAATGTACATCCGGTGCACCCTAAACAGTATGACCCGAGGACATAGCACAAATGTGCGGAGTTATAATAAGTAGGTAAATAAAAAATAAATCGAACTACATTTAAAATTAAAAATAACCGTCAGGTATATAACTTTTAAATAGATTAATAATTACCTAAATAGAATATATTCACCAACATTGATACAATCATATTTTTATTTAGTTTTATTATTTATTTTTTATTTATTTCAGACACACTAGTCCATAAAAATTAAAATTACACACAGTTTTGAGGCTTTATGATATTTTAATAATGCAATCTTGCTTAAAACCTTACATTGCAAAAAAAAAATATGGTGTGAGCAAATAGGTGCATTTATTAGCACTAAATAGTAGTACAGACTGTGCATAGGTACCGATTGGTACTGAACTCGTAAAATGGGATATAAAATATTTTATTTTAAACAAACGCGGTAAATAAACTGCTGATGCAAAATTAAAATTTTGTTACCTATGGGATAAGACATTGACAGAACTTATCAGAATAAAAACAACAGGAATTACTTTTGCGAAAATAAAACCATTTCATGCAGACGAAAAGCAGCAAATTTATTCGATAACTATAGCTTTTGTCCGCAATGGTTTAGAACTAAAACCGTCCTCGATAAATGAACTGTCAAACACATTTTTTTTTCAATTCCAAGGAGTAGTTTCTGAGATTACCTCGTTCAACCAATTAAACAAACTCTTCAGCTTTATAATATTAGTACTTTATTATATGAAAAGTAACAGATCTGAAGGTTCTTTTGTAACCTGTGTTTTATAAAAAGTTACTTATATAACATTTGTAACTTTTAGGCTCTTCATTAAAAATGTTATAAAACGTTGTTATATATATATCACATGTTATGTTATATCTGCATGAATGCATCTTCATACATAACAGCCAACAAAACCTAACATTGTACATACAAAACCGTGTAGAATCCATAATACCATCTACCGATCTCGTCCATCACAAAATGGCAGCTACATGATTCTCGCAACGCAAATAAAACTACAATTAAGCGGGAGCCGGATCGAGTCATTATATCGATATAGCTTATTACTCGATTATCTTAAGTGAGGCTCTGCATACGTAATCGCGGTGTATCGGTAATATCGATTTAGTAGTCGTGTAGGATCGACTCGACTAACAATAGGGTATGTGTATCCATGACTCCATGTACCGTTCCTTGACTTTATTTCCTGTTAGTTTATGCAGTGGATTAGTGATTTTATAGCCTGTATAGGATTGACTATTAAAATTAATTTTATAATCGACTAAAAAGTTTTGATTCGATTTTTTGTACTGGCAATACTTCGTCGCCGAGGCAAGCCCAAGAAGCGCTGGCGTTACTAATAATTAAACTAAAAACGTTAAAATAATTGGACTCATTCCTCCAGAGAAGGCAAAACATCGGGAGATATGAAAGGAAATGGGGAGGCCTTTGCCCAGCAGTGGGACAAGTTAGGCTAGTGAAAAAAAATACTGAAGGATGTATGATGAAGATCCAGGTGAAGATAGTAAGAAGAACTGGTCACTTTCATAAGAGATCGAAAGAAGGAAATTGTTTTTGAACAAATATAGTGTTTATTTATAAAGCACAATAGAAAAAAATGTTTTGGCCACACACAACAGCCAATAGCCCTGAACAATGAAACGAATGGAGGAAAGAGTTTGTCCAGTTGTGGGACATTATGGGCTGATTTAATAATGTCAAAGTTGCTGTCGAATAAAGTTATTACAGTCATAAACAATGTGTTTCCAGAGCTTGATAAAAAAGACGGAGAAAATCGAACTCAAATTAAGAATACCTGGACCATTCCAGTACGCCTTAATCACATGCTAGGGTAGAATGCCTTCAGGCTAGATAAATAAATAAATAAACCAACGAGCTCTATAATGCTGGAAGCAGCTGAGGCCACTCTCAAGTCTCAAGGGAAGATTGACTGGAATCGCTAGTGATTAAATCGACATATATCAAACGTTCGGTTTCTACAGGCTGATGATAATTCACCGTTGTTGATTCTGGCTTTCAGAAGTTACAGTGCTTTGGGAATAGTAATAGTGTGGCGGGATTGTCCCAAAAGAATACCATGCTTGGCAGATAGAATATTGGTGACAAGCTTGCGCCAGCGGCTTCACCCGCGTGAAGTTCAATAATTGTCCCACGGGATCATACTACCGGTATAAAAAGTATCCTATGTATTAATCCAGGTTATAAACTATCTGTGTTCTTAATTTCATAAACATCCGTTTAGTAGTTTTTGCGTGAAAGAGTAACAGACATCCTCACAAACTTTCGTATTTAAAATATTAGTAGGATTATGCAGTTACTTGTGGGACACGCAAAATTCTGCATCCTTTTGAAAAAAAAAATACCGTAATTAACTTCTTACAAAGTAAGATTCAAGGCTAAACTAGTCATCAAGAACTTCTTATTCCTAGCTCATAAGAAAGATAAAATTACCTCCCCGATAATCATAATTATACACTTCAGGTAATAAATTAAAATTCACTCAACCCCTTCCGTTGGAATGACTAGTCTAAGTACATAATACAGGGCTGCCAGATGTTAAAATCATTAGTTGTAATAATACTGTTGTTTTGACGTTACAAAAAGAAGTTTGTAAACTGTCATGTAGAACGAAACTGGGGCGTTCAAATAATATGGTGTCGTAGAAAATAGCCCAGTTAAAACAACAAGACGAAATCATAACTTTGCAACTCGATTTTGCCGTTTTTTATATGGCTCTTTAGAAGTAAGAAGTACAGGGTTTAAAGGTCTTTATCCCCCGTTTGAGGCTGCGATTGTTTGAAAGAGACACCGCGGCCTCGACGAAAAGGGCTAAGAAAGAACATAGGTGGATTTTAGTCAGTAGTAGTCTGACCCTCCCTACCGCTCTGCCCAGAGCGGGATAAGTCAGTTAATGATTTCCTACCCTCTAAACAAAAGAAAAAGGTTTTTATCCCCCATAGAAAAGGGAGGATCCTTCAACCAGAGGGGTGCTCTATGTCTGGTGTACTGTTAAATTGCAAAAAACGTAAGAAAATTCGAATTTTGTGCTACCCTTGCACCACCAGCTTAAAAACCATACTTTAATTGAGAAAATCGGACTTCAATCAATCAGAGTGAATTTTTCATAGTTGACCTATATTTTCTTCAATAAATAGAAAGAAAGAAAGAAAGAAAGAAAATTGTGTTTATTTGGCAAAAATAGGTACCATAAAAAGAACAAAAACAATTTAAAACAATTAAAGCTACTAATGCCAAAAGGGCCTCAGCTCAGCATAATGCCAGGTGGCAGCACAAAGCCACCTGACGCTGATTTTCAGCTGCTGCCCACGAGTGCCATACGCTCGAAAAAATAAACAAACACATTTAAAAATTTCTAAAATATTTTGCTAAAAATAAAAAGCCTACTAAAATAAAATGTTGTGACTCTTAAATAAACAACAAGAGCATGAAAACAACAATAAAAACATTAATAAAAAAAACAATACATTAATAAATACTACTTCACATATTCCCAGAATGCCATTTAATCAGGGAGCTCCTTTTATACGGCAACCCTGTCCACGGTAATCATATGTATGTAGAAAAAAAAGAAGATAAAACTCGAACGACGACGCGGCACAAACGAGTATAGGTAGCGTCAACAAAAAAATAACGACGGCGTATAATTATTATCATCCTGTTTAAGAGGCTGATCTTACTTGGTATTAAATATTACTTTTTAGTATTACTGGATCATCCAAGATAGAGGTTTTTAAATAACCGATATTTATAAGGATAGTTAGTTAGATCTATGGTAATGTAGTTTTTTAGTCCATTTATAATATTACTAGTGACCCGCCCCGGCTTCGCACGGGTGCATCAAAAATTCTAAAACCTTCCTCTTGAATCACTTTATCTATTAAAAAAAACCGCATCAAAATCCGTTGCGTAGTTTTAAAGATCTACGCATACATAGGGACAGACAGCGGGAAGAGACTTTGTTTTATACTATGTAGTGATAGTGATGTGAGTAACTGCTTCGTTGTGGTCACAAGCGTGACTGCTGAACATGAGGTCCTGGGTTCGATTCCCAGGAGGACAAAGTGTTATTGGGTTTTTCCATCTAGAACTTAGAATAACAGTCATATAATTAATATAATTATCATATAATTTCACGAGAACCTCGTGAAAGCCGAGAAAGATAAACAAATCAAGTATCTTGACTTGGCTCGCGACTACTCGCGAGGTTGTCGACATGTGGGATGTGGACTCAGCGATCATTGTGCCGATAGTCGTTACAGCCAATGGCTTAATTGCCAAGAGCCTCGACCAACACCTGAGGAGGCTCTCGTTAGGCAGCTGGATCAAGGGCTTGATGCAGAAAGCGGTACTAATATAATTACTTCTTTTTTTTTATAGATAGTCTAAATCTGTGCCCGGTTGATGGCAATAGCTAGCCCCTATTACATGGGACTTAAACATAAGTGGGGAAATGTATGTGTACTATTAGGTACACCTCTAACTAACCCTTCGGAAAGAAAGAAAGAAAGAAAACAAATTTATTTAGCACAAGTGCGCACAACAAACAATAACAAAAAAAAAATTAAAGAACAAAAAGGGTGTGTGTTCATCTCACGGCTGCGCCAAATAGGACCAGTTCAGCAAACTGCCGAGCAGCTAGTGCCCGACGATGGTTTTCAACTGGCCCTGAGATGGTGGAAACTCATCGTTACAGGCGTGACGTTAGGTTATGTTTAAAATGTGAATGCTTGCACAACAACGACACAGTATAAGTTACTAACAACAAGTCAAAAGAAACAAAGCTTTTAGAACCATCGCACTAGTTTCGCCAAACTTTTGTTACTAACTTCTATAATTTTTAGGTCAACCTAATTTTGCTTTAGCGCAAATCAATAGTTTAGTTAACTCGATGTCACAGTTAGGTCTTTTCCCAACTATATTGGGTAGGCTACCAATCCTACCATATTGTGCAGCTGAAAACCAGTGTTTTGTACGCAGGGATTGCCTATCTAACTTCCAAAACCCAGTAACTGGCCAATACTATGCCAGATGCCTATTAAGTCACCAAATCTGGCACTGGCTGTCAATCCATTGTGCGATTTCGGTAATTTCTATCGATATCATAAAATCAGGACCACTAAAATGGTGCTTTTTTCTTATCCAATCTTTGAAGATAGTAAGTACTTTTTTTGTAAGTTTTTTTTATTTTCTTTAACTGTCGTATTTTTTAGTTTATTTTAATAAATTTCCTGTCTGAGCTCCAACACATACTTTTTCTTGCTTTCGTAATATGTCGAGTATAAAGTAATTTTTCGCCAGCACTGCACCTTAACAAGTCAACACAACATGTACAAAGTATTAATCAGATGTGTATACAGTTCATATTACCTGCTTTCAGTTGCATACGAGATAGTGTCAGTTTTTATATCTTTCATTTATTAGTTACATCAGTCCTTATAAGAGCTACTTGAGGATTCAAGATTAAATACGGCCCGGTTTGTCTGTCTCGTGGGTTTAGTGATCGCAAGTGAGTGCTATTTTTTTATTTATTTTTTTGGTTAAAAGAATAACGTTGCCCCACACTAGGAATTTCTCCTGTATCGTGGGTGCGTTCACAAACATTTAAACTCACATTCACAAATACTCAGACCCGAAACAACTATCTGTAGGCTAAATGTTTGTTCCGTCCGGGGATCGAACCCGCGACACGCAGCGTGGCAGTCCAATCGCTCAGCCACTGCGCCAACCGTGCCGTCAAATCATTGATGAGCATAGGGTATCGACGAAACTTTTATTCACTTACTTTTACAGTCTACGCGCCAAACTGAAACAAATCTACTGATTTTAGATGAAATAAAAGGTTTAAGTAGACTTGAACATTATAATTTAGGGGAAAAAGTAAAAAATACAATAATTATAGTAGTTATAAAAAAATACTAACCTACCTAGCACACTCCCAGAAGGGAGGAGGGAGGTTTTGAAGAACGTTACGGTTTTACGGTTATCAGCTTTCCAGTTTAAATTTGAAGATCCACAGAATCACTGACAGTACTGGACCACCTATACAAATCTATTATAAAATATGTAAAAGTCTCAAAAAGGTTAAAGAAGAACAGGGTGTCAAAAATTCGTCCACATCGCAATCAAGAGTAGTAGGTATTGAGTTTAATTGCCAAGTCGCCCATTTTTTGAAATTATGTAAAAGCCAACAGATAATAATGAAGAAGGATATTTATTACTGATATTTGTCAGAGGACATTATTTTTTTAAAGTAAAAGCAATATTGATAACTCAGGAAAATTACAAAACTATCTTGTGAAGATTTTAACGTTTATGTATTAGAAAAGAAGTTCTTTCTTTTCTAATACATTAACTATACATATATAATACATTAACAGTAATTTTCCTGAGTTATCAATATTGCTTTTACTAATTCAATTGTCAGCCGATTTCGTTCTTTACTCCACTGGAAGTTGACGAGAGAAAACATCTCATTACGTTCTACGTTCGCATTGTATGCCAAAATAGGGAACACAAACTGGCAGATTTTTATGAAAACGAATTGCACCACTGTTTAGTTAAGCTTTCAGAAAAATGCCTGTCTCAGACCAATGCCGGCCGCACGCCTCTCTAAACCTTAAAATGCCTGGCAAATGCGGCAAACGCCTGTCATATGGTAACCCTTAGCTGGAGTCTCAATTCGAGTGTTGATGACAATCGAGTCGATCCTTCTAACATGTACTGTTAGCCTGCATCTTCCCACTGCTGGGTAAAGGCATCTCCCCGTGACTTCCAGTTGTTTCGATCCAAGGCCAATGTGGTCCACTCGTCTAGGCTTGTCCAAATCGTCATCTTCTACACGAGGTCTTCTTACAAACTTGAGAAAAAGTTGTGAAATAGGTTCACCTCGGTCTAAACGTTTTGGAACTGCAGGCTTGATATTTTGTTTTATTTGGTAGTAAAATTATAATTTACCTTTATCCTCCCTATTAATTTCTCTAGCGCATATAATTTGCAAACTTCACTAACGACTTTTCTATTTCTGGCATGAAACAGAACGCTGTATCTGCTCCGATCTAAAATTAAGCCAAACTAAAAGTAAACAAGGTTTTAAAGTTAGATACCTGGTTATGATCGTGGATCATGTTGCGTGCGCTGACACACGCGATTGAGTCGTATGGATATGGGAGCGGTAAAATGGTGCTTAGTGACGCACTTCTTTTATTTTTATTAGCCATGGTGTGTCTCACTGCACGGCAAAGGCCTCCTTTACTTATTTCCACGTATTTCTATCAGGTGCTGTTTATTATTCACCAATCTCTGCTAAAATAGTCGAGTTCATCCCACTATCTCCTTTTGGGAAGGCCGCGTTGCCGTTTTTAAACGGTTTTATTTAGCTCACCCCGTTTTTAAAAATCCCCTTCGGTAATTTGTTATTTCTATAAATATCTTAATTATAGCCTTACTGGTCCACTGAAAAGTCAATAATGTATCATTTACCTTTTGACACACGCATCTTTCTTCTGTCATTGCGGTCTAGTCGAGTCAAGTTTTCGTTAGAGCTCCTAAACAAAATAATATAATGAAACATGTCTGTAAGCCGGATTTTGTCACCTGTTATTAATATTTATCAAAACAAAGTTTATAAAAATCTATACTTAGAACTATGCCCCACCCCAGTCAATGCTAGCGAGCTGCTCTATGTCTAAAGTTCAAGCGTGTGAGAGCAACATTTTAGCGGCCCTAGAACTTACACATAGAAAATGTTGTTCCTAAAGACATATTGTAAATCGCTAAGTTTTTATGGGATCACACAATTTATTTATGGTGTAATCCTGTGCGGTTGCTAGGGGAACAGGATATGTTTGTGAACTCCGTGGATGTGTTTTTTGAAAGCTGGAATAATGAGCTATTGAGGTCAATGTACTTTGCAGCTTCACCTGTAACTACATAACATTACGGCTATATCTCCAAAAAGTTAGGCAGAGGTGTACCTAATAGTAGGTACACCTATATTTCGCCAGTTATATTTAAATCCTATGTATTAGGGGTTGAGCCTATTGCCATCAACCGGGCACGAATCCAGGCTGCTACTGAGAAATTCTTGAACAAAATAAATTCTTCTTCGTCCAAGTTCAATCTAGTAAAATTTTATTGACTTTATATTTCTTATAACTGTCCCTTGTTATGTATTTTAATCGAATAAAGTCATAAAAGGCGAATTAAAAAAGGAATAATTCAGAAGTCGTTAACTTACCCCTTTTTTAGATTGAAACATGTTTTATGATTCGCGGAATCATAATAACGAGATACGATTTATATACGAGTATAATAAATATAGTAGGTACGTGGAAGGGACACCAGGACTCCAGGGAAAAAAAGAGCTGTTCCATTAACGGATAACGCTTATAAATAGACACATCATCATCATCTGCTTAGCCTTTTCCCAACTATGTTGGGGTCGGCTTCCAGTCTAACCGGATGCAACTGCCTATCTGACCTCCAAAATCCAGTTAATACTAGGTTATGCGATAAATCCGTTTGGTAAGACTGGCCAGAAAAAACAATACCTACCTATTTATTTTCTTTCTTTCTGTCTTTACTTGAAGATCCAATCGAATTCTTTATATAATTAAGTGTTCCTATAATCTACTACAAAGTTTTAATAGTGGGGATTCACCTATAGGAGTTCGATGCTCACCTGGCGTGATTTTAAACGTCACGTTTTTTGCTCGGTACAAATTATTGAAGGTTAGTGTAGGTACCTACATTTGAACGGTTTTCGTTTAGGAACAAGGAATATTATTCTGACTACCATGTTTGACTACTGGTCGCAATCCCGACTACTAGTCCTGAAATCCTGAGTTCGATAAAAAAAAGAGATAATTTATAGAAATTTAGCAGCCACGGTATCTTGCTATAGGCTCAGCCTCTATTACTTGGGACTTAAGCTAAACGGGCGAAATGTGGGTCTACTATTAGGTATCATCATCAGCCTATAATGTTCCCACTGCAGGGACTCAAGCCTCCTCTCTAGGAGAGGGACGGGCTATAATCTACCACGCGGGCCCAGAGCGGATTGGTAGATGTCACATGTCGAATTTTTGGTTCTAAGACATGCCGATTTCCTCACGATGTTTTCCTTCACCGTTTTGAGAGCAGTGGTGATGAAATAAATTACACAAAGTAATGCGCCTGAGGGGGTTCAAATGCACGACTCACTGTTCGTAAGTCGGGGCCGCCACCACTGGGCCACCACTGCTCTGGTACACCTATGTCTAATGTCTAACCCTTCGAAGCTTACAAGTGTGATGTTAAATAAAAAAAACTGAATCGGTTGGCCATCTTAAGCCCCAAACATCAAAACAGACCACCGTTTTTGGTAATGGTGATAAATGGTGTGATATCATCACCAAAAAAGAAAAACAAGTTCAATTCTGCAATAACAATAACATTTATACGTTTTTTTTGCACTGATATTTATCGGTTATAGCAAAAACTATAGCCTGTAACAAATACAGAGATATCTTATGATGTAATAAGCGAATATTTTCGATAGTAATACTGTGACGAATGCGATTAAGTCATAAATTGTTATGGCTGGTCAAATCTGAAATAAGCTGTGAAACTTTGGGATAGTGGATTGATAATCAATTGTGCTGGTTTTAGTATTTCATTTTTATTTATTTATCTTTATTCCAAAAAGGTAAGTCACTTATAAACTAAGCCCCACAAAACCGTTGCAATGATTTGACTGTGATGTCGATGAGTCTCTAGACATACTTAAATGTACTTAAAACTAAATATTATTTAAATTTACACTTACCTTTATAAAACTTATTACATTTCCAAATCATATAATTTTAATTTACGTCTAAATCTAGTTGTTTTGTTAATTTAACACAGTACACTCACACACACATGTAGAACGGTATGTATAGTTCAAAGCACGTTCACAAGGTTAAATCAAATCACACTAAGGGGGTCACTAGAGGGGGTCGAAAAATCGCAGTAATTGTCTCCTTTCCTGAAACAGCAGCTCATCACGTATCTAATGAATGTCCTGGATAGTCTGAATAAGGATTAACATATTATTATTTGCCGTGCTTATTCACACAATGAATTTAACAGACCCTTAATCCCACAAATTACTTAGAAAACAATTTCAATTAGACCTACACTTTCAAGACAAAGTAAACATCTAATAAACAAGCCAGACAAACATTACAACAATTTAATAGTTTATCTAAACTAACAGCGCTATTGTGTCGCAAACAACAGAATATTTTGGAGCTAATTCTGTGGCTGTGAATCATTGGGAATGCGGACTGGCTGCAGGACCTGTTGACAGATATTTTGTGAACTAGGTAGTAGCAGGAAGTTATATTTAATTCGCTTATTTACAGAACTATATTAATATAAATGTACCAGTTTCAAAAGACGAAGACGAAAGGCATTGATTGACTAAGGATCTTCACAGTGGCTGGTAACAACCGGATGAGAGTTGCCGAAAATCGAGCTGAGTGGCATAAGATTAAAGAGGCCTATATCGAGCTATGGATTGCAATAGGCTGATGATGATAATTGATTCGATAAGGCATGCATTAATAAGTTGGATAGCAATGCTGATCCTTTAGCAAAACAATTTCTCTCTGATCACGTGTAGAGCCGAGCAACCTAACATAATTGCCGATAAAATATACAGTTAGTTATGTTAAGATTTTACAGTAAATATAACAGCCACTCTCGTCATTCGTTATACATCTTTGACATCCATTTAAATCGAATCCAGGACCTTATCTTAAGCAGCCACGCTTGCGACTAATTAATAGACCAAGGAGGCAGTCCTGCCCGTCGGGGCCGCGGATTTTTTCCACTAGATGACGTGGCCTCGGCGCAAGGGCAAAGAAGGAACATGGGTTCGGTTTTTAGTCAGTAGAAGTCTGACACTCTGATGATTTTCCACCCACCAAAAAAAAAAAAAAAGGAGGCTGTCTTCGTACGTTTTGATATTTCCAAATCCATTCAAAATAATAATATGTATATTATGTCTGACCTTTTACTTATTATTGTCTTTTTCTTTGCAGGTAAGCTCCAGAATCCTTTCGATTTCGATTGATTATAATAAGCGTCAGGCAGTTGGTCAAAAAATTATGATTGGTAAGTGTATAATAATCCGTTTATCGTCTTTAGGAACCTCGTACAAGTGCGATGTTTTATAACATCCTTGAAAAAAATATTATTCAAAAACGTTTTTTGCAAATAATAACACTAAAATGCGTAAAATAACTTTACTTTCGGAAGTTGGCGGCTTATTTGTTGTTTCATTGTTTTTTTTTGCCCACGGACTTACTTACCGAAAGTAGTCTTGAAATTGAATAAAGAATCTTGTAAATCGATTCAAAATGGACGGAAATATCAATTAAATGAATGTTGATATTTCCGTTATATCGAAAGTAAAGTTTTTTATAGTGTTTTTTTGGACTTATGTGTTTTTGTTTCATAAATAAATACTTACTGTCGAACATAGAACCTCCTCTTCATTTAAGCATGGAGCATAATCTTAACAGAATAGAAAACTTGCACTTCCAGTCATTTGATCATCTTTTCAGCCGAAAGAGTTCACTGCTGGACATAGGCCTCTCAGTCAAAGTCATTTCACCATCAACGATTTTTAGTTTTGACAACTCGCCACTTAATTCTCAGCAACCGGTTATTCAATATTAACCTCTATTGACTTCCCTAGCGACAAATCGACACGACACACACATTCTTTCCGCACTAGTGACAAAAGACAGGCAATAAGGTCAACCTGCATTGTTAGCCAATAATCCGTAGGTAATGTAGGCAAAGTCACAGTTGAAGGCTGGATTTAACTAGTTATTACTGGTTTGTAGCGGTTATTACTGTTTTGGAATGGTAACCCTAGTAGCATTTTTTGTTGGCATTTAGTTGGGCCACATCAGAGGTATGTGGCCCAACTAAATGCCAACAAAAATGTATGTGGCCCAACTAAATGCCAACAAATGCCAACAAAAATGCTACTAGGGAATTAGAGAGAATTATGAGGTACCTATTATAGGTACCTCATAATTCTCAGCAGTTACGTGATTAGAGAGAATTATGAGGTACCTATTATAGGTACCTCATAATTCTCTCTAATCACGTAACTGCATTATGTCAAATTTTACAGGAGAGAGAAAAAACTGTATAATTTCGAAAATAAGTTGAAATAAAATAAAACAAAAAAGTAGTTGGTAGGTAATCGAATTATTTATTGATATAATTAAAAAAATGTAATTACCACATAGGTTTTTTACTAAATAATCAATAATAAAACAGTTACGAGTAAACAATGTTAAAAAATCCTCACTATTTACGTGTTACGAGCAGTCAACAGTTACTTACGTGGTGTCAATTTAAAAAAAACAATGTTTCATTAGATTACATGTGCGGCAAATTATCGTAAAAAGAGATAACATAACGCCTGTAATCCCCGAAGGGTTAGGCAAAGGTGTACGTCAAATATATAGAACACCCACATTTCGCCAGTTATGTTTTTAAGTCCCGTGTAATAGGGGGCGAGCCTATAGCGATCAACACAAATCCAGACTACGTGACTGTTACTGATAAATTCCTGATGGAGAAAGCCAACATGCTCAGAGGCCGTGCTTGCGACCACTGGACCAACGAGGCAGTCACGACAGCCGAAAGACGTCCACTGCTGGACATAGGCCTCCCCTAAGTGTCGCCACATTGACCGGTCCCGTGCGTCTTGCATTCAGCGGATCCCAACAACCTTCACCAGGTCATCGGTCCACCTAGTGGGAGGCCTTCCAACGCAACGTCTTCCAGTTCACGGTCGCCACTCCAGCACTTTCTGGCGCCATCGGCCATCCGTTCTGCTAGCAATGTGCCCTGCCCACTGCCACTTAAGTTTGGCAATTCTTCGGGCTACGTCTGTAACCTTGGTTCTCATGCGGATGTCTTCATTTTTGATTCGATCACGCAAGGAAACTCCGAGCATAGCCTTCTTCATTGTCCTTTGGGTGACTTTAAGCCTTCTGATGAGGCACATTGTGAGCGATCACGTTTCGGTCTCGTATGTAATCTTTGGTAACACACACTGGCCATAGACTTTCGTCTTGAGACACTGCGGTAAGTTGGACGAGAAGACTCAGCTTCCCCGCTACGCGGTAAGTTGGACGAGAAGACTCAGCTTCCCCGCTACTTCAACGCTGCCCAGCCGAGTCGGAGTCGATGATTGACCTCTTTCTCAAAGTTACACCTACCTAACTGGACCGTTTGTCCCAGGTAGACATAGTCGTCTACAACTTCGAGTATAGTCTTCGATCTTAATGTTAATGTTACATGGGCATTTAACAGAACTTGATTTTGTCCATGTTCATTTTAAGACCCACTCTTTCGGAAGCTCTACTGAGTTCATTGAGCATTGTACTGAGGTCCTCCATGGTCTCAGCTATGCAACTATACCTAGCATCGCCCATCGGTAAATCGAAGGTGAGTGATGTACTCGCCATTGACGTTGATGCCTAGTCCTCTCCAGTCCAGAACCTTGAAGATATGCTCCAGTACAGCGGTGAACAGCTTCGGAGGTAAGACGTCTCCCTGTCTCACACCTACTACTTATTAAATATGGTTTTATTATGATTACGAGTATTACCTCAAATATTGTTGAAATGTTGATTAACTCAATAGTTCTTATTAATTGTTTACCTACATTAGGGTACGGATGATAGAATGGCTTAAAATTTCATTAGTGGGGTTTTATTGACCATTTTACGTAAAATAAAATAAAAAGAATTACCAATATACCTTTTAGGACACTTTTCGGAAATAAATAGACGTAATTAAAGTGTTTATTAAACGTAAAACTATTTTAAAACAATTAAAACTTGCGCCGTAATCTTACTCTGTCAGTTAATTCTTGCGAACTGTATTTGCGTTGACATCTCGTAACTCGCGCGCTAGTGAGGGCAAGTTGTTTCCTGATAACTGTGGGTTGTCAATTGTGGCATAAATTGTTCGAATGACATTTTTTGTAAATTACGAGTTAGCAATGGAAAGATTCGGCGTTTAATTTAAAAATTTTTGGTGTATAAAACTCATTTTGTGAAAAAGTGTGGGTTACGAGCTGTCAACCTATGACCATCGTATTGTTATTCTTCACGAAAGTTGTAAAGTAAATTAAAAATTAAATATTTTTACATAGGTATGTGGAAATAGCACAACATCAAAAGAAGTGCGAGAATTGTAGGCAGGATTTTATAATTAGTGAGAAAGAAAGAAAAAAAAGTATTTATTAGATTTACACTTGCGTATCTAAAAAAATACAGGGTTCCGAAAAAATAGAACATACCTACATCTATCTATTTATAAATAAAAAGAGAAGTCTTGACTGGCTGACTGACTCATCAACGCCCAGTCCTTGGACCTAGAAAGCTGAAATTTTGCACAGAGGTTCCCTTTATAATGTAGACAAGGAATAAGGAAGGATTTTTCGAGATTCAACCCCTAAAGAATTTAAATAGGGGTTGAAAGTTTGTATGGAAAACCGTAATTTTCACGCGGGCGAAGCCGCTGGCAAAAATTCATAATTTTAAGGTTTAATTAATATGTTAGTCGAATAGTTTTTGGGTAAATGTAAATTATTACTCTATCACCCCCAAGAAGATAGATCATCGCAGTTCGGTATTTCTTTATCGCCAGCTCAATAACGCCGTCAATAATAATAAACGCGAAAATATATTCAGAACTACAATATACACAGAACTGGCATAAATACAAATTCTTGGCACGAATCCCGAATTACAAGCCAAGGAACATGGAAATAAAAACAACCTAATACTGTCTCATTACATGTAAATTGCTTAGTTTTGCGACATTTTATTTTATCTTTATTTCTGACTAGCAGACGTCCCGCGGTTTCACCCGCGTAGATCCCGTTCCCGTGGGAATACAGGGATCAAAAGTAGCCTATGACGCTCAGCAATAATGTGGCTTTCTATTTGGTGAAAGAATTTTTCAAATCGGTTCAGTAGATCCCGAGATTACCCCTTACAATTTAACAAATATACAAACACACAAACTTTACTTCTTTATAATATTAGTATAGAAGTATAGACTAGCTACGCCTCGTGGTTTCACCCGATAGAGTTAAGAATTTCTTTTTTTCCTAAAAGTTAATTAAATAGCCTTTTTTTTTTTGGTGGGTGAAAAATCATCAAAT
Organism: Diarsia mendica; assembly: GCA_949316265.1. Lineage (NCBI taxonomy): Eukaryota > Metazoa > Arthropoda > Insecta > Lepidoptera > Noctuidae > Diarsia > Diarsia mendica. The sequence goes on from OX438910.1 coordinate 3,464,804, forward strand.
GACCCCCCCCCCGCTCTTGGGCAGAGCGAAGGGGAGTGTCAGACTTCTACTGACTAAAAACCGAACCCATGTTCCTTCTTTGCCCTTGCGCCGAGGCCACGTTATCTAGTACAAAAATCCGCGGCCCCGACGGGATCCGCGGCCCGACGGGAGTTAATTAAAGCCTCTGTTACTTTCCTGCAAATTTAGCTTCTTTTAGTAAAAAAAATCTCCTTATAATAATATTAAGTAGACAAGCACTTTGTCTACGAATTCGTGCGCAAAAATTGTTATAGCTCGGCGAATATGCATTTCTCTATCAGTGACAAAAAATAGATCATTCGTTCAAAAGGTTATTCCATATAAAACTTCATCATCATCTGCAGCCTGACTCCACTTATAGGGCATAGGCCTCTCTTTGTTTGTGCCACGCTCCAAGTTCTTGAGCCAGCCTAATCTAGGATATTCCCGCGTTGGTAACTGTATCATCTGCCATATCTTGCCGCCTAATCAAAACAAGACATACAAACAAATACTTCTTTGTAATATTAGTTTCTATAGTCTATCAAAGAAACAACCCCGTGTCGGAACCATTGGGCAACGCGCCAATTGATGACAAACAAAAACTCGATGAAGACAGAGAAACTAATTTAGCCAAAGTTAAGCCTAATGACATAGAAGGCAATATGCTTCGGACTAGTTTTTCCACTGGCGTCACAATGACAACTCATTCTGCTAATGACCTATGGTCATTATCATGTGTGCCCATTGTTACCGCTACATGACTGTGTATTAGTCCTCCTGACGGTTTCGGTCACGGCGATATTAGCCATCGTCGCGGGAGATATTATAGTCCACAAGTGTGCTCTGGCACAGATGCACTCTTTTTTCCGTTTCTGTCATAGTCCGATGGAAAGGCGATATGACACGGCCGGAGAGAGATCAGGCGCCGGACCAACGACTTGACGTCCCCATCGAGGCACGGAGTATCATACCGCCAACTTTCAACTTCCGGGCTACCACTGAAAAATTTATAATTGAAAAACTCAATAGTACATTTTGCCCGGCCTTAGAATTAAAAAAAAAATTTAACAAAAAATAAAACCGACTTCAAAAAAAAAAGAAAAAAAAAAGTGAAAAATAAACTTTAGAAGAAAAACCAGTCTCTGAAGTCGGTGACTTTTGTTTGTTTGATTTCATTTTTTGCCACCGACTTCAGAGACTGGTTTTTCTTCTAAAGTTTATTTTTCACTTTTTTGTCGTTTTTTTTTGAAGTCGGTTTTATTTTTTGTTAAAAAGTTTTTATTTTTCACTTTTTAGTGGTTCACATGTTCATGGGTCAATGTGGACAATGTAGTTTTTTTAGAGTTTTGTTGATTTTTCAAAAACCGCTTGTCCGATTTCGAAAAAAAATATGGGACCATTTCGGAAGTATACCCTTGCCAACAAAGAAAGAATTTTTCAAATCGGTTAGCAAGTGACGGAGTTATGCCCGAACAAACATAAAAAAAAAATACAAACATCCGAATTGAGAACCTCCTTCTTTTTTTAGAAGTCGGTTAAAAAACCAGGACCTCGCGTTCAGCATATGCACGAAGCATAGGCAGTCCCTCCAGAAAGACTAGAAGGTCTGGAAGCTGACCCTAAAATAAATGAGATCAGAGAAGTCAGATGATACTGATTTTCATGTGCGTGAAAGATAGTGTAGCGTAAACAACAAACGACTTTATTAAAAAAAAAAACGTAATTAAATAAATTATGTTCCCAGCCACATGGCTACTAGTTTTCCAAATAAGTATTTGCGAAACTAGAGACCTCGTTTCGCACAGCGGTCAATATCAAAGACGAACTTATGTATTCATTATAATTTATAATTATTTCCTTAATGAACTTGAAATCCGTAGATTCTAATATAGACCAAACAAACAATTTATATGCTAATAAGAATTTTTATGAGACATCTCTGTTCCAGATCTTATTAGAATCTCTGTATTCAAGACTGAGGGCGACATCTCGGGATCAAGAATTAAACTAACGTCTACGTCATAACACGTCATACGCCTTTCACTCGCGCAATTGGTTAAAATATTGTTCCCTATGACCCCTCTCCTCGAATCTTGTACATGACATCGCCATTACAATCAATATTGCTTTTGCACTACACGCATCTTTTATTTTATCCAAAAATCCTTCGATAATTCTTCGCATCTCATCAATCAGCTTGCTTGCCTGAAAAAGCCTTCACCGCTGCTGCACCATAATTTGGACCTTCTACGCCGCATCTAATAAATAATTTGAGCCATCTACGCCAAACCGCTACAACAAGAGCGACGAGCGACCTTTGGACTGCAGACCCCTTGCACGTGGCGGATCGAAGAAAACGCTGATTTTCACCAATTGGGACGATATTTTGAAGAAAAAAGCCTGCCTAACGGACAACTGCAACCATAAGAACAGTTTGGAGGCCAAGCGCACATTGGAACTAAAGTGATCGTTGAGTTTCATCGAACATCATACGCAAATCGGTGGGGCCAATCCTTACTTCTTTCCTTCACCTCCTATTCTATGGGTGCTATACTGTGTCTGTATTAAAATTTCAGTGCTATAGCTGCAGTGTATTCTCGGAATATTGCGATCTCCAGTCCGGTACGAATCTGGTGACGTTGCTTGCATCAGTGTCGTGTGATTGGGCTGAAGACTAACCGTGAGTACTCCTCCTTTCACTGATCACCAAAATGCCTACTGACCCTGCTAGATCTCGTGATAAATCTCCTGCTTTGCTTAGTGTTGATAGTAGTGATGTGTTTCGTGATTTAGTTAGGAAGCGTGGAATAGTAAAGGGTAGGCTTACCAAATTCAGTACTTATTTGGATTCCTTAAATGATGATGACCTTTCAAATCAACAACGCATTGATTTGAAGTTGAGAATTCAAGGATGTGCTAGTTTATTTGCTGAATTTAATATTATTCAAACTAAAATAGAAGAAAGAGTTGAAGATAGTGAGTTAAATGCACAATTATCGCAACGAGAACTATTTGAAGACAGTTACTACGATTCAATATCTCGTGCTGAGTTAATGCTGAACGCTGGTGAGTTCGCTGACTGCTCCGGGTCATGTCATAATCATAGTCATATTAGCAATAACACAAGGTCCATCAAATTGCCCGTTATCTCGATGCCTACATTTGACGGTTCCTATGAGCGCTGGCTGGAGTTCAGAGATACATTTACCTCACTCGTTCATGATTCTAAAGATATTTCTACCATTCAGAAGTTCCACTATCTCAAATCTTCTCTAAAAGGTGACGCAGAACTAGTCATACATTCAATAGAATTTTCTGCTAGTAATTATCAGGTTGCGTGGGACTTATTGCTCAACCGATACAATAATTGCCATCTTTTAGTTCACAATCATGTCAAAGCTTTGTTTACTATATCCCCACTAACTAAAGAGTCCCCTTCTTTGATTAGGAATTTAATAGATACAATTTTGAAAAATTTACGCTCACTTAAGATCTTAGGGGAATGTACAGACACCTGGGATACTTTAATTATTTATATTATAGTTTCTAAATTGGATAAAGTTACCGAGAGAGAATGGGAAACTCACAAATACACATTGTTACCAAAGCCGAACGAAAACAATTCTAAAACGCGATTAAAAGTTACTGATATAATTAATTTTCTTCGTAACAAAGCTGACGTGCTGGAAGCATTGCAGCGTTCACATGGTAAAGACGTACAAAACAGTACTGATTGTAAAAAACAACACACAAAATCTCACAACACGTCACACTGCAATGTTTCCAGCGAGCCTAAGAAAACGAGCGAGAAACACTTTAGATTATGTTTTAAATGTAATGCAAAACATCGCCTGTATACATGCAAAAAGTTTATCGAGAGTAATTTAGACAGTAAACTTAAACTTGTACGCGATCACAACTTATGCGAGAATTGTTTAAATTCGGGGCACTTGGTAAGCGAGTGTAAGTTTGGGCCTTGTAGATACTGTAACCAAAAACATAACTCATTATTGCATAATGATGCTAATAGCTCAGTCACTTGCCATTCTTCAACAAACACTGAGGCGTCAAGTATTAGTTGTGCGCCGGCGCATGCCCCCGCGGCCGCACTCCCCGCGGCCGCACCGGTCACCTCGGACCCCGCCCATTCAATTCAAGTAAACAAGGCATACATGCAAACAGAATGTATTAAATCTGTAGATGTGCAATCTGTGTTATTGTCAACAGCTATCGTAGAAGTAGCCGATGTACATGGCACATACCATAAAGCGCGGGTGCTCCTAGACAATGGCAGCCAGCGTTGTTTTATTTCTAAAAAATTATGCCAATTACTAAATTCACCACTCATACAGTCCATTAACGAAGTTCGAGGCGTAGGTGATTCGGTAATACATTGTTCACAAGCTTGTAATATCGTTATCAAATCCTGCGTCGATAAATCATTTACAACTCGCATTCATTGTTTTGTATTGTCTAGGATCACGGGTTCGATGCCTGCTGTATGTAAATTAAGCGCAAAGATCTGTATTCCAGATAACATACAGTTGGCCGATCCCGATTTCTTAGACTACAAAACTATCGATATTTTAATTGGTGCAGATAGGTTTTGGGATCTATTAGAAGAGGGAAAAATTCGATTGTCTAGTGGTCCGTTTTTACATAAGACCAAACTAGGATGGATTATTTCTGGACCTATCGTTACTAAACCGCGCAAACCTGCACCAATTCATTGCAATATTACTAATTCATTAGATACGCAACTTCGACTGTTCTGGGAGATTGAGGAACTGCCCAAGGCCAGAGACGCGCAGACTGAGGAAGAACGGGAATGCGAGAATCACTTTGTTCGCACAACTACGCGTAATAGTGAAGGGAGATTCTGCGTGCACATTCCACTTCGTCAGTCACCTGAGACCTTGGGAGACTCTTATATCCAGGCAGAGCGTAGATTTCTAGCATTAGAAAAACGCTTGCAGCGTTCGTCAGAATATAAAAGTCTTTACACAAATTTTATGCAAGAATACCTCAGCTTAGGCCACATGACACAGGTAGATTCCTTCGAATCCCCGTGTTATTTTATGCCACATCATGGCGTGTTCCGCGAGCTCAGCACCACCACCAAGTTGCGCGTGGTGTTTGATGCAAGCGCGACGTCGAGCTCCGGTAAGTCCCTGAATGATTTGCAGCTGGTTGGCCCTCCTATACAGGGTGACCTCATTGCCATTCTTCTCCGATTTCGGCAGCATAAGTACGTTGCATGCGCTGATGTGGAGAAGATGTATCGGCAGTGCCTAGTGGATGAGGGTCAGCGTAGCTTGCAAATGATTCTGTGGCGTGACCATCCGTCGAAGCCTTTAGGTATTTTCAAATTGAATACCGTAACATACGGAACTGCCTCCGCACCCTTTCTTAGTGTCAGGTGTCTAAAACAATTAGCTATCGAGTCTCCTGATGCTGATGTTGCCCGAGCAATAAAAGAAGACTTTTATGTTGATGATTTTATTACGGGTCTAGATAATAAATTAAATTTACTAGATTTATGCGATAAAACCCAGAAATCGTTGCAGTTAGGCTGTTTTCCACTCAGGAAATGGGTATTTAATTTTAAGCACGATGATGATAGTCATTCATCTAGTCTGTTTAAACCACTAAATTTAGATGACAATATTTGTTCTAAAACATTAGGTATAGGTTGGCACAATAAAAGTGACAACTTTTATTTTAATTCGCAAATTCAAATTGATAATAACAAACCGATAACTAAACGAGCTATTTTATCTAAAGTCTCTCAAATATTTGATCCCCTCGGTTTGTTAAGTCCCGCTATAATTGTGGTCAAAGTTCTTTTGCAACAATTATGGCTATTAAAAATAGGCTGGGACGACACCGTTCCTGACAACACGGCGCACGTGTGGAACCGGTTTGTTATCTCACTGCAAGCGCTCAACACAATTCGCATTCCTCGCCATGTTATAGGTACGCAGCCTATGTATATCGAGCTTCATGTTTTTAGCGATGCGTCTCAAACGGCTTACGGCGCGTGCATTTATGTTCGCACAGTTAATTCTGATCTAACGGTAACGGTTAGATTATTATTTTCTAAATCTAAGGTCGCGCCGTTAAAACCTATTAGTATTCCTCGTCTTGAACTTTGTGGGAATTTATTAGCCGCCCGTCTGTATGACAAGGTACGCGACTCATTACGTTGTACGTTCAATAAAATCGTATTTTGGACCGATTCCACGATCGTCTTAGGTTGGCTACACATGAGGCCGAATCAACTTAAAACGTTTGTCCAAAATAGGGTCGCGGAAATTCATGACCTTACACTGAGGGTCCTGTGGCGTCACGTCAGGAGTGAAAACAATCCTGCTGATCTGGCGTCGCGCGGCATCCGGTTGGAAGAACTTTCATCTTCTACCCTATGGTGGGAGGGTCCTGAATTTCTTCGAGATCCTAACTTTTCAATAGACGATCACAGAAGTTCAGATTCATTCAAACATGTCGAGTTACCTGAGGTAACGAGTTACCTTAGCCCAAGATTCTTGTGAATCGTCTTTGTTTCCGTTCCATCGGTTTTCTCAATTCAAACGTATGAGGCGTGCAGCGGCCTTTATGTTGCGTTTCATTCATAATATCAGACATAAAAAAGAAAGACATGTAGGCAGTCTTAGTCTTGACGAGTTAGATTTTGCTGATAAAACATTGGCTCGATTATGCCAAATTGAATCTTATCCAATAGAATATAAGGCACTGTTTAATCACGGGACTATTAAAAATAAAAGTTGTTTGTCTAAATTAAACTTATTTATGGACGACTATAAAATATTGCGTGTGGGTGGTCGTCTAGTAAATTCAGATGAATTCATTTACGGTAAAAAACATCCCATTGTAATTTCTAGTAAACATTACTTTGCAACTTTGTTGTTTCGTCATGAGCACATCCAGCTTCTCCACGCTGCTCCTCAGGCATTACTGTTTCACTTACGCGAATCTTGGTGGCCTGTAGGAGGCAGGAATTTAGCTCGTCAGGTAGTACACAGCTGTGTCACCTGTACGCGTATTCGCGGTAAGACGCTTACCCCTATGATGGGTAACTTACCTATGGAGCGAGTTACACCTAGTCTTCCATTCGTTCGGTGTGGGGTGGATTACGCTGGGCCGGTGCTCATTCTGAACCGCAAAGGTAGGGGCGCTAGGCTTATCAAGGGTTACATCTGTTTATTTATTTGCTTCGCGACACGCGCGATCCACCTTGAGTTAGTCAGTGACCTCTCCAGTGAAGCATATTTACTAACCTTAAAGCGATTCATTTCACGCCGCGGTAAACCGGCAGAAATTTATTCTGATAACGGTCGCAATTTCGTAGGTGTAATGAACGAATTTTCCAATTTTTTAAACAAATGTAGTTCAGATATTCTAGAGTTCGCTATGAGTCAAAATATTAAATTCCATTTCATTCCCCCTTATTCCCCGCATTTTGGTGGTCTGTGGGAGGCAGGAGTAAAGTCAAGTAAATACCATCTTCGACGTGTAATAGGTAACGCGCACCTTACCTTCGAAGAGTATAGCACAGTACTAGCACAAATAGAAGCCGTACTGAATTCCCGACCTCTGTCTCCTCTCTCTCCCGATCCACAGGATTTTTCCCCGCTCACTCCCGGCCATTTCTTAATTGGCCGACCACTGACTGCGCCAGCCTGTGATGACCTACGTGATGTGCCTGCCAGTCGTCTCCGGCGGTACCAGAGGGTGGAACAGCTTCGCCAACACTTCTGGAATCGGTGGGCGAAAGAGTACATCTCTGAACTGCAGGTGCGGACAAAATGGACGACGAATAAGGGCGAGCTTCAACCAGACTCCTTAGTGGTTATTAAGGACAACAACCTCCCGCCGTTGAAGTGGCATTTGGGACGTGTTCTTCGTACTATCCCAGGAACGGATGGCATATCCCGTGTGGCCGACATACAGACGTCATCGGGTGTGGTGAGACGCGCATTCGCCAAGATTTGTCCCTTACTACAAAACGTGTACCAGGATACTGCTACTGAAGACCATTGAAAGCCATTGCTTCCAAGGCCGGGGGCATGTTCCAGATCTTATTAGAATCTCTGTATTCAAGACTGAGGGCGACATCTCGGGATCAAGAATTAAACTAACGTCTACGTCATAACACGTCATACGCCTTTCACTCGCGCAATTGGTTAAAATATTGTTCCCTATGACCCCTCTCCTCGAATCTTGTACATGACATCGCCATTACAATCAATATTGCTTTTGCACTACACGCATCTTTTATTTTATCCAAAAATCCTTCGATAATTCTTCGCATCTCATCAATCAGCTTGCTTGCCTGAAAAAGCCTTCACCGCTGCTGCACCAATCTCAGATGATTCAACTCGTCTCGCCAAAATTTAATACCTAAACTTGCTGCGTTCATGATTTTGTATCCAAACGCGTCAACAAATATTTTTATTTTTGGAAAACGACTTTATAATCCAGATAAAAAGTTTAGTTTAAGCTAGAACATCTTTTTCAAAAGAAAACATAAAGAAAGAAAAAATTTATTGGTTTCACACAGGACAAAACAAATTGACAAAAAATAAATTAAAAATTAAAAAGTAAACAAATGAGAAACACTTAAAATTAGGAAGAAAGAAAAAGAGAAGAAAGAAGGCAAATCCTATTAAAATAGAAAAATGCAATGGATGAATGGAATTATATTATGTTTTATCAACGTTTTGGCCATTTTGAAATGAACTTAATTTACTCAGAATCAACGTCGATATTCATTTTAGTCGGAATCCGATTAGAAACAAGGATTCGAATAGACTACAAATAAAAAGTGATTTACATAACAAACACATTAACTTAGTAAGAAATTCTATTAAGATTAGTCACTGCTATTATTAATAGTAACTAGTTTACTGAGCGGCATAAATGAGTGGCAGTTTATAAGTGTGATATTAGATTGATGTACAAAGTTTAATATAATTTAAGTTTATATAGTTTTAAAAGTTACACTTTTTTTCGGGTACAGCGTCATATTATATAGCTTGACAACAAGTCGTATCCCTTCGTTAAACATGTTGTGGTATTCCCTCCTAATTATGTTTTTGAATAATCATCATCATCATCATTTCAGCCAAAAGACGTCCACTGCTGGACATAGGCCTCCCCTCAGTGTCGCCACTTTTACCGGTCCCGTGCGTCTCGCATCCAGCGGGTAATTTTTTTTAATAATAAAAAAACTTTCCAAGAAAAAAAATATAAAAGAAAAAAAAAGAATTATGAAACACGTTAAGAATGGGTGTGCAGAATGAAAAAAAAACATGTCATCCACATCATCTATCTAACTGCTGCAAAGAATAACAAAAATATTTAATCAAGGATCCAATCTCACAGAATTAGTCACCGCTAATACAAAAATTATGATTTATTATTGTTAACTGTTCTACAATAATAAAAGGAAGCTTGGAATTGAATCGACACAAATGACAATCCGAGCGGGTCAAGGTGTCACAGCATGTCACTGTGTCGACATCAATGGAAAACAACAATTTGTGGTGAATGGTGCAAGAAGTGAGCTTATAAGTATTTGATTAGATTTGACGCATTATTTATAATGTAATGTTATCGACTATTATGATAATTTCATTTCTAATCCAAGTGAAAAAAAGAACCACCAAAGAACAACCAACTAACACAACTATAACTTTGTTTTTGTTTAGTGAACTTTGTGTTTTTATTTTAGTTTTTTTTTTTTTTATTTAATTTTTAATTTTATTATTGACAGCACTTGATGCTCTGCAACAGCAAAATAATATTGGTTTCTTTTCGTTACTAAAACAGTTTACTGAGAATTTGAAATGTTCTTCACGTAATTTTGTGCACACGTCTTGTCCTTGCGACAAATAAATAAGTTTTCTTTTCTTGATCTTTTATCAAAATATAACTGAAATGATATTGTATACCATGTTCATCTTGGTCAAGTCCCATTACATTTTTTTTTTAATAAAAAAATAATTTAACGTGTACCTTTTCGAAACCATTTGATAAAATCGAATCATGTCACCAACTACTGAATTTAGGTCTACGTACTTTTTTGCCATTTGCGGATTCGCTTTTTTCTTGTTAAATATAATCCATCATCATCAGCAGCGTCAATAGCTTTTCATGAAGTGTGATCGAGGTCAAGAGCAAGCCCATTATGCAATAAAGAAAAAAAAAGGAAAATTAAAAATTTTGAAAAAACCCACGACTGTTAAAAATTAATTGAAAAAAGGATAAAATAACATAAAACACCCACCTTAAAAAAACCCAAGAATGTCCGTCGGGGGCTGCCATTAAATGAACTAGTTTAGCAATGTTCAGCTCCCGACGGACATTCTTGGGTTTTTTGAAGGTGGGTGTTTTATGTTATTTTATCCTTTTTTCAATTAATTTTTAACAGTCGTGGGTTTTTTCAAAATTTTTAATTTTGCTTTTTATTTTAAACTTTTTACTTTTATTTTTTTATCTAAGAACATGCACTAATCCAACCTTAACCCATAATTGAAAACTGAATCAAAATCGGACTTGTAGTTTTGAAGAAAAATGGCAACTTTGATTTGCACAAAAAATCTTTGCTGCAGCGCCCCCTGGTGAGTTGTCACCGTAACACCTATCTAAGAACATGCACCAATCAAACCCGAACCCATAACTGAAAACTGCATCAAAATCGGACTTGTAGTTTTGGAGAAAAATGGCAACATGTATTTGCACAAACACACAAACAAACAAACAACCTCTCACCCCAAACGCATATACCGTCTCCGTTCCGTCGTGGGTAAAAAAATATAGTGGGCATGAAGTTACATTTCTGTTGTATAATCTTCTTAGACACCGTTACTCTTATATTACATCTCAGTCGCGAGGTCCGCTTGTACCTTGGACCACAACCAACTAATCAGCTTGCATAACTAACTCAAATTCTTAGCTTAGTCAGGCTCAGTTCTGAAATTATCTAGTAAGTAAGTAAGTAAAGATTTATTTGCATAAATTGTAGGTACATAAAATAAGCTGGAATAACAATATGGATGAGCCTTGTACAATCTACCTAATATTAGGCATACAAATTTTTAAATTTTTCTAAAACTAAAATTGAAAGAAACAAAACAACAATTAAATTATGGTATCTAAATTAAACAAACAATTACATTAACATTAAAAATGGTATCTAAAATTAAACAAACACAACAATTACATTAAAATTATATAAATAATTATATTAAAATTATAATTGTCAATATATTAATCGGCAAACACACTACTATTACAATTAAATTTAACAATAAAATAAGATTCAATCAATAAAATAAATAGCCTAATAATGTCAATATGTAAAAAGTCAATGTCAAATTGTAAAATATAATAATATCTCCAATCAAATTCAAAATAAGTCAGAATTTAATAACAAATAGATTTTAATTAGTTATAAACATTATCAACAGATGTCAGTGTCATTCAGAAACTCATTTATGGAATAGTAACATTTTTCAATCAACAGTGTTGTTAGTCTCTTTTTAAAGTGTTGAATTGTGTTATTTTTAATAATATTGGGAATTTTGTTGTAAATGACTGGGCCCATACCAATAACACTTTTTTCGAATAGAGCAGTATTACATCTCTCAACATTTAATAAGTGTTTATACTGACTTCTTAAGGGTCTCTTCCTATTTTCTGACATTGAAGTAAATAGGTGCATGTTACATTTAACGAAGATTGCGATTTCTAAAATATACATACAAGGGAAAGTTAAAAGTTTGAGGGACATAAACACAGGAACACAACTATCCGTCATTTGCATATTATGTATGGCCCTTATGCAGCGTTTTTGGGCTTTGAACACTTGTTCTCGTAAAGTACAATTTCCCCAGAATATTATTCCATATCTTAAGACGGACGCAACTATACCATGGTATGCAACTATTGTTGTGGTGATGTTGACCTTTTTAGTTAGATTATGTAGGACATACGCGGATACGCTCAATTTTTTACAGATCTAAACCATATCTTATTGTTTCAAACACTATTGTTAGGAATTAGTTCATTCCTGATTAGGGTTAGCATTCGTGGAAATTCTGCAGTTAAGTGCGTCTTTTTGGAGTACGTACAGATTTATTTTCGCCTTGATTGAAGTTTTTTAGAAAATAGGAAAGAACGGGCTCGTTGCTAAATGATAACAGCTTCTTCTTCTAAGCGTGTCGATGGCAAACTATTACATCAAATGGTTTGGCTCAAAATTCAGCTATGCGAACTCCTCTCGCTGAAGCAGTCATAATAAGTTACAGCTGTATAGGTCAAACAAAGGTATAAAGCTGATCTATGTCTGAGGGACTGACAAAGTATGCATTAAATATAACATGTTGTAGGTAAAACCTATTGCTGGGTAAATCGCTGCTCTCGGAGCTAGATTTCTGAGCAATCTGTATTTAGTAGAGACAGCACCAATCGTGATTGAGGAGATCTTCGGTGGATGGGTCGCCAACTAGTACCGATACCTCTCGGTATTTTGGAAAACACGTTAAACTGTTGGTCCCAGCTGTCATTTATAGACCATTGACAGTCGTTACATATAGTCAATGGCCCTAAAGTCTGACAACCAGTCTTACCAACTGGTATCGTATTCATCATCATCATTTCAGCCAAAAGACGTCCACTGCTGGACATAGGCCTCCCCCAGGTGTCGCCACATTGACCGGTCCCGTGCGTCTCTCATCCAGCGGGTTCCCGCAACCTTGACCAGGTCATCGGTCCACCTAGTGGGAGGCCTTCCAATGCAACGTCTTCCGGTTCGCGGTCGCCATTCCAGAACTTTTCGGCCCCATCGGCCATCCGTTCTGCGAGCAATGTGCCCTGCCCATTGCCACTTAAGTCTGGCATCGTATTACCCAGTACTAAATTATTGTTATTAGTGTGATGTAATTATTATTATTGTTTTCTTTGTTTGCCTATCTAGTGACACTCATTATCATATTCTAATTTGTTAATATGCGGATAATGTAGTGGGCTGCAATATTGTTATTGTTTTTATATTATTTTTTGTCTGTTTCAACACATATTGTAGCTGTTTATTGTCCCTGAATAAATAAAATAAAATAAAAATAAATGGATTGTGGAGGTCAGATAGGCAGTCGCTCCTTGTAGTTTTCTGGTATTCAGCTACATCCGGTTGCAGAGGTTCGGCATACTTCTCTTAGTTTCGAAATGGTAACCCTATTCCTAATACAATTGTAATCGTATGATATAATTATAATTTCGATTGTAATTTCGAGTGTTAGGAGTTAAAAATTGTGCACCGGTATGTCGGTAATTATAATTATCTGATTATCTTTGATACGATCTCTTGATCTGATTGTTATATGTATTATATTGATAATAATTGGAGAAGGCAAGGACATTGAGTTATTATAATTGCTACTGCATTGAGCCCTGTTCCTTTAGCACGATCTTTAAACAAAATATTTGAACAGTCACGACTGCACACGCGAGACTTCTCAGGTAATCAATAGAATTAATTGTATTTCAATTAAATCAAAGATAATAAATAGTTTTGATTTCCACACATCAATCAATCAGCCGAGGCAAACGGTACCGGTTAATGTGATGATACTTAGGAGAGGCCTATGTCCAGCAGTGGACGTCTTTCTGATCTGACTGATCATTTCAACAGCCGAAAGACGTCCCCTGGTGGACATAATTATGATAATGATGATATATGGTGATGATGATGGATCAATCAGTCTATCATAGTCCACTGCTGGTCATGTACGAAACCCGGTTTTGTTCCCAGAGTAACCCCGGGAAAAATCGGATTTACTTTGGGACCTAAACCTTCCGGCATGGCCATTCATGATACTCAATCAGTAGCAATACGTTGTTCAACCAATACGTTAAGTTCTCATCTTGCTAACTTATTAGATGTTCTAGCGTACTTAGAACTATTCTTATCTCCCCTGCCACATCTCCAAGGCGTAGCGGGGGTGTATGAAAGCGTTTAATCACAATAATCGCGGCACTTTCAGCTTCTGTCAGTAAGTAGGCCGACACTTTCTAGCGTATTGTCTCAGGTAGAGAAAACTGCGGTAAAGTTGCTACTGTTGTAGGTTGAGTTCCTACTAAGTAGCTTGTTGGCGACTTTGTTTGTGAACAATTAACAACGTCCTGTTTGGTTTTCTCTTTTTTTATCGGGTGTGGGAAATCATCAAATAACTCCTCCCTCTCTTGGGCAGAGCGAAAGGGAGTGTCAGACTTCTGCTGACTAAAAATCATCCATGTTCCTTCTTAGCCCTCTAAGTCGAGGCCGCGGTAGCCTTTACCATCCCGCTTCCCCGACGGGCGTTTGTTAATTTCTCATATGGTGTGTTTCACTAATGAAAGTGATAGCGATTTTAGGCGCGATTAAAGTTATTTAAACGTTGTCGTTCTTCTGCTTTATCGTGTGATAATTTTTTATGCCGCCCATGGGTGGCTGACTTAGCTTTACATGCCGTCGAAAATTTCTCTAAGGCATGCTGGTTTCCTACCTATATTTGCCTTCACTGCACCAAGTGACAAAAATACAATATGCACATGAATCTGAAAAACAGAGGTTGGGTATTCGGTGAGAATTCAAGACCAACATCATCGGTCAAGCCTTTTTCCAACTATGTTGGGGGCGGCTTCCAGTCCTTTTTTTTTAATAGGACAAGCCCGCCACACTATTCCCAAACCACTGTAACTCCTGTTAGCCAGAATCAACAGTGGTGACCACAAGAAAAGCGCCGAGACAATGAAGCTCTTCGAAGTCCCAGAGAAGCGATTTAACTGTCTTGGATCCCGCAACGAAATTAATCAGAAAAGAATAGCAGAGGAGTAGGAAACGGCTTCCAGTCTAACAGGATGTAACTGAATACCAGGATTTTAGATGGAGCGGCTGCCTCCACTACCCTAGTACTGGGTAAAACTGGATCTATTCCCATGGGTATAATACCCCTATTATACCGAGTGATAGGGGTGTTATGCTAGGCTATTGCCATCAACCGTGCAGAAATCTAGACTCCGTGACTGCTATACTGCAAAATTCTTAATGGAAAAACCCAATGACAGTTTGCTGTACCAGAGAATCGGACCCAGGACTTCACGTTCAGTAGTCACGATTGCAACCACCAGACCAACGTGTATAAACCAACATTATTGTTGCACAATTTCGCTCAACTTCAATGGCGTTGAACTTGAAAATTGCCCATTCAAAACATGGTATAGCACTCGGCACGTAAGTTGAAACAAAATGGCGGTCGTCCGCATAGGTAAAATGACAAAAATAGAGTGAGATTCGAACGAAAATGTGCAACTGAGCATTCAAGATCATAATTCAACTTACAGACTGCAATCTGTAATACATTATCGGGTCTCAGTCGACTTATTTTCATGATTGTAGCTTCGCAAACGACCGCCATTTTGTTTCAACTTACGTGCCGAGTGCTATACCAATGTTGTGTTTCATTTGGAAAAATTGCACACCGTTGTGCAACGTAACCAAATAGCGACCAACACGCGTTGCATGAAAATTGATTCCTAGTGAATACTAACAAAAAACCTTGGTGTTTTAGGCAGATTGTATCACTTTCTATTAGGTCTACCTGATCTATTCGTTAATTTGATCACATATTCACCAAATGTTAATGAAATCGCGAACAAGATTATCAATATCATTCATTATCTTCCTGACCTTGTACCGTTCTGTTTACGCAAAAAGTTGTCTTCTTCCATTCTTCCCTGTCAGACACCACGGCGCGGCGTCAGATACTCCTTTCATTTCCACATCATTACAGCCAATAAATGTCCACTACTTTGCATATGCCTCCCCCAAGTAGTCTTATGAAAGAAAGAAAGAAAAATGTTTATTTGACGTCAGTACATCAAGCACACACACAATAATATTAATAAAAAGATTACAAAAAAGGAAATACATAATACATAGGTATGTGCTGTGTGCCTCACGGCTGCGCCAAAAAAGGTTCATTTCAGCATTCATGCCAGACAGGTGATGCTGTCTGACGCTGGTCTTCCAATGAACCTTGAGGGGGAAAGTGACAGACAGAAAACAGTTTCAAACATATTATGATTATGTAATTAAATGGTTACAATAAATAGAATATGTACTACTTCAATAAATTGTGCTACTTGCATCCAGATTTCCGCGACCTTTCTCATCACCTTTGCCACGGGGTAGGATACAATATTCACATAATTATCCAAGAAATGTTAAAATTTCATCACCCTGATTAATCTAGGGCAGGTCGCAAATATAACAAGAAAAAAAAGGTGACGAAGTTTTGCCCAACAAGATGAAATTCGTCGCCAAAAAATCAAAGTCTGAATCATCTCATTAATATTTCCCACATACTCGTTAACGTAAAATCTCTTGTCAAGGTATAAACGGGTCGCTTTATCAATGGCCAAGCCGTTATTATTCGACCGTTGGGTTCAAACTTTAGGGGTCCCGCAGTTAAAGTTAACCGTTAACTTTTATGTTTGCGTAAAATTATTTTCTTTTGTGCTGATTGAGCGGGTCGGGACGTAAATGCTTTTGTGGGGAATACGAACCGAATGAATGAGGACTGTCTTTGTCCCACTGCAAGGGCAAAGGCCTCCTCTTATACAGAGAATCCTCCTTATAATAGAAACTACTGATCGATTTCCAATTTGATTAATTGATGATTAACTATGACTGTATAAATTTTGCATGCCTTACGATAGAATCACTTGAAACATGTAATTCTTATAACACCATTATAACAGTGAATTCAGCAAAAATAATTGATTTGATTTGATTTGAAGGAAGCAAAGCCGCGAGCAAGAGATAGTTGAAAATAAATTTGTACCTATGTAGCTGGAGCAGAGGAGCTTGTAGCTAAATAATATCCATTCGAGTATGTTCAGGTAAAGCCGAGCATGCCTGAGTTGGTCTGTTGATGGGAGACCACACATTACATATTATTATCGAGTTTTTTCCGTGGCTCGGAAAGCACATTTAACCCGGGGTCATAAGTCGGAGTCCCCCGAAGTCTGACATCCAGTCTTCCCAAAGGATATCGTATTACCCAGTACAGCACTATCTGTAGACCATACAAATATTGGTTTCATGCGGGATCGACCCCACAACACGCAACGCAGCGGTCAATTGCTCAACCACTGCGCAAACCGAGCCGTCGAACCTCTACACCACGATCAAAGACGTGGAAATGCCTAAAAATTGGGGACCTTATTGAATACAGGCGTTTTCTTTGGTGGGTGAGAAATCATCAAATAACTTCTCCCGCTCTGGGAGAAACGGAAGGCAGTATCAGCCTTCTACTGACTAAAAACCACCCATGTTCCTTCTTAGCCTTTTAAATCCAGGGCTGCGGTATCTCTACAAACAACCCGCAGCTTCCAACAGGCCCTTAGTATCAAATAGCCTTATTTTGCGGCCCAGTCTGATTATACGGAACCCATTTCATAACGACACATGATCTTAAGCTTTCGACTCACGTTTTACGATCCCAACTTATTTGTTATTCTGATACGATTCGTCGAATGAAATACCGTAAGCATATAAACGTATACCAAAAACCAATTATCGTTGGAATTTCGGCCTTATTTCGCAAAGAATAGAGAATTGTATGTGTTCAGGGGACAGTAAATGTTATTTTGTTATTCAATGCGATCTTCAGTTTGTATCGGGTGATTCAAAGTTGAAATATTTGTAAAGGTTTTAAGCAAACGGAAATTGAGGAATTTTTGCCATGTTCGCACTTAGGACTTGTGATTTTGACCGGGAAAAATACCTCACTTGCGATTCTACCAGTGGGTGTGAAAAACGCACAATGTAGCTGGAACTTTACGTATTTTATTACTACAGCTCCCTAAACGGTGAAAGAAAAAATCGTGAGGTAAGGTCTTATAAAACCAAAAATTGGAAGACACATGACATACGTAGGATGATTCTACAGAAGTCTTTTTAGTAACAGAGAGAAGGCCTATGTCCCATTCCCGTCGGGGCTGCTGCGGGTTGTTCGAAAGAGATACCGCGGCTTCGACACAAAGGGCTTTTTAGTCAGTAGAAGTCTGACACTCCCAGAACGGGAGGAGTCATTTGACGATTTTCCACCCTCCGAAAAAGAAAAAAAATGTCTATGTCCCATCGTTGGGATCTTTATTTATTATTCAACAGCAATCATCTTCTTAACATGTCGAAAGCATTAAAGAAAACAAGTCAGCTAGATTTTGAATACAAGTTTGGCACCTTCCGCGACTGTAAAGCAATGAGGTCTCGCCTAGGGTTCCTTGAACAGCAAAGTGAGTTATTGAAGTTTATATTTATTATTTTTTTTTTTTATTTTTTTTTTTAAAAACGTTGTCCCACACTAGGAATTTCTCCTGTATCGTGAGTGTGTGTAGTTGTCCATCAACTACTTAGAAAATGTCTGCTGTAGGGGATTATCACCCGATTGATAGCAACTGACCTTTTCCGTGAAGTACTTCTGAAAGTTCAAGCATGCTCGTATGGCCGGTCATATTATGTCGTTTTATTAGTAAGTATTATGCGCACAGCCAAGGAGTGGAACTTCCTGCCGGCGTCGGTGATCCCAAGTTCATATGACCCCAATCTATTTAAGTCGCTAGTTCATAGGCTTCTTTTTGGTTAGCTCGTTCTATCTTCGACCGCATCAGTCCTTGATAAGATTGAGGCCAGGAGGAGCCCCATAACATTTAATATATGTATTTTTTTATTATTATTATAAATGGGCTTGCTCTTGACCTCAATCTTGCCCTAAGGGCAGAGATGATGTCGACGATGGAACGAGCTTACCCAGTAGAAGCCTGTTTACTCGCGACTTAAACAGATAACCCTCCTTTGGCCTTGCCGTAGTCGGGTAAAAATGGCATAGAACGACTGCTCATCTAACCTTCACAACGCAGCTAGTATTGTGTAATACGATACCCCTTGGTAAGACTGGGGTAACTGACTACCTGTAACGACTGTCAAAGGCTTACAAATGCCAGCCAAGACCAACGGCATAACGTCGATACTGAGGCACAGAGGAAACTCGGTCTATGTAATGTGTGATCATCACCCATCCGCGTCCCAAGCAAATAAGGTTAACCTGAAGACCAACGCGAGCGGCAAATGTTCGATTACATCAAACTTAACAGACAAAAAACACAAAAAAGTGAAAAATTAACATTAGAGGAAAAATCAGTTTCTGAAGTCGGTGACTTTAGTTTGTTTGATTTCATTTTTTTTGCTTCAGAAACTGATTTTGCTTCTAAAGTTTATTTTTCACTTTTTTTTTTGAAGTCGGTTTTATTTATTGTTAAAAAGTTTTTTTCAAATCGGTTAGCAGGTGACGGAGTTATGCCCGAACAAACATAAAAAAATATATAATTATATAAACATCCGAATTGAGAACCTCCTTCTTTTTTTAGAAGTCGGTTAAAAATGTGGGCGTAGTCATAATAATTACGAAGATAAGCAATCATATTTTTAACATCAAATCAAAAGAAGTAGACACATCATCAGTAACATTGACCTATTAGACGATTGCATCACTAGTAAACATGACTTGTCATCAAATGATTGCGGAGGTCAAGACACTCATGACTTGATTTTACTTAGAAGATTGCTAAAAGCTATTTAGTTTGAAGATGACGACAAATAGTTTTGAGGAATTTATTGAAGTTATTAAAAAAAAAACAGCAGATTAATTGCGTAAGACACTGTCGTACTCAAAGAGCTGTAATGATTACTTAGGCCATTGCTTAGTAAAGGTTTTTACAGTTTTGTCATATAAAGACTGTGCGGCAGTTCAAGACATATTCCTTTTTAATTTTTCAGTTAAAAAGTATTCATTACTTTTAACGTTATTACGCAGAGTTTTAAGGGGCCGGTGAACGAACATTCTCCATACAAACGTAATACCAAAATCATTCGCGATACGAACATATTACCAACTTAAAATTATGTTATTCGGATACAGACGATATTTATCTAGGTTCCTATTAAACTTTTTTTTTAAAACATTTACTATTTACGAAATGCAAGCGAATTGTTATTTACTATTGACGAAATGCAATTCGCTTGCATTTCGTCAATAGTAAATGTTTTAAAAAAAAAGTTTAATAGGAACCTAGATAAATATCGTCTGTATCCGAATAACATAATTTTAAGTTGGTAATATGTTCGTATCGCGAATGATTTTGGTATTACGTTTGTATGGAGAAATGTTCGTTCACCGTCCCCTTAAGCTATTGCATAGCTTCTATCGCGGGCCTTGAGCGTGGAGAGCGAATCCAGAAATTCCGTAACAAAATTTTCAACCAGGTTGCTATGGTTACGGAAAATAACAAGGTCGTCAACTGAGGTTGTCAAATAATTAATTATTTGCATAAGTTGATAAAAAATGCTATGCAATAGCTTTACCGCGGCAGTCTCCGAGTGCCACATTTAGTTTTTTATTTTCTTACTATTATTTATTACACAACTTAACATAACATCACACCTGCTATGCCGGAAGGGTTAGGCAGAGGTGTACCTAGCACACCCACATTTCGCCAGTTATTTTTAAATACCATGTAAAAGGGGGCGAGCGTATTGCAATTGCAATCAACTGGGCACTTTAGACTCCGTGGCTGCTACTGTAAAATCCAATAACCCTTTTTTTGTGTGTGGAAAATCATCAAATAACCCCTCCCGCTCTTCGACAGAGCGAAAAGGAGTGTCAGACTTCTAATGACTAAAAACCACCTGCGTTCGTTCTTAGCCCTATATGTCGAGGCCGTGATATCTTGTGGACATCCCGCAGCCCCGACGGAATAACCCTTTACCTGACCGAGAGTCGTGCCCAGGACCTCATTCTGAATATCGACAAATAACAACTCTAAATGCTGACGAGATAATCAAATGCCCTCAATGATTCCTATTAAGAAATCCTATAGCGTTGACAAAAATTGCGACCTTACTTTATTCTGCACACACAACAAAATACTTCAAACACTAAAAATCACATATAAGTACAACAAACCTTTTCTCTCTCAGTCACGTTCACAACGTATCTCTGCCCACCCACTCGGAGTAAGAAGGATATTAATCATCATTAAGAATACATCAGCCCCCAACATTCCTTCACACAGTATCCTTGGTAACGGACCGTGAAAACGAGAGAATAAAATGTTTAAAGTTAAGAGTTTTACAGATAGGGTTCTGCATACTGTCTTAATAATGGAGTTGAATAAATGGAGTTTCTTGCCGGTTCTTCTCAATAGAAATATAGTTGGGAAAAGGCTAGGCAGAGGATGATGAATTACGGTTTACGTTAGGACTCAATGTAACGCACGCAAAATATTATGTTGATGAAGGCATTGAATAGTAGGAACAGTGGTCAAAGAAGTTATCCAAGTAAAGTAACACATAATAATGTAACATTTAAAATGTGCGTTTAAAAAAAAATCATGTGAATAGGGTCCAACTTTGACCCCCAATATATCGATAACTAGAAAGTTCTCGGTATAATCTAAAACAAGCAAAACGCGCATTAACAGACAGAAAAAGTACCTTTCTGTTTAGTTAAAGGTCTTTTTCCACCCGATCCATAATAGACGCGAAGAAATAAATCGACAAACGTTTTACAAATGTCACAGCGGAACCATAAAAGTGCATCCTTTCAGTAAATTCCACAATTTGTATGCCACAGTTGAAGGATAAGACGCTAGTTCGTATTATTTTATGATAGTTCGTTGTTTATAACTTAAGTGACCTATAGTTAAATTCAAACGTGTCAAAAGTACAAGGTAGCCAGTTTTAATTATTTAACTAATTACTTGGTTAGTATTTAAAAGCATGTAGTACATTATACAGGGTATAACAGATTAAATGAAAGATCCCTCGTGTGGTATAACTTTTAGAAATCTATTACCTTTTGCACGATCCGGGAATCGAACCCAGAACCTCTTGCTCAACAGTCGCGCTTGCGACCTTTAGACTAACGGAGTGGTATTTACTTTCTTCTTTTAATAAAACCCTACACCGGATGAGACAGACTATTAGAATCACTTACCACAAAAGAATTTCACCGGACAAGGTAAAAACAGCTAAGTATTCGCATAGGAAAATATCCGAGGCTCGTATCCGACTTAGCCGTCAATTCCTTACATCCTCATGTTATCCGTGACATGTAAATTGTGAGCATAATACCAGTTTAGTACCGCCTTACAGAATGTGTGTAGTGATGTGCTTCGACAGCGGATATTTGTCCGAAAATATATCCGAATTGGCGGGACTGGTCAATGTGGCGACACTTGGGAGGCCTTTGTCCAACAGTTGATGGGTTTTTGGCAGAAATAATGTTGAATTAATATTAAGGCGCAGTTAAAGGGGCACCGTAAAAACGACCTGTTTTTCGTCGCAGAGTTAGCCGTATTGCTACTTATTACAATTCCAAAAAAAATACAGTGTATAGTCAAATGTATAGGTAAAAGACTTATGCAAAAATATTTTCTAAAAGTAATCAAGAACCTCGAAAAAAAAAATCACAAAAAAATCACACGAAAAAAATTTTTCGTCTCGAAATGCTCAATATTTTGAGTGACAACTGTTATTTTTTTTTTTACTATCAGAAAGGAAATTTAACCAACTAAAGACATATGCAAAAATATTTTAACATTACAGCGTATTTTTTTTTTAATAAATTAAATCTGCGAACTATCGTTCATTTTGGCAGTCACGAGCATCAAACGCATCGCCATTTTCAACCTTATTTGTTTAGGCGATGAGTTAAACGCGCGCTCAAGGTCGCGGGCAGCTAATGTCGCCTTAAAGTATGGGAGTTACAATTATGATTTCTTTACCTTCTATCTATCGTTTTTGAGGGTGATACCTTAGATCTTATCTACGATAATGCAATCATCTCCCTGGTGATTTATCTTCCACGGTTTACCAGGAAGATCCTGAACCGTGTCCGAATCCAATTCGGAAGGTGAACTCCAACCGTAAGTGGGGCAACCTCTTTGTCCTAAAACGCGTGTTAATCCAAGTGTTTCATAGGTTAACTTCTGAGGCATCAAACTAACATTATTCCTGTCGAATTAAGCATCGCCTGTGTATCAAACCAACCTATAAAATCTGAGATAACAAGGCCCATTAAAAATATCCGAAAGAAAGTTTTCGGATACGCACATCCCTAACCTAACACGAAGTCTTCTCGCATAATACGCGGTATTTAAAATGAAAAATGAGTTACAGAGAATTTAAATTATAACGTTAAACTTCGGTTAACGACATTTTGATGAGGTTGGAACCACGCGTGCTATGTGTCATAATTCTTGAGTGATAGGTAGGTATGTTGTACTCTTTAGGGTAACGAGAAACCGTTGGAAATTAATATAATATGTTAAGTTGGTGGTGTGTAGGTGAATCACACATGCTAAGGTCGTCTAATTCAATACAGATCGAATATTTTTCTTTCTTATTCACGTGGATAGTGCTTTTTGGCGGGTAGAAAATCTTCAAAATAACTCCTCCCGCTCTGGGCTGAGCAGAAGGGAGTGTCAGACTTCTACTGATTAAAAACCACCCATGTTCCGTCTTAGCCTTTTGTGTTCCGGGGCCTCGGTATCTCTTTCGAACAACCCGCAGCCCCTGCAGGCGTCGTCCTTAGCGGGCCCCATTCAACGGTGCTGACACCTGGTAGTTTGAGCCGTAGTTGTACCCTAAACTGTGTGATAGAACGAATGAGAAACTTGATTCCCGCTGTGGTTCTACGATTTCGTACCACCTTGAATCGTAGAACTAGTGTGGGAAAAAAATCCACTAGTTCTATCGTACAACTGTGCAGTAGAACTAGTTTGAATGATCCTATCTTTTAGGCCCGAGTGGAATACGAACGCCGTCGATATGGCCAAATGAGAGGCCTTGGGATCGAACTCGAGACCTAGGTAAGACTTGGCAGTCCGACTGTCACAACACTAAACTATCACTGCTATAATAATAGTCCTCCTGACCGTTTTCGGTCACGGCGGCCAATCGTAGCAGAGATTAGCCAACTGTGCGGGAGATATTATAGTGCACAAGTGTGTGCGCAGGCACAAGTCTTGTGCACTCTCTGTACCTTTCCTCTCTTAGTCCGATGGGACGGCAATCCGACACGACCGGAGAGAGATCAGGCGCAGGACCAACGGCTTAACGTGCTTTCCGAGGCACGGGGGTACTATACCGCCAACTTCCAAACTCCGGGTTACTACTGGGAAATTTCTAATGAAAAACCCAATAGCACTTTTTGTCCGACCCGGGAATCGAACCCAGGACCTCATGCACAGCAGTCGCGCTTACGAGCAACGAGGCAGTTTCATCACTGCTATATAGAGAGATCGAATATGCGGACGCGATTCAGTGTGTAACATCTAAGACTGGAAACTGACCGTTCTATTGCTGACAATAAAGACTCTTTTACCCTGCAGTGCCAATTAACCGAACAACAAACCCTTTCTAACGACCCTATCAGCTGATATCCTTATTATTCCAAACAAAAAGCCGCCTTAATGAAATCAAGATTTCGTCCACGTTCGCCGCTAGATGGCGCTTTACCTCGTGCTCTCGCATACTGAGTGCCAGTCCATTGTTGGAGGTACTAGGCGCGCATATTAATGAGGAGATAGTAGTTGTTCCTGTGAAGAAAGGGCTATGTTCCCATGATGTCATAGGAAGTTGTAACAAAAGGTTATGGTTAGCTCCTTGGCTTCCTTTTCCCTTGGTGACACTGGCTATTGAGACATCGTCAGGTCATTTCAATGAATTGAGTTTCACTGTGGAATTTAAAGTAAGTCTCTCTTTGATGCTTTCCTTGCTAAAGAAAAGACTAAAGTGTGTTTCCGGAACATTTTCATTAGAATTTTCGCGATGATCGAAAATCTATCTATCTATCTATATAAATAAAGAGAGAAGTCCTGACTGACTGACTGACTCATCAACGCCCAGCCCAAACCCTTGGACCTAGAGAGCTGAAATTTTGCACAGAGGTTCCCTTTATAATGTAGACAAGGAATAAGGAAGGATTTTTCGAAATTCAACCCCTAAGGGAGTTAAATGTGGGATGAAAGTTTGTATGGAAAATTGTCATTTTCACGCGGGCAAAGCCGCTGGCAAAAGCTAGTCATGATATATGAAGCTGTTAAATCTTCCCAATCAAAGTTGAACCTAATGCTTTATCCTAGCCTTTCCCAACTATGATGGGTTCGGATTCTCCAGTCTAATTGGATGAGCTGAATGCCAGTATTTCATATGGAGCGACTGCCTATCTGACCTCCTCAAACTAATTAGGGTTATACGATACTACTGTCAAAGATCGAAGTGGCACGGATCGACCCTAGCAGCTGTTATTATTTAGCAAGAGATGCTAATTATTTTGAAGAATTTAAGTATGGTAAAAGCACTTGACTTTCTTAAAATAAATCTTAAAAGAAAAGCAAACACAAACCGCAAGAAAGGTTAAAACTACATATTAAGAAATCCAAAGGTGTAAAAAGTACCAGGCTTCCATAAGCCGTCGAGAGCTACAAACAAACGCCTTCTAATTCACACTAAAGAATGTTCAAACTGGCCCTTTTGTACGTGAAAACAAACATTCGTTACGGTTTAAATGGATTCCTCACCTTGTGGGCAAACATTACCTTTTGAGTGTAGTCACCTTTTTTTGGAGTAGAGTATCACTATAATAGAGGAAATTAAATATGACTTGACTAGAGAGCTTTTACGAGCACACAGTGTAAACGCTACGTAAATACGTTATTTTTTAAATCGAAAAAGTGATTCATTGATTGCTTTAAGTCTAATCAATCATCTGTATTCTATTATATAAAGCTAAACTACCACTGACTCACTCACTGACTGACTGACTGACATAATTGTTCTCCCAGATGGTGGATGGGGAGGTGGGTATATTTTGACAGATTCGTAAACAAGTAACTCTGGTGAGTATGGGAAAAGTCCGAAACCCCCCCTTCCCCCCCCCCCTTCTCCCCCCTCCCTATCGTATCTCGGAAACTAAAAGACCCGTATTTTTTTTTTTTTATCTATATACATAAAATGCTTTGTCCTGAATGACTGACGGATCAACACACAGCCTAAACCGCTGATCGTAGAGACTTGTAACTTAAAGCATCCGATAAGAAAGGATTTTCGAAATGCTACCCCTAAAGGGGTGAAAATTGTCATTTTTGATATTTCCGACATCCACACAGGCGAATCCGTGGGTAAAATCATCATCATCATCAGCCTATAATATTCCCACTGCAGGGACTCAGGCCTCCTCTCTAGGAGAGGGATGGGCTATAATCTACCAAGCGGGCCCAGTGCGGATTGGTAGATGTCACATGTCTTCGAATTTTTTGGTTCTAAGACATGCCGGTTTCCTCACGATGTTTTCCTTCACCGTTTTGAGAGCAGTGGTGATGAAATAAATTACACAAAGTAATGCGCCTGGCGGGGTTCGAACCCACGACTCACTGTTCGTAAGTCGGGACCGCCACCACTGGGCCACCACGTCTCCACGGTAAAATCTACATAGTAAAAAATAAATTCTTAAAATCACATAGCATCACGCATGCCCCGAAGGGTAAGGCAGAGGTGTACCCATTAGTACACCCACACTTCGACGGCACGGTTGGCGCAGTGGCTCAAGCAATGGACTGCCGCGCTGCGTGTCGCGGGTTCGATCCCCGCACGGAACAAATATTGTAAGACCTACAGATAGTTGTTCCGGGTCTGGGTATTTGTGTATGTGAGTTTAAATGTTTGTGAACGCACCCACGATACAGGAGAAATTCCTAGTGTGAGGCAACGTTTTTTAAGAAAGAAAGAAAAAACAAAAAAAAAACTTCTCATGATTTTTATGTCCCATGTAGTGGGTGAGCTTATTACCTTCAACCCGAAATCCAGAGTCCGTGGCTGCTACTTGGAAAGTCCTGCTGAAAAATCCAATAACCCTTTTCCCCGACCAGGTAATCGAACTGGAAGGAACCACATGCTCTGCAATCGCACTCCCCGCGACCACCAGACCTACGAGGCACACATAAAACTTTATTTCAATTTTTATTGATATTAATTAAAAACTATGAAATAAACTAAACTAACAATAAACTATAAAAAGGCATCGAAATACTGCTCCTCAACGCTGACAGCCGGTAATGTGCCCAAAAGACTGGCGGCATTGCCTCATTGTATGGCAACACTTAGCCTCTGGCCAAGATAAAAGCCAGCCCTTGGGTCACGAGAAGCGTCAACTAAGCGTTTGGACATTTCCTTAAACAGGCTATGAGCACTCGGACCCCAAGGCCCTAGAGTTTCAACCCCAAATGGCTTGAAAATATAGTTTCCGCAAAGGTTACTATATTTAATTTCAATTAATATTTTGCCTAAAGGTACAAGTTGGTAGCCGACTGCACGCAGCAGCAGCAGACGACATGTCGCAGCGACACTACTGGTTTCTACGTATTTCTATGAAATTCCCTCCGTAGTTAGCGACATGAAGCTAGCGACGCGTCGTCGAGCGGCAGGCGTTGGTGTCGTCCGACCGCAGATCAGTAGTGCCCATAGATAACAGAAACAACAGGAGATATGCCCTTTAGTGAAACGACATGACGCGACGACGTGTCGTGACGACATGAAGCGACGACATGTCGTCTGCTGCTGCTGCGTGCAGTCGGCTACCAACTTGTACCATAACAAATCGTTCGACTCTTTTGTTTCTATCATAAATCATCTCCCATTTGCAATCCAAAATATTTATTACCCATATTCACAATATGTAATGTTCGAGCTTGTAAAACCAATTTCAATAAACAGTCACCATGTAAACAAACATCCTTACATAGTATAAAACAAAGTCGCGTCTGTTTGTTTGTTTGTTTGTCTGTATGCTTAAATCTTTAAAACTACGCAACGGATTTTGATGCGGTTTTTTTTAATAGATAGAGTGATTCAAGAGGAAGGTTTTAGTATATAATTTGAACGACATCCACGCGGGTGAAGCCGCGGGCATCAGCTAGTATAATTTAAAATACAAGCAGCAGCTGTTTTATTTAATTCCAAGTTCATGTTCGAAGTGAATAAAAAGTGAAATATAGTTTATGTAACTACGCATACATGATTATCATTAAAACTGGTTAAGTGTGTAATGGTTCCGTGAACTGAAGGTTCCGTAATGTTATCTTAATGTTAACTTTATTTTGTTTTTTGCTATTAGTTGGGAAAAGGTTAGGAAAGTAGTTTTTCGTAGTTTTGTTTTATGAATAAAATTTTATTGTTCTTTTGACATTCAAAAGTACTAGCCGTGACATTACGCCATTTTGCGAAAATTTAGCTTGACACTCGAGTGGATAATGGTTTAATTGAAATAAATGCTTTGAGTTTCAGTTTGAAAATGATAATAATACAGAATACACATGATATTCTAAGCACTAGACGCTTCAAACTATTATAATTTCCGGAATAGAGTAAAACAGAAATTCAGACTATTTGGTCAGGGAAAACCTAGACACAATTTTTCTAAATATTATAGTGTCGTAAATAATTGAAAAACTATTTTTTAAACTCTTCGCAGGCCCTGTTCCCTCTTAACTACGGAACCCCAAAAATCGTGAAATAAGGTAACAACACACACATTATGAACGCATCGTCTAGTAACGAGTTAAGGGTGACTCACACTTGGGTTTATAATCGCGGTGTTGACGCTGCGTTTCCTTTGTAGACATAGATCAGCTTTATGTTTGCCACTTAGATGTTTTTGGTTTTGATGTTAAATAAAAAAAAAATAGTCCATAAAATTTGTATTTATTAATAGATACCATAAAGAATTTCTTATAAGCATGCACGGAGTATGGATTTGTGCGCGGTTGATGGCAATAGGCTCACCCCCTTTTACATAAAATTTTGAATCAGATTTTGTTACCAATTTCAAGAGTTTTAATTTATTGCTAGGAACCTTAATCGATATTCTAATTCTAGTTTAGTTAGACCTTATAACATCAGCTATCCGGCAGAAACTTACAGCCGTGTTGACTCTTTGGTAGTCGTGTTCTTCATTACTGAAGGTCGTGTCCCTGATGAAAGTCCTTCATAGTTCTAACAATATGTCTCCATTTCTCTCGATGTTCGGCTTTCCTTAGAGCAGTTGTAACAAAGAGTCCAATGAGTGCAGTAACTTGGTCACACCAACGGTTAGGTGATCGGCCGCGGGGTCTCTTTCCTTCGATCTTGCCCACTACGATTAATTTGTCTAGGTCATCTGGTTGACGACGGACAATGTGACCAAAATACCCAAGAATACGCTGGAAGCACATCGTTGATAGTCTAGTTTTTATGTGGAGCCGAGCCAAACCGTGTTGACAACTAGCTAAAATAAACAAACAGACAATTTGTATTTTTTATGTTTTCAATAAAAACCTGTTATGTTAATATTATATACAGACACTTCTATTTTATTCGTTGTACAAATATCACCTATTTTCAAGTGAGTCAGTCATGGTCCTTCTTCAAATCTACATAAAGATAAAACATCCTCAATAGGAACATGTACCATAAAATTATGTTTTCCCACGCTACACAATAAACAAGAATAACGTGTTTTTTGCCAAAATCCGTGCTGATATTAGGAACGGTAATTATTTTAAATCACATGTTCGGCGTGGGACTGTGTCAAGTCAAAGATATTTGGAATTGTAATTAAAGGTTAGTATGGCATTCAACTAGGAAGTGATTGCTTTTAATTACTCATGATTCTTGAAGCTTACGAAAACCGGCTTTTTGCGAATGTACTCGCAAAAATATTTTACAGAACAATTTTGGAACGAATTACAGTTATATTAGGATATTTCGGCTTCTGGCTTTAGGATCATCTGCCGAGCCTTTTCCCAACTATGCTGGGGTCGTTTTGCAGTCTAACCGGACGCAGCTGAATACCAATATTTGATATAGACTACTGCCTATCTCAAACGTCGAAATCCAGAGACGTCCGAAGATTTTCGATATTGGAAATCGCGATATGGACCTCAAATGGAGTTAGGCAGGACAAGGCAAGGCTTGGTGGTGGTTGATAGAGTAAAGCTGGGACTGAATGGCGTCCAAGGAATGGAAAAAGAAGTGTCGTCCTTTGTTGCCATTACAGCAATATCCTAGATTAGGCTGCAGAAGAGCGTGGAGCTTGGCACAAGCAAAGAGAGGTCTATACCCAGGCTGCGGGTTGTTCGAAAGAGATACCGTGGCCCCGGACACAAAGGGTTAAGTAGGAACATAGATGGTTTTTAGTCAATAGAAGTCTGACTGGATGATGATGAATGCCTACCGGTCCTCTACAACCCAGTTAGTATTGGGTCATAATTAAACCCATTGGCAAGACTGACTATCAGACTTTTGGAGCACACCAAAAATATATATACCATTTAAAACACCCTCCCCACACCCCTATTCCTACTCGTCTACCAATACTAGTTTTCCAATAAGGCTATTAATATGTGCGCGGGGCAACAGTGGCAGGACATCCGTGCAGTGTGCGCCACCCTTAAAAGGATACGCGTTTGCGGCTGCGCATATTAAAGTGGTAGACATTTTTATAAAATGGAGAAATTAAGAATTTATCATGCAAGCTTCTAGCATAGTGGTATCGGTAGCTTTACTTGTTAGAGCAGCCAGTGGTTACGTGCGACTTACAAATATGCAGGCGCATTACTTACGTTGTGTAATTTATTTCATCACCGCTGCTCTCAAAACCGTGAAGGATAACATCGTGAGGAATCCGGCATGTCTTTGAACCAAAAAATTTGAAGACATGTGACATCTGCCAATCCATTAGGTTCACTTCTGCCTATACCTTCGGAGATAATAAGCGTGCAACAGCACAACAAGTCATCATAATCATAAATAATGTTCCCACTGCAGGGACTCAGGCCTCTTCTCTAGAAGAGTGATGGGCTATATATAACCCACGCGTGCCCAGTGCGGGTTGGTAGATGTTACATGTCTACGAAATTTTTGGTTCTAAGACATGCCGGTTTCCTCACGATGTTTTCCTTCACCGTTTTGAGAGCGGTGAAATGCAGGAGTCCAATTAGGTACATCTGCCTAACAATACGGGGACTACAGGCGTGAGATTATGCTATGTTATGTTGTTATGTTATGTATAATTATGCTGTCTAGTACTCAGATACGGACACCGCTTTTCCAAGGCATACTTAGGCTCTCCGTGATACTTACCACCGTCCGTCACCCGGTAAACTGAACAACAAGTTATAAATTACATTTCCTTCACATGCCCATCATTTTCTTTGCGAAAACATCTCATTCTAAAACCCGCATTTCGTTACGGTTAAGTACCCCTAAACTGTGAACCTCACAGCAAACTTAACTGTATTCTAAACCAAATAAAACTCAAATCCCTGTGCATCCCACTTCTGTTATCATATCCTTATATTTTTCCAAGGAAATTTCAACCGAATGACTAAGGTAGTAAGATTAATTTTAGTCTGGAACATTAATGTTTTCGCATAGGGTGCCAAGCGAAGCGTATCGTCATTTTATTCAGTACAGCTTAACATATGAGCGACTGATATAATTTGTGGGTCAATAAACTAGAGAAAGGAAATACTAATGACATTTGTGGAAAATTATAGAATATGATTCATTGTTAGGAGATGCCCACTGCTGGACATGGTTGTGCTTAATATCGGTGAACCGGAAGATTTTATGGACAGGGCATAATTCATAAATATAGCCTCGACAGATCCTACTAATATTATAAACGTGAAAGTTTGTAAGTATGTATGGATATTTGTTACTCTTTCACGCAAAAACTACTGAACGGATTTGGATTAAATTTGGTACACAGATAGTTTATAACCTGGATTATCACATAGGATAGTTTTTGTCCCGATTTTATCTTCCCGTGGGATAATTTTCGAGTTGTAGCGGGTGTAGCCGCTGGCAACAGCTAGTAAAACTAGCTAGTTCAACTTGCATATGTACTGAATCTAAAAAATGTGGTGAACCAACGTTCTGATATTTTCGACACCATTTGTGTATTTAAATGGTTTAATAGTTTGTGTCAATCAACTAATTGATAGGCAAATAAATAATTGTTAAATAACTAACCATATATTTCTTTATTTACAGATTTGGATAAGCTGCTAGAGTAACTAGAGGTAAGGGAGTCGAATGACTTTATAAGATTAAAATACATAAATTAAACTAGTTCTTCTTCAAAATTATATTTCACCCCAATATTGCAACTTTCATCGAAATCGTTAAAGCCGTTTTCGACTATGTGATTGCAAATATATGTAAACAAATTTTGCTCATTTAATAGTTTTGGATACTAGCACTTCGCCTGCGACTTTGCCCGCAAAA
This sequence comes from Diarsia mendica, assembly GCA_949316265.1. Taxonomy (NCBI): domain Eukaryota; kingdom Metazoa; phylum Arthropoda; class Insecta; order Lepidoptera; family Noctuidae; genus Diarsia; species Diarsia mendica. Next base: position 3,497,262 of record OX438910.1, read on the forward strand.
ATTGTGATAGCTTAGGTAATTTATAGGCAGTAGCACCCACGAATAATGATTTTTTCTGCCATTGAATAATAAATTAAAATTGAATCATACATGCAAACTTACTAACAAATAAACAAATACGTCTTTATGATAGTAGTATAGACCATTTTCCAGTTTTCTCATAACAGTCAAATGATAACTATACATTACTAATACCCTGCTTACAGTGCAAAAAATAAACAGCAAAAAAAAAAAAAAAAACTTATCATAACCATTTACCTCCATACGACACCTCGTTTATTGCTTACTCCAATAAAAAATAAAGCAACACCTTCCATTTTATAGTTAATAATAATAGCTAGAATAATTTATGGTAATATGCTGTAAAAGTTAAATTATCGGTTTAGTAAAGTTATTCCATAACTGGTTCAACTATTAACTGAGTACGGCAATATTATTAACCATTTGTTGAGAAGTTTTTGTTTTAGTTTGGTACTTGGTTTTGCCCGCGGCTTTGCCTGCGTATATGTTAGTGAATTATTATCCCACGGGAATATACAACGAAGAGCCCGCGGCTATATGATAACAACCGCTTTTGGAGGTATGAGGAACAGGGTGTAAAGTTCCTCATCCACCATTGAAATGGGAGGATCCTCCGACCGGACGGGTGTTGTGTCCGGTGGGCTAATGCTCGACATATGTAAGTCGGGAACTCCTATATAGGCTTATGTCGCGGATAATGTTGATAGCGCGATGTAGGAATTTCTGTCGATCGTTGTTAGTACGCAGGTGTTGCGATAGATGTCGCTAGTCACCACACGCTCATTTGCCTAGGTTGGTCTGTAGATGGGTCACAACCCATTACATACCGAGTTTTCTCCGTGCCTCTGAAAGCATGTTGAGCTGTTGGTCCCAGCTGTCATTTCTAGATCTTTGACAATAGGGATGTTAACAAAAAAAATCAAATTAGACCGTCAGATAGATTTCCAAAAAATATTGGACACATATTTTTTCTTTTTTCACGTAAACAAACAATGAAGACGATACAGTGCTTTGAAAACTCGTGTGACGTCTTAGCTAAGACATTAGTATGACATTTCTTAGCGAGCAGTGTCGTCACAACCTTCCACTCAAATCTTTGACGCGTTTTATCTTCGTAATTTTTTATTGATTTGATAAAACAAAAAATACGTATCCAATATTTTTTGATAATCTAAAAGACGGACTAATTAGAATCATATTTTTTTAGTTAATAAACATCCCTATTGTAACAGGTAGATATAGAGGCCCGAAATTCTGCCAACCAATCTTACCAAGAAGTAGCATATTGCTCAGTACTAAATGGGTTGTAGAGGTCAGGCAGGTAGTCGCTTCATGCAAAGTACTGGAATTCAGCAGCATTCAGAGACTGGAAGTCGACCCCAACATAGTTGGAAAAAGGCTACGCAGATGATGATGAAATACGAATACATCCAAAACCGTTCAGCCGATAAAGCGTGAAAAGAACAACATTGTTGGACAGACTTATTTTACACATTTATAATATAAATATGGAATTATGAAAAGGGATATTAACTTTAAATATACCGTTTATAATAATTTTACTAAGGCCGGTAAGGGATGTCAAAAATGACAGCTAGCAATAGTGATGTTAACATTACGGAAAAGTATCGATATAAAGTGACAAGTCATGTCGTTTTATTCGAAATTATGCATACTTATAAAGATAAATTATCTAATTAAACCACATGAACGACATTTCATAATATTGCTTGCTATATTAAAATAACAGCTTTCATAGATTACGTACTCAGTAATACCATTCATTAGAAACTTTCCCTCTTTCCTGTTAGCCTGGTATGTCTCCAATAATTACTATGAGTTTTCAATACTTAGCAACGTAATATGTACTGGAAAATCTAGTATTAGCTCTAGAAAACATGTTACATTACTGTCAATGGAGCAATTAAAAGCTGTTACTTTACTTATGTAAACGTTGTAGGTGGGCGTTTTTCAAAAAAAGTGTCCGTTGCGTAGTGGATTTCCACCGAGAAAATAAATGATTTAATTATAAATATGTGTTTATTAGACGTCATAATTAATATTTACAAAAAATAAAAAAATTGTATCGTATATTTAACGAGAAATTTATGTTTTCATAGGATAGGTCAGCTGAAAAGTTCCATTACATCACGAAGTTTGGATAACTATTAAAACATAAAGGTCTTCCAAAAACATTATAATTATTATCAAAACATTTTGCAACATAATCAGTCTTCTTATTCACAAGCTTATAATTAGTAATTTTCAAATATAATAAGGTTTTTTCTATGTAAACGATTCCTATACGTTACTTTATGGTAGATTTTATTGCACAATCTTTACATTACTTTGGAATTTTGTTTTATTATGCTATTCAAATTAATTTTAGAAAACCCTTAATGTAAGTATATATTTATTTTTAATTTAATTGAGACAATAATGGTACCCAGCAATAAGAAATTAAATCTAAATATCACAAAAATAATAGGACACGTTACGTTACGTCGCGTTGAGGAACTATAAGGCATGGCTTACATAAATTATATTTAAGTAATGAAATTAAAGCTTAGTAGCTTAACTATGTAAATTTGAATCTATAATGTACAGGGTGCAAGCATTATAAAGGTACATCAAAATAAGCAACCCTACGCAGAACATATTGCTAGGAAACAACTTTTTTGGAGTAAAAATCACGTGTTATTGCATGTAGTACACTTAAAACATTGTGCTAATGGATGCTTTAAATAGTGAGGCAATTAAAGTAGAGTAATTACCTTAAAAACTGAAAAATAAACAAAATAAAGTGAAAAATTCGGAACCTTTCAATATCTACATAACTAGAAGGTTCCCGGGAATGGTGTAGAACAAAAAATTATCGTAATGACTGGGAGAACTAGTACTTTCAGCTTCGTTAAGGGTACTGTTACACCCTTTATATTGTAAGTTTGAATGAACAACTACATTTTTATTTTCTAGTTAATAAAATCTATTTGACAAAATATTAATTTAGACCCCAAAATCACCATAAATAATCACTTTGACAAAAACTTCAAAATAAAGAAGGAACAATGTAAACCATGCTTAAGAATTCCACTACGTCACATTTGTTGTTCCGCATATACGATACGTTGCGTAGAGGACGTGACGGATGACGCCAGCACAGAAACAAACAGTAAAATTCAATAGTTTCGATGTAATTTTAGTTGATATTACTTTCAATTCAGATTCGTTAACACTTTTTTTAATTAATTGACAAAATTTCTAACTAAAAATGTCGTTACTTAGCTCAAATAATCAAGTTCGTAGTGGAACGACGAAACAAGACAACGTGACGCCCAACCACTCACTTACATTTTGCAAACGCCACAGCTAACAAATAACTAATATAACGACCGTTTGTACGTTAAAATGCTGCCATAAGACAAAAACAAAACTCAGTTTATTATTTTTTTGCATTTTAAGTCGAAATTCGGCGTTGCGTAGATGGAACTTTCCACCAATGACGGTTTTTAAGGACAAGTTAAAATGACTATTTTATACTATTTTGAGGTCTAAAACCCAATAAATAAGGCATTTTATCGAATTTAGATCACATTATCTTATCAAATTACAAACTATGTTGAAGATAAAGGTAGGATAATACTGATATTTTTCGTTCTGAACTTTACGAAACGAGGGTGGGACAGTACAAAAATCACCTTTTTAATTTCTTAAATTGATTGTATTAATTTAAATATGTAGATTTAAGTAGTGTTGACGACATCAATAAACAGTTTTGAAGTTATTGTATCGTATCTAAGCAGAAAAAAAAAGTTATGAAACACGTAGCTCACAGAATATTAGTCTAAAGTCATGGGACACGTCATTTTCGGGTGGACAAATTTTTTGAAAAACGCCCAGGTATTCTGTATGTACCTACCATTGGTATAAGGTCGATGTATGTAGATCATTGTCTTCTAGTTACCGTAGAATAATTAATAGTTTTACATACCTATATGTATCAATATCATTTTGCGATAAAAAAAGTCACAAGCTAGTATTCGCGGGCTAGTATTTATAAATATCAATTAATTGTAAAAAAAAACGCTAGCCCAGAAAAAACATTCATGAAGAATACGATTTTAATCTCTGGCCTTAAAATGTAAGCTTACAGGTGCCACTAAAACGCCCATACAGAAATAGAACGTCGCAAAATACATTCAACTAATAAAAAGTTGACACAAATGTAGTATTTTTACGACTTTTAAAAGCCTATTTGGTACTATTAGAGCGTCATAAAATATCTGATATAACCTAAAGAATATGGCTATCGGGAATTTAGTACTTAAATTGTCAATGACGAAGATTTTACAATGTATTTTCTATTTTAGTATGGGTTTAAATAGAATTTCTTAGTCGGTGGTCTTACTTTTCAACATTGTCACATGGGCTGCTATAGTATCTTTATGAGGATAAGGTTTACGATGCCCATATCTTCTTCTTCTTTCTTTCATTTTCAAAAACGTTGCCCCACACTATTTATATCCGTTTTATATTGTAGTCGCTAGTTTGTGTCAGTAGTAGTCCGTGAGAATCGGTTCAGCCATTTCGGAGATTAGCTGGAACAGACAGACACACAAAAATCCTACTAATATTATAAACGCGAAAGTTTGTATGTATGTATGGATGTTTGTTACTCTTTCACGCAAAAACTACTGAACGGATTTGGATAAAATTTGGTACACAGATAGTTTATAACCTGGATTAACACATTAAATAGTTTTTATTCCGATTTTATCTTCCTGTGGGATAATTTTCGAATTGTAGCGGGCGAAGCCGCTGGCACCACCTAGTTTAAAATAAAAGTGTTTTTATTTTCGTTGCAAATTGTAAATGTTAATTCGGTCCGAGAATCATTGGTAGCTACCTCCTTGAATTTGTCGAAGATGCAAAACGACAGCCTGTATAAATATGACATTAATATCAAGTATTTAACTAACCAAAAGGTTACACAGTAATCACGACTCTTAATACAGAAATCAATCATTTCTGAGATAAAAGATCTTGTCATACATCTGCTTACAAACGCACGCACGATCAAATTCTGTAAAATAATATAAGGAAAATACTAAGATTTTAGAATAATAATTAGTAGTAACTCGCATTAATGTCAATATTAATTAGTTATTAATATTTGGCATAAATTATTTAAATGAGGGAGCATTCGTGAATTCGTGATTTCACACATGCATGACTTCTGTCCAAATGATTATTTTATGTTTGTCTACCGCATTTTGAAAGCTTGTGATTTTGTGCGTGTCTGTAGAATACCAATCGGTTCCTTTTATAGGCTACAGGTCAGTTTTTCCATCAGGTTTTTTTGAGGTGCAGACACGGAGATTGAATTTTTGCTCGATTGATGCCAATTATCTCACTCTCTATTACATGACGCTTAAACATAACTTTTGACACATCTGCTTTACGCTTCGAGGTTTATAGGCGTGATGTTATGTTATATTTTAGGCTACATTAGTAATCCTCAGATTCCTTTTATAACCAATCAGTCCCTCAGATTATTTGGTCACTATGTCGAGGTCGGCTACCAATCTAACCGGATGCATTCAGTGAATACCAGTGCTTTACGCGGAGCGGCAGCCAATCTAACATTCATAGCCCAATATCTGGGTAATACCCTCTTTTTTTGTGGGGCGGGAAATCATCAAATGACTCCTCCCGCTCTAGGCAAAGCGGTACGGAGTGTCAGACTTCTACTGACTAAAAAAATGTGGCACTCGGAGACTGCCGCGGTAAAGCTATAGCATAGCATTTTTATCAACAGCAAATAATTAATTATTTAATTTGACAACCTCAGTTGACAACCTTGTTATTTTCCGTAACCATAGCAACCTGGTTGAATAGGTACTGAATCTTAAAATTTTCGTTAGGGCTTTCTGGATTCACTCTCCACGCTCAAGGCCCGCGATAGAAGCTATGCAATAGCTTAAAAACCACCCATTTTACTTCTTAGCCCTTGTGCCGAAGCCGCGGTATCTCTTTCGAATAACCCGCAGCTCCAACGGGATAGGTAATAACTCTCTTAGTAAGAGAATCGAGTACCCTCTGAAGGCCTACCACCATGTCTCAGAAAAGTTCTTATTCCAGTGACAAAAAGAGTTGGCGCTAGACACCCTGTATAGTTCTGTCACGTTTCCACACTTGAATAAGAACTGTTTTAATACGTCATAGTAGGGCCGCAGATCTGATACCCTTATCCTCATACTGATTTTTGGTTGTACCTCTAACTAGCGATACAAAACAAGCCACAAACAAATTCACAGACTCTTTGCACTTAAAGAAGGCTAGGCTACCTATAAATAATTCATTACGAAGATTCCTCGAATCCCAATCAAGTAAACAAACGAGTACCTTGTAATACTAAGTACTGATTACAAAACAGTTGAAGTCTAAATGTCTAGTCTATCCAGGTCATAGACTCAAGGCTATTAGGCTATGACGGAGCGCGAGGAATCTGTGTAGGCGAGATCACGTTGTCACTGACATGTTCGCGCTAATGCGTAGTGATGGGCGATGATAACGATATGCATAATTATGATATCGATAAATTTGCTGACATCATATTGAAAAAAACCTAAATTCGCATGAGAAATGATTTTTGTTTTAATTATTTTTTAATTGCCTTGTATGTATGTACTGGGCAAAGGCCGCTGAAATATCCTTTCAGGTAATCTTCTCAAGCGGGTTGTTCGAAAGAGATCCCGCGGCCTCGGCACAAAGGGCAAAGAAGGAACATGGGTGGTTTTAGTCAGAATAAATCTGACACTCCGTCCTCTGCCGGGAGCGGGAGAAGTCATTTGATGATTTCCCACCCTCCAAAAAATAACAAAAGGTAATCTTCTCATGCACCTCGAACCAACCTTCGTAATGCGCGTCTACTACACCAATATTCCTCAATTAATATTAGACAAACATTGATAGACAGAGGCTATCCATTTTCTTATTAACTACACTACACACTACACACTACACTACACTAACGTACATTAATGTAGGAGAAGCCAGAGCAAAAGGGAAATTAAAGCTTCTATTTGAACAGATAGCATGATTTATTTATTAGGTTCAGAACATCAAAATAAGCACAGAATAAAAGCTACAGCATAACATTTACCAGTTTATTATAAAAGTTCACAGTACTTACACAGGTATTTTAGAGCTCCTCACACTTTCCAAGTTCAGAAAACTACACTTTCCATACTATAAGTACTTTTACTCTCGAACAAAAATAAACTGTCTCGTTAAAAAAACCACTAAACATAAAATTAATTCTAACGTGTCGCAATTAAAAACCTTTCATTACAAGCTCTTATTTATAACCTAATGAAACTTAGAATTTACAATCACAATCAAAACGTTAGAAAAAAAAGGCACTTAACTTAAAACCATCGCCTATTAAGCCATAATTTAACTTAGATAATAAGAAAGACAGCTGACATTATAAATTTAATATCTATTAAAATTTTATAGCCACACATAAAGTCGTAACACTCGTAACGTACGTTTTATAGCCTCTCTAACGTCGACAGTGAAATATCGATAGGATTTTATCGAGTGTTCCCATCACTAGTATATTGCGATGTCATAAAATGTACTAGGTTTTAGCCGTGATTTTGGTCGTGTTAAATAATGTTTTTAAATAAAGGTTGCATAACGTTTTCTCAGCCTCCAGTCTTGCAAGATGTGAATATTTCAGTAGGTGTTCAATATCGAGCAACTGAAGTCTAGAGCGACTGAATTACTAGGCGATTTCGATACCCTTCCTCCTACGACTTCTATGTATATTTTATCTTACCTCTCAGGCTGCAAAAAAATCGTTTTATTCCTAAAAATCGTCAATGTTCTAAGGCGTTACTCCCGCGAATGATTCGCATAGTCATTGAACTATAGCTAGCCTTTTCTCCCGAATTTCTCAATCTAGTAGGCCTCAAGTCTACGTCATCCGTCATCAAAGCTTGGCCCGACCTCCGCTTGTCTGATTGCATCAAAGATTTTATCTGGTTGCCTCCAGAAAGGGTATGCCGTTACCTTAAATAGTAAACCAAAAGGCGACAGGACACATAGTCCCAATAATATCTATGGTCCCTCTTTTAGGTTTGTGAATGGATGTAGATATCGAAACGGGATGACAAATGAAACGATGGATGGACTGTGTGAAGGATGATATGGCTAGAAAGGAGGTGACTGCTGAGATGACGAGAAATAGGAAAGTATGGAAGAAGAAGACATGTTGCGCCGACCCCAAATTAATTGGAATTAGGGCAGGACAATGATGATGAATATTTATCTTCCATGTACAGACAAACTACCATTCCATTTTATATATGTGCGATTAAAAGTCTCATGTGGTGTATGCTATAAAAGGGAATGCATGTTAAATTAGACATGACAGCACACATTTTATACATATCATTATTATCCATAAAGGGATGTCTTATGAAATTATAATATTTCATACTAGCTGATGCCAGCGGCTTCGCCCGCGTGAAAATGACGATTTTCCATACAAACTTTCATCCCCTATTTAACTCCCTTAGGGGTTGAATTTTGAAAAATCCTTCCTTATTCCTTGTCTACATTTTAGAAGGAACCTCTGTGCTAAATTTCAGCTTTCTAGGTCCAAGGGCTTGGGCTGGGCGTTGATGAGTCAGTCAGGACTTCTCTTTTTAAACGGTTTTATTTAGCTCACCCCGTTTGTTTTATTTATTATTCTTGGGTCAAATTTGTTATGTCTATAGATAGAAGATAAAATTATGTTAGCTTTATCGTAATCTCACGCCTGTAATCCCAAAGCGTAAAGCAGAGGTGTACCTATTAGTCTACTAGTCTGTTTTAAGTCCAAATTAATAGTGACCGTATTGCTGTATCAACGGGGCACAAATCCAGACTCTGAACTGACCACTACTAAGAACTTCCTGATTGAAAAACCGAATAAAACAAAAAAAAAAATAAAAAAAACAAAACACTGTCTTTTTGTTTTTTTTTGCGTTATTTAAATATTGTATAAATGACTACTTGTGGAAACTTGTAATTGGCCCTATTGTTGTTATAAACCTATCTACTGTGTCTACCTAGCTGTAAGTTTTCCAAAAATATTTTTTTTTTTTTTTTTTTAAGTAAATTTTATTATCAATTACCATGAGATTATTGGAATACATATTAAATTAATTAAAAACTATAAAATAAAATAAACTAATAATAAACTATAAAAAGGCATCGAAATACTGCTCCTCAACGCTGTCAGCCGGTAATGTGCCCAAAAGACTGGCGGCATTGCCTCGTTGTATGGCAACACTTAGCCTCTGGCCAAGATAAAAGCCAGCCCTTGGGTCACGAGAAGCGTCAACTAAGCGTTTCGAGATTTCCTTAAACAGGCTATGAGCACTCGGACCCCACGGCCCCAGAATTTCAACCCCAAACCCCGCTTGAGGTTTTCTGCAGAAAAAAAAAAAAAAAAACTTTACTCGACCCGGGAATCAAAAACCCAGGACTAGATTATCATACTCAGCAGTCGCGCTTACTACTACACTACTCGACCAGCGAAGCATAAATTATATTCAGCTAATTACCAATCCTCACACGTAGAAAAGAATCGTAGATCTATTTCTTGGCAATCATACAGGCCACCTGATGTCCTTTGATACCGTTGTCTATGGACACCTGCAACACATAGGGGTTTCCCGGTACATTGCCAAGCTTTGAGACAAAGGACTTGCTTTACGGGTAATGAGAAACCCGTTCGTTAGAACTCTGATTTACATAAACCAACTCTATGTACTGTTAAAATCGTAGACAATATTTTTAAGGTGTAAACGGACTTTCGCGAAGTCTAACCTAACTCTACGCCAAAAATATTGCTGAGAAACGACATTTTTAACCGACTTCCCAAAAAGGAGGAGGTTCTCAATTCGATTGGTATTTTTTTTATCTTGTGTTGATAATACTCGATAAAAATGCTCTAGAGGCATTATTCAGAAGTAAAAAAGGGAAATACATTTTGGATAGGGAAATTCGCTGCCCTTGTCTCCCTCTAAGGAAAAATTAGAAAATCAAATCCATCAGTATTGGTACCAGAATAATATCAAATTAAGAGAGAATTCTTGCCTTTGAAAAATCTGTCAAGGAAAAACAACACTGTGTACCGGTATTGAAATGTGTGAAATACCAATAGTCACCCAGCGTGCAGAAAATAATTAAGTAGTGACCTGCCCCAGTATCGCACGGGTGCAAAAAAGTATATACTAAAACCTTCCTCTTGAATCACTCTATCTATTAAAAAACCCGCATCAGAATCCATTGCGTAGTTTTAAAGATCTAAGCATACATAGGAACAGACAGCGGGAAGCGACTATGTTTTATATATATGTGGGAATGAATGGTAAAGTGGCAACACTGAAGATGACGGATGTGAGAAGAGATGGGTATGACAACACTGTGCGAGCGGGATGGAGATAAGATGGACGATTTAAGTGAAAGACGCATACGAACGGATTAAGATTTTTAAAAATTAAATAAGTTTACGAAGTTTTGCTTTTTTGATTTCACAACGATCCCTACATTTGGGGGCTCGTCCGGGATCGAACAGTGAATAAGAAAAAGTTAATACGTTGTGGATTACGGATTTTTTTTCCGTTGAAAGACGAAAGACGACACGTGGAAGACGTTTGAAGAAGTTAAGACGAAAAAAAAATACTCTACGACCTTATCACCGCTATGACGCCAACGCCAACAAAGGCGAAGCAAGCTGAAGCTGCTGCAAATGCTGCAAATATGAATTCCACATTCCACATGAGCGCAGAGTTACTACCTAAATTCAGCGGATGCGACAGCACGTACCCAGTGACGCGATGGGTAGAAGATGTCGAGAGCAGCACCGTGATTTACGGATGGTCTCCTCTCCAGCAGCTACTGGTGGCACAACGGGCGCTCACAGGCACAGCAGGGTTATGGCTACGAGCGGAGCGACCGTACAAGTGCTGGGAAGATTTAAAAACGGCTATAGGCAAGGAATTTCCGGACACGGTAGACGTGAAAGCAATTCATGAGATGATGAGCACCCGAAAGAAACAAAAAAATGAATCATGCATGGATTACCTACTAGTGATGAAAGAAATGGGTAAGCGGGGCAAGATGCCGGATTATGTCGCGATCCAATATGTAGTCGACGGCATAGCGGACTCAGAAGTGTACAAAACGATGCTGTACGGTGTGAGAACGTACCCCGAGCTCAAAGAAAAGTTAAAAATTTACGAAACTATCAGAGGGAAAATTGACCAAGAAAAACGCGAAAACAGGCAGCCATCATACAAAAAAACAACGCGATCACGATGTTTTAACTGTGGGGAGCTGAATCATGTGTCGTCAGAGTGCCCTAATAAATCACAGGGTAAAAAGTGTTTCAGATGCAATGAGTTCGGACACGTAGCTACAGCCTGTAAGAAGGAAATATCATCATCATCATCGACGTCGACGCCATCATCTACGAAGCCCAAAAATTCCAAGCAAAGCCAACCGAAAGAAAAAGAAACGTTTTTCAATAGTGCCGCAGATGGCAGCACTATGCACAAAGATTCGCAACATGATGAAGTTGGCTACATGCAAAGTGACATTCGGACGCTGATTGGTTCATCGAGCAATGGCGGACATCATGGCGGCTATGAAGAAAATGTAGGTCAAACATGTCACCGAGAAGTTTGCAATGTAAACAACAACGAAATGGCAAGGAAAGTAACGGAAAAACCGATGAAAGACATTAAATTACAGAATGGACTACTCGTCACGGCGTTAATCGACAGTGGAAGTGATGTGAACTTAATATCTAACGAGTGTTATGTGCAGTTAGGATTGCCGAAATGTGATAAAAACAATAACATTACGATGTCAGGTTTAGGGTCATCTAAAGTGTTTTCGATAGGCTATTTTAAAACTTTAATTGAGATTGATAAACATAGATATTTTAACGTAGGATTCCATATTGTACCGCAGACGTGTATGCCTTTTAAAGTAATTATTGGTCAAGACTTTTTAAAGAATGTTTTATGTGTGTTGAATGGAAGTTTAGTATGGATGAGGCCGATTGATGAAGAATGGTTAGGTAACTTAAACTGTTTTCCGTGTGTTTCAGATTGTATGGGTTATATTGGTACTGAACAACTCAAGGGTCAAATTATTTCCTGCATTGAAAGTTACCAACCAAAACAAATAAAAGAAGTTCCCATTGAAGTGAAGATAGTGCTGCGGGATGATATCCCTATCGCTCAACGTCCACGTCGGATCTCATTTGCCGAGCGAGATGAAGTGGATAGACAGGTAGCGGAGTGGTTAGCAAATGGAATAATCAGGGTAAGTTATTCAGATTATGCTAGTCCTCTGGTCCTGGTACGTAAGAAAGATGGATCCACCCGTATCTGCGTGGATTATAGACAACTCAACAAGAAAATGGTAAAAGACGAATTTCCTCTACCGCTGATAGAAGACTACATTGATAGATTGTCAGAAGCTAAAGTTTTCAGCGTGTTAGACTTAAAAAATGGATTCTTTCATTTAAAAGTAAGTGAAGACAGTGTGAAGTACACATCTTTTGTGACGCACAATGGTCAATATGAATTTCTAAGAGCTCCATTTGGTTTGTCGATATGTCCCAAATATTTTATGCGTTACATCAGTTATGCTTTTAGAGATCTGATAGCAGAAGGGAAAATAATGATTTTTATAGATGACATTTTAATCCCTGCAGAAGATGAAAACCAAGCTGTAGAAAGACTAAAAGAAGTATTGAAAGTAGCATCGCAGTATGGAATGCAATTTAGCTGGAAAAAGGCTTATCTGGTATGCCGAAGCATCACTTACCTCGGACATGTTATTGAGGATGGGAAGGCGAGACCTTCCAATGAAAAGACTGAAGCGGTAATGAAGTTCCCAGAACCAAAGACGGTAAAGCAGTTACACAGTTTTGTTGGTTTAGCATCATACTTTAGAAAATACATTCAAGATTTTGCTTTGATAGTTAGTCCCCTAACTAATTTATTAAAGAAAAATTCAGACTTTAAATTTAATGAACAAGAGCGGAATGCATTCAATGAAGTTAAGAGAAAGTTATCAAGTGACCCGGTATTAAAAATATTTAATCCAAAACTTTATACGGAGTTACACACAGATGCTTCCTGTGTTGGTTACGCAGCTATTCTTATGCAGCGTAGCTCTGATGATCAGCAACTACACCCTGTATATTATACGAGTCGAAAGACAACAGATGCAGAAAGTAGGTACACAAGTTATGAACTTGAAGCATTGGCAGTCATTGAAGGTATTAAAAAGTTTAGACACTATTTATTTGGTAGGCATTTTAAGATTATAACTGATTGTAGAGCTTTCCAGATGACACTAAATAAAAAAGACTTGGGAATGTCAACCAGAGTAGCCAGGTGGATATTATTTCTACAAGATTTCGATTTCACCATAGAACATAGAGAAGGTACGAGAATGAGACATTCAGATGCTTTAAGCCGAAACCCTTATGTTGCAGTGGTTGATGAGTTATTTGACAACTTACGAAAGGCTCAGCAAGCAGATGAAGGTCTGAAAGCAATTATAAATATTTTACAGACAACACCTTATGAAGATTACTGGTTAGACAATGGTCTTATTTATAAAGGATGTGACAAAAAGTTGGTGATACCAAGAAGTATGGAAGACGAAATCATAAAAAGAGTTCACCAGAAAGGTCATTTCTCCAAGAAGAAGATGTTGGAAATGATCACTAAAGATTATTTTATAAAAAATGTGAGTAAAAAAGTTGAAGATTTTATAGTAACCTGTATACCCTGTTTACTAGCCACTAAGAAGCAAGGAAAGCAAGAAGGTTTCCTCAATCCTATTGAGAAGGAAAGTGCACCAATGCATACCATACATCTTGACCATATTGGTCCAATGACTGAAACAAAGAAAAAGTATAATCACATACTTGCCATTGTAGATGCATTTACCAAATTCGTGTGGCTTTTCCCCACGAAAAGTACCACTAGCAGTGAAACCCTGGAGAAACTCAAGATACACCAGCAGACATTTGGAAACCCACTAAGGATTATTACAGACAGAGGAACTGCCTACACCAGTCATGAGTTTAAAGAATATTGTGCAAGTGAGAACATACAACATTTGCTGATAACAACAGGAGTACCCCGTGGAAATGGACAGGTGGAACGGATTAACGGTATTATTAAGCCGACCCTTACAAAGCTATGTGCAGAAGACACTTCAGTATGGTACAAACACACAAGTAGGGTGCAACGGGCTATTAATAGTACTTTTCAGAGAAGTATCAATACCAGTCCATTTCAGTTATTAACAGGGATTAAGATGAAATGCAAAGAAGACATTCCTCTAATTGAATTATTGCAACAGGAAAGTTTAGAGCAGTTTAATTTAGAAAGAGAAGAACTAAGAAACAGAGCAAAGGAACAAATAGTTAAAATTCAAGAAGAAAACAGGAAAACGTATAACAAGAAAAGAAAGGAAAGTACCAAATATGAAGAAGGAGATCGAGTAGCGATACGAAGGACACAGTTTGGTCCAGGACTCAAACTGAAACCCCAATTCCTAGGACCCTACAGGATCACTAAGGTCAAACGTAATGACCGCTACGATGTAGAAAAAGATGACATCACTGCTGAAGGTCCATTGAAAACTTCATGTGCAGCCGATGGTATGAAAAAATGGCCAGAGGATGTATGAGTAAGTATGAGATGATTGTTTAGGTAGGTAAGATGGAATGAGTAGGAAGAGTGAAAGAGTAAGATTTTATTTGAAATAGATTAGTTGGTAACAATATCATTGAGTGAGTAAGATTTTTAAGGAGAGGTTGTAAACATTTTCATTTGTTGTGTACAAAAGAAAACACGTTTGCGTTTTTTTTTTATTTTTATTTCAAGGCATAAAACGATATAATGTAATCGGTATTATTTATTTATGTTAAATAATTAAATACATGATGTGTTTAAGTTTCATGCAATGTTTAGTGTTATATTTGTTTGAAGATTATTTTCTTTTTTTTTTGGTTGAACCATTTGTGTTTGCATATTATCTAAGAAACTATGTACCTACTAGTTATAGATGTTACGTAATATTAAGTTTTTTTTTTGTTATAACTATTGTGAAACTAGAATTTAAGCTGTTATGATGTAATAGAGTTTGGAAGAGACTGATGAATGGGTACGTTTAGGTGAGCAGCTGGTGATTGCATGCCTGAGGACAGTCATGAATGTCAGAATGGCCGAATGTGGGAATGAATGGTAAAGTGGCAACACTGAAGATGACGGATGTGAGAAGAGATGGGTATGACAACACTGTGCGAGCGGGATGGAGATAAGATGGACGATTTAAGTGAAAGACGCATACGAACGGATTAAGATTTTTAAAAATTAAATAAGTTTACGAAGTTTTGCTTTTTTGATTTCACAACGATCCCTACATATATATTATAAATGAATATATATATAAATTGTAACGACAGTGGTAAAAAATAAACAGGAACTGATTTATAACTTTATTCGGGCAGAGCTTCCCCTTACAACTATTACAATCGAGTGCGACAAGACCGCTAAAATGAGCTTGCAGGGCATTATAAAGCTTTATCCCCACCGGAGGCGTCCGGTAGTTATGGCTTGGCTCAGAGGTTGGCATGGCTGTCGTTGGCGTGGCTCGCTGTCAGGTGGCTGTCAGATGGCTGTCAGATGACTGTCAGTAGGCTGTTGTAACATTCGGCCGTCCTGAAACAATTGCTCCCGCAATGGGAACCAGAAAACAACGATTACAAGTCAGCTCAAAAAAACCAAGTTAAAATGGGACAATAAACTTTGATCTCTCAAGAAGATTTATGAAATCTTCGGTGTTCAATTGTTCATCCACACTACTGGTGCTATCAGACATATAAGCATCGCTACGATATAGTCATAAGGAATCAACGGATACTAAGCCTGTAAACCCGTTGTATCATAATTATTTTATGACCTTTTGTACTTCTTAGTTTATGTCAATCATTACCTAACTGGCCAGAATATAAATCCTCTAACATACAAGAATTAACTTGGCAACAGGCTCGCCCCCTATTGCATGGGACTTAAACTTTACTGTATACTACTATGTGTGTGTACTCATGGGTACACCTCTACCTAACCCTTCGGGCATTACAAGCGTGATGTTATTAGCATTGACCTTGTTGCCGCTAGTAGTCAGCGCCTGGCGTAAATGTGCGTAATCACCGTTTTTTGTAATTTGTAAATCACACTATTATCAGCTATTATTATTTTTCGCCTTGTATCTAAGCTACGTCCCATTTTCTTTCCAGCTATTCAAATTCCAGTAGTAGATAACTCTATCGCTTCTAAATTGCACTGGTACAGAAACCCGGTCTAGGATAAATCGTAAGGCTTATAGGTACCCTGTTGTATTATTAACAGTATTATTAAAACTCCAAATTATGTTTGGTAACCTATTGTCCCCATATTGAGTTGCTTCCTTAAGTTCCGTGAATTGTGCGATTAGTGCCTCCCACACTTCGACCTACTCATTAAACGTAGAATCAGAGACATTAAAAACATGAAACACTTTTCATAGGTATAAGAAAAGATAACTAAAAAAACTAAGTTTGCCAACCTATCGTATAAAGAAACTGAAGAAACAATTTAAGTTAACTATAAACCATACCAATATGACACACGCACACACACATGTTGGTACTAACACACATGCTTCTTAGCGTGTCGATGGCAAAACTTCATTACTTTTACACACAACACCATTTAACCCCATCAACACTAGATATTGCTCAACTCATCAACGCTAAGATAATGCTACTCTGGCACCCAAGATACCTACAGGCGTAGCCTAGTTTCGAGACCTCGGTTTTATCACCATTTTCAAATTAAAATTAAACTTGCTACATGTATTACTTATTAGCGCTAAGTTAGATTAACAAAAATGATTGTAAATAGACTTAATTAATATTATTCTTCTTAGCAAACCTAGGTAGGACACGCAATAGCTGTTAACAGTTAACGTATTTTTAAACTGCTGTTCCGTTACAAACTTCTTGAAATATCTACTCGTAAAGACCTTGCCATGGTCGGAAACAATGTGATCTGAATAAATAATTGCGATCTAAACTAATTGTCACCACAGAATTATTGACATTAGGCGTTGGTTCAGAAACAACGAATTTAGTGAAAGCATGTATCAATATAAACAATATGTACCCACTAGTACTCCTTTTTTTGTTTAGCCAGAAGGGCTCAAACTATCGATATTTACCTACCATTTTCATTGGTTCAGTAGATTTAGAAATTGAATGTCATTGGCCCTCCTTCCTACCGTACCGCTTTCCCGTAAGCACAATGTAAACATGATGTCACATAATAATGTTTAAGTATAAATCGGGTAATTTATATATGGAAACCAGAAATGTTGCTCTTATTTATAAGTTCAGAACTTCGTTCTTTACGCACTTTACGCCTTGGCCAACATCGTCATGATGCATTTTGTAATATTTTCCATCGCGCGAAGTTTGACACAACTAATCGGGTACCTACCGTAAAGGTTTGTTTACGTTACAGGCTACTATCAATACTACAATTATTCACTATAGTTATACTACAATTATTCACTATAGCAAAACAATACAACTTTTTGGCTTTTCATCTTGTCATTGCACTGTACTGAACTAATCGTTAACCTCTAAATGGTACACATTAAACGGCATTCATCAAACGATCTACTTACATAAGGCTGAAGCAAAGGCAGGCATAGAATTTAACTTTAGCTTCGGTTTTGGCTTGCTGGATTTTGCTTGGCTTTTGTTTGTAATATCGAGCAATGCATAGCATAAGATCACGTTTAGTCATTATATCGCGCACTGCAGTACAGTCCGAAATTACATGGACATTTTTACATAACACATTTATACGATAATATCTTCGCAACAACTTCATTACTGCAAGGGATTAAAGCCCAAAATCATGATTAACACTCTTTCCGACTAGTAACGCGACTAAACTAAAGGACTGGGCGCAAACTACCGTCAATCTGCTTTTATAAAAGATACCTTGCTGCATACGTGTGAATTTCTGTTGGGAAACTAGGATCGTTTATTATAATAATCACATTTTTTTTTTTTTTACTTTCTTAACAAGATTTATGTGACTTGCCGCATAAGTCATACCCACATCGTATTATTTTTTGTTAGTTTGATAAACAATCGAGCTATTATTGCAAAGTTACTATTGAACTGTCGTAGGAGCCTATACTACCTCAAATTAGCAACACTATTTGTGGTGGTTCAAACTTCGATTGAAATACTGTTAAAATAAAGTTCTAATCAGCTTGCACTACAAAGCGGTTGTTACGTCTTTCGCTGCGGCCGAATAGTGCGAAATTAGTGGTATTTTGCGATTTACAACAAAACTATTGATTGGACTAAAAAAAAGTAAAACACTGATTTTGTTTACTGCAGTGAATCATATACTTTTACGCATTATAAAACTCGCGTTTTACTCCTGTTGGCCTCATAAATAACTACATAGAACTAGATGGAATAAATTGACGCACTTCGTTTACCTTACTCGAGACGGGAAATTAAGACACATGTATCAACTTAAATTCAACCGGTTGAATGCCATCACATGCTTATTTTACCTATGAAATATGTAAAAATTAACGGTTTCTCATATTTAATTTTAAGATCCTCGTTTGCAATTTGTCAAGAACTTTATGCAATAAGTTTATACCTGTTTGAATATCGACTGACGGTAGCAAGAGATTGCCTAGGAATGCTATAAACCACTGACAATAGTTTGATGAAATTATTGTAGCTATTTATATCTAAAGATTTACTTTGGAGTTGTTGGATAATCTGATGCGCACTTGAACTAAATAAAATATGTACATCTTAAGTTCTCAATTCCTTAGTACACAACTAGTAAAACCATTTTTGTACCGAGATAATATACTGATTAACTGACTATGATTAGATTTACTTATCGGGCCTACCAAATTACCTAATTTTGTCTACGATTGGCATAATTATTATCAACACATAGGGCACTTCATTGTAAAACACATTTGGCTAATATATTTGGCTAATGGCATTTGGCTAATATTTTGCAAATATCTGTTAACTGGCATGTTAACTGACCTTGTTATTTATGCATGGTTCCTGGCAGCTCTCAGCGTGAAGTAGGACGGTTCCTCCCTTCCATGTCCTTGGGCTCGCTGTTGACGACCTTGAGGTAGCCTTCATTTACCGTAGCAGCGTTACTGGCAGAGAAATGGATACTTCTTGTAACTCGAAGTGTCTCACAGGTGGTTACTGGCCGCAGTCTTCGTTTTCAGGGTCAAATTATGGAATCAATGATGCGGTACTGGGGGCAGGCGCTTCGTGTTCCATTCAGATCGTAGACTGCTTTTTCAATTTGTGCCTTGTGATTCTGGGATGGGCGACTCTTCAATATTTTCCTTGTAGGCGGTGTGCATCAACGTTCTTCGTTTGAATTTTCAGACCTCGTCCTTTGTACTTGGTGACCGTTGACTTTTAAATGTATCAGAGCGTCGTTTAATCGTAGGTTTATTGTTTTCGATACCACTTCTGAGTGTAACGACAGTGGTAAAAAATAAACAGGAACTGATTTATAACTTTATTCGGGCAGAGCTTCCCCTTACAACTATTACAATCGAGTGCGACAAGACCGCTAAAATGAGCTTGCAGGGCATTATAAAGCTTTATCCCCACCGGAGGCGTCCGGTAGTTATGGCTTGGCTCAGAGGTTGGCATGGCTGTCGTTGGCGTGGCTCGCTGTCAGGTGGCTGTCAGATGGCTGTCAGATGACTGTCAGTAGGCTGTTGTAACAAAATAAATAAATAAATATGTAGAGATTAATCAGGTCCCCCAGACAAAGACCTAGTAATTTGTCTGCTAGACTAATTTATACCACGTTCATTTGGCTTCTCTCTAGAGCAGCGCATTCTTGGCATTCTATGTTCGCTCACTTGCACATGTGATTGACGGATAGATATTTGTAATGGATACTGTGAAGCGTGAGTTTCAGTGTTACTGAGTTTTAGCTGATATAGTTTGGGAGTTGAAGATAAAGTAGAACAGTAGGATGTTTTTATATTCAAGCTTACCGTCTGATCAGAACCAGGCCCGAGTCGGCGGGGCATTGAGTTCCACGAAGTTCCTCGAAGAGTTGTCAGCTGAGGACCTCGCTGGGAGCTGCGGGTTGTTCACAGGATACCGCGGCCTCGACATAAAGGGCTAAGAAGGAACATGGGTGGTTTTTAGTCAGTAGAAGTCTGACACTTCTGGATTCGGTTTCGGGTCGGGAAATTTTTTGTTAGGTTTTTCATCAAGAAACTCTAGTCTAAATTTGTTCTCGGTTGGTGGCAATAGGCTTGCCCCCAATGACATAAGACAAACATAGCTGGCAAAATTCACGGTGTAGTTACTATTTTTTACACCACACCGCTGTATTCTCCCAAGGGAAAATAAGGCCCTTGGGGTAATACAGTCTACAGGGGCTACAGGCGTAATATTATGTTATGAAAATGTAGTCCTAATACGATGGTCCCGATATTAAGATAAAAACTTGTAACCTTTACTTACATAAAAATAAACTACAATATAATATAATATTACAAGTCTTCATTAACATATTACATCGCTCCATCAGGCAGGCGTCGATTTAAGACAAGGTAGGGTGACTTTAAAAATAATAAAACTAGAGTACCTACTGGTTACGGGGTTTTAGAGTTCCGTAGATCTTTAACGATAATAACATCTATTTGGTTGATCAAATCCGTTTGGTTGAAAAAAACCATTTGGTCGATATCCAGACGACTCATATTCAAGCTTCTTCTCTACGTTTATTATACGATCAGCCAAAGTGTGGAACTCTCTATCGTCTCGATCTGTGTTCCCTCCCAAATTGAATCCATCAGCCTTATAATCCAGAGTGAACGGCATCCTCTGGGCGCATTTGACCCCTCATGTTTAAGGCCTCATCAGCCGTGACCAAGGTCAAGAGCAGGCCAGTTTCGTTTTTTTTTTTAAATTGGTTTACATTTTTTTTCAAAGAGGTGGTTACACTATTTTGGCTTACAAACTGACAAAACCATTTACATCTTCAGCTACGAGGTGAGAAAATATTCAATCACAAATTCTTGTGACTGTAGCTTAAGCAGTCATTAACTGGCTGCGGAGACAGAAAATATTTTGTAACCAAAACAATCTGTTCAAAAAAAGTTTCATCAATCGAAAGTTCAAAAAACTTATCAAATCTGGACAAGTCATCATAACACTTCACCTTAAGTGAAAAAACTTCAATCAGCTTAAGAAGATCAATATAACAGAATCTCGCAATGGCGTAAAATATTGGCAAACACTTGACAATGATTCCGCAAAATTGGTGATGCATATTTCGATATCATTCTAAGAACGTAACGGATCTTAGTAGCTTGTTAGATGGTCACGTAGGCCGTCTCTAATCATGTCATTTGGGTTATCCCAAATCGAATATGGCTGGAAGACTCATCGATATTTAATAACTTGTGAAAGATGTTTTTTTCCAATTGTTTTGTTACATTTTGATCTTACTTTGAGTTCTCAGACAAAGTGGCAATCGTTTTTTTTGTGGGGCAAGCCCCACACACTATTCCCCAACCACTGTATAGCAACAGTGGTGGTTACCAAAACAGCGCCGAGATAATGAAATTCAATGAAGTCTCAGAGAAATAATTAATAATAATAATTTATTTAAGAATTAATTAATTAATTTATGTAATTTATCTATAATATGTATGTATTTAGAAATATATTATAAGTATGTTTATCAGTTGTCTAGTACCCATAACACAAGCTCTGCTTAGCTTGGGACTAGATGGCGTTGTGTGATAGTTGTGGAATATATTATTGTTATTATTATTATATATTTATTTCAGACACAGTCCATAAAAATTAAAATGACATAACACACAAATGTTAAACTAAACTTTCTTGGATCCCGCAACGAAATTAATCAGAAAAGATATAGCGGAGGTGTAGGAAAAGCACTATGTCCACTTCCCGCCATATCAGCAGGAGACAGAAGAAAACAAGGCCAATCAATACGCACAAAGGGTCGTTATACTTTTATGACTTACTAGGTGTCGCCCGCTACAACTCGAAAATTATCCCACGGGAAGATAAAATCGCGATAAAAACGGCTCTATGCTATGTGTTAATCCAGGTTATAAACTATCTGTGTACCAAATTTTAACCAAATCCGTTCAGTAGTTTTTGCGTGAAAGTAACAAACATCCATCCATACATATTATCATACTTACAAACTTCCACTTTATAATATTCATCATCATCATCATCAACAGCCTATTAATGTTCCCACTACAGGGACTCAGGCCTTCTCTCTTTGAGAGGGAATGGGCTATAATCTACCACGCGGGCCCAGTGCGGATTGGTAGATGTCACATGTCTTCGATTTTTTTGGTTCTAAGACATGCCATGCCTCACGATGTTTTCCTTCGCCGTTTTGAGAGCAGCGGTGATGAAATAAATTACACAAAGTAATGTGCCTGCCTGGGTTCGAACCCACGACCTACTGTTCGTAAGTCAGGGCCGCCACCACTGGGCCACCGCTGCTCTTTATAATATTAGTAGGATGTTATTTTGGTTGACCAAATCCGCTGGCAAATTCTGGTACGTAGCTATTTCTCGAAATAAGACCTAAATTCAAGGAAATTAGCCCTATTCCCAACTCAATAATAACCAAAAGAACCCCGATCCAGTCCCCCAACTCATTCCTAACCGCTACCTCGTGGTTTTTTCCACACCCCACTTGACAACCTACCTGTTTGTACGCGTCTGTACGCAATCATGTACTCATATTACAACTTCAGCGTCATATTGGAGACGAGCGATAAAAATAAAAGTAATTGTATTATGTTACCGATTGTACCGGCAACCCCAGCTACACTTGACATTGGAAAGTCGCCCTTATCGTCAGGAAATAAAGATGCTGTCATTGTCAAAGTGAGACGTGGATGTACTGGTACAGCGAAAGGTGTGGGAGAGAGATTTTAATGGCGATTTCGACAGTACTAAGAAATGTTGGTAATGTAAGCTAGTGTATCTAGATTTAATTTGCCTTCAGTAAGTTGAAGTAAGGCTCTTTATAAAAAACCTTTTTGCCAGAAAAAAACTTGCTTTGGAGGGGCGGTGAATTTTTTCGTTTTTAGGGTTCCGTAGTCAACTAGGAACCCTTACAGTTTCGCCATGTCTGTCTGTCCGTCCGTCCTCGCTTAATCTCTGTGACCGTTAGCACTAGAAAGCTGAAATTTGGTACCAATATGTGTATCAATCACGCCGACAAAGTGGTAAAATAAAAATTGGAAAAAAATGTTTTATTAGGGTAGCCCCCCTATAAGTAAAGTGGGAAGTCATTTTTTTTTAATTTCAACCCTAACGTGTGATATATTGTTGGAAAGGTATTTAAAAATGAATAGGGGTTTACTCAAATCATTTTTTGATAATGTCAATAATTTCGGAAATAATTGCTTCAAAAGTAAAAAATAATGTGTGTCCCCTTCTATAAACGTATGGTTCAAAAGTTTTTGAACCATGCGTTTAGAAAATATGAAAAAAATCTGAAAAGTAGAACTTTATAAGGACTTTCTAGGAAAATCATTTTGAACTTGGATGGAAACAGTTTTTGAACAAAAAAGACAAAGTTGTACAAAATAATTTCTGGACTAAGTTTGTAGTATATGTATATGCAAGCATTTTTTTTTTAACTTCGTTTACATATTTTATTATCCTGAACGTATGTTTTTGCAAACAAAAAAAAGAATTATTACAACGGAACCCTACACTGAACGCGGCCCGACACGCTCTTGGCCGGTTTTTTCTTTGGTTGCCACCGACTTCCGAAAGTAAGTTTTTGTGTTTTTTGTATGGCGACATTTTTGTATTTTATTATTTTTAGTTGTAGTACCACCACACGCAATCTCTTTAGTTATAAAGGATATGTCATAAATTTTATAATTTATAAGGGATCACCAAATAGAGAGAATCTCATGAAAACCGTAAATCGTCCCGGTATTCACAGAAAAGCTGGTATTAACATCATAACATATGGGATAAGCAGAGGTGTAGCTAATAGAACAACAATATTTCGCCAGCGTTGTTTAAGTCTCATGTTATTAGGGGCAATCCTATCCCGTCGGGGCTGCGGGTTGTTCGAAAGAGATACCGCGACCTTGGCACGAGGGCTAAGGAGAAACATGGGCGGTGTTTAGTAAGTAGAAGTCTGACACTCCCTTCCGCTCTACCCAGAGCTGGAGGGGCTTTTGATGATTTCAAACCTCCAAAAAGAAAAAAAGGGGGGCAATCCTAAAGCCATCAACCGGGTACAAATTCACACTACGTGCCTGCTAGTGAGATCCTAAAAGAAAAACCGTCTATCGAAATTGTCCAGTCCTGGGGCCGTATTTTTGAATCAATAGAATTCCAAATCGTGTACGAAATCGCAGAATTCGTATGCGAATCCGTACGAAATCGCTATTTTTGAATATTCATACCCGTGAATTTTGCAACGAGTGGTCCGACCCACTCGTTTCCGATATTCTACCAGTAGAAATGACGGAAATGACGTGATGAATTCTGCGATTTCGTACACGATTTGGAATTCTATTGATTCAAAAATACGGCCCCAGGACCTCTCTCATAGCAGTCGCGATTGCTGACCACTAGGCCGATAAGACAGTTTCAACACAAAGACATTCAATAAAATTATATTTAAAATTAGGACCAAAAGCTATTCACTATGACACTTCTAAGATTCTTCCTAATCTTATTATGTAAATAATTCTTAAAAAAACCTGTTTAATCTATTATTAGCTCATATCATTCAAATATATTTGAATACTTGCATAATCAATTATTTACATTCATTAAGTATATTTGTGAATTATTTAAGAACTAGTAGGTAATTAGTTTTAGGCTAATTTGTGAGATAAAACAAATAAAGACGTGTTTGTTTTCTGTCATTACTTACGAACTGCTACCAGGCTTTATCGCTTTGTGTTAATGGGTTTTTGCCTTTGCCTTTTTTATCCCAGTTGTATACATCCCTGTGTGCCTATTGGCCTTGTTCTGTTCTGTCTCCTGCTGATATGGAGGGAAGTGGAAATTATGTTTTTCCTATTCCTCCGCTATTCTTTTCTGATTAATTTCGTTGCGGGATCCAAGACAGTTCAATCGCTTCTCTGGGACTTCGTCGAGCTTCATTGTCTCGGCGCTTTTCTTGTGGTCGCCACTGTTGATTCTGGCTAACAGGAGTTACAGTGGTTTGGGAATAGTGTGGAGGGCTTGTCCTGAAAAAAAAAATGGGTTTTTATAAAGTCTACTTCTACTATCATATCATAACACATAATCTATATCTATACTAATATTATAAAGCTGAAGAGTTTGTTTGTTTGTTTGTTTGAACGCGATAAACTCTGGAACTACCGGTTGGATTTGAAAAATTCTTTTTGTGTTGGATAGTTCATTTATCGAGGAAGGTTATAGGCTATATAACATCACGCTACTACCAATAGGAGCGGAGCATAAATGAGAAATGTTGCAAAAACGGGAAAAGAAAATTCCTTTCTGAGAGTTTCCGTTACGTGCGCTGCGAAAACTGTTTAAGTTACGAGAATATCATGTATAAAGTAATTATTTGTCTTTAAAAGTTCTAAAAAAAAGTCCGCGACAGCATCTGTCTATCTTTTAAGATTGACTCACTGTAACCATTTTTTACTATTAAAATGTTAGGTTAAAAAGAATTATTTTTTGCGAAGCTTATTTAACCCATATGGTATTAATCTATATCTAAATAAATGTGTTCGTTAGAACGGAAATTTAATATAGAATATATTTTGTGCTCTTTACTCTATACAGTTTAAACAAATATCTTAGAAGATATCGCAATGTAAAAATACCCGCGCGGAAAAATAATTACGCGGGTTGCGTCGCAATGTAGGTACGGGGGATTCTGGCTGGCCTCCGGGAAATTCAAATTCAAACAAAATAATGTTTACAAGTACAGGGTGTTATCGACATCGTATATTTAACAATAAGAGATATTTATAGTAATTCTCATTTTTATAAAGAGGAAAGATAAAAAATTTTTGTTTGTTACGATTTAACTTAATAATTTTGGTTGGATAGTTGATATATCGAGGAAAGTTATAAGTTACTAGCTGACCCACGCAACTTCGTCTGCATCACATAAATATAGCTATAACCTTTCTCGATATATCGACTATCCGACATTAATTAAGCTAAATAACGTAACAAACAAAAAATCTTATCTTTCCTCTTTATTAAAATAGTTTAGATGGTTTAGATTAGCTTAGATTATATTAAAGTGTGAATTACTATAAAATCTATCTCTTACTGTTAAATATACTATAACACTCTGTACCTACTTGTAAACATTATGATGCAGTAAATATTTTGAATTTGAATTTTCCGGAGGCCAGCCAGAATCCCCCGTACCTACATTGCGAGTATTGCGACGCAACCCGCGTAATTATTTTTCCGCGCGGGTATTTTTACATTGCGATATCTTCTAAGATATTTGTTTAAACTGTATAGAGTAAAGAGCACAAATATTCTATGTTAAATTTCCGTTCTAACGAACACATTTATTTAGATATAGATTAATACCATATGGGTTAAATAAGCTTCGCAAAAAATAATTATTTTTAACCTAACATTTTAATAGTAAAAAATGGTTACAGTGAGTCAATCTTAAAAGATAGACAGATGCTGTCGCGGATTTTTTTTAGAACTTTTAAAGACGAATAATTACTTCATACATGATATTCTCGTAACTTAAACCGTTTTCGCAGCGCACGCAACGGAAGCTCTCAGAAAGGAATTTTCTTTTCCCGTTTTTGCAACATTTCTCATTTATGCTCCGCTCCTATTGGTAGTAGCGTGATGTTATATAGCCTATAACCTTCCTCGATAAATGAACTATCCAACACAAAAAGAATTTTTCAAATCCAATCCGTAGTTCCAGAGTTTATCGCGTTCAAACAAACAAACAAACAAACAAACAAACAAACAAACAAACAAACAAACAAACTCTTCAGCTTTATAATATTAGTATAGATATATAGAGACGCAGACAAAGTTGCGTGGGTCAGCTAGTGTAAGAATAAGGACAAGAATGGTTCAGGTAAGGAACTAGTATATTAGAGGAAGTTTAAAAGTTAGGCCAGTTACAGAAAAGTTGAAAGGGAATGGGAATAACAGGCTTCTACTGGGTAAGCTCGTTCCATCGTCGACATCATCTCTGCCCTTGAGGCAAGATTGAAGTCAAGAGCAAACCCATTTATAATTTAAAAAAAAATATGTCCCTACCTAAGATACCTAGGTAGGTAGACAGACTGCGAGTTGTTCGTAAGACATACCACGGCCTCGACACAAAGGGCTAAGGAGGAACATTGGTGGTTTTTAATCAGTAGAAGTCTGACACTCCCTACCGGAGGAGGAGGAGTCAATCGATTTCCCACCCCCAAATAAAAAGGTACCTTGGCTCTTCCCCTTAAAAAGAAGTCGCAGGCACAGTTACAATCAGTTTGAACGCCCGACGACTAATCAAACTTTAAAACCAAATTACACTAATCTCTCATCGTACAGAAAACTCTTACAAAGTGAGGTCATATTACACTGGTTGTGTGTTACTTGATGTGTACTCATAATATGTATTCCGATCAATAAAAATCTTCTCACGTTTAATCGATACAAGCCATACCGGGAAGGAACCGATACGTTTACCGGTACAAGTTACAGACGCCGTTATGTCATAACTTTATATATTAATGTAAATGTGGCCGTGTCAATATTAATAAAGGGTATAAATGGCATTCGTCGCCGTTAGATATTTGTATCAAGGTACCCCGTTCTTTGTATTGGAGAAGCTTTTTCACTGGGAACTTGGGAAGTAACATTATCACACTTCGCACTATATCACATCACACTATATCCTACTAATATTATAAATGCGAAAGTTTGTGAGTGTGTATGTTTGTTACTTCTTCACGCAAAAACAACTGAACGGATTTAGATGAAATTTGGTACACAGATAGTTTATAACCTGGATAAACACATAAGATAGTTTTTATCCCGATTTTATCTTCCCGTGGGATAATTTTCGAGTTGTAGCGGGTGAAGCCGCTGACAACACCTAGTATAACATAACTGCTGCAATCTTCGGAGATTACAGCAGTTAGCAGGTTAGGTAGGAATGTACGGTCAACAAACAAAAGTAGCTTAACATTTCGAAATTTTAATTATTTGATGTGCAGGACTCCAGCTATTATTTTTAACATTTCAAAAGATTAGTCTTTAAAATATTCCTTACTCTTCATTATCTTGTTTGTAACGAGTAATTTCTAGCAAGAATTTATTAAAGATCCTGCTTTTAAACTTTGAGTAGTGTTAACCTACTTCTGATGCCGACTGTATGTAATAGTTCATTCACATTTTACCAGTTATGTTTAAGTCCCCTTAACAAAGGGGAAAGGCACTATTGTTCTCCCCCTTACTTACGTTTTTAGGGTTCCATACCCCAAAAGCGAAAAACAGAACCCTTATAGGATAACTCGTGTGTCTGTCTGTCCGAAACGACTAATCCTAAAATTGTGACAAATTACAGAATTTAGTTCAAGTTTAAGATTTTCATAGATTTTATAGAGAGAGACTTCTCATAGATTTATGGTACTAAAATAACAGGGAAAATCTCTCAATATACAATGGTATAAAGTATGTAAGTATTATCTACAATGGTACAGAATTCCCCCTTCATGTGCAAGTCTAACTTGCACTTGGTCAGTTTTCTACGGGAATTAGAGATATTACGGGAAGTTCAACTTTATCACAAGTATTTTTTTTAACACAAGTTTTTAACGCCTGGTTGATGGCTTCGTGTAGGGTCCGTTTTCACCATGTATAGTTATTATCCTTCATTCAGTTGATAATTTCATTAGTCATCTCTTTTAATATGCATTTTAAACAGCAGGAATTAAAACAAATTACCTCGTAAAAGTTGTCGCATTACTACTGCATCTTATCTTCATCTTAACCGTTAGTGTTTAAATCTCCGTTTAACTTAGGCATTAACTGTCGGTAACAGTTACTAATATTTAAGCCTAAATTAGCTAAATGAGACTCTAGAACGTTAGGTTTACTATTAGTTATGCTGAGGTTTGAGGTACAAGTTGGTAGCGGGCGACACGAAGCCGCAGCAGACGACGTGTCGCGGCGACACGACTGGTTTCTACGTATTTCTATGAAATTCCCTCCGTAGTTAGCAACATGAAGCTAGCGACGCGTCGTCGAGCGGCAGACGCACGTGTCGTCCGACCGCAGATCAGTAGTGCGCATAGATAACAGAAACAACAGGAGATATGTCCTTTAGCCGAAAATGTATCGGAACCTGTGTCTTGAGTTTTATAATAATAATAATATTCCACAACTATCACACAACGCCATCTAGTCCCAAGCTAAGCAGAGCTTGTGTTATGGGTACTAGACAACTGATAAACATACTTATATATTTCTAAATACATACATATTATAGATAAATTACACCCAGACACAGAACAAATGATCGTGCTCATCACACAAACATTTGTCCTGGGTGGGAATCGAACCCACGACCTCCGGCATAGCAGTTAGGGTCACTAACCACTAGACCAACAGGCCAGTCGAGTTTACACCAACTGGATGCCATCTGCAGTTGCCGTCTGCAGTCGTGTTCGAAATCATGACTGCAGCGACATGACGCGACGACGTGTCGTGATGACAACAAGCGACGACATGTCGTCTGCTGCTGCTGCGTGCAGTCGGCTACCAACTTGTACCTTTATTAAACGCCGTTTATTTGTTTTTGTGTGATTATAAGTTTTTTTTTTTTTATTAATAATAACAGCTGCACGGGTCGACCTTCGGGTGAAGCTGCTAAGGTCGGTCCATGCATGAGTTGACTTGACCATCTATTACATAACTGGTTGCCTCCGTGCCTCGGCAAGCATGTTTTTTGGTTGTTGGTCTCGGCTACCGTTTCTAGATCTTAGACAGTCGTTACCGGTAGTCAGTAGCCTGAAAGTCTACAACCAACCTTGCCAAGGGTTATCGTATTAGCCAGTAATAATCTAAAACATTTGACTAGTTCATAAAAAAAAAATGTTGCTATATTTGGGACCCCCAATAAACACCAAAGTACAGTCATCAACCATAATTCAATATGCAGATCAAAGCCTGCTCAATAATCCTTTCCGTCCATATTAGCAAGGAAAGTCCGGAATCACTCATAATACTAATCATGGCTGCCAAATATGGCGGCCATTCAATACGTGAGAAGTGGCACAAACAGTGTTATTAATGTGTCATCGGAAAGGTGATTGACCATTGCTTTTAAGTGGTTATATAACTGAACTTATAGGCCAGGGATTGGTGAATATAATATTGGGAATGATCTAACTTGAGACGTAGAAAATTAATATTGACCATCATCATTCTTTTGCTCTTATCAAAACCGATACCGCGGCCTTGACATAAAGGACTAAGAAAAAACATGGATGGTTTTTAGTCAGTAGAAGTCTGACACTCCCTTTCGCTCTGCTCAAGAGTGGGAGAGGTTATTTGATGATTTCCCACCCCCCAAAAAACTTCAAGACCCGTATCTGTAACTGTATTCTAGTTAAACAATAGCACATATTAGCACTTAGAACATCTGCCATCTGACCTCCACTACATATTATTGCCTCTCACTGCCTGAAGCTCTGTCGACCCCACTTTCAAACAAATGACACAAATTCAAATTCAAATTCAATCGTTTATTGCATATCACATGTGTTTTACAAGATGCACATTTCACAGAGAAGACTCATCCGTGTAATTTAGCGTTTGACTGGGGCATCGAACCCGTACCTTCGCGGAACCCATTAGCCCTAAGGCCCCAAAACGGTTAACGGATCTCTAAAATACCTGCACCATTGGTGCTGTCATATTTTTGAACTATAGTAGAATAGTATTTGGCTGGCAAAACAAGTGAATGAGAACTTGTATGTATAGTCGACCAAGAAATTGGTTTACCACTTTTGATGACATCTCCCAGTAACATAATTATTCGCTAAGGATGACAGATTGACAGATTCTGACGTGAAAATAGCACTTGATGTTTTGTACGTGCAAATGATATTCAACCTTAGAGTGGTAAACCAATTTCTTGGTCGACTATACCAAGAACTCGCAAATGTAAATGATATTTAACGCTAGCTGTACTAATAGGGGATCGGACAAAAAATACTAATTAGTCAGATAGATTTCCAAAAAAATATTGAACACGTATTTTTTCTTTTTTCACGTAAACAAAAACCGCCGCACGCACACTAATAAAAACAGAGCTCGCTTGCTTTACTTCGCGTTTGTCTCATAACTATGACTTCACATATGTAAACTCATTAGCTTGTGTGCGTGATGTATACTTATTACGTTTGCTTCGTGTACTAGTTTTTTCCAAAAAGTGATTTTATAATCTACCACGCGGGCCCAATGCGGATTGGTAGATATCACATGTCTTCGAATTTTTTGGTTCTAAGCCGCCGGTTTCCTCACGATGTTTTCCTTCACCGTTTTGAGAGCAGCGGTGATGAAATAAATTACACCAAGTAAAGTGCCTGCCTGGGTTCGAACCCACGACCTACTGTTCGTAAGTCAAGGCCGCCACCACTGGGCCACCGCTGTTCTGTTCTGATGAAGGGACGTATCGCATGTTAATAAAAGAGTGATTAATATAAATGTTGATGGATGCAGAGAGAGCCAGACCAAAGGAAAATGGATGGATTATGTGAGAAATGATATGAAGGAAAAAGGAGTTAATGATAGCATGATGGTAGACAGAGGAGAATTTAAGAAAAAAACGTGTTGCGTCGATCCCAAGTAATATGGGACAAAAGCTGGAAGACGATAAAGATGAATGCATTGAAAACAATCTCTACATATAAGGTCCCATTAAAATAGGTGGACAAATTTCAACACAGGGTTGAGTACGTCTAACCAAAGATATCCAAGTAAAAAAAACACTGATTAAAGTGATTTTTTTTGACATAAAATGTTGGGTAACTAACACTTTTAGTGTATTTTCGCTAGCTGTTTTATTTTCTTGTAAGTAGTTATACTGCGTTTTTCTTATTTTCTTTTTTTACCATTGTCCTTATTTTGGTGGTCTGAATGATCTCAAAAATTTTGCCCACCTATTTTAATGGGACCTTATATAATTCTTCTCATAGGCGGCTGAACCGATTTGGATGAAAAATTTTGTGTGTGTTCCAGTGGATTCGAGAATGGTTTAGACTCACAATTAGACCTGGTATGTAGCTCTGCTGTCGGGGAAGGACGACGTCTGCCAGGTCCGCTAGTAATATTTTAACTCTTAAATTTACTTTGTCAATAAATATCTTAGTTCGACTTAAACTAATTACAGCAAATCAGTCAAAAGATATCACAAGCAGATATCTTTCTACCATTACATCACAAACGGGCCAATCATAAAGTCGGTACAATTCCGCATTTATGCTCTAAGCATAACTTTCGCGCGGGTGACGGGTCGGCATCGAACCCGCTACCCACCGCTGATTTACCTTTGCAGAGAAATTGCAGGAAAATATTGGACAGAAGACTCACTCACATAAATAGCAAGAAGGAGCATCAGTTTAATCTGCTTATAGCTTTCCCACTGCTGGAGTAGAGTCAGAGGAAGTAGCAACCCACATCATGATATCCAGTTATATTTAAGCCCTATGTTATAGAGGGCGAGTCTATTGCCATCAATTGGCCACAAATCTGGACTTCGGCTGCTACTAAGACATTCCCAATGGAAAAACACATTACAAAACATAACTGTGCACCTGCGTGCTTCGTTGGTCTAGTGGTCCCAAACGCGGCTACTAAGCATGATGTTCTGGCTTCGATTCCAAGGTCCCCAGATTATCCATCAGGAATTTCTCAGTAGCAGCCACGGAGTCTGGATTTGTGCCCTGTTGATGTCAATACGCTCGCCCCTCCTGTTACATTTGACTTAAACATAATTGGCGAAATGTGGGGGTACTAATTAGGTACACCTCTGCGTTACCGTACAGGGATTACATTGATTGTTAGGTGCGATTTTTACCCGACTGCGGCGAAGCCCAAAAGGAGGGGTATGTGTTTGACGTGTATGTATGTATGTATGTATGTCCGTTTCTTTGTTCCCTCATAACTCCTAAACGGATGAAGGGATTTGAATTAAATATACATCGTTAGATTCGTCTTGATGGCGCGAGTGTTATAGTCTACATTAAAATTAAAAAACAAAGAAATATTGCGGATTTTGGGGGCCAAATCGCGGAGTTCAAAAAAAAAATTCCAATTTCATCGAGTAGGGTATCAAAATAAAGGGTTTTAAAGGGAGATTACAAAAATATATAACACTTATATGTTTAAAAGAAATTTTAAGTGACAAATCCTGTAAACAAGCACAAAAGTTAAATCATTTGCGAAGAATTTTACGCGACCAACGAAAGAACAAACACAAAAGAACTAAAAAGTTGGAAATAAAAAAAAGTAGTTAAAAACTAAAAAACCCGACTGAAAAAACTGAAAAGCAAAAACAACAACACAAGCACAAGCACATTTTAAATTAAACAAAACTTGGAACCAGGCGGGGTTCATTTGAATATTAAATTATGAAATAAAAAACATAGAACTAAATAGAACCCCGCCTGGTTCCAAGTTTTGTTTAATTTAAAATGTGCTTGTTTTTTGCTTTTCAGTTTTTTCAGTCGGGTTTTTTAGTTTTTTAACTACTTTTTTGTGACTTTACCACGTAATTATTGACAATTTTATGCTCAGAATTACATTCTTAACTTTTACAAGACAATTCTTTGAACCTTTTGCATGTTCCTCTTGTACGCGACGAGACATAAATCTCTCGTTTTATCAATTCACCGATGTGTTTATTTCGTCTTCCGCATCTCGAAAACAATAATAGAAATATTTGTTTTGGCACAAGCTGTATATTTTGTGTTGAGTAAGATAGCTTGCTGATTGCCTTGTCACCATTAAGTTATTGACAAGTACCAATGTAATAATGATAAATAAATTATCTAACTATATTTCATCTTTCATCACCTACCTACCCTTTCCCAACTATGTTGGGGTCGGCTTCCAGTCTAACCGGATGCAGCTGAATACTAGACTTTGACATGGAGCTATCTGACCTACACATCACACATAATCTGCAACCGTTCTCCTAAGACCGATTCGCCACTGGACTGTTCGTCGACAGGATGATTCATTTATTTCCGTTTCGCCAGCAGAATCTTTCATCTACGGACATTTCACCAACAGAATCTTTCGTATGCGACACTTTCGACGACAGCCCTTTCCAGCTACAAAATGTTTCACCAACGCGACCATAAACCTATAACTCTTTTAACTACAGACCTTTTCATCTACGACAGAGAATTCGCCGTCAATCTTGAGACAAGTGATATTAAAAAGAATACTCATATCTATCTACACCTTAGTGCGTACAGGGCCGGCTACTTGGTCTAGGGAATCTATACAAATTAAATGGGGCTTCCCTACTACAATGGTTCGGAACCCTGCATGTGCAAGTCCTTCATTTGACAATGTCGAATGTGACAACAGATGAAAATCACTACAATAACCCATTTCGACACCCATAGGAGACAAACTATACACATACTATTACTAAAATAAACGTTAACAATGAATGTTCAGTACAATGTTACAGTTATTTAAATCGTGACTGTGAACTTTTAACAATTGCGCACACATCCGAATTTATATTGTTTGAATGTGGCCTTAACAAGGTGAGAATTACTTAGAAAAATATTGTTGATGTAACTATACAACTTCGGATTGAACGCTTGGATATTGTGGGCGTTGAATGATGTTCGAAAATTCGCTGACAAATGTGATGATATAAGTTGTGTTATTTGACAGTGATTTGTCATATTTGAATGGTTAATTACTGTGTTTAATGTTACTTAATAGGTGCGAATGTGTTATATATAATA
This sequence comes from Diarsia mendica, assembly GCA_949316265.1. NCBI lineage: Eukaryota > Metazoa > Arthropoda > Insecta > Lepidoptera > Noctuidae > Diarsia > Diarsia mendica. The sequence continues at coordinate 3,532,518 of OX438910.1, forward strand.
TAATGGTGTGATTTTATTAGATAATAATATAGCTTCTTTGTGCGACAAAATCCGGAATGAGGAAATTCGCCGAAGAACCAGGGTCACCGACATAGCTCGGAGAATATGCAAGTTGAAGTGGCAATGGGCAGGCCACATCGCTCGAAGAACAGACAACCGATGGGGAAGGAGGTTCTCGAGTGTCGACCACGAACCGGAAGACGCAGCGTTGGTAGGTCTTCCACCAGATGGACCGACGACATCGTGAGAGTCGCGGGCGACCGATGGATGCAAACAGCTGCAGGCTGCCGTTCTTTATGGCGTTCTATGGGGGAGGCCTTTGTCCAGCAGTGGACGTCTAATGGCTGATGATGATGATGATGAATAATATAGCGTAAATGTTTTGTAAAGATAATTATTCGGTCATGTAACACTTAGCGGTATAATATGCAGCAGACTTATTACTCTTTTATTATATTATTCTTTATTGATTATGATATTAGCAATGGTTTGGGAATTGTGTGGTGAGTTTTCCACAAAAGAATGATATTTGACTATATTAAAAATATTATTCATTGTGAATTATGCCCAAAGACACAGCAACCGGCTTTAAAATGGCAAAAATATAAATTGTTTGTTTAGCTTCGAAATCTACACAACATATTTAATTAAATAAACATAATTATCAGCAAGAATTGGCTACACATTTGAATATAACTCATCATATCGTTGTCAATAACCAACTGACCTTTACACTCCGAGCGGCGCCATTCAACTCGTCAACGTATAGTAACGATATAGTTGCTAAATATCAAACTGTCAGTTGTCACTTTCATCATTTTAACAATTGAAGGCTTGCGTAAGATGACCGTTCTTTGGTTTACGGCTTTTTTGTTAGACTATGACCTCTTTTTGATAATCTTAGTGATGTGAAGGTGAGCTTTTAGAGGTGTGTATTTAAAATTGATTAAACTTTTAGGTTGGGCACAGAGAATTGAGCTGTTATCTATATATATATATAATATATAGTCAGGACTTCTCTTTTTATTTATATAGATTTTTTATAAATAATAATCTATATAAATAAAAAGAGAAGTCCTGACTGACTGACTGACTGACTCATCAACGCCCAGCCCAAACCCTTGGACCTAGAAAGCTGAAATTTTGCACAGAGGTTCCCTTTATAGTGTAGACAAGGAATAAGGACGGATTTTTCGAAATTCAACCCCTTAGGGAGTTAAATAGGGGATGAAAATTTGTATGTAAAATCGACATTTTCACGCGGGCGAAGCCGCTGGCAAAAGCTAGTGCACATATATTATATGTTTTTTTTAGGGTTCCGTACCTCAAAAAAAAACAGAACCCTTATAGGATCACTCGTGTGTCTGTCTGTCTGTCCGACAATTCCCCCCCCCCTTATCTCCGAAACTACTGGGCCTAAAATTCTAAAAAATACAGTTCAACACGTGTAGATTACAGGAAAACCTATAAGAAGTCATGGTACGGAACCCTTCATATGCAAGTCTGACTTGCATTTGGCCAGTTTTTCATTAAATGGAGACTCATGACCTCAATCTTGTTCAAGGATAGAGATGAGGTCAACGATGGAACAAGATAGCCCAAAAGAAGCCTATGAACTCGTGACTTAAAGTATATTGGGGTCGTATTATCTTGGGAATATTGCTTAGATAGCATGGATGTTTAATATTGAAGGCGATGGACTATTATGGAATGTACGACTAAATACACTGCTCAGTAAAAAGTAGTTTGATTTCGAAATTCATCCTATATCCTATTTTCAGAATAAATAATTTTATATATTATATCTATATAAAAAGTCACACAAGAAAAAATCCATAAATATTATTTATGTTTTTTTACACAACTATGAACACACTAAAATAACGTTAATTTAATTTTATAATTATTTTAAATATAATCTACCCATATATCGTAACACTAACTCCGTGATCGAGTGGTTTAGGCGTTTGCCTTGTGACCCGGTGGTCGTGGGTTCGATTCCCACGGGAAGCATACTTTGTGAAGTTGTTTCCAGTTTGGTTAGGACATTGCAGGCTTAAATCACCTGATTGTCTGATAAAAAGATGGTTCCGTGCTTCAGAAGGCACGTATAAGCCGGTGGTCCCGGCCGCCAAATGGCGGTCGTCAAACCATGTCAGAGGCCCTTGCGGCGGTTTAGAAACTCTGACACTAGGGTGTGTGGGGTCGTTAGACCTTACTCCCCACACGATAAGAAGAAGTAACACTAGCTATATCCACTGACTGACGATATAGGGGTCAGAATCAAGAAACTTGGACTGAAAAATAAAATCACTAAACCAGTCCCAATCCAATCAATGCTCTTTCCGATTGTATTTGAGAACTTTGCTTTACACTCAATATAGCAAGAAGATGTTCTCCAAAAAGTTCTCACACTACTCGAGACAGACTGTACAAACACTTACCCCTCAGGTCTACGCCACAATTACCGATGGCCATACAAACATGTATGGGTTGTATGGAATGTATACAATATGCGTAAATACTTGACGAGTATAGCTAAACATACACAGTTTCGTAACAGTCAGGGTTATATAAATAAATGAACACTGACCAGGCCTTTGAACTGACCATCCGTTTGTGGTTCAAGTTGGAGGAGATAGCGATTTTAAATATTGCAAAATTTCTTGGTTAGTAGGGGTACACTATTTTTATAATTACTTTCATTTTAATTGAAATTTTTAAATAATGCTGAAAAATTAAGGTTTTATTTGTTAAGGAGACGATCTCTAAAACTAAATAAATTTCATTCAATATAATAACGTCTCTACAATAGAAGACATTTCAAGCAATTTGACAGTTTACGTCAACTTACCGTACTATAGCAATGCCAAACTATTGTCAAAGTGGATACTTTGACAGTGGGACGCTTGAGAAAAGAATACATCGACTACTTAATCTTTAATTTGATTATTTTTGCTTAGTAATGAATCTCGCTGCCGTTATATGCCAGCTATCTTAACATGTCTTAACAAAAAAAAAACTACCGTTTCGTTTTGTATAAGTTGAAGTTTTTATGAAATAACAAAACAAGGTACGGCGGTAGGTAGGTAGGTAACTAGAAAACCGCAACTTTCCTGCACCAGAACCACCAGGTTCTCATAATATTCAATTTTAATAGATATATAAATCTCGCTTCCACTTCTCCCTTGGGCCACACGTAGCGTCCCGTTAATGAGACACTGACCGATATGTAGGCGAAAGGTCATATGTCTGCGTTACCTACCGGTGCCAGCGTGGCGATTGTGATACTATCACGTTAGCGGCTAGGGTGGGTGGGCAGAGATCAAGCCTGTTTAGTATAACTGAAGACTAGACTTTTAGAAATAAACGCGAAAGTTTGTAAGAATGTATGTATGGATGTTTGGTACTCTTTCACGCAAAAACTACTGAACGGATTTGGATAAAATTTCGTACACAGATAGTTTATAACCTGGATTAACACATAGGATAGCTTTTATCTCTATTTTTTATTCCCGGGTGAAGCCGCTGACAACAGCTAGTCCGAAATAAATACAGCTGTGAGCATAAGCAACTGTAAATCATAAAAACGAAAGTGTAGTTTTTTACGTTCGCTTGTTTCTTTCCATTGATGTGCTTGCTAATTTTCTTTAGTGTTTTACGTCTTGGATAAGAGAAGAAGTTTCAGTTTTAGATTTTATTATTTGGTTTTTATTTATTTTTCGTGTGGTTGGTGCCTATAGCCTGGTGTCAGACTTTTTATACATTTTTATCGATACCTATGACTTGATTATTTGGTAATTAATGAAAATAATAATTATGTACAATTTGAACAAAAACAAAAAAAATATCTGGTAACGCAACTTTGTGACACTCACATAATAAATATTAAGGTTTTTTTTACGAGAACGCGTTGATGTCTTTTGACTTAGTGAATCATTCATTTCCGTACCCGAAAATCGCTGATTTAGAAAAGGTCAGACCGACCAACCTGCACTGAGGTCTGACCGCGGTACATTACAGGTCACAGTAAGGTCCCTATTGGACCTTACTTTGACCGCATCTTTGCACCTTTAGGCCAGTATCTGCGTTTGTCTGTCACAGAATACGATCCCACTAAAGTAAGAGACAGGTGCGAAAACTATTTTTTTTATAGATTTTAAAATCTTTTTTAACTCGTTTTAGAATTTGGACCTTTAATAGACGCGGTTGCAAAATCTAGACTACTTCTAACAAACGTGCTTGAAAATCTATCCAACTTAATTTAGGTATTGTCAACTAAATACTGTTAAGTCATCTGATTGGCGGTTGTTATTTCAATTCAATCAATGCATGACATTACACAGCAAAGGCCAAAGGCAGAATTCGTACCACCTATTTTTTTTTTGTTAAGTGATAGAATTTGTACCACTTATTAAGTCAATTAAACCATTCATTTTCATGTAACATTAGTATTTTTAGAAGTTCGGATTCATTAATTATATCAATCAAAAGATTTAAGTAGTTAAACGTAATTAATCTTAAACTAAACGTAGTTATGTTTTTAGAAGTTGCCATTTGTAAAATATCACGAGGCTCACAATGATAAATAATTATTTAAAAATAGAAATAACAGTAAATATAATTAACCAATTACACATTATACCTTAAAATGAATAATTATTGCATACAATCTTAATAATTAACTATTTAATGATAGGAATTATTTTCGACATCAATGTTTTTTTTTGTATTGGCAATTATTTTATTGACAGGACAGGAAAATCTTTCCGAGTCTCTGTTCGGTTCTTTACTGTTGTTTTGGATTGTTGTTTGTAACTGCATCTGAGCAATTTAGCAAATTATCTGGCCATTTTTACGTTGAGTCGAGCTACTGCTCCTCCGTACTCTATCTGTTGATAGTTTTTTCGCGAAAGGACGCTTTATTAATTGTGCTGTGTGTGTACGTGCTTCTAATTAAAATGACGAGTTTGCAATGCATAAATTGCAACGTTCGCTTGTCCCGAATAAGAAGGCACGCTTTATCGGATGAGAGTGAAGATCTCGTCAATACTATTCGGCTGTGGACATATCCTAGAGATGTAAGTAGTTTCAAACATAACATTTTGCGTACGAGTGTGTCAGTTACGAAGTGATAACTTTTACGTGTTAAAAAGTAGTCCTTATCATTTAAACTACACGATATTATACTAAAATAATATATTGTGTGTACAAAAACTAATCTAAACATTATTTGAAAAAATAACAAACACCATTGTGGTTGTATATGTACTTACTTAAATATTTACAGTTTGTCCTATTTAATGTACAAACACATAAGAGCTCATACGCCTTTATAGACAATTAAAAAGCCATTGTTATAAATCTCCTGGAGATTTACTATCAGACGGGAGGCCAACCGCTTGCCGGCTCTTCACCCAACGTATGGGTGAAACATTTCTAAGTGATCGTTTTGCATGTATTGTTTACTTGCCTAACACTTGGTTGCCTAACACTGTTATAATAGTTATTACTCGGTTAGTATGACTGTTATAGTGTCATAGTCATATAAAGCAATGTTGAGCCGTACTCAAAATCACTTCTTTATTTCCAGATAACACCTGCTGACCATGTTTGCCATGCATGCTGGCAGCTAGCTAGTCATCCCCGTTCTTCTGACAATATGCCGAGGAGACGCACAGGCCATCAAAGTGTTTGTGTTGTATGTGGACGATCCGTACTACGAATCAGTCGACGCAGGATTTTGATTGAAGGTGCAAATGAAGACGAACAAAGAATGGCTAACACAGTTGCTACTTGGATCCAACCACGAGAGGTATAACAACTCATACCTATTATAACTTTTATCAATTAGGTGTCTTGATTTGATGTATGATTGTGTTAAAACAATGTAAATTATTTCCCACTAATACCATGCAGTTTTAAATGCAACCTTTTCTTTATTTATATTTTTTTATTTCAGCTTCGTTCTGAGGATGAAGCTTGTGTGCCGTGTTGGCTAAGAGCTAGCAGAACTAGGGTTGTTTCACCAAATGAACATATTCAACCCATTGTACCTGATCATCTAGAGGGTGATCATTCTGATTTGGCATGGTAGAGCATAGCTCAATCTTGCACGCTGATTATATTAGAATCATACATCATTATACAGCCTTCGTCTCCTGGTTGCATGGCAAGGTTTATCATGTACCTATTAGTATGTATAACGTAGATTACATTCATCATTTAATCGTTAACAGAGCGATTCAGTAAGAAACCCGAGCATACAGTTTGGGCGGAATACTGAAACGTTCATACGATGTTCTGTCGTCCAAGATTCATCTGTACTAAACCCAGGCCTACAGCTCACGTAAGGTACGGAAGGTGCGACAAATATAAGAACAATAAAATAAATGTTAGATCCTACAAAAACAAAGTTGTTTTATTTAACCACACTCAAAACTCCATCAGCACTTCATCATTTAACATCAAACTATTGCAGACCGCTGCTGGACGCAGGTCTTTCCTAAAGCACCCTACTGAATAGGTACAATTCTCATGTCAATTTGCCAACTTATTGATAAAAACACTACAAAGATAGCACCAGCTATCTAGAACATATTATTATCCTTTTCACCAAAAAAATGTTTATACTACTACACGTAATCCATATAATATTATTGTTGAAGCAGGTGTTGTGATTTGGCAATGGAATGGCGTGTCAGGCGTGATCAACCAAATTAACTCTTCGATAGTATATATCCAGACTTTTATTTGTCAAAATACAAGCAGATATTACACGTCCATTGTATAGTATATATGATGAATTAAGATTAATTAAATTGGACAATATTGGAGACGACACAAAACGTACACAGAGCCGTGAGCAGGAAGTAGTTGTCAAAAACAGTAGACAGGTGACAGCTTCAAATGTCATATAAATATGGCTGCGTTTAAGCTGCGTTCATGTAGAGCTTACATAATTCCTAATAATTATAAATGCGAAAGTAACTCTGTCTGTCTGTTACTCTTTCACGCCTAAACGGCTGAACGGATTTTGATGAAAGGAGAAAACCAAACTCCATAGAAACTTGGGCCTGGCGTTAAAGGGCTGAATTTTGGCCATTCATTAAAGAATCTAGGTAGGTTCCATGAGCCCAATTTTCACGTCTCCCAGTGATGGCCAAATTGATAATATCAGACAATGACATTTTAGGTTATTTAAATTATTTGAGATAATTAAGTTAAATAACATGATATTTTCGAGGCTTTGTTTCCTACGCAAGTCTAAAACCCCCATGCGCTGTGCTGTAACATAGCACTATGAGGTTTCAGGTAAGTAGATACCTACTTTCCTTAAAAAGTGCTTACGGGGGTGACTTCAGATTTATATTATTGATATCACTGAAAACATCAGCTGAAAACTATGTTTATTAGACAAGGCCCACTTACATAACTACTGGCTGATATTTGTTAGGATTATATCTGCTGGGGGATTTTTAATAGATTGTGATACCCAATAAATTAAAATGTAAATAAAACACATATTTATGTTAAATGGTTTTTTAATCATCTTCTTCATTAGGATTATCATAGTATAATAATACAGTATCCAGAAACTGTGCAGGAGGCAATTGATTACCTTGGTGCCATGCCCAACTAAGATACCATATTATGCTCATGGTATGGGCACAGCAACCAACCGTTCTTTTTCCTATGATACAGGTGCAGTAATATTGAATTTATTATAGCATCCTTTCCACTTAGAGAGCTGTAGATTCATCCTACTACTAATATGCCTGGATTTCATCCTTCTCTTAACATCCAGGTTAAGTCCGATGTAGATAGCTCTTGCTGTAGGTCACCGTCCACCTCCCTACACACTTCTATGACATATGAGCCATTTTCTTTTCCTTTTCCTGAATGAAAATGCCGGGATGCTCTATTTGCTCATACCCAACACGAGTGACAGACAACACTTGAAGCGCCCACCTGAAAATAATTTATCTACATTAAAGTGTGCTTTTACACATGCGATGTGTTGTGTGTGTCCACTTTAAAAATACTGATCTAAAGGAATCCTGAGGAGCTCGGAGCTTGACCATTATCACACCATTATCAATGTTTTAGCATACCAAATAACATTTTTAATGACCTTTCAAAACCAAAAGCTAAACTAAAGAATGTTAATAAAGCATCAATAAAGCAAATATACTGACCGTGCGTGGTAGGATCAATTCTCTTATAACTTCGTGTATTCTGCGTTCTTGCACGGTACTAATCCTAAGTGTGTGACAACAAACTCTTCTCAGAAGAGAATGTCCACAGTGAATACACACCCGTCGGTGTCCCATAGGTGTCTGTTCACTTTGTTCTGGTATATTTCGATCACTAGATATAGCATTGGCATGATTCCAGCAAGCCAGGCATATAAAGTCATTTTCATTTACCTGAAACAAACATTTGACTATTAGGGTCTAGCAAGACTAGCATTAGCATTTAGCAATAAACATCTGGGTATATTTGGGTAGACCTATGCCCCTCATTACAATCCCACTGCAGGGACACAGACCTCCACTCTGAGAGAGGGAATAATAGGTTGTAATTAACCATGAAGGTTCAGTCCGGTTTAGCGATGTGATGTCTTCAAATATGAATTTATTGCACATTATGCTATCATTAAAATACAACTATAAACAGACAACTGAACATGAGCGATAACACTACTTAGTTTGTTTACATTAAATAATTACATATGATTACAAAAACGTTATGTTAAATAGAAATATCGGATACTAACCGTTTGAGGCGCTACCCATTCTTGAACAATTGAAAGAATAATCTTCCAATCTTCGCCTTCCACATCATGAGGACCGCAACAATGCAATGTTGCGGTCCTCATGATGTTGAACCCAGTCGTCAAATGAGCAAAGTACAAATACGGTTTTCTAGCAAATGTCAGCAGGGGTGGCAGTTTAGAAACGGTGTCCAATGTTCAAGCGAGGGTCAGTCAAAAGGCAATCAATTTCGGAGTCCAGTATTCGATCAAAGGTCTTAGAATAATAAAATCTCGAGAGATCTGGAAAAACACATTCACTTGCACACCAAACGAAAAGCGAATGACATGACAATTGACTTGACATTGACAGCCGTTGACATTGACACTTGCGTTTACTAGTGCATTCCGTGGTGCAGCCGATTTTATCGATTATTTATTTAGTTTTTTTACAGGTTCCGTTAAAAATCAATTATATGACAGATTTTGAATAAACATCTATTTTAATAAGTAAAAAAGTGATAATACATAATGATAATGAATAATAAAGATAATGCAATGAAGTATTATTTAATTATTTGTAAGAATATCGATATCCACTAAGTCGATCTTATTCTTAGGGTACGCTCTATTGATATAATAACAGCGTTCGTGAAGTTAGTGACAAAAAATGAAACAAGTGTTGTAACGGTTTAAGAAGACACAACCTCAAAAATAAAACTGGTTATAACTTTAAGGTCCTAACTTCTAAAAATCTATGAATTTTAAAAGGGCTTGCCTATTGTATTGACTACCAATTAAATAAAAAGTATCCCAAAACACGACATTTTATTAGCGGTACGAAACTCCCATACAAGGCTGCCTTTCACCTTTATTGGGCAAGCTCCAAAATTGATTCATTCATTCATTCATTTATTTATTCATTAACAATTTACATTGTGTTGAACATTACATATTAAAAAAGAGAAATAACACGTGCAGAAACAACTACATTAAGCAAATTAATACAATGTCAGTAAAATAATACAAAGACACAAATAAATACAATATCTGGTTCGTAGCAGGTACAGTGTCAGTTAAAAAGTCTAATTTATTATTAACAGGTAAAATGTCAATTACAATGTCAAATATAAAGCAAGTATAATGTCAAATTCAATGTCCAATTATTAGCAGATACCTATGTCAAATTCAATGTCAATGTGATAGGAGGGGTTCGCAGCTAAGTATACACACGAGTCGATCAAAAGTGTGCTTGTCTAGGTCAGGGAGTGGATGGGTGACCATTTATCGCGTACCTGAACCTCGAAAGTTCCATGGAACTTTTGGCCCTTGCAGTCATTTGTAGACTTTAAACAGCCGTTATTATTCAAACATTTTACCATAGATAATCGTAGTACACAGCTACTATGTTGTACAGCTCAAATAGGCAGTCACTGCATGTAAAATACTGGAATTCAGCTCCATCCGGTCAGATTTGAGTTGGCTATTACTATAGTTGAGTAAAAGCTCGGCAGATAAAGTTACTTTAAAGCCATTGGTTATAATTTAATACAGGGTGTTAGGTTAAACGAAGGACATTATTGAAGGAACCTATTCAGTATTCGTTTCTCGTCCTAAATATGTAAAAAAACTAGTACCTTAATTTGTGACGTAATTATCACATAGCCCCCCGCACGCTCTCCAGATCTCAATTTATTAGACGTTGCTTTTCCGCCATTGTCCTACGCCAGTCTTAAAATATGAAGGGAAAATGGATTATACCTAAAAGTCATTGATCCGCGCACATTTTCTGTGATACCCAAGGGTGGCGAGACTTTTCCGAAATGTTTGGTATGGTTCTGTCTGTTATTTATCAGTGTTTCTTTTCTGTTTATATTTTAATTAGTATCTTGTAAGCATGGCCTATTGCTGTTTCAATGTCCCACAATTACATACTGTATACTCTCATGATATGCACACAAATAAAACACGGTATCTGCCCACGTTCGGACATTTTTACTGCGACGTAAATCGGTATTTTATTATAATCTAGTCGTTTTGTAGCAGAACCAAACGACGGTTAAATTGAAATAAATAGTATTTTGTTTTTTAAGTTATAGTTTAGTATGACTTTAGTATAGATTATGATAGTTTGAACAAAATGCGAGGATTAGTGGGTGGTCTTGGAAATGTTGTATGCTTTTACTGTGGTATGCATTGTTTGTGGCTTATGTCCACCATCTCTGGACGCATCTTCATCCTACTCCCATTCTTACTCCTCCGCTATTCTTTTCTGATTAATTTCGTTGCGGGATCAAAGACAGTTAAATCGTTTCTCTGGGACTTCGTCGAGCTTCATTGTCTCGGCGCTTTTCTTGTGGTCGCCACTGTTGATTCTGGCTTACAGGAGTTACAGTGGCTTGGGAATAGTGTGGCGCGCTTGTAACATATAAAAAAACTTCATCCTCGGTATGTGGCTACCTCAACGAAACAGCAGTGCTGTGTGGTTGTGGAGCTGTGTCACAGGTATCCTGCTCTCTTCGCTCAAAAACATGAAGCTGCAGTGAAATCTACGCTGCCACTGAAGACGCGGTGAAAGTGGCGAAATTCTGGGATTTGCAAATTTAAAGAAAATGCTCGTCACGATGAAAAGAGGAATGCGTTAAGCCGCAATTACATCTACCCCGCCCCGCGTGTCGCAATGCGTGGGGTAGCTATCGGTTACATACATTTAGTATTGGAGTGATTACATTAGTCCCGTCCCGCGTGTCGCAGAGCCTGCCGACGCCACGACGACCGAGCGATTTCGATCGGCGTGGGGTCGGTGGTGGGGGTTGTGACGCGTCAGCTCAGTCGGGTCTAGTGTAATCGGCGCGTGGGCACGCGCAGACAGCCGAGTGGCGACGTAGAACGAACGACACAGTACTGACTGAGACGATTTTTCGTGAGGCGGCGTGGCGACACGACACGTAAATGTAATCACCCGCACGTTGCGTCAGGCAGCGCGGCGACACGCGGGGCGGGGTAAATGTAATTGCGGCTTTATGCATTGTGGCAATGATTTCTGTTGGTTAAAGTTGCTTGTCGGGGCTGCAGGTTGTTCGAAAGAGATACCGTGGCCTCTGACATAATGGGCTAATGAAAACCGCATCATTTAGAAGATAGGTGGGAACTTAAAAAAAGTGCACACACATGTCATCTCTCACCCTAAACGCATATACCTGCTCCGTTCCGTCGTGGGTAAAAAGGAACATGGGTGGTTTTTAGTCAGTAGAAGTCTAACACTCCAGAGCGGTAGAAGCGATTTGATGATTACACAATATCCAAAAAAAAAAATTAAAGTTTTTAAAGTTTTAGTAAAATATGAGTGGTAATTAGGAGCAAGACTGAACTCAACTTATGAAGCAGCGGGAGGTTCTTTCACCATTTAAGATCGTCTTACACACTTGCTATCTGAATACCAATATATTTTTCAGCTGTGACATACTTTAATAGGCATTTTATCTAGTGTCGGTGTTGTCTAGGTCTACATCTGTCAATGTCAAATAACTTTCAAAATGTTACTTTTTCACATCATTAACAGCAAAAAAACGTCCAACCAACTACCGTTGGGAGGGCCCAAGAGAAATTTATCATCGTTTAGTAAAAAAAAACTGCTCTATCATATATTGTTACCGTATGCATTGCACATTTATAGGAAAAAGCCGATTTTTTTTACCACTCGTATATCATCCAGCATCGAAGTACTAAACACACATTATAAAGCAAACAAACCAAACAACGCACAATCTAGGCCATTACACGCACGACTGATCAATCAGAAATCCGTTACAAGGCGTTTATAGCTGATTAAGCGATTCATTAGCGCTTTAAAGCGATTTACATAATCTTATGTAGCTGCCGTTTTGTATGATTATGGTGTGTGCGATTTGAGGAATTGTCGGTTCTCTATCCAAAGCAAGTTAAGTGGTCGACTGCACGACTGTTGAGCATAAGGTCTTAGGTACGATTACGTGTCGGACAACGAATTTCTGAGTACCAGCCATGGAGTGTGGATTTGTGCTCGGTTCATGGAAATAGGCTTGCTCCCTATTACATTGGACTAAAAATAATTGGTGTAATGTTCGTGCACTACGAGTATTAGGTTGGTACACCTCTTTTGTAGAAACGGATCCCGGGATCCGTGGAGACAAATCGCCGGGATCCGTGTTACATCAAATCGGATCCCGGGATCGGTGGAGACAACCCCCCTCTGGGTAATCCTTCCGGGTTTCCAGGCGTGATGCTATTTTATTATATACCAGTGAACCGCCCCGGCTTCGCATTGGTTGCAAAAAAGATACTAAAACCTTCCCTCTTGAATCACTCTATCTATTAAAAAACCCGCATCAAAATCCGTTGCGTAGTTTTAAAGATCTAAGAATACATAGGGACAGATAGCTGGATTAAGTGACTTTGTTTTATACTATGTTGTAGTGATAGTGATGAAATCACAACAGGCGAAATCTAGGTGTGCTAAATATCTACATTCGTTGTTGGTCCACTAGATCTCCGGGGATCAAAGGCGCGACACGGTTGGCGCAGTGTATCAAGCAATGGACTGCTGCGCTGCGTGTCGCGGGTTCGATCCCCGCACGGAACAAATATTTGTATGGCCTACAGATATATTTTTTTTTTTTTTTTTTTTTTTTTATAAATAACACACATAACTTTATTATCAAGCAACTAACTTAAAAATAACATACATAAAATAAAAACAAACTAATAATAGGTGAAGATAATTGTTCCGGGTCTGGGTATTTGTGTATGTGAGTTTAAATGTTTGTAAACGCACCCACGATACAGGAGAAGTTCCTAGTGTGGGGCAAAGATTTAAAAAAAAAAAGGCGTCATGGTTGTGTTTATTAATTTATTGTTTTCTTTTGTTACAGATTCACTACTCAACAGTGGAAACATCACTTCTACCGTGTCTGTTTATAAGGTAAATATTGCTACAGCTAATGACTGTTTTACACTACTTCTCATCATCAGCCATAAGACGTCCACTGCTGGACAAAGGCCTCCCCCATAGAACGCCATACAGAACGGCAGCCTGCCGTTTGCATCCACCGGTTGCCCGCGACTCTCACGATGTCGTCGGTCCACCTGGTGGGAGGCCTACCAACGCTGTGTCTTCCGGTTCATGGCCGCCACTCGAGAACCTTCCTACCCCATCGGTTTCTGTTGTTATCACTATGTTTTTTGTTTCTTCGAGTGATGTGACACTACTTCTAAGTCATATCGAAATCAATCAACTCTAAGTCTATAGTTTCCACAAAGATGAAGTCCTAGAAACCTCAAGTGGCGTAAATAGAGTTATTTACGCCGCTTGAGGTTTTCCGAAGCTGCAGCAGCAGCGCCAGCTCAACACGATGAGCTTGAAAGATCTCATGGCGTAAGGTCTTTTTTTAATTTAGGATCTAATCAATCTGTGGCCCAAATGTCAGCGAAATCCGTTCAGCCGGTATGCACGATTCGCGTACAAATATTTTGTACAAACTGTAACACCCAAGCTTTGAAATTACTCCCGTTTCGTTACAACAGTTCAAACTACCAACATTACTCAGTACCTAGGGTGACCATTCTGCGTGCTCAATTTGTTGAGGCCTTACAAAAATCACGATAATTATTTACAAAAATACGGGCATTTTACATTTTAATCTTTATTTTTTAATACTCAGGAAACCTTCTTCATATTTTCCAAAAAATCTCCTCAAGTGAAAACGTTCGTACAAAAGACGAAGCTAATCAAAATTCGAACAAAATAAATAGCAGGAACAATTCCGGACACAAACATATATGACAAGACGAGCTAAAGTACAGACATTCTTCTTTCTTTATGGCGTGGCTAAGCCTAACGGGGTGTCAAAGTTTTTACATGCCGCAGAAAAAATATCTCGCAGACTTGCTGTTATGGTTTTCTCACGATATTTTCTTTCACCGAAGCAAGTAATAATAGGGTTCCTAGTTGACAAAAATATCTAATTAGTCCGTCAGATAGATTTCCAAACAATATTGAACACGTATTTTTTCTTTTTTCACGTAAACAAAAAATGAAGTCGATACAGTGCTTCGAAAAGTCGTGCAACGTCACAGTTTGGTCCATTTTTACCAGACTATGACGTCAAAAGCCCCCTCTCCATGACCTTTGACAAGCTTTATTTTCGTAAATTTTTATTAATTTGTTTTTTTTTTCTGTTTTTATTTGCAATCAGCCTTATGACTATGAGCAAATCGATTCTGTGATGCTGTCGCTATTAATTTGATAAAACAAAAAACACGTATCCAATATTTATCAACAAGCCCGAACAAAGCTACTATCCGTCCAAGACAATCCGTACGAATAGTAACCCCACGACCAACGTAATAGAACAAATTTCCTAGCCCAAGTATGTAGCAATTAAAGATTAAACCCAGTCTAGAGGTCTACTCTCGGAGGTCTGGTCTGAGGTCCCGTTAAATGAGGGTCAAATTAACTCTGTATTAGACTCGTCTCAATCAATTCCAAGTAGTGCTTTGGTGTGTGGTGCAAGTTAAGAGCGGGAGATTGAGGATGGAATTTTCTGGAACAGTTATAATTAGATAGTACGATCATTTTTGGAGGAGCTCGTGGCTTAATAATAACTGCCACTCGAGTTGATCTTTCGGTTAAGCCGCGCTTGCCTAGGTTGGTCTGTGGATGGGTGACCACCCACTACATACCGAGTTTCCTCCGTGCCTCGGAAAGAACGTTAAGCTGTTGATCCCGGCTGCCATAATATATGAATCTTTGTCAGTCGTTACAGATAGTCAATGATCTGAAAGTCTGATAACCAGTCTTGTTAAAAACTTTTTAACAAAAAATAAAACCGACTTCAAAAAAAAAACACAAAAAAGTGAAAAATAAACTTTAGAAGAAAAACCAGTCTCTGAAGTCGGTGACTTTTGTTTGTTTGATTTCATTTTTTTGCCACCGACTTCAGAGACTGGTTTTTCTTCTAAAGTTTATTTTTCACTTTTTTGTGTTTTTTTTTGAAGTCGGTTTTATTTTTTGTTAAAAAGTTTTTATTTTTCACTTTTTAGTGGTTCACATGTTCATGGGTCAATGTGGACAACGTAGTTTTTTTTTGAGTTTGGTTGATTTTTCAAAAACCGCTTGTCCGATTTCGAAAAAAAAAATATGGGACCATTTCGAAAGTATACCCTTTCCAACAAAGAAAGAATTTTTCAAATCGGTTAGCAAGTGACGGAGTTATGCCCGAACAAACATAAAAAAATAAAAAATAAAAAAAAATACAAACATCCGAATTGAGAACCTCCTTCTTTTTTAGAAGTCGGTTAAAAAGGTATCGTATTACCCAGTATTAACTGGGTTGTGGAGATCAGATAGGCAGTCGCTCCATGTAAAATACTGGTATTCAGCTGCATTTGCATATTATGCATATTACGTCTACGGTACATGTTTTTTACACTGTATTGTGCCACTGCTGGTTCAAGGCCTCAAGGAATTAAATCAATCTTTTGCATGTTATGACTGTTTTTAGGATAATGCCTATTTCAGCTAAAATCGACATATTATTGTGCAGTTTTGGGCATATTTGTTTTAACTGGAAAATTGCTAAATGCGAATTATGTGCTAATTTCCAACTCCTTTGATAAGTTCAATGCTCTGTAAATTAATTCCCAAGTGTAGCACCCGGATCTTTTCAAGGCCGCAAAAGAGTTATTAGCACTTTTGTGAATGCAAGATGATTCTATTTAATTGACGCATTCATTTCATTGATCGACGCAGGAATGTATGAATGAACGAAAATCTAAAATCTTTCTAGTTTACCGATTTGTTTCGGTATTTTGAATCAATTAGTTATCATAAACATGCTAGAATCCTTCAAGAGATATTTCGATAAAAATCTAATCTTTTTGCCAAAAGTTAAAACAGTTCTGACAAAAAAGTGTAGGTAATAAATTATAAATTGATCACCAACCCGATGGATTGACATCATCTCATCTGTCATCAAGATCCCTCTAGAAAAATTTGCTCGCCATATTATATAGTCAATAGAGACCGATGCAAAAGGAAGGTAGCGTCCGCAGTTGAGGGTGACCCCCATGACTAGATCAATTGACATCTTCAGAATATCACTTGTATCGTAACTAATCGTAATATTTGTATCAGTTCGGTCCTTTCAACTTTAAAATCGACTGGCAATTTTGTCAAAAGACATTAAATAATTATCACATAATACAAACATAATAATATAATAATAATAATATAATAAATAATATAATCCACACCTATTTCCAGTAAAATATAGCACCAGCATTTAAATCTCAAAACGCCTACTTCTTATGCCTTGTACCAAACTTTATCGTTTATCCAGGAAGAAATTAAACCTTGGCAAGCACTCTAGCCCATCTAGATCTGTACTGCATACCGGGTAGGTGTTAGTATGTTCCTGCAAATAAAATAGCTGTAAAACAGGTGAATTTGTTGGCTACAATGTTGCTGCAGCGTGAGGAATGAAATCAAGTAATAAGACCGCAAATTGGATAAAGAAATAGGCAATACAATGACTTTATTCGCCGACAAAGCAGGTGGAAATGAATTGTACATCTACACATACACTCATGCCTTTTTCCTTGGCAGAAACCACAGGGCTGTTCGAAAGAAATACCGCGGCCTTGGACACAAAGGGCTAAGATGGAACATGGGTGGTTTTTAGTCAGTAGAAGTCTGACGCTCCCTACCTCTTCGCTCAGAGTGAGAGGAGTCAATTAATGATTTCCCAACATCTAAAAAAAACACACATGCTAATATGCTACGATCCTTAGATACTCCTTTTATCTCGTGCAGTCTCGTGCGTAGTATAAACTGTATAAACTGGGTTGTGGAGGTCAGATAGGCAGTCGCTTCATGTAAAATACTGGTATTCCTGGTATGGTATTGGTAATATTGGTATTGGACTGGCCTGTTAGTCTAGTGGTTAGTGACCCTAACTGCTATGCCGGAGGTCGTGGGTTCGATTCCCACCCAGGACAAATGTTTGTGTGATGAGCACGATCATTTGTTCTGTGTCTGGGTGTAATTTATCTATAATATGTATGTATTTAGAAATATATAAGTATGTTTATCAGTTGTCTAGTACCCATAACACAAGCTCTGCTTAGCTTGGGACTAGATGGCGTTGTGTGATAGTTGTGGAATATTATTATTATTATTATTCAGCTGCATCCGGTTAGACTGGAAGCCGACCCCAACATAGTTGGGAAAAGGCTAGGCAGATGATGAGTCTCGTGCGTAGTATGCTCCATTTGAAGAGGATGAGTGAAAAGCGACTAAGAAAAGGTATTTACAAGGCAGATGCGAGTGGCAATGCAATATAAAGACACATCTATCATCATCATCATCCATAAGACGTCCACTGCTGGACAAAGGCCTGCCCAATAGAACGCCATACAGAACGGCAGCCTGCCGTTTACATCCAGCGGTTGCCGCGTCTCTCACGATGTCGTCGGTCCAACTGGTGGGAGGCCTACCAACGCTGCGTCTTCCGGTTCGTGCTCGCCACTCGAGACACATCTATACTACATGTATAATTTTCTGACTGTCTGTTGCACAAGCGCGACTGCTAAGCATGAGGTCCTGGGATCGATTCCCTGGTCGAGCAAAGTGTAGGTAATTGGTTTTTTAACCGACTTCAAAAAAAAGAAGGAGGTTCTCAATTCGGATGTTTGTATTTTTTTTTTATGTTTGTTCGGGCATAACTCCGTCACTTGCTAACCGATTTGAAAAATTCATTTTTTTTGGAAATGGTATACTTCCGAAATGGTCCCATAATTTTTTTATCGAAATCGTACAAGTGCTTTTTGAAAAATCAACAGAACTAAAAAAAAACTACATTGTCCACCCGAACATCTGAACCACTAAAAATTGAAAAATAAAAACTTTTTAACAAAAAATAAAACTGACTTCAAAAAAAAGACACAAAAAAGTGAAAAATAAACTTTAGAAGAAAAATCAGTTTCTGAAATCGGTGGCAAAAAAATGAAATCAAACAAACAAAAGTCACCGACTTCAGAAACTGATTTTTCTTCTAAAGTTTATTTTTCACTTTTTTGTGTCTTTTTTTTGAAGTCGGTTTTATTTTTTGTTAAAAAGTTTTTTTTATCAGGAATTTCTTAGTAGTCAACCGGGCACAAATCAAGACTCCTTTTACTTCACAATTTTCCTGTATTTTCTACTTAGATAATGATTGCAATATAATAATGTACACACTTGCTCTCTGAAACAACATACTATTTCCTATTGCAGTTCTTATAATAATATTGTTAATAGTCAAGAGCCAGAACCAATACCTGAAGAGGATCTCGTTAGGCGTTTGAATCAAGCATAAATGCGAATGTACTACTTAACCGATCATCATGAAACTTTGTACACATATTCTTGGAGGTATAAGAAGTAACATCGGATACTCTTTATGAATAAAAAAATCCACACGAACGAAGTCACGGGCAACAGCTAGTATTTATATAATAATTTCACTCATACGAAGGTCTCGGGCAACAACTAGTGATAAATATTAATAAAATAAAAAGCATTATTACCCACTTTTTCTACTAAAAACAAAAAGTTCAACTTTTTGATACCTAGATCCGGTCGAAAAATTATTGCAATAAAACACTAGATTCACACTTCCTTCACAAGATATACCTAAGACTATTAAATACACATTAAACATTTTTTGTAGCAAACCGAACAAAATCACTTCTAAAAATAAATTATACTGTGAAATTCATAATTGGTCGATTTGATTTTTATTATATTCCTGATTCAACAAGCGAGGAATTTTTGTAAAACCCGTGAAATTTGTGAAGTAACAATAATAAAAACAGTTTTTTGCATAACTTTGGTAGTGCAAAAAAACTGACATAATATAACATAACAACTCGTCTGTTATCCCAAAAGGGTTCAAAGTCAAAGTCAAAATATTTTATTTCACATAGTCCTACATGGGCAGTTATAAAACGTCAACGAAAAAGGGGCACGGTTTGGTGCATTGGTCGATTCTTAAGGAGAAGAACCTGCAAGAAATTCCAAAGGTTACTCTTTTTGGTAGTTCAGTATTTATTTACAACATTTAAAAAAAAATTGGTAAAAAAACTTTTTAAGTTAAACGGTTTTATGTTAAACATACATTGCAATAGTTAAGATAAATGTACTAAAAACCAAAAAATAATAAAATAGAAAACCGTGGGGCACGTCAATTGTCTACAAATTATCGACTTAATTATTATTATTATGATTTCAATCAACGATTGTAGACAATTGACGTGCCCCACGGTTTTCTATATTATTATTTTTTGGTTTTTAGTACATTTATCTTAACTATTGCAATGTATGTTGTAGTGTATCAATAAATACCGACACGCCTTACTGGTGGGGCGGGCAGTGGTGGGGTGCGGTCGAGTGAGTCGTTGCACGGACCGCACACTCTCTACTGGTCGGCCGGGCGAGTAAGTCGTGCGCGTTCAAACCAAACTGTGTTGTTTTACTAAATTCCCTACGTACCTAACAACCTAATAGTGACCTGTACAAGTGGCGACCCTGCCAGGGTAATTACAAAATAAATAAGGTACGTGCCGAATTTAAATAACACCGAGTGTTAATAAAGTAACCAAGAGGTGAATCGGTAGCAAATCAGTTTCAATGTATATTCATGTTTTATAAATAATTATTTAGTTTAAATTTAACCTTAAATTGCATTAAGGCAGTCCTTGGAAAAAAAAAGGATTATAATGTTTGTAGACTGCTATTAATATGTTGAACGTAGTCGTTACTTCAAAACGGAACTGATTTAGTTACATTGATTGGTACCTAAACATTCGTGTACTAATACAACAAACGTCAATGACGAATGCTTTGATTATTGGCAGAAACAAATTGGAGTGTTGTTAGCATTGACTTATATATTACTGCGTAAGGACTGGGCGGACCGCATGATAAAATGACGCCTTGAACTTGGTCCCAAATAGGTCTTGACTAAACCGAAGTCTACAAGAAATAGAAAATTAAAATTTAACATTTTTTTTATTAACATTTTAATGAAAGCTTTATTTAATTTCTTTATACCTCGATAATACCACGCCACGCCGCTTATACAAGGTTACGTTTACGAGCAGCCTGATTAGTTCTTATGGATGGCGTTAGTTTCTCTGTATGGGAATCGCATCGAGCAAAATGTTCGGACGACCGTATCTTTTGTTAGTAATACTAAGTTATGCATTTTGCACATTATAACGATATTTTGGGTTCAAATTGAAGGCGGTTGTTATTTAATTATGATTGTAACGAAGTTAGACCATGATTATTATTATGCGGTGAGGCTCTATATGGTTGACAATTATGCGTTCTTGAGTAATCTTGGATACCAGTGATAGACATGCTGTTTATCCAAATTAACACTTTTAATCTGTCAATAATCAAAGTTAACATTGTCGTTAGAGGTAGTTTGCTTATGCAGACGGTACCTAAAGATCTCGTAGGTATAAATGTCAGTCCAAATGGACTGGGATGAAATACAATCAGATCAAGAGGTAGTTTCATTAATTTGGAACGGTACCTAAATGGTCTGGATTCATTAATTTGGAACAGTACCAAAATCAGTCCAAATGGATAGAGGTAGTTTGCTTATGCAGACGGTACCTAAAGATCTCGTAGGTATAAATGTCAGTCCAAATGGACTGGGATGAAATACAATCAGATCAAGAGGGTTTCATTAATTTGGAACGGTACCTAAATGATCTGGATTCATTAATTTGGAACAGTACCAAAATCAGTCCAAATGGATTGGGATGAAATACAATAAAATTAAAAGGTAGTTTCATTAATTTGGAACGGTTCCTAAATGGTCTGGATTCATTAATTTGGAACAGTACCTACATGGTCTTGTATAAATAACAGTCCAAATGGATTGAGATGAAATACAATAAAATTAAAAGGTAGTTTCATTAATTTGGAAAGGTACCTAAAGAGGTAGTTCCATTAATTTGGAACGGTACCTAAATAAGTAGTTCTATTAATATTTGGAACGATACCTAAAGAGTTAGTTCTATTAATTTGGAATGGTACCTAAAGACGAAAGTTACATCGTCAGAGGTAGTTTGTTATCAAACGGTACCTAAATGAGCTTGTATAAATACTGGGATAAAATACAATAAGATCAAGAGTTATTTCGATTAACTCGAAACGGTACCTAAAGAAGGAAATTACCCCTTCCATCTAGGTAGACCACAAGTATGTCGCACATACGACCTCAACTGTCGTTGGACTGTGTCGGTGACCTAGTTTCAGTTGGTTTACGTTGGAAAAAAACGTGCACCAGAGTCAGACCTGACGGCTACCAAGTTACCACACTCAGGTGGCCTTAGGGCAATAGAGCTTTACTCTTACTCATGGGTCGGTTAACCCTTCCAGAAATATAATATTCCTGGTGCACATGTAGAAACTACTAAGAGGACCTTGTGGCTTAATAATATCTGCCACTCAGGTCGATCCTTAGGTTAAGCCACGCTTGCCTTGATTGGTCTGTGGATGGGTTGATCGCCCATTACATATCGTTTCCTCCGTGCCTCGAAAAGCACGTTAAGCTGTTGGTTCCGGCTGCCATTTAGATCTTTGGCAGTCGTTACGGGTGGTCAGTGACCTGAAAGTCTGACAACCAGTCTTACCGGAGGGCACCTTATTACCTAGTATTAGCTGTCTTGTGGAGATCAAATAAGCAGTCATTCTATGTAAAATGCTGGTATTCAGCTGCATCCGGTTAGACTGGAAACCGACCTCAACATAGTTGGGAAAAGGCTAGGCAGATGATGACTGGTAGAAACTACTAGTGGTAACAATTATGTATTTACTGTGCTATCAACAAGCTCGATGAATATTTGCCCCCTAAACAAAGTCGTGTTTATAAGCGTCACTTGTTGAGGCTCATCAAATAATAAAGTGTGGGAAAATTTACAAGTTTCTGGTCAGACTTGGACATCTGAGCTTAAAAGTAAATTCATGTGTGCGTTGTGGTGGCAGTCATTCAACTGATACTAAAGTTGTCCAGCCCGAGATAAGAATGGTCTCAAGTGTGGGATTTTTGAATATTTTCAAAACAATGTAAGACTAAGGCGCTTTGTTGGAATTGAGATTTAACGTCATTCTCAAAGACAATGGTGTCCTTGTTGAAAATCAAGTAATATCTAAAAAAAAAAAAAGGAGATTTATGGCCTACGTTAGTCTTAATACCTTAACCGTTCTAGGGTCTATTGACTCCAAACAATTGGTAACAGTTTTTGTAGAGCCAAAGCCAAATTTTATATTGTAAAAATGGGACTAGAAATTTGCTAGGGAAAGACACCGCCAAGTGCCAGTGCAGTCTATGGTGTGTTCCCTAAATTTAAAGATGATCAAATTCATATTCTTATTGATAAATTAATTCAACCAGTTGCTCAGCTTTATCGAAGAGTATACCCTAACGGGACAGCGTTAGAGTATAAAATTAATAAAAATAAAAAGACCAAGAGTTTGTTGAGTTTGACATTATATATACCCAGTGAATAGCCCATCTGACTGGATCCCTCCATTGGTACCTGCTTAAAAAGCAGATTTACCATTAGGAAGGTACAAATAGCAAATGTGAAAAGAGAACAATGTTCTACTAAATGATGCAAAATGTGCATTAGAGTTCATCAAATTGGTTTCTCGGTCATCAGTTCATCACTTATCTTTGTTTAAGGACAATTTACTGTTGCGCGAAAATAAAATAGGATTATAAAGCAAGGTCAAATATTTTAGCTGCTGCTCATGGAGGTCACTCGAGCATAGTAGTCATGGAAATAATAATAATAAATTTATTTTTTCTCAATTATACACAATAATCATACAATGTTATTATTGTTGTTGTTGTTGTTATTTATTATTATTATTATTAATGTCAAATATCTACATAGAGACTGGTCTGTTTTAGGTAGAACCTGTATTACAGATCACCAGGCTAACCCTCCGTCGGACATTTCTCATAAGACATAATAATTATAATTAAATGAACAAAATTAAATGAGTATAAACAATTCAAATAAGTAAATACAAATGAATTAAATTAAAGATAAATTAAATTACAAATAAATCAAATTACAAAATGTCTAACTGCAAATAAAGTGAATTGCGAATAAATTAAATTAAAAATAGATCAAATTACGAATAAATTAAATTGCAAAATAAATTATATCAATTACATTTTCAATTAGAGATAGAATAAAAATTTTACAAAACACATAAAACAATATGAAAAAGGTAAAATAAAATAAAATTTATGTATATAAATAAGAGTAAAATGAGACTACGTTCCAAAGTGTAGTGGCCCAAAATGAACAGAGATGCTGAACATTATGTAAGAGCGTGTAACGGTTGCACTCTGGTTCCAGACTCCAGTTAGAGATAAGCTGGCTTTTATTGTAGCTGGATTTTAATGTCAGGTTGTCTTTGCTTAATACTTTAAAATGTGTTCCCGTGGAGTTTCTTGTCCATTCTTCTCCACGAAGACTAGGGATCTAGCGAATGGAATCGAGTTTGATGTAGTTGACAAGACCAAAAGAAATAAAATGAATAGTCTTGTCTTTTGTGCTTTTATTTCATGAACACAGTAATAACCAGTAATCATCCTGAATTCCTGACACTCAAATTTCATTAATTGGTGGATATTGATGCATAATACTCTTACATAGTCTTACATCTAGGTACTTACAGATGGACCTAGAGACAAAGTTAGTAAAATTGGAAGAGCAAAGGAATCTAGTAGAGATATTGGTGGAAAAGTATAATATGTTAAAAATACAATAAACAAGGAAAACAAGTTGTCCACCTCATTCAAGGATACGACACATACAGTGATTAATAAATAAAAGAGAGATGTCGAAATGGTAAATGGTGATAGTGGACAACAGTTACATAAAACATTTAGAAGTACATTTGGAGAGGGTTGAAGCAAAGTGGAAAGTTTGCACAAATGAGGATGATAAATCTTCAGGAAATAATGGCACTTTCGATAACAATGTGTGTGACGAAAATTAATAAGTTAATTGTTTTACAGATCATTATTAAAAATATTTGATGATTGTTCTGTTATAAACTGTTTTGTATTGGATAGTACTTATACGAAATAATGCTATTTTTCCAATTTTGTAAAAGGTAGATGTAGTGTATCAATAAATACCGACACGCCTTACTGGTGGGGCGGGCAGTGGTGGGGTGCGGTCGAGTGAGTCGTTGCACGGACCGCACACTCTCTACTGGTCGGCCGGGCGAGTAAGTCGTGCGCGTTCAAACCAAACTGTGTTGTTTTACTAAATTCCCTACGTACCTAACAACCTAATAGTGACCTGTACATATGTTTAACATAAAACCGTTTAACTTAAAAAGTTTTTTTACCTATTTTTTTATTTTCTAGTTTTTAGTTTTTATTTCGCATTCTGTTTAAAGGGGCCGCCATCTTGGATTTTAATTTTATATAGTATATTGTATTATACTGGTTGAGCACTTTCATTTGATACC
This sequence comes from Diarsia mendica, assembly GCA_949316265.1. Classification (NCBI taxonomy): domain Eukaryota; kingdom Metazoa; phylum Arthropoda; class Insecta; order Lepidoptera; family Noctuidae; genus Diarsia; species Diarsia mendica. The sequence goes on from OX438910.1 coordinate 3,557,864, forward strand.
CATATTGATGGGATCGATAAAACCTACGTTAACCGCCATTTTGTAGCGGCCGCCATCTTGTATTTCAATTTTTTATAGTATATTGTATTCTGCTTGTTGAGCCCTTTCATTTGATACCCATATTGATGGGATTGATAAAACCTACGTTATCCGCCATTTTGTAGCGGCCGCCATCTTGGATTTCAATTTTTTATAGTATATTGTATTCTGCTTGTTGAGCCCTTTCATTTGATACCCATATTGATGGGATTAATAAAACATAAATAAATTATCCGCCATTTTGTAGCGGCCGCCATCTTGGATTTCAATTTTTTATAGTATATTGTATTCTACTTGTTGAGCCCTTTCATTTGATACCCATATTGATGGGATTAATAAAACATAAATTATCCGCCATTTTGTAGCGGCGGCCATCTTGAATTTATAATGATAATGAATAAACATAATTGTATTGTCACCAAAATCCAATGTGTGTACAAAATTTCAGATTAATCGGTTGACTGGAAGTGGGTGAAATTTGAATTACTAAATTTGATCCAAGAATAAATAATAAAACAAACGGGGTGAGCTAAATAAAACCGTTTAAAAACCGTTTAAAAACTGCTATTTACAGAACTAAGATAATAATAAAATATATACAAGTATCAAAAAGGAGAGTAATTACAGGGCGTCAAAAAATTCGTCCACACCGCTCTCAACAGGAAAAGTGCCCAGAAGGCTGGCAGAATTGGTTAGACAGAGTTGTTCATTATAGTACCTACACCTACATTTCGTAAGTTAATTTTTAGATTCATATCAGAAGCGAGCTTAATGCCATCAAGTGGACACAACCCAAAGCTCCGTGACTGCCACTGATAAGGTCCTGATGGCTAAAATCAGGATCAATTCGCCCGACCCGGCAATCGAACCCAGAATCACTCTATCCATTGGTGAAAACAACATGAAAATCTGTGCAGTGGTTTTTGAGTTTATCGCGAACAGACAGACAGACGTAGCGACAGACTTTGTTTTATAATATACTAGCTTTTGCTAGCGGCTTCGCCCGCGTGAAAATGTCGATTTTTCATACAAACTTTCATCCCCTATTTAACTCCCTTAGGGGTTCAATTTCGAAAAATCCTTGTCTACATTATAAAGGGAACCTCTGTGCTAAATTTCAGCTTTCTAGGTCCAAATGTTAGGGCTGGGCGTTGATGAGTCAGTCAGTCAGTCAGGACTTCTCTTTTTATTTATATAGATAGATAGATAAGATTCTCAGTAAGAAAATATAATCATAATTATACCAGTACCATTGATACTGGTATAATCTGCAGTATTCATAACCCCCGTATTATTGAATACCCGTGATGTTAACACCGACACACAATTTCGTTACATTAGTCCGTGAGTACAGGACATTCACCCCATCAGTGCGCTGCAAAAAGCTATAATACTTGCCGTACACGTCGGGACGTGAGGAAGTGTACAGCGACGGTTTTATAAAGATCGGGTAGTTTTTTTTAAAGATTGGGGATTTTTCTAAATGGATTAAGAGATTTTATTTAGTAAGTAATTCGTTTAATTAATAGAGTATCGTTTTTTATGTGTATTGAGATTTTTAAATTTTAAATCAATAAAAAGAGTTTTTTTTTTTTGATAATTAATAAATTTTTTGCACACAAGTACAATTAATAATTATGAATAGCTATAGCAAGTATTATGATTATTACTTTAACTCTGTGCTATACTGTAATGTGTAATAAAATAATTATAATACACTAGCTGATGCCCGCGACTTCGTTCACGTGGAAATTTTGATGTGTGACTGTCTCGTTGATCGAGTGACCTCAAGTGCAACTACTGAGAATGAGGTCCGGGGTTTGATTGCAAAGTGTTTTCGTAGTAGAGGCCACGGAGCGTGGTTTTCGTGCCTGTCAATGGCGATATTCTATCTATAGACATCAAACGCCTATATTACATGGCGCTTGAACATGCATTACTGGCGAAATGTGAGTTTACGATTAGGTACCTAGTTACCTACACCACTGCCTAACTCTTTCGGGATTAAGGCGTAATGTTATTTTATATGTGAGACCTGACGGCTTGATCAAAATGTGATGATGTGAGTAATGATTACAAAAGGCGTCCTTATGGGCGCTGTAATTATGAGCGGCAGCGACTTGAATCAAAATGAAATGGAGTTGAGACGACGATGGCTTAAAAACCGTAACCGTACCTTAAATTATTTCTTAAAATGTACAAACAAATGCCTTGTTCTTTGGTGACGGCCCTCTTACACAACCACACTTAATCATTTATATTAACCTCTCAAATTAGGAAAACCGTGCATGGTAAGTTCATCTTCTGTTGGCACTGGATGGGAAATCTCATCGGAAAGTGGAATTTTCGCATCTACATCTAATTCCAGGCGACTGTCTCCTGCTTAAAGCAGCTTATTTGCAAAGACATCTGTTCCATGGTCAGTCGCAGATTTTTGGTAATGTTGCAAGTTGGGGTAAGATTCAGCGGCAATTTGTAAATGGAAAGTGCAATCTGGTCGTTTGTTAAGCAAAGTTGCAGCAATGCCCGAGGAAGCCACAGCTATAATAAGACGGCACGGTTGGCGTAGTGCCTCGGCGTTTGACTATGGCGATGCATGTCCTGTATTCGATTCCCGCACTGAATAAATAGATTTATGTCGTGGGTCTTATCTAACTTTAATATTTTTTTTATTTTAAAGTTTTTACAGCTGTTTTTCTTACTGTGTACCGGTCAATTTGTATTTGTTGACCGTTCACGACAAATATTAACACCGCAATTCAGAAAATGGTGTCAAATGAACACTGCCATCTGTCGAAGACGAAGTTAAACTGAAAAAATTTCATGCATGGTAAGCAAACACACACTACAGGGATTAGGCTATGTAGTTTCCTGCATGAATGGCGCGCGGAGTCACTACACTGGGGGGTAATTCCACTGCCGCGGCATATTACCGCTTGGCGGACAGACCGCCCCGGTGTGATTTCATGGCGACATGAAGAGAGTGACTGTCGCAACCCCGTGCAGGGCACAGTGGTGGTAAGTCCCCTCTTTGAGGACTGGCTTGAGAGGTGCCACGGCGCCCTCACCTTCCATCTGGCGCAGGTCCTCACCCGACACGGTTGTTTCGGGAGGTACCTGCACCGAATCAGGCGGAAGGAAACGCCCCGATGCTACCATTGCAAGGATCAGCCGGAGGACACGGTGGAGCACACCACGGAGGCTTGCCCCGCTTGGGCGGAGCCCCGCTTAGGTTGAGCCCCGTCGTGTTCTCTTAGCGGCGATCGGCGGCGGCGACCTCTCGCGTCCGGCCCTGGTTCAAGCCATGGTGCGGGGCGAGAGGGAATGGGACGCCGTCGCCTCCTTCTGCGAAGCAGTGATGCTAGCGAAGGAGGTGGTGGAACGTGAGAGGGAGAGAACCTCTCGTCCTAGCTGCCGCGGGAGGCGCTCCGGGTATCGGGGGCCACGTGATGGCTTCCGGCCACCGTAGACGCGGGCCTGTGGACGGTGAGTAATGGGCTAGCTCGCCGTCCGTCCGTCTTATGACGATGACAGGCCGTGTCAACGGCGCATTCGTGTTCCACGCGCGCCTCAAAGAGATGTCAGCAACATGGAAGAGGCCCGCAAGGGCCAGGGCTGCGGGCTGTTCGAAAGAGATATGACATGGGTGGTTTTAGTCAGTAGAAGTCTGACATTCCCTACCGCTTTGCCCAGAGCGGGAGGAGTAATTTGATGATTTCCCACCCTCCAAAAAAAAAAACTCTATGTAGATTTTCAAAGCAGCGTCATTTAAACAAATCAAGAGTTATTTTTGGTATCGTTACTGTTTGAAAAAACGATTTAAAAGTTATCTTGTGAACACATTTATTAATTAGTACCGCTTTGGTGCAATAGATGTCGTTGCATGTATGTTTCTTAACGATGATAAGTTCTTCTTAAACACTTTAAATTCGTATATCTTTTGATAGAGAGCACCTATTACAATGAAACAAAAACTAAAACCCTAATCATATTAGTTTTAAAATGTACACGATAATACTATAATAATAAAGTAATACATCCAAGACACACAGACTACATATCGTCCCCGTAGAACGAAAAGTCACTAAGTCCAAAAATGGTCAAAATGGTTTTAAATGCCATCAAACTCACCGAATTTTTCTGCATATTTCTATGTAACTATAATTTCAATAAGTTATATAGTTTTTGTTTTAGCTTGTGCGAAAACACATCATGTTTACATGTTGAACCTTAAAATTGGGGGAACGTTACTTCATTATTTTATGACTACCTAAAATCAGCAAGACACAATACCTAAGTAAACTTAGTTATTTTTTCTTTAAAAAAATAAAGTTGTAATAAAAGCTTTATTTGTTTCCAAATTCACCAAAACAATTTAGTTAATTTTAGAATAAACCGTTAGTTACAAAATATGAAAGCGAAAACTAACTATGTATACTTAGTGATTTCTCGATCGACACAACAATAATGTTTAGCATTAATCTACATACGCAAAAAATAATTAAATCATATTAAGGAGTTTTTCTATACCTTGAGACAACGAAATCATAGTTTTCGTAATATCACTAAAAGGTTTTAATGATTTTTTAAACAACTTTTAAGTACATTTATACAGATAAGTATATTTCGCGCGCGATTTAGTGAGTTTACCGCCTTCGTTGGCTGCCGAATAAGGAGTTAGTTATCTTTCTTGTGTCGCGCACAGCCAGTCGCGACGCGTGCGTTGAACAAGGAGCTCACGTTTCACTTTATTAAAAATATAGGAAAGAACAGTTACATGAAACCTAAAAAAAAAAACATTCAAGTAATACAAAATACACGAATCAAGACATCAAAAGTTACATGAAACCTAAAAAAAAACATTCAATTAATACAAAATACACGAATTTTGAACTTTTGATGTCTTGAACATCAAAAGTTCAAAAATCTAAATCGTTTTCAGCTTCTTCTGTTACATCTGGTTCACACAATCTGTCTACAACATCTTTACCAGTAGGCAGAGTTTCATACCAAGAATGAAGCTCTTGAGGTATAATCCCTTTGGTGCAAAGATTCAACAGGTCCTTTTTCTTAGCTTCGGATATTGGAATTGGGTTAGAATAGGCCTTTGAAATTACATATTCTTTTAATTTGTCAATCTTGTCTTCTTTTCTGCCTTCACTATCATTGTCCTCAATTGCATGATCATCTAGAGCTTTTTTCTTCCGTCTTGTAACACGAGGAGCAACTTCACCTAGGGTTTGAAATACATCAAATTCGGAATACGGGCCAGCGTGTGTGTAACGGAATTTGACCAGACCAGGATGTTGTTTTTCGAATCTAAGACACTTAATTTTTAGCCACATTATTTTTTTACCCTCCCTGTCCTTTTTTTTTTTTTTTTTTGGTGGGTGGAAAATCATCGAATGACCCCCCCCGCTCTTGGGCAGAGCGAAGGGGAGTGTCAGACTTCTACTGACTAAAAACCGAACCCATGTTCCTTCTTTGCCCTTGCGCCGAGGCCACGTAATCTAGTACAAAATACCGCAGCCCCGACGGGCGTCGGCCCTTGCGGGCCCCTCCTTGCTGACATCTCTTTGAGGCGCGCGTGGAACACGAACGCGCCGCCGACACGGTCTGTTGCCGTCATGACGACGGCCGGACGGCGAGCTAGCCCATTACTCACCATCCACAGGCCCGCGTCTACGGTGGCCGGAAGCCATCACGCGGCCCCCGACGCCCGGAGCGCCTTCCGCGCTTTCCGCGGCGGCTGGGACGTTGAGAGGATCGCTCCCTCTCTCGTTCCGCCACCTCCTTCGCTAGCATCACTGCTTCGCAGAAGGAGGCGACGGCGTCCCATTCCTCCTCGCCCCGGACCATGGCTTGCACCAGGGCCGGACACGAGAGGTCACCGCCGCCGATCGCCGCTACGAGAACACGGCGGGGCTCCGCCCAAGCAGGGCACACCTCCACAGTGTGCTCCACCGTGTCCTCCGGTCGATCCTCGCAGTGGAAGCATCCGGGCGTTTCCTCCCGCCTGATTCGGTGCAGGTACCTCCCGAAACATCCGTGTCCGGTGAGGACCTGCGTCAGACGGAAGGTGAGGGCGCCGTGACTCCTCTCTAGCCACTCCTCAAAGAGGGGACTTACCGCCACTGTCGTGGCGTGCCCTGCACGGGGTTGCGACAGTCGCTGTCTCCATGCCGCCATGAGATCGCACCGGAGGTCTGTCCGCCGCGCAGCAATGTGCCGCGGCAGCAGAGTGACCCCCCGGTGACCCTCCCTGTCCTTACTTGTATTTATAAGGAAGTGTTCAATTAGAGCTTTTACGTCTATCATATCGTCATAGGTCATTTCTTTAACGATGTATGGCGGTGACGAACTCCTGTGTCTTTTTGAACGAGCACGAACCATAATAGATTTCCAATCTATCATAGAGAATTTCAACGTGCACATCGGGCCTGACGATCAGGTGGCACAGAAAAGCTGTACGAGAAAGCTGAAAGTGCAAAATTATACTATTCACACAGCAAAACCTCCGAATGAAGCGTTTTGCATAACGTGGAATGAAATAAATGGCAAGAAAGGCAGTATTGAAATCGCAAGTGCGATGAACTGGTGGATACATCAAATACCAACATGTGTAAAAGAAGTAACTATTTATAGTGACACGTGCGCAGGCCAGATTAGAAACAAATTTATTACAGCTTTTCTGTGCCACCTGATCGTGAGGCCCGATGTGCACGTTGAAATCCTTGAGCAAAAATATTTAGAGAGTGGCCATACGCACATGGAGGTAGACTCTATGCACAGTGCAATAGAAAAGTGTCAAAGGCGCCAGTTTTCTCTATGATAGATTGGAAATCTATTATGGTTCGTGCTCGTTCAAAGAGACACAAGAGTTCGGCACGGCCATACATCGTTAAAGAAATGACTTAAGACGATATGATAGACGTAAAAGCTCTAATTGAACACTTCCTTATAAATACAAGTAAGGACAGGGAGGGTAAAAAAATAATGTGGCTAAAAATTAAGTGTCTTAGATTCGAAAAACAACATCCTGGTCTGGTCAAATTCCGTTACACACACGCTGGCCCGTATTCCGAATTTGATGTATTTCAAACCCTAGGTGAAGTTGCTCCTCGTGTTACAAGACGGAAGAAAAAAGCTCTAGATGATCATGCAATTGAGGACAATGATAGTGAAGGCAGAAAAGAAGACAAGATTGACAAATTAAAAGAATATGTAATTCCAAAGGCCTATTCTAACCCAATTCCAATATCCGAAGCTAAGAAAAAGGACCTGTTGAATCTTTGCACCAAAGGGATTATACCTCAAGAGCTTCATTCTTGGTATGAAACTCTGCCTACTGGTAAAGATGTTGTAGACAGATTGTGTGAACCAGATGTAACAGAAGAAGCTGAAAACGATTTAGATTTTTGAACTTTTGATGTCTTGATTCGTGTATTTTGTATTAATTTAATGTTTTTTTTTTAGGTTTCATGTAACTTTTGATGTCTTGATTCGTGTATTTTATATTACTTGAATGTTTTGTTTTTTTTTAAAGGTTTCATGTAACTGTTCTTTCCTATAGTTTTAATAAAGATTAATGATTGTACTATCAATTATATTTTAATGATTTTCTTACCCTCAATTATAGGAGTGATAAAATACTTAGTCATTATTTTCAGAATATTATGTTGCTCTCGTAAAGTTACAATATAACTAAATCAAGTTAATTTCTATCAAATTCGTTTAAAGATGGGCGTAAAATAACTAACTCAGATCGAAAAATCACTAACTTAGCCCGAAACTAAATAATTCAAGGGTAAAAATTAATTACTTTCGTTTTTCTTAATTATCTTTAAAACAAATGATTTTCTTTTAATATTTTTTATTAAAAAATAAGCCTGAATTAAATACCAATGAGATAAGATCATAAATTTAGAAATATCTATTGTCAAATGAAAGTTATGTTTTTTTATCTTTTTTTTTTTTTTGAAGCCTCGTTTCTCATATTGGTCATTTTCCACTTAATGACTTTTCGCTCTACGGGGACGATATACAAAAATTCTAAAAATCATTGTAACACAATAAAAGAAAACATTATTTTTTCTATGATATTATATTTAAAATTAATTATAATAATCTACTCTGAATTGATTTGAAAACCATAAAGCATCAAAATAAAAATAAATACCTTGAACTTACAAAAAGTGAAAACCGACTGGGGATCGAACTCGCGAACATTGTTTAACATTTTTGGAAATCCTTCAACATTATAAAAAATCACAAAAAGTGGATACTGACTGTGATTTGAACTTGCGTACCTTTGTTTACAGGTAAGCCTCCGTACCGTTAGACTACGTACACCAGTGACAAATAGGTTGAAATAGATCTTCTATTTTAATATAGTATGACAGTTGACAGTTCGATTGTGGTTCGATACCGGAAATTTGAAATGCCGTAAGGGACTTCAGCTTTCTCTTGGATTTGCAACGCTCGCACCAGGCTGCTAAAGTGAAAAATTGCACAGCACGCTCGATGTCCCTTGCGTTATTTCGTATTTCCAGTATCAAGCTGTAAAACAGTTGAGGATTATGGATAATGCAATACTGCTCACCCCCTTAAGTTATTATGGGGATAATATATAGCCCATGTGTTATTCCGGACTATAATCTACCTCTGTGCCAAATTTCATTTAGATCCGATCAGCCGTTCTGGCGTGAAAGAGTAACAAACATCCATACATCCATCCTCACAAACATTCGCATTTATAATATTAAATATATATAGTAGGATAACATCGTCTCAATAACGCCAGTAATTATTTGTTTTGTTGTATTTATCAAAAAAAAATATGAATACGGACTATTACGGACCACTACGCTGTCACTCTGCCAGAACGATGCTTAACAGTTACGGGTATGTCAGTTTTATATCAAAGAATTGCAGTGTTCTGACACAGTATAAATATGTAGGTACAGTAGTGTGACTCGGCCGTGTCCTTGAAATAAATGCCTACAGCCGCGCGGTACGTAAACATGCGTAAGGGCTGCTCGCCTCCAGTATTTTAATTACATGTGCATAGTTTGTGTTTCCATTTAGTTTTGTGATCGTAAATATACTTTTTAAAACAAATAAAATAATTTGTGAATTGAATAGAAAGTGTTCAATAAACATGCGTGTTGTTCTTTGATTGATAGATTTAATTATAAAACCATGTTTTTTTCGGGACATAGAAAGAAATACTTATCCATTAAAAAGACACACATTATATGCTTACCTACTAGTAAGTGAAATTATTTTATAGTCTTATCTTTCAAAGTTTCCAGGTAATTAAAAAAAAGTTATCTCTGGATACGTTATTAACGAATTCATAAAACCAAAAACAACACAAAAAATGTAAATTAAATGTACTTGTCTTATTTTTAGAGAAAACATCGCGCATTTATTGTATTAAACAACATACCGTCCACTCGTCACTGCGGCACAGTCGCGACTGTCTGCATCCCAGGCGCATCCCTTAATCGAAGCGCGTAGGCATAGCTCGCGCTTCGTCCGTTTGTATGAAGTCGAACTACTGTATGATAATATTACCGTGGTTCTGACATAACAATAGGAAATTTAATAAGTTGCAACTGCACTATGATGAGATAAATTACTAGTTTATCGTAATAGTAAGGTTTTTTATACTTGTCAGTAAACCTGAGAATATGCCACCATATTTTTTATGAGATACTTCAATAACTTAACCGTTTCCCATCAAGCGAAGTAACGGCAAGATTCCTTCACGATTGTTTATTAATATCGATTTTTGAAGGTCTGCATTTTTTGTAGTTTATCGATATCCAATTTCAATAAGGTTTTTCTTGAGTTTTTTTACTCATTCATTATTACGATAAATACTTAAGAATTACACGGCATCTAAGTCTGGTCGATTATTTAATGAATTGAAGTTCAAACATCGTAAAGTATGTTGCCTTCAATCGGGCGTAAACCCATACTCTGTTTTATTTAATTCTGATAAATTCCCAGTTAAAACATAATAGCACTTTGCGTGACCTAAGAATCGAACTGAAAACCTCATGCTCTGCAGTAGCACTGGTGACCACTATATTAGCGTTGCGGCCTAAGTAACATACGTCATGTGCTTTTAAAGTGTAGTGAACTCAAAAGTACAATATACTTATTTTTTTATATGAGAAAAAAAAAAAACAAATGATAGTACTTCAATATTTTGATTTATTTACATTGCTATTATCTAGATCTACATAGATAAATGGCTTTAGATTGTATCGCTTTTAACAGTCTAAAAGCTTAACTAATGACCAACATAATTACGCAGGTGTCTTGTACAAACAAAAAACTAAGTCAATATATATAATTAATCAAGATCGTTACAGTATGTGTCCCGTTTGAAAGAATAACCATAGATTTTTATCGGTTTTTTTATAGTAATGACTCTGAATCGCGTTTCAAACTTCATAACTAATTACCGTTGTATTTTATATAACTTGTTTGTTTTAGTAAAAAAATATAAGCCTGTGCTTTGAAAAGACCTTTTCAATCTTTAATATTTCAGCACTTCTCATTGATAAGTTGTTTTTTTTTATTGCCCTGAACTTATGACAAAAACATACGCGGGCAACAAATCACTACATAGTATAAAACAAAGTCACATTCTCTGTCCCTATGTCCCTTTGTATGCTTAAATCTTTAAAACTCCGCAACGGATTTTGATGCATTTTTTTTAATAGATAGAGTGATTCAAGAGGAAGGTTTTAGTATATTATTGCCACCCGTGCGAATCCGGAGCGGGGGTCACTAGATGCATAATAAAATGTTTAAAAAAAAACAAATATTTGTATTTGAACGCACTTTTGACAAACTATTCTTCTTTTAAGAAATAAGAAACATTACATAAAAAAGCAAAAATATATAAAAAATCCCGTACAATATTGAGTGTGTGAGTAACTCGCGCCCGCAGTGTAGGCACCTTGTTATAAATCCTTGAGCATCAAGTCCGACTCAAGCATAACGGTGCGGAGCAGTCGCGTTATTAGCACGTGATACCGATGTGTAAGGGGTAAGCAGGGATACAAGTACTACGTAATTAACAACGAAAAAAAATATGTTATAATTATAATCATTTATTAAACAGATCATACAATCCAATTTGTTAATAGTAATTCGTACACATCTCAAACACTAATGTTAGTAGGCACACACATTTGGAAAATTTTGATAATAATTACTAGTAATGTCAAAACAATCAGTAATATAAATGTCAAAATCAGAAAATGATGTCAAAAATCAAATAATGTCAAAGTCAGAAAATGTCAAAAATCTAATAATGACAAAATCAAACAATGTCAAAATCAAATAATGTCAAAATTACCACTAATCAAAATGAAATATGTTATAGGTATGCTAATGATGATTGAAATAATGAAAAGCGGTTAAAAATTATTGATATCAGGTTGGTTGATTTAGGTTTTGTTAATAGATAAATTAATTAGGATTTGACTGTCTCGTTGGTCTAGTAGTCGCAGGCGCAACTGCTAAGCGGTCCTGCATGAAGTCCTCGGTTCGATTCCCAGATCGGGCTTAACGCATTTTCCGAGACACAGAAACAAGTAATGAGTGGTCACCAGCAAGCGCGGTTTAACCTGAAGAAATAAAGATCGACCCGAACATCTGTTACCGTAAAATGGGGTGAATATAGACGAAACCTTGAGACGGATTTTAACATTCAATTAATTTGATAGGTTGTCAACAAGTAGACTATTTTATTTGTTTAATTTTACTTTGTAATTTAGATACGTTTTTGATGGCAACATACCATTTTAATTTAAGTTTCGTCTCTATTTACCCCTGCATTTCTGTTCACCCCATTTTACCGGTACTATTTAACCAGGACAACTGGCCAAAGCATATTATGTTTTCCCAGAAAAAAAATATATTAAGTATCTATATTCTAGGCTATTTCTCACGTACCAATTGCCTCGCATAATTAAACCTCCTTCGGCAAAGAAAAGTATGTAACTAGCGTAATCGCCGGATAGTTATTATAGGTTCATGTATTCTCAAGAAGCAAAGCTGGATTCTATAGTTTTTGCCAGGATAAAGATTGGCTTAGTCGATGAATGCCCAACAGTTTGAAAAATTATTAATTCGGTAATACATAGTTAAAAATACATAATCTCAAACGTACACGCTTTAATACCTCTCAAACTTGACCGTGATTGTTCTTTTATTACCGAAGCAGAGCACATCGAAAACATTTATTCAATCAAACCAAAGTATATTTACCTTTCATTTTACTAACTACACTCAATTATCAACCTTATTTCTCAAGAGAAAAGGTTGTAGACTTATTCAGTGAAGGTCAATTTTAACATTGTCATAAAACAATTACATATTTTCGGCAACGCAAACTTATGGAACTTCCAACTGTATTTTTGAACAGATAAAGTTGTTTTTCGATTGTTTTGTTAAAAAATTGATGTAGTTTGGAAACAATGGGTTTCCCTAAATATGAAATAGTTGAGAGAACAATCAACAAAGCCGGCCTAGTTTAATGATATCTTATTAATTAGTAGTTATAGCGAGTCAATTACTTGATAATCTGACTGATATGGTCAGTTAACTCTAACGGTGGTTTTTGTGGCTTTATGTCTGAGAAAACCTTGCTCTTATAAAGCTTGATATCTTTAATCATTTGGTACCCAGACCTTGGGTAGGGAATAAGTAAGCAACAGGGTAGTTGACTGACTAAAAAAAATAGGATTCTGTTTAGTCCGTCAGTTAGATTATCGAACAATATGGGATACGTGTTTTTTGTTAAGTAGGTATAACAAATTAATAAAAAATGACGAAAATAAAGCTTGTCAAAGATCATGGAGAGGGCGCTTTTGACGTCATAGTCTGGTAAAAATGGACCAAACTGTGACGTCGCACGACTTTTTGAAGCCCTGTATCGTCTTCATTTTTTGTTTACGTGAAAAAAGAAAAATTGTTCAATATTTTTGGAAATCTATCTGACGGAATAATTAGATTTTTGTGTCAACTACCCTATTCTTTAGTAGTCAAAATTACTACTGATTTACCAGCAGTGATCGTCTAGTTGTGTGCGGCGACTGTCGGACTGTCAAATCACATGCACCACAGATTTTTCGGATCCATGTGCGCATAATTGTATAATATTATCACTTGCACTTGTAGTAAAACATCGTGAGAATTCCAGCATGTCTGAGAGATATTATATCCAATATTTTTCGATAATATAGCTGACGGACTAAACAGAATCAGATATTTTTTAGTCAGTCAGTGTTTCTCTTTGTTTTAACTTAGTAGGCACTACATCTATAGTAGGTCTTCCCAAGAGGGAAGAGCGAAAGGGAGTGTCAGACTTCTACTGACTAAAAACCACCCATGTTCTTTCTTAGCCCTTATATGTCGAGGCCACGGTATCTTGTGAACAGCCCGCAGCCCCGACGGGACAAGCCCGCCACACTATTCCCAAACCACTGTAACTCCTGTTAGCCAGAATCAACAGTGGCGACCACAAGAAAAGCGCCGAGACAATGAAGCTCGACGAAGTCCCAGAGAAATGATTTAACTGTCTTGGATCCCGCAACGAAATTAATCAGAAAAGAATAGCGGAGGAGTAGGAAAAAAAACATAGTTTCCACTTCCCTCCATATCAGCCCCGACGGGAGCAATGCTTGCCCTGAAAACGTCAATAACGCCAATCACTGACCTAAGACAAAAAGCAGCACACAAAAAAACCCCCGTTACACATCCCCCGTGAAGTCCAGCGCCCCAATATTTTCCCATCACTGACTAATCACCATAAAACTCATAATTATCACCGTGGACATAAATATGATACCAAATTAGGTGCTCAGAAGACAGAGCCAGTTTTAAAACGGCATGGGAAACAAGTTGTAGCGGTCCGTCAAAGTGGAGTTGAGTGTTGGGGCCGCGGGAACAGCGGGAAAAGTGGGAGCGAGTTGCTAAGTGAGGCAGTAGGTAGTTCAAACTCAAAACCAAAGCAATAAGCAATGCAGGACGCGGATTAAGCTCTTTCGTAAAATTATTATAGAGGACAGTCGTAGTCGCATGCCACCTTGGCAACTAGCAGCTGACTTCTGTATCAATGAGAACACCATGAAGGAGCATCAGGTATCATGCAGTGGCATGCGACTTCGGCTGTTCTCCATAATAATTTAACGTATAATACGTTCAATGGAACCTTTCCGCGTCCCTCATAGCCCGACAGCCCGCTCCTTATTTGTCTACAAGCAATCGGGTACAGTTACCCGCAATATTATCCAGACGCTCACAATAGGTTTAATCGTGCCATACGGTCGTGAGCTACAGTCGACGACAAAAGTATTATTTTTGGTATCAGAATCGTGATGATGCAGTAATAAAAGTTGGTTTTTTCGAAAGTTTTTTTCCAATCATCGGATGTTTGATTTGAGGAAAAGATTTTGTTGCACTTTGTAGTTTGGTGGTTCGAAGATTGTTTTTGATAAATCGAGTGTTTTTGACAAGTTTCTATTTTTCAAATATCTATATCTAATAAATACTGTAGAGTCGTTATACTCAATTTTTTATTACATTCCATTTGTCATATATCATATAAAAAACCGGCCAAGTGCGAGTCGGACTCGCGCACCGAGGGTTCCGTAAAAAAAATATATTATGTGATGTAACTAAAAATTTATGGTTTTCGTAATTATTCCTTTATCTATGCTATAAGACGTTGCTTCGTACCAAATTTCAAGATTCTGAGTTCACGGGAAGTACCCTGTAGGTTTTGATTCCCTTGCGAGTGTCGAAAATTTGCGGCATAAACGGGAGTATCTTGATGTAACTAAAAATTTATGGTTTTCGTAATTATTCCTTTATCTATGCTATAAGACGTTGCTTCGTACCAAATTTCAAGATTCTGAGTTCACGGGAAGTACCCTGTAGGTTTTGATTCCCTTGCGAGTGTCGAAAATTTGCGGCATAAACGGGAGTATCTTTTGATCGCGTTGACTTAGAAGTTTGATTTTTTCACAGCTCCAAGAGACCATAGACTTGAGTATTTGATATGAATTTCAGCTTGATACCTCCACGCGTTCCTGAGAAAAAAGGTCTTGACAGACAGACGGACAACAAAGTGATCCTATAAGGGTTCCGTTTTTTCCTTTTGAGGTACGGAACCCTAAAAATGGTAATAGAAAAAAAAATAGATCAATATGGTACAAGTAGAGAGAGGCATTTCAATCGACAATCAACTTAGCATGATTATCACAGCTCCAGGTTATGTATAGGTTTAAGAAACTTCAGCAAATCTGAGCCAGGACTCAAGCAAATTTTGCCCAAATAAATTGACCTTTTTGTGCTAAAGTTGGTACGGATTATAGTGGTCTTACCAAGAGACTCGTTATACCCATATTGATGGAGGTCAGATAGTATTTAGCAGCACCCATCATCATCATCATCAGCCTATAATGTTCCCACTGCAGGGACTCAGGCCTCCTCTCTAGGAGAGGGATGGGCTATAATCCACAACGCGGGCCCAGTGCGGATTGGCAGATGTCACATGTCTTCGAATTTTTTGGTTCTAAGACATGCCGGTTTCCTCACGATGTTTTCCTTCACCGTTTTGAGAGCAGCGGTGATGAAATAAATTACACAAAGTAATGCGCCTGCCTGGGTTCGAACCCACGACCTACTGTTCGTAAGTCGGGGCCGACACCACTGGGCCACCGCTACTCTTCCAGCAGCACCCGTTTAGACTGAAAGTCGACCCTAACATAGGAAAAACCTAGACAGATGATGACTCTTGAAGGCTATTTTAATACAACCCTGAACTTCAGCAATGATACAGCACTCTTTAAAAGCATTCTCATAATCAGTTTCATGATTTGTTTAATCAGATAGCTACTAACGAGTTGGTGTCGGAACTTCTTTTTAATCCAAACTTCTTTTTATCTACAATCTCTTGAAAGTCATCGTCTGGTTCCTATAATTGGAAGTTAGTTGTGCACGCGATTTTAGATCATGACTAACCTGAAGTATTTTTGGACAATAGTATTCGTTTATACTCACCTACATGCATACCTACACCATTTTCTTCTGCCTAGCCTTTTTTCATCTAGATTGGGGTCGGCTTCATAGTTTAATACTAGAAACGTACATGGAGCGTCTGCCTACCTTTTTTTTTTTGTTCTCGGGGGGAAACCTTCAAAAGGCAGCCGGTCTTTTGGGGAGAAAACCGGGGAGTGTGGGATTTTACCTCACTAAAACCACCCCGGTGGGTGGTCACCATCCGCACATAAGAGAAGGCACCGTTACCTCTTAAAAGACCTGTCCGGAGCCTCCTCTGTGCAACGCCTGTTACGGCACTTCCCTGGGGTGACTAGAATCTCCCCTGAGTCATACTACGCAATTGTATACGTCAGCACGTGACCACTGATGTGCTGCCGTTCATCTCTGAGGTCACTCGGTGAGCGCACAGAGTCCCCACTCTGAACGCCTGTGACCCCAAAGTTCCACCTGCTTTAAGTAATGCAGGCGGGGTTTTGGCATGTTAACCGTCGAGGCAGTTGCCTCCCCGACGATTTCTTCTCCTGCCAGGATCGGCCCTCTCACGATCCCGTTCGGGCGTCTGCCTACCTGACCATCACAATCCAGTTAGCACTGGGTAAGACGATACCCCTTGATAAGACTAATTGTTGGACTTGGCTTGACTTGTCAAAGACCTACAAATGTCAGACGGGACCGACTGCTTAACGTGCTTTCGAAGGTACGGAGGAAACTTGGTATGTAATGGGTTATCAACAATCAACCGACCAACCTAGGTAAGCGTGGCTTAACCTGAATATCACCCTGAGTGGCTGTTACAATTAACTCTGACTTCCTTACATATTATAAAACAAAGTCGCTATTTTTGTCTGTTTGTTTGGCTGTATGCTTAAATCTTTAAAACTGCGCAACGGATTTTGATGCGGTTTTTTTTAATAAATAGAATGATTCAAGAGGAAGGTTTTAGTATATAATTTGAACGACATCCACGCGGGTGAAGCCGCGGGCATAATATTATAAATGCGAAAGTTTGTGAGTGAGTATGTTTGTTACTTCTTCACGCAAAAACTACTGAACGGATTTGGATAAAATTTGGTTCACAGATAGTTTATAACCTGGATTAACTCATAGGATAGTTTTTATCCCGATTGTATCTTCCCGTGGGATAATTTTCTAGTTGCAGCGGGTGTAGCCGCTGGAATCAGCTAGATTGTTATAATATATTCGTCATCATTCAGATAAATGACTTTGTTACTCAAGTTTTGCAAAAAAAATAATAGTTCAATAAACCTCTAGGCCAGACTTTGCCTATCAGCTTATAAAATCGCAAATTCTTATCCTCATAAAAACTAGGTAGTACTTAGTCATCTTATTACAGTAACGGTATGAGCAGAATTACATAATTAATTTAATGTCGATCATGTACAATGCTCGCGGCCCCATATAAAATGTTATGGTATTGACAGGTCCGAATTAATAATAGATACAGCATACATAGGTACTTACTCGTATATACATACATTACTAGCTGACCCGCGCAACTTCGTCTGCGTCACATGAGAGAGAAAACTGTGATATCTCCTAAGATATTCATTGATATCTGTAACTGACTGACTTTTTTTTTAGAACTCTCTTTTTATTCGTAATTTAATTAGAATTAAGGAAAATCCCAGATTAACCTAGATTTAACAAACGTAGCTAAAAAAACCGCAAAAGTTGCTAATAGGTAGGTACTAACTTAACCAAAAAAAAAAAAAAAAAAACTCAACGCACCACTTTAATCTTAAAACCGTTACAATCCGAAAAACAGTAAAGAAACAAACCGAAAACTAATTAAAGAATAACACATAAAAGTTAAAACAAACAGTATTGCCACAGAATAGATTCATACAGAAGCTTAACTCCAAACACAGACACGCTTCACGTGCAAGTGCGACAGTCATTTGTTTGAGATCCCCGTACGAACAGTAACCACCTAATAGCATGGCTCATCTCACGAGATCAAAAATCACTCAACTAATAATATTCTAGTGATAAGGTTGCTGTCGATGGTGACAGCAGTCAGACTTCAACCTTCTATCTAGGAAAATAAAGATCAATGTGGTTTTTGATAGCTATGGATAGTCAGAAGAGAAATGACTCTGAGTATCCTTGACCTGACTACATTGGAGATTTGGAGACGGCTTTCAGTGGTCTGACTGCTATAAATCAGACCTCCACTCCACAACCCAGTTATTGCATAAAACGACACTCGAACTTCTGACTACTCGTAGCAATTATTGTAAATAATCTACTCGTGCTAGCCTCACGGCTCTAATTTCTTTCGTTCTATAAAGACGCGTACGCACGACGACCAATCAAGCTAAGCAAAGCTATATCAAGCTGATCTCTCATTCTACGGGATGCTCATACAAAGCGATGGCAGATTATCCAGTAGGATATGCAACGCTTGATGTGTCGACGTGTGTACGTATGACAGTTGTGATCAATAACACATGACAGTCGCGACTACTACTTGCACTCACTGTACGCACGGCTACACATCAAGCTATACAAAACCAGTATAATCTGATCGTTCATTGTGCGAAAATATCTAGTAAAGTGAGGCCAAGATTAACTGGTTTTGTATATAGCTTGATGTGTAGCCGTGTGTACGTGAAGCGTGAATGTGTGTTCGTGCGTTTTCGCATGTTATATCTATGTATGTATCTCTGATTGAAAGTTAGTGTGGAGCCGCAACACAGGACGACATGCCACACCTTCTCTCTTGCCCGTCGTGCCCAACATATTGCACGTTCAAGGACTTGAACGAGGCAAACGAAAGAGCTGTCCAAGTTGCTAAGTACTGGTCGGACAAAATTTGAGTTGTGGAATCGAAAATAAGAAGAAGCTTGTTGTATGATACCTTCTGTGTTTCTGTCTACTCAGTGGTATTGGCAAGTTTAAGGTCAATGTCCACAAACAATGGTTGTTACGCATACGTTACGCGCCGGTAAGTTAGTACTGCTGCAATGGCGATTGGTGTAATGTGTTAGGTAATTTTTACCGATAGCGGAACGGATGGAGCCCGTGAATCTTCCGAGGTGAAGGTGCTTGCTGCGGTCAATGTGAGGATGAGTGCGATAAGTTTCGAGATGAACGAGTATTGTACAGTATGTGCGTGTGTATATTGATTAGGGTTTTGGCATATTGTTATGCCTGTAATTCCCGAAGTTAGACAGAAGTGTATCCTTTACATTTCGCCAGTTATATTTAAGTCCCATGTAATAGAGGGTGAGCTTATTGCTATCAACCAGACTGTACTTCGGAGAGTGTGCGCAAGAGCTCCACGAGCTTATTCCACCATCTCCCTTCTTCCATCGAGAGACTAGGCGTACTGCAGGGTATCACTCATACCTTGTCGATATTCCACACATTCGTACGAAGCGTTTTGCTAAGTCTTTCATTATTCGTACAGCCAAGGAGTGGAACACCCTGCCTGCGTCCGTTTTCCCGAGTTCATATAACCCCAATCTATTTAAGTCGCGAGTAAATATGCTTTTTCTGGGTAAACTCGTTCCATCGTCGACCTCATCTCCGCCCTTAGGTCAAGATTGAAGTCAAGAGTAAGCCCATATAAAATAAAATATTTTTTTTTTTAAAACCAGGCACAAATCCGATGACTGCTACTGAGAAATTCGTGATGGCAAAAGACAATAACAATTTGCCTGAAATTCCGGGAACTAAACCCAGAACCTCGTGCACAGAGTCGCGATTGCGACCACTAGACCAACATGGTTAGAGCCAAGGGGACAAGAAATGGCGGAACAAACACCCCAGTAACACACAGCGAAATTGTTGCTATTAGGGACCAAATACCAGTACAGTACGGCCATGTACGAAGTTAGGAATTCTCAATGGCTGATAGCAAGCTTTAAATACATCTCTTATCACTTCTTAACACCCAGTGGAGGATATAGAAATCTGGCCAACTACCGGTATGCTATAACATTGTACTGCATTGTTCACTGACGATCAACCTCTTTACACCCTTATGAACTTAGTAATAAGGTTGAAAACTTTTCGACCGTCTCTGAACGCATTGAACATTGTAATGATAAACATATAACTGTTTGTACCTAATCTATCTAGGTTTAGAGACTTGGTCTAGTGGTCACAAGCGAGACTACCGAACGTGGGGTTTAAGGGTTCGATCTCGGGTTATAAAATCATGTCTATTGTAAATATTATGTAACTTTTATATTTGAACGCCGAAATTAAAGGCAGAATAAGAGAACAGTCTACTACTGTTTATTTACTAGCTTTTGCCAGCGGCTTCGCCCGCGTGAAAATTACGATTTTCCGTACAAACTTTCATCCCCTAATTAACTCCCTTAGGGGTTGAATTTCGAAAAATCCCTCCTTATTCCTTGTCTACATGTTGTGTTCTTGTGTATGTAGACAAGGAATAAGGAAGGATTTTTATCTATATCTATCTATATAAATAAAAAGAGAAGTCCTGACTGACTGACTGATTCATCAACGCCCAGCCCAAACCCTTGGGCCTAGGAAGCTGAAATTTTGTACAGAGGTTCCCTTTATAATGTAGACAAGGAATAAGGAAGGATTTTTCGAAACTCAACCCCTAAGGGAGTTAAATAGGGGATGAAAGTTTGTATGGAAAATCGTAATTTTCACGCGGGCGAAGCCGCTGGCAAAAGCTAGTAAATTATAAAAATCAAGGGTGTGTTTCTTAAATTCGAACTCGACACCTATGACAGGGCAGTTTGACGAACACACCATTGCTTTTTGCACATCATTCATCATCATTTCAGCCAATAGACGTCCACTGCTAGACATAGACCTCCCACAGGTGTCGCCACATTGACCGGTCCCGTGCGTCTCTCATCCAGCGGGTCCCCGCAACCTTGACCAGGTCGTCGCGTCGGTCCACCTAGTGGGAGGCCTTCCAACGCAACGTCTTCCGTTTCGCGGTCGCCATTCCAGAACTTTTCGGCCTCATCGGCCATCCGTTTTTTGCACAGATGCTACGTTATACCAAATTGATAACAAATTCAGCCCTTACTGATTATCATTGCAGCTCATGATCACCTCTTCAAAGCCTTATCTACAAAGAAATATTCTACTCATTGTAACCGAAGTATTTATCGATGAATAACAACACGTATTACATAACGGTGTTTTTATAACCGACGTTATTGACCGCGCATTGCTTTGTTACACTGTTGGCTAATCGAACGTTTAGAGGTTAGCTTAGGTGCCGGTTGCATTGGACGCTTGACCGCGCGATTCGGATCTTCTTTCTTCTTTAATAAAATAAAATAAAAAAGCCTTTATTTCCTTATCCTTATTTTTCCATTTCAAATGTTGGTGTTAGTAATTTTCTAGTTAGTTATATTTTGCTTATTGTCTAAGTGTTAGTAAGAGTTAGTTTTGTTGGATATGGTCCCCTCTTCGGGTGAAGACCTCCTCCAGTCTCTTCCACTTGTCTCTGTCCTTGCCAACAGTTTGCCAGTCCTTTCCTGTAAATTCTTTTATGTCGTCAGCCCATCGTCTTTTCGGTCTTCCTACTCTTCTTTTTCCGAATGGCCCTTTCCACTTTGTGGCATTGATTTTCCACCTTTTGTCTGTGTATCTCGATACGTGTCCTGCCCATTGCCATTTCAATTTTAGCGCTTGTATGAGGACATCTGATATCTTTGTTTTCTGTCTGATTACTTTGCTTGTAATTTTTTGTATTTTTCTTATGTTTAGGATACTTCTCTCCATAGCTCTTTGTGTTGTTGTGATCCTTCTATCTCTTTCTTCTTTATCGTGTGTTTAATACCTTATCTGGTGCCGGGGCTTTTAAGCCTTTCATAGCCCTCTGATTTGACTTAACATATAGGTAGACTCAAGAAATATGTCTTAGGTATGCTGGTTTCCTCACGATGTTTTACTTCACCGAAGCAATTGCTAATCTATATAAATAAAAAGAGAAGTCCTGACTGACTGGCTTTATAGCGTAGACAAGGAATAAGGAAGGATTTTTCGAAATTCAACCCCTAAGGGACTTAAATAGGGGATGAAAGTTTGTATAGAAAATCGACAGTTTTGTAGTTAAACCGACATCCACGCGGGCGAAGCCGTGGGCAAAAGCTAGTTTTACTATATCTGCGATTTAGGTTCGTCAAGTGTAGGTAGAGGTAAGACTTCGCTCAAACCTTTGCCACAGTATTCGGTCCTCAGTATTCCACAAACAGTCTGAAAAAAAAAAAATAATTCTACAGGAATCATTGATGATAAAAAATACAATCCAAAACCACAAAGATCAAATAGATGAGATGGTTTTCTTATCAGCAATCTACTATATAAGCAGATAGTTTGTGAGGTTCTGTCAGGTAAAACGCTCCCCCATTGAGGACATTTCGGATTCATAGTATTTATACAATTGTGTTTCACTAGGGTATGATCTTTTCCAAAACATTTTTAATAGCTGCGCTTCATAAGACTCTTCACAAGTACGTTCCTGTGATTTTCCAGCCGCTTTTGATATTTTTCTGTCATACAGTAGTCATATAGGAGTGCGTGTATTTCGGAAGACAGAGCAACATGAAAAATTATTCATCACACGATATCTACCCGCGCCTACACGCGTCTTCCCAATCCGTACGCTGCCTTATCCTATACACACTATAAACAGTTTATTGCATCGGTTTACGCACTTGGAGTGGCACGTGATTCCTCTGTAAATGTTTATTGTAAAACTAGGTTTTACCGTCGGTTAACCGAAGTTTTGTTTAACGGTTTTAACCGCATACGGTAGCAGTCGTGAGATTTTTATATGTATCACACTTTATTTGTATATAATTAGAGTATGGTAAACTAGAATAGAATGCTTATTTTTCTATTTTGGGACAAATATTTGGTCTTGGTTTTTCCAAATTTTCCCCAAGATACAAACTATGTCAGCGTCTTAAGTTTTGATTTAAGCCATTAAACACGGATTGAATGGGATAAGGTAATGATACCTTATCCCATTCAATCCGTACTCTTCAACCCTAAAAATACCCCATTTATTTTTTAAGAACCTTTTAAGAACACTTTAAGAACAATAATTAACATAATTCTCTCTCTCTTCCCCAGATGTGACTAAACCCGCAATGGCAGCCACAGACGGCCAAGTAGTGGCCGCAGCATCGCGCTGGTGTGACGAAGGCAGCTACCTCCGCGAATTCGCAGTCAAGAACCGCCTCCCCAGCGTCGCCAAGATCATCAAAGGACAATATGGAGGACTCGGTGTCCCCACACTCCCAAGCCCCGGGCTACAATCAACAGCCCTCCTCGTCTCCGCAGGAAAGAGAAAGAAGATCATCGCTCAAGCTATCAAACTTAAAGAAGGGAGACGGATGGTCAGTGTTGGACCGAGAATAGCTATCCCTGAAACGTATAAAGGATACTTTGAGTTGCTTAGTGAAGAAGGCCGGGCGGTTAGGTGCATTGAATCAGTGTCAGAACTGGCTAGAAGGAAGCTAGATGATGGGTGTCTTGTCAGAGAACCGATTAGGGTTATTTGTGCTAAAATAGACCTAGATGGCAATGTAACTGCTGATGGAGCAAGAAATCTACCAGCTGGAGAGATAATCATGCCTAGAGGAGAAACTTTCTTAGGTAAGAATAAATATTTGAAATGTACAGATTCTAAAGGCGATATGGTTCTTCTAAGTCTGGATCAGAGAGGGAAGTTCTCAGCTGTGGCTAAAGAAGAGAATATTAGTGGAGTTCACACGGCTAAGACTCTGTTGACTAAACGTTTGCCTATAACAGTGAGATTGGTGCACGGTACTCCACCAAGAGGACTCAAAAGTGCCAGCCATTTTGTTCCAGAATTAAGACTGCTGTCAATGTTTGAAGAAGATCATGTCTTTGCTCTGCCTCTCCCAAAAGAAGGCAACGCGTTAGTAGCACTACCTTTGGCAGCGCCACTCAAAATGCAAAGATGCAAAAACGAGGATCAAATAAAGAATTTCATGGAATTCTCTAGACTAGTGGAAAAGTGCAATCGATTGTTAGTAGATGTTGTAGACAGAATACATGTTTTAGATGGGAAATTAGGTGATCCTAAGAGAATTCTGAATGGGCCTTTACACGCTCCACCAATAGTCAAAACAGGATATTTCCTTCGACGCAGCGTGTCTTCAGATACAGCTAATCAACACAAACATATGTCACGTCACAACCACATCTACAGCAGTCATCGAGATGAGAACAGTATCCCAGACGAATATGACGAAATAGACCAAATTTATGACTATGTTCGAGGCTTTGCTCCTCTCCCTAAGAACATAAAAGCTTCGTATTCAAACGAGCCAACTCCAAGACACGAGTCAGCCCCTGCTTCGCCAGCAGCAACTCCTATCCACATGCCTTTAATCACAGAAATAAAGCCAGAACCACCGCCGATAGAAACTATACCTACGAAGAAGCCGTTGAACATCCAAAAAGCAGAGAAGCGAACGAGGAAAGCACCTGCACAAATTAAAGAAACTCCAGTCACAGTTTACAAAGAAAAATGTTCCATAGCGCCAGCACCAAACCTTCCCAAACTATACATCAAGAACAGTGTGAATAGCAATAAGAACAGAATGGTTTTCCGCCAGAAAAGTAATTCGCCGACTAAAGAGGCCCCTAGTCCCGTAGCTAGTCCGATTAGACCAATCAAGGGAGACTCTCCGATCTTTAACATACGGTATAAGAGCCTATCGAACATCCACCAGGCTATGGAGCTCGATGGTACTTTAGATTCAAGTCATTCGGGTGGGAGGACGTCGGGTGATTCCGGGAATGGCCCGAAGCTGCCCGAGAAGAGATCGAGGAAGCTGAGCCGACCGAAGTCTTTGACGAATCTGGTTTGGGAGCTAAAGGGATGTCCTGATCCGGACAAACCTAAAACTAGAGTAAAGAATGAAGGCTACAAGAAGATTGGTAATAAATTGTCTTTGGGAGCTCAAAAGAGGGTGCCGACGCTGTATCTTTAAGTTTTGGTGAGTTTTCCCTTTTTTTATGAAAGTACTGACGCTAGCACATCAAGCTACTACAATCTGTCAAATTTCTTAAATTGGTTTTCAGTTTTATCGCTGAAGCTTTAGGTTCAAGGTTGATTCGTCGGATACTTTGACAGTTTCAGGTAACTTTATGTGCTGGTGTCTGTACTTTGTTACTTTTTCAGAAGCAAAATTTGCTGGTGTTGTACAAAAAAATATATCAGTAGCCGAAGAAACTTAAAAAAAAACTGAATTTTAATGAATGAATCTATTTAAATAAAAAGAGAAGTCCTGACTGACTGACTGACTCATCAACGCCCAGCCCAAACCCTTGGACCTAGAAAGCTGAAATTTTGCACAGAGGATTTTTCGAAATTCAATTCCTAAGGGAGTTAAATAGGGGATGAAAGTTTGTATGGAAAATCGACAATTTCACGCGGGCGAAGCCGCTGGCAAAAGCTAGAGTTATCTAATATCTACAAAGTATTTACCATCTCATTATCAACTAATAGTCGTAACTATTGAAGAATACAAACTTGCTTATGAGTTTTAAAATTCTTCTCATTTTATACTGCATAGTAATTTAAGTTTACACAATAATGTAAGTTTTAGTATCTTATAGGCCAGTCAAGGGGCGTGACCCCAAAGTTCAATGAATCTTTAGTTTAACCTTTGATAATGTTTGTTTGTTTACTATTCAATGGCTCGAAGTGACAAGCAGTCTTACCAAGGATACGATAGGTATTACCCAGTATTAACTGGCTTGTGGAGGTTAGATAGGAAGTCTCTCTATGTCAAACTGTGTGTGTGTACTGGTATAAATACCGGCACGGTTCTTGAGCGCTCGGCGGAAGAGTGGGGATCGCTGTGCGCATCATACACTTTATGGCAAATAAAATGCACACCCGTTTATTATTTACTAGCTGATGCCCGCGGCTTCACCCGCGTGGATGTCGTTCAAATTATATACGAAAAACCTTCCTCTTGAATCACTCTATCTATTAAAGAAAACCGCATCAAAATCCGTTGCGTAGTTTTAAAGATTTAAGCATACCAACAAACAAACAGACAAAAAAGCGACTTTGTTTTATACTATGTAAGGATAAGGATTGGTCGTGAGGTAAGAGCAGCAGGAGTAAAGAACAAATCCCGAGTGACGGCTATGACGCGATGCGCTACGGGCCAATCACTGCACTTTCCCTGCCCCGCGTCTCACTTCATACCACCAAAGGGACCCAATAACTTTTGCGTCAGCGCTCAAGAATCGTGCCGATGATAATATTCAGCTGCGTTAGACTACGCCTACGGACTTACTTTTTCTCGGTAACATATTGTGTCGGCACGGTTGGTGCAGTGGCTCAAGCAATGGACTGCCGCGCTGCGTGTCGCGGGTTCGATCCCCGCACGGAACAAATATTTGTAAGACCTACAGATAGTTGTTCCGGGTCTGGGTATTTGTGTATGTGAGTTTAAATGTTTGTGAACGCACCCACGATACAGGAAAAATTCCTAGTGTGGGGCAACGTTTAAAAAAAAAAAAAAAGACGGGTTGCACTCCGGGAGTGCCGGCAGAAGTGAAAACTTGATTATTAACGTTGAGCATGTTTGATATTTTGGAATGGTTAGGGAATAATTTTGCACCAATTGCTTTAACAGTATAAAAGTACTATCATTTATGTGGTAGAATACAATATTGATTTATTGCGCTATCGTACACAAACATGACAATTTATATTACATTAAAAATTTAACACTTTAAAACTATTACAATTATTTTACATTAAAAAGTTTATCTCTCCGAAAAATCAACTTTCATCCATAATTTCAACGACTTTTTCACCATCATCATTACCAGAACTATCATCGCCAATCTCTAAAACTGATACGATAGGTTTATGGTAGCTGAAGTAAGAAACGAACAGTTTTGATTCGAACCTATTTAAATGTCTAATAAGACCGCATCAATAGTAGTTTTGTATTTCGTTGTGCTAAGATTGCGATCATTCGACATAGTTAAACCAAATTCATTATTTAAAAATTCAATTATTCCGCCATAACTATGCTAACCCATTTATTTTGTCTTTCCCTGTCCTCCGATCGGAACTCCGATTGGTAGGAGGAGCGGGAATATTTTTTCCCATGCCTCCGATTAAGCATCATAAAAACATTGTACAGTCTTGTTCAAAATAAATTATTTTTGTATTACTTTTTATTGACTGTACAGTCGACATCGTTAACGTTCAGGGTCAAAATGTCCAACTCCCACACGACTAGTCTAAGATCGATAGTTTCCGAGATATAGCCGTTTCAATTTTGACAGCTGTCATCCGAAATGTAGATCTCATTGAGATCTATCACTTGTCCCTACACACAACTAGTCTAAGGTCGATAGTTTCCGAGATATAGCTGTTTCAATTTTGACAGCTGTCATCCGAAATGTAGATCTCATTGAGACCTATCACTTGTCCCTACACACAACTAGTCTAAGGTCGATAGTTTCCGAGATATAGCCGTTTCAATTTTGACAGCTGTCATCTGAAATGTAGATCTCATTGAGACCTATCACTTGTCCCTACACACAACTAGTCTAAGGTCGATAGTTTCCGAGATATAGCCGTTTCAATTTTGACAGCTGTCATCCGAAATGTAGATCTCATTGAGACCTATCACTTGTCCCTACACACAACTAGTCTTAGGTCGATAGTTTCCGAGATATAGCCGTTTCAATTTTGACAGCTGTCATCCGAAATGTAGATCTCATTGAGACCTATCACTTGTCCCTACACACAACTAGTCTTAGGTCGATAGTTTCCGAGATATAGCCGTTTCAATTTTGACAGCTGTCATCCGAAATGTAGATCTCATTGAGACCTATCACTTGTCCCTACACACAACTAGTCTTAGGTCGAAAGTTTCCGAGATATAGCCGTTTCAATTTTGACAGCTGTCATCCGAAATGTAGATCTCATTGAGACCTATCAATTGTCCCTACACACAACTAGTCTAAGGTCGATAGTTTCCGAGATATAGCCGTTTCAATTTTGACAGCTGTCATCTGAAATGTAGATCTCATTGAGACCTATCACTTGTCCCTACCCTACACACAACTAGTCTAAGGTCGATAGTTTCCGAGATATAGCCGTTTCAATTTTGACAGCTGTCATCCGAAATGTAGATCTCATTGAGACCTATCAATTGTCCCTACACACAACTAGTCTAAGGTCGATAGTTTCCGAGATATAGCTGTTTCAATTTTGACAGCTGTCATCATTATTATTATTCCCTTTATTAAGTTTTTAACAAATTTGATACATTTTTAAATATTCCTTACAAAAAAAAAAAAAACATTTAAAAATATAAAAAATTGTAGCCCACCGGTATCGGGAACAGGGTCCAAGCTACCGGCAGTCAGGGCTCCAGAGAAAGGAACCTCCTAACAATACGAGCCGTGTCCAGGAGTACCGCTTTCTGCATCAAGCCCTTGATCCAGCTGCCTAACGAGAGCCTCCTCAGGTGTTGGTCGAGGCTCTTGGCAATTAAGCCATTGGCTGTAACGACTATCGGCACAATGATCGCTGAGTCCACACTCCACATGTCGACAACCTCGCGAGCCAAGTCAAGATACTTGATTTGCTTGTCTTTCTCGGCTTTCACGAGGTTCTCGTCATGCGGGACGGTTATGTCAACAATCATTGCGCGCCGCTCTGATCGATCCACCACCACTATATCAGGTTTATTAGCTATAATAGTCCTGTCAGTGATGATGGATTGATCCCAGTACAGTGTGATATGGTCATTTTCGAGAACTGGGTCGGGCACATACCTGTAGTACGGTACTTCCGATTCCACAAGGTTGTATTTCAGAGCAAGTTGCTGATGGATAATTCTGGCTACAAGGTTGTGTCTATGCAAGTATTCTCCGTTAGCCAAACGAGAACATCCGGAGATAATGTGACGGATTGATTCGCCCGGACGGTGGCATGCCCGACATATGTCAACCGTACCATCCTTCACAATAAATCTCCGGTAGTTATTCGTCATCATTCGTTATTATTATTATTATTATTAATTATTATTATTATTATTAATTATTATTATTATTATTAATTATATTATTATTATTAATAATTTTATTATTATTATTATTATTCTCTTTATTTACTTTCCTTACATACTAATTTACATTTTTAAATATTTGTTAAAAAAAAAATCTAAAAAACATTTAAAAATATAAAAAAATAGTAGTCCACCGGTGTCGGGAGCAGGGTCCAAGCTACCGGTGGTTAGGGCCCCAGAGACAGGAACCTCCTCACAATACGGGCCGTATCGAGAAGTACTGCCTTCTGAATCAGGCCTTTGATCCAACCGCCAAGCGAAAGTTTTGACAGGTGGTCGTCCATGCTTTTTGCTATCAGGCCATTGGCCGTGACGACTATCGGCACAATGATCGCTGAGTCCACACTCCACATATCGACAACCTCGTGTGCTAAGTCCAGATATTTTATTTGCTTCTCTTTCTCAGCTTTCACGAGGTCCTCGTCATGTGGGATGGTAACATCGATTATCATGACGCGGCGCGCTGATCGGTCTATCACCACTATGTCAGGTTTATTGGCAACAATAGTCCTGTCAGTGATGATAGACTGATCCTATTATTTATTATTATTATTATTAATTATATTATTATTAATAATAATTATTATTATTATTAATTATATTATTATTAATAATAATTATTATTATTATTAAGCGCCCTGCGCTGCCTAAACGAAACAGTAGGCCCAGGCATACATTTTCGCCGCGCCGTAGAGAGGGGATAGCTGTCTACTCTCCATCCGTCTTACGCTTTTTCGATCAGGGTCACGTGGTCACGTGTCCTGACGCGAGTTTAAGATTTTATACCCATCACAGAACAATTTCCCAAAGTGCTCAACGCCGCTAAAGAAGTTTTCACTTCAAAAAAAAAAAAAAAATCTAAATTTTATTATGGAAGATCCAAAGACGATTCGAGAGTGCCTCCTTGATGTAGTAGTTGCAAGCTTCTAGCGTATTACATGAGCTTCTCGGATCGATTCTTAGATCTGTCAAAGTGTTCTTGACTTTTTTTTGTAGCCATGGAATCTAGATTTGTACCCAGTTGATGGCAATAGGCTCTCCCCTTATTACACAGGACATAAACATTACTTGCGAAATGACGGTGTATTAATGGGTAGGTACGCCTCTGCCTCACCCTTCAGTATAACATGTTATGTGTTTATGTGTATCCAAAGAGGATTCAACTAACCATCAAGATTATTATAATCAAAATCAATACATTACAACACAAACCAATTTACTTAATTACAAATCCAACTTCAACCTACAAGACTTAGAATACAAAATTACAAAATACTAGGATGAATACTGATGCAGCATAGTTTTCATTTTCACAATTTATAGGAAACTTGTTCGCTGACATATCACGAAGCGGTTGCCACATTCTGATGGTACAGCGTTTGCCAACTTTAGCGATTTATGATAGGAATCACATGTGTTTTGTTGGAGTCGAGTAATTGAATTTAAAATGGTTGTTTTGTATGTAAAGTTTAAGTTGTATATATTTTGTTGTGTCGTGTTTTTGCAGTTAGGTGGGTAATAAGTACCTATTGACTAATAATTTCAAGACGTCACCTTCCTGCCATCGTCCCATTCTATTCGGGGGCAACACATTTTCTTCTTGCATTCTTCCCTGTCAGAAAACACGGTATCAACTCTTTTCCTTTTCTCATTCTTCCTCACACAATCCATACCTACATCTTTTCTTTGGCTTACCTCTTCTGCTCAATCTATCAACATCCATCACGTTTTTTACCCGACTACGGCAAAGCCAAAGGAGGGTTATGATTTTGACTGGCTATGTATGTATGTATGTTTGTATGTGTGTAACTTCATCTGTTCCCTCATAGCTTCTAAACTACTTATCAGAACTCGACATATGAGGTATCGTTAGAACCGTCTTAATTTTCCGCTGAATATAGGCTACCTGACGTGTCACAAAAAGCGAGTTGGCGCCCTCTAGCGGACAAAAAGTAAGGCTTAAAAAATAAAAATGGAGATAAATACGCCGTGTTTGGTATCATTTGAAAGGGCCTCACTTGTACATTTCCAAAATATTGCTCAAATTTAAAATCACGCCCTCTAGAGGACAAAAAGTCCAGAGTAAAAAAAAATTAACACCAAAATTGTTTAATAAATAAAAAAAAGTAAAAAAACTAAAACCTGACTACGACAAAAAAAACGACGCTGAAAAAGTATGAAACAAGATTTTCAGGATAGAACAAAAAGAAAAGCCGTAGTCACACGGTATTAAAGTGTTTAGGTTGGTACCTATAACGTGTGACAACGGCTTTTCTTTTTGTTCTATCCTAAAAATCTTGTTTCATACTTTTTAGACATATGCGTTTCACTCCTCCTCATTACATTACCATACCAAGATAGCCGACTTCCTTTAAATTTCAAACTTCCTCCAATATACTTATCATCTTCGTCCTGCCCTTATCCCATTCCATTTGTGGTCGGCGCAACACGATTTCTTCTTCCATTCTTCCCTGTAAGGCATCATTTGCTCCTTTCTCTTTCATCTTTCATTAACTTTCGTGTCCCTCTCCATCTAACAACATTAATATCCATCTATTTTTAGTTACATGCGTAACATGCGTTTCATACTCATTGAAATTCCATACCAAGATCGACGACTTCTTTTCAATTTCACACTTCTTCTAATATATATATTATATATATTGAGGAGCTCGTGGCTTAATAAGAACTGCCACTCAGGTCGATCTTTAGGTAAAGCTGTGCTTGCCTAGGTCGGTCTGTGGATGGGTGACCGCCCGACATACCGAGTTTCCTCCGTGCCTCGGAAAGCACGTTAAGCTGTTGGTCCCGGCTGCCATATATATAGATCTTTGGCAGTCGTTACAGGTAGTCAGTGACCTGAAATTCTGACATCCAGTCTTACCAAAGGGTATTGTATTACCTAGTATTAACTGGGTTGTGGAGGTATGATAGGCAGTCGCTCATGTAAAATACTGGTATTCAGCTGCATCCGGTTAGACTGGAAGCCGACCCCAATATAGTTGGGAAAAGGCTAGGCAGATGATGACTTCTTCTAATATACTCATTCCATACTTTATCCATTCTTGTCACTCCACACATCGGTCACCCGTCTATAATAAATTACATAAATAGTAAATAACTAAAAATTGGCATAAAAATAGATCAATTATATAAAATGTTAGGTCATGCACAGAGGTCATATATAAATATCGGCCGCGGATTTTTGTACTAGATGACGTGGCCTCGGCGCAAGGGCAAAGAAGGAACATGGGTTCGGTTTTTAGTCAGTAGAAGTCTGACACTCCCCTTCGCTCTGCCCAAGAGCGGGGGGGTCATTCGATGATTTTCCACCCACAAAAAAAAAAAAAACGTCATATAAATATCAGTGTTTTACGCTGGTATTTTTCCATTAATATTTATTTCATCACGCTTAAAGCCCAAAGCCACGCCCAAAGGGTTAACACAGAGGTGTACCTAAATAGGGCACCCACATTTCGCTCACACAGGACCTAAACATAACTGTCTGTCTGACTGTTTAAGTACCAAGTAATAGGGAGCGAGCCTATAGCCATCTACCGGTCCCAAACCGAGACCCCATAGATGTCGAGAAATTCCTAATAAAAGAACCCAATAACACATTACCCGACCAAGTAATCGAACTCAGGACCTCATGCCGAGTAGTCGCGCTTACAACCATTCGTCTAATACAAAACTTTTTAACAAAAAATAAAAACCGACTTCAAAAC
Source organism: Diarsia mendica (assembly GCA_949316265.1). Lineage (NCBI taxonomy): Eukaryota > Metazoa > Arthropoda > Insecta > Lepidoptera > Noctuidae > Diarsia > Diarsia mendica. Next base: position 3,590,838 of record OX438910.1, read on the forward strand.
AAAACATAAAAGTCAAAAATAAATCAGTTTCTGAAGTCGGTGACTTTTGTTTGTTTGATTTAATTTTTTTGCCACCGACTTCAGAAACTGATTTATTTTTGACTTTTTTTTTGAAGTCGGTTTTATTTTTTGTTAAAAAGTTTTTAGTGGTTCACATGTTCATGGGTCATAATGTGGACAATGTAGTTTCTTTGTTGAGTTTTGTTGATTTTTCAAAAACCGCTTGTTTGATTTCGATAAAAAAATTATGGGACAATTCGGGAAGATAAACCCTTTCCAACAAATCACAATAACAATATTTTTTCAAATCGATTAGCAAGTGACGGAGTTATGCCCGAACAAACATTAAAAAAAAACAAACATCCCAATTGAGAACCTCCTTCTTTTTTTAGAAGTCGGTTAAAAACTAGGCAAGCCACTTAAGTATATTATATGACAAACCATTGATGTATATTTGACAATGAGATCTAAAGGTATTGACAAATTCTTGCTAGTTTTTATCAAACACATACTTAAGGTGCACGTTCTCGACAAAACAATAGACAAAAGCCATAGTTCAATTGTGTTATTTAACCATTGTGCATTTAGGAATTCTTGTAATTGTTAACTTTAAGATCTTTTAGTTAGAAAAAAAAGAATACACGCTAAGATTACCATAATATCGTCGCAGAATTTGTACCTAGGGGTTAATAAAATACATCAACATTCTCTTGCCCTTATCTATACTCCATTTACTATAAGATTAGAATTTTAAGTTAACCGTTTTTACAGTCCGTTCAACCGATTGTGAACTCTATTACGTTGACAGCAAGACAAAATGCAGCTGCAGTAAACAGTCGGTATTGTAATATTCTTTTTGCTTTTAATGCCATCCTTATGCCTACGGTATAGAAGTCAAAATCGGTTGAACGGACTGTAAAAACGGTCAACTTAAAATTCTAATCTTATAGTAAATGGAGTATTTAAATAAATAAAAAGAGAAGTCCTGACTGACTGACTGACTCATCAACGCCCAGCCCAAACCCTTGGACCAAGAAAGCTGAAATTTTGCACAGAGGTTCCCTTTATAATGTAGACAAGAAATAAGGAGAATTTTTCGAAATTTTCATCCCCTATTTAACTCCCTTAGGGGTAAGGGAGTTAAATAGGGGATGAAAGTTTGTATGGAAAATCGTCATTTTTGTAGTTAAACCGACATCTACGCGGGCGAAGCCGTGGGCAAAAACTAGTCCTTAAACATTTGGGATCAGCGCAGCATAATCTTCTTCTTCCATACTTTGCTATTACTCGTCATGTCAGCATTTACCTCTTTTCTAACCTTATCATCCTTCACACAGTTCATTCATCGTTTCTTTAATCTTTGTCTACTCTTATAGCCTTCATTTTTGAATGAACGATTATTATAATAAAAAAAAAAATATGATAAAAAAAAACAAATAATGAACTATTAGATACTAGCACTTTGCCCACGGCTTCGCCCGCGTGGATGTCGGTTCAACTACAAAAGTGACGATTTTCCATACAAACTTTCATCCCCCTTTTCACCCCCTTAAAGGTAAAATTTCCAAAAACCCCTTCTTAGTGCTCCCCTACATTATAATAGGAAGCCGTGTGCAAAATTTCACATTCCTAGCCCCAGTAGTTTCGGCTGTACGTTGATATGTCACCCAGTCAGTTCTCCTTTTTTATATAGATATATAATAGATAGTTGAGTATGCTCAACGTATTGGATTGGAATCATCGGTCCACCTTGTAAGAGGTCTTCCAACGCAACGTCTTCCGTTTCGCGGTCGCCACTCCAGAACTTTTCGGCCCCATCGGCCATCCGTTCTACGAGCAATGTCTGCCCACTGCCACTTACGTTTGGTAATTCTTCGGGCTATGTCGGTAACCTTGGTTCTCTTACGGATGTTTTCCTTTCCGATGCGATCCCACAAGGAGACTCCAAGCATAGCCCTCTCCATTGTGAAGGTTGCGGGGACCCGCTGGATGCGAGACGCACGGGACGGGTCAATGTGGCGACACCTAGGGGAGGCGTATGTCCAGCAGTGGACGTCTTTTGGCTGGAATGATGATGATGATTACGTTTGGCACCTCATCATCATTCTCCTACGCTTATCCTAGTTCATTTAAGGTCGGCGCAGCATGTCTTCTTTGGCAGTAGCCTCCTTTCTTGCCATATCATCCTTCACACAGTCCCTCCATCGTTTCTTTGGTCTATCTCTACTTTTATGGCCATCTACATTCATACATTCGGCACCTATTACCTACCTATTGTACGTCACTTTTAATCACACTTGCATCCAATCTGATGGACTAATAATATCCTGCGGCGTCGCCCGGTCAATAACTCCACAACAAAAACCTAATCAAGATACTAAGAACTTTTCATCGCACAGTTAGCCAATTAATATTATTAGGCTGTTTTTTGTATGCAAATTGAAAAATACCGCTTGTTCTGCTTAGCCTGTTTTGTTGTGTGTTGTATGGTTAGTTGATAGGTAGGTGCTAAAAGAGGGAAATACCAAGTGATCATTCATTCAATCACTTTACAAGAAAGTGTCTGACTGTCTGTCACTAACAAATTTCTCTGTAACTGTTTGACTTATTGACGTATCGTCAGTCTAGTGGTTCGCTTCTGCTACTACTGAATATGAAGGCTTGGGTACAATTCCCAGCGCAGGCTAAGTTACATTAGGTTTTTTTTTATCAACTTCTCTAGAAATTGCCAGGGATCGTGAATTTGTGCCAGGTTGATGGCAATAGGCTTGCCTCCTATTACAAAGGCTTTAAACAGAACTGGACCTCTGTCTAACCCCTTGGGTAAAACTGACGTGAAGCTATGCTATGTTATTTGAAAATGCACCTAAGTTAATCACGTCTATAAAGGTCATTTTACACTACCATTTCCTTGAACACAAACACGATATTTGGTTACAACCCAAGGTCAAGGTCATCCCTAATGTTCGTCATTAACATGCTAACTTTTACGCGACTAATTTCTCCGTAATTGGGCCGCACCTAATGCCAGCCACCGCCCCGTTTTACCACGAACACCGCACCTTGGGGCATCATATTTTCATTTGGCTAACTGCTTTAATGGTAATAATGGTGTGGATTATTTTTAGCTTGCACAATAGGTTAGCAGTGTTGTTGTTTTTTGCAAGATACATATATGAACTCCCATGGGGATAGGCAGAAACTCCAGAACGCCTCCTGCTACGATTACTACATAGTCCTTTAGCCTCGTCCACTTTCATAAATCTGGTCATAAACGCACGCCCGTTGCGAGTACTACGCACCTGTCCTTTCTAAAGAACATCACCATAATATGAGTGGATGTCTTTTTAGGCCTTTTAAATACCTTTTGTTAGTCGCCTTTCACTCATCCTCTCCACGTGACCAAACCATCCAAGCATACTTTTTTTTTGGTGGGTGGAAAATCATCAAATACCCCCTCTTCCCCCCCCCCCGCTCTTGGACAGAGCGAGTGTCAGACTTCTACTGACTAAAAACCAACCCATGTTCCTTCTTCGCCCTTGTGCCGAGGCCACGTCATCTCTTTCGATAACCCGCAGCCCAGACGGGCGTCGGCCCTTGCGGGCCCCTCCTTGCTGACGTCTCTTTGAGGCGCGCGTGGAACACGAACGCGCCGTCGACACGGTCTGTTGCCGTCATGACGACGGCCGGACGGCGAGCTAGCCCATTACTCACCGTGCACAGGCCCGCGTCCACGGTGGCCGGAAGCCATCACGTGGCCCCCGACGCCCGGAGCGCCTTCCGATTCTAGATATCCTTACAAATTATTCCAGCAAAACAGGTCAACCATCTCTGCTCACCTCTTTCCAAGAATCCAAGCTTGAAGCAAGCTTCACATATTCCTTTTTCTGTGAGAGAAAATAAACCTCACCAGTTTAGTTTTCCTTCAAGATAAGATTATGTAATAAAAAATGGATAGCTAGTTTTTGTGCCGATCGTCCTAGCTTGAGCCTTTTCAATGTAACTCTATAAATAAGACCTGAATTATGTATAGATGGGCCTTAAAGGCCGGTTACACTTTGACGCGGACGATTATTTATGGATCAATAGTGATGGGAGAAGAAAGGCTTCTTTCTGCCTAGAAATAAGACACTTAAGAGGTTGCCAAAAAATCTTATGAAGCATCGGAATCTTTGGAGATTCAAATCTTGTGATTAATCTTTCTACATGCGTACTTATCTCTAATTGATTTCAAATTAAGCTTTTTTTCTATCTTCTAAAGCTTTTTCTGAGTCTCCTAAGTGATCGGCTGTCAATATTTCTAAACTATTACTTGGTAACAGATCTTTGAACTCATCACAGTAATTAATTATATCAAATCTATTACTAAGTATGACGTGGGGATTTTTTATATACTCTGTAGCAATGTTAATGAGAACATGATCTGTACTTGTAGTTATTAATTTAAATAGATTTTGGTACAAAAACGTTTAAAGTTATGATCGCCTTTAAGTCTTTATTAATATTTCCTCATGTCATTCTGCTGAATTGTTATTTTACTCAACCAGGTTTCTTAAACTGCGTACACATTTAGGATATTTTACAGCTGTTTAATACAAAACTGTTTGATAACGAGCTAAAATGAATTTCGTTACAATTCGAAAAATGGTTACAGACTGACAATTCGTAAAATGGTCACAAACTGACAATTCGTTAAATGGTCACAAATTGACATTTAGTAAAATGGTCACTTAATGACAGTTCATAGTATTAAATGTCAGTTTATAACAATTTTAAGAATATTAACGATATTCATAATTCATATCAATATCCCATTATGATTCTGCTAAAGCAGTTATTTTAGACCCATACGTTGGTATAATCAGCCTTCAGTATGTTAGGATAGAATATTACCAGCTATGTTTTGACCTCTGAATACTTAGATGAAGTATTATTAGATACAATTATGAAAAGTATTTTTATATAATACCGATTTCAACAAACTTCTCTATTTTGTGCGATCTCTGCCATGTTTAAATGTAGTCTTAGTAGTACTTTTTTCTACTATAATTAGTAGTATTTATTTAAAAGTTTTATGTCTAAAGTCTTTTCAAAATATTTTATATTTTTTTTGGGTTGTCACTATATTTTGTCGGTAGAAATACAATTTCTCGATTTTTAAATAGTAATCATCTCTTTAGCATCGAATAAATGTGTACCATCCTTAACAGGGCAAAACCCTTCCACGCCCAGTTCTTAGGGTTCACTGAACACGCACAAAAAACGCTGCAAAAACGCTTTAAAGTTCAATGTAGATAGAATCGTTTTTAATATGTATTAGTATTGAATACCAGGCAGGTGTGCGCTGGTTACTGAATTATTTAACGTACGGGAGAATAAATATTTTATTTTAGAATTTGAGAAAGTTTTCTGGAATGGTGTTTATTGTAGTTGTGTTGTGTGGTGATGGAATATACGTTGACGAGAGATACATTGTTTCTTTATATTACTAGACTAACACTTGGCTTGCGACTTCTTCCGCTAAGTTGTGACAGTTAAGTTGATATGCATGATATAAATATAATTTATCCACAAATAATTTAATGTATTTTTCTATCAATTAAAAAATTGTTTGGAATTGGATTTTTAGTTTTTGGTTTTTGGTTCTACATACAAACTTACAAACAAATTTTACCGTTTATTATATTATTAGTAAGTATAGACAAAAGTCAGAGTTTTCACATAATTGGACTCAATAGATATTTTGTCTTGTGTTTGTTCATCTTTCGAATGAACTTGGTCACTTTAAACTTAGATTAAAATTCAAAATTTAGACGATCTCTAATTATTTTATGAGCACTTGTGTGATATAGACAGAGGTAAGAATCACACACTACGCCTAAAATTTCGAGCACATAATATTTTAATGCTTCCCGAGGAAATAAAACGAATATTTAGTTCCTCTTCATATATGAAAATGTGAATATAATTTCATTCCAAGAAGTGATTTTATACCCCGAGCTTCGATCTTGATCAAGAAAAACTTCTAACGCAATAAACACAAACATTTTTCTTTAACGCGATTTTGACAGGTCAACATTTCACAAAGAAAAAGACATTCAAATATGTCTCCTATCTACAACAGCATCTATCTTAGACCAGGCACCATAAACCTACTTCATACCGCCATCTTTCACGATTACACCAAAAGATTACCTCTACATACCAGGACAGCATAAAACTGCAGACATTTAAACTAAAAGCTACCATCAATCACCCCAACCCACCTCACTTATCAAAAATAGCGTTAACATAACCATTTATACCCGGCCGAGGTACTAGGCGGGCATAAAATTCAAGATGTACTGAGAATTCGATGGTATCGCTGTGCTCCAACAAAAATGTTCTAATCTTGGCTACAAATCGCATTATGCAAGCCGATACGGAGATCTGTCTTGAGATATTTGCCGTGGTATAGGAAAGTTCAGAAAGTTCATCTAGAAAACAAAAGCTTACTTGCAGTATTTTCTTTCTGGAAGTTTTTGAAAGACCGAGTCTTCATTCCTTATCGTTTATCCATCCAGGCGGGTGTTATCTTTCACGTTTTGGTGAAAGTGTCAAATCACAGTGTTTTTGATACTATCCGCATCCTCGTTGCAAATAAAGCTCCATAGATCCCTTCATCATTAATATTCTCCTGCCCATATCCTAACTAATTTGGGGTCCGCCGAGAATGTCTTTTTCTACCATACTTCTCTATTACGATCACAGCTGTCACCTAATTTCTAGTCATATCATCCTTCACAGTCCAGTTTCTTTGGTCTTACTTATTGTCATCAACAACATCTTCCTTACTACATTTCCCGTGAAGGTAGAATAGGACGCCATTCGGAGCGCTGCAGTAATCCTTACATAGGCACCTACTTCTTATGCTTCATACTTCTCCACGGCACGTTGATTGCGAGTACTTCGCACCTGATCTTCCTGACGGGCTTCACCATCATCTGCTAAACTTCATCATTCAATCACACTTCACACTATATCACTCTTCACACTAATATTATAAAGGCGAAAGTTTGTGAGTGTGTATGTTTGTTACTTCTTCACGCAAAAACTCCTGAACAGATTTGGAGAAAATTTGGTACACAGATAGTTTATAACCTGGATTAACACATAGAATAGTTTTAATCCCGATTTTATGTTCCTGTGGGATAATTATCGAGTTGTAGCGGGTGAAGCCGCTGGCAACACCTAGTTACTAATAAAATCTAGTTGAACATATCAAACGAAGTTGTGCTTCTGATATCTTCCTTCCAAGTGTCCATGAGCGGTTTGCGTTAGATTTTTGGTCGGATTTTTTCATCTCTGCCCTGATAGAACATTATGGGTGAAATGTCTGCGCATTCTAATATGTACCGTAACATTTTGACGGAAAGTCGTAAATCTGGACGTGATTTAGTTATGTAGAGCGTTTGCATGACGCATAACATCACAGATGTGTGTAGGAAATAAAATTTAGTGATTGATATGACAGCCAGGACATCTTTTTTTCATATATGTACCGACTACTAACAGTACTAACTAGGTTATGGAGGTCAGATAGGCAGTCGCTCCATGTAAAATACAGGTGTTCAGCTGTATCAGGTTAGACTGGAAGCCGACCACAATATAGTTGGAAAAGACTTTTGTTATTGGAAAAGTAGTTTTTGCGTGGAACTGGTGCCATTACGGAAGACGAATAATGAGTACATTTGCAAGGTGCAAGTTTGCCTATTATGTCTGTATCAAAATCACAACCCTTAACAAGGAGTATGCCTTGGTTCTATCTGATTTATGTGGGTGATAGATGCACGAACGTACTTATGGCTCGAGGACTTTTAAATATTTGAGTATCAGTACTAAAACTGGGTTGTTTTGGGTTGAATACAAATATCCACCGTATAAGCCGACCCTAAGTTTTCTAGGTCGTCAGGCTTTAAGTATGCCTACTTACTTTGTCAGCGACATTAAGTATATTTTCGAGTAAAAAGGCGTATTTCGCGTGCTCAGAAATGTTCACCAATCTATTGGCATAGAATCTACCATTTCGTATAATAATACACTCCTCCTAGCCTACTAAATAAACACTGATAAGTTTTATTAATTCCCCTTTTTCTCTCATTGCAGGTCCACGTTGTCTTGACGACAGGCGTGTGCGACCAAAATATTGCGACAAACGACAGCACGACTACGACATTACCGTTACATTTGAATCCACGTCACACTTCGGCTAACTTCGGCTACGTTCGGGAGCGAGGCGGCGATATGGGGCAGCGAGAGGGACCGATCGGGAGTTTCTGAAGAACTTAATGAATTAAGAGTCATTTCTCTTTCAGAGTAGAATGGTTTCAGGGGTCATTCAATAATTAAAGTTACAGTATTCCAACTACACTCATTCACTTCGGAGTTTTATCATTGAACTATAATAAATTGTGAATTAAGTTAGGCCCACCCCTATTGCTTTGTCCAGGATGAGGTTGCACTACACGAACAGTCCTCTGTCCAAGCATTTGGGGCAACAGGCTTAATTTAACAGTCAATAAAAGTTTTGATTCAAACAAATATTTTAATTGACTCTAAAATCTAAACTGGTCTAATTTTAGATCGATTTAGATTTTAGACGTAAAATAAGAATGAGAGTAGTTGCTACTACTGGCTGAACTTATACAAAAAAAAATAAACAACGAAGTTAGCGAATAAAACATAGAAATAATAAAACCTCTTTCGAACGAAATAAAAATGATTTCAGTTTAAAAAAAAGTATTGTCTTGCTTATTTTGTAAAATTGTAAAACGAAGTAACGATGTGTAAGGAATAGGCATTAAAAATTGTAATTTTGTATATGTGGTAACATTTCTATTCATAAATTTTAAAGGAAAACAAGCACGTTTTAAAAAAAAAGAAATAGAGCTTATTTGCCCAATTAAAATGAACGCAAGCACATTTATATGGCGGTTAAGAGCTGTCAGTTTCAATATTCCACAGCATTGACATAATAATATGACAGGTACAGCAGGTTCTTAAATTTTGTATATCGCGTCCACAGTTTAATTGGTAAAAATATGCGCTCTAAAACTGCAATTTTTAAAGTTTGTTTTGGAATAGCATACATCATAAAAGTCATGTACTTAATTCCTATTTAAAAGCTAAAGCAATGTGAAAAGAAATGCTACCAGTTGTACAAAAATGTAAGAGAAATTAATAATTTTTATAACGAAAAAAGAACTTAATTTTGATCTCTTAATGAATAATTATTTATGAATGTAATGCCATATTAAAGTATAATACTTCATTGGTGTTCGTTATTAGATGTAAGTTGGGTCTTTCATTATAAAATAGGTTACTACATCACTTTACAATTATTATAATTATAATCACCATACTTGGTTTTTACAAATTGGTGATAAGAATATGAAATCACCAGTAAAAGCAGCTATACATCACATTGAACTTTGCAACAAGTTAGCGACATGACAATCAGCGCCATCTAGGTTTCTTGTTAGGAACTAAGTTTCAAAGATGGCTGATTAGGTACTGTAAGCTTTATGAATTTGTGTGTTTTCTCCTGAAAATGTGTTATTATATTATTTTGTGAAATAGATATTCCATGAAAGACCCTTATTTGGCTCATGGTTATGATGTAATGGTTTTATTCTAAATAAATAATAACAAAAGTCGACATCTTGACCAACAGACGCGCAACTTGAAGATACACGTTATTTGAATAGTTGCAAGATTTTATAATAAGCAGTTATGTCAAAAAAATAGCTGCAATAAATTCTCGGATGATTCAAATCCATTTTCGATTTGGATGCGTGCAGGATAAATCCAATTAAAAACCGGACTTGAGAATTAAACTATCAATCAAAATCATGAGCCAATTATAATAATTAGTTAAAGATTTCTCTACATTTAACATTTTAAAATTCCTTCTGTTAAATTGTTGATGCAAACCAAAAATGCGAGGTGCCTTATAAAATGCTTTTTTCGAAAAAAATCTTTGTAATATTAATGTTTTAGTATTAAGGGAAATAGTCACAAATAACTTCGATTTTTTTAGGTTTTTTTTAGTATGTAAGTACCTACCGGTTATGCAATTCTTGGTATGCATTTATTCATTTTTTATAATTTTTACAGTCATAGTTGTCTTAGTGCACTACGATTTTGCGTTATAAATAGTGTTATGATATATTTTTTTTAATAGCCTTTATTGCGTTAACTAAATTATTGAAAGTTTTATGAACCTAAAAGGTCAAAAAGTCGTCTGGTGCTTATAAAACTTTGCTACCTTGCATCGGTCTACCTTGATAGAAACACATGCAAGCAACAAAGGTCCATAATCCCATAGACCAGAACATTTCATTCAAAATGCCCTTTAGTTCCAAATGAACTTCACAATAATATCATCTATCAGATTTGAAACTACATTCATACATGATCTTTTTGTTAATATTAGACGTAAAGTGACTGTTGAGACAAAGTAAAGAAAATAACATCTTGCGCCTACTCCATATACATTGAGATAATGGTAAGGGAATTAAAGAGTTGATGATTATGACGGTTTAAGCGTTCTTCTTTGTCACAGATCTGACATGATCTTTCTTGACCTTCAAACAGCAATCCACTGCTGGACTTATGTCCCTTCAATCGATAAATCCTGACCATAATTTGACGTAATAACAGAACACAAAGGAATTACTATAATTGACATAGCATTATTTAAAGCGCAAATGAAGTCCTTTTAATTAACACCATGTAGTTTTGTTTTTATTTTCACAGCACAGAAATTCACACTACCTTTGGTTTCTTAGTGTAAAAATCATAAACCAGACTTGTATAACCCCTTCAGTAGTCACAACAGAAGTCGCACAAATAGGGTAATCTTGTGGACCTAACGAACTATTGTTTCAAGTCTTCTTAGCAGACTCGTCAAATGTTTATGACTAAAACACACATAAGTGACGTTGTCATTTGTACGTGTTTTAGACGGATGCGTCTTGCATGTTTTGTAGCTTCATACATGTCACATTGCCCGAAGTCGTGGAAATAAAAGTTTTTTTCTACACAATCTGAATAATAGAACCGCCAATGTGGTCCCACCAGGAGCTACAACCGGTCCTACTCTGTGTCAAGAACAACTATAAAAATAAAAACAAACCTACAGACCTTAGAATCTTAGATATGTCTACATAATCTTTATGGATAAATCTCTCGGAATTTCGAAATCGATTTCGATATTTCGATACGATTTATCGATTATGAATTTTGTATTCCAAATAATAATTGTTCTCGATAGTAAGCTAGGCCACCTTTCATGATTCCTAGGGTATATTTTATTATCTTTAGAGTAAGTTTTCATTCTGTGTTATGCGGATATCAATCGATATTGTAATACTTTACGGTAAATAAATGAAATGAAATTGAATGTTGTTGTTTTCTTTTTATACATTATAACCTCCAAAGGATTTTAAGCAGGAGTCTATCTAAAGGTTGAGTACTTTGTACTCGCAACCATTGTGGTTGTATGACCAACGTGGACGAGTCGAAAGGAGTATGTACGTATAGTAACAGGGGAAGTTCTGTAGCATCTTTATTAGCACTACCGAGGACATTGACAGTCGGCCACTTTTCACCCTTTCACCCTAAGTATTGGTAAAGGTTGAAAAGTGGCAGACTTTCAGTGAATACGGTAGTACATACCTATGTGTACCTATGGTAAACCTTAGTAGGTACCATGTAATAAGGGCGAACCCATTAATACCTTTAACTGGGCACAAATTCAGAATAAGGCTCCTACTGAAAAATTCCCGATGAAATAATACGAAATACAACCGAGAAACTCACCAATGACCTCGTGCATAGCAGTAGCGTTGGCGACCACTAGACCAACGAAGCAGTTTTTATTAGTGCATGTTTACGTATAGGCAGGGCGTCGCGCGGCGCGTGCTGCGTTTTTATTTCAAACACATGATAATGTATGGAAAAGTTAACGATTTCAAACGTCGATTTTACGAGAAGCATTTATCGCTCGTTACTTTAAAATGCAGCGTTTGTTCCGATGGACCCGTCTCTCAGTAAATTAATAAAAAAGCACGATACGAGCCTTCTGCACGCGCCGCGCACCGCCCCGCGTCTCCGTAAACGAGCCCTTACTCACTAGCTGTACCCGGCATGCGTTGCTATGCCCTTTTTCCTACCTACTACCTGCCTACCTACCTACCACCAACCTACTTTTGCACCGCTCGAGTTCCTCAAAGAAACCGTACTTTATCTTACTTTATCTTACTTACTTTATCTTATAAAAAAACAAAGAGATTTGACTACCTAGTAATATTTGAATGTCTTTGTAAAAAAACATAGGGTAAGTCGGGGCAAGAGGCACATCGTTTTGATATATTAGGTAATAATTAAACAGTCACAGTGATTTCCAAATCAGCTGCTAGATGGCGTTGCTTCAAATTACTGTACCGAATGACACTCAACCTACTTTGGCGATATCTTGACGTTACACTCGCAGAGAAAACTAGCTTTTCAAGTTGCACTTTAGTTCTGTCTAAACATGCTAGATGGCGCCACTACTTGATGTTGAGATATTAATGGTGTGTGCTGCAAGTTACAGGTTCAATTCCCGCATAAAAAAAAAATTGTCTCATGTTTAGAGACGCTGACGTATTCACTATGCATATCACCCGTATCATGATATTTTGCATTCATGGAGGAGTTCGTGGCTCGATAATAATAGCTAGCCTTGCTAGCATAGGTTGATCCGTGGATGGGGAGATCTTCACCCTTTAAATACCGAGTTACCTTGCCTCGCTCGGGAAGCACGTTAAGCCGTTGGCGTACATTTATAGATCTCTAACGGTTATTAGGTAGTCAGTGGCTCGAAAGTCTGAAAACAAGTCTTACCAAGGAGTATCGTATTAAATTAACCAGTACTAACTGGCTTGTGGAGGTCAGATAGGCAGTGGCTCCGTTTAAAATATTGGTATTCACGTGAATCCGGTTAGTAGGTATAGCGAGTCTATTAAATTGCTAAAAGTATCATTTTACTCTTAAATGATAACGGAGTCTTAATTTTAGGAAAAAAAATAGAGAAGTCGTTTTGAAAAATACTGGAAATAGGCAGCATTATCTCTAATTTTAGCCACACGACAAAAGATCCTTGTGCAGCGATTGTTTAGAACACCGGACACATCGATTACCTATTACCTATATCTACTAGAATAATCCACGTGTAACACCAAGGTTCCAATCAGTGCAAGGAGGGGCCCGCAAGGGCCGACGCCCGTCGGGGCTGTGGATATCGAAAGGTTACCGCGGCTCCGACACAAGGGCGAAGAAGAAGGAACATGGGTTGGTTTTTAGTCAGTAGAAGTCTGACACTCCCCTTCGCTCTGCCCAAGAGCGGGGGGGGTTATTCGATGATTTTCCACCCACCAAAAAAAAAAAAAAAAAAGGTTCCAATCAGTAAAGTATAAATCTATCATCATCATCATTTCAGCCAAAAGACGTCCACTGCTGGACATAGATCTCCCCCAGGTGTCGCCACACTGACCGGTCCCGTGCGTTTCTCATCCAGCGGGTCCCCCCGCAACCTTAACCAGGTCGTCGGTCCACCTAGTGGGAGGCCTTCCAACGCAACGACTTCCGGTTCGCGGTCGCCATTCCAGAACTTTTCGACCCCATCAGCCATCCGTTCTGCAAGCAATGTGTCCTGCCCATTGCCACTTAAGTCTGGCGATTCTTCGGGCTACGTTGGTAACCTTGGTTCTCAAGCGGATGTCCTCATTTCTGATTCGATCACGCAAGGAAACTCCGAGCATAGCCCTCTCCATTGCCCTTTGGGTGACTTTGAGCTTTCTGATGAGGCCCATTGTGAGCGACCACGTTTTGGTCCCGTATGTAATCACTGGCAACACACACTGGTCATAGACTTTCGTCTTGAGACACTGTGGTAAGTTGGACGAGAAGATACCGCGCAGCTTCCCGAACGCTGCCCTAAATCTATACAAATAAATAAAGAACAATGGGATGAACTCCGCGTAAATGAAAGAGTGTAAAAAATGTATCGTTCTATTGCATGACTGCAGTCATTGGAACAAAGTTATTCATCGATAGAACAATAAATATTTTTAATGTTATATTTTATTAGTGACCCACCCCGGCTTCGCACGTGTGGAATGTGCTACATATAAACCTTCTTCCTGAATCACTCGATCTACTGCTGGAAACTGCATTAAAATCCAGTTCATTTAAAAGTTCTAGCGTACAAACAGCGGGAACGACTTTGTTTCCTACTATTTAAAGAATAAACTACAAAATATACGCACACTAACTCGCACTCCACAGTCAGTATAATTATAAAAGTGGCAACACTGAAGCAATTTTTATTTAAATGCGGGATTACTAACCATAGTTCTTAACCTTCAGCCAAGCAGTTTCGATATAATTATGTTCATCAAAAGATATGTTGAAATAACCCACGGTTTTATCTACACGAAATGCGTCATCAATTTTGTTTGGTATTACAATGCTTGCCCGTTTTTCTTGTCTGTTGGCAAATATTTGACGATTCTGAAGATTCATAGAATATCAATTATTATTATGCTAACAATGAATGAGCCTCCAAGGTTACTACAGTCAAAAGTCATCGGGGAATTCCAATTATCACTAAGTTTGTTAACCAAATTGCATAAACCTACACCTAACATTACGGATGTACCTAATCCCCGAAGGGATAAGCAGAGGTGTGCCTAATAGTTTACCCACATTTCATCAATTATTTATTTTTCCTGTTTTTATCTATGTTCTTTGTTATAGTTTTCTTCTTGAATTTTTTTTTATTCCGAGAGTGCCAACCCTTGTTTATCTACAAAACAATATTTTTAAGTCCCACTTGGCAGGGGGCGAGCCTATTGCCATTAACCGGGCACAAATCCAGACTCCGTGGTTGCTACTGAGAACCCAATAACAATTTGCCCAACCCTTGACTTCAGCTCAGCTTACGGTCTAGCGGGTGCAAGTGCGACTGCTTGCACCCAGATCATAACTTCAGTGATAAATTTGAACCTCCAAGGATACTTACTACAGTTAATCGTCATCGGGTAATTATTTCCAATTATCACATAGTTTGGTAACTAAATGGATGGCTCTAATACGTCCACCCTCTAGTCAAAATATATGAGACACTTTCATGACTTTTACTAAAATAGATAAGGAGTCCTCAAAGGATTCATGTTTCTGGCAGCCCGGTAGAGCAAGATTAATGATGTAGGTACCTATGTTAGTCTTTGTTTATCTATGGGCCAAAGTAGCCTGAAAATAAATAAATATTATTTTATGTTTAATCCATTTATGGATATGCATTGACCTGAAAAAATGGACTGGCTGAAAAGTAAGTAAGTATTGAAACAACCAAACACTTACAAAAATATATTTCTTTGTGCTACCTACATTAAATAATTAACAACCTCTATTTACAAAACTAATTACCTATTTAAGGTAGATAATAATTTAGACCACCTAGATGGCCTTCATCTCTGTTTCTTTGCTGTTCTAGTCTCTCTTCGTCATGTCCATCAATTCCTAGACCCAGCCTTTCAATCAGTTTCTCCCCTTTGTCTCCATGTAATTCAATGAACTGTCTTCGTCTCTTCAAAGCCACATCAGGATCAAAAATATAAGATTTCTTTTCATGGATAACTGGATGTCCAACCAAGTTCGCCCGAATGAACAAAGCTATTGGCCCCACGGAATTTTGTGCCTTTGCCGGACAATAAAGCAGAAGGACGCAGAGTGACAGCTGAAAAAAAAACAACTGTCAAATAGACCGCGCGAAAATTTTGGCGGGATTTTGTTGTGGCGTAAGTTTTGTTGTGCATAAATTAAAATTAATTTATTATTTAAAATTAACACTTGATTTGCATAACGTCCGTTTTAGATTTCAAAATATTATGTTCGGTATTTGCATAAACGTTTCGTTGCATATTATTAACTGGCAGAACAATGATGAATATTTTGACTGTTGCAACTTGTCTCGTGCAGAAAAACTACCAAATAGCATTCCAATGTCACCATTAGTTAATTATTCTTTTACTCAATAGAAATAATGTTATCATTACTATTAATTAGGATTCGTTGCAAAACTTGTCATTGAAAAGAAAGAAAGAAATAATATTTATTTGTCGCAGATACATGACAAAATACAACAAAACGGAATAACCAAATCACACAGCATGATGCCATGATTGCTTGTTTTAGTTTTAATTAAGTACAATCACATTTTTATTAATTTTGTGAAAGTTTCTTAATTTGACTGTTTGTCTGTTTGTTACTTCTTCACGCTCTTATTTGTTTCCGCTGCAGCCAAAGGTTTGACACACGGATAGACCATGATCCATCCGTCACATGGGATATCTTATCATCATCATCACATTAGGATAGGGTACTATGTTCCCTTAGGATACTTGTATGATGCAATCGGTGGGCATAAGCTGGTACTGTATTATTTACGGCACAGTTAATCTAGTTTACCACATCACGATTACGCTATAAAACCGTTTTTTCATTTGGGATTAAAGAAATGAAACTTATTGGCAAGGAGAATGTCCATGGTAAATCAGAAATAACCCTTACGCATAAGAATAATAATGATCAAAAACAAGATTTCATTCATCTAATCAACTGGTATATCCAAGGTCACAAAACGTATAATCTAAGCACCGTTACTTTTTCCAACAAAAAAACACAAACCGGAATTATTTATGCACAACAAAATCTAAAAAACAAACAATACAACAATCTTTAATTCCCGCCAAAACAACTGTCAAATCACCATAACACGTTCGGATATTTCGCACATGAAATGATACTCACTTTAATTAATTTATTCATCTTTTTTTTTCAATTAACTTTTTATTGACCAACTCGCGAGGCGCGCGAATGTATACTGGTAGAAACAAGTTAAATACAACTTTTACATATAAAGCAGTTCAGGTTGCTCAACGGAGCTTAACGCCCCGAACACGACCATAGTTGAAGCGATTTGTTTTATGCGACACAATAACGGCCGCACGGGCGGATCTTCAAGATTAAGCATTGGTCGCTGAAGTCGGACCGAGAATAGGACCCCATCATTACATTGCTCGTTCTTCTTCCTCGTATCGCCGGCACGACATTATATTTTTTCAAAAATCTTCGCCACCTCCATCTAATCATTCATCAGCGGCAAAACACAGGTCGCTTAGACTGCAAGTCACGGCTGTCATTTCAAAATATTTGATAGTCGCTGCAACTGGTCAGTAGCTCGCAGTAATTCACCAGTAACTGGGTTATGGAGGTCAGAAGTGCAGTCGCTTTGTATAAAATAGTTGTCTCTTTAAGAGTTTAAATGTTTCTAAACGCATCCACGTGCAACACCGGAGAAATTCTTCAGAGTGGGACAGCTGTTTAAAAAACAAACTGGAATTCAACTGCATCCGGTTTTGCTGGGAACCGATACCTACCTACCGGGAACCATACTATGCTGGATAGTTGGGAAAAGGCCATGCAGATAATGAAGAACCCTGGCGTCACAAACCTCGTTCCGTTGCAGTGACTTTTGGTAATTGTTATAAACAATTCATTTCATTTGTTTTCTATGCAGAAGCTGCGGTGGGGGCGCGGCGCTGCGTGCTCGGCAATACGCGTTGTCGCGTGAGAGAGTTCGTGGCCGAGCCGTAATGGCGACGCTGATTATCGTTACATCATTGAGGGTTGAGTAACGAACCTTTTTTTTTTGCGTAGGGTGTGACGTATTGTTGGTGGAGTGCCGTATTATTGGTAATGATTTTGTATACTCTGTGAAGAAAACTTAAAGGACCGTTGAGTACCTTTTTTATTACACGACTGCCCCAAAAAAAAAGAGTGTTATGTTTTTAGTTAGCGTTCATGTATGTATGTTTGTATGTTTGTAAGTTTCTTTATTCCACCATAACTTCTAAACGCCTAAACCGATTTTGATGTGTTTGGTATCATTAGATTCTTTGCGTTATCCCGGGTGACATAGGCTATAGAAAAAATTCAAAAAACATAATAGGGTGTCTATGATTTAGAAATGAAACGAACTTTTAATTTGTTTTTATTGAAATTTTAATAAAAAATATAATCATCGTCTAGAACTTGTTAAGTAGATTACAAAAATATACCACAGTGGTATTCAATATCTATTGTGTACTAGTAATACTATTCAACAAATGATATGTTAACATTTTAAACCCGGGATTCGTTAAGAATAAGATATATATCAATAGATTCCTTGTAATGACAGAAATAAAACTGGCTAGGTTACAACTCCTAAATCCGTCCACGACGGCAGCTGAATGGTTTTAAAGTTTGTATGAAAAGTCAATTATGCGTGAATCAATTTACTTGAAACATGGTAAGAATATTCATTTAAGGAAATAATAATGTATGCATTTATAGGTTTTTCAAAAACACTCATTTATAGAGTGGAAAAAGATATTCAGGGTTGAATTTTGTATGGAAAAGTTTTAGTGGGGGATTGAAAAAACTTTAAACTCATTAGTAAAGCAAAATAATAAAGCTTTAGGTGTGTAATGAAACAATAGATGTGTGCAAGTGCAAGTTGGATCCGTCACAGATGGTTCCGTAAGATTAACTTGGTGGGTGCTATACTTGAAACTGTTTGGCACTAAACTTGAATTTCTGTTAATTCCTAAGAAATGAGGAAAAACGTCTCCTGATTTTTGAAAATAACCTCTTAAACTTAGGGTAAGTTTAGAGTTTAAATACAGAATAGTTCACTTTTATTATGTACAACAAAATCAGCAAATATAATCTTTGTAATGCAAGTAATAATTCAGGCTAGGTTTCACCCCCCCCCCCTCCCTTATATAAAACAACACAAAAAAAATTCGCGCTCGCTTCGCTCGCGCATCCACCCATTTCGTGCTTTCACCATTCGTACTCATTTCACAGACTTAACTACATGCTTCCATCCTCAATTCTGAGGGCCTCAATAAAAAAACTCAAGTCCCTCTTGACTCTAATAACTTTTCTGCATTACATAATTAATTAATAAACTAAGTTCGTCGAAAAACGTAATATTGAGCTTCGTGGAGCTCAAATGTTGAAATTTTACTACTATAGAACTTTAGTTGGGACGTGATATAGGTTCTATAGTTAGATGAAATGAAATGTCCAATTCTATGTTGCACTATGAATTTAATAAAGTATTTGCTATAACTAAACACGGTACAATACTACAATAAATGATTGACGCGAGTAACGGGTAGTAACCGACTATATGTGTTGTCACGGGGACGCGTGACTTCGAACATAACTTGACGGTGCAACGTCATAGGCACTTATAAGCTCGCAAGTGGTGTGCATGTGTGGGTAAACATACCGCTACACTACTTTGAGCTCCATCCAGGCATGGTTATTCAGCGCTATATCCCCCTAGATAAGTCCAACTATGTTGGAGTCGGCTTCCAGTCTAACTAGATGCAGCTGAAAACTGGTATTTTACATGGAACCGCTGCCTTTTTGACCTGCATATTGGACAACCCGGTTAGCACCGGGTAACATGATACCCCCTTTTTTTTTTTTTTTTTTGGTGGGTGGAAAATCATCGAATGACCCCCCCCGCTCTTGGGCAGAGCGAAGGGGAGTGTCAGACTTCTACTGACTAAAAACCGAACCCATGTTCCTTCTTTGCCCTTGCGCCGAGGCCACGTAATCTAGTACAAATACCGCGGCACCGACGGGCGTCGGCCCTTGCGGGCCCCTCCTTGCTGACATCTCTTTGAGGCGCGCGTGGAACACGAACGCGCCGCCGACACGGTCTGTTGCCGTCATGACGACGGCCGGACGGCGAGCTAGCCCATTTACTCACCGTCCACAGGCCCGCGTCTACGGTGGCCGGAAGCCATCACGTGGCCCCCGACGCCCGGAGCGCCTTCCGCGCCTTCCGCGGCGGCTGGGACGTTGAGAGGATCGCTCCCTCTCTCGCTCCGCCACCTCCTTCGCTAGCATCACTGCTTCGCAGAAGGAGGCGACGGCGTCCCATTCCTCCTCGCCCCGGACCATGGCTTGCACCAGGGCCGGACGCGAGAGGTCACCGCCGCCGATCGCCGCTACGAGAACACGGCGGGGCTCCGCCCAGGCAGGGCACACCTCCACAGTGTGCTCCACCGTGTCCTCCGGTCGATCCTCGCAGTGGAAGCATCCGGGCGTTTCCTCCCGCCTGATTCGGTGCAGGTACCTCCCGAAACATCCGTGTCCGGTGAGGACCTGCGTCAGACGGAAGGTGAGGGCGCCGTGGCTCCTCTCTAGCCACTCCTCAAAGAGGGGACTTACCGCCACTATCGTGGCGTGCCCTAACATGATACCCCTTGGTAAGACTTGTTGTCAGATTTTCGGGCCATTGCATACGTGTGACGACTGTCAAAGATCACAGCAGCCCTGGTTGTGATATTGTGTAAATGTTACGGTTTGACGTGCTTTCCGTGAAAATGAAACCCAGTAGTCAACACTAACAAAGTAAACACCAATCATTTTTAGGCGCTTGGTTCCGAAGGTGGAGGATTGATGTCAACCATGACAAGAGTAAGCGATTCTCTTCTCAAAACCAAGTTAAACAGTCCTATATCCTATTCCCACCTGATGGCAATGTCTTTGCCCCACCCCCGCCCCCCAACCCCAAAATTTTCGCGCTCGCTACGCTCGCGCATCCATCCTGTTCTTTCTCCGATCTGTCTTGCTTAAAACGTTCATCTACTTCTATTCTCATTTCTGTTTCTAAATCATTCATCCACGGAAAATTTACCAACGCTTTATGAGTATCCCTTTATCCCCCTAGATAAGTCTCATTGGGTAGCACTTTAAAAAACATTTTAATAAAATCAAACGACGCAAGCTACCAATCATTGATTAGGTTGGCCCGTGATAGTGCACAAGCTGCAAACGGTAACATTGAACAGAAGCATAGTAAATCTAGACGCGTGACACAGTTAGAAGGTTACGTTTCAGATCCACGTTTGCTAATCCCTTGATAAACAGTCTCTCCAAAAAC
The DNA here is from genome assembly GCA_949316265.1 of Diarsia mendica. Taxonomy (NCBI): domain Eukaryota; kingdom Metazoa; phylum Arthropoda; class Insecta; order Lepidoptera; family Noctuidae; genus Diarsia; species Diarsia mendica. The sequence continues at coordinate 3,611,935 of OX438910.1, forward strand.
TAAACCACCTAAGACCTCACAGTTAGTATCCACGAAAAATAAACGATTTACATAGGTACATACATAAACTCACGTCCTTTTCCCATGGGGGTAGGCAGAAACTACAGAACGCCACCCGCTACTATCCTTACATATTCCTTTTGCCTCGTCCACATTCATACTGACATCTGTCCATACGCGCACGCCGGTTACAAGTACTACAAGTACTACTCACCTGTCCTTTCTGAAGAACGGCACCAATAAGATCAGTGTATGTCTTTCTAGGGCGTCCTGGCTTTGCCATTTACATCTGCCTTGTAAATACATTTTGTTAATCGACTTTTAGTTTTGTTAAACGATTTAGTTTTGCATTATCTTTACCGCGACATTGCTTTGCTGAAAAAGTAAGCAATATAATGATGGCATATTGTCTATGCGTCAAAATACCGCTATATCACTAAAAAGTATTAAATAAAAAACAAATAATTTAAAAAATTAAAAACACGCCTGCCATGTTAAAAAACGAACTAAAAAGTCAAAAATAAGTCGAACGATTTCAGTGATTAAATGAGAACAAGGTCCCGTAATTGTATCCGAAAATGGAAAACTGAAAACTAAAATTTTAATTGCAGTCGGGGGACCTGTAAAGAAATGTTCCAATGAACTGTCCCCCGACTGCAATTAAAATTTTAGGTTTTCAGTTTTCCATTTTCGGATACAATTACGGGACCTTGTTCTCATTTAATCACTGAAATCGTTCGACTTATTTTTGACTTTTTAGTTCGTTTTTTAACATGGCAGGCGTGTTTTTATTTTTTTTTAAATTTGAGTGTAGTAAAGGTAAAACCCAATTTGCTAGAAGCACCGGATTTTTTAAATTAATTATGAAGATATACAAAAATAAAACAGAGCAAAAAATACTGACACTCCTTTTTTGATAATACTTTTTATTAACTTTCTATCATAGACATAATCGTAGTAATTAGGTGTCTGGCGAGTGGCGTTGCATTTAACGGTAGTTTAGTTTAAATGTCGAAATACGCCGTGCTAATTGGATTTATATAGCATTTTGAGAAATTCTTGCAACTATTACTAATATTACTTAAGTATATATAAAAATTTTAGATGTTGGAGGTCATCTCGGAAACTTCTCATAGGATTTCAAAAGTTAGAAATTTCAACGTTATCTATAAGTGCGAACTCACGGTCGTAAGGAAGCAAGTTATAAGACATGACAATAGGATGTTTCACCCTAGAATAATTGTTTTAAGTCATATTTTTTCTGGTTGTGTTACACAGTTCATTCATAGACAGTAGGCTTATGTCTTCGTTTGTATTTTCTCCCAATAGGGGATCGGACAGGGTCAAAATAATATGATTCTGTTTAGTCCGTAAGTTAGATTATCGAAAAATATTGAATAAGTGTTTTTTGTTTTATCAAATCAATAAAAAATGACGAAGATAAAACGCGTGAAAGATCTTGGAGTGGGGCTTGAAACGTCACTTGTGTCGTCAAAATGTACTATCATATGACGTCACACGAGTTTTTGAAGCACTGTATCGTCTTCATTTTAAGTTTACGTGAAAAAAGAAAAAATACGTGTCCAATAATTTTTGGAAATCTATCTGACGGACTAATTAGTTTTTTTTTGTCCGATCCCCTATTGTCAACAATCTGTATATTTTCAAGATAATTTCGTCCTTAGCGGAAAATATAGATGCACCTATCCTAAAAATGTGGATGTAAAGTAATGTAGGTATTATGTACCCTGTAACGCCCGCGCCACTGCAGACTGCATCATTGGTCCAGTGGTCCCAACAGCGCGACTTTCTGCGCCGGCTAATTGTTATTGATTTTTTCCATCAAGATTTTTTCTGTAGAAGCCACGGAGTAAGGATTTGTGCCCGGTTGATGGCAATAGGCTCGCTCTCTGTTACATGGTGGGACTTAAACATAATTGGCAAAATGTGGGTAGTACTTTAGATTCACCTCTTTCTAAGTGCATGTTTACGTACAGGGCAGGGCGGAGCGTCGCGCGGCGCGTGCAGCGTTTTTATTTCAAACACATGGCAATATAGGAAAAAGTTAACGATTTCAAAACTTGATGTTACGAGAAGCGATTTTTCGTTTAAAATGCAGCGTTTGTTGCGGTGGACTCGTCTCTCAGTAAATTAATAAAAAGGCACGAAAAGAGCAATCTGCACGCGCCGCGCAATGCCCCGCGTCTCCGTAAACGAGCCCTAACCCTTCGGGCATACCAGACGTGATGTGAAGTCTACTAATGAGACTAGCCCTTGTAAACGCAAACGTTTCTAACGATGAAGCATAGAAGGAACATCATAGCATTGCACAACAATTTTCTGTAGTATTGCCCACTTATAATGTCTATGACTGAACTTTGACCGCGCACGTGCAATAGCTAAATGACATGGTAAACGCAACAGGTTGTGTTCTATGGTTTCTGGTTAACCCCCATAATATAGGCAAGTGAAGTGATATAGCATAACGCCAGTAATCGCTGAAGGGTTAAGCAGAGGTTTACCTAATAGTACACCCACATTTAAGAAAGAAGAAAGAAAGAAAAATATTTACTGTCGCAGAAATATTTACAATAAAAAAAGCAGTAAACACATAAATATTACATCAGCGGGATGTAACATAAATATTACATCCCGCAATTGCTGTTCAAACTGTTCTGTAAGATATAATCGTAATTACTCAGGGCCTATTTCACGATGTCCGGATAGCCATTTACTGAATAAACTATAAAATGGAACAGATATTGACTGAAATTATCTACTAAGTAAGTTACCGGGAACTTAACTATAGGTGATGTAACAAGCCCTTAGAAAAAAATATTATTCAGACTCAGTACACCAAGGAGTCCATAGTCCATATCCCCGTTCCACTGTTCCCGCTTCTCCCAGCCCTGTTTTACCGACACAATTTTGACGTTTCGCCGAGCCGACCGCCGGGAAAAATCAATAAATTCAACAACACAGTGGGTGACATTTTCCTTCGCAGTGTATGAAGTGAAATAAATATTTATAACTAACAAAATGATGCAAGAATACGACGACGATTTCTTCTTTGAAGAGGACAAGATGTATGTATTGCCAATTTTTCAATTATTCGCATGTTTTTTCGTTGAGACCTATAAAGTTGTTTTCTCGAAGATCGAGAAGGGATTTTATGTTAGGTTTTTAATTTAATTAGGCTTCAGGATTCAAGCAGCAGCTATTCTATACTAACAAACATTTATCTTTAAGTAGATTGGTACATAGATGATCGTTTAAACACATTGAAAAAATGATATAGGACTTTTCAACCCGATCAATATTTTTTTTTCAGAGATTCAAGTTCTTTGATTTATTTTTCTGGTTTAAATGAGTAGACTAGAGCCTTTCTGGTGGTAATGGCAATATTTTTCTTTAATAATCGCCATTTGACCTCAGACTATTGATTTATTTTATTAAACTAGTTCTTATAAGGCTCTCTTAGAGAAAAAAAAATGGTCGCAGTGTTTTTACGTCAAAGCTACAGGTGGAAATCGATCTCCATTTTCTCAGTTGCCTCTTTGTATGATAAATTGATCTGAGAACAGATATCTAAGGCTTTGTTAATGTTTATGTTATGCACCTTTTAAAACTTCTCTGATGTAAAACTAAGTATGATTAAATTGCGCATCGTAACAAAGGCGGATATCAACTACAAACTAACTTTATGTTTCAGAAGATTTTATTCGACATTCTTCTGCTGTATTTTTTACTAAGAATAAATGGGCAGAACTAGTTATAAAAGATGCCCTTTGGCTTTTAGCCCGAAAGGCACAGTTAACCACAGACTAAAAACACAGTCTGTTTATATCTCTGCCCGCATATATCGCAATATCCTTGCTTATCTAACTTCCTCTTTTGCAGCGTATTATCATTATCAGTTGTTTGAAGTACTACAACGCTTGTGTTTTAAGTTTATATTGATTTTCGTGGCAATGTGGCAACAGAACAGTCATTTTTATATTTTCAATGATTCCAATATCTGCCCCCAACTTAAAGCAAGCATTATGACTAATTTGTTTGAAGACAAAATGTGTGTAACCTTTTTTTCTCTTTTGTTTTTTTTATTTTTTAGTGTTTACGTAGTTGTGGTTTTAAAACAGTTTTGGTTTTGTTTTTTTTTTTATATTTATTTTGCGTTTAGTGAAAGCTTTTTGATAATATTGTGTTCAAAAGGTGTAATGGATGGAAAAATGTGTTCCATACGGGTAAATGACTAGAGTTATACACAATAGCTATCGATGACGTGTTTATGACATGTATTGACGTTCATTGCTCGATTTCTACAAGCGGTATTATTTTTAAAAGTAAATTGGAGCAATGTATATCGATTTTTCTGGATGTGCTGTACCTATTTAATTGTTTTTTCAAATTAAATCGTGACATATATTTTGGCGCGTAATTTTCTACAACAGACGATTTAAAATAATTATCGCGTAACTGTAAAAGTGATAGCGGGCTTTTAATTTATTCGTTTTTTTTTGCCATGAAAAAAGTTTTCATATTTTTTCTTTATTTAGCAAATCAAACGGAAAAGTTTCCAATTTGTTACTGTCGATTGAGGAAAAGTGAGTTTTATTCAAATTTTATGTTATTTTGACTGTTTATGTTTTATTTATGTACATTTTTCATTTCTAATTAGTGCTTCCGTTACGGTTCAAGAAATAATGAAGGACGTGTCTGAGATCAAGATATTTGAAGAGTAAGTTCGTTTTGTTACTTTTTCGGCACTTGTATAATTATTCTCACACGCACTAAATGAATTTGTAATTATTTATTTAGGCAGCCAAAAGAGGTAATTCAGGACACAGAAACAGAATGCATTTTCAACGATTTAAGATTCGAAAGATACACGATTCAACATCAAGATCTCTTGTAAGTACATTAATATTGTATTTACTTAATTAGGAGACGATCATTTACCGTGAAAAAGCCTCTATTTGGGGTTTTTTACTGTTCGTTCTTTTTTTAATTTAAATAACACTGTAGTACTTTGTGTAAAGTTACGCTAGTATTATATTATCTGTGGTAATGAGTAGTTCCGCTAAATGTAGTTTGTTAGTTATTTTCATGACATTATAGGTAGGGTGATTTTTTAACGTACCTAGGCAATATTATTGAGGCGTGAACAACTTTTACTATGGGATCGATACCATTCGTTCGCAGAAAAAACAGTTTCTTCATGCATTATGGTCGCGTAAATCGAAAAAAATCTCTAGGCAACAGACGATTTTAATGCTAAAAGTTGCTAAAGTATTGTCCACGATTAACCAACCAGAACACTCTGTAGGGAACTCAAATAAGTACCTACTTCTAACAAACACGAATAATTCACGTTCTTCGAAAAAAAAATGCCATAAGTTCTTCACCTTCTTTACTAGCCACGAATGCACTACCACTGGAACATTATAATGATACACTTTACTTAGATAATTAGAATCCACACTCTTTGTATTGTTAAGTCATTCTTACGCTGTGCTATTAAATATTACATTTATTTCTATACATACAGCTAAAGACATAACCTTCTTTTTCCGCTAAGGTAGTTGTAAATTTGACTTTTAATATGCTATTTTTTTCAGGATGTTTAATACTGTAGATTGCTAGAAGGATATGCTCAAGAAGATGCTTATATTTTGGACTAATAAACTACATAAAGCTAAATGTTAAAATGCTGCTATTAGGCTTTGTATGCTATACAATAAAATCTTTTTAAACGCACCTGTTTTTTTATTTCTCCAAAACCCTACAGGGTCGGAGGGACACCAACGCACAAACGGTTACGTATTCTCTACTTACATAATTCTGAACACATAGAATCTTTTCATTGGTTATTTAAAAAAAAAACATACTGAAAAAAATAAAAAATGATGTACTAAATACGTGGTATCGTTTTGCCGACTTTGCCTCCTCCACCTTGTATGTATTTCCACCTACTTGTAGTGAAAATCACTTTATAATCGTCTGGCTAAATGAAAACACTTTCCTATCTAATATGTATGCTATGTTCACTTTTTAAACTAAGACAAACTAAGTCAGCAACAATCCCACTGTTGGACACAGGCCTTCTCATCCTCTTTCCTCTCCTTTCTCTCCTCATCCGCTCTTTACTCCTGTCCTCTCCTCAACCGCTCTCCTCTCCTCATCCACGCTTCCTCACTGGCCCATAATGTCAGCGATTAATAAATACTTACACGGTAAATTTTCAGGGGTATGACAGTAACATCAGGTAGTGTGGCGTTAAGCAAAGACGAGAAAAATTTGATTGGAATCAGCATTGGAGGAGGAGCACCGCTATGTCCCTGCTTGTATATCGTACAGGTAATGTGCACTCTTTATACGACGGTTTCTGTAAACTTTGCCCAACTCTAGGATTTTTTCCTGTGTCGTAATTGTGTTAACAAACATTTAAACTCATATTATATTATACACAAACAGCCAGACCCGCAACAAAACCCATGGACTATACAAATGTTTATTCTGTGAGGGGATCGAACCCGCAGCAGCCAATGCGCCAACCTTGCCCTAAGATCAATGACTTAAGAGGAAACGCGAGTGCTGTCTCTTTCTACTATCGCTGTCTCTCTTCGTCCTCCTGCCCTCAAATTCGTGCGATAAGGACAACTATAGAAAAAAGTTAGAATTCGAGGTTTGGCTCTCGCCTGTTTCCTCCTCCAATATTGAACCAATTTAAAAGATATTTTAGACAATGAATAAGGAGGTTATATACTACGCCGCTATGTTTTTCTTTTTTCGTTAATAGTTGTCAAATTTGTACACTAGGACTCTGTTAACAGCGATCTAAACAAGCAATTTTGAGCATTTTTTGAGGGTTCTAGTGCTTATAAAAATAATTTATCACCAAAAAGGAAAACATAGGGGCATAGAAATAGTTAATATTTATTATTCTGTAAAAAAACCATTGCTCTAGGGTCATTAACCAAAAAGAAAACAGGCGAGAGCGTTTGTACGGAGAAAAGACCACTCGCGTTTCCTCTTAAGGCGAATGCTCATATACTGCCCGCGAAATTCAAATTTTCTTACGTTTTTTGCAATTTGCAGGCCAGTGCTTGGTTGTATGTTGATGAACATTTGATTCGCGACTGTAAGACGTATTTAGTTACAGAATTATAATCATCAAAATCATCTATACAACCCTCCAAGTTCATATAGATCGAGGAATAACTTTGACCTTGAAAAAATAGTTTCTCGATCTATATGAACTTGGAGGGTTGTGTTGGTGATTTTGATGATTATAATTCTGTAACTAAATACGTCTTACAGTCGCGAATCAAATGTTCATCAACATGCAACCAAGCACTGGCCTGCAAATTGCAAAAAACGTAAGAAAATTTGAATTTCGCGGGCAGGGTGTGAGCTTCCCCCTTAAAGACAGTTTGGACTGTAATTAATGTCGTCTGATCACCAGTTTGTAACAATGTCTCTGTTCAATTTAAAATAAAAGAGGAAAATTGAGGAACCGTGAGTCATTTTCGTCATGACAAATTTTCAAAATCTCTAATAATTAATATCTTTCTTTTATAGATCTTCGACAACACACCAGCTTCCAAAGACGGTACACTGCAAAGTGGAGATGAGCTGGTTGGAGTGAACGGACAATCTGTGAAGGGGAAGACTAAAGTTGAAGTGGCCAAGATGATACAGACAGCTAAAGTAAGTCTCTACTAAGTAGAAAACGAAACTTGCCGTTATTAGATTAAAACATAAATGTTGATTAATAGAGAAAGATGAACACCATGTAGGTATGGTGTAGAAACACCAAAAAGATAAAAATAAACTTCAGAAGAAAAATCAGCTTCTGAAGTCGGTGACATTTGTTTGTTTGATTTTATTTTTTTGCCACCGACTTCAGAAGCTGATTTTTCTTCTGAAGTTTATTTTTCTCTTTTTGGTGTTTTTGAAGTCGGTTGTTTTTTTTTGCAAAAAAGGTTTTTTATTTTTTCATTTTTAGTTGTAATAAGTACCTATAATTCAACCAAGAAACCTAACCCTTAACCTTCCTTCCCCTATTTTTGCTTTCAACTCTTAACCGTTGAGGAGTACCTAGTACCTTCCCTTATCAGCTCATCAACATGAAGACAAGTGATGACTGCTAGATGCGAATACTTGAATAGCGTCAGAAAAAGCACGCAACACGTAATACGTGTCTATATTTTTCATATATAACAACTAAAAAAATGTGTATTGTACATATCTGCATACCCCCTCAGAGCATACAGGCGTGATGTTACGTCATGACAATGTATAGTCAATAAACATCCAAGCGATTCCAGCAATTACGACAGATTTGCCGTCTATTTTTGAAGAGTTCCATTGTATATCTCCGAAGATCAGCACCAGATCTTCACCAAATTAAAATGGGACCACCTCAGGAGAATACTCTTTCAAATAAAAAAAAAAATTGAGAATCGGTCCACTAATGGGGGAGAAATCAGGTAACATACATAAAAAAAAATAAAAAATACATACACACGAACATAGTAACCTCCTTTTTTGAAGTCGGTTAAAAAGTTAAATAGGTACCTATAACGCATCCACAAGGAAGTTTCTTTGTATGTTATCCTATGAGTACTTGAAGATTCGATTAAATCATGAAGAGAGGTGAACGAGTAAGTTTTAGACAGCGACCGGTAGTAGCAACTTATCGGGATCCACTACACGTCATTTTGGACATATCCCTAAGCTGTAACGATTGTCATCCTTTAGCATCCAATTTTTTTATCACTATCAATTTTATGGTTTTCTTGAATGTAAGGACTAAGCCAGGGTGTAAAATGGGAGCCCCATGTGGGATACGAGCCTCGGCCAGACACATCTCACCATCATCGATCCATCTACCCTCCAAAGTCAGACTCGTCTGGCCAGGACTTATCAGTCTAATAGTTTTACTTCTATCTTTTCTCCTAGGATGAAGTAACAATAAACTACAACAAACTCCACGCTGACCCTAAACAAGGCAAGTCCTTAGACATCATAATGAAGAAGATGAAGCATCGTCTCGTGGAGAATATGTCATCTGGAGCAGCTGATGCTCTAGGACTGTCCAGGGCTATACTGTGTAACGATACTCTGGTCGCCAAGCTGAATGAGCTGAGGGAGACTGAGACTACGTATAAGAGATTGGTGGAGAATGCTAAAAGGTAATTAAATGGTTGTATCAGGCTTCTGATCTTAGGATTCATACATTAATATGTCTTAGCGATTATTTATAATTGAACCTATGGAAACACTATTGTTTATAGCATAAGCATAATCAGCCTATAATGTTGCCACTGCTGGGACACAGGGCCTCCTCTCTATAAGATGGGATGAGCCACGCAGGCCCAGTGCGGATTTGGAAGAAGTTACTGTCTTTGAAATTTTGGATTATTCCGATCTGTCTTTTGATCTTGATTTCAGATGAAACCGTTAAGGAGTGAATAAAGTTCGAACTGTCATTGCTAACAGGGGGACAGATCAAACATTTTTTTCCTATCTGTCACCCTAAGGGGACAAAGCGTGGTGACAGATCGGAATAATCCGTTTTATGGACATGCCAGATGTTTATTTTTTCTTCACGGTTTTGAGAGCAGTGGTGATTACTGGTGATGAAATACTTAAAATACACAAAGTAAATGCACCTGCCTTAGTTCAAGCCTGCCACTTACTGCTCGTAAGTCGGGGCCGCCACCACTGGGCCACCGCTGCTCTTGTATTGTATAAAGGTTATCTATTAAACTCAATTAAACTTACAGAATGCTAAAAGCCTATTTCGATCTCCTACAAACGTACAAGTCAGTCGGAGACATATTCGCGGCTATAGGAGTACGGGAGCCTCAAGCCAGGGCTTCGGAAGCGTTCACCAAGTTTGGACAGTACCACCGACTGCTGGAGAGAGATGGCATCAAGATGTTGAAGGCTTTGAAACCGGTGAGAACTTAGTTTATATTGAAACACCAATTAACGTTAAAAGAGTAGACTCCTCTCCTTCTAAAATGATTAGTAATAATGGTCAAGTAAATTGTTTTCTTTGTGCATTTCGAGATGGTAAGGCATGATGGACCTTTTTTTTGGTGGGTGAAAAATCATCGAATAACCCCCCCCCCCCCCCCCCCGCTCTTGGGCAGAGCGAAGGGGAGTGTCAGACTTCTACTGACTAAAAACCAAACCCATTTTCCTTCTTTGCCCTTGTGTCGGAGCCGCCGTTATCCTTTCGATAACCCGCCGCCGACACGGTCTGTTGCCGTCATGACGACGGCCGGACGGCGAGCTAGCCCGTTACTCACCGTCCACAGGCCCGCGTCTACGGTGGCCGGAGGTCATCGCGTGACCCCCGACGCCCGGAGCGCCTTCCGCGGCGGCTGGGACGTTGAGAGGTTCTCTCCCTCTCTCGTTCCGCCACCTCCTTCGCTAGCATCACTGCTTCGCAGAAGGAGGCGACGGCGTCCCATTCCTCTTCGCCCCGGACCATTGCTTGCACCAGGGCCGGAGGCATGATGGACCTTACATTCCGAAATGATTTTGTCATACAAAACGCACCTTTTGTATGAATTATAGCAAGCCTTTTGTATGAAGTCAGCCTGACTGACTCGTTGATTTAGTGGTCGCAAGCGAAACTGCTGAGCATGACTTAAAGTGTTATTGGGTTTTCCATCTGAAATTTCTCAGTAGCAGCCACAGACTCTGGACACGTGGTGGCCTCGCCCCCTATTAAATGACTTAAACATAACTGACTAAATGTGGGTGTACTATTAGTTGCACCTCTGCCTAACCCTTCGGGGATATCGGCCATTGATTTTTCTATTTTTCGAACTATTAGATTACTCTAGAACATTTTTCCAGATCCTATCAGACATGGGCACATACTTGAACAAAGCTATCCCGGACACGAAACTTACCATACGCAAGTACGCAGACACGAAGTTCGAGTACCTCTCGTACTGCCTGAAGGTGAAAGAGATGGATGATGAAGAATACGGGTATAATGCGCTGCAGGAGCCGCTTTATAGAGTAGAGACCGGCAACTATGAGTACAGGTGAGTTTAGAGTTAGACGCATTAGGAACAAGGTTGAAAGTTAATTGAAAAGGAAGTCCCTTTCGACAAGACGGGTGTTGTGACTGGAGTGACCAGGTGATAAGTGACTAGACCCTAGTGCTAAGCAAAGCACTTGTAATTTGTAATTGTGTAAGTAGCCTAAAACATCTTCACGTCATCAGAATAAAATATTGCAGTGCTATCGAAATAGTATCAGTTTGCCGGTGTAATTAATAGAAGCAACTTTGCTTCTAAAATGGCAGGTTTATGAGGTGGTAGAGCTTTCTGTGTATTTATTGCAAACGCCAGCAGTTCAAGCTACTAAAACCTGTCAAAATTTAATAGGTTTTCAACTTTTTCGCTAAAGCATTAGCCAAGCAAGGTTGATTGGGAAAGGCAGTTTCAGGTAGCCTAGATCTGATGGCGGCTGTAGGTACCATAAATTAAATAATTCTTTTTCCAGGCTTATTCTCCGTTGCCGCCAAGATGCCAGGACTCGTTTCGCTCGTCTCCGATCTGACGTGCTGGTGAAGTTAGAACTACTGGAGAACAAGAAGACCCAGGATGTGGCATACCAGCTCAGGAGGTTTATACAAGGACTTGCTGTTTACCACAAGTAAGTAGTCTTGTCTTGTCTTGTTGCTTTGTTTGTCTTGTCCTGCTTGTCTTGTTTTCTTGTATCTCCAATTTTGTCAGATTAGTTGCGTTATTGATTGAGTGGGTTGCAACAGATGGGTCAAAGTTAAAGTTAAGACGAAAGATGAGGTTGTTCAATTTTGAACTTTGACTTTATATTTGCACTCCGTTTATTCGAATCATAACTGTGATTCGTCAACAGTCGTATGAAATTGCTACAACGAGGTATACTGACGAAAATAGTGTCAAACTATCTTCGTTAAAATGCCCTGTTCAACTTGATAAACAATTCGTTTTCCGGACAGTTGTAGTGTGCATTTTGTGTCTTATAAGGCTAAGACCTAAGTCGAATTAAGGGTTTCCATCGTCGGGGCTGCGGGTTGTTCGAAAGAGATACCGCGGCCTCGACACAAAGGACTAAGAAGGAACATGGATGGTTTTTAGTCAGTCGAAGTCTGACACTCTCTACCGCTCTGCCCAGAGCGGGAGGAGTCATTTGATGATTTCCCACCCTCCAAAAAAAAGGGATTCGAAAGATGAAGCCTTTTCACTATTACAAAACGCTAGAAAGCTTTGACAAGTTCTTATAAAAAAACTTTATCTATTTCCTGTTTTGGAAACGAACTTATTTTCTAATGTCTACCTAATTAAAAAAAAATACAAGTAATATGTTCCTACTGAGCAGTTGTACCTTCTTTTGCAGTGAATCAGTGGAACATCTAAATGACAACTCAACGCTATTCCCAGTCGAAGTAGATCTCTCGCAGAACGCGTTCCAGTACAAGTCTACCGCCCAAATCATTCAGGACAGTCAAGAAGATGAAGAGGAACTCGAATTTGGAAAAGAAATTCACGAATACCATGACATTTCAGACAACGACGAAAAAGAGGGCAAACTCGTCAACAGGCGCCAAAACAAAGACAATGATGACACAGAATCGTCAGAACAACTTCTTCCTGACTTTGACAACGTTGCCCTTACTTTTGACAAAGTGGACAAATCTGACAACATGGACAAAACTGACAATATGGACAATTTGACTTTGCTGACGGAACTGGGATTGGCTGATACGAATGATTCAAATGGTCAAGATGATTTTGGTGATTTCCAGAATGGATTACTTGATGAATTTCTGCCAAAAGCCAGTGATGATAAGAATGATATTTTTGACAAGTTGTTGAGCGATTTTAGTCTTTTAAATAAATAGATTATTTGATGATGTTGATGTTTGAATTTAAAATGTTTAAAGTAAAATATCAGTTGTGGGAATAAAACAGAACAATAAAAAGTAACAATGTATTAAATTAGTAAATAAATATCTCGCAAGACATTGGTCACCAAACATTACATAAATTAGTATCTATAGGTACTTATAACGAAATTATAAAATGACTGAAATTTATTACACAGTTCGTTATCTTGACACGAATTTTTATGGCTATCAATTTTCATACATTTATCTGTATAAATAAATGATTACAGTCTCTGTAAGTTGTTCTTTATAATGTAAATGTTTATCCAAATCAGAACAGCTGTTTCAGCGAAGAAGTTACAAATATACGTATGTAAACACTTTCGCATTTTAAATAAGTAGTAGAGGATTTTATGATTTTTGCCAGAAAATCTTTTATCTTATGCCCGGTTTCTGAGGCACTTTATCTGTGGTTTATCTGGCATTAATATGCTAATCTGCATCTAGAATAGTAGTTTATGCGACTGTGCATAATGAAGGGCATTACAACACAAGTGTGGGTTTAAGAAACGAGCCGAAGGCGAGTTTCTTAATAGCATCACACGAGTGTTGTAATGCCTAATTATGTATAGTTGCATACACTAATTTATCTACCCGAATATCATAAGGGCTCTATGATGGGTTCAGGAACCATAGGGAAATGACCAGCATTGTTACCAGTGTAATGCAATAAAAAATAAACAGGTTATTATTTGCATTCGTCGCTGCATTTACGATATCTGGCGGAGTGTTCATGTTAATTTCCGAGTCACTATCACTCATTTTCGACAGAAATAAAGAACTTATCAGAAAATTTGTCTACTCGTAACTGGAAATAAAAAGCTAACTAACAAATGACAGCTCGAAATGGCTGCGTTTCGGATTAAGTAGATACGTGCGCGCGGAACTAGTTGGCCGCGCCTTAGGCATGTTTTTGTTTTTTATTTGTATTCTTTTCAATAAATTGAACAAATTATTGTTCACGATATCTCGAGATTGGTCATCTTTGTCTAATTATAGTCTCCTGTGCATTGCGAGCTGTAGGCAACCCGCCCCCTCACCCCTGTCGCCACCTAAGGCGCGGCCAACTAGTTCCGCGCGCACTATAGAATAGCACACTCACTTGAATTTGACACCTGTTCCAAATTTAAAACTCATAACCTACTGTTTTCAGTAGGTTATGAGCTCATTACAGTTCTGTTAATTTCTGCTGGTTGGTAATGCTGGTCATTGCCTATGGTTTTTGAACGCATTAGAGAGGGTTTATGATATTTGGGTAGATAAAAAAACAAAAACCGCTTGCAAATAATGAAAGTTGAAAATATTGGTAGCTAGTTGTTCTGGTTTGGGCGGGGAGCCACATAATATGAGTTTGACTAAGATTCCGGTCATATCATGGTCATATTGACGTCTCACAACATTGAGCGATGAAAACAACATAAGATTCCTGTCTGTCACAACAATCAAACTTAATTTAAAGCACAAAAGAAGAACTACCTACTTACAACGAAACTTCACAAACATTTTAAGTCACTTTAATCATAGTAATAACGGTGAATAACCCTCACTTTCACCGGCCATGGAGCGACCAGCTTCTTTTCTGGCTGAGCTTTCTTTAGCTTAATACTCTGCAAATAATCTTTGACTTTCTGACTGTACTCAGGAATATTTTCATACGTATCGACAATCAACTTTCCCTTATTCTGAATCTTTGGTATGATGTTTAGAATGTCAAGTTTCTGAACTTTTTCAAAGTCTATAGTGTCGGCAAATTGTTTTAGTGAAGAAGATGCCGTGTCTGTGATGGTTTGGAGTGTGCTTGCAGCTGTGTCTTTTAGCTTTCCCAGGTCTAAGTTAGCCAGGTCTAGGCTTGCCAGCTTGTCCAGCGTGGCTGATGTGGAGTGGATAAGCAGAACGGCGAGCTGGAAGAAAAATGAAGTTTTAATGACACGTAAAGATATGGTAATAGAGCTGCTTTTAAAAGTGCGCATTCTTGAAATTACGTTCCCAATTTTTTCTATTTCAAAATAGAAAAACATGGGATAAGGGCAGGAGAATAATCATGACGAGTCAATAAGAAGATTATAAAAGAAGTAAGATTTGACACCATTAAACTTTTTCATAACACGATAGAAAAACGATCACATCATCATCAGCTTATAATGTTTCCACTGCAGGCACTTAGGTCTGCTATCTAGAAAAGGGATGGGATAATCCACCACGCGGGCCCAGTGTGGATTAGTAGATGTCACAAATGTCTTCGAATTTTTGGTTCTAAGACATGCCGGTTTCCTCACGATGTTTTTCTTCACCGTTTTGAGAGCGGCGGTGATGAAATAAATTACACAAAGTGATGTGCCTGTCTGGATTCGCAACCACTACTTACTGTTCGTAAGTCGAGGCCTCCACCACCGGGCGATAATTAGGACCAATACCTCGGACATCATCACAAGTCATCATGATAGTCTATTTTGAAGCTGGCACATTTAAACTATGACCTTCCAATTCCGGCCCACCACATCAACCTTGATTCCATCTAGATCTTCAGTATCACAGGACCGCTTCAAAAATCTTTTCCAACAATTTTGCACTGCCCAAAAATAACTGGCCACTTTCGCACCCCGATTATTAAAAAAAAAGTAACATAGACGAATCACTCACCAGGATATGAGTCTTCATGTTGATCGCCATGTTAACACTACAACACTGGCACTCGCGGATAACAGGCTCTTGATATAAACTAATGGGTTGCACACTTGCATATACCTACCATAGAAATTGACAGCAGGCCTATTCTGGATCGTGAACTTCGTGAGTTAGCATTAAGTTTCGTCTTGACGTTATTGTATAGGCCACATAGGTATAAGCTACTTTTAGCACCGGCGAACTGTGCTTTGTACATTGAGGTATAATGTACTAAGTACTTACGCGTTTTGTATAATAAGTAGGTACAGGTAGAGTTTTTATAATTCCAGTGCACTGAAAAATATTGATTGCAATTTGGTTTTATAAAGCGTTTTGCATGTCAAACACTGTATCGTTTGGCATCAGTCTCTAAATGTATCTAGAAGTAAATGCAAGTTAGCTGGCTATATATTTATTAGGTAGGTACACCTCTGCTAAACCCTTCGGGTACTCAAAAAGCCATCTGTGCTATGGTAGTCTTTCAAGAGGATCGTGCCCTCTCTTTATTCTGATGGTGACCCGTGTAGTAAGGCCTCGATGACAGGCCATTGTTAATGGCCAAGTCTCCCAGACAATCTATAAACTGCGTAGAACATGCGTTAGATTTTCTGAATCCTCCGTGTGAAAAATCGAACGATATCGATCAGCTATCGAAAACCAGAATACCCCTCCCAAGGGAAAGTGTCGAACGTTTGTCCCATGCATGTATTATCAAAATTCAACGCACAATATCGACGATTGCTTTCTGAATGACAAATTAGCTTGACAAAGATTTATAGCTCTTTTAACATTGTGTTGTAATTATGTAATGTTATAACATTTGATTATGTTTTGGGTATTAAGTGGCACTAAATAGGGTGGAATTTCAAGGTTCGATTTTGATTTATTTATAGCTATGTAGTTCAGCAACCGAATTGTGTAATACCTGCACTAAACATTAATTCGCTATTCATCATCAACTGCGTAGCCTTTTCCCAATATGTTGTTACCGCCGGCGAGTGCTGTGGGTGCGGGGTCGCGCGGCGGCGTGTGCCGTGGCGGCGAGTGCGCGGGGCGGCGGTTGCACGGGGCGGCGTGCATTCGTTGTTCCGTGATTTCGGGGTCTCGTGCATTCGTTGTTGCGGTTCAGCGTCGCTGCGTGCTTTCGTGCTCGCAGTGTTCGTTGTTGCGGGCATTCGGTGGCGTGTGGTTCGGCGTGGTGGCTTTCGGAATGACGTATTGCACTCGTAGTTTCGTTTTTAGTTTTATGAATTGTTCTTCTGACATTCAAAAGTGCCTTTATAGGCTTAATTTAAATAAATAATTTGAGTTTGAGTTTGTTGAGGTTGACTTCCAGTATTTTACATGGTGTGACTGCCTATCAGTCTGACCTCCACAACCCAGTTAGTACTTGGTAATACGTTGCCCTTTCGTAACACTGGTTGTCAGACTATAGGCAACTGTCTACCCTATGGTCTACCCATAAACGACTGTCGAAAGATCTATTAATGTGGCAGCCGGGACCAACGGCTTAACGTGCTTTCCGAGGTACGAAGAAACCCATCAACGAAGCAACCTAGGCAAGCACGGCTTAACCTAAAGATCAACCCGAGCGGCTGTTATTATTAAGGTCCTCTCTCTCATACATTCATTGACAGAGTAATTATAGCAGCAACGCTGCTTTGGATAGGTGCCTATGCAATCAGCCACTGCCAGTCTGCCCATCTGCCACTGTTCTAACTACTGGGTCAGAAACAGCTCATGGCCTTCTGTCTATGAAGGATAATGGGCAGTTATCCGTGGACCTAGAATTAGATGGTGTAACATGTATTCGAATTATTCGGTTTAAAAAACGTTTGTGAGAGCAATGTGTGAGTGTAAAGTGCCTGTATGTGCGTACAATGCGAGTGTGAAGCCCCACCCAAGACATAATAATATGACACACCTTCACTCACCTCCTCTAGGTTGTCCTTCCTTCGACCTTCGACCTTCTCCAGGATTTGAATGAAGTAGTCGACAGAGCTAACCAAGTTGCTACGTACTAGTCGTACAAAATCTGGGTCACCGATTCGAGAAGTAGTGCCTGAATTTTAATTTTTTTTAATGGGCTTACTCTTGACCACAATCTTGCCCTAAGGGCAGAGATGAGGTCGACGATGGAACGACCTTATGGATAAGGGCAGAGATGAGATCGACGATGGAACGAGTGTATGGATACGATCTAACATCGTACCGTATCTGCTGGGCCACCTGTTCCTCTGACCAACCTTGCTTGGCATAAATATGTATAGTGTTAGTACCGACTTTCCCGGAAGAACTTCACCGACTATGTCACCTAAAACAGCTCCTTGTGAAATTATGTGTTCGAGCAAGGACGGCTAGGCACCTTTTGCATTACAAATAGACTTCACATTAAAAAATAAATGCTAATAATCCGACTGTACAAAAGGTTTTCGATATTGGAAATCGTGTTTAGAACTCAAATGGAGTTGTACCGGACATCCCTAGCAAGGTGCGATAAGCGTTAGAAAGAGAAGTGTTGGTCGTCCGGATGAGCTCGTGTCCAGGCAGGGTCCATCTTATGGTTAAGGGTAAACAAGCCAACGGCACGAACTAGTTGGTGGGCGGGGCTAAAATGCATGCTATTTCATCCGACATCACGAGCGAAATGCATAGAGCGAAAGAGACACAACTAAAACGGGCGCGCGATTGTTTCTATGCAGACCTTTGGTAGTATGGATACCATGAAAAATCCATTGAATGTATCTGTTCAAAATAAAATAATTTGAATTCTTTAATAACTAATCTATGTCTGTATGGTTTCGCTTTTTTCATTTTCGTACTATATACGTAACTTATTTACGCCCAAAGATGGTTAAAATTAGTGCTAAAATATGAAAGTTTCGACGCTCATAACTTCCAAACCAATTTTTTTTTTCCAATTCTGCTTCCATAGATAATGACAAGACCAGTTGATACAATTTTTAATTTTGAACCTACACCGTCAACCAGAGGAGTAATCACCATACTACGTTTGTATGGAAGAATGACTGGCTTGTGCAACCTTAAGTCACGCTTACCTAGGTTAGACTTTGGATGGGTGACCGGCAACCACCCTTTATCATTCTTTTGCCCTTATCCCAATTTATTTGGGGTCGGCGCAGCATGTCTGCTCCTTCCATACTTCTCTGTTTCTCGTCGTCTCACCTCGTCTTTTGCCATAAAATATCATTCTCAGCACAGTTCATCCGGTGACCACCCATTTACGCGCATACAGAGTTTCCTCCGTGTCTCGGAAAGCTCGTTAAACCGTAGCCACGGCTGTGATTCGTAGATCTCTGACGTCGTCACAGGTAGTCAGCGGCTATATTTTATTGTAGTATTTTCCACAATTCAAAACTGTGAAATAAATGCTGTGATTTTTAACCGACTTCTAAAAAGGAAGGATGTTCTCAATTCGGATGTTTATATAATTTTTTTTATGTTTGTTCGGGCATAACTCCGTCACTTGCTAACCGATTTGAAAAAATATTTTATTGTTGGAAAGGGTATAGGTACTTCCCAAATGGTCCCATATTTTTTTTTATCGAAATCGGACAAGCGGTTTTTGAAAAATCAACAAAACTCAAAAAAAAAACTACATTGTCCACATTATGACCCATGAACATGTGAACCACTAAAAATTGAAAAAAACTTTTTAACAAAAAATAAAACCGCCTTCAAAAAAAAAAAGACAAAAATAAATCAGTTTCTGAAGTCGGTGGCAAAAAAATGAAATCAAACAAACAAAAGTCACCGACTTTAGAAATGATTTATTTTTGTCTTTTTTTTTAAGTCGGTTTTATTTTTTGTTAAAAAGTTTTTATAAATGGTGAAAATTAATGTGAACAGTGCTTGATCGCAATGACTGTGTATTTGGCCATACATGATAATTGATCGGGCGGTTTTATCAGGATACGGAGTGAAGAATTTCGTTGCAGGATCCAAAACGGTTAAATCGATTCTCTGGGACTTCGTCGAGCTTCATTGTCTCAACGCCTTTCTGGTGGTCGCCACTGTTGGTTCTGGCACACAGGATTTGCAGTGGTTTGGGAATAGTGTAGCGGAAATTTTTCAAATAAAAAAAGGACGTACGGAGTAAATAAAACAACATTATTCTTAAAATAAAATATATTATCGAACCAATGTTACAGCTTAAAAAATGTACGCTTCAGATAATTAGCTCTAATCCTAGTTTATTATAATTAACAATTAATGCATAACAAAAGTGTTTCATCTAACCTTTTGCTACTTCAAGCACTTATACTGTGCAACCTTGCCTTTAGAATTATATGAACTTTAATTGCAATTTTAATCTATTTTGAAAAGTATAGGGATTATTTGAATCTTTATTTTGATTAACAATGATATAATAAATAAGGTTTTCGATAATTCGGTTGGGGCCAGTTGGGAAAGTTACTTTCGTCGCTTCGAGTGAGAACAAACGAGCGTCATTTCGGTCACTCAAAATAAGTCACGCAGTTTACGCTTGAATTTCAACTTATTTTGCGTTATAGAAAGACACGAACACGAACCGAAGTTTTTGGCCAATTCAACTCAAAAGATAACGCGGCAATATTAATTACTTATGACGGCCGTAAACTAGGTCCTATTCACGACATTTGGAGATTTTGACTTTGAAGTAAATTAAACGACAATGGGCTGAATCATGGCAAAAAAATCAAACCCCTTTTAAGTGGAAGAATATTGTGCTCATTATGTATTTGAAAATAAATGGAAAATTATGGAGAAAATCTATTTTTGCAAACATCGCTTGTGTATAGCTAGACACCTAAGGTAGAACCAATGAATCTGAATGCCGTCAGCATATCTAGACCACATTCACAAGCTGTGTCAATTTTATTGTCTACAGTAACGGTGACTGTGACAGCTCCTGAACGAAGTTCAAAAAACGAAGCATTTCCCTTATCTTTAGAACAGATGTCACCAATGAAATTGATCGCGCGAACTGATTTAAATGGCGGTAAATTGCTGTCAGTGTCAATATTCGTAAACAATTATGACTAAAACGGCGCGTGAACGCGGTTTAGATGTGCTGATCACACCATGGTGAAGTTCGCCTTTTGTGAAAATTCTTTGCGTTTTCTCTATAGCTATTCTGTTTTCTTGTAATCGTAGCGATGTGACCAGAACAGAACTCTAAATATTAACAATCATGTAAAACTGATACATAGAATGATTTACGAAGAAAATACTTACAATTTAACGAGAAAAATGTTACATCAAACTTAAAAAAATTAACAAAAATAAAAACGAAATCTGCCTCTTTCCGATTTAACCATCAATATTTTGACTAAATATGAAAATTGTATATATAAGGCAGAGTGTACATTATTATTTAGTTATATTTTCTATTGAAATACGAAAGCGAGTTTCTAGTTGACATGCTTTTAAATACATAATAATATTTATACAATATTTTGTGTGACGTTTTTGTGGAGATAACATATTTTTTGCCAAACAGTTCTGGACTTAAGCTGTTCTGAAATACGTCTTGAGTTTCCATGCTGGGTATAGGCACTGAACTACCGAAGTCACTGAGAGTCTGCCACTTTTCACCCTTATGCAACATTTTTATATGTCTAATCAGATTCTTGAAAACGGCTTTCACAATTTCGAAGAAACTTGCACTATAGGAGTTTACAGGGGCGACATTTTTAGCTGGATCTAGCGAGGTCTCATAACTGGGAAACTTCGTTAACTCTATATTCACTCGATCGCCCAGGTAATTCACAATAATCTAGCTAACTAATTGATTTCGAAGACCAAACTTAGAGATAAAACCCCGTAATTCTTAAGTAATCGGACATCGGACTATTCCCGGACATTCTCTGACTAAATCTAGTGTTGTGATACTTTATTATTGCCAGCAACAGAAGTAGCTTAACGTTTCGCTCACATTTTTAATGTATTCTTTAAAATTGTATTCTTCAAAAACTAGTTGGGATCGAGTAATATCTAACAAGTTATTAGGGTTCCGTGCCTCAAAAGGAAAAAAACAGAACCCTTATAGGATCACTCGTGTGTCTGTCTGTACGACCATCCACCCCCCCCCCCTTTTCTCCGAAACTACTGAGCCTAAAATTCTGAAAAAATACAGAAATTAGTTCAACACGTAAAGATTACAGGAAAACCTATAACTTGCAGTTGGCCAGTTTTTTTTATTTAAAAACCTAATTTGGAACTTTGAGCAGAGTTAATCTACTTCTGATGCTCACTGTACCTTGGCCAGTTTTCCACGATCAACACTAAAAAACTCGTGCGAAATTCTACAAAGTTTTTTCACTCCGTATAATTTAGTATTTCTTTTAATTATTATCTCCACAAGAACGTGTAACAAAGCGGGTAGCTATACAATACCTATAAAATATCACAAACGTACAACTCATGTGAATGGTGTCAAGATTATGTGGCCCACGACTGCAGCTGTGCCAGTTCCTCGTCGTCCTCTGAAATGATAAGAAAATTATATATATTAGTACAAAATAAAATATATTTTCTACTGTAAATTAGTTCACTACACTACAACATAAACGATGTTTTAAAACTATATACGGTGGAAGGGGCATCGCCGCAAAAACGGTTACCAAATATTCTGTAAGTACATCATTGTGAAAAACAAAACAGCTGTATCGTACAAATATGCAATACTATATCATCATATAATATACCATCTCAACATGAATGATGTAATGATTTGTAATGTATCAACATTTTGTAACAATATTCTGATTTAAAAGAGTTTCCATGGAGTTTCTTGCCATAGAGATCAGGGAATGGGCAACTACAGTACTTTCACAAGTTATTATGCCTTATCCGCCGCTGATACAAAGGTTGCAAATAGAACGATGACTCACCAGTCGGCTTAGACCTGCTGGGCTTGGGCTTATCATGCACGAGCTCGGCTGTGGGCACGTCTGGTAGCTTGTCGGTTGGTACGTTGATACCCAGCATTTCCTTGTCCAGGTCCTCCTGTAAACACATAGCGGTAGGGGTTAAGTGTGAATATTCTATAACAACCTGCAATCAAATCAGTAAAATAGCACTCTGCACGTAAGTTGAAACAAAATGGCGGTCGTCCGCATAGGTAAAATGACAAAAATAGAGTGAGATTCGAACGAAAATGTGCAACTGAGTCTGAGTGACTTGTTTGAAAAGAGCGATTAATTTCGGTTAAATACCGGTAAATATATATTATCGTTTCTTAACCCAAATGATAAAGGTTACCGGTTACATAACCAAAAACAATTTTAAAACAGTAATTAACCGGTGTAACACGACGCCTTCTCATCTTGTCCACCGGACAAAATGCCTTCTCTTCTTGTCTTGTCTTGTTCGTCGTGTTACACCGGTTAATTCAGTAATTCGTTACATTTTTAACACTTCTAACAAGTTACAGTTACATTATCGGTAAAATATAACCGGAAAACATAAATGGTGCGGGTAGATTCATGTTTCGACTTGGCGGGGGTCGGGGACCCTATCAAAAATTGGTGTTAACCGGTTAATTTTCACTACCAAACCCAAAATGCTTGAAAAAGGTTGGTTGGCATGGTTTTCCGCATAAACCGGTAAAAACCGGTAAAGTACAACCTAAATCGATTTCGGTTTAGGGTCAATGACCGTAACCGGTTAAGAATTTTAACCGGTTTCCGAGCCCTGCTGTAGGTGTAGGTGTGTGCGGCCATCACCGTTGGCAAACGTTGCTTGACCTCGAAGATTGATCCGCACGACTGTTACTATTAACAGTAATTAATGTAGATTTTTCAAGATTCTAGAGTTTAATAGAAGAAACTACCGGATACGAACTGCAGTGGATAATCTGGAAATCTCTAGCCAATTGCGAGTCGAGGTTGGCCGCTGTAGGTATAATCTGGCCAAATGGGGTACACTCGATTCATCCTAAACAAATTGCCAATTTGGAGGATATTGCAGGATATTGAAACCACATGCACCTTTCAGGATTTATTCAATGCAGTTTTTTAGTGTAGTGCAGGTGGCAGCTACATACTGGTTTGGCACAGTTTGAGTTCATCTACAAATAAAGAAGAAGAAAAATGGTCAATTCCCATACCTGTTCCAACTCTTCAAGTTCCTTCTCAAGTTCATCTTCATCGATATCGTTGGGGAAGGCCACATTGTTGCTGATAGCATCCGTGATCTCTCGGGAGATGTCGTGTTGTTCCGCTATGTCGTCCATTATATCGTGGACCTTGTCTACGTCGCTGTGGAAGAGAGAGATGGAGGATTTAGTTTGAAGTACACGACAGTTTTTCACTCGAAGGTGGCAAGCTTAAAAGCCTAGCGAATTCAATAGCCTACTACTCTTCATAATTTAATTTAGATGTTTAACGCCCAATATACTCAGACGTCACTCAATTATAAGTAATACCCTCAAAACTCCTGCTATCTCTGTCACTCTGCGTTAAAGTAACAAAGACAGCAAGAGATTTAAGTGCAACTAAAAATTGAGTGACGTTTGAGTATTTGGGCGTTAGAAAAGTATGCTTGCGTAGTAGCTTGTACAAGCAGTAGACCAGGGCCGATGCCTTCAAAAATGGTAAAAAATGAAAAAAAATACAGTAGGATGAAACCCATTAGAAAAGGAGGGGAATATGATCAAAATGAAAGGAAAAATAAATTACGGTCGATCCGAGTTCGGGAAGTGGGGGTGGGGGGGGTTTTAAGGGGGGAAAGCGGTTTATCTCGATTTCCGGCAAAACTACAAGTCCTATGGAAAAAAGTTAAATGACAAAGTTGTAGGTAATAAAAAGATCTACAACTTTTGTATTTGCAATTTTTTCACATAACCTCAAAATTTAGGAGATAAATTCAAAAAACCAAGTTTTTGGTTTTTAATTTTTATCTTTTACAAAAAACATTTTTTTTTTTTTCACGAAATTTAGTGAAAACTTACATTTTTATGCCCTTAATACACTGTAATTTTTTTGATAAAAAATATTTATTTTTCACCTTATTACTTATTGACTTAATCTCGAAAAATCAGCCATATTTTCAATCGAAAATTCTGACGTCAAAATATCTGCTTTTTTTTAAAGTCGGTGGGCGTTGTGTTCCTCATAATCTCTACTTTCTGATGATGTATAAAAAATATACATTGCAAAGTAAATTTTCTCAGAAAATGCAAAATCAGCTGCTACAAAATAACAGGTAGTAAGGGCCAAACCCTCCTAGCCCCTTCCCCACTTCTCTGTGAAATACCTTTTGATGGGCCAAAATTTTCCGTAGCTCTCCACGATATATAAATTATCTTAAAATAACAATAAATAGGCATAAAACAGCAATAAATTTTATAATTTCTTGTCTAGGCCTTATTATTTGGTAGTGGGTATTATTTCGCAGCAGCTGATTTTGCATTTTCTGGGAAAATTTACCATTGCAATGTATATTTTTTATACATCATCAGAAAGTAGAAATTATGAGAAACACAACGCCTATCGACTTTTTAAAAAAAGCAGATATTTTGACGTCAGAATTTTCGATTGAAAATATGGCTGATTTTTCGATATTAAGTCAATAATAAGGTGAAAAATAAATATTTTTTATCAAAAAAATTACAGTGTACTAACACTAAGGGCATAAAAATGTAAGTTTTCACTAAATTTCGTGAAAAAAAATTGTTTTTTGTAAAAGATAAAAATTAAAAACCAAAAACTTGGTTTTTTTTAATTTATCTCCTAAATTTTGAGGTTATGTGAAAAAATTGCAAATACAAAAGTTGTAGATCTTTTTATTACCTACAACTTTGTCATTCAACTTTTTTCCATAGGACTTGTAGTTTTGCCGGAAATCGAGATAAACCGCTTTCCCCCCTTAAACCCCCCCCCCCCCACCCCCACTTCCCGAACTCGGATCGACCGTAATTTATTTTTCCTTTCATTTTGATCATATTCCCCTCCTTTTCTAATGGGTTTCATCCTACTGTAATTTTTTTTGGTTTCAAAAATTATCGACCCTGGTCTACAGTTAGGGCAGGCTACTACACAAGCAGCTAGGGCTTAGCTTGTCACAATTTTGGGCTCTAGGTACTCCAGTCCACTATCATCACCATCTGCCCAGCCTTGTCCAACTATGTTGGGGTCAGCTTGTACTCTAACCAGAGGCAGCTGCTCCTGAACATGAAGGGACTGCCTGTCGATAGATCGACAGATAGGCAGTCGGAAATAAATTAAATGGAGGTAAGTGGGAATCGGAATCAAAGAAGAGAAGTGGTGGCCCAGTGGTGGCGGCCCCGACTTACGAACAGTTAGTCGTGGGTTCGAACCCCGTCAGGCACATTACTTTGTGTAATTTATTGCATCACCACTGTTCTCAAAACGGTGAAGGAAAACATCGTGAGGAAACCGGCATGTCTTAGAACCAAAAAATTCGAAGATATGTGACAGCTCCGCACTGGGCCCGCGTGGTAGATCATAGCCCATCCCTCTCCCAGAGAGGTGGCCTGAGTCCCTGCAGTGGGAACATTATAGGCTGATGATGATGATGAAGTGGGAATCGAACCCAAGAGTTCATACTTAGCAGTAGCGCCGACGACGCGACTCCAGGTCAAATTATTTGCGACAAACACGATACGTGATCAGCTCAAGCAGGCTCGGTCGTGGTATGTATCGATTAATATAGTTAGGTCTTCCTCAGGTCACCGAAATTACTTTATTTAACAGGTATACTAACATATCCTTATGCGCAAGCTTCATAGCATTGGCCGCATCGCGCATAGTGTTCAATACTTGAGCGTTAGTGTTAGCGCCCTCTAGTGCCTCCCGCTGTGCCTCGATCTGTGTGAGCGTGCCATCAATCTGTGTCAGCTGCTTCTCGTAGCGCTTCTTGCGCTTTAGAGCGGCGATGGCCGCTGGAAAGAGAAAAGTGAATGATTGATAATTATAAAAACAAACTAAAAGAGTAAATTAACACAAATTATATAATTTAGACATTTTTTTTTTTTAAAACGTTGCCCCACACTAGGAACTTCTCGTGTATCGTGGGTGCGTTCACAACCATTTAAACTCACATACACAACTACCCACCACCCAGACCCGAAACAACTATCTGTAGGCCATACAAATATTTGTTCCGTGCGGGGATCGACCCGCGACACTGAGCGCAGCAGTTAACTGCTTGAGCCACTGCGCCAACCGAGCCGTCAGCTTAGGATTACCAATAATTGGTAATCCTAAGCTGGTCAATGTGTCCAACGGACTGCTGCACTCAGTGTCGAAATTATTTCTCCAGCTTCAGTTGAATTTTGCATGATCCCGTAGGACAGTTATCGAATTCACGCGGGTGAAGCCGCGGCATGAGCCAGTTTATCATATAAACAAAAATTGTAATGTTGTCAATACATTGGATTACTAAAGAGATCTAGTTCTTCACACCTACATTAAAAAGGTATTACTATTAGTACAATGGCTGGTCTAACGACTTGTCAATTAGTTTATCTATGAGTGAGTATGAGGTCATCTCGGTGTGATTGACATTTTAATCCTTCCTACCCTTCCTTCGCCTGTTATGAAGAAGCTCGCAGTAGAGGGAATGTTAATGTTATTGTATCTCTGTAAAGTATACTTCACAGCCTTGAGGTATTGTGTGACACTTCTAGACACTCAATACTAATTATGTGTGGAATACATTAACTTGATCATCTAACTTTTCATGATTTATTTAACATTTGCAACTAACACTTCAGAAGTGCCATAATTGGAAAAATATTTTTTTTAAAAAAAAACAGCATCTGGAACCAAACCAAACCAACCAAAGGAAAAACGCAAGGCAAATAATGATGAAATGGGGTTATTTCTACAACCCTTTATCTTGTAAATATTTCAATTTATAAGTACGTCATTGAACAGTACTTCTTTGATAAGTTATAGAATCTGGTGTTACTTTGCGGAAATCTCATATTAAATGATATGGCAGTGCTACATCCTGCATTCAGGCCCAGACATTTTTCGTGGAATTAAAACAACATATTTTGCACAACTTTTAAAAAGCCAAGTCTAATTTTTAAAAGCGATTTACACAAATAAATATAATAATTGAAGGGTCTGTTTGAAATATCAAAATAACCGATTTTTACTGAATGCATAATAATAATAATGCTAAAGCTGTAATTTCTCTTATTGTCAAAATAAAATAAAGACATACTGTTTCCTTGAGTGACTCACAAAGAACTTACATCTCTAAAGTATATTTAATCACTGCATCACATTTTTAGAAATTTCATCTGCATTTTAACTTTAGTGTTGTTTACACAGCATTAAGCAGTGACTCAAAGGGTCATCTTGGGGTAGGGCTGCATCATCACTACATAGTATAAAACAAAGTCGCTTCCCCCTATCTGTCCCTATGTATGCTTAATCTTTAAAACTATGAAACGGATTTTGATGCGGGTTTTTTTAATAGATTGAGTGATTCAAGAGAAAGGTTTTAGTATCATTTTTGGACCAGTGCGAAGCCAGGGCGGGTCACTAGTGTAATATAATATGTTACAGGTTTCTATGTTAATTCCATCACTAAACTATGTGAGCAATATACATTTTTAATGACTTTGATGGATGGAGAGGGAGAGGAAGACGGGTATTTGAGGGGTGTTATGAATGAAAAAGGAATAAATGATAACGTGACGACTAACAGGGCAGAATGGAAGAAAACAACGTGTTGCGCCGACCCCAAATGACATGGGATAAGGGCAGGAAGAAGAAGAAGAAGGTGTAAGAAGAAGGTGTATGAAGAAATGAATTGGGATAAGGGCAGGAAGAAGAAGGTGTAAGAAGAAGGTGTATGAAGAAATGAATTGGGATAAGGGCAGGAAGAAGAAGGTGTAAGAAGGTGTATGAAGAAATGAATTGGGATAAGGGACGACGATGAGGATGAGGTATGTAAAGCACACCACAATACCCACAATGCCCACAATACAGGAGAAATTCCTAGTGCGGGGCAACGTTTTTTAAAAAAAAAAAAAAAAAAAAAAATGTTTCCTTAGACATAGACAATCACTTGCTTCAGTCAAGGAAAAGATTGTGAGGAAACTAACATGCCCTAGAGGTAAAGAAATACCTGAAAGATGGCATGTAAATCCAAGTCAGAAGTACAGTACATTGCATCACTGTAGTGGCATAAAAACCCCTGACACAAGGTTAGGCACTAAAACCAGGGCCCCGAGTCTGCTATTCAATAGTGTCAGAATGGTTGATCATTGATCTCAAAATGGTTGATTGACGACAAGCCAAAAAGTACCTTAAGTTGACAGGCATAAGGTACTTTTTGGCTTGTCATCAATCAACCATTATGACACTATTGAATAGCAGACTCGGGCCCTGGATGAAAAAAAGAACAACCTACTTAGAAGACCCAGCAAATAGAGGATTTGGTTAACATGAGTAAAGCAAGCATCAAGTTGAGAAACTTGATGCTTGCTTTACTCATTCTGTTCTGATAGATTAAATGGTGAAGGAAAACATAATGAGGAAGCCAGCATGTCTTAAAACCAAAAACATCGAGGACATATGACGTCATCTAGCAACTCGCGCTGGGCACACGTGGTGGATATAGCCCATTCCTCTCCTGGAGAGGCCTGAGTTCCTGCAGTGGGAACATTATAGCCTGATGATGATGATAAGAATAAACAACTGACAGGGGATAAATTACTTATTGACCTGAACACATTATTCCAAACCATGACATAATACGGTAGCCCTATTTTCAATTCAATGTAACCTGCCTTACAGGTTTATTTCAGGGTTGAAAATCATGCCAGTAAGTTTATTAGTAAGTCTAATGTTTTGTCATACAAAAACTGTCAAAACCTTGCCTAAGTAATCATAAAAGCTCTCTGAGTGCGTCAGTTAATTAAAATATAACTAGGAGATTGAGGAAAATAATGTCTTTGTATTACTATTGTTATTTGTACACATGCAATTCTTAAAAAAGTTATAGGCTAATTTTCCTTTTCCCTTCAATTACTACATGAAGTGGCTGTGAATCATTTTCAAAAATATGATTAGCTAAAACTCTAAATTGCATAGACGTTAAAAGGATGTAACGAAATAACTAACAATTAATTGAAAAACAAGGTCATCTTACAACATGTCAACAAAGAATTGCTTCGTGTTCGTGACTGCGAAAAAGGTACGACCAAAGAATACAAGTAAACACATTTTAATAGCAACTTACCTCGCTTATTCTTCGTGCCATGTTTCTTAGCCGTCTGTATTTCTATATCGATTTTCTTTTCTAGAAACTCCTGTTTTTTGAGCAACAACTCCTCGGTTTCACGTAATTTCTGTATCGCTTCGTGGGTTGACGGACCCTTTTCTTCTTTCTTTCCACCAAATAACTTCCCCAGGAAACTCATCTTGGCTATTCTTTAACCTAAATAAATGCTAAATAAACAACTTGATGCAAAGATTATGCACAAATTACGCGTAAAACGATGAAATTACTTTTTCTCTGAATCCGATTCTTTTACGGGAGTATGCGTCACCCTGGTGACAATCAAAACACAACATTTGCTGCAGAAAATGGGGTTTAAGGTGTATCAATACCGAAATATTTAACAAAGAAAAAGAGTTAATAATAAGTAATTCATATTGCTAAAGATTAATTTTGATACCTAAAATTTTTTGTCTAGATTACTTCTATTAGCGTAATACAAAAGTGCTAGAGAATCAGTTTTAGTTCCAAACCACTATCAGATTTTTTTTGTCACGAACTCAGTTTCAAAACGCACCATGACTCAAGCTGTTTTCTGTCAAAAATTATCACAACTGCAGAGAAGCGTAAACACAGAGTACAATAATATAAATGGAAGCGTAAACCACTAAACTATGTCGCATGTGCAGAAAAAGCATGTTTCAGTTGAATTCCTGACGATTATGAAATAAATTCTGGAATTTATGAAATGCATTTTTCTGTAATAATTATTCTGAACTTCGAAACAACCGCCGTTTCAGAACGTCTCAATTTCTGACAGTTCATTTGTTTTGAACTTTGACAGGTTGTTTTTTGATTTGACCAGTGTTGCCAGAAGGTTACATTTCTTACATTTTTCGTAACTTTTGACCCCCTCGCGTAACATGTAAGTAACTTTTATAATTAAGGCAATTTTCGTAACTTTTGAGAACAACGAGATTTGTAGAGTCTGGCAAACGAAAGTTGGCACTGAAAAAACGTGGCAAATTTAAAAAATCTCGGTCTTGTAACCCTAAAACTTGTAGGACGTATATTTAATATACGTCCTACAAGACAAAAATGTCGGTCTTGTAACCCTAAAACTTGTAGGACGTATATTTAATATACGTCCTACAAGTTTTAGGGTTACAAGACCGAGATTTTTTAAATTTGCCACGTTTTTTCAGTGCCAACTTTCGTTTGCCAGACTATAATACTAGATTTTTGCAAACAGTTTTCGAACGCATTTCAATTCAACGCATCCAAATTGAACGCACATAAAACACACTCAGAGATGGTTCTGAATGGAAAGCGCCATGACAAAATGAAACGTATTCTGGTTAAATTAAAACTCAATTTTGCTTGAGCGGGTGCGCGCACGTTTCCTACTTCGCGAGTTGCCGCCGTTCGCAGTTTCGACTTTCGTAGCTACTAACTACAGAAATGCCCGGTTGTGATTCTGATTTGTTTTGTTTGTTGTCGTACAAATACTGTGAGAAAAGTGCGTGAGTGAAGTTCCGGTGATTACATTAATAATTTATTGTTTGATAAGTAAGTTTATCGGGGCCTGTTGTTACAAAAAAACGCGACGAACGCGACATTGCCAAGTTTCCTCGTTGAAATTGTATGCTATTACTTCGTTGCTTGAAATAATATTTTTTTGTTAAAAATAGGTCGTTATCTCTACTACAATTATCACAGAGCGAATTTAAGATAACTTTTTTATTTATTTAGTAAAAAAAGTCATTATGGTGAATCCTCCAACCAGCCCGCGAAATTCAAATTTTCTTAAGTTTTTTGCAATTTGCAGGCAAGTGATAGGTTGTATGTTGATGAACATTTGATTCGCGGCTGTAGGACATATTATTATGTATTATAATCATCAAAATCATTAATACAACCCTCCGAGCTCTTAAAGGTGTAAAAATGACTTTTTACAAGGTCAAAGTCATTCCGGAACCTTTATGAGCTCGGAGGGTTGTATTAATGATTTTGATGACTATAATTCTGTAACTACATACGTCTTACAGCCGCGAATCAAATGTTCATCAACATACAACCTATCACTTGCCTGCAAATTGCAAAAAACTTAAGAAAATTTGAATTACGCGGGCTACCCTGGAACATCAACCTTAAGTCTATACGTCTTACAGCCGCGAATAATATTTGAATTAATTATTGCAAAAAAGTGAGAAAATTTGAATTTCGCGGGCTGGTTGGAGCAAGGATTCTATACGTATCGAATATTAGTAGTTAGTTCAGAGTAAAAATAATGATGCACTACCTCGTAGTTTTGGTTTAAATTAAGTTAGCCAAATTTCACTGTAGTAAAGTAAAGTAAATTTTGACCTTCAAAAAGTGCTGATTATCAGCCTAGTTTGAATAAATGAATTTTGACTTTTGACTTTGACTTAAGGTTGATGTTCCAGGGTAGCCCGCGAAATTCAAATTTTCTTAAGTTTTTTGCAATTTGCAGGCCAGTGATAGGTGGTATTATATCCTATCACTGGCCTGTGGAACATCAACCTTAAGTTAGGTGCTAGACTAGATAGCAACAACAGTGAAGATGGCGCTGCGAACAAATGAAATTAGTCTGTTTTATCCTAAGATTAAATACACCATAAGACATCATAGGTTCCTTTATATTTCATCATTTTGCTGATATCAATTTCGATCTCCGACCCCAAAAACACGTTAATAAAAAAAAAACAATAATGTAACTTTTGCAGCAAAAATGTAACTTTTCAGGTAACGAAACGTAACTTATGACTCAAGGGCCCTGGCAACACTGGATTTGACACACATTTGTCATCATTCGGTATAAAATCCGCCTCATGTGAATAAAACTTACAATTTATTTTTAAGTAATACATTACTGGTTTATTTTCTGAAATAAAAACTTCAAGTAAACTATAAACATGGTTCGCGTAATATCTCAAGAGACGTACGATGAGGTCGTCAAGGAAAACATAGACGAATTCGAAATGACACCGGATGAAGCTATAAAAGAGGCTGTTGCCCAATTTGAGGCACAGGTATGTATCCCAGAATCCTTTTAAAATGATAGTTTTTTTAAGAATCTGCTAAGGTCAACTTGGCATAGCTGTATTATTTATAAGTATTTTGTCATAGCTTAGAAAATCTAGTTAGTCATTAATTGATTCAGACTGGAAGATTTATGAGGTGATCTAATCTATGTCCTTTAAATCACGATTCTGCACGTTAACTAATTACGTGAGGACTATTTATAGCCTATTTGTGGTCAAGGTTAATCTATAGTTTTTAAATGCAAGTCTTATACTTAGTACTTCACATTTTTTACTTCTTAAATTACTACCTTGTACCTACATAAATTCACGCCCTTTTCTCATGGGGGTAGGCAGAAACCCACGCAACCTGGTCTACCGTCCTTTAACTAGAAAAGCGTTAACCCTCAAATGATAAAATTTTTACTTCATTTTAAGTATACTTACTTTTATTTTTTTTACAAAGAAAAAATGTAGGAGCGTTTTCTAAATATTTATGTATGTGAAAAGAACTTTTTTTACTTTTATTATAATGCCCTATGCAAGACAGACTTGATTTCATGTAAAGAAAGAGTAAGATATAGTTCTATATTACTCGTCACCTCGCCCAACTCATTTATGGCTAGAGATCATCTTTGTTGCTGCTGGTTGTTCGAAAGATACCGCAGCGTCGACACAAAGGGCTAAGAAGGAACATGGGTGGTTTTTAGTCAGTAGAAGTCTGAGACTCCCTACCGCTCTGCCCAGAGCAGGAGGAATCATTTGATGATTTCCCAAGTTCCCAAAAAAAAGATCATTTTTTTTTTTTAATTAGCCGATTCTGTCCCACTGCTGGGCAAAGGCCTCCCCCATTTCTTTCCAGCTCTCCCGGTGTTGTGCCTTCTCTGGCCAATCAGTCACGAACAAGTCCAGATCGTCACGCCAACGTTTTTTGGGTCTGCCTTGGTGACGACAACCGTCTTCAAGCACCCCATTGAATAAAAAACAAGTACCATTTCCTTTCAGGGAGTAGATTTATCAAACATTATAAAGGACTTGACTCTTGGTTCGGGAGACAGTCATTTGATAGTGGACACTGTTACTAAGCTGAAGGAGCTTACTGCTGGAAAGTATGATGCAGATGCTGTTCTCAAGGAGTTAGAGGTTTTGAAGGTAATAATAATAATACCAGCTTGTATGTATTACTAGCTGTTGCCAGTGGCTTCACCCGCTGCAACTCGAAAATTATCCCACGGGTAAACAAAATCGGGATAAAAAGTATCCTATGTGTTAATCCAGGGTGTCAGCTAACTCCATACCTTTGGTTAAAATTGTTCCAGCCGTTTAGACGTGAAGAAGTAACAAACATACACACTCATAAACGTTCGCCTTTATAATATTAGTATGAATGTTTAGTGTGAATAGTGTGATTGTCCCTCTGCTAGGCAAAGGTCTCAAACATGAGCATTATTCAAGACATGTTGGGAATATCATACTTTTATTAATTATAAGTTAGACTTCGAGCAGGTTATTTTTTTTTTATGGTTTATTACTTTTTTGTATGAAAAACTGAGCAGAGCAGCGGTGGTGCAGTAGTGGGGACCTCGGCTTACGAGCAGTATGATGTGGTTTCAAACCCAGGCAGGTGCATTACAATGTGTAATTTTATTTCGTCACCACTGCTCCTAAAACAGTGAAGGAAAACATTGAGGAAATGGGCATGTCTTAGAATCAAAAGTTTGAAGAATTCTAAGAATTTCGATTCAATTATTCAACATTATAGGTGTTCGTAAAATTAACTCTAATTTCACAAATTTCTCTATTTCAGTCAGAATGCCAGATAGACATAGCCCGTAGAGTCCGAGCAGGCAAGGAGGGTGCATACAAAATCCTCCTAGACCTCCTTTACTCAAAGTACAGTAAACTATGCCAAGAGCTGAGCGACAAAGATACCAAGTTCATAGTAAGTGTGCTGAATACTTTGATAGCACTGATGGATGTGCAGCCTGATTTATTGGAGAATAAGGGTGTGGACTTTATTAAATAGTGAGTATTTTTTCTTCTTATTGTCTGGTAAGCTACAAGCTACCTATGTGGGTATGAAAAGTAGCGATAGCGTAGTGGTGTATGTGACAGACTGCCATGTCACAGGTCTCAAATTCCAACCTAAGGCCTCTGAGGTTCCACGCGCGTCTTACATCAGTGGATGTAAGACTATATGTATATGTATTAATATCCACCAATTAATAAAATTTGAGTGTCAGGATGATTACTAGTTATTTACTGTGTTCGAAAGTCTCTTTAAAAAGGTGTTGGGAACAGGGGTTTTATGAAGTAAAAGCACAAAAGACAAGACTATTCATTTTATTTCTTTTGGTCTTGTCAACTACGTCAAACTCGATTCCATTCGCTAGGTCCCTAGTCTTCGTGGAGAAGAATGGATAAGAAACTCCACGGGAACACATTTTAAAGTATTATGCAAAGACAACCTGACATTGTCTTGGACTGTCTCAAGTTACAGCAATTTATCAGTTTACATAAACAACAATCAATATAGGTAACCCATATTTCTAACACATAGTTATCAGTAATATTCAGAGCATAATATCAATTAACTTACATAAACATTGTAGGTAGATCCTTAGGACAATACAAATAGGTTACAGCTTTCTCCACTTTGTAATCTTGGTTCATTAGTAGGACGTTTACATGTGAACTTTATTCTATACACATGGAATAGGTACTTAATAAATTAATAAGAATATAAGACTCTGGGTACAGATCCAGATATTACTCGTATTAACTAGTTAACTCGTATAATAGTTGCAGCGTAACTACCCTGAATTGACGGTAACATTTGCTTTTATAACCGTCAATTCATACTTATTACATCAACGATTCCCGCCAATGGCAATGGTCAAACATTATAGCCAAATAACTAATAACACATACAATAATTAGCTAATCTTATTTAGTGGAACTATTTTAAAACTCCATTAAGTAATTTAGCAATTTAGTATGTATTTATTTGTAATCTTTACATTTATTCGGATAAAATATGAACATCAATAGATAGTTCCGGGAATAGATAGAAACAACTGGATACATTGAAATTGCAAGATAAAATCTAGGAAACATTATAAGTATCATATAATAATTACTACTTAATTTATTGGCAGTATAAAGTAAATAAACAAGAACAATAATTATAGAAGTATTTAATTTGATTTAAACTATTTCTATCTCATTTCGCAGAATGTTTAAATAGCCGAATTTTTAATGGCATACTTTTAAGATGGCAGAATTTTACTTGGTAGATTTTTATAAGGTATAACGACCGTCTCGCGAAAGTAATACCACAAAGCTATCGTCGGTTCGGAAACCAAGTCTTTTAAGCCACAATAATAACTACTTCTATAAAATACTTCGGGCTATAAAATATTATTAGGACAATGTAGGTTTATTCGGAATTAGAACCTTACTGTTCTCAAGATATTTATTTACGATGATTATTAATTTGATGCTATATTCTTATATACATAAGGCTATTCTATCACGCGCCTCAAAGAGATGTCAGCAAGGGGGGGCCCGCAACGGCCGACGCCCGTCAGGGCTGCTGGCCTCGGCGCAAGGGCGAAGAAGGAACATGGGTTGGTTTTTAGTCAGTAGAAGTCTGACACTCCCCTTCGCTCTGCCCAAGAGCGGGGGGGTTATTTGATGATTTTCCACCTAACAAAAAAAAAAGTTTTCTGAGTTTTCGGATTTATGTGCGTCTTGCTTCGATCAAGGAAAACATAGTGAGAAAACTATATTTCTTCACGGTATGTAAAGCCAAGTCAGTCAAGTTCATGGGCAGTATAAAAACTTTGTCCACAAAAAAAAAATATAACACAGTTAATATGCACAATGCAAATATAATTTATAACTATTATTGGTATAGATTTGTTACAGGAATGGGAAGCCGTTTCTCATCAAATAATATTTTAAATAATTAATATTTCAGTGTCCTAGACAATGTAGAAAACGACGACATACTAATAGCGACACTGAGATGGACTTCAACATGCTGCATGAGACACGAAATGAATCGACAGAAAATCTTCTCTAAGAATATTGCTGAAAACCTCAAACTTTTGCTGAAAGTTACTGGTAATGTCAAAGTGAGTAAAAAATCTGAGCTAACGTTAGAAAGAGGTTTAATTATCTAACTGGGTTGAGAAGGTCAGATGGGCAGTCTCTCCATAGTATTAAATACAGGTATTCAGCTGTATCCGCTGATTCTAAAAATTACCGAATTCATTGGCAGAAAGCTACATTCTTTGTGGGTGCTATAGGCACAAGTTTTGCTGATGGAAGTCGTGGGCGAAGTGCAAACACGGAACGTTTTAAATATAGCCTGTGACACTGGTATATTGTAGCTTCCCGTTACTGAAAGAATTTTTGGAATCGGATGAGTAATCCGAAGATTTTAACCCTACATACAACATCACCCGCTGCTGAAATATGCCTTTCTTGTCCCAGCCTCATCCAGCATGTTCCCGCAATCGGCGGCCTATCTTGCCGCCGGACGAACTGGCTATGGTGATGAATTAAAAAAAGTTCAACATTCCTCTCATTTCAGCTGCTAAGTGAAACCCTGCAAGTGATCCGTAAGATGACACTAGATGATGACGTGCGCGTGGAGTTCGGCCGCGCGCACGACCACGCCAAGGAGTTGGGCGCGCAAATGTTGGAGCCTCTGACTAATTTGTTGAAAGGTTCGTTGTTGTGATCATTTACGATATTAAAAGGTTCTCGGTCAGAATAGAAGTGATATCAACAGAACTGGAACATATCTCAAATCATAGCTAATAGTTCTCTAATTCTGTAAGTCAGCCATTTATGACGGGGATCGGAACTGTTTCTCCTAAACACAGCTGGTAGTATCCAATCTAGTAGACCTTTTGGCTTCATTGTGGCTTTTATATCTTAATATAACTTATTATATTATTATATACCCTAAAGAGAAAACTCATGGACATGTGCATTCTTTCTACCCTCACCTATGGAGCGCAGACATGGTCATTAACCAAGCGTCAAAAGTCCGCATTCGGGGTCTGTCAGCGAGCAATGGAGCGTAGTATCCTT
Organism: Diarsia mendica; assembly: GCA_949316265.1. Lineage (NCBI taxonomy): Eukaryota > Metazoa > Arthropoda > Insecta > Lepidoptera > Noctuidae > Diarsia > Diarsia mendica. The sequence goes on from OX438910.1 coordinate 3,649,918, forward strand.
GGAGTCAAGCTTACTGACCAAATAAGAAATTCGATACTGCGTTCCAAAACTCAAATTGCCGACATAGGTCACACGGCTGCCAAGCTTAAATGGAACTGGGCTGGCCACATCTGCCGCATGCCGGAGGAGCTATGGGCTAAAGTAACCACACAATCAGCAGTAAACGGCAACGCGGCAGGCCCAGAAGAAGATGGCGAGACGAACTCGACTCTTTTCGCAGGGATTGGCCAATAACATCATTGGATAGGGATAAGTGGAAAGAGGGAAGGGAGGCCTTTGCCCTGCAGTGGGACACAAATGACTAGTAATAAATAAATATAACTTATTATTTAAGTGCTTTGTGCTCGTAGTTTTTGCCCAAAAATGGATATGCTAGTCACTAAGAATACATGAAAGAGCATCACAACAAAACTCTTGACAACCATCCTAGAAACCCATCGGATGCAGTCGTTGTGGCCTAAATCGGCTAGATGGCATTATCATCATCATTTATGGCCACAGCTGCATGAAGCTGCTGCTTTATGTGCATGCTGTTTGTGTGTTTGGTTTTGAATATGAATGTGGAAGGGTATACGAGTAGAGGAAGACCAAAGAAACGACGGATGGACTGTGTTAAGAATGATATGGTAAGAAAGGAGGTGTCTCCTGAGATGACGAGAAACAGAGAGGTGTGGAAGAGGAAGACATGCTGCGCCGACTACAAATGAATTGGGATAAGGGCAAGAGAATTATGGTGATATTTATGTCCACAGAAAACACCCAACCTCCTCTAGTATCAGAGCTGATGTTGACCATAGCGAGTCTGCTTGTACGTCACGAGCTATGCAAGATGGTGGCCGACTGCGGCGTGGACTCGCTGTTCACTGTGCTCGCTGATAACTACGATAACGTCGCCGTGGTGCAGCAGGCTGATAAGTTGTGAGTGCATTATCTCTCTCTCTCTCTCTCTCTCTCTCTCGTATTTCTGTCTCTCTCTCTCTCTCCCTCTCGTATTTCTCTCTCCTCGTATCTCTCCCTCTCTCTCGTATTTCTCTCTCTCTCTCCCGTATTTCTCTCTCCCTCTCTCTTCATGTGCGATAACAATCTATATCTATACTAATATTATAAAGAGGTAATAACAAAGTCGGGTGTTAATTATTTTATTAAGTATTTCAAAAAGGTAACACGTTTATTTATCTCAAACAGGTTTCTCCAAAAAAAAACAAATTTCTCCTGTATCGTGGGTGCGTTCACAAACATATAAAGTCACATACACAAATACCCAGACCCGAAACAACTATCTGCAGACCATACAAATATTTATTCCATGCGGGGATCGAACCCGCCACACGCAACGCGGCAGTCCAATCGCTTAGCCACTGCGACAACCGTGTCGTCAACATTATAGTATACCTACTGTAGCGCGTAATTTTAGGAGTGCCACTTAACGTAAGATATAAATATCTCGTTTCACTCCTGTCGCAATCCTCCGTAACAGTCCGAAACGGCTCGACCAATTCGTTCGTAAATTATCTTTTTTTAGGTAGTAGATAGGAAAAAGTGCAATACAACGCATACACACGAACGGCTACTTCTCTATATCTACACTTAGGATTAACCACCATATAAAATCTAGTCGCAGTAATTTATTATAGAGTAATCTGAAAATCGCGGGCTGGTTCGAGATGACTCAGGAAAAGAGCACTTCGAAGGAATTGGGGGAGGCCTTTGCCCAGCAGTGGGAAAAACTCCAGAAATGTCAGAACCTTTAACAATGCCAGTAATTTCGCAATAAGTTAACTATCCAGCGATAAAACCTATTTGAACATCATTAACTTTAAAACCCGCACATCTTCTCTGCAGACTGGTAATGCGATCTCAAGAACAAGCACCTTTCATTGTCAAGGAACAACGTTTTCTTCTTGACTATAATCTCATTCTCAATCAACGACCGTTCGTGTATTAACTCAGCTCTCAATTTCTCAGTCTGTAAAGACCTCTTTTGCAACAAATTCATACTGTCATTCAGATCCCTCACTTCTTCGATCAGAGCTACTAGCGAACCTTCCCTACAATTTTCGACGTTCGGTCTGCAGTTTTTAGTGTTCAATCTCGTTTGAGCGACCTGGATTCTTTGGGAGACTTTTAGCATTTCTTCATGTAACATCTGTAGAATGTTCTCTGTCTCGACAATTTTCTCCAAAGTCAGTTTCAATTGATTTTCCAATTCGGTCTTCACTTGTTCTGTTCTTGCAATCCGTTCACACAGTGATTTGTTGACCTTTATGTCTTGGGAGCGAAGGTCCCTAGCAGTGTTTATTAGGACTGCGTCGACTTTAGCTCGTAGTGCTTTCGATTTGTCGAAAGCGATTTTGAATTCGTTCAGGGCGTTTATCGTGTGTTGCTCCCAGGACGGGACATTTGATTGGCCTGGAAAGATATGGTTTGCATAAAAATATTTATTGGGGCAATAATATTAAATAGATGGATTGTGAGAAAGGTGGGAGAGAGGGGGCAGTAACAAGGCATTTAACCTTTTGACCGCAACAGACAGAAGATATGCTAGGTCAACTCCAAATATGACTGAGAAAACAACACCTGGTTTACGAAGGACACAATAACTAAGAGTTACTGAGCTTTCGTTTCGAGGGCAGAGAACACTATAACCACTGGTTTATGTTTGAAAAATTCGTCCATTCATCAAAGATTCTACTCCTACAACCCGTATCGGCCCTGTTAAACAAACAAGTAATATAAATAGAGCTTTGCATACCTTCGGATAGCCTCGTAGCTCCCGCCGAATCTTTGACATTAACAGCCTTCGTCTCCAAGTAAGCATTTTCGCTCTCATACTTGAAAGCCAAACGTTTATCACTCCAGTCTCTTTCCAACCAACTTTTCGACGCCACATTCATATCCAGCTGATATTCTATATCCCTGAGCATATCTCTATGAAGTCTCTTTACATTCTCTATCAAAGCTGACTCAGTGAATAGATCTTCTTGAGGTTCATCGTAGACTAAATCAGACTGCATTCTGTTCCTTCTCATATCCAAGCACTCTTCAGTAATATACTCAGGTATTTTCAGCGTATCTTGAGCGTTTTTCAGCTGTTGTCTTAAAGATTCTAGTACGTTTATCTCTGCGTCCATATCTCTTATAGCTCTTTCAAGTTCAGCCTTCCAGTAGTTGATATGTCTGACTCTGTGTTTTAGCTGGTCAGTACTGTCGCTATAGTCTTCACAAGAAGTCTGGTTGACTTTTATAATGCTGTTCTTGGTTATAGCTGTGTTGTTGTCTGTGGTTCTAATGATGTCTCCTTTTAAAACTCTTTGGTTGTGCTCGTGCCAGGTTTTGATAGTTGATAGGGCGTTGTTTCTGTCTCCAAATGATAGGTAGTCGCCGTTTTCTGCTGTTGTCATTTTTGGTCCTTTTTATTTACCTACCTTCTTCTTTCCGTGTCGATGAATTCAAACTGTGCCACACCAGTATGTAGCCAGTTTACAGATTTGAAATGAATGTGTTAATCTTCTTTAGTGTCGATAACAATCTAAATAAGTCTCGGCTCTTGGACAGACCTTATCCACTAAAACAAGTCTGTGTTCGTCTCGTTCAAACTTTTCTTGAAGATTTTCCAATTTTCAGCAACTATTAAAAATCTTTATATTTACGAAATGTGTCCTTTAGTCTTCGTCTCCTTTCAGAGGGTTGAATTGAATGGCAATGTAGCTATTGCAATCGTATTGAAAAAACTTTGCTGTAGTCATGGAAATGATCGGTTTCTATAGTGATAGCCTACTTTTTCACTGACCCAAAATAGGGCCACATTTTGTGATTTTAAAGGGTTTATTGACAGGCGTTGTTCAAAGCCAGTATGAATAACAATGCAATAATAATATTTATGTATGTATATCTATGCACGTGTTTATCCGTGAAGGTAGGCAGACAGCAGCAACTATCCTTACACAGTCGACTTTTGCTTTGTCTTCTTTTCATTACTAAATAACCCCCCCACCCCCCGCTCTTGGGCACAGCGAAGGGGAGTGTCAGACTTCTACTGACTAAAAACCAACCCATGTTCCTTCTTCGCCCTTGTGCCGAGGCCACGTCATCTCTTTCGATAATCCGCAGTCGTGTGGTTAGTTACCGTCCATGGGCATCTGACTTGGTTTTACATACCGTCGAGAAATATCTTTCAAACATGCTGGTTTCCTCACAATGTTTAGGCACTTTGCACATGGAGCAACTTAAGTTGAGGCCACTATCAACTTTTTAAAAGTTTCCTGTAACTACTATTAATATCATAAACGGGATATTTACCATGTTTGATTGTAGTTTCGAGTTCCCGATATTTCGGCGCTGTTACAAGCACCATGATCACGGATAAACTGAAGTCATTGCGGGTGGATGTTTATGAGCAGACAAAACGGTCTACCCTCTTTCTAGTTCGTTTTTTGCGTTCGGCACCACTACCATTGTACCATTGTAGTGTCAGTGACCATGTCAGTTTAAAAACTTATATTCCTGTAACTAGTTGATAGTTGCTGTTTTCTACGCAGCGATAAACGGCAACTTTAGAAACCGGTATAATATTTAACAGTTGCTAGTTGCGGCAATTAGGAACTAACTTATATAGTCATCCATTACAGCAACTAAAAACTGTTGACGATCACCGGAACCCGAAATTCGAGTTGCTATGTGTGCGCAGTCCAATTGAAATATACGAGTATGCAAACAGCTAGTTGCCAGTTGCTGCAATAGTTGCTTCATGTGCAAAGCGCCTTACCTTCCTCGAAGCAAGTTGTATTTATAAAATACGCAATTGAATCCGAAAAACAAGAGGTGCGTGTCTTGTGGTCGAACTCGTGACCTATGACTTGGCAGTCCGACACCCCACCACTAAACTAGCACTGCAATATTGAAAGTATTCATTAATAATACCATTTTGTTTCAGAATCACAGCGTTGGCAGGACACGATGACGTGAAGAGAGATCTGGTCAAAAGCGGAATTGTGCCCATCGTAGTGTCAATTTTGTCGAGACATTCGGTGAGTTGTTAACTGACATAACATCACGCTTAATTGTAATCCCCAAAGGGTTTTTGGGGGGTATGAGGAACAGGGTGTAAAGTTCCTCATCCCCCATAGAAAAGGGAGGATCCTCCGACCAGACAGGTGCTGTGTCTGGTGGGCTAACTGCCCGACATTTGTAAGTCGGGATTTTCTTTAAAGGCTTACGTCGCGGACAAAGTTGATAACGCGATGTAGGAATTGGCCAATTAGTTCGTATGGGTTGCGATAGATTTCGCTGACGCCACAGGTTAGATAGTGGTGTACCTAGAAATACACTAAATAGGGGGGAGTTGTCGTCAACCGGACATAAATCCAGACTACGTGGCTGCTACCGAAAAAAAACTGATAATTTGCGTATAAATACATACATAAGCTCACGCATTGTTCCCATGGAATAGTCAGAAACCACAGAACGCCACTTGCTACGATCCTTACATACTCCTTTAGCCTCGTCCACGTTCATATCTGGTCATACACGCACGCCGGTTGCAGTATAAAGTCTTTGCGTGTAATCAATCAGCCTTTAACCAGGGTTGGAAAAAAAACAGTTTTTTTTACATTTTATAAAACAAACAGTTTAAAATGTTTTAAACAGGTGTTTTTTTTTTGTTTTTATTCCCTAAGTTAGTTATCATCCATTTCTAAGTGATTAAGCCTGATATAATTCACTTTTATACAATTTTAAAAACTGCATGACAAAAATTGATCATAATTCAATACATCCTGTATGTTCCGACGTTCATTTTTAGTAGGGAAATCACCTAAACTTCTCATAAAGTAAGGGGAATACCCAAAATATAATTATATTAAATAGTCATCACAAAGAAGCGATGCCACTTGTTGTAAAATACAGGGCAAAGATGGATCCGTTTCATAAGTCTCTGTTTGAAAATTATGTAGTGAATCACGTTGGACCTCTAGAATGGTGGTTGTCATTTAAAACCCAAATTAATGGCCAAACTGTAGACTTAGTGACACAGCTTCACACTGCAGTTGCTTCAAGTGCCGGAATTGAAAGACTGTTTTCAACATTTGGATTTATTCATTCCGATGTACGAAATAAAAACTTTTTGACAAAAAATACAACCGACTTCCACAAAAAATAACACCTAATAAAAAACGATGTTTTATTTTAAACTGTTTTAAACACTGTTTAAAACTCGTGTTTTAAACATGCCAACCCTGCCTTATAATAACTAATGTTATAGGTCACCGTTCAGGGGTTATAGGCGTTAAAAAAAACCCGCATCAAAATTCGTTGCGTAGCTTTAAAGATCTAAGCATACATAGGGACAGAGACAGCGGGAAGCGACTTTGTTTTATATTATGTAATGACTAGCGGACGTCCCGCGGTTTCACCCGCGTAGATCCCGTTCCCGTAAGAATACAGAGATAAAAAGTAGCCTATGACACTCAGCAATAATGTGGCTTTATATTTGTGAAAGAATTTTTTAAATCGGCTCAGTAGATCCCGAGATTACCCCTTACAATTTAACAAATATACAAACACACAAACTTTACTTCTTTATAATTAATATTAGTATAGAAGTATAGATAAATATCCATTGTACTAATCTTTAACCCCGTTTCAGAGTAATGCAGCAGCGACGGCCTTAACCCTCAAATGCATAGCAGCCCTATCGCTCCGTGAACCAACACACGGGCAGCAGTTCATAGACAGTGGGGCTCCCGAGGTTATCGTCGAGTGCATGAAAGTGCATCCTGATAATTCTTCTGTTCAGGTGTGCTTTTAAAATAGTTTTTGCACTTGTAGAATCTTGGCTGTTGAGATAAACGTCGGGAAAAAAGTGCGTGTCAGCTCAGACGCAAGATTAAAACTCCACAAATTGACTATTGATATTTTACATGATTTCTAAATTCTACAATATGTTGAAAAAAATCTGTCCGATCCAATGACATCCAAATAAAATAAAATAAAAATACTTATGGATTTTTAAAATGCATGATTTTTGTCCCATTTTACCACCATTTCCCTAAATTTTAACAAATTTTAAATTCGTGTTAACACCGTCTTCGGCATAAGTAGTATGATCGACCGAAAATAGTTTTTTTTTTATGACGTCACTCCTGAGTTTGAAAACCTTTGATTCCTGTTTTGCAGATATTAGCAAGTCTCCTATTGGCTCCGTTTTAGAAATGTAGAAACAGGGCCTAAGTCTGGTTGGATCATCATTTTAACCATTCAAAAACAATTTCTCATTCCAGAAAAACGGATGTTGGGCAATACGCAACATGGTAGCGCGTTGCAAGGACCAGAATGGCAAATTCCACGAGTTAGGAGTCGAGAGTATCCTCAACAGCGCTTACGAGAAATTCGCCGAAGATTTCGGCTTCGATATAAAATCAGCTCTCAGAGATCTCGAATGCGACGTGAAGTTTGACGAGCAATGGACTGGGAAAGGTGTGCAGATGGATTATTGATTGTAGATCTTCTAAAAGATTAAATTATTGCCTAAAAATTGGTAGAATTGGCTATTTTGTCATTCCAGCTATTGTTATATTTTTTATTTGGACGGAGCTCGAAATTGACGTTTTTTTAAATTACGCTGCAAGCAAAAATTTAAATAGTGAAATTAGCCTTACCTCGTCAAAAAAAACACGTTTTGTAATTTTTGATACTGAATAGAAAGTCACACACTCTCACTCATTTATTTGATAGTTTCTTGCGAAATATGCAAGCGCGTGTAAGTGTAAACGACCTTTAACTATACGATTTTATGAGCTTTACATACTGAGATTATTATTAAGTACATTATTACTAAGTTTTTCATCAAACTTTTTTAGATCTAACACGAATAAAATACTAATACATTCATCATCAGCCTATAATGTTCCCACTGCAGGGACTCAGGCCTCCTCTCTAGGAGAGGAATGGGCTATAATCTACCAAGCGGGCCCAGTGCGGGTTGGTAGATGTCACATGTCTTCGAATTTTTTGGTTCTAAGACATGCCGGTTTCCTCACGATGTTTTCCTTCACCGTTTTGAGAGCAGCGGTGATGAAATAAATTACACAAAGTAATGCGCCTACCTGGGTTCGAACCCACGACCTACTGTTCGTAAGTCGGGGCCGATACCACTGGGCCACCGCTCTTCTCATAAGGTACAAACGCCAGAACATCAAGCTTATTTGAAACTGGCAAATTTTCTAAATCAACCTGGAACGTAAGGCTTTAGCGATAAAGTCAAAAATCGATTAAAGTAATTTGGAGAGATTGTAGTAGCTGGTTGTGCTAGGGTCTGTATAATTTTTAAGGCTACCACACACCACAGGCCATTACTGCTTTCTATGTTATAGAAATCGGATTATAATGCAACTTAAAATGGTCGAAATCTGCCTGTGCTGAATATGCATGTTATATTTCTGGCCTGCACAGTCGGACAATCCTAACCTACCCAAAACCGGTAGTAAGGCCCAGATTCAGAGACCACACTTTGGACTTTACTTTGATGGAAAGATCTACTTCAAGCTGTTCTTTACTTAGTAAAGGCGAAGTAGTCGATAATCATGACTCTGGCCTCAAAGTAAACTTTGCATTATTATGCGTTTAAATAATGTAGTCCTTCGTGTTAAACTAATTTCCTACAAAAGAAAAGTGTAGTAAAGTTGTAGTAAAGTCAAAGTGTGGTCTCTGAATCTGGGCCTAAGTCATTCATATTGTTTACATTGCCTATAAATTCTAAAGAAAACATGGATGTCGAAAAACTAGTGTTTTGTTTGAGCCATGGCAACTATGTATTTCGTTTTAAAGCATTCCCAAATTGTATTAAAGTGATTTTAATATCTGATTAGTTCTAACGTTAAAATTGTATTCGGTTGTGATAGATTTATTTTACTATTTTTTGTATAATTTTGTATGTCAAAAAAGTTAAAAAAGCAAAAGATGTGCTCAGACTACTTGATCGGCGCCTGAAACTGTGGGCTGACGACAGTTTTGAGGAACTCATCACAGAATCTATCAAAGCGGACAAATACATATGGAACGTTAGCAATAGAAAACATGACTACGATGACCAAGAAACGAAAAAATTCACACGACTGATACTACGTGGAAAAACACGGGAAGCCCTCAACTGGCTCCTTACAAAAGATACAAGCAAAGTTTTAAACCCTAACGCCGAAGTTGACTCCTCTGGTAATACTGTCAGTGATATTCTGATACAAAAGCACCCCTCACCAACCACACCAGATCCTACTTTACTCACTCTCCCCAGGAACCTCACAGAACTCCCACCACTCCTTGAAGTCGACATAACATGTGATCATGTCGAAACAGTCGCGAGAAAACTACATGGTGGTGGCGGCCCTACTGGATCCACAGCTGAAAATTGGAGAGATTTCCTCCTCCGATTTGGTCAAGCAAGCACCCACTTAAGGGAAGCCGTTGCACATCTCACAATGAAACTAAGCAATGAAACTGTACCCTGGATCCAAATACAAGCTCTAATGTCAAGCCGCCTCGTAGCTTTAGACAAATGCCCAGGCGTGAGACCCATCGGTATTGGCGAATGCCTACGGAGAATACTATCTAAATGCATGATCGAAGCCACAGGTTCCGAAGTTACCGAAGCATGTGGCCAGTCACAACTCTGCAGTGGAATTAGCAATGGTATCGAGTGCGCCATCCACTCCATGAATGACGCTTTTAAAAAAAAATGCCAACCTGATTCAAATTGGGGAATGCTCCTTGTTGACGCAAACAATGCATTCAACTCCGTAAATAGACAACTAGCCCTCTGGCAGGCAAGAATATACTGGCCACATTGTGCCCGCTTTCTCTACAACACTTACAATGGTCATGCCGAACTAGTATTTCGTGATTCTGAAATAAGATTATACAGTAGAGAAGGAGTTACCCAAGGAGACCCACTTGCCATGCCACTATACGCGCTCGCGACAATACCACTAATTAATAAACTTAAAACTGAAAACACAGTAACACAATGCTGGTACGCTGATGATTCCTCTGCGCAAGGCACCTTCCAGAGCTTACGAGACTGGTGGGACAACTTAAACAAAATAGGGCCAGCATACGGCTACTTCCCACAAGGCAAAAAATCATTTCTAATAGTGTCAGAATCCGACAAGCTCACCGCTGAAAAAATGTTCTCCGGTACAAATCTCGACATTGTAACCGGTTCCCGCTTTCTAGGAGGATACATAGGCACAGGAAGTGAAGTTTTCATAAAAAAGAATGTCACCAATTGGATATCCACTGTCGAGAAATTAACTAAAATTTGTAAAGACTCACCTCAAGCTGCATACACTGCCCTTACCAAAGCAGCCCAGTTTAAGTGGTCCTATCTACTACGAGTTTTAAATAATGCAGAAGAACATTTTGAACCTTTAACTAACACATTGCAAGAAAAATTCTTACCAACGCTAATTGGAGGCGAAATAACAAAACTGGAAGCCCAGCTATTTACCCTTCCAGTCCACAAAGGTGGGCTTGCCATTTCGGACCCTTTTAACACACCAAATCATGCATACCAAATCTCAAAAAAGGGTTCAGCAATACTTTCAACAGCTCTCACCAACTCAAAGGACATAAACCTAGCCGAACATCACAAATCTCTATGCGACGCAAGAAAGGAAGGAAAAAAGGAAAAAGAAACATACGACAATGAAAAACTTGAAAATATTCTCACTAAATTACCACCCAAAAAAAAAAGAGCAATAGAAAGATCAATATTAACAAAAATGAAAACAAAAACCTCTACCTGGCTCTCAGTAATACCCACAAGAAAAGACAACTTCGATCTTTCACCCCACGAATTCAGGGACGCGCTAGCTATAAGATATCACCGCACACCAGTCTCCATGCCTGTGTCGTGCGACGGTTGCGGCAGCGACGAATTTAGCGTGGACCATGCCTTATGCTGCAAGACGGGCGGCCTCATCACACGCAGACACAACGAGATAAGAGACCTTTTCTGTGAACTGTGCCAGCAAACCTGGGGCAACGTCACGAAGGAGCCAGTCATCACTGAAGGCGACTCAGGACTGCGTGGAGACTTCGCCTGCCGCGGAGTGTGGATTGCCCAGAGGGAGGCGTTATTTGATGTCCGTGTCGTTGACACCGACGCTCCCTCCTACGCATCACGCCCAGTAGCAGCTGTCCTCCGCTCTGCCGAAGAAGAAAAGAAAAGAAAGTACTGCGGCCCATGCGAGACGCGTCATGCCACTTTCACCCCCCTGGTGACTTCTGTTGACGGAGTTTTTGCTCCACAAATGACTTCATTCATAGCACACCTTGCCGAAGCACTAGCGGACCGCTGGAGCAGGCCCCTTTCTACAATTACAGGCTGGTTACGTGCGAGAATACAAACAGCCATCATCAGAGCAAGTAGTATGTGCATTCGCGGTACCCGTCATAAATGGCAACGGATAAACATCTATGAAGATGGTGCTGCTCTTCCCCACGTCTTGTCATAAACCTTTCCATTAACCTGTCACTTCACCTATTATTAGTTTGTTTTTATTTTATGTATGTTATTTTTAAGTTAGTTGCTTGTTAATAAAGTTATGTAAAATAATTTTCTATGTCTAACTGCTTAATTTTAATAATATTAACACAAGGTGCTTTAAATATAAAACAGCGCATTAATAAAAAAAATGTTTAATGTTACAATAACATTCAATGATAATTTCTATTAATACAAACATGTTTTTGGAAACTGAAATTAAAATCATAATAAAATTCTTATACAGACTATTATTTTAAAATTCCTGTTTTTATTAAAATCATAGCGTTTTTCTGTTTTATTTACAGATATACAGGGGTTAATGAGTACCCCACAGTACTCATGGAAATGAACACATTTTAGTTTGGGCCAAAACTGATAACTGCTGCTTACATTTTTATTTTCGAATTATTTTACAAAATGCAGGAAGCAGCTCATTTTTGGTTCTTAATTCAGAGTTAGTACCATAGTAAAAGTTGTTAATTTTAACTCGACACTCCCATTAACTGTATTCCCCCTGTATTCAGCAAGAAGTTTAAAACTTTAGTTCCCTTAAAGTTATTAAGTCACTCAAAAGATTCATAATACAAAAAAAAACATAAGCATTGATTGATTCTTTCAAATAAATAGTAATATGGTAAAAAAGGGTAAAACTACTATTCCAACTTTACCATTAAAATTGAACGCGTTTAGCACATCTAACTTGCGTTCAAGAGACGATAGGTGTACTGTGGTTAATGTAGCGGTAGGCGATTTTACTCATCTCATAATGAGGTCGCCTCTTACACATAAAAAAAAACATATTTAAGGTACAACGTAAGTATCGAATAATGTAAAATATTCTAACAGGGCATCACAGAAACTCTTTGTTACAACAAAGTGAAATAATAAAAAAGATACTGGTATCCTACAGTAATTAAAAAGAATAATTTAAAAACAACAGGTTTCTGTCTGATTCTGTTTTTTTTAAAATAAATTTAGAAAATTCTTTTTCAAAAAATATATTAAGTACATTGTTAGAAAATGTGAAGCCGGTTTGTACAAGTTGTTATTCTTGTTGTAAACAAGTCATAACATGTTGTATTTGAAAGATATTTTCATACATTTTGTTCACATTTTCGACAAGTTTTTACATAAGTTGTGTCCGGTGCAAACGACAAACGTAAACAGTAGACGCTACATGAAAATACATGTTTATATAACCTAACGCGACGTTTTAAAACATGTTTTACACAATGAGAGCGAGTTATAGATAAATACTACTTAAATAGTAAAAAAAACTTTTTAATACAGTTGCTCAAAAAGTGGCGTATTGCAGGGACGTATAGCGTTCGGGATGTGGGCTATTACGTACTCGTGCTTTTTCTTTACCTTTCCCGAACTCGTGCGTTCTCTTTCCCAACTGTCAAAATAATGTCCATTAAAAAAAACCAACCACGAAGTTTTTACTAAAAAAAAACATAGAAGTTTTTATGATTCATGCAAATATTTCTAAAGAAGCTACTAATTTGTTTCAATATCAGATTTAATTATTTGATTCAATGAGTTAAAGGTTTCATTCTATTTCATCTCATTAAATTTCATTTTCATTTCATATCAATAAAAAAAAACTACTGAAGACTTGGCTGTATGGGCATATTACCTTTGCCTACCCAGAATGGGTGAAGAAAACAAAAAAAAATCTCTGCATAAATTCTTTTACGATTGGCGCCATTTTCCAAAAATGTTCTTTGCGAGTTTAATTACGGTTTTATTATTTTATTAAATTGCTTCATTTTTTCGCAACTGTATTAAAAATAGTTGTTCAGTACACGTGCGGAACCGTCATTGCAACTTGTTCCGACTGTCAACCCTCGCCGTCGGCTGTGCCTCGGCTCGGCTAGACATTTGTCGGAACTCATTGCAATGACAGGCTTTCCGCACTTATAATGAAATATACTATAGCAGAATAGGCTGAAATAAAAGTACTTATTAGGAAAATAAACCTTATTCGTATTAAGCTAATGACCATTTTCATATAGACTAACATAATAATATCCATATTAAAGAGACCATGATCAACCCTATCCGAATATAAACGTTGATTTGACACGAATAAGGTTCATTTGCGTTTGTATGTACATTTCACATGTTATGATTCGGCTAAAATTCTAGTGCACACAAAATAAATAGACAACACAGATTTAATTATCACGTTTTTTTTATCAAGTTTCATAATGTCCTATAAAGTCACGAAAAAGAATATGTATACACTAAGCGCTATGTTCGTAGAAACGTACATACAACGCGTGCAACGTTAATGAACACAGTTGGAGAAATCACATTTAAAAGTTGCTCAGTGTATACATATTAGTGCTCGTGACTGTACTCCCACGTTCACACATACATACAAAGTAATTATACATTGCCCGCCTTATTACAAAACGTAGTTAAACCTGGTTTAACTTAGACCTGGTTTATCTCGCATGCTGTCACTTTCTTTTGAATATGATTGAAGTGAGACGTCTTGCGAGATAAACCAGGTTTAACTACGTTTTGTAATAAGGCGGTTAATGTATAATAATAGGATATTTCCCCAATTAAAAATTAGACAACATTATTTATTAAAACAATTAACACAATGGATCCACAAAATGTAACGCGTGTTTGTGCGATATCATTTATTAAGTTTGTAACACACAGGACTCTTGAGTCGCAACCATTGTCCACTCGATAGCTGGTAAACATAACTAAACATCACACTTTTAATCCTCGAATATTTAGGTACTACTCGGTCACATTAACATGACTGTATAATAGCGCTCAAAAGGTTAATGAATTGGTTTCGTTTCCTTCAAATATGATTATCAAAATGATACAATATGACAATAGGGAATATGCATAAAATTTGAAACGGCCTAAAATATTTTTTTCTCGAATACTTATTATCGTAATATTATAATGAAAAGGATTTTTTTTTATTCACTTATTATTTAAAACCCCTAAAATAATATTCAAAAAGTGCAAAATAAGGGAGCGAAATTCAAACTTCCAAAACGCGCCACCAGCGGTCGAACGAAATGTGACGTCATCTGACACGACATTGTATCCCGTTAGGGTATATAATATTATGTTCTGTGAAACACCCACTGGACGTGTCATGTGACGTCACGCAAAGCGCGCGCAAAATGGCGGCGTTTGAACTGCTTACATTTTTTTAAAGTTTTAAATTTCATTTTTAAAAATATATAGAGTATTTTGAAGCCCATTAATATTATAAATAATATAATAGTAAACTATTAATTTAAGACAAAAAAGAAAAACATGAATATTCCCTATTTTAAAATTGATTGTTCCCCTGTATCATTACAGAAAACTCAAGAATGCACCTAAAAAGTAACCACTAAAATTATAAGATCCTTAAAAAATCTCTTTGTTCATTTCAAGCTTGTTTTCACTCTTTTTTATATAGTGAGTTTTTAAGCCACTGACTTAGCTTTACAAGCAATCTTACTAATATTATAAACGTGAAAGTTTGTGTTACTCTTTCACGCAAAAACTACTGAACGGATTTGGATAAAATTTGGTACACAGATAGTTTATTGCCTGGATTAACACATAGGATAGTTTTTATCCCGATTTTATCTTCCCGTGGGATAATTTTCGAGTTGTAGCGGGCGAAGCCGCTGGCAACAGCTAGTAAGAAATATGTCTCAGGTAAGTCGGCGTGCTATGCCGCTTATCAACTGGTTTCCTCACGGTGTTTCTCTTTACACGTTTTGTGGCAACACTATTTCATTTTTTTTTTGTTTTTTTTTCATCATATAATATTTGCGAGGAAACCGGCATGTCTTAGAACCAAAATATTCGAAGATGTGACATCTACCAATCCGCACTGGGCTCGCGTGAAGGATTATAGCCCATCCCTCTCCTAGAGAGGAGCCCTGAGTCCCTGCAGTGGGAACAATACATGCTGAGGAAAATTATTTGCGACAATCACAATTAGTAAGTAAGTCTCACACATAGACATGAGTTATTCTCCAAACTTATCTAATAAATACGTACGAAACTAGTTTAATTTTCAATCGTTCCATATTTGACATTACGTTTATTTGGCGCGTTCGTTTGCTATGGCAACGGAAACGTGTTAAATATAATTATTATGTTATGTATATAATAGAAATAATCTACTTTGTACTAACATATTGGTGGTATGAAAATGACACAATAAAAAATACACTTTAAAATAACGCAACTTCCTCAGTGGAATGATAACTCGGCAGCCCTTTGGTAACGAACAAATCTGACCAGACGTTCTTTTGGCTAAAGAATCAATTTGCCATCCAACGTAGTTTTTCAGTTTTATCTGGCAATTATTTTTTGATTATTGTTTAGTTCTTTTGTGGAGGATGTTTTTCATACAAATAACAAATTCCAATGAAGAAATCGCGTAACTTATTATAACTTATGTATTAAAATTACGAGATAAAAGGCCCATTTACAAGTGTAGAGTTTGCGCTTTAAATACCGAATGAGACAACAATGTGATTTATGTGAACAGTACCTACGATACTTGGATAAAAATCGGCTGATTTTGGAAATAAAGCATTTTGTCTTTGCAGTATCTCTAAAAGAGGTTTGACACGAATAGTAAATTCTAAATTTAAACACACAAGTCTGATAATTTACTGGGAAACGAAGAATCTCTCCCTTTAAAAATGAGTCTTAAAAACGAATTTAAAACAAAAAAACGAGAATATCACGCTGTTCTATACACACGTGCCTTCTTTAAAAAGTTTTGGATGTTCCACTCATTATGTTTCATTATTTTTTGTCCATTCATAATTGTGTGGACCGTTACTTTGTCGTTGTAGTTCAGATCTGGCAGCAGCTGCAAAAAAAACTAGTGTTAATTTATAATTCTATATACAAATAAATAAAATTGTCTCTTTTGTCTTAGAACCAAAAAATCGTAGGCATGTGATATCTACCAACCCGCACTGGGCAAACGTGGTGGATTATATCACATCCCTCTCCTAGAGAGGAGGCCTGAGTCCCTGCAGTGGGAACATTAAAACTTTATATATTTTATGTATGTATTTATTCTTATAATTTAGGTATATATCTTTTCTATTACGTTTTTTTTTTCTGTTTTGCACCTACTATGTATTGTCTCTGCATCACCCTAAGGCAGACTGGTAGAAAATGCCCAAGGCATTAAGTCGGCCTTTGTACGATTTTGTTGTGCATAAAGTTTTAATAAATAAACATTAAAGGCTGTTGATGAAATAAGATTGAAAACGTGTTTGTAATTTTCCCAGCTATGGACACATGGCCAGATTTCGTACAGGATAGAGAGGTATGAAGGAGAAAGGGGAGGCCTTTGCTCAGCAATGGGATACCATGTAGGCTAGCAAAAAGCTAGGATTCAGCTGAATACTAATATTTTACATGGAGCGAATGCCTGTCTGACCTCCACAACACCAGTTGTTTTCTTATGATAAACTGGCGACCCGACCCGGCTTCGCACAAAAGCATTATTTATTATTTATTTATTTATTTAAACTTCATGCACAATAGTGGTAGTGGTAGTGGTGGTGGTGGTGGTTAGTGGTATTCATTATTACTTCGCTTCTATTATCCCAGTGAATTCTACCTTTTTTTTTGGTGGTTGGAAAATCATCGAATAACCCCCCCGCTCTTGGGCAGAGCGAAGGGGAGTGTCAGACTTCTACTGACTAAAAACCAACCCATGTTCCTTCTTCGCCCTTGTTCCGAGGCCACGTTATGCCTTTCGATAATCCGCAGCCCCGACGGGGGTGTTTTCTACCTAGCCCCGCGTCTCGCTATCTTGGTTCACGACAACTCCAAGTTAGTTCTAAATGAACGTACCTTAGGGGTCAACAAGAAGTATTGCGCGTTATCACAGTCCGTGGTGACCTTCACCAACAGCTCGAACATTTTGCGCTCGTTGATAGGGTCCATGCCTTGATTTATTTCATCCACGCACCTGGAACAACAATATTTTACGGTATAGGGATGTTTAATAACTAAAAAAAATATGATTCTAATTAGTCCGTCTAATAGATTATCGAAAAATAATGGATACGTATTTTTTGTTTTATCAAATCAATAAAAATTGACGAAGATAAAACGCGTCAAAGATTTGAGTGGGAGGTTGTGACGTCACTGCTCGCTAAGCAATGTCATACTAATGTCTTAGAATATGACGTCACACGAGTTTTCAAAGCACTGTATCGTCTTCATTGTTAGTTTACGTGAAAAAAGAAAAAATATGTGTGCAATATTATTTGGAAATCTATCTGACGGACTAATTAGTTTTTTTTGTTAACATCCCTATTGGACATAAACGCGTTATAATTGGACGCAGTACTGTCTTAGTGAGCCAACCCAGAATGTTTTATTAAGGGTGCTAATTAAACCGGCTTCTTTTTAATAGCATTATTTGCATCTAAAACTCTAACTTGCCTTCTAAATTACTAAGTCAGCCACAATTAACCAGCATCTAAATAATACTATCATAGCCACAAGTTATCTTTTTTAAAGCCACTCTAAATACAACTCAGCATCGTGATTATTTTTTAGCATCTAAATTTGTAACATGGATTCAAACAGTAAACTTCTAAAATATTAATATATGGCATCAAAAAAATATTCAATTAGCTTCTAATTTATTAACTCAGTACGTTTAAATTATAACTAATGCCACATTAACTGAGCATCAAAATTTAATTAAAATTGTCATCAAATATTATATTATAGCCAATAATAGTACGTATAAACTCCTGTCGTGTCATCGAAAGGCTTAAATATAGAAGTTCAGAGTATTTAATGACCTAAATATTGAAGTTCAGAGTATCGAATGTCCTAAAGATCGATTTTATTTACATGTTACGCTACAAAAGTTATCGACAGAATCGCTTCAGAACTTCATTTTTATCGGAAAACTAGACAATAAATTGTGAAAACATTTCTGCAAGCAACTCAGAAGTAGCGCTCGCCGGCCGCTGCCGCGGCACCGCTCGTTTCGCTCGCTCGGCTCGCGCGCGTTTGGTCGCAGTTTTAACCTAACCTAACCTATTTGCCTCAGTTTACAATGACGAGTCATACAATCTGACTGTAACTAGTCAATTAGACAATGGTAAAAACATTTCTGTTACTAGTAGGTATTTTTAACGTAAATGTAATAATCTAAAGTTGACATTTTGAATACACGTGACTAACTCGTCAGTACATGAATCGAATGGCGCTCTCTGATTGTTGCAAATGGCCGGTCACTGTCGTCTCGCGCGCTCGCGCCAAATCTTGCTGTTGCTATTTTCACGATAAAAGAATGTGATGTATTATTTTACATGCTAAGTTATAATAAATGATGTTGACTATGGTCGCTTCAATTATATTTTTTTGAGGGCCTTGTGTTGAAGCTGTAAAATGTAAAATGGTGGTGAGATATAAATTCCGTGGCTGAGTTAGTAAATTAGGTGCCTATGTATAAATAACAAGGACAAGTTAATATAATTGTTGATCGTCACTTGATGCTTTCCATAGAATATTTAGTGGGCGTTGTAAAAAAGACGAATTAGTATATTAGAGGCTATATAATTTTCCCGTGGCTTAGTTATAAAATTAGAAGTTTGATCCTGTGGCCAATTAAAAAAACTGCGGCTCGATTAATTATTTCTCTTTTATTAATAGGGTAGATGACTACTGAACGATACGAAAACGTAATGGCATTTCAAAGAACTGACCGAAATAATACAATGTGTGAAAAAACTAATAAAATTGATCAAAAACGCGCTACAAGCTACTCAATTAGTTTTTGGTTTGGGCCCTTTTAATTATCCTTGTCGCGCGAAACGGCCATTTGTACTACGTAACTATGGCGGTACGAAAATATGACGTCACTTTTTCGTAACGCTGTCTTTGCCCAGCAAGTCATTTGAAGTCGTTTAAAACTAAGCCTTTTTTTAAGATACACTACTTTTTTACTGTTGCTCTCTCTCTGTTGTATCTTTTTATTTACTGTTTCGAGATCACTAGTAAAAAATAAAAGTCCTGTACCCTATTCAGTAGGGGAGGCCTATGTCCAGCAGTGGGCGTCTTTTGGCTGAAATGATGATGATGATGATGACCCTATTCAGTCAAATATTTAATAACATAACGCCATGCCTTTTGATATTACTATATCTCAGCAAGTAATTATTAATTTGTAGTTATTTATTCTAAATACGTCCGAGAGACGTATGTTTCACTCATAAGACGTCTCCAACACATACGACTTACTCATATCACATCTCTGAGACGTACATCTAGTTATAAATACGTCTCGCCGACTTACAACTAGCTGGTACCACGTCTCTGGGACGTGTCGCTCACCTGAAGGGCACGGTGGTGAGTCTCTGCAGCGCCATCAAGTACATAGCGGTAGACAGAGCTCACAACTAGCTGGTACCACGTCTCTGGGACGTGTCGCTCACCTGAAGGGCACGGTGGTGAGTCTCTGCAGCGCCATCAAGTACATAGCGGTAGACAGAGCTCACAACTAGCTGGTACCACGTCTCTGGGACGTGTCGCTCACCTGAAGGGCACGGTGGTGAGTCTCTGCAGCGCCATCAAGTACATAGCGGTAGACAGAGCTCACAACTAGCTGGTACCACGTCTCTGGGACGTGTCGCTCACCTGAAGGGCACGGTGGTGAGTCTCTGCAGCGCCATCAAGTACATAGCGGTAGACAGAGCTCACAACTAGCTGGTACCACGTCTCTGGGACGTGTCGCTCACCTGAAGGGCACGGTGGTGAGTCTCTGCAGCGCCATCAAGTACATAGCGGTAGACAGAGCTCACAACTAGCTGGTACCACGTCTCTGGGACGTGTCGCTCACCTGAAGGGCACGGTGGTGAGTCTCTGCAGCGCCATCAAGTACATAGCGGTAGACAGAGCTCGTTCCCCTCCCGACTGTGCGTGGCGCGTTAACTGTTGTAGTTGCTCTGACGCGCGGAAACATACCAGGATCGATATGCCGTATTTGTCGTAATCTTCCTGCGAAACGAAATAATTAACTAAATTAAAAAGAGTATGTTTCTTCTTAGCGTGTCGATAACAATTTAAATTGAGTCGGCCCAAAATTTGGCGACGAGTTCGGCACTTTCAGTAGCCTCCATCAACTCCTGTGATGTGCAAGTAACAGGACAGACTGGACACGATATCAAGTGCCCCATAGTTTGTGGGGCAAGACCACATTTACACTCCAGGGCAGAATTAGAGAGTATGCTAAGATGGTTTGGTTATGGGGAGCAGATGAGTGAAAGTCGATTAACAAGGCAGATGTGAGTGGCAACGCCGGGAGGGGGCGCCTTAGAAAGACATACACTGACCTTTTAAAAAGGACAGGTGTGCGTAGTACTTGTAACGGCGTACGTGTATGACCAGATGTATGAACGTGGACGAGGCTAAAGGAGTATGTAAGGATCGTAGCAAGTAGCGTTCTGTGGTTTCTGTCTACCCCCATGGGAAAAGGGCGTAAGTTTATGTATGTCTATGTATGTGTTGTTAATAATAATAATAATAAACATTTTATTTCAGGCTTCTAAGGCCCATAGGTAAAATACACAAATAACATAAAACAATAACAACAAACTAATACATATGAAAAAAACCTTATAAACTAAAACTACACACGTAACGTTGGCGGCGTCGTGTTACACTGCGAGGTGTCACGTAATCGTCCCCGGAAACGTCGATACAAGACACCTTTCGGCCAAAAGTCCTCCTTCATGCGGTCTGTAGATGCTGGGTTGGGACTCGTACCACGAACGACTTGAAGTTGATGTTGTGGCGCGATTCGAACCTTTCAACCCTCACCGCCTTATTACAAAACGTAGTTAAACCTGGTTTAACTTAGACTTGGTTTATCTCGCATGACGTCTCACTTCAATAATATTCAAAAGAAAGTGACAGCATGCGAGATAAACCAGGTCTAAGTTAAACCACGTTTATCTACCTTTTGTAATAAGGCGGTCAGAGTCCAGTTGGCCCGAACTATGTTGGGGATACCTTCCAGTCTAATCGGATGCAGCTGAATACCAGTATTCTATCACCTATCTCACCTCCACAACCAAGTTAGTACTGGATAATATTGATACCCCTTGGTAAGATTAGGTGTCTGCCTTTTGGATCACTGTGATTACCTATTACAACTGTCAAAGTTTAAAAGAAAGACGGGATCAACGGCTTAACGTGATTTTCGGGACACGAAGGAATCTCTCTAAGGGCTCGTTTACGGAGACGCGGGGCGTCGCGCGGCGTGTGCAGAAGGCTCGATGTGTGCTTTTTTATTAATTTACTGAGAGGCGGGTCCACCAAAACCAACGCTGCATTTTAAATTAACGAGCGAAAAACGCTTCTAG
Organism: Diarsia mendica; assembly: GCA_949316265.1. Taxonomy (NCBI): domain Eukaryota; kingdom Metazoa; phylum Arthropoda; class Insecta; order Lepidoptera; family Noctuidae; genus Diarsia; species Diarsia mendica. The sequence goes on from OX438910.1 coordinate 3,671,860, forward strand.
AAAAATCGACGTTTGAAATCGTTAACCTTTTCATACATCGCTATGGCCCCGCCTGTACGTAAACATGCACTAAGTTATGAGTGGTCACCCATTCACATTGTTAATCCGAAGATTCCTTGGCCTTTTTTTTTTGGTGGGTGGAAAATCATCAAATAACCCCCCCCCCCCCCCCCCCCCCGCTCTTGGGCCCCGACGGGCGTCGGCCCTTGCGGGCCCCTCCTTGCTGACATCCCTTTGAGGCGCGCGTGGAACACGTACGCGCCGCCGACACGGTCTGTTGCCGTCATGACGACGGCCGGACGGCGAGCTAGCCCGTTACTCACCGTCCACAGGCCCGCGTCTACGGTGGCCGGAGGTCATCGCGTGACCCCCGACGCCCGGAGCGCCTTCCGCGGCGCAAGGGACAACGAGAGGTTGGAGCCCTCTCAAGATTCTTTGGCCTGAATGTTGGTTTAGCTAGTAGTCTCTCCTAGTAGTAACAAATCAAATAATAAGGACATGCATACTCACGTCACTTCCGCCTTTTTCAAGTTTAATTTCACCAACACAGCCTAATTTTGTAAACATGTCGCCAAAACTTTTGTCGATATCACGAAGTAAGTTTTCCAAAGGTGGCAGCCATTGTGACCTGTGAAAAACATTTGTTTTTCATTATTTTTTAATTTATTTCATCACCACTGCACAGCGTTTTAGAAAATTCAATTTTGTTACATGCCCTTTTTTATTGCAAAAATCATTAGTTTAAATCTTTCCAAGCACTACATTAAAATTCCGTCATCGATACGGCTTTTATTTTTTATAAAAAAAAAATCTGAAGTTTGTGTAAATCCGAGCCATGACAATCGAAAAAAATAAAATAAAATAATCTAAGCTATTTACTTGTTTGATTGAATGTGATGTTTACAAACATAATAATTGTGGCCCCTTTTGGACTTTCTAATGTGGATAGGTGACGAAATAAAGCCATTTTTATAAAAAAAATTTTTATCGAGGTTAATGCAAACAGCATTACTTATAAAAAAAAAAAAAAACTTTCAAGTAAATAGACTAACTTATTTCATTTTTTTTTCGATTTTCATGACAGCAAGATCTGCAAAGACAGCAAAGGCCAACGGCTTAACGCGCTTTCCAAGGTACGGAGTAAACTCGGTATGTAATGGGTGGTCACCAATCCACAGTCTAACCTGGGCAAGCGCGGCGTTACCTGAACATCGACCCGGTATAGTCCCCGGCACGTAACTTGGCAAGAGTCGTTAGTTGCGCAAAAGTCATTTTTTAGGTCTCTTTGTTTGTGGCTCGGGGCGCGGGGTATGAGGTAGCGTCATCCGCGCGTGCGATTGGTGCATTCAAATGCATACGTTCCGTTCGCTCGCGATTACACTTGCGGTGCACGAAACTTGTGTTGTTTTTGTTATTTCTTTTTGTTACGAATTTGAGTTGTCGTTGTTTTAAATTTAGTTTTTGTTACGAGTGTTGTTGTTTTAAATTTAGTTTTTGTGGTTTTTGTTATTGTTTTAAATTAATTTTTTGTTGTCTTAATTTTTGTTTTACTTTTAAATACATATTTTTATTTAAAACACCTAATAAATGTCACAAAGTCTTCACCTTTCTTTAACTTCATTATTAAAAATAAATTATGTCAATAACCATAGAATAATGACAAGCAATAAAAGTGACCACTTTTTGTGGCACAAAGTACGATGCGCGAACTTTGAATTCGAATTTCGAAACCTTGCCAAGTTACGTGTCGGGAGCTATAGCATAGATGAATGAGAAAAATGTATGGAACTCACCCAATGTTCAACATTTTATTTTCAAGGGTTTTATTCATGCTACTGGAGTTGGATAGTTCAGATCTCAAATTTGCTATCTGTTTCTCTCGCTCTTCGTATTCTTTGATCACCTGTTCACAAAATAAAGAGTCAATAAAAAAACTTCAGCTATTGCTTCAAGATATAAGATATGCAAGCCTTGAGATTGGACTTAAGATGAATATGTCAAAGACCAAAATCATGTGCAATGAAACACCAAAAACAAAAACCGCCTTATTAATAAAAATAGTTAAACCTGGTTTAACTTACGCTTGGTTTATCTCGCATGCCGTCACTTTCTTTTGAATATGTTTGAATATGCGAGATAAACCAAGCGTAACTTAAACCAGGATTAACTATTTTTATTAATAAGGCGGTAAAAGTAGACGGGGAGACAATACAACATGTCGGAATACCTTTACTTGGGTCAAGTTCTTTCCAGGCGAGGCAAGACAAAGAAGTCGCAAGACGAACGGAAAACGCCTGGAAGAGCTACTGGTCCATTAAGGAACTATTTAAGGGTGAGTTGCCTATAGCACTGAAAAGAAAACATATGAATGTGTATTCTTCCCGTCTTAACCTATGGTGCACAGACTTGGTCTTTGACTAACATCCAGAAGTCCAAACTCAAGGTTTGCCAAAGAGCAATGGAGCGCAGTATATTAGGTGTTAAACTATCGGATCATGTTCGAAGCACAATATTGCGGTCCAAAACAAATATAGCTGACGTGGCTCAAAAGGCTGGCCAACTCTTGTGGAACTGGGCAGGACATGTTTGCCGGACATAGGGCTCCCACACATAAACGCGATACGACGTCGCGTCGTACAACGATGCGGCGTCGTTTCACGATACGACGTCGCGTCGTGGAAATCTACGACACGACGTCGTAACGTGTCGATGCACGATACGACGTCGTGACGTTAGAAACTCACGATGCAATCCTGCGCAGTTGTCTTGTTACTTTAATGAACAAATTAACATTTATTTGGGTTCTAATTTAGAAAACATTTTAAATATTCTTTTCATAATGCGTCTAGAGTCCATTTTTCGGAATGAACTAAAAAACAACACCCCACTGTATCGGTTGCATCGTGCCGTGCATCGTGCGTGGCACATTACGTTACGATGTCGTGTTTTTTTACGATGCTCATCGTAGATTTGCACGACGCGAGGTCGTATCGTGTTTATGTGTGGGAGCCCATACACTGATGTCCTGACACTGTGAGGCAGGTCGCGGTACGACACGAAGGAGATGGCGGGACGAGTGTGACAGGTTCCGTCAGAACTGGAAGGAGGACGGGTTCGAGAGAAATGGAAGGAGTGGAGGGAGGCCTTTGCCCAGGAGTGGGAAAGAGCAGGCTAGGAAAAAAAATGTTTGTATCGGTTGAAATTATTATATCCCTTTTAAATCGGATTTTGTTAACGATTTCTAGGGTCTTTTTTCTGCACGGATTCTTTACGGGTTCCGTAGCCGAATGGCAAAAAACGGTACCCTTATTAGATTCGTCATGTCTGTCTGTCTGTCCGTCCGTGTGTCACAGCCACTTTATTCGGGAATTATTACCCTTTCGTATGTAGGAACGTAGATCCACGCGAGCCACAATGGCTTTTTAATTGTGTCTTATTCCACGACATACGAAAGATTAATACAACACTGTTAAAACTTGGTAGGTAGATGTATTCTGTGAACCGCTTTAAGATTTTTTTTAATATAAAAGTCACTAGTGATATTTTGGGACCATACATAACAGGCTTATAATAATAATAGGGGGCACAAATACAAACTCCGTAGCTGCTACTGAAAAACTCCTGATTTAAAAACCCAATAATACTTTGCCCGACCCGGGAATCGAACCCAGGAACTCAAGCTCAGCAGTAGCACATGGGACAAGCCCGCCACACTATTCCCTGCCCACTGTAACTCCTGTAAGCCAGAATCAACAGTGGCGACCACAAGAATAGCGCCGAGACAATGAAGCTCGACGAAGTCCCAGAGAAGCGATTTAACTGTCTTGGATCCCGCAACGAAATTAATCAGAAAAGAATAGCGGAGGAGTAGGAAAACAAAAAAACCGGCCAAGTGCGAGTCGGACTCGCGCACCGAGGGTTCCGTAAAAAAAATATATTATGTGATGTAACTAAAAATTTATGGTTTTCGTAATTATTCCTTTATCTATGCTATAAGACGTTGCTTCGTACCAAATTTCAAGATTCTGAGTTCACGGGAAGTACCCTGTAGGTTTTGATTCCCTTGCGAGTGTCGAAAATTTGCGGCATAAACGGGAGTATCTTTTGATCGCGTTGACTTAGAAGTTTGATTTTTTCACAGCTCCAAGAGACCATAGACTTGAGTATTTGATATGAATTTCAGCTTGATACCTCCACGCGTTCCTGAGAAAAAAGGTCTTGACAGACAGACAGACAGACAGACGGACAACAAAGTGATCCTATAAGGGTTCCGTTTTTTCCTTTTGAGGTACGGAACCCTAAAAAAAGCAGCAGTCGTACTTGCAACCACTAAACCAAAGAGGCAGTATCACCGTCAAAAATGTTGAAAGATATCTTACTTGTTCGTCCCCTTTGTCCATAAAATCAACCCTGGTCTGGAGTTCATAGGAATGTGTCTGCAAAGCACTCATATCTGAAGGCAATACATCAAAGTCTTCTTTGTAAGGAAAGTCTGGGTCTTGGGGCAACTTGTTGTTGCAACTCCTTTTGGCTTCTATCAGCTTCTCTTTGGCGCTCGACTTGGCTCTGGTCAGTTGGGTCTCTATGTTTTTTAGGGTTGCCTGCAATTAAAATTATAAGAAAAGGAATTGACACTTTTTGAAAAACAAGTTTAAAAATCTAAAACCCGACTAAGGATAAAATATTGGTTTTTGCTCTCCAAGACCTTTCATTTGATACCAAACATGTTATGATTATCTCAATATAATATTTTTGAGGTAAGTTTTTGACATTTAAATTCCGTCATAAAAAGAATTTATAAAATTTATATAGCCTATGTCACCCGGGCTATTCTTACGAATCCATTGACACCTCATATATTAAAATCCGTTCAGTATTTTAGGCGCTACGGTGGAACATACATACATACCTACATACATAGACTGCCAAAATCATTACCCTTCCTTTTGGCTCCGCTGTAGTCGGGTAATAACAAATAATACTAAAAAAGTCTAAAATAACTTTTCTATCGGAAGAAGGTGACATAGTTTGTTTCAGTGTCTTTTTTGTCTTAACCTTTTTAAAAATATTAGTCATTCATTCAACATTTAACAGACTATTAATGTTCCCACTGCTGGGACACAGGCCTCCACTCTTTTTGAGAAGGAATGGGCTATAATCTACCACGCGGATTGGTAGATGTCACAATGTGTCTTCGAATTTTTGGTTCTATGATATGCCAGTTTCCTCACGATGTTTTTCTTCACCGTTTTTGAGAGCAGTGGTGATGAAATAAATTACACAAAGTAATGCGCCTGCCTGGGTTCGAACCCACGACTTACATAATAAGTCAGGACCGCCACCACTGGGCCACCACTGCTCTTAAACTATTCGTAAAATATTATTATAGATTTATCTTTACCTGCACATTTCGTAATTCAATCCTCAACTCTCGCAATTCATTTTCTTGATCGACGATACCGTTTCTAGCGAACTCCAGTTTCGTCTGTAAATAAACAAAAAATAAATATTAAGTTCATATAAAACACTAGCGACCCGCCCCGGCTTCGCACGGGTGCAATGTAGATAATATGCATTTATACTACACTAGATGTTGCCAGCGGCTTCACCCGCTACAACTCGAAAATTATCCCACGGGAAGATAAAATCGGGATAAAAGCTATCCTATGTGTTAATCCAGGTTATAAACTATCTGTGTACCAAATTTTATCTAAATCCGTTCAGTAGTTTATTTATTTTTATTTATTTATTTATTTAATCAGTTACTTGCTGCACTTACAGTATACACCAACGCGTGCAGCAAGTCAATATTATATACACTAACTTAAAAAAATTATACAATAGTTAAGCATAGCTTTATTGCTACTAAAAAACAAATCTAGATCCGGTTCCTGAGCTATCAGAGCGTTTAACAAATTCATCGCCTGGGTTGTGGGCGCATAGCGAGCCGTTTGGGTACGCACAGAAGAAGCCGCGAACAAGCCTCGCGAGGCACAGGCCCGCGACCGCCGCAGTCGATCCGGGGCAAACAGTGAACAACGAGCTAACGTAGCCCCATCGTCAATCTTATTATTGAGTAATAAATAGTAGTGCATCAACAGCGCACACTTTCGTCTTACTTCTAACGTGTTGATGCCCACCATTCCCGCAACAAACAGAGACGGATACAAATAAGGGTAGTATCCATATACTTTTTTGTATAGGTACCGGGCAAATTTCCGTTGGACCCGTTCTATCATGAGCTTGTATTTTTGCTCATGGGGATCCCATACCAGCGCATTATACTCTAGCTTGCTACGTACGAAAGAATAATATAATATAACTATAGCATTCCTGTCTTTAAATTTATTAGCCTGCCTCATAACAAAGCCAAGCGATTTGAAAGCCTTACCACAAATATTAATGATGTGCTGATTAAACGTCATTTTCACATCTAGAGTCAGTCCCAGATCTTTAATTTCGTTTACACGCTCCAGAGGGACATCAGAAACGTGGTAGTTATGCTGGATGGGCGCACGTGAACGGGTAAAGGAAATGGTCTTGCACTTAGAAGTATTAAATTCTAGGTGGTTGGCTTCACTCCACTTTACTACCATATCGATATCCCTCTGTAATGCTTCACAATCCTGAACACTATTAATACCCAAGAATAGCTTCAGGTCATCAGCAAACATAAGACAGCGCGCCGTCCTGACTACCTTCGGCAGGTCATTTGCCATAACAATAAATTGTGTAGGGCCCAGGGTGCTTCCCTGACTTACACCGGAAGTAGTTGCGTATGGCTCGGATTTATGGCCAAAAATTTGGACATACTGAAAACGGTCAGAGAGATAACTTTATGCGTGAAAGCACGCAAAACTACTGAACGGATTTGACGGATTTTTTTTTTTTTTTTGGACTTATTAGTAATAAACATCCATCCATACATACATACTTAAAAACTCGCGTTTATAATATTAAGTAGGATTAAACTGTCCTCTTGAATCACTCTATATATTGCTGAAAACTGAATTAAAATCCGTTGCATAGTTTAATAGAGAGCGAAGTTTGTTGTGTACTATGTAAAGATGGGCATGTGTATTCTACCCATCCTGACATATGGTGCACACACTAGGTCTTAAACTAATTACCTTTCACACCCATAATGTACATAAAACAGTGGTCAGTGGCCTGCCTCGTTAAGGTACAAGTTGGTAGCCGACTGCACGCAGCAGCAGCAGACGACATGTCGCAGCGACACTACTGGTTTCTACGTATTTCTATGAAATTCCCTCCGTAGTTAGCGACATGAAGCTAGCGACGCGTCGTCGAGCGGCAGACGCACGTGTCGTCCGACCGCAGATCAGTAGTGCCACTGACGCCGGAGCAACGACACGTCGAGCGTGTTTAGAGTTATTGACTAATAGTTATTTGCAGTCGGGTTCGAAATCATGACTGCAGCGGCGTGACGCGATGATGTGTCGTGACGACATGTCGTCTGCTGCTGCTGCGTGCAGTCGGCTACCAACTTGTACCTTCAGGGGATTGCAGGCGTGAAGTTTATGTGATTTAAACCTATATTATTGCCAACTCTTTCATAAAAATAAAATGTTACGGCAAAAACATGAAGATTAAGGACTCTAAAAATCATTTATCCGTCCTCCAATCGAAAAAGCCATTACTAACGTCAAACCGGTAATTTGCGTCGGGCCGACAAGTTTGTAACATCATTTTAAAGGCTTGTTCAGACATCATTTTGAAAAACGCACGTTTGTAAAATACGCAATTTGGACGTGGAGTTGCGGTCACTAGACCGTCTTATTCGAGTCGTTATACAATACAACCGTCAATATTGTAATCGGTCTTGGCAATTCACGCAATGTAATATGGTACTGTATCTACCTATTATCATTACATATTATAAAACAAAGTCCATCGCCGTGTCTGTCTATCTGTCTGTCTATTCGCGATAAACTCAAAAACTACACCACGATTTTCATGCTGTTTTCACCAATGGATAGTGTGGTTCTCGAAGGTAGATGTTGGAACTTCTACGCGAAATGAATTGTTGTTCTACGCGGGCGAAGTCGCGGGCATCAGCTAGTATTTCAATAAAATACTATAGCTAAAAAAAACACATTAGATGGACGTAACTTGTGTCTCATATTCTTCATGGATTCATCAATATTCCTTTAATTTGATATCCATAGCATTGGTAAATTGGTAAGCACAAAATTAAAAATTAACTAGTTCGCCTTCTTTTTAGGGGAGATCGTATCATATTTGATTTAGAATGACGTCAGTTAGCTAACCATGCATTGACATTCAAACTTAATAATATGTAGGCAACATGATTAAAGAATTATTATCATTATTTAACGAGATAATTTTTCAAATATTCAAATCTCCTCTGTATTCTGCAATTGGTTAAAAAACCAAACACACCCGTTTAAATAATATGACTGGGTAGAATCATAAAGATTGCAAAGCACCTACAAAAACGCTGACCAAAAGTGGTGTCTGAGCGACCCTTTACACAATAAATACGAGTCACCGTTCATTCGGTGTTTTCCCTTTAAATAACAGTTAACAAAGGGATCTTCATAATTACATCCAACATGCAAAGGAGACAAGACTCAACAGAAAGTAATAAAAAAATAATTTGAAATAATAATAGTCGAAGGTAAAGTCAAGATGAATATCTCACCGATTGCACGACAGGTAAATTAATTTTTATATTATTTTAAACTAGCTTTTGCCAGCGGCTTCGCCCGCGTGAAAATGACGATTTTCCATACAAACTTTCATTCCCTATTTAACTCCCTTAGGGGTTGAATTTCGGAAAATCCTTCCTTATTCCTTGTCTACATTATAAAGGGAACCTCTGTACAAAATTTCAGCTTTCTAGGTCCAAGGGTTTGGGCTGGGCGTTGATGAGTCAGTCAGTCAGTCAGTCAGGACTTCTCTCTTTATTTATTAGAAGAAGAAGAAGATGGAAAATGAACGGTATTTTATTAACTAAATAAAAAAAATCATAGATAGATACAGTCTGTTTACTATTGTATAGGAGTTTGTATTTTTGTTTACGATTCGAATGTGAGTTCCCTAAAATATTTAAACAACATCTATCCATCTACGCCGATGTCCTGGTTCAAAAGGATCAGAGACACGTGACGACCACTAACCCGCGCTGGGCCTGCGTTATGGATTACGGAACATTTTCTTTCACAAAGAGAAGGCCTCAGTAGGGCTATTGCGTATTTGGGGGGTAGAGGAACAGGGTGTAAAGTTCCTCATCCCCCATAGAAAAGGGAGGATCCTCCGACCGGACGGGTGTTGTGTCCGGCGGGCTAACTGCCCGACAGTTGTAAGTCGGGAACTCGTTTAAAGGCTTATGTCGCGGACAAAGTTGATAGCGCGATGTAGGAATTCTTCTCGTTAGTGCGCTAGTTCGCAGGTGTTGCGATAGATGTCGCTAGTCGCCACACGTATCTTTTAATGTCCGTGGCTATCATATGTGTCCATCAAATAACTGTCAAACGAATAGTTTAAATAAAATGTACTAAACCATAACCAATTGACAGTTAATTGATGGACTCTTTATGATAGCCACTGACATTAAAATTATACGCAATAGCCCTTCAGTCCCCGAAGTTGGTATTTTATACGCTGATTATGTGCTTATTTTACGCTGTTCTACTTCGTTGGTCTAGTAGACGCAAACGCGAGTTCTAAGCATGAGGTTCAGACTCCATTTTCAAATTGGGCAATCTGTTATTGGGTATTTCCATCAGCAATTTCTTAGTAGACCAGACTGGTACCCTAGCCTTGCCCCCATAATACATTGGGACTTAAACATAACGGGTAAAACATTGAACTAAAGTTCCTTTGCCAACCTTTCGGGAATAACAGACCAGCAGGGCTATTGCGTATCGATCACCTCATCACCCTTATCGACTAACTGTCAAATGGTTATGGTTTGGTCACGGTAATATTATCATACAGTAGTTCGACTTCATACAAACGGACGAAGCGCGAGCTATACCTACGCGGATCGATTAAGGGATGCGCCTGGGATGCAGACAGTCGCGACTGTACCGCAGTGACGAGCGGACGGTATGTTGTTTTTTAACAATAAATGCGCGATGTTTTCTCTAAAAATAAGACAAGTACATTTAATTTACATTTTTTGTGTTGTTTTTGGTTTTATGAATTCGTTAATAACGTATCCAGAGATAACTTTTTTTTAATTACCTGGAAACTTTGAAAGATAAGACTACAAAATAATTTCACTTACTAGTAGGTAGGCTTATAATGTGTGTCTTTTTAATGGATAAGTATTTCTTTATATGTCCCGAAAAAAAACATGGTTTTTTAATTAAATCTATCAATCAAAAAACAACACGCATGTTTATTGAACACTTTCTATTCAATTCACAAAGTATTTTATTTGTTTTAAAAAGTATATTTACGATCACAAAACTAAATGGAAACACAAAATAAGCACATGTAATTAAAATACTGGAGGCGGGCAGCCCTTACGCATGTTTACGTACCGCGCGGCTGTAGGCATTTATTTCAAGGACACGGCCGAGTCACACTACTGTACATATTTATACTGTGGTTTGGTATACTAAACCAACCGTTCGACAGTTATACACCATGATAACCACTGACATTCAAAAAAATACGCAATAGCCCTGCTGATACATACATAAACTAACGCCTTTTTCCCATGGGGGTATGTAGAAACCATGGCACAGAACGCTTCTTGCTACGATCCTTACAAACTCCCTTTACCTCTTTCACGTTCATACATCTAGTTATTCACGCACGCCGGTTGCGAGTACTACGCACCTGTCCTTTCTACCAATAAGGTCAGTGTATGTCTTTCTAGGGCGTCCCCTCCCGTCGTTGTCACTCACATCTACCTTGTAAATACAGCCCTCGCCAAACTTTGTGGCCGCCCTGAATATAGTCGCGAGTCCGAACTTGCGCATGGTACAGTCGAGTGGGAATACGTAATCAACCAAACAATTTTCGTTTTCTAAAATTTTTAATACTTATTATATTATGGCCCTGCCCCCAAGCTCTTGTGCGTCCCGCTAATACCTGATTTTGTGTTCTGCGCAATGCGAGAGCCTAGTTTCGGGACGGTCACAAAGTTTGGCGAGGGCTGTACCTTTTGCTAGTCTTCAAAAGGCGTTTGCGATGAGTTAAAACTCATCCTTTCCTCATGATCAAACCGTGTAAGCTTACTCTACAGACGTGACGTTATGTTTTTTTTTTCAGTTTTTAGTGGCGGGGTCAACGCACTTGGCTGCATTTTCGGCCGGTGGTGTCGTGGCGTACCCCGGGGTTTTGCTACAACAGTTCAAATCTAACGATACCATTATACAATTGGATTTGGACAACGGATCATGGATTGGTACGTTTCTTTTAACTATGCTTCCCGGTGTCCACCAGAGGTGGCCTGCGAAACAACATCATCTGCCGAGCCTTTTCCCAACTACGTAATGGTCGGCTTTGAGTCTAATCGGGTGCAGCTGAATACCAGTACTTTACATGGAGCGACTGCCTAGCTGACCTCCACAACAAAGTCAGACTGGGTAATACGATAACCCTTAGTAAGACTGGTTGTCAGACATTCGGGCATCTGACTGCCTGTAACGACTGCCAAAGATCTACAAAAGACACCCGGACCAATAGCTTAATGTGCTTTCCGAGGCACGGAAGAAACTCGGTATGGAATAGTTGGTAGCCCATCCACAGACAAACCTAACCAAACACCGCTTTATGTTAAAATCGGCTCGAGTAGCAGTTCTTGTATAGGCCATGAGCGCAAAGAACGGATAATAATAAAATAATATTGTAGGAAAATGTTGATTCGATTTATCAATTTTTTATCATGCAACTACAATAATTTGAAGGATTATCGATTTAATTTTATTGATCATATTTATCGTTTATGAATAGTCTGTTGTAATGGAAATTTTTATCCTAAATGGCTCGAACGATTTTCACGGGACTTTTACTGCGGCGGATAGCTGATGTTTTGAGGAGTTACATAGGGTTAAAGGCGTACTTATTACGTTATTTTGTAAATGCAATTAGGGGTCCGTGAAAAAAATGATAACCTTGAAATTCAAATAGGGAAGTAAAGTTATACTTTTATAATATTAATTGGGCATCAGCTGGTAAATAATATGAAAATAAACTTTAATTCCAGGATCCGTCCACGGTCTAGCAGGCATCCCAAGCTTCCTAATGCCTTTCCTCATGCAACACCAAGGCCGCAAAGTTGCCTTCATTCTGAGCTGTATTCTCATCATCATAGGGTGGGCTTTCACTTACGCAGCGACGAGTATCGCTGTACTTATAACAGGAGAATGTTTCCACGGCTTAGGAGGCCATAGCCTACTAGCAGTCAGTTTCTTAAGCCTCTCAGAAATCGTCGAACCAAAGTATAGGAACATATGTTTGTTGCTATACGGCGCAAGCCAAGCTTTTGGCATGTCCTTAGTTGGTATTATGGGCAGATATCTGCATTGGAAAACAGCTGGCCTCATCATGTGTAGCCCTTGTATATTGGCGTTGGCTATTGGCTGTACTTGGCCCGAATCACCAGCTTGGCTAGCGTATAAAGGCAGATTTGAAGAGTGTGAGGACACGTTTAAAAAACTTCGTGGAACTGAGAAAGAATCTATGAAAGAACTCGACGCTTTGATTAGCGCTCAAAGTGAAAGTTCGACAATCGAACCTAGAAAGGAATGGGCCAAGGATTTACGTACAACAGTAACAAGGAGAGACTTCTATTTACCATCTTTACATACACTTGTATTACTCAGCATATTCTACTGGTCAGGCGGAGTGGTCGTATTAATTTACTCAAGCGATATAACCCTTAAAGTCACTAGCAATAAGAACGATTATATAAAATTCCTAATCGACTTGACATTTTTTATAGGATTCTGTATTACGACTGTTTTAATTCGGAACTTTAGTAACAAAAAGGTTTTAGTGTCGAGTATGATTGGGGCAGCCTTTTTTATGGAGACAGTTGCTTTAGTCAGTTATTTGCAAAGTTTAGATATAGTTGCGAAAGAGTCAATGTTAGGGGCTTACCTGACAGTATGTTTTATGATAGTTTTTAGTGTTGGCTCAAGCGGTATAGGATTCACTATAGCGACAGAGCTAATGCCTGTTAAACACAGAGGTATTGGGGGCAGTATCTTCGTCATCTGCACTTGTATATATCACTCGTCAGCCCTAAAAACGTTTCCATACATATGTGTGTATATCAACATGTGGGGAGCTTTCTTAATGTATGGGGTATATACTACATTCGCTGCCTTAGTTGTTAGTATGTGTGTGCCAGAGACAAAAAACAGAACGTTGGTGGAAATAGAGGAGTATTACAATAATGGGTTTTATAAGGACAGAGGAGTCGGTGTTGATGTTACTGTGCGTCAAACATTTTTGAAGGGAGAGCGGTCGTAGTATTTTCATAGTTATAAACTTTTATTTTTATTATTGTCTGTACTTTGGAATTCTGACCACTGTTTAATGACCGACCAAGAAATTGGTTTACCACTTTTGATGACATCTCCCAGTAACATAATTATTCGCTAAGGATGACAGATTGACAGATTCTGACGTGAAAATAGCACTTGATGTTTTGTACGTGCAAATGATATTCAACCTTAGAGTGGTAAACCAATTTCTTGGTCGACTATATAAGCACGCTTAACGCCGCCGTAAGGCACTCGTGATACCTGTCATTGCGATATTTTTATTAGTCGGGACTATTCCTGGGGCTGCAGTGTCTACACTAATAACGACGCTATGAATGTCGCTAAGTCGAAAAATCGTAAACTTTCTTTAATAGATTTTCAGCTTTATTTCAACAGCATAAGATTGAAAATCTATTAAAGAAAGTTTACGATTTTTCGACTTAGCGACATTCGTAGCGTCGTTATTAGTTTAGAGACTGCAGCCCCTGGAAAGCTTCTAGTTACGGAGATAATGGGTGTCAAAGTTCCAACGTTACCAAAAGTTTTTTTTTAATAAAAGTTTGAATGTTATGATTTTACTTTAAATACGTCACGACTTCCGTACTATTTAATACATCTACCAGCTCAATGTCTCGAGTACGTTAAAATGTGATTTTTCGCCCCCAAAAAAGCTAACTCGTTTCCCAGCAATAATGTTTGCGTAAAGTTACTTAGTTATATGTACAGAATACTTGGTGGAAGGCTTCGTGAACCGTGCGATTACACCTTGTATGACCAAACTTATCAAATAATATTATTTGGCATGAGATATTACAATACATGTACTGAGCGAAAGAAGTGTAGTTTTGAATAAATAAATATATTTTGAACATTTGTTTTTGTTTTTTTTTTTATAATTTTGCACAATAATGGTTTTATGTACATATAAAATAACCTAACGCCTGTATTACCCGAAGGGTTCACATTTCGCCAGTTATCATTATTTAAGTACAATATAATAGGGGTTTAGGGGAAGGGGGGTAGGGGGGGGCGGTAGGGGACGCCCTAGAAAGACATACACTGATCTTATTGGTGATGTTCTTCAGAAAGGACAGGTGCGTAGTACTCGCAACCGGCGTCCGTGCGACCGGCGTCGGGCGTCACATTCATACATCTGGTCATAACCAGATGTATGAATGTGGACGAGGCAAAAGGGGTATGTAAGGATCGTAGTAAGTGGCGTTCTGTGGTTTCTGCCTACCCTCATGGGAAAAGGGCGTGAGTTTATGTATGTGTGTTAATAGGGGTCGAGCCTACTGCCATGAACCCGGCACAGATCCAGACTCCGTGACTGCTTCTGAGAATTTCTTGATGGAAAATACCAATAACACTTTGCTTGACCTGAGATTTAAACCAGGACCTTAGACCAACGAGAGACAAGTAACCTTGATGCGGGGAACATTTTTGAAAAATTATTGTTTATTTTTCATTGATATAATAAAACCCTAGATGCACAGTCTCGAACAAAACAAACAGTCGAAGCTGTCGCCAAAAACTCACCAATACACGCACTACTACATGTAGTTATCGTCACTATAAACATATTTTTTTTGGCAAATTCAACCTTACGCAGATTCCTTTTACAATGCAGTTATAAAAAGCAATATAAAAAGTATTTTGTACGACCGTGCAGAGACGCGAGCGACGCGAGACTATTTGAAATGAGTTCATTGTGAACTCATTTTAAGCGGACGGTTTTGAGACGCGGAGTGTGTATCTTGGGTTTTATTATATCAATGTTATTTTTTGACATATTTTACTGACACTGACTTGCCACTTATTGTAACCTTATTTCTTTACTAGCGGACGTCCCGCGGTTTCACCCGCGTAGATCCCGTTCCCGTGGGAATACAGGGATAAAAAGTAGCCTATGACACTCGGCATTAATGTGGCTTTCTAATGATAAAATAATTTTTAAAATCGGTTCAGTAGATCCCGAGATTACCCCTTACAATTTAACAAATATACAAACACACAAACTTTACTTCTTTATAATATTAGTATAGAAGTATAGATTATTCAATTGTATCAATAATAACCGAATTTTTCTATTTTGTATTGTAATAATTTATTGTGTAAGTACCTGAAACTATTTGTACGCCCCAAGTTTCAGTGATGAGACCGTTTTAACTAAGGTAAATGTTTACTTTGTTTACCTTTAATTTTTCGTCAATATGTTTTTGTCCTGTGGGAAACCAATAAATATTTTTTCTTTTTCTTTCTTTTTATGTATTTTAAGACCATGTGTTGTACCATTTTCGGACAAATAAATGAATTTGAATGCTCTAAAAAAGTGGCCGACTTACCTTCGCAATATCTGCTTTCATAATCTCCGAGCACAAAGTATTGTAAGCTTCTTTCAACTCGCCATGAAGTCTACATTGTTTAATGACACAATCCTTCTGCTTCTTCCTGGCCCGTTCCGTTTCTTGCTGTATATCGAAAGTTGGTTCCGTTTCCATATCCTGAAGTTTCTTCATCTGAATGCGGATTTGGGCGGATATTGTTCGTACCTAAAACCATTTACATTAAATTAATAAATACATAATATAAATCAAACCATGATTTAAAACAATGTTTCTTTTAATTATTGAGTACCAGTTGTTGCCTGCGGCTGCGACTTCGTTTTTATCTTTTTTTTTTCACAAAAAGTATCCCCATGTTACTTTTAAAACCTCCATGAATATGTGTAAAAAGTTTCATGATGATCGGTTAAGTAGTTTTCGCGTGAAAGCGTAACAAACAAACTTACGTTCACATTTATAATATTAGTAGGATTTAGATGCTTATTATTGTATTACTAACTAGCTGACCCACGCAACTTCGTCTGCATCACATAAATATAGCTATAACCTTTCTCGATATATCGACTATCCGACATTAATTAAGCTAAATCGTAACAAACAAAAAATCTTATCTTTCCTCTTTATTACAATAGTTTAGATGGTTTAGATTAGCTTAGATTATATTAAAGTGTGAATTACTATAAAATCTATCTCTTACTGTTAAATATAGTAACACTCTGACATTATGATGCAGTAAATATTTTGAATTTGAATTTCCCGGAGGCCAGCCAGAATCCCAGTACCTACATTGCGACGCAACCCGCGTAATTATTTTTCCGCGCGGGTATTTTTACATTGCGATATCTTCTAAGATATTTGTTTAAACTGTATAGAGCAAAGAGCACAAATATTCTATATTAAATTTCCGTTCTAACGAACACATTTATTTAGATATAGATTAATACCATATGGGTTAAATAAGCTTCGCAAAAATAATTCTTTTTAACCTAACATTTTAATAGTAAAAAATGGTTACAGTGAGTCAATCTTAAAAGATAGACAGATGCTGTCGCGGGCTTTTTTTTAGAACTTTTAAAGACGAATAATTACTTCATACATGATATTCTCGTAAGTTAAACCGTTTTCGCAGCGCACGCAACGGAAGCTCTCAGAAAGGAATTTTCTTTTCCCGTTTTTGCAACATTTCTCATTTATGCTCCGCTCCTATTGGTAGTAGCGTGATGTTATAATAGCCTATAACCTTCCTCGATAAATGAACTATCCAACACAAAAAGAATTTTTCAAATCCAACCAGTAGTTCCAGAGTTTATCGCGTTCAAACAAACAAACAAACAAACTCTTCAGCTTTATAATATTAGTATAGATGATTCTGAAATGATCAATGGTCATTTTAACATTACATAATAATATGTACAAATAATTAATAATAATAATATTCATCATCTGCCGAGCCTTTTCCTAACTATATTGGGGTCGGCTTCCAGTCTAACCGGATGTAGCTGAATACCAGTTTACATGGAGCGACTGTATATGTGACCTCCACAACCCAATTAGCACTGGGTTTCTGGCTATCCGTAACGCAAACGTTCGTGATCTTTGACAGTACAAAGATCTACAAGATACAGCCGGGACAGACATGCTTTCCGAGAAGTCTTCTTAAGTGATGGTCTTGTGACCCGGTGGTCGTGTGTTCGATTCACACGGGAAGCATACTTTGTAAAGTTGTTTCCAATGTTGCTAGGACATTGCAGGCTTGAATCACCTGATTGTATGATAAAAAGATGATTCCGTGCTTCGGAAGGCACGTATAAGCTGGTAGTCCCGGTTGCCAAATGTCAAACCATGTCAGAGGTCCTTGAGGCAGTTTAGAAACTCTGACACTAGATTGTGTGGAGTCTATAGACTTTACTGTCCACACGACAAGGACTTCATTCATCCAGGGTTTGACCTTGGCAAGCGTTGCTTAACCAAGAGTAGATTAGCATTACTTACTTTCTCAACGCCTTCGTTGATAGCTTTTCTCTTCATATTTAGTTCGTTCAAGTTGCTCTCGAGGGTCGACACTTTTTTGTCAATATTCTGCATTTCTGTCCTGCGCCGTTGTTCATTTTGACCTAACGTCGTAAGTCTAAAATAATTAAAAATAAAATAATAAAAAATAATGGTAAAACTGTAACACGACGCCTTTTCATCTTGTCCTGGTACTCTGTCGGGACGACCATAGAGTACCACAGGGGGAGAATGTAACACGACGCCTTACGCCATCTACCGGAATGTGTGCACAACCTTACGCCACCCGAGTAGATGAAGATCAATCATCAATAAGACGATGGCAGCAACAGTATCTACAGACTACTAGCGCCATCTACCATTCAACGTGCGAAGAGTACGTCCAACCGGCTATATAAACCGGAGCTTCGGAAGAAACGATTCATTCGCAGCTTAGACGGCAAAGTGAGCGATAGCCCCGCAGTCCTCACTTTGTCCACAAGCCTAACCTGAGCGGAGGCCCCGTCGCCCTCAGGATTAGTCAAGCTAGGAGGTTAAGGGATGCGATAGCCCCGCAGTCCATCCCAAGGACCACGAATAGATAACCTTTGTCTAACTTTTATTGCTACAAATCTGTCAAGTGTTTGATGTGTATTGAATAAAAAACCCTATCTGTCATCCAACGTTGGTTTTATTCCACCGCCATCATTATATTTTAATAAGTTATCTTTGATTCACTGAAAGTGTAAACCTTAGGGTCTATACTCCATTTGAAATAAGATTAAAAATTTAAGTTACTTAACTGTTTTTACAGTCCGTTCAACCAATTTTGACTTCTATACCGTAGGCATAAGGATGGCATTAAAAGCAAAAAGAATATTACAATACCGACTGTTTACTGCAGCTGCATTTTGTCTTGCTATCAACGTAATAGAGTTTACAATCTGTTGAACGGACTGTAAAAACGGTTAACTTATAGCTTAAATGAAGTATAGAAGAACGAAGTTTTGGACTTATGTTCCAAATAAAATAAACTAGTTAAAGTTGACGTAGATCAAGAACGTGGAGCTTGCACAAACACAGAGAGGCCTATGCCCACTTGCCCAGCAGTGGGAGAAGTCGGATTGTAGATGATGATTATGAAGATTAAGAATCATCATCTTCACAAAGAATGATGAATATAAATATTGATGGACTAGCTTTTGCCAGCGGCTTCGCCCGCGTGAAAATGACGATTTTCCGTACACACTTTCATCCCCTATTTAACTCCCTTAGGGGTTGAATTTCGAAATATCCTTCCTTATTCCTTGTCTACATTATAAGGGAACCTCTGTGCAAAATTTCCGCTTTCTAGGTCCAAGGGTTTGGGCTGGGCGTTGATGAGTCAGTCAGTCAGTCAGGACATCTCTTTTTTTGGTTTAGGCGCAAAATGCCAAATTCTCAAAATGGCAACAGAGTAGCAAAAGGACAAATTCTCAAAATGGACAATTCTCAAAAAGCCAAATTCTCAGAATGGCAAATTCTCAAAATGGCAAATTCTCAAAATGAACAATTCTCAAAAAGCCTAATTATCAGAATGGCAAATTCTCATATTTATATAGATGAGGGAGAGGAAGACCAACGAAACGGATGGATTGTGTGACGAAGAATATGATAGCGTGATGATTGACAGAGATTGGAAAAAAAATAACGCCGTGTTGCGCCGACACCAAGTAATATGGAACAATGGCAGGAAGACGATGATAATTTCGAAGGTTAAAATCAAAGCATTGATTACAAGTAGGCCAGGTACAGAGCAAAAAGAGCAGCGGTGGCCCAGTGGTGGCGGCCCCGACTTACGAACAGTAGGTCGTGGGTTCGAACCCAGGCAGGCACATTACTTTGTGTAATTTATTTCATCACCGCTGCTCTCAAAACGGTGAAGGAAAACATCGTGAGGAAACCGGCATGTCTTAGAACCAAAAAATTCGAAGACGTGACATCTACCAATCCGCATTCCCTTTCAAAGAGAAGAGGCCTGTGTCCCAGCAGTGGGAACATTAAGAGGCTGTTGATGAGGCCAGGTACAGGTACTTTTGATATTTCCTCGAAACAAATCTAACAATGAAATGTAGCTGCAGTCCTAGTCACAGGGCACAAGTACTGTATAGCACTCGGCACGTAAGTTGAAACAAAATGGCGGTCGTCCGCATAGGTAAAATGACAAAAAGAGAGTGAGATTCGAACGAAAATGTGCAACTGAGCATTCAAGATCATAATTCAACTTACGGGATGCAATCTGTAATACATTATCGGGTCTCAGTCGACTTATTTTCATGATTGTAGCTTTGCGAACGACCGCCATTTTGTTGTTATTACGGGATGCAATCTGTAATACATTATCGGGTCTCAGTCGACTTATTTTCATGATTGTAGCTTTGCGAACGACCGCCATTTTGTTGTTATAGGTATGCTATACCTATATTTTGTTAAGTCCCATGTAATAGAAGGTGAGCTGCTACTGAGAACTTCCTGATTGAAACACCAAATAAAAAATTGGGTGTCGAACCCAGTGTCTTATACTAAACAGTTGCGCTCACCACCACCACTCAACCAAAGGGACAGACATGCAGCACACACACACAAATAGGGCGAGCCTTTTGTCATCATCCGCGCACAAATAGAGACTCCGTGGCTGTTGAGAAATTCCTGATTGAAAACAAAATAACAAATTGCCCGACTCGGGTATCGAACCCAGGACCTCATACTCAGCAGCCGCACTTGCGACCACTCGACCAAATTCCTTCACATCAAAAAAAAAACTTACTGTTGCTTAAAACTATCGATTTCTTCGACATCGACGGTGTTGGCACACAACTTGGCGGGTCTGACCTCAACGATGGTGCTGGACTTCTCACCGCTGTACGCCGACACACGCACTGAGAATCTGTGGTTCTCTGTGGAAAGTTAACCTATTTGTATACAACGTGAAAAAGAAAGGAAGAAAGAAAACATATTTATTTGGCACCATGCCACAAGTGCACACAAAAAAGTAAAAAAAAAAAATATATAACTAAAGAGGCTCTCGCTTGGTAGCTGGATCAAGGGATTCAGAAGGCAGTACTTCTAGACACGGCACGCATTGTCAGGAGGTTCCTCTCTCAAGAGCCCTGGGGGTCTAAAATGGCCACTTTAGCAGATCAGAATATGAATTGACCTTTCAAAATAGTAACTGCGTCTGTGACCATTTTACGAATTTAACGCAATTCATATTGTTTTCCTATTATTACTTACCTATGATCTATTTTCCTTAATGGTCCCAGACGCTGTTACTATTATGAAAGGTCATTTACGCTTTTTGACGCAATTCCTATTATGATCTGCTAAAGTGGCCGTTTTAGACCCCCTGACCACCGGTAGCTCGGACCCTGTTCCTAATGCCGGTGGGCTACTATTTTTTTATATTTTTAAATGTTTTTTATATGCTTTTTTGTAATAAATATTTAAAAATGTATTTAATATGTTAAAAAATTAATAAAGGAAATAATAATTATAACTAAGAACTAAACACGAAAAAGAGTGTGTATCTCACGGCTGCGCCAAATAGGACCAGTTCAGCAAACTGCCGAGCAACTAGTGCCCGACGCTGGTTTTCAACTGGCCCTGAGATGGTGGAAATGAATTTAAGAAAAAAATCAAAGAAATCTTCACGAAGTCCAACATAGGGTAGAACCAAGCATAGGGTCGTGGACAAAAAAAAAGCTAATCAGTCCGTCAGATAGATTTTCAAAAAATATTGGACACGTATTTTTACGTAAACAATAAATGAAGACGATACAGTGCTTCGAAAAGTCGCGTGACGTCACAGTTTGGTACATTTTTTAACAGGTGACGTCACCAGCCCCCACTCACGATCTTTGACACGTTTTATTTTCGTCAATATTTATTAATTTAATAAAACGCGTATCCAATATTTTTCGATAATCTAACAGACGGACTAAACAGAATTATATTTTTTTTAGTCAGTCAACTACCCCATTATCAAAGTTTGAAAGCAGGTTTTATAATCAAATCTTGTTCGATATTACTCGTTACTGAAGAGTAAGGCATATTTATAGAATAATCTTCTGAAACATTAGAAATAATAGCTGGAGTCCTGTACCTACATCAAATAATTAAATTCTGGAATAAGCTACTTCTGAGAAATTCCATAAGGTCAAAATCCAATAACACTACTCGACTTGGGAATCAAACCCAGGACGAAGATCCGGTACCCTTTTTTTTTTGGTGGGTGGAAAATCATCAAATAACCCCCGCTCTTGGACAGAGCGAAAGGGAGTGTCAGACTTCTACTGTCTAAAAACCACCCATGTTCCTTCCTCGCCCTTGCGCCGAGTCGGCGGTATCTCTTTCGATAATCCGCAGCCCCGGCGGGATCCGCAGCCCCGACGGGGATCCGCAGCCCCGACGGGGATCCGCAGCCCCGACGGAGATCCGCAGCCCCGACGGGGATCCGCAGCCCCGACGGGGATCCGCAGCCCCGACGGGGATCCGCAGCCCCGACGGGGATCCGCAGCCCCGACGGGGTACCCATGAAATGCGACTAGAACATTATTTTAGTACTTACCAGTATAATACAAAGTAATATTAGCGGGAACTTTAGAACTGTTCTTGTAGGTGTGGTCGTTGCCAATCGGTATCCTGTGCACGTTGTACTGCCGACACAAGTAGCTGATGATCGCGTCCGGCGCCGATATCGTGTCCACTAGGTATGTGTAGAACCCGAGGTAGCTGGAATTATATTGTTGACTTTATTATCAGCGTTCACTCTGACGATGAATATCGAAGAAGCAGCAATCGAACAAAAAAAAAACTAATTAGTCCGTCAGATAGATTCCCAAAAAATATAAACCACATATTTTTTCTTTTTTCACGTAAACAAAAAATGAAGACGATACAGTGCTTCGAAAACTCGTGTGACGTCATATGATAGTACATTTTGTACCTTCAAGTGACGTTTCAAGCCCCACTCCATGATCTTTGACGCGCTTTATCTTCGTCAATTTTTATTTAATAAATAAAAATATTGGATACGTGTTTTTTGTTTTATCAATAAAACAAAAAACACGTACGTATCCAATATTTTTCGATAATCTAACTGACAGACTAAACAGAATTAAAAATTTTTGAGTCAGTCCGATCCCCTATTGCTCTAAATTTATTACGTCGTCGCCGTCAACGTTAACTTTAAACATCGGTATAATATTTAACAGTTGCTATAGTTGCGGCAATTAGAAACTAACTTAGTCATCCATTACAGCAACTAAAAACTGTTGACGATCACCGGAACTCGAAACTCGAGTTGCTATGTGTGCGCAGTCCAATTGAAATATATGTAAACAGCTAGTTGCCAGTTGCTGCAATAGTTGCTCCATGTGCAAAGTGCCTAAGAGGTCACTTAATTTGCCAAAAAGCCACATCTTCGTTGTTACCTCAACTGCTGAATATTCTGCGACCTTGGGGGCGCCTTCGCCTGACTGCATATCGCGTTGACCCTTTTCAAACCCTTCTGCGTGCGCACTATAGAAAGGAACCGGTTCATATCTTTAGTCGACTCGAAGGTAAACGCGGCTAAATCACGACCTGCGACTGAAGATTCTAGGTAGCGCGCGAATTTTGGGTCCGTGAATCTTATCTGTGGACAAAATTTAAGTTTTATTAAGGTCACGTAAGGTACAGTTTTGCGTATGGCTTCCGGCCACGGTAGGATGGTCTGCGGACGGTGAGTAATGGGATAGCTTATCGTCCGTCCGTCTTATGACGACAACAGGCCGCGTTCGTGTTCCACGCGCGCCATATAGAGATGTCAGCAACATGGGAGCGGCCCGCATGGGCTGACGTCCGTCGGGGCTGCGGGATGTTCGAAAAAAAAATCGCGACCTCGACACAAAAGGCTAAGATGGAACACGGGTGGGTTTTAGTCAGTCAGAAGTCTGACACTCCCTCCCGCTCCACTCAGAGCGGGAGGAGTCATTTAATGATTCCCCACACTCCAAACGACCAATCGCTTTAGTTACAATTTACATCTGGTCTTTCGCCCTTCCTGTGATTGGTCGAAATTGGCACATCTCTCCGCTCTGCTCGTACCGGGCCTTAAGGTACAAGTTGGTAGACTGCACGCAGCAGCAGCAGACGACATGTCGTCGCGTCATGTCGCTGCAGTCATGATTTCGAACCCGACTGCAGACGGCAACTGCAGATTGCATCCAGTTGGTGTAAACTGAAAACACAGGTTCCGATACATTTTCGGCTAAAGGACCTCCTGAGTCCTGTTGTTTCCTGTTATTGTTACTGATCTGCGGTCGGACGACACGTGCGTCTGCCGCTCGACGACGCGTCGCTAGCTTCGTGTCGCTAACTACGGAGGGAATTTCATAGAAATACGTAGAAACCAGTCGTGTCGCTGCGACATGTCGTCTGCTGCGGCTTCGTGTCGCCCGCTACCAACTTGTACCTTTAAGGGTAAACAAGCCAACGGCACGAACTAGTTGGTGGACGGGGCTAAATGCATGCTATTTCATCCGACATCACGAGCGAAATGCATGGAGCGAAAGAGACACAACTAAAACGGGCGCGCGATTGATTAACTATGCAGACCTTTGGTAGTATGGATACCATGAAAAATCCATTGAATGTATCTGTTCAAAATAAAATTATTTTAATTCTATAATACTAATCTATGTCTGTATGGTTTCACTTTTTTCATTTTCGTACTATATACGTAACTTATTTACGTCCGAAGATGGTTAAAATTAGTGCTAAAATATGAAAGTTTCGACGCTCATAACTTCCAAACCAATATTTTTTTTCCAATTCTGCTTCCATACAGACCTAGATAATGATAAGACCAGTTGATACAATTTTTAATTTTGAACCTACACCGTCAAACAGAGGAGTAATCACCATACTACGTTTGTATGGAAGAATGACTGGCTTGTTCAACCTTAAGATTCATTCGTCATATGCCGAGTCTTTTCCAATGTTGGGGTCGGCTTCCAGTCTAACTGGATGCAGCTGAATACCAGTATTTTACATAGAGCGACTATCTGACCTCCACAAACCAATGACTAGGCTTCGTGAAGCGCTTTAGTATGACAATATCGTTAATAAGGAATATAATACAGTGGGTAATTCCAGGCTCAAATGATGAAAATAATAAAACCTTTATTGTGAAAGTAGCTGGATGTCGGTTTTCGCGACCGAGGTCAGTTATCGCGCCAAAAGTAATCATTTCAACCCTTTTTTCGCATTTAAAATTTGCCTATGTCCTTTCTCAGGCTCTTGATCTAGACTTTATTATGTGTACTAAATTTTATTTGAATCGGTTCAGTGGTTTTCGGCGTGAAAGCGCGAGACGGATAGAGTTACTTTTGCATTTATAATATTATATTATTATATCAGTAAATATAAGGATTATTGGTCACAAACATTAGTGTACTTAGCTCTAATGAAATTAGAAATTAAACTTGAAACTGGACTCTCATTTAGGCATTGTAATTGTTATCAGATTATTCTAAGTAATGCGGCCAGAATTCAAGATTATAACCTTAAACTATTGATAAGAAATATTACAATAATCTTATCAGAGACAAACGATTTATTTACAAATGCACAATGTTTCCGGGTCATTGGACTTTCAAGGATTTTTCGATTCATTATCGAGCCCCGATGTATTTATTTATTTTTTATAGGATTACTAGTGACCCGCCCCGGCTTTGCACGAGTGCAAAAAAGGTATTAAAACCATTCTCTTGAATCACTCTATCTATTAAAAAACCCGCATCAAAATCTGTGGCGTAGTTTTAAAGATTTAAGCATACATAGGAACAGACAGCGGGAAGAAGTGACTTTATTCTATACTATGTGGTGATAATATAATTATGTATGTGAATGTCTTCAGTAATTGTATCTACCTTTGGATTTCTATTTGCCTTAAAATAAATCAATTTGAATTAGTTACATCACTATTGGTCCCATAATAAAAATGTTCATAATGATGAGTACAGTAACGCCTTGAGAGCTTTAGGCAGTGTCCTAATTGGCAACGATTGTACGATCGAACGATGCGTTTTCGTCGCACGACGAAACAACGACGGGAACAACCCGTAGCCCCGACAGGAACAACCCTCAGCCCCGACGAGAACAACCCGCAGCCCCGACGGGAACAACCCGCAGCCCCGACGGGAACAACCCGCAGCCCCGACGGGAACAACCCGCAGCCCCGACGGGAACAACCCGCAGCCCCGACGGGAACAACCCGCAGCCCCGACGGGAACAACCCGCAGCCCCGACGGGAACAACCTGCAGCCCCGACGGGAACAACCTGCAGCCCCGACGGGAACAACCCGCAGCCCCGACGGGAACAACTCGCAGCCCCGACGAGAACAACCCGCAGCCCCGACGGGAACAACCCGCAGCCCCGACGGGAACAACCCGCAGCCCCGACGGGAGGGCAGATAGACCTTATATTTATACATACCTCGAGCATCATAGGTTCGTAAACGGGTTGTTCGAACATATTTTTGTTTTCTCTCAGCCACAAAACCGCTTGGTACGCGTCCTCACTGTAATTGCGCAGCACTTCTAGACGTTTGTTGTCTACGTCTTCTAGAGCACGTATTCTGGGAAAAAAATACATAACATCACAACTGTGTGTCTCAAAGGATAGGGCAGAGGTGTATTTTGATGTATCAAACCTATATAAGGTTCCATTAAAATAGGTGGACAAATTTTAACACAGGGTTCAGTACGTCTAACCAAAGATATCCAAGTAAAAAAAACACTGATTAAAGTGATTTTTTTTCACATAAAATGTTGGGTAACTAACACTTTTAGTGTATTTTCGCTAGCTGTTTTATTTTCTAGTAAGTATCTAGTGCGTTTTTCTTATTTTCTATTTTTACCTTAGTCCTTATTTTGGTGGTCTGAATGAATTCTGAAATTTTGTCCACCTATTTAAGGACGCATTTACGATTGATAAGTCAAATCATTACTTTTTTAAACAAAAGTATGTTTATTAAATACAATGCTTTGTATTTTTAAAATGTTTTTGCTACTTATTGTAGGTAGATGTGCAAGGTACAATTCTTAACTATAAATATAATTTTAGATATGTCCAGTTTCTCAATAAATGTACCGAAGTGAAAAATTTTTACTTCGCTGCGGCCGAATAGTGCGACGTTAGTGGTATTTTGCGATTTACGAAAAAACTATTGATTGGACTAAAAAAGTATAACACTATGATTTTAGTATGTTGCTTGTAGAATTATTTGGCAAAAAAATCAGAACGATGACATGTATTTTAGTATGGTTGTTACTCGTTAAAATAAATTTTTAGAGGTATCTTCGCGATTTTTTTTCTGTCGAGCAAAGTTAGTTGTATTATGTTTTCACAACACTATGTCACTAGCATATATCCTGAAAAATATCATATATTTTTCTGATTTTGATTACTGCAGTGAATCATATACTTTTACGCATCTTAAAACTCGCGTTTGAGGTAGTATAAGCTCTTAAGTTTTTTGTTAGTTATACTCTCCCTCCAATACCTCACGACAATCATATCGATTCTTTCAGTCACATGCGTTTCCTCTCCCTTCACTCCTGATTACTTATCCATAATGGTAGTTGACAAGAAAAGTGGAACTAGTCCGTCAGATAGATTTCCAAAAAATATTGGACACACATTTTTTCTTTTTGCACGTAAACCATCAATGAAGACGATCCATAGCTTTGAAAACTCGTGTGACGTCATATTGTAAGACATTATGATGTTTTTTACCAGCGAGTGACGTCATAAGCCCCCACTCAAATCTTTGAAGCGTTTTATCTTTGTCAATTTTTATTGATTTGATAAAACAAAAAACACGTATCCAATGTTTTTCGATAATCTTACATACGGACTAATTAGAATCATATTTTTTTAGTCAGGAAACATACGTTTGTAAGTAAGTCAAACGACTTCCTTACAAACGACCTCATAATTTACAGGAGCGACTACTTGGCTCATGAATGAATGATTGAATCATAATGTTACCACTAATCAGTGTAGTGAAAACTGCTAGTCATTATAAAATAAACCTTATTCACACCAACAATTAAGTTAATTTTTGTAAAACTGGCTGGTCCTGGGTTTCTGATACAATATTCTCACTTACCAACTTCAAGACTTCCATGATTAACAGTTACTTTAAAATACACCTTATCCACACTCAAATAAAGTTGTAATAAGTAAAACTGACCTGTTATTATTCTGTCTAATCTGAGGCAAATAAAGTTGTAATAAGTAAAACTGACCTGTTATTATTCTGTCTAATCTGAGGCAATATATTGTTTTCTAGATCGTGCTGAAGTTCTAGTTTTTGTTTCTTCAAATTATCGATGGCTGCGTTCGTTCTTATTATTGGCTTGTGTACCTCCGCTAAGTCCATTTTCACTTTGCTTTCTGTAAATAATTTTAAGACATTAAAAATTAATAACGGCACGCCTGTTACCTCTGAAGGGCTAGGTAGAGGTCACGAGCAAAGATATTATGTGTACACTTCATCATCATCAGCCTATAATGTTCCCACTGCAGGAACTCAGGCCTCCTCTCTAGGAGAGGGATGGGCTATAATCCACCACGCGGGCCCAGTGCGGATTGGTAGATGTCACATGTCTTCGAATTTTTGGTTCTAAGACATGCCGGTTTCCTTACAATGTTTTCCTTCACCGTTTTGAGAGCAGTGGTGACGAAATAAATTACACTAAGTAATTCGCCTGTCTGGGTTCGAACCCACGACGACGTACTGTTCGTAAGTCAGGCCGCTACCGCTGGGCCACCGCTGCTTTTGCGTACACTTAGCAAAATTCAAAAGCAATTTTCTTGACAACTAACGGATTCTACTTTGAGATAAGACCTGTACCTATTCGTAATTAGTATGACTTTCAAAATGCTATGGTTGGTTGGTGAAAACGTAAAGTCTAATTTAACGGATTTTTTATATCTTTTTTCTAAAATAAAAGCATAAGAACTAGTTACTCTTTATAACATCGGCTACGTGCCAGTAAAAGTCCCGTCAAAATCAGTCAAGCCGTTTCGGGGATTGTCAGACAATCAATTTTTTTTGTAAAATACATACATAAAACTAGCTGATAACAAATTCTCAGGTATGTTTTTCTTTTTGGTGTCACCTGGGGGAAGCCTATGTCCAGCAGTGGACGTCTTTTGGCTGAATGATGATGTTTCAAATTAAAAAAAAATCGTGAGTCCGGGAAGAACATTCTACAATTGCCTTTCATCTTCGAACACCCACTGTTATCTACGCACCATAACCCACGGGAAGCATACTTTGTAAAGTTGTTTCCAGTGTTGCTAGGACATTGCATGCTTGAATCACGTGATTGTCTGATAAAAAGATGATTCCGTGCTTCGGAAGGCACGTACAAGTTGGTGGTCCCGGCCGCCAAATGGTGGTCGTTAAACTATATCAGAGGCCTTTTTTTTCTTTTGGGTGCCCAAGAGAGGGAGGGGTCCCTCTCTTGGGCAGAGCGAAAGGGAGTATCAGACTTCTACTGACTAAAAACCACCCGCGTTCCTTCTTAGCCCTTAATGTCGAGGCCGCGGTATCCTGTGGACATCCCGCAGCCCCGACGGGCGTCGGCCCTTGGCGTTGGCAACATGGGAGGGCCCCTCCCATGTTGCTGACATCTCTTTGAGGCGCGCGTGGAACACGCACGCGCCGTCGACACGTCGTCGTCATAAGACGGCCGGACGGCGAGCTAGATCATCACTCACCGTCCACAGTCCCGCATGTCAGAGGCCCTTGGGGCGGTTTAGAAACTCTGACACTAGGTTGTGTGGAGTCGTCACCCACACGATAAGAAGAACATTTACTCACCATCTCCAACTGTCTCCACCAGCTTGCTCTTATCCAAGACCAGCTTCTCAAGCTTAACCTTAGCTTCCTGCAACTCCATCTCTCTATTCCTATGCCGTTCTAGCTTATCTTGGTAAGAGCTGACAATCTCTTTCAGTTTGAACTCTTGAGTACGAACCGCGGTTAACGTCTCCTTCGCTTGCTCTTTCACAGCGTAAATCTTCCTGCTCTGTAAGGCATATAAAAATGTTACATATAACATGTCTGTAATCTCTAAAGGGTGTCCCAGAGGTGTACCTACTAGTAAACCCACATTTTCTAATAAAAAGAGAAGTCCTGACTGACTGACTGACTGACTCATCAACGCCCAGCCCAAACCCTTAGACCTAGAAACCTGAAATTTTGCACAGAGGTTCCCTTTATAATGTCTGATAACATTTTTAAATAAGTAAGTATATAATATCTAAGGTAAGTGTAACAATTAATTACAGGTTAGCACCGCATGCCCCATAAACAAATAAGATGTGCCACAAGCACTGAAATTTCACCAGGTATATTAAGTTTTTTAGAGGGTGCGAGGCGCGATAATACTTACAGCAGCCAATTTCTGTTGCTCCATCTGTCCGATGTTGCTTCTAGCAGCCTCTATGACTCGTTCTAAAGGTTCTATTTCTTTTTCATGGGTTTTCACGATATTTATAGATTGTTTCCTATCGTTGTTGTATTCCACTACCTTCTCTCTTAAGTCCTGGTACTCGAGCCATAGTTTCTTCTTCTCGCAGATCTCGATTTGTTTTTCTATTTCTTTCCTTTGCTGCATTGCGTCTATCTTTACTTTTAACCTAGAAAAGGTAGATACGTATCAGATATATATACAGCTATACAAATAAATTAAATTGAATTTTCTGTAATTTCAAAATAACAGCTTTTTACTGAATGCGCGCGCATATACCCGTTACTTGAAACAAAAAAAAAGGTTTTTTTTTTAAATTTTGTGTTTGTCTGTTTGTTCCGGAACGGCTGCTTTTACCAGCAGATAGCTGATGTCTTAAGGAAGAGTAGGTGAATTTATAAAAAAAAAATAGGGTTCCGTGCAAAAAAATAAAGCCCTTGAAATTGTTAACAGAATCCAATTAATCATTTCACGTGGACGAAGGTAGCGAGACAGAATGCTTGGTTGACGGTTTCATGAAGAGTCCGTTTACACCTTGTAGATATTGTGAGCAGTAAAGGTACAAGTTGGTAGCCGACAGCACGCAGCAGCAGCAGACGACATGTCGTCGCTTCATGTCGTCGCGACACGTCGTTGAAAGTTAAAGGACATATCTCCTGTTGTTTCTGTTATCTATGGGCACTACTGATCTGCGGTCGGACGACACGTGCGTCAGCCGCTCGACGACGCGTCGCTAGCTTCATCTCGCTAACTACGGAGGGAATTTCATAGAAATACGTAGAAACCAGTCGTGTCGCCGCGACACGTCGTCTGCTGCTGCTGCGTCGGCTACCAACTTGTACCTTAACTTTGTAGATAGTGCTACAGAAAAATTTAAAAGAAGTCGTCTGTCTTGGTATCTATGTATGGTGGTCATGTAATGAGGAGGTATAAAACGCATGTGACAAAAAAAGTGATGGATTTAAATGTTTATGGCAGAGGCAGAGGAAGGCCAAAGAAAAGAAGGATGGATTGTGTGAAGGGAAAGGAATAAATAAAAAATAAACCTAGACGTCCAACAGGGAAGGATGCAAAAAGAAAACGTGTTCTATTTCTATTTTCTATTTATCTTCGGGGACGCCGGCAGACACCAGACGGGCGATCAGTCCTTTCGTTGTGGATTATTTCGCCCAGTTCCCCATTTTGGTGGATCCCCTTCAAGGGTTACTGGTGGTCGGCATCGCGAATCTTCCTGTTACCTTGCAGAAGCTCACCAGTTGTTCGGTAGAGATTTCTGCAAGCTTCTCTTCATTAATCTCTTCTGTTCCTAGGATTTCCCATCTGAGTAGCTCATACATTGTGCATTCCGCCACAAGGTGGAAACTTGTTTCTTCTGCTTCTCCACATGCTGGGCATATGGGATCTTCCTTTACTTTCATAATCGTCAGAAGAAAGAAAACGTGTTGCGTCGACCGAAATAGAATGGAATATGGGCAGGAAATGATGAGATATTGTGAGCATACATACCTCTCATTCAACTTGATGGCGTCCTCCATGACCTGGGCGTTGCTCTGTACCCTGGTCGACAGGCCTCTCTGCTTGATCCTGCATTCGATGAGCTCATCTAGCTGACTGACACTGTCCTGCCCACCCACTGCCGCGAGGGTACTGCGCAATAGTTGCTGGGGATCCATCTTCGAGAAGTCTTGGACTCGGTCTTGGGGTAGAAGCTGGCACAGGTTGTCTACCTAAGGCGGTTTAAATCATCATTAATCTCTAGCCCTAAAATATTTATGTTAAAGATTATGAAGAATCATATCAAGGAATTTGGGAGGCTATTGCCCAGTGCTCGGATAGTATAGGCTCTTAAAAAAGGGGGTGTGTGGAAAATCATCAAATAACCCCTCCCGCTCTTGGGCAGAGCGAAAGGGGGTGTCAGACTTCAAATGACTAAAACCACCCATGTTCCTTCTTAGCCCTTTATGTCGAGGCCGCGGTATCTTTGTGACCAACCCGCAGCCCATTAGGTTTTACCTTACATAACATCGAACGCTCTTAACCGGCACGTCTTTCTAAACAGTTCTCACATATCCTTCCTTACATAGTATAAAACAAAGTCGCTTTTCTGGTCTGTTTGTTTGTCTGTATGCTTAAATCTTTAAAACTACGCAACGGAGTTTGATGCGGTTTTTTTTAATAGATAGAGTGATTCAAGAGGAAGGTTTTAGTATATAATTTGAACGACATCCACGCTGGTGAAGCCGCGGGCATCAGCTAGGTATGTATAATCAAAACATGAATGATGTTACCACGATTTTGATTTAAATGAGTGTCCAAGGAGTTTCTTGCCCATTCTTTTTTTATAGAGATCTAAGTTATGGAATGGGCAACTACAGTCCTTTCACAAGTTATTATGCCTTGTGACCGAAACTGTAGCTTCACTTTTTTTGTTTTTTTTTTACATTTAAGTGCCTGTAATGGTCTAGTTGAAATAAATGCTTTGATCATGTCTGTTAGCCCACAAAAGGCGAGGCATAAATGTACTCAATGCCAATGTAGATATGAGTCATATTAGAGTTATTTAAGTATAGGTCGAGAGGACTTGAGTCTAGTTACACACAGACTAGTATTACTTCCATGATAGATATTAGCTACATAATTTCCTCTTTGAGTACTTACTGATAACACGAGTAGATCAATGCATGTGTTGCATACTGTGTCGTGTCGTGGCGTTTATTTGAAATCATGTATTTTACTAGCAATCCGTTTAGTCTTTTTTTTTTTTTTTGTTTGGTGGGTGTAAAATCATCAAATAACCCCGCCGCTCTTGGGCAGAGCGAAGGGGAGTGTCAGACTTCTACTGACTAAAAACCAACCCATGTTCCTTCTTCGCCCTTGTGCGTTATGCCTTTCGATAATCCGCAGCCCCGTTCCATGTTGCTGACATCTCTTTGAGAATCCGTATATCCTCAAATGGTAAATTTTACTATTTGATACAACTTGATAGTGTTCAAGGGGGAGAGGAAGGCCAAAGAAAAGATGCATGGATTGTGTGGGGAATGATATGAAAGAGAAACGAGTAAATGCCACTGTGACGTCTAAGGCCTCAGCCTCGAATTTTGCGGGCAGCGGGGCGGCGGCGGCGGCGGCGCGGGCGGATCTTATGCGTACAATCAAATGGACCGGTTCTCGGAATACAGCGGCGCGGGAGCGGGCAACGAGCGGTGCACTCCATACAAGTCGCGCCGCCGCCGCCGCCGCCCCGCTGCCCGCAAAATTCGAGGCTGAGGCCTAACAGAAAGTCACTCTGCTGCCGCAGCACATTGCTGCGCGGCGGACAGACCTCCGGTGCGATCTCATGGCGGCATGGAGACAGCGACTGTCGCAACCCCGTGCAGGGCACGCCACGATAGTGGCGGTAAGTCCCCTCTTTGAGGAGTGGCTAGAGAGGAGCCACGGCGCCCTCACCTTCCGTCTGACGCAGGTCCTCACCGGACACGGATGTTTCGGGAGGTACCTGCACCGAATCAGGCGGGAGGAAACGCCCGGATGCTTCCACTGCGAGGATCGACCGGAGGACACGGTGGAGCCCACTGTGGAGGTGTGCCCTGCTTGGGCGGAGCCCCGCCGTGTTCTCGTAGCGGCGATCGGCGGCGGTGACCTCTCGCGTCCGGCCCTGGTGCAAGCCATGGTCCGGGGCGAGGAGGAATGGGACGCCGTCGCCTCCTTCTGCGAAGCAGTGATGCTAGCGAAGGAGGTGGCGGAACGAGAGAGGGAGCGATCCTCTCAACGTCCCAGCCGCCGCGGAAGGCGCGGAAGGCGCTCCGGGCGTCGGGGGCCACGTGATGGCTTCCGGCCACCGTAGATGCGGTCCTGTGGACGGTGAGTAATGGGCTAGCTCGCCGTCCGGCCGTCGTCATGACGGCAACAGACCGTGTCGGCGGCGCGTTCGTGTTCCACGCGCGCCTCAAAGAGATGTCAGCAAGGAGGGGCCCGCAAGGGCCGACGCCCGTCGGGGCCGCGGTATTTTGTACTAGATTACGTGGCCTCGGCGCAAGGGCAAAGAAGGAACATGGGTTCGGTTTTTAGTCAGTAGAAGTCTGACACTCCCCTTCGCTCTGCCCAAGAGCGGGGGGGTCATTCGATGATTTTCCACCCACCAAAAAAAAAAAAAAAAAGGCCTAACAGAAAAGAATGGAATAAAAAAGTAGGTAAAAAACTAAAAAACCTGAATGAAAAAACTGAAAAGCAAAAAACAAGCACATTTTAAATTAAACAAAACTTGGTAGCAGGCGGGGTTCTATTTTTTTTTAAGTTCTATTTTTTTCATTTCATAATTTAATATTCAAATGAACCCCGCCTGGTTCCATGTTTTACTTTTGTGCTTGTTTATAGGATTTGTCACTTTGAATTTCTTTTAAACATATAAGTGTTATATATGTTTGTAATCTCCCTTTAAAACCCTTTATTTTAATACCCTACTCGATGGTATTGGAAAAAAAATATTTTTGAACTCCGCGATTTGGCCCCCAAAATCCGCAATTTTTCTTTGTTTTTTAGGGTTCCGTACCTCAAAAGGAAAAAACGGAACCCTTATAGGATCACTTTGTTGTCCGTCTGTCTGTCTGTCTGTCTGTCAAGACCTTTTTTCTCAGGAACGTGTGGAGGTATCAAGCTGAAATTCATATCAAATACTCAAGTCTATGGTCTCTTGGAGCTGTGAAAAAATCAAACTTCTAAGTCAACGCGATCAAAAGATACTCCCGTTTATGCCGCAAATTTTCGACACTCGCAAGGGAATCAAAACCTACAGGGTACTTCCCGTGAACTCAGAATCTTGAAATTTGGTACGAAGTAACGTCTTATAGCATAGATAAAGGAATAATTACGAAAACCATAAATTTTTAGTTACATCAAGATACTCCCGTTTATGCCGCAAATTTTCGACACTCGCAAGGGAATCAAAACCTACAGGGTACTTCCCGTGAACTCAGAATCTTGAAATTTGGTACGAAGCAACGTCTTATAGCATAGATAAAGGAATAATTACGAAAACCATAAATTTTTAGTTACATCACATAATATATTTTTTTTACGGAACCCTCGGTGCGCGAGTCCGACTCGCACTTGGCCGGTTTTTAATTTTACTGTAGCCTATAACACTCGCGCCATCAAGACGAATCTAACGACGTATATTTCATTCTTATCTCTTCATCCGTTTAGGAGTTATGAGGGAACAAAGAAACGGACATACATACATACATACACGTCAAACACATAACCCTCCTTTTGGGCCTCGCCGCAGTCGGGTACAAAGAGAAGTCCTGACTGACTGAAACATCGTAGACCAGCCCAAACCCTTTTACCTAGGAAGTTGAAATGTTGCAAAAAGGTTCCTTTTATAATGTAAGCAAGGAATAAGGAAACATGTTTCGAAATTCCACCCCTAAGGTAGTTAAATAGGGGATGAAAGTTTGTAAGGAAAAAAATCATTTTTGTGTAGTTTATCCGAATTCCACGCGTGCGAAGCAGCAGGTAAAAGCTAGTAAATAAATTAAAAAATGTGCAGTCACCCGAGCAACACAGTTAATTTCATATAACTCTGTTCTAGATACGTGAAAATCTATACTATTATTAAAAAGAAGTAAAGTTTGTGTGGTTGTAGGGGGTAATCTCTAGATCTAGAGAACCGATTTTCCAAAATCTTTTCATATTAAAAATCCACATTTTTTTTTTAATAGATGTTGCCCCACACTAGGAATTTCCCCTGTATCGTGGGTACGTTCACAAACATTTAAACTCACATACACAAATACCCAGACCCGGAACAACTATCTGTAGGTCATACAAATATTAGGTCTTTACCTATGAAATTGCCGTTCTACAGTACTGGCCATTTCAAATCAAAATATTTTTTGTTTGGCTAAGAATTCTAATTTCAAATTAATTTTATTTTAAAAACATGGTTTTTTTTTCCAAAAGTAGTCATTTGTTTATTGATTAGTGTTACATTTTCATCGCATTTCAATCTTTTTCGTCATCATGGATACGTTAAAAATTCGAGTAATTATGGAATATGAGTACCGTCGTGGCAGCAACGCGGCACAAGCGGCACGCAACATCAACGACGTTTACGGAGCTAACACTACAAACCAACGCACCACCTGTTATTGGTCAATCGCTCGTCTCCGCTGCTCCTGCACGACAACGCGCGACCTCATACTGCACAGCAGACGGTCTCCAAGTTGCAAGAACTGGGGTTGGAAGCTCTCCGTCATCCGCCCTACTCACCAGACCTTGCGCCTACAGACTACTACTTTTTCCAGAATTTGGATAACTTCTTGGCGGGAAAAAAAATCAATTTCCGAGAGGCAGTACAAAATGCCTTTGAAGAATTTGTTGCCTCCCGACCAGCTGATTTCTTTAAGAAGGGCATCAATAAACTGCCACTGCGTTGGCAAAGATGCATTGATTGCATGGGTGATTACTTCGATTAATACAAATAAAAAATACACGAAAAAAATTCGTTTAAATTTTTTCAAACAAAACGGCAATTTCATAGGTAAAGACCTATTATTTGTTCCGTGCGGGGATCGAACCCGCGACACGCAGCGCAGCAGTCCATTGCTTGAGCCACTGCGCCAGTGTCATAGGCTATAAAATATTTAAAACGTTTCCGAGGGACAATTTCCGACTAAAACGCGAGTGAAGACGCGGGCAAAGACTGTGTTATCATCATCCATCATCTTCCTGCCCTTATCCCATGTCATTTGGGGTCGGCGCAACACGTTGTTTCCTTCCATTCTGCCCTGTTAGTCGTCACGTTATCATTTATTCCTTTTTCCTTCATATCACTCCTCACACACTCCATCCATCTTTTCTTTGGTCTTCCTCTCCCTCTCCATCCATCCACATATAAGTAAGGCTGTGTTATATAAAGACAAACAAACAATAAGAGTCACTTAGTATACCGCATGAATAGTAATACGGACTCAATAGGCACAACAAAATATTGCTCAACTCTTCGATTAGTGCCAAAAATATTCAGATGACGTCACGTGAATGATACGAATAGAATAGTGATTTTATTACCAGGAATACGAAATGTGAAACATTTTATGATTCGAAGAAAGCCGTGGCATAGCATTACATTACCGCCTGTAGTCTCGTATTGACTTGTCTACACTAATATTATAAGAGGAAAGATTTGTATTTTTAACCGACTTCAAAAAAAGGAGGAGGTTATCAATTCGACTGTATTTTTTATTTTTTTATGTTTGTTAGCTCATAACTTGCGACTGGGTGAACTGATTTTCATGATTCTTTTTTGTGTGTATGTTTGTAATGAATAAACTACTACTTATACTGGACGGATTTGAAAAATTCTTTCACTGTTAGGAAGCTACACTATCCCCAGGTGACATAGGGTACTTTTTATCCATGTATTCCCAAGGGAACGCGAATTACGCGGGTGACCGCGTGACGTCCGCTAGTTTTCCATAAAATAATTTTTACTATTATTGTTTTCCATAATCGTCCCCACACATAATATTTACTTTGTGATTTACTTGTATAATTATCATTTATGCTAATAACACTTGTCATATCAAGTTGCTAGTCATAACGTTTATTTGCCATAAAATCAGTAAGTTTGTATACACTTTACATAATTGGTCAACAAATAATAATAATAATTGGTGGTAATTGGGTTGGTGGATACAAAACAATAAACGATTCCAAATTACTACAGTTTTGGTACAGTTTTGTACCAAAACTGCGGCTGCCGAGCGCCATATCGGGGGGATTTAGTTTTTATTGTTGGTTAGGTTAGAACAGTGACCATTAACGCGCGATGGCGAACGAGCGAAGCAAGCGTGCCGCGGCAGGGGCTCCGAGCGTCAGATCCCCTCTTCATAAGGACCAATGTGAATGTAGTATTTGTGTCTTTCTCAGCCTCATGTTGATTAATAAATGTTTATGCTATAATGTTAAAACCAATGTTCGACACAAATGTAATTTGTTGAAGAATAAATAAATAAAAAAATAACGTTGCCGTGTCCATCTAATATCCATAAATTTCATCTACATTGCCGTTTTTAAGCTATTGCATAGTTTCTATCGCGGGCCTTGAGCGTGGAGAGCGAATCCAGAAATTCCGTAACGAAAATATTCAACCAGGTTGCTATGGTTACGGAAAATAACAAGGTTGTCAACTGAGGTTGTCAAATTAAATAATTTATAACCTCACGTGTAAAGGTGTAAAGTTTTTCTGTTTTGTCTCTCTGCTTTCTCCTTCTAAAATATTCTTACTCGTATAATTTGTGCACAAAGTTTTAAATATGAATAAACAAAGTTATTAATGAAGAAAGTCACGAAAAAATAGTGAAAGATAATGAGTGAGTACTCTATATAAATTCATTTTATTATTATTACGCATCTATCATACGTTTTATTGGTTTTTGCATTACTATTCTGCGAATCGGTCTTAGAAAACGATTCGTTTTCTTGTAAAATATCTAAAATAAAATAAATAATTTTCATATTTTTCAATGTTATGACACTTACGTCAGGCTGACAAGCTGTCAATACTTTTTCTTTTAAATTTTCTGTCATAGAGTTTCTTACTAGCTTAGTCTATGAAGGTTACTTTTGATTTACTTATATAATTAAAATTCTTTTAAAAAAATACTGCATAAATAAAATAAATAAATAATTATTTGCATAAGTTGATAAAAAATGCTATGCAATAGCTTTACCGCGGCAGTATCCGAGTGCCACATCAACTTTTTTTCTTTCATTATTTCAACCTTCATTATAATATTCCCGTTGTTTAATTGCAATGTTTCTTATCTTCATTAATATGTTTATTCTTTTCCCTGTAAATAACTTGTTTCAAAGCGCTTGTTGAGGGCATATTAGGTATATAACGATAATGACGCAAATGCAATATCAAGCTGATTGAAAATACTATTTAGCAATATTTTACTTGGTTTTTCAGTCGGACATTCAACTTAATTTCATTTATTATTTATGGATAAGCAAGTAAGATATCTTTCAACATTATGACGGTGTTACTGTCTGTCTATATATAGGTCGCAAGCGCGAATGCAGTGCCAGGGTTCGATTCCTAAGTCGGGCAAAGTATTATCGTGCTTTTCCATCAGGAATTTCTCAGTAGCAGCCACAGAGAGTCAGGTTGATAGTAATAGGCTTGCCCCCTATTACCTACATGGGATTTAAACATAACTGACCAAATGTGGGGGTACAATTAGGTACCCTCTGCCTAACCCTTCAAGAATTACAGGCGTGATGTTATTACGTAATAAAAAAAAATGGATGTATGACGACGAAGAGTTTTGATAGGGAATTCCCCGAATCTACTAAACAGTATTGACCTCGCTTCTATTTTTAATACCTACATAGTCAGAATACATACATACAATACATGTACCTACATAGTCGGAATGCAGTGGAATGTGCGTTTATGCGCCACCCACAGCGCCCGTGGCACATTAGTTCAACGTTTCGGGGATCTTCACATAATTTTGTAAGGTCTGTCGAAGACCCCGTTTTTTTTTTTTTATTAATTTAAATTTATAAAATAAATAAATTAAAAAATGTAGGGGACTTTTTCGTACACAGTAGTCTTATGGTTGTTTTTTAAGCAAAACACCAAGTTTAGCCAGCTACAACTATACCGACTGTGCAGGCCTCAAAGGTGGACTGACCTGTATATTCATAGAAGCTATAAGCTCTTGCACTCGCTTCTCCCGGACTGCCTTCCCATCGATGCGCCATGATGACTCGTCCTGAAGGGTAAACTCCCTCGTAATTATAACATTACGGTCCCCTGGGTTCTGGTACAGCTCTATTTCGATTCTCGAAAACTCACACCCACTCCGGACATATTCTGATATCTAAAAAGAAAAACAAAATTGAAGATGGTTAAGGAAGCAAAGACCCAGGTATATAATATCTTTCTTTTTATTGATGGTGGCAAATCATCAAATGACTCTTCCCGCTCTTGGGCAGAGCGAAAGGGAGCGTCAGACTTCTACAGAATAAAAACCACCCACGTTCCTTCATAGCCCTTTGTGTCTGGGGCCACGGTATCTCTTTCGAACAACCCGCAGCCCTGACAGGCGTCAGCCCTTGCGGGCCCCTGCCATGTTGCTGACATCTTTTTGAGACACGCGTGGAACACGAACGCGCTGTCGACACGTCTTGTCATCGTCATAGGACGGACGGACGGTTAGCAAGCCCATTACTCACTGCGCAAAGGCCCGCGCCTCCGGTGGCCGGAAGCCATCACGAGGTCCCCTACGCCCGGAGCGTCTCCCGCGGCAGCTGGGACGAGAGGTTCTCTCCCTACCCAGGCATATCTCATGAGCAAAATCAGCTTTTAACCCTAGAAACCTACATAAACCGAATGTATGTTAAAAGTTTGTGCACCCTTTCGAAGTGAGATAAATAATACACTACTGAAGGTGGCATCTTCTTCTTCTCGTGAGGTGGTTGCGTAACCTGGTGGCAGAGTGTTTATGCCACTCATGAGCCTCTGACTTGACTTTACATGTTATCCAGAAATATCTCTCAATCATGCGTTAGTTTCCTAAGACTGTTTTTCTTTTTAAATTAGAATAGAATACAATATTCTTTATTTTAAACAATGGTTACAAATCCCAATAATGGCTTATTACTGATAGTGTTGTCTTCCTGACAACCTTAGAAAAGACTGTAGCAGAAGTAGTGTGGTAAATAAAAAAAAGGATACTCACTTTCTTAGCACGTCCTATGACGCTGGTCTTGCCACATAGCCCAAGAATGATGGCACACACAAATGTGGACTTTCCCGTGCCATTGGGTCCGATTATCAAGTTTAAATTGGAACTAGGATAAAGCTCCACCTTTTTGTAAGTTCTGAAATACGAAGAAGATAACATTACAATGCGATATAATATAATTTGTGGGTATTTGTGTACGTATGTGACTTTAAATATTTGTGAACGCACCCACGATACAGGAGAAATTCCTAGTGTGGGGCAACGTTTTTTTAAAAAAAAAAAATTTAAAATTTTTTTTTAAAAAAAAAAAAAATTGACATTTTGCTTGTGTTTTAAACCTGTATTTTACAAAATAAGATTGTGATGAATGAAGATTGAACCCAGATTCTAAACTCTAGTAGTGTTGTGACCAAATCTTCTGCCTGACCTTTTGGCTACTATGCTGGGCTACAGCCTACAGGATGCAGCTGAATACCAGTACTTTACATAGAGTAACTGCCTATCTGACAACCCAGTTAATCATCATCAGCCACAACATGCCCACTGCTGGACAAAGGCCTCCCCTATAGAACGCCATAACAGACAGCGACCTGCCGCTTACATCCACCAGTTTCCCGTGATATTTACAATTCATACTAGGTGATTTGGTAAGACTGGTCGTAGAACTTTAGGCCACTGAAAGATCGGCAAGAAAAGGGTCAATCTGAAGATCGATCCATGCAGTTCTTATTATTTTGCAACTATGTATTTCATTTTTGAGAAAAGCAATCCTTTCATTTTTTTTTGGGGGGTCGTAAATCATCAAATATCCCTTCCCCCTCTTGGGCAGAGCAAAAGGGAGTGTCAGACTTCTACTGACTATAAACCACCCATGTTCCTTTATGTCGAGGCTGCGGTATCTCTTGCGAACAACCCACAACCCTGACGGAGATCATCTTCAGATCATATAAAAGATTAAACTATAAAAATGTAAATCTGAAATTGTAGAACTTGAATAATTATTGTGTTTGCAGTTAAACAGAAAACAACTGTAACTTTCGTATTTGAAGTAACAAATATACATTTTGTGTGGTTGGAAAAAGAACAAAATCTGACAAACAGTTTTACATTGGTTGTTTGACTATTGCATCAATGGCAATATTTTATGTTCTGACATAATGAAATGATAATGGAATTATTTGGCTTATAACTGGTCAAAGAAAACAACTTTTTAGTTTAGGTTTCTAACCATTTTAGGTAGGTTTAAGTCATCATGATTTGACCAACATATTTAATTAAATATGTGCATAAATTATTTATCCTAATGTATTTAGATATAAATTTCTGCCAAATTAAGTAGGGATAAGAAATAATTATGTGTTAAGGGTATATTTTCACAAATTCATCATCATTTACGATAGTCAAATGATTGTTACCAGATTGTATAAAAAACAAAAACAAAAAAACAAAACCGGAAATAACAATTCAAGCCAGATTTGAGAATTATCAGCAATAATTTCATTTTGTTGACATTCTGTTACAGAATTTTACAGAAACTGCTGCCTTGCTAGATGGGAATGGACTTACATAAAGTGGTAAGACACCCAATAATATCAATTTAAATAATAATATATTATCTATCTAGGTACATAAAACGAGAAGTCCTGACTAACTGACTCATCAACGCCCAGCCCAAACCCTTGGACCTAGAGAGCTGAAATTTTGCACAGAGGTTCCCTTTATAATGTAGATAAGGAAGGATTTTTCGAAATTCAACCCCTAAGGGAGTTAAATAGGGGATGAAAGCTTGTATGGAAAATCGTCATTTTCACGGGTGCGAAGCCGCTGGCAAAAGCTAGTTTAAATATATTATAAACTAATAACTTTTCACAAGTGGACCAGATAAGCCTGTCGCGGAGAGCGAGAATATCAACGCGAGAACATTAACCTTACGGTAAGCACAATATTTATTATTGGTAGCAACACTGAACAGCCTTGGTGTTTTGACAGATGTTCAACTTGTCGATGATTCACTTTTATAGTGGCGCGAGATGTAACGGACAAGAACGAGAGTGAGGTGTGAAAAATAGAGTGTGACCAGTCACCCCAGAGAAGGAGCCATCGCCCTGGAATCATGTAAGTGCTTGAATCACTTATAGATATAGTTATGATCAGACCTTGACATGTAGCCATGAGGTAACGGATAGATTAATTTCTCCTAGAGATCATGTCGATGATCATATCCTCAGCATGCGGGCTCCCTAGCTAAAAGCAAAGCCGGGAGTTACGTGTGAATACCGTTCTCTCGAGCTACCTGTTGGGGAGTCAAGGAGTATCAGTGGAAGAGCTGATCTTCTGCCGCATGTTGGGTAGAGACAACTAGCGGTCACTAGTCGAAGGAGACAGGGGCGTGGCTATGGGGATGGCGGAGGCCACCGTGGGGGCACCAAGCCCCCACGTCCGACGGTGTCATGTGGACGTTGCGCAAGCAACAGGGACGCCATAGGAGCACTGGTTGACCGTTAGTATAAGGTTCTACGTGAGTAGACCGTGGTGGAGCATAGCTCGTTAAAATGAGATAAGGTTCTACGTGAGTAGACCGTGGTGGAGCATAGCTCGTTAAAATGAGATAAGGTACTACGTGAGTAGACCATGGTAGAGCATAGCTCAATTACGCTGATTATGTTAGAATCATACATCAATATATAGACTTCGTCTCCTGGTTGCATGGCAAGGTTTATCATGTACCTATTAATATGTATAGCGTAGATAACATTCGTCATGTAATCGTTAACAGAGCGATTCAGTGAGAAACCCGAGCATACAGTTTGGGCGGAATACTGAAACGTTCATACGATGTTCTGTCGTACAAGATTCATCCGTACTAAACCCAGGCCTACAGCTCACGTAAGGTACGGAAGGTGCGACAGAAATGGTGGAGATGCAAACTTTAACCCTCATTTCAATTTTGCAATTGTTATGATTGTTCTAACTTATTATGAGTTATGCATATTGAATCAATTTACATATTTTGGAATAATGTAATAATTCATAACTACATACGCTTTTATACGGTGTACTCTGTGCCGTGCCGTTGCCGTTGCAATGTCGTTGTTCTATAAGATTCAAAGACACAAATCAATCAATAGTGTTGTTAAATTAGTAAAACTAAAATAGCGACGATATCTTAACATCAAACAACGATCTACGATTAAACACTTTTTTATTGTTTTTGTATATTAACAATGATAAAAAGGAGAACATAATGTATTGTATTGTTTTATTTTACCCTACACGACTTTAATTTTTCGTAAATATCGGATAGTGTAGTAGCACCTTTATTTTCGTTTGGGTGGTCTGGTTGGTTATATTATGCTGTCACCCGTCATGCTTCAATTGACATGTTTACTATTATTTATTATGTAGATGAAAGCCGGT
Organism: Diarsia mendica; assembly: GCA_949316265.1. NCBI lineage: Eukaryota > Metazoa > Arthropoda > Insecta > Lepidoptera > Noctuidae > Diarsia > Diarsia mendica. Next base: position 3,716,437 of record OX438910.1, read on the forward strand.
TCGTTTTGCGGTTTCCGTATTGTATCCTCATATTTATCTGCTAGTGCGTAAATATTAGTACTATTAATAGCCATAGAGTTTACTATTTAAGTTGTGTTTACGATTCGATGACGTTTTCGCAACACTATTAATGGATAATCTGTGAACACTTAGCAACTTCCGTGACGCTAACCTGTTGGAAAGTTTCGCTATCGGTGTTTTAGGTGTTTTTATTGCGTATGCAAATAAGTATCAGTTTTATTATAAGTTTTAGTGCATTTTATAAGTATATATAAGTTTCGTTATTCGGCAAGTCGTCGAAATTAGAAATAAAAATGGAAGAGGCTCTGCGACAAAGAGTAAGGATGCGTCGGGACCGGCTTGTGGAAAGAATGGAGTCTTTTCGGACCGAGTGCGCAGCGGGAATCGATGAGATGACCATTAGACATCACATTGCTTCCCTAAAGGAACTGCTGGACAGACTCGACGGTGAGACAAAGTATTATATAAAAAACTCACAGGACCCGGACCAGTCTGTAGCAAATGAATGCTTCGAGCAACAAATGGCGGCCGAAGATATGATAGGCGACCTATCGAAATATCTTCAGATGGAGACTACACCACAACCAGCGTCAACATCATCTACAAAGCTCCCCAAGCTTGAATTGCCGAAGTTCGACGGAAACCAGACCAAGTGGTGTGAGTTCTGGGACAAATTTCGCGGTAATGTGGACCAGAAGCAGATACCAAATGTCGATAAACTATCATATTTGGTAAGCTGTCTAGAAGGGGTCGCATTGCAAGCAGTGGCAGGCTTGCCTACAACAGAAGACAATTACCGGATTGCTCTAGACACGCTTGTAAGACGCTTCGGATCCACAACTATCCAGATTGACTCGCACTACTTGGCTTTAAATAATATACCAAGGGCTCAACAGTCTAGCGGGGACTGCAGAACTACGCTGGACAACATCGAACACCATTTGCGGATCTTGGAACAACTAGGAGAGCCAAGCAACGGCAACCATCTGAGAGCCTTAGTTTTAAACAAATTCCCAGAACAGGTCATTCACGAGCTTCATCTGATCGGGACCGACGATACTATGGCCACAATAAGGGCAAACCTGGACAGGATCATCCTGGCCATGGAAAGGTCAGCAATACTTAGGCCAGGAAACTCGTCTTCAGCTGTGGGAATTAAGGAGCCAACTGAAAATGATCCGTCCTCGGCCACAACTGGCACTCTACATGCAGCTGTCCAGTCAAGTAAGCCCAGGAGACATAGGAAAAAAGCGGATGGTCATCATGAAAGAGGTCAATCCAAAAAACGACAAGGCACCCATGACAACAAGCATGAGCCTCCAAGGAAAAAGGGAAGAGCCTGTCTTTTTTGTGATCTCAGAAACCACACTAGTGCAGATTGCAGACGAGTTAAAACTATAGAAGAACGGAAGGACAAACTGCAAGGCCGCTGTCTAAATTGTCTAAGCTTGAACCACAAGAGAGAAAAGTGCAGCAAAAAGATATCTTGCTTCCGCTGCAATGAGGACCACCTAGTGATGTTCTGCCCAAAGCCCGCAACCATAGGTGAGGAAATTTGCAATGAAAATGAGCTCTCAAAAGTTATTTGTAATTTATCCTATTGTACATATTTACAGACCGCAGTGGGAAAAATCCGAAACCCCAGTAAGACATCAAAGCTTATGGGCATTCGAATGCTTTTAGACAGTGGAAGCCAGCGCAGTTACATCACTAAGAAAACAGCAAAATTTTTGGAATTGGTTAATATGAAAGAAGATTTATTATTAATTTATACCTTTGGTGCTACAAATCCAAAAGAAACCTTAAGTCCAGTGTCTGAGATTATAATTGAAACGAAGAGAGGAATTACTAGAAAACTGCAAGTAAATATTGTTGATCGTATAACAAGTAAGATTCCTGTTGCCGATTTCTTTAATAAATCTGTAGATATACCTGCTGATGATAAATCTACTGGGGAGGGCATTGACCTTCTCATAGGTAATGACTATTACTGTTCCTTCATGAGGGAGGAGAAAATTATATTGTCACCAAACCTTTATTTGGTCAACACTGATTTTGGATGGATTCTTTCCGGCAACACCAATGTTAATGAAGAGACCTCTGCTTTGACTGTAACCACATACTGTCAATGCCACATACCAAGCTGTCCATACTTTGCAGAACCAGACTTACCTCTGAGAAATATTGATGTAAACTTTCTGTGGTCACTTGAGAGTATTGGTATAACAGATAATCCTAAGTCCACAAGGCAAGAGGAAGCAGTAAAACATTTCACAGAGACTGTTCAATATCAGAATGGTAGATACTATGTGAAGTGGCCATGGATTCAGTACCCTCCGGAACTATCTTCCAATTTTGGTTTAGCAATAGGTAGACTAAAGAGTTTGTTAAAAAGAATAGACAAGGATGCACTCCTAGAATATGATAGTATTTTAAAGGAACAGCTTCAGTCTGGAATAATTGAAGAGATCAACCCAAAATCACACCAAACATCCGACCGGCCTGTTCACTATCTACCGCATCATATGGTTAAACAGAAAGGGAAACGGGGGAGACTTGTTTATGATGCTTCGGCTAAGACACCAGGTCAAAAAAGTCTAAATGAATGTCTTTACAGTGGACCCTCATTTCTTGAAGATCTGACAGCACTGCTACTCCAGTTCAGAATGAAGAAGATAGGTATGATGGCTGATGTTGAGAAAGCATTTTTACAAGTTGGACTACAAGAAGAGGATCGAGACGTGACACGGTTCTTATGGATCAAAGACCTCAATAAAGAGCCAAGAAACGACAACCTGATGTATCTACGATTCTGCCGTGTACCCTTTGGAATTATAAGCAGTCCCATGTTACTAACAGCAACAATAAGGCATCACATGATGTTGTCATCATCGGGAGACCTTCTGAAGAACGTAGCTAACAAATGTTATGTGGATAATCTCGTCACCAGTGTGGACAGTGTCCCAGAAGCTAGACAAACTTACGAGCAGACAAGAGAAACATTTGTGCAACTGGGGATGAACATCAGAGACTGGGTATCCAATGACAAAGACCTTATGAGTGTGATCCCGCAAGCTCATCAGGCAGAACAACAGGAAAATGTTAAAGTTCTTGGACTGTCATGGAACACTGCAAAGGATACACTGAAACTAAAAGTATCAACAGATAACCTTAATCAAGTCCCTTCAACCAACACTAAGAGAACTGTTCTTAGGGATATGGCTCGGATATATGACCCTCTTGGATTTGTGTGTCCATTAATCTTACCCATGAAGCTGCTGTTTCAAAGAATCTGCAAAATGAAACTAAAGTGGGATACAGAACTACCTGACGACCTGAAACAGATGCTGAAAGAAGATCTGGACTGTCTGAGACAAATTCAGGATGTAGAGCTTCCAAGACATGTAGGAATCGAGGCCCCTGATGCGACATATCAGGCCCATGCTTTCACAGATGCATCAAAAAAATGCATTCTCTTGCGTTGTGTACCTACGAGGTCAGAGTGGACAAAATATTACGGTATCCTTCATTATGGGAAAATGCCGCATATCAAGGATAGAAGACAAAGACGAGCTGAAAATACCAAGGTTAGAACTCTTAGGTTTTTTGATTGGCAGTAGGATGCTTGCGTATGTGAAGTCTAATATAGATCATCCGATCGAAAAGGAATATTTATGGACTGATAGTCTTGTGGTGCTTGGCTGGATGAATTCGAACAAACTACTCCCTCCGTTTGTAGCTAACAGAGTAAATGAGATCAAGAAGAGACATCCAAAAACAGAAATGTGTTACATCAATACGAGATCCAATCCAGCCGATGTCGCCACTAGGCCTGAACTCTGGAGAGAGAAGCAGACGCTTTGGTTCAGTGGCCCCGACTTTCTGAGAGAACCAGAAACAACTTGGCCTGAGAATCGACACTATGTGACCCACCATGCATTGTTTTCTCTCGGGGAGGCCCAGGTTGAGGTTTGTCCGGGAGAGAGGAATGACCCAACAGAAAAAGGCTTAGACCGGTTAACCGTATTGCCTATAGCTGGATGCATACCTGAGGAAATCAAAACTATTCAGAAAAAATATTATCCTGAGGAATTAGCTGGTCGAAGAACACATCTTTCAAGAAACCTGGATCTCTTTCTAGACGTGGATGGTGTTATCAGATGTCGGGGGCGTATGGCCAACACCACCTGGACCTACGACAAAAAGTATCCAATACTATTACCAAGAGACAGTGACTTTACAAAAAGGATCATAACCGAAACTCATGAGAAAAATTATCATGTAGGCGCTGCACACACTCTGAGTATTATTCGGGAAAGATATTGGATACCTCAAGGGAAGTCCCAGGTACAGAAAATTATAAGAAGATGTTTACAATGCACTAAACATGGCGGTGGACCATACAAACTTCCGTCCACACCTGCCTTGCCTCCAGAAAGAGTGAATTATAGCAACCCTTTCACATTCACTGGTGTGGACTACTTCGGCCCTATGCTTGTGAATACACCTACTGGAAAGGAAAAGAGATGGGTAGCCTTATTTACTTGTTTAGCGGTACGAGCTATTCATTTGGAAATTGTCAATGACCTCTCGGCTGAAGAGTGTCTGTTAGCTCTGCGAAGGTTTGCAGCAACACGAGGAGTGCCGAAACGTATGTATTCCGATAACGCCACTTGCTTCAAGTTGACCTCTGAGGTAATGACAAAACCGTTCTGCATCGATAACAAGATCGAATGGAGATTCATACCGCAACTAGCGCCATGGCATGGAGGATTTTATGAACGGTTGGTAGCTCTTGTGAAACACTGCCTTAAAAGAACTCTAGAAAAACACCTGTTGAACGACAGCAAACTCCTGACTGTTATAAAAGAGATTGAGGCAGTTGTTAATTCTAGGCCGATTACTCAAACTGGAACAGAACTGGAACACACGTTGCGACCAGCGGACTTCCTGAGCTTACAAGATTGCTTGATGACAGATCCTACTTCAGTCGAATCACCTCCTGAAGGAACTTTAGCAAAGATTGATTTGATTCAGAGCTGGAAGAGAGGACTCAAGATTATCGAAGAGTTTAAGCGAATGTTCATAAGACAATATTTAATGACATTGAGAGAAAGGTCAAAGCATTTACCTAAACAACCACGGATTAAGTCACACCGCAGTCCAACAATAGGCGATGTGGTACAAATATGGTCAGATTCCAAGAATAGAGAATTCTGGAAGACTGGAAAAATAATCGCCTTAATAAAAGGTAGTGACGATAAGTGCAGGGTCGCAAAGGTGAAGACTAAAGATTCAGTCCTTACACGGTCTATTGGGCATCTTTATCCACTTGAAGCGGATAATGATGAGAGAGGTACTGATGAACAAGACCGAAATACAGAACAAGTGAGCAAGAACTCTGAGATGGCTGTTTGGGCTGACTCTGAAGCACCTGAAGAATTTCAAGAGGTTATAGAAACCCCTCAAACCCGGGAGAAAACAGATCCTCCTCATGAAGAGATGCCTCAAAGAGAGGTAAACCAACCCGCTGATGAGCCTGAGCAGATGGATGTAGATTCTGATCCACCACAAGATGACGAATTAGAGTCAAATGAGAATGAAGGTGATGAAGCCGTCGACACTGAGCAGGATACCCTTGCTGCAAGGGATGAAGAAGTGATTCCACACGCAGTGGATGGTGCACTGAGGAGTAGAAGAGCCGCCGCTGTTCGTGCCTCGGAACGGATCCGAGAATGGACGCGTCACCTACTTACTCTGCTGCAATAGCCACTTCTTCCTTTGTGGGAGTGTCGCGGAGAGCGAGAATATCAACGCGAGAACATTAACCTTACGGTAAGCACAATATTTATTATTGGTAGCAACACTGAACAGCCTTGGTGTTTTGACAGATGTTCAACTTGTCGATGATTCACTTTTATAGTGGCGCGAGATGTAACGGACAAGAACGAGAGTGAGGTGTGAAAAATAGAGTGTGACCAGTCACCCCAGAGAAGGAGCCATCGCCCTGGAATCATGTAAGTGCTTGAATCACTTATAGATATAGTTATGATCAGACCTTGACATGTAGCCATGAGGTAACGGATAGATTAATTTCTCCTAGAGATCATGTCGATGATCATATCCTCAGCATGCGGGCTCCCTAGCTAAAAGCAAAGCCGGGAGTTACGTGTGAATACCGTTCTCTCGAGCTACCTGTTGGGGAGTCAAGGAGTATCAGTGGAAGAGCTGATCTTCTGCCGCATGTTGGGTAGAGACAACTAGCGGTCACTAGTCGAAGGAGACAGGGGCGTGGCTATGGGGATGGCGGAGGCCACCGTGGGGGCACCAAGCCCCCACGTCCGACGGTGTCATGTGGACGTTGCGCAAGCAACAGGGACGCCATAGGAGCACTGGTTGACCGTTAGTATAAGGTTCTACGTGAGTAGACCGTGGTGGAGCATAGCTCGTTAAAATGAGATAAGGTTCTACGTGAGTAGACCGTGGTGGAGCATAGCTCGTTAAAATGAGATAAGGTACTACGTGAGTAGACCATGGTAGAGCATAGCTCAATTACGCTGATTATGTTAGAATCATACATCAATATATAGACTTCGTCTCCTGGTTGCATGGCAAGGTTTATCATGTACCTATTAATATGTATAGCGTAGATAACATTCGTCATGTAATCGTTAACAGAGCGATTCAGTGAGAAACCCGAGCATACAGTTTGGGCGGAATACTGAAACGTTCATACGATGTTCTGTCGTACAAGATTCATCCGTACTAAACCCAGGCCTACAGCTCACGTAAGGTACGGAAGGTGCGACAAAGCCACTTCTAAGTTTATCCATTAGTTAGCCACAAACTTGTTGCGACATGACTCATACATTTAAGTGTTAGTTTGATTGTTTTTGAAAGAATAACAGACGCATAACTCAAAAGCAACTTAATTATTAATAATCTAAAGAAGCTGCGCAACAATAACCATGAATAATAATAAATATTCAAATCCCGAACTTGGGTTACGCGCGAAAATGAATTACCATACTTACACGAAATTTACAAGGTCTATTCTGTAAATACAGCCGGCTTGTATGCCTTCTGTGTTAAATACTTTCGATTGCGACATTTCACACTTTTTAAATCATAACTACTCAAACACAATTACAAAATTTTAAACAGAAATAATTAGCAAACAAAAAACGTTTGGAATGGTAAGCTTCGGCTCGTAGTCGGTCGGTCGTATGGCACTGTCACATTGACAGTGACATTCATTGACTTGACGATGACGTCTATAGTGATGTTAACACAACACAAAGGCTGCGGTTCAAATTGTACGATCCTTTACAAACGTGCCAACGCTACAAACTAGCTGTTTAAATTGAATGTTTACCATCGGTACACTTTCAATTTGAACCAGTCAATAGCCCTGTAATGTCACTTCTGTCAAAAATTATAACCTCGGAACTAAGGCTGCGGTTTAAATTGTACGATGTGCGCTATTGGTACTGTGTTCGTGCATAAAATCGGTTTATTTTGTACAAACATGAGCTCTTCTTAGCAGTGTGACGTCATGATTGACGTCATCGATCGCTACCAACGGCGCACACAAAAATTTGGTAGTACAGTGTGTGCGGAGACGTCAAATTCGAATTTGACAAGTGTCAAGGAAAGCAATTGACTTGTTTTTATTTTGCTTTTAGATGTTGTGTGTTGTTGCACCATTATTTAGATATTATTCAATGAAAAATGTCGCAGTACGTAAATAAATAATTCCGAGAGGGGTTTAATATTATGTTCTGTGCTTTCGGCTTAGTTCCGAGGTTATAATTTTTGACAGAAGTGACATTACAGGGCTATTGACTGGTTCAAATTGAAAGTGTACCGATGGTAAACATTCAATTTGAACAGCTAGTTCGTAGCGTTGGCACGTTTGTAAAGGATCGTACAATTTAAACCGCAGCCTAAGCCGAAAGCACAGAACATAATATTAAACCCCTCTCGGAATTATTTATTTACGTACTGCGACATTTTTCATTGAATAATATCTAAATAATGGTGCAACAACACACAACATCTAAAAGCAAAATAAAAACAAGTCAATTGCTTTCCTTGACACTTGTCAAATTCGAATTTGACGTCTCCGCACACACTGTACTACCAAATTTTTGTGTGCGCCGTTGGTAGCGATCGATGACGTCAATCATGACGTCACACTGCTAAGAAGAGCTCATGTTTGTACAAAATAAACCGATTTTATGCACGAACACAGTACCAATAGCGCACATCGTACAATTTAAACCGCAGCCAAAGAGAAGACTAAACGTAACCAATATTTTAGTATTAGAATGGTAACACTTAAATAACCCTCCTTTTGGGCTTCGCCACAGTCGGGTAAAAAACCAGTTTCTGTTACGATAATTTATTAATTTTACTAGCTGTGCCCGCGACTTCGTTCGCGTGGTTGTCGAAAACTAAAATGCGTCGCTTAGACAAAAAAAATATTGCCCTGCGTTAACCACAGAGTGCTTTTACTGACACTTTAGAAAATAAGAATAGGGTAATGCAAAGCACTGACTATGTTTAAAATTAAAGTTAGATGTATGGATGTTTGATAGTCAACCCCGTCAGAACGGCCGAACGGATCTTGATGAAATTTGAAACAGAGTAGAAGATTGACACTCCTTTCCGCTCTGCCCAGAGCGGGAAGGGTTCTTCTGACTAAAAACCACCAATGTTCCTTCAAAGCCCTTGTGCCGAGAGCGCGGTATCTGTTTCGAACAACCCGCAGCCCCGACGGGACCCGCAGCTCTGACGGGTGGTTTAGGTAGCCTGACTTGAGTCTAACTTTGCACTATAAAGCTTAATATTTCACAAACGAATCCCTTGATCCGAAGTGTTTGAGCAAACTCACAATCTTTTTGAAAGACCTATCTAACGACACCCCACACTATGGACTTCGCAAGAAAAACATCCCCTCTTTTATTATGCGGGCGCCACACTATGCTCCTTGCGCTGCTCATCGCTTTGCTCCTCGCGCTGCCGCTATTTGCCGCGATGTTGCCCGCTCTGCCCACACACTGCTCTACTCGCGCAAATAATCGCGCAATTAATCGCGACGCTCCTCACTTGGCATTTGCCTTTGGTGGAGAATGGACGACGAAACTTTGGCAGCGTGCGCGCTATGCATTTTTAGCATAGCTTTTGTTTTATAGACTAATGGTCTAAAAAATGCCATTAATGATTTTTTTTGGCTTTCAACTCTTCTACTCCTATTTTCATTATTTCTCCAAGCCTCACCCAAGCATCGTGTACCTACAAAATTATAATTAAATTAGAAAAAAAATCGAGTAGCCGACTTTAAGTGCAGGCAACGCGTGGGTAAATAATCCCGGCCTAATAGGTATTTAATAAAATAGTAGACTAGGAAGGTATAGCTACCTACCGGCCGACTAGGTACTTAATATTTCTCTATTTTTTGATAGTGTAATTTTAACAATATAACTATTATGATACGTACCCTACATTTTTCGTAAGTCGTTTAAAAATAATAAGCCGAAGTTTATCTTTTAAAAACAAGCTTTCAAATAAATAAACATATCTTATGTTTCAAATGATGATTTTTATGTTGTGGATCCCAAATAATTGGCAGCGCAGACAACAAATCAATAAATAATAACACTTTATCGTTTTACCCTACCCCTTTATTCTACGGCGCTTGGCGAGGACATGCATATGAAGCGTGTGTCTTGCGTGAGCGCTCGATGCGGACTGCGACCGCGCGATTATGTGGCCAGCCACTCGCGCTCGTATTGCCGGCCCTTTGACTCGCGCGCAAAAGCCGACAAAATAGGGAGCGATGGGCAGGACGAGGAGCATGACGTGCGGCATGACGAGTAACGTTGCCACACTATGTCTCTGCCTCCTTTCCTCGCTACTTCCCATACCACTCGTCGAGTGTGTGGCGCCCGCATAGAGTGTGATTGATCGCTTTCCATGCATTCAATTTTAGCAGTTTATCTTCGTCTTCGATAGATGGCGTTGTTCATTTACCGCGGTCACAGATAATATAATACTAGCGTAGTACTAGGAAGCTCTTTTTTTATAGGTCCATGCTAGGAAGCTGTAAGTTATCATGAATATAGATACAGATGAGTTACGCCGTAAAATAAAATCCCGCAAAAAATAGTTTTTAAGGTGGCGCCCGCATAATATGCGGGCGCCACACACTCGACGAGTGGTATGGGAAGTAGCGAGGAAAGGAGGCAGAGACTAGTGTGGCAACGTTACTCGTCATGCCGCACGTCATGCTCCTCGTCCTGCCCATCGCTCCCTATTTTGTCGGCTTTTGCGCGCGAGTCAAAGGGCCGGCAATACGAGCGCGAGTGGCTGGCCACATAATCGCGCGGTCGCAGTCCGCATCGAGCGCTCACGCAAGACACACGCTTCATATGCATGTCCTCGCCAAGCGCCGTAGAATAAAGGGGTAGGGTAAAACGATAAAGTGTTATTATTTATTGATTTGTTGTGTGCGGAGCCAATTATTTGGGATCCACAACACAAAAATCATCATTTGAAACATTAAGATATGTTTATTTATTTGAAAGCTTGTTTTTAAAAGATAAACTTTGGCTTATTATTTTTAAACGACTTACGAAAAATGTAGGGTACCTACGTATCATAATTATACGTTACGTTATATTGTTAAAATTACACTATCAAGAAATGGAGAAATATTAAGAAGTAGTCGGCCGGTAGGTACCTAGATACCTAGTCTACTATTTTATTAAATACCTATTAGGCCGGGATTATTTACCCACGCGTTGCCTGCACTTAAAGTCGGCTACTCGATTTTTTTCTAATTTAATTATAATTTTGTAGGTACACGATGCTTGGATGAGGCTTGGAGAAATAATGAAAATAGGAGTAGAAAAGTTGAAAGCCAAAAAAAAATCATTAATGGCATCTTTTAGACCATTAGTCAATAAAAAAAAAGCTATGCTAAAAATGCATAGCGCGCACGCTGCCACAGTTTCGTCGTCCATTCTCCACCAAAGGCAAATGCCAAGTGAGGAGCGTCGCGATTAATTGCGCGATTATTTGCGCGAGTAGAGCAGTGTGTGGGCAGAGCGGGCAACATCGCGGCAAATAGCGGCAGCGCGAGGAGCAAAGCGATGAGCAACGCGAGGAGCATAGTGTGGCGCCCGCATTAAGTGTACCTTAAAAACTATTTTTTGCGGGATTTTATTTTACGGCGTAACTCATCTGTATCTATATTCATGATAACTTACAGCTTCCTAGCATGGACCTATAAAAAAAGAGCTTCCTAGTACTACGCTAGTATTATATTATCTGTGACCGCGGTAAATGAACAACGCCATCTATCGAAGACGAAGATAAACTGCTAAAATTGAATGCATGGAAAGCGATCAATCACACTCTATGCGGGCGCCACACACTCGACGAGTGGTATGGGAAGTAGCGAGGAAAGGAGGCAGAGACATAGTGTGGCAACGTTACTCGTCATGCCGCACGTCATGCTCCTCGTCCTGCCCATCGCTCCCTATTTTGTCGGCTTTTGCGCGCGAGTCAAAGGGCCGGCCAATACGAGCGCGAGTGGCTGGCCACATAAGGCGACATTAGCTGCCCGCGACCTTGAGCGCGCGTTTAACTCATCGCCTAAACAAATAAGGTTGAAAATGGCGATGCGTTTGATGCTCGTGACTGCCAAAATGAACGATAGTTCGCAGATTTAATTTATTTAAAAAAAAATACGCTGTAATGTTAAAATATTTTTACATATGTCTTTAGTTGGTTAAATTTCCTTTCTGATAGTAAAAAAATAAATAACAGTTGTCACTCAAAATATTGAGCATTTCGAGACGAAAAAGTTTTTTCGTGTGATTTTTTTGTGATTTTGTGATTTTTTTTTTCGAGGTTCTTGATTACTTTTAGAAAATATTTTTGCATAAGTCTTTTACCTATACATTTGACTATACACTGTATTTTTTTTGGAATTGTAATAAGTAGCAATACGGCTAACTCTGCGACGAAAAACAGGTCGTTTTTACGGTTCCCCCGTTAACTGCGCCATCGCAGACGTCGCAGTCCGCATCGAGCGCTCACGCAAGACGCACGCTTCTTAGTGCATGTTTACGTACGCGCGGCGCGGCGTGCGGCGCGGCCGGCGACGCGTCGAGCGACGCGTCGAGCGAATTTTGTGTTCACGGACAGGCGATGCGTGCAGCGGCAGATATCATCGTTCGCGCAAACACAAACGTATGGCAATGTACGACGGTGTTCATAGAGACGCGGCGCGGCGGCCGCCGCGAATTTTCAAGGCCAAGTTCCGTCGCGGGCATCGCTTCATCCTAACTAATATTATAAATGCGAAAGTAACTCTGTCTGTCTGTCTGTCTGTCTGTCTGTCTGTCTTTCTGTCTGTCTGTCTGTCTGTCTTTGCTTCACGCCTAAACTACTGAACCGATTTGTGTGAAATTTGGTACAGACATAGATTGGAACTTGAGAAAGGACATAGGATAGTTTTTTTTTTTTTCGCGAGATAAACCAAAAATCTGCCGGAAGTCACTATTCCACGCGAACGAAGTCGCGGGCAAAAGCTAGTCGAGAATAAACCGCCGCGTGCATCGCCGCGTCCGTCGCCGCGGCCGCCGCCGCGTTCGCCGCCGCGGCCGCCGCCTCAAATTCAAGCAATCGCGTATAAATTCGCTTCTCCGTGAACGCACTCATACACCGCCATACGTTTGAATTTAGTGCGGATCGCGTCGCCGGCCGCGCCGCGCGCCGCGCCGCGCGTACGTAAACATGCACTTATGCATGTCCTCGCCAAGCGCCGTAGAATAAAGGGGTAGGGTAAAACGATAAAGTGTTGTTATTATTTATTGATTTGTTGTCTGCGGAGCCAATTATTTGGGATCCTCAACACAAAAATCATCATTTGAAACATAAGATAATAAATTATGTTTATTTATTTGAAAGCTTGTTTTTAAAAGATAAACTTTGGCTTATTATTTTTAAACGACTTACGAAAAATGTAGGGTACGTATCATAATACAATAAAAAATATATTGTTATATTGTTAAAATTACACTATCAAGAAATGGAGAAATATTAAGTAGTCGGCCGGTAGGTAGATACCTAGTCTACTATTTTATTAAATACCTATTTATAGGCCGGGATTATTTACCCACGCGTTGCCTGCACTTAAAGTCGGCTACTCGATGTTTTTCTAATTTAATTATAATTTTGTAGGTACTACACGATGCTTGGATGAGGCTTGGAGAAATAATGAAAATAGGAGTAGAAGAGTTGAAAGCCAAAAAAAATAATTAATGGCATCTTTTAGACCATTAGTCAATAAAAAAAAGCTATGCTAAAAATGCATAGCGCGCACGCTGCCACAGTTTCGTCGTCCATTCCAAAGAGTAAAATATATAGTTGGTAGTCCATTCTCCACCAAAGGCAAATGCCAAGTGAGGAGCGTCGCGATTAATTGCGCGATTATTTGCGCGAGTAGAGCAGTGTGTGGGCAGAGCGGGCAACATCGCGGCAAATAGCGGCAGCGCGAGGAGCAAAGCGATGAGCAGCGCAAGGAGCATAGTGTGGCGCCCGCACTACGGTTTAGGCTATGTAGACTTTGAAAGCAGCGTCATTTAGACTACCTATCTACAGAGTACATAAAGCTATCATAACTTTTCTAAAGTTATCTTTTGAAGGCATTTATTAATAAGTACCATACGCATTTAATAGATGTCGTTACATGTCTCATTCTTGATCATAATGATAAAGTTCTTCTTGAAAACTATAAATTCAAATATCTTTTGATAGAGAGCACCCATTAGGATGAAACAAAGACTAAGTAATACCCATTGACTTATAAATTACTGCGTAAGGACTGGGCGGACCGCATGATAAAATGACGCCACGAATTTGGTCCCAAATAGGTCTTGACTAAACCGAAGTATAAAAGAAAATGAAAAATTAAAATTTAACGTTTTTTTTTATTATCATTTTAATGAAAGCTATATTTAATTTCTTTATACCTCGATAATACCACGCCACGTCGCTCATACAAGGTTACGTTTACGAGCAGCCTGATAAGTTCTAGATGACGTTAGTGTTTCTCTGTATGGGGAACGCATCGAGCAAAATGTTCGGACGACCGTATCTTTAGTTTTTATATCAATGGTAATACCCCAAGTTACGCACAACACATAATATTATGTATGTATAAAAGTTACCTACATTAGTTTCGTAAATTTCATGTGATGCTTAGTCATCGAAACAGACAAACAGACAAAAATTCCAAAAATGCTGGAAATGGGTTCTGTTGGTTATACTATAACACCCTGACAATTTTTTTTAAAATATTTTCAATGTACATACAAAAATATTTTATCTAGGTACAGATTTAATAAAATATTATATATATATTATTATATATAGGTATGTATAGATAATTAGGTGGAAGTCTTTGTTAGGTGGTAAGTTTGCTTTAAAATCTGATAGTCAGTCAAAAGTACTTTTAATGGCCTACTTAATTGAAATAAAAGGTTAGAAATTAACTTCAATGCATCTACATGTTTTTGAAATTTGAGTTACGTACGGGTGGCAAGAGCCATGCAAAAATTTAATTCCCAAATAAACTTGAATTTAATTTAACTTGACATAACGTAAAAAAAAGATTGTACAGGACCTACCCTCGTAGATTATTACCCGACTGAAAAAACGGAAAAATAAAAAACAAGCACATTTTCTGGAAGCAGGCGGGGTCATTTGAATATTAAATTATGAAAAGGAAATAGAATGGACCCCGCCTGCTTCCAAGTTTTGTATAATTTAAAAAGTGGTTGTTTTTTATTTTTCAGTTTTTTCAGTCGGGTTTTTTAGTTTTTTAGCTAGGCACTTACTTACTTCTTTTTTAGAAATATATTGGGTTCGGCGGCATTCTAACGCTTCGTTGTGCGATGTGCCGTTCATGTGGGGCTGCTTGTGCCGCGGCAGAACCAACCCCGACTTAGGGTTTGGTTGTGAAATCTATATGATATTTTGTAATATAGTCCTTAGATACTGATATTTTTAATAATTTTATTGATCTCATTCACATTTTTAACAATTGATCGCATTTGCATAAAAATAAGTACAAACTTTGGTTTAAAATATGTTTTTAAGTTTGAAATAATTACATAAGTAAGGGTAATTTGTTTTTTTAATTTATAATACTTAGAAACTGTTGATTTATAGTAAAAATTATAACAAATAAATATATTATTATAAAATTGATGTCTTTTAAATTCTAAATTAATTTTGATTTAAGTAAAACACCTAGCATTATCAACGGCACAACCGACCCCAGCTACGGCACAACTTGCCCCAAAGTGGGGTTGGTAGTGCCTTGCCGCCGCTGTGTAAAAAAAACACTTCTTCTTAAAAACTATTAAAAATGTGCAAAATCTGTAGGTAAATTCGTATTAGAGACTAAATTTGGCTTAGGATGAACCACTACTTTCAGACATAGTACTTGTTTTATCCGAATCATATAAGGATTTGTCAAAATCGGCACTTTCAGCCCCGCTCTCCCCTACTGATTGTTTTTTTTTTTTTTAACATGCAGCTGTAAGTATACGAGTATCAATATTTTACGTGGAGCGACTGCCCATATGACCTCCACAACCCAGTAGTACTGGGTAATAAGATACCCTTTGGTAAGAAGACTGGTTGTCAGACTTTCTGGCCACTGACTGACTACCCAAGATCATTGTATGGCAGCTGGGACCAACGGTATAACGTGCTTTCTGAGGCACGGAGCAAACTCGGTATGTGTTGGGTGAATGGTTGGTCACCAATACATGGACCAACTTAGGTAAAGATCGACCCGAGTGGCAGTTAGGTATTATAAAGCCACGCTAAGTTCAACGAAATAATTAGGATTACAATGTATTTAAACAAATCTCCAGTCCGCCGCGCCGCGCCGGTCCGGTGGCCTGTGTTGCTCTATGATACAAATAAATAAAATTGAGAGGTCTGTTTATTCAAAATTCAAATTCAAAACATTTAAGTAAGACTTTTCGGTTCATAAAGTGAAAGTAGTACAACAAGGTGACTTATAGCTATGTTAGTGATTCACAAAATAGGTACCTACAACAAAGAGGATATAAGATAAAAACACGCCAGTCAGCTTACAATATATGCAGACCAATCCAATGCCTCCAAATAGGACTATGGATGTAGTCTGCAATCATACTCAGGTAACTGTTGGGACCTTGGGACTGCCTCTCACCCCCGCGCATCAGCGATGCTGCTCTCTTACGTAGGTAATAACAGCTTTTTATCGAATGTATTTGCAGTACTTATAGGTACATAAATAGAAGGATACTTACAGCGAAACCCCTCTTTTATTTTATGTCTGCCTGTCTGTTTGTTCCGGTTAATTTCCGAAACGGACTTAACAAAATTAGATTCAGGCAGTCATCATCATCATCAGCCTATATTGTTCCCACTGCAAGGACTCAGGCCTCCTCTCTAGGAAAGGTATGGGCTATAATCCACCACGCGGGCCCAGTGCGGATTGGTAGATGTCAGTCACATATCTTCGAATTTCTAAGATATGCCTAAGATATGTCTAAGATTTTCTCACGATGTTTTCCTTCGTGGTTTTGAGAGCAGTGGTGATGAAATAAATTACACAAAGTAATGCACCTGCCTGGGTTCGAACCCACGATCACTGTTCGTAAGTCGGGGTCGCCACCACTGGGCCACCACTGCTCTTCTGCTATTCAGGCAGTAATATTTTTATACTCGCGAAATTCGAATTTGCACAATGCAAAGAAAACTCAAATTTTGCTGTATCAGGCAAGGAGTGGCAGGGAGCGGTAGGGATCGTGACAGACTTCTACTGACAAAAAAACACCCATGTTCCTTTTTAGCCCTTTGTGTCGAAGCCGCGGTAGGTATCTCTTTCGAACAACCCGCAGCCCCGACGGGTGTCGCATTCACTTGTGGACTGTTAACCATCTAGCATGTGTAATTGTTTGTTTTCTCTAATAAATAAAATAAAATATCCCGTTTCAAGTGTAAAGATAATTATAATTAAGTAATTGAATATTTTTGTTACATAATTAGGTATGAACACTTGTGTGCACTTGTGTACTAGTGTACACTAGTAAAATTATTTGACACTAGCTGTGCCCGCGACTTCGTTCGCGTGGTTGTCGAAAACTAAAATGCGTTGCTTAGACAATCATTGCCCTGCGTTAACTTACTAAAAATAAGAATAGGGTAATGCAAAGCCATTGACTCGACTGGCCTGTTGGTCTAGTGGTTAGTGACCCTAACTGCTATGCCGGAGGTCGTGGGTTCGATTCCCACCCAGGACAAATGTTTGTGTGATGAGCACGATCATTTGTTCTGTGTCTGGGTGTAATTTATCTATAACTAGCTTTTGCCAGCGGCTTCGCCCGCGTGAAATTGACGATTTTTCCATACAAACTTTCAACCCCTATTTAACTCCCTTATGGGTTGAATTTCGAAAAATCCTTCCTTATTCCTTGTCTACATTATAAAGAGAACCTGTGTGCAAAATTTCAGCTTTCTAGGTCCAAGGGTTTGGGCTGGGCGTTGATGAGTCAGTCAGTCAGTCAGTCAGTCAGTCAGGACTTCTCTCTTTATTTATTAGATATGTATGTATTTAGAAATATATAAGTATGTTTATCAGTTGTCTAGTACCCATAACACAAGCTCTGCTTAGCTTGGGACTAGATGGCGTTGTGTGATAGTTGTGGAATATTATTATTATTATTATTATTATTGCAAAGCACTGACTATGTCTAAAATTAAAGTTTAGATGTATGGATGTTTGTTAATCAACCACGTTAGAACGGCCGAACGGATCTTGATGAAATTTGAAACAGAGTAGAAGACTGACACTCCTTTCCGCTCTGCCCAGAGCAAGAAGCTGTGGTTCTACTAACTAAAAACCACCAATGTTCCTTCATAGCCCTTGAACCGAGGGCGCGGTATCTCTTTCGGACAACCCGCAGCCCCAACGGGACCCTCAGCCCCGACGGGACCCGCAGCGCTGACGGGTGGTTTAGGTAGCCTGACTTGAGTCTAACAAAATTTGCACTTTATAGCTTAATATTTCACAAACGAATCCCTTGATCCAAAGTGTTTGAGCAAACTCACAATCTTTTTCAAAGACCTATCTAACGACACCCCACACTATGGGCTTCGCAAGAAAAACATCCCCTCTTTTAAGTGTACCCTAAAAAACTATTTCTTGCGGTTGCGGGATTTTATTTACGGCGTAACTCATCTGTATATTCATGCTAAATTACAGCTTTCTAGTACTAAGAGTCCCTGAGCAATAGTGCTGACGAACGGACAGACAGACAGGCAGACAGACGGACATGGCGAAACTATCTTGTTGACTACGGAACCCAATTTTATACTGTGTAATTGGTGTGGTTGTTTTATTTGATGACTATTCACGGAACATATTTTTAATTAACACCGCGGTTCAGAAAATGACAAATAATGAACAACGCCATCTATCGAAGACGAAGATAAGCTGCTAAAATTGAATGCATGGAAAGCGATCAATCACACTATAGGGTTTATTTAGGCTATGTACACTTTGGAAGCAGCGTAATTTAGACTACCTATCTACAGAGTACCTATAGCTATCATAACGTTTTTAAAGTTATCTTTTGAAGGCATTTATTAATAAGTACCATATGCGTTTAATAGATGTCGTTACATGTCTCATTCTTGATCATAATGATAAACTTCTTCTTGATAATTATAAATTCAAATATCTTTTGATAGAGAGCACCGATTACGATGAAACAAAGACTAAGTAATACCCCAAGTTACGCACAATATTTATGTATAAAAGTTACCTACATTAGTTTCGTAAATTTCACGTGATGCTTAGTCATCGAAACAGACAAACAGATAAACAGACAAACAGATAAACAGACAAACAGACAAAAATTCCAAAAATGCTGGAAATGAGTTCTGTTGGTTATACTTTAACACCCTGACAATTTTTTTTTTAAATATTTTCAATGTACAAAAATATATTTTCTACAGATTTATTATATGTATATAGAAGATGTGGAAAAATGAAAGATCTTGTTTACAAGATATTTTTTTAATTTGAAGTTCTCTTTTGATTGCGTTTGTACAAATAAATTACACATCAAGCTCTACAATGTGCCAATCTTATAGATTTTCAATTTATTGCTAAAGTATTCGAGTTTGAGACATGTTGGAATGGTGATACATTTTTATCAAAAGATATGAAGATTTCCAGACTATGTTGACGTCTGTTCAAGGAATATCAGCCTTGAAAACAACGCTTTTATACACTGTAGGTACTACCTATAAAACTATGCAACGATGTGGCTCTTAATCCAATCAATGTATTCGTATACATTGGTGTACACTGATGGAGTGCCTTCTTTACCGCAAGGATTTGGTCCGAAGCTAACAGTGCCAATAAGTTCAGATCTTCCTTGATTCTCGTACACTAGGGGACCACCGCCATCGCCCTTGCAAGTGTCCATGCCTGCTATGCCACCCGCGCAGATCACGTCCTTCGAAATATTGATATTATGACCAATACTGCTGTATATTGTTTGGCATTTCTGTGAAACAATGAAATTTTTATTAGTTTTGTGCATGTGTTAATAGTCAACCTTATTTATTAATTGTGTTCATTATTATTGTTTAATTATGTACCGAGGAATCGCCCATCGGGCCTGCGGGTTATTCGAAAGAGATACCGAGGCCTCGACACAAAGGGCTAAGAAGGAACATGGGTGGTGGGGTGGTCCCCTATGCTGTTTCGAATGCCGCTGTTGCGACGCACGCTGTTGCGAATATTTTTTCCACTGCCTCATTGAATACGCTCGAATGCTTGTGATTTCGATATCAGAAAGGAGTAAAAGGCATAGTATAGATTTGATTTAAATATTCTAATACCTCCTGCCTACTTCTGTTCTCCTGGTAATTTGTGGGACTTAACTAAATAAGTTATTTAAAAAAAAACATGCTTGTGATTCCGATTTATTTAGCCACTAGCTTTTGCCAGCGGCTTCGCCCGCGTGAAAATGACGATTTTCCATACAAACTTTCATCCCCTATTTAACTAGGTACCTTAGGTGTTGAATTTCGAAAAATCCTTCCTTATTCCTTGTCTACATTATAAAGGGAACCTCTGTGCAAAATTTCAGCTTTCTAAAATAAATTCTCAAATCTAATTCTCTCTCTTAAATAGGGGATGAAAGTTTGTATGGAAAATCGTCATTTTCACGCGGGCGAAGCCGCTGGCAAAAGCTAGTGGCTAAATAAATCGGAATCACAAGCATGTTTTTTTTTAAATAACTTATTTAGTTAAGTCCCACAAATTACCAGGAGAACAGAAGTAGGCAGGAGGTATTAGAATATTTAAATAAAATCTATACTATGCCTTTCACCCCTTTCTGATATCGAAATCACAAGCATTCGAGCGTATGAGGCAGTGAAAATGTTTTTCGAAACAGCGTCTTTCGCGACTACGATTACAGATTGGTAAATACTGAGCATACCGTATCACAAGCGACGTGCTCCTTACGAGAACCGACTGCTAGCGACGGCGACGCGGCGCGCGGCGCAGGCAACGAAACGGCGTGTCTGCGCCGCGTCGCTTCAGTATAATTCAAAAACGTCTCCTGCATACATTTTGTATGAAATCGTTTTGAAGCGGCGCATGCCTGCGCCACGCCTGCCGTGCCTTCGCCTTAGGCCTAAAACACACACAAGCGACGTAAGGCGCAGACACGGGGCAGACGCAGCGCAGGCGTGGCGCAGGCATGCGCCGCTTCAAAACGATTTCATACAAAATGTATGCAGGCGACGTTTTTGAATTATACTGAAGCGACGCGGCGCAGACAACGAAACGGTGTGAGGTTTGCACCGGAGCGAGATTTCAACAACCGATTGAATTCACGTTTCTTGCCTATTCCACGCCTCTTCTGATATAATTCAAATCGCGTCTGCGCCGTATCTGTCCCACGTCTGCGCTGTGCCTTCGCCTTACGTCGCTTGTGTGTGTTTTAGGCCGGGCAGGCGCAGCGCAGACGCGATTTGAATTATATCAGAAGAGGCGTGGAACAGGCAAGAAACGTGAATTCAATCGGTTGTTGAAATCTCGCTCCGAAGCAAACCTCACACCGTTTCGTTGTCTGCGCCGCGTCGCTTCAGTATAATTCAAAAACATCGCCTGCATACATTTTGTATGAAATCGTTTTGAAGCGGCGCATGCCTGCGCTGCGTCTGCCCCGTGTCTGCGCCTTACGTCGCTTGTGTGTGTTTTAGGCCTTACGTCGCTTGTGTGTGTTTTAGGCCTTTCAATGAGTGTCTTTAGTCGGAACAAATGCCGCCATGTTTTTTAACCCGACTGCGGCGAAGCCCAAAAGGAGGGTTATTTTAAAATAATTTCCACAGACATGAGATAAGTTTACTAACGGTGCCCTCTTGACAATGTCTTTGTCAACTGTTGATCTATGGAGCCTAGGTGGCGCAATTAGTCGAAAGTTGAAGTTAAAAAATGTGTGCGCGAGTCAAAATTGTGTAAGAGTTACTTACTTCCTGGTCCACGAAGGGCACTTTAACAAGCATCTTGATGTTTTTGGTAGCCGCGTCCTTATACCAAGAAACAGCAACCAGTGGGGAGGCAGGGGGGCTGGACTCCAGCTTTTTGGTTGGTAGGCAAACGGGGCGGATAAAATCTAAAACATTTTCAATATTGTGTAAAGAATTGAGTCATGGTACATTCTTTTGTTATTCGTGAGCAGAAATGAGCACCAATAGGTATGTATACAAGAACGAACTGTTCTTGTATACATATTGTAGACTTTAAAAAGTGATTTTCTGCTACTGTATTGATAAACGTTTTACGTTTTCACGCAAATAGTATTTTGGAAGCCTTTTACGAAATAGATCTTGCTCATGACTTTACGCTTTAGAGTCAAGTCTACTATAATCAGCGATTATGTTATTTAGAGCCTAATAAGATTATATAAATCAATCAATACAAAAAAAAAAACAACAAAACCTTTCAAATTAATCGTTCCTAAGAAAATAATGTGTGACAGTCGAGGGTCCCCTACGTTTCTTCGAAACACTATTCTTCGAAAATTGTTTCACCTAACACTATTCACCTAAGCCTCCATACTGCGACGTTTGTTTTGGTCGACGCCTTTTTTGTTCGATGTTACTTTACACCGACCACCTTACATCAACTTTTGTTTCACAAACGTTTGTTTGTTCTATGTAACGTTACTTCGAAAATATTTAACAAACACAATTATTATACCTTCTTTTTGGTTATTATCGATCGTTATCGTTATCTATCGATCTATGGCAGCCGGGACCATCAGCTTAGCGTGCTTTCTGAGGCACGGAGGAAACTCGGTATGTGGTGTTCACCCATTCACAGACCAACCTAGGCAAGCGCGGCTTAACCTAAAGATCGACCCGAGTGGCAGTTATTACCAATGCTTCAAAAAAAAAAAAATGCTGAGCCGAAAGGAAGGTATTCTTTCTTCTTCTTTATGGGGTTTCAGGTTTCCGCACTTAGTCCTTAAGGTGGACCATTGTGCGTGAGCCGTGGTGGCCGCTTACTCCAGCCAGCCCGCCTCCCTCCAGAAGCAGATCAGACTTCCCGGCCTCCTCAGGGCATCCGCAAGGGATCGTGGTGTTCCCAGGGTCTCCTCACGAATCTTGGTAACGCCTGTGCACTCAAGGAGCACATGCGCCACAGTTTCCTCCGCCTCCATGCATGCCCTGCACAGGGGACTGTCAGTGATTCCTAGGGTGTGGAAGTGTTTATTCAGTGAACAATGTCCGGTGATGGTCTCCGCCACCCTATCTCTGTCCAGGCGCAGAAGGCGCCTGGTCAGCTTTATATCCAGGGATGGCATAGCTTCCTTGGATTGCCTACATCCTGGTGTCGAGCTCCACCATTTCTCCGCTTGTATTCGAGTATGATCTTTTAGCCAGCTTCTTAGCTGCTTGAAAGGGATGGGCACAATGGGTTCGGGTCCGTAAGGTTTTGTGATGGATCCTCTTCTGGCAAGTTCGTCGGCCGCATCGTTTCCAAGTGATCCGCTGTGACCTCTAATCCATTGTAGCGTTACCGTGTTGTGATTTATTACCGTGATTTGTTCCAGGGCTTTGTGGCATTCTAGTATCAGTCTCGACGTGATGTGATTACTCTTCAGGGAGTGAAGAACTGAGGCACTGTCGGAGAGTATTCGAATATTGGTATCCGTAACCTCCCTGGGCTCCCTGGCCTCTATAGCGTGTGCCGCTTGGATGATACCTACACACTCTGCTTGGTAAACAGAGTTAAGCATTCCAAGTGTTTGTAGTTTCTCGAGATCCCTTTGGGTTGTACTTAGGGTGGTCCTAGGCCACCAAACTAAAGAGCCGTATGTGATGATTGGTCGGATAACTGTGGTGTATAGCCATTAAGTGATTTTGGGGCTTATGCCCCAATTCCTCCCCAGAAGTCTCTTATGGAAGGTATTATTGTGTTGGCTAAATATTTTCGAAGTAACGTTACATAGAACAAACAAACGTTGGTGAAACAAAAGTTGATGTAAGGTGGTCGGTGTAAAGTAACATCGAACAAAAAAGGCGTAGACCAAACAAAACGTCGCAGTATGAAGGCTTAGGTGAATAGTGTTAGGTGAAACAATTTTCGAAGAATAGTGTTTCGAAGAAACGTAGGGGACCCGACAGTCGAACAGACGGACACATAGTGACACAGCTTGACAGCTCTGTTGCTGACATTTTTAATTCACTTAAGGCGAAGTCCAATTACAGGATTGACATAAAGAGGTAATTGCAGGTTCTTCTACAAACCTGTATAGGGAGCTGCCTCCTTCAACCTGATCAAGGCATTAGGAAAATAATGTGTGACAGTCGAACAGACGGACACAATAGTGACACAGCTTGACAGCTCTGTTGCTGACATTTTTAATTCACTTGCGGCGAAGTCCAATTACAGGATTGACATTATGAGGTAATTGCAGGTTCTTCTACAAACCTGTATAGGGAGCTGCCTCCTTCAACCTGATCAAGGCAATATCATTCTGCTTCACTTGACCATTGTACTCCGGATGAGGTATGATCGTCTCGATTGCGATGCTGATGACTCCATCGTTGCACTGCTCACTTGCTCCGTCAACAGGTACGCAGTCTTTACCTTTGTGGTTCAAGTCGTATTCTCCAAGGCTAACTGAAGTCCTGGAGAATTATTTTTCAGAATTATAGGTAAAATCATTTATTCAAACAAGGCTGATAAAATCAGTACTTTCCAAACGTCAAAAAGCTGTAACTACAGGTATTGGCAAAATAAATATTTATTTTAGTGACATTTTTGAGGATGAGTAGTTGGGTAACAGTCTTGAACAATGCAGCTGGGACTTCCGCGCATGAATTCACAGCTAGGTCTTCAGAAATGTCAGACCCAATCTATTTAAGTCGCGAGTAAATAGGCTTCTTCTGGGTAAGCTCGTTCCATCGACGACCTCATCTCTGCCCTTAGGGCAAGATTGAGGTCAAGAGTAAGCCTATATTAAATAAAAAAAAAAGTTGTCATAAAGTGTTCATGCGTTGCACTATTTTTGTCCTAAGTATCCTATATTGCCCCACTACTGGGCAATAGCGTCCCCCATGGCCTTCCACTCTGTGCGGTTTTCTCCGTCCAATCTAATGAGTCATAATATCATAAACAAAAAAAATTTTGGATAATTTGTAAGTCTAAGGACGAAGACCGTTTTTTATTATTAATTGTTTGACAAAACCATAAATTATGTGTTGTTGTACGAAGTTTTTATGAAGTGATTGGTTCTTTAAAGTAGTCTAGAGTATAAATATTAATAAAAGGTCTACGCATGCACCGGTAGCGCCACCTGGTCAAAAACAAAACAGATTGAAAAATGGTCTTTGGTTATACCATGCGCATCACTAGTTTATGTTCAAAGCATGTTCAAAGAGTCATCTTCTATTTCTTTTGGCGCTCGAATTACGTTGACAGGAAAACCAGTCAGTAAAAAAAGAGAAAATGAGCCAAATTCGACCAATAACAGGCAGGGCGAAAGACCAGCAGGGCTATTGTGTATCTTTTAATGACAGTGGATAACATAGAGTGTCTATTAAATAACTGTCAAATGGTGAGTTTTTAAGAAAAAAGTGAATGAGAGCTCCCGCTTTAGCGGAACTTTGCTGTGTTAGAAAGAGAGAGAAAGTGACGCTGTTAACAGGGCCAAAACACGTATTTGCTACCGGCCCATACCGGCCCCGGTAACTGTTTACGCGAGCGTTTCGGCAATTATTTAAGTGAACTACAGTGATAACCCGTGATTGAATTACCATAATACGATGGTTTCTTGTGCAGTACCAGGATGTGAATCTTCCAAAAAGAAAAATCCCCAGGATTACTCGTTTCACCAGTAAGTTTACAAGTTGTTTACATCGTTATTTCTGCAATAACAATGCACCTAATAAGCCGGCTTTAAGCAAAATATTATGAGAACATTATTTTATTTACGATCTAGATGAATTAGCATGCCTAAAACCGACGTATTTGAGAAATAACAAATAGAGAAATACGAAGGAGTTATAACCTCACTTTTTAGTGATGCGATGGCCTAATTTTTGTTGATATCGACAGCTAAGATAGCGTCTTACAAATGCATAGTCTTAGAAAAATAGATTATATATAGATACTTATTGTAACAAACAAAATAAAATATAGATACACAGACTTAATAGATCAATGGTTTTTGGTCTCGTTTGATTGTTGACATTACCAATCTACGGAATTCTATATCTATGTTCAAAGAGTCATCTTCTATTTCTTTTGGCGCTCGAATTACGTTGACAGGAAAACCAGTCAGTAAAAAAAAGAGAAAATGAGCCAAATTCGACCAATAACAGGCAGGGCGAAAGACCAGCACACATGATACATGATACACCTCATCTTTTAATGACAGTGGATAACATAGAGTGTCTATTAAATAACTGTCAAATGGTGAGTTTTTAAGAAAAAAAATGTACCAAACCCCAATTTACAGTTAATCTATGGACACTTTTAGGTTAGCCACTGTCATAAAAAGATACGCAATAGCCCTGCAGATGTAAATATTATATTAAATAATGTGATTGGTCGATTTACGCTCCTCTCCACTCCTCTCCGCTTTGTTGAAAACCGGACCTAACGCGCGGCTGCTCCCAATTAATGTGTGGAGGCTTGTTCCTCGCACATAGGTAGATATTTTTTTTCACGAATAAACAAAAAACGAGTGGCCTAAGCACGTACCTATTTTAACGTAGATCCTAGTGCACCGTATCGTAAAGTCCATTTCACGAAAGAAGTCCCACGGACAATTGTGGAACTAAATTTGACAGATGTGGAGATATGGAGAGAGAGAGAGAGATAGCAACATTATGTCGCGCCATGTCGCGCGAATATAGCGCTGCGTCTGCGGGACTTCTTTCGTGAAATGGACTTTAAATGCTGACTTTGACGTAAGTTTTATAATGAGGCTTTCCTCATTATAAAACTTACGTCAAAGTCAGCATCCAAACGTGCGAGCTGTCAAAATTAGTTCCTCCTACGTACGGTAGTGGCGCTTTTTGAATTCCATTACAAAACAAAGTACCTACCGTACCGGTACGTTAATATTCATGCTACGGTCTTAGGTTTTGTTGTCTTACGGTTTGGCTATATCCAGTATTCGTCCAGTCGTACAATGTGCAGCTGTCAGGGCATATCTGGCGCTGATTAAAGTTCCTGCACACAACCTGCTTGTGCCGCCTTTCTTACTTTCGTAATCTATAAGCACGGCCCAAGGCTGCTGATATAATATATCGGTTGAGTGACCACCTGAAAGATAAGAGATAGTTTTAAGGTTTCTGTTGTACATGTGACGCAGTATGAAGGTTTGTTTAAAAAATATATGAGCGCTTGTTTGCGACATCGGCAAACAAAAGCGAATCTCATTCAGGGCAGAAACCGGGTAACAAACAACACTCCAGCAAATCAAGCTACACGAAACCAATCAACCTTGAACCTAAAACTGTGGCGATAAAGTTGAAAATCTATTAAAGAAGTTGGTCAGATTACTCAGATTGTAGTAGCGTGATGATCTGATTGACGTCTGTACTGTATACCCGGGCTTGGGTAAAAAACTGTACAACAACAGACAGAGAAATCTATTGAATGTTCCAATCATAGGTACGTTTTGTTAGGTTCTATACCTAGTGCACGCTTGTTGCGTGGAATGTGGAATTTGCACTTATTTAAAGAGTTTAAGCTGCAGCATACTATTGGCTAATAAGTAATTTGACCCCGGATGGTTTTAATTATGACTAACTGGAAAATTGAAAAAATAACCACTTTTAATTAATTAAAATATTATTATTATTATTATTTATTTTTTTAATTAAAATATTTCTTAAACTTGAAAAGGAAGAAATATTTTAATTAATAGAGGGCGATACGCCTGAGCGTAGCTCGTACTATTGGTAAGGAATGTTCCTTAAAATTCGCGGTTTTCAAGAAAAAAAATATAATAATAATTATCTCGTAAAAACGTGGTAAATAAAGAAACTATTATAATTTTATAGGTAGGTCCGGGGCCGCGGATTTTTGTAGGTACTAGATTACGTGGCCTCGGCGCAAGGGCAAAGAAGGAACATGGGTTCGGTTTTTAGTCAGTAGAAGTCTGACACTCCCCTTCGCTATGCCCAAGAGCGGGGGGGTCATTCGATGATTTTCCACCCACCAAAAAAAAAAAGGTAGGTCTTGCTTAATTTATCACTTTTATTGCATATTTCGACTTGATCTGAGATTTCGACCATTAATGAAGCATCATTTGCATGCATTATCATCATCATCATCAGCCATTAGACGTCCACTGCTGGACAAAGGCCTCCCCCATAGAACGCCATAAAGATCGGCAGCCTGCCGTTTGCATCCACCGGTTGCCCGCGACTCTCACGATGTCGTCGGTCCACCTGGTGGGAGGCCTGCCAACGCTGCGTCTTCCGGTTCGTGGTCGCCACTCGAGAACCTTTCTTCCCCATCGGTTGTCCGTTCTTCGAGCGATGTGGCCTGCCCATTGCCACTTCAACTTGCATATTCTGCGAGCTATGTCGGTGACCCTGGTTCTTCGGCGAATTTCCTCATTCCGGATTCTGTCGCACAAAGAAACTCCGAGCATAGCCCTCTCCATGGCTCGTTGCGTGACTCTGAGCTTTTCTAAGAGGCCAGCAGTTAAGGACCATGTCTCTGTGCCATAAGTCATCACTGGCAACACACACTGGTTATACACCCTCGTCTTGAGACACTGCGGAATTTTGGACGAAAAGATGTCGCGTAGTTTCCCGAACGCTGCCCATCCGAGTTGGATTCTTCGGGCGACCTCTTTGTCGAAGTTCGATCTACCCAGTTTAACAGTTTGTCCCAGGTAAACATAACTATCAACAACTTCGAGAGTATCGCTCCCAACAATTATAACTAATTCATGCATTATAACTAAGCCAAAATAGTATTTTCGTTTCTTTCATTGGAAACTGACCTGCAGTCGTACAGCATTTCGAACCAGGATTGAGAGGGAACGCATTCATCTCGGATTGACAACTGCCAGGTCCCTCATCCGCTGGAGGACTGGCGGCATCTGCAAAGTTTGTTCAAAGCGACATTGTTTTTTTTTTTTTTTTCATATTTCATTTTTTTCAAGTAAGTACCTAAAATAATATCAGCTAAGATGGTTTGGTCATGTAGAGAGGATGAGTGAAAGGCCGCTAACTTTTCTTCTTAATTCCCATAGAGGTTTGAAAAAAAATCTTTCTGATATGAATATGTATAAAAGATATTTTCAAGGCATAGGTGAGTGAGAATTCCGGGAGGGATACTCTGTCCATAACGGTGAGATTCTTCAGAGAGGTCAGGTGCGTAGTTCTCGAAACCGTTACCGTCAAGATGAAGGGACCAAGTCTCCAATGTCTGTCATATATTTATATAAAAAGCTGGCGTGCGAGTATGACCAGATGTATGAGCATGGAGCCATGGACGAGGCAAAGGACTTTGTAAGAATCGTAGCAGGCGTTTTGTGGTTTTGTCTACTCACATGGGAAAATGGCGTGAGTTTATAATTATTATATACCTATGTATATGTTACATTAATCAGTCAAAACCCATAATGCGTTAAAGCACTATACAAGCACTATATTTATTCTAATGAAATAAATGTTAGCTATATAATATACGTATTAACGTAGGTAGGGTAAATACGCCAAACACCGGCCCCCCTCCAATCTTCGGCCGTCTGCACATTTTTAGGTTGCGTTCATTCAAAAGGTAATTAAGTAGCAATTTTGCCATTCCAATTGCATCCTTAATTCATACTCTATAAGTACAAACCGTTACTATTCGATTACGTCACTTACTCTCCGCACAACGAGCGTCAGAAGCGATCGGGCCGTCGAATCGTCAAATTCGTAGTTAAAGTAGCTTACTTGCTGTGAATACTTACACTTCGGGGATTGATATTACAACGGTAAGACGTTTTTGTTTTGGGTTTTAAGCTTTGTTATTACTGAAAAGGTATTTTTACTATGTTTTGATAAAGTTTTTTCAACGTTTTGCGTATTGTTTTAATGGAGAAATAGGGGGCCGCCATTAGAATACCAATTTCGACTTAAAATCGGAATCTCGGCCGGGGCCGACATATAGTAAAATGCAGTCTGTTTTATGAATTCCAATACTACCAATTCCATTGGTTTAATAGTAAAATTTCCAAAGCTTATAGGTTAATAAATCTATTTTACGTTTAATCGCCAAATAGCGGCCGGGGTGATAATAGTTGAATCTCGAGAAATAAGGTACACGAAACAGGGGCCGACTTTAGAAATATTAAAGATCGTAATGTCGGCCAGCCTCAAAATTGAGCGCTACTATACAGGCTGATAACTTTTGTATTTTTATCCGACTGCGGCGAAGCCCAAAAGGAGGGTTATTAAATTATGGTGTCGGTACTGGACAGTAATTTTTAATTTATTTATTAAACTTATTTTCTCAAAATTGAATATGTATTATTATAGTAATAATACATATTGAATATATGTAGGTATTATTATAGTAATAATAATACATATTAAATTATTATATTAATTTATTATAAGAGGTTAAGTTTGGATGTATGGCCTGCGCTCAACATAAATAGCGTCGGGCGCGGACATGGCGCGGGTGGCGGTATGGCGAGTCATATCCACAACACAATCCTCAATAAAAAATAAATTACAATGAAACAAATAATGTACCTATACTTAGTGTGATATTTACTCCTGCCAAAATAAATCATATTATTAATATTTTTATTTGTTTTAATTCAAAACACCCTATACCTGGCCGACATTTGGGAAAATCGCGACCGACCATTGGGCCGTGAGCGGCCGGCTTTAGGGTTTTTTCTTTCTCCACGCATTTAAACCTTAGTACTTTTTTCTTTTAGTAGAAAAGGCAACATTATGCCTATAAACATAAAATAGATTCATCAACCTGTCTAAAACCGCATTATAGCTATCCTTTCCTTGCAAAGTGATGGAGCCAGAGTGATCCAAAGTTAGAAAATCCGTAAGGGGGCCGACGTTTAGCGTATTTACCCTACAAGGTTATCCAAAGGGTAAAAAAAAACCTAATAAGTTTCCTAACGACATTTAGGTTATTATAATTTTGTAGAGAAATAAAACAGAAACCACCTAATAATAGTTTTGACCGGTCAAAAGTAGTTTTGACTAGTCAAAAGTAGTTTTGACTAGTCAAAAGTAGTTTTGACTGAGTTTTGCCTGTGACCTAAACAACGTATCACCCCTACATGTCGCTGGATGTGCAAATCCCGCGTATTAGGGAGCGAGCTATTAATTATCTTGTCTAATTTGCATAGGAAACGCTAAAATTAAAGCTGACTTTAAAAGTCATTAGGTATATTGAGAAACTTGAATCTATTTTTCACACTTTTTCCTTATGTATATGAACTAGTGACCCGCCCCGGCTTCGCACGGGTACAAAAAAGGTATTAAAACCTTCCTCTTGAATCACTCTATCTATTAAAAAAAACCGCATCTAAATCCGTTGCGTACGGTAGTTTTAAAGATTTAAGCATACAGACAAACAAACAAACAAACAGACGCGACTTTGTTTTATACTATGTAAGGAAGGATAACATTAACGGATGAGCTAAGAGCATTCATATAATTTTTTTTTTTTTTTTTTTAATAATAAGCCCATCTCGCTCCGCTGGATTTATCGACATATTAGGTATTAAGTGTTTAGAAGATCGATATGTGCGAAACAGGTTTATGTTTTTGTGATCGTTTGATTTATAGAATAATAATATGTTTTTTATTTACCTTTGGTTTTTTGTTCTGTCTTGCTCGTCTCCCGTTTTTTTTTCAGATTTTTTTTATTACCTACTTAATTATTTGTATTCCTAAACATAGGTACCGAGTTAATTAAGTACCTTATAACACAAAGTACAAAACTGTTTTACGTGATTACGTCCGTCACAGGACAGTCGTTCGTACGTCAATTAATAATCCCGGACAAAAAGTAATAAAAGCCATCTTACGTCCAATCACAAATCCAGCGCAGATAGCAACAGCAACCGTTATTGAATACATTTTTGTGAGAACTTCAATACCTACTTCAAAAAAGTAAGTGACACTTCGTACTAAGCTCGTCCCAGTAGGGCTGTAGCCAGAACAACTCGGTCCAACGCTTAGAGAGACCGACTAGGACTAACTAACCAGCTTCTGTCGTGAAGCTACATTTTATTCATGTGTTGAGGAAAATTTTGCAGTGAACAAACCGGTATCTCTGTTCGCTGTACATAATATTTATTTATCAAGTCTATCTAATAACAAATTGAAAATTAAATAATAAAAATCGACTTATCATTTTACTACATGACATATTATAAAACAATCCTCCGCGGCCTCTGTCTGTCTGTTCGCGATAGACTCAAAAACTACTGCACCGATTTTCATGCTGTTTTCACCAATGGATAGAGTGGTTCTCGAGGAAGGTTTTAGTAGGTATACAAATTAAAAAGTTCTGACAGCCACGTGGTCGAATCCGCGGGCATTAGCTAGTATAGCTAATGCCCGCGGCTTGGTGATGGCGGCTCCGTGCCTCTTCATCTAGTTTGAGTGCTCGGTGTCATTTGATTTCAAGTAATTCAAATGGGGTTTGAATTAAATGGCCTATTATAGGTAGGCACCTTCCGCCATTATTATTTTTGATCACAAAGTCTTCTTCTTTTTCTAAGCTAAAGGCTCTCCCTGGCGAGTGTGAAACTCGCGTGTGCGCCCTAGTTAATAGGTACCCTTTCAATTTTACCTATTTTATAATCCCTATATTTTGACTAAAAACAAAAACTATTGTAAGAGGAAATGTGGGCGCTGTCTCTTTCCGTCTATCTCGCTCCACTATCGTTGTCTCTCTCCGTCCCCCGGCCTTTTTATCGGGTGGGTGGAAAATCATCCCCCCACTCTTGGGCAGAGCGAAAGGGAGTGTCAGACTTCTACTGACTAAAAACCACCCATGTTCCTTGTTTGCCCTTGTGCCGTCCTCCAATATTGTACCAATTTATAAGATATTTTAGACAATAAATAAGAAGGATGTATTTTGTGCTCTTAGGTTTTTCTAGTTGTCTTTGTAGACTAGGCCTCTCTCTGTTGACAGCCATCTAAATAAGCAATTTTGAGAATTTTTGAAGGTGCATGTGTCTGTACAGACACATTTCAAGTGCTTAGAAAAATAATGTATCATCAAAAAGAAAAACATAGGGGCGTACTAGTAGTTAATATTTATTATTATGTAATGCCTACACACGTTACGACGATAAATCATAGTCATAGCGATCGGACGGTACGGTATTAACGCAAACAAGTTTTGAATGTTAAATTCCATTCTTAGACGGCATCTACAGTACAACTTTGATAGCTCTGATCTCGAAAACGTGACACTATTGTCTCAAAATCTGTGACTACAAGGGATAGCAAGGCAGCCTCATCACCATCTTCCTGCCCTTATCCCATGTCATTTGGGGTCAGCGCAACACGTTTTTTTGTTCCATTCTGCCCTGTCAGTCGTCACAAGGGAACACTAAAATCACCCAAATAAAAAACCTTTTTATTTCACATTTTAATTCCTCGGTTGCACAGTTAAAACTGCTTCTAAGAATAACAGGCGTGGGACATGGAACACATAAACGTGTCTTATCTAGGTACTTAACATTTATTTTCACATTAGACAATATAACATGTCATAATCATGCAACAATGACACTTTTTATCCAATCAAGGTACTGGTAAACATTGGTGTAAATTCCAGGAGTACCCTTTTCACCACATTTGTCTGGTCCAAAGCTGACGAGGCCGATAAGTTCGAATGTTTCCTGATTCTCGTACACTAAGGGGCCTCCAGAATCACCTTTGCAAGAGTCATGGGCTTCTATGCCACCAGCGCAAAGTTGGCCGTCCCATAAAGTAACGTAGCGACCAGGACTATTGTACATTGGCTGGCATTTCTGAAAAACAAAGTCAGTCAAATCAATCACCTACATATGCCAAACGGCGGACATTTGTTTGAGCCGATTGGGATTTCAACACTAGGACCATGGGGTCCGAGTGTCTATCTAGTCTTTCGGGACAGCGTCGTGTGGTTGGTCGACTCTTTCCGTGATCACAGGGTCTGTTTTTGAACAAAAATCAGCATAGTCATCCAACGTGGCAATGCTACCAGCATCCTGGTACCATTCCTGTTGACAGTGATGCGGACGAAATTTTAAGTTTGTAAATAACAAGCAGAGGTAGCTAGTGGTGGTGGCCCTGACTTATGATCAGTAAGTCGTGGGTTCGAGCACAGGCGAGCGCATTACTTTGTGCAATTTATTCCATCACCGCTGCTCTCAATATGGTGGAGGAAAACATCGAGAGGTAACGGGCTAAATTCGCAAGTCTTGTTTCGTTCTGCAAATCTACTAGATGCGGTTACTTACTTCGCGGCTGACGTAGGGTAGATTAACGTCTAGCTTGACAGGACTGTATGTACTATTTTCAGTCGTTCCCCAACCAACGGCGTACATCGAGAAGTAAGGAGGCGTATTCTCAGGTCGGGTCAGGTCTTTTGATGGTAGGCAGATGGGGCGGATGAAATCTAGAAAGATAAAGATAAAGTATTAATTTATTTCAATGGGTCGCCGAAATTCCTTGAATAAAACAGAAAAAAAGAGAAAACGCAGTTTTTGCAGTGTGCATCAAGCAAGGTGTGTTCTGTACCCCGGTTCCGACTTTGGAACCGAATTCGGAAGCAGGGTACAGATAGGTGGGCTGCGGGTTAAAAATTATCGGATTCGAAGGTGCCAAGTCAAGGAATTTCTCAGTAGCAGCTCGGAGTTTAGAAGTTAGCGGTGTGATAATCCCCGTGCTTCGGAAAACGCTTTTAGCCGATCCGGTCCTGCGCCTGATCTCTGATCGTGTAGGATTTCCGTGATATCAAACTTTGTATAGCGGGAAGAGTAGAGGGCTCTTGTGCACTATAATCTTTCACCCGCGATGGCTAATCTCCGCTGAGATTGACCGCCGTGAAATGAAACTATTACAAACCCGTGTATGGAGCTGTCTCTCTCAGTCTGATCAGGCCAATGTCATGTTTCTTCGACTTCCCATACACGTATTCTGGATGAGGTATGGTTTTCTCGATTTTGATCCTTTTCACTCCTTCAGTGCAGTCTTCACCACCCCCTGACGCTGCGACGCAATCCTGACCTTCATGGAAAATATCGTATTCTCCGAGGCGAACTATCTTTCTGGAAAATTAAAAACAATTTTCATGGATATGTTACCGGCTAAACCCGATTTCAGGGCAAACTAGTTTTGCCTAGGCTCAACTAGTTCTTACTATACGCGATAGTGAAGGAAGAACTAGGGCCTTTTTTTTTTTTTTGTGGGTGGAAAATCATCGAATGACCCCCCCCGCTCTTGGGCAGAGCGAAGGGTGTGAGTGTCAGACTTCTACTGACTAAAAACCGAACCCATGTTCCTTCTTTGCCCTTGCGCCGAGGCCACGTAATCTAGTACAAAATACCGCGGCCCCGACGAGCGTCGGCCCTTGCGGGCCCCTCCTTGCTGACATCTCTTTGTGTCGCTTGTGGAACACTCTGGCGCCTTGGACACGGTCTGTTGCCGTCATGACGACGGCCGGACGGCGAGCTAGCCCATTACTCACCGTCCACAGGCCCGCGTAGTAGGTGGCCGGAAGCCATCACGTGGCCAAGAACTAGGGCCTGCTGACGGTCGACGTCAGGGGCACCCCGAGATTCGGTTAGTTAGGTTCCTTTAAACCCTGCAGACAGAAATAGGAGCCCATTGTCTTTTAGAGATTATTTATAGCTTTTTCCCACGGCTTTGCTCGCGTTATGAAAATCCCACGGCAACGTTTCCGCTTCCGGCTTCCTATTAGTGATAGATTTTTCGTAACCGGATCAGTAGTTCCGGAGATTACTTCTTACTTCCAACTTACTCATTTAAATAATAATTATATTAGTGAAGGTAACACTTTGCCCGTGGCTACGCCTACGTGGAGGAAGGAAATTATACCACGAGAACGCAAACGAATATTATTTCTAATATTCCCATATTCCCAATATTCTTTATCCCATCGGACCACCGAGATTGAAAGTACCATTTGCAGATACCCCGCCTCGGAACACAAAGGGGTAAGAAGAAATATGGGTGCATTTCAGTCAGAAGACTCACTCCCTTCCACTCCGCCCAGAGCTCATTTGATAATAATAATAATCCCCACATTTCCCACCCACCAAAAAACAAAAGGTGGTATGTTAAAAAAAACTTTTTAACAAAAAATAAAACCGACTTCAAAAAAAAATGTCAAAAATAAATCAGTTTCTGAAGTCGGTGACTTTTGTTTGTTTGATTTAATTTTTTTGCCACCGACTTCAGAAACTGATTTATTTTTGACATTTTTGTGTTTTTTTTTGAAGTCGGTTTTATTTTTTGTTAAAAAGTTTTTATTTTTCACCTTTTAGTGGTTCACATGTTCATGTCATGGATCATAATGCGGACAATGTAGTTTTTTTTTGAGTTTTGTTGATTTTTCAAAAACCGCTTGTCCGATTTGGATAAAACAAAGGGACCATTTGGAAAGTATACCCTTTCCAACAAAAAAAGATTTTTTGAAATCGGTTAACAAGTGATGGAGTTATGCCCGAACAAACATAAAAAAACATCCGAATTGAGAACCTCCTTCTTTTTAGAAGTCGGTTAATAACCGACTAAAATCTTTCTTGGTCTAGATTAATGTGCTGAATGTGATGAAAAAAATCGTGTGTCAAAAAAATTATGTTCATCTTACGGGGTGACTGTTGTCAGTATTCTTCCAGCTATGCAATGGGCAGCAGTTAGTACGTATCTGCCGCTGATTAAAGCTCCACCACATGCCACGGCCATTCTTTGATCTTCGTTTAGTGTATACTCTATTACCACCGCCCAGGGATACTCGTCTATTCCCGTCGCTTTACCGCCTGGAAGATAAAGACATAGGTCAGGGTGTATCGAAAAAAATATGCTAAGTATGAGTACTTTATGACAATGCTGCGCATGAACGGTTTTTTGCCATCGTAGAAGGGTAGCCCCCTTTTATTTTAAATTATTCGTTACGAATTTGAACTGTCTACCAATTACGGATCCGGAGATATAGCCCGCTGACACAACAGACGGACGGACGGACAGCGGATGCTTAGAAATAGGCTCCCGCTGGTTACTTCTCTGGTACGAGTTTTTAAAACGGAGTGCAGCTTTAGGACAGGGAAAGATTATTTCGCATCGATCGATGTTAAGTGCCCAAAAGGCTTGCATGACAACATACATTTCCACCACTGGAACTGGAGATAACTCCGGCGCGGGCGGTCCGGTCAGTCGCGTTAGTAAACTAGTCAACGACCTAGGGTGCTCTTATTAGAGGGTTGAGAGTAGGCGTCATCGAAATAAAATAAAATCTACCTCGTTTCAGTCGGTATTAGAATAAAATACATACCACCTCGAAATTATGCTAACCTAGTACTTTTGCTGGGTTACCTTAGAATCAACAAAACAATTTCAGACTTTTAGAGGTCGGATCAAAAAAAATACCGTAAAGCGCTGATTACCTACTCCGATGATTGTGACAAAGACGTTGTTTGATTTTACGATAGGTACTTCGATGACGCGCAATTTAAAATGTTTGATTATTTCTTAAACATACCTACCTAATATTTTATTGCTCACACCAGCCGCAAGACCGCAGCATTCAGAGCTCCGGTCAGGTGGAAAGGCAGTCATCAGGGTTGAACATTCGGCAGGGTCGTCAGTATCTTCCGGGTTATGAAACTCTTGGGAAGTGGTAGTTGTCGTTGTGGTGGTTGGGGGAGGGCCACAGCATACGCTGTGTTTCTCAGAACAAAAGCATCTGAAAGTAAATAAGGAATTGCAAGACTTAGTAATATGCAACACAATCCGGTACTTTTTCATAGGGTAGGTTTACCTTTCACAGTGTTTTACCTCGGGCTGCAGCAAACCAATAGCAAGCTTATTGTAACGCGAATAAAGACTACTGTAATACTGACAGATTGTCAATGGGAGCAACCCAACAACAACCATATTGCAGTAACTGAGAGTTTATGTGTGAGTGTGGGTTAACACGTTCAGACCGGCACCTCATGAGTAGGTACTTGGTATCCTACGGCGCAAATGTTCATATGGCCACCGGTGGTACATCACCGCCCCATGAACCAAAAGTCTTGCCAAATTACATCCACCTCCTGAGCTGCACTATGAAAATTTGTCTATTTTACTAGGCGGGGACGGTAAATACAACATTTTCTCTCATGGCGGCGCGCATTGAAAGTATAGTGTGACGTGGCCACCGGTGGTACACCCCGCCGTGGCAGCAAATACTCCGTGCTCCACCGGTGGTACACGCCGGTCTGAACGTGTTAAAAGACATCAAATTCATCACAGAAACTCGGTATTAATGGTCGGTAAACCCTCAGTAGACCAACCTAGGTAAGCGCGGCTTATTCTAAATAATATAACATGCATTTGTTTATTCATATATAATATGCTATATGTTATGTCACATTTTTTATTTAAGTATATGATATACCTACACTATACAGTGGTCAGAGAAGACCATATTTGGATCTAAACTTTCTGGCCTGTCATCTTTGTACCAATACATACCTAGAACTTTTCACAAATGATATGGCCTCTTCAGACATAGGTGGCCGGAGCATGTTTGCGATGTGTGGACAGGACAACAGTTTAATACATTCGCCGGATTTGCCATCAGGAGTGCTACACTGCGGAGGTTTAACAGGTTTCGGTTCGGGACAGCAAACCTGCAAAAAAATTAATGCATTAATTTCAAGTAGGCTTGTAACAGGCTTTTTAGAACATGTAGCTATAGTTCCCAGTCACAAAGCAAAAGTGCATGTCGGACCACGCACGAAATCGAAAACAATTTATGCAAATTGGTACACAAGTGGATCTAAAATCAAAACAGAAAATAGTCTATCGGTCGCGTGATAAAGTAATTAAATATGGTGTGCTTCAGGGGAGTGTGCTTGGCCCCCCTCTATTTTATACTTTACATAACTGAAAATGCCAAAAGTAAAGGAACATCACATGACACTATTTGCCGATGACAGCACAGTTAACATTGACTGTAAAGATGAAAAAAATGTAGAAGAAGAAAATACATTACCTACTAATACTATAAAAAAAAAAAATTGACATGTCCGTTTTTTTTAACTTGAATTAGGTATTTAAATTGTTTTAACAATCAATTGTGTATGACGAACTATGATTGAATCTTTGACATTTTTTTACTGACATCTGTTAATTTATGTAATGATATTTTATATTGAACTCTGTGTAATATTATTTTCTTTATTACATGACATTAAATTTGGTCTTGAATTGGGTATATTATTATTACCTTTTTAATTAATTCCTTTATTCTTATTTTTTAAATTGTTTATTAATTTGCCATTTATTTTTTTAATTTAATGTTACTTTGAATTACTGTAGTAGATGTCAAAGTAGTATTAAAAATGTACAGTTCTTCTTCCCTAAAAACGATTGCATGAGACATTTACAAATAATTTGTTTTTAAATAAATACATTTTATTTGTTCACTAGCTTTTGCCAGTGGCTTCGCCCGCGTGAAAGTGACGATTTTCCATACAAACTTTCATCCCCTATTTAAATCCCTTAGGAGTTGAATTTCAAAAAATCCTTCCTTATTCCTTGTCTACATTATAAAGGGAACCTCTGTGCAAAATTTCAGCTTTCTAGGTCCAAGGGTTTGGGCTGGGCGTTGATGAGTCAGTCAGTCAGTCAGTCAGTCAGGACTTCTCTTTTTTTTTATTTATATAGATTTTTGTATGCTTCACGGCAAAACATAGAAGAATCTAACGAAGTATATTGTAACATTCCATACACCCTGTAACCACCTATGTTTACAAATAAAAAAAAAACTTATTCTTACTCTGCTCTATGCAAGATGGCTCATGTTGCTTTGGGAATGTTGGGCCACAAAAGGGATAAATGAAAGGCAATTGCATGTGGCTGAGATGAGAATGCTAAGAGGGATGTGTGGTGTGACGCGAATGGATAAAATAAGGAATGAGTACATAAGAGGAAGTCTGAAAGTGGCGCCGGTGAATGAAAAGTTGATTGGTAATCGATTGTCGTGTTACGGACATGTGATGCGAAGGAATGAAGGAAATGTTGTGAGGAAAATGTTGAGTATGAATGTAGATGGCTATAATAGGAGAGGAAGGCCAAAGAAACGATGGATGGACTGTGTGAAGGATGATATGGCTAGAAAGGAGGTGACTGCTGAGATGACGAGAAAAAGGGAAGTATGGAAGAAGAAGACATGGTGCGCCGACCCCAAATGAATTGGGATACGGGCTGGAGAATGATGATGCTCTATGCAAGATGGCACCGACAAGTATCGATTGAAATGTTCATGATGTCTATCGTAAGGATAAATTAAACTGTCTCTAAATAGTCACTTACGTGCGCGACATTTCCTTTTGAACGACAAAATGAACTGAGCAGTAAGTTGATATCTTCACTTGTTCTATTCGACTTCTTGGCCACAGCTCGTAACTGTTCACATTGGTATAACGGTATGCATGCTTTTGCTGTACCATCTGCTGTTAGGCACGATTCTGTAATCATAAGACATTATAATAAGCATATAAGGGTGGTTTTCCACCAGAGATGTGCTTTGCTACGTTGCTATGGAAGCGTTTGTTATCCACCAATCATATTCATTGGTGCACATAGCTTAGCACTGGTGGAAACGGACTCAGCTAAGCTATGTTTTTTATATGGCAAGATGCGTGCTATGTGTTGCTATGCTATCTTCCCTACTATCAAAACATAGTATAGCATCAGTAGAAACGGTCACATAGTTTCACAGCTTAGCTATTACATCTTCGCAGCATAGGTGCATAGCACATCTCTGGTGGAAAAGCACCCTAAACATAGCACAATCAGCCTTGAACATTCCCACATACGGCACACAAGTTTTCTCCGTGTCTTCTGTCTTGTAGCTCTAGGACACACTGTTTTATTGGGTATAACTCCATGAAATGATCATGCTGATAAAACACTTGCATAATTGCAACTTTCGAGGAAGTTGTTCGATTGGAATTGTAACATTAATATTTTTCCACAAATTTAATAAAAATAGGAGGCATCATTATACTTATACCTACTTGGGTATTTTTTTCGCAAAATAATAATATTTATTACATGTGCTTATTACCATAACAAGTATTTAATCATTTGCGATTAATAATAGTATAAACAAAAAAAGTCTTACGTCCAAAAACAACTCCCGCACCCAAAGTAATCACAGCAACCGATAAGATATACATTTTCGGAGTTAATTTAACAATTAAGTACACTTCACAGAACCCGTTAGGGTCCGCTCGTAGTCAGACCAACCCGATACAACGGTCAGAGGCCAATAAATTGACGATTCTAATTGTGTTCACGACAAGGACACTAAGTTGTGTTTGTTATGAGGAAAAAATTGTAGTTTTGCAAACCGTTATCAGACGTTCTTTGCTAATGACTATAAGTTTCAATGTGAATCATCTCCGGTGAGACAGACGAGGATAAATTGTGTAATTAGTAAAGTTCAAAA
The DNA here is from genome assembly GCA_949316265.1 of Diarsia mendica. Classification (NCBI taxonomy): domain Eukaryota; kingdom Metazoa; phylum Arthropoda; class Insecta; order Lepidoptera; family Noctuidae; genus Diarsia; species Diarsia mendica. The sequence goes on from OX438910.1 coordinate 3,757,808, forward strand.
ACACGTCTAACTTTGTAATAATAATGGTAATTTGCTGTCATTTTTAGGGTTCCGTAGCCGAATGGCAAAGCCGGAACCCTTAGGGTGGGACTCCACCAAAGCGGAGATGTTTGCGGTGTGCTCACATCCCTCGTCTCCACCACCATATAAATATGGTCTCCACTGCGCTAGATTCCTACGTACCTAACTAGGAGTAGGTAGGTCAATGGTTGACTATTATTTTACTAGGTAGGTACTTCTTTTTCGTTCAAGTAGTTATATTACATAATTGAAAAAATAAAATAAACTACCTACTGTTCTTCTTAATGTGTCGTGAGAATAGATTTGAGTGTGAATGTGGAATAATGTGGATGGGTAAAGAGTAGAGGAAGGCCAAAAAAACTATGGATGGACGGTGTAAAGGATGGTATGGTAAGAAATGAGGTGTCTGATGAAGCGACGAGTCAAAGAGAAGTAGGTATGGGCAGCTTTTGGGAAGCTTCGTCGGGTCTTCTCGTCACGCATTCCACAGAGCCTAAAGACTAAGGTCTTCAACCAGTGCGTCCTGCCTGTTATGACATACGGGGCTGAAACGTGGACCCTAACGATACGGTTGGTCGCTCATCATCGTAGCAAAACAAACAAACTGAGCTATATAGGGCCACCATTGACCGCATAAAACAGATTCCTTATCAAAAACACTCAGAAGCGTCAATTGTCAACAAACACTTAAGAGGGTACAATTTCTGTAAGAAGGTTAAAAAATTTCAAAAGGGCCCATAATGTTATGATGAAAAAGGTTACTCATTAAAATAGCGACACCACGTGTCGAAATAACCACCAGTTTTTGAAAAAGGCACCTTTTTTTTTGTGTTCCTCTAATTTTGCCGGTGTGTGTACTTGTTATTGGTATTGACGTTCGTTGTCGTTCCAATTATTATGAAATAAGTCATAGGGACTGACATGGTGGCATCATCGTCCGAACCTTTTTCCTACTATGTTGTGGTCGGCTAAGTCAGCTTATGCAGATCTCTCACTGTACGGAAAATCGCGACAAAGCGGGGCCATGTCATACTGGGAATTTATAGCTTGATGTGTCTTTCCTGATACGACTGTCTTCAAAGTAATTATAATAGGCAGCTGTCGCCAGCGGCTTCACCCGCTGCAACTCGAAAATTATCCCACGGAAAGATAAAATCGGGATAAAAATGTATCCTATGTGTTAATTCAGGTTATAAACTATCTGTGTACAAAATTTTATCTAAATTTGTTTAGTAGTTTTTGCGTGAATTTTAACAAACATACACACTCACAAACTTTCGCCTTTATAATATTAAGTGTGATACGAAAAAATAACAATATCCTTTATTCCCGTATAATTTACATTTCTAATATACCTATATATTTTTACGGCGACCACCTGGATGCGAGTCCCACGAGACCTGTTACTGTGGCGACACCTGGGTGAGGCCTTATGTACAGCAGTGGACGTCTTTTGGCTGAAATGATGATGATGATTTTATTTAAAGTAAACTTACTAAGGAGTCACCTATCTCTGGATGAAGGTCTCCTCCATCTGTTTCCATCTGTACCTATCTGGGGTCGTTCTGGTCCACTCTACTGCCAGTGCGAGAATATCTCCTCGCCAACGTTAAAATGGTCTCCCGCGGTTTGTTTCCTTTTCGTGGATACCAGTGCTAGTGCAGGACACCATCGCTCCACCTATACTCTTTATATGAAACCCAGCATAAAAGTATGAAGAATCGTCTGAAAAGTTCAAAATACGGAAAGGAATAAAGAAAGAAAAAATAAACAATGAGCATAGTGTAGTGTAGTGATAGGGGTTCGGACTGACTCAAAAAAAATCCATCAGTTATAGATTATCGAAAAATATTGGATACGTGTTTTTACCAGACTGCGGAGAAGCCAAAATGGAGGGTTATTTTTTTGTAGATGCACTTCAACCGCTTCAGAAAATAATTATATGAAAAACGTTTTAAGGGCCTATAAAAATTGAGGGTTGCCCTCGATTTCTCGATCCTGCCTTGTGGCAATGGGACCACCTCGGTAGTAGGTATACCCCTTTCTTTTAACACAAAAATAATTTTGAAAATCGGTCGACAATAGGGTAGTCGACTAAAAAAATCTAATTAGTCCGTCAGATAGATTTCCAAAAAATATTGAACACGTATTTTTTCTTTTTTCACGTAAACAAAAAATGAAGACGATACAGCGCTTTGAAAAGTCGTGCAACGTCACAGCTTGGTCCAATTTTACGAAACTATGACGTCAAAAGCCCCCTCTCCATGATCTTTGACAAGCTTTATTTTCGTCAATTTTTATTATTTTGATAAAACAAAAAACACGTATCCAATATTTTCCGATTATCTAACTGACGGACTAAACAGAATCATATTTTTTTTTAGTCAGTCGACTACCCTATTGACGGAGATATCCGCGAAGAAAAATTAATAGTACATTGTAATACAAGGGCCTAAAATGACCCATTTTTTTTACTTGAAACTAAATCACGCACCAGCTTGGCTGAACAAGTTGTCGTACGAGATTTACTTTTAGCCTTAGGGCTGTTCTAACTTAATATGAGATAATATTCACATTAAAATAATTATATAATTTAGATTGATGTAATTCGTAACTTGCTTGATACAATTGGTCCCTAAACAATGTGATATTCTATAGATGTGTTTCATAGACACACACCAATAACTAGTGTTGTTAAACTAAAATAGTGATGTTCTCTTAACATCAAACAAGGGCAATATATGCAATTTTACGCCCGCTCTGGTATGCTATTATGACGGTCTTTTTGAGCAAGAGTGAAAAAAATATATATATATAAGGTCCCATTTAAATAGGTGGACAAATTTTAATACAGCGTTCAGTACGTCTAACCAAACATATCCAAGTAAAAAAAACACTGATTAAATGAGTTTGAGAGTGAACTGAGTTTTTTGTACGTAAAATATTGGGTAACTAACACTTTTAGTGCATTTTCGCTACCTGTTTTATTTTCTTGTAGGTATCTGATGCATTTCAAAATTGCCGGTCGTTGTGAACAGACGTATCGAACAATTATTACAATAAACAAATAATCACTTGCGAAACTGTGACCTAGTTTAATCCATACTCAGCAGTAACGTATACACGCGTACATTAGATTTGTGTAAAGTGAATTAGGAGAAATGACCGGTGTGTAACGTGAACAAAATATCCTGCTTCACGATGGAGGATAGCCCATTGATCCAGAGTGGCAAATGTGTTCGCTCTCCGCCTTCTACGCCTGTACCCGGGGCAGTACCCGCCTCAACCCCTCAAACGCCTATCCAAAACAATGATGCCCTTGAAGTTGTCTCGACGACAGAAATCCAGAACTGGATGGTGGTCATCGAACAGAGCCTGAAGGAGGTGTGCGCTATTGCAACTGAAGGAAAGCTGAATGTTGACCAAAAAGGGCGCATCAACAGCCTATGCAGGAAAATCAGCAACGGGACTTCGCATATGGCCGTTATGTACCAGTCGGTGAAAGCAAAGGCCGTCCAGTCGCACTACTTCGTCAAAACTCTGGAATGCCAACTCGATCTTTCGCAGCAGCTACAGAAACTTCAGCTGAAAATCGAAGATTCAGCGAAACCTGCCCAGGAATCTTCTTTTGCCGACATGGTAAAGAAAGGTGCCAAGAATTATATCCAGCCGAGTCCTGTTAGTTCTGTGGCGATCTATCCAAGTGACAAGTTGAAGACCAGCGACGAGACTAAAACTCTCGTACAACAAATAATTAGACCTGAAGAAATGAAACTCCACGTGAGAGGCCTGCGCAAGACGAAGAACGGCGGTGTTATCATCAGCACCGAGACGAAGGACGACATCGAGAAGCTGAGAAAATCGGTGCAGCTATCCAAGACAGGCCTAACAGTCGACGAGCCCCATAAAAGGAAGCCTAGGGTTGTGATTTTAGGAGTGCCGACATCCATGCAGGAAAATGAGGTTTTTACGTGCTTGTACAACCAAAACCTAGCCGAAAAACTTCAGGACTGTAGCCTAGAGACGTTTTTAAGCTCAATTAAATTAAGTCATAAGTCAGGTAAGAAAGACACTGAGACCTGTAACTACATTGTTGAAGTATCCCCAGTCATTCGCAAAGCCCTGGTATCACAAGATCGTGTTTTTGTAAATTGGTCGTCATGCCCAGTGAGAGACTTTACTTTGGTCACACGATGTTATAAGTGTCAGCAATATGGACATGCGGCCAAGTCGTGTCGACAAACATCTTATACTTGTGGCCACTGTGGTGATCAAGGTCACTCAGTAAAAGAATGTCCAAAGAAGGCTGACGAACCAAAATGCGCTACGTGCATGCATTTCAAAAAGCCAGATAAGCACAATACAGGGGCTGCTGACTGCCCTGCGAAAATAATGGCTGAAAAAAGGTACATCAATTCTGTAGATTATGGAGGCGCCTAAGAGCGCCGTTTATTAGTAATTCTTCTGTCCTTTTTTCTTTAATTTTAAATTTTATTTTTAGTTACCATTATGATAAATAGTTTGATTAATGATTTAGATATTTTCTCTGTATCCGAGTCTAAAGTTTGTGAAGCAGAGAAATGTAAACAATATGTATCTGGCCACAAAACTCCACTTAATATATTAACACAAAATATTCGCAGTGTCTTTAAGAATTTTGATAGCTTTAGTACATTTCAACAGCGGCTTAACATAGATTGTGATGTCATTGTTTTAACCGAATGCTGGCTTGCCAAACAATATAACATACCACTAATCCCGGGATATAATATGTATAAGTAGAAGTACTATTAATTACAACCAAAATGATGGTGTGATAGTTTATGCAAGAAATCATCTAAATGTCTCTGTTGAGGAACCTAACATGAACGACTGTAACAGATTGTTAGTTAAAATTGGCTCTGATTTTGCGATATTAGCATTATATCGACCTCCATCTTTTAGAAATACTAGCACTTTTTCTGACTCCCTGAATGAGACCTTGCAAAGACTGTCATCCATTAAAAACACAATTGTAATTGGAGATATTAATATCAATATTCTTCCCGGAAGTGCTGATGCGGCTGCTCAGGACTACCTCAACTTATGCGCTTTTCATGGCCTGCTCCCAGCACACAGCCTCCCTACACATAACAGTGGCTCCTGTTTGGATCATATTATGCTTAAATCGAATTTCCCTGCACTTGCACTTGTTGTTAACTCAACAATAACCGATCACAATGCTGCCCTACTAACCCTTAATTGTAAATTACCTAAACAAAGCACTCGAGAAATATCAAAACTAAATATAAATAAACTTGAACAAGATTTACGCGTCATCGATTTTGATCCAGTCTATAATTCCGCTGACCCACAGTTCTGCATGTCGTATGTTATTGAAAACGTACAAAATGCAATTCAGAAAAACACATTTTTATCCCAGTTGAACAACAAAAATCGCAACATAAAGCCCTGGATAACATCAGGCCTTATTCGCTGTATGAAACATAGGGATAAATTACATATGAAAGCGAAATCTAATCCAGACAATGCAGTATTACAAATTTCCTACAAAAGATATCGAAATTACTGTAATGATCTCCTTAAAAAAATTAAAAGTAACTACGACAAAATGACATTGGAAAAGGCGGGAACAAATAGTAAAAAGATCTGGAAATTTATTAAAGACACAACGTATACGTCAAAACAATATGAGTCATCGTCAGGTTTATTACAAGCACACTCGTCACCGCTGGAATCCGCTAACATAGCAAATAATTTCTTCGTTAATGTTGGAAAGTGTCTGGCAGACAAAAATCTGGGTCAATCGCAAAACCTAACAAGCTCACCTATAACACGGAACACTACTTTAACATCCTTCGTGTTGCTAGACACTGATGAGACTGAGGTAGAGAGTATTATCATGTCCCTGAAAGAAGACTGTGCAGTTGGTTATGACAACATATCTAATAAAATTATTAAAAAATTTAGGGACATTTTGGTACCACCTCTGACCTATATTTTCCGCATTTGTTTATCTTCGGGTCATTTTCCGAAGTGTCTCAAAAAAGCTGTAATTGTCCCTGTCTATAAATCAGGCAGCAAAGATCAAGTGACAAATTACAGGCCTATTTCTTTATTGCCTTCTATGTCAAAAATACTGGAAAAAATTATAAACAAAAGGTTGTTGAAATATTTGAAAGATAAATCCATTCTGTCCGAACGGCAGTTTGGATTTAGATCTAAAGTCTCAACTGCCGATGCAGTACATCATCTGACTGACTATCTAGCGCACGAACTTGACAAGGGTAACCACACTGTAGGAATTTTCCTGGATCTCGCCAAAGCGTTTGACACAGTTTCCGTTCCAATACTGTTGCACAAGCTTGAGACCATAGGTGTCAGAGGAACTCAGCTGAAATTATTCAAAAGTTATCTAGAAGATCGTTCCCAGTGCGTAAAGATTGGCAATGTTCTCAGTTCTGTTCAAAAAAACACATTTTTTGGTGTTCCCCAAGGAAGTATTTTGGGGCCCACTCTTTTTTTGATCTACATAAATGACCTTTGCGATATTAAACTAGATCAGGGCACTATCATCACTTACGCTGACGATACTGCACTACTTTTTTCAGCTGACTCAGAAAATAAAGTCTACAATCTTGCGCAACACGGATTCAATATTGTAAATAAATGGCTTCAAAATAACTCACTAACTTTAAATGCAGAAAAGACACATTACATTAAGTTTTCGATGCGCAAGCAAATATCGACTGTACCCACAACATTGCATGCTCATTATTGCTTAATCCCTGCAAATAACCAATGTACGTGTCCTAATATTAAAAAGTCGGATAAAATAAGATACCTGGGTATTATATTAGATGAAACCCTTTCCTTTAAACAACACATAGAAGCTCTAAATAATAGAATTCGTAAGCTGATTTTCGTATTCAAAAAGCTACGATTTATTAAAGATTCAAAAATAATAAGGCAAGTATACTTTGCTCTTTGTCAGTCAATTTTGACTTACTGCATCACTTCATGGGGTGGGGCTGGTAAAACTTTGTTATTGACCATTGAAAGAGCCCAAAGAGCTATTCTCAAGGTGGCTACTTGCCGCCCCTTCCTTTTTCCCACTAACCTCCTGTATAAATCTTGTGATGTACTAACAGTTCGACAGTTATTTATAATGAGCACTGTACTAAAACAACACGCAGCACTTCCATACAGTACTGATTTTACTAAAAGGAGACGGAAAGATTTAGTTTGCTCACAAAAAAGTACAAAACATGCTTTTACAGCAAAATTTTATATGTACAACGGACCGCTACTCTATAACAGGCTAAATAAAAAGGGTAACATCTTCTCCTTAAATTATAGTGACTGTAAAAAAAACCTTATGGAAGCTCTCCAAGCTATGTCGTATGAAGATACAGAGAAGTTATTACTTGTTTTAAAATAATATTAGTGTTTTGTTAAATTAGTTAACTAAGTTAAGATTAGTTTAACTTTAATTTTATACACTTATTTACATACCAAATTGTAAGTTTAATAATTATGATGTGATTATTTGTAAGATTAATGTTACCTCAAATCGCCTGAAACACAGGATCACCTAGTTCAGGCACAAATTCCGGGTGAACTTTATATAGATTTAAGGAAAATTGTATTTAACGATATACCTTATAATTATGAATAAAAATTTATTATTATTATTATTATATTATTATTATTATTTCTCTAATTTTCTTTTTTTACCATTGTCCTTATTTTGGTGGTCTGAATGATTCCTAAAATTTTGTCCACCTATTTTAATGGGACCTTATATACGCTCGAATTGAGAAATCTCATTTTTTGAAATCAGTAATTAATTTGTAAATTACAAGAGATAGGCAAGGGATCACTACAATTGGCAAATAAAAGTCGTCAAATCTTTTATTTGACCCTAGCCGATGCCCACGGCTTCGCCCGCGTAAGATTTTATACATTAGAACCTTCCTCGAGAACCACTCTATCCATTGGTGAAAAGCTACAGCTTTTGAGTTCATCGCAAACTGACAGACAGACACGGTGGAGGCCTTTTTTTTAATAATTATGTTGTGATAGTGATTTTAAAAATTCGGTTGCACAGTTTAAACTGTTTCTAGAAATAACAGGTTGGGATGGGGAACACATAAGATGGGCTGTTTTAACAAGATAGGTACTTAACATTTATTTTCACATTGGACAAAAAAAAGTATTAATCATGAAACAATGGTACTTTTAACCCAATCAAGGTATTGGTAAACATTGGTGTAAATTCCAGGAGTACCCTTTTCACCACATTCCTTTGGTCCAAAACTGACGAGGCCGATGAGTTCGAATTTTTCCTGATTCTCGTACACTAAGGGGCCTCCAGAATCACCCTTGCAAGCGTCATGGGCTTCTTTGCCACCAGCGCAAAGTTGGTCGTCCCCTAAACTTATTGAGCGACCAGGAATGTTGTACAATGGTTGACATTTCTGAAAAAAAAAATGTTAGTCAATTCAATCATACATAACGCCAAACGGCGGAATTACAATAACCTCAAAGGTAATAAATGTGTGATGTTGATACGATTGTTACTAATTTAAGTTTGTAAATAACTAGATAGACTTCTTCGCCCACCCCTGGGTAGCAGACATCCTTAAGCATTTTCACACAAAAAAGGACGTGGTGTGTTGTGAGTCTTCTCCGACTTCTGAAGTTCTCACTAAAATCCAGAGTGCAATGAAGAATTCAACATAGGGTCCCCCATTTATATGGCACTGCTTTAGGTATCCCATTCTCATTGCTTGATAAATAAATTCGCAAGAGTCTTGTTTCGTTCTGTAAAACTACTAGAGATGCGGTTACTTACTTCGCGGCTGACGTATGGTAGATTAACGTCTCGCTTGACATCACTGTATGTATTATTTTCGGTCACGCCCCAACCAACGGCGTACATCGAGAAGTAAGGAGGCGTATTTTCAGGTCGGGTCAGGTCTTTGGATGGTAGGCAGATGGGGCGGACGAAATCTAAAAAGGTATCAATGAAGTAAGTGTATAGATAGTAGTGTGTAGTGCATAGATACAACCTTGTAGCCAGGATTATTCATCAGCAACTTGCTTTTAAATACAGCCTTGTGGAATTGGAAGTGCCGACCCAGTTCTCGAAAGTGGGAATATCACATTGTACAGGGTTTAATCCATCATCACTGACAGGACTATTGTAGCCAATAAGCCTGATATAGTGGTGGTGGATCGATCAGAGCGGCGCGCAGCGATTGTTGACATAACGGTCCCCGCATGACGAGAACCAAAGATAAGCAAATCAAGAAGTTTGACTTGGCTCGCGAGGTTGTCGACATGTGGTTTGTGAACCCAACGATCATTGTACCGATAGGTTTTTCAGCCATTGGCTTGATTATCAAGAGCCTCGACCAACATCTGAGGAGGCTCTCGTTAGGTAGCTGGAACAAGGTCTTGATACAGAAAGCGGTACTCCTGGATACGGCTCGTATTGTTGAAGTTTTCTTACTCTGGAGCCTAGTAGCTTGAACCCTGTTCAACAATTTTTATATTTTTAAATGAAAAACATTTAAAAATATAAAAATTGTTGAACAGGGTTTAAAAATTTACAAAATATGTTAAAAAAATAAATTAAGGAAGTAAGTGTTTAATTCTTTCAATGAGCCGCCAAAATTGCGCACTATTGTTTTCCATGCGCCGATGGCAATCTCTGCTGAGATTGACTTCCGTGAAATGAAACTACAACTAGTACAAACCTGTGTATGGAGCCGTCTCTTTTAGCCTGATCAGGCCAATGTCATGTTTCTTCGACTTCCCATACACGTATTCTGGATGAGGTATGGTTTTCTCGATTTTGATCCTTTTCACTCCTTCAGTGCAGTCTTCACCACCCCCTGACGTCTCGACGCAATCCTGGCCTTCATGAAAAATATCGTATTCTCCGAGGCGAACTATGTTTCTGGAAAATATTTTAGCGATTATTTCATATAGCTTTTGCCCACGACTTCGCTCGCATTGTGAGAATTATCCCACGGCAACGTTTTAAATATAGCCACACACACTTGGGGTTAATGTAGCTTCATATTAGTGATAGATTTGTCGGAATCGCATGGTTCCTAAGATTAGATGATTATTACCTACTTTAGATTATTGTCTTACACTTGTAAACTTTACCTCTTACTTAATAATTTTAGTGAAGATAGCACTTGCACGCTTTGTGTTCGTGGAGGTAGGCAATTATACCACGGCTGCACGGGAACGCAAAAAAAACTTTTTAATATTCCACATTCCCAATTTTTGAATCCCAAGGAAACGTAAGGAAAGTCGGTTAGAAAGCGTTCATTTTTGTGTTTGTTGTGTTAAACGAGCTTTTACCCGCGGCTTCGCCTGCGTGGTAGTCGGTTAAACTACAAAATGACGATTTTCCGTACAAAATTTTGTTTCTTATTTAACTCCTTGGATCGAATTTCGAAAAGTCCTACACTATTCCTAGTTTACATTATAAAGGGAATAATTAAAGCTTTTTAGGTCTAAGGGCTTGGGCTGGGCGTTGATGGCGCAAGTCCAAGCAACAACGCGCCAAGCGCAAGACCTGACTGTCAGTCAGGAATTTTCTTTTTAGGGTTCCGTATCTCAAAAGGAAAAACACGGAACCCGTATAGGATCACTCGTGAAGACACACGAGTGATCCTTTATGGGTTCCGTTTTTCCGTCTATCTGTCTGTTTGTCTGTCCGACCATTCCCCCCTCCCCTTATCTCCGAAACTACTGAGACTAAAATTCTGAAAAAAATACAGAAATTAGTTCAACACGTATAGATTACAGGAACCTATAAGAAGTCATGGTACGGAACCCTTCATGTGCAAGTCCGACTTGCACTTGGCCAGTTTTTTAATATAGATAGATAACCGACGAAAATCTTTCTTGTTCTAGATTTATGTGCTGAATGTATTTGTATGAAGTATTTATAATAAATTGTGTGTTTATAAATAATATATAGATGTCCGTCTTACGGGTTTTTTTTTAACAGTATTCTTCCAGCTATGCAATGGGCAGCAGTTAGTACGTATTTGCCGCTGATTAAAGCTCCACCACATGCAAGTACTTTCATTCTTTGATCTTCGTTTAGTGTATACTCTATTACCACCGCCCAAGGATACTCGTCTATTCCGGTCGCGTTACCGCCTGGAAGATAAAGACATAGGTCAGGGTGTATCGAAAAAAACCGACCCACTGTGAGTATGGCGGCATAGCGCATGACCGGTTCCGGCCCATCGTAATAGGGAAGCCCTTTTATATTAAATTAATTTTTGTTTTATTGGCAACAGAAATACAAACTCTGTGAAAATTTTAACTATATACCAATTACGGATCATGACTTATAGCCCGCTGACAGACCGACGAACGGTCGGACAGCGAATTTTAAGAAACAGTTGGCTCCTGTTGGTACGGGTATTTTAAAAACGAAAAGATTTTAAATAGTAGGCTCCCTTCTGGTACGGGTATTTTAAAAACAAATCGAGTTTATTGAATAGCGATAAATTCGTCCGCATCGCTGGTAGGAGGAAACGCGAGTGGTCTTTCCTCCATACAAACGCTCTCGTCTGTTTTCTTTTTGGTTAATGACCCTAGAGCAATGGTTTTTTACAGAATAATAAATATTAACTATTTCTATGCCCCTATGTTTTCCTTTTTGGTGATAAATTATTTTTATAAGCACTAGAACCCTCAAAAAATGCTCAAAATTGCTTGTTTAGATCGCTGATAACAGAGTCCTAGTGTACAAATTTGACAACTATTAACGAAAAAAGAAAAAAATAGCGGCGTAGTATATAACCTCCTTATTCATTGTCTAAAATATCTTTTAAATTGGTTCAATATTGGAGGAGGAAATAGGCGAGAGCCAAACCTCGAATTCTAACTTTTTTCTATAGTTGTCCTTATCGCACGAATTTGAGGGCAGGAGGACGGAGAGAGACAGCGATAGTAGAAAGAGACAGCACTCGCATTTCCTCTTAAGTGCCCAAAAGTCTGGCATGACGGGCATGACAACATACATTTCCACCACTGGAACAATAGGCAACTCCGGCCTTAAACTTGTCAACGGTCTAGGGCACTCTAATTAGGGGTTCGGCAACAGGCGTCATTGAAATTGTAAAATAAAATAATCTACTTCGTCAGTATTAATTTACTCAAAAAGAAAAAGGCGGGGAAGATGCGCAATCTCAAACGGGAGGAAACGCCCGGATGTTTTTATTGTGAGAATTGACCGGAGGACACGATGGAGCACACCGTGGAGGTCTGCTCGTTTTGGGTGGAGCATCCTGGTAGTAACGATTGGCGGGGGTGACCGGGCCTGGCTCAATCTATGGTACGGAGCGGGAGGCAAAAGGACGCCGTCACCTTCTTCTGTGAAGCAGTCATGGTAGCGAAGGAAGTGGCGGAATGTGAGAGGGCGAGAAACTCTCATCCCTACCGCCGCGGGAGACATCCCGGACGTCGGGGGCAACGTGATGGCTGACTGCCACAGTAGACGCAGGCCTGTGGACGGTGAGTAATAGCTAGCTCACCGTCCATCCGTCTTATGACGACAGGCCAGTGTCGATGGCGCGTTAGTGTTCTACGCGCGCCTCATAGAGATGTCAGCAACACTAAGGGCCTGGCGGGGCTGCGGATTGTTCGAAAGAGAAATCGAAATGGCGGCTTCCCAACGAATTTAAGGTGAATCCTCCAACCAGCCCGCGAAATTCAAATTTGAATTTCGCGGGCTACCCTGAAACATCAACCTTAATTGATTTAATAAAAAGTAGTACTACACACTAAACTAGTACTTTGGCTGGGTTACCTTAGAATCAACAGATCAATTTCAGGTTTAGAGGTTGAATCAAAAATAAATTCCGATTAACGCAGATTACTCAGAAGGTTGTGACGAAGACATTGTTGACGTTACGATACCTCATCATCATCATCAGCCTATATTGTTCCCACTGCAGGGACTCAGGCTTCCTCTCTAGGAGAGGGATACCTCGATACCTCGATGACGCGCAATTTAAAAAAATCGGTGATTTCTTAAACAGACCTATTATTTTATTGCTAACACTAGTTGCAAGACCGCAGCATTCAGAACTACGGTCAGGTAGAAAGGCAGTCATCAGGGTTGAACATTCGGCAGGGTCGTCAGTATCTTCCGGTTTATGAAACTCTGGCGAAGTGGTAGTTGTCGTTGTGGTGGTTGGGGGAGGGCCACAGCATACGCTGTGTTTCTCAGAACCGAAGCATCTGAAAGTAAATAATAAATTACAAGGCTAAGTAAAACGCAACGCACATAATGACCTTTTTTGGAGGGTGGGAAATCATCAAATTAATGACTCCTCCCACTCTGGGCAGAGCGGTAGGGAGTGACAGAGTTCTACTGACTAAAAACCATCCATGTTCCTTCTTAGCCCTTTGTGTCGAGGCCGCGGTAACTCTTTCGAACAACCCCTCAGCCCCGACGGGAGTCGGCCCTTGTCGGCGTGCGTGGAACACGAACGCGACGAGAATACGGCGGGGCTTCGCCCAAGCGGGGCAGACCTCCACGGTGTGTTCCACCGTGTCCTCCGGCTGAGCCCCACAATGGTAGCATCCAGGCGTTTCCTCCCGCCTGATTCGGTGCAGGTACCTCCCGAAACAACCGTGTCCGGTGAGGACCTGCGTCAGATGGAAGGTGAGGGCGCCGCGCGCCGTGGCGTCGGCTATAGCCACTTCTAACAGATTTAACAGATTTTTACCTCGGGCTGCAGCAAACCAATCTCAAACGCGTTATTGTAACACGAATAAAAAAAAAACCGCCCAAAGTGGGAGCAAACCTTGTCTATGTGTGTGTATGGATTAAAAAGACATACACAACAAACAAACCAACCTAACATATTTGGGAAAGAACAACTTTTCTCAAATATATGTCGGGGTCGGCTTCCAGACTAGCGACTGCTGATTCAGCATCCACAACCCAGTTAGTAGGTACTTACTGGGAGATTATGATACCTCTTGGTAAGACTGGTTGTCTGACAAACTCAAAAACTCAAACTCAAATATTTTATTTCAATTAAGCCATTACAGGCACTTTTGAATGTCAGAAGGACGGAAGAAGAACGAAACTACGAGTGCAATACGTCATTCCGAAAGTCACCACGCCGAACCACACGTCACCGAATGCCCGCAACAACGAACACTGCGAGCACGAAAGCACGCAGCGACGCAAACCGCAACATAGAGTTCTCGAGACCCCGGATCACGGAACAACGAATGCACGCCGCAACGTGCAACCACCGCCCCGCGACCCGGAGCCCCGCAAACCCGCCGCCACGGCACACGCCGCCGCGCGCCCCCGCACCCACAGCACTCGCCGCCGATAACATCCGGCGCCGCGCAGCCCGACGCAGCAACTCCCGAAACGACGTATTGCACTCCTACGCTACAGTCACAATCACAAGGCATAATAACTTGTGAAAGTACTGCAGTTGTCAGTTCCCTAACGTAGATCTCATGAAGAAGAACGGGCAAGAAACTCCATGGACATTCGTGTCACTGACTACCTGTAACGACTGTCAAATATCTACAAATGGCAGCCAGGGCCAACGGCTTTTCGAGCTTTCCATGGCACGAAGGAAACAAGGTAAGTAATGGGTGGTCGGGGACCAACTTAGGCAAGCGCGGGTTAACCTGAAGAATTCTAATTGGTATATAAATATTATACTTTAAGCTATGCTATATCATTTTCTATATGATACAGTAGTCTGACTAGACTATACCTGGATAGGGTCTGGTTCATAACATCGACAGTCACTATACATCGACAGTAGCGTACCATCGATTTGGTGTACTGTCGATTCATTAAGGGGCTGACAACACCAAACTGATGTTATTTAAGCAGTTTTTTAAGAAAAACTGTTTGTTCTAGCACATTAAAAAAAATATATGTTATTATTCATCATATTTCAAAGACCGTGGATGGACTCGATACTTAATTGGACGAAATCGGTTCGATAGAAAATAATTGCAAAGATTGGTCTTAAAATCATCGTTAAGTGGTTCTATGTCTTTATTTTTTTTTCGTATGGGTCTGCAATTAAAAACATGAAGTCAACATATTCATACCTAAACCGCTGACGAGTCATATTTCACAAATAATCCATATATTTTTTTTAAATCAATATTTATTCATTATTTTCTTCTAAAATCTGGCCGGCCCAGTAACAGTGATAGTGCGCTCTCGTTTACTCCGATACAAATAGACAGTGTGTGTGACAGTGACAAATCCTCAAGGCCATTTGGTGTTGACAGCGTCTTAACCCGTCGATGGATCGTTGTCGATCCAGCGACCGTCGATGTAGTGACTGTCGATGTTATGAACCAGACCCACTTGGATATACATACCTAGATTTTTTCACAAAAGATATGGCCTCATCAGACTCAGGTGGCCGGAGCATATTCGCGATATGTGGACACGACAAAATATTAATACATTCGCCGGACTTGCCATCAGGAGTGCTGCACTGAGGAGGTTTGGCAATTCTCAGAACAGGTTTTGGTTCGGGACAGCAAACCTGCAAAATTAATATTATATCAAAGCATTTATTTCAAGTAGGCTAGGTACAGGTACTTTTGAATTGCTGAAACAAAAAAAACAACGAAATGTAACTCCTCCTCCTTGCGTCGTATTCCTCAGTGATGAGGGTCGTGACCTCCCTTCGATATCACTTTCTCCCGTACGATTTTCCTCCATCTATTTCTGTCTCGGGCGGTGTGGAGGGCATTATGAAACGTGGAGTTGAGCGCGGTGCGGATCTGGTCGGACCAACGTATTGGGCTGCGTCCACGAGACCTTTTCCCGTCTACTTTGCCAGTCACGATGAGTTTCTCGAGGTTGCCACTGTCTTTCCTTGCAAAGTGACCGAAGTATTCCAGGACTCTGCGTAAACATTCGGATGACAGCCGCGAGGAGATCTTGAGTTCACGCAATATGGAGACGTTTGTCCGGAATGCTGTCCAGGGGTTACGGAGCATCTTCCTCCAGCACCACATCTCAAAGGCGTCAATGCGTTTACGGTCTGCAGCTTTCAGTGTCCAAGTCTCAGCGCCATAAGAAAAGATCGAGAAAACTAGAGTCCGTACCAGATTGGTTTTAGTTTTTACGGAAATGTTGCGATCTCTCCAAATTTTTCCAAGCTGAGACATGGCGCTCTTAGCCATACCAATTCTCCTGCGTACTTCCTTCTCGCACGAACCATCGTTGCTGATGTTGGAACCCAGGTACATATATAAAATTGTCCACTGTTTCTAGGCCCAATGCGCCAGTGAGTTCCAACTTCCCAGATCTATCCACCACCATGACCTTGAAATGTAACTATAGCCCCGTCAAAAATCATATAAAAATTTCTGTAAAACTTGCCAATTGCAAAGCGTAAGCCGGATAGGTAATAAGAATAATTTATTTAAGAAAATGTAGTAGGTACAAAAGGTATACATTTAGGCACAATAGTGTTGTTTCTAATACAATGGAATAATTAGTGCAAAGTAAATTAAAACTAAAATAATTATATTTTAACATAATTATTACCTTTGAATTATAAAATTGTGATAATTTTATAATTCAAAGGTATAGTAGCGACCTGCCCGATGTATGTTTACCTATGTAAACCTGTGTATCAGACCATCGTTTTACGTAGCACAATTTAAATAGGACAGTAAAATTATAAAATAAAATAATATAAAAACTACAGAAGAACAGTCAAATAGGTACAAACAGCAATAAAACTAGCTTAACCTTTTGAACGCCAGAGCGTTAGACGCATGCATGGCGCACCTCCCACGACAAGGCACAGAAATGTACAAAATCAGTATTTTATTTTATTTGACACTATTTTGTATTAAACAGCAGAAAAAAGTAAAAAAAAAATACGGTGTTTGTCGTCTATAGACGTCGGTGGTGTATTGGACAAGTTTTCATTTTGTCGTCTATACTTGACTGTGGTGGTCAAAAGGTTAAGTACCTAATTACTTATATTTATAAGTAGATTTTAGGTAAAACATAATTAAACCACAATGTTTACGGGAATAACGGACAAAACTCCATAACGAACACTCTTTTAAATCAGAATATTGTTACAAACCCTTGGTTCCATCATTCATGTTAGCATGGTATATTATATGAGAACGATGCATGTAGCAAGAGGTGCAACCGATAAAAGTTTTCACAATAAATACTCAAAATAATAAAGTTTCTACAACATAACTTGTGTAGGACTAGATGCCTCTTTCAGGGGGGTACCATCTATCTGGCAGAAACTTGATGCTCCGAAATTTGTTTGGCATAACACACTTGGCATATTCTTCTTTGAACGAATGTGTTTATGGCAGAACAATTATTTAACACGTTCAGTGCCACCGACTCGCCCGGAGAGTCCACGTAAATTTTATTCCAGCGCCGTAGACTCGCCCGGCGAGTTCAATGTGTTTGCTATTTTTTTCCAAAATGCATGTGTATTTTCTGCTTAAAATAATACTGAAGACTAAATATACCCTAATCTAAAGAATTACGTGGTGGGCCGGGTGTGCAGACCCAGTTTAAAATCGAAAGAAAATAAACTATTCTGCAATGCCTTGAACTCGCTAGGCGAGTTCACTGACATAGATTCTCAAACTTTTATTAATGAAATATCTATATGGTAGACACTTTTATTTTCATTTTACCAAAAGTCACATTCACTCGTAAAACAACGGCGGATTGTGTTCTACACCTTGCAGGGGCTCGAATTTGGTGTTATTATATAGGCAAAGGTATTGGGTACTTCTAAGTTTTTGAGCGTGTCCTTGTGTTTTATTGTTAAATAAACGGTGCAGAAAACACAAACTCCAAATTGATTTTTATTCAGTCGAATTGAAAACATCCTCCTGTTTATAAAAAACAATATTAGATATTCAACATATAACCTCAACAATAACCACTATCTAAAAGATTGACAGCCACTGCATAAATTACGAAACAAATTTAACTTTTCTTTTATCTATAGTGTTTCTTGCCATTTTTATATATTAAATTACACCGTATACTAGTTAAACACTTTTAAATTGCGTTAAACACGTAATGTACACTGTCACGGCCACAAAAATAACAAAACATTGTTTTTACCCTAACGCAATGCCACTGAACTCGCGTGGCGAGTCGATTCAATTCGTGTTGCAGCGCCGGCGACTCGCCTAGCGAGTCCAACGTAAAATGTAGGCGGCATCCGAGAAAACATCGTGAAAATCGTAGTGGTAATGAACGTGTTAATAGAATACTCATTTCGCAGAATGTTTAAATAGCCGAATTTTCAATGGCATACTTTTAAGATGGCAGAATTTTATTTGGTACATTTTTATAAGGTATAACGACCGTCTCGCGAAAGTATCCTTTATGGGCGGCATGGGCACCGGGCCGTAGGCCGACGAAGGAGGCCGGCGGAGGCCCGGCACTTCGGGGACAGAAGATATTAGTGTTATATAATATACATGTCATATGTCATGGAGTACATGTGTTGCATGTATGAGTGACGTCATTATTATTAATAATAATAATAATTATTTTTGACATACATTTAATGTTCTCAGCTAGAAATTTTAGCCGGGGTGAGCTGATAATAATAATAATAATTATTATTATTGCATGTTACACGTATGTATGAAATGAAATGCGTGCCAAAAGACGATTCTGATTATGAATTTTCGGCGAGATGATGGTTCTGGAAATGAAGTTTATGCTCAAAGATGATTCTGACTTACAAAATTATGCGTTTTGAATTTATGGTAAATGAGTGTATGCCAAGTGATTTTCTGCGAAATGAAGTTTCTGCCATCCACTGTTATGCAAAACAAAATTCGGGTATAAAAAATTCTGCTAAAAAAGGTAGACCCCTTTCAGGGATCGCAAGTTCGGAACTGACAGTACAACTGACATTAAAATTCCTCAAATGACGTTCGATCATTAATTATATGTAAACTATATTCAAAGCATAAGACATTTATTTATTTTTTATACATTTGTGGAAGCTTGTAATTAGCAAATGAAACTACTTATGCATGATATTTATAATTATTATTAGTCTGTAAGCTTTCTTTAAAAATTAAATAAATAAATAAATATATAAAAAAAAACAGTGACCCCGCTGTTATTCCATTACCATACTGTTATGCCGTAGCCTGTATGGTCGTTGGCCGTAGCCCACCCAACCACGTTTTCCAAATATATTATGTTCAGAAAGAGAGAACGTAAACAGGAAGGAAGGCATAAGGGCTTCCTTTTGGTTAACGCTTGATTTTTTTACCCATCTATTTTTACCCGACTGCGGCGAAGCCCAAAAGGAGGGTTATTTGTTTGACGTGTAGGTATGTATGTAAGTATGTATGTATGTATGTCCGTTTCTTTGTTCCCTCATAACATAACTCATAAACGGATAAACCGATTTGAATGAAATATACGTCGTTAGATTCGTCTTGATGGCGCGAGTGTTATAGGCTACATTAAGTTAAATCATTCTCGAAGAATTTTACGCGACCAACGAAAGATCAAACACAAAAGAACTAAAAAGTTGGAAATAAAAAAAGTAGTTAAAAAACTAAAAAACCCGACTGAAAAAACTGAAAAGCAAAAAAACAAGCACATTTTAAATTAAACAAAACTTGGAAGCAGGCGGGGGTTCATTTGAATATTAAATTATGAAAAGAAAAAATGAAAATAGAATGGACCCCGCCCCGCAATGTGCTTGTTTTTTTGCTTTTCAGTTTTTTCAGTCGGGTTTTTTAGTTTTTTAACTACTTTTTTTCATATCGCACCCTACGCAATAACGCAACGCAAGATGGCACCGACAATACGATTGATTTCGTTTATACATCACTAGCACTTTGCCCACGGCTTCGCCCGCGTGGATGTCGGTTCAACTACAAAAGTGACGATTTTCCATACAAACTTTCATCCCCCTTTTCACCCCCTTAAAGGTTAAATTTCCAAAAACCCCTTCTTAGTGCTCCCCTACATTAAATAAAATAGGAAGCCGTGTGCAAAATTTCACATTCCTAGCCCCAGTAGTTTCGGCTGTACGTTGATATGTCACCCAGTCAGTTCTCCTTTTATATATATAGAAGATAGATGTATCCCAAGGATTTTAAGTATTTTTATAAAACCACTTACGTGCAGTACTCCTCCTCTCCAACCGCAAAATGATCTGCGCAGTAAGTTGATATCTTCACTTGTTCTATTCGACTTCTTGGCCACAGTTCGTAACTGTTCACATTGGTTTAACGGTATGCATGCTTTTGTTGTACCATCTACTGATGATGCGCACGGTGAGGATTCTGTAATCATCAGATATTATTTAAGCATCTAAACATAGCATAATCACCCATGAACATATATACCCACATCCGGGATACTAAATTTTTCTGTGTCTTCGATCCTGAAGATCGAAGACTCGAAGACACACTGGTTTCCTCATAGAAAGTCCATACGGAAAAGTTCGAAAATCATTTTTGATATCATAGTACGACTACTGAGAGTGGGGTGAGCCGGTGAGGTCAGTCCCCAAGTTGGAAGAATTTCTAAAAGGCGGTTACTCTACCGCTAGAGTGTGGGGTAAGACAGGGAGGGATTACGTCAGCAAAATTATTTAATCTATAATGTAAATGATCTAATCGTTGAGCTCAACAGCAAGAAAATCGGATGTCGCATTGATGACCTTAGTGTCAACAACATCAGCTACGCGGACGATATGGTGCTGCTGAGCCCAACGGTTAGGGCGCTTATAGAGCTACTGAATTGTTGCGAAGGCTATGCTCGAGAGCATGGCTTAGTTTATAATGTCAATAAAAGCGAGTTCTTGGTCTTTAAGGCTGACGGTGGTAAATGTCCTGAGTATGCGCCCCCAATTAAACTAAATGGGAATGACATTTTGCGAGTGTACCATTTAAGGACTTGGGGCATTTGTAACCGACGACCTTAATGACCGAGTGGACATTGAGAGGGAACGTAGGGCGCTGGCAGTCCGATGTAACATGTTCGCTCGCAGGTTTGCACGCTGTAGCAGGGCAGTCAAAATAACGCTTTTTAAAGCTGATTGCCAAGTGCAGCCTGTGGACTAACTATACTCAGCGGGCTATCAGTGCCCTACGGGTCTAATATAATAACGGGTTCAGGATGTTGATGGGGCTGCCCCGTTTCTGCAGTGCATCAGGTATGTTTTCACAAGCACACGTTGATGGCTTCCACGCCATCGTCAGACAGAGATCTGCCTCTTTGCTCTGCAGAGTGCGGCGGGGCAACTCCAACTCCATCCAGACCATTGCGGGGAGGTACGATTCTCCTTTGTTCGGTGATGTTGTTCAGAGATGCATTCTGAACAACAGCCTTGTTGTTAAATAGATATTAAGTATACTAAAATAGATATAAGTACACTAACCCCTATGGATGTTGCTTATCCGAAATAAAGAATATTTTATTTTATTTATTTATTTTTTAACATTTTTGCTCAGATTAAAAAATACGAGGTATCAAGTCCTTGAGTTTTTTTAATTCTCAAAAACGATAATATACAAGACACGAAAAGCGCTTATTAACATAACAAGTATCTGATCATTTGCGTTATATTATAAATTCCGTCATAATAAAAATATATATACTATAGCCTATGTCACGGGGCTATTCTTACGAACCTACAAACATACCTACATAGGTAGACTGCCAAAATCATTACCCTTCCTTTTGGCTTTACCGTAGTCGGGTAAAAAGTATAAACAATAATAGTCTTACGTTCAAAAAAGTCTCCCGCGTTCAGATAAATCACAGCAACCGTTAAGATATTATACATTTTCGAAATTAAGTCAATCATTACACTTTACACTGAACTGACTGAGCCCGTTAGGGTCCGCTCGTAGTCAAGACCAACCCGATACAACGGTCAAAGACCAACTGACTATTCTATCGGTGTTAACGCCAAGGACACTAAGTTGTGTTTGTTATGTTATGATGAGGAAAATATTGAGATTTTTTTACGTGTTTTTTGCTAATAAGTTTGAATGTAAATGATCTCCGGTGAGACGACTAGGATAAAAGGAGAAATTGCATGAATGCCACGCTCAGTGCAGGGTTCCGTAGTAATAATTATTTTTTTGTTTGAAAAAAGATACGTTCACGGTTCACGATAATAAAATATGTAAACGAAGTTAAAAAAAATGCTTGACTACAAACTCAGTCCAGAAATTATTCTGTACAACTTTTTGTCTTTTTTGTACAAAAACTGTTTCCATCTAAGTTCAAAATGATTTTCCTTGAAAGTCCTTATAAAGTTCTACTTTTTAGTTTTTTTCATATTTTTAAACGACTTCTAAAAAAAGAAGGAGGTTCACAATTCGGATGTTTGTTCGGGCATAACTCCGTCACGTCAAAAAATTGTCCACAGCCACCCATGAACATGTGAACCACTAAAAAGTGAAAAATAAAAACTTAACAAAAAATAAAACCGAGTTCAAAAAAAAACAACACAAAAAGGTGAAAAATAAACTTCACAAGAAAAATCAGTTTCTGAAGTCGGTGGCAAAAAAATGAAATCAAACAAACAAAAGTCACCGACTTCAGAAACAGATTTTTATTCTAAAGTTTATTTTTCACTTTTTTGTGTTGTTTTTTTTTGAAGTCGGTTTTATTTTTTGTTAAAAAGTTTTCTAAACTTATGGTTCAAAAGTTAGAGAGGGGGGAGTGGGGGACACATTGTTTTTTACTTTTGGAGCGATTATTTCCGAAATTAATGGCATTATCAAAAAATGATTTTTGTAAACCCCTATTCATTTTTAAATACCTTTCCAACAATATATCACACGTTAGGGTTGAAATTAAAAAAAAACACTTCCCACTTTACATATTATTATACCCTAATAAAACATTTTTTTTTTCCAATTTTTATTTTACCACTTGGTCGGCGTGATTGATACACATATTGGTACCAAATTTCAGCTTTGTAGTGCTACGGTCACAGAGATTAAGCGAGGACGGACAGACGGACCGACAGACATGGCGAAACTATAAGGGTTCCTAGTTGACTACGGAACCCTAAAAATGTAACAGAGTTTGTAAAAAAATGTCTGCCAAGTAAGTAAACGAGAAGAACTCATCTAATTCTGTGATTCGAGCGGTATCATAGGGCTGTACGAGTGCACAAATGCCTTTATCACGAAGTTAGACGAATTATAGTACCTAACTACTAGCTGACCCATGCAACTTCGTCTGCGTCACATATAGCTTACAACCTTTCTCGATAAATCGACTATCCAACATAAATTAAGTTAAATCGTAACAAACAAAAAGCCTTATCTTTCCAATAATAATAAAATTAGTTTAGATGGTTTAGATTAGCTGAGATTTATATTAAAGTGAGAAGTACTGTAGGGTATCTCTTACTGTTAAATATACGATAACACCCTGTACTTGTAAACATTATGATGGAGTAAATATTTTGAATTTGAATATGATAATATTACCGTGGCGGAGGCCAGCCAGAATCCCCCGTACCTACATTGCGACGCGCGAATTATTTTGCTGTGTGGTTATTTTTACATTGCGATATCTTCTAAGATATTTGTTTAAACTGTATAGAGTAAAGGGCTCAATATTCGATATTAAATTTCCGTTCTAACAAACACATTTATTTGGATATAGATTAATACCATATGGGTTAAATAAGCTTCGCAAAAAATAATTCTTTTAGACCTTACATTTTAATAGTAAAAAATGGTTACAGTAAGTCAATCTTAAAAGATAGACATATACTGTCGCGGACTTTTTTTTAGAACTTTTAAAGAGGAACAATTCCTTCATACATGATATTTGCGTAACACAAACCGTTTTCGCAGCGCACGCAGCGGAAACTCTCAAAAAGGAAATACCTTTTCCCGTTTTTGCAACATGTCAAAAGCTAGTAAGGTCAATGTGGGCAAATCCGTCATACTTTTTTGAAAGTCGAATTTGGTTAACTAAATCTGGTACACTTACTACTTTATTATAAATTTGATGGTTGTAAGCGATACAAAATTTTATTCTCTTGTATACCATCCATTTTAAACAACATAACAGCCATCCACATGTAACTAACAAGGTTTTTTTAAAAGTCTGTCGTTAGACGGATTTTCCCGACGATTGGGGGCAAATCCGTCTAGTAGCAAATTTGCCTCGAGTTATGCCGTTTTATCAAACTATGCAATTTGTAAACAAGTAAATGCAGATGATGAAGAAAAATGTTTTTTAACATCATAAAAATAAGGTTTATTTTACGTTTTACACCCTAAAATCTTTTTTGGGGGCTATTCCGGCCTATTTTTAGAACCAGGGACTTTAAACCTTTCTAAAAAGTTTGAAAACTAAATATTTTTATTTATCAGTTTAATTTTTCAGGTACATTGAAACAATCCTATCTTATTATGACAATGGTATTTATGGTATTAACTTAAATAAACAGGGTTATTTTTAATGAATTCGGTTAGGTATAATAGTAATAATAATAAATTCTTTATTTGCAAAACATTTTACAATATTTGCTCCAGAGCTAGATATTAAATATCTGTATTTCAGGAGTCAGTTTCTTCTTCCTAATAACGACACAGTCGCTGCCCCGGAGGAGTAGTGTCTCGTTCATAAAGCACATGACTTTAGTGTTTCAGAATACTTTTGTGACGAAAACTGTAAAACGCCTTGATTTATAAGTATTATTAATTCATTAATTGGTAAATTCCTTTATGTTGTGAAACTGTTTTTGTAAAAATAATTACAAAAAAAATAATAGTTCAAACACCCAATTGTTAGTTACCAGTGGACTTTCAAAGTATAAACTAAAAATAGGAAGGATGAAAAGGTTGACGACATCTGCAATGGGGTAATTCCTGTATATGACGATTTAGCCCCTTCGAAATTAGACGGATTTTCCCACTTGAACATTCTGAGGTTACGTATTTTTTTTAACAATTCTTTCTGTATCTACTGGTTTATACTCAAAACAAATAGAAAAATCCGTTGAAACACTTATTAAACTACATGTTATGCATACTCAGAAAATCGTAACTTGTAAAATTTAATATTTATCTTATAAGAAACGGCGGCACGCCACACTTGAGTTTCGAGTTCGTAGCACAATTAAACTTCAAATGCATTTTTTGACAATTGTAGACAACCTTGCTCCATCTACGAATCATAGTTAGAACTAAAAACTGACCCTGTTTTATCGACCGAACCAGTAACAGCGTAACTATTCTGGAATGAATAGTAAATGAATGTGTATGGAATAGCCCCGTAGACGGATTTGCCCACATTGACCTTAATTATTATAAATTCGAAAGTTTGGGAGGATGGATGGATGTTTGTTACTCTTTCACGCAAAAACTACGACTGGCCTGTTGGTCTAGTGGTTAGTGACCCTAACTGCTATGCCGGAGGTCGTGGGTTCGATTCCCACCCAGGACAAATGTTTGTGTGATGAGCACGATCATTTGTTCTGTGTCTGGGTGTAATTTATCTGTATTATGTATGTATTTAGAAATAATAAGTATGTTTATCAGTTGTCTAGTACCCATAACACAAGCTCTGCTTAGCTTGGGACTAGATGGCGTTGTGTGATAGTTGTGGAATATTATTATTATTATTATTACTAAACAGATTTCGATGAAATTTATTACCACATAGATAATTTATAACCTGGATTGACAAATAGGATACTTTCTATCCCAGAAGTATGTTATTTGTTAATCCAGGTTATAATTGTGCTCGCCAAGACCTCTCATTTGATACCAAACATGATAAGATTAAATCAATTTGATTTATTAACCGACTTCTAAAAAAGAAGGAGGTTCTCAATTCGGATGTTTGTATTTTTTTTTTATGTTTGTTCGGGCATAACTCCGTCACTTGCTAACCGATTTGAAAAATTATTTTTTTGTTAGAAAGGGTATACTTTCGAAATGGTCCCATAATATTTTTATCGAAATCGGACAAGCGGTTTTTGAAAAATCAACAAAACTCAAATAAAACTACACTGTCCACATTGACCCATGAACATGATTGTGAACCACTAAAAAGTGAAAAATAAAAACTTTTTTCTTTTAGTCGGTGACTTTTGTTTGTTTGATTTCGTTTTTGCCACCAACTTCAGAAACTGATTTTTCTTCTAAAGTTTATTTTGCACTTTTTGTTTTTTTTTAGTCGGTTTTATTTTTTGTTAAAAAGATTTTTTTCGAGGTTAGAATCTGACATTTAAATTCCGTCATAATTGTTTTTTAAAGTATATTCATGCCAAATTACAGCTTCCTAGTAATAAGAGTCTTTGAGCTATAGTGAGGACAGACAGACAGACGGACATGAATATACGACGGACATAATAATAATAAATTAAGTTATGATGCACATATTTTTTATTACCTCTAAACATTTGTCTCCGTCAGAATGGCTGGTTTGTTGTGGCTTTGGTCTATGAGAGTTGATTAGAAAATTGCTACATAATTGATAAATTAAGCAAATATGTAGCAATTATTGACGCAATACATTTCGGGAAACTCTGCATGCTTGGCTTTAAGCTAGGAGGCGACCAGCCAACCAAACGTCAGGATGGCTGTACAAAAAAAATATGTTAATTCTAAATATACACTCGAGAGCAATGAATCCGGGTCACTTAAAGAATCCTAAAAATCTCGGAAACTAAAAATGCTAGGTTAATGCAATAAATTGTATTTAATAGACAATGTAATACTCCTTAAATGAAGGTATTTAAACTTCTTAGTTATTGTAAAGTTATATCATAAAAAAATCAAATTTGAAAAAGGGCCACTTTCGAAGATAGAACTACGAAATTACAGCATTTGGTTTTGCTTTTGTTTGTAATCTGTCATTTATGTGGGTACGTAAACCATGTTGATAGTGCTCTATATTCATTATTCAAGCTGAAATTATGTCGCTTACGCCTGAAGAATGCACCAGAATACTTACAATGCTGGAAACCGGCCGGAGTCAGCGCGATACAGCCAGGACTGTCGGTGTGTCGCTGTCAACAGTACAAAGAGTTCTCCGACGTTACGAAGAAACTGGTTCTAACCTACGCAGACCAGGAACGGGCAGAACCAGGTGTACCACAGCACGAGAAGACCGATACTTGGTGAACACCATGCTTCGAAATCGCTTTCTCACAGGAACTGAACTCACAAATCAGTTTCGACGCCTCGGAGGAAGTAACCCAAGTGCATGGACAGTAAGACGTCGGCTTGCTGAATCTAACTTAAAACCCCTTAGACCTGCAAACGGCCCTAAACTGGAGCGTGGGCATCGTATTTCAAGACTAAGATATGCCCAGAGCCATGTAAATTGGAGTATTGAAGATTCGTCAAAAGTTATGTTCTCCGACGAATCAAAATGTATGCTCTACAAGCACGATGGAAGACACAGAGTGTATCGAAGACCAGGGGAAAGATTCAAGCAAGCATGCATCGAAGAAAAAGTAGCCTACGGTGGTGGGTCTGTACTTGTGTGGGCCGGAATTTCTTCTGAAAGTCGCACAGAGCTGGTGATCATAGAAAACGACTCTTTAACTAGCGAAAGATATGTGGAAGAAATCCTCAATGATCACGTTGGTCCATTTATGGTCAATTTAGGTGAGGATGCTATATTTATGCATGACAATGCCCGACCTCATACAGTAGGATTGTGAATGACTACCTTCAAGAGATGAACATTACTCGTATGGAGTGGCCAGCGCGCAGCCCGGATATCAACCCGATCGAGCATGCTTGGGACGAGCTAGGCAGATGCGTAAAACAACGAAACCCTCCCCCAATCACGCTTCGTGAGTTCAAAATTGCTCTCGCAGAGGAATGGGAGAATATTCCCCAAAATCGTATAAGGAACTTGGTGTACAGCATGCCAAACCGCGTAAACGCAGTAATGGAAGCACGAGGAGGCAATGCGAAGTATTAAAATTCTAGAAAATCGTAATAAAGTTCAAAAATTTCATGTTTCCTATTTTTGTTTTAAGGAGAGATCAGCAGTTTTTTTCTTTATGTAATTTTGTGTTAATAAAATGTATGGTGACTCATATTTTTTTTACTTTCATTTAAGGAGTATTACATTGTCTATTAAATACAATTTATTGCAATAACCTATCATTTTTAGTTTCCGAGATTTTTAACATTCTTTAAGTGACCCGGATTCATTGCTCTCGAGTGTATATAGTATGTAGCAATTATTTATTAAATGTAGCAAATATAAGCAATTATGTAGCAATTTTCTAATCAACTCTCATAGACCAAAGCCACAGGCAACCAGCCATTCTGACGGAGACAAACATTTTTATTCCCTTGTCCCTCTAATTTTTCAGTAAACTGTTGTAATAAAAGAAAAAAGAAGAGTGCGCAACTTTTCTTAACTTTTTTATTTGGACTTTTACCAATGCAGTTCTACAGTTTTTTTTTAATCAGACTTCCTTTACAGTTCCAATTTCTATCCACACCAAAGTAACATTCAAGTAATAATACTGCAGCTAGAAGGTAGTGTTGCAGGCCCTTTGGAAGCCAACAATAATGCTTATTATTGTCAATTTTTTTCAGATTCAGAGCCAATGTGGACTACTGGCTGCTGGTCTTGTTCAGCTCGTCCTAACATCTTCTACGAGGTTAAACAAAAAGCAAAATAAAACACTGTAAGTTTTATTATATTTTATTGCAACAGATGTCGATAGTTTCATCGCCAACCCGCACTAGACGCGCGTGGTAGATTACGACTCACTTTCTTTTGCAGAGAGTGCCTCATGTGTCCTAGCAGTGAGGCTTTATAGACCGATATAATGATTCACTCCATGTACTGCAGCAGCCAATCTCGATACTTCTCTACATCTGTGAAGATTGTGTACTCATAGGGATTGCAGACAACTGTATCAGTTAAAAGGACAGCAATGGACACTATGCCACGAACATACCACGCGCCTGACGCCGCGTTATTGTTAGCTGACGAGTCTGGCACAAAGATCATGAGACCACCACCGCTGTCACCGTTGCAGACAGAGGTTCCTGAAAGAAGATCGTTCTTGCTGAGAATCATCCGATTGAAAATGAGTTGCTTTAGCTAACATGGCAGTCTCTTAACAGACCCGACTCAAGCGGGTCGAAGCAAGGAAAACCTGCTCAGTAATAATTTAGAGACAAGAGTTGTATGTGAATGGTATTAACAAATCATTTATTACAACGATGTCAATAGGGAGCACAAGTTTTTTTGTTTTTTTCAGAGATTATCTTTTACAACCATCGCGCTCAAGTTGGTTTGTATCAAATCAAACAAGCCACAGAACATTTCGACGCAGATTTGAAACTTATGGTGCTGTTATAGGGCCACCGATTGCGCTGACCAGTACGGAGGTTAAGATTGCTGAAATCAGCCCGAACAGTGAATATCCGATTGTAGATGAAGACAAAATCAACACCCGAACAAATACGCGAAGCAATTTTTACCCTCAGAGACATTTTGATACAAGAAAATTACGGTAATGTAGCGAAATTTCCCAACCCGATTTCTTTATGTCATGCTTACCGTTACCAAATCCGGCACAAATTTTTTTGTCGTTTAGTCTTTGATGAAAGAATGTTGGGTTACTCTTCAAACAGACCAACTCTGGTATGATAGGAATTGTTGCTTTTTGCAGAGTGGGAGACGGAGTGTCTTGATGATTGAATCCCCAACCAACGACCTGAAAAATGAGTTCATCATTACATCGCACCTGATAAATAACCCCAAAGGGTTAAGTAGAGTACATTTCGCCAGTTTTGTTTAAATCCCAAGTAATAGTTGATATCAACCAGGCAAGTCCAGACTCCGCGCTACTGGTAAAACTATTCGTCAGACTTTTCGATTTCGACTTTATTTTTATCCGAAACAACTTTTAAAGATCTAGAAATAGCAAAATGACTGAGGCTCGTTTCTTTGTCTCTTCGTGTCCATGGAAGTAAACGCTGTCTTGTCTTTGCCAAACTATTAGAATTGTATTTGGGACGAGTTCATTATAATCCGTATGACCAGATTATTTCTACAGCGGCCAACCTGAGCCTGCAATAGGTTAAGAGATTCCTAAATTCGCCACTGCATTTGAGGAACATGTTTTGCTGGATTGATGAAGTGAGGAGTTCTGGGATGTCTATTCTTCCACAATTCACATCTTTCATCTGACTGTATTTTGATTTTTTTGTATTTAAACTGCTAATGTACATTTTGACCAGTTTTCAAGTAAAAATCGTCAATTCAAACCAACAGTGAGTATGGTCTCGGTACATAGGAAATGGTTGGACACCTAGTCACAAACCAACCTCGGTTTCCTCGGACCTATTTTGTGGACACTAGAGTAAAAACGAAGAAGTATAGATAAGCAAATTCTATAATACACACATCAACACGGTCTAGGGATATTTTTAAAAAAGCGAATTACTATCAATGTGTTAATTATTTATATGACATGTATATATTTAAAATATACGTTATTTAATATTCTACCATATTTTTATAATGGTTAGGGTACTGATTAAAATTTCAGGATTTTATGGAAAAAAAATGAAGCATAGACGGAAACCGTATATGAATTAACTTTTAATTTGTGAGTAAAAACTGAAAAATATAGAAAAATCATTTAATTTGTGTTTATAAACTTGAAGTTAGTAGTCTGAGAAAGCGCCCATGATGTTCATAACACATCGGCAACGATTCGGCATGCTCAGAACAAGGTTGTCAATGTCTTGCTGCGGAATATTGTCCCATGTCCTTCTGAGGTGCGCAAAAAGTTGATCTTCTGTAGCCAAATTTTCAGGAACTTCCTTCAGAGCTCTTCTTTGCAGCATATCCCACGCATGCTCAATGGGATTTAGATCTGGCGATTGAGCAGGCCAGTCTAAGGCCCTAACATTATGTGTATGTAACCAAGCTGCTACCGTTCTCGCCGTGTGTGCCCGGGCATTGTCGTGCATGAGCAGGAAATCTTGCCCCATTTGTGTTCTGTGGGGCAAGATTACGGGCCCCAGCACCTGTTGGACGTATCGTTCTGCCGTCATATTGCCCCGCACCCAAACGAGATCCGTCCGTCCTCCAAGACGAATTCCTGCCCAAACCATAATTGTTCCTCCTTGGTATGGGTGAACTTCCTGAGGGTTCTGGAGACGGCTCCATCGTCCAGGAACTCGCCAAACACGCGTCCTTCGTGAATCTGGATGGAAGCCGAACCTGGATTCATCCGTGAACAGCACATTGGACCATTGCTCACGGCCCCAGTCCACGTGGTTCCGAACCCATTCTAATCGTCGTCCACGATTGCCTCTCCGTAAAGGTGGGACCCGGAGTGGTCTACGAGAGCGTAGATTGCTTTCATGCAGTCGCTTTCTTACAGTTTGGTCACTCACAAGCACTTGGTGTTCCACTCGCAGCCTTTGGACCAATTGAGTCGCCGTTGCATTTGGTTGAGCTCGCGCAGTAATTTGCAAAAATCGGTCTTGTCTGGGGGTAGTGATGCGACTTGGCCCCCGGTGCCTCTCCGCTACTTCACCTGTGGCATGATAGCGTGTCCACAATCTTGAAATTACATTTTGATGGGTCCCTATGGCCTCAGCAACATTACGCTGAACAGATCCAGCTTCCAGCATTCCCACAGCTCGTAACATCTCCGCCCTCGTCAAATGTCGGCGTTACATGGCTACAATACCTCAATTTTAACTTTATCTTTCGTTTAAAAATGAAAAAAAGCTGTAACTAAACGTAATTCGTATTGTTTTTTAAATTTCGCACAAATGAAAATTCCCTCTCCTATACATCAAGACATTTTTATGCCACCGAAACAAAAGAATTTTCAAAAATTTGAATTTGGAATTAGTCTGAGATAAATTACAAACAAATCGGTGTATTAAAGATTCCAATGCGGCCAGTACTTTTCGAGTTATTTAATTGAGTATGAAATATCCCTAGACCGTGTTGATGTGTATTATATACCGTTCCAAATATATGCTTGCTATCAGGAAGCACGTTAGCCGCCCACAAGCAGGCTGGTTGAATATAATCAGTAATAGCAACTTCAGACTTCAGTTTCAGTAAAGCTATGTCATTATCCTGTGTCATTCCATTATATTCAGGATGGAGAATCACTCGAAACACCTAGAATAAGAAAATCAGTATTAAAACGTGCTAAAGGACATTACTTTTTACAGCAACAACACAAAATGCCCTCGTATTTTTTCCATTCTTTCTTCTGTGCAATCGTGGAGAAACGCCTCCCAGTCCTGCAGGAAGTGTTTCCAGGCCTCCCTCGGCGGCGACGCCCGTCTCTTGGTTTCACAGCGTTACTTGTCTTGATACATTCTAATCTACAGACATGGCACTCCCAATTGTAGACTAAATACTTAATTTAAATTGTAAACTTGCCAGCCTTTCATCTGCTCCTATATCTCCGCCAATAAGATTGTGCTTGCCAAGATGAACACTCAGAATATCTGGTACAACTGGATTACTTTCTATAGCAGCACAATGAGCAGCTGAAAGGAATAAGAAAACATTACGAAGAAAGAAAGACAGTTTTGTAATAAAATAATACCTAAATTTGAATGAGACGATTCGCCAAAACACTTTGAAAAGAACGAAAGAGTACTTTCAACCATGCTTATTTATACTTAGCTTGTGTAACTTCGAGACCTAACAATGTGTACGTCGATATCGATAAAAACCCCTATAATTTACCTGTCAGAACTAAAGTCGTAGTCAACAAAGTTCCTCCACAAATATACTTTGAAGAAGACTTTTCTAGCCTCATTATAGCCACATGCCAGGGCCACTCCCCAGACTTAGTTGATTCTCCATGGACTATTAGTTGTGTGTGTGAAACTTTGCGTCTGCCACAAGACTCGTCTACAAAAGGACTAAAATCTTGTGTCACTCCTTGTTTGATGGTTTTGTCCAAATACCCCTGAAATGCATACAATTTATAAGTTTTTAAACTGACATGGTCAATAACACTATTATTAATACTGAAAACGTGATATTTACGATTGTGATGT
This sequence comes from Diarsia mendica, assembly GCA_949316265.1. Classification (NCBI taxonomy): domain Eukaryota; kingdom Metazoa; phylum Arthropoda; class Insecta; order Lepidoptera; family Noctuidae; genus Diarsia; species Diarsia mendica. Next base: position 3,790,946 of record OX438910.1, read on the forward strand.
GTGTGGTGTGAGTGTATGTGTTTACCATGTGTTTGTGTTTCATCCTCCCGCAATGACTTCAATTTATCCGTGATCATGGTGCTTGTTTGTAACGGCGTCGAAATATCGAGTAATCGAAACAAAACAAACATGGTAAATATCCCGTTTTCAGGTATAAATAATAGTGCAAAAAATAATTTCTTTATAGTGTACACTGTACAATATTATTTATTATAGTTATGTGGTGCAAGGGAATGAGAAAATATCGTACAAAATATTTTGAATATGAATGAGGAGGGGTACAAGAGAAGAAGAAGGACAAATTAACGATGGATGGACTGTATAAAGCATGTTATAGGAAGAAAGGAGGAATCTGAAGAGAGTAATAGACATGTAATAGAAATAGAGTATTAAAGTGTAGGTACTTACAGTTGTCGGCTTTATACAAAGCTCATGTTCATAATTCTGGAGTACGCTTTCAACATAAGGTATGGTGCCAGTAGCAGGTCCAGAAACTTGAAGTGCAATCTCAGAATCATCGAAATTACCAGAAAATATGAAACCGTAACTATTTTTTGGTCTAACGAGTTTCTGCACAGTAACTTTCGCTTTATCTGTATCATTCTGAAAAATGAAAAAGAGCTGATTCAGATAAGAAAAGTATTTTAATCATGAAATTAAATCGAAGTCTTATCATATAATAATTATATTCCCCAAGTAAATTGCCCCATATATAGTCTTTAGAGTTAAAAATGTCAAACCCCACTTAGATTTGATATTCTCGTTAAAGCTTAAAAAGTTCTTTTTAGCTTTTTCACCGACGGTTTATAAGTGTCCAATGAATGAAAACTTCCTCTCTATCACAAATCTAAGGTGCACATGGACTGCTTTATTTTCACGGGAACGTTATTTTTAATACTAAGCCATGATTTAAGATTATCTTTTAAAATAAGTTGATCAGTTTTGTACGGTGCAAAGTTTACGATCGCCCCACTGGGATATTCATTGTAGGCAAGTGTCAGCCAAATTTCCAGTCCAGCTCGAGTACCTACTTGACTCAATGAGCAACAGGCCGTCGTCCTCGTAACCGGTTAATGAACAGCCGCATGGAAGAGGAATCGCGAAGAAGTCATCGAAGCCATAGCAGCGAATGCAATACAGGCTTGAAGTATCGCTTAACCATATTTAGGATAGGTACCCAGATTTTTTACCGCAGTTTGAGCTTTTGAATACAAAATAAGTAGGTAATGTTTCTTTTTTTTTTTGCAATCTGACATATACGTACTTGCAACTCAACTGAAGCTTCTGAAAAAAATTTGACAAGCAAAGTAACAGTTTTGGGTGGTATTGGTATAGCCAGAGTATATTCATTTATTCCATTTCTGGTAGTTCCACTTTGTGGCGGTGTTTCATAGAAAATTCCAATTTGTTCATCACAAATACTCCAGTAGCTGTATGCTTCGGGTATGTTAATATAGTATTTACTGAAACACTGAGGTACAAAAAGGATAACAAACAGCCATATCATTTTCTTAGTTATTATCGAACTCTGGAAAAAAAGACAGATATTATTGATGACTTCACAATCAAATTCAACCTTACCAATATATAAATAACAGGTTATAAGAGGAAAAAAATGATCAATAATTAAACCAGCCAAGCACAAGTATTATTCCGTAGTTCCGTGTTACTTGATAATGGGTATTTTCATCAGAAAATGTTCAGTAGCAGCAGCAGCAATGGAGTCTGCATTGTGGCCGGTTGATGGTAATAGGATACTACATGGGCCTTATTATATACAGAACTGGTGAAATGTGGGTGTACTGTTAGATACACCTGTGCCTAACCCTCCAAGGCTTACAGGCATGATGTTTTGTAATAACAAAAATCATCGCTGGGGCCGTATTTTTGAATCAATAGAATTCCAAATCGTGTACGAAATCGCAGAATTCATAACGCCATTTCCGTCATTTCTACTGGTAGAATATCGGAATCGAGTGGGTCGGACCACTCATTGCAAAATTCACGGGTATGAATATTCAAAAATAGCGATTTCGTACGGATTCGCATACGAATTCTGCGATTTCGTACACGATTTGGAATTCTATTGATTCAAAAATACGGCCCCTGGTCCGAGGTGGCGCAAGAGAACAAACATTACGTCGATGGATATGGTGGACACCTTTGCTTGGCAGTGGGACAACCAGCCTTTAAAAAAATATAGAAAACAACACCATGTCATCTCTCACTCACCGTTGCAAAATCTAAATTAATTAGTTTCATTCGCATATTTGAAACACCTCCACTAGCAACACTATTATATTGACATCAAAAGTTTATAAAAATATGGTATTCAATTTATTAAAAATGAAAAAAACAAATGTTCCAAACAACATCACAGTTCTAGATCTATTGAAGACTGGTCTTAGAGGTCAAGTGTCATCAGCTGGATGACAGCGGGGTGGGCGAGGGGGAGGCAGGTCTACGGTCGATGTATGTTTCAAGACTTTGCCAGGAATTAGTGGTAATTTTTTACTATTCATACATAAATTACCTCTTTTCCTGAATTTGTTACAAAAAAACTAAAACGCTATGACAAAAATAGTTGGCCGCTAGAACCGCCACTTGCCGTAGTTATCACCTGTGATTACACAGAAACTTAATGCAGAATCCCGGGATCGGTGGAGACAGACCCCAGGCACAGCCCCAGGCGAATGATGCATCAAAAGATAGTTTACCCTATCACATAATTATGTCCGTTTGGATTGAGGTGCCACATCTCGTATCCTTATGAAATTAAATACTTATTTAGTACCTAGTAAGTTTAAAAATGTAGTAGATTCAAGCAACTCTGTAGTATAAAACTTTAAAAGTTATATGAACGTAAAGGTGGCACCTCCCCGTCGGGGCCGCGGATTTTTGTACTAGATGACGTGGCCTCGGCGCAAGGGCAAAGAAGGAACATGGGTTCGGTTTTTAGTCAGTAGAAGTCTGACACTCCCCTTCGCTCTGCCCAAGAGCAAGGTCATTTGATGATTTTCCACCCACCAAATAAAAAAAAAAAAGAGTGGCACCTCAAACTAAACGTTTCGATTTAAGCCACGCCACGTCAGAACTAGGAACGTCATGGATGAATATATTTTATCACTAGCTTTTGCCAGCGGCTTCGCCCGCGTGAAAATGTCGATTTTCCATACAAACTTTCATCCCCTATTTAAATCCCTTAAGGGTTGAATCCTTCCTTATTCCTTGTCTGCATTATAAAGGGAACCTCTGTGCAAAATTTCAGCTTTCTAGGTCCAAGGGTTTGGGCTAGGCGTTGATGAGTCAGTCAGTCAGTCAGTAAGCTAGGAAATTCTGTTTTTTTTTTTAAATTATATTTTGCCATGGCAGTTGAATAGGCATTTGGTGTAGAATGCAACGCGTCGTCACCCTTGCGCCATCCCATCTTCCTACCGGTTGACCATAAATGATGCTCTAAGCGCCGCGCTCTCCACCCCGTATCACGAAAACGAAACAGCGTATAAAAAAAAATTAAACAAAAGTTGTAGGGAATTTAATTCTCCACAATATTGATCATGAATACAAATAGCGAAAACCCCGAAACGAGATATTTGCAAAAAAACGAATTTTTGACCTTTGACCTTGGATTTTAATAGATGAGGACACCCTACCATATGTGAATTTTGAGGCAACGTTTAGGATGTCAAAATACAACGTTATACAAGTTTGTAGCTGGGTATCTCAAATTCCGAGGTGAAACTCTAATTTAACTGGACTATAATAGTAGTATTTGAGAGTAGTTATTAACCAAAACCTTTGAACTAAATTCTAAAAAGTTTATAGTAAATGAGGTACCAGAATCTAAATATTTCAAGTAGATCATTATACATTATGCGTATAGAATTTATTCCTGCAATTAACGACGCTAGCATGGACCACGAATGAGAGATGAGATGAGACCATGGATGAGATGTTCTGTTACGATGACTATGATTCTCATTGTCTATTAACTTAAGTCTATGGAAACTCTCTAGAGTTACGCCTATACCGAAAACGTGGGTGAAATCATCAATTGAAGAATACAGGCCTATTGCTAATTATTGTCGGCCCCTGCTAAAGTATTCGAACACATTTTATATAAAGAAATTCAAAGACAAGTCGATATTTATTATGTGCAATGAACAACATGGTTTTCGCTACAAAAATCAGCTAACACGAATTTGCTAACATTAGTTGACTTTATTTCTTCTCAAATGGACCGCAGACAGCAAGTGGAGGTGCTGTACTTCGATTTCCATAAGGCCTTTGATAGAATTAATAACGACATCTTGTTACGCAAGTTAAGTGCTATAGGATTTACACCCAGGGGTACGTATTTGAATATCGAAGATTAAAATACCTACTGTTAAAATATCGATGTTCAAAACATCGAAAATGGAAATATCGATCGACCATAAAACCGAAAATTAAAATAACGAAAGTTTATAGTATCGAATGGTTAAATATCCTACGTCCAATATATCTAAAATCTAAATATCTACAAAGTTACATCGAAAGATCCAAATATCGAAATACAGATTATCGAATGTCCTAAATATCGAAGTACAAACTTTCGCAGAATGTTTAAATAGCCGAATTTTCAATGGCATACTATTAAGATGGCAGAATTTTATTTGGTAGATTTTTATAAGGTATAACGACCGTCTCGCGAAAGTATCCTTTATGGGCGGCATGGGCACCGGGCCGTAGGCCGACGAAGGAGGCCGGCGGAGGCCCGGCACTTCGGGGACAGAAGATATTAGTGTTATTTAATATGCGAGCAAAGCGAGCGCACGTCATGGAGTACATGCGTTGCATGTCCGCTAAGTGGATGAATCACCCCAATGTCTAGTAATAATAATAATAATGACGTCACTCATACATTCAAGTATTAATACTGCTAGAAGATAATGGTGTAGGCCCTCTGTAAGCCAACAATATTGCTTATTACTGTCAACAAGTATTAACACTTTTAAATGAAATTACTGATACTGTTACCCTGCGTCATCCGACTGCTGGGCACAGGTCTCTGCTACATGATTTCCAGATGTTTCGATTCAGAGCCAATGTGGACTACTGGCTGCTGGTCTTGTTCAGCTCGTCCTAACATCTTCTACGAGGTTAAACAGAAAGCAAAATAAAACACTACAAGTATTATTATATTTTATTGCAACTGATGTCGATAGTTTCATCGCCAACCCGCACTAGACGCGCGTGGTAGATTATGACTCACTTTATTTTGCAGAGAGTAGGCCTGTGTATTAACAGTGAGGCTTCATAGACCGATATAATGATTCACTCCATATACTGCAGCAGCCAATCTCGATACTTCTGTACATCTGTGAAGATTGTGTACTCATAGGGATTGCAGATAGCTGCATCAGATAGACGGGGAGCAATGGACACTATGCCACGGACATACCACGCACCTGACGCCGCGTTAATGTTAGCTGATGAGTCTGGCACAAAGATCATGAGACCACCACCGCTGTCACCGTTGCAGACAGAGGTTCCTGAAAGAAAATCGTTCTTGCTGTAATCGCCCTACTGAAACTGAGTTTCTATAGCTAATTTAACAGACCCTAGTCACAGGCGACCCTGCTCTAGTGTAGATTTTGAGACAAGAGTTGTATGACGTATGAGAATGGTAATAACAAATCATACAACGATGTCAATAGGAAGCACAAGTTTTTTTGTGTTCTTAGCACTACGTTCAGAGATTATCTTTTACAACCATCGCGCTCAAGCTGGTTCGTATCAAATCAAACAATCACAAAACTTATCGACGCAGATTTGAAACTTATGGTGCTGTTTTAGGGCCACCGATTGCGCCGCCACCAGTGCAGAGGCTAAGATGGCTGAAATCAGCCCGAACAGTAAATATCAGGTAAAAATAAATGAAGACAAAGTCACCACCACAAACAGATACGTGAAGCAATACCCTCAGACACGTTTCGATACAAGAAATTTACGGTAATGTAGCGAAATTTCCCAACCCGATTTCTTTATTATATAAGTATGCTTACCGTTACCAAATCCTGCACAAAATTTATTTTCGTCTAGTTTTTTATGAAAAAATGTTGGGTTACTTTTATAACAGATCAAGTCTGGTATGATAGGAATGGTTGCTTTTTGCAGAGTGGGAGACAGAGAGTCTTGATGATTGAATCCCCAACCAACGACCTGAAAAATGAGTTCATCATTACAATCACACCTGATAAATAACCCCAAAGGGTTAGGTAGAGTACATTTTGCCAGTTTTTGTTAAGTCCCAAGTAATAGTTGACATCAACCAAGCAAATCCTGACTTTTCGTTTCCGACTTTTTTTAAAAATTCTAATTCGACTTTTAAAAATCTATAGCAGAATGACTGAGGCTCGTTTCCTTTGCGTGTCCATGGACGTCAGCATTTAAATTCTGGAGGATGCAGTTGGTTGTACAAGAGTGGCAAGACAAGAACACACGAGAATAATTGTATTTAGAACGAGTCGGTTATATCCGTATGACCAGATTATCAGATTCTCTCAAATATGCTATTAGAATATTGGTAAAGTAGAACGAGGAAGCCTGTCCCACCGTAATACTAAATCGGTATGTAACAACCAGAATTTATTATTGTGTACTGAGTGATTGGGTATCTAATCTTTTTAGCATCATAGAAAATAAGTACCTAGTGTTAATTTTTTTGTAAGGTTGTTATTCTTTTAGCAAATAAAGATTATGATTATGATTATAATTATTATTTCTACAGCGGCAAACCTGGGCCTGCAATAGGTTAAAAGATTCCTAGATTCGCCACTGCATTTGAGGAACATGTTTGCTGGATTGATGAAGTGAGGAGTTCTGGGATGTCTATTCTTCCACAATTCACATCTTTCATCTGACTGATTTTTAATTATAAGTATTTGAACTGCTAATGTACATGTTGACAAGTAAAAAATCGTCAATTCAAACCAACAGTATGGTCTCGGTACATAGGAAATGGTTGGACACCTAGTCACAAACCAACCTCGGTTTCCTCGGACCTATTTTGTGGACACTAGAGTAAAAACAAAGAAGTATAGGTAAGCAAATTATATTATATACCGTTCCAAAAATATGCTCGCTATCAGGAAGCATGTCAGCCGCCCACAAGCAGGCTGGTTGAATATAATCAGTAATAACAGCTTCAGACTTCAGTTTCAGTAAAGCTATGTCATTATCCTGTGTCCATCCATTATATTTAGGATGGAGAATTACTCGAAACACCTAGAATAAGAAAATCAGTATTAAAACGTGCCAAAGGGCATTACTTTTTACAGCAACAACACAAAATGCCCTCGTATTTTTTCCATTATTTCTTCTGTGCAATCTTGGAGAAACGCCTCCTAGTACTGCAGCTGCAGGAAGTGTTTCCAGGCCTCCCTCGGCGACGACGCGACGCCCTTGTCTTGGTTACACTGCGATATTTGGCTTGATACATTCTACAGACATGGCACTCCCAATTGTAGACTAAATACTTAATTTAAATTGTAAACTTGCCAGCCTTTCTTCTGCTCCTATATCTCCACCAATAAGATTGTGCTTGCCAAGATGAACACTCAAAATCTCTGGTACAACTGGATTACTTCCTATAGCAGCACAATGAGCAGCTGAAAGGAGTAAGAAAATATTACGTTGAAAGAAATACAGTTTTGTAATAAAATTATACCTAACTTTTAATGAGACGAAAATGTACTAAATAGTAAGTACTTTCAACCATGATGAACCATGCTTATTTATACTTAGCTTGTGTAACTTCGAGACCTAACAATGTGTACGTCGATATCGATAAAAACCCCTATAATTTACCTGTCAGAACTAAAGTCGTAGTCAACAAAGTTCCTCCACAAATATACTTTGGAGAAGACTTTTCTAGCCTCAATATAGCCACATGCCAGGGCCAGTCCCCAGACTTAGTTGATTCTCCATGGACTATTAATTGTGTATGTGAAACTTTGCGTCTGCCACAAGATTCGTCTACAAAAGGACTGAATTTGTTTGTCGCTCCTTGTTTGATGGTTTCGTCCAAATAGCCCTGAAATGTAAATACATTTTCTGCATAGTGTACAGTATTTATTCATGATTCCAGTCGAAATCCCATTAATATCGGTAGTGATTTTTGAGATTATTTTTTTTTTTTTGTTAGAAGTACCCTAACCTACTAATAGTATAAATACAAAAGTCTGTGAGGATTGATTGATGGATAGATGGTCATTTGTAACTCATTCACGTACGGTGAAAATTTGCACATAGGTGGTTTGTAACCTGGATTACACATGTAATAGTTTTTATCCCGCTAAGCTGGTGGAACTAATGAGAATGATCCTATGATCCCATGGGACTACGAACTCTACGCGGTCGAAGCCACAAGCATAAGCTCGTAATAATATAATTTATGCGAGAGTTTGGGAGGATGGCTGAATGTTTGTTAGTCTTTCACGCAAAAGACACTAAACGGATTTTTATAAAATCTTGCACATAGATAGTTTATCACCTGGATTAACAGAATCAGAATCAGAATGCTTTATTTGTAACATAGGTCAAATTACAATAATGATGTTACAGATAGGTAGATCCTCTATGTTTTGCCTACAGGCGTACAAATATATTTGATTAACATTGTCTTTCTTACTATAACAACAATAATTTAACTTTTGTGATATCTTCGAGTGGTTGAATTATATAAAATTAAGTAAATTTTCAGATTAATAAAAAAAAAAACAATAAGTTTTCAGTAATAGTTAGGTACATGCATGTCAATATTAATTGGGGATATAATCAATTTCAATAAATGTCAAAGAGATAAAGTTACTTGCAGTCCGTATTAATCCTAATCCTAATGTCAAATAAAATTCTAAATAGTCAAAATAGGCTAGGTGATTTAGGTACAATTTTCTAAAGCAGAAATTACACATACTCATATATTATGTACTTACAGTTCTCGGATTTTTACAAAGCTCTTCATAATCCCGGAGAACGCTTACAACATAAGGTATGGCCCCAGGATCAGGTGGAGAAACTTGAAGTGTAATCTCAGGAGCATCGAAATTTCCAAAAAATGTGAAACTGTAACTATTTTTGGGTCTAGCGAGTTCCTGTACAGACACCTTTGCTTTGTTTGTATGAATCTGAAACAAACATGATTAGCAGACGCACTGGGCAACGGCAGAGGGCAGATAACGCCTTTGTCCGGTCCCTCTAAACAGGTCCAGGGGCGACGGATTCTGGGACATCCGTCATCCCTCATCAAATTGCGCCCGAGAAGTAACAGGGGAAATACACCTCATCCCTCCCGGAACGAGGCCTGCATATCAAGCGAGCCGGTACTAGTCCAGGACAGCAGAAGTCGCTTATAATTCCGCTTCCCCCGCGTGTGTGTGTGTTTTTAGCCAATACGAGTCCGACAGGCCCCTCCACTCTCTCTAGGGCGGAGGATATTCATTGAAGATTTCCAAAGTATGAAGAAAAGAAATTATTGTCATTTTTCATGGTAATTAAATTGATGGTCAAATGGAGAAACTAGTTCAGTTTGATAATACAACATTTAATATGTAAGAATTAACTTTTTATTTGTTTTTATTTTAAATAATTCTATTTTAGTTCTAATATCAGTTTCGATATCAGGGATCCCAAAAACCAAGACAAAACACCTTTTCAAACTCAAGATAACAAACTCATAACATCTTAGTATGTACCAGAGAGCTGTAATTTGGCATAATATACTGATAAAAAACATCGTACAGGGGCAGGGAGAAAGTAGGCAGGGAGGTAAAGTCCACATATTTTGATGGGCAGCTACGGAACCCTCCATTGTGCGTACATGCACTTGACCGGTTTTTTTATGAACTTGTGAAAAAGTTGAAACTTTGACCTTCCTTATAACCGGATCCCAGGTATCCAGATATGATCCAGAACAAAATAAAATATCGCAATGATGTAGAAACTGCTTCATAAAAGTTCGTCAATTGCTACTTTTTTTTCAGTGAATTCTAACAAATCAAAAGTATCTTATACGTACCGGCAACTCAACTATAGCTTCTGAAGAGAATTTGACTAGCACCGTACCAGTTCTAGGTGGTATTTGTAGAACCAGAGAATATTGTTTGATTTCTTTTCTGGTAGTAGTGAAGTGTGGGCTTGGTGCTTGACGGAAAATACCAATTGTATCATCACAAAGACTCCAGTAGCTGTAACTTTCGGGTATGTTAATATAGTATTCACTTGCACACTCAGGTACAACAAAGATAAGAAGCAGCCATATCATTTTCTTCGTTGTTATCGAACTCTGGAAAAAAAGACGAATATTAATGATGACTTTACAATCAATTTTATTAACCTTTAGACATTTCCTCTTATAACCTGTTATGTATATTAATACAATGAAATGTTTGATCAATAGGATGTTGATGATGTTTATTTTGCAAATAAGGTTTTACAAACACTTTTACAAGTCACGTTTTAAAAGAAGATGGGGCCGGTGGTTCGTACCTGACTACTCTGAGAAGAAACATCCGAAACAAACTCAGAGGTCCATAGTCTCTTTTAAGGTCCAGACATATTCTTGGTATACACACATGAAGACTATGCAGATTAGTGTCTGAGGTAGTCTTCTTCTTCTTAGCGTGTCGATGACAATTCAAATTGAGTCGGCCCAAAATTTGGCGACGAGTTCGGCACTTTCAGTAGCTTCCATCAGTTCCTGTGATGTGCAAGTAACAGGACAGGCTAGACACGATATCAAGTGCCCCATAGTTTGTAGGGCAAGACCACATTTACACTCCAGGGCAGAGTCATCTATGAATCTCCACCTGAACAGGTTTTCTTTGCTTCGGCCTACCTGTGTCCGGAGTCTGTTTAGAGACTTCCAGGTCAGCCATGGCAACTCGTGTCCAGGTGGAAGATTTTCGGCAAGTGGCACAAATGGGTTGGGTAAGGAAACGCTATCTTGCCACAACTTAAGTCTTTCCTTAGAGCGTTCACCAGTGAGCGGGGGTACACACTTTAAAAAGCTGTTGCGGCTTTTCAGCCTTTGCGGTACTATGATGTTATTGTGTAGAGGGTGTCTAGCGTCGGAGACCATTTTGGCTCTTTCACTAGAGCTCGCCACCGCTCTGCGAACTACTGGTGGCGCTATGCCTGCCAGTGGATACAGCATCTGTACCGGGGTCGGCTTGAGGCAGCCAGTGATTATCCGGCACGTTTCATTCAGTGCTGTATCCACTAACTTTGCATGGGCTGAACGACCCCACACGGGGCACGCGAATTCACCCGCAGAGAAAGATAGCGCCAACCCAGTAGTCCGCATGACGTCAGGTGAAGCACCCCACTTTGACGAGACTAGTCGCCGTAAAAGACTATTGCGAGAGTGTACCTTCTGCTTAATGTTATTGCAGTTCTTGCCGAATGTTAGAGACCTGTCCAGAGTAACACCCAGATATTTTGGAAAGTTGCTGTGCTCTATGGATACCCCACCCCAAACGATGTTTAGTTTGCGGCTCGCCTCTCTGTTGCGAAGGTGGAATATGCACGACTGCGTTTTGCTCGGATTGTGCTTGAGTGAGTTAGCGTGGTAGTAAGTGGCTAAGTCACCAAGAGCGTTTGACAAAGACACCTCAACCTCTTCAAAGGTGGTGGCTTGGGAGGTAAGGGCAAGGTCGTCTGCATAGAGGAAGCGGGAGGTATGCGGGCTGGATGGTTGGTCATTGGTATAGATGTTAAATAAAAGCGGTGCCAAGACACTACCTTGAGGTAGGCCGTTTTTCTGTGCTCTCCAACGACTTTAGAAGACAGCATCACACAGCTTTGAGTAAACCCGTCCAGTCAGTGCATGCGATACCTAGTCGACATTCCACACATTCGAACGAAGCGCTTTGCTGGGTCCTTTATTATGCGCACAGCCAAGGAGTGGAATTCCCTGCCTGCGTCGGTTTTTCCGAGTTCATATAACCCTAATCTGTTTAAGTCGCGAGTAAACAGGCTTCTACCGGGTAAGCTCGTTCCATCGTCGACATCATCTATGCCCATAGGGCAAGATTGAAGTCAAGAGCAAGCCCATTTATAATAAAAAAAAAAAACATTAAATGTCAGTTATCGTGGAGCTCGGCTTGTAACTAAAGGAGCTCAACGTCACGACGAACATTACCAACGAAAGGACATTTTGGGAGGGTCGCTTATCCTCACATTCACAAAAATATATACCTAGGTATATCAATATAAATATTCTTGTCGAATTAATTAAATGCCTCAAATACCTGTACGAATCTAAATAAAATTAAATATTTAAGAAGGTAAATAATCATTAAAAAATAATAAGTTACTCATTCAAGTATGATATTTTTTTTAATATAAATCAAACTTTACCATCTAACAGAATACAGATTGAGGAAATACCTTGTGTATCAAACAAAACTGGTTTCAGATTTTATTTACATTGGAATATAATAAAAACTGCTGCCTTGTTAAAAACAAATGTATAGTTTTTGCAGCAGAAAATTTACAGTAGCAGCCATGGAGTCTGAATTTGTGATCGGTTGATGTCTATAGGCTAGCCCCCATGTAGAAACATGGGACTTAAACATAACTATTGAAATGTGAATGTACTCTTAGGTACACCCCTGCCTAACCCTCCGGGGGGATTATGTTATGTTATAACATAACATGACCCCTTTGGTCATGTTATGTTATAACAAAAATCGCCGCTGGTCCGAGGGGGCTCGGAGGAAGCCTTTGTCTAGCAGTGGGACTTACAAAGACTATTAAAACATAAACACATCACTCACTCACCGTCACCGTTGCAAAATCTGAGTTAATTTTTCATTCGTATATTTACTTTATTTCACACACATACTAGCAACACTATTTCATCAGCATCAAAAGTTTATAAATATTTTAATTAATTTACTTATACTATTAAAAAAACCGTATGTTGCGAACAACATCACACTTCTAGATCTATTGAAGAGTATTGAAGACTGGTCTTAGAGGTCAAGTGTCATCAGCTGGACGACAGCGGGGCGGGGAATGGTGGGCGAGGGGGAGGCAGGCTATGGTCATGTCAGAGTAACGATTCAACTTGAAAAATGATTCTTAATGTTATGTATGCGTCAACAATATTAGATATTCTGATGTTATAAATGGTGTTGCTGAGCCCATCGATTAACTCAATGATCCACAACCAAAAATCGTTGGCTACTTTTTGTGAATAAATATTATTTGTATTTTTTGGCTTTTTTTTTTTTTTTTTTTTTTTGGTGGGTGGAAAATCATCGAATGACCCCCCCCGCTCTTGGGCAGAGCGAAGGGGAGTGTCAGACTTCTACTGACTAAAAACCGAACCCATGTTCCTTCTTTGCCCTTGCGCCGAGGCCACGTAATCTAGTACAAATACCGCGGCCCCGACGGGCGTCGGCCCTTGCGGGCCCCTCCTTGCTGACATCTCTTTGAGGCGCGCGTGGAACACGAACGCGCCGCCGACACGGTCTGTTGCCGTCATGACGACGGCCGGACGGCGAGCTAGCCCATTACTCACCGTCCACAGGCCCGCGTCTACGGTGGCCGGAAGCCATCACGTGGCCCCCGACGCCCGGAGCGCCTTCCGCGCCTTCCGCGGCGGCTGGGACGTTGAGAGGATCGCTCCCTCTCTCGTTCCGCCACCTCCTTCGCTAGCATCACTGCTTCGCAGAAGGAGGCGACGGCGTCCCATTCCTCCTCGCCCCGGACCATGGCTTGCACCAGGGCCGGACGCGAGAGGTCACCGCCGCCGATCGCCGCTACGAGAACACGGCGGGGCTCCGCCCAGGCAGGGCACACCTCCACAGTGTGCTCCACCGTGTCCTCCGGTCGATCCTCGCAGTGGAAGCATCCGGGCGTTTCCTCCCGCCTGATTCGGTGCAGGTACCTCCCGAAACATCCGTGTCCGGTGAGGACCTGCGTCAGACGGAAGGTGAGGGCGCCGTGGCTCCTCTCTAGCCACTCCTCAAAGAGGGGACTTACCGCCGCTATCGTGGCGTGCCCTGCACGGGGTTGCGACAGTCGCTGTCTCCATGCCGCCATGAGATCGCACCGGAGGTCTGTCCGCCGCGCAGCAATGTGCCGCGGCAGCAGACTGACCCCCCGGTGTAGCGCCTCCGCGCGCCACTCATGTAGGCGCGCGAGGACTATCGCCTCCAGATCCCACGGCGGCAATCCGGCAAGGAGATTCGCCGCCTCGCGGGAGATCGTGCGGTACCCGCGGACTAGCCTTACGGCCATGACCTTTTGGGGCGCGTTCAGGTAGTGGACGGCCCGCTTCTTCACGGCACGCGCCCACACCGGGGCCCCGTAAAGGGCCATGGACCGCACGATCCCCGCATAGAGCCTACGGCAGGAGGCGTTTGGCCCCCCCAGATTGGGCAGGAGCCACCTAAAGGCAGCCGCGGCCCGCTCCAGTCTGGGAGCCAAACGTCGGAAGTGCTCCACGAAGTTCCACCGGCTGTCGAGGACGAGTCCGAGGTACTTTAAAGTACACTCGACACCGATGGAAACCCCTCCCACCGATAGCTGGGATCCCGACGGTGGCACATTCCCACGCCCATGGAAGCACATGGCCTCGGACTTGTGAAGTGCCACCTCGAGACCCAGCTGCCGGATCCTCTCCACGACTGTTTCAACCCCGCGTGTCATATTCGCGGCCGCCGCCTCGTGCGATTCCCCCCGTGCCAGCACCAACGTATCGTCCGCGTAGCAGACGACGCTGACGCCGTCAGGGAGGTCGGCACGCAGCACCCAGTCGTAACCGATGTTCCACAGGGGCGGCCCCAGAACCGAACCCTGTGGAACACCGCACGACATCTCTCGCCGGTTCCATTCTCCGTTTTGACCAGGGTAGATTACCGTCCTGTCGGACAGGTAGTCCCCGACTACACGACGAAGGTAGGCTGGCACCCGGTGATACCGGAGTGCCTCCCTGATGCAGCTCCAGGGCATGGTGTTGAAGGCGTTGGCGATGTCGAGAGACACCGCCAAGACCACACCGCCCCGAGAGACCGCATCCCCCGTCGTGAGGGCTCTCACGCGCATGATGGCGTCCACCGTCGAGCGCCTCTTGCGGAAGCCGAACTGCTGATCCGCAAGATCCGGACCCATTCCCTCAAGGTGCTCGGCGAGGCGGTTTGCAATTACTCTTTCAAAGAGCTTGCCCACCTCGTCGAGCAGCACAATGGGCCGGTATGCAGACGGCGCGTCCGCAGGGCGCCCCGGCTTCTGGATGAGGACCAGCTTCCCCGTCTTCCAACGACGCGGGAACTGGCCTCTTTCCATGCACGCGCTAAAGAGCCTCTCCAGTCGGGGCCCAAGAGCCTCTGGGTCTAAGGCCAGGGCCCAGGCTTTGCCAGGCAAGCCATCGGGCCCCGGGGCGGTATTTTTGGCTTTAAGCCTCCGTACCGCCACTCTCAGGTCCACCCCAGTCACCTCCGGAATGTCGTCATCGGTTCCTGAACCGTCCGCTTCCGGCACCGCTGGTGGCGGAGCCATTGGCGGGGGACGATGCTCCCCTCGCGAAGGGAACAGAGCGCTCACTACGTCCTCCACGAGCTCGGGCCGGAGACTCTGCGTCAGCGGGGGGCCCCGGGTGCGGAGTTCATTCCGCACCATCTTATAAGGGCGCCCCCACGGATCTCTGTTGAGAGTCTCCAGCATCTCCTCGCGGGCCTGATCCTTGGCCCGCAGACGAGCCTCGGAGAGGACTTTCTTCGCCGCTCTGTACCCTTCATAAAGCTCCGCCTCGATGGCTTCCGCATTCGGTGGACGAATGCGGCGCCTGCGATGCCTGGCGTACTGGCGCCGCGCCGCAACACACTGCTGCCGCAGGTGCGACAGCTCTTGCGACCACCAGTACACGTGACGCCGGGCGCTTCCTGGCCGGACTCGGGGCATTGCCGTGTCGCAAACCTCGGTCATGGCCTCCTGGAACCAACCTGCCTCGGTGTTAACGTCGGCGGGCCTGACCGGTGATGACACCCAGGCCTGCACGATCGCAGCTTCCAGGAGGAGCTCCCGGTCCAGCTTCTTCAGCGCCCAGCGCGGACCACTTGGGGTCTGTGGGACCAGCGCGCTCGAGGACTGGGGAGAGACCTCAAACCGGATATACCGGTGGTCGGAGTAGGTCTCCTCCCCCTCCATAACGCGCCAGTCGACGACGCGTTGTGACAGAGCGGGGCTGGCGAACGAAATGTCCACCACCGACTCGCCCCGCATCCGCACACACGTGGCCACAGAACCCCGGTTCAGGATGTCCAGGCCTGTTTCCAGAGCCCAGCACTCGACCATCCCACCCCGCACATCCGTGTAACGGGAACCCCAGGCCAAGCTCTTGGCGTTGAAGTCCCCGAGTACAAGTACGGGAAGGGAATAGCCTCCGATGACGACACTTAACTCCCCTAGGGAGTTTTGGAACTCGGCGAGAGTTCGGTTCGGAGAGAAGTAGACTCCCACTACTACGATCTCCCCGAACCGTGCTGCTACGCACCCCTGACCCTTCCTGACCATCTCAAGAGCCGGGGTGCCGGCGGCGGCCGACGCAATGATGGCCACTGTGCCACTTAGGTCCTCCACCCAGTGTGGCCTGGGCGGGACAAAATATGGCTCAGAGACCACGGCGATGTTGATCGACCACTGCGCCATGCTCTGGAGCAACAGATCCTGAGCGCAGGCGCAGTGGTTGATGTTCGCCTGGAGGAGGCTTAATGGGGCCATTAATGACACTCCATTTCAGCCCCCTCCGGGACCCCCTGTGGCCTCACCGCAGTGGGAGTTGCGGTGGTGGCGGATTCAGCAGCGGCATCGGCGGCTGCGTCGTTGACGACGGTGGAGTTGGTGGCAGAGGGCCTTCCCTTCCCCTTGGCCTTGGCGGGTGGAGCGCAGGCCTTGCTCCCTGCCCGGTGCTCAGCCGGCTTCCCAGCCGCCGCACATGCACTGCAGTGAGGCGTGGCCAGGCAAGCCGCGGCCTTGTGACCGGGCTGACCGCAGCGGAAACATAAGTCGCTGCGGTCCACCTCCGAGGTGCATCGGCAGCCTACGTGGTGCCCCACATGACACCGGAAGCACCTCAAAGGTTTGGGCTCCAGAAGCTTCACCTGCGCCCTGGACCAGCCCACCTTGAGGGTGCGGCCCTCCGCAATTTTCGTCGCCACCGTCACAGGGCAGCTAACCGTTACGGTCTGCATGCCCTCGCGATCCGGGCGTAGGGTGCCCGCCTTGATCTGCTCGGCAGAGCACCCCCCAGCCGCAGTGACGGCGGCTACCACCTCCTCCTCGGAGACCGAGTCGTCCAGACCCAGGATGCGCAGGCTTGCGCACTTCACTGGCCTGGACACTCGAACCTCGTCCGCGTTTAGGGACGCTCTGAGCTTTTCAGCTAGAGCGTCTGCGGTCGAGGCGCTCGATTCCCCGGGAACCTCTATCTTCCGAGCACCTGTAGCGGTGGGTCGGATTACGAGGCCCCCGAGGATCCCAAACTCTTCGAGTGCCAACGTCAACTTGGCTTGGCGGAGCGTCTCGCTGTACGTCGCGCCCCTCTTTACCGCGTCCGGCTGTAGCGTGATGACTACAACCGCGGTCTTCGGGGCACGAAGCCTCGCCGCGGCGCTCCGCTTCTTCTGCCGGCGCTTCCGCTCAGCCCGCCTGGCCTTTTGGGACGCTTTTCGCTCCCTCTGTCTCTCACCTGCCACCTCCCAACCTGACTCGCCCTCGGGAGGCTCAGGGGGCGGAGGAGGTGTGGGTGCCTTGCCCTTCTTCTGGGCAGGCGCCTTGCCATTTTTCTGGGCAGGGGCCTTGCTCTTTGGAGGGGCAGGCTCCTTGCCCTTCGGGGGGGCAGGTGGCTTGCCCTTCTCCTGGGCGGCCTTACCCTTCGCCTGGGGAGGCACCTTACCCTTCGGAGGGGGGGGTCCCGCCTTGCCCTTCTGAGGGGCACTCGCCCTAGGCGATGGTGCTTGGGCCGGCTTCCCACCTGGCTGAGCCCCGCCTTCAGGCTGGCTGGATGGCCCTGCCTTAGGGTTGCCGGCTGCCGCACCCGCAAATGTCTTTGCCCCCAGGGAGGGGCGCAGAACAATGCCCTCCAAGAGCGAGTGCCTCTTTTCAAGGTCAGCCAGCTTCTGCAGAACCAGGTTCAGGTCCCGGTCCCCGGCGGCCAGAGGCTGACTTTGCCCGCGTCCCTCCTGAGGCACCTCGCTAGGGCCAGCTCCTTGGAGCTCGGCCAGGTTTGCCCGGAGCCTCGCATTCTCCCTCTCCAGACGCTCCAGACGCTCCGTGGCGGCCGCCAAGCGGATGACCTCCGCCCGCATTTCGGACACCTCGTCCGACGAAGGTCCACCACACAGCGCCTTCGCTGCCGCCAAAATGGAGGTCGAGGCCGCGGCGATCGCGGCCTTCTTTGATAGGTTCGCCCTCTTCAGAGAGACGTCCCGTAATGCGGCCCCCACGATCTCCGCAAACCCGGCCAGGCGCTCACCAACGGAGCCGCCGCCGGTGACCTGGTCTCCACCAGTGTTGGCCTCAACACCGGTCTCTGGCTCACCAGGCTCACCGCGTTCCACCGCTCCACCAGTCTCCATCTCGTCGCCAGAAGACGACGACGAGATGACCCTTCTGCCGAGATGGAGCCCTTCCCCGGCGTCCCCCTTGGCTCGCCGGGCAGCCTCCAGGGAAGCGGCACGCCTTCCCCGAGGGATTTTTCGGGCTGGGGTCAGTCGGTCCGTTCCACCGGACGACGACTCCTCGGCTCTAGCTCCGGCTCTGGGCCGCTTAAGGAAACGCTCTGCGTTTTCCGTGGCAGCCCCCGAAACCTCGCGTATGGAGCCCGCCAAGCTAGCGCCCGACCCGGAGTCAGAATCCGACCCCGAGTCGCTCAAGCGACTCCCCTCCCAAAGTTTGCCGAGAGCCTTCTCCCGGCACTCACCCGACATCTTGTCAGGCGCGCCAACCTCATCACTATTGCCGGTCCCAACACTTCCGGACCGGGAGCCTCCTCGGCTCTTGTTGCCACTGGCAAGCGGTGTCGTCGAAGACGAAGAACATTCGTTGCCCCCCCCAGAATACGAGGGGCTTGACGGTCCACTAGGAACCGTGGCGGATTCTCCAGCTGCTGTGCAGCTGGTACCGCCCTGGGGTAATACTTTTTCGAAAGTCCCGTTCATTTTTGTTTTTTTTTTTTTCCTTTTAGAGGGTATGGTCCCTTTCACCTCCCATCGTCTCTCCCTCCGCCTACTCGCTGCCCTCACAGTCACGTCTGATGAGCAGACGCGAACCAGAGAGCAGCGAGTAGGGTTTCCTCCTGCGACAGGCACACCGCCCGAGGACCCGAACACTGTTCATCACGTCTCCGGGCGGTGCGCCCCCCGCGTGTCCCTCTTTGTCTGGTCTCTCGCCTTGGACCTTTCCGGCATGAGTATATCTACCGGCAGAGCCCCAAGGGTCATTGAGACACGCAAGCCCCACCACGACGGCAACGTGGGAACACTCCAGTGGGGTATTTTTTGGCTTGTGGTGAGAAATAAACATATTTTGTTATTATTATTAATGATGAGTCAGAGTCTGCTCATGATATGTGAAGGTACGCAGAGGCATACTCGAATAAACATTATTATTATTTTAAGTCTATGGTGCTAAAATAACATGGAAAATCTCTCAATATCTACTACAATGGTACGGAACCCTTTTTATTATTATTTAATAGTTGTATCTGACCGTGGTAGCATCACTTGGGCATCATCAAAATACCAACTCTATGACTTTGTGTTTTAAATGCAAAACCCCATGCTGAGAAACCTAGGGGCTTATGGCCTTGTACAGGCCAATTTTCGTTTGTTTTATTTTTTTCTTGTGTTAAGAAAGAAGCGACGGTTTTCATCCTGTAGACATTTGCAATATCTACAATCTTGAGAGGGCGACCAAACTTATCAACGGGAATGCTGCTAGAGTAGATCAGCTAGATCATATCGCATTACGAACAGACACCATCACATAAAGTTATGAGGTGTGTTCCTGTTGCTGTTAAACGTTGCCCCGCACTAGGAATTTCTCCTGTATCGTGGGTGCGTTTACAAACATTGAAACTCACATACACAAACACGCCCAGACCCGAAACAACTATCTGTAGGCCATACAAATACTTGTTCCGTGCGGGGATCGAACCCGCGACACGTAGCGCAGCAGTCCAATCGCTTAGCCACTGCGCCAACCGTGCCGTCATATTACAAATAAATAATAAATGAAAGAGGGCTCCCCTCATGGGGTGCTATGAAGGTACGGTACCATTCAAGAGCGAGTCCGACTCGTCATTGGCCGGTTTTTTTATTGAAATTAATTACAACTTAGAAAAACATAAACAGGTTTTCATATCTTGAGATTTAGATAAACGGCAGTGTGTCGAGCCAAGTTCTACTGTTCTAAGG
This sequence comes from Diarsia mendica, assembly GCA_949316265.1. Taxonomy (NCBI): domain Eukaryota; kingdom Metazoa; phylum Arthropoda; class Insecta; order Lepidoptera; family Noctuidae; genus Diarsia; species Diarsia mendica. The sequence continues at coordinate 3,811,414 of OX438910.1, forward strand.
GCGGATTCGACCAAACTTGGATAAGTCTTATCCTGGGGATAAAACAAAAAATACTCTAGAGTAAGAGATCTTTTCGTTTTCATCATCATCATCATCAACAGCCTATTAATGTTCCCACTGCTGGGACACAGGCCTCCTCTCTTTTTGAGAGGGAATAGGCTATAATCTACCTATCTATCTTTTCGTTTTACCAAATCTTAATCCCAAAATAACTATATGTCCGAGAGTAAGTGCTTGGCCAGACTGGCAGCGCGGTGCGGGGAGCGGCGCGGGTGCGGGAACGCGCGCGATTTGCCTGTCCGCACTGGACCGCGATTTCGTTCCGAGCGTTGTCGCGTTCAACTGTTCGTCCAGTGTTTGTCAAAATATAATATGGATGACGAAGACTTGTTTTTATTAAAAAATTCTTACTTTAAATGGCAAATGCTAAAAGTGAAAAATGGAGTTAATAAAATTAATTTAACCAGAGAAAATGAAGGAGAATTTTACACACTGTATGAAAGATTGCGAGAACTACCTCGAAAGTTTTTTGAATATACAAGAATGTCAATGGATACGTTTGACTACATATTACAAAATATAGAAAATTATATTTAAAAAAAATAACAACTTTCGCCGAAGCTAAAAAAAAGCAAAAAATTATTTGGTAAGAATTTTAAAATTCGGTTATTTTAATTAATTGGATACTTCTATAAATAATTATAAATAATTGGATTAATTTCTTAAGCTTTAACTTATAAAAGTTAAAGCTAAATAAATAAATCCAATTTATCTGGTTATCTGGCGCAGACTAAAGTTTGAGATACGCCGCTCCCGCGCGGTTTATCGCTTGCCGCCCCGCGCACTCACTGCGGCCACTTGTATGAACGAGCTATGGCACGAGTTGCCCGCGCGCGCCCCGCGGAAAGTAACCCGCGCCGCTTCCCGCGCCCGCGTGCCCACTACGGACACTCAAATGAAGCTCCATACGTTTAAGTTTGTCGCGCCGCGCCCGCCCCGCGCCCGCGTTTGCAGTCTGGCCAAGCACTAAATCGCTATACCGCCAAAATAGACCGAGGAAACTTGATAGCACAACAACTCGTGTAAATATTTTTGGCAGTTAACTCCAATATAAACCGGCCAAATTATCTATACATATAATAAATCTGTAGACAAAATTTTTTTGTACATTGAAAATATTAAAAAAAAAAATGTCAGGGTGTTATAGTATAACCAACAGAACTCATTTTCAGCATTTTTGGAATTTTTGTCTGTTTGTCTGTTTATCTGTTTGTCTGTTTATCTGTTTGTCTGTTTATCTGTTTGTCTGTTTCGATGACTAAGCATCACATGAAATTTACGAAACTAATGTAGGTAACTTTTATACATAAATATTGTGCGTAACTTGGGGTATTACTTAGTCTTTGTTTCATCTTAATCGGTGCTCTCTATCAAAAGATATTTGAATTTATAGTTTTCAAGAAGAACTTCTCATTATGATCAAGAATGAGACATGTAACGACATCTATTAAACGCATATGGTACTTATTAATAAATGCCTTCAAAAGAACTTATAAAAAGTTATGATAGCTATACGTACTCTGTAGATAGGTAGTCTAAATGACGCTGCTTTCAAAGTCTATATACATAGCCTAAACCCTATAGTGTGACTGATCGCGCCAGGACTCAGCCGAACCTTATCTCGGGCCCATGGGAGACAGGTCTCAGAACAGCCGCCGTCCTAACGGGATCAAATAGACGCGATACGCGCCTCCGAACAATATTACAATTTCTGAACTTATAGCTACCCTTACCTCATTTCTTCGAGCCGGTCTCACTTCCTTGACCCCTCGCAAGTTGTGTAACTGTGTATGTGTATAATGAGTGTATATGACCTTGCGATGGTTTGCTGGTAGTTCCGGACGATTCTTCCACGTCGCTGCAAGCCACGCCGTTAACGCGAGCCACCACACTCACTCCGTATTAGTCTAACCACAAAAGCCTCGGTGCTTTCCCAATAGCACTCCCGTGACAAGGCAAACCAATGATATTATCAATAACCCGTTCGACATTCACAGCGTCGCTAACCGTACTGCTTAACTAGTATAATTGGGTGCCGCGAAATGACTCCACAAGTCGATTTAATCAATGCGCGTGCACTTTCACCCGTGATTCTATGGCTACTATAATAATCGTTCGACGCCCAGCGCGACTCAATACGAACACTATACACGCCGAGCCCAGCGCTCGACCTCTCCCCCTCCGCCCCTGTCGCCCCGAGGCGGAGAAAATCAAAAATCTGAAGGTAGATTATAAACAATCACCCCCCCCGGACCGACCCGTTGTCGGTCCGCTCAAACTCCCGGGAGTCGAGATAAAGTTGAAACTGCCCGTCTAAGGATCGAGTCCCTCACCTGGACGTCTGCGATCCTTGGAAACCCATCCTTGCCCGTAATCAGGTTAACAATGCGCCCCCGTCGCCAACACAACGGTGATAGGTTAGCATCCTTAACCAGAACGAGGTCTCCAACGCAGGGTGGGGTCGTCCTGTCCGTCCACTTAACGCGTTGCCGTAGAATATGCAAATACTCCAGCGACCATCGCTTCCAAAAATTTTGGCTCATTGCCGTAACATCTGATACCGCGACAACCGGTACAACTTGACATCAGCATATGGATATTCCGGCAAGGCGCTAAGTGGTTGGCCAATCAAAAAATGACCTGGGGTAATGGCCTCAAGGTCATTCGGGTCAGCGCTCAACGGGCACAAAGGTCGCGAGTTTAAGACCGCCTCAATTCTGCAAAACACCGTTGACAACTCCTCAAAGGTGAGAATCGTTGAGCCGATGACCCGATACAAGTGAGTCTTGGAAGACTTGACTACTGCCTCGAAAATTCCACCCCAGTGGGGGCATCCAGGTGGACTAAAATACCACGAAATGCCCCGACTGGCGAGGCCCGTGCCAATCTCTCGCTCATTCTGACTTAAAAACAATACAATTTCCTTTAAGCACCGGTCGGCGCCCTTGAAGTTGGTACCACAGTCCGACCGAATCAGTGACGGTACTCCCCTTCTAGAAACAAATCGATCTAACGCCGCCAGAAAGGCCTCCGTAGAGAGATCGGCCACCAGTTCCAAATGAACGGCCTTGGTCGCCAGACACACGAAGACACACAGATATGCCTTAACCGACTTCGCGTTGCGAAGGTGCGATGTCTTGACCATGAAGGGCCCCGCGAAATCTGTCCCTACGCCAGCAAATGGCCGAGCCTCCGTGACTCGGTCGGCCGGGAGATCTCCCATTTGTGGCTGCATTGTGGCTGCCTTGAGTCGGTAACAAGGCAAGCAACGAAACACAACGCTCCGTATGATTCTGCGGGCCGATAAAATCCAAAATTCACGCTGCAAAATGCCCAGAAGGGTGTTACAGCCTGCGTGTGAATTCTTGGTGTGACGGTCCCTAACCAACAACTCCACCAAAGCTCCTGAATGAAGCACTTTCCCATGAACGTGACCGGCGCGATCCAACCGGTGGGATCGAACGTTCGTGCGATAGTCGAAAGGACCGATCGCGTGGTCCAGGTCTTCGACAGCAACTCGGCCTCACAACTGTATGTGAAGGCATCCTGACTCGGTCGATACTGGACCCCTAAAATGGCCAACGCATGAAGATTCTCCGAATCCTCAAACAAATGCGGGTCTTGTTGATACTCAGTTGGCAGTCCTGCCAGTACCTCTGGGCAGTTCGACAGCCATTTCCTGAGTTCATAGCCACCGGAGGCCATGAGCGCCACCAATTCATCCCTTAAGATGAGCGCCTGCTCAATACTGTCTGAGCCCGTACAAATGTCGTCTACATAGACGTCCCTATCAATGACAGCAGCCGCGCGGGGAAAGCGGAGCCGTTCTTGATCAGCCAGCTCTCGTAGCGTACGCATGGCTACATATGGGCTGGGCTTTAATCCGTACGTGTTTGTGTTGAGCTCGTATGTGACCATCGGTTCTTCTGGGCTCTCTCGCCACAATATCAGCTGGAACCGACGGTCGTCTGGATGAATCTCAGTTTGACGAAACATCATCCGTACGTCCGTAACGAAGACAACCTGGTGTCTCCTGAAGTCCGTGAGAATGTCTGCAATGTCTCTGGTCAGCTTAGGACCAGCATGGAGACATTGATTCAGGGACACCCCGCTAGACGTCTCCGCGCTCCCGTCGAACACGACCCTAATCTTTGAGTCAGGTGTCTTCAAAACAGCATGATGAGGCAACACATAATGCTCCTCATGACGATAGTCAACCCTGGACACCGACATGTGACCCAACGTCAGGTATTCGCGCATGAACTCCACATACTTCTGTCGGAAGTTGGAGTCCCGCTTCATGCGCCTTTCCATTGCCACTAACCGCTTTTCTGCCAGACTCCATGAGCTCCCCAGCGGAGGTCGAGTTGACAGAAATGGCAACCTTGTCATAAATCTACCCGATGGGAGGCGCACCGTGTTACATCGATAAAATGTTTCGCACTCCTCATCACGTGGGTTATTCCTAAGAGCGGTGGGTGGCTCTTCCGTTGCCCAGAACCGTTGCAGGACGTCTGATAACACGCTGCCATAATATATGGAGCTATAATCCGTTGAGTGCTGTGGTTCCCGTACTGGGCCCAATAACGCGTAACCACCTGCGGTACGCATGGCCACAACCCCGTTTGGTTGCAGCTCCCGTTTGCCGCTTCGGAGCAGCTTCCCGAGGACGTCAGACCCAAGCAAGACGTCCACCCGTCCGGGGATCGCGAAGTGGGGATCGGCTAACTCCAATCCATTGGTCAACCCTTTTACCGCAGACGGTAACCGAGTCTGAGGGAGGACCCCAACCACTTCGTCCAAAACGATCGCCGTGGCATTCACCCGCGTGACCGATGCCGTGTCACCCATCTCGAACAGGAATGTCGTCTGACCCCTGAGGTGAGGCACCCGATTGCCACCTATACCTACGGCGCCATCCCGTGATGGCTCTAATGTAAGGCCCAGCCTTTTCACTAAACAGCTGGACACAATACAACCTTGTGCCCCTGAATCTAACAGTGCTCGCACGTGCACCGGCTGTCCGTCAGTACCCCTGACAGTAATCCTAGCCGTCGGTAATAATACCGTTACTGTCGGGGTGGGCACCACTGACGAACAGGCTGCTAGTTGCTAATAGGAGGCACCTCCCTCCTCCCCTGCCGGAGGGGGAGTAAATACTGTCCCAGTATACGGGTCCCAACCCGGGTAGTAACCCTCCCGACCCATCGGTGACATCCGTGCCGGTCGGAAGTAGCCTACTGGCATCCTTCCGAACGGTGGCGGGCGCGCCGTCAGCCGAGGGCGTTCTGCGAGAGGCGGGGAGAAGCGACTACTCGGGGGTGGCAACATGCCCCCCAACGCATTCGAGTACGCCGCGTAACCCGTCTGTACTACCTCCGGGCCCCTGCCCGAGTCTCGGTGCCTATCCCCCCCCCGCGGGGAAGACGACGGTATCGGGTTGTGCTCTGGATCAGCCCTTGGCCCACCCCCCCGAGGGGGCGGCGACCGCTGATTCCTGGCCGACCCACCCCCCCTAGGGGGGGGTGACCGACCACCCGAATCTGGCTTAGGAGAGGGGGGGTGACCTCCCGGCGAGGCTCCGTGCACCTCCCTACTCTCCGCCAGGCATAGCAACTCGTGATGGGCTCCTCCGCAGGTTCCACAGTTAGTGGTCCTGTGGCACTCACGTACAAAGTGAGTCCCCAAGCAGCGGAAGCACAAATAGCGCTGCTTGACCACCCCTCTTCGTCTATGCACCCGCTGCGCCTTAAAGTCCGCGCATGCGGCGAGACCGTGCCCTTCCTTCCGACAGAAGGCGCACACTTCCGATTGGAGGGCGTGGTATTTCTTCCCCCCCCGACGGGGCTCAACCGGCTTGGGCCCGCTCGTACGTCGGGTTGACGGAGGAGGGTGCGACGTGGATGCCCCTTGGCAATCCGCCCGCCGGCACTCGCCTTCTAAAAACACCCTCAAGTCATCGTAACTTGGGAGGTGGTCCGTCGATTCGCCACCATGTGACTGCTCAAAGCGCGCCACCACGTCGATCGGCAACTTCCGTAAAACCCTATTGACGATGATATATTTATTGTCCCCTAACGACAACTTAAGTCGATCTAACGTGTTCACCGCAACCGTGACCGGATTAAGGATTTTCGCCCTTATTTCGTACACGTTAGACACCTTCGGGATTTCAAAAATCTTATCGATGAGGCCATCAACTATTAATCGCCGATTATCATATCGGTCGATTAATAGGCCCCATGCCGTCTCATAACTGGCGTCCGTAATCTCCAGGTGGGTCAAGATGTCGTGCGGCTCACCGTTAAGCCTACCCATTAATTGAGCCATCTTGTAGGCGGGCGAGAGATCCGTACGCGAATGCACGACACTATTAAAAATATCGCGGAATCGCGGCCAATCGGCATACTCGCCGCTAAACTCGGGTACATGTACTGGTGGCAACGGCGCCTGAATCCCTACGCCTGCTGGCCGACATGAATCCCTGACGTCACCCTTGCGCGATCGCTCAATGTCGGCCGCCGCCTGGATTATGCTCATGGACATTTCCCCACACTGGTCCACATTGCCCCGTACCACCTGAGCATCCTTGTCCACCGACGACAGATCCGTCGATTCGAGACATGCTAAATACTCAGCGTGACACTTTAACACGGCGTCATATCGTTCGTCAACTTGCCGAGCGCGTGACAATAACGCATCTTCACGATCGGTGCGACCTACCAACGTAACAACCGATGAAAACCATCTCAATTCAGCTTCGATTCTGGCTGCGATAGTTTTCGTTACTGACGGAGCCATAGTACCAACCTCAATACGCGATTATGCAATAATAAATAACAATAACCAAAAAAAATAACAATTATTGTATCCGGAATTAACAATAATAATATATTCGTTGAGTGAATAAATCTACGACGCTATGCCAACTCTTGAACTTATTCCTCTACGTGCTCTAGAGGTTATTCCTCTATGTGCTCTAGAGGTTATTCCTCTATGTCTCAAATGTTGACAATCATAACACGATTTGTGATGAGGTTATATTTGTGCGTAACCGAACGTAAATAACAAATTATTTTATCAACGAATATTCACATTCCATGTACTTATTATTAATAACGCCAAACTCAACTTGAGGCGTACACTGGTATGTAGGTCAATGTACTACTACCTACAAGTTGAATTTGTACATGAACACAATTTTTACAAGTAAATTGGTACCAAGTACCTACTAATTTTTACAAGTGGGTATAACCACTGCTCTGCTACCAGATTTTGATCGCGCCAGGACTCAGCCGAACCTTATCTCGGGCCCATGGGAGACAGGTCTCAGAACAGCCGCCGTCCTAACGTGATCAAATAGACGCGATACGCGCCTCCGAACAATATTACAATTTCTGAACTTATAGCTACCCTTACCTCATTTCTTCGAGCCGGTCTCACTTCCTTGACCCCTCGCAAGTTGTGTAACTGTGTATGTGTATAATGAGTGTATATGACCTTGCGATGGTTTGCTGGTAGTTCCGGACGATTCTTCCACGTCGCTGCAAGCCACGCCGTTAACGCGAGCCACCACACTCACTCCGTATTAGTCTAACCACAAAAGCCTCGGTGCTTTCCCAATAGCACTCCCGTGACAAGGCAAACCAATGATATTATCAATAACCCGTTCGACATTCACAGCGTCGCTAACCGTACTGCTTAACTAGTATAATTGGGTGCCGCGAAATGACTCCACAAGTCGATTTAATCAATGCGCGTGCACTTTCACCCGTGATTCTATGGCTACTATAATAATCGTTCGACGCCCAGCGCGACTCAATACGAACACTATACACGCCGAGCCCAGCGCTCGACCTCTCCCCCTCCGCCCCTGTCGCCCCGAGGCGGAGAAAATCAAAAATCTGAAGGTAGATTATAAACAGTGACTGTGTGATTGATCGTTTTCCATGCATTCAATTTTAGCAGTTTATCTTCGTCTTCGATAGATGGCGTTGTTCATTTACCGCGGTCACAGATAATATAATACTAGCGTAGTACTAGGAAGCTGTAAGTTAGCATGAATAGACAGATGAGTTACGCCGTAAAATAAAATCCCGCAAAAAATAGTTTTTTAGGATACACATAAAAGAGGGGATGTTTTTCTTGCGAAGTCCATAGTGTGGGGTGACGTTAGATAGGTCTTTGAAAAAGATTGTGAGTTTGCTCAAACACTTCGGATCAAGGGATTCGTTCGTGAAATATTAAGCTATAAAGTGCAAATTTTGTTAGACTCAAGTCAGGCTACATAAACCACCCGTCAGGGCTGCGGGTCCCGTCGGGGCTGCGGGTTGTTCGAAAGAGATACCGCGCCCTCGGCACAAGGGCTTTGAAGAAACATTGGTGGCTTTTTAAGTCAGTAGAACCCTTCCCGCTCTGGGCAGAGCGGAAAGGAGTGTCAGTCTTCTACTCTGTTTCAAATTTCATCAAGATCCGTTCGGCCGTTCTGACAGGGTTGATTAACAAACATCCATATATCTAACTTTAATTTTAGACATAGTCAGTGCTTTGCATTACCCTATTCTTATTTTCTAAAGCGTCAGTAAGTTAACGCAGGGCAATGATTTAATGTACTTTTGTCTAAGCGACGCATTTTAGTTTTCGACAACCACGCGAACGAAGTCGCGGGCACAGCTAGTATGGTCATAAAATATTGGGTTCGGCTTTCTACACAATAATATTTCCATTTTAGTTGGCTTACAAAATCATTCATCATTCGTATATAAACTCAAGAGTAACAATACCCAGTATTGGCTACGCTATGTTTCTGATGAAAAAACGCAGATGAAGTTATTTGAGAGTAAAATCAATGATTAAAATTATTCAAGGGTTAGTTACTCTGATATAACATGTTATTTGGTCGAATCCGCCCTAAGCTGTACAAATCACTTTCATTGGTATTAATAAAGATAGGTAGTAATCACAAACTGACTTAATATAAATATAACTCCATTACATACATTTAAGTAAGGAAGGCCATAAGGGTAGGTTATTTGGGGTGTGAAAAGAAAAAGATATTGAAATCTAATTTGTAAAACAGGAGGTAATCATTTCGCCTGTTCATTCCACTCAGACTAATTATTAATCATATCCCGTCTTGCATGACTAAAAGATTTCTATAAAAATGTTTTTTAGTTTTCTAAGATGGCGGCGCGAGCGGCAAAGATACGAGGTGGCAAAGTTGAAATTTTAAAAGAGCACAATAACATAAAAATCTATAAAATTGCTAATTTTCAAAACTCCTGGAATACTTTCCAGGTATAACTACCAAATGACTGCACTAAAACACCACGACCACGTGTCAAAATGAAAATCTATGACTTGGCTCATTTTTATTTTGGTGCGGTTCCTCTACATAACCTCCATCTATTCAACTTATGTAATGAGGCAGTTGGTTTCCAAACGTTAGATCGAGTGGATCTGACTATAAGCTCAGTGCAAAGTGAGCCTTATAATGTTCGTCATAAGAATGTATTTACTAACGGTTGTTATTATTACTATGTGCGCGGAACTTGTGTCTGGACGTAAGATTGCTTTTGATTTTGAACGATTATTATAGTATTCCTTTTTCGAGCCAGTGTTTGTGAATTCATAACAAGTAGTCAATAAGTGTTTTATGGGTCAATTTTTTTTCTGCCTCCGAAAAACACGAAATAATTTCACCTTTTGCATGGTTAAGACAAGTAAGCTCATTTATGTACACGAGGATAAGGTGGGCCCCAGTATACTTCCCTGAAGCACGCCGTGTGTTACTGGAAGATGTGAACTTTTATATTTATCCACTCGGAGTGAACTCGGACACAATGAGTACGCCCAGAAAGATAACTTTTCAAAAGTTCAAGCTGGGTGCTATTGCCTATAATTTGTTGAGTAAGAGGGAGACAGAAATCGTATCAAATGCCTTTGCCAGGTCAAGAAAAATAGAAAGACACTTTTTCCCTTTATCCAGGTTAGAACTGATAAATTCTATAAGTTTATTTACTGATGATTTACTGCCTGTTCTGATGATTTTCCATGTCTGAAACCATACTGGTTTACGGAAAGCAGTTTATTTTTTTCAAGGTATTTTACCAGACGGATATTAATATTTTTTTCCAGAATTTTGGATATGGCGGGCAATATAGGGGTGAATTTCAACAAGAGATTTTTATGTGTCATTTCGGTGGTTTTTTTTTATTTCAATGCTATCTACATATTTTTAATGACAAATAAAACTTTAGCCTATTTTATAACATTGTGCGTGAGTGGACATCAAATATCATTAAAAGTTACATATATATTTAAGGATGAATTTTTAAGAGTCCACTGAAATGAAAAGTGTCTACCGAAATGATAAAAATTACCACCGAAATGATATACTGTGCATACTAATCTAACACGAGTTATAACAGCCACCGAAATGAAATTATTTTTGTCCTCATATCACTGAAATGATAAACTTACTTTTTTGACGGGAAACCGCAAGACGTTGGGACCGGTGCGTTCGCGCCGAGAGCTTGAGACGGACTGATCCGAAGTGAGGAAAGGTGAGGGGGGCGTAACAACGCAATGTTGACATGGCTATTCTACTAAAACTTACTATCCTCTGAAATGATAACTTTTTTCCAGACAAAAGTTAACTGCCTGTCAAATCCATGAGAAAGAAGATAAACAAACAAAAATAGTTTTATTTGATCGAATGTATTATAATTTAATGATTACAAAATCGATTTAAATCCATATTACGAATGTATTTGCAGGGGAAGGTATTTTATGAGCGGAATTGGGTTCAGGACAGGCCACTGTGATGATAGAATAACACTTTGTAATTTTTTTTTTCGTATATTAATGGGTAGAAATCAATTATTTTTTTTGTCAAGGTAGAGAAGTACTTACGCTGTTGAGAAAAAATATATAAAATTAAAAATTAGCACATTGCACTACCGTTCTCAGGTTTGCCGTGTATTTTTTTTGCTTGGGCAATTCACCCATAGATATAGTTGTTAATATGAATTGGGTAGACTTCTGGGGGTCTAAAACGGCCACTTTGGCAGATCATAATATGAATTGCGTTAAAAAGCGTAAAATGGACTTTTCATTATAATAACTGCGTCTGTAACAATTTAGTAAAATACATCATAATAGGAAAATAATATGAATTGCGTTAACATTCGTAAAATAGTCACAGACGCAGTTTTTATTAAGAAAGGTCCATTTTACGCTTTTAAACGCAATTCACATTATGATCTGCAAAAGTGGCCATTTTAGACCCCCTGATCGTTTTAGGGAAGAGGGAAACACTCCAGCTTTTAAACAGTCGTTGAAATTTTTTCTAGCGGATGTACGAGGCTGTTTATATGATTTTTTTAGAAACGTACAGCTAATTTTATCACATCCTGGTGCACTGTCTGTTTTTAGATCCATGATAAGATGTACAATCTCGTATGTGTCTGTCTCAATTAACACGAAAGAACTAAGGACACTTTGTATGTTGTCTTGGGACTTGGGTATTTCCTAGTAATGGTAGGTTCCGGGAATTTTTTATATTGTTGACTAATTTTATCCGCCAGTGAGCTACCCATATTTATAAAGTACCTAACTGTTGGCTTCGTGAAGTGATTTTTCAGGAGAAGATAAGAGAGTTAGTAGGTCTGTATAGTATTGTGTTGTTTTTTGTTAGTGATCTTTTTGATAGCTTTCCAATAATTTTTTATTGTCGTGTTTTGCTTCTTGAATTTGGTTTTTTTCATATGCTGTCTTTAACTTTCGTAATAGATTATTACAGAAATTCCTGTATCTCTTGTAAGTAATACTTAAGACTTCGTTATCCGGATCAATGGTTGCCTTTTTTTGTGGAGTTCGTCTCTGTTACGCATGCAACGTAGTAGTCCTGAAGTTATCCAGGCCTGAAGTGTGACCTGAAGTTATTTTTTGGCGACTAGAAAGTGTTATGATTGTTGTATTCTTTTCTATTACTTATTGTAGGCGTTGGGTTAGGTAATTTAGGCTATAATTTGGGTCTTCTGTTTGATAAAAAATGTGTGGTGTTTAATGGGTCAAATTTTTTTCCCGCCTCCAAAAATTACGAAAGAGTTAAGAATCAATCGACTCAGAATAGCGTTAACGAATTTTTGAAAAAATCTCTAGAGATAAAATTGTAAAAGTTATAAACAATTAACAGAAACAAAAACAAAAAAATGAGGTTTGGTTATTGCAAATAAATTACCTACCGATATGTTTGAAGGTGGAATTGTACTAGATATTTTAAGAAAACGAAGAAAAAATTTGTCTCAAAAAGCACTTGTTGAAAAAAAGCATTCTTAACTTGGACTACTCATAGAAAAAAAAATTCTGTTCAATGGGGTATAATAATCCGGTCTACATCAGCTAATTATTTAAGGACAGCTAATTACAAAAGGAGTATGTAAGGATCGTAGCAGGTGGCGTTCTGTGGGTTCTGCCTACCAATATGGGAAAAGGGTGTAAGTTTATTTGTGTATGATTACAGAGATTAGAACATGTACAACACTGGACGACGAAATAAGGTCCACATGCATATCAATCCTAAAGTGCGAACCTGTGCGAAAGTTACTCCACGCGCCGCAAAAAACAGCCCAAGACTTGATCCTGTTGACTGAATTGCTGACCAAAGTAGACTGTGGCTATTACGACATGTCTCCGTTTATACCGCAAGTAAGTGCATTACATTTCCTTATTTTGTTTTTATCAAGATTAGCAGAATTTAAACCTTCATCATTTAAAAATCACGTCACTGATATCCAAAACCACTCAACCAAAATATAGGACGGTCTTGTGTGTTATTAGTTAGATCCGATAGAATCGGGTAAAAAATTCTAAATTGTAACTTTATTTGAAACAAAAATCGATGATTTAAAATTCTTCAAAGATGAGAATTATGAAATTATAATAAAAAATAAAAGAATATGTAAAACGAAATTCTTTGAAAATATTTGCTGTAAAACAACGCACAACCCACAAACTGTTACTTACAATTTTATGCCAAATCTCCAGCTTCGAAATAATATATCACGACTACCCGTAAACACGTTTCGACCTACAGCACCCACGTGAACTCTAAGCCGCAATTATACTTAGCCCGCGCCGCGTGTCGCAACGCGTGGGTAAGCTATCAGTTACATACATTTAGTATTGGATTGATTACATTAGTTCCGTCCCGTCCCGCGTGTCGACACGCGGGACTAATGTAATCACTCCAATACTAAATGTATGTAACCGATAGCTTACCCCACGCGTTGCGACACGCGGCGCGGGGTAAGTATAATTGCGGCTTTACTCTCTTTCGTTACAGCACTAATGGCCACCAGCAACTGACGTCCTGTTGGCGTTTGCACTATGTTAGTGTGGTGTCTGGTTTGCCGTAAAAGTGTGTGTCCCGTCATACCCCGCGTCCCCATCATATACACTGTTCCCCTACTAACTGAGTTGTGGAGGTCAGATAGGCAGTCTCGGCAGACGCTCAATATGAAATAAGTAGGTACTGGTGTTCAACTGAATCCGGTAAGACTAGAAGCCTAGGATCGGCTTCCAGTTTCACCAAGTAAACGGGTTGCGCGGATAACTAGAACGGGACAAGGGTTGATGAATGATAAAATTTAAAATTGTTTAATTTCAGGTGTGCTGTAATCCAGAGGATGTTATTAAGAATGGTATGTGCATCGGCCTTGATGACAGGCCTGGCAAATGTATTGGTATTTTATTATGTCCATTATATCTCGGATAAATGATTGTTAATCGCAGAGAGACAACTTTATGAGAAAAGTCCAAGTATGTTACAAACATAAGCTAGCTGATAATAATTGAAAAAATAATAATTGGGTGGCAATGGTTTAGGAATAAAAACCAAACTTACATTTTCAATTTTTATTATCATCAATTCCTAAGAAGATTACAAAAAATAGGGTTATATTTAAATGCACATCTGTTTAATTTTTCAGCACACTAGGTAACTCCACTGATTAACTGAATGCATACCAGAAAAATGAATGTGCAAAAAAACCAATTGATTAGCTAAACATGTCCTACAAAAAAGTCTAAAAAATCACACAAAACGAGATGACCTTTTTTATCGAATTCACACCAAAAATGTAGTTAGTACATCGGATATAGATGATTTGTAAAACAAAAATACGAATTGCTTATCAAAAATACTAACTTGCACTCTGAATTGTACAATCTTACTACGGAATTTCTAAAACTGATATCTAAAGGTTTATTATAACTCAGGTGGAAAGACTTGTTGCACTCTGCCACATCTCCAGATAATTATGTTCAACTCTGCATTCGATCACACACAGACAGTGTTCTTTATGGGCGGCATGGGCACCGGGCCGTAGGCCAACGAAGGAGGCCGGCGGAGGCCCGGCACTTCAGGTACAGAAGATATTAGTGTTATTTAATATGCGAGCGAAGCGAGCGCGCGTCATGGAGTACATGCGTTGCATGTATGAGTGACAGAGTGAACGAGAAAATGGCGCGCGGTGTTGTCAGTTAGAATAAACGATGTTCCTAAAAGTAAATAAAGTCATAGGTACAACTCCCAGGTCGGGATATGTGTTATTGGGTGATTCCAACGGGAATTCATAAGTACGAGTTACAGTTGCAGAGTCCAGATTTGTGCCCAAATAATGGCAATAGGCTCGCTACTACTAATTTATTACAAGGGTGTTAAACATTACTGTCGAAATGTGGGTGTACGCACAAAGACCAAGCAAGCTATGCAATCCAAATTAAGATGGTCTCTCACGGGAAGCTCCATAAGAAAGCAAGGGTCATGTTATACTTACTAAAAATCTATAGATTGGTATGTCAATTGTGTATTTTATGGCACCTACACAGCTCTGCTGTCTGAAACCCTTCGGAGACTACAGGTGTTAGTTTAGGTACTAATATAACAATGATCAGCTGATGTAACTTTTATCAAACTTTTCCCCCAGCGGACAAGAAGCGTGGCGGTTGTGAAGACGAGGTATGGGAGTTGCCTCTCAAAAATGATTCGAAATGCTGTACGACTGCAGGTCAGTATACAATGAGAGGAAAGAAAATGCTCTTTTGGCGTTATATTAGTGACAACCGAATTATATTAATTATAACCAATTGTAGAATCATGCATGCAAGTAATCTACATTACGGCCTGGCTACGGGGATCGGCGGGGCGGTGCGAAAGGCGGTGCGGCGGGCGACATGACTATTCGCGCGGCGGCATTTGCAGGTCACGGGGAGACGCATTCGCCGCCGCGACCAGTAAGGAAGTCCGAGAGCAAAATGTCTTTAACAAAGTTATCTTGATATTGCTTACAAAGTTATAATTTTTTGGTTCAAGACGTAATATTTGGAAGAGATTGTGGAGTACATTATTTTGAATATGAATCGAGGTATAGATGGAGAATTCTACAAGAAGTACGAGAAATACAGAATGTATCCTGAAAATTTTTACGAGTATACCAGAATGAGTGTCGAAACCTTCGATTATATTCTTGTTAATATTCAA
Organism: Diarsia mendica; assembly: GCA_949316265.1. Taxonomy (NCBI): domain Eukaryota; kingdom Metazoa; phylum Arthropoda; class Insecta; order Lepidoptera; family Noctuidae; genus Diarsia; species Diarsia mendica. The sequence goes on from OX438910.1 coordinate 3,827,021, forward strand.
CCAGAATTGGAGAAAAAAGTCAGTCAGTCGCGGCGAATACATAACAACTAAAAAATTTTAATCCCTTCCCTAGTCGCCGCGACTGCCGCCCGACCTCGTGGCTCGCGCCGTACTGATTGATTGACATGTATTTGTTTCACTCGCCGGTCGCGCCGCCGGTCGCCGCTCCCAGTGGCTTGATCAGTAAAATCCATTTCACGAAAGAAGTCCCGCAGACGCAGCGCTGTATTCGCGCGACATAATGTTGCTATCTCTCTCTCTCTCTCTCTCCATATCTCCATATCTGTCAAATTTAGTTCCACAATTGTCCGCGGGACTTCTTTCGTGAAATGGACTTTACATTTCTATGCGTTATTTCAGTCGCTAGACGCCGCGCGATTTTTCGCTATGGCGAATGTCCCGTGGCCAACGCGTTAAGCCGCAATTATACTTAGCCCGCACCGCGTGTCGCAACGCGTGGGTAAGCTATCGGTTACATACATTTAGTATTGGATTGATTACATTAGTCCCGTCCCGTCCCGCGTGTCGACACGCGGGACTAATGTAATCAATCCAATACTAAATGTATGTAACCGATAGCTTACCCCACGCGTTGCGACACGCGGCGCGGGCTAAATATAATTGCGGCAACAAATCAGTGTGATTTGACACTTTCACGTCAAATAAAATAATCCTAATCTGATTGTAGTAGCTTATTGTACTGGCGTCTGTACACGTAAATACTCGGCTAATGCCCTCTTATCTTTCAGGTGGTCACTCAAACAACATATTATATCAGCAACCTTGGGCCCTGCTTATAGAATATGAACTTAAGAAAGGCGGCACAGATATCTTATGTGCAGGAACTTTAATCAGCACCAGATATGCCCTGACAGCTGCCCACTGTACGACTGGAGTAATACTGGATATAGCCAAACCGTAAGACTGGTTTTGTACTGGAATTCAAAAAGCACCTTTTTTATTATTATAAATGGGCCTGCTCTTGACTTCAATCTTGCCCTGAGGGCAGAGATGATGTCGACGATGGAACGAGCTTATCAGCTTACCCAGTAGAAGCCTGTTTACTCGCGACTTAAACAGATTAGGGTTATATATGAACTCGGAAAAACCGACGCAGGCAGGGAATTCCACTCCTTGGCTGTGCGCATAATAAAGGACCCAGCAAAGCGCCTCGTTCGAATGTGTGGAATGTCGACTAGGTATCGGTGATACCCTGCAGTACGTCTAGTCTCCCGGTGGAAGAAGGGAGATGGTGGGATCAGCTCGTGGAGCTCTTGCGCACTCTCCGAAGTACAGTCTGTAGAAGACCGACAGACATGCGACTTTGCGACGGTGGGCCAGGCTATGTAGCTTGATAACCAGCTTATCGTCACCAATTAGCCTCCTGGCTCTGCGCTCTACAGAGTCAAGTGTGGCAAGCTGGTATTTGGCTGAGCCATCCCAAAGGTGACAGCAATACTCCATGCCAGACCGGACTTGAGCGTTATGAAAGCTGTCCAGGCTTGAAGTACCGCTTAACCTTGTTTAGGATGCCCAGCTTTTTCGCCGCAGTTTGAGCTTTCGACTCGATGTAGGCGCCGAAGTTCAGATTCGCGCTCAACTTCGTCGTATCAACCTCTGTCGTATCTACGCACGAGGAATTGATTTTGACAGATCGTACGTTTAGACCTCCTTCATACAAAACATACGTCGAAGTCAGCGTTTACGATGCGATACCCGTTACCCCGTTTGCTACGTTAAAATTGTGCTAGGGCCAGTTGTATTTTTGTTTTATTCGTCATAAGAATAACATCTACCTACGCGATGTAGTCTTATGTTGAATGTTAAATAGTTCAATGATAAAAATTCTACTTCTTTAACCAATAAGGTCAAAATCGGATCCGGTGTAGCCACCCACTATTTGAACGTGCCCCAAAAAGTGGTTGGGAATAGTGTGGCGGGCTTGTCCCAAAAAAAAGCCTTAAGGCGCTAGTCCAGGGGTACCGCACGATCTTCGGCGAGCCTCCTTGCCAGATTGCCGCCATGAGATCTGGAGGCGATATTCCTCGCGTGCCTGCATGAATGGCGCGCTTAGGCACTACGCCAGGGGAAAATTTCACTGCCGCGGAAAATCGCCGCTCAGCGGACAGACCCAGGTGCGATCTCAAGGTGACATAGAGAGAGCGACTGCTGCAATCCCGTGCAGGGCAAACAAGGATAGTAGCGATAAGTCCCCTCTTGGAGGAGTGGCTGGAGAGACACCACGATGCCCTCACCTTCCATCACACGCAAGTCCTCACCAGACACGTTCGTTGCGGGAGGTACCTGCACCGAATCGGGCGGGAAGTACTGCCCGAATGTTTCCATTGTGGGGATCGGCCGGAGGACACGGGGAAGCACACCGTAGAGGTCTGCTCCGCTTGGGCGGAGCCCCTCCGATCTCTCGTAGCGGCGGTGACCTCTCCGATTCTTCCCTGGTTCAATCTATGGTCCGGAAGATGTTGCTATACTGGATACGCAGGACATCCAGCGATCTTTTGGTGTGCTTGGCCCACATATTTCCAGTATAAAAGCTTAGTCGAAGTGGTCAACTTTCTCCAGAGCACATCGTAGGAGACAAGATCAAAAGCTTTGGAGAGGTCAAGGAAACAAGCATACACCACCGGTGTCCTGCAGTCCATATAGTATTAGACAGTATATATGCTTGAGACTTACGACGAGAGCCTCCGTGGATAGCCTGGCTCTCATTAAACACCGGGTCACATTCACATGAATGACTGGCTCAATGTTGACCACAATCGTCTTTCTGACACAAGAATCAAGTAAACAAATACAGTATTTTTATCAGTAGTTACAGCTTAAAACGTTATTTCTCAGGACTTTAGTTCTCTTTGGAGAATACGACTTGAATCAAAAAGGTAAAGACTGCATATCAGTTGATGGAGCGGGCGAGCAATGCAACGATGGAGTTATCAGGATCGAGATCGAGAGGACCATACCTCATCCGGAGTACGAATATCTAGCTTCGAAGCAGAACGACATTGCAGTGATCAGGTTTCGACAGACAGCTCCCTACACAGGTTTGTAGAAGAACGTCTGTTGTTAACTGCTATAGATCAATCCTCAATTTGGGTGTCGCCGCAATCGTTTAAAAAGGCCACGGGGCTACGGGTTGTTCGAAAGAGATACCGCGGCTTCGACAAAAAAGGCTAAGAAGGAACATGGACGGTTTTTAGTCAGTAGAAATCTGACACTCTACCGCTCTGCCCAGAGAGGGAGGAGTCATTTGATGATTTCCTACCTCCCCCCCTCCCAAAATAGGGTAGGTATGTGTCTGCCTGTTGGGCTGTTTAATTTTTTGGCTCAATGCGGTAAGCGGGGATTGTATCAGACGCACCTCTAAAATTTACATAAAATAAATAACGCACCAAAAGTAATTTAACATTGCACAATTCTTTACATGGTATTGTTAATATTTTAGATTTTATCCGCCCCATCTGCCTACCAACAATAAACCTGGAGTCCAGCCCCCCTAACTCCCCGCTGGTTGCTGTTTCTTGGTATAAGGACGAGGATAACAAAGACATCAAGAGGATTGATAAAGTGCCCTTCGTGGGCCAGGAGGTAAGTAACCGTTACACAATTTCGTCACGTGCTTCATCTTCAACTTTTTCAAAAATACAGTCTCCAGTGCATCAACAAATAGTCTTACTCATCTAATTTAATTTTGATCTTTTCTTATCTTTTGGAGAAGGTTGACAGTTTTTAAAAACTTAATGCGCTGAGGCCCAAGAAACGCTGGCGTGACGATTTGGACTCATTCCTTACAGATTGGCCAGAGAAGGCAAAACATCGGGAAAGATGGAAGGAAATGGGGGAGGCCTTTGCCCAGCAGTGGGACAAGATAGGCTAGTAAAGAAAAATGCGCTGGCAACTGTAATACAAGTACCTACCTATACAAAATTTAGTCTTTAAAATTAATTATGAGAGAATCATCTCTTTTGGCAAAAGCGGGGATAACTTGTAGGATCTTTAAATAATGATAACTAAAACTGTAAATAAAAATAAAGTGTGCATCTGATGCAATCTCGTGTGCATCGAGCACATGAGATTGCCCTCCTTTTACGACGAGATGATCCCCGCTTTTGCCGAAAGAGATGATTTCGCTATCTCATAATTAATTTCTAGTAAATAAAATATCCCCCATACCGCGGTATGTAATTCACCATCAAGAATTGACACAATCCTGATTTGTTTGTCGACTATAAGATCGTCGTAGGACAAAACTAATAAATAGGTCATTCTTTCACAGAAATGCGAAATGATATACAGCACACGTGGTCGGAGCGCCAACTTTTCGAAGGCGATCTGCACGGGTGGTATAAAAAGCAAGGGCACGTGCGCGGCCGTCGGTGGTGGTCCTTTAGTGCACGAGAATCAAGAGGAAGGAAGATCTGAACTTATTGGCATTGTTAGTTTCGAACGAGGTCGTCAATGCGATTGGGTTTTCATAGATAAAGAAGACATTCCTTCAGTGTACACCAGTGTATACGATCACATTTCTTTTATCAAGTCCAATTTGTACTTATTAGCCTAGGTCAGGGATGGCGAACTTTTACGTATCAACGTGCCACTTTTTTATAGAATAGTATATTTCATTATAAGTGCGGAAAGCCTGTCATTGCAAAGAGTTCCGACAAATGTCTAACCGAGCCGAGGCACAGCCGACGGCGAGGGTTGACAGTCGGAACAAGTTGCAATGACGGTTCCGCACGTGTACTGAACAACTATTTTTAATACAGTTGCGAAAAAATGAAGCAATTTAATAAAACCGTAATTAAACTCGCAAAAAACATTTTTGGAAAATGGCGCCAACCGTAAAAGAATATAAGCAGAGATTTTTTTGTTTTCTTAACCCATTCTTGGTAGGCAAAGGGAACTATGCCCATACAGCCAAGTCTTCAGTAGATTTTTTTATTGATATGAAATAAAAATGAAATTTAATGAGATGAAATGGAATGAAACAAACTCAACTCATTGAATCAAATAATTAAATCTGATATTGAAACAAATTAGTAGCTTCTTTAGAAATATTTGCATGAATCATAAAAACTTCTATAATTTTATTTAGTAAATACTTCGTGGTTTTTTTTTTTTAATGGACATTATTTTGACAGTTGGGAAAGAGAACGCACGAGTTCGGGAAAGGTAAAGAAAAAGCACGAGTACGTAATAGCCCACATCCCGAACGCTATTCGTCCCTGCAATACGCCACTTTTTGAGCAACTGTATTAAAAAAGTTTTATTAGGTCATAGACGTGCCATTAAATAATTTTGCCTCTGCAGGTAAAAACAAAAAATCTGTTAAGTCCGTCGTCAGTTCGTAAAATAGAAAAAAAAAATGAAAAATATTGGATAATTGTTTTGTGTTTTATCAGATTAATAAAAATTGACGAAGATAAAGCGTGTTATAGATCATGAGTGCTTTTGACGTCACTGGCCTGTATAAATGTACCTACTGCGTTTTAATTTTTTGAATGACCTTTATTTATTTGAAATACACTTATGAAATAACTATAGACTTAACCAATGAAACTATATCTAAAACTTATTTATATACTAGTCATAATAAGATTAAAAAATATATTAAAATCAATAAACGAATTCAAACCATTAAAAAATCTTTGAAACGCCTAAAAGTTAACAAACAAAGCACAAAACTAAGGCGAAAAAATTTAAATTTAATTCAAGAACTGAAAAAGTGTGACAGTGAATTACAATTATGTCGGACATTGTATGATACCGACACTCAGAACCTTCAGGATGAGCTGTTTGTAAGGGAATATGCAATTAAGGATATTTTTAGTAAAATATGAGGCTTCTCAACAAGACCTGAGTAAGCGCATGCAGGAGGCCAATGAGCTGGTGGACCTGGTCACGTATAATGCAGAGAGATATGAGTCCCTGACAAATAACCTCTCTTGTAGCTGTGCCTGCATGGGTACACCCCAGTCTCAGCACCATTCACCCACACCTTCAGCGGCTCAGCCAGCTGGTAATGATAATAATAATTTTACAAATACTAGTTACTTATTTTCTGATGGTTTAGGTAGAGGGCTAGGAAAATTAATTAGTAATAACCTGAGTTATTGTACACAAAATTATTGTATGCCTGGTGAACAGGCTTTGGGATGCTTTCCCAGTTAATCCTCATTCCTTCCTTGTATTCCTAATTTATATCTGCTGCCACACGCGACATTCAAACGTTGCGAGCGTATCCAAACATATCGTCGGATCGCTCGCGACCTCTGACGGAAGAAAACAAAAACTTCAGTTCGAACTCAATGAACGAGCGGCTGGCCAGCCCATCTTCCCCGTGAAGACTATAACTCAAAAATACCGTGAAAATACGACTGATCGTGAACAGTGTGGTGATCTCCTGGCTCCCAGTATCCCGTGAGTACATAATCTTCCTTTTTTTGTGTCTCTTAGCCTGGTTCCGAATAGAAGCCTTCAAAACCGCGTGAGTGGCTGTACGTGAAACTCAAATCACCTGGGTCAACCTTTAAACAGATTATGACATCAGCGGCAAAAACTGTTTGTGGTCCTGATACTACCATTACTATATGTGTTGGTAACAGTTCTAAAATTAAAAAGGAAGACCTCACTGACTGGGTATCAGAGTTGTTAAAGTTAGATTGTAGGAAAATTATATTGTGTGCTTTTCTATATTTTGAAAGACTTTGTGATAGAAAAAACAATTATATACACATGTTAAACAATCATTTGCATTTCTTAGTAGGTCACTATTGTGATAAGCTTGTATGTATATCTTGATATCAACACTTTTGTTGATAAGCTTAAGTCGGCTCCAGGTAATGTGTATCTACCTGTTAGGTTTAGACACAAAATAGCTAGGCTATTAGCTTTTAATATTCACACAGACATAAGTAGTATGTCGAAGTTTGCTTATATTGTTGACACTGCGACTATTAGTCATGGTACTAATGTACAGGAGGTGACCTTAGATAAATATAGCACTAGTGCTATAAATGTTTACAATCATTGTACGGAGGAGGTTCCATATGTCACCGTGGAATACTCTCAATTAGAAGTTTTAAGTGATAGTATCTTGTCTGGTGATGGCACAGGAGACTCTGGGCTCACTCCAGATATTAATATTAGTTTAAACTAGGAAGTAAGACAACAGAAGGTACCATTAACAATATTGTTAAACATATCAACAGAAAGGTATCTTCTTGCTCTAAATTAGTTAGTAAAAAAGGGCCTCAGCAGAACACTTTGAATTTATTCCACCAAAATATCCAAGGCATTTCTTCCAAATTATTAGAAATAGAATTGTTTTTAGAGAAAAGTATGTTTGACATTATTTGTTTTACTGAACATTGGCTTAAGGATTACCAAATGCTTATTAATTATGAAAACTATACGGTGGGTAGCTGTTTTAACCGTAAATCAATGCTTCGAGGAGGTTCATTAATCTTAATTAAAAATTCAATTAAATTCAAAACTCGTGATGATATTGTTAAACTATCGATTGAACATAATATTGAGCTATCTTGTGTTGAGCTGGATAAGCTTGTAATAGTGTGCGTTTACAGGCCCCCAAATTATCAAAACTACTCTACATTTGAGTCAGTAATGGAAGATGTTTTAGCAAAACTTGTAACTGGTGATAAATCAGTGGTTATATGTGGCGACTTTAATGTTAATATTTTAGATAAAAATTCAAATAGCAGTAGATTTTTGCATCTTTTTAAATCATTTAATTTATTAAACGTGTTTTCGGATCCAACCCGAATTACTACAAATACTGCTACATGTCTGGATAATGATTTTTGTTGCTGCGACTACTTGGATAAATTCATTGTAAATTACCTTCCTTCGGATCACAGCGGTCAAGTCGTAGTGTTTGAATCCTACACACCAGTACAAAAAATCCAAATAAAATCTAGGCAGATAACACCCAGCAATTTAAATAAATTTAATGATAATTTAATTAGTAATTTAGGCATTCCAAGCCAGATTATCGACAATGTAAATCTTTTTTATGAAGAATTCTTTTCGGTGATTCACACGGAGTTCAATAATACAATAACAACGAAAACTAAATCTATAAGTCCTAAGTTTATGTTCAGTGACTGGGCAACTAAGGGCATTAGGAAAAGTAGGAAGCGATTGTTTGAGTTGTACGGTCTTAAGCCCTACAATAACTCAGAAACTTTCAATAAATATGTTGCAAGTTACTCTAAAATTTTTAAAAACGCTTGCAAAGTAGCTAAAGCCTTATTCATTAGTAACAAGATTAAATCCGCCGATAACAAAATAAAGACGGTTTGGAAAATTATCAATAGTGAAACGAATAGAAATAAAAAATATAATAATGATATCACTGTAGAGACTTCACGTAGCCTTTTAAGTTCTAAAAACGTTTTTTTTTTTTTTTTTTTTGGTGTGTGGAAAATCATCGAATAACCTCCCCCGCTCTTGGGCAGAGCGAAGGGGAGTGTCAGACTTCTACTGACTAAAAACCAAACCCATGTTCCTTGCTTTCTATTGAGTTATTAAGAGCGAACGTTTCAGCCTGTCCGGTTGAATTTCAATTTAAACATATAAACCCCATAGCAGTCATTAAAGCTTTTAAGGACATTAAAGTCAAATTAACCGAAGATCTATGGGGACTGGGTGAATATTTGAAGATAAGCATATTCAGGATTCGTAAATTAAGGTCAAATAATGCTTCCAATTAGAACTTTTATGGATTTAACCTAAAGTTTATAGTGTAGCTTAACCAAATAAATCAAACGCACAGTATTTGAACTGCTCTATAGGTCTAAATTTACAGCTGAAATTTTTCGTCGAACGGTGATGAGATATGAAACGTACGGTAATTAGCATTTAAAAAATGGTAATTATGCTTCGTGATTGGTAATTAGAAATAAAATGAACAATATACTTGAATCACATATTTATTAATGATTTAGGTGACATTATATGACATCAAACTTAGCTATTTAGTGACGTGATTGAATAAAAAAAATAACTCAAAAATCAACCGGTTTTCCAAAAAATCAATGAAAATTTCTTTAATAGTTTTCAACTTTATAGCTAAAGCATTAGGTTCAAAGTTGATTGAGAAAATTTGTCAGTTTCGGGTAGCTCGATGTGCTGGCGTCTGTACTAAATCATAAAATAATTTGGTCTTAGGAAGATCTGCAAAATCATCAATCGGCAAATGATAAACAGAAAAATACAAAAGAATTTGCTGTTTCTATAAAAGAAATTTTTAAAATTTAAATTTTAAATAATAATAATTTTAATTTTTTTAATTAAATTAAATTTAAATTTAATTAAATTTAATAATTGAAATTAATAAAATTTATATTTTAAATAATAATATTTTTTTTTAATTTCTATTTTTTTTTCTATCTGTTTTTTTAAATATATATTTTTTTTTCTTTCCTTTCCTTTTTTTTTCTAGATAAGTAGGTTTATTTTGTTGCAGAAGTGTCAGTTCACACCGAACGATCAACAATCGATCAGGCGTTGGTAGTAACAATTCGATCTTGGGCTGGCCTAGCGGAGTAAGGAGTTTCAATATAATAAGAGGTCCGCTTAAACTGGTACTAATTACCATTTCAAATTGCTCATTACCGTTCGCCAAAATACGAACGGGAAAAATGGTAATTATATAAATGGTAATTAGGTATTTGTACACTTTTTCACATTATACGTTCTTTGTTGAACTTAAAAAATTGGGAACATAATCAAACCAAAGAGTGTCCTATGGCGACTATTACAATATATAAAAATGATAAATAAAAATGTTAGACAAGCCAGGGGAAACTCGAACGGTAAGGAGATTTTTGTTTGCCAAACACGATTTCTGGGCGATTAAGGTAGGCTAGAGTTGACGTCAAAACACTTTTTGACGTGTGACCCGCACGAGTCGAGACGCAGAACTGAGCCCGACCGCCGAGTTACTCTTACAGATAGCAATACACTACGCAGAAAAAAGTAACCCTGCGACTGTGTGAACAAATGGTAGTGAGTATAAAGTGTTGGGACAATTTTCAAAGTCGTTACAAATTACCTAAAAGTGTTCTTTAATGTGTATATTTTTGCTAATTAGTAAAGCATGTTGTGTACTATCTAAATTACTGCTTAAAAATACGATCTTTAGGGTATTTTTATAACTTTTAGAGCATGAACTGCTAACATTTGGAAATTGGGACACGAATGGTGATGAGATTTGAGAAACGTTTATGAACATAACTTAGTTGTTTAAAACCATAGGAATATATTATGTACATCTGTATATAGTGCTCGAACTATGTTTTACGTGAAATTAAAAAAAACATAACTTTATATATAACTAAGTAGTTATTCGGGGAGGGCCGCGTGATATGCACATGTTCAAATAATCACCCGACTGTCGATTAAAGTTTGTCAAGCTATTATTGAGACTGTAGCTCCGTACTTAGCCTTAATATTTAATTTGTGTGTGGACCAGGGTGTCTTCCCGGACCTTATGAAATACAGCAAGGTAATATCACTTTTCAAATCCGGTGACAGTAAAGACACCAATAATTATAGACCCGTATCCGTTTTGCCAGTTTTCAGCAAGGTGTTTGAAAAGGTAATGCTTAATCAAATGCTCATCCACTTTAACACCAACAAAATCTTACATGAGAAACAGTATGGTTTCACCAAAGGACGTTGTACGACTGACGCCGGTGTCACCTTATTAAAACATATATTTACTGCGTGGGAAGAGTCACAAGATGCCATAGGGATCTTCTGTGACCTCTCTAAAGTATTTGATTGCGTCAACCACGAAACCCTTCTCATAAAGCTCAAACATTACGGTTTAGGGAATCTTGCGCTCAGTTTAATGAAATCGTATTTAACTTACGATAGACATCAGCAAGTACAAATAAATGGTGTCAATTCAATGGGTTTAAAAGTAAGCATGGGTGTGCCACAAGGTTCGATATTAGGTCCCTTTCTCTTTTTAGTCTATATTAATGATCTACCCCATTTATTTAAAAACCAACCTGAAATGATATTGTTTGCCGATGATACTTCTTTAATTTTGAACCGACTTCAAAAAAGGAGGAGGTTATATGTTCGTATGTATTTTTTTTTTTTTTTAATGTATGTTACCTGATTTCTGCCCCATTTGTGGACCGATTCTCAAAATTCTTTTTTTATTTGAAAGAGTATACTCCTGAGGTGGTTTCATTTTAATTTGGTGAAGATCTGGTGCTCATCTTCGGAGATATACAATGGAACTCTTCAAAAATAGACGGCAAATCTGTCGTAATTGCTGGAATCGCTTGGTTGTTTATTGAATAAACATTATCATGACGTAACATCACGCCTGTATGCTCTGAGGGGGTATGCAGATGTGTACAATACACATTTTTTTATGTAGTAGGTATGTTACCTGATTTTGTGTATCGCGAATAACTTCGTCGTTTATGAACCAATTTTGATGATTCTTTTTTTATTGGAACGGAGATACTTCAAGGGCCACCATGATATGGAAACCAGGACCTGATGATGGAATCCCAGAGAAATCGAGGGCAACCCTCAAATTTCATAGGCACATATTACGTGTTTCGTGCTTTTTTTGACGCTATACAAGTGTTCGCATCTAGCAGTCATCACTTCATGTTGATGAGCTTATGATGGAAGGTATTACTCCTCAATGGTTGGAATCTTGAAGGTTAAGGGTTAGGTGTGAAAAAATAAAAAACTTTTTGCAAAAAAAAACAACTGACTTCAAAAACACCAAAAAGTGAAAAATAAACTTCAGAAGAAAAATCAGCTTCTGAAGTCGGTGACATTTCTTTGTTTTATTTGGTTTTTTTGCCACCGACTTCAGATTTTTCTTCTGAAGTTTATTTTTCACTTTTTGGTGTTTTTGAAGTCGGTTGTTTTTTTTGCAAAAAGTTTTTTAAGGTAAACAGACGTGCCACGAATCTTGATGCCGTAAATAACGCCTTACTGCAGGATCGTAATTGGTTCACCGTTAATAATTTAGTATTAAATGGGAAAAAAACGAAGTGCATATGATTTGCTCTACCAAATGTCAAAAGTACTGATTGTGACATAGTATTGAATCAAGAGAAACTAGAATTTGTCAATGAAACTGTTTTCTTGGGGATAACGATTGACTCAAGGCAGCAGTGGGGTCCGCATTTAACAACTCTTGCAGGACGGCTGAGTTCAGCAGCATATGCTGTTAGGAAAATCCGTCAATTTACTGACGTAGATACCGCGAGACTAGTCTATTTTAGCTATTTTCATAGTGTTATGTCATACGGTATTTTACTATGGGGACGGGCTGCAGACATCGAGTCTATATTTATTCTGCAGAAAAGAGCCATTAGAGCCATATATGGTCTACGAAGGCGCGATTCTCTGAGAGAGCTGTTTAAGGAAATTAACATCATGACAGTACCTTGTCAATACATCTATGAAAACATCATGTACGTTAGGAAAAATCTGCATTTGTTTAGCAAAAGAGGTGATAGACACCACTATAATACGAGGAATAGGGACCAACTAGTTCAGCCAGGTTTCAGGTTAGCTAAAGTAGACTCATCTTTCATGGGGTACTGTTTAAAATGTTACAATAAAATACCCCCTCACATTCTTCAACTGAGTGAGACGAAATTTAAAACTTGTGTAAAACGCACACTATGTAGGCAAGCATACTATAAGTTGGGGGATTACATTGATGATAAAAATGCTTGGCTCAATGCTGGTCCTGCTCCACAACCTTAGGGGCAAATACATCGATTATCATGTGAAGTTATTGTAGAGGCTGCAGAAGATTGTAAAAATATCTGTGCATTGTATAGATTCAATGTCTTAATCCTTACATAGTATAAAACAAAGTCGTGTCTGTTTGTTTGTTTGTTTATTTGTTTGTTTGTCTGTATGCTTAAATCTTTAAAACTACGCAACGGATTTTGATGCGGTTTTTTTTAATAGATAGAGTGATTCAAGAGGAAGGTTTTAGTATATAATTTGAACGACATCCACGCGGGTGAAGCCGCGGGCATCAGCTAGTATTGTATAATTGCATGGGACATGTGTGAGTACTGTGTACTATAAAGCCACTTTTTACATTTTACATTTAGTTATATTTTAGTGACGTTGCCCTGGTGGCTGGGAGAATGTCATGCTCACTCAAATGTCTCGTTGATGGTGGCGGGTGTGTCGGATCATTTGATTCCCTTTAAAATGGTTGAGTTAGATGGTGCTGATCCATGCGTCATGTTCGTGAACGGGCGCTGTCAGTGGAGACTGGTCATCTCTTAGCTGCCATGGTTTATATATTTTTCTTTGATTTGTTTTTTATATCTTTTTACTCTGGACGCTCTTAACTTGCACGTCTTGCTACATAGTTCTCACATAATATACCATCTTAACATGAATGATGTAATGTACCAAGATTTTGTAACAAATTCTGATTTAAAAGAGTGTCCATGGAGTTTCTTGCCCGTTCTTCTTCATGAGATCTACGTTAGGGAACTGGCAACTACAGTACTTTCACAAGTTATTATGCCTTGTGATTGTGACTGTAGCGTAGGAGTGCAATGCGTCGTTTCGGGAGTTGCTGCGTCGGGCTGCGCGGCGCCGGATGTTACCGGCGGCGAGTGCTGTGGGTGCGGGGGCGCGCGGCGGCGTGTGCCGTGGCAGTGGGTGTGCGGGGCTCCGGGTCGCGGGGCGGCGGTTGCACGTTGCGGCGTGCATTCGTTGTTCCGTGTTTCGGGGTCTCGAGCATTCGTTGTTGCGGTTTGCGTCGCTGCGTGCTTTCGTGCTCGCAGTGTTCGTTGTTGCGGGCATTCGGTGGCGTGTGGTTCGGCGTGGTGGCTTTCGGGATGACGCATTGCACTCGTAGTTTCGTTCTTCTTCCGTCCTTCTGACATTCAAACGTGCCTGTAATGGCTTAATTGAAATAAACTAATTCCGCCTTATTACAAAAGGTAGATAAACCTGGTTTAACTTAGACTTGGTTTATCTCGCATGCTGTCACTTTCTTTTGAATATTATTGAAGTGAGACGTCACAAAATTCACAAATTTCACATTCCTAGCCCCAGTAGTTTCGGCTGTACGTTGATCAGTCACCCAGTCAGTTATCCTTTTATATATATAGAAGATAGTTAAATGACTTTATTACCTGTCGTGCTCACGCACAATGGCCCAATCAAGAGGCTAAGTGCGGATAAAAGCCCCGTTAAACTAAACTACTGTCGTGCTCGCCATAATGTATTAATTAGTTGTCGGCGACAATTCCTACCATGTTCTAATGCACTATGAGCTGCAGCAGCTGGCTCCATTTGATGACGGCCTTGTTGCAACATTTGATGCACTCTATTTTCTTCTTGTTGCAAATAATTGGGTAATTCTAAGACTGGTAATCCAGCATGATTACATATATTATGCAACACACAGCAAGCTATGACAATTTTAGACACCATATCTGGATCATAGTGCAAAACTCGGTGAACTAGAAGACATCTAAACCGGCCCTTCAAAATTCCAATAGTCCTTTCAACGGTGTTTCTTGCTGTGGTCTGCAGAGAATTATAGTAATCCTCTGGAGAACCAGGCTCAGGATTATTGCAGGGGGTCATCATGTAGGATCTCTGTCCATAGGCTGAATCACCTAAAACAAATTCATAATATTATTAACTTAACAACCACCACCACTTTCAAAGATATTTATTGTTAAAATCTTTACAAACCTAACAAATGTGCTGTCTCTCCTGTGCTATTTAAATGTTCCAGGTGATGTCTGATAGGGGTGTTATTAAAAACAAAACTGTCATGCGTGGCCCCACCAAATGTAGCATCCACATGTAATATATTAAGGTCGCAATCATTAATCTGAAATTGAATTTACTTTAATTTCAACACATACAAACATCAGTTGACAACATAATATAACAAGTAAGTTACTGTTCACCAATTAAAGCCAACAACATATAATTTTCATAATCTATCTATAGGTAGGTATAGTTAAAAAAATTAATGTTACTTACAATAAGAACATTTCTGGCATGGTAACCTTTCCTGCAGTAGTACCTTTCCTCTTGCTCTTTTGGACGAATCATAGCCACCAGAGTGCCATCTGCGCAGCCTAGGACACCGGGAATCTTAAACTTATTAAAAAACCTGCAACAACAAGGTCATAATATGACAAAGCTGTCAAAGGGAACTAATCAAGTAGGCACATATTAATTCCCATTTCATTAGGTATATATATACTAACCTTTGTTTCAGGGTTTGTCTTTCAATTGTATTTTGTGGAAATCGGATATACTTTTTAATAATATCTGGATGGTTAAGCGCATTAACCACTGTACGAATGGCTCGACTGGCGGATGGCTGAGATACATAATTAAAAAGAGATTTTCCTACTATATTTTGGTAACTCCCAGTGGCTAAAAACGATAGGCAACATAGTATCTGCAAAAAGGAAAGATTATAGTTTTTAATACAATCATGCACATTGTAAAGTCATGGATTAAAATACTAAGTACCTCTTACCTTTTAACAATTTTTTTTTTTTTTGCATTATGATATTCAAAATATAGAATTACCTTGGTGTCATTACTAAGCCCACCGGCACGAGATCTTTTTTTAACATGGCTATTAGATCCTTGTTGAGTCTGAAAGCCCGTATGTAATCCCCGTCTGTTGTCAAGAGACGTAGTTGACGTATCTTACGAGCATCACGTCTTTTACATAAATCGTCTCGTCTTTTAGCTTCTTCCAATAAGAACTTCACACATAAACTTCTTGCGGCCCTGTTGAATGATAATTACTTAATATTATTCGATTTTTTTCAAGAGAACTTAAAGCATCAAAACACCAATTATTATTTTAATAATAAAACCTGTCTGTTTAGAGCCCACAACTATAATTTCACACAGTTTTAAGTTTACAAGATAAATAAAATGAGATGTACTTACATATTTTTGATATAAGTACGTAATCCAATATACTCCACTAAAATAAATTCTAAATCCTTGCCAACCACGTTGCCAACAGCCACAAAATAGAAGCTTTTGCATTTGACATTAAAAATCGTAGGCGTACGTCGAGGCTGTTGTCAAAGTCGAGGATTTTTTGCTTAGAGAATACCGATTTCCATTACGAAATGTCAAATAAGTAATTCCATCTCACGCCGTCTACAGCCGTGCAGCGCTAGTGTCGACAGCCTTGAAAAAGTTATGAAGGAGAATACGAATCGTGTGTTCACCGCTGTAACAGCCGCTGCGATCAAGGCTGTTATGATGTTTGCGCTTAGCGAATCGCATAAAAATTTATGTAAGTAAGTACTTAGGTACCTACATATATTTTTGATATACTTATTCCAATAAACTCCACTAAAATAAATTATAAATCCTTGCCAACAGCCACAAAATAGAAGCTTTTGCATTTGACATTAAAAATCGTAGGCGTACGTCGAGGCTGTTGTCAAAGTCGAGGATGTTTTGCTTACAGAATACCGATTTCCACTAAGAAATGTCAAATAAGTAATTCCATCTCACGCCGTCTACAGCCGTGCAGCGCTAGTGTCGACAGCCTTGAAAAAGTTACGAAGGAGAATACGAATCGTGTGTTCACCGCTGTAACAGCCGCTGGGGTGCGTTTAAGATGCTTATCCAGGCTAAAATTTAACCTGACTAAACGTTAAACACCCCGTTCAAGCACACCGCGAGGCGAAAAATTAACCCGACTAAAATTTAATCTGCCCCGTTCACGGCCGTCTTCCGGTATAAGTTTTCGCCTAACTAGGATAATTTTTAGCGACCTTTTTAGCTCGCTAAATTTTATCCCGCTGTCACTACTGTCAGATTGACTTTGTCATTGAGCTGTTTGTTGTCTAATTTGCTAGAATCGCGCCATATTTACGAATATTTCTGAAACGAGTACTAAACGTCTCCGACTCTCCGTCAATTTTATTTGTGGGCTATCATGGATGAAGTAATAATACAAATTGTTGTAGAAATATAATATTATAAAATACTATAAACAAATATTATATCGGCAAATTGATTTCTCATGTTCCGGTCCATTTTTACTGACTAATAATTTCGAGATCACAAGCAAAATCGAGATTACAATCTAGATTGTTTACTACTTGTTTGACAAGCTGAGCTGTCAATTGAATTTGACAGATAAAATTGACGTAAACGTATGACTCCGTTCAGCGAACCCTCGCTAGTTTAATTTTTATCCGGCGAAAATTTCGCCGGCCATCTTAAACGCACCCCTGCGATCAAGGCTGTTACGATGTTTGCGCTTAGAGAATCGCATAGCAGATTTAGAGACGTCAGTGCTTTCGTCAAGACATATAGCGATATAAAAGAAACAGATGTAATTTTTTTGTTGATCTGTTACATTTTCGGCCAGTTTTAAGATTCTTTCTTTTAGTGGAGTATCTTTGATACGCTTAATAATCTTATATCTGCTTCGCACTTTTTTCGTTTATTGCATTCTTTGTGATTGATATTAGTGATGTGCCCAAAATATTGTGTCGCGTGCCACTGATGTCACGCGTGCCATTGGTTCGCCATCCCTGGCCTAGGTCCACATTAGGTCGGATCGCCAACTTTACCGGTGATCGACTACCGTTTGTTATTAAGATATTTAATTTTATTTAGGTTTTAGTTATTTTAATCTTTTGTTGTTTTTTTTTTTCTGTGAACGTGGCGTCACCTTTGGGCCCTATCAGAAAACCAGCGCTGTGACATTTGTCATAAATGTTACAGCACCATGCTGAGATAGTGGCCCTTTGGCTTCGCACGGGATTAATTTAGATTGGCTACAATTTAAACTTAAATTTAATGAATGTATGTCCTAATTTTAAGTGTTACTTATAATAATATGTTTACTTGGTTTACCTGTAATTTTTTTCAATTTGTTTTTGTCCTGTGGGAAACCAATAAATCATTTTTCTTTCTTCTTCTTCTTTCTTTCTTTCTACCGGGTTATGGTGTTCTCACTGAAAACTGCCGGTGCGAAGTAATGTGAACACCCCTGTCGTTATCCGCTGCCCGGCGCGCCACAAAGCATTGTCACAGTTGTGAAGTGCCTTCTGTGCACAATGACTGACGACGACGTTCTGGTTGTATTGTGGTGTGTGGTATTTTAATAGAAGAAAAGGAGAAGAAAATATTGGGTTTGGGCACAAGAGTAGAAATTCCATATTTCTACTCTCAGTTTCTACTCTTGTGGTTTGGGTTGAGGTAAATGTACTACGTACAACATTATACCTCAATGCATCCTCCCTGCATCTATTTTAATAAAATATTTCGTCAAGGGGTACGGTATACGCAAAATTCGGATTGTCGAGTATTTTGTAAAATTGTAATGGTGCTGACAGACAAAACGCAGTCGCCATATTGACCACTCAAGTGAAAAGACACTGACATCAAATCGACGGCTCCTAATGAGTCAACTGTACTTTTAATAACTTTAGAGGACGGCGTTATGAAAAGTGAATGGTTATATTTGAAATGTTAATACAATTTGACAATTACGAAAAAAAAACTTATTATAGTGAATTCAATATAAAAAGGCCTATCAACTGTACAAAACAAATTTCATATTATTTTATTAATCTATGAGATAATGTAGATACACTTGTATACATCGATTATTTGTATGTTAAAAATGGATCAACTACCACTTACAGTTTTATACGTCGTATTATTGAACCTATACGTTTTGGGGAAATATTACTTAGTGAGTGTGGTAAAAAATATTTTTATATACTATTAGATAACTTATGTATTAAAATTTCTGGCCTGAATTTATATTGTGCAAAAGTATAATAAGTTGACTCACTATACATGGACATAATTCCAGAAGTGAACTATCCTTTTTGAGTCAAGTGTGCTACAAAATCGGTAAAATAATCAAAAACTCCTTTATTTGTATAAATGAGATCTCAAAAAGGTAATTGGTAACATTAACACAACTTTAAGATTCCCATAAAAGTAACAAAAATTAACAATACTAGACATCAATGACAAAGAAAGAAATACTTTAGTACTTAGTCTTAGAAAGTCTAACAAAAATAGAAAATAATTATTGTATCAATTACACGTAATATTAACTGCTTGAAATCACAATAATTTAGAAATCAGTTTCAGTCATCTTAATAATACTTATAAAGAAAATCACAGTCGGTATACAATTCTAAATACCTTTGATAATTAATAATTATTGCTGAGAATCAAATCGGTCTCAAAATTTAACTTGTGAGGGAAGTACTTAATAATTACTTACGTAAAAAAATGGTCTAGTGGCAGTAGTTCGGTTGTTAGTCCAGTTGACCGAAAGTAGTTTTTTTGTTTCAGAAAATAAGTTCAACTTGCACCAAAATGACTGCATTCGCTTCCCGTACACTTGACTCAATGTAGCTACTGTGTGCAAAATAAACAAATTGTAAACTTGATCCAGTATACGCTATTTTTAACCGACTTCCCAAAAAGGAGGAGGTTCTCAATTCGATCGGTATATATATATTTTTTTTTTTTATGTATGTACACCGATTACGCTGCGATTTATGATCCGATTTACGTGATTCTTTTTTAGTTTGATGCGGAATAGTTGCCATTTGGTTCCATAAAAATTCAAAACATGGTTTGGCCCAGTACTTTTCATTTTATGATCATTTTTTTATAATTTATGAAAATTTTTCGTTCGTTTTTGTATGTGTGTTCGCAAATTACTTCGTCGTTTTTGAACCAATTTTGATGATTCTTTTATTATTGGAACGGAGATATTTCAAGGGTGTTACCATGATATTATTATAGAACCCAGAGAAATCGAGGACAACCCTCGAACATAGGCACGTATTACGTGTTTCGTGCTTTTTCTGACGCTATACAAGTATAGGTTTCATAGTAAATATATATTTCTATAAGATAAACAACTAAAAATGAAAAAATAAAAAAACTTTTTGCAAAAAAAAAACAACCGACTTCAAAAACACCAAAAAGTGAAAAATAAACTTCAGCACTGAAAAGCTAACCTGGAAAATTTTAACCCTCTCCCTGGTTGACTCGGAAGTGCCGTGCTTGTCCGATGCAGAGAGCGCCTGGACACGGATCGGCCCGAGAACCCATTTTCCCAGAGACAGTGGGATGAGCCGCTCTGCAGGTTGGTACGGAATAACCTTATTAATACGTCTACCAATACTGCTGAGCGTGCCCGCCTACTGGCTGTGGGTGAGTGGGAGTCGGGCCTTTGGCTTCAAGCACTACCGTCACCTAATATAGGCACTATGTTAGGTGACACTACCTTCCGGCTCGCTACTTGTTTGCGATTGGGTGCTCCATGTGGGGCTCCACATCGCTGTCAATGTGGTGAAGCAGTCGGTCAAGGCGACATGTTTTTTCTTTGTACCGAATAATAAATAAACTCACACCATTCAAGAACCCTTTTATTTCGCTCCACCTGCAGCTATTAACGTGACGGTCTCGGACACCATGGCCTTTCTTGCAGTAAGAGCGCAGGTCGGATTGCGCGACACGCCAGCATTAATGATCTTATCCGACGTGCTCTGGCTACCGCCGGTGTGCCAGCTATTTTGGAACCCAATGGGTTGGCACGCGTCGATGTGAAGAGACCAGATGGTATGACCATAATGCCTTGGAAGTTGGGTAGGCCTTTGGTGTGGGATGCAACTTGTGTCGACACCCTTGCGCCATCCCATCTTCCTAGCACGGTGAGCTGTGCTGGGGCGGCTGCTGCTGGTGCTGAAAACCTCAAACGGCGCAAATACAATAACTTAATTGGTAGTTATGTGTTTGAGCCGTTTGGGGTTGAAACACTGGGGCCATGGGGTCCGAGTGCCCACTTAATTTATCAGGAAATTTCCAAGCGCTTGGTCGACTCTTCACGTGACCGGAGGGCTGGAATATTTTTTGGGCAAAGAATCAGCATTGCCATCCAACGTGGCAATGCTGCCAGCCTTCTGGGCACTTTTCCTGTTGACAGCGGTGTGGACGAATTTTTTGACGCCCTGTAATTACTTCCCCTTTTTGATACTTGTATATATATTTTATTATTATCTTAGTTCTGTAAATAGTAGTTTTTAAATGTTGTAAATAAAAGATATAGAACTAAAAAAAAAAAAAAAAAAAGAAGAAAATTTATATTCTGAAGTCGGTGGCAAAAAAAGCCAAATCAAGCAAACAAATGTCACCGACTTCAGAAGCTGATTTTTCTTCTGAAGTTTATTTTTCACTTTTTGGTGCTTTTGAAGTCGGTTGTTTTTTTTTTTTTTTCGTTATTTATAGGGTTACGATTTTTTTTTTACACGGATAGATAGATTTATTCACTTAACGTTGAGTCCCTTTATGTCGAGCCTGGAAGTCTATTGTTCTCCAAAGTATTGATATTTTACGCTTTCTTATTACCTTTATGTCGAGTTTGGTGAACAGGTACAGTCAGGGACGTAAATTAAAAGCATTGGATGTAAATTAAAAAAATTGTTTTATTATTTGTTCTATTACTTATTTTCATTGTATAACATTTATATCTAATCTTTCTTAATTTAAACATATAAATCAAAGTATAATCATCACGTAACTAAATAATTCTTCTATAAAATAACTTTCTTAATCTAAATAAATCACAGTATAATCATCAACTACCAGGACACCAGAATGGTGAAGTATTAGTTTCATGAAAAATAAAAGTACATAGGTACTTATAAGAAAAAATAAAGGGATCTTTAAAAAAAAAACTACTAGGAGGCCAGAATATGAAGGAGGTAACCTAAACGGGTGATGGAGGTAATTTAAGTAAAGTTATAACCTGAAAAACTAGTATTACAAAAACAACTGTAATAGTATATTTCATTATAAGTGCGGAAAGCCTGTCATTGCAAAGAGTTCCGACAAATGTCTACCCGAGCCGAGGCACAGCCGACGGCGAGGGTTGACAGTTGGAACAAGTTGCAATGACGGTTCCGCACGTGTACTGAACAACTATTTTTAATACAGTTGCGAAAAACTGAAGCAATTTAATAAAATAATAAAACTCGCAAAGAACATTTGTGTCGGTACATATCAAATGAGCTTAAGTCCACCATAGACACTTTCAAACATTTTTGGTTATCCTGATTTAGGCGCCAAAATCAAAAATGGCAGTTTATATCAAATTGACCTAAGTCTACCATTTCACATACAAATAAGGTTCTAAATGTTCATAACTGCCTAGGTCACAATGGCAGTGTTAGATCAAACATGCCAAAGTCCATTTGAACCAATCACAGACAGCGCTGCGCTGTGTCATGGCCGCCATTGTTGTCTTACTCTCGTGGTGTTTGTATGGGTTTATAGTTCAAACGAGACTAAATCCATGATGTCACTATCAAAAATGCTTTAGTCCCAATTATAAACCAGTTTATTTGAATTTCTGATTGTAGTTTTGCCTTTTTCTTTCGTAGTCTTGCCAGTGGATATTATTTTAAATGTATGAAAAGTGCTGCACTCTACTCCTTGGCTTCCTACAGGTCAATATTAGAAAACATCGTTTTCCCAGAAGTTGTTTATGCGTGACTTAGGTGCGTTTGATATGTATCGACACATTTTTGGAAAATGGCGCCAACCGTAAACGAATTTATGCAGAGTTTTTTTTGTTTTCTTCACCCATTCTGGGTAGGCAAAGGGAACTATGCCCATACAGCCAAGTCTTCAGTAGATTTTTTTTATTGATATGAAATGAAAATGAAATTTACTGAGATGAAATGGAATGAAACCTTTAACTCATTGAATCAAATAATTAAATCTGATATTGAAACAAATTAGTAGCTTCTTTAGAAATATTTGCATGAATCATAAAAACTTCTATGATTTTTTTTAGTAAGTAAAAACTTCGTGGTTGGTTTTTTTTTAATGGACATTATTTTGACAGTTGGGAAAGAGAACGCACGAGTTCGGGAATGGTAAAGAAAAAGCACGAGTACGTAATAGCCCACATCCCGAACGCTATACGTCCCTGCAATACGCCACTTTTTGAGCAACTGTATTTAATAATATTAACAGTATATCCTTGTATAATACTTTAAAAGATGTTCCCGTGGAGTTTCTTGTCCATTCTTCTCCACAATGACCTAGGGACCTAGTGAATGGAATAGAGTTTTGAGTTTGAGTTTGACAAGACCAAAATAAATAAAATTAATGGTCTTGTCTTTTGTGGTTTTATTTCACACCCCACCCTGTTCCCTACACATTTGTTAAGAGATAGGTACTTTCAAACACATTAAATAACGACTAATCATCTTGACACACAGTTTATTAATTAGTGGATATTATTACATATACATATAGATTTACATACACTTTCTAACACGTGCGAGTGGAAAGCGGGGCGAGTACGCAGCGAGCTCGCCGCGAGTTCGCAAAGTGTGCGCGGCGATTGTGCACAGAAGGCACTTCACAACTGTGACAACTTTGTTGCGAGCCGGGCAGCGGATAACGACTGGGGTGTTCACATTAGTTCGGACCGGCAGCTTTCAGTGTGAACACCATAACCCGGTAGTCGATCACCGGTAAAGTTGGCGGTCCGACCTAATGTGAACCTAGGCTAATATGTACAAATTGGACCTGATAAAAGAAATGTTATCGTATACACTGGTGTACACTGAAGGAATGTCTTCTTTATCTATGAAAACCCAATCGCATTGACGACCTCGTTCGAAACTAACAATGCCAATAAGTTCAGATCTTCCTTCCTCTTGATTCTCGTGCACTAAAGGACCACCACCGACGGCCGCACACGTGCCCTTGCTTTTTATACCACCCGTGCAGATCGCCTTCGAAAAGTTGGCGCTCCGACCACGTGTGCTGTATATCATTTTGCATTTCTGTGAAAGAATGACCTATTTATTAGTTTTGTCCTACGACGATCTTATAGTCGACAAACAAATCAGCATTGTGTCAATTCTTGATGGTGAATTACATACCGCGATATGGGGGATATTTAATTTACTAGAAATTAATTATGAGATAGCGAAATCATCTCTTTCGGCAAAAGCGGGGATCATCTCGTCGTAAAAGGAGGGCAATCTCATGTGCTCGATGCACACGAGATTGCATCAGATGCACACTTTATTTTTATTTACAGTTTTAGTTATCATTATTTAATGATCCTACAAGTTATCCCCGCTTTTGCCAAAAGAGATGATTCTCTCATAATTAATTTTAAAGACTAAATTCTGTATAGGTACTTGTATGTACAGTTGCCAGCGCATTAAGTTTTTAAAAACTGTCATTCTTCTCCAAAAGATAAGAAAAGATCAAAATTAAATTAGATGAGTAAGACTGCTTGTTGATGCACTGGTGACTGTATTTTTGAAAAAGTTGAAGATAGCACGTGACGAAATTGTGTAACGGTTACTTACCTCTTGGTCCACGAAGGGCACTTTATCAATCCTCTTGATGTCTTTGTTATCCTCGTCCTTATACCAAGAAACAGCAACCAGCGGGGAGTTAGGGGGGCTGGACTCCAGGTTTATTGTTGGTAGGCAGATGGGGCGGATAAAATCTAAAATATTAACAATACCATGTAAAGAATTGTGTAATGTTAAATTACTTTTGGTGTGTTATTTATTTTATGTACATTTTAGAGGTGCGTCTGATACAATCCCCGATTACCGCATTGAGCCAAAAAATTAAATAGCCCAACAGGCAGACACATACCTACCCTATTTTGAGGGGGATGGGGGGTAGGAAATCATCAAATGACTCCTCTTCTGGGCAGAGCGGTAGAGTGTCAGAATTCTACTGACTAAAAACCACCCATATTCCTTCTTAGCCCTTTTGTCGAGGCCGCGGTATCTCTTTCGAACAACCCGCAGACCCGACGGGAGGCACATAGCCCTGTGTCTCTATTCGTGGCCTTTTTAAACCATTGCGGCGACACCCAAATTGAGGATTGATCTATAGCAGTTAACAACAGACGTTCTTCTACAAACCTGTGTAGGGAGCTGTGTGTCGAAACCTGATCACTGCAATGTCGTTCTGCTTTGAAGCTAGATATTCGTACTCCGGATGAGGTATGGTCCTCTCGATCTCGATCCTGATAACTCCATCGTTGCATTGCTCGCCCGCTCCATCAACTGATATGCAGTCTTTACCTTTTTGATTCAAGTCGTATTCTCCAAAGATAATTATAGTCCTGAGAAATAACGTTTTAAGCTGTAACTACTGATAAAAATACTGTATTTGTTTACTTGATTTTTGTGCCAGACAATCCACTTGATTCTTGAACCACTCAGCTAGGGAGCTATCGCGCACAGTGTACAGTACGATTGTGGTCAACATTGAGCCATTCATTCATAATTATGACTTGAAGATTTTTAAGCAGAAACTCAGTAAGTATTTAATTTGCTAGTATTTGGAGGAAGACTGATTTTATCAAAAGATTTTAGGGACAATATTGTAAATTACATACGAGTATTTTAACCGAAGTTTGTAAACGGCAGTTAAATAATTGACTGTGTTTAATGTGAATGTGACCCGGTGTTTAATGTGAGCCGGGCTATCCACTGGGGCTATCGTCGTAAGTCTAGCATACCTACTGTTTAATACTACATGGACCGCAGGACACCCGTGTATGCGTGTTTCCTTGACCTATCCAAAGCTTTTGATCTTGTCTCATACGATGTGCTCTGGAGAAAGTTGGGGAGCGCGGGTATACCGGTGGGGGTGCTCAATTTGCTTAAGTAATGTTATTCTCACCAAACAAATTGCTCTCTGCAGCATATCTAAGTAGGTTGGAAAGCGGAGTGAGACAGGGAGGGTTAACGTCACCCAAGCTTTTTAACCTATACATAAATGACCTCATCGTCGAGCTTAGTAGTAAACGTGTCGGGTGATCGATAGATGGCGTCTACGCGGGCGATATGGCGCTGTTGAGCCCGACGGCGAGAGATCTTTGAGAGCTGTAAAGCGTATGTGAGTCCTATACTACTGCATATGGTCTGGTCTTGTATACAATGTCCAAACATCTGAATATTTATAGTCTTTACGGTGTATGCCCAGCCAGAGTATTTACATAATAATTATTACCCTTAATGGCTTGTGCATGATCCGTTTGCAAAATTTAAATACCTGGGGCATTTCATTACCGACGATCTTGATGACGATATGGACATTGAGAGGGAACGCAGGGTTTTAGCGGTCAGAGGTAACATGCTGGCACGCAGATTTTCCCCACAATTAAAACACCCGGGCAGTACTTCCCGCCCGATTCGGTGCAGGTACCTTCCGCAACAAACGTGTCTGGTGAGGACTTGTGTGTGATGGAAAGTGAGGGCATCGTGGTGTCTCTCCTGCCACTCCTCCATGAGATCGCACCGGGGATATGTCCGCTGAGCGGCGATTTGCCGCGGCAGCGGAATTTTCGCCTGGCGTAGTGCCTACTTACCATTCATGCAGGCACGCGAGGAATATTGCCTCCAGATCTCATGGCGGCAATCTGGCAAGGAGGCTCACCGGAGATCGTGCGGTACTCCTGGACTAGCGCCTTAAGGCTATTTTTGGGACAAGCCCGCCACACTATTCCCAACCACCTTTTGGGGCGCGTTCAAATAGTGTGTGGCTACACTGGATACAATTTTGGTCAAAGAAGTAGAATTTTTATCATTGAACTTTTTAACATTCCACATTAGAATACATCGCGTAGGTGTAGATGTTATTCTTATGACGAATAAAACAAAAATACAAGTGGCCCTAGCACAATTTTAACGTACGAGGTCTAAACGTACGATCTGTCAAAATCAATTCCTCGTGCGTAGGTACGACAGAGGTGCTTTTTGAATTCCAGTACAAAACCAGTCTTACGGTTTGGCTATATCCAGTATTACTCCAGTCGTACAGTGGGCAGCTGTCAGGGCATATCTGGTGCTGATTAAAGTTCCTGCACATAAGATATCTGTGCCGCCTTTCTTAAGTTCATATTCTATAAGCAGGGCCCAAGGCTGCTGATATAATATGTTGTTTGAGTGACCACCTGAAAGATAAGAGGGCATTAGCCGAGTACTTACGTGTACAGACGCCAGTACAATAAACTACTATAATCAGATTAGAAATATTTTTTGACGTGAAAGTGTCAAATTTTCGAACTGATTTGTTGCATATTATGTCCCTAACGCGTTGGCTACGGGACATTCGCCATAGCGAAAAATCGCGCGGTGCGAACGGCGAGGCGTCTAGCGACTGAAACAAACGCATAGAAATGTAAAGTCCATTTCACGAAAGAAGTCCCGCGGACAATTGTGTAACTAAATTTGACAGATATGGAGAGAGAGAGAGAGAGAGAGAGAGAGATAGCAACATTATGTCGCGCGAATACAGCGCTGCGTCTGCGGGACTTCTTTCGTGAAATGGACTTTACTGATCAAGCCACTGGGAGCGGCGACCGGCGGCGCGACCGGCGAGTGAAACAAATACATGAATCAATCAGTACGGCGCGAGCCACGGTCCACGGAGTCGGGCGGCAGTCGCGGCGACTAGGGAAGGGATTAAAAATTTTTAGTTGTATTCGCCGCGACTGACTGACTTTTTTCTCCAATTCTGGTTGAATATTTAATATTCTGGTTGGTATATTTTGTAAAATATTTATTAGTTTATTCTATTTTTATATTTATGTTTTAGTATCATTTAATTATAGTATACACTTTCGTTTTTTTTTTTTAAGTTGATGTTATTTTTTTTAGATATTTTGTACCCTACCACAAAGTTGTCTTATTTAACCCTAAGGTTGACTGGTAGAGAATGCCTTGTGGCATTAAGTCCTCCTATGTATCACTATTGTGCATGAAGTTTAAATAAATAAATAAATATTAACAAGAATATAATCGAAGGTTTCGACACTCATTCTGGTATACTCGTAAAATTTATCAGGATACATTCTGTATTTCTCGTACTTCTTTTAGAATTCTCCATCTATACCTCGATTCATATTCAAAATAATGTACTCCACAATCTCTTCCAAATATTACGTCTTGGACCAAAAAAATTATTACTTTGTAAGCAATATCAAGATAACTTTGATAAAGACATTTTGCTCTCGAGCTTCCTTACCGGTAGCGGCGGCGAACGCGTCTCCTGCAAATGCCACCGCGCAAATAGTCGCGTCGCCAGCGGGTCCATATTGGCTCAACACAAAGTTCTTTACCCGAAATTGTTCTTCCTAACGATTTGTAATCCGAATGATCACTCTTCCTAAAATTTTTCATCCTAAAGTTTTCATTCATACTATTTGTAGTGCTACCGACGATGTTCATAACACTCATGTTTCCGAAAATTGTAATTCATAAAGTCAAAGTCAAAATTCATTTATTCAAACTAGGCTGATAATCAGCACTTTTCGAAGGTCAAAATTTACTTTACTTTACTACAGTGAAATTTGGCTAACTGGGACTTGGATAAGTGAGAAACTTCTATAACTTTACTGGAACTCATACTGAGACATGAGACAGATTTGGATATCTGAGACACATTTAACCAGGTTTCACTGTATTTACATTTTTATAAGACAGTCCCCCAAAAACGCCCACCCATCGACACTTCCTAGTGTTTAGCTGGAAAGAAGAAGTGGCGGAACAAACTCCCCAGCACACATCTGTCTGTTAGGTTGGTTAGAAGAACCAGACTCGATACAATAGCAAGGTGTCAGTTAAATTTAAGATTTACTACAGACACAATCATTATTAAACAAAAGTATATAACAATAAACAGTGTAAAAATAAAATAATAAATACATAACATAACAGTAAACTAATTTTGGAGAAAGAACACAAATAACAAACATTGTCTTGTGTTCAACTCAGCGACCAACTATTCTTATCATCTAAGTAGTCGTTAATAGAATAGTAAGCTTTTAAACAAAGATTAGATTTAACTTTGGCTTTAAACTCATTAAATGGCAAGTCCAGAAAAGAAGATGGCAGTTTATTATAAAATGTAATCCCGAGCCCTACGAATGAATTGTGAACTTTGTGAAGCCGGTGAAAAGGAGCGCGTAGTTTATGCTTATTTCTAGTGTTAAAATTGTGGATATCACTGTTTTTAGTGTACAGGTGGATATTTTGTCTAATATATAAAATGTTGGCAAAGATGTACTGAGAAGCAACAGTGAGAATACCAATCTCCTTAAAAAAATCTCTAAGGGAAACTCGGGCACCCAGCTGATAAATTGCACGAACCGCTCGCTTCTGCAGTACAAATATATTTTGAATATCAGCAGCTTTGCCCCACAGCAGAATACCGTAGGACATAACGCTGTGAAAATAACTAAAGTAGACTAACCGTGCTGTATCAACGTCAGTGAATTGTCTTACTTTTCTGACGGCGTATGCGGCTGAACTAAGCCTTCCCGCTAGGCTTGATATGTGTAAACCCCATTGTAATTTTGAATCTACTGTTATGCCCAGAAATATAGCAGAGTCGGCAGTTTCCAGCTCCTGATTGGCGAGGATAATACTGGGACCTAGATTTCTAACATTGGGTAAAGCGAACTTAATTATTTTAGTTTTCTTGGCATTAAGAACAAGGTTGTTTGTTGTGAACCAATCCGTGACCATTGATAGCGCGCTATTTACGTCGTCAAAATCGTGTCTATTCCTATCTACTTTAAAGATAAGAGAGGTATCATCTGCAAATAGTACAACGTCACAAAAACCCTTTAAATAATATGGCAGATCATTAATATAAACCAAGAATAAAAACGGACCCAGTATTGAACCTTGAGGTACACCTAGCCGAACCGGTAGCCCGGAAGATTTCGCGCCATTTACGTCTACACATTGGAATCTATTTTGCAAATACGAATCTATCACATTAAGGGCCTCATTTTGAACACCGTAATGACGCAGTTTCCGTAAAAGCGTGTCGTGATGTACGCAATCAAAAGCTTTAGAAAGATCGCAGAAAACACCGATTGCATTTTGCGCTTTCTCCCATGCGTTAAATATGTGTTTTAGCAAAGCAACACCTGCATCCGTAGTCGAACGACCCTTTGTAAAGCCATATTGATCATTATGAAGGAGTTTATTTAAATTAAAATGTACTAACAACTGTTTGAGAATTAATTTTTCAAAAATTTTGCTAAAAGCAGGTAAAATAGAAATTGGTCTAAAGTTACCAATATCATTTTTACTGCCGGATTTAAATAGAGGGATGACTTTACTGCTCTTCATAAGATCAGGGAAAGTACCCAAATCAACGCATTTGTTGAAAGTAACAGCAAGACAGGGGGCTACGACGTCGATTATGTTACTTAAAAGTTTAATAGAAATGCCCCAGTAATCACCTGTGTTTTTAGACTTAAGTGAATTAAAAACGTTAACTACATCACGAGGTGTTACATGTTCGAAACAAAATACGTTACCACATTTAGACACGCTGCTATGCAAAAGATCTTCGGCCTTAGACGGCGACGAACTCAGGTAACGAGTCGTCGCTATAGGTATGCTGGCAAAATACTCATTAAAAGCCTCGGCTACGTCGGCTGCTTTATTAACTAATTTGTTACCCACCATGATCTCAAGGTGATTATCTTGTTTAACAGATTTACCTGTTTCATTGTTAATGATTTTCCAAGTGGCTTTAACTTTATTATTAGATTTTTTAATGGTCTCGCTTAAGAATTTAGATTTTGCAATAATACAAATCTTTTTAAATAATTTGGAATAATTCTTAACATACTCTAGAAAAGTTGTATCAAACCTGTATTGTTTAAGACCATACAACTCGTATAATCGGGCTCGACTTTTGTAAATACCTGGTGTAGCCCATTGGTTGAAGCCAACAGAAGGTCCCTTAATGTTAATAGTTTTAGACTTAAAAATAGATTGGTATTCATTCTGCACAACATCAAAAAGGGCTTTATAAATTTCATTAGGAGTCTCATGATCTACTATTGACGGTGTTACTTTAAGTGCTACATTATTTTTAAATTTATTGCAACGACTAGCTGTATGAGGCCTGCATTCTACTTTGCGCGGCTTTCTTTTTAATGGCATAGGGAAGCTAGCTATTAAGCCACAGTGATCAGACGATAAGTCACTTAACACTAATTTGTCCTCGGCAACACAATCACTAAACATATTATCAAGGCAAGTTGATGAAGAAGGCGTGATCCTTGTTGGTTCAAAAAACAGGTTAACTAAATTAAATGATCGTAACAGATTGAGAAATCTAATACTTAATGGAGTAACATCTAGAATATTAACATTAAAATCTCCACATAAAATTATAGATTTATTACTTGATTTTAACTTATTGAGTGAATCCTCCATTACAGATTCGAAACGAGTAAAGTCTCCAGATGGGGGTCTATAAACACAAATTACTAAGTATCGCTCGAGTTCAACGCAAGACAACTCAATAGTGCGCTCAATTGAAAGGTTAACTAAATCTAAACGTTGTTTACATTTTAATTTGTTTGAAACAAGAATTAAAGATCCACCGCGAATAGCTGATTTTCTCACAAATGCACTCTGTACGGTATAGAAATCATCATTGATAAATGCTACTTCATGTTCCTTCAACCAATGTTCAGTTAAACATAAAACCTGAACATCATAATTCTCCATAAACAAACTTAACTCTAATTCTTTGCCAGATAAACCCTGCATATTTTGATGAACAACATTCAACATATGCAGCCTACCTGTTGTCGCACCTAACAGTTTAAACTACAAGGTGTATCAATAAAAGTGTTAGAATCTGTATAAGTGTTAGTAATAAAAGCAGTATTAGTATCACTACTAACAGAAAACGTTGGTAAACACATACCAGTGTCGCTGTGTATATTGTATGCTAAAAGGTTAGCAATACGTCGCTTAGAACTAGGTGGTAAAAACATTGAGAAGTAAGTGAGTCTGTAATCAGAAATAAATTGATTACAGTCAAAATACAAAATAGCGTCACTGTGACGACATGTCCTATTATAAATTAACAAATTTAAATCATAAATGTATCTATTTTGCTCAATGGACAAGTATTGAGAATATGGCAAGGCACAGAAAATGAATCTACAATAGGGGATCGGACTGGGTCAAAATAATATGATTCTGTTTAGTCCGTAAGTTAGATTATCGAAAAATATTGAATACATGTTTTTTGTTTTATCAAATCAATAAAAAATTACGAAGATAAAACGTGTCAAAGATCTTGGAGTGGGGCTTGAAACGTCACTTGTGTCGTCAAAATGTACTATCATTTGACGTCACACGAGTTTTCGAAGCACTGTATCGTCTTCATTTTAAGTTTACGTGAAAAAAGAAAAAATACGTGTCCAATAATTATTGGAAATCTATCTGACGGACTAATTATTTTTTTTTTGTCCGATCCCCTATTAATGGTCTCATTGAGATGTAACATCAAATGGACACATTCAATGATGTCCTTTTTACATACATTTAAACTATTCCCATATAATAAAATAACAGTAGAATTGGGATTTATTTTAGTCAGTTTAATCTTACTAATTAATTGGCTAACACTGGCACCGGGTAAACAATTATTTATAACATAGTGTGGTGAACATTGATTAAATAAGGTACCAAAACCTTGACCAAACTTATCAGAAAATAAATAAGTAGTATCTGTTACAATATTATTATCCATACTTCTATTATTATCAATACTACAAACTGGCTGAGCCACTGAGGGTGTAGGTGACTTGTGCTGAGGCTGTGGAATAACTGTGCACGCACAGCTACAAGAAAGGTTATTCGTCAGAGACTCATACCTCTCCGCATTGTACGTGACCAGGTCCACCAGCTCATTGGCCTCCTGCATGCGCTTACTCAGGTCTTGTTGAGAAGCCTCATATTTACTAAAGATATCCTTTAGTGCATGTTCCCTAACAAACAGCTCATCCTGAAGGTTTTGAGTGTCGGTCACATACATTGACCTACATAATTCTAATTCACTCTCACACTTCTTAAGATCTAGAATTAAATTTACATTTTTTCGCCTTAGTTTTGTGTTTTGTTTGTGAACTTTTAGGCGTTTCAAGGATTTTTTAATATTTCTAATTTGTTTATTAATTTTAATGATTTTTTTAATCTTAATATGACTAGTAAATATATTATTTTTACAGATAGTTTCATTTGTTAAGTCTATGGTCACAATTGGCTCAACACATACAGGTCCTGACCGGCTACCGACCAACTCATCATAAAGACTGCAGGTGTTCGCAGACTCTTCACGGTCTCTAAGCGATTCTAAGTGAGTTATTGAGTGTTGGGCCCTACTTAGTTCTTGTTCCAGTTCAGAAATGCGACTCAACGCCTGATCGTAGGTGTCACTACAATGCTGGAAATTTGCAACAAGATCACGGAGGTGCTGGTGCTGGTCAAGTATGCCCACATGCTGTGTGTGTAGTTCTGCAAGCTCGTTCTTGAGTTGGGTATTTTTGTTCACCACTAACTCAATTTCTACTTTACTTTCTTCTCGTTCCCGCAGCAGTTTGCAGCACTCATTTCTAGAAGCATCCAGCTCCCTCAACGCTGCCTTCAGTTTGTCACTCATGTCACGGATGGTAGCTCCACGTGTCATCATATTGACTATTATTCACAAGCCAGACCTGAAATGTGACAGGAAAAAGCTGAGTATGTGAAGAGAATTATTAGGAACTTAATATACCAGTTGAGACTTGAGTTTAGAGGGGTTTTGAATTTAGAAAGAAGTAAAATAATTAAAAACAATAGAAATGTTTTAGAAAAGATTATAAAATATGGAGGTAGATTAAGAGAGAAAAGAAAAAAATAGGTACAAAACTAAGAATTAAAGAACAGCTATTTGATTTGATATTGTCCAACTTAAATATTACAGTTAATACACTAAGGACAAGCTATTTGAACATTGATTTGACTACTAAAATGACTATTTTGTTTTTAAATAGCAAATAACATGAGATTTTAGTGGGAAATTCTTAATTAGGTACTTAATTGAACTAAGTGGTTTACATAGAATACAAATTATATGTAATATTTATAGCTTAATATTTCAAACACATTTTGTGTGTAGTAAGGTTTGCAGTGTATGATTTGTATGGGGCAAGTGTTTTCGTCCTCGATTTTGCTTCCACAATTTCGTCAAGCAAAATGAGACATAAACGTAGCCGGTGTGTACTGGACGTCGCTCAGAGCCCTGAGCAGTGTTTGTGTGATGTGTAATATATTAATAACACAGCAATAATTATTAAATCAAAACAAAATACTCCCCAGGTTTATAGAATTCAAATCCACAGTTCAAACGTTGACAGCTCGTACATGAATTGAAATATCAATTGTTTTTTGAGTTTCCACAATAAAACTGGTCACAAACACTACGTATGTCACATAATACGTTGATTCTAATATAAATAATTGAATTTAAACTAATTAAACACAATAAAACAATAACTTTAAAATAAATTAGCTAAGAGGTCGTTTTTTTCATAATATCATTAGTGTAAATATATTTAAACTCCTACTGTTTTTTTATTACTTACCTACCATAATATTTTCACTCATACAACTGTCTAAAATGATTAAAGGTCGTTTCACTAATTATTGTCTTGAAATGAATGAAATTCAGGTCAGAGTGTCGTCTTGGGGGCACTATGAAAAAATTTCGCGACCAATTTCGAGGTAGCGCTCGCCGGCCGCTGCCGCGGCACCGCTCGCTTCGCTCGCTCGGTTCGCGCGTAGTTGGTCACAGTTCTAACCTAACCTAACCTATGGATATCTTTGCATAGTATATAAGGTCCCATTAAAATAGGTGGACAAATTTTAACACAGCGTTTAGTAAGCCTAACTAAAGACATCTAAACAAAAAAAAACACTATATAAAGTGATTTTATTTTGACTTAAAATAATAAATTGCCGGCACTCTAGAACAAACTCATCCTATAAAAGTAGGTATTTTAATGTCTTTTTCTTATTTTATTTTTTTACTATTGTCCATAATTTAGCGGTCTGAATTTTTTTTTTTTTTTTTGTATAATGTGTCCTAATACGGTTACATCATAAAAAATACAATCTAGCTTAATACTAAAGCTAATGAGTAATTCTATTTTGACTTAATTTGCTAGGGAGACTATAACTAAGAATGTGTCCATTAACACTTTTCTTATTGTCTCTATTAAGGGGAAGACACTTTTTTCTTGTGTTCTTTATAGGTAGCACTCACTTCACTACATTAAACTAACACTTCACTAAATTAGCTCGAAAGGTTTTGTCCTTTTTAGCCTTCTCACTATGTCCGTGTTGTCGAGGAGCTGGATAGCCTCGATGTTCACATGATGGTGAAGCCTTCGTTCATGAGCTTCGGCGTTCTTTTTAATTATGTCTATGACGAGGTTTACTTTGAGGTCCCGATGAAGGTCGTCATTTCGAATGTACCAGGGCGCATTAACGATACCTCTGAGTACTTTGTTTTGAAAACGCTGTATAATTTTGATGTTACTTTGTTTGGTACGTAGCGGTCTGAATGATTTCTAAAATTTAGTCCATTTATTTTAATGGGACCTTTTATAATACTAATTATTATGAATAAAAAGTTATATAAACAAAAAAGATATGACTTTGAATAATAGTGTAAAAGATGGTTATGTTGAGAAAATATAGGAAAACAAATAATAGTGCAATAGATGTTTATTGCTATCTGACAT
This sequence comes from Diarsia mendica, assembly GCA_949316265.1. Taxonomy (NCBI): domain Eukaryota; kingdom Metazoa; phylum Arthropoda; class Insecta; order Lepidoptera; family Noctuidae; genus Diarsia; species Diarsia mendica. Next base: position 3,862,743 of record OX438910.1, read on the forward strand.
TATGAAGTTGAATGCTTCGGAATTAAAACATTAGAGACAGAGTAGTTAGGAATTGCGATTGTTAGGATGAAAAATGTTAGGAAGAACATTTTCGGATTTCCAATTATCGGAGTTGAAATTTTAGGTGAACTTTGGCGCACCCGTCGCCAGCCGCACCGCCTTTCGCACCGCCGCGTCCCGTGGCCAGGGCCAGAGATAATGACAAAATCGCTAACTTTCGATTGCTAATTACCAACGAATAAATTCGGTTGCAATAATGATGCTTGCAAGTAAAGCAAGTCTCTACATCCAAGATGCGTTTCTCGCAAGCATCATTATTGCAACCGAATTTATTCGTTGGTAATTAGCAATCGGAAGTTAGCGATTTTGTCGTTATTAGTGTAGAGACTGCAGCCCCAGGCCGTAATGTAGCATACTTGCATGCATGATTCTACAATTGGTTATCTGTACTTCTATATATCTTATCTATAATATTATAAAGAGGTAAAGTTTGTGTATTTGTTAAATTGTAAGGGGTAATCTCGGGATCTACTGAACCGATTTAAAAAAATCTTTCACCAATAGAAAGCCACATTATTGTCGAGTGTCATAGGCTACTTTTTATCCCTGTATTCCCACGGGAACGGGATCTACGCGGGTGAAACCGCGGGACGTCTGCTAGTAATTAATATAATCCGGTTGTCACTAATAACTAAGCCAAAAGAGCATTTTCTTCCCTCTCATTAGATACTGACCTGCAGTCGTACAGCATTTTGAATCATCTTTGAGAGGCCTTTCCCATACCTCGTCTTCACAACCGCCACGCTTCTCGTCCGCTGGGGGAAAAGTTTGTTAAAAGTTACATCAGCTGATCATTGTTATATTAGTACCTAAACTAACACCTGTAGTCTCCGAAGGGTTTCAGACAGCAGAGCTGTGTAGGTACCATATAACACACAATCGACATACCAATCTATAGATTTTTAGTATATCATGACCCTTGCTTTCTTAAGAGCTTCCCGTGAGAAACCACCTTAATTTGGATTGCATAGCTTGCTTGGTCAGGTGCGTACACCCTCATTTCGACAGTAATGTATAACACCCATGTATTAAATTAGTAGTAGCGAGCCTATTGCCATCATTTGGGCACAAATCTGGACTCTGCAACTGTAACTCGTACTTATGAATTCTTTTTTTTTTTTTTTTTATTTAATATGGGCTTACTCTTGACCTCAATCTTGCCCTAAGAATTCCCGTTGGAATCACCCAATAACACATATCCCGACCTGGGAGTTGTACCTATGACTTTATTTTGCGCACAAGCGCTTGTTACCACTTAGACCAATGTAGCAGTAAAAGCATTATATATAATCATGTACACTAAAAGTAACACAACGTTAGCAAGATTTATAAGAAGATGTAGTGAAAATAAGATCGATTATTTCCTTAAATTAATATTCTTCACAAGTTTCAAGTAAATTGAATCAGCCGATTAGATTTTTCTTACAAACTTAAAAAATCCCTCTAGCTGTCGTTCCGCATAGATTTAGGAGACCTAGCCAGTTTTGTTTCATTAATTTCAAGGAATGTTATATTTTTTGTTCGTCACCATTGTTCGTTGACTAGTAGTAAAAAACTCACCAGTAGGTATTACCTACTATCTACTAGTGAACAATAGATATTGAATATACTACCACAATACTACTGTGGTATATTTTTTGTAATCTTCATAGGAATTGATGATAATACAAATTGAAAATTTAATTTTGGTTTTTATTCCTAAACCATTGCCACCCAATTATTATTTTTTTCAATTATTATCAGCTAGCTTATGTTTGTAACATATATACTTGGACTTTTCTCATAAAGTTGCCTCTCTGCGATTAACAATCATTTATCCGAGATACCTATAATGGACATAATAAAATACCGGGTGCGCCAAGTTCACCTAAAATTTCAACTCCGATAATTGGAAATCCGAAAATGTTCTTCCTAACATTTTTCATCCTAACGATCGCAATTCCTAAAGTCTCTGTCTCTAATGTTTTAATTCCGAAGCATTCAACTTCATAATGTCAGTAGCAATAAACATCTATTACACTATTATTTGTTTTCCTATATTTTCTCAACATAACCATCTTTTACACTATTATTCAAAGTCATATCTTTTTTGTTAATAATATTACTTTTTATTCATAATAATCAGTATTATAAAAGGTCCCATTAAAATAGGTGGACAAATTTTAGAAATCATTTAGACCGCTAAAATAAGGACAATAGTAAAAAAATATATAAGAAAAAGACATTAAAATACCTACTTTTATAGGATGAGTTTGTTCTAGAGTGCCGGCAATTTATTATTTTAAGTCAAAATAAAATCACTATATATAGTGTTTTTTTTTGTTTAGGTGTCTTTAAACGCTGTGTTAAAATTGGTCCACCTATTTTAATGGGACCTATGCAAAGATATCCATAGGTTAGGTTAGGTTAGAACTGTGACCAACTACGCGCGAGCCGAGCGAGCGAAGCGAGCGGTGCCGCGGCAGCGGCCGGCGAGCGCTACCTGGAAATTGGTCGCGAAATTTTTCCAAGTATTTTTTTCATAGTGCCCCCAAGACGACACTCTGACCTGAATTTCATTCATTTATTTCATTTCAAGACAAAAATCAGTGAAACGACCTTTACTCATTCTAAACAGTTGCAGTATGAGTGAAAATATTATGGTAATTATGTTTAGGGATAAAAACGTTAGGATAAAAAACAGTAGGAGTTGAAATATGTTTACAATAACGATATTATGAATTAAAATTTTCGGAAACATGAGTGTTAGGAACATCGCCAGTAGCATTACAAATAGTAGGAATTCAAACTTTAAGGTGAAAAATTTTAGGAGGAGTGATCATTCGGATTACAAATCGTTAGGAAGAACAATTTCGGGTAAAAAACTTTAGGTGAGCCAATATGGACCCTAAAATACCAATACATTTGCCAGGCCTGTCATCAAGGCCGATGCACGTACCATTCTTAATAACATCCTCTGGATTACAGCACACCTGAAATTAAACAATTTTAAATTTTAACATTCATCATCATCGGTTTTCTGCCCTTGTCCCGTTCTAGTTATCCGCGCAACCCGTATACTTGGTGAAACTTGAAGCCGATCCTAGGCTTCCAGTCTTACCGGATTCAGTTGGACACCGGTACCTATTTCACATTGAGCGACTGCCAACTGCCTATCTGACCTGCACAACTCAGTTAGTAGGGGAACAGTGTATGTGATGGGGACGCGGGGTATGACGGGACACACACTTTTACGGCAAACCAGACACCACACTAACATAGCGCAAACGCCAACAGGACGTCAGTTGCTGGTGACCATTAGTGCTGTAACGAAAGAGAGTAAGAGTTCACGTGGGAGCTGTAGGTCGAAACGTGTTTTTTGAGATTTGGCATAAAATTGTAAGTAACAGTTTGTGGGTTGTGCGTTGTTTTACAGCAAATATTTTCATAGAATTTCGTTTTTATATTTTTTTCTCATATTATCATTTCATAGAATAATAAATACGCAGAATACTTACTTTAAAGAATCTTAAATCATCGATTTTTGTTTCAAATAAAGTTACAATTTAGAATTTTTTACCTAATAACACACAAGACCATCCTATATTTGGTTGAGTGGTTTCGGTTATCAGTGACGTGATTTATAAATGATGAAGATTTAAATTCTGCTAATCTTGATAAAAACAAAATAAGGAAATGTAATGCTACTTACTTGCGGTATATACGGAGACATGTAGGAGCCACAGTCTACTTTGGTCAGCAATTCAGTCAACAGGATCAAGTCTTGGGCTGTTTTTTGCGGCGCGTGGAGTAGCTTTCGCACAGGTTTGCACTTTAGGATTGATATGCATAAGGAGCTTATTGTGTCGTTCAGTGTTTTACATGGTCTAGGAGGCTCTGTAATCATACACAAATAAACTTACACCCTTTTCCCATAGTGGTAGGCAGAACCCACAGAACGCCACCTGCTACGATCCTTATAATTATACTCCTTTTGCCTCGTCCACATTCAATCAACTGATCATAAACGGTAATCGTTTTCGAAATAAATAATTAGCTGTAGACCGGATTATTATACCCCATTGAACAGCATTTTTTTTTCTATGAGTAGTCCAAGATAAGAATGCTTTTTTTCAACAAAATTAGCTGTACGTTTCTAAAGAAATCATAAAAATCATAAAAACAGCCTCGTACATCCGCTAGAAAAAATTTCAACGACATTTTAAAAGCTGGAGTGTTTCCCTCTTCCCTAAAACGATCAGAAGTCTACCCAATTCATATTAACAACTATATCTATATTGCCCGCCATATCCAAAATTCTGGAAAAAAATATTAATATCCGTCTGGTAAAATACGTTGAAAAAAATAAACTGCTTTCCGTAAACCAGTATGGTTTCAGACCAGAGTCAGTAAATCATCAGTAAATAAACTTATACGGCCTTATTAATAAAAAAAAGTTAAGCCTGCTTAAACTTACGCTTGGTTTATCTCGCATGCCGTCTCACTTCAAACATATTCAAAAGAAAGGGACAGCATGCGAGATAAACCAAGCGTAAGTTTAAGCAGGCTTAACTTTTTTTTATTAATAAGGGGGATAGAATTTATCAGTTCTAACCTGGATAAAGGGAAAAAGTGTCTTTCTATTTTTCTTGACCCGGCAAAGGCATTTGATACGACTTCTGCCTCCCTCTTACTCAACAAATTATAGGCAATAGCACTCAGCTTGAACTTTTCAAAAGTTATCTTTCTGGGCGTACTCAACGTGTCCGAGTGGATAAATATAAAAGTTCACATCTTCCAGTAACACACAGCGTGCGTGCTTCAGGGAAGTATACTGGGGCCCACCTTATCCTCGTGTACATAAATGAGCTTACTTGAATTATCCATGCAAAAGGTGAAATTATTTCGTGTTTTTCGGAGGCAGAAAAAAAAATTGACCCATAAAACCCTTATTGACTACTTGTTATGAATTCACAAACACTGGCTCGAAAAAGGAATACTATAATAATCGTTTAACAAAATCAAAATCAATCTTACGTCCAGACACAAGTTCCGCGCACATAGTAATAATAACAACCGTTAGTAAATACATTCTTATGACGAACATTATAAGGCTCACTTTGCACTGAGCTTATAGTCAGATCCACTCGATCTAACGTTTGGAAACCAACTGCCTCATTACATAAGTTGAATAGATGGAGGTTATGTAGAGGACCCGCACCAAAATAAAAATGAGCCAAGTTATAGATTTTCAATTTGACACGTGGTCGTGGTGTTTTAGTGCAGCCATTTGGTAGTTATACCTGGAAAGTATTCCAGGAGTTTTGAAAATTAGCAATTTTATAGATTTTGATGTTATTGTGCTATGTATCTTTGTCGCTCGCGCCGCCATCTTAGAAATTTTTTTGACGATATTTTCTTTCAGACTCATTCTACGACAAAAAGAAACGAGAGCAGAATTTCTACAATTTATGTTCTAACTATTTTTTTCGTAAAATCGTAGCTGCGCCGTACTAGTAATGGAAATTGTAATGAAAACATTTTTACATATCTCATGCTCTGTAAGTAAAACTTACACCCCTGAATGCCGGGGTGTATGACTATCATTACAGCATAGGTTTTGGAATTTGAAAAAAGAACTGTCTTAATCATACTGCACGAAGAATATTTTTAAAAAGTTAATTTTTTTTTTCTCGGTATCGATTAATTACTCGAATCGGAATCTAGACAATTTATTTTATAAAGATTTTATTTTAAATATGGAACTATTTGTTTCCACATCGTATGTTAGATGGAATCGATTTAAAAATCAAACTGGCCAGCAAGATTTGACGCGCTTGCGTGCGTGAAAAAAAAAAGGCAGTCTACTAGTACAAACTATAAATATACCTAAAAAGAACGTGACCATATCTCTTACAAATTGTAATAATTTTACTATTAATTTTAATTAAATACACATTTTTTTCTTCTTAATAAATGTTCATTGAAACCTGCTGTCTTGTTGTTTACTTACCTCACAATCGATATGTAAAGCAGAGTATTTATCTCGGGCGTAAGCATCAATTGCATACTCGGGTTAATTAGCGCCTTCGCTTCGCTCAGGCGCCAAAAACCTCGTATGCAATTGATGTCATACAGCCCTTGGTTAATAATCTACTATTATAGAAATCTGTCAATCATGCAAGACGGGATATGATTAATATATATCTTTTTCTTTTCACACCCCGAATAACCTACCCTTATGCCTTCCTTACTTAAATGTATGTAATGAATGGAGTTATATTTATATTAAGTCAGTTTGTGATTACTACCTATATTTATTAATGCCATTGAAAGTGATTTGTACAGCTTAGGGCGGATTCGACCAAATACCATGTTATATCAGAGTAACTAACCCTTGAATAATTTTAATAATTGATTTTGCTCTTAAATAACTTCATCTGCGTTTTTTCATCAGAAACATAACGTAGCCAATACTGGGTATTACTCTTGAGTTTATGCGAATGATGAATGATTTTGTAAGCCAACTAAAATGAAAATATTATTGTGTAGAAAGCCGAACCCAATATTTTATGACCATAATTATACTTTGGCCGGTTTATATTGGAGTTAACTGTCAAAAATATTTACACGAGTTGTTGTGCTATCAAGTTTCCTTGGTGTATTTTGGGGGTATAGCGATTTAGGTACTCTCGGACATATAGTTATTTTGGGATTAAGATTTGGTAAAACGAAAAGATAGATAGGTAGATTATAGCCCATTCCCTCTCAAAAAGAGAGGAGGCCTGTGCCCCAGCAGTGGGAACATTAATAGGCTGTTGATGATGATGATGATGAAAACGAAAAGTTCTCTTACTCTAGAGTATTTTTTTGTTTTATCCCCAGGATAAGACAGTAGAACTTGGCTCGGCACACTGCCGTTTATCTAAATCTCAAGATATGAAAACCTGTTTATGTTTTTCTAAGTTGTTGTTGACTCGTCATTGGCCGGTTTTTTTATTGAAATTAGGCCAATGACGAGTCGGACTCGCTCTTGAATGGTTCCGTACCTTCATAGCAGGGGATGAGGGGAGCCCTCTTTCATTTATTATCTATTTGTAATATTGTTATAACAGCAACAGGAACACATCTAATAGGCTACTTCCCATTTGGTAAACTTCCCATTTCGTAAACCTCAAACTGTACCTACTAAAAAGTTGCGTTTGGTAAACATTTCGTTACTTCATACATTTAATCCCATTTGGTAAACTTTGTTAGTATTGTTATTTTTGTACGATACAGTCAGTGTCAAATTAGTATTAAATTAGAGATGTATATATTTTTAAATGCTTCAGTCTTGAGATAGTATCTCGACCATCAAAAAAAAATGAAAAAAAAAAACAAAAAAAGGAATCAACATCACCACCATCAACATCACCACCATCAACATCACCAATCAACATCACCAACATCACCATACACACACACGCACCTACTACATTTTCAGTTTCAATAAGTTCAGCGTCAAAATCAAATGTTAATGTACCAAATCTGTGATTATTATTTGTTTTTATATTTAAAAGTTGATTTCGTATGTATTTTTTTATGTTAATGTACATTAACATAAAAAGATAGTACCAAAGATAGTTTCTGTTTTTAAATATCAATATGTGTAAATGGCATACGTACACATAATCCGACTATTGTACCTGTGATTAAAAATATTTAACAAAATAAATGACAATGTTATCATTAGTTTCGTTTTTCTTTTTTTACTTGACTGTACCCATTTCATCTGAAAGTTTACCAAATGGGATATAACACAAAAAAATATTGAAATGTTTTCGAAATGGGACTAAATGTATGAAATGTATAATGTTTACCAAACGCAACTTTTTAGTAGGTACAGTTTGAGGTTTACGAAATGGGAAGTTTACCAAATGGGAAGTAGCCATCTAATAGCTTGCTGTGATGGTGTCTGTTCGTAATGGGGTATGATCTACTCCAGCAGCTTTCCCGTTGATAAGTTTGGTCGCCCTCTCAAGATTGTAGATATTGCAAATGTCTACAGGATGAAAACCGTCGCTTCTTTATTAACACAAGAAAAAAATAAAACAAACGAAAATTGATCCTGTACAAGGCCATAAGCCCCTAGGTTTCTCAGCATGGTGTTTTACATAGGTATATGTAATTTAATTGTATGTTATCATCGGGGTGACATTTTCTATATAGAAAAAACTCTGTTAAAAATATAAAGATTAAAAAAAAAAACATTTAAAACACAAAGTCATAGAGTTGGTATTTTGATGATGCCCAAGTGATGCTGCCACGGTCAAATACGAATATTAAAAAATAATAAAAAGGGTTCCGTACCATTGTATGTAGTAGATATTGAGAGATTTTTCATGTTATTTTAGCACCATAGACTTCTTATACTTTTTCCTGTAATCTGTAAGTATTGAACTAATTTCAGTATTTTTTTCAAATATTTTGGCTCAGTAGTTACGAGTGTTCCTAAGTATAAGGGTTCCGTTTTTTCCTTTTGAGGTACGGAACCCTAAAAGGTGTATAATAAATTAAAAAATACATTATAATATCTACAACCAACTTATCATTTATGTTGAATGAAAATGGCAGCCATTTTGAGTGTCACATTTTCGTAGGAAAAACATAGGAAAAAGGTGATGATGATGCCAACGTCCCTACGTATTTCACAGTATTAGTATAGCAAAAACCCGTCACTGACATTTAGAAGAAACAAGTTTTTAATTAATTTCAACATGATACCTAACAATGACCTCATAAAGTAGAGCCAAGAGCAAACAGATGTAACTGTTTTATGTTACCTACATTTTGTATGGTAATATCTAAACGTCTCGTGTCTGTGACTGCCATGTTAGTCTAGTAGTGCTGGGTTCGATTCACGGGTCGAGCAATTCCGCTTGGGACTAAGCAAACAGTAGAGTAATTAATAATAATAATATTCCACAACTATCACACAACGCCATCTAGTCCCAAGCTAAGCAGAGCTTGTGTTATGGGTACCTAGACAACTGATAAATTACATGCTTATATATTTCTAAATACATACATATTATAGATAAATTACACCCAGACACAGAACAAATGATCGTGCTCATCACACAAACATTTGTCCTGGGAGGGAATCGAACCCACGACCTCCGGCATAGCAGTTAGGGTCACTAACCACTAGACCAACAGGCCAGTCAAAACAATCAGTCAGTCAATTATAACTGTAAAGAGCAACAACTTGATGGCAAAATATGCATGTGTGGAAAGTGAGTGAAATTTAAAATTTCAACGAATAAAACACAATACAAAACGACGTTTATCCGGGTAACCTCGCCTAAATTTGACATTAAGAATTATTTATGGATGCAGAAACAGAAGGTGATGAAAATTATTTTGATAGATAGAGGACGACCAAAAAATATGGATGGATTGTCATGTGTGAGCAATAACATGAAAGTAAAGGAGGATGAATTAAATGATATCATTACCGTTGACAGAAGAGAATGGAAGAGATTGTGATGGAGCTGCACACTATTGATTGCTCAATTTATAAAGCAAAAACAAATATTTATATTAATTCATATTCATAAAGATTGACGGCAAGCTAAATCGATTGAAAAAGTTTAAGATGACCGGGAAGTACCTCAAAAATCACTGCAAAAAATTATCAGTTTTTCAGTACTACACATTTTTCGGTCTAGCCCACAAATAAATCAGAACGAAAACGTGCGATAAGGAACTCCGTTCCAAAAAGTATTGCGCGGACCCCTAATAACATAGAACAAGGAAAAGAAGATGAATATTGAAATTAAAAGTTGTTGAGCTTGTGCACCTCACACAAATAGGAATGTATCACAACTAAACAACATACCTACAAGAAAAACGTGTTTTTTAATTTTTCTAATTGTACATTATATCCTTGTCTGTCACATTTATAATTATTAGCAAAGAATACCGGTTCACAAAACCACATATTTTCCTTATAACAAACACAACTTAATGCAGTTTCTTATTAGTTAGCATCACTAGAGCGGTCAGTTAGCCTCTGACCATTGTATCGGGTTGGTCCTGACTACGAGCAGACCCTGAAGTGTTCAGTGTGAAGTGTAATTATTAAATTAACCTCTAAAATGTATATCTTGACGGTTGCTGTTATTACTTTGTGCGGTGAACTTGTTTTTGGACGTAAGACTGTTTTTATTGTTTTTGTTGATGAGATACGTGTTATTTAAAAGAGCTTGGAGTCTTTTGTATCTAAACACGTAATACCTACTTATTTAACGTTTTTGAGCATGTTAATATGCAGCATAATTTAGTAGCTGATGCCCGATCTTTCATAGTGTTTATTATTTTACATGTCAACCGAATTTGTTATAATCATTTTGAGCTCAATACTAAATAATCACAGCCGCTTTGAACAATCTTAAACTTAAGGTTAAGCAGTGCTTGCCTAGGTTAGTCTGTGGATGGATAATCACCCATTAAATAAGGTCCCATTAAAATAGGTGGACAAAATTTTAGAAATCATTCCGATTTTACCATATGTGGAGGCTTGTTATTAGCAATTTTTTAATTTTATAATCTTTATTTCATTGGTTTGTTAGTCTGTAAGCCTTCTTCAAAATAAAATAAATAAATCAAAATAAGGACAATGGTGAAAAAATTAAGAAGAAAAACGCATCTAAGTACCTACTCATTCAGGACGAGTTTGTTCTAGAGAGCCGCCAATTTATTATTTTAAGTCAAAATTAAATCGCTTTATTTAGTGTTTTTTTGTTTAGGCGTACTGAATGCTGTGTTAAAATTTGTCCACCTATTTTAATGGGACTTTATATGCCGAGTTTCTTCCGTGTCTCGGAAAGGTCATCATCATCTCTGCCATTAGGGCAAGATTGAAGTCAAGAGCAAGCCCATTTATAATAAAAAATAAAAAAAAAGGTCCTGGCTGTCATTTATAGATTTTTGATTGTCGTTATAGGTCAGTCAGTGGCTCAAAAATCTGACAACCATTCTAACCTAAAGTATCTTAATCACCTAGTTAGTACTACGATATGGGTTGTGGTCTGTGGAGGTCAAATAGACAGTCGCTGTATGTAAAATACTAGTATTTACCTGCATCTGGTTAGGACTGGAAGCCCAGCCCAAAATATTTTATTGATGAATTTTGATTTAAAAGAGCGTCCATGGAGTTTCTTGCCCATTCTTCTTGATAACGGCAACTACATAGTCCAGTGAAATTAGAGTTTGAGATTCTCAGCTACAAACTTGTATAAAGTTGTATTTTGACATCCTAAACGTTGCCTCAAAATTTACATAAGGTAGGATGTCAGCATCTATTAAAAATCTAAGGTCAAAGGTCACAAAAATCGTTTTTTTGCAAATATCTCGTTTCCTATGGGTTTTTCGCTATTTGTATTTATGATCAATATTGTAGAGAATTAAATTCCCTACAACTTGTGTTTCAATTTTTTTTATACGTTGTATCATTTTCGAGACACGGGGTGGAGAGCGCGGCGCTTAGAGCATCATTTAAGGTCAACCGGTAGGAAGATGGGATGGCGCAAGGGTGACGACGCAAGTTGCATCCTACACCAAAGGCCTATTCAACTGCCATGGCAAAATAAAATTTAAAAAAAAAAACAGTATTTCCTAGCTTACTGACTGACTAACTGACTGACTTAATCCAGGTTTTAAACTATCTGTGTACCAAATTTTATCCAAATCCGATCAGTCGTTTTTGCGTGAAGAAGTAACAAACATACTCACTCACAAACTTTCGCCTTTATAATATTAGTTTGATTAGTGTGATTTGACCGTCAAAGTTATAATAATAATAATAATAATTTATCTTTATTTCAGACATAATGTCCTTAAAAAAATACAACAGAGATACAAAGAGAGTTAGTTAGTAGTGTTGTTAGTAGTACCTACACATAATAATATGTAATAATAAGGTGTTAGTAATCTGTTAGTAAACAAAACAAGTTACACAAAAGTTATGTTGGTTTGGTTTGGTTATATTGTAAAGTTAATTAAGGTTGCCTTTAAAAGATCGCTTTCAGCGATAAGACCGCCCATTGTGTCACCCCTTGTTTGTAAAATGTTTTACTATTGTTTTTTTTTTAATTTGGTGTACATAATAAAGAGTATTCTATCTATCTATCTATGACACCGTAGTTTTGACTTTTAGCAATAAATTAAAAGCTCTTCGCTGTTACAAAGTTATCATCACATCTTTTAACACACGTCGTTATTGAAAGCACTTTACTCAATAAATTCGTTTTTGAAGACACGTAGTCTCTCACACAGAGGATGATTGCGTCCCAAATACAGGAACGTCTAAGTCAACGTGAAGTCGCGAGTAAACAGGCTTCTATTGGGTAAGCTCGTTCCATCGTCGACATCACCTCTGCCCTTAGGCAAGATTGAAGTCAAGAGCAAGCCCACTTATAATAAAAAAAAAACGTTGCAGGCCCATTGTGCTATGTTTATGTTATTGTTATGATTTCAGAGTTCTCACCGTGCCTGTCTGCTGATGGTAGAAGAAAATCATGTGTACAGTTCCACGAATGTGAACAGTATAGAAGTTTGGCCAATAAGCAGGATAAAACTGAGCAAGATTTCTACCAACTGCATAGATTATTTTGTGGGGTGAGAGGAAATGTGGTGCAAGTAAGTAGCTTTATCAAAAAGACATTTTAAATAAAGGGTCAAATTGAGCCCGACGCACAAAAAGTTACCCACGAATGCTCGCCATTCTGAGCTACTACATTTAGAAATTGTCGCTCGATAACTACTTAGTATCAGCCGAGCCGGTCTGTGTGAACGGACCCTATAACTTACCTGTAGGCAGGGTTACCATTTAGAAATCTGAAAAGTCCTGACAAAAAGCCTGACATTTCAATAAAGTCCGGACATTTTAGTCAAAAAATGCAAATTACTCCGTCGTATCTGCACTGAAAAATATAGGTAAAAATAATATCCGGAAAACTAGCGTTAACTTTGATTATTTTACGTAAAACTATTTGTTGGAGAAGAAGATATTTTATGTTGAATTAGTTGATTGTTTGCAATAGAAGATTTAATGTTTTATCTCGTTCTAGTTCTCGTTCTCGTTCGAAGTTGTTTTTAGATGAATCAGAAGTTAAAGACTTATGATATTCTTATATAATAATATGACGACGGTAGGTCAACTATTTCGGGTACATCGTTGTCAGAGTCCAAGTTCAGCATTGCAGAGAGGTACGAAATAATAGTCTCAACACTGATTACAACCGCCTATTTATTTACTTCCGATAACAAATTAACAAAATCTTAAACGATCAAGCCGATGGAAATGGATTAAAGTACGGAAACGCGGTAAGTTCGATACAGGCTGGCAGCACAACCATTCGCACTCGTGTCTCACCAAAAAGTAACGTCCCTCCAGTCAAATGCGTCTAACGTCAACGTCAACCGACCACTCACAACTGACATTTGACATATGACAACTGACAGCTGTCATCTGTCAACCGAAAACTGTCAAACCAGACCTGCCACGCTCTGCATCGACCTCACCCAAGCTCACTGCTTGACGTTTCCGACTTTAACGATGATAGATCCGAAAATCGATGATAGATGGCGTTATTCTAAATTGTCAACTCTAAATATTGTGCCTCGGTGTTGAATCTGCGACACGGCCATCTTGACATTTCACACGTCCTCGTGTGAGGTATCTGCAACAAGAATTCACGGAAAGTAAATCGTCCCTTACTCGGCCTCCCTGACCAAGACGTCGGAGTATTAACACACACACACACAATTCAAAACAAAATTTTGTTCTGATCCATAATCTCATCAAATCTCAAAGAAAATCTCAACATTGAAATCAACATTCTTCAAGAATCATCAACTTTCGACCAAATCTAGTATCCGATAAAATCTAGTATGCAATGCTCTGCTCGGTACCATACAACACACACAGCTTCCAACAGGTAACCATGGGACCTCCATTCGGTACCCAACCTCAACACATCTCATTGCCTCCATCCGGCAACCATGGGACCTCCATCCGGTACCCAACATCAACTCAACTCAACACATTGCCTTTATTTAGCACCTTTAACTACATTGCCATGATGGACGTTGGTCACAGCCCTCAAATAAACACTTACACGCGTGCAGCAACGAACAGCATTACAATGTATGCAATCTGAGCCACTTGCATACTACATTTGCATCTTTTACCTCTCACTTAAGGTCTGACCCCTTCATCATCACCCGATCTCGTTTTGTCAGTGTCTATCGTGTTAAAGTCAAATTTACAGTCAGCAATTCCGTCACATGTCTCAATTGACCGTATTTTCTCAAATCGTATCTCATTTGATGACATTATGAACCGAAACTAATCGCAAATAATTGTCGGGTAAAACGTGAAATAGAATTTCTAAAACAATTCCATCGGTCTTAACAGAAGTCATTTGTACAGTTGACATTACAGAAGTCTGCCCATTGCCAGTCGTTCGGCCATTCCTGGCCCAAGCGGGTAGGGAATAAAAGGTATTCTGATCAAAATCATACAGGACTACAGTTTCTAATGAAAATCATAACAAAATCTTTTTCTCAAAGCTGACATGTCGAACAACACCCATACTCATTCAAATAATAGGAAACTCATTAAAATATTGCAGTGCTCATAATGTGACCTCTTTCCGGTTTTCATCATCACACTTATAGCCTCCATCCGGCCATAAGCATCAAAACAATCGACCTCCATCCGGTCTTCATCATCACACTTATAACCTCCATCCGGTTATAAGCATCAAACCAATCGACCTCCATCCGGTCATCAACACGTAACCTCCATCCGGTTACATACACAACAGGCAACCTCTATCCGGTCACCTTCACATGTAACCTCCATCCGGTTACATACACAACAGGCAACCTCTATCCGGTCACCTCCACATGTAACCTCCATCCGGTTACATGCACAACACCATCAAGATAATCATTTCGAGCCTTTATCAAAATAATTTTTAAAGTAGGGTTGTTCAACATGTTACTTTATTTTTCCTGTAACGTTACAGGTTATAAGAAAACTCTTACTATGCTAGGTACTTTAAATGTTAAGTTGGCCACTTAGTATTCAACTAGTCTTGTTGTATTAAGGAATCTAGAAATCACTAGTAAATAAAGATGAATATGCTGTCAATAGATTAATTAATTGGGAACGAAATTCTAACGGAACATCTGTATCAACTGTATTGAAATCAATTTGAATATTAGAAGCATTCTTGAGCTTATTTGAAACATCACATAACCTAACAACCTTTTCACGACACAAAAACAACACTATCACACGTCTAACTAACGTTAAATCCTTGTTGTAAAATCTCAACGCCAATTAAAATATCATTTTTTTTAAAACTACTATCCGGTACAACATGAAATAAAATCTCTAATAGTAAATCGATAATCATAACCTCAGTAAATAATTGTGAAGTACAAACTATCATGACCTATCCCGGGTCAATTTACAATGTTATTTACACGCTTGCCACTGAACTGTAACGAAACATTTTTGATCAGAGAGCATTCGGCACCAGAATCATAGTAAAATGAATACGACTCACCAGATATTCATCAGCACACTGCTGGGGTTGCTCACATAGCAAACTTCAACACGTCGCTCGCTATTTGCCTCTGCTGCAGGCTGCAGGCACTGCTTGGTCAGCCTGCCGCGCCGCCGCGCTGCCAACCACGCGCCGCCAAGCCGCGTCCCGCCGCCGCGCCGCCGGCGCCGCTGCCGAAGTAAATTCTCAGCGCACCGTGACGTCATCGCACCATTCTTCGTATTTTCTTCAGCTCGAGTGAATCCCGGTTCTGATGTCGCATCAGGGTCTTCGCGATCGTCATCACCATACGGGGCGCTCCAGACTATAAACAGCTCCTTAAAATCGCTCCATTTTATCCCAGGACAAGATATGGACGACCGCCATGACGAAACTTCTCCCATGAGTCTCGTGGAATTCGCTGCGTCCCCTGTAGGCACGCCACAGCACCGGTTTCACGGAGCTGCTGTCTTCACAGCACCCCGGCGGTCCATCCCCACCAGGTGAGACCAACGGTTACCCGGAGGAGGCCCAGCGGAGGACGACCAGCGACGGAGGTGCCGACTTACGACGCACCTACAGTGGATGTGTGACTCCCGTTCGTCCCGTTTCTCCCATATCGGTATCGATAACACACATGTCGGCTGTTGCCAACCCACGCGGGACAATATTCCGTTTTTCAGGGTCAAAATGCGGTAGGCGAATATCCGTACTCGCAAAAAGTGATTTCATTGCTTGCACAATAGTCATAAAGTTTTTGTTTAGTTGCTCGAACATAAAAAACCACATTTCGGTTTCTATGTCACTTTCAGACTCACGCGCATTGTCTTTACACTTTTCCGGCCGAGTACTGTCACTTACACTATGTAGGCGTTAGAGTTACATACCACTTCTGATGACGACGGTAGGTCAACTATTTCGGGTACATCGTTGTCAGAGTCCAAGTTCAGCATTGCAGAGGTACGAAATAATAGTCTCAACACTGATTACAACCGCCTATTTATTTACTTCCGATAACAAATTAACAAAATCTTAAACGATCAAGCCGATGGAAATGGATTAAAGTACGGAAACGCGGTAAGTTCGATACAGGCTGGCAGCACAACCATTCGCACTCGTGTCTCACCAAAAAGTAACGTCCCTCCAGTCAAATGCGTCTAACGTCAACGTCAACCGACCACTCACAACTGACATTTGACATATGACAACTGACAGCTGTCATCTGTCAACCGAAAACTGTCAAACCAGACCTGCCACGCTCTGCATCGACCTCACCCAAGCTCACTGCTTGACGTTTCCGACTTTAACGATGATAGATCCGAAAATCGATGATAGATGGCGTTATTCTAAATTGTCAACTCTAAATATTGTGCCTCGGTGTTGAATCTGCGACATATAAGTTTTATTATTTGTATTCCATGTAAGCCAAAAAATCCGGACATATTTAAGAACCGGACCAAGTCCGGACAAAGGTCTAGAAGTCCAGACATGTCCGGACAAATCCGGACGGATGGTAACCCTACCTGTAGGTATTCGTTAATAAGAACGAAAATATCTACCCATTCGAACTCAAGCACAAAGCACTTATTATTAATTCGGGCCCGAGAATCATTAGTATAGTTACCTCCATTACCTCCTTGAATTTGACGTGGATTCAAAACGATAGCCTGTATACGTCATTTGCGCCGTAGTGCGAGAATACGGTGACACACTTGGTTCGTAGGATCATTACTTATCTCCAGCAAGTGAGGATGCATTTAGCGCTCTATGAATGTCTCTCCATCAAGGTTTGGAAGGTCGGTAGTAGAATCATCTTTTAATACTTACTTTCTTGCAGGTGTGCTGTCCAGATCCTGTTCAGAGAATTATCAGTCGTCAGTGCGTGACTCCTGATGGTCAGCTCGGCGAATGTATTAATCTGCTTCGCTGCCCGCATCTCACGAACATACTCCAGCCACCAGTGCGTCAAGAGGCCTTGTCTTTTGTGCAGAGTTCTAGGTATGTTTCGGTACTAAGACAAGCCTTCAATACACCATGGTTATCCTGAAATCTACATATCTTGTAAAACACACTTCTCGAATCGATGACTCAGATTTTCTCTGAGCTGAGGCCCTAACACGAGGTCACGTTTTCATCATAATCATTTCAGCTGAACACGCGGTAGGTATAAACAAATCAGAACTCACAAATTCTGTCTCCGAGTGGGAAATAATACACCATATTATGAGTCACGAGCAGATTAGTGGTTGAGCCAGCTTTTAGATTGCTTCTAAGTCATTCTAGTTCCTTTAAAAGTTGTCCTAGTTCTAAAAGCAGCCATGAGGAAGACCAAAGAAGCGATTGATGAACTGTGTGAATAATGATATGGCTAGTAAGAAGGTACTGCTGGGGTGACGAGTAAAAAAGAAATATAGATAAGTACTTAGAAGAAGAATGCATGCTGGGCCAAGCTAAATAAATTAGGATAAAGGCAGGAGAATGATACTGATGATAAAATAGACGAGTAAAGCCCGAGTCCGACGTTTGAATTGGATCCACTAATCTGCAATAACTGCACTCTTTTTTTGGGGCAGTCGTGTAAAAAATAAGCAAAAACGACTTTGCAGTATGCTTACGCAATTTTGAATTAAAAAAGTTGTAGTGAAGTATTTCAAGTTTAGATATGACATCGAAGTTTTGTTTACAAAAACGTCCAAAAAGTCTCTCTAACAGAACCGGTTACGGTCTAGACTGACTGTGTCATTTTTTAAAATAGCAATATAAACCACCCAAACACAACACGACGCACAGACATAGACATTTACTGGACTGACTGCTTCACTGTTAAAATCAAAGTGAACTTTATTATTACTACGATAAGGTTGTTGTTGAATCCCTAAAAACAAAACTAATACCAATACGTGAACTAAGAACAGTCCAGGAAAAATATGATACTTTTGAAGAAGAAATAAAAAGAACTAATAAAATCCTAGATAAAGATAAACCATTTAAAGATAGAATAGGATCTGAAGCAAGAAGATTAATAAAACAAAGAGCACTTTTATTTAAGAACAGGAAAAATAATAGACTAAAGTACTAAACATAACAAAATTTGGTGGAATCAAGAGTGCGTGGAAGGAACTTCAAGACCACACAAACTGGATTACAAACGTATCACATCACCAATCTAAAAAACATAAATCTAAAAGAAGCGAAATATTAAATGCAGCAACTGATTTTCTTCTTACTTAGTCTTGTAATGTATTGTTTACTTTCAGATGCTTCGGTCCTGAAGAATATAGCGTGTGCTGTGGCCCTCCCCCAACCCCCGCACAAACTACCACTCCCCGAACTACCATCCCCCCACAGTCTCAGAACCTGGAAGCTGCCGATTGTGCAACTCTGATGACTGCCTTCCTACCTCCTCGTGAATGCTGTGGTCTTGCAGTTGGTGTGAGCAATAAAATATTCGGTCAGTGCAATTTTGGGTATTACTAGCTAATCCCCGCGGCTTTGTCTGCGTCAAATTGATATGAAAATCCGCTGCCTGAAGATCTACGACCTTCAAAATGGTATCAAAATGTTGTGACAGGGACGATAATGATGACCTGAATTTGTGACGGAGAAACTTTGCGTAGTTTCAAAGATATTGATCATTTAAATTTTCCAATACAAACACTGTAGTAGGGTTACCAATATTGTTGGTTTTATGTAGGATTATTTATTTATTTATTTATTTAATATGGGCTTACTCTTGACCTCAATCTTGCCCTAAGGGCAGAGATGAGGTCGACGATGGAACGAGCTTACCCAGAAGAAGCCTATTTACTCGCGACTTAAATAGATTGGGGTTATATGAACTCGGGAAAACCGACGCAGGCAGGGTGTTCCACTCCTTGGCTGTACGAATAATGAAAGACTTAGCAAAACGCTTCGTACGAATATGTGGAACATCGACAAGGTATGGGTGATAACCTGCAGTACGCCTAGTCTCTCGATGGAAGAAGGGAGATGGTGGAATAAGCTCGTAAAGCTCTTGCGCACACTCTCCGAAGTACAGTCTGTAGAAGACCGACAGACATGCAACTTTGCGGTGGTGGGCCAGGCTATGAAGCTTGGCAACCAGCTTGGCGTCACCAATCAGCCTCCTGGCTCTGCGTTCTACTGAGTCGAGTGTGGCAAGTTGGTATTTGGCTGAGCCATCCCAAAGGTGACAGCAGTACTCCATGCCGGACCGGACTTGAGCTTTATACAATACGACGATTAAGTATATTTTAAGGTGTTTTCATTATCGTCCCCGTCACAACATTTTGATACCATTTTGAAGGTCGTAGATCATCAGGCAGCGGAGATACACGTGTCCAGCCAGCCTGAGTTCAAGCTGGCTGGACACAAGTATACATTAAGTTTTCATTGATATCTCGTAAACCCTTGCATGTGACGGCATAAATCAAACGTTATTACTGTCACACATTGCGTCACCAAGTATTAGTAAAGGAACCATATTCGAAAACGCTCCCGTTATGTGGGATTCGGAAGTGCCAGCCAAAAGTTTTCTACGTAAATTCAAGCTGGCTGGACACAGATTTTTTGCATTTTTCTACTAAACCACTGTACGTATCACAAAACTTTTAGCTTGATGCCTGTCACATATTTATGTGACGCCCGTTGATATGCAAAAAGTCGTCAAAATCAGTTCCGTTACCGAGATTGAGAGACCAGCGAAAAGTGGTTTTTCAAGCTGGCTGGACACGCTTTCGATCGATTATCTAAGATTCTGTAGCGTCACCTATTCTGAAATACGGGTGTTTAGCCGTCACATAAAGTGCCTTAATGGCCTAGGTTAATTGCGAGCAGTTTTGAAGTTTTGTCCAGCCAACCAGAGCCACATCCTTATTTGCATCGGATTTAGTGACAATGGTTTTTTGCACGGGACCATAATCCTTTTTCTGTATAAAACTTTGAGCCTAATGACTCCTACTAATACTCGTAGTAGGAAGTATTCTGTAGGTTCTGTCTGCCATCTGCCGTCATGGGCAAAAGACGTGAGTTTATGTTTGTAACTTGTATGTTTGTGTTCCAGGAAACGCGACCGGAATAGACGAGTATCCCTGGGCGGTGGTTATAGAGTACATATCTAAGAATACTCCACCCCACAGCAGTCTGGCATGTGGTGGAGCTTTAATCAGCGGAAAATATGTACTAACTGCTGCCCATTGCATAGCTGGGAGAATACTCACGTCACGCACCCCGTAAGATAGACCTCTTTTTTTTTTATACGTCTCAGCTATCTAATGATTTAAACTAAAAACTGGCCAAGTGCAAGCCGGACTTGCACATGAAAGGTTCCAAACCATTGTAGTAGATATTGAGAGATTTTCCATTTTATTTTAGCACCATAGGCTTCTTATCATCATCATCTGCCTAGCCTTTTCCCAACTATATTGGGGTCGGCTTCCAGTCTAACCGGATGCAGCTGAGTACCAGTATTTTACATGAAGCGAATGCCTATCTGACCCCCACAACCCAGTTAATACTAGGTAATACGATACCCTTTGGTAAGACTGGATGTCAGAATTTCAGGTCACTGACTACCTGTAACGACTGCCAAAGATCTATATATATGGCAGCCGGGACCAACAGCTTAACGTGCTTTCCGAGGCACGGAGGAAACTCGGTATGTCGGGCGGTCACCCATCCACAGACCGACCTAGGCAAGCACAGCTTTACCTAAAGATCGACCCGAGTGGCAGTTCTTTTTAAGCCACGAGCTCCTCTCGAGCTCATAGGCTTCTTATGGTTTTTCCTATAATCTATAAGTTGAGGTAGTACGGATCCCTAAAAATCAAATAAGTATAACAGTTAATTGATAACCAAAATTAAATAAAGAATATTACAAACAAAGATAGTCGCGAAAAACATAACCCTTTCCTTGCAGTCGGGTTATAATATAAGCCAACTACTCGTACACAAAATAATATGAATCACTTAACAAACAATAATTAAAACAAAAATAACTAACTATAAAATGGCATTGACATGGAAACTCCTCAACGCTGTCAGCTGGTTTTAGTGGTAATGTACATTACCAGTTACCACTAAAACCTACCCAAAACCAACAAAATAATAGGTTAGTTACCAAAAAAAAATGATGGACAGACTAAACAGAATCATATTTTTTTTAGTCAGGTAACATCCCTAATTCCCTATCAATTGATTTCCCAGATAGCCTTACCTTGACGTCTTAAAGCGCTAACAGACTGCCGCATGCCGCACTCAGAGAGGTTTAATGATTTCTTAAGCCATCATCATCATCATCATCATCAGCCATTTGACGTCCACTGCTGGACAAAGGCCTCCCCCATAGAACGCCATAAAGATCGGCAGCCTGCCGTTTGCATCCACCGGTTGCCCGCGACCCTAACGATGTCGTCGGTCCACCTGGTGGGAGGCCTGCCAACGCTGCGTCTTCCGGTTCGTGGTCGCCACTCGAGAACCTTTCTTCCCCATCGGTTGTCCGTTCTTCGAGCGATGTGGCCTGCCCATTGCCACTTCAACTTGCATATTCTGCGAGCTATGTCGGTGACCCTGGTTCTTCGGCGAATTTCCTCATTCCGGATTCTGTCGCACAAAGAAACTCCGAGCATAGCCCTCTCCATGGCTCGTTGCGTGACTCTGAGCTTTTCTAAGAGGCCAGCAGTTAAGGACCATGTTTCTGTGCCATAAGTCATCACTGGCAACACACACTGGTTATACACCCTCGTTTTGAGACACTGCGGAATTTTGGACGAAAAGATGTCGCGTAGTTTCCCGAACGCTGCCCATCCGAGTTGGATTCTTCGGGCGACCTCTTTGTCGAAGTTCGATCTACCCAGTTTAACAGTTTGTCCCAGGTAAACATAACTATCAACAACTTCGAGAGTATCGCTCCCAACAATTACCGGTACGGGTGGAACACGGTCATTAAACATGACTTTCGTCTTGTCCATGTTCATCTTAAGGCCCACCTGTTGAGAAACGTTACTGAGGTTCGTTCTTAAGCCATCACGGCTTAAGTAATCTATCTCTCTATCTATCTCTGAGTACGGCAGTAATAGTATTGTTTTAATTTTATTCCAGTGTGGAAAAGAGATAGGGCTAGACAACTTGTAAAGCTGTCTTTTCCCAAACTAGAATGACAAAGTAGGTACTATAAGTTGTAAGTTATGAAAACCCGTCTGGCCTTAACGCTGCCTAAAGTGAGTGGGGAGTGTTTCATAGAGGTTTTGTCATCTTATGGTATCAAATACCTCAATGACAGAATACACCATCAGTTGACGTATTTTGGCCATGACTTTACCTTATAAATTACTTGCACTTCACCTGCAAGTTTACCGCAATATAACAGGTTATACTTCATACCGACGCGCTTGTCCCATATCAAGGATACTACATTTAGCTATGTATGTAGGTATTCCCGATGGAATTCCCAATGAGCAAATAAGACCGAGTCTTGCAAAAACACTATCGAATATTTTCAAAATGATTCCTGAGCAAGACTACGGAATGGTCGGACATAAGGGTTATGAGTATAGGGCACGCCACGATAGTGGCGGTAAGTCTGTTTTAATTTCTGAACACTTCATGAAAATGTTCAACAGTCAGTCTGACACTAAACAAGTAAACAGTAAATTGCAAAACACAAATTATGAATTCTGCAGTCTATCCTAGCGTACCTATCTCCCTTAAAGCTGTGCTTTGTCTACGTAATTATTGGTCTGGATTGAAGACCGCCAATAAACATACTTCTAGACCAGTATTTACGAAAGTGACTCTTCATTTTTGATACCTTTTCACTCTTTAACAGCTAACCTGGCTGAGATAAAGGGTATTTTAAATCTTGGTGGTCCCTTGGGATAAAGAATATCCTTTCAAATATTTATGTAATGCGTTCCTGTAGTATAATTTCCTACCTTCGCGTACACATAGCCACGGGCAAGTGCACTAATATATTACCTAAATTAAATAATAATAAAGCCAAAGATAAAATCGAAAACTATAGGCCAATTCCGAAACTTTGTGTGCTAGCTAAAGTATTGGAGTGCGTAGTCTATAATCGGCTGTATAGCAGTGTGGTTTCTAACTTGAGTCCTCAAAAACACGGGGTTCTGAAAGCGTTCACAGATATTTATTATTGAACTTATAAATAATGTATCCCAGATGGATGCAATCTACACCGACCAATAGCAAAGCATTTTTAGAGATGTGTTAGGGTGTGTGGTAGGCAGGATGGTAATAAAACTCACTGCCTTAGGTACTCACAGTCTATTTGAGCAAGGTCCACATACACAACACAAAACACAAGAAGGAGTACAGAGAAGATAGGTACAGTCACGATTGTCACAACACAGATTATAGTTCGGACTACTTCGGACACACACGAAACACGGAAGAACAGTAATTATTATAACGGCGATAAAACACAGAACAATTACGATGGGCATTCGAGGCGACACAGGTAGGTGCGCGTGCGCGTGTTGTCAAGCTAGGAACCGACTGAAGGTCACGAGTAAATCGGCCATCGCTCGCGCGCAGGGTTCACTTAATCGTTCCCTCAGCCGTTCGCTATACGTCACTATGACGTAGGCTGTTGGTTGCGCGGTTCCGATATACTACGTAAGTCTCCCGACATCGTCCGGCATTATATTGTCGTAGCAATATAAGTTGCCGGTGATGTGTAATTAAGTGATAATTATATATACATATAAATAAATCTGTTTGTGTGTAAATGTGTTGTGTTGTTTTGTGTAGTTATGTAATATAAATACATAAACTATATATTTGGTGTAATCCCTACACCACCCCCTTCCAGAGACCGTCAAGGGCGATAAAAATCAGGAAACCTGACCCGACGACCAGAACGAGTAGTATACTCTGTTTGGTCGCCAGATGGGGTATCCTCATGAGGGTCAGTTTTGTCTGCCAGTATGTAGGCTGGTTTTAGGCGGTCAATTGAGACCGTGACCTCTTTGCCCTTAAATAAAATTTTAAAGATTTTATCACCCCTATGCAGAACTTTGTGAGGACCTGTGTATGCTGCTTGCAGCGAGCCACGTAATGCGTCTTCACGAAGGAACACGTGATCAGTGGTCTGCAGATCCTTAAATATAAAAATGCTAGGTTTATTATGACGGGAAGCTGGAGTTGGCTGCAAGTCGTGAGCAAACTTGCGAATGCGTGCGGTGAAGTCCGTGATGTCGGTCGTTCCGTCATCACTGGGAGAGAAAAATTCTCCAGGGAGCCTTAGCGGTTCGCCGTATACAAGTTCGGCAGAAGACGCTTGGACATCCATTTTGAATGCGCTCCTTATGCCAAGCAATACCCACGGCAGGGACTCGGTCCATTTGTCATTGGCATGGCACGTGATGGACGCCTTGAGTTGCCTGTGAAATCGCTCCACCATGCCATTGCACGCTGGATGGTATGCCGTTGTCCGTTTGTGCTGGAAGCCAGCAATCTTGGACAATTGTTCGAACAGAGCCGACTCGAACTGACGGCCTCTGTCCGTAACAATGTCCGTGGGACAGCCAAACCGGGCAATCCATCCAGAGAGCAGTGCTTTAGCTACTGTCTCGGCAGTGATGTCGACGATAGGTACGACCTCTGGCCACCTGGTAAAACGGTCGACTGCCGTCAGACAGTACCTGAAGCCTTGTGAAATTGGGAGCGGGCCCACAAGGTCAATGTGGATCGTGGTGAACCTGGCGCGTGGGAGATGATAATTCCCTAAAGGCGCAGAGACATGGCGGCTCACTTTAGCCCGCTGGCATGCAAGACATGCTCGTGCCCACTCCCTGCAGTCCTTCCTGACTCCTGGCCAAACAAAGCGCTCTGCAACCAGTTTGGCAGTCGCTGAGACGCCTGGATGGCTGAGGGAGTGCAAGCTGTCGAAAGCTTGCTTTCGCAGCATTTTGGGCACATAAGGTCTGGGAGACGCTGTACTTACGTCGCAGTACACGGACGTACGCTCCCCTGGGACCTGCACCTTTTCAAGCACCAGTGAAGATCCGTCCTGAAGAAGTTTCTTCAGTTCTGGATCTGATGCCTGAGAATCTGCGAGGGTGTTGAGGCTAACCGGCACCTGTAGCTCCTCCACGCGAGATAAGGGGTCGGCAACGACATTGTCTTTGCCAGAAATGTGCCTTATCTCGGTGGTGAACTGGGCTATGAAGTCGAGGTGACGGAATTGCCTAGGCGAACAGTTTCTCTTCCGTTCGTGGAATGCGAAACTGATCGGCTTGTGGTCCGTGTACACGACAAAGTGCCTCGCCTCCAGCATGTGGCGGAAGTATTTGATGGCCTCGTAAATGGCCAGCAGCTCCCTGTCATAGGGAGAGTACTTCACTTGGGAAGGGCTGAGCTTCCGCGAAAAGAAAGCTAATGGTTGCCAGCCGTCATCGCTTAGCTGCTGTAACACCGCGCCGATTGCAGTGTCAGACGCATCGGTAACCAATGCTAGTTTGGCACTACAATCGGGGTGAGCTAATAAAGCTGCGTTAGCTAG
Source organism: Diarsia mendica (assembly GCA_949316265.1). NCBI lineage: Eukaryota > Metazoa > Arthropoda > Insecta > Lepidoptera > Noctuidae > Diarsia > Diarsia mendica. The sequence continues at coordinate 3,888,909 of OX438910.1, forward strand.
GCTTTCCTTGCAGTCCTCGAATGCTCGTAAAGTACTCTCCGCCAAACATATGGGGTGCGAGCCCTTTACGTTGCCAATCAAAAGGTTGTGAAGTGGTGCCTGTATCTGAGCAGCGTGGGGCATGAAACGCCTATAAAAATTTATCATGCCGAGAAATCGGCGCAACTGACGAACGTCTTTAGGCTGTGGGAAGGTTTTGATGGCTTCAACCTTGGCGTCCAGTGGTTTTGTGCCCTTTTCGGAGATATGGTAACCCAAGAAGGTTACCTCCGGGACACCGAAAATACACTTGGACGTGTTGACCAGCATGCCGTAGTCCTTCCCTATTAAAAATTATACGGAGGTGCTCCTCGTGCTCGGCTTCTGTCCTGGAGAAAATTAAAAAATCATCCAAATAGCAATAACAGAAGTCGAGTCCTCTGGTCATCTCGTCAACAAAACGCTGAAACGTCTGCCCTGCGTTACGCAGACCAAACGTCATGTACGGGAATTCGTACAGGCCAAACGGTGTGGTGATCGCGGTCTTTGGGATGTCGTCCGGGCTGACAGGAATCTGGTTGTAGGCTTTCACGAGGTCGATAGTGCTGAAAATGCGACACCCTGCAATGCTGTGAGCAAAATCGTGTATGTGCCTAATCGGATACCTGTCAGGGACTGTCCGCGCGTTGAGCATGCGATAGTCTCCGCATGGTCGCCAACCGTTGTCCTTTTTAGGGGCGAGGTGGAGTGGAGATGACCAGGGACTCTCTGAGGGTCTGGCAGTTCCGCTGGACAGCATCAACTGGAACTCCTGCTGGGCGATTCTTAATTTATCCGGCGCTAGTCGCCGGAACGAAGATGATACTGGAGGGCCTGGGGTCGTGCGGATATGGTGTACCGTGTTATGTGGTGTGGTGCGTAGTGTTCCGGCAGGTCGGGTGATGTCGGGAAACTTATCGAGTATCCTGTGGTACCTCGAATCGCCAGAAGACACCTTTACAGAGAATAAAGAGGAATCTGAAGGATTCGAAGCTATACACGACACATTGGTGCTACTGTCGATTAACCGTTGATTCCTACAATCAACGGTTAACGAGTAGAAACATAAAAAATCGACACCTATAATTGGTTTTGTCACTTCCGCGACCACAAAACGCCACTTAAAGTCTCTACGGAGTCCTAAATTTAAGTTGAGTTCCAAGAACCCAAACGTTGGAATGGGCGTCCCATTCGCGGCCACAAGCTGGTAGTTGGTGGGTGCACGACGCTCGCTGAGCAGACGACGAGGGTACACGCAGAGGTCGCTTCCTGTATCGACCAGGAACTGCGTGTTCGTCCGTCGGTCCGCGACGAATAGACGACCAGTAGAGGCGGGGCAATCGTCTGTCGCCATTACCGACTGCCCGCGGAGTTTCCCTGCTTGTAGTCGCATGGCTTGATGCAGTACTTGGCCTTCTCGCCATGCACGGAGTGGTACCAGCACAACGGGTGTCTCCGGTAGCTGGAGTTGGAGCGGGACGACGATCGATGTCGTGAGTGGCGTCGCGTGTCTCGACCACGGCTGTGGGAGCGTTGACGCGAACGACTGTCACGCAGCTGCACCGTCAGGTCCTTCATGGCGCGCTTCAGCTCCGCTATCTCGGCGGCCATCTCACTCACTGTGGGTCCTGCTGCCGTAGTTGTAGCTACGTGGCTCGGTGCCACGATGTCTTGGACGCGGTCGGCCAGGTTGGCCAACGCCTCCAGGGTGCTGTCTGGCTGTGATGCCAGCAGGGACTGGACGTTGCTGGGTAGTCGGCTGCTCCAGATGGTGCGCACGAAGTCATCTGGTATGGTCGGTCCAGCCAGACTCCGCAGGTGGCGTAGAAACTGCGATGGCTTCCGGTCTCCCAGTTCTTCGTGCATCAGCAACTGCTGGACCTTCCTCTCCTGCGATACTGAGAGACGCTTCACCAATTCGGTCTTCAGCTTCTCGTATCGGTCGGTGTCGGGTGGGGACATTAAAACGTCTTTAACCTCCTTACAAATTTGGGGGTCAAGATGGCCGACCACGTAATTAAATTTCGTGGCGTCATTCATCACCCCGGCGTTCTCGAATTGCGCCTCAATTTGCGCAAACCAAATGTCCGGCTCCTCTGGCCAAAATGGTGGCAGCTTTAATGGTGCACGGTAAATTTCGTGCGACGCTTCAATGGAAACGCGCTTTGCCTTGCGCGGTCTCCGTGACACGTTGTCCGTCGGTTGTGACGAAGCGGTGTGCGTGGACTCACTATCACTCATTTTATTAACAATGTGTTCGACTCGGGGTCACCAGTTTAGAGATGTGTTAGGGTGTGTGGTAGGCAGGATGGTAATAAAACTCACTGCCTTAGGTACTCACAGTCTATTTGAGCAAGGTCCACATACACAACACAAAACACAAGAAGGAGTACAGAGAAGATAGGTACAGTCACGATTGTCACAACACAGATTATAGTTCGGACACACACGAAACACGGAAGAACAGTAATTATTATAACGGCGATAAAACACAGAACAATTACGATGGGCATTCGAGGCGACACAGGTAGGTGCGCGTGCGCGTGTTGTCAAGCTAGGAACCGACTGAAGGTCACGAGTAAATCGGCCATCGCTCGCGCGCAGGGTTCACTTAATCGTTCCCTCAGCCGTTCGCTATACGTCACTATGACGTAGGCTGTTGGTTGCGCGGTTCCGATATACTACGTAAGTCTCCCGACATCGTCCGGCATTATATTGTCGTAGCAATATAAGTTGCCGGTGATGTGTAATTAAGTGATAATTATATATACATATAAATAAATCTGTTTGTGTGTAAATGTGTTGTGTTGTTTTGTGTAGTTATGTAATATAAATACATAAACTATATATTTGGTGTAATCCCTACACATTTGATAGAATCGATCATGACATTTTACTGATTAAGGTTTTCGGCTTGGGCATTAGGAGCGATCTATTCAGATGGTTCTCGTCTTATGTACAAAATAGGACACAAGCAGTGGTTGTCAGCGTCTTTATATCCAACTGGTCAACCATCACCTCTCGTGTGCCGCAGGGCTCTTTCATTATAATATCAGCCCGGAATCACCCACTGGTGAGTATCTATAGGCCTCCCCTTTTTTCTGCCACATTTCCCGGTTCTGTGCGTACCTCATCCACGTGTTTCCGGCGACTTTGACGATATTTAAAATGTCACTTACGGGATATCTTCCGTGATTTTGTTTTTGTCGTTTTTTTTTTTTTGTTATGAACCGTGAAAGCTTAAAACAGTGTTTGACTTTGACGATATCGTCAACCCAACGAACGAGCTTTAGGACGACCCTGGTTTCTTTGACCTAACCTTGGCCACCACTCGGTCAAAGCCTTGCTCCATCGGCTCTTTACTGGGCCGTTATTATTTGTTCTTTTTAGGGTTCCGTAGTCAATATGGAACCCTTATAGTTTCGCCATGTGCGTCTGTCTGTCTGTCCGTCCGCACTATATTTCAAGTCTTAGTACTAGAAAGCTGTAATTTGGCATGAATATACAAATGCATTACACCGACAAAGTGCTAAAGCAAAATATTGAAATTATTTCGCGAAGTTCATTGTGTGGGATGTCGTTGGATAGGTCTTTAAAAAAATTACGAGTTTGCTTGAACAGTTTTTCGATTAAGGGATTCATTTATGAAATACTAGCTTTTGCCCGCGATTTCGTTCGCGTGGAATAGTGACTTCCGGCAGATTTTTGGTTTATCTCGCGAAAAAAAAAAAAAAAACTATCCTTTTTTTTATTATAAATGGGCTTGCTCTTGACTTCAATCTTGCCCTAAGGGCATAGATGATGTCGACGATGGAACGAGCTTACCCAGTAGAAGCCTGTTTACTCGCGACTTAAACAGATTAGGGTTATAATTATGAACTCGGAAAAACCGACGCAGGCAGGGAATTCCACTCCTTGGCTGTGCGCATAATAAAGGACCCAGCAAAGCGCTTCGTTCGAATGTGTGGAATGTCGACTAGGTATCGGTGTTACCCTGCAGTACGTCTAGTCTCCCGATGGAAGAAGGGAGATGGTGGGATCAGCTCGTGGAGCTCTTGCGCACACTCCCCGAAGTACAGCCTGTAGAAGACCGACAGACATGCGACTTTGCGACGGTGGGCCAGGCTATGTAGCTTGTTAACCAGCTTTTCGTCACCAATTAGCCTCCTGGCTCTGCGCTCTACAGAGTCAAGTGTGGCAAGCTGGTATTTGGCTGAGCCATCCCAAAGGTGACAGCAATACTCCATGCCAGACCGGACTTGAGCTTTATATAATACTGAAAGCTGTCCAGGCTTGAAGTACCGCTTAACCTTGTTTAGGATGCCCAGCTTTTTCGCCGCAGTTTGAGCTTTCGACTCGATGTAGGCGCCGAAGTTCAGATTCGCGCTCAACTTCGTGCCAAGAAGCTCGAGACTGTCAGTAACTTGTACAGACGCACTCCGGAAAGTAGGGGCCAGATTAAACGGACTCCTTTTGGCGGTGAACAGACACACTTGCGTTTTGGTGGCGTTGAAATCTACCAGATTCTCGTCATCACCCCACTCGGAGACAAGTCTTAAGGCTGAATTCGTTCGCTCTACCATGGCCTCTCTTAATGAACGTACTTCATCACCACTGGCTATGTCCTATATCCTATGTCCTTTCTCAAGTTCCAAACTATGTCTTTACCAAATTTCACACAAATCGGTTCAGTAGTTTAGGCGTGAAGCAAAGACAGACAGACAGAGTTACTTTCGCATTTATAATATTAGTTAGGATTAAACTTTGCGTGTGAAAAAAATCGTAGTAAACGAAAATAAAAGGAAAACTATCACAGCTAAGTAGGCTTTACGAGTTTACGAGTAATAGTCAACTAAATTATAAAATGTACTTGTAGGAAATATTTTATACATAATGTATGGGAGCGTAGGTATCAAAACTGCAAATGGAGGTTTGTTTTATTTTACAATAAAAATCATCGTTCGGAGGCAGGTATGGCACGGTGGTTAATCAGTGTAGTAAGTTCACATATTATTTTGATGGGCAACTATACGGAACCCTACATTGTGCGTGGTCTGACATGCACTTGGGCGGTATCGGCAATTGTTTCAAACATTTTAAACACATTCATGTTTTGCAGATGTCATGAAAATCTTAACATCAGGTAGCGGTCTAAATAACGCTATATCTTTGCAGGCAGACATCTCTAGTACCTCTAAGAAGCTAGAATAAATAAATAAGATCTTATGAAATTATATTCTTAGTTGTTTTATGCGGGGCAGAAAGATTATGTTATTGTTTTATGCTTAATCATAAGTTCTTTCAACAATAGTTTACTGCCAACTGTGGTGGCTTGTAAATCGCCCACCATTTTTGTATTGTTGGCTGTAGGTAAGCCATAATAAAATAGAAATAAATTAATAATTTATTATAAGGTAAAGTTTGTAAGTTGGACGTAAGAAGTAATCTGGAAACTACTGATTCAATTAGAAAAATTCAATCACTAATAAGGAAGCAACATTATGCCTATTTTAAAAACATTGCCGTGAGCTGATTCCCGTCTATAACACGAGCAAAGTCGTGAGCATAAGCTATATTAAATTTTATCTAAACTTATTTTCCAGAAGACTAATTCGCCTCGGAGAATACAATACTACCAATGAAGGTCCGGATTGTATTTCCACATCAGGCGCTGGTGAAGACTGCACTGAAGGGGTGATTAGGATCAGAATCGAGAAAACCATACCCCACCCGAGTTACAGGTTTGGGCAGTCGAAGAATCATGACATTGGCCTCATCAGGATGACAGATACAGCTCCATACACAGGTTTGTATTACATCAAGTTTCATTATTTATTGGTCCATATATTATCTGGCCTGTGTCATGCTCCGCAGCAGAACCACTTTGACTATATTATGTAAAACACACAGGAAAAAATGTAGATAATGTCTATATTTTTGTAGCTTAATATTAATATTTTTGTAGCTTAATATTAATATAAGGGTTATGTTCCAAACCCCCCCATATGAATAGAAGAATAAGAGACAGGCCCCAAGTGCCCGGCGACTCCAGTGGTTGTGCTGGTGTGGACGGGCGCAGGCACGGCCCTGGGGTCAGGGGAGCTAAGAATCTCCGGGCGAGATCGATCAACCGTCAAACGACCGCGGCAAATTACATAAAGGACTCCGATTCACTTAATGTTTTAACCTACAATGTCCGAACACTGTTGAAAGACGAACGTTTAATCGAGCTTGAGAACGCACTAAAAGACATCAATTGGGATATTTTGGGCCTCTCAGAAGTCAGGAGGGTAGGCGAACACACAGAAGAAAGAGAACATGCTGTGTTCTTCCACTTCGGTGAAACCAGTGGACAACACGGAGTGGGATTCATGGTGGCAAAGAAGTGGAAGGACAATATTATTGAATTTCTAGGCTATTCTGAACGTGTCGCTGTGCTCAAGTTCCAACTAACACCTAACAAAACTCTAACTCTCGTACAAGTTTATGCACCGACATCTGCACATCCCGACGAAGAGGTAGAAGATTTTTACGATCTTGTTAATAGAGCATGCGACGAAAACAGGGGCACTTGGAACATGGTCATTGGCGACTTTAATGCAAAAGTGGGACAAAGGCAGGAACTAGATAGTGGAGATACGGTCGGTAGTTTTGGTTTGGGAGACCGCAACGTGCGAGGCGCTCGTCTTACGCAGTTTGCCTTTGGACAAAGCATGCATATAGTCAATAGTTTCTTTTCGAAGAAACCGCAACGACGATGGACCTGGGTGTCTCCTGACGGCTTCACGCGCAATGAAATCGACTACGTTTTGTCATCAGACCGACATATAATAAAAAACATCAGTGTCATAAACAAAATCAAATACAGCTCAGACCATAGACCAATCCGTGCAAAAATTAAACTAGACTTTAAAATTCACCGAGCCAAAATATTTATAAAACAAATAAGAAGACTTTCAAAAGAAACATTAATTAACAGCTCCGATCATTACAACTTAGAATTATCAAATTATTTTAAAGAACTCAAAGTTGATGAAAAAGACGCAGATGAGCAATATAATGCAATAGTTACCGGTATCAATAATACTTGTAAAACCATAAAAAACATACATAGTAACAGAAACAAACTAACACGTCATAGTATTGAATTGATAGAAGAACGGGCCGATAAAGGAATAGGAACATCAGAGTTTAGAATAATAGACAGAGAAGTTAAAAGGAGCATTAGGAAAGATTTGAGGAATTTGAATACACATTTGGTCAAAACTGCTTTAGAAAAACACACATCTTTAAGAATATTAAAACAAGGAGTCACAAGAGGACGTACTTGGATTAATAGCTTGGCAGACATCGACGGCATTAAACATAACAATAGAGTAAAAATAATGGAAATCGCTACCAAATTCTATACATCATTATATTCAGATCATTCACCACCCGATATCAACACCGAATACATCCCTTCAGATTCCATTCCCCCAATAAACGGTTATGAAGTGCACAAAGCACTTACTACTATGCGCTACGACAGAAGTCCTGGGGAAGATGGAATTACCACGGAAGCGCTGAAAATCGGCTCTACCACTTTGCTACCCCACCTTGCTAATCTGTTTAACTCCATATTACTATCAGGAAATATCCCAAAAGCAATGTGCAAATCAAACATAGTTCTATTACATAAAAAAGGCGACAAAAGTGACATTGGCAATTACCGTCCAATCAGTTTAACATCTCACATCTACAAGACCTTTATTAAGGTAATACACAATCGTATAGATGGAACACTGGATAAACATCAACCACCAGAACAAGCCGGATTTCGCCCTAGTTTTTCAACAACCGACCACCTACAGACCTTAAACCAACTTCTAGAAAAATACACAGAATTTAAAAAACCACTATACTTGGCCTTCGTAGATTATGCGAAGGCATTCGATAGCATCAAACACTCAGAAATATTTAAATCTTTATCAAATCAGGAACTGGAACAACAATATATAGACCTTTTAAAAAACATCTACCGTAACAGCACAGCAAATATCAAATTGAATACTGCTGGACCTTCGTTCAGCATTCAGAAGGGTGTTAAACAGGGTGACCCGCTCTCTCCGAAGTTATTCACCAGCACTCTTGAGGAAATTTTTAGATCTCTAGCAGCCTCATGGACAACCAAAGGCATTGAAGTCGGCAGTAAGAGGTTGACGAACCTCCGATTTGCCGACGACATAGTCCTTTTTGCCCCCACAGCCCTGGAACTACAGACTATGCTCCAAGAACTGAGTACGGCCAGCTCTAGGGTGGGACTAACTATGAATCGGTCAAAAACCAAAGTTATGACCAACAGCACTAAGCGTAGGGTCGAGGTAGATGGGCAGGAAATACAATATGTCGATGAGTATATCTACTTGGGCCAGTTAGTATCTTTCGAAAACAGGCAAGAAAGAGAAATCGATCGCAGAGTCGAAAACGCCTGGAAAAGCTACTGGTCCATGAAGACGCTAATGAAGGGAGATCTTCCGGTTTCCCTGAAGCGCAAACTCATCGACATGTGCATTCTGCCCGTCCTAACCTACGGTGCTCAGACGTGGTCTCTCACCGAGAATCAAAAGTTCCGCCTTGGAGTTTGCCAAAGGGCAATGGAACGTAGCATTTTGGGTGTCAAAAGACAAGACCGAATTCGAAACACCACGCTGCGCTCCAAAACGGGCATAGTGGACGTTGGCAAGAAGGCTGCTAGGCTTAAATGGGATTGGGCGGGTCACGTCAGTCGCATGCACGATGACCGCTGGGCAAAAGCCGCAACACGATGGTTGCCGGAAGACGGACGGCGCCGCCGAGGCCGGCCCAGAAAGAGGTGGCGAGACGATTTGGACGCGCACCATGAGGGCTGGTTCGAGGTGGCTCAGGAAAAGAGCAGTTGGAAGGAATTGGGGGAGGCCTTTGCCCTGCAGTGGGACAGTACAGGCTATTAAAAAAAAATATATATATATATATATTAATATTTGTATATTGTTAGTTTCTTGGAAAATATCAATTCAAAGTGGTTATGCTACAGAGCATAGGTACTCTTCAGTAGAACCACTTTAAAATAAGTTATTTCACGCTGATTATGCACAGGTGATAATATAGACAAATGTATATTTATTGTATATAAGATAACATTTACAAGTAATTTAAATTTATTCATAACTAATTAATTTCTATACTTCTATAAGCTTGCACAATTTGCTCCATGGAACCATCATCGTATCCGTGAAACAAAGTCAGCAGTCAAACCTTATCACGATAACAAAGTGATGTCCCATGAAGAAAGTTGTCCAGGGGCCGTATTTTTGAATCAATAGAATTCCAAATCGTGTACGAAATCGCAGAATTCATCACGTCATTTCCGTCCCCATATAGCCATTTTTGGTCGCAGATTTGTAAAAGGTGTAACAAGTCGCATCAGTTTCGTAACTGATACGACATATTGCGACTGTGTGGGGGTGCACTTCTATGTGTCGTAACCGTTTAGTAACAAAGTAACAGTAAGTAGTTTTAGTAACTTTGTGTTGTAGCTGTGTCGAGTTGTTACAGAAAAATTTGTGTACACACGTTTTAAACACTTTGCGCATTGTATGTAACTAGTGTACAATATTGGTAACAATGTGTAGTAACTGAGTGGTAACATGTGTAGTAACGTTACGTCAATGTTCTGGAATACTTATAACACTAGCTTGGATAAATGGAAATCACCTGATCCAGTCATTCTCAAACTTGCCTTGTGTTAACTGCCAGTCGAATTGAGAACCTCCTCCTTTTTGGGAAGTCGGTTAAAAATGAGTAAACTACCCAAAATATCACGTAGATTACGATAGACTTCAACATTTTACAGCAGAGTTAACGAAAACGAACCAAAATAACGTCACAAGTAATAATAATAATAATAATAATAATATTCCACAACTATCACACAACGCCATCTAGTCCCAAGCTAAGCAGAGCTTGTGTTATGGGTACTAGACAACTGATAAACATACTTATATATTTCTAAATACATACATATTATAGATAAATTACACCCAGACACAGAACAAATGATCGTGCTCATCACACAAACATTTGTCCTGGGTGGGAATCGAACCCACGACCTCCGGCATAGCAGTTAGGGTCACTAACCACTAGACCAACAGGCCAGTCAGTAACAAGTACAAGTAAAATAATCCTATCCTACTTACTAATATTTATAAATGCAAAAGGTTGTCAGGATGGATGTATTTATGATGATTTATGTCATATTGTTAATGATGTCTCTAGATTTAGTTCTTTACCTTCTCTAAGTGCATATCCATTTGAAAGCTTGCTATCTATTTATTTATAGAGAGAAGTCCTGACTGACTGACTGACTGATTGACTGACTGACTCATCAACGCTCAGCCCAAACCCTTGGACCTAGAAAGCTGAAATTTTGCACAGAGGTTCCCTTTAAATGTAGACAAGGAATAAGGAGGGATTTTTCGAAATTCAACCCCGAAGGGAGTTAAATAGGGGATGAAAGTTTGTAGGTATGGAAAATCGTCATTTTCACGCGGGCGAAGCCGCTGGCAAAAGCTAGTTTAGAATAAAAAACCTGTACATATAAGTGACATATTTGAAATGATGTAGGTACGCAATTTCTGCGAAAGACAAAATTAAAATCGTTGGAAGGAATATCAAAAACAAATTTGATTTTTTTGAGTGACCTTTCAATTCTTCGCATATCAATGTTTATGCAACATCCCTTGATTATGAAGCAGAAGAATCAAGAGAATACAATTTGCAAGATGTGAAATGTAAACTTTTATGTATGCTTTGCAACTCCCAAATGGTATTGATTCCTGTATTGACAACGCCCCTAAGGTAATAATAAATTGAAAACATAAGAAGAAACGATTTTTATTTCGAAATCACAAAATCATAATATAAACATAATCATGGAATATAGGTTTTCTAATTTGAGACCTTCCGCAAAAGTATCGATTCCGTTGACCGTTTTTTGTACGCGGCCAATAGAGGATCTTTCACCCACGTACTTGGTACAAGAGATATTAATTGAGAAGAGCCTTCTCTAGTTAAAACAATGCAATATGGCATTTTGTCTAGCAAACTTTGGGAAACTGTGGACAATAAATCAAAGGGAGACCATTTTAAAAAATCTGTAACTTTGTGACGACTTTACGTAACATGTCCACACAATTTCGAGATATTATCGTAACTTTGTAACTTGTTGTGACGAGAATATTTTTCAATTAACAAAAAATATTTTTCTTTATTTATCGTTAGTATGGCTTATTACGACTAAAATAGTTAGTTATTAGATATTCCACTTTATTATTGCATTCAAATAGAAGCTTTTGAGAATAGAAAATAAAAATATCATTAAAATAAAAACAATGTGTATTTTCGTCGGAATGGTTAAATTATGATATTAATGTGGCGCGACGATAAATTTCAACCTTTCCCACTAATTACACGATGGATTTAATTTCCCATTAAGATTTGAGTACTGGAAACCATAATAATCAATAAAAACAAACTCTTTGTTTACTTATCTAGGTGATAAAATGGTTGTTTCTTTTTTTTATAATTCACGTCAGTTCACGAGTCAATGTCAATATGTCAACGAATGAACGGATAAGAGCAATAGAATGAATGATTTGTGGGAACTGGTTAAAATATGGTAACAATGTTAAGACACCGCGACGTAAATTAGAAACCGAATGTTACTGTGTCGACTCGTCCCCAATTTTAGTTGCAGCGACTACTCTAACACGGAACGGCGACGAGATTATGTGTCGAGAATAAATCAGTGTACACACTAGGTGTCGAAACCGTTACGTCATGTTCCCAAAAATGGCTATATGGGTCATTTCTACTGGTAGAATATCGGAAACGAGTGGGTCGGACCACTCGTTGCAAAATTCACGGGTATGAATATTCAAAAATAGCGATTTCGTACGGATTCGCATACGAATTCTGCGATTTCGTACACGATTTGGAATTCTATTGATTCAAAAATACGGCCCCTGCTGTACAGTTTGATTGTCTGTCTTAGAGATGTTTCGGAAGTTCAATTCGGATTTTGATAGTTCGGAACTTCCGCTTTCGGTTCCAATATAATTATCTACTTCTATAATATCACTAGTTGACTAGTCTGTACCAACTACCACAGATCTAGATAGGTAATTATGATCGTATGTTGTTGATGCAAGCTGCAAAAGCCGCGTTTTATTGTTCTAAAATTTTCTTCATGGAACATTGGCGGCTTATTGATAGCAAAAAATACTATACTTATACTTTATTGTTAACTTTTTAGAATTCATCCGGCCCATCTGCCTACCATCCATAGACCTGACCCGACCTGAGAATACGCCTCCTTACTTCTCGATGTACGCCGTTGGTTGGGGAGCTACTGAAAATAGTACATACAGTGATGTCAAGCGAGACGTTAACCTACCCTTCGTCACCCTTGATGTAAGTAGTAATGAAAGTACTGTAGTTGCCCATTTGTTTTACCTATATATATGTGAGAACGATGGGGGAAGGACGTGCAAGTTAAGAACGTCTAGAGTAAAAAGATATAAAAAACCGGCCAAGTGCGAGTCGGACTCGCGCACCGAGGGTTCCGTAAAAAAAATATATTATTTGATGTAACTAAAAATTTATGGTTTTCGTAATTATTCCTTTATCTATGCTATAAGACGTTGCTTCGTACCAAATTTCAAGATTCTGAGTTCACGGGAAGTACCCTGTAGGTTTTGATTCCCTTGCGAGTGTCGAAAATTTGCGGCATAAACGGGAGTATCTTGATGTAACTAAAAATTTATGGTTTTCGTAATTATTCCTTTATCTATGCTATAAGACGTTGCTTCGTACCAAATTTCAAGATTCTGAGTTCACGGGAAGTACCCTGTAGGTTTTGATTCCCTTGCGAGTGTCGAAAATTTGCGGCATAAACGGGAGTATCTTTTGATCGCGTTGACTTAGAAGTTTGATTTTTTCACAGCTCCAAGAGACCATAGACTTGAGTATTTGATATGAATTTCAGCTTGATACCTCCACGCGTTCCTGAGAAAAAAGGTCTTGACAGACAGACAGACGGACAACAAAGTGATCCTATAAGGGTTCCGTTTTTTCCTTTTGAGGTACGGAACCCTAAAAACAAACCAAAACTAAAACTTTTTTGAACCCCCCAAACCCTCCCCCTGGCTACGCCCGTGCAGTGATTACATACAAACGTGGTCGTTCACGATGGGCCTCATCAGAACTGGATGCGAGACGCAGGGAACCGGTCAATGTGGCGACACCTGGGGGAGGCCTATGTCCAGCAATGGACGTCTTTTGGCTGAAATGATGATGATAATGATGGCCAAGCAGGCCCAGTCATCCTCTGCGGCCGGGCTAGCCTTACACTTATTTTTTACAATAAAATTGTTTGTTGCTTGATTTCAGAAGGAAATAGAAGGATTCAATCCCCTATATTGATTATCAGTGCTATTTTAATTCCCTGTAAGTCGAAGTTTTAGACATAGATATCGGGAACGATCAAAATGGCGTGTCTACAATATATATTTAGAATCTAAATACATATATCTTAATTGTATATCTTTGGATTCCAAATATTAAATATATCTTAATAATATCATTTATCCTAATAATAACAGTCATCGAAATTTTAGATGACTGAATTGACGGCTAAAACTAAATCTTTCACAGAAATGTCAACCAGCTTACATGAAGCCTACTAAGAACGTGCGTTTATGGGAAGGTCAACTTTGCGCTGGTGGCATAGAAGCCCAGGACTCTTGCAGGGGTGATTCTGGAGGCCCCTTAGTGTACGAGAATCAAGAAAAGTTCGAACTCACCGGCCTCGTCAGCTTTGGACCAGACAAATGTGGTGAAAAGGGTACTCCTGGAGTTTATACCAATGTTCATCATTATCTTGATTGGATTAATAGTGTCATTGTTGCATAATAAATACCTTCATTATAATTATTCTTTGTCAAAAGTTAATTCGTTAACAGCGAATCTCATAACTGTGTTCCGTGTTCGACGCTAGTTACATTGTTAAAAGCAGTTCATAAAAATGAGGAATTAAAATGTGATATTAAATGTATTTAATTAAGGTCTTTTATTTGGTGGCTGTATCACTTGTATGACACCAAGAAAGAACTATGTACTGGGTGGCGCAAAAGTAATGACCCTATTTGGTTCAGCTATAATTTTTTTTCTAAATTAGAAAACTAGTTTTAGGTTTGTTTATATGTATATTTGTGCCATTAAATTTCGTACCATTAGGATTTAAAGATGATGTCTTTTAAATGGTGACCTCCAGAGTTGAAGCACATTTGAGCCCTATTTATGACATTTTGCATAACTTGCCGTAACACTTCCTGCGATATGTTCCTTATTTCTTGATGAATGTTTTCTTTTAGAGCTGCAAGAGTCTGTGGCTTGTTCACATACACCCGAGATTTCAAAAAACCCCAAAGAAAGAAGTCTGGACTGGTCAGAACGGGTGATCTTGCAGGCCAAGGCAAATCACCAAAACGAGAGATAACACGGCCTGGAAAAGCGTCCCTCACTAAGCCCATAGTGTCGCGCGCTGTGTGTGCCGTGGCGCCGTCTAGTTGAAACCAGGGGCCTAAGTCTGCTATTCAATAGTGTCAGAATGGTCGATCATTGATCTCATAATGGTTGATTGACGACAAGCCAAAAAGTACCTTAAGTCGACAGGCATAAGGTACTTTTTGGCTTGTCATAAATCAACCATTATGAGATCAAAGATCGACCATTCTGACACTATTGAATAGCAGACTCGGGGCCCTGATGTGCTCCAGCCTCAATTCGTCCAAACTGGGTATCAAAAACTCACGTAGCATGGTACTGTAGCGTTCTCCAGTGACAGTTACCGCATTGCCTCCAGCGTCTTCGAAAAAATAGGGTCCGATCACTCTTTCAACACAGATGCCACACCATACAGTAACTTTTAGTGGGTGTAAAGGTGTTTCTTGAATAATGCGCGGATTATCAGTGCCCCAGAATCGAGTATTCTGCTTATTGACATGCCCTGAGAGATGGAAATGCGCTTCGTCACTCATAACCAATTTTGAAGAAAAATCATCCTCTTCAAGGTTGAGGTTTATGACGCGCTGGCTGTATTCTAGACGAGCACGGTGGTCAGTAGACAGCAGCTGATGAGTGATTTGAGTTTTATACGAGAAAATCTTCAAGTCTTTCACCAAAATACGCTGCAGGGTTCGTCTGGAAATGCCCAATTGCGTGGCACGTCGCCTCGTTGATGTTTCTGCACACTCTTCCACATCTTCGCGCACAGCATCGATATTTTCGGCTGAACGGCCTGTTCTTGGTCTCCCAGACTTAGGTCTATCCAATGTTGAGCCAGTTGCTTCGAGGCGTGTGGCAAAGCGTCGAATTGTGCGACTAATCGATGCCGGACGGTGGGGAAATCGTCGACGAAATTCACGTTGTGTTTTTATCACTGATGAATTATTCCGTAAGAACATTGACACGATTATTCCACGTTCTTGGGGAGTAAAACGGTCCATGTTTATTTTCAGTGTATTTTACATTTGTTAACTACACAATTTTCAACAACAGAATGACAGGAAATGTCATATAAAAAAAATATAAGTATTTTCTATAGGGTCATTACTTTTGCGCCACCCAGTATTATGAAAACCCTGACTGGTTAATTATTAGCTCTTTCCGCGACTTAGACCAAAAACCAAAGTGTCGGACAGTAGCCCACCACACTAAAAAAAATTGTTGGAGGATCCTCCCTTTTTAGGGTTCCGTAGTCAACTAGGAACCCTTATAGTTTCGCCATGTCTGTCTGTCTGTCTGTCTGTCTGTCTGTCCGTCTGTCCGTCCTCGCTTAATCTCTGTGACCGTTAGCACTAGAAAGCTGAAATTTGGTACCAATATGTGTATCAATCACGCCGACAAAGTGCTAAAATAAAAATTGGAAAAAAATGTTTTATTAGGGTAGCCCCCCTATATGTAAAGTGGGAAGTGATTTTTTTTTTAATTTTAACCCTAACGTGTGATATATTGTTATAAAGGTATTTAAAAATGAATAGGGGTTTACTAAAATCATTTTTTGATAATGTCAATAATTTCGGAAATAATCGCTCCAAAAGTAAAAAACAAAGCGTCCCCCCCCTCTAACTTTTGAACCATAAGTTTAGAAAATACGAAAAAAATCTGAAAAGTAGAACTTTATAAGGACTTTCTAGGAAAATTATTTTGAACTTGGATGGAAACAACAGATGGAAACTGCAGTTAACCAATATAATTTGGTCCCTGAATCGTATGAGCGCCTATACAATCCAGAGGTCAAGTTTCATTGGCCCGTATTTCAAACAAAAAAAGAATTATTACTACGGAACCCTACACTGAGCGTGGCCCGACACGCTCTTGGCCGGTTTTTTTTTGTTCCCATAGAAAACTCAAAATAAGCTAATAGGGATGTTAACGTTTTTTTTTTGGTTGTGATTTTTAATTTGAATCTTAATTTTGATTTTGATTACAATTTTGATTTAATTTTGATTAGGTATAAGTTTGATTTTGATTATAATTTTAATTCGTGTCGTTTTGTTTTTATTATTGATTTGCTTTTTTTGAGTGGTGGGAAATCATCAAATGACTCCTCCCGCTCTGGGCAGACCGGGCGGTAGGGAGTGTCAGACCTCTACTGACTAAAAACCACCCATGTTCCTTCTTAGCCCTTGTGCAGAGGCCGCGGTATCTCTTTCGAATAACCCGCAGCCCCGGCGGCAGGGAATATTAGAATGCTGAAAATCGTATTTTGTAAGTGTAAATGTGCGTAATAAATAAATTAAAAAATGTTTTAAACAATTCCCAATATCACGTGACTGCAAAAGCCATTCAGAGTGCGTTACGTCACCATTTAAGAAGAACAGAAAAACCACAGGAAAGTTGTCAATCAACAAGATGTGACAGCTTGAAACATTCAGGCGCTAAAGGGGTTTAAACCTCAGATCAAATAACAGGCAGATAGAACATGCGCTAAAAACAATGTGAAGTCACCATTGATATAGAACTAAAGATAGGGTCGTCCGAACATTTTGCTCGATGCGTTCCCCATACAGAGAAACACCGACGCCATCTTTAAGAACTACTCAGGCTGCTCGTAAACGTAACCTTGTATGAGCGGCGTGGCGTGGTATTATCGAGGTATAAAGAAATTAAATAAAGCTTTCAATTTAAAAAAAAGTATGTTTATTGCAGTTTTTTATACATATTAATAATAATAATAACATTTTTATTGGCCTTCAAATAAAACTATTTTTTTAAACTTTTGCTTTTTTGTTATTTTTGACATATTTTCTATTTTGGATTCATTCACATTATAATTTGCTTCTAATAAACAAAAACAATAATAATTGGTTTTGTTTGTAATTAAATATTATTGTAATTAATTAAATCTTTTCATTTCATCGGCTACAAGCCTACAACGCACGCCGCTGCAAAGTTATGTCGTATAGCCGTACGGCGCGTGGGGGCGGGGCCTCGCGTCGTCTTTGCCAAACGTCAAGACAAATAAGTTGGGAAGAAAACTGTTTTATTTAATGTTATAAGTTGATTTACTGACATATTTTTGACATAACGGGGGTATGAAATGTTATTTTTTTTGTGTTGTGCTTTGCGTGGTAGTTCACGCAACCTTTCACTACACAACTTGGCATTTTCACTTTACGGACGCACCCGAAGATAGCCGATCGTGAACTAGATCACGTTTGGAACCATGGAACCATTTTGGAACCATGTTCGAGGCGTCATTTTATCATGCGGTCCGCCCAGTCCTTACGCAGTAATATATAAGTCTATGGAAGTCACCTAATATTTATGTGAGCATGACAGCATTGTAGGGACATGTGCATCTGTGCGTGTGTACAGTTGCTAGGTATTGATAAAAACTCCCACAATTTTTTCAATGATTGTACTAATGTTTAAAATTGGAATTAATGCCCTTTTGCATTAAAGGTGCTTATGTAGTATTAATTGAACAGAATAATAATTATTAAATAAATAAATGTTATAGCGTTGGGTAGGCTATTGGGGTGGTCTGAAACACTGCTTGATAGTTTATAAAACAGTTTATTGTCTAAACACAGTTACACAAGTCGAACAAGACAATCACACAGAAATTACAACAGGCGCAAGCGCGGGGAAATCGTGTCACCACGCGGCGCCGTCTCGTAGAGCACTGGTTCGAAGCGCGCGCATTGGCGCGTACTACTCTCGCGCGCCCTCTATCGTGGCGGCAAGAAACAACTGCCGGGGCTGCCAACTACACGATACTACCTACGATGTATCTATGGCCGTATCTATGGTCTCACGCTATACACTCCCCCTCGAGTCGTGAGAACGCCCTCGCTCACGAACTCGCAAAACATACAAACTAACAAACGTGACAAACGTGCTTTCGTGGACGTCCTCTGGTTCTTTTCGGGACCACGGGACGAGGAGGCGAGTCACCGCGGGAATGAAAACGCGTGAGCTCGGATACATGAAATTTGCCTAAAATACCCTCAGGCTTATCTAAATCTGCCAGGCAGTAGGCTGTAGGACTAACCCTTTTTGCAATCACTTATGGACCATCTCTTTTCGGAACGAACTTAGCAGATATATTCTTAGCTGCATTACTAAGGACATGAGACTTTAAGAGCACCTGATCTCCAATCTCGAAAACTTCGGCAGGCTTCTTAGACTTGTCTGCACATTCCTTGCGACGATCCTGCTGAGCTTCAACTCTTTCTCTTACAGAAACTAGACTATTAATAAAACTCTCCAAATAGGGCGTAATCTGAGGAACAAAATTGTCCTTATTAAGAATCGACCTAATGTCATGCTGCACGTCGAGTGGCGAACGAAGCTCCCTAGCAAACATGAGGTAAGCTGGAGTCGCACCCGTAGTTTGACACACCGACGAGTTCATGGTGAACCTTATTGCGGGAAGGTGCTGTGGCCATGACGAGTGGTTGGTATCAACTAGACGTGACAACTGAAACTTCAAATCCCTATTTTTACGTTCAGCTGGATTAGCTGACGGGTGGTATAAAGGTAACAACTCTTGACCTATACCTAAAATAAACATACATTGCTGCATAACTGCTGAAACAAACTGAACGCCATTGTCTGAAACAATGCGTCGAGGAAAACCATAACGAAGAAAATATTCCTCAATTAACGTACGTGCGCACACCTCCGAGGTTGCCTCCTTCAAAGCGTACAGCTCGGTCCAACGGGTCGCTGTGTCTTCTACCAACAATATCCATTTCTCATTATTGTCTCCTTTAGGAAGCGGGCCGAACAGATCTATGGCCAACACTTCTCCCCTTTGGTTTAAAACAGGAGTCTGTAAGAGACCCGATGGCTTCGTGTTTGAAGACTTGTACTTTTGACAGGTGGTGCAGGTCTTGATGTAGTCTGTGATGATCCTGCGCATACCTGGGAAATAAAAACCATGAGCGACCCTACTGTACGTTCTATCGACTCCATGATGACCGCCTATGTCGGAGTCGTGGCATTCCTTTAAAATTTCTGAGCGGAGGGAAGCTGGAACTACCAACTGCGGCTCTTCACTATCCACATCAGGATTATACCTATATAACACGCTTTGCTGCAAGAAATAGCCTCTTTCTGACCAACGCTTAACTCCTATAGACTCAGCATCAGATGTATCCTCCAGATCACTAATAATTTTCTTTAGTTCCAGGTCATCTAGCTGCGCACGCCGGAGATCAGCTGGACTTCTAGCAGGTAAGTCTACGACCACAGAACAAATTCCACACTGACTTTTCTGTTCTTCATTACAGGGCGGACGGCTGAGTGTATCTGCGATCACGTTAGCTTTTCCCGGTGTATACTGAAACTGAATGTTAAAACATTGTAGTTTAAGAGCCCATCGAACGAGCCTACCCGATGGCGACTTCAGAGTAAGGAGCCACTTTAACGGCTGATGATCGCTACCAATAATGACCTCATGACCTTCGATATAACCTCTGAAGCGTTCGACAGCCCACACAACAGCGAGTGCCTCTCGCTCCGTAGTGCTGTAATTCCTCTCGGCTGGAATGAGCAGACGGCTAGCGTACTCTATTGGGCGTTCGTCTTTACCTTCGCCCTGCAACAACACAGCACCTACGGCGTAGCTGCTAGCATCCGACCTCAACACAAATGGCTTACTATGGTCGGCTTGAACAAGAATCGGTGCCGAAGACAACCGTGTCTTCAACTCTTGAAAGGCACAAGCCTGGTCTGATCCCCATGACCATGGCTGATTCTTCTTCAGTAAGCGTGTCAGCGGCTCAGCGACAGCAGAGAAACTGGGAATAAATTTTCTAAACCACGAGCACGTCTGTAAGAAGGTCCTAAGATGACGCAGCGATGAGGGTGCCTTCATATCCAGGACTGCACGGACTTTATCGTCGTCAGCTGACACACCATCCTGTGTTATGACATGACCGAGATACTTTACCTTGTCTCGTGCAAAGACACATTTTTCTCTATTCGCGCGTAACTTGAACAAACGTAACCTCTCGAACACTGCACGCAGATCTGAGACATGCTTCTCGAAGCTACCATCTGAAATCAGCAAGAGATCATCCTGGTACGCTAATAGGGTCACGTCTTTCAGTGAGGCACCTGCACGAAGCCTGTCTATGAGACGCTGGAACGTTGATGGGGCGTTTTTCAAACCAAACGGCATACGCTTAAAACGAAACGAACCAAACGGCGTCAAAAATGCTGTTTTGTCCCTGTCCTGTTCACGGACAGAAACCTGCCAAAACCCACTGCGCATATCAAGGGTACTCATGAAACAATGTTTTTTTGTAGACTGAACAAGCTCGTCTATCAATGGCATCGGATAGACGTCGGTTTTCGTAACCGCATTGAGCTTCCTATAGTCAACACAAAAACGTACCTTACCATTAGCTTTCGGCACTAGGAGCGCGGGAGATCCCCAAGCGGACTCACACTCCTCGACTATACCGTCAGCCAACATCTTATCGAGCTCTGCCCGCATAAGCTCCTTCTTTGCAGGCGTCAACCTATAGGGCGGGACAGCAATAGGGGGGTTATCGCCGGTATCAATAATGTGCTCGGCATACGGAGTCGCGACTCCCCCTGGCTCAAAGATATCCTCATATTCCACGAGGAGGTTGGCAAGAACCTGACGTTGTTCGGAATCAAGCGAAGTCGCCTCATCGTCCCGGAGCACCTCTAAAGCGGCGCACGAAGATACAGGTGACGAAACCTTTTCAAACTGTATTTCGAATTTATGGTTATTGTTTTCTGCAAAGTGCCATTTACCTTCACCAAAATTAAATACAAGGTTAAACAAAGTAAGGAAATTAATACCTAATAAGCTTTCATTATTATTAGTTTCAGGAAAAATTAAAAACTTTACTACTCCAGTTTTATGGTTTAGTGTCACCTTTACCTCCGTGGTAAGTACATTCATCTCCCTACTAACCCCATCCGCCAACCTAACATTTTGCGTTGACGGCACTAACGGGTGTCCTAACCTGAGTAGGAGAGCGTAGAGCGTGTGACCAGCGATACAGCTAGTAGCTGCAGTATCAACGAGCGCAGTACCACAATTTCCCAGAATGTTTATATTTAACACGGGGCGACGAAAAGGTAAGTTACAACTATAACCATCATCTAAACTAGATACACAAGTATAATCAATACATGAAACACTTTTATCAACATTAAAGTTACATAAATCTCCTACGACACATGTAGGGTTAACTTGAACGGACGAACTAATGTTATTGAAACACGAAACATTTTTATCAACATTAAAGTTACATAAATCTCCTACGACACATGTAGGGTTAACTTGAACGGACGAACTAATGTTATTGAGACACGAAACATTTTTATCAACATTAAAGTTACAGAAATCTCCTACGACACATGTAGGGTTAACTTGAACAGACGAACTAACGTTATAATAACTCGAAACATTTTCATCATAATTATTACAATTACATAAACCACCCACGGCAGGCGCAGGGTTACCTTGTACTTGAACCATTCGCGTTGGCGGGATAATTCCCTGCGACGGCGCGGGAACTACGGGGACGGTTGCGGCGCGGGCGGTGGGTTCGCGCGCTTTATAACGGCCGTTGCAGCGAGCTAAGGCTCCGCTATGCGACGTGCTGTCAACTGAATAAAACGCTTGCTGACCCGAACAGTTTTTACACTTCGATTTTATTACGTTCGCGGCACCACATCCGTAACACTTAATTTCACTTTTTGGCTTTAAGTTACTGTCAATACTGCTTTCATTGTTGTCACTATTACGCTTAAGTTTCTCACACATAGCCTTTTCGTGGCCTGAACGTTTGCAGTATGTACAAAACTGCTTCTTTTCCTTGATGACGGCGGCGGGAGCTGTCTCGGCGGACTCGGTGGCGGCGGCTGCGCCGGCGGCCGGCACATTCCGCGGCGACGACGACGACGACGACGTTACTACGCGCGTACTCGTCGGCGTACGCGATCTCGCTAGAGACGAGCTACTAGCCTGACCTGGACTAGCCTCCTTCAGGGAATCTTCCACGTTACGGCACTTGTGCAATAACTCTTCGAAACTGTTGACATTTTCTCTGCATACACGCTTCCTAATGCGTTGACTGAGCACCCCGTACGCCATATCCAGTTGCACCTTTTCCGATAGGTCGTCCTTTGGGAACTTGGACAACAGCGCGCGTACCTTGGCGATGAACAAGTCGGTATGCTCCTCTCCTTGAGTCAATGAGAACAGTTTAACGTAAAGTCGGTGTGGCGGGTCGCGGTCGCCGAAGGCACTCTTGATCCGCTCCAGGGCTTCCGACCACGACTTGGTAGACCGCTTTATACCTTGCCACCATACTGCAGCAGGCCCCTCCAGCAACATCGAAAAACCGCGTAGGGCGTTTTCGTCAGAAACGGCGACGCAATCTTTATAGGTAATTACGGCATCTATGAAGTTTTCCAACGATTCGTCGGCGCGTCCGCCATAGCGCGTCGTGCACTTCGCGAAGTTTCCGTTCGCGCCAAATGCGAAGCCCGATGCTTGGACCTCCGACACGTTATGAGGCGTTGACGACCGCACCTCGCGTAATAATTGCTGGCAGAAATCTTGTTGGGTTTGCTGCATAGTATTGAGCAAACTTGCGAGCGTCTCTTGAGACATTGTAATGTTCGTGGGCGCGGCCGAGCCGCCATCATTGTTCGACTTCGAGCGATCTTCAGACCGTGTTTGTGGCATTTTCGATACGATAACACACACGCTACTCGTATAATGCCGAACAAAACACAACACAGGGTTCGATATTAGTCCCAGATAGTCACTTGTAGTGTTCGTTGCACAACACTGGACCAACTTTTCACTACGCGTTTATACCTACACACGTTGGGCGCCACTTATAGCGTTGGGTAGGCTATTGGGGTGGTCTGAAACACTGCTTGATAGTTTATAAAACAGTTTATTGTCTAAACACAGTTACACAAGTCGAACAAGACAATCACACAGAAATTACAACAGGCGCAAGCGCGGGGAAATCGTGTCACCACGCGGCGCCGTCTCGTAGAGCACTGGTTCGAAGCGCGCGCATTGGCGCGTACTACTCTCGCGCGCCCTCTATCGTGGCGGCAAGAAACAACTGCCGGGGCTGCCAACTACACGATACTACCTACGATGTATCTATGGCCGTATCTATGGTCTCACGCTATAATGTGAAATAAAAGTTAAATGCATATTAAGGTTAGCTTGTTCCCGCCGTGCTAAATAAAATTATTATTGAATAGAATTGAATGTTGTGTATTTAATGTAACTGTATGAATGTATTATTATTTCTATTATGAGTCAGTGATACTTGAATTAAATGATTTTAGAATTAATATCAGATAAGAACAATATTTTATAACGTTTTCTGGAAATGTATCCTCTACCATATTTATTTATGTGTAGGTTTTACTCACAATGCAAATTCCCCTAAATCAAGGAGACTTATTTCCATGTAAACTGGCAACACGGACCAATAACTGCCAATATTTTTGAGTCGAAAATATTTAATATAAATAACAAAACAATAAAATAAACAATAGTAACCCGTGGAAGGTATTCCATCTACTTTTCTTTGTTTTTGGGAATAACTTTTACAATGTTTAAAGACACAAGACGGCATGATTTGACATAAAATAATAAGTCATTTGTGACGTCTAAGCAGTACGACCACAGAACATATATACTCTACCGAGGTACGACACGTAGCTTAGTACTGACGCGAGATTGTATTCGCATTTGAATTTGTATTTGCTGTGGTATCTTCACTCTCGTGTTCTACGCGCTCTATCTGCCTGTTATTTGATCTGAGGTTTAAACTTTTTTCAATGGAAGCTGGCATAATATCTACCCACCGCCATTTTGTATTTTTCTAGAAATGGCCCATTCAATAATAATTGTTAAATGGGACTATGGGTAGAGGACACCTAGGTCCTAGACGAACAAAAAATGTGTGTAAGTGTCACGTTATAATACAAGGCCTGCAATGTTTTCACATTCACAAACACAAACTTCACAAATGAAATAAAAGGTATACAGTATTAAAATGTGTTATTTACACAAAATTCGATTTTTTTTTGTTCTCTTCTACACAAAATACAAAAAAAGGAAAATACATAAAAAGATTATGTATTTTCCTTTTTTTGTATTTTGTGTGTAGGTACATAAATAAATAAATAAAATTCATAAAAACTATTGACAGTTTGTACTAGTACAAGAACGCTTGATCATCATTGCCTATCCCTTCATTCTAACCGGATGCAGCTGAACACCAATATTTCACATGAATTTAACTGACCTACACAAAAGTTACAGGGTATTGAGATAACATTTTATACAAAAAAAAAAGCTTTGAACAAAGCTAGTGTTGATATTTATCGTTGTCATGGTGTATTTCAGTGGTTTTAAAAGCACTCCTGCCAAAGTGTGGGACTGATACGACTCTTTGGTACCAATTAATTCCACTAGAAAAATCCACTAGCCACTAAAACCAATATTTGTCCGCTAAAAGGTAAGTCAAAACCACCAGATTTAAGTAGTGGAAAATCCACTAAGTTGGCAACACTGGAAACAAGTCTTGTTTGCGCCTTGCGCCATAGAATGATGAATGATACACAAAATGGTCTTTTAACCAAACAGATCAAAGTACTTTGACGGAGTGTAAGTCCTGCCCTCCAGCCAGCCCGCGAAATTCAAATTTTCTTGAGTTTTTTGCAATTTGCAGGCCAGTGATAGGTGGTATGTTGATGAACATTTGATTCGCGGCTGTAAGACGTATACAGTTACAGAATTATAATCATCAAAACCATTAATACAACCCTCCGAGCTCATAAAGGTTTAAAAATGACTTTTTACAAGGGGTTGTATTAATGATTTTGATGATTATAATTCTGTAACTACATGACATACGTCGCGAGCATAGCCGCATAGCCGCGAATCAAATGTTCATCAACATACAACCTATCACTGGCCTGCAAATTCCGGAACGACTTTTTTTGGGTCAAAGTCATTCCGGAACCTGTATGAGCTCGGACGGTTGTATTAATGATTTTGATGATTATAATTCTGTAACTACATATGTCTTACAGCCGCAAATCATATTTTCACTAACATACAACCTAGCTTTGGCCTGCAAATCGCTAAAAACGCAAGAAAATTTGAATTTCGCGGGCTACCGTGAACATCCACCTTAATGCGTATCTTTTTAACGTCAGTGGCTATCAGAAATGTCCATAGATTAACTGTAAATTGGTTATGGTTTGGTACATTTTTTTCTTAAAAACTCACCATTTGACAGTTATTTAATAGACATCCACTGTCATTAAAAGATACACAATAGCCCATGCCTACTCTAGAGCTAATTCCTTTATGTTGCTTGCGTGCTCTAGATGTAAATACTCTATGCCTTTAATTTTATAAAAAAAAACAGAAAACAGTTTAGTATGTTTCATATACATCACTACTTAAATGTTGCTTGCAATGTAAAACATTGCCGTAAGTATTTTCATGGTTGGCAACACTGGTATCATTGACGAACGGAATCGTAGGATAGCGTTCTTGAGCGAGCCAAACAAACCGATTCCGACCGATGTGCTCGTCTGTCGTATTGCCAGGTGTTTGCGCGTCTTCATAAAATTACAATCGGATGTTTGTGTATGAAAACCAGTGAAAATTCATGTTTTCTTGAATGAAAGTGTGGTCAAACGGCCCGAGATATAAAAAAAACGAAGAACTAATAATATTTTGTGCGTATTTATGTGATAAATCGACGTTATTCCCCGTGTCTAAATAACGAAGAGGGCATTCATGTTTATAAATATTGATTTGTTACCTATCGTGTTTTGTAACGTTTCTATTGTGTCTTAAAACGTGAAGTGAGATGTAGAGAATATAAAAACGTGTAAAAGATCCTTTGTATACGCAAAATGCAACAGTTAGTCCAAACTTACATGGACGCGATCGATGGGGTAACTCCGTGTTTGATTTGATTGTGTTTTTTTTTGTGATAAAAGTGTGTGTTTTTGACAATGGAGGGGACTACAGAGAAGGATTGTTCACCGTTATGGAATCTGTACCAGCAAATTGTTTCGGACATGAAGGTAGGTTAAATTGGCTGATTTTCTTTGTACACGAACAACCGGTCGCGCGTTCCACATTTCACTAGGAAGTTGTCCCGGTAATCTGTTGGTGCTGAACCGACTGTATTTGATGCTCCGATAATTACTGCCGATCAGTTATAATATTATATGCGATTTTGTGTACAATAGTTTTTTGTAGGTACTCCTTGAAAAAATATTTTATAGATTTTACACTCGTATTTATCTGGATTCTAGGCGGCAATTAGATAAACAAATGAAAAACCAAAAAACAATCTATGTAAGTTAGGCTTGTTAAAAACACGTCCTAAGACGACCCACTGACTGTTAATTTGTTAATTCAAGTTACAAAAAGTCAGAGCAAAATTCTCCTATTAAATCCAATTAAAATAAGGTGATAATTATTTTTACATAAAAAAGGTGACATCACGGAGAAGTGTCAAATCAAATAAACTCTGTTGTTTTGTAAATAAACCTTTGAAACTGTTTCAAACATGGGCTGGCTACCCCTAAGATGACCCATGAATCAAATCATGCCCAGAAATACTATTAGTGAAAAAAGATAGAGGAGCCATCACCAATAATGGGACATTTCTAACCATTAATAAAACTTACACGGGCTACTAACTCGGGTAAGTTATAAACTTACCGTTATTTAAGTATGAAGGCAGCCCCTGTTTTACATGGGCAGCATGTGTAAAAAGACTTAGCTACCAAAAGTGTGTTAATTACATTTTTGTTTTTTTTTTTGGATGGTGTGAAATCATCAAATGGCTTCTCCCGCTCTGGGCAGAGCAAAACGGAGTGTCAGACAGACTTCTACTGACTAAAAGCCACACATGTTCTTTATGTCCGGAGCCGTGGTATCTCTTTTGAACAACACGCAGCCATGTGTAAATTAATAAATTACCTAAGATTAGAAATAAAAGGCTTTTTTTATCAACATTTTTACTGTTCTATTTTTTGTACTGTGCTATTTTACTGTTCAACGATATAACCGTACGAGTGGCTGCTTACATCAACATCTCCCTAGCCTTTACCCAATGTTGGGTTCAACTTCCAGTGTGACCGGATGCAGCTGAATACCCTATCTGATCGCCACAACCCAGTTAATACTGGTTAATACCTACATGCTGGTTGGATTGACTTCGGGACCATTGACAGGTGAACAGAAAGACAGTTCAAAAAATTATGTGGCTTAATGTAAGTTCATTCATTTGCTTTTGTTGGGTGTACATCTAAAAATGTAATATTCATAAATCTTTATTCATCTTGACATCAGAAAATACAGGTGTGTACTGGTTGGCATAAATGCGCAATCTTATCAGAAAAGGTGTCTGAAGGTCCTGAGTAAATAGCAAAAATTTTACTACAATACAGGGGTGGGTTACAGTAGTCCAATATGATAACAATCGAATTTCATATGGTATGCAATTTAAACCTCAGACAATGTGTATTTTTACCCGACTACGGCGAAGCCAAAAGGAAGGGTAATGATTTTGGCAATCTATGTATGTATGTATGTATGTTCCACCGTAACGCCTAAAATACTGAACGGATTTTAATCAATGTGGTGTCAATAGATTCGTAAGTGAATAGCCCGGGTGACATAGGCTATATAAATTCTTTTTATGACTGAATTTAAATGTCAAAAACTTATCTCAAAAAATATTAAATTGAGATATCATAACATGTTTGGTATCAAATGAAAGGTCTTGGCGAGCAAAAACCAATATTTTATTCGTAGTCAGGTTTTAGATCTTTAAACTTGTTCGAAAGGTCTTGGCGAGCAAAAACCAATATTTTATTCGTAGTCGGGTTTTAGATCTTTAAACTTGTTCATGAAAGACTGCATGAATTTAAATGACATAATAATAAACAAATGTCTTTACATTGTCAACATTTTACATTATCATATCAGATTACCATTCATTACTAGTAAAGAAGAAGCTCTGAATGACTGACATGCATACCATACAAGTTGAAGTAATAGCTAAATATAAATATTGCTTTAATCCAATTTAATCACATTGTTCTTAAACATAAGGCTTTGATTACACTGGCAATTCAACACATGGACATAAGTTTAACGCAGTGTGTCAGTGTGTCTGTAATGATCGCCTCCTTCCTTGGCCTAGTCACCTAGTGGTTGCAATAGGGTAGTTGACAAAAAAAAACTAATTCGACCGTCAGATAGATTTCCAAAAAAATATTGAACACGTATTTTTTATTTTTTACATAATACTTAATTGAATTTGAATAAATGAAGACAATACAGTGCTTCGAAAAGTCGCACGACGTCATAGTTTGGTACATTTGATTCCCAGGTAGAACAAAATTAAAAAATTAAAACAAAAATTGGTATTTAATTTTTAAACAATAACACTGATTTATTAACAAATAAAACTTCTATTGATTAAAATATAGGGTCTTTTTATTAATTTCTAAAAAAAAAGTCAACTCCGGAGTTCCGGATTTGTTTGCTCAACATCGTATAACTAGCTCCGGAGTTGATAACCATCTGAGTTTGAAAGCCCTACCACTTGGGCAATATTGCCGTTAACGGCACATCTGTTCTTCCGCCTAATCCTTCGGGGATTATAGGCGTGATGATAATATGATAATGTTTCTGTAATTTGAACATATTTTTTCCTAGGTACTTTATTTTACACAGGGAGAAAGAACAGTTCAGCGAAAAGTCTTAGACGTTCTTGAACTATTTCATTATACCATGTGACTTGTGAGAGAAGCCGAGAGAGTATCTAAAGGTATTTTCAGCCTGTATTTTTCCCCTCTGCTATGAAGGAGAAAAGAAGGAAGAAAAAAATGTGTTGCGCCGATCCCAAGGGCAGGAAGATGATCGTTTCCCAATGCTGAGTCTGGCACCTTATCTCGGGAGGGCTTGGCCTTTCACCCAGCCGGCAGTTAGTTTTTAGAATTAAAGCCAACCTTGAGTTTTTGTCAATATCAGTCACTAACTGCCGTACTCAGAGACGTTTAATGAAAATAAACTTAAAACGTCATTTAGTAAAGGTTTTGTTAGTTAAATCTTTACTAAGTGACAGTTTAAATAATCATTAAACATCTGAGTGCAGCAGCTGCTATTTTCGAAAGCCATATACTTATTATTAATATATTATATATTATTATTGGTTTGAAAGTTCTCTGGGGTCATCATTCCCCTGCTTTTGACACAATTTATATCGGGTCGGTGCAGTATGTCTTCTTCAATCATCATCATCAGCCTATAATGTTCCCACTGCAGGGACTCAGGCCTCCTCTCTAGGAGAGGGTTGGGCTATCCACCACGCGGGCCCAGTACGGATTGGCAGATGTCACATGTCTTCGAATTTTTTGGTTCTAAGACATGTCGGTTTCCTCACGATGTTTTCCTTCACCGTTTTGAGAGCAGCGGTGATGAAATAAATTACACAAAGTAATGTGCCTGCCTGGGTTCGAACCCACGACCTACTGTTCGTAAGTCGGGGCCGACACCACTGGGCCACCGCTGCTCTAGTCGGGGCCGACACCACAGGGCCACCGCTGCTCTAGTCGGGCCGACACCACTGGGCCATCGCTGCTTCTTCAATACTTCTCTATTATTCGTCATCTCAGCAGTCACCTCCTTTCTAGTCATATTGTATTTAGGTAGGTAGGTATATGTTTTTTTTCTGTTGGCTTCTCTACCTATATAACCGAACCGAGCCAGGACGAAAAACTTATATGACTAAGTGACAGCGCTCTAAGGGCACCCCCTGTGAGGTATGAACCTCGGCTTGGGGCGTCACTGGAGAGTGGAGAGGGCAGCAATGTGACAGACTGGACCTAAGTGAGATCATAATATGGGGGCTGGTTTAGAACTACTAGCTCAACATTGTGGCTTGTCTCGAGCAGATTTCGGGGGTAAATCGCTTTGATTTGTGCAAAAGAGGAGACCTGTGTGGGAGTGACCCAGCTGTAAGAACTTTATAGGCTGGTAATGAGGATGAAATCGCGTGTGGATAAGACAATTACAAGACTAATAAGTAAGTCGCAATACATATAATATGTATACAAGGACATTTTGCTAATAAACTGAAGTGGATAATGTGGTCTGCATTTTAATCTAGGCATTACAATTAAACACTTCGTAGATTCTAGGCAGGTAGATAAAGCGTGTACAATAACATCTTAGATCACGGTTTTATTACAATTGATGATGTTATCTATACTAATATTATAAAGAGGTAAAGTTTGTTTGTATATTTGTTTAATTGTAAGGGGTAATCTCGGGATCTACTGAACCGATTTTAAAAATTCTTTCACCAATAGAAAGCCACATTATTGCTGAGTGTCATAGGCTATATTATATAAAAAAACGGAAAAATTAAAAGGCTTTTACGTGGTAGTCCGTTTTGCAAAGTGAATCGGAGAAAAATCCAAAGCAGTGGAGGGCGCGGGATGGTTTCGGGTTTAATTCGGTTCGCGTTCGTGCTCGCTTCGGGAGAAAGGGGCGTGGCCTTTTACATCTGATCTGAGAGGTAGGTACCCGCGCGGCTCAGTCGCGTGGTCGGCTCCTTACGCAGCGGACGTCCCTGAAATTGAATTTTTCGAAACGTAATTAGCACACTTTCGACTAATTATGCCCAACGAAGTGGGCACGGGTCAGCTAGTGTTTACTAAAGGCGAAGATGGACTGAACCAATGAGCCAACATACATACACACGTCTTTTTTTCTTATGAGAGTAGGCAAAACCACACGATCAAAGAAGACCAATGACAATCAATCACCTGCTACCAGCTGCTAGGCGGCAACCACTACTTATGGCGCAAAAACCAGCGAGATTGCGTAAACTATCACTATCTCAATACCATTGAAAAATTAACTGTCATAGTGTTTGCATTGTCAACCAGATTATTTCAGATCACCAAAATGGGTTCCAAGGACTTTTTGAGAAATTTGTGTTTGTACAATACCTACCCTTTTTCTTTTGGTGGGTGGAAAATCATCAAATAACCCCCCCGCTCTTGGGCAGAGCGGAAGGGAGTGTCAGACTTCTACTGACTAAAAACCAAAACCATGTTCCTTCTTCGCCCTTGTGCCGAGGCCGCGTTATGCCTTTCGATAATCCGCAGCCCCGACGGGCTTGAATCAACTAAACATAACATTAACGTGATCTAATTTTAATTTTTACCACCTAAGTTTTTACATGTGGAATGCAATAAAGTATTGAGTATTGAGTATTAATGCCCGAAGAGTTAGGCATAGGTGTACCTACCTATTATTATTATCATTCGCTAGTTATATTCATGTCCCATGTAATAGGGGGCGAACCCTTTTGCCATTAAACGAACACAAATACAGACTCCATGACAGCTAGTAACAAATTCCCGATGTATAAGGGCTCCCACACATAAACACGATACGACGTCGCGTCGTACAACGATGCGGTGTCGTTTCGCGATACGATGTCGCGTCGTGGAAATCTACGATACGACGTCGTAACGTCAGAAACTCAAGATGCAATCCTGCGCAGTTGTCTTGTTACTTTAATGAACAAATTAACATTTATTTGGGTTCTAATTTCAAAAACATTTAAATATTCTTTTCAGAATGCGTCTAGAGCGGTCCATTTTTCGGAATGAACTAAAACACCACCCCACTGTATCGACGGCATCGTGCCGTGCACCGTGCGTGGCACATTACGTTACGATGTCGTGTTTTTTTACGATGCTCATCGTAGATTTCCACGACGCGACGTATCGTGAAACGACGCCGCATCGTTGTACGACGCGACGTCGTATCGTGTTTATGTGTGGGAGCCCTTACACTTTGCCTGTCCCAGGAATCGAACTCAGAAACTCATGCTCAGCGGTCACGATTGCGACGAGCCTTACCAATCAATACTTATTGAAATTCACAAAACAAACCTTATTTAAATATTAACTAGAATAATTATGCAATAAGTTTAGTGATGAAGTCAGACAGTCTTGTTTTAGTCATTAGGTAAATGATATTATTATGTCATCGTCCAAGGCTATCGAAAGGTCAAGTTTACTTTATATTTTAATAAACAAGCAAACTTTTTGCTAATGTGTCTATATAAATATTGGGCAATACAAGATAAGTTAACGCCTAGCATAAAAAATACGGAAACTAGATTAACAGCTAAATAAAGAGGCTAAACAAACACTCAACCACTTACTTATGTGATTCAATGCCAAGTTAAAATTAAAACGCGTTATTTTATTTTGTGTCAATCACAAAATCATCATCTGACTAGCCTTTTCCAACTAGGTTGGGGTCGGCTTCCAGTGTTACCTGATTCAGCTGACTGCCAGTATTGTATATGGAGCGACTGCCTAACTGAGCTCCATAAACCAGTTCTGGCAATACGATACTAAACTCCTTGGTAAGACTGGTCGTCAGGTTTTAGGGCCACTGATTAACTGCAGCGACTGTCAAAGATAACAACCGGCACCAGCGGCTTCTTAACGTATTTTCCGAGGCATAGATGAACCTCGGTAAGATTGGTAAGTCAAACCAATGGATTATTTTTAATTCACCGATAAACCCAACGACATTAGGTGTTCACGCCGGAAGTCAGTTTCCTCTTGAATTTTGAATACTTGTCACTAATTAGTGGCGGCGACAAACTCTGACTATTAAAACCTTCATAATGAATTAAAATAAAAGCTCCTACAGAAATCTGTTGCGTTGATAAATTACAATGGTCATAAAATTATAACAACGATAATTACTTACGAGTAGAAACATACCTAGCCTGTAATTATCCCAATGCAGCAGAAATGCTAACTTAGCATGAGAATAATCCCATGCAAAGTTAGCGTTTAACGGATACTAGATCATAACAAGTAACCTGATGAACGACACATTCTCACAGACCAATTGTTTTCATTCCGGATCGTTGTGAACAGACTTCAACAGACCATGGCATTAAAGATCGTAAGTAGGTGTCAGTAACACAAACTTCAATTGGTGCATTCTGGGTCAACACCTGATAATGCACCTACGGATAGGAATTAAGTAGTGAAGATTTCTATAGAACTAGCACAATTGTTTTTATAGTGCCTTATGGCGGTTGAAGGTACTCGTTGCACGTAACTTGAGCATGTCAGTGTGCTTACTCTCGAATATAATTCCGATAGATCGACATTGGAATTGTGAGTCAAACGTCAGGCATTGGCTGGACTCACTATCCCTGACGTTTAACTCAACCAAGTGACGTTTGACCAATGCCGATCTATCGGAATTATATTCCAGAGTAAGCACCCAGGGCTTCTTATTCGGTTGACACATGACGTTGCAAAAAGCAGGTACTCCACCTGATACCAACTTTTCGCCGCTGGTGTAATCAGCCTTTGACGATACGGCTGCTGGGATATAGGCCTCGTCTGGTGGAGTGGACCATATTAAACACGTGTGCCTAGTATTGATTGTTGGAAATCAGTCCAATTCCCCTCACGTTGTTTTACTTTTTGGAAGCAATAGTGATGAAATTACATTCTTTGGGGATTACAGGCTGTTATGAAAATCAGCGTTCCTTCTACCTTGATTTCAAGCGTTTTCTGAAATCTAGCATTCTCAGACAGTTTCCGTCCTAAAAACAAAGCCATTAGTGCTTTCCATTGGAACCAGACTGTGACTTAACGTGTACTAACGCGAGTTATTATCTAAACTCTTTTAATTTCGATCTGGTACCTATGATAGCAGTTGACTTAGTAATTTGATAATCTTTGTGGTTTCTGTGTTTTACAACCTGATAGCGATGTAAGCTGGAAATTTTCGCAATACGATGAGCCTCCTTGTTTGTACGTTATGTCAAAGAAACCATTTCGTTGAGCAGACTTCGACTTTGCTCTTCTTTACTAAAATGTTGTGTAGTGAATTTGGGGCGAGCTTAATGCCATCAACCGGGCACAAATTAGGTAAATCACTGTCTAACCCTTCGGGGGTAAGAGGCGTTATGTGATGTTTAGAATGTAGCCACCTGAATACTTGTATAATTTAAATTAAATCTGTAAATCTTGGAAGATGCATGTCGAATAGGAAAGAAGATAAAGCATATTCCCATCGAGGGGCACAAGCACACCACACTGTACTAATGCAGTGTCATTGTGATTGGGCTAGGTCGAGAAACACCACCAAACTGTGCCCGCAATTGTTTTAACGATATAATTGTGTCATCCCAGTGCAACTGCACTTGAACGTAATAGGTATTTCTTTGTCTCCTATTATTAAAGACGTAACTTCACTCTTCCCTTTGTCTACCAACGCAGATCAATCAATCTAAGCTTTCTGATCTTTATAAGATCATGGTAGGACGCTAAACTAAAAGAATTCAGAAAAAACAATTCTGTTTTTCCCAATGTAAGTGATAGATTAAGAAACGCTATATATTCGCAAAAAGTCTCTTTACTGTTGCTTTCTCCAATGTTATTCTGAAAGAACACAAGAACAGCTATATTTTACTTGTAATTGCCTTAATGAAGTATTAATCCTTAGTAACGAAACGGCTATTGTGTTCACAGTTCGCCCGTTACGTGTGGAACTACAATTTAGATGTAACACCAGTGGCACAATACGTTTTTATTTATTTCACCTTAGCTGTTTGCAAGATGATTATTTAAGTAGCAGCCTTGTTTTAAATGTTAGTTTGTATGGTTGTTTTCTTTAAACATTCATTCCATCCACACGTGGTCCATATCCCGACGAGTCGTACTCAGCGCTTCTCCACATTTATTATGCGCCCTGTAAAAGTGAGGAACTCTTTGCCATCTGTGTTCTCTCTCACATTAACCCTTCGTATGCCGTAGCGTAGATCTACGCGAGACACAATGGCTTTTTAATTGTGTCTAATTACACGGCATACGAGAAGTTAAACCCGTTTGCCTTACAGCAAGAGTGAACTGGCATCTTCTGGGGACGCTGTTCCATCATAGACCTCATCCGTAATTGAGGTCAAGAGCAGGCTTATTTTGCAATATAATATATAGTTTTACGTCATACACAAAAGTATTTGAGCAAGAAATGTTAGATGCCCACATTTTACAAGTTGACTGTACATAAATGCAGACTCCAGGATGAGATTGAAGATTTAAGGTCTTCAATCTTGACCTCATAGTCAGCAGTTGCGACCACTTGACTGTTCTCATTTAGCTAGTCTCCGAAAAAGACGTAGCATACCTAGAAAGATTCACCCAAAAGCGTTGCCTGCCTTCACAAGCAGCCAATCCAACCCACCTTCTTTCTAGCCATAGGTTCAAAAGTTTAGAGGCGTCCCACGCGGCGTTTGCAATGAAAAAGGCAAATATTGGTAAAGGGTATTAAACTTTCTATGTAACATAACATTGATTGTATGAACAGCTTATAAATGGCATGTTATTCTTTAGGGAATGCGTGGGATTTTATGTTCAAACTTGTAAGTTTTACAACGTTTAATAGCAATTTGTCTAGGAAACTTTCTACAGAATTTACCGTATTAGTATCCGGTGTTCTAAATAATTTTGTACTGTGTTGTTTTTACGAAGTCACAGACTAATTGAACATCATGTTACAATCAAGCTTTCTGATTGTCCAAAATTGTATTCCTATGTGTGTCGCTAATTTTGCATTATTTTGTTTGTAAGTAATGTGTAATGTGGTTTAAAACGAAATCTTCTTTAGTTTCTCGATGAAGCGTGGATGATGGCGCCTGCGAAAAATATTGACAGGTGCCGTATGTGGAATACCTCAGGTGCCGTTAAAGCGGGTGCCCAATGTGGAATACCTCTAAGTGACTACTCAACGTTCTTGGTTACAAAAATATGCTCATACTGGACTAATTGATGGTGTCAAAGCTTGCTGTGGTTTACAGTGCTAAACGAGTGAAGCCCATCAGCGCGGTTCAATTGCTAAATTGTCAACATAAAATACATTTAAGTTAAGGCTTAGGACATTTATAATTCGTTCACAAATTGAATTTAATAATGTAAATATTGACAAATCGTTTATCTAATTTAACAATCTAATTATTATCTAGCTATTATTTACTATTTTATTTACTATTTTGTCATGCCATTATGGAATAAACTGTGTTTCGTTTTCGGATAAGAACTTATTTATTTAGCAGGTATCTTCGTGTTCTATTACTACTAATATAACTATGTTAACCTCTGTGAGAAAATATTTATTTTATATTATTTATTTATTACACACTTAGAAATGCCCATTTAATAGAACAAAATTATTTATTTACTACCTACTACCCTCATCCGTGTGTCACTGCGGGGGGCCTACTGAAAACCAGCGCTGAGTGTTTTACACCCAGCATATGCTGAGTTGGCTACCCTTTCGTTATGGGCATGCTCAGCGCAGTTGAGCTGTATAATTAATTGTTAAGCTGTTTTTTGTTATTTGTTTATGTATGTGCTGCTCTTTTGTGTTGCTGCTGTCCATTAGCGAATAAATACATATTCTATTCTATTCATCACGCTCCCTCTGGTTATCGTGCAGTTTCCTCAGGCACCATTTCTTCTATAGGGCAGTAGGCCTGTAGTTTGGCCTGGCGTAAAACCTTCACAGATATTTCAAATAATAGGAAAAAAACACCAAACATTTTATTGTCATGGGTTTGTGTCGGCAAGAATCGATCCATTGAACTGGCCTCATTACAATCTGATATCATCAAAAGCCCTCCCCTTAACAGTTTTACCTCAACCAAACTCGATGTGTGTACAAAACGTATTATTAACGGAGAAATAAATTATACATTGTACGCTCTATTTACGATAAAAACAGTTGGTTGTTAGCACGATACGTTAGTTATTGGAGTCGTTTACTGTTGAAACAGGCTAATTGGGGCCTGAATTTATGTCTAATCGACTTGCACTTCCTGGAGATGTCGAAAGACTTTGTTTTGAACTTAGTTTAGAGTAGACTTTTGGCAATTTGATCTTCTCTTTTGTAATACGGGCATACATAGGCTGGTGACAAATCAATTCAATCAAAAAAAAAAAAACAATCAATTCATTCGTTACATACCTAATAAATGTAATTTAAGATAAGCATGGGCGTTTTGGCAATTTCTTGAGAAGTGCCTCTTTGGCTTATTGCGGCCGGACAATTACTGACATCATGAACAAAAGCAGTTACGTTAAGTAAGATAAGTTCCATTCGCGGATGCGGGTGAATGTTGCTTGTATATCCCGGGACCCCAACATAATATGGTAGTAGTGCATTGGGTTTTTATTCGATTAGAGTCTGACATACTCCACTCACCTCAGATGGAGGGTATAGAATCTACGAATTTTCACACCTTTTGCGAAATAGTTGTAATTATATGATCTTGATAACGAACGTTGCTTTCGTCTCTAATCAAAGAAGATTATTTAAATGCTGCTTCCATTCGTCATCCTCGTTCAGTCTTAATACATTTTCGAAGAGGTCGATCGGCGCTAAACTTTTAGACTAAATTCGTGTCAATCAAACTTCATGAACCTACTTAATTACTATATATCCCTTTCTAATTACCTAAAAATCCATCAACTATCTTTACCTTAGTTAGTTTGTAACTTTGGAAATATGAGATAATCTTCGAAACCACTAGGGTACTTGATTCCGAAAATTCTTTCACAAATGAGAAGCTACGTACTCTAGCTAGTGTCGTAGGCTATAATATATTTAATACGTTCCATTCGTAGTATCATTTCCGATCATAACCCGAGCCAAGCCGCGGGCAAACGCAAGTAGCTAACATTTTCAATACCGAACCTCAAAGCTTCGTCGCTCAATACTGCTCCCGAGTCACCTTGACCTTTCTGAGGGCAGACCTGAAGGGTGCCCGTTGTATTGGAGGTCCAGACTTCGGTGCGACAGTCCCGTCGGGAGAGTATTAAATCTTTAGGATCATTCAATGTCTGTGTAATGTTTGGAGGTTAAAATTATGTTTAAAATTTGGACAGTCTGGGGAAATTTAATTTCATAGATTTGGGCTTTATAGGTACACTTTGTGGAAAAAAGAGGATTTATGATAACGTGACGATTGCATTGATAGATAATGTGGAGCATGGGCGGGAAGATAATGATTAGCTTTCATAACGCCAAAGTATTTTTGACATAAATTCTCAAACGCAACTCTGTACAGCCGTCGCTTCAGTATCTTTCTGTCGCTTAAAGAAGAAGATTATTGCCGAATCTTTAAATATCAAGAAAGGATTCGATGAAGAGCTGGCTCTTTAAATGCAATTCTGCAGAGTAGCTTCATTGTTGATTCAGGCAGATCAAAGGATCATCTTGGCATAATACCTTCATCGCATTTTACGACTTCAACGGCGAGATAACCAGTAAATTATTCTTGAAAGCACACTTTAGAAATACGACATTTTTATTTTCTTTTTGTTTATTTAATGGTTTCGCGGACGAGGTGAAGCGTTATTACAAGAAGTTGTTTAGGGCTTCCACGGAGTCACTTAGAAAAGATAGCTCATCGGCAAGTGCATATTGCGCGTCCTTGCATGGTAATTTACTGAATAACAGAAGTCCAAACTCAAGATTTGCCAGCAGGCAATGGAGCGAATAGATCGCGTTGAAAACACCACCCTGCGCTCCATAACTTGACTCGTTGCAGATGCTGAGGAATAAACAGCCAACTGAAGTGGTCACGTAGCGTGAATGCACCAGAAGAGGTGGGCATGGATCGTCTCGTCACTCACAGCCACAGGACACTTGGTGGAGAAAATCACCGCTAAAGTAGACCGTGGCGTAGATGGTGTGACGGTCTTGTTGGCGGGGTGAACATGGCCAGAGTTCGCACAACATTGAGAGGTTTGAAAGGAGTGCCCTCAGCAGTAGAAGTCTTAAAAGGCAAGCAAAAACACTGTTATGAAGGAAAAGAGTGACAAACGCCCATATTGCTTACCCAAACTGCAACGATCTGACCTGGTTGATAATATGATAACCTTAATTAAAGAAGGTGAAGCCCAGGTGGACCAGGCGGGGGGACCACGGGCAATAAACGATCTCACGCTACGTACTCGACCCCATACGACTCCTTTCATTAGTTTTCTTCGCAGTCGCTTTTCCAACACGTGTAGCCCGTGGGCAAGCGGTGGGTTAAGCGTGGGCGGAAATACCGGGTGCAGGACGTGCCGTCCTAATAATATACTACGGAAATATCAGTCGTTTGTCGTGGATAGTTTATTATAATAGGCGGTTCAACACGTGCATACAAGAGTGATTGGATAGCTGAATGTTTTTTAATAGGTGCGGGGTGGAGGATGGTCAGATGAAGATTTAAACTCACATGACTAGTTCTGAAGTCAATGAATCAATAATACTAATAGGTCCTTCGCTGGTGAATCCTTCAAGGTAGCCCGCGAAATTAGTTTTTTTGCAATTGACCTATCAGTGACAGGTTGTATCCTTACATAGTATAAAACAAAGTCGCGTCTGTTTGTTTGTTTGTTTATTTGTTTGTTTGTCTGTATGCTTAAATCTTTAAAACTACGCAACGGATTTTGATGCGGTTTTTTTTAATAGATAGAGTGATTCAAGAGGAAGGTTTTAATACCTTTTTTGTACCCGTGCGAAGCCGGGGCGGGTCACTAGTGTTAAATAAAATAGAATTCGCGACCGTAACAAATGTGACTTTACTGAGCAATAATGATTAAAATCAACAATCCAACCCTCTTAGTTCATATAATTTCCTTGCCTTTTTCATCAAATAGTCCCTCAAGGAACTACTGCTGTTATAGAAACTATTAGGGGATCGGACAAAAAAAAACTAATAAGTCCGTCAGATAGATTTCCAAAAATTATTGGATACGTATTTTTTCTTTTTTCACGTAAACTTAAAATGAAGACGATACAGCGCTTCGAAAACTCGTGTGACGTCATATGATAGTACATTTTGACGACACAAGTGACGTTTCAAGCCCCACTCCAAGATCTTTGACGCGTTTTATCTTCGTAATTTTTTATTGATTTGATAAAACAAAAAACACGTATGCAATATTTTTTGATAATCTAACTTACGGACTAAACAGAATCATATTATTTTGACCCAGTCCGATCCCCTATTGATCAATATAGCGTGAAATAGCAAGACAGCATTGTTACAAGAATCTCAAAATGAAACAAGAATCTTCCAATAGCAGCGACGGAGTCTGAATTTGTGCCCGGTTGACGGCAATAGGTTCGCCCTATAATACGTATAGGACTAAAACATAACTGGCGTCGCAATGTAATGTACGCCTCTGTCTATCTCTCCAAGGATTAGAGGACTGATATCGTCTCAAAAAGATTCTGATTCTAATTGTCTTTATTGTCATACTTGGTTTT
The DNA here is from genome assembly GCA_949316265.1 of Diarsia mendica. Taxonomy (NCBI): domain Eukaryota; kingdom Metazoa; phylum Arthropoda; class Insecta; order Lepidoptera; family Noctuidae; genus Diarsia; species Diarsia mendica. The sequence goes on from OX438910.1 coordinate 3,929,968, forward strand.
TCGAACTTGCATCATCAACTAAATGTTGTAACCTAGCGATGCATCAGAATTTATCCAAGTTGGTTCCGTCAAGCAGATGTTTTATGATCCGTCTCGTTCCTCCTCATGCTCATACGGCACATGCTCAATCTAACGAAGATACTTATAATTGCTTTTATATCTTTTTGCACCACGCTTGGCTTGCCACATGTAGGTAACTGGTTGCGAAACTCACGTAATTCAGTAAATTAGTTCAGCAAACGAGTTTTAGCCATCCGCTTTTTGTCAGAAATAACCGGTTCTAATCGCGAATTTTACGTCAATTCCGAAAATAGTGTCGAAGTCGAAGACTATTTGGACTAACACCGTTTTTGCTATAATTAATTTACGTTTGCCTCTATTAGCTGTTTTTCGGTCGTTGAACCTTGATGTGCAGTTGTTACCGTTTTTTATGAGGATTTTATGTCCATAGGTATAATCTAGATTTTAAATTAGCTGGTTGTTTTTGTTGGCTTCTGGTCTGGTGGTTCGCATTCCGTGTTTGGTTTGACTTAAGCAACATTATCTGATGATTTAGAGATCGTTTTAAGAGAATTGCTTTTGAACGTAGAACTACTGTTAGGATAACTCTGCGTTTCTTGCTAGCTCGCTGTCCTAAGAACATGATGACATCTGGCAACCCGAATTGGGCTTGGGTGGTGTTATGTGGCCCATTCCTTTTCACAGACAGGAGGCCTGTGTCCCAGCAGTGCAAAGGTTGTTATGCTGCCTACCATGGTATTCTGTTCATAGCAAGGCCTCACTTAATTCCTACCATTACCATGCATTACGTTCGACATGGTTTGCAGTCACTACCTACTTAATATTAAATGTTGTTATCTCGTTAAAGCGAAGTTAACGAACCAAGTTTTAAGATTAGTTTAATTAATCAGACATTCTTGCGTTCCTTCCTGGTTTCGTCACTACTTCTGGTTATAAAGGGGGAGTTTTCAAAGCTTTAAACCAAAGCTCAGAATCGTAATCCTGTCTATTACAGACTTGAACTCCGCCTACATTTCATAAATATGCAACTTTGACAATTATGTTGACGCCCCCTCTCGAGAAACATGGTAAACGGTCTTAAATCTTTGAATATGATGTCATAAGATGTTTCGACATTATTTAATAAAGATGAAAAACGCTAAGTGGCATATATTTCGTTAAATAGCGCATAATCATCGGACTATGAAAAAGAAAGTTACATAACAATATCAGCATAATAAATCAGTCTACGACATTTCTACTACATTACATGCCAGCAGAATGCAGGTCTTCTCTCTGCGAGGGTAGACCCTAATTCACGCGGGCCCAGTGAGGGTAGCAACCCGAACCAAAAAATTGAAGCCATCTTGTTTGATCATCAATGTATTACACCGGTTACCCTACTGTTTATTCGTTTACAGCGTTGAAAGAATCGATGATGAAATAAATTACACTTAGCATTACATTGGTAAATCAACGCGCTCACCACTGGCTCATCAAGTCTTTCAAAAGGCTACCTAAGTCTATTAAGTAGGCCTGGCTAAACATTTACAGAAGTCACCAGAAATTGCAGAGCATAATCCAAAACTTGAATTCGCATTACCTAACGTAACGACCTAAACACCACCATGAATTATCCAACTGCGCTTTGTCTCTAAGTTACCTACTCCCTAGACATAACAAACGCACAATAACTCCTCAAAACTATCACCCCAGACGATACTAACAAGCTTATGTTCCAAACTGCATTTACTGTACAACTTAGGAACCCAATTACACCATTTCAAACTAGGCAGATGTTCAATCGTTCACTGCACAAAGACTTAAGACCTAGGCCAGAGGGAATTACTGCTACTAGGGCGGGTAGCGAGTGCGGGAAACAGCTCAAAATTATGATTAACTAGCTTTTGCCCGCGACTTCGTTCGCGTGGAATAGTGACTTCCGGCAGATTTTTGGTTTATCTCGCGAAAAAAAAAAAAAACTATCCTATGTCCTTTCTCAAGTTCCAAACTATGTCTGTACTAAATTTCACACAAATCGGTTCAGTAGTTTAGGCGTGAAGCAAAGACAGACAGACAGACAGAGTTACTTTCGCATTTATAATATTAGTTAGGATTCTATAGATTTTATAGTTAAATCAGTCCCAATCCTTTAGACAGGACATCACAAATGTTCCCGTGTTCAATGACAGTTTGACATAAATATTATCTTCAATATTAATGGGTCCTAAATTGAGAGCTTATATTTACTTCCAATAATAGGTATCACAAAAACTTCAACATTTTTGTGAAAAGGTTAGATAGATCTAACTCATCACTGCATACTTTAATGTCGCTTTTGCTTCAGCACCCGCGCCAGCCTATCACTCTGTCCCAACACTGAGTCGGTAACCTATTTCCATTGTCTACTGCAACGTCCTAGTTTGAAACCGGTGCATGTAGGCTTCGGAACAGGTTACGTCTTTGTAAGCTTGAACTTATTTAGCACATCGACAACACACTTTTATCTGTACGGTTATGTATTTGACCCTGTTGAACTAGCTTTGAACCTTCACAAGGGAAACTAGATTTAGTTCAGGGACTGTTTCTATACGGAAGTGTCAATTTCGCGTGGGATTAATGGTAGGTACCATCTCTGTAACAAAATCTTGCATCAGTGATTTATCAGTTGATTTTGCCTCTTCTCCGTTTTGAAATTTATGAGTTGAGTTAAATCAGTGTACTTACTCTCGAATATAATTCCGATAGATCGACATTGGAATTGTCAGTCAAACGTCAGGCATGATACATAACCTACTGTAAGACCACACATCACCAAAAAATACGCAAATAAATACTTTGACTTTGACTTTGGCATTGGCTGGACTCACTGAGTCTAGCCAATCCCTGACGTTTAACTCAACCAACTGACGTTTGACCAATGTCGATCTATCGGAATTATATTCCAGAGTAAGCACCCAGGTCAGTCATTTTAGTCCGGTCAGTTTAGACATCCGTTACATTAATTCCCACCCGGCTGAAAATTGGTAGAACTGCTCAAAACACCATTATAAATGAATTGTAAAAACTCCTCATCGATCCGACCCTTGGAAAAAAAGTTATTCGAGGTCAAAGGTAACAAAATTGGGTTTTTCGCGATTTTCAGCAAAACGGTAAGTTTTATCATATCGAGTGGGAATTAATGTAACCTTACCCCCAATTTTTTGGTCTAATTTGACCGGACTTATTTGACTTACTGCACCTTTAAAACGAATCTTATTATCATCATATTATGGTGCACGGTGCACCTCGGTCATCTCAGCCTATTCTCGACATGATCGAAAAAGATTACTTAGACAATATTCAGTGGCTAGATTTTAGTTGTAACCATGTTAACTTCATTTCACAGTTTAGTAGATCAACGATATAAAGCTAGGAACAACCGTGGACCAAATAAGACCCGATATGGCACAAAAGCACAAAAAGTAGAAATCGTCAAACTTGCTCCTCAAGCTAGTTCAAAGTTACTATCACCAGATCCTGAACTTGATAAAACGCTCCTTGAGCAAAAGATAGTTACAGCCACTTACAAGCACTGCCCGCCAAGCTGTCACCATTGTCTGCCATTGCGTCTCGTTTCACAAACCGGTGCCATTCGACTTAGAACAGGTTGTCTTTATGATTCTGAACTTATTCAGCCAGCTGAACTGTTGAATGTAAGTACGGAGATAATAGTCTTTGATAGTGCAGTCTGATTTCTACCGGAATCGTGGTATTGAGATAGAAATTCTTTTTTCTTGCAATCTTCAATGGTCGAGCTGTTGCAACCAAACAAGCTATGATTTACCTGCTCAGAAAAAAAGCGTATTAAACTCTTATTGAATTAAACCATTTTATAAGCTTAAGAGACCAATAAATCGATGTGATTTCAAGTGTTTAGAAATATAATGTATTAGCGGACCGTCAACATTTTTTTTTAAACATGTATTAAATATAGCTTAACATAAAGGTATAAAGGATAGAATTTTTGAAATCGGTTCAGTAAGTATAGTGTAGAAAATCTGACTCCGGTTAAATTATCTTAGAAATCAAGCATGCATTACCGTCTTTTGCACACAATAGAACGAGAACCAAAGGGAAGACGTCCCAAAAACCGACAGAATTTAAATAATATATTGCGTTCAGAAACTGTACCAGAGGGTCGTTGCCATGATCGTCTATTCAATATAGTAATGGCGTAAGGGTGTATAGCAAGGGTGTGTATTGATTTTTCCAATGCAAGGTTAGGGTTACATTGCACTTTCGTTTTCGTCCGCCGGGACCCGGAGTTTTCGTTTTGATGTAATAGTTGTTGAATCTGGGTTGTACGTATTTTTTTGTTGAAAGATGTTGCTAGATCCAGGGTGACTCTAGAGATGACGACTGATAGAAAAGTACCTATGGAAGAAGATGATATGCTGCGCCAATCGTCTATTGTAGTGTGTTGTCGCACATAATATCGAGCCCACTACCAACGCCGTCGATTTAGCAAAGAAGCTGATGAGAAAAAAAATGGCAATCCTACTAATATTACAAACGCGAAAGTTTGTAAGAATGTAGGATGTATGGATGGATGGATGTTTGTTACTCTTTCACGAAAGAAAGAAAGAAGAAGAAAGAAAAGAAAGAAAAAATGTTTATTTGACGTCAGTACATCAAGCACACACAATAACTACACAAAAACTATTTGGATAAAATTTGGTACAGATAGTTTATAACCTGGATTAACACACATAGGATAGTTGTTATCCCGCTTTTATCTTCCCGTGGCATAATTTTCGCGTTGTAGCAGTGTAACACCAAATAATTTAAAGGGAACGAGGTTACATTATACTAGCTGTTGCCAGCGACTTCACCCGCTACGACTCAAAATTTTATCCAAATCCGTTCAGTAGTTTTTGCGTGAAGAAGTAACAAACATACACACTCGCACACTCACAAACTTTCGCCTTTATAATAGGTATTAGGTAGTAGGATGCTGCTTGAGTAAAGTAGTGTAGTGGTCATAAAATATGTGTAGGTATGTACAAGTAAGATTTAAACTTAGATTTTAACTCGACATGCTTGACACCGTTTTATGCCTGAAGACAATAAACTAATAGTAAAATGGTTGTTTAACTGCAATAGAAATTGGTTGCCTTTTCTAAGTGGTTTCAGAGAAGTAGCAATGACGACAAACTCGCGCTTTGTGCCCAAAGATTTCTTAACGGTCGGGTTGATCGGCAAATTTTATTGTATTTATACACTGGCTGAGAGCAGCGGTGGCCCAGTGGATGGAGAGCAGCGGTGGCCCAGTGGAGAGCAGCGGTGGCCCAGTGGTGTCGGCCCCGACTTACGAACAGTAGGTCGTGGGTTCGAACCCAGGCAGGCGCATTACTTTGTGTAATTTATTTCATCACCGCTGCTCTCAAAACGGTGAAGGAAAACATCGTGAGGAAACCGGCATGTCTTAGAAAAATTCGAAGACATGTGACATCTACCAATCCGCACTGGGCCCGCGTGGTGCATTATAGCCCATCCCTCTCCTAGAGAGGAGGCCTGAGTCCCTGCAGTGGGAACATTATAGGCTGATGATGATACACGGGCTGGTGTCTGCATCTTCACACCTTTGCGTATTTTACGTAGGTACATCATCATGTCTTCCTGCCCTTGCCCCATATTCCATATTATAGGGTCGGTCGCAACACGTTTTTTTCGTTCAATCTCTTCTGTCACGCTATCAATGACTTCTTTTCTTTTATCATTCTTCACACAATATATCCATGGTTTCCTGGGTCCTCGTCAGCCATCAACATTTATATTCATCACCCTTTTAGTCATAATTTTTTTTTCTTTTTTTCTCTTTTTTTTTATAAAAACCTTGCCCCACACTAGGAATTTCTCCTGTATCGTGGGTGCGTTCACAAACATTTAAACTCACATACACAAATACCCAGACCCGAAACAACTATCTGTATAGGCCATACAAATATTTGTTCCGTGCGGGGATCGAACCCGCGACACGCAGCGCAGCAGTCCAATCGCTCAGCCTCTGCGCCAACCGTGCCGTCAAAAAAAAAAAGATCTGATTCGTCCCTCCTCATTTCATGTTCGTGCGCGTATTTTGCGTATGGCAGCTAATATTATTAGAGATTTTGAAGAAGCATTCATTTGTCATTATGAGTATTTCATACTGACAGCACTGTGTCAATTTGTTTACCTGTGCCAGGCCAGAACAGAACGATGATCCATTACTCAATTTCTTCCTCAATATTTTCTCAGTTATCATAAGTTTTTTGTCAGCGAGCATTGTGCCAATCTTCTTATTGCCCAACTCGGCGTATCAATGAATCGAAATTCGCAGAAAATTGTACAATACAACAGTTTCGCTACAATACTCATCCGTATTCTTTGAAATCGATTTATGTGACACGAAATTGATTCGGTTACGTGACCATTATCGTTTTGATTGGTGATTTATATTGAAATATTCTATCGATAATTTTGGTGAATTTGCATAATGATTGAGAATTACAGTATTTACAGTTTATGACTAAGGTATTTCGCTATGATTTATTTCTTTTATTTACCACGAGGTTCCTGTAATTGCAGGCATAGTTTCGTCTTTAATTCATTGGTTTGATTTCCGCTGAATTTCAATATTTTACACGGAGCGGCTTTTGTTTTTAGTATCTTCCTTTGGAAATGCTTTCTTGGCCTATCAAATGTCTTGTTATTTCCCAGTAAGTCGTGATTCATTTATTAATTTGTATTTCTGATAGGCCAAAGAACCAAGGAAATGTTTAATCTCCTTTGATCATTTTCGCACTAGCACATTTTTATGCAAGAACAGTTTTTCCCCCACAGTATTTTTTTCTAATAATTAATCTTTTGCTATTAAATGCGTAACATTGAGCTCAGAAAGCGTGAATGTTCAGATTAAGTTTAATTAAATTATAATTGTGAATAAGGTGTTGCTAAAATGCCATTAATATGTAGATACGGAAGTATTAGGTGCTATGGTAGCTACGGAAGTATTAAAGTATGATGACTGACTTATTCTAATATTTCTAATACCTACAAGCAGGGCTGGGCAGTATTTGAATTACTTGTAATTAAAATACGTAATTGAAATACAAATACGTATTTTGTATTTGTATTTCAATTACTTCCTTAAAATGTAATTTGTAATTCGTATTTCAAATACCTGACGACGAAGTATTTTGTAATTAGTATTTTAAATACTTGAGGCTTCAAAATACATTTTAACAAAAATACATTTAAGTATACCTTTATTTAGCGATCGTGAGTGTGAGTGCGAGGCGAGAGTGCAATGATGGTAAAGCAGTTATTAGAGGTAGCAACACTGCACCTGTTTTATACTGAACGATATGACTGTAGTGACTGTAGGTCAAAATTGACCAACGAAACGCAAAAAAAAATGTACGTTGTATTGTCAATGTCAACTTGTCAAGCTAAGATGGCAAGGCATAATGGACATAACGGTTTAGTTTTGCATGTGTAAAAAAAATTGGTTGTTGACAAGATTTTGGGTTAAATTGAACAAAAAAGGTTAAAATAAAAACTTTTAAGTTGGTTATTTTATTTTTAATTCATTTTTGCGACCGACTTCCGAAAGAAAGTTACTTTACACTTTTTTTCTGATGGTTTTTGAAGGCGGTTATATTTTTTTGAAAAAGTATTTGTAATTTGTATTTTGTATTTCAATTAAAAATTGCTAAAATACTGTATTTTGTATTTTTTATTTTAAATACCTTACTTAAATGTAATTTGTATTTTGTAATTTAATTACTTGCGATACTGTATTTTGTAATTTGTATTTCAATTAAAGCAGAGCATGTATTTTGCCCAGCCCTGCCTACAAGTCTGAATGGAACGGTACTAGATAGGCAAGGCTTTTTGCCATCAACTAGTGCTCTTGACATCGAACTTTGATAGATAATGTATTACATTGAAATATGTGACAATTTTGGTGTACGTGCTTCCACAACCAGTCCGGAGTGTGGACCAGTCGATTTGATGGAGCCTGCACATCGAGTTGGTGATCGACCACGTGGTCTCTGTGTCGGTTCCTTCGACGGTAGGTACTATGCCGTGGTCCCGTGGATCACCAAACGGTCCATGGAATTCTTGTTGCGGGTATCGTGTTAAAAAATCTGAGGAACCGTATTTGCCCAAACGTTTTTGTTTAATATTGAGTTCCTTAAAACGTGTTGCGAAGACCTCAAATAACAAAGGATAAGGGCAGGAAGGTGATGATGATGATTGAGTTCCTTCAGTATTGACAAGTTAGTCCGATGAGCGGTCCAACTTATCCTGAGCAATATACGTCTCCAACACCACATTTCCAGGACGTCAATCTGGCGTCGTTCCTGCATCCAAAATTTCCATGGGATTATAAATATTTGTTCCTTAGAAAGAAAGATCATCAAAATATTTTATATTACATGTAACGCATGTGGACTTAGCGAGCCGAGAAAGGAAAAGTTTACTCTGCAAAACAAATAATTTTACATTGGAAATTAATTACGCGTTTTTGACACAGTAATGAAAGCTTTCCGAGTGGAAAACTCGTGTTTTCATACAACTCTTTCGTATGGTAATTTTAATTTATTCGGTTCGGTGAATATGGCCCTAAAATACCTACGTAAGTTTTCTGACATTTTTTTGTTTAAAGGCGAGGTTGCAGTACTGTGTTTTTATGAACGCACGACCTCACCCCCCGCACTGCCCGGCGAGCGATATAATGCCAAAACTTTGACTGTTTTTTCTTCTTGGAGAAAAATGATAAAGAAATTATACAATATTTTTTCAACATTTACTTCAGAATACAAAGTTCTATCTACTGATATAACTTTCATAAATTCATGATGAAATGTCTTAGCAGAACACGTTAGAAATTGTGATTTATAGTCATGTTTGATAAAAAAAAATGATCGAGCCAATCATTCTAAATCGCGTTTCTATCTTTACGATTTACTTGAGAGTATGTTCAATATTAATGATTTTTATTTATTAAAAAACTCATATTTAGTTCGATTTTCAAAGGTTCAAAAATCTTAAAAAGTACTGCAACCCCGCCTTAAACTAAAATTTAAAGAGAACCTAAAAGAGTGTGAAGACTAAATACTGTCTGTTAACCGAATCATAATCACATCATTCTCCTGCCCTCATCCCAATTAATTTGGTGTCGGCGCAACATGTCTTCTCCTTCCATACTTCTCTTTTTTTCTGTTGACCTAATATCATCGTAAATACACTCACTACGTACTTGTATCACCTTGTATCTTGTAGCCGTTGGTCTTGCGCCTGATCTTTCTCCGGTCGTGTCGGATTGCCGTCCCATCGGACTATGAGAGATAAAGGAACAGAGAGTGCACCTGTGCCTGCGCACACACTTGTGCACTATAATAATATCTCCCGCGCCGATGGCTAATCTCCACTAAGATTGGCCGCCGTGGCCGAAAAACGGTCAGGATGACTATAATTATATACTTGTATCACATAACATCACGTCTGTAATCCTGGAGGGTTCAACAGAGGTGTACCTAATAGTACACTCTCATTTTGCCAGTTATGTGAGGGCGAGGCTATTCCCATCAACCGGGTACAAATCTATACTCCGTGGCTGTAGGGAGAAATAACAATTTGCCGGGCCTGGAAATCGAATCCGGATTCCGAACCTCAAGCTCAGGAGTTGCAAAGCGACGACTAGACCAATGAGCCAGTCCCTCAACGCAACGTCAACGGATTTGCTAGATAAATTGGCTGTTGGGAATACCTACACTTGTTTGCTTTTTTTTGTATTGGGGTGGCAAATCACCAAATGACGAGAGACTACTACTGAAGAAAACCACCCATGTTCCTTCTTAGCCATTTGTGTACCGGGGCCGCGGTATCTCTTTCGAACAACCCGCAGACTATTGTTTGGCTTGCGCTTGGTCTACTATCGCAACAAAGCGGTTTTAATAGCTTAGTAAACGTTCTGGGTTCTCATGCTGTCTCAAGGTTTGACACCATGAGCCAAAGTGCCTAAAGCATGACTTACCCAATGAAATATACCTACTAGAGAATCTGTCGCAGGTAATTTCATTGAAATATCCTCAATGAAGCTCATGTTCATGATGTTAATTTTGAATCATTCCCTCTGCGTCGATTCCCATTACGTCGACTCGTGATTTTTCTTGGTTTTGATCCACTGTCTTTTGTTTCGCCTTGACATGGCTGTTACAGAGTACAGTCACATTGAAAACGAAATACGGCTTTTTAATTAATAAAGTTATTTTGCATATCCGGTGATCCGTATTTTAAATAATACATTGATAACCCACCTAAAAGTACTAGGCTAGCATAAGTTCAAGGAGTTATTCTGAGGATATTCCAGGTATCTGAGTAGGTAGGTACTTACTGTTTAATATTATCACAGATTAAACCTGTGATTGAAATACCATCTTCAATTCCTGCTAGCCTAGTACTTTGGTTGGCTGGATCGAAGCGCGAAAGACATTTGCGCGAAGGACACTTGCGCGAACCCACTTGTGCGAATAGACTTTTGCGCGATTGGACATTTGCGCGACTGGACTTTAGCGCGACTTTCCGTCATGGGTGTCGTTTTAATGATTTTTGGGGTCGCTGATTACGAAAATGATGTCAAAATGAAAATCCAAGATAGCGGCCAGGATTTTTTTGGTTTTTCCATCATGGGTGTCGTTTTCATGGTTTTCTGGGTCTCTGATTACGAAAATGAAGTCAAAATGAAAATCCAAGATAGCGGCCAGGATTTTTTTCGTTTTTCCATCATGGATGTCGTTTTCATGGTTTTCTGGGTCGCTGATTACGAAAATGAGGTCAAAATGAAAATCCAAGATGGCGCCGAGGAAAATTTTCGGTTTATTTGCCACCATCCGGCCACTTTTTCATACTGACCACCGCCCCACAATGCACATAAATTCTACTTTACCAGAAAGACCACTTTACCAAAATGATCACTTTTTCAATGACTTCTTAGTCAGAGGAAGGGGGGGGGGAGGGAAAGGGAGGGTAGGGGTGTTGTGTTGAGTTGTAAGGATTATTTATATAGTTTGACAGCTGTCATCCGAAATGTAGATATTGTCAGCCTGTCATTTATCCCTGCACAGTGCACACTAGTCGTCTAGGGTCAGCAGTTTCCGACTTATGCGAGTATTTACTCACGAGATCTACATTTCGAATGACAGCTGTCAAAATTAAAACGGCTTTATCTCGGAAACTATCGATCTTAGACTAGTCGTGTGTAGGGACAAGTGATAGGTCTCGATGAGATCTACATTTCGGATGACAGCTGTCAAAATTAAAACGGCTTTATCTCGGAAACTATCGATCTTAGACTAGTCGTGTGTAGGGACAAGTGATAGGTCTCGATGAGATCTACATTTCGGATTACAGCTGTCAATATCGCGATTTCGTACATCGGGATTTGATGAGTCGCGATAAGGTTTGTGATCGAGATTCCGTGTATCGGGTTTATGTGAGTCAAGATCTGTCGCACTAACGTGCATCGATCTGGCGCGTTTCGAAATTACGTAGCCGACTCAGCGTAGTTGGTAGGTACTTTGCGTGTTGCAGTTTAGTAATTAGCGTAGTTGGTACTTTGGTACTTTGCGAGCTTGTCTCTTTGCGAAGTTGGTACTATGCGTAATTGGAGTTTTGCGCATTTGGACATTTGCGTAACTTGGCATAATGCGTAGGTATCGATACTATACGAACAAAGGCAATTTTTAACTAAGGTTTTTTTTTATTTAAACTAAGCATAGAATTAGCATCTTATACTAGACTAAACAAAAAGTAACAGTTTAACTTTAACTTAAAACAAATAAAAGATTATGAGCATTTTATACGAAACTAGCAAAAAGTAACAGTTTAACTTTAAAAAAACAAAAGATTATTAGCATCATTTATAAGTACCTAAACAAAAAGTAACAGTTTTAAATTTTTAAACAGGTATTTTTTCATTTGAGCTTATAACAGTTTTAAGAATATGATTTTCAGAGCATGAGAAGTGAAAAAGGCTTTTTATTTATTTATCTCGACAGAAGGGCGCAACAGCGAGTAATATTGATTAAGAAAAAAAAACTCCTTTGACCTCTTTGGTAAAGTGCTATGCACCAGTTATGTCACTCTGTCATTGACGTTTCTTTAAATACATTGAAAAACAAAAAAACGCCATTCGGTTTTCAGAAATAAATTATATTATGTATTTTTATGTTTAATTGCAATTAAAACATACCAATCGGAAAGTCTACTACTTAGTCGAAAATCTATTTGATACTGTGAATCTGCGATCTGCGATAAACGTAAGTACCTTCCTACGGTTTCATTTGTTTTTCTTATGATACTGGGTTAATTTCCATTGCGGCGGAAGATAAGGGAAAGGATGCGTTAATTTTGCCTCGATGCGCGCTAGACAGCGCGCTTGTCGTAGTAGTAGTAATATTAATTAAAAAGATCATGTGTCAAAACCATTAGAAGTTCTGTATTTGGCGCGCAAGATTCTTAATTTACCGCCATTTTGACGGCATTGCTGGCCGAAGGTACAAAATCATAAAAATTGGGGTTTTCGGACATCCAAGCTTTACTATGTTAAGAATTAGGTAATGACTAGTCAGTTATGTGACGAATTCATCCATAGTTCAATTTAAATAAGCAGTGGTAATGATGAATTTTGATATCTAAAGTCGAGAAGTTTCGCACCAATCGTGTTTGTTTACATTTTGATTTTCACATTATATTATAATATCACACAGACACTAAATTTGATAACAGTTATGACAAATATCATTTCAAATATTATAAACAACATGAGAATGCCCTTAGCTTAGCGTAAATTTACTATTAATACAGGACCAATAACACGTAATATTCATTACCACTACTCAATTTTGTATTCGAAAATAGACGACCATTTTTTTTTATTTGTCATGTGTGAAAGCGATTATTCCAATCGATTCTTTTTTTGTAAATCGATTGATGAAAAGTAAAATAATTTTGTTTTAATTTAAGCGTAAAATACATTACATATTTATTATAATACTTATCGTTTTAAGCTTTATTTAGGTAATCTAAATAGTTTTTCGTGCATTCTAGTTAGGCAACCCAACAATAAACAGCACAGATTGATCGAGGCTAAATTCTGTGCTAAATTCGCACCGTTTTTTTTTTCATATGAAAATTTAAATTAGGAACGCACTCTGGCTGTTTAAAATTACATGGTATTTAAATTTACCAGATAATTTATTGTGATTTATTTTCTATTTGTTGGTTGAATAATATCGGCGTCATAATATTGTCAAACCCGTAATTTTGTAATCTGCCTAGTCAGATTGTAAACTGCAAAGTGAAACCGTCATATATTGTCAAATGCATGCGATCGAAGTATCTCTGCCCCCATAACCGGGACTCGCGTACGAAGTCTTCCGTACCATGTTTCTATACAACATTAGACAAAACGGCAAAAAATCACGTTTGCTGTATGGGAGCCCCCTTAAATATTTATTTTATTCTGTTTTTAGTATTTGTTGTTATAGCGGCAACAGAAAATGTCAACTCTCTAGCTATCACGGTTCATGAGATAAAGCCTGGTGACAGACAGACAGACGGACAGTGAAGTCTTAGTAGGTAATAGGGTCCCGTTTTTACCCTTTGGGTACGGCACCCTAAAAACGGGACCGTGATTTTTTTGCCGTTTTGTCTAATGTTGTAAGTATAGATAATGGTACGGAACCCTTCGTGCGCGAGTCCGACTCGCACTTGGCCGGTTTTTTCCATCCACCCTCATTGTCCGAATAACAGTCACGGAAGATATCTTGCAAAATTGATTTGTATTACAATTACACTAAGAACCAAAAGAGTGTTTGTAAAAAAATCTTCACCACCCTTTTCTTCCGTAGCAAAAGGTATAAAGGCTCCCACACATAGACGCGTTTTTGCGATAATGCGTCCTACTTATAATGCGGCGTTATTATAGCGGCAGTGTGTGGGATTGCATACGTCCCAATACATAATGTACTAAAAACAAATATCGCAGAAACGCCAAAACGCGCCTGTGTTCGAGCCTTAAATGTATAATGTAGGAAGGTTTATTAAGGTATTTAAAGAAAATAACAAGGGTTTTATTTTAATGTATACTTGGTTTTGCCCGCAGCTTCGCTCACTTCATTGTAGTAAAGTCTCCCACAGGAACATTTTAAATATACACTCGAGAATAATGTAGCTTTTCCATTTAGTGATCGAAATTTCAGAATCGGTTCAGCAGTTTCGTAAATTTTTCCCTGTAGGGGGGGGGGGGGGGGGGGGGGAGTTTGTGGGTGTGGGTTTGTAAGTTTGGGTAAATCCTACAAACCCACACCCACAAACTTTACCTCTTTATAATAACTATTATATATCGTATTACACACTAATTTAATAAATGCAAAAGTTTGTATGTGTGTATATTTTTTACTCCACGCAAAATTACTTAATTGATTTGAATGAATTTTTGCACACAGATAGTTTATAACCTGGATTAACACATAGAATATTTTTTATCCCAGTAGTATGATCCCGTGGGACAATTATCGAACTCGACGCGGGCGAAGCCGCGGTTAAAAGCAAGTATTCAATAACAGTAGCAAAGTCCTAAATAATTAAAATAGCAGGTAATTTTGTTTCTAGAAAACTTCAAAGTAGGTAATAATAATGGACCTCGTTAAAATATTTAACATATTGGAAGGCGATCATAATGAAGAGTGCATCGACGAGGAAAAAAGTAATTTGACGGAGGAAAACAGTTTAAATAAAACATTACCTCTTGAATTAAATTCTCACAATGATTACGAAGAAAATCGTGTTAGTGTTTACTTAGACCTTGATACACACCAACCAACCCACCAGCAGTCAGACAATCATCTAATAAGTACATTTGTAGAACCAAGCACATCAAACATCGGCAAAATAGATTTTATTAAAAGTAAAAACGGCGGTAGAATAATATTAAGAGATGGCTATCGATACAGAATAAATAAAAAAAAAAAATCTGGGTCAACTGTATGGAACTGCGTAGCGAAGAATTGTAAAGCTTCGTTAACACTTAACGATAAAGAAACTGAAATTCTTCGTCTCACAGACTCAGCTCATGTTTGTGCCCCGGACTATTTAAGAGAAGAATTTGATAAAGTTCTGGATAAATGTAAGTATGATGTACAGATGAGTATGATGCCGATTCCTACAATTTATGAAGATGCAATTAAAGGAATGAAACGGAATGAGTACACGGATCACGTGAGAAAATTTCAATCCGTAAAAAGCACTTTATATAGATCAAGGAATCGTTTTTTAAAAGTAAAAGGAACTAGTTTTAAGAATTTGGAAGATGTGACAATTTCACCAGAAATAGGTAAAGATTTTTTAGTTGTAAATAGTGAAGGAAAAGACAAAATTTTACTTTTTATGTTACATGAATGCAGAGAAAGTCTTAAGTACGTTAGCGTTTTTCTTGTGGATGGGACATTTTTTTCAGCTTCCCCTCCATTTTATCAACTTTATTCAATTCATGCCGACATTGGGAGTACCGAAGATGCAACACTGATTGTTCCCATAATTTTCGCGTTGCTACCAAACAAAGCTCAATCGACATATACCAAAATGTTTGAGCTGATACATGAGCAAATCCCAGAATTTCAACCACAAAAAATTAAAATAGATTTTGAAATAGCAGCCATAAATTCCATCAAAATAGTATTCCCAGGGTCACAGATAAGTGGGTGTTTCTTTCACTTTTACAAAGCCCTCTGGAAAAAAGGAAAAGAGGTAGGGCTTGTTAAAACAACGCCTGGAAAAAAACACATAGCAATGGTTGCAGCAACGGCACATCTCCCCATTGAACGAATACCCGAAGCATGGCGGCTGTTACTAGAAATTTCACCAGAAGGGGAGGAAGCGCGACAATTTAATGAGTATGTTTCCTCACAGTGGATGAGTTCGAATATAGATCTTTTCTGTTGTTACAAGGAACGCCACAGAACCACCAATCCGGTGGAAGGTTGGCACAACCGAATAAACAAAAAGCTCAGCAAAAGACCTCCACTATACACTTTGATTAGTACATTAAAAGAAGAAGCTAAAGACAGTAAATTCAAGATAGAGCAGGTAAGCTCATATAATGAAAGGGAACAAAACAAAAGAAGAAAAATAGAGCTCACGGTTGATAAACGTATTAACAAAATTGTCGAGGACCTCATTCTCCACCAAATTACTGTAACACAATGTTTAAGAAGGTTGTCGGTAGTAAAATTTCAACAATAATTTATACAAACACGCTATATTATCGTTTTTTTTATTTTTTTTAGTAATAGGTTCCTAAACATAGTTTTAATAATAGTTAGTTTAATTTCTGTGCTATTGATAGCAACAATAAAGTGTAAACAATAAGAAGAAATAGACAGTACACAAGCGATTTTTTTTTTAATGTTACTGTTTTGGTATCTAAACATGCTGCGCCGACCCCAAATGAATTGGGATAAGAGCAAGATAATAATGATGATGATGGTATTCTATTCATGCCACGTTGCACTTATGTACATGTCGTGGCCAGTTGATAATTTCATGATAAGTCTCTGGTGTGATCAATTCCAGTAACATAAAAATCTTTTCTTCCAACTATGCTTTAATTTCATCATAATCACACTAAAAACTCAGCACAAAGCGAGTCTTTAGTGCTCTAGAGCAATAAAAATGTATGAAATTTCATTATTGCACAGTTTATTTTTTTTAATCGCACCGATGCCAATCTCAATGGATTAGCTCTATTCAGCCAGCCGATATCAATACTTTTTTTTTTACATAAGTATTATTCGTTTCTATCCTACTACTTGTTCCAAATTTAAAAAATGATTGTTGCTAAAGTTACTATAAAATGAAAGAAATTTAAAAAAGTAATTTGGCGGGAACCATTGGGGAACTTTGTTAATTTTGCTTGACAATATTTTTGGAAACGATAAAGTGTGATACTATCTGATTTTGAGTGCTTCGGCTTCGAATTAAAATGGAATCATTTAGCGACACATTAACTCCGGAAAACATTCTAAATGAAGACGGCAGTGTTAAGTATAGAAAATCTTTTAACTGTTTGATATGAGTTTCTTTTATCTACTATTCCTTTATGTAATAGTTGAAAGAAAAGTAGATTATGCACCTCGCCTTAAGTAATTTATATTGCCCTCGTGCCTGTTAGATTAGAGCCCTCGCTAACGCTCAGGCTCTAAATCAGGCACTCGGTGCAATAATAAATTACTTTGTGCTCGATGCAATAATCTACTATTATTTTTATCTATGGCAAAAATCCATAAAAAAAGCCATTGCCGGTCATCTGATTCCAGATAAAACGTTATCTATCAACAACTAGGTAGTAAGTGTATATAGACTGTTAATTTTATATGATTTCATTTTATCTAATTCGTGTTACAATTACCTACTATATTTTGTTATATCTTGAAATGGATGTAAATGACCAATCTATTATAGTTAAAAAGGACTTCATGAATTTTTATTTATTTTTTTTCTTTTCCGCGCTAGTTTTACACAAGATCTGTGCAGTAAACAGACAAGAATTTCTAAGCTTGCATGAATGGGGTTGGCAAGTAAAAGCTGATTGTAGATGGCGTGTCCATAGCTTGTCCCAATCCGACCAATGAGGTCAAGCTATTTTGAAATATAAAATGACATTGACAGATATTCAACCAATGAAGAGCTTATGTTCATGCGGTGCTAGCGCCATTAGTTCCACCAGTTGCCCGTCCCATTGAACATGATAGGTATTTCAATAATTACACTGTAGCTTAACCATTATTTCAATTATGGTGACTGAAAGTACTAGGCATACATTCAAGGGAGTCTTCCCTTGAATGTATGCAAGCCTAGTACTTTCAGTCACCAAAAAGATGATTTTAGTCAATATTTTGGAGAATAGCCTTGTTGTCTCTATTAGAATAATAAATTTATAATTTGTGTAAAATAAATATAATTTTATTTGCAAACTAGCTGACCCGACAGACGTTATATGTTATACCCTGCCGGCCCTACCTACCCTACCTTCAGAAACAAATTCAAAATATTAACAAAAAGTTAAAACCACAGAACAGACAAAGGAGGTTAGAATGGCCTTGTGGACCGGGCAGGGTCACCGTAACATTGGCGTGTGTGAGTGCACGTCAAGCACAGTTTTGCGTTAGTGTGACAATCATTAACAAGCTCGCGATCTAATTGTGAGTAGTTTATTTCTGTGCGTAAGCGGTGACACGCGTTCTAATACAAATCAGGAACTATTTCCATTCTAACCTCTTTTATCTGTTCTGTGGTTAAAACCATTGTCATGCATGCGGTAAACAAATGAAGAATATGGACATACTGAGGTAATTTTTTTTTTATATCAAAATTTTCTTGCATAAGAACCTTCGTCCTTCTCCTTTTTTTTTTATTTTTTTTTTTGGTGGGTGGAAAATCATCGAATAACCCCAACCCCAAGGGGAGTGTCAGACTTCTACTGAATAAAAACCAAACCCATGTTCCTTCTTCGCCCTTGTGTCGTAGCCGCGTTATCCTTTCGACAAGCCACAGCCCCGACGGGAAGAACCTTCTCCTGACAATTACGAACACAACAAAAAAAGAATTTACTACCTACATTTATTTAGAATACATAGACTAGTATTTGCGTTGTGCGCGAGCTGCGTGCAGCTCCCGGTTTCGGTTGCGTGTTTTTGAGAAGTATTCCTTACCCTTATAAAGTTTTGAGAATCCATAGGATCCATTAAATGAATTGGAAAATCCGTTAGAAGTTTTTTTTAATTTTTATTGAACTTTTTAAACATTTTTAAAACCTTTATGAGCGCCCTAACAGCAGTACAAAAACTCTTGGGAACCCCTAAATCAGTATGAAAACCCTTAAGAACCCCTAAAACATTCTAAAAACCAATAAAAAAAAACGAAATTAAAGTAAAAAAAAAATGAAAATTCATTAGAATCGTTAAAAGAATTTTAAAATCAATTAGAGCACTTTAAAGATTTTGAAACCCCTTAAGAACCCCTAATACATTATGAAAACACTAAAAAGCCCTTTAAGCAGTCTAAAAACCCTTAAGATCCCCTAAAACAATCTAAAACCTTATTTAACAACTCAGACCTTTTCCCGTTATAAAGTTACAGCCCTTTTAATTTTTGGGGAGGGGGGTTACAAATTTCAACGCCCCTCAATAGTTTTGGATACAAATCAGAAATATTTTCAGTAGTAAAAATCAAAAAGCCGCTACTTGTAGGGGGGGTGAAGGGGAGGAGAGGGGGGAGTTTTAAAAAATAATTTTGACTAACTCAGGGTTCCTTCTTAGGAATCTGAAAAAAAAAATGTTCCAAGTCTCTTAACTTCCGAGATCCGCCTAAAGGGGGGGAGAAGGGAGGCAAGGGTAGCAACTTTGAAAAATGGTTTTTACTTCCCCAAGCCTCCTCTATACAAATCCGTAAAAAAACAGAACATGGGTCTCTTAGTTTCCGAGATACGATAGGGAGGGGGGGAAGGGGGCAAAAAAGGGGGGTTTGGCACATTTCCCCAATATAACCCCTCCCCCTCCACCATCTGGGAGAACAATTATGTCCGTGAGTCAGTCATGGAGCGAGTGAGTGGTATTCGAGCTTTATATACTATAAAAATAAAATATAAAAATAAATAAAAGAGTTTAACTTTTTGTTTTAAGTGTACTTTTCCAACCTCGAGGTCAAGCGTAAACTTTTTAAAACAGATGTCATTTGTTTCACGAGTCGACGTAATGGGAATCGACGCAGAGGGAATGATTCTTAATTTTGAAGGTAACTCGGCATTACCGTAAACACGTACAGTCTACGTGACCGTACTGATAACGGACTAGACCGTATAGTTCCGCCGGTGTCTATGATGAACACAGACATTTTTGAACGCCTCATCTCTTCTACATGCTTAGGCACTTGAGTTCAGTGCAGCTCGCCTTTTTCACACTTTCGATTTTCCCAGCTATGTTGGAATCTTGGAATCTGCTTCCAGTCTATCTGGACTGGATTCATCATCATCAGCCTAGCCTTTATCAAAGTAACGGGGTCATGTAAAGTACCAGTATTTTAAATCAAGTCCCTCTGTCGTCAAATATATAAGTGACAGCCAGAATCAACGGCTTTACGTTGGTTCCCAGGCGCGGAGGAAACTTGGTAATTCGGTATATGTAATGAGTGGTGGTGTGGTGTGACATCTGCCAATCCGCACTGGGCCCGCGTGGTGGATTATAGCCCATCCCTCTCCTAGAGAGGAGGCCTGAGTCCCTGCAGTGGGAACATTATAGGCTGATGATGATGATGAATGAGTGGTCCAAGGATCAACCTAGGCAAGCACGGCTTAACCAGGTGATCGACCTGAGCGGCTGTTGCTATATAGCCCAGAGTTCCGGAGCTGGAATCACCTAATGTTACCAGTATTTTACATGAAGACTCATGATATTCAAGTTATTCGGTAACCCTATCTTCTTCTAAGCGTGTCGATGACAATTCAAATTGAGTCGGCCCAAAATTTGGCAACGAGTTCGGCACTTTCAGTAGTCTCCATTAGCTCCTGTGATGTGCAAGTAACAGGACAGGCTGGACACGATATCAAGTGCCCCATAGTTTGTGGGGCAAGACCACATTTACACTCCAGGGCAGAGTAACCCCATCGATACCACTTGTTATGACTGGTTGACAGAATTTCGAACTTTTGTAATAGGGGATAGGACAAAAAAAAATTATTTAGTCCGTCAGATAGATTTCCAAAAATTATTGGACACGTATTTTTTCTTTTTTCACGTAAACTTAAAATGAAGACTATAAAGTGCTTCGAAAACTCGTGTGACGTCATATGATAGTACATTTTGACGACACAAGTGACGTTTCAAGCCCCACTCCAAGATCTTTGACGCGTTTTATCTTCGTCATTTTTTATTGATTTGATAAAACAAAAAACACGTATTCAATATTTTTCGATAATCTAACTTACGGACTAAACAGAATCATATTTTGACCCAGTCCGATCCCCTATTGTAGCCATTGACATCTTTCACACAGTCCCATTCATAAGACTCATAGTCGGCATTCATGGTTTAACACTTTTCTTGTCACCTCCGTAACACATGTCCATACCACGACGATTTTTTATTCCCTAGTTTTCTACAAAGCGGTACTTTGAAACTCCCGAGTCTTACACGTACGATCTACGTGACTGAAATGATAACGGACTATCCCGTCTTGTGTTGACGGTGACTCCCATATATGGATTTTTTGAACAGCTATTAGTTACTTTAAGGATAGTGTTTTATGATAATCTAATGTGTGTGTTATCAGTTTGTTGTGTCTTATGGTTTCAAAGTTGTTCAAATCGTATTTATTTACTATGTTTTACTCGAACTTATTCTTTTCTGATTAATTTCATTGCAAGAATCTCGTAGTGGGCGTTACATCTAACAGAATTACAACAGAACAATACTTATACATTTCTCTTATAAATGTTGCATAGGCCTATACGCGAAATCTGGTAGATCAGAGCAAACTTTGATGTCCTTGCAATAAAAGCGGCAAATAGCATCGATTCCCTCGTTTCGATCAGGCAACTCGACCGCATCGAACTATTCACTTTCGCGACTCTTCAGTGTTTTAACAAAACATCACGCATGTCTTCCCTGAAGAGATCGTCGGAGGTGTAGTTATATTTAAGTCCCTTGTAATACGAGGCGAGCCTAATGCCATAAACCGGGAACAAATCCAGACCGTGAGAAGCTGCTGAGCTGCTAATGAGAAATTCCTGTTGGAAATTCCCAATAAAACTTTGCCCAGGGCCACTAGACCAACGCGGCAGCTTTCAGTGTAGGTATTCTACATCACAAAACCTGAATCCTCTACATATAACAATTTAAACAGTAATTTCGCAATCTCTGTCGCTAATTTACGCTCTAGTGCTAGAAAGTGTACAGACAAGTTGCAAAGAAAGTGCCATTATATTTACGCAGCATGACTTTAAGATAATAGCATTATAATCATATCGTTGTATTTAAGATAAGAGTATAATGGGGAGGCTGTTTGAGGGACGGGTTTAAAGAATAAAAGTCTGTTCCGATGAAGATGTTCTGTTATCTGGTCATTGACGAGTCCTTTATAATTTTTTTTTTTTGAAATCGTTTAGGCATAATGTGGAACGGCGATCCTCTCAATGTGTTCGATCACGGTTTTGCTAATGCTCAGTTGGCAGTTCGAGATGTGGACCAATTTCTATTTTGATCGAGGCCAATTTTGACGGTTTTTTAGAATAGCCAGTGTTAAATAGGTTTAACAGAATGGTCGGTGACAGGATGAATCGGCTATGGTCTTGCATCTGTTGCGTAGTCTAACAAAATTACCTACATCAAATTGTTTATATTTACCCAAAACACCATTGCAACTATGTATACTTAATAAACAAAATACTAGAGCAACTGGTAATGAGGAAGAAGCAATAAAATTAAAATTATTGCCATTCTCCGAATTAAATAACACTACCTATTATGTAAAATTTAACTACCGTAAAGAGAATAATCAGTCTATTATGAATTTGCAATGCTCTTTGTGAACGGATGAGATTTAAGCGGTGTTGGTTTTTAATTTTATAACGTCAATTGCAATTTTTCATTCTGCTCAGGAATTGCAGTTTTCTTACTGGTAGACGTCCATGGTCGTTGAGAGTTAGTTCGAAGATAATTATGTCAAAAGAGTCAAAACCACCAATAACAACCCGCACTGCATCTGTTTCGTGGATTCAGACCTTATTTACTATTCCACATACGCACGCCAAGCAAAACTTTCAAGACAGGATTCAATATTTTCAGTTTTGCCTATTATTTTTTACAATAAATCGCTACTGTACTACTAAAAATAAGGACCAATATCAAAATCTGATTCCCGAAAACTCTTTATGCATCTCGACTACAAAGCCAATATTTCAATCTAAAGAATGATTAATACAAACGAGTTAAAAAAATAAAATTAACAATTTTAACAATTGGATTTATTCAAAACGTTGTCAAATGCTAGGATTGACGTCCAAAACGGATTTTGATGAGTTTGTCAGTCACTTTAGATGAATGATTCTCGACCCTTTTTGGGCCAATGATAACTGGACTACATTTAATTTAATGTTATGAAAATCGAGACTAAATGTTGGCACAGACCTTGGAGATCCTAATTAGGGAACTTGGTAATTAAATTAAGAAAGTTGTATTTTGCTTCGGAAGAAAAGATATCGAAATATTTTTGTCTTTGTAATTTTAGGACGAAGGTCCTCTTTCTAATATTTAGTTTAATTTGCGTCGTGTTTTATTTATTGGTCTTTTTGGTACTGTTTCTTTTTTTATGGAGTCGTCTCGTTATTTTGTCTTGAATGTTTTAATACAAAATAAATGGAGTAATAATATTATTTTTTGGAACCATTTTTCGCTACGTTCAGGCAAGGGAATTGATAATATTTGAGCAAAAAATGTTTGTCTTCCTAGTCGTTACTGGTTTATAATGCTCCTCATATCCATTCCCTTCCCTCTCCTAGAGAGGAGGCCTGAGTATCTGCAGTGCAGTAACATTATAGGCTGATGATGATGATATGACCATTTCAGGCACTAATCTACATGGTCCTCGTATTACTTAACTAAGATTACGCCTGGACCAAAAATCTCTGATTTTATTTCGGTGTGACCTATCCGACTACTCTAAGAAAAAAACATCAATCTTACTTTTCATTGGTTTTTTATTTGTTTACTTTTGACTTTGACCATTTCACAGAAATTTTGCTAGTTGCCATGCCACGGCCATTGATACTTTTAATTCCATTGCAAACACTACTTGAAGATACCGTCAAAGCATTATGACTGCAGGATTTCGTTCAAGTCGATGTCCATTATAAATCAATTACCTCTGTACTTCAATACAATCATCCAATTGTATCTCGATTGCTTATTCAGTTTGGCATGGATTCGTTCTAGTATTTTGAACAAAGATTCATTTGCTGTTTTTGTACCCACGTCTATTCACTTCTTATAAGTTTGTTGTTTTGGTTTTGTTCCTAATGTTGACTTTATTTTTGTTTCCAGGTATGTGCTACTTACGTGGTGTTTTGAAGTATAAAGGTAAGGAGGACCTGCATAAGTAGTCGCTCCTTATAAAATACGGAGTGAAATTTCTTGCCTGCGTGGTGTTCCCAATTTCATATGATATCAATCTATTTAAGTCGCGTGTTAATGGGCTTCTTCTGGGTTTGCTCGTTCCATCACCGACCTCATCTCTGCCCTCAGGACAAGATTTAGGTCAACAAAAGACTAGAAAAATGTTAGGAAGATCTACAAAAATGTGTCCTTCGGGCAGCGTTATTCGATTTTTCCACCAGTAATTTCTCAATGACCGCCGAAGGGTATAGATTTTTTTTTTGTTGATATTTTCATCTCGCAGTTCACCCTAGGAGCTTGTCGTCTGCTTATCTGAACTATCCTGTGATTCCCTTGAGTGTAAGACCTCCAGCCAGGGCAGTCTGAATTTGTGCCTTTTTCCCTGGTGGGTCTAAATGACGCAAATAATGTCGCAGTGATAATTACTGATTCGTCTTGTGAGAACCCTTCAATCTTGACCGAGAATATGCACAAAGAAATTACTATGTTAATTTTTTTTTCTTTTTTTTTTAAACGTTGCCACACACTAGGAATTTCTCCTGTATGGTGGGTGCGTTTACAAACATTGGAACTCACATACACAAACAGACCCAGAGAATTCTAGATTATAAAGCGATTACTTTTCAATACTTTGGTGAATCTTTGATATAAAACGATGAATGAATCACAGTTCATGTCTGATGACAATGAGATTAGGAGTAAGTAACAGAGAAATATGAACGAAAAAGACATGCTGCACCGTCCTCAAAAGAATTGGGAGAAGGACAAAAGAATGATGAATCTTCGATGTCCCGTTCTGTAACGAGAATATATGTGTAGAAACTTTATATTGCACTCTTATAAAGCCGTCCGTCACGAACATAAAATGTGTCAGTTCAACTTTTATAACAAGATGTCGTTAGTACACTATTTGTACAGTCGAACAAGCTAATAAGTATACAGGTAGAGATTTTTATGTATACTGAAAATATTGATTGCAATTTTGTTTTATAAAGCGTTTTGCAGTAAGCGACTGATGTCAAACACTGTATCATTTCACATCAGTCTTTAAATGTATCTTTATAATGTTAAAAGTAAATGAAAGTTAGCTGGCTGTATACTTATTAGCTTGTTCGACTGTACCTGACACTTCGACAACTATGCACTTTTGCTAATCTTCCGATCCTATTACTGTCCGTTCAAGGCAAGGGGTGTTTTTAATGCGATAGGTAGATACAGCCACATGTTTAATTTATACAAAATACAAAATGGTTTATTGCTTCAACAAGTTTACATTTACAATATTTGTGTTTGGAGCTCCCCTGTAAGCAAGTAATGCCTGTGTTGGGGAGCCCCATTTATATGGGTAAGTATACAAATTTCAAATTGATTGTTGTTTCGAAGAGACTCATAAGGTGACAGTTAATATAGAAGTATGAAGAAGAAGACATGCTGCGCTCACCCTAAATAGATTAGGGTTTATCATTATACTCCTGCCCGTATGCAGAAGAATAATGATAATGTTATTTACAGTTTTTATTGCCCAGTAAGTTCATAAATGATGCGATACAAATTCACGTAGGTAGGTATATAATAAATTTTCTGCCCAGTTGCTTGTCTTCTTCTTATCGTGTCGATAAAAATTCAAATTGAGTCAGCCCAACCCCAAAATTTGACGACGAGTTTCAGTAGCATTCTTCAGCTCATGTGATTTACAAATAACAGGACAGGCAGGACACGATATCCAAGTGTTCCAATCGTGTGTGGGGCAGCACTACATTTACACTCCAAGGCAGAAAAGGCAATCTAGTAATCTCCAAACAGCTTTTCTTCTTTTCGGCCTACAAGAGCCTAATTCATTGGGGTCAGCGCAATTTGTCTTTTTCTTCTACATTTCTAGTCACTTTTCTCTTCCAATCGTCAAGTTAGTAGTCGTAGTAGTATTAATATTTCACAGTCCAAAATTGCTTTTGTATTTCTCAGCTCCCGAATCATAAAATAATGTTCTTTTGATAATAATGTAGAGAGAAAACTTAATCTTAGCTCGGCTTACTGTCAGCAGATTTTCTGTAAAAGAGGAATAGTTAATTAATGGAAGAAAAGATTAGTGAAGCTAATCTGATGTAATTAGTATTTGGTAGAGGTGGACCGACTAGGTCGTGGCTAAATAATAACGGGTCCATCTTCAGGCTAATCCGCGCTTGCTTAGGGTGATCCTTCGATGAAGTCTTTGACGATTATTACAGGTAGTCAGTGGCCTGTAACTATAACTTTTAATCTATTGCATAGATTCTATCGCGGGCCTTGTTGAGTTGAGCGTGGAGAGCGAATCCAGAGATTTCCTAACAAAAATATTCAGTTCAAGATTCAACATGGTTGCTATGGTTACGGAAAATAACAAGGTTGTCAACTGAGGTTGTCAAGTTAAATAATTGTTTGTCTCTCTGCTTTCTCCTTCTAAAATATTCTTACTCGTATAATTTGTGTACAAAGTGTTTTAAATATGAATAAACAAAGTGCATTTATTAATGAAGAAAGTCACGAAAAAATAGTGAAAGAAAATTAGTGAGGAGTGAGTACCTACTCTATAAACATTCATTTTATTATTAGTACGCATCTATCATAAGTTTTATTGGTTTTTGCATTACTATTCTGCGAATCGGTCTAAAACGATTCGTTTTCTTATAAAATATCTAAAATAAAATAAATAATTTTCATATTTTTCAATGTTATGACACTTACGTCAGGCTGTCAATACTTTTTCTTTTAAATTTTCTGTCATAGAGTTTCTTACTAGCTTACATAATCTATGAAAGTTAGTTTTGATTTATATAATGTACATCGCGCGAAATTCGAAGATCAAACTCTTAATATCGTTATTTTTGTTAAAATTTTTTGAATGAATAATTATTTTGGTGTGTAATTACACTATTAATACCTAATTATTTATATCTATTATTGCATAAGTTGATAAAAAATGCTATGCAATAGATTTACCGCGGCAGTCTCCGAGTGCCACACGTTTTTTTGGAAACTAGAACTCATTAGTTTTCTGTCTCCACAGTAATACCGATCATTTATATGGTCTCTTTAATCAAGGTCACCTAAAATAAACAGACTCGGTAGTCGTAACTTACTTTTAATACGTTTATTGTGAACTTTTACCGTGGGATATCGACCACACCGTTACTGGTATACAATGGTGTATAGTCAAAGCACATCACAGATATCACAGCATCTTTAACTCAAAGAAGTAAGGGTGATTTTAGCAGTGCAACTGATGTGGGTAGAAGTAAAATTGTTGAATGTATTTCCGCGGTAATACGGTGTTAAGGTCAGATTCGGGTGATAGTGAAGATGTAATTAAAAGGAAATTAGGTTGGTTTACGAATGGGCTTATTGATTTGTATGCTATAAATAAATAAAAAAAAAAAACATTTAATTCGAGTATCACAGACTCTTATTAGAAACAATACGTTCATACATGGTCACATTACATAGGTACATAACGCGCACGCTATGCATGCGCGCGCGTGCTATGTTGCTGGAGATTCTGGTCCCGCCATTTCTGCTCTCTAGCTATAATTCTAGGCAGTTGTAAAGGATAGGCGTTTAAGGGGACTGTTTTTTGTAGTTTTGAAGTTTGACAAAGTGTTTATTTCTAGCCTAATTTGGTTTGGCTTGGGTTTCAAGTCGGTTGCCTACCAGATACTAACCCTCCTGGGGAATGCGATTGCTGATGGTTTACCTGCTAACGTGCGGGTGACTCAGCGTGCTTTATGGTAGGTATGCCCTCTAAAGATCCTTTAATTGCCTCTTAAGACACCCACTGAATAGGAATTGGGGTGGTCAGATCCTTCTTCCTTGACCGAACTGGAAGTTGATTACACTGTCATGCCAAATCGCATTCGTCTAAGACCCTATTTTCTTACAACAGTTTTCAACAACTTACATCAGTTCAAGAAGTGCACTACGACCTCAAATACGATAACCACGCTGCCCTTTCCAAATACATTCGCCTATGTGGCAGACCTTATTTTTCTTCAAAGAGAAAACTTCTAAATCAACAAGTATACACTACAGATACGATCGGTCATACGCAGCGGTGCCGTTACATCTAGCGGTAATAAGCCATGCTGATGCAGCGATACTATTCAATTTGTATAAATCCATAACTATTCTACATCTCCCGAGACTTTTCCCAACTATGTTGGGGTCGGCTTCCAATATCGGTTAGATTGTAAACCGATGCAGCTGAATACCAGTATTTTACGTAGAGTACGTGACTCCTTTTAACTTATTAAAAGTTAAAAGGAGTCACGTAACTCCTATTAACAGACACCTCCTATTAACAGACTCCTATTAACTCCTATTAACAGACACGTTTATGTATATAATAAAAGTTACCACGACTGTAAAAAAAGTGTAATAGACTGGATAAAACCACTTACCTTTGAGGAAACTGAGGCACTCCTGGAACACGTTAAGTAGCTGAAATACACCACATGATTTATATAATAACTTAAAACTACACAAATCATACCTCACCACACACCTCACAACACACATCACTCACACACACAGCACCCCTAGTAGCATTTTTTGTTGGCATTTAGTTGGGCCACATACCTCTGTATGTGGCCCAACTAAATGCCAACAAAAAATGCTACTAGGGACACCACAAATCATACCACACACCACACACCACGCCACACATCACACTACACTTCGCGCCTTATCACATATCCCACAAAATACCGTACTACTTACCACACCACACTGTACATCACTCTCACTGGGAATAAGTTAAGTTTAATTTTTTACTTATAATAATTTAAGGCTATAACTTTATTTGTTTTCTATTAAGATTATGTTTAAGCTAAATATAAACAAATGTATGTAGGTACTTACATTACATATTTACCCTTATGGTCAAAGTACATCCTACCTCGAGTTAGTATAAGACGTGTACGACACTGATGGTGAAAGAGCGGAGCCTTCTAATACAGGCATTGTTTGCCTAAATGGGGGCTCCAAACACGTAATCATGTAATGGTATACTTATTTCGCACAATAAACTATTTTGTATTGTATATTGTATATATTGTATTGTACTTTTCTGACCTCCACAACACAGTACTGGTTAATAATACCATGCCCCCTTTTAAGACGGGTAAATCCATAACCATACGAAACAAACCCTATTTGTACAACCTTTTGCATGGTTCAAATTTTGCTTCCAAAAAAAAACCAGTTCTTCCCAACCGATAGCGCCCAAATTCACACATCTATAGTTCTGTTATCTATACTTTCTTATGGCAGAAATGCCCGAGAGATATCTGTCGACGGCATGTTATGCCAAGTCAGAGGCCCAAGGGGTGTACAAACTCTGACACCAAGTTAGCCACTAACCACACGATACAGAAGAGAAGATGACTGATATGACCCAATTCTGCCTGCAGCTAGGATCGTATCCTCACAAGAGAACTAGTTCCTCCTCTCAGACTCGAAACTTTGCACCCACGTCCAATTTGAATAGATAAACAAGGAAAAGAGGAAAAAACATACGCGACAATCTTTCACGGAAAACTATTCTTTTTCGTTTTCATTTACTCCAAAATTTTTCTTTAAACAAAACTTTGATCAAAGTCAACAAGTTTACAAAGACCGACAGATACGGTCGGTCATACGCTGCGGTGCCGTTACGTCTCCTAGCGGTAATTAGCCACGCTCGTGTGAAGATGCACGCACACACATGCACTTGACATTTATGTATGTTAAAGTTATTTATAAATAGAAGTAGCTCGTGGATAAATTATAATAGTCGGAGGATCGATCTTCAAGGATAAGTTGCACTTGCTAAGATCGGAGTGTGAATGGATGAGCATTTATTACAGACTGAGTTTTATCCGCGCCTCGGAAAACATGCTTCGCCATTGGTCCCGGCTGATATTGTTATATCTTTGATAGTCGTTATAATTATGTAGTTAGTGGCTCAAAAATGTGACAACCGTTGTGGAGGTCAGATAGGCATTCGCTCCATATTAGTCCATATAAAAAAATACTGTTGTTCAGCTACATCCGGTTAGACTGCCAGCCGAACCCAACATAGTTAGGAAAAGCTAGACTTTCGTTTTTTCTTAGGATTGCCCTTGAGCATTTGCACACATGTAATCTTGATCCAGAATTTATGTTTTTTTTTTTTTAAGTAGCTTTAAATGTCCTGTAACGACTGTTATCACTTCTCAGTATAGATTTATAGTTTTTTCAATTTCAAGAAATAAATAAAATTATTTTGGTCCTTCGATTCGGATATTGTTTTATTTTTCGATTTGAATAATCTTATCTCACAGACGACATCCAAAGTCTCGGTTTCTTTCAAGAACAACGTTTATTTCTATCCAATAGTCGCAGTATAAACTATGGACGTTCATCAATCGTTTCCAGGATGTCCTTGCTTATTTTTGGAGATGGTCTCGAATGGATCGCTTCAGATCTTTTCAGAAGTGTTTAGTGATTATTTCCGTGTTATCCGAAGAGTTGAAAGATCGGTAAGGATTTTTTCGTGTGTGTTACGATTTTTATGGAGTAATGAAAAGTCGCAAACTGTACCTGTTTCTGTGTCTAAAATAACATAACAGCCTGTTTTATTCGATTTCGGCAGAAATGTACCTTTAGTACATCTCTCCAGTTAAGTTTATTTACGTGCCATGTTATACAAGGCCCGTCTGTTGCATCAACGGGGCTCAAATTTCCGTGGGTGCTACTCAAGTCTTTTCATTATAATATTACTTAAACATTATGTCATCGTATGTATGCTATATGAACTAAGACTTCATAATTTATTATACAATTAATTATTTAAAAAGTACATTAAATAATAAACAAATAATTATGACGATAACATCGCAGTATCGCACGTAAAAAGCTTAACGCTACGCGCTACAGCAGATTCCATTATTAATTAAAGTTAATTACATCTTTCCGAGCTCACAGTCCCTGAACGGATGGAAATTGAAATATTGCATTATGAATTTTACATGTAAAATATTTTCAATATTGAATCTACTATTACTAGGTAGGTACGTCGTTTTCAATATTATTACGTCGTTCACCACTAGGTCATACAACATCACCAATCAACTCACCTTTCGCTATCCACTGCGACTCACAGTCCTGTCCCTAGAACTATAAAAAACCTATCCTTCACCCACTCCAGCCATCTTTTGAGGTTGTCAGTTCATCTAGCTTGGGGCATCCCAACTGCTGATACGCAGTCTCCTCTCCAGGACTCATTTGCTTCATGTTATATCGGTCCTCCGACTGACAGCATTATCATCTTAACCGAAACACATCTATTGGGGGATATTGGTGATGACGATAGTGACAGGTCCTAAGC
This sequence comes from Diarsia mendica, assembly GCA_949316265.1. Taxonomy (NCBI): domain Eukaryota; kingdom Metazoa; phylum Arthropoda; class Insecta; order Lepidoptera; family Noctuidae; genus Diarsia; species Diarsia mendica. Next base: position 3,961,603 of record OX438910.1, read on the forward strand.
TATCTGCATCTTGGCTGTTTCATTCAACATTCAATATAGGGCCAGGTAATGGTCAGGTTTTCCTAAGGTGAATTTTATTGATATTTCTTCTTTGTCGTGTACCTTACCCCGGCTTAGCATGACCACCAAAGAAACGGGTTTTGTCGACGGAAGAATCGACAAAATGACAGATTGTAGCAAAGTTTCATGTCAAATTGTATGGAAAAATCTTTGTCTATTTTTGGTAGAATAGAGATAGAATCGCCATGCTACGGGGGCTGGTGTCCAGAGTTTTTATGTCGCCCTTGGGACTCTGACTTGTCTTTATATCCCGTCGAAAAATATCTCTCAGGCATGCTGGCTTCCTCACGATGTTTTCCTACATCATCATCGATGTTTTGCTTCATTGGTATTCTCCTTCTTGAAGAATCGATGACTCAGATTTTGTGATCAGTACGTAGCATCCTGAACAGCTCTGTCGTTTGCTTTATTCAAGTCTTGGAGAATTCATCGGTATTGATATCTGGTCTTAAGGTAGCTTATGTCAATCCAATAAATTTCTGACTTTCCGTCATCGTGGTTACCGCTCATAATTATGCCCCTTTGTCTAGGCCTCAAGTAGCATATTATATCACAAATCGTAAAAGTCTTGCCTATATGGAAGGGGTTTGGCCAAAATTCTTAGTAGCAAGAAAAAATACTAGAAATGAAACTAATTTGTTCTATTTCCGCGCAATTTCCTGTTAGCTGCCAAAAAACAGAATTGTGATTTTACTCAGTTGGATTCTTTGTTCCAGGGTTACGTTAGTTTGTTATATTTTCGTCTAGGGTTTTTTGATAACCTCTTAAGTCTTTGAAAGATTACCGGGGAAGTCAAGGGTCCTAGAGGAAGTCTCGAGAACTCTCAAGGTTGACTTCTTACATGACATAAAAAGATGGTACACGGCGACACTTCAAGCTATAAATTTCTAGTATAATATGGCCTCGCTTAGTATAAATTTCGAATACAATAAAATATCCGCATGAACTGGTTTGGTAAAACTTGATTGTTTGCCTCGCGTACGATTGGTCTGTTTGTAGCCATATAAACTCACAAAGTATTCCATAATTCGACAAACATTGTTTCGATACTTAAGAGAAACCTTGGGAATCCATTACAAAAGACTGCCTTCACAATTATGGTTATCGGGTATCCACTTAGCATTGAATAATTTGGTTTGTAACATCGATTCTTAGTTAAAATTGTTTCCGACAGTGTTTATTTTGGTTTCCATTGCTTTTTTTGGTGTTTGGATCCGTGTTTCTATGAATATTATTCTGCGGGGTTCTCCGGTCCCTGTCCGCACTGGCGTCTTGGGAAGAAAATTTTGGACGCTTCAATTATCATTTTTCTATTTGTACGATTGAATACAAGAGAATATGATCGAATCATTTATTCAAATGAGGTTAAAAATCAGCTTCTTTTGACCGAAAAAAAAACTTGTGATAGTCCCCCAAAACACCCGTCTTCCGTTCCTGGTGTTTTGTTTGAATTGAGGAAGTGACAGAACAAACTGCCTAGCAAAACCGTGGCGTTCATTTAACAATATCAGTAATCATTATGCTGCGTAGTCATTGCACTCATCACATACCTACATCTGTCGTGCTGTAGGTAGAAAATGCCGCTTATGACCTATGCCTATGCACCACCACGCCACACAAACTCCTGTGTCGCGTAGTCGAAGTTATCCACGAGATTACCCTTCGGATCGGAAAAAAACCTTGTTATGTAATGGGTTCTTCTCATCCCTCTATACACAATACTAACATTATCAATCTGATCTCCGCAAAAACCATCTTAAAAGAATATTACCCTCATATTACGTTTCCTTTTACGACATCACGGGAAGTGATAAACTGATACCCGTACCGCGTAGACTAGAAATATTATTATTATAATCATAAAATATTTATGTAAGACAGTCTTCCCAAGTTTTATGTTAAGACGATGACAATAGCTATTGACTTCTGATGTTTCAGTATTTTTGGACACGCCCACAATTTTTCCGATACCCTAGCGCCAAACTACCAAGTAAGAAACAAATAGTCCAGGATCCGCGGTCTATTTTTGCACTTGATTACTATCAAGCTAATTTTGATGAGACGGCGAGACGCCCAACAATTTCCTGCACGAAACTCTCGAATTCTCGATTGTGGTAAGTAATAGGGGTAGCAGGGATAAAATATGTTGGTTTGATGATTCTCAAAAGTGTTAGTACAAACACTTTTGAGAATCATCAGCTGGTTTTTTTTTTGTTAAATCTGATGATAATTATATAAATTATTTGAAAAAATATTTGTCCTACGAAATGTATGGTTTGATCAAAGAGTCCCCTTCCTTCCTTCCAATATGTATCGATAACGAAGTCATTAAAAATGATTACTTACTAACTGGGTTTTGGGGATTGGATATTTTCTATTAAACCCACTCTTTACAAGTTGCCTACAAGATTCTAAAAATTATATTAAGTGTTTGGCACTTACTCCACGCACCATCAATACTCCTGTACATCATAAACAACAGGCTAATACACTTTCTGGAGCCACAAATTCCAGAAGAGCAAGCAGGTTTTGTTAAAGGCAAAGACACGCGGGAACAAATCCTGAACGTTCGCCAAATTATAGAGAAAAGTCGGGAATTTAACAGCCCTGTATTGATATGTTTCATAGATTATACCAAAGCATTTGATTGCGTGGAGTGGGGCAAGCTGTGGGGGGTTCTTAAAGACATGGGAACGCCTCAACATCTTATTGACATAGTCCGATGCCTCTACCTACACATCAACAACCGCTCTTTCGTCAAAATAGACACCGACTGTTCAAATGCGTTAGGCAGGGATGCATCCTCTCACCTCTGCTCTTCAATATGTACGAAGAGTAATATCATTCAAGACTCTTTAGGGCTGGGACAAGGGGTTTACTGTTGGTGGAAAGTGGATTTCCAATCTGAGGTACACTGATGACACCGTTCTCCTTGCTACAACATTTGGCAACATGAAAGAGATACGGCACAGATTGGAAGTGGCAAAGTAGGGTTTGCAATAAATAGGCAGAAAACCAAGCTTATGGTGGTAGATCGTGCGGGAAACCTATCGGGCGCCTATAACATCTAAGGCATCTATACTGTGGACAGCTTCGATTAACTGGGCTCCAATATAAGTAATGAAGGTAGCTGCGTCACAGAAATAAAACGGCGGATAGCCATGGCTAAAGATGCTATATTACGCCCCCGGAACATCTGGGAAAAACGTGGTATAAGTTTTAAAACGAAGGCCCGTTTGGTCAGAGCACTAGTTTTCCTGATTTTCCTCCATAGAGTTAATAATAATATTTATTTATTTTCAGGCTACTTTGGCCCATAGATAAATACCTTACAGACTAACATACATACGATATAATTGACAGCTTGTGTTAGTAAACAAAACCTCAAAACTATATTAGTATCACTACAGTTGCACTACGTCACTGTGCGATCATGTGGCACTTGCCCGCGGAAGCGTCGAAACACCACCCCCTGCGGCCAAAAGTCCTCTTCCAAGACGAGGTGCAGGTAGCATGTCGGTACTCGCACCACAAACGCCTTAAAGTTGACGTTGCGGCGCGACTCGAGCAGCTGCACTCTCGCCACGTACTTGATCTTCTGGCGCACGTACTCCACGATGTCCTCCGTCGTAGTGGTGTAATGTAGACGGGAGAGGTACAAAGGAGTGTTCGGCTTTGCGGCACGAATATGCACATTGGGCTCCGATGGAGCCGTGCCGCAGTGGTTCTTGATGGTTCGCTGACGGCGCTTCCTCCTCAACACCGTCACGAAACCATCATCAGCCTGGATCGGTTCCTTTTCAGGCACAGGCTTCTCGGAAGGAGCATTTTTCCCCACAAGTTAAGACATGGACAATCCAAACAAGAGTAAGACAGAGGATAGACGCATTCGAAATGTGGTGTTTTAGGCGGATTCTCCGAATTCCATGGACGGCCAAACGCACAAATGTGTCTATCCTTTACCAACTCGATATCAAGACTCGATTGTCAACAGTTTGCCTACAGCGTATTTTGTCTTATTTCGGCCACATAATGCAAAGAGGAGATAGCAGCCTTGAAAAGCTGGTCATTGTTGGCAATACCGAAGGCAAGCGACCGCGAGGCCGGTCGCCATTTTACAAATTTGGAAGTGTCTGTCTTCCAAACGATTGGCTTTGAGAAAAAATTGTTTGTGGAACCTCAATGTCATTTTTAAAGACCTGTCTAATGTCTATAGACACCCCACACGTAGGTATAGGTTTGATGAAAAAAAAAATATAGTTTCAGTTCCATGTATGGGGCGACCCCCTAAATCCTTTTTAGGGTTCCGTACCTCAAAAGGAAAAAACGGAACCCTTATAGGATCACTTTGTTGTCCGTCTGTCCGTCCGTCCGTCCGTCTGTCAAGACCCTTTTTCTCAGGAACGCGTGGAGGTATGAAGCTGAAATTTATATCAATTACTCAAGTCTACTGTCCCTTGAAGCTGTGAAAAAATCAAACTTCTAAGCCAACGCAATCAAAAGATACAGCCGTTTATGCCGCAAATTTTCGACACTTGCAAGGGAATCAAAACCTACAGGGTGCTTCCCGTGAACTCAGAATCTTGAAATTTGGTACGAAGCAACGTCTTATAGCATAGATAAAGGAAAAATTACGAAAACCATAAATTTTTAGTTACATCACAAAATATATTTTTTTTACGGAACCCTCGGTGCGCGAGTCCGACTCGCACTTGGCCGGTTTTTTTTATTTTTGTATAAAAATCGTAAAGCGGTTCACAGAATACTTGTAGAGTTTCAACTGTGTAGTCTCAATAGTTTCCGAATGAAGTGGCTGTGACATACGGGTGGACAGACGGACAAACAGACATGACGAATATATAAGGGTTCCGTTTTTTGCCATTCGGCTACGGACCCCTAAAAAACAGCTGGTTTGTAGTAATTTTTGATGAGCTCGTTATCAATACATGTTGGATTTAGATAATGATCATCAGATAAAAATAAAATACATAGTTAGTAATAGATTTTTGAAAATCATCAAATAAATAATTATAATAATATATAATCAATATATATTTTATCCCTGCTGCCCCTATTACCTACCACAATCGAGAGTTTTCGTATAGGGTAATGTTGGCTCACGGAAAATTAGCTTGATAGTAATCAAGTGAAAAAATGTACCGTGGATCCTGGACTAACATTGTGACGCGGTCAATAATAATTTATAGATGAACGGATAGCTGTCAGTGGGGCGCAAAGTGACATACGTCCGTCTAGCACCGCGCCTAAGCGCTCACTGTCGGATTGCATACGTAAGAAAGAGAGCGCGATGACGCAACGCTCGAACTTCTTACAAACCATATAATGATTAATTATAAAATAATAATTTATTAAATAATCAAAAATTAAAAACAACCAAATTTTGTATTTAAATATGATACGTTATTGTTATAAATTTTACCAACGTACGTTCATCAGTAATACAGATATTTTTGTTGGAAGATCATTTTAAGAGGTTAGTTTACCATTTTTTTGTATCGAGAAAACTTTTCAAAAACGTGTTTTGAAAACAACGAAATTATCAGAAATATGTTCAAGATTAACATATATTTTTTCCGCCGTGTCAAACTGTATAGATTTGGCTAAAAAATTGTTCAATACAAGCCTATTTGGCTCTTGTCAGCGCCTTAACGCGGAGTTTGCTTTACGATATCAATCGCAATCTCGACTGATCTAGTTTTAGTCTGATTGGCAGGAATTATACGGTACAACCGTTAGGTAAACAGTTTCCAGCGAATCGGGTTGGGGATTAGCTAACTGTTTGTTTGAAAATCTAATCGTGATTCGGAAGTGACTTATAACATAAACAGCATAAAGTTCCCACCTTTTGGAACATGCCCGGCACACTTCCCAACCACTGTAACTTCTTTTTTTATTTTTGAAGGGTGGGAAATCATCAAATGACTCCTGCCTAGTGTCAGACTTCTACTGACTAAAAATCACCTATGTTCCTTCTTAGCCCTTTGTGTCGAGGCCGCGGTATCTCTTTCGAACAACCCGCAGTCCCGACGCTGTAACTCCTGAAAGCTAGAATCAACATTGGCGACATCCAGAAAAGTGCCGAGACAATGATAATCGACGAAGTCCCAGAGAAACGATTTAACTGTCTTGGATCCCGCAACGAAAATATCAGAAAAGAATAGGAGGAGTAGGAAAAACATAATTTCCACTTAGTACTTCCTACTGTTGAAAGTCCCGGATAACCAGTCTTACCAAAGGGTTTCATATTATCCAATACTAATTGATTGTGGAGGAAACCGACCCCTGCATAAATCAACAACCATTTATGCAAATAATGTTGATGAGTTCCTACTGTTGGAATTGGAACACAGGCTTCTTCTCCACGAGGAGTTTTTCTTCATAAGCATCCAAGCCTAGATTTCTTTCGCGGAATTATAACTGATTGTATAACTTCCTGATGTATCATCATAAATGTCTCAGTTTCCTCAGATTGGCACATGGACCCGATACCATTATTGCAATGTTCTGTTAACCAAAGTTTAGGGCTCAATTCCGTATTAGGTTCCCTAATATCCTACTTTCTTGTCTTCTTTCTCCTTCCTTCGAGTCGCTAGCACCAACATACCTACTTCAAATTATGTTCATCCAAAACGTCACTATATACTTCGTTTCTGTAACATACCGAATTACCGATACGCCTGTTTGGTCTTCGATATTCGGGTTACCATTACCCAATAAAGGTGTTACAGCGAACGTGCGAACAAAATTGGCATACCCATAAAACAACAGCCAATCAAACGAAGTCCGTTTTACAATGTTCCTAACCTACTTTGTATGTTATTCGCGAGATCGGTAACGATCGTGCCTGACTGCGCTTTGCTGAAGTTAATTTTGAATCTATAACACTTTGACGCATTGGGCTAAGGAGAATGTGTGTCGTATTTTTTTTGTAACCTACTTGGTCCCCCTGCTGTGCATAGGCCTCTTTCTCGTTGCATACCTCTCTGTCCTGTGTGATTTCTTGCCATGCTAATTCCGCAAACATGATCAAAACGTCACACAACTCTTGCCGCGTCGATTTTGTTACTGCAAAATTTTGCTATGGATCTTACTGCGTTAGCTGCTCTCATCATTTCAATCGAATATTGGGAAATATTTTCGACTTCTACTGTATGTTTTTATATGGGGCTGGTGTCCGCAACTGGACGTTCAATATATTGCGTACTTACTTGCCTTGTGTTTTGAAGAAAACACAATGGTTTGTGTCGTCAACATTAGGCCTCTAATAACAACACAATAATTCGTTATTCTTTTGTTTAACTTTGTATTCCGGATTTACGCTAGGCAACTGTTCGTCGCTAAATGGAGGCCTTGTTAAAAGGTATCTTCAGCAGTTCCAAGTCCTACGTTGACCGGAAAGATGACATTCTTAAAAAAAAATGTATTGTGAAATCGTGTAGAAAAGCACGATAATCTTAACTCCAACACTTTCGAACTCCACAAAGATTCATTTCCACCACTAACCGTATCTGTAGTACAAAACGACCAGCATTACCAAGAATGTAGGCGTGTCCGTCTACGCGATCTGACCCAACGTATCCCTCGAATTGCGCCAACATAGTTGCGATATCTAAAACCCTAGACACCTTGCGTAGACACATCGTCTCGTTTATCTTAGTTGTCTAACTGGTTTAGCTGGTCTGTGATATTCATTCACCGTAATCATTGAATTGTTAACTGTATCTAGTATGTTTGTTTTGTAATACGACATTTAGCGCCTTAACGCTTTTGAGCTTTTGGTGGCAATTTTAACGGTGTATCATCTGGTTTTAGAAAAGTTTTAATTGAGATCATAGTAACATAATGCAACTATGACTTTATCAGTACTGGACTAGGTGAGTACACTGAGTAATGTGGACGAAAGGTATATTAAGGATCATAGTAGGTAGTGTTCTGTAGTTTTTGTCTACACGCATGTTAATAACCCTTCTTTGCTTTGCGCAGTCGGGTAAAAAGGTGTTCGTTTTTGAATTAATGTAGGTATGTTTATTAGTACTAAGACATGCGTAGACGGTAGATCTCGCAGAACTTTGTGTTCTAAAATAAATCACTCAATTATTATTGACTAACGCACACACTGGACTAAATATACCGTTTACAAAAAGGCCGCGGCCGAGGACATCGACAAATCAGACCTTACAAATGTACAGGGAAGTCCCCGAACAAAGCCTAAGCAAAACACAAACTTATTATGATGAGAATATGAAGCTTAATCGATTTTATAGATGTTTATTTTTGTAATATTACATGTAGCCAACTAAGTTTGGTCCGTCATGTCCATGACCAAACTTAATTGGCTATAGATCGAAACTACTACACTTGCGAAAGCGGAAGACTGTCTTCCTGTTTTTGAAACACCGAAACATTACATTGGGCTTCATTGGTTTCACGTGAAAATGTTTTAACAATATTAAAATGTCGACTACAAACTGCAATATCTGTAGATACCGGCCGCCGGCAGAATGAGGTGGAACTCACCATCATTAATTACCGAACGCCCGCATTTTATAATTTAATTAATTAATATTACCACTACTTTTGCATCGAGTGGGTGAGGACGTAGCATAACTGTATTATGAACGGGGAATGAACGTAAAACGGTATCAGAAAACAATAAAACTGCAAGTTTTACCGCAGTGGTCGATCGAGTTCTATGTGGGTCGATAGAAATCAACGTTGTTAATTTTATTATTAAAATTGAGATTTTTAATTTTGTCTCTTGGATCTTGGTTGTAATTCTCGAAAAGGTCGTCAACTGATTACTATTTTTATTTATTATTTTTTATTACTATTTTATTTACTATTTTTTATCACTACTTACAAATCATTATTTGTAAGTAGTCAAAACATTCTTTGACTTAGTGTTCCTGCCAAAATACTCCTGCTCGAACTTTGCATCGGTAGTAGTTTAACAGACCCAGAAATGTATCTAGACACGCAAAATATAGCGAATTTGGTAAAAAAAAAGTTTTAGTCCAGTTTTAGTCCTTCAATACGAAACAAGCCCTCAGATGACTCGGCCTTAAAACGACTGACCTACAATCCTGGGATTATTAAATCGGTGCCTACAGTCGACGATTCAACAGCTTAATCTAATTTAGGGACGTGTTTCAACAACAGTGCAGTTAAGAGGGTCAGTGTATCAACTGTAATTATGCACTGTTTGGACTTTTTGAAGAAATACAGTGGTCCAAGATTTGTTGGTCATTTTATTTGCATTGTGCTTAGCTATAGTTTTTATGATATTGGCTAGGCATTTAATTGTTTTCTATACGAAATCTGCCGCATGCCCAATGAAATGTAGGCCAAAATAATCACTTTCTGGAGCCCTGACACAGCAAGAAAACGTGACAGCAACCTTGTAGAAGATGGCGGGACGATCTGGACAGAACTAGCGACCAGTGGTCCACATTGGCCTTGCATCGAAACAACTGGAAGTCATGGGGCAGGCCTTTGCCCGGCAGTGGGAAGATGCTGGCTAACAGTAACCACATTGAACAATAAAAGTATGTACGTTCCGAAGGATTCACGGAAGTACACTGTTTGATACATTTGAAAAATTACCCCGGTCGGTATTATTACCTAAATCCATCAGTCCAAACAATTTGAAATGTTCTTCTTTTGAAACGAACAAAATGTAACTAAAATGTGTTTACTTTACATAATACTTATATTTGCAAGGATTTTTTCTGAAAAACGTCGCGTCAATTAATGTAAATACCACAAGGCAAAGTACATTTCCTTGCAAAACCGATGGTAATATTATGTGAGTCCCATATTATGTAGATCCTGGTGTAATATAATATTTCAAGCAGAATATTGTTATTCTAAGGAGGATGCATTCATCGTGTTGATGAAGAATTTAATAAAGTCTTGTAACTTGAGTTTGTGCCAAGTGTGTTACACGCCAACCTAGTTCTCTTAGCTCTTTTTACTACTTCCGTAGCGTGATTAGGAATGCATGTCCCGTTTGTGATCATCTTGTGAGAAACAGTGTACCACAATTTTTTTATGGGCCAATAGAACATATTCAGAGATTTTTTTATTTCCCATTCATAGGATTTTGAAGGAAATTCGTAACCCGTTGCATAGTTGATCAACATAATGTGTATTTTTTTTAATTATCAGCCTGGGCGCCAGTCTCTACAGAGATAACGACAAAATCGCTAACTTTCGATTGCTAATTACCAACGAATAAATTCGGTTGCAATAATGATGCTTGCGAGAAACGCATCTTGGATGTAGAGACTTGCTTTACTTGCAAGCATCATTATTGCAACCGAATTTATTCGTTAGTAATTAAGGATTGAAAGTTAGCGATTTTGTCGTTATCTCTGTCGAGACTACCGGCCCTGCCCACAGTCCCACTGCAGGGGAAAGGCCTCTCTTCCCTCTTTCCATTTAATTCTGCCTTTGGCTGTTTGGACCCGATCCTTACGATAATACTTTTGGACTTTTGTAAAAAAACGTCATAACTCAAACGCAGTCCCAAGCACATTGAACTATAACAGCGATACCTTGCGGACGGGGGAATCTATTTGTCAGGCTTTTTCGGAATACTTCCATTCTACTTTCCTCAATCCCAGTGTGAGTCATCCAATCTCTTCTTCTCTTCTTAGCGATTCGTCGATCCTAACATCTGACATCTGCAGTATCATTGTTGAAACTGACGAAATTGTTAACTTGCTTCGTAAGTTGGATACGTGCAAATCAGCAGGTCCCGATAACATCCCATCCAAACTTCTTGTTCAGTGTGCGCCTTCGATAGCGCAACCTATTTCAATTTTATTTCAAAAATCTTTGAATACCTGTGTTGTACCACAAATATGGAAATCTGCGTTTATAACGCCTATCCACAAAAAAGGTGTTAAAACGGACATAGAGAATTACAGGCCGATATCTAAATTATGTATCATAGCAAAAGTATTTGAGAGGATTATATATAATCAGGTTTATTCTGCTCTGAAAAATTCATTTAGCTCGTTCCAACACGGCTTCCTAAAAGGGAGGTCTACTGTCACGAACCTGATTCTCCTTAATGAATTTATAACCGATGCCATGTGCAACGGTAAGCAGATTGACGTCGTCTATACGGACTATAGCAAAGCCTTTGATCGAATCGATCATAGCATTCTGATATCCAAATTAAATAGCATGGGAATTCGAGGCGATCTACTCAGATGGTTTTCTTCCTACCTTGTCAACAGGTCCCAAGCAGTGGTACTAAATAATTATATATCTAGCTGGGTCCCTGTTCCTAGTGGAGTCCCGCAGGGTTCATTGCTCGGTCCGTTGCTTTTCATAATCTATATAAACGACATCGACTCTTGCTTGACTTCATCTAAATTATTGTGTTTTGCCGATGATATGAAAATTTATACCACAATATCATCCCAGATCGACGAAACGGCACTCCAGAATGACCTACGTCGCCTGGAGGACTATTGCCAAAGAAACAAGCTGGATCTTAATCCCGCTAAATGCTCGGTTATTACGTATTCTCGGAAGCGCTCAATCATTGCTACATCGTATACCTTAGGCGACCAAATTCTACCTAGATCAAATTCTATCCGTGATCTGGGGGTTCATCATGACTCCAAGCTTAGTTTTGAAAACCACGTTGATGCAATAGTCGCTAAGGCATCAAAATCACTGGGTTTCATAATGCGGTTATCCAAGTGCTTCACTCAAGCCAAAACTTTAAAAATACTATACTGTACTTTTGTTAGAAGCCACCTGGAATATGCGTCTGAGATATGGAACCCATGTTACCACAAATACATTGACCGCATTGAGAGCATCCAAAGAAGGTTCATAAGGTATCTATGTTACCATCAAAAAGTACCGTATCATTCGGAAAAGTACCATAACCTATGCAAAAAATTTCATATATTACCGTTATTCAAACGCCGCGAGATTTCTGACTGTGTGTGTTTGTTGAAAATTTTTAATAACACCATAAACTGTAGCGATATTTTGTCAAAATTTTATTTCAACGTTCCCTTGAAGTCTAAACGATACAATCCGCCATTTGCTTCAACTAATTATAGGCAAAATTCGTACATTGTGCGTGCAAGCAGAAACTTAAACAAACTTTGTAAACAGTATGATATAGATCCATTCCAAACTAGTGTGTCGTCAGCCAGGAAGTGCTTAAGTCGAAGCTTTTTCATGTAGTTAATTTTGTTATAATGGTTCTTATGCAGTGTGAGCAACATAGTAATTATGCTGTAGTACCTATATAGTAACTTGATGTGAATGTCCGTAGAATTTAATTATTTTTTCTTTTCTGTATTTTATAAGTGGAGACCTGTAATTGACTTTCAGACTATTGTACTGTCCTTGATCTGTTTGTTTTAGCTGTAAGTCTCCCATGTTAACTAAATAAATAAATAAGAGTCCAGCTCGTCACGCCATCTGCTTCTGGGCTTATCGCGTGGTCTGGTTCATAGTATGTTTTAAAAATAACATCAGTTGAAGTTTTTAGACTTGAATGACCCGCTGCGCTGCTGGGCAAAAGCCTCCCATCAGTTGTGAAATGGTAATGGTCTAAAATAATCTAAATGAATAAGGAATGCAATGGGATTATGAATAAATGACGCATTTATCCCGCTGATTAGTGATCATTCTTAAGCTCCATACACAATAAGAACCTGGACGCATTCATTGTTCTGAATACGTCTTAAATCATAAACATTCCTGTCTTATTCTACACCTTCATTTTTGTGCTGCGTTCAATTTAATCGATATTAAAACTGATCATCTAGCTAGAGCCTGTAAACATTCTCATTAAGTCGTTGATAAGATTACTGCTTAGCTCCGCGTCGACGAGTTCTATTCCTGAGGGAGTAGCGGGAACTGTTAACAGTATTCCCTTTTGACCTAATTACAGTATAGCTGCCGCCGATCGTGGTACACTGGAACATTTTCAGTTGACGATGAATTTAAACTGGAATACAAGGGTTTAAGATAAACAGTAAAGTAGTTATATAGGACTGTTAGATCACAGGTCTCTAGTTCGAACCCAAGACACCATCTCTATTTTTTTCGTTTTTTTTTTTTAAATTATAAATAGGCTTGCTCTTGACTTCAATCTTGCCCTAAGGGCAGACATGAGGTCGACGATGGAACGAGCTTACCCAAAAAAAGCCTATTTACTCGCGACTTAAATAGATTGGGGTTATATGAACTCGGAAAAACAGACGCAGGCAGGGAGTCCAATCCTTGGCTGTGCGCATAATAAAGGACTTAGCAAAGCACTTCGTTCGAATGTGTGGAACGTCGACTAGCTAAGGGTATGGGTATTAATGTGCGTATTGTATAATAATTATTACTTGCTTCGGTAAAGGTAAACGTAGTGAGGAAACCAGCAGCTGCCGGTAGTTCGAAAGAGCTACCGCGGCCTCGGACTTAAAGGGCTAAGAAGGAACATTGGTGGTTTTTAATCAGTAGAAGTCTGACACTCCCTACCGCCCCGCTCAGAGCGGGAGGAGACATTTGATGATTTCCCACCCTCCATAAAAAGGCATATGGAGGGCATAAAAACTCTGATACCAGGGCACTGGCCACACGATAATGAAAGATGAAGAAGCTAAACTGACTTACTATAGTATTCTTTCATCAGGTGACAAAAAGGAGATAGTCCTTTGTTCCCGGATAGTCTCTTCATGCTGATTTAGCGTAGTCGTAATCATTCCCACTGCCGGGACAAAGACCTTGTCTCGGTGAGGTAGAATGGACTGTAATCCACACGGGCCCAGTGCGGTTTGTTAGGTCTCACACGCTTCTAAATCATGCCGCTTTTGGGCATCTGCAAGACAGAAGCATCAGAGGTGTGTGGTCCACACTGAAACAAAATTTAAATTAGATTTAGAGATTCTATTATTTGCATAATTATGCATTTGCATATTATGAGTACATAACTGTTTGTTGAGAATAATGCATATATTAAAATAATATAGATTAAAATGTAAAAATGCGCCAGTCCTGTTACCCGCAAAGAACACAACTAAATTCAAATAGTGCCTAACATGCCTAATGACGTCAGTGGATGTAGAACAGCCACTTTCAAGTTATACCAAATGATTCAAATAATTAAGAGAAGGCTCTATCGTACTATTGTTAATTTGGAACAGTTATCGGTTTTCAAAATAAACATTATAAGAGCTCGTCGAAAACGTAGTACCTACACCAAAAAGAAAACATAATTTTGCAGTAAACATAATTACAGTTTATGTTCCATATTTCGAGTATTTGCATGCATTTTTCGCCGATTTTTAAAGTTGCGTATAATCCGCCGTTTTCATATATGCCTGTACAGTCTTGAAACTAGAACACAGGTTCTGTAGCAACAAGTTTAAAAATCTAAAACCCGACTACGAATAAAATATTGGTTTTTGCTCTCCAAGACCTTTCATTTGATACCAAACATGTTATGATTATCTCAATTTAATATTTTTGAGGTAAGTTTTTGACATTTAAATTCCGTCATAAAAAGAATTTATAAAATTTATATAGCCTATGTCAACCGGGCTATTCTTACGAATCTGTTGACACCTCATTTATTAAAATCCGTTCAGTATTTTAGGCGCTACGGTGGAACATACATACATACCTACATACATACATACATAGACAGCCAAAATCATTACCCTTCCTTTTGACTTCGCCGTAGTCGGGTAAAAATGGCTAAGGCTGCAGTACTTTACGGGCACAGCCTTTTGTCTCACAAATAGGTACCTCCACCACGACTAATATGTGTTTGTCGTAGGATATTAGAAACGTTATCGTGTTCCGCGATCCGGTTCAATAACGGCCCGGGTCGGCGCCCTGCATGTCGGTCGAGCGAGGAGGGATGGGGGCGACTACAGCTGATTGGGGGCCAGGAAACGGGAAGCTTAGTGACGTAATGGCTGGCTTTTTGGCGAGGAGTTGTAAGCTGCAGGCTTTTTTTGTTGTGACAGCAGATGCTCAAGAATTCATTGGTTTAGCTCTTATAGACCTTCTTAAAGCATACAATGAAGATTTACACATGGCTAAACCAAAAATATCAGGCGGAATAAAAAATTAAGAAAGACTTACACTGATCTTATTAGTGAAGGTTCTTCAGAAAGGACAGGTGCGTATTACAGGGAACTGGCGTGCGTGCATCAGATGTATGAATTAATGTAGTCGAGGTAAAAGCAGTAGGTATGTTAGGGTCGAGCAGCCATTCTTGTAGTTTCTGCCTACCCCTACATTATTTTACTTATTTGTTATAACGAAACCGTCGTCCAAATGGGCTTAAAAACTGTTTTTATGCCTATCTGATGATAGGTACCCATTAAGTCCAATTCTTTTTTTCGACGAAACGGCTCACATTATCGCAGCTGGCACATGCGTACATGACATATTTTCTTTGTAAACCTTTCAGAATGTAAAAAATATGACGGAGTCATGAACTTAAAGTGGGTCAGTCCACATCCCTTACGGAAGTCGACTACCTGAGACTGTGCCTCGCTCTCGACTAATTGTTTCTTTAAAAGCTATTCAGGCGTGAAGCAAGTATTGATGTTCAGTCGCATTTGGTTGAACGGAATGTTGGGCAACCCAAACTTGGGTGAGGGTTTTCATAGAAAAGTGTTACGTGATTTGGGTAATTTTGAAGTCGTGAAATTGAAAAATTCCAAGACTACTGCAGGGTAGTCACGTACTGCTGGGGGACTGTTTGGAAGAGATACCGCGGCCCCGGGACACAAATAGCCAAGAAAGAACATGCGTGGGTTTTAGTCAGTGCAAGTCTGACACTGCCTCCCGCTCCATCTAGAGTGGGATCCTTCCCGCTGATGATTTCACATCCACAAAAAAGGGTAGTCACGCAACACTTCCAAGGAGGAGATCCGACAGAGGACCAGAGTTGTCAACATAGCTCACAGAATAAGTAAGCTGAAATGGCAGTGGGCTGGCCATATTAGCCGCAGAACCGATGACCGTTGGAGTAAACGTGTTCTTGAGTGGAGACCGCGAATCGACAAGCGTAAGGTGGGACGCCCGGAGGCTCGGTGGAGCGATGGTCTTCGCAGAGTGGCTGGTAACAACTGGATGAGAGTTGCCGAAAATCGAGTTGAGTGGCGCAAGATTAAAGAGGCCTATATCCAGCAGTGGATTGCAATAGGCTGATGATGATGACGTGACTTAAGTTGGCTTTCTGTTTGATTTTGGCAGTTTAAAGTTTTAAACATTTCATCAGAATGCCTCGTTGGTCTAGTGTCGCAAGCGCGACTACTGAGCATGAGGTCCTGGGTACGATTCCTTGATCGGGCAAATTGTTATTGTGTTTTTCCATCAGGAATTCCTCAGTAGCGGTCACGGAGTCTAGTTTGTGCCCGGTTTATGAGCTCATACGCCATATTATAGACACAATAAAAAAAACATTGTTATAAATCTCCTGGAGATGTAGTATGATATAGTAGAGATATGCTCGCCACCTATTACATGGGACTTAAATATAACTAGCGAAATGTGGGTGTATACTATTACGTACGCCTCTGCCTAACCCTTCGGAGATTACAGGCGTGATGTTATGTTTGTGGTTACCATATGCCGCCTTTGGGTATCATACTTGGCTTAACATGCTGCCAAGAAACAAAACCAAAGACACTCTGGGATATTAGTCAAATAGGAAAAGTAAGAGTTAAGGATCAGCAGAGGTGGCCCAGTGGTGGCGGTCCCGACTTACGAACAGTAGGTCGTGGGTTCGAACCCAGGCAGTGTAATTTATTTCATCACCACTAAACGGTGAAGTAACATCGTGAGGAAACCGGCATGTCTTAGAACCAAAAAAATCGAAGACATGTGACATAGATCTACCAATCCGCACTGGGCCCGAATGGTAGATTATAGCCCATTCCCTCTCAAAGAGAGGAGGCCTGTGTCCCAGCAGTGGGAACATTAATAGGCTATTGATGATGATGATGATTAGTTAAAGAATTTTCAGAACCGGTTCAGAAGTTGCAGAGGTTACTCACAAACTTTACTTGTTTATAATATTAGTATAGATGGAGCTGCGCCTAGGAATATTTCTATTATCCAACCACATCATTCTCAAGAATAAGCAAAGAAGATAATTCAAACTTCATTATCGTAGCGTTTTTGCGGCCAGTTGCCCCGTTCCGGGCCGGCCCGCAAGTAACTAACGGCTTGTGCGCTCATTAGCAAATGCAAAACATGGTTCTTTATCGAAGATGTGACTAGTTTCTTGTCTAAAGTGAATTTATATTATCACGCCTTTGTCTTCGTAAATGTCTTTTAATGATATTTTAAACTTAGCTCCAGCATTTTCGAGAGATTTTTCGGGACCGTATGGAAAGCCAAGTTACAGGCCATGGGCAAACTCTCACACAACTCAGTAGGTTAGGTGTAGGCAGTCTTCAGCACTTAGAGTGGTTTATCCAGAACTACAGAACCTCTTGATACGAATGCCCACCTCACCTGAACAGGCTCTTTTGTCTGCAACTGTTGGATGTTGGATGGGTTGTTGTATCTATCTTCTTACATTTCAGTAAAAACATCAAAAAAGTAACAAAAATAAAATCTCTATAATCTTCCATAAATGTTCCCTATTTAGGGAAGAGTTTATTTCGTCCTCCTGTATTTGCTATAAATCTGTCTTAGCTGAAAATGAGTTAAATACCTCATTTTAAAATTTACTCCACCTTAAGAGCGGTGTCACAAACTTTGGGCGATTTGCCGAAAATACGTACTTTTACAAGTCCTGGACACGTCTTATTTATAGATAAAGGCATAATATTTCAATGAAAAATTATAAATCTGACTTTGTTTTAGTTTATGTCCTGATTAGAATTTCGTTTTGAATGTTAATATTTCGAGAAATAGCAATTTTCCGACACCCAATTTCGAGCAAACGTAAAACATCTGGTTTTTCCCTGCTACTTGTGACAAATTGGCTACACAGAAAAATCTGAAAAAAATGTCAAAATACTGGTTATATAGTCCTGAAGTTTTTGTCCTGATTAGAATTGAGATATAAATGGAATCGCAGCAAAAAAAAAGGATATTCAAAAGCAATACTGAGCTAAAATTTATGCGTTTTAAATATGGTTTAAACATAGGATAAAGACAAAATTAACCAAAAAAAAATAGACATACTTATAGTACAACACTTTACCTTCCCTAATTATATTTTTTTGGAATTTTACGCCGTCTCATTTTTTTATTACGATTTTCCAAAATAATGCCTTATTACTAGATGTACGGCCGCCATACGCTCAGTAACGCCTGAGGGCTCGTGGAGGACGGACCTATGTCGCTCGCGCTCCCGCGCGCATTAGTGTGAGTTACGTATACGAATACAGGTAGACCAGAGGTTGTCAACAGTTTAAACGTAAGTATTCTTGTAATTTATTATGATAAAATAAAATTGTAGTCATGTTCTATGTTGGAAAGGAACGCTTTGCGCAACCTTACTATAAAGTTTATTCGTAAATGATACTTTACTAGTCGATAAAAAATCATAGAAATCTTTATTTTAGAAATAATGGGGAATCTTTCGAATGATGCATTGAAATATTCACTTTTATGAATCTTTCGAGAAAAAACAAATCCAAGAAGGCGGCTGGGAAAATTTTAGGTGTTTCCGTCATGGGTGTCGTTTCGATGGTTTTTGGGGTCGCTGATTACGAAAATGAGGTCAAAATAAAAATCCAAGATGGCGCTGACGAAAATTTTTGGATTTTTCGTCATGGGTGTCGTTTTCATGGTTTTTGGGGTCGCTGATTACGAAAATGAGGTCGAAATGAAAATCCAAGATGGCGCCGACAAAAATTTTTGTTTTTTTCGTCATGGGTGTCGTTTTCATGGTTTTTGGGGTCGCTGATTACGAAAATGAGGTCGAAATGAAAATCCAAGATGGCGCCGACAAAATATTTGTTTTTCCGTCATGGGTATCGTTTTCATGGTTTTTGGGGTCGCTGATTACGAAAATGAGGTCAAAATAAAAATCCAAGATGGCGCTGACGAAAATTTTTGGTTTTTCCGTCATGGGTGTCGTTTTCATGGTTTTTGGGGTCGCAGATTACGAAAATAAGCTCAAAATTAAAATCCAAAATGGCGCCGACGAAAATTTTTGTTTTTTCCGTCATGGGTATCGTTTTCATGGTTTTTGGGGTCGCTGATTACGAAAATGATGTCAAAATTAAAATCCAAGATGGTGGCTAGGAAAATTTTTGATGTTTCAGTCATGGGTGTCGTTTTCATGGTTTTTGGGGTCGCTGATTACGAAAATGAGGTCAAAATGAAAATCCAAGATGGCGGCCAGGAAAATTTTTGGTTATTCCGTGATGGGTGTCGTTTTCATGGTTTTTGGGGTCGCTGATTACGAAAATGAGGAAATAAAAATCCAAGATGGCGCTGACGAAAATTTTTGGATTTTTCGTCATGGGTGTCGTTTTCATGGTTTTTGGGGTCGCTGATTACGAAAATGAGGTCAAAATGAAAATCCAAGATGGCGGCCAGAAAAATTTTTGGTTATTCCGTGATGGGTGTCGTTTTCATGGTTTTTGGGGTCGCTGATTACGAAAATGAGGTCAAAATAAAAATCCAAGATGGCGCTGACGAAATTTTTTGGATTTTTCGTCATGGGTGTCGTTTTCATGGTTTTTGGGGTCGCTGATTACGAAAATGAGGTCGAAATGAAAATCCAAGATGGCGCCGACAAAAATTTGTTTTTTTCGTCATGGGTGTCGTTTTCATGGTTTTCGGGGTCGCTGATTACGAAAATGAGCTCAAAATTAAAATCCAAGATGGCGGCTAGGAAAATTTTAGGTTTTTCCGTCATAGGCGTCGTTTTCATGGTTTTTGGTGTCGCTGATTACGAAAATGAGGTCAAAATGAGGTCAGTGGGTCGTCATAGGGGCGGATTTTTAGGAGTTGGAGTATACGCTTAGGGGCACTATGAGCAGCAAAGAAAACACAAAAAAAAATTGTTAAAAAAAAAAATTCGGGACTTGGTAAATTTTACTGTTTTTATTTTTTTTTCAAAAATGCCTCATTTTTTTTTGTTTCGTGTTGACCTTGACCATAGAAATTATTTAGGTTCTGAGAACCATGGTCCTACGACGCACCGTTTCAGAGTTTCGGTTCTACGAATTTTACTTCGTTTCATCTAGAATGCTCTATATTTCCAAAATGGTAGCTCGGATGAAAACCTTTTCTGGAAAAGAATTGTTGCTCTAGTTAAAAACTATGAGATGGTGTAAAAAAAACCGCGACAAAGAGAGAGAAAAGAAATATTTGCAAAAATTTTCGGGGCACAACAGTAAAATTTTCAGAAGTTTTTTTTTTCAGGATTTCGGCTATTTTTATTGCAGCATCTTGTTAACCTGGTCCATTAAAACCATTTAAGTTCCGAGACACATGGTCCTACGACGCACCGTTTCCGAGTTATGGTCCTACGAATTTTACTTCGTTTTATCTAGAACGCTCTATATTTCCAAAATGGTAGCTCGGATGAAAACCTTTTCTGGAAAAGAATTGTTGCTCTAGTCAAAAACTATGAGATGGTGTAAAAAAACCGCGACAAAGAGAGAGAAAAGAAATATTTGCAAAATTTTTCGGGGCAAAACAGTAAAATTTTCAGAGGTTTTTTTTTTCAAGATTTCAGCTATTTTTATTGCAGCATCTTGTTAACCTGGTCCATTGAAACCATTTAAGTTCCGAGACACATGGTCCTACGACGCACCGTTTCTGAGTTATGGTCCTACGAATTTTACTTCGTTTTATCTAGAACGCTCTATATTTCCAAAATGGTAGCTCGGATGAAAACCTTTTCTGGAAAAGAATTGTAGCTCTAGTCAAAAACTATGAGATGGTGTAAAAAACCGCGACAAAGAGAGAGAAAAGAAATATTTGCAAAAAATTTCGGGGCACAACAGTAAAATTTTCTGAAGTTTTTTTTTTTTCAAGATTTCGGCTATTTTTATTGCAGCATCTTGTTAACCTGGTTTATTGAAACCATTTAAGTTCTGAGACACATGGTCCTACGACGCACCGTTTCCGAGTTATGGTCCTACGAATTTTACTTCGTTTTATCTAGAACGCTCTATATTTCCAAAATGGTAGCTCGGATGAAAACCTTTTTTGGAAAAGAATTGTTGCTCTAGTCAAAAACTATGAGATGGTGTAAAAAAAACCGCGACAAAACGACGAGAGAGAAAAGAAATATTTGCAAAATTTTTCTGTTGGTCGTTCTTTCACCTTGACACACGAGACATGGTCCTACGACGGACCATTTTGGAAATATATAGCGTTCTAGATAAAACGAAGAAAAATTCGTAGGACCATAACTCGGAAACGGTGCGTCGTAGGAAGGAACATAATGTGTCTCGGAGCTTAAATGGTTTCTATGGACCAGGTTAATAAGATACTGCAATAAAAATAGCCGAAATCCTGAAAAAAAAAAACTTCTGAAAATTTTACTAAATTCTGTGCCCCTAAGGATACATACACAAGGTGAAAGATCGACCGAAACTTAAATTTTTTTTTAATTTTTCTTTTGCTCTCACTTTGTCGCGGTTTTTTTATATCATCTCATAGTTGTCGACTAGAACAACAATTCTTTTCCTGAAAAAGTTTTCATCCGAGCTACCATTTTGGAAATATAGAGCATTCTAGATGAATCGAAGTAAAATTCGTAGGACCATAACTCTGAAACGGTTTGTCGTAGGACCATGGTTTGCAAAACCTAAATAATTTCTATGGTCAAGGTCAACACGAAACAAAAAAAAAATGAGGCATTTTTGAAAAAAAAAAAAATCAGGAAAATTATTTTTAAAGTCCCGAAAATTATTTTAAACTAAAACTTTTTTTCTGATTTTTTTGCTGCTCATAGTGCCCCTAAGCGTATACTCCAACTCCTAAAAATCCGCCCCTATGACGACCCACTGACCTCATTTTGACCATCTTGGATTTTCATTTTGACCTCATTTTCGTAATCAGCGACCCCAAAAACCATGAAAACGATACCCATGACGAAAAAAACAAAAATTTTTTACGGCGCCATTTTGGATTTTCATTTTGACCTCATTTTCGTAATCAGCGATCCCAAAAACCATGAAAACGATACCCATGACGGAAAAACAAAAATTTTTGTCGGCGCCATCTTGGATTTTTATTTTGACCTCATTTTCGTAATCAGCGACCCCAAAAACCATGAAAACGATACCCATGACGGAAAAAACAAAAATTTTCGTCGGCGCCATCTTTGATTTTTATTTTGACCTCATTTTCGTGATCAGCGACCCCAAAAACCATGAAAGCGACACCCATGACGGAAAAATCGAAAATTCTCGTCGGCGCCATCTTGGATTTTCATTTTGACCTCATTTTCGTAATCAGCGACCCCAAAAACCATGAAATCGATACCCATGACGGAAAAACAAAAATTTTCGTCGGCGCCATCTTTGATTTTTATTTTGACCTCATTTTCGTAATCAGCGACCCCAAAAACCATGAAAGCGACACCCATGACGGAAATATCAAAAATTTTCGTCGGCGCCATCTTAGATTTTTATTTTGACCTCATTTTCGTAATCAGCGACCCCAAAAACCATGAAAACGATACCCATGACGAAAAAAACAAAAAATTTTGTCGGCGCCATTTTGGATTTTCATTTTGACCTCATTTTCGTAATCAGCGATCCCAAAAACCATGAAAACGATACCCATGACGGAAAAACAAAAATTTTTGTCGGCGCCATCTTGGATTTTTATTTTGACCTCATTTTCGTAATCAGCGACCCCAAAAACCATGAAAACGACACCCATGACGGAAATCTAAAAATTTTCGTCGGCGCCATCTTGGATTTTTATTTTGACCTCATTTTCGTTATTAGCTACCCCAAAAACCATGAAAGCGACACCCATGACGGAAAAATCAAAAAAAAATGTCGGCGCCATCTTGGATTTTCATTTTGACCTCATTTTCGTAATCAGTGACCCCAAAAACCATGAAAACGACACCCATGACGGAAAAACCAAAAATTTTCGTCGGCGCCATCTTGGATTTTCATTTTGACCTCATTTTCGTAATCAGCGACCCCAAAAACCATGAAAACGACACCCATGACGGAAAAACTAAAAATTTTCGTCGGCGCCATCTTGGATTTTTATTTTGACCTCATTTTCGTAATCAGCGACCCCGAAAACCATATAAACGACACCCATGATGGAAAACTAAAAATTTTCTATGTTACTTATATTTGTATTTCATTATCACACACATAAAATAAAACATTCCATAACTTGTATTTTTTCCCAATTCAATTCTAAGTAAACCGCAGTGAAACGTGTTACGCACCTCTGCCTCTGCACGTGTGTGTATGAAGAAGCGTACATCACGCACACAGGCGCAAGAACCGTCAGTCGCCGCTCGTTTCGAAGTTACTCGAGTTTGTAATAGCGCTCTTAAAACGACTCAAGGGATCGTTCCCACAAAGTTTGTAGGTCAAAATATTATAGCGTTAATAGCTTCATAACTGGGTGCATGTTTGTCATCGGGTAGCGTTTGCAGCGAGCTCGGAATTGCTTTATTATTGCATTAGTTCCGCAGGGAGATGGTTTCGTGCCGCCACGCTTTGGGGTAGGCTTAAAATAATTTGTGTCCGGCCTGACTCTCATAAATTCAGTTTGTTTCGCTAGTTTGGTTAAGTAAGTTGTAGTGTAAACTGCATTTAGTTTTATTCCAGTTTAGATTGATACTCAGGATGATAGATGTTGTTGTAATTGGGTAGGCTTGCTAAGAATTTATAAAATTTCGGAATTTGCTTAGCAGATGCGTCTGTTTAAAGGCCTCCTCGGACTAATTGACTGGCCTGTTGGTCTAGTGGTTAGTGACCCTAACTGCTATGCCGGAGGTCGTGGGTTCGATTCCCACCCAGGACAAATGTTTGTGTGATGAGCACGATCATTTGTTCTGTGTCTGGGTGTAATTTATCTATAATATGTATGTATTTAGAAATATATAAGTATGTTTATCTGTGTCTAGTACCCATAACACAAGCTCTGCTTAGCTTGGGACTAGATGGCGTTGTGTGATAGTTGTGGAATATTATTAATTGGGTAGGCTTCCTAAAAATTTATAAAATTTCGGAATTTGCTTAGCGGATGCGTCTGTGCAAAGGCCTCGGACTAATGTTTCATCATCATCATCAGCCTATTAATGTTCCCACTGCTGGGACACAGGCCTCTTCTCTTTTTGAGAGGGAATGGGCTATAATCTATCACGCGGGCCCAGTGCGTATTGGTAGATGTCACATGTCTTCGAATTTTTTGGTTCTAAGACATGCTGGTTTCCTCACGATGTTTTCACACTAATGTTTAATGAGTTGTTATTTAAGTTTCCATTCGCGTCCACTCACATCTGACATTATTGGATAATAAAGTTATCTCTATCAGAAATAATATCTCTATTCTCTTTATATTTGCCTTCTAATACAAACAAACAAATATCGAAGGAAACAGTTTCCTCCTCGTTTCCGTGGAGACGCCCTACCCTGCCATCAGTTAGTCGGTAAATAGGTTGTGGTGGCATGTTGCTAACCGTTTACTGTTCACAACTGTTTTGTTGTACTACTTCCTTAACTTTGCGTCGATAGATTAAGTGCTTGAATTTAAACTTGTTCTATTTCCGCTGAATGCGAATCCACGGTCAATGTGGCGACGCTTAGAGGGGCGTCGTCCACGTTCATACAACTACTGTCTACGAAATCCGTAGCATTACTATGTTTTTACGTCATCATCAGTATTAAGAAAACGAACAGCTAAATCACTATCTGTCTTACGTACTAAATCTTTTAATCCACTATCAGCATTTTGAGCTTGGAAACCCAAACACATTTCATACGTTTCTCAAATAGCCAACCAGTCACACACACTTACAACATGTATACTCTTCACCACATAATTATATAATTTATATCTACGCATAAATAAATACTAATACTCGAAAAAACCCAGACTATTCTGATGCAGTTCAAAACAGTCTTTACTATTTCTGGATAGCGTCCAAGATTTGTAAACAGAAAACTTCCGGAGTTGCCATAAATTGTATGAATTATTTTACGAGTGATGGCGTCTGGTCAGTGTTTCTTCTCTTCGGGAGTGGGTTAGAATTTGTTATAATATTTGTATAGTTGCCATGGTAACCAGAGAGGGCACGTATGGAGTGTGTACGGTTATTTATCAACAAAGTTACTTAAAATAGTGTAGAGAGCGTAGCAGAATACATCGTTGTTGTTGCAGTGGGATAAGAAAAGGATAGAGATGGAGAGGTGAAAAGGATAGAGATGGAGAGGTAGTACCAAGGAAATAATGGAACAATTGTGTGACATTGTGAATTTGTGACAAATGATATGAAAGAAACAGGAGTAAATGATAGCGTGACCGTTGACAGAGGAGAATGGAAAAAGTTATAAATTACTAGCTGATGCCCGCGGCTTCGCCCGCGTGAATTCTGTAAAAACAATCCTTGATGCGAATTATACCCACAATAATACCCTTCATGGCTTGTGCATAAAACGTGTTGCAAAATTTAAATACCTGGGGCATTTCATATCCGAGGGTCTTGATGACGATTTGGACATTGAGAGGGAGCGCAGGGCTTTAGCGGTCAGAAGTACCATGCTGGCACGCAGATTTTCCCGCTGCTCTGAACAAGTAAAAATAACGTTGTTCAAAGCGTATTGTCAAAGCTTTTATACTGGAAATCTGTGGGTCAAGCACACCAAAAGATCGCTGAACGTCCTGCGCGTCCAGTATAACAACATCTTCAGGATGATGTTTTGGCTGCCTCGCTTCTGTAGTGCATCGGGGATGTTCGCACTGTATCGAACTGATGGCTTTCATGCCGTCATTCGCAAGAAAACTGTTTCCCTGATCTGCAGAATGCGTGGCAGCTGTAACAGAATCCTGATGACTGTAGCAGATAGGATCACTTCTCCGACTTGGGTGTCATTTATTAGGCGGGTAATTTGTATGTTTTAATTTTAATTTGAATGTTTTATTTTAATTTTATCAAATTTTATTTTGAACTAGCGGTCAAAAAAAGTGGGAACCCCGGGATGGATTCTAAAAATATTTTGTCTAATGACATAGAGTAGTGCCAGGAACCCAGCGCAGGTACTCCCATTCCTGGGCAGCATTTGGACCAAACCTCATATAAACTTGAGCAATGTCCTTTCAGCTCGATCGGTGCAGAACTTTTTGAGTTTTTGAAGCGTACACAAACCAACATAACATTTTTATATATATAGATTAAGATTATGTACAAGACAGCAATCAGTAAGTTCTTGCAATTTCATTACGATTTGTTCGTGGTGTTCTTATATCGTCAGTATATTTAGTCTAAATGTCTTTGCTTCCCAACTAAAAATAGTACCTAATCTTTTGCTGGGTGTTTCGTAACAACCGATTAAGGGATTATGAATGCCGCGTGGGCTTTGGCGTAGCACTAGCACTGATTACATCATACTGCGGAAACCGCTTTACAAAGGCTTCTCTGTAGTTTCGTCGTTGCTAAAGGTGAAAATCGTTTGATAAAGTAATTATTTATTTAACAAACATCTGTCATTGAAAGCAAGCTCCTGGTACTAATTAGTTTGGAGTGAGAATTTCAGCGAATTCGCCTTGTGATCGTTTGCCTTTGGTGTGATTCCCGGTACTTGTTATGTAGTATCAAGTACACAATAGTTAAATAGTAAACATTCCTTTTTGAATGTTAATTAAGCTATTAAATGATGTAAACCTTGTATAAAACTGAAATAACGGCGCCATCTCGTGACAAAACCAGCACAGACGTCCTAGAAGGACATAACACTGCCCTTAATGATGACGTTTTTCAGACAGGTGCGTAACTCGCAACTAGCGTGCGTGGATGAAACAAAAGGAGTATGTAAGGTTCAAAGCAAATGACGTTCTGAAGTCTCTACGTTCCCTGACATTTATGTATCCATGGGTCTACCTTTTTTGGCAGAATTTTTTATACCCGAATTTTGTTTTGCATAACAGTGGATGGCAGAAACTTCATTTCGCAGAAAATCATTTGGCATACACTCATTTACCATACATTCAAAACGCATAATTTCGTAAGTCAGAATCATCTTTGAGCATAAACTTCATTTCCAGAACCATCATTTCGCCGAAAATTCATAATCAGAATCGTCTTTTGGCACGCATTTCATTTCATACATACGTGTAACATGCAATAATAATAATTATTATTATTAATCATTATTATCAGCTCACCCCGGCTAAAATTTCTAGCTGAGAACTGTTGGTATGTCAAAAATAATAATTATTATTATTACTTATTATTATTAATAATAATAATGACGTCACTCATACATGCAACGCATGTACCTACTCCATGACGCGCGCTCGCTTCGCTCGCATATTACATAACACTAATATCTTCTGTCCCCGAAGTGCCGGGCCTCCGCCGGCCTCCTTCGTCGGCCTACGGCCCGGTGCCCATGCCGCCCTTATAGGATACTTTCGCGAGACGGTCGTTATACCTTATAAAAATCTACCAAATAAAATTCTGCCATCTTAAAAGTATGCCATTGAAAATTCAGCTATTTAAACATTCTGCGAAATGAGTATTCTATTAAATAATTGTTCTGCCATAAACACATTCGTTCAAAGAAGAATATGCCAAGTGTGGTATGCCAAATAAATTTCGGAGCATCAAGTTTCTGCCAGATAGATGGTACCCATGTATCCATATCTCTAAAATTCTTTTTTCGTTTCTGCGTTACTTTTAGGTGGGTTTATGAATTACGTGAATGTAACAAATCGTACTCATATTTAATCGTCACTAACACTTTCATTAACTTTATAGTGAACCTTAAAGCAAAGAGGAAAGCATTTATCCATACAAATATTATAAATGCGAAAGCAACTCTGTTACCTTTCACGACTAAACTGCCGATCGGAGATAGACCTATACACATCAGCATGTCCACCCGAACAAAGACGCGGGCAACAGCAAACTCTAAATAATTCGCAATTTCGAATTTTTCAATCGCAATGTCTGCTAGCAGTAAGTCAATTTTGATGCCTCTTGCCCGATCCAAAACATAGACAGCTATAACGGACAAGAAATTCCACAAGCGTATCCTCCGAATCTTCGTCACCTAATTCATTATGTCTTCCGTAGCTACTCACTCCTCTGAACACCCAAGGTACCTTTAATATCGCCTTAATTACGCCTAAATTGCCACTTTGTTCCATACCACTTTGTGAATGAGAAATTCAAAGTAATTATGTCAAGTCACTTTAGGGCAAAAATATCGTTTATCGTAAGGGGAGGATATTATGAAAGGTCGAGATCAATTCAGAAGGAAATATGATGAATATCATTAGGAAGTAATACTAGTGATGGTGTGCCTATTAATTTGGTAATTGACAAAGTGCTATGGAGTAGTTTTGTTACTATACTGGTGTTCAGCTAAATCCGGTAAGACCGAAAACCGACCCCAAGAGAGCTGGATAAAGGCTAGGCAGATGATGATGTCTTTGTTGTTAACTGACATCGATGATCTTGCCTCAGTATGTCCCTATCCGATCTGCATTGTTGTCTAAGTATATTCTACTTCACCAGTGTACTCACGTTACAAATGACGGCATGCGAGATAAACCAAGCGTAAGTTAAACCAGGTTTAACTATTTTTATTAATAAGGCGGTATGGGCCTACCTATACCCAGCAGTTTGTGAATTTGGGCTGTGGATGATGAGCTTCCGATCTGCATTGTTGTCTAAGTATATTCTACTTCACCAGTGTACCCACGTTACAAATATTATTTAAATTAAAACGAACGGTATCTAAATAACCCAAAACTTTAAACAATACCGCTCCTATAAATTGTAAAACGTAACTAATCGGTTTAACTAACTTTAAATTCCGTTTTACAACACGAAACTAAACAGGTGTCTAGATAACAAATCGTAGCTGAAACATTTTCCCTTCGTTCGTATATTTTCCTCGAGATTTTTATCGTCTCAACGTGAAATATGAGGTGTTGCTGTAGATTTTTATGAGGTTTTCTCGTCTGCTGGTCGAGGCGTCCCCAAAAAGTAACACGATTCTTTATAACCTATTTGGAAACTCACGCTTGTGATCCGTCCGTGAGTAAACGCGATATGAGATTTATTGTATCGGGTGCTCTGTCATTGTTATCGACCGACCATGAGTTTCGTTCATGGATTTCCACAAGGAGCGTTTTTAAGTCTCATATTAATTGCGAACTTCACGTCTGTTCAATGTTCATGGCCTACTCGATTGAATGGAGGTCTGTGTCCTACCACTCAGAACATTATGTTACGCCTAATTATGACTAGATCAACTAAATCTGGTCATAGTCATGTTTTGAATTGTATAGTCTTACTTCTTGCTTCTAACTTCGCATTAGTATGATGTTGCCGATGTAGGTATACAAAAACACTTCGTACATTCAATACTATATTTTTTTGTTATCTGATGTATAATGTTCCATTTTTTTTAAGTTTTCTCAATATCTTTTATGTAGTTTATATATTAGAAGATAGTGATAAATATATAATTATGTACTTACTATAGTTTTGTTTTCTTGTTTCAGGTAATGCATTTTCCAGTACTGCTACATTTCCCGGTTACAAGTGGTACCAGCTTCTGACAAAGTGGCTTGGAAAAAACAATTTTATTCGCCAAAAAGTTTTTCGAAATGTCTGTTTTCCTCATTTTATCTTTTTCATTTACTATTGTCCTTTCCTTAATTTCAGCCTGTATCTATATGTATCTATTTAATGAAGGCACGTAATTAGCACTTAGTATAATAGCAGGACATCACGTAAATGACGAATCGATCGATCAACATTCCCCCAACTTCCATTGTTATTCCACCAAAACAATTAAAGTGAGATTACATAAATCCGTCTATCGCCTCGCGTGCTTCAGTTAAATCAATGTCAATGACAGTTTCCCACGCATCTCCTATTCTTTAATCATTCTAAATTGTTCTGTTACATCGTCTATGAGAAACTGCGGTCACTGGTCATGAATGCACGTTTTAGAAATTATTGTCTCTTTCTTTACGTTTGGTTCGGTTTATAGCAAAGCATGTAATGTCAGTAATAGTGGATAATTCGCTAGAGTTGGCGCGACTTTCCTTCTTGGCTATTACTTTACTGGTAGCGGAATTTATCTTAACGTTTACCGTAATGTAACATTAAGCCTTGTTTTTCCTGATGCGTTAGGCAGAGGTGTATCAATAGTATAGGTACCCATATTTCGCTTTTTTTTTCTTTGAACTGCCTATTCCCATCAACTGGGCACAAATTGAAACGCCGAGCTGCTAATGAGAAATTCCTTATTGACAAACCCAATATAATGCTTTTCTTGACCTGGGAATTCAACCAATGCGTCATAACGCAGTAGCTCTTTTGTTGTTCATGCCTGGGTGTAACTATGAAACCAAATAAACAAACTAGAATTCATGGTCTTAGTTTGCTTTATCCAATGTCTACCATAACAGTATTCTTTAAAAAACAAACATTGCAGGATTGCTGGTAACTAACCTTAGTGCTTGGCATTCTAGCCTGTCCATCCAACGCAGTAACCAAAGCGGTCAGTCCCGCGAATTCCAAAGCGTCCATTTCACGGAGCCAATAACCTAATACCAGTTCAGCAAAGTCAACGGCACTCCTGAAGCAACAGTTTGACATTGACAGCGCCTATATGCCGTAACTGTAAGAGCGATTTTCGCAGCCAACTGACATGCAGTTTTCGAGGTTCCAGGAACTACGAAACTACGTGGAACAGTAATTCGTATTAATGCAACTGAAAGGCCATCTTGACTTTGATCTGTAGGTTTATACTCTGCTAGATGCGAGTAGCTCTCTAGACTGGCAGGCTTCTCCATTCAGTCTCCTTTGTTAATCCTACGGTACCGTATAGCTTCGTTACTAAGCCGGAGTGGTATGAAATGATTAGCTGTTGCAGTCTTGCTAGCATGTTCTTGTTTATATTCTACTGTAGTTGCTATTTAATGAAATCTTCTTTTGCGTGTGGTAAGTGCCTAAAACAGTCAAGTGTATTTAATGAAATGAGAATATTAAAGTCAACTTTGAGTCTAAGGATTTTCCAAATTGCATAATTTCAAAAGCTTAATCGTTTCTGTTTTCCTTTTTTTTACGGTCTAAACCCTGTACTTTCCGTATTAATGTAATTTGCTTGTTTACGTATCCCGTTTGCTTGACCTTTTTATTAAAACACAATGGTGGTTTTGAATCAACTGTAATGAGGCAATTAGCAGAGACAACATCATAGAGGACACCATAGATATGATCATAGACACAATCATAGATACTAATTAATACACAGAGCACAGATAGACATATTATTATTTTGTTAAGTAAATATTTAACAGCCTGACCTAACAAAATAATCTAAATCCCAAAGTATATACTTAAATTACTTATTTAACTTCAGACATGCCAATCAATTTCAAAAATTTATAATGTTTCTCAGCACCTAGACTCTTAGTAAAAATATCTGCTGGCATGTTCGAGGTTGACACATATTTAATTTCTATTATCTTCGATGAAACACATTCTCTTACAAAGTGATGTCTTATATCTATGTGTTTAGTACGTTTATTATGAAACAAAGGATTAGTTGCTAGTTTTATAGAACTCTGATTGTCACTACTAATACAGAGAGGTACATTTTTATCAATAACAATCAATTCACTTAATATATTTCTTAGATATATTGCTTCTTTGCTAGATTCAGATAGGGCCATATATTCCGCCTCTGTACTGGAAAGAGCAACAGTTTTCTGCTTTTTGGCTTCAAAAGAAATCACTGATCCTGACATTATAAAACAAAACCCAGTATATGAACGCCTATCTAGTGTACAGGATGCCCAATCTGCATCCACAAAACCATAAATATTACAATCAGTTGTTCTATATACTAAACCAAAATGTTTAGTTTTCTTTAGATACTTTAGCAAACGTTTCAAATGTTTCCAATGTGATTCATTAAAACAATGGTTAAACTGACTTAGAAAGCTTATACTATAACAAATATCTGGCCTAGTAAGCACAGATAAGTACATAAGACTTCCTACCAATTGCTGATAAGGAAATTTTTTAATAGTCTCATTATTTACATCCTTTTCTAATTTTAAATTAAGCTCCATTGGAGTTTCTGAATGTGAACAATCTAACATATTAAATTTCTTTAGAATAGTATCAATATATTGTTTCTGGTCTATAGTAATACTGTCTTTATATACATTAACTTGCATTCCCAGACACTGCTTTAACTGACCTAAATCTTTTATTCTAAATTGTGCTACTAATTCCTTTATCAACTCTTCATAAGTATTTATACAGTTATAGAAAACAAAAAAATCATCGACAAACAATGCAATGTAAATCTTGACATTATTGTTACATTTTACAAACAGACATGGCTCATAGTTAGATTTTTTAAACTCTAATTTCAACAAACAATCTTCTACTCGAGAATACCAGGCCCTAGCTGACTGCTTGAGTCCATAAATAGCCCTATGTAATTTCAGTACTTTATTATTACAATTTTTAAATTCTGAATATTCTGGTATTTCCATGTACACAGTTTCATGGAGAAAACCATTAAGAAATGCAGTAGGTACATCTAGATGATTCATTTTTAAACCTAAATGAACACTTAAAGCTAACAACAATCTAAAAGTTGAATATTTTAACACTGGTGAAAATGTCTCGTTAAAGTCTATGCCCTTTACTTGAGTAAATCCCTTGGCTACAAGTCGAGCCCTAAAACGCACTTCACCTTCACTGTTATATTTCTTTTTAAGCACCCACTTATTTTTCACAACTGTGCCTTCTTTAGGCCTGTCAACTAATTTCCACGAATCACTATCCTTAAAGGATTTAAGTTCCTCTTTTATTGCATGCTGCCACTGATCCTTTTCAGACCCTGACAGTGCATCACTAAGAGTAATCAGATCACTTGACATGTCCATACACATATTGGCACTATGATAGAAATCAGGTTTCCTTCTCACACGTTTTTCTGGTAAATTAGTGCCACACTGCTCTGCCCCAGGTGACTCCGACAAAGTGTCAACAAAACTGTCTTCTGTGTCACTTGATGACTCTTCAGGAATATATGTATCATCATGTTGATCATCTTCATCTGTACTGCTTACAGTTGACTTATCAGTCGGCTTATCTTCGACCATGACAGATGTTGTTATTGAACTGTCATCCGTACTTTCCATGACAACAACATCTCTGGCTACAGTAATTTCTCTCGAATTAGGATCATACAAACGAAAACCCTTGATATTTTCTGAATATCCAACTAGAAACATTTTCTTTGCCTTCTTGTCCCATTTCTTCCGCTTCTCCTTAGGAATATGGACCATCACTGGACTGCCGAAAACCCGTAGATGACTTAAATTCGGCTTACTGCCTGTCCATATTTCATAAGGTGTAGTATTCTGGTCTAAGCCTGATGCTGGAGATCGATTTTTCAAATACACAGCTGTATTAACAGCTTCTGCCCAAAGAAACTTTTCAAATCGAGCTTCATAAAGTAGACATCGCGCCTTCTCAACTATGGATCTATTATTTCTTTCAGATAACCCATTTTGTTCAGGTGTGTAACTGTTTGTTTTCTGATGGAGTATACCACACTGTTTCAAGTAGTTTGTCATTTCTGAAGAGCAAAATTCCCCTCCGTTATCCGATCTTAAGATTTTAATTTTCTTTGATTGCTGATTTTCTACAAACTCTTTATATTGTTTAAAATACATAAATGTTTCACTCTTAGATCGGAGAAAGTACACAGTACACATTTTGCTGAAGTCGTCTACAAATAATAAGTAGTATCTCGCCTTCCCAAGAGACATGTTCTCCATCGGCCCACAAAGATCTGTGTGAACCAGCTCTAGAACCTGTTGACTCCTGTTTGTGCTCTCAGGGAATGGTAATCGGGTTTGCTTTCCCTCACAACAAACTATACAACTGGACTTACCAGTATCACATCTTCCATCAAAACTAACACCTTCAACTGCTCCATTCTTCAATTTATTTAAATCATTGGCATTAATATGACCTAATCTTCTATGCCAAGTAGTACTTGAAACTTTCACTGCAGCTACTAAGACATTTTTTGTGTTCACAACATTTAATCTGTATACACCATTTTCTAAACACGCCTCGCCAATACAATCGTTCTGTGAGTTGTAAATTAAACATCCACGCTTGTTAAATTGTATTCTATTGCCATTAGCAATGATCTTACTCACTGATAGTAAGTTCGTAGTGAGGTTAGGCACACACAAAACATTGTTCACATCAATTGTATACTCTTTGTCACCAACACGTGTGGTGAGCTGCAAGTCTCCGGAGCATAACACTTGCACGACAGTCTGATTCGCAACAACTATCTCTTTCATCTTAGGTTCGTAACATGTATTTGTCAATAAGTTCTTGTTCGATACTATATGTGTGCTTGCACCGGAATCTAAGTGCCAGTCTGACTGACTGAATTCTGTTGTCAGAAATACGGCACTAAATGCATTTGTCTTCGTGTTATCAGCAGCACCCGGACATTGATTTTTAAAATGTCCAATCTGTTTGCATTTATAACATCGGATTGTTTTTTTTTTCGCCATGTTTGACTTATTTTCACTGGCATTGACAGATGACGTTTGTGACGTTTGTCCTTTATTGCCGCCATGACGACTTTGTCTTTGATCTTTGTGAAGATTTCTGGCGGCAAATGCACTTTCCGACTTAACCTGAAAATCTGCACTCATATCTAGTAACTTCGTCTTAATTGCATCCGCAGTTATTTCGATGCCCGAATGTTCGATCGCCATAAGCATTGGCCCAAATTTTTCTGGTAATCCGGCCAACATAAGAGATCCCATCCATTGGTCATTTATGTCGAAACCCGTGCCGATCAATTTTTGACCTGTTTCGATGATCTGGCTTACATAACTCGTCATTGACTCGCAGTTTTCTAGGCGTATATTTATAAGGTTTCTCAGCAAACTAATTTTCCTGGAATATCCCGAATCATCGAACATGTTCTTTAAGGTTTTCCATAAGTCGTAGGTTGTTGACGCTTTCTTAATGTGCACATAAAGAGATGCGTCGATGGTCAATATTAGTTTTGCTCTAGCCTTCAAATCAACTGCTTTTTCATCCAAAGTTGCTGCTGGCGGCAATGGCGCTTTGATAGCGTCCGCCATTCCCTCCAACACGAGCACGTTTTCTGCCGCGAAACACCAGTCGTCGTAATTCTCGCGACCTTTCAGTTTTGGCACATTCATTAAATAGTTTGTAGACATTTTTACTGCACTCACTGAACTTATTACCGTACTAATTACTTATTTTAATCGGGACTGGGCCCATAACCTATTAAAACACAATGGTGGTTTTGAATCAACTGTAATGAGGCAATTAGCAGAGACAACGTCATAGAGGACACCATAGATATGATCATAGACACAATCATAGATACTAATTAATACACAGAGCACAGATAGACATATTATTATTTTGTTAAGTAAATATTTAACACTTTTACCATACCTAAATAAACAGTTCTTGAGATAAAAACAATATCCACATTTTTAATAAGCCGCTGAACATCAACAGCCTTTATGGCACCATTGTATCTCTATTTCAGTTCTCTTCTAGAATAATAGCCTCATAAGTATCTGAAAACAATATTTTTCCTATGTTTCTAGCGTTATTTAATGTTCTATGAACTGTCTCAATTTCCTCGCGGTTATAACTTCCGTGGTTTTACGTCCATATATCGCACCATTTCCACAAGATATTAAATAGTTTTGTACGTTAGGTCTGGACTACGCATTCCGTTTGCTATAGTGAATGGCGAGACTATTCTATTGTTATTGGAGTTTTTGCTTGTATTGATATTTATCCTTACCTATACAAACACTATTTCAGCTTTTTAATATTCCTACTTGTAAACTTGTAAGATGGCGGGACGAACTCGACTCTTTTCACAGGGATCGGCAATTAACCGCATTGGATAGGAATAAGTGGAAGGAGGGAAAGGAGGCCTTTGCCCTGCAGTGGGACACAAACGGCTATTAATAAATAACCATAATAAACTTATTTATCGTTTGCCTCAGTCCATTTACGACCGGTGTTCTAAATGTCAACTTCGTTCATCGAATTTATCGACAAATCTGAACAAGTAACTCGTGCCTCCATGATCCGTGTGATTACGTACTTCAAACATAGTCTCATGTATGTCAACACTCGATCGTGCATACGGACCCAAATGATGCAAATCACGCCGCTTCAAAAAATCCAGTTCCATGCAACACTTCGCCTTACTCCGCAAGAAATAAGGCTTAAATTCCCATAAACAATACAGTAAAAGACACTTGGGATGTGAATCCACTTTCCTTGATTGGTAATTCGATCAACGAGTAGGGAAAGTGCAGGATGTAAAGGCGATGAACCTCATGTCTTGGTCGACGGTGTCAAGGGGACATTTCGAGGGTGACATATTAGGGGCTGCCAATATTCAAATGTGGTAGGATTCAATTTACAGAACTAAAAGGGCGAAATAAATTTGTCTTTTTATTAGATGGGATTTGATGCTCCTACGGGGTTACAATTTTTATGCGGTGTTTATTGAAAGCGCGATCAATGCAGCTGAAATAAATGTAAATAATTTATCAACGGAAACAAAAACCCCGTTATCCGATACCGCAATATCCAAAATTATGCAGCTGATTCAAACTGATATGGAATTTAAAATCGACCCTACTTTGACCTAAAATAGAAAAACCGTTATGAAAACGTATATCAGATATCACAGAAAACAAGACACGTATCAACTGCTCAATCAACAAACATTTGATATACTTTCTCGGTCTACAACTCGCGAATTCTCGTTCCAAATGCATAGGTAAGGAAGTCATAGCGGTAACAATAGAAGGAGTCAATTGAGCCACGTCTGGCCGCAGACCACGAGACTGATACTAACGGGTCTGTGATATTTGATAGTGTGGATTTCGCTCGCATTTACAAGGTGATTACTTACACGAGGCAATATTTAGAGCAGCTGTGTGTTTTTTTCGCGATTTCATATTCGATACCACTGTGGAAGTTGTCATTTTCAAGAGTACTTAACTCCCTTAGTTTTAAGAAATCGTCCCATAAGACTGCAAGGTTTTCTTTAGGCATCGTCATAACAGGTCATTGTGGTATAAGTTTATTCCGGTAAATCGGATCTGGGACTGTACTACCAGCACCTCCTATACCATAACAGTATAATATTATTTTAATGTGGCTATACTAGCTTCATTTCTTTCCGATACTCATCATCTACCTAACCTTTTCCCAGTGTTATTATGTACCTGTTTTCCGAGGCATGTATAAAACTAGGTATACCACGCGGCATATAACTTGAACCTGCGCAGTAGTCGTTTTTTTGACGTCCCATACAAATCAAGCAGAGAACCTGCGCACGACGACGCCATTTTGGGTCAAGTTATTTGTCTAGGAGTATATCTAATAGATGATCCACGAACTGACCTTGACAAGCAGGGTTTAATCTTGAAGATCGACCCGCTCGACTTTCCAATTGGTTCAAAATCATGTGTAGTCGTTTGGGCAAAGCTTGTTCAAGTGTTTAGTATGAATTTAAAATTGTATTAATTAAGGATATGTTGTATCAATGTGGCATTGATTGATCCATATGACGTCATTTGTATCGCAGCTCGCAGTCACGAAAGAACTTATATCGGGTTTACCAATGGTCAGTAGTCGGTCACCTTACGGTAAACTTTTGTCTAATTAGCCCCTTCGTACACAAGGCTACTCAAATCTTAGATACTCAACGATTTTAGTCTTCAAGCGACTTCCGCCATACTAATCCATTGAAGTTCGTACACGAGTCGCGTCGCCGGGACCGTGAATGTCGGCGGTGGATTTGTATGGCGGCAGTCGCTTTAAGACTAAAATCGTTGAGTATCTAAGATTTGAGAAGCCTTGTGTACGAAGGGGCTTATTATCTATTTATCCTAAACATAATCAACTTACAAACTGGTCCGAAGGTGGCTCAATATTTTACAAGATCACAGCCGTTTGTCCTGAACCACCCGTCTAGTACAAGCTAAAATGTACCGTAGCGATACAAATACATTTTAAAACTAACATAGACTCAAGGCTTTCAGTATCAGCACGATGTATTTCAAGTCACAGTTCGTTTAATACATTTTATGGGTCATTCTCATGCAAAGATATTGCAACTGTACTGTGGTGACCTCGCAAGCAAGAACCAATTTCGCTTGCTGTTTTAAAATTCATAGAAACTTCGAGATTTTTTTCATGTTCTTCATCTGCCTTGGAATTTTCGCTACTATGTTAATTATTAAGTTATTATGGAGCGACTGTCTTTCTGACTTCGGTCAACCCAGTTGCTGTGTAACACGATTCCTTTTGGTAAGACTGGTTGTCAGACTTTCGGGCCATTGACTACCTGTTACGACTGTCAAAGATCTAATAATGATAGCCCGAAAGAACAGATAACGTACATTTCGAGCCACGGAAGAATATCGGAGCCACTTAACCTTGAAGATCAACCCGCGTGGTTGTTATTATTGAGCCTCGAGCTTCTCCTACAGAATTTTCCTATGTTGTCGTTAAAAAAGAAATAACTGCATCTGTTAGGGCCGGATCTGCTTGATTGATTAATGGGCCAATCAAAAAGTTAGGATCGTTCTTGCCAAAGACCTTGAAACTTGAACGGTCCATTAAGACGATCAAAAATTGCCAGAAGCCATTTTAGTATTAGGTTTTTGGTTATTAGTATTTAGAATTTGGTATAACACTATAGAAGCATGTCTCCGAAATGAGGTTATTGTATGTGTAATAAACTGGCTTTTGCCTACGACACCCATGCCCTATGGAACTTCGTAATAGTACGTTTTAAAAAATTAATTTAGTTTGTAAAAGAATTGTTGAAATCGGATGAGGAGTTTTGGAGATTAAGTACAGTATTAGTGTAGAATATAGATGAAGGTTTTCTTCTAGGATACCACAAGGAGTTGTTTTGAACCCCATCTTAATGACTCTTTTTCAATTGCCTGAAATAAATAAGATTATTGTCTTAATTGCTTAGAAAAGCGATCATGTTTTAATACGATAGATACGGAAGAGAGCCTTTCATGTTTCTTGAGCAATAAACACACCTTTTCTATTCCACAATATCGATATGCCCCAGTAAAATCCTGCATTAAAAACGATTCACGTTTTATCCGAACAAAATTGCAGCTTTGTGTTTCAATACAAATAGCAGTATTAAATGGATGAGTTTCTATTCTTTTGTATCCTTTCGCTTTTCCATTGTCTTTGTGGGCATTTGCATGCACGCTTGTGGCTCTCGGCATATTATCCAACTCTCAAAATTATGCTAGATGAGAATTTCTTTGTCATCTATGGTTGTATTATGCATGTTCGTTTTGATATTTTGAAATGGTTTTAGTATTGAATCTTAACTAATGTACTATGCTATACAAAACGACAAATGTTGAAGGATGGAGAAGGAGAGGATGATAAAAAAAATAATGGGTTGTGACAATTACATCATAAGTTATTTCAGTCGAAATTAACGACAGCTTGACAGTAGACAGGGGAAACTGGAAGAAGGAAACGTGTTGTGCCGAACCCAAATAATACGAGACAAGAACAGGAAAATATATATCTAGTTACTATGTTACCTATACTATTTGATATTGTCTATAAAGAAAATAAAAAAATGAGAAACATTACGAAATTGGTTAAGGCTGATAGCAACAAATTAGAAATCAATGAAGCTACTAAAACAAAATGTAATTTCTTTTAGATAATATAGAATATTTTTCCCTGTAATTTACTTCAAGGTTGTTTCGTCCTACGTGTGATCGATATTTATTAAATAAACTCACCAAAAGGAAGCCCTTATTCCTAATATAATTTATCAATTGCTCCCAAAACAACGTTTAGACTGAAATCAATCAGGCTCACTCAAGGCAATCCCATTCAATTGGAGTTCGCAACAAATAAGCCCGTAATTTTTCACGGACGATCTTCCTTTTATGGCCTCTTAGAGAAGGTAGAGTTTTAAATTAATTTGTACAGAACGAGGACGATATTTCGTGTTCCCAATTTTGTGTAAGTGACGAGTTTTCCATTGATTTCTGAAAAGGACATGACTTTTTATTTAAATTGCAAAAGTATTACGTAAGTATTGGGAAACGAGATTTTGCGTACCCTCAGATCTTCCTAAAACTTTAATCAAGATCAAAACTGACACTTAATGAGTAAAGTGAAAAGTTATGCGGAATGACTGCGATGAAATTGATCTGATAAGGAATTTCTTAGGGAAGAAAATATTCGCAAATGCTTCACTTCTTAATTAAAAATATGGTTTTTGTATCTGATCTACTACCGAAATTATTATCAGGACATTTTTTTGGCCGCTATAACAGAATTATATTATGAATCACGTACCAATTCGAAAAAAGTATGTTTGTAAATGCGCGTGGGGATCATTTTGCGAATTGCTCCAACAATGTAATCAAAACATAGGTAACAATTTGTAACCTAGCTAATACGCCTGTAATCCCCGAAAGGTTAGGCAGGGGTGTACCTAATAGTACACCCACATTTCCCCAGTACGAGGGTGCGAGCGTATTGCCATCAACATCTATGGGCACAAATCTAGGCTCCGTGGCTGCTATTGAGAAATTACTGATGATAAACCCAATAGTACTTTGCCCGACTCGGGGATCGAACCAACACCCCATGCTCAGCAGTCGCGCTTGCGACCACTAGACCAACGAAGCAGTCAGTAATTTCTATCAAATTAGTCTAAAACCTACTATTGCTTGGTATAAGCGCCTCCTAAATCACGGTAGATCTTTAATAAAACTAATCATTAAAAAGCCACACAAATCCAAGAATAGGAAGAAATCTATAAAAATCCAAGCTTTGCCATGGAGCAGTAAAATTCGTAGAAAATCGTCCCGCTGTCTAAACAAAGCATCGTATGCTTCCTTCAGATCCAAACGGTCCGATTGAAGAAAAACATTGATTTTGTAAGGTTATGTAGGCCGGGCCGGGTTACGAGAAGGAATCTTGATGAAAACAATCCTGTTTGTTTACTTGTTTACTCATTGGTTTTAAATCGATATTGTGTTAAGTTTTTTGTTTGTCTTGTTTGTTTTGTTGCAGACAGAGGTTGTCGAAATTGCGGATTCTCAGCCCAATTTAAATAAATATTTTATGATTTGATTTTATTGTATCAGCTTCATTATGGTTTGTACCATTATATAATATATTACTACCAATTAGTTATTTATTTTTGTATTCTTCATGAAGATCACTTTTGTTATCATTGGGCTTGGATCTTACTAAGATCTTCATGATTTGAGTCTCTACAAGCATGAACTTTTTCCACTTGAGCCATTTACTGTACTATTTTACGGAACTCGGAATAAAGTGACTAGCAACTGCTGTCTGAATAAATTGTAGTTACAATTTCAAGACCTTATAGTGGTCCACTGTCGCCTCTTTGCAAAACAAAGCCAAGCTTCAGGACAAAACATAAACTCTCATATTTATGTGCCGTCTTCTCAAAATTGCGTTCAAAACAAAGTAATACAATTTCCTCAGAAGCTGTTCGAGGGGTTATCCGAAAATATTTAGCGTTATCTTCAAGTGTTTTTGGGTACGTTAAACCCGATATATTAGGAGCATCGAACTCATTAATTTCGTTTCTATCGCGATTATAAGCTTCGTGTGTTTTTCTGGTGTTTTTAAATATTGTGGGAAGATGTTTTCTAGGTTAATGAGCGTTGAATTGTTATAGTTTAAAACGGTAATGATGGTTTTTTGTAAAGCTGCATTTTGTCAACAGATTTGATGATGAGAATGGACTTCATGAAATATATTTTGTAGCATTACTTATGTGAATTATGTTGCTGTTTAAATATCAATGTTTGTTATTAATTTAAAACACTGATAAGTCAACGAAATTATTCAAAACTAACGCGTAAAATATTTAGAATCGTCCATATATTATGCGGAAGTGAGAACTTCCACTATCATATTCGGTCAAACTCTATAAAAACTCTTTTTGCTTTATGATTGTTGATATTTTATTTCCCATTTCATTTTATTAGCACATTTGTCAACTTTATTTTTTACTAGCAAAGGAAGAAAAACAGCTGCCGGAAGTAAATCCTACGACTTTTGAAATTACGAAAACCCACAATTTTATCTGCCATAAAATATTCCACCAAAGGTTTCGGACGAAACTGCCATAATTCTATGTCACCATAAACTTCCATAAGTTCGCGTCCATTTACCTTTCAAGCGACAATTTAAAACAGATCACGATCCACGGTCTCCCAGGAATAGACACTGCCGTATTGCTCGTAAATCGTCGGCAATGTAAAGCGTTCGATGTCTATGCCACAGAATAGATACTACAGAAGACCGAGTCAATACAACGAGCGAAAACGCACACATAGACGTTTACGTACGGCGATCTCAAACAAATGGCAGTAGAGAATGCACATAC
Source organism: Diarsia mendica (assembly GCA_949316265.1). Taxonomy (NCBI): domain Eukaryota; kingdom Metazoa; phylum Arthropoda; class Insecta; order Lepidoptera; family Noctuidae; genus Diarsia; species Diarsia mendica. The sequence continues at coordinate 4,004,388 of OX438910.1, forward strand.
GTGGAGGAGCATGCATGTTAGCTTGCTTTTTTGCTTGCGGGCTTCTTCTTTCGTTAAGATGGTAGGACTATTCAGAATTCTTGGGTTATTATTATCACGGCGTCAGTAGTGTTTTTAAGTCTTCAAATAAAGTTCAATGGTCTACTTTAAGGACAAAGTGCGAAAATCAAATCCCTAACATGGAAGTCTTCTAATATGCAGGTGTAAAGATACTTTGGGCACTTCAACTGGTGGGCCATGATGTGGTCGGGAGCACCGCATTCACTCTGAGTCTTGCTTGCATATGCTGTACCTTCTGTATCACCTGTGTATTTTGTGCCTATGCATCGTTCTCTTGTCGATTGCTTACGTGACTTTCAGTTCCATTGTTGTTTTGGATCACGAACGCCAGGGAAAGTCTGTCGTGACATGCCTTGGATTTGTTTGAGATATTGGGCGGTTTTGTCACTGTGACGCGGATTAGGGATTTGGTTTTAGATTGATGGCTATTGATCTTCTGGTAAGAAAACAAGGCAAAGGCCTAAGCGTGTCAAAGGTTTGGGATTCCTGCTTTTAAAGGACTTACAATCTAGAATTTTGTCGACCCTAGTTTTGTCGTTACAAATACTAAATTTATTTTTTCGGGATGGCTACGTTTACACTCTTACGATGACAAAGGCATTGATTTTGATATTCCAACATTTTGTGTGATTTACCTTGTTGTTTAGGCAAATTATTAAAGCACATGAAACAATGCTATTGTGACGTGTAATAGAGAAGCATGGACGAAGAATACATGCTGCACCGGCCCCAAAAAAAAAGGAATAAGGTACTAGGGAATGTTGATAAAGCTGTAAGATATTTTCTTTATATTCCTTCGGTTTTAAAGGACCCTTTGCCAATATCTCCAACAATTTAAGCTGATACCAAAATCGAGACGTCTTCTCGTCTAATCTAATTGGAACCCGAAACCGCCGAACTTTGGCTACCTCCTTGCAGTAACCCGCGGTAATAAAATTCGGAGACTCAAATTACAGAAATTTTCCCTTTGAGGACCCCTGACGATGAGCGAGCGAAGCATGCCAAAAGCAATAATAAAAAGCGAAGAATAACTGTAACGCTATTATATTATTCTGTTAGATGTTATCTTTCACCTTGCACGTTGGAATTGGTCGTGGGTTCAAGTGGTGCCATTGTACCTGGCGTTGGTGCACCCTGGTCGAAGACAAGGGCGGAAAGAGCAAAGATAGATGACATCAATATTTAAATAACGCTTTATTACAAAATAGTAAAGAAAAACGTCGAGAAAAGTTTTAATACTAAACATTCGAAGGATACTAATTAAGGCCTGAGTCCATTTGCATTTACAATGTATAGTTGTCCTGACTGTTATCGGTCATGGGCGGCGCGGCGACCCATCTTAGCGGTGATAAGCCATTAGCGCGGGAGATATTAAAGTGCACACGTTCTACTTCACATTTAATATCCACTCGATTAAAGTGACAAAGAAGAATACATCGTATACTTTTACAAAAAAAAACATTTAATCATCGTAAAAATACCGTTCCTTTAAAATTCTCATTAGAATAACATCTTGTTCATAAATCCCCCAACAAAGGTATTGCCAATAAAAGGCTCAGAAGCGTTTCATTGTAGATTCTAGTAAAGCTTTTGTACCTACTACACGAAACAGATTCCAATATCAATTTAGACTTTGCTACCGACGACGTCCATCCGTACTTTTTTCGCATTTATTGGAACCCGCTATTTTCCCTTTAAAAATATGTTGCTCGGGTCAGTTTTTGCTGAAAACATGAGCTGTATCTTTTTCACTTTTTTGGGAGTTGTTTTTATCTCTGCCTTCGGGCAGGGTAGCTTGTTACTTTTGACCATTGACTCGTTATGCTGAAGGCTGACGAACAATATCATGTTGGGTGCTTCTGAAGTTTAATTCGGTTTCCGTGTTTATATGGATGTGCCGCTCGTGAACACATTTTGTCGTCAACCCTCTTTTTTGGCTTCGCCGCAGTCGAGTAAAAACCTAGTAGGAAATTAAATTCGTCATGTCTTCAAAAGCTTGTTCCATTATCCATACTATTCTGACCCTGGCTTTAACCATGATTGTAGCTAGTGTTTTCACTAAACCGAATTAGTCCGTCAGATAGATTTCCCATAATTTTGGACACATTTTTTATCAGTCCTTCGTCAAATATGACCAGCCCACTGCCCTTAAATCTTCTGTTTCGATAAAAAACTGCTGCACCAATATTTCCTTTTCATTTGTCTTCTTCAATTTTCATGTCATATCCAATATTACAGTCTAACCAAACATAGTATTCTGTTCGGAGGTCATGCCACACTCAACAAAACGTAATTGCCCTTCCTCAGTTGAACCACTTAAGTCCAGTTATAGATCGTCTTGACACACATACATGTAGGGTGATAACTCTAGTGGTAGGTCAAGCTTGTAAACTTATTCTATGTGAAGTTAATGGTACAGATATAGATGGATGGAATACTCTTTGTCAAAGGACTTCTTCATATGATTGTTTGGTTGAAGAATAGCTTTCGTTCAGTTCTTCATTAACAACCTATTAATGTTCTCACTGCTGGGACACAGGCCTCCTCTCTTTGAGAGGGAATGGGCTATAGTCTACCACGCGGGCCTAGTGCGGATTGGTAATCTTTCAGATTTAAGATTAAGCGATGTGTGTTTATTTCAAAAATTATGAAGTGTTCTTGGAAATAAAAAGTTTTAAATTTTTTTTTTTTTTTTTTTAGATGTCACATGTCTTTGAATTTTTTGGTTCTAAGACATGCCGCTTTCCTTACGATGTTTTCCTTCACCGTTGTGAGAGCAGCGGTGATGAAATAAATTACATAAAGTAATGTGCCTGCCTGGGTTCGAAGTTCGAACCCACGACCTGTTCGTAAGTCAGAGCCGCCACCACTGGGCCACCGCTGCTGTCATTCTGTCTGCAACAGTTCGTTTAATTATCTACATAACAGTCTTATCATTAACACTGACAGCGACATATACCCAACCTTTTACGCTGACGCGTGCACTCCGAACGCTCAACCTCATAGCGAGCGACACTGACTTATTCTGTTGTTCTCTGAGTGAATTCACAAGGAATGCTCTATTTGTTATTAGTTATAGGTATTAGTTATAAGTTAGAATTAAGTAATTAAGGCGCATTTATCGCATTGGGGGTTACCCTGTAATGGTAGATGTAAGTTGATAAATAAATAAATAAATAAATAAATATTTTATATGTTTCCAATTTTTCGGCGCTGTTGCAAGCAAGTCGTCTCTTGTTTGATAATTTTCAAAACTTTGCGCTGAACGTTTGCCATCTAATAATTGCGGCTAGTGGGCTATATAATATGTGGTGGTGGTGTGGTGTGGTGGTATGTGTGTATATGTGGTGTGTATTTTTATGTGTAATTGAATGTACCTATATGGATTAATTTTTTATCCGAAATAAATTGATTAATAATAATTATATCAAAACAATTTGACAGCATATTTTAGCTTTTGTCTGTTATAATATTATATTTACATAGTTTAAGAACCAGTTTTCTTTGTCCTTTCGTTTTAATGTCTGAGTTCTTAGTCTGATGGGCATGCGTAGTATCAGGGGCCGTATTTTTGAATCAATAGAATTCCAAATCGTGTACGAAATCGCAGAATTCATCACGTCATTTCTACTGAAAGAATATCGGAAACGAGTGGGTCGGACCACTCGTTGCAAAATTCACGGGTATGAATATTCAAAAATAGCGATTTCGTACGGATTCGCATACGAATTCTGCGATTTCGTACACGATTTGGAATTCTATTGATTCAAAAATACGGCCCCAGGGACTTCAGACAGATTCTTGTCTGGTTTTACACGCTTTTCTGTTATGGTGTTGTCAAACTTAAAATAATTCCCTGTGAAGTATTTAGTCAGAAGTTAATTTCAAGTTTGTAATGAATGAATGATTTAAAAAAAAAGTAATATAAAAATGAATGAAAACGCCCACTTTATTACGGTTTTATCTATACAACAGGAAGTGGTATGATGATCTCATATTTATAAAATAAAATAAACACTCGATAAAATTCTCAAAGCGTCCTTCACGTCCCGTCGATATCGGAAAAACCCTACTATTGAATGATGATAAGAGAAAACACGTGGGAGGTTTTTTTACAGAATGCAAATATAACTAATACTGAAGTCTGATAGCTGTAGTATGAATTCTATATCGAAGGCTTTAAGTAAAGGCAGGAATCAATCTCCTCCTTTCTGGCGACACCAAAGTCTGCCTTGATTTATAATAAGACCACAACCCAGTTACTGGGTACCGATTTTTCATTGGTTGGCCAATGGGTAGCATAAACAACTGACACCAAGTTAGGTACTACTTACTTACATGATAAAGAAAATGGTTGGTTAGAATAGTTGTCAGACTTTCGGACTTCTGTGTGATTCGTAACGACTTTTGAGGGATAACAGCTGGAACCAACAAGTTAAAGTGTTTTCTGTTAAGGCGGCTCTCGTTATGTAAATGTGGTCCATTCAAATACCATCCTTCGCGAGCGTAGCTAAAGCTGATCAACAAACCCGTGCGTCTCTGATTACTTAACCACGAGCCAACGGCAATAAGGGCTATACTCCCATAATTATTCACCATTAGAACTAGCACGGGATGTCTGCAGCCTATCATTAATGGTCATAACGGTATTGTTTTTATCCGGTCAGCAGGAAGTCTCATAACTGTCGATAAAGATGTAGGATGCTGCGTCTTGACGGAAGCGCGTGTACACGAAGCAAAAACTTGAGCCGTGCACCGTGTCGACGACCTGGTAGTGATGTGAGGGGTTCGATTGTTTGTTTTCGATTTTTGAAAGAAAGAACTAATATTTTGTCGCAGATACAAAATAATACTTGATTTTTTTTTGTCATATTGTATGCACGTCATGCATACAATAATTATGACAAAAAAAAAATCATGTGGATTATAAATTGAAAACACTTTTCGTTTTATCCTTCTGACCGCATAGTTCTTCCAAATTGCATAACAGATTTTGATGTGCTCTTCACCATTTAGCTTCAGAATTTATTCTGAAAAGTTTATTTCTACAACTAATATTGACCCAATTATGTACCTACTAAAGAAATCTTGATGTTTTCTCAAGACCTTAAACCGACAAGTAAATCACGGTAAATATTTTTGCTTCTGCGTCGAAAATGCACCATTGACAAAATGGTGGCATATTGAACCGCGCTATCATTTCAATATCTTGTAATCTAAGATTTCAAGATCGTGTATGTCACATGGACGGTTGGTCCATGTGGCATACACCATCTTAAAATCTTCAAACGCGGTGGTTTATGCTCTGCCCCGCCCGTTCAAACAGACTTTTGTCCCAGCGGTGGGAACGAAACGCTGGTAATGGATAAAACTTCAGGTAACCCCTAAGTTTAGTAGGTTTGCAATTTTCGAGGTGAGATTACATGTACAGATGCTAAAAAAATCTCTCAAATTTCTATAATAGCCTGTCAACTTTTTCGCTTGTGGTATCAGTTTCAACTAGCTTGATGTGCTTGGCATCTGTGCATTACGTAGCTACGGCTCTCATCTGAATGAATTTATTTCTAAACATCGCGCTATATTTAATCTCAGTGTTGTATTATTTTGTAACGGTATCGTAGCGTAGCATCACTATTGTGGTCGGTGCGTGACAGCGTGCATCACGATCAAAACCACAACATATTATGGTGCAGAAAGGCAACTCTTAACAGTAATGGAGTACAGGACAAGGAAATTATGTTATTACTTAAATAAATAATAGCAATCATTATCTAATTCCGGGCTTGTTGTAGATTTCTAAACCTATGGTATTCCCACGCAACTAGCCAAAAACAACTGCGCATCATGCAACAGTCATGGGCGAGGTCACTATGTTGGGTAGATGAGAAAAAACTTTTGTGTTTTACTGTCCATTGAGGGTTGAACGTGGATTAAATATATTCAAAAATAAAAGTCCATGTTCAACCAGTGAGGGGTTGAACATGGACAACATTTAGGGGTTCAACATGGTCGGGGGTAAAAATTGTGGGGTTGAACGTGGACTAACCCGTTTCAACACCATCTTTTTTAGGAGCTCTTGTCCCCTGTGCCGTGGAGTCGGTGCAACTTTGTCCAATGACTGGTTACTTTACTATTTTAACCCCCGACCCATAAACAGTGGTATTATAAGTTTGTCTGCCATATTGTCTGACTGGCACCGTCTGGCACCGTAGCTATAAAAACGATTTGGATGCGGTTTTTTTTGCAAGGTCGACCTAAGTGTACTAAGTTAGCCTTCTGCGCTTTCCTATAGCTTGTCATCAACTCATCGGACTGTGTCTAGCCCAGTTGCTCCTACAATGTTTATGTTGCTTAATTGATGATTTAACACGGATTCAACACGCTTCTGAAATAATCAGGAGTAAAAAAAGAATGTAGATCACCTGCTTATACACTAAACACGCAGCTATATTACATGGCCTAGTAATATGTTATTATTCGAGTGATTTGTACGTTATTTTAATGGTAATTGTCTTTCTTTTACGCCGATTGGTGCAGTTCTGCAATTTAGATGTCTATGATACTTCCTTCTTGTATCGTGCCCGATGGTATATTAATTCATCTGCCTCATGTGTACCGATTTTGTCTGTACCAGGGCATCATGAAGTACTTATGATATGTTTGAATCGTGTGATTAGGTCTTGTCTATGGGACTTTAGTTGTACTCGTATTAAAATAGTCGTAACATACATAATTATGTCATCTCATCACTTTATCAGATTTGATCATAAATCATTCTTGTATGTACCTAAATGGTTCATAGATCCTTAGTTTTACCTTAGTAGGTATCTTAATTCGTGGCTTGGTCACTGTTTCGAGTACTTTTAGTGATACACCTACCGCCTAAGATCGACCTACATTGATCGACCTTCTTTTTACAGATTGAAAAATACCTGCGAAGTTACGAAACTACGGTTTCGTAGACGGCCGAAGCCGTGAGGGGCGACTTCATGAGTGATGAACTGATTTAACCAGCTAGACAGAAATTTTTCTAGCAATAGTAACTTCCCAAGGTTTGCAGTCATAGTTCGTACCCACCCACATACATAGTGGAGTATCTTCGGTATCTATCTTGTGTCAGTTGTTTCCTAAAATCCCGAAAATGTTGAACATGCTCGTACCTGCTCACGCGAAACATCCCAATTTACCGAAAAAACCAGTCACGCCTATTTGCTCCCATCATTTCCTATACCCTACCATTTCACAATATGTCTGTTCAGTAGGAGTGTCCCCCTCTTGCATGGTCCTGACGGAGGGTGACACAATAGCATGGATGTATGAGAGAGAGTGCGCTTTGTGCACGAGCATTGGCCTGTGGACGCTTTTGTTTCCGAAAATATATATCGAGAGTATTTCTTTTCGAGTTTCGGATTGCAATGGAATACGTCGACGTACCATACGATTCGTCTGCATGCGTTGTTGTGTCTTCAATGGCTGCCCTGAGACGAGGAATGGGTTTCGAATATCAGATGTCAGTCGGTATTAAATGTAGATGGTTATAAGCGTGGACACCAAAGAAACGATGGATAGACTATGTGAAGGATGATATACCTAGTAAGGAGATGCTTGCTGAGATGATGAGTAGTATGGAACTATGGGAGACTATATAGCTTTTGCCGCGTGAAAATGTCGATTTTCCATACAAACTTTCATCCCCTATTTAAATCTTTTAGGGGTTGAATTTCGAAAAATCCTTCCTTATTCCTTGTCTACATTATAAAGGGAACCTCTGTGCAAAATTTCAGCTTTCTAGGTCCAAGGGTTTGGGCTAGGCGTTGATGAGTCAGTCAGTCAGTCAGGACTTCTCTTTTTATTTATATAGATAGATAGAAGAAGACATGCTGCGCGGACCCCAAATGAATTGGGATACGGGTCAGAGAATGATGATGACTACCAAGTGCGCTGAACGTACCTTTAGGTGTCTTTTATACCTACCTAGCCTTTTTCCCAACTATCGTGGGGTTGGTTTCCGATCTCACCGATGCAACTGAGTACCAGTATAACATAGACCGACTGCCGCAGTGGCAACCGCTGAGCTCGAGGTCCTGGGTCTCAGTAGTAGCGACGGAGTCATGACTTGTGTCCGGTTGATAGCAATAGGCGAGCCTCTATTACATAGAAACATAACTGGCGAAATGTGGGCATACTATTAGGTGCACTTCTGCCTAACCCTTCGGGGATTACAGACTTGATGTTAGGTATGTTTTTTTTTATGGGCCTACTCTTGACCTCAATCTTGCCCTAAGGACAGAGATGAGGTCGACGATGGAACGAGCTTACCCAGAAGAAGCCTATTTACTCGCGACTTAAATAGATCGGGGCTATATGAACTCGGGAAGACCGCTGTATGTTATGCTATGAGTGTATTACAAACTGACATCATGATTATATCTTCACAATAAAGCCCCTTTAACATCAGATCAACACATTACACACAACAGAAGCTCAGTGTTCTAATGAATTATGTCATTCATGCGAGCTCGTAGATAAGCGTTCATTAATGGGCGCTTCAATTTAGGTTAATAGCACCCAGCGCTAAAGGTCAGCTCCGAATTGATTTGTGGGGTATACCTTGTTAGTGATGGGCTGACTTGTTAAGTCGGATGGATGGGTGTTTTCGTAGACGCAGGTCAGGATCGCATTAGATCGGAGAAGAAATAAGTTTCAAAATGGACAAGTACAGTTCTTTCATATTTTTTTCTCCTCCAGAGTCTGTATTTCCTGATAGCTATAACCTAGGGGTCTTTAAGTCAAGAGTGAATAGGTTACTTCTAGGTAAGCGTGCTCCATCGTCGACCGCATCATCACTTTCCATCAGGTGAGATAGTGGTCAAACGCGAACCTATCAATAATAAAAAATAAAAAACAGCCTTACAGAACTTAGTAGTTGTTGTTATAGAAATAAACATGACTGATGCAAAATTGAATATTAAGATAATGTTAAAGAACTGTAAATAGAATAGAATTCTTTATTTGCACAGAAAGTAGGTACAAGTTACAGATGTTAAGTTTTAACCCTTTGAGCGCCACAGCAAGTCACGTATAGACGACAAGCCGAACAAGCAAAAAAGTACCAGTAAAAGTAGTAAAGCGTTTGTGGCTGTCAAAAGGTTAAAATGATCCTAATACTAACAACTTCTAAAACATGGAAACAGTTTAAGCTATAATAATAAAGACGAGACGAGAGAAGAGATTATTACAAATCGTTACCATGTCAAAGGTTTTTTTGGTGATGCTGTCAAATTAAACTATGGCAATGGAATCACATCGCAAATCGCAACGCCCGACGCGACGACTCACGAGAATGGGCCCTTAGAAGGATTCCCCAGGCACAAAGTCAAACTCAAAGCATTTATTTCAATTAAGCCATTACAGACACTTTTGAATGTCAGAAGAACAATTCAAAAAACAAAACTACGAGTGCAATACGTCATTCCGAAAGCCACCACACGCCGCTGAATGCCCGCAACAACGAACACTTCGAGCACGAAAGCACGCAGCGACGCACACCGCAACAACGAATGCACATTTTGATCTCAAACATCTAAGTTACAACACAGAGCCAAAGTCTTAGCTCCCACAGTCCCGAGTCCCCGACACAAGTAACGTGTTCCACTAGAACAGTACATTCGACACTTTCATTTGACACTCCGCCAAGCGCGTTTAAGTTGTTACTATTGTATCGGCGACGCTTGTACGTCGTAATGGCTTTGTAGATTGCGTGCTTATGTTTCGTAATAAGGGGGTGGATGGATGTTCATTTATTGGAATATTGGTATTGGGCTGTGGAATTCTGAGAAGGTTTATGCTAGTCCAGTAACTTCAAGCAGACAGCTTGTGAAACTAGTAACACCCAAAAGCCAGTACAACATCATCTGCCTAGCCTTTTCCCAACTTTGCTAAGGTCAGTTTCCAGTCTAAACGGATAAAGCTAAAGCTGAAAACCTGGCCTCTACAACCCAGTTAGGTAAGACTGGTTGTCAGACTATCATGCCACTGACTACCTGTATGTAACGACTGCCAATCAACAAAATTAAATGACAGCAGGACTAACAAAGAAAGACCAACTTTTTCTTTTTTCACGTAAACAAAAAATGAAGATGATACAGGTGCTTCGAAAACTCGTGTGACGTCATATGATAGTACATTTTGTACCTTCAAGTGACGTTTCAAGCCCCACTCTATGATCTTTGACGCGCTTTATCTTCGTCAATTTTTATTGATTTGATAAAACAAAAAACACGTACTTATCCAATATTTTTCGATAATCTAACTGACGGACTAAACAAAATTCTATTTTTTTTTAATCAGTCCGATCCCCTATTAGTGCCAAAGCTAAAGCGAACAGCAACTACTTGAACGAAATCATGTCTGGCACAGGGACTGTTGTTGACATTGTGCCAGCTTACTGCTGTCGTAACATGATGTTAAAGGACAACGGGATTCTTTTAGCAAACCTCTAATCCCCGAAGGGTTAGACAGAGTTGTACATAATAAATACATCCACTTTTCGCCATGTTTAAGTCCCATGTAATAGGCAGCGAGTCTCAATCGGGCACTCCGTGGCTGCTACTGATAAATTTCTAATGGACAAACCCAATAATACTTTACCCAACCCACGAATCGAACTCAGAACCTTATGCTCAGCAATCGCTTTTGCGAGCATAAGACCAACGAAGCCGTTTGATAAAAATGCGCCTCGGAATACGTTCGAAGAGTAAGGACTAAACTCTGTGTGGGATATTTATTGATGACGGGTTGCATCCGGTGTGGATACAATGTGCTCAATATGGCTAGCTTGCAAGTGCAAAGTTTATTTTTATCGTGCAGTTTAATAGATGAAGGAATTACTAGATATGTCGAATAGGGATGTTTACTAACTAAAAAAAAATATGATTCTAATTAGTCCGTCTGTTAGATTATCGAAAAATATTGCATACGTATTTTTTGTTTTATCAAATCAATAAAAATTTACGAAGTTAAAACGCGTCAAAGATTTGAGTGGGAGGTTGTGACGTCACTGCTCGCTAAGAAATGTCATACTAATGTCTTAGAATATGACGTCACACGAGTTTTCAAAGCACTGTATCGTCTTCATTGTTTGTTTACGTGAAAAAAGAAAAAATACGTGTCCAATATTTTTTAGAATTCTATCTGACGGACTAATTAGATTTTTTTAAGTTAAGTATATTGTTGCTCTTGTCCCACATCCAAAAATAGGGTGCGCCAAAGTTCACCTAAAATTTCAACTCCGATAATTGGAAATCCGAAAATGTTCTTCCTAACATTTTTCATCCTAACGATCGCAATTCCTAAAGTCTCTGTCTCTAATGTTTTAATTCCGAAGCATCTATTACACTATTATTTGTTTTCCTATATTTTCTCAACATAACCATCTTTTACACTATTATTCAAAGTCATATCTTTTTTGTTTATATTACTTTTTATTCATAATAATCAGTATTATAAGGTCCCATTAAAATAGGTGGACAACATTTTAGAAATCATTTAGACCGCTAAAATAAGGACAATAGTAAAAAAATATATAAGAAAAAGACATTAAAATACCTACTTTTATAGGATGAGTTTGTCCTAGAGTGCCAGCAATTTATTATTTTAAGTCAAAATAAAATCACTTTTTATAGTGTTTTTTTTTTTGTTTAGGTGTCTTTAGTTAGGCTTACTAAACGCTGTGTTAAAATTTGTCCACCTATTTTAATGGGACCTTATATACTATGCAAAGATATCCATAGGTTAGGTTAGGTTAGAACTGTGACCAACTACGCGCGAGCCGAGCGAGCGAAGCGAGCGGTGCCGCGGAAGCGGCCGGCGAGCGCTACCTGGAAATTGGTCGCGAAATTTTTCTAAGTATTTTTTTCATAGTGCCCCCAAGACGACACTCTGACCTGAATTTCATTCATTTATTTCATTTCAAGACAAAAATCAGTGAAACGACCTTTAATCATTCTAAACAGTTGTATGAGTGAAAATATTATGGTAATTATGTTTAGGGATAAAAACGTTAGGATAAAAAACAGTAGGAGTTGAAATATGTTTACATTATCGATAATTATGAATTAAAATTTTCGGAAACATGAGTGTTAGGAACATCGCCAGTAGCATTACAAATAGTAGGAATTCAAACTTTAGGATGAAAAATTTTAGGAGGAGTGATCATTCGGATTACAAATCGTTAGGAAGAACAATTTCGGGTAAAAAACTTTAGGTGAGCCAATATGGACCCCCAAAAATAAGGGTCCGATCTGCATCTCTTCGTTCATTCTTTTATTTTAGTTTTTATCTCAGTAGTCTTTCGCTTTCAGATGTCAGAGTCTAATAGATATTCAGAACTCACTATTACCGATTCTTTGTATTCTTACCTTATCCAGATTTGACTAAACTAAATCATATAACGCTCCAGCATTACATAATTTGAATGGACATCAATATAATTATACCTCTATCTATAGACATAAACTTGGCAAAGTGACAAAATGTCGAGAGTACACTCTGTAGTACTACAGACGGAGCACGGAGAACTACGACTGGAGCAAAAAGAACAAACCAGACAAATCTATAAACAACTCAGTACCAAATTGCCATTGAATATAGGACTTTAGTGTGAACAATCCAGAATAGGGAACCGATGAAATGAAATGTTTTCAAGGATTAGTAGCTGCCCCGTCGGGGTTGCGGGCCGCGGTCTCGACACAAAGGGCTACGCTGGTTCGGGAGGAGTCATTTGATGATTTCCCAGCCTCAAAAAAAAGGATTAGTGGCTGCGCAAAGTAAGATAACGTACACACAGTCGATTCCAATAGGTTAGTTGACTGACTAAAAAAATATGATTCTGTTTAGTCCGTTTGTTAGATTATCGAAAAATATTGGATACTCGTACGATTTTTTTTTTATCAAATAAATAAATTTTGACGAAAATAGATCGTTTCGAAGGTCGTGAGTGGGGGCTGGTGACGTCAATTTCTGTCTAATTTCGTAAAAAAAAATGTGCCAAACTGTGACGTCGCGTTTATTGTTTACGTGAAAAAAGACAAAATACGTGTCCAATATTTTTTGGGAATCTATCTGACGGACTAATTAGATTTTTTTTAAGTCATCTACCTTATTACAGAATAGTTATAACCTAGACAACGCAGGAGGATCTACTTCGCATGCCACGTATTTTATTTATACTTAGCGATGTTACTGTCGCAACAATCTATTTGTTTAAAACTACATAGCAATATCGTTACAATTGAATTAACTTAATTCTAGACAATAACAAAAACATAGTCTATTTCGTATAGTAACTAAATGGTACTAATGACGTCATAGTATGTAGTTAAAAATGACATGTTTTGTTTTCATAATGATCGTATGAAATCGTATGATACTTGCGTTATCTAGGAAAACTATATCTGCGATTCCAATACTCGGTCGACGAATGAATAGGAATACCTTCAAAGCTTAGAGGGAAGCGGTGCGACCTCGAGAAGCACACCGATGTTCCAATTTAAACTTCAGTGCTTGTACTGAAACAGGGACTTATAAACTAGAACTAACTGGAGCGAGGCTAACTATAGAACTAAGAGCCTTTAGTTTTAGTTAGAACAAGTTATGCTGCAGTCAGGGATGGGGCTACAGAAATAAGCGAATAGGGGCTCTATTCATAAATCTGAATCCGATTTTAGATAAAACTCGCTACAGAGGTTGTATTACTGTTGTACATCGTCTGCTTAATGAAGTTATGATTGATAAGTATGATATTACTATCATAAATGATATTTGTATTCATCATTCTCTGGTCGTTATCCTAATTCATTGGGGACATTGGGATCGTCACAGTATGTCTTCGTCATCTCATCAAACACCTCTTTTCGTACTGTATCGATCACACACGTCACACAGTCCATCAAGGATTATATTTATTATAGGAGCAAAAGTCATTGTGTCAACCTGTCCCTTGCAATATGTAATGTATATCTACTCGGTCCAAATATATGAACTAAAATGTCTTGATGTGCCTTAGTCTAGTCCGTGTATTGTGCTGATATTCGGTTGTCGACCAATATTCCAAGGAGGGGCAGAAAGATAATAACTTCCTAGAATAACAAACCTCTCCGCAATCGATCCTCTAAACCTTCAACGAATCTCCAGCTCCCACCTCCCTTTACGGTACATACGAAAACAATAACATTATTCCTAGAAATATGGATGCCAAACAAATGTACGTGATGTGCGTTGAATAATAAATGTCACCAGTCTGGGCCCGTGCCGCGGTAACCCTTTGTGTGCCCATCTGATGGTGTTACACCAAATTGGGTTGTAAATGGTGTTGAAAAACACAAGCCGCCTTTGTTTAGTTGCTTGGCTTCTAAATTATGTTGCGGTGGCATGTTTTTTATTTATTTATTTTTCCTTTATTGGCCAACCAACAATTGTTTACACTGATAACATTTTTAAATAAGTAAGTATATAATATCTAAGGTTAGTGTAACAATTAATTACAGGTTAGCACCGCATGCCCCATAAACAATTAAGATGTGCTACAAGCACTGAAATATAATTAAACATTTAGGGTACTTAACTAAAAGCAAGCATTATGTGATGGGATATAAAACTATCTTTAAATACAACCACACAAACAGTACATAATAGCAAATTTGAAATCCGAATCAAAAATCTAAACAATATAAAAATTACAATACAAAAATAAAATAGAATTTAAAAGTCAAATTAAAAACACAAGTACTTAATATTAAAATGAAATTAATTAAAATCCAATCAAGTCAAATTAAAATCCTAATCAATATTAAATCAAAATTACAATATAAATTCAAAGTAAAAAAAAAGTACATCATCATAATTATACACAACTTGTTCTGGTTCATTACTGGACTTCCGAATTATCCTTTGCGATACTGCTATTCCATCTTTAACAATTGGTAAGCTACATTCATTCTTTGTGATTACCCTGCTGTCGACATTCCTAGTTTTGTCTGCATAATTTCACGACTTATCTTGTTTTTCATACAAAAGTCGCTTTGTCGTTGTAGTGGATTCAATTTTAAAGCCTTGTATTTTATGCCGAATTCCGATGAGCTTTTCGATAATATCTTTACCATTGACATGTTCCTGCCTGCATTATTTTGGAGCAATAAATCATCTTGTTTTTCACAAACACATCTTTTCTATTCAATTTTGAGTATTGCATTTTGCTCGGCAAGTTGCACAGCGTCAATAACCGAAGTAAAATTAAGTCCCAACACAGCATTGTTGATTCAAAGTTTGTTCAAGCTTTATTATAAAGCAGACTAGGAGTTCCCTCATATTGTCTGTGCCTAAAGCTTTAAAATAGGAACCTGGACACGTACTGGCTAGTTTTAAGGCTTACCTTGTCGCTTTGGCTAATATAGATGGCAGGTAAATTACCACGTATAGCTTTCATACTTGTATTTAATGTCTTTTGTTTGTTCATAATTGCCTGGTGATTTTAGCAGTTACTGATTCCGATGCAGCTGAATTCTTTTAAATATTATCATGAATTATAAAGGTTAGGCAGTTTTGTTTGATGAATTTAGTCGTCAAGTGTCCCAATTTATTAGATGTCGCTGCAATTCTTAGCATCTTAACGACCGAAAGTTGTAACCCAACTAGCAAAATCAGTACTTAAAACGATCTCAAGACTACTTTAATTTTTACTTATAACAAACTTGTATCATACTACAATGCTGGATTTGGGCGCAGTTATAGGAGCGTTTATTTCTGTAACTATCTTATAATATTCTTGACGAAGCGCAATAGCTTCTATAACTATCATATATTATACTTGACGAAGCGCAATAGCTTCTATAATGATATGAGACTACACAATTGCAAGCACAAACGCTCTTGTTAGTGTCTGACATAAGTATCTTACTAAAGCAATCTTGTTTATAATGCACTAGTAATGTACTTAGTTATTAGTTATAAGAATATTTTAATACAAGTTATCTTTGTTGTTCCTTCGGCTGGTGTAAATAATTATTAAAAACACAAGTTTCTATTAATATTATTTTGTATTATTGTAGAACATTAATTACTAATGATACATTGTAAATATAGTGTATGAACTCGTGGGGAAGTCATTTTTACTGTAAATGTGTACCGCAATTAGTTAGTTTCACAATCCCCTCCGAAAAATACCACATTAGTATATTGTTGTAAATAAAATATTTCATCAATTCTTATGAATATCCGCCATGTTTTGAAATTGCTCTTCATTAAGTACTTTATAGTATCATTATAGGTAAATTAGTACTTGTAGCAGTTTCAGTCCAGATAACTCGCCTCCATTTAAAAACAAATTAGGGTTCCCTTGAAATATGCCTGCTAATGCTAAATATACTTTTTTAGGATTTTGTTAACAAGATGGTTGTATTTTTTGATGTCGATTGTTTTTATTTACCAAATATTCAGTGATTTTACTGAGAAATATGAGATAGCCTTGGACTCATACACATTTTGTGTTATCCGATAGCTGCAATGGGTGTGGATTTCCAGTTTATTTAAACAATATGTATAGACCTACTCATTTCATTTGTAGTCAAGAAAACATAACAGTTTTATTGCATCAAATATTTTTTGGTGCCCGACTTGCTCCTAGTATAGCACATAATTATGACCATTACATCGACGATGAATGCACATTTGTAATAAAGTCCGTTCAAAATAGTAGATAGTTCGTTCAGGGCTAGGTGAGGTATATTAAATTTTATAGCCCAGCTTTGCATATCTTTAAGCAATTTTTTTTTTTCATATTCAGTGTTTTCTTCGATATGTAAATCGTATTCTTCTTCCCAATTTTCATTTTCTTCACTTTCTGAGTGGTGGGCTAGGGGTGAAAAAATATTTTTGGTCGCGGAACCCTCATTTAATTCTCCTGCGTTCGCACTTGACGCGCTTGTTTACTTATAAAGTTATTGACCTAGTAGCTTATATAAGCTTTTTTGATCCAATAACGCTCTTATTAAGTACTATTAGATTTAAAAGAGTCTTGAGCAAAACTATAACGGCGCAAACTAATAGTGATCTCAGCTAAATATATTATTAGATCTTGTTTACTCAGAAAATGCAACTATAGGATCAAATTGTTATTCTGGATTATTTAGTTTTACTGTAAACAATTATAGGATACTTATTCCTAAAAGTGTCCTAAAAGAAAATCTTGTAGCTAACTATAAGACTGAGTTATAAAAGCAAATGCTCTTGAGAATATCTGCCTTTGTGAAATGCTATTACTAGTAAAAGTGTCCTATAGATGTTTTATAGGTCAGTCTTGTAGCGTACTATAAGACCAAGATATAAAAACAAATGCACTTAAATATGGTAAGGCTTGGCAAATGCAATTATAAGTTAAATAGTCTACCGCAATGTCTCTAAAAGAACGTTATTAGTAGTGACCGACTTATAATCTTTCTGTAAAGGATTACTTTGCTAGTTGGGAAGTATCTACCATTTCAGCCATAACTTTAAGTAAATTATTTGTCACGAAAGTCTCACGATTCACATCTCAGGCCGCTATTTGCACAAATTCTAAACCTTTTGCCACTAAACATTCAACTTCTATAAATCTAGAACCTAATTGCACCGGCCTCTTTGGAACTCAATAAACTAGCTTCGAATACAGCTTGTGGTTCTACGTTCAGGTCTGCTGGCATTCTACCTACCCTCATATGGGATTACCGCGTGTGACCCAATGCGTTTAATTGCTAGTCCACATTCGGTATCCATATTCGGAACTCTACGGTTGTCTGGTAACGGAATTGTAAGTTCCTTATCTGGTGGTTTATTTTTTTGTGTTTCAATCTTGTTTGGTGCTGTTGGAGGATCGCGGGGATATTAAATTGTTGGAATATTATTATTCTTGGGAACAGTGGCTTTATTGTTTCGTGTGAAAACAATTAAGTGTTCTGTTATGGCTGGACTCCGTTCTAGCTGGACTCCGTTCTAGCTGGACTCGTGCTTTACTTAACTTTATAATTTTTTTCATCTTGGTAGATAATCTTACTTTACCTACTCTCTTTTACCGTAGCCATCTTATTCCTCTTTATACTTAAAGAAGCAAGTTTTTTTTTTCAGATTGCTGCAAATATGCTATTTGCAGCAATCTGAAAAAACAAACTTGCCAACCAACCGCCAGTGGTCCCAATTTAGGACTTCTCTTACTTAGAGGGAGTTAGTTGACCGTAATCTATAAAGCCGAACTTAAATTATGTCAATCAAAAATTTCGGTTGCCGAGTAATTTAATTGTCATTTAATTTGTGTATGTAATATGCGGTTGTAACTCCATAATATTTTACTCGTAAAAACTATTACGTGATTAAAAACAGATTTACAACGTCGATCGTACCATCTGGTCTCGGGACTAAGATTTATCGCAAGCACACAGTGGCGCAAGTATCGGGTACACTAACGTGAGAACCTACTTTATAGCCAATAGAATTCGCGTAAATTACTATCGGATGTACTTACTAAATACTAGTTGGCAGTTATCGGAAATATTTGTTTGCTGTATCAATAAGGGCTTTACACGCGAGGATGTAATTAAATGTTTTCTTTATTGGTTTGTTTTCCTTGTTCCTGTGTTTCGTGTTTGAAATTCTAAAGTCGAATATGTACGTGTTTTGCATGCACAAATATTGGATAACAAAGTTCTGAAACTCTTTCGAGAAATGCTTTTGTATGTTGAACTGAATACCTATTTTGTTGTTTGTGGTCGTGAAAGTGAAACACGATGTATGAAATCCTGTGACTCATGTGAATTGTGTCTCTTTATGTTGCAAGAAATAAATATTCCTCATTCAATCTTGGGTTTGTCACTGGGATTGCTTATGAATACCTAGACCTTTTTATTAATTTCTTAGTCATCTTTGATTGACAATAGATCGCCTTTTTTTTGTGGGTGGAAAATCATGGGCAAAGCGGAACGGAGTGTCAGATTTCTGACTAAAAACCAACCCATGTTCCTTCTTCGCCCTTGTGCCGAGGCCACGTCATCTCTTTCGATAATCCGCAGCCACGACGTCGGCCCTTGTTGTTCCACGCGCGCCTCAAAGAGATGTCAGCAAGGAGGGACCCGTCCTTGCTGACATCTCTTTGAGGCGCGCGTGGAACACGAACGCGCCGTCGCCGTCGACACGGTCACAATAGATCGCCTCACTTGCAATCACCGAAGTGGTCCTCTTCGGTAGTCCTGTATCTTATGTCTATCGATCGACATCATTCTTCTGCCCCTATCCCAATTTATTTGGAGTCGTCACAGCGTTTTCTTCTTTCGTTCTCCTCTATTACTCGGCATCTAATGAATGTCCTTTCTGGATTTATACATCTTAATTATGTCTAAGTGTCTCTACCTATAGATGATTTGATTCACACTTTTTAACTTACAACATTATTTTCATTAAAAACATCCTACAAGTTTTTATCTCATTCACCGGTCCCGCTCGTAATAACACCTTCATGAATAAAACCCTTATATCGGTCACTAAAGTTGACAATCCGACTGTGACGTAATACGAATAACGGTAGTACGCGGTCGAACAGACGCTTTGGCGCCGACGAGGCTGGCATAGCGGTGCTGTGACCCTTTTGCAAGTGCGTCCAAGTTGTAGAAGGGAGCGAAGTGTGCAATGTCCAAAATTATTTAGGAGATTCGTATAGTGTAAGTGGCTCATAAAAACTACTCTTTAGTTGTAATAGTATTTCCGAATGTCAACGTATGTATCCTGTAGTGCTATTGAACTGCTAGTCCAGTTTCTCAAAGTTCCACAACTGGTTTCTCTATCTTATTATAGGTACTTGACTTTTAACACGTAATGGTGATGTAAAATGTCAACGTAGCGATTTTTTAATAATTATTGTTGTTTATTAATTTGGTACAACTCCGGTTTGTCATAAAAAAGGTGTAACTATTCAAACGATTAGCATCATGTTGTACAAATATAAATTCTTTCAGCCTGGCGGGCACACGTCTTGCTTGCCACGCCAGGAAATAATTTTTGGGGCTGCGTACCAGGAGGAATCTTCAATCCAAAGACGGTTTAGATGCACACTATTTATTGTACAGCTTTGGGTACACAACTGTTGATACATACAATGTTTCTTATATACTTTAATAATTAAATAAATGAGAGGGAAAAAAACGTGACCGCGCAGGTTAATTCTTAGTTGGCAAGGGAAGCCGGAAGAAGTGTGGTGTTGCCACTACAAAAATATTACAACATTATTGCCAATTAATGATACTTAAATTTTACTAGAAAAAAAAAATTATGTTGTTGCCAACACAGCCCATACTTTTTGAGTATGCGACCAATACAATACATTATAGCATTACAGCCAGGTTTGACAGCATTTTGTCAATCGATTTTTGACTCTCTCCCAACTTTAAATAAATATTCACATTATCGCAATCAACTTAACACTTTCGCCCACAGCGAGAGATATAATTGTACACAATTTGACGTTCACGAGCATCGCGCTTATTTTATTTTAATGCTTCCCGCATGTACGGGGACCGCTACTTAATGCAGATTAGTTTATAATTATGTGGTGTGCTTATCTTATGATATAACTGGCACGTTTTGAAACCCTTTAAAGTTATTTCCGTGCCTTTATTTTATCGGTCATAACGTGACGCCTGTATCCCCTAAAGATAAAAAGGTCTTCCTAAAGTACCCCCTCATTTTGCCAGTTTGGTTTTATGTTGTTGTTGACACAGCCTTATTGAAAGCTGAATTTTATTTACGAGTGCTTCCTGCGAGTGCCTATCTGCTTCGGAAAAGTCATATTCGTGTTGACAAAATCGTGAATATTTTCATTTCATTGTAGTTTCATTTGAATTTGTACTATCTAACACTGTTTTATCGGTAATTATCGGTATGCAAATTATACTGCTATTGGCAATGTTTCGGAACAGTAGTATTTTGACGATATCAGCATAGTTTCGATAGCGTGTTAGTTGGCATTGTTTCTACTATGACAATAGTTATCGGATTACTGAACTGTAGTGCTTGCAAGCTTTAAAGGGCATTTAATTCTCTTCACACATGCTATATATGAGCAGAAGGACCATGCACTAAAATATTTAGTTTCAGTGTGCTTATAATCTACATCATAATCGGCTTGTATCGTCCCCACTGCTGGAACTCTAGCCTCGTCTCTTAAATAGAAATCGGGCTGTTCAATGAATCACGAGATTTATGTGCGGATTGAAAAATATCACATGTCTTCACAGTTTTTGTTGTAGAACCGCATTTACCTTTAATTTAGGTATTGACATCATCATCTTTGCGCTTATTGACCCAAACCTTCTGTTAGTTTACCTACCTTGCAAGTCATCGACAGTAAAATGAACGAAATTAATTGCTATAACAGATTTCCATACTTCAGCTAATAAAAAACCACGTTGCTACTGTATCGTCTATGAATAACAAATTGACCTGATTCCCTTACAATTTATATCTTGTGTGGGAATTAAACACTCTCGCTACTGTGTTATCTTTTTATTAACAGATGAGCATAAAATTAATGTGTTTTCGCTTTTTTGTTACAGGTAAATTGTGATGAAAGGTGATATTTGTTGTCTCCTTAAAGTGTAAGTTTATTCACGCTGTGGTAAGTTCTATATCGAGGGTTATAAAGTTTTTAATCATAATGAATACCTCTGATCATGTAAACAAAATTGCTAAACGTATTCATACTTTTGCTCTCTAAAGAGCGTTTGACACAGTTCCATTGTCGATTTGAATTCAACGGCATTATCAAAATTCTAGTAATAATGGTTTGAATTCATGATTACCCAAAGGCGCCACTGAAATACAGGGTTATATTTGTTTAAATCGAATTATATTCAGAAGCATGTTCATGCGTTGAAATCAATCGGATAAAATTAGAGGATCCTTCAGGGCACCGGTAATAGGCCCTACACTGTGTAACAAAGTAGATATTGTAACTATTTATTATTGACAAATCGTCTCTATGTCATAAGAACACTACTGTGACCTATAAACGAAATAGATTCCGGCTCAGGATGTCAGTGTTCCGTGTCGTAACTTCAACCACGAAACTGACATTGCGTGTCTGCAAACGCAAAAGGTTGAAACTGGTATTATTTATTTACAATCGTTCCCTTCCCGTTGTCGTGTAAAAACTACGTTCGTCCTTACAAGAAATGTAAAGGAACTGTCAGTCAGTACCGTGACCGAGTGTATGAATATAATTACACAACGCTTCCCAGCTGGTTTCCCTTGAATATATCAATTTCATCATACAGGATGATGCGTTTGTTTGTGCTAATGGAAGTTTCACTAAGGGCGTTAACACACGCTGCAATTCGTTGTGGATTCAAGTTATTCTGATTTCCCTCTGTACTTACCATAAAATAGTAAATGTATCTAGACATAACATAACATCATGCCTTTAATACCCGACAGGTAAGCCAGAGATGTACCTAATAATAGGTACACTCACATTTCGCCAGTTATGTTTAAGTCTCATGTGATAGGGGTCATAATGCCATCAACTGCACTCAAGTCCAGACTCCGTGGCTGCTACTGAGACATTCTCAATGCATTCAATGGTTTGAAGATCACAGTGACATTTTTTTTTTTAATTGCATTCCGCAATTTGTGGTTTTGATCGGCGGTGCAAGTGTGCTTTATAATATCCATTTTTAAATAAGCTGGATTTTCCTTAAAGGATTTCTTTAATGATACATTATATTGGATGAATGCAGTAACATTCCATTGAATATCGATTTAATGCCTACCAGATGGGACGCAATTTTATGTATAAGTACGTTTCAGTGCTTCATTACACATTTATCGATATAAGTACATGTTTTTTGTGTTTACATGTCAAAGTCTATAATGTACTTTTCATATCTTAGAGAAGGGCATGTGTCTGTGTTTGTCGCTGGAACATAAGTCTAGCGTAAGTATAGCAATCGACACGCGAAAATGAAAATCAGATTGAAAAAGCTGATTGTGCATGTATGTTGTTTTCTTTGAAGGATAGGTTTCGAAATGGATATGTACTTGTTGCCTCATATTTCTACTCACTTGTAAACAATACCAGCAATGACAACCCACACACTTAAAATTTGCATGTAGTACTTATACCAGCGCTTACGGCATTTCGGGAAACAATGACATGGTCTCATTAGTAACCAGGAACCTCGTCTTATACAATGCTAATTACTGAAATGTCAGTAGTGTGGCAGAGCACTTAGGTAGCTACTGTGTGTAAAGGCAATCGTATGTCCGTTCCGTTTCGTTACGCCGGACTGGCTTGCCGAAATATTACGAAATGGATACCGCCAGTGTAAGGGATTTTGCCGTAGTTATATGTGTGTACATTTATGATAGACACTGACTCTTTCTCGTGGCTTAGCCCGCGTGATGACGCAAATTCTGTCAAGGAGCCTTTGACTCGCCTAAGATCTGGTTTCTTATCATTATTTAGATTCTGCGTCTTTTCAATATTACAAACAAGCTTTTCCTAGAGAACGCTTTTTGCAAAGTAAGTTTCCCGGAACGAAGAATAATCTTTTAACAAGCTACCAAGAGTTGCCTTTGACAGATTTTATCAGAATCCGTTACCTGCGTTCCCGTTCTCGTAAATTTGTCATTTGATGTGACATTTGACTGGATTCCCCATTTCGCTTTCAATAAACTACTGCCCCGTAGCCTCGCTATTCACATTCAGAATTTGAGGCTTCTTAGAATTCTCCAAATCGTAACATCAAAGCTAGACTACCTGAAATTCCCTTTGAACTATCGACAGGACTTTACTAGCCACTACAATTTCCGAACCTATTATTATCTATCATTGGAACGGAATTTTCGGAAAATACCCATATTTCCGTTACTTTATGAAAGGGTCGACCCTAAAACAGACAGTAAATGTTACCTGTACATTTTTTATGGTTACGAAAATGGTGGATAGAGTAATATTATGTGAGAAATATTGCTGACAGTGATAACATTAATCGGAAATACAAGGTTACAATGTAGGGACACGTGCAAGAGATAAAGGTGATAATTAAAGGAGGAAAATGGAGTCTAAGGAGTTGTGTAGGTTCCAGATGAGGTCTTATTCATTAGTAATTTGTCTATCGTTTTCAATAATGTCTGTAACACTTTTCTTGAAGTAGTTCTTTTCAAAGCTTTGTTAAGTAATTACCTAAGAGAGATGATAGCCAATTGGGGCAACAAAACAATAAAAGTAAGTAGTCCGTTCCACTAAAGACATCAATGATAATGAAATAAATAGCTACTTTGAAAAAAAAAAAAACTGAAAAGTAAGTTCGTTTAAACGAGTTAGTTTTTATAATTGCTAGATTTGAAAAAATCTTTGCATTTGATAACTCAATTCTTGAGAACCCTTAGAAAGCAACCGGTAGGAGTTGGACACAGCTAGTAAATAAATAACAGAAAAGAAGTTATCACTTCTTATAATAACTAAATACCACATAAAAAACGTTCCAACGTTATCCACTAAACATCAAACGGCAAGGAAACACTGTAGTTCTATGGACAATAAACCTGACACATGTTTGATGTGCAAATAATTGAGCATAACACTGCCATCTGTCACACGGTCACACCAGACAGTAATTGTATGTGTTCACGCGAAACGACGTAATTTTGGCACGATTACTTCGTCTATGTGAAGACGATAGTTCGGAGGGATTGTAATTCGGTGGATTCACTTCAAATGGCTGTTAATGATAAAGATGATTGTCGGAACCATGAAGGTAAGGATGATATAGCCAGAAATAAGGTTAATACTGAAACGATACTTGATAGAGATGTACCGCAGAAGATGACACAAGAATTTGGATAAATACTTAATAACATGTAAGTTGTCAAGAAGACGGTAAAAACCGTCATACTGTTATGTGATAATAGGGAAATTACTCTGACATATTTTTCATACGAAGACAAGTTTCTAATCATTGCCCTGCTGTTCTGTTACTTATTTATTGACCTATTTATTTGCGATGTTCATCCTTTGTTTATTTGTCAACTTTTTAATAATAACTAATTGATCATAGGGATTTGTCATACTTTGCTCATTAACTTTACTGACTTGATCTTCTATAGGTATTTCTCATACTTTGTTCATTCATCATACAAATGATGTGATCACATTTGCCATGTACCTATACCTAAACATACTCCGCCTAAGCGATTTTAACACTTTGATCATTACTACCAGTTGTGTCAACTCCACCACGTTCCGAATAAAGTAAATATTTGCTTGATTGTAAACGAGCTCGATTGTACCTATGTCCTCATTCTGTTGTTTTTTGAAAAGTTTCGATTCTGGTAACATGCAGTATTCTACTACAAAAGTATTTCAAGTTTAACATGAGTTGTGTTTAAACCTGGGCATGCACATGTCAGTTACTTAGCTTGTTTCTGTTTAAAGCTTCTTTATGCTGTCGTAACTTTCAGGACGTCTTTCAGTTTTAACAAAACAAGTTATTTAGCTTCTTAATTGAGCACCTAAATAATTCTTACCTCTACAGGTATATGTTTTGTTTTATAACAAACAGTGTGCCCAAAACAGAAGAAAAATCATCGAATAACCCCCCCGCTCTTGGGCAGAGCGAAGGGGAGTGTCAGACTTCTACTGACTAAAAACCAACCCATGTTCCCTCTTCCTCGCCCTTGTGTCGGAGCCGCGGTAACTTTTCGATATCCGCAGCCCCGACGGGCGTCGGCCCTTGCGGGCCCCTCCTTGCTGACATCTCTTTGAGGCGCGCGTGGAACACGTACGCGCCGCCGACACGGTCTGTTGCCGTCATGACGACGGCCGGACGGCGAGCTAGCCCGTTACTCACCGTCCACAGGCCCGCGTCTACGGTGGCCGGAGGTCATCGCGTGACCCCCGACGCCCGGAGCGCCTTCCGCGGCGGCTGGGACGTTGAGAGGTTCTCTCCCTCTCTCGTTCCGCCACCTCCTTCGCTAGCATCACTGCTTCGCAGAAGGAGGCGACGGCGTCCCATTCCTCCTCGCTCCGGACCATGGCTTGCACCAGGGCCGGGCGCGAGAGGTCACCGCCGCCGATCGCCGCTACGAGAACACGGCGGGGCTCCGCCCAAGCAGGGCACACCTCCACAGTGTGCTCCACCGTGTCCTCCGGTCGATCCTCGCAGTGGAAGCATCCGGGCGTTTCCTCCCGCCTGATTCGGTGCAGGTACCTCCCGAAACACCCGTGTCCGGTGAGGACCTGCGTCAGACGGTAGGTGAGGGCGCCGTGGCGCCTCTCCAGCCACTCCTCAAAGAGGGGACTTACCGCCACTATCGTGGCGTGCCCTGCGCTGGGTTGCGACAGTCGCTGTCTCCATGCCGCCATGAGATCGCACCGGAGGTCTGTCCGCCGCGCAGCAATGTGCCGCGGCAGCAGAGTGACCCCCCGGTGTAGCGCCTCCGCGCGCCACTCATGTAGGCGCGCGAGGACTATCGCCTCCAGATCCCACGGCGGCAATCCGGCAAGGAGAATCGCCGCCTCGCGGGAGATCGTGCGGTACCCGCGGACAAGCCTTACGGCCATGACCTTTTGGGGCGCGTTCAGGTAGTGGACGGCCCGCTTCCTCACGGCACGCGCCCACACCGGGGCCCCGTAAAGGGCCATGGACCGCACGATCCCCGCATACAGCCTACGGCAGGAGGCGTTTGGCCCCCCCAGATTGGGCAAGAGCCACCTAAAGGCAGCCGCAGCCCGCTCCAGTCTGGGAGCCAAACGTCGGAAATGCTCCACGAAGTTCCACCGGCTGTCGAGGACGAGTCCTAGGTACTTCAAAGTACACTCGACGCCGATGGGAACCCCTCCCACCATTAGCTGGGATCCCGACGGTAGCACATTCCCACGTCCATGGAAGCCCATGGCCTCCGACTTGTGAAGTGCCACCTCGAGACCCAGCTGCCGGATCCTCTCAACGACTATCGCAACCCCGCGTGTCATGTTCGCGGCCGCCGCCTCGTGCGACTCCCCCCGTGCCAGCACCAGCGTATCGTCCGCGTAGCAGACGACGCTGACGCCGTCAGGGAGGTCGGCACGCAGCACCCAGTCGTAACCGATGTTCCACAGGGGCGGCCCCAGAACCGAACCCTGCGGAACACCGCACGACATCTCTCGCCGGTTCCACTGTCCGTCTTGACCAGGGTAGATGACAGCCCTGTCTGTCAGATAGTCCCCGACTACACGACGAAGGTAGGCCGGCACCCGGTGATACCGGAGTGCCTCCCTGATGCAGCTCCAGGGCATGGTGTTGAAGGCGTTGGCGATGTCGAGAGACACCGCCAGGACCACACCGCCCCGAGAGACCGCATCCCCCGTCGTGAGGGCTCTCACGCGCATGATGGCGTCCACCGTCGAGCGCCTCTTGCGGAAACCGAACTGGTGTTCCGCAAGATCCGGACCCATTCCCTCAAGGTGCTCGGCGAGGCGGTTTGCAATTACTCTTTCAAAGAGCTTGCCCACCTCGTCGAGCAGCACAATGGGCCGGTATGCGGACGGCGAGTCCGCAGGGCGCCCGGGCTTCTGAATGAGGACCAGCTTCCCCGTCTTCCAACGACGCGGGAACTGGCCTCTCTCCATGCACGCGCTGAAGAACCCCTCCAGTCGGGGCCCAAGAGCCTCTGAGGCCAGGGCCCAGGCTTTGCCAGGCAAGCCATCGGGCCCCGGGGCGGTATTTTTGGCCTTAAGCCTCCGTACCGCCACTCTCAGGTCTACCCCAGTCACCTCCGGAATGTCGTCATCAGATCCTGATTGGTCCGCTTCCGGCACCGCAGGTGGCGGAGCCATTGGCGGGGGACGATGCTCCCCTCGCGAAGGGAACAGAACGCTCACCACGTCCTCCACGAGCTCAGGCCGGAGACTCTGCGTCAGCGGGGGGCCCCGGGTGCGGAGTTGATTCCGCACCACCTTATAAGGGCGCCCCCACGGATCTCTGTTGAGAGTCTCCAGCATCTCCTCGCGGGCCTGATCCTTGGCCCGCCGACGAGCCTCGGAGAGGGCGGTCTTCGCCGCTCTGTACCCTTCATACAGCTCCGCCTCAAAAAAAAAAAAAAAAAAAAAAATACTCCCTTAGTGCACCTTTCGTAGGAAACTCATGCTGGCACAAAATGTCATTATTCCAGATCCAGCACCCATGCGTTGTCAGTCAGTAATTCTTTTTTGTTTCTTGATCATCTTTCACAGCCCGACTTAACCCACTATTGAGTATCCTCTCCTTGCTTGTGTCAAGCTTCACGGTCTCGTGCCTGTCTCATCTAGGATATTCCCGCGATAGCAACAACAAATTTTTCCTTTAATTTTATTGTTACATTTAAAACACAACTTCGGGAAAACACGAACTTCCTTTTCCTACCTATGAGTACACTTAACTTTTCAGAAACCTTCGTTATCTTGACACATTGAAAGGTTTAAGGTCCTATCGTCGATCGATACGGCCGAGTATTAAGTATTCATAACCGTACCTACCTGCCAGTTCTCGCCTTAGGATAAAACAAAGTTTTTTCTTCACTAACAAGAAAGTTATACCAATTTCTAAGTCTGGCTCGAATATGTCTGCGAACTGCGAAACCTTCAATTTTGTAGACGTCTCTTTGAACATCTGTATCAATAATGATGACTGCGATGTTCACAACTTTGTGTTTGAGGTCTTTATAGTTTACGATACGAATGAATAAAGCAATAAAGATCAATATCACTTGAAACATCAAGTGATATTGATCTTTATTGCTTTATTGACATATAAGGAAAAGAACTTTCATGAAATTCGTAGAAATTATTTACACGTGCCAGTAAAATGCTTTCTCAATTTTGTAAAGCTACTAAAGCGTGATTGATTTATCTTTATTAGATTATAAACTTCTGTAATAACTAAAACAAAATGTATTGAACTGTCAAACAAACTCTTCTGGATACATCTGTAACTATCGAAGTTCTAAACAAACGTTTATTTAACTTTCTTATTAGTGTCAAGGTCTTTTCTCTATTTCGGTTTATTTATAAATTGTCTTATATTATTCGAAAGCTGTCGGTTCCGACATTTACTCCGTTTGTCTGGCTTCAGTTCTGTCTGAGTTTTCCTATTTTACCCAACGTCGTATCGCACTCGTGTCGTCCTTACCTAAATAGGTACTAGTTTTCCAGTCTAAAGTTACCCGTGGCATGCCATTGCATATTCATACATTCTGTTGACTTTGTTGAACGAGTTTTTGGGTCTATTGTGTGGGAACAATGCTGAGGACCTTTGTACAAGCGTCTTGAACTTCTTTTAAGAGAATGTCTTTGGAATTTCAAAAAATATTCTACAGTTCGGTTTTTGTGACCCTACGCGACTTTTTCTTGAAGAATTTGATCAAATACTCAAAGGCAATCTAGATATTACTTCAATCAGGAAAGCTATAGCCGATCCCAAAATTCTAAATCAATAGGGATTTGAATTTGGCCGGCAAATCCTGTAAGCCTCTTTCATGTGGGATCCCGGACGTCGAGAGTTGAATTAGACTAAAGAGTTAAATATGCTTTGACCGGCTTTACTAGCCTGTCGGAATTTGCAAAAGCCGTCGTTTGATCTCTATCTCACCCGAGTCGTAAGCTGTGGACCTAAACCGCCTTATTACAAAACGTAGTTAAACCTGGTTTAACTTAGACTTGGTTTATCTCGCATGACGTCTCACTTCAATAATATTCAAAAGAAAGTGACAGCATGCGAGATAAACCAGGTCTAAGTTAAACCAGGTTTAACTACCTTTTGTAATAAGGCGGAAAGTGTATGGGGCTGACACGGGTCACCGAAAACCGTATGTTGATTCCGTCGAAAGCCGCTGTGAAAATGCAAAAAACATTGAACACGAATGCTACTTGTCTTGATTCTTGGCGGAGTTGTAGCCAAGAATGTTCATGGAGTTCTTGTCCACTCTTCTCCGTAGAGATCTCATCATCATCATCATCATCATTTCAGCCAAAAGACGTCCACTGCTGGACATAGGCCTCCCCCAGGTGTCGCCACATTGACCGGTCCCGTGCGTCTCTCATCCAGCGGGTCCCCGCAACCTCCGCGTAGAGATCTATGCTTAATAAAATAATAATAATAATAATAATGAAAGCCGAGAAAGATAAACAAATCAAGTATCTTGACTTGGCTCGCGAGGTTGTCGACATGTGGGATGTGGACTCAGCGATCATTGTGCCGATAGTCGTAACAGCCAATGGCTTAATTGCCAAGAGCCTCGACCAACACCTGAGGAGGCTCTCGTTAGGCAGCTGGATCAAGGGCTTGATGCAGAAAGCGGTACTCCTGGATAGGGATTGCAATCCGGATTCTTCGAAATTCGAAAATGACTGAAAAATCCGGATTTTCATGACTTTTTAAAATCCGGTTTTTTAGACTCAAATCCGGTTTATTCGGATTTCAATCAAAACCGATTTTGACGGATAATATTTGTATTTATCCACAAATTTTTAGTGTAAGTAATCGGTAGATCGATATTACCTACCTACTGTAATGTGCAAATGCAAGTGTGGGTAGTGATCATCACCAGTCAACGAGTGTGATCAACGCAACTGATTTGCCTTCAATGATTCACGTTGAAATGGCGTTATTTGAAAACGGTGGAAGTCGTGGAGAAATCCTAAAAAAAGCTCTGAACAGGTTGCTTTCCATACTGCCGACCAGTGTTGAGTCCGAAAGAGCTTTTTCTACTGCAATAAAATAAGATCGCGCCTAAACGATGAGACTACCCCCCTGCAAAATCCGGACGGGTCGCTCACTCCGCTGCCGAGAAGGCAAACGTATTTGCATCTCTGTTTGCGAGCAATTCGCGTCTAGATACTGGGTCAAAACAGCCACCAACGATTCCTCGCTGTGATTCTTCAATGCCCGAGATCACAATACACTTGCAAGAGGTTCGTGAAGTACTTCAGTGCCTAGACGTGAATAAGGCTAGCGGTCCGGCCGGCATACCAGTAAGGGTCTTAAGGAACTGTGCGCCTGAGTTGTCTCCTGTGCTGACACGCTTTTACCGCCTCTCTCTCAAACCCAGAATAGTGCCGAACTCCTGGAAGGTTGCCAATGTACGACCAGTACCCAAGAAGGGTAGTCGTGCCGACCCCTGTATCTATCGACCGATCGCCATCACCTCCATACTTTGTAAAGTAATGGAAAGGGTACTCAACGGTAAGCTGCTGGCGCACCTTGAAGCGAACGATCTACTCAGCGACCGTCATTATGGTTTTCGCCGGGGACGGTCAACTGGGGATCTTCTGGTGTTAGCTACGCACTGCTAGGGCGAGGCCATCGAGAAACACGGCGAAGCCCTTGCCGTGTCGCTGGACATCTCGAAGCGTTTTGACGGTATGGCACGCAATTTTGTTGAGAAAACTTCCGGCATACGGCATTCCCGCTTACTTTTGCTGCTGGATATCTGACTTCCTGAGTGAACGGTCGATCCGAGTGGTCATTGATGGCTGCTCCTCTGACCTTATGGCTATCAATGCCGGAGTTGGGGTCTCAGGGGTCTGTTCTCTCTGCGACACTTTTCCTGCTGCACATCAATGACCTCCCTGTTCCTGGTATTGTTGGGTACGCAGATGACAGCATTGTCATGGAGAGTTATACATCCAGTGCTAAAACTGGTGGTGATGAAGTACGTTCATTGAGAGACGCCATGGTAGAGCGAACGAATTCAGCCTTAATACTTGTCTCCGACTAGGGTGACGAGAATCTGGTTGATTTCAACGCAACCAAAACGCAAGTGTGTCTGTTCACCGCCAAAAGAAGTCCGTTTATTCTGGCCTCTACTTTCCGGAGTGCGTCTGTACAAGTTACTGACAGTCTCGAGTTTCTTGGCACGAAGTAGAGCGCGAGTCTGAATTTCGGCGCCTACATCGAGTCGAAAGCTCAAACTGCGGCAATAAAGCTGGTCATCCTAAACAAGGTTAAGCGGTACTTCAAGCCTGGACGGCTTTCAGTATTATATAAAGCTCAAGTCCGGTCCGGCATGGAGTACTGCTGTCACATTTGGGATGGCTCAACCAAATACCAACTTGCCAAACTCGACTCTGTAGAGCGCAGAGCCAGGAGGCTAATTGGTGACGATAAGCTGGTTGCCAAGCTACATAGCCTGGCCCACCGCCGCAAAATCGGATGTCTGTCGGTCTTCTACAGACTGTGCTTCGAAGAGTGTGCTCAGGAGCTCCATGAGCTGATTCCACCATCTCCCTTCTTCCATCGCGAGACTAGACGTACTGCAGGTTATAACCCATACCTAGTCGACGTTCCACACATTCGAACGAAGCGCTTTGCTAAGTCCTTTATTATGCGCACAGCCAAGGAGTGGAACTCCCTGCCTGCGTGGGTTTTTCCGAGTTCATAAATAGCCCTAATCTATTTAAGTCGCGAGTAAACAGGCTTCTTCTGGGTAAGCTCGTTCCATCGTCGACCTCATCTCTGCCCTTAGGGCAAGATTGAGGTCAAGAGTAAGCCCATTTATAATAAAAAAAGACTACTCGTTCATGTTTGTAAGATCTCGTTTTCTCTAAAAGAATGATTAAAATACGTATTACTATTATGATATGACTGACTGATTTGATAAAAATGAAATTGAATTACGTTAAACTTTTTTCGTGAGACTACATTTTTATAAAATAGGAGGAGGAGGATACGTCAATTATCTTAAGTTTATGTTATGTTACCTAATTATTTAAAGTCAGAGAACAGTTTATGTTAAATGTTACTTATGTTTATATAAATTTATAACGGGAAAAATGACGTATACCCTAAGTTTTGTTGATTATTTCAGTTGATTTTATTCTGTCGTGCTGTGATTTGAGCGAATAAATACTGATTTTAAATAATTTATGCTATTTAATTCCAATTTTATCAAATCAACTTAAAACACTCAAAACTTCGAAAAATCCGGATTTTACTTGGACAAGAATACAGAAATCCGGATTTCAAAAAAATCCGGATTTTGCAATCCCTACTCCTGGACACGGCTCGCATTGTTAGGAGGTTCCTTTCTCTGGAGCCCTGACCGCCGGTAGCTTGGACCCTGTTCCCGATACCGGTGGGCTACAGTTTTTTATATTTTTAAATGATTTTTATTATTGTTTTATAGGAAATATTTAAAAATGTATAAAATTTGTTAATATAATGAATAAAGGGAATAATAATAATAATAATATTCCACAACTATCACACAACGCCATCTAGTCCCAAGCTAAGCAGAGCTTGTGTTATGGGTACTAGACAACTGATAAACATACTTATATATTTCTAAATACATACATATTATAGATAAATTACACCCAGACACAGAACAAATGATCGTGCTCATCACACAAACATTTGTCCTGGGTGGGAATCGAACCCACGACCTCCGGCATAGCAGTTAGGGTCACTAACCACTAGACCAACAGGCCAGTCAAAACCAAACCAAACCACCAAAACCAAATGGCCAATAATAGTCCTTCCACAGCTTTTTAAATCTTATTTCTGAACTGTACCTTCATCTTTTTCTTTTAACAATTTTAAACTGCCTGTACCTAACTGGTCTATTTGAAATGGAGCTGGAAGATAAAGTACCACAGCATTAGTGTCACTTGAAGACCCCATGTTCTGAGCTAGTTTAAAGATGATTGGTCCTAAGTAGTACCAGCTAGGCCCTTGACTTACGAGCGTTTTAACGAACAGTTTCCTTTTGTTGCTCTCACGGTATATGATGATAGTTGACACCCTCTGTTCTTTTTATTGTAAGATTAATATAGCAGTAGAACTATAATAGAACCATGATGTCTCGCTGTTAAACGTAGTAGTAAAGAAAAAGAGAATAGACAATTATTTAGCACAGATTAAAAGGCACACAGTGTATTCTGCATTGTAGTATCAGCAATAAAAAACTTAAATGCAAAAGGTCAAATAGTAGATCTTGATATAGTAGACTCAGATTTCATTGATGAGTCCATAAAAATTGCATCAATGATCATATTGAACCACGAGGGTAATAAAATTCTGCTAATACTTTTGCATAGAGGCGAGGCCACTTTTAAGTCTTAGCGCTCTCAAGACTTGAATATTACACATAACAAAACAAGCAATCTTTTATTTAAACAGTATTTAAACCCGCTTGTAATGTCACTATTACGGCTACATTAATTTCTTATGATTGAATATTAAAAATCACTTACTGACGTCATTTTTAAACTTTACTCTTTGTTCTAAATACAAACGGACCAAACGAATGTCCCTGTGATGACCGTATCCAATCAGCTATGCAGTGTGCTAGGATAGTATAGTGTAGACCTGTCTCTTGTTCAAGGTGGTCTGACAGAATGTCACACAAAAAATATGTGGATAAACGCCTTCTTAGATCATTGCATTTAGTCAGCTTACCACCTTTATAGCTTGAATGACTTCATGCCTTAAGTTAGATACTTAAGTGCTTGAATTTTATGGAGGCTACATACTTACTGTTACTGGTTTATCGTTTAAGAAATCAAAATCATTACATACATTTAAGAAGTTTTAAAGTCTTCAAGGGTAAATTACTTAAAGATCATAAGAGATACCGTGTTGTCAGATGTACAATCCTTACGATAACGTTGATCACTTTTTAACTTTGTCACATTTTGTCGAGTTTAATAGGTATTTTTGATGTTGGGACAAGTTTTCAAGTATTGTTAAGTTCATTAGCCGACCATACTCCTCAAATCTGCGTAGCCTTTTCCTAACTACATCGAGCTCGACCTCCATTCTAACTGAATGCTGCTGAATACCTGTATTTTACAAAGAACAATTGCCTGTCTAACCGAAAAATGTGATGAAGAAAAGTCCACCGTACAATATAAGCTCGTTATATTCATTAAACTAAGACGCTATTATTTCCTAGAAGCAATACTATTTATACAGCGCTCAGATGTATCTATATCAAAGCTTCTTGAGTTACGTTTTGACCTACAAACAATAAAGAGAAAGAGGACAAGCGAAACATTAAAAGTTGTTATTTGATATTTTGCTGGGTGGTCTTCGATAAACATTATTTGGTCTATAAATAACTTAGTATAGATGTTATATAGGTATTGTAGACCCACACGTCTTTGGAATAATAACATGGATATAAGAAACATCTAATTTTATTGAAACTCCATACTAAACTGGGGCACCAGAAACTCAAAGTTTGACCCCTGAAATGCAGTCTAATTCTGCGAAAACATACAATTATTGTCCTTAGAGCACATATTTCCTGCTATCATGTTATCAAAGAGGCAACTTATAGTTTTTATCAGTTAGATAACCAGGCAAATTCATTCGGTTCAAAATTTAAGTTTCTCCCAATAATAGGCTACTAAGACCTCGTTTTCTACCACTTGTAAACCATTTTAGCATAGACATTAAAGCGATCATCAACAAGAAAAAGTGATAATAGTTCAAACTGCAGCATTAAATAAAGCTTACGTTGGCAACAGTCCAGATTACCCAAGAATCGTCCCAAAGGACCCAGCTCCATAAACCACAGACATATCCCTGAATCCACTTACCATACGTTTAACTCAAACAATCTAATAAGTCCGTTTTGCTCTAGAAATGGAAATTTTAAGCATTCAGATCGTGGTTCGAGGGATCTTAATAAAATCGTACCCGAAGGACCTATAGTCAGTAGTGCTAGAGATCGTATCAGACAGTCGAAAGTTTGGTGGGTTGAAACCTTACGGTTTTTGGATATAAGATAAGGTAAAGCTGAAAAGTTTAGAGTAAAAAACAGAAAAGCAATTTCCAAAAACCGATATTTTTGTTATTGAATGAAGCTCAATATGATTGATAGAATTCGTGATAAATAAACAGAAATAAATGGAATTTGTTTTTGGGATCACACGGTATTGCCCAAACAGAAATGTGAATTGGAAAACATTATACACCAATTTTGTTGCCTTTGTCTGTACGAAACCGTCGTACTAAATAAATTAATGTCCATCACGCATGTAATCCCCAAAGCGCTTCACTCTTCGGTGATGGCTCAAAGGTGTACCCATAGTACCTACTCCACATTTTGCCAATCATGTTAAATAGGGCGCGAGTAAATTAATGGTTTAATTATTTATTTAATTCATTAACACTTACATTAATTTGTTTTAAGTACAGGAAAGACACAAGCTTACAAAATAAATTTTGAATTGCTAATAAGTAATAGGTATAATTAGTAAGGTTACTTAAACGGATTTTCTATCATCATCATCGTAATGTCTGACCATTATCACACCTTTGTAAGTTAGGATGATATTGTTGATCGTGGAACACTTTCCTATACAAATCCAGAGGCGATACAAGGTTGATGTCGTCCTTAAACTTTATGTTTTCTGTTAAACCCACCATTTATGCGATTCCCTAATTACATTTTACTAGTATTGTGGGTAAGCTCTTTACCTTCGAGATCCAAGTTCATCCGATAGTTTTCCTCCTTGTCCAGCTTCCCCAAGTTTTACAAAGAAGAAGAAACTAAACAGCTGATGTGCGAAATAAAAAAGCTCACTGTGTTAATTACGAAACTTTCTAAATATAACACTATTACCGTCTCCAGTTTGTTCTGGCTTTCGGCCAAAACTATCCAACACAAGGTCTCCTATAGGAAGAATAATTTTGGACACTTGACCCCATTGAGGATCAACGTCGGGTGATTTTGATGGGCCTTCTTGTGTGTTCCTCGTTTCTCCTTTGTGTTTATTTTTGTAACGGGTTCTTGCTACGTCATTTTTAATAATAGGTTTTTTGAAACTACTTTAATCTTGGAAAGAAATTGCGATATTTATTTGAGCGCTCTGTTGGCAGGGTTTCTGTTTCTTGGCTTGCCTTTTTATTGCCTTTTCTTTAAAAGTTACCTTTGATACTGTTAGAAATTAAATTTTACTTTGAAACAATTTCTTGTTCGTACTAAAGGGAATCTAGTACTCACATCGGGGCTGCGGGTTGTTCGAAAGACATACCGCGGCCTCGACACAAAGAGCTAAGAAGAAACATGGGTGATTTTTAGTCAGTAGAAGTTTGACACTCCTTAGCGCTCTGCCCAGAGCGGGTGAAGACATTTGATGATTTCCCACCCTCCAAAAAAAAAAAGAAAGGGAATCTAGTACTAACTGAATTCTGGAGGTCAGGCAGGCAGTCGCTCCATGTCTAAATGGCCGTATTCATATTCAGTTGCATCTTTCTTGACTAGCAGCTGATTCTATGAATACTAAGAACGATTACAATCTTAAGTCCGTTTGTCTTGAATCGTAACGTGCATGCAGTATTTATATATGAAAATCTTTTATGGCCATTCATTTTTGCAATTTATCAGGAGGTCATTGATATGTAGTGAAGTTTTACGAGCTGATGTCATTCCGCCTTGAAAGATCATGCCTCTCTATTATTTTAAAGTAATGCAAATCGGTACAATACTTCTTCTTTTTCGTGTCTGCTATTTGAAATATTGAAATCGTACGGGTTTATCAGGATTGGATTAACGACCGAATCAGGTTAATTAGGTACTTACAGTTTGGCAATGCGTTTTACCCTATTGATTACGTTAATTAATAATATTTTATTGGCCAAATCGGACTTTATTGGTGAGGCTGGGGCTCTTTAGAAAAGACAGGTGTGTAGTACTCGCAACCGGCATGCTGTATGACCAGGTATATGCATGCGGACGAGGAAGGAAGAGTTTTTAAGGATGGCATTCGTAGACCGCCAAAGGGCGTGAGTTTATGTATTAGCCAAAAATTCGCCGCTTCCACGGCTTCATCGGCGGCAGCGCAAAGGTCTCTCAATATGTTTGTATGTATGTATGGTTTTGGGGTTCTGCATACATAGTTTGCGACACAGCTCCGTAATACTTATATTAATTTACTATCTAACCCAGACTATCGCTGTAACTGCAATGTCACAATAGAAATGTCAAGAAACCACGATCAATGGAGCAAGTCTCGTCTCTTTCAAGGTCGAATCAGATGTGAATGAAAGTAGGTCAGCACGTACAACTTGTTTCATAACTATGATACGGCTAATGATCGTTTTGTTTGGGTGCTAAGGTGATGTATGTGGGAGGAATCAATTCAGTAGCAGTATCAGCATAATCAACCTTGTACCTACCTACTGCTGGAACATTGGCCTCCTCTCTTTGAGAGATAAATTCAGTAGCTTTAGTAGTATTATTATCATCGTTTACAAGTAAGCTTGTTTGTCCTCAGACTGTTGTGAAATGTGGTCCTTATTTCTTTCCTGGTTTTAGGCTGATACGTGATATAAGTATGTGGTATGTGAATTATTGTAGAATAATTCTATCATCAGCATCATTTCAGCCGAAAGACGTCCACTGATGGACATAGGCCTCCCCTAAGTGTCGCCACATTGACCGGTCCCGTGCGTCTCGCATCCAGCAAATCCCCGCAACCTTCACCAGGTCATCGGTCCACCTAGTGGGAGGCCTTCCAACGCAACGTCTTCCAGTTCGCGATCGCCACTCCAGAACTTTCCGGCCCCATCGGCCATCCGAATATTCTATATATCACCTTTATCGTCATTGAATTTATGGCTTGTGTTATAAAACGGTCTTTAATTAAGAGAGAGGTATGTGTGTGTGTGTGTGTGCATATACATGTAATAGAAAGAGCGGTTTCATTATGTTGTTAGTTTAACCAACCGCGATTTACAATCAGTATGATTTCAATAGTCGTATAAATATTAATAAAACTTTTATGAGCCCATGTTCTGTTGAGGCAATCAAAGATGCGGTTTTGCATTCAAAGAAAGTAAATACACACTAGTAAGACTATAAAAGTAGTATTTTGCAGTGCGGTCAAGAACTCCAGATTTAGAATAGCTCCTTGCAATGTATTCATCTCCCTCATTTTCTCACTACCTTAATTGACATTAAACATGAAAAAACAAGAATCCAGTTCAACCTGTTCCTTTCCGATTCCTTTATTTCCTCCGATAAACATCTGTAGATTTTATCCATTATTCAAGACCTTCAATGAACGTCTGCACAATACAATACTATTCAATTTCAATGTTGAAGCCTTTGAG
Organism: Diarsia mendica; assembly: GCA_949316265.1. NCBI lineage: Eukaryota > Metazoa > Arthropoda > Insecta > Lepidoptera > Noctuidae > Diarsia > Diarsia mendica. Next base: position 4,043,603 of record OX438910.1, read on the forward strand.
CAGTCTGCCGGAGAAATATTTAGCGTTTGTTCAGCGGTTTCTTAATAAGGGACTATCGTCTGATCTGTGAGGTACGGCCCGAATTTCACAATGGCGACCTACGCCCTTCTTGTAGGATGTTTTGGGTTGTGCTACGTCTATTGTTAAGACTTATCGATGATTTTCATTGAAGTATTATTGCAAGACTGCATCGTTGGTCTAGTGGTCGCAAACGTGATTGCTGAGCATTAGCTCCTGGGTTCGATTCCCGTGTTATTATATATTTCCATCAGGAATTTCTCAGTAGCAGCCACGGAATCTGAATTTGTGACCGGATAATGGCAATAGGCTCGCCCTCTGTTACATGGGACTTAAGGTGAACGCGCACCTGGCCGCGCCGCAGTCATCCATTTCCATCGAAAATGCGGATGCTTCGGCGCGGATAGGTGCGCGATGCCGTTCATAAGATTATAAAATGCGATGTCTGCGGCGAGTGCGGCGCGGTCAGGTGCGCGTTCACCTTTATACATAACTGGCGAATATGGTTGTACTTTTTAGGTATACTCTGCCTAACCATTCAGGGATTACAAGGCGTGATGGTATGTGTTTATATCTATTATTGCAAGGTTCGAGTTTATACAGGTTGCTGGATTGAAACTTTTCTCACAAATCTCAATTCATTTATTAGTTATATCGATGACATTTTGCAGTGGGCCGTTCCAAACTGTAGTAGGATTCTATGGCTTTTCAGAGCGTCCACAAAGATCCGTGGCTTCTTGGCTCTTTGAAATAAAACGTATGAAAGTAAATACTAGTAATGCGTAGAACTCAATGACTGATAAGTGATTACTACACTACATCACTATCCAATAAAAAAGTTTTTACCGACAGAAAAAGAAAGTGACTCCTACTAAGAGCATTAACCGTATTCTTCATTTATAAAACCTACGATAACTGACTTAGAAACTCACTGCAAAACTCATTTATCTCAATAGTAAGAAAATCCCGCATTCTACACACGAAATACGTGTCAAGATATAAGAATGTCGAATTATCGTATCGATATTCCAGTCACGTTCACATCACTACGTCTGCCTACGATACATTCACTCTGGTAATAAGACAAACAATATTGAACTTTAACTGTGTACTAATAAAGATTGCTTTTATATTGAGTGATAAAACAAGGGTCTTGCCAATCGTTTTTGAACCTCAACTAGACCTAAATAAAGATGATTTTTGTGGTAATGTAACGATCGGATACCTATTGGCTTACATCGCCCACTGATATGATTTCGATTCGGGACACGTGGAAAGTCTTATGTGCAATAATAGACTTTTAATTAGTTTGGAAAGTGAAAAATGAAAATCATCATTAGGGATTTTAATACTTTTTCAACACTCCTCGACACTGATCGATATATTATATTATATCGATAGCTGATGGTATGAGTAGGTAACTTAATCTATTTTAATTTTTAATTTATAAAAAAGATTAGGACTCCGGGCAATTAAAGCCTATAAATTGTTAACAACATCCTACAATTCAACATCAAATAGGTAGGTACTAGGTAGGTACTTAGGGAAGTAATATTTTTGTAATATTTTTTATGAAACACTCGGATAAGAGTCGCGGGGAGCGGCTAGTCACGAGTAAACCTATTCGTACGACTTTGACCGCGTGTTAATTCTGGCCTTGCTCTACTTGTGTGCCAAATATCATCAGAAGCAGTTCATTCAGTCAATAGTTCGTCTCGCCACCTTCTACTAGTGATGGAAATTACAAAACTAAATACAATTGTAATATTGTAAATGTGGTGTTACCCCACAGACGATGGAATACTTGATGTCGTGTCCTGCCTGTCCCGTTACTTGCACATCACAGGAGCTAATCGGCGGAACTGAAAATGCCAAACTCGTCTCTAAATTTTGAGCTAATTTAATTTAAATATTGTCATCGACACGCTAAGAAGAAGAATTGTAAAAAAAAATAGGTCACTGTGTACAAACCACAGCAAATCATTAGCCCCGTTCACATCAAAACCTCACATTTGCTTGAAGAAGCTTAATTTCCTCGTCTTCATGTAAATCGTAAACAATAGACGTCCATTTTTCTCTGTCATTGTCACTCCTTTGTTGTTCTAGTCATTAATCTATTCTTGTATGTTTCATGTTTGTGCTCCTCGTTTTATTGTCATTTACCCCCTTATGAATAACATGCTCTATAAAATATATTTTTGGAGGTTGAATTTTGTGGTATAATTAACAAAATTAAGCAGTATAGTAGTGCTAGTTTAGCTGTGTAACCTGCTGCTGCGTAACCGGCTGCTAAGTCTATCTATCTATATAAATAAAGAGAGAAGTCCTGACTGACTGACTGAATCAACGCCCAGCCCAAACCCTTGGACCTAGAAAGCTGAAATTTTGCACAGAGGTTCCCTTTATAATGTAGACAAGGAATAAGGAAGGATTTTTCGAAATTCAACCCCTAAGGGAGTTAAATAGGGGATGAAAGTTTGTATGGAAAATCGTCATTTTCACATGGGCGAAGCCGCTGGCAATAGCTAGTCATACATTTTTTTTATTTTTATTTAACGTTTACACAAAAGAATACAGAATTATACATACAAATAGCAACCAAAAACCACTAAGGTTTAAACTTGTGCTATCATGCTTGTGCTATCTCAATATCGAACTGTATAATAATGCATTTCGTTATTGATATCGATACAATTGCTACTTAACATAAGTCTTGGGTTTGAACCCAAGTCTGATTTTGCGGATCCATGTGTGTATTGTAATTTGTAGGTATAATTATAACTTATCACTTACTTTTGAGAAGAAACCAGCATGCCTGCCGACATATCCCAGGTTAATCATCATCAATCAGGATAAAAAAAAAGTATGAATAGAAATAAAAGTGTTGAATTACTTAATATACCACTTTACCCAACTTGGGAATCGAACCAGCCGCTTGCGACAATGCGACAACGAGACAATCAATAATAATTTATCTAGTATGCATTTTCGTGAACAGAAAAAATGATTATGCTTTCCATTTTAAGAAACAGGGAACAGGTCCAATATACACAAATATAGACTAGGGCACGTACACGTGATTTTTAACCGGGTTACTCTTTACAAAAATAAAACTTCAAAAAACCAATAAGTAGACCGTACTCTTTGTTTTCCGTTAATTAAACTGTCAGCAGCAAAAATCTCTCGTTTGTGTTTCGACGAAACCTTTTTCATTTTACACTTTGTAACGTCGGCCATGCTTTTCAGCCGAATGCGTTGAATTCCTGCCTTTAACAACAATTTTATTTTTAATTTTGCTTCTGTCATCTTTTTGTTCTACATAACATGATGCGTGTCAGCCCCGAAGGGTACCTAATAGTATAATACTTACATTTCGCCAGTTATGTTTAGGTTAAAACCCACCCAGGTTCCTTCTTAGGCCTTTGTGTTCCGGCACTACGGTATCTCTTTTTGATCAGTCCCGCAGCTCCGGCAAGCGTCGTCCCTTTCGGACCCCTTCCATTTGCTGACATCCTCTTTGAAGCGCGCCTGGGACGCGAATGAAGCGCGCCTGGGACGCGAACGTGCCGTCGACACCGCCTGTCATCATATGACCACAGAGTACATTTATATCTTATGACTGACGAACAGCGAGCTGGTCCAGTACTCACCGTCCTCAGGCTCGCGCCTACGGTGGGCGCGGTCCCGACGTCCGGGGCGTCTCCCGCGTAGTCTTCTTGTGACTCGGCGAACATCCCTGATACGCTAGAAAACCGGGACTATAAGCTGTCCATAGTGCTCCGGTTCTTCTTCTCGAATATGACTCATATTCTGCCCGACCAGTACATATAAACCTGAACGCTTCATTCAAGCGCTGGAGGGTGCAGTTGGTTGTGCACGACGGGCACTACACCTCTTGTGTGACAAATCCTGTATTGGGGCTCCACCTCACATAGTATCCCAGATGGGTCAATTATACCCCATCTAGCCAAACATCTGCAGTGGCCAACTTGAGCTCGCAATCTGTTCAGAGTGCCCCAGTTTAAAACCTATTCATTAATTTCGGTCTACCTTTTAAGACCCGTTTAATATCACAAACGATATAGGTCAGGCCTGATCTCGCAATTATAGGGTTGACAAATAGCTCGAATCGTACAAACATAATAATATCTTTATTCTGGAGGGCGAATAGAGCTCTCAGTATTCATCATCATCAGCCCGGAATCACCCACTGCTGAGTATAGGCCTCCCCTTTTTTCTGCCACACTTTCCGGTTCTGTGCGTACCTCATCCACGTGTTTCCGGCGACTTTGACGATATCGTCAACCCAACGAGCTTTAGGACGTCCCTGGTTTCTTTGGCCTAACCTTGGCCACCACTCGGTCAAAGCCTTGCTCCATCGGCCATCTCCGCGTCTAGCCAGATGTCCTGCCCACGTCCACTTGAGTCGCACCGCCCGGTCCCCGACATCGTAGACTTTCGTCCGACGGCGGATTTCGGTGTTACGCACTCGATCTAAGAGGGTTATGCCGAGCATGGCTCGCTCCATGGCCCTTTGTGCCACTCGTACTGGATGGAGTCTCCTTTGTGAGCGTCCATGTCTCGGCACCGTAGGTCATTGTTGGCAGGACACACTGGTTGAACAGGCGGGTTTTAAGGCACTGAGGTATCTTTTTGGACCGAAAAACATATTCCAACTTGCCAAATGCCGCCCATCCGAGTTGTACTCTCCTAAAGATCTCTTTGCTGGAATGCTCCTTGGCGAAAGACAGAACATGCCCCAGATAAACATAATGATCAACCATCTCCAGACGCTCGTTTCCAACCCTATCTAACCCTACCTATATCTATATACCTACCTATACCTATATCTAACCCTAACCCTCAGTATTACTGAATAGTTTCAGGCTAAAAATAACTTAACCTATTCTCTAGGGTTCCGTGAGAACCAATTGAGAAATTAATTCAAGTGTGTGTATATTGTGTACTAGTTATGACAATTTCCTTTTACGGTTATCTATTTGTCTGTCAGGTGACTGAATATTACTGATAGAATGGTCGCTTTGATGTTAGGTCAGGTTATCATTGTCATGATGAGCTCGTGCCTAAGTAATAACAGGCGCTTGGGATGATCTTCGGGTTAAGCCGCGCATCTCTAGGTTGGTCTGTGGACGGGTGACTGACCATTACATACTAAGTTTCCTTCATGCATCGGAATACACGTTAAGCCGTTGGACCCGGCTGTCATTTGTAGATTTTTGACAGCTGTTACAGGTAGTCAGTGGCTCGAAAGTGTTACAACCAGTCTTACCAAGGGGTATCGTGTTACCCAGTACTAACTGGGTTGTGGAGGTCAGATAGGAAGTCGCTTCATGTACCCCAACATAGTTTAGAAAATACATTTTCTGGTCCAACTGTGCCTCTTTAGAAAAATACTGCTGACTTGCGTTTCTCTTAAAAAAAAAACCAGGTGCTCTAGAATCGCATTTCACATCTACCAGCCCTATTCTACCCGTGTTTTTATTTTTAATTGCCACGAGTGGTAGTTGCGTCTACGTGGAGAGCTCTCGCTACGAAATGAGAGCGGCAGGAGATTAAATGTAACGCCCTTAACTTTAAGCCATCGTCAACAGAGCATTTTTTTAGAGTAGTGTGTGAATATTGTATGTGTGACACCCTTTTTGAGGTGTGCCGAAGTGTTTAGGGTCCGCTGGCTCCGAAGTATTATGTGTTTTAGCTCTGGTTATTAGTACTTTTAAACTTTGGTAGTTAGCTGAGTAGTTTGTGGAGTTTTGCTTACTTACAGTTTTGTGGAGGCCATCTGGAAAGTTCTTTTCAGCTATAAAAATTATGTAGGTTAATTGTTGTAGGTGTTTAGTTTCTTGCTAGATCTGGTTTAATGGTGCTTTTTTGGTTGTATGTTTAGAAAGGAATGATACATGCAACTCTGGGCTTTTTCCCGACAACTTAGGCAGAAACTAGAACGCTACCGGTACGATCCTTGCATACTCCTTTACTTTGTCCACATTAATGCATTTGGTTACTTATTAGATACGTACGGCGATTGCGAAAATTCTCTAATAATAATCAGTTTCTGCAGCTCCTAAAATCTTTCCAAACCAAACAGAAACCCGGATAAAAAAGGGGAATGAAAGACAATTTTAAAAATTTCTGTTCTTTTTTCCTCGTCCATAAAGAATATGGTGCGCTTAAACGCATTTATGAAGCTCTTAGTGCACCCTTCGTCTTTTAAATCGAGTTATATCTCGATATTATCATTGAGCTCGTTCGTGACGCTATCGTTACATTTTTTTGATGCATTTTAATCTATTATTAGCTTCTTCATCTTTATGAAGTTGGTTATTTTGAGACTTATCTTTGAGTTGCTATTTGAGGGATTTTAAAGAGAAAATTTAGTTTGGAGTGTAGTTTTGGGGTTGGGTATAAAAGCAAAAACGTCACTATCCTAAATTATTGTTTTTGGACAGTGTCGTTTTTGCTTTTATACCCCACTAATTGTATAATCATCATCATCATCATCATCAGCCTATAATGTTCCCACTGCAGGGACTCAGGCCTCCTATCTAGGAGAGGGATGGGCTATAATCCTCCACGCGGGCCCAGTGCGGATTGGCAGATGTCACATGTCTTCGAATTTTTTGGTTCTAAGACATGCCGGTTTCCTCACGATGTTTTCATTCACCGTTTTGAGAGGTATTTATTTTAATACAGCTTTTTTTTTTGTATATTTTTTTTTTATTGTTCTTCATAAAGTTTGCAAGTAGATACAGTTTTGTATTTGAAGCAGATAACATGACATAACAGCACGTCTGTAATCCCCAAAGGTTTAGGCATGAGGTGTACCTTGTAGTACTTCCAGGTATCGCCAGTTATTGTAAGTTCCATGTAGTAGGGGGTGGGTCAATTGCCATCAATCGGGCATGAAACCAGACTCCATGGCTGCTACTGAAAAAATATTGTTTGAAAAACCCAATTATACTTCTCCCGACCCGGAAATCGAACCCAGAACCTCATGCTCGGCTGTAACGCTTGCAACCACTAGACCAATGAAAAAGACAGTTTATTGAATTTGTCTGTGCAGTGACTTGTTTCATATTCTTGTGGAAAATCTTTTTGATCTTTTTCACATAAGTAAACTAGTTTCCCTTCTCTAAACGTATGCAATAAAGCATGAATTATTCGCAATACATTTTCCGTATTTCCTCACTTTGCACCCATAATTCTATTTCGGTGGCTCCCCTACTCCTAAACCTAATATTGTTTCATTTTTCGATTTCCTAGCAGTTTGCTTTGTTTGTCTGTCTGGATATTTTGTTTGAATCGTTGATTTATTTCTGCTTTGTTGTTTGTTAATTTTTAAATTCTTGCTCATATCGTGTTTTTTTGGGTTATTCACCAATTAGACACAAGATACTGGACACACGTGTGTACAGTTGGTGAAACTCAAAATTAGTACCTATTGGCCGATGATGATTGCGATACAGAACAGTAATCTACGTGACTGTACTTTCTCATGAATTCAAATAAAATGCAAACTTGTGTCCAGTTGGCGAAAACATAAAATGATTTAATTTAATTTACACTTTGTGAACGAACACGCGTAAAAATCTTTTAGAGTCCAAGATGACGATATAATACAGTATACAGTGGACCTCTGTAGTCTGTTTAATAAATAAATTATTATTATTATAATAAGTGATACTAAATTAGATAATAATACAATAATAGTAGACAATTTTTTTGGATTGCACTTTTCCCCCTCAGGCTGATTTTCAGGGGGGATTTGTGGAATAAGTAAGCCAATTTAAGTTTCACCAACTGGACACGCGTGTGTTCAGTTTCTTGTGTCGAGTTGGTGAAAAACCCAATATATTTATTTGTATAACCTAATGCATGTGAAGTTCCACCTACTTTCGTTATAAGCACAACTATGCAATTGGCACGGTTTCACTCGTTATCTTGTAGACACACTTGATGGAACACTGTTTCGTCCTATTTTACTGGATTTCAGATTATCTTATAAGATTGCATCTTTGCTTCGACTACTGGTTTATCTGCATACCTTTTTAAACCTAGGTGTTTGAGAATTTTAGCTTCATGTAACGAAGCACTGATTCTTCAAAGTAATTCTTTATTTACCTAGCTTTTTTCTAACTATGTATGTTGGAGTCGAATTCGTGTCTAACTGGATGCGGCTGAATACCAGTATTTTACATGGAGAGACATTGGTCTGCTTATTTGATTTCCAAACCTAGTTTGCACTGGGTAATACGATAGCCCTTGGTTGTCAGATTTTCGGGCTCCTTACTACCTTTACCGACTGTAAAAGATCCAGAAACGACAGCCGGGACTTACTCCACGGATGTCCTTTCTTCAAAGTAATATTTTTAACATTTTTGCAAAATACGTTTCTTTTTCAACAAAGTCCAAAGCGTAATATTTTTGTAGCGCATTAATTCAAGTGCGGAATGCAGCAAAAGTGAGCTTATTAAAATTTTAAAAGTTTTCGTTCCTCGTCTCATAATTCACTTTGAAATTAAAACTACATATTAGCCAAACAGCTACTCTACTCTTTTCACACCCGCCCCAAGAAATTATAGAAAAAAAAAAGAACTTGTGTGTTGAATTGTTGATATTTCCTTCCTGTTCCCTTAATTTCGTGTCTATTTTAAGAAACATTGATTGCGTCCCCGAGATCGGCGTCTGAACTAATTATATTCTTTAAATACTCATGGGCAGAGTCTGTTTTTTGTCGAAAAAGTTCCCTTTCAATTGGTTGTTACGAAACGTGACTTGAGTTTTGTGTAGATTTTAAATTCTTTGTAACGATTTTGATTAAATTACATTAAACTTCGCTTTCTGCATCTTGCTGTAAAGAATGTATGATGAGTTTATCTAAGATTTAGCATTACGTCCGCAAAATCTATCTATATAAAAATGTTATGTTGGTTTGTGTACGCTTCAAAAACTCATAAAGTTCTTCACCGATCGAGCTGAAATTTTAGAATGATATATAATCCGCATCAAGGATTGTTTTTACAGTACACGCGGGCGAAGCCGCGGGCATCAGCTAGTATGTTATAATTCCGCTAATAACACAACATAAGTTCACGCCTGTACCTACTCCCCGAAAGGTTAAGCATAGGTGCACAAAGCACACCCATATTTCGTTCGGCTAATAATATACATGAGATTTGATTTAATTTATAGCCAGCCCTCACGAATAGTGTATTTTTCTATTTAAATTAATTAAAAACTATAAAATAAACCAAACTAACAATAAACTATAAAAAGGCATCGAAATACTAAATATAAACGATAACTGATTGATTTGTGTTGGTGGAAGCTTGTCACGGCGCTGTATACAGGCGTACACTAGAGGCTTGTGATCGGTAAAAATTTGCATTCTGCACTTCTGTAGGCTGGCCACTTCCCTTTTTAGGGTTCCGTAGTCAACTAGGAACCCTTATAGTTTCGCCATGTCTGTCTGTCCGTCCTCCGTCCGTCCGTCCGTCCTCGCTTAATCTCTGTGACCGTTAGCACTAGAAAGCTGAAATTTGATACCAAGATGTGTATCAATCACGCCGACAAAGTGGTAAAATAAAAATTTGAAAAAAATGTTTTATTAGGGTAGCGCCCCCCTATATGTAAAGTGGGAAGTGATTTTTTTTAAATTTCAACCCTTACGTGTGATATATTGTTGGAAAGGTATTTAAAAATGAATAGGGGTTTACTAAAATAATTTTTTGATAAGTAATGTCAATAATTTCGGAAATAATCGCTCCAAAAGTAAAAAACAATGTGTCCCCCCCCCTCTAACTTTTGAACCATAAGTTTAGAAAATATGAAAAAAATCTGAAAAGTAGAACTTTATAAGGATTTTCTAGGAAAATAATTTTGAAAGTGAAAAAAAAAACATGTAAAAAAAATAAAAAAAACAATGGACCCACCTTTAAACTCATAAGTGGGAACACTTATTGTGACGGACGGGAAACTATGGAACCCTACACTGAGCGTGGCCCGACACGCTCTTGGCCGGTTTTTTCTATTAGTGTTTTTTTTATCATAGTACCAGAGATTACCCCCAACATACCTACTTACAAACCTGAAATTTTACCTATTTATAGTTTTGGAGATATACTGAATATTCCGAATTTGATTAAAATGTTGCCTTTACTGTACATATAGTGAAATTGGTCCCGGCCCTCAATAGAATCTCGAATTTCATCAAACCCGAATAAGTCTCGAAATTTTCATCACTTATTGTAGTCCTTCCCTTCAACCCCAAATATCATGTCCTTTCCAATTACATAGTACATTACACGCAATTTATATGTGCCCCAAAAACCGCCCTATCCTTAACAATTATATGGGTACTACTGCACCCAAATCAGATATGATTTAACTGCATACAGTCACGCTTGTGCCGATGTCCTGTTTATGTCATAATTTTACTTGTTAAAAGTTCAGGACGAATTTCCTTCGATTATTATGACATCACCATGAAGAAATAATTGTGATATAGTTGTGAAAAGTCAGGCTAGAGTTTAAGCAGATTGTATGATTCATCATCATCATCAGCCTACAGTAATCCACTGCTGGATATAAAACTGTTTAATCGCACGCCACACAGCTCGATTTTTGACAACTCTCATGCAGTTGCTACCAGCCACTCTAAGAACGTCGTCACTCCGTCGAGTTTTCGGCCTGGGAGCCTTACTTCCCCGAACGGTCATCGGTTCTGTGGCTAATATGGCCAGTCCACTGCTTCTGTTTACTTATACTGTGATTGGAGAATTTGCCAAACCATCGAAAACTGGTTTATTTACTAGCAACGCGTATACCACTAGGTGCAAATGAGGTAGCTGAACTAAATTGCAAACCTAACGTATTTTGCCGAGAGGGCCACTTGGGATAGCCACTCAACAGGCCTAATGGATTGCTGACCGAAAGGATCTAAAAGCATGGATTGCCAAAGTCGAGTGTACGCCTATATCCGGCTGTGAGCAAAGTTGCGATGAAACTTATGTACTTACTACCTTGCTATTTAATTATTGACGGCACGGTTGGTGCATTGCCTAAGCGATAGGGTGCCGCGTATCGCGAGTTCGATCCCTGGACGTAAGAAATATTAATTGTATGTCCTGCAAGTAGTTTTTCCAGGCCTGACTGTTTGTGTAGGATAAATGCATCCAAGATTGAGGAGAAATTCGTAGTGTGAGTAGTTTTTGAAACAAGCATTAATATACCTATCATAATCATCATTTCAACCAAAAGTTGGCCTCTGACATAGGCCTCCTCTAAGTGTCGCCACATTGAACGGTCCCGTACGCCTCGCATACAGCGGATCCTCGCAACCTTCACTAAGTCATAGGTCCACCTAGTGGGAGGCTTTCCAACTGACGTCTTCCGGTTCGCAGTACACATATTATTAGACATAAGATTGGCGTCTACTCAGTACTCAAAAACCAGTCTTGCACAGCGACCGCTTCACTTACAGTGCTACCTCGCTTATAGTCCGCTTTCTGTATAGCGAAACTTTACAAGTCATGTCTATTAGGGGAGTAAAATGCGTTCCCGCCTTTCCTTTAATTGGTAGGGGAGCTAATTTTGTGTTTGGACATGTATGTTGTGGTATTGAAATGAAATATGTGGTGTAACCTGTCGGTTTTGTTTATGGAAGACAGGTGGGCTCATGCGGTACTGAAATTAGATGTATTTCTTGTTTAAATAAGTAGGGATGTGGCACATACTCGGTATTGGCGTGTAAAACCCTTGGTTTACAAATATTTTTGAATATTTTGAGAGCATACTCTCGTATTGATAACTTTTGTCAAAATCTAACGAAATTTCATTAGGTACTTATATATAATTTTTTTTTATAATTCTACATTTTTTTTAAACTTAACTTTTCTATCGGCCTTCTCCATCTGTTTGTTATTAAAACTGTGTCACTGAAATTTGTACTTTGTTGACAGATTTTGGAAGTCCTTACGGGCCATCAAATTCTGTATAGTTACCATTTACCCAATAATTCCTCCTCGTCGTTTCGATGATTCATAATCTATTGTTTTGGATGAGTTTAGACTAGCTAGAGCATGACATTAACAATTGATCAATTCCCATGATTTAAATGTTCTTTAGCACCCTCCAAGCTAATTAAATTCTCATCACCATCTGTTCCTGCTATAACCACGTGCCATATAGTTCAACAAACTCGACCGGTTCAATTGTGCGCGTGTTTTAAAGTAAACAGTCGCACGCGCACCTAATCTTGTATCGTTCTGTCAGCGCGCATGTAATACGTTTTTATAACGTGTCTGTTTAGTTTTACACGGTTTACTATATGACTAGGTACGTGGGTGGGGTTTAGCGTGGTTTTGTTCGGCAAAATGGCGGTTTTGGAATGGGTTTAAGGGTGAATGAAGACCCTTCCTCATGCCAAAATATTCATTTGCTCCTCAGTCTTCTTTTCGAATCGATCGTACTTTTAAGATTAGCTTGGCCCAGAAGGTAGCGTAACGTTCCGATGGCGTAACACTGAAATCCGACGTCGTACGAAAGTAGAGGATCGGCCCGTGTAAGTACCTCAAGTGACCTTGGGTGGGACATCTGGCTTAACATGGAGATCGCCGATGGAGCAAGGCTAAAACCGAGTGGTGACCAAAGAAACCAAGACCATCCTTAAGCTCGTTGGGTCGACGATATCGTCAAAATCGTAGGAAGCACCTGGAAACGGAACGCACAGAACCGGGAAATGTGACAGAAGAAAGGTGTTTCCAGGCGAATATGATGATGATGGGTCCTTATGTTGGCTAAATTAAAGGCAGTGTCATTGGAGTTCGTTAGGTCCTCAAGACTTCAGTTGTATGGACACCTCAAACGTACTCTACGTTTACTTCTTCTCGAACGTCAAGAATAAGAACATCGCAATTCGCAACAAAAACAACAGACGCAGACGCTTATACCATATCTTCCCAAGAATCAGAGGCGCGTCGATTAGATACTTTTCGCAGATGGCATAAAGTGGGCAAGTCTGAACGCTCATTAAACATGAGATGAGATCAGCTAAGCGTACTTCACTCATACAAAAGTCTAGCGAATTTGTTTTGGCTATTCATCTGCCATTTTTGAAGGTGTGTTGATTTATTATTTGGCCAAGGTCAATGGACGCGTATATCTTTGATTGTGATTATGTCACAGTCAAAACTGTTAATCAGTCAAAACTACTTTTGACCGCTCAAAACTATTACAACAAATCATTAGGTGGTTTCTGTTTTATTTCTCTAAATTATAATAACCTAAATGTCGTTCGTAGACTTTATTCTCACCTCCAATAAACAAATAATTAAAAACATCCAAATTATCAATCAAATTAAATTTAGTTCTGATCACAGACCTGTACGCGCAGTAATTAAACTTGACTCCAAAATTAATAGGCAAAAATATATGAAAAGCCAAATAAGAAAATTAAATAAACAGTCCCTTATACTAGGTAGTAAAGAGTTCAAACTAGAGCTTAGAAATAGTTTTGATATGCTTGATTTAGAGACCGAAGAAAAAGATGCCCAACAACAATACGACGAAATAATACAAAGTATAACTAAAGCCAGCAGAACAGTAACACAAATAAAACGGAACAACAAAAAACTTTCCAATTAAACTGTAAAATTAATAGAAGAGAGGCAGAACTTGTGTGCAAATAGAGATTTACAGTACAGACTCAAAGATAAAGCAGTAAAACGTAGCATTAGAAAAGATATTAGAAATTTTAACAATAGACTGGTCCAAGATGCTCTAGAACATAATTGCTCCCTGAAAATAGCTAAACAAGGTATTTCAAATCATAAGTCCTGGATCACATATTTAAAAGACGACAGCGGAGAGAAACAAATGAATAGATCAAAAATACTAGCTATCTGCACGAAATTTTATAAATCCCTTTACTCCGACGACACTCAACCATCCTTAACACCCGAATATTACTGCCCTGATAGTATACCACCCATAACTGGATACGAAGTCCATGTAGCACTCACTAAAATGAAAAACAATAAGTCATGTGGCGAAGATGGCATCAGCACAGAATCTTTAAAAATATGCGAACCTATCCTCCTCCCATACATCACCAAGCTCTTTAACAACATTTTACAGTCCGGTACTTTCCCTAAAGATTTTTGTCACTCAAACATAATTCTACTCCACAAAAAGGGCGATAAGTCTGACATTAATAATTACAGGCCCATTAGTCTCATATCACACATTTCAGGGGTCGAAACTAGTCAGTAAAATCAGTAAAAGTCAGTTTTTTTTAGCATGGTCAGTAAAAGTCAGTTTTTTGAGAAAATGGTCAGTTTTATCAGTTTTTTGAGATCAACACATATATTGCTCCATAATTTTGCCTGTCTGTGTCGTTCCTTTTTACGCCTACCTTCTTCATTCTAGATTTTGCTTAAGAAATATATATCTTATAGTATACCTACTAGCAGCCAAACCCGGCGTTGCTCGGGTTTCACCTTTCAAGTCCATTCATTTCATCAGTTGCAACACTTTTTCACATTTTCGCCACCCACAACCGCGACCAAACTTCCTTACTTTCACCAGGAGACCAAAGGGGAGATGATTGGAGTTGGTGGTCATAGAGAAAACCCTGTCTTCCCGTCCTAACATTAGCATTTTAAATATAGACATTTAGATTGTGTCAACAAAAAACAAATTTCTAGTCATTTCTAATTTTCTTAGCCGGGCCCAGTGATGGTTTGAGGGCAACTAACAGCTGATGCTCTATTATGATGTCTTGTGGCAACTTAATATTGTAGCATCATTATTTCGAGGAAAAAAGTCCAATCCTACTTTTTTTCTCGAAATAAATACATATTTTAATATTGTATGTTTAACTTTGCATATTTGTTACAGCTTCAGCTTTTTAACCTGCATTGTATGTGATTTAATTTGACTGCTGTGTGATTTGTTTGTGGCTACTAACCAACTAACTAATATGGGGAAATGTAAATTTAATGAGGACTGGCTTAATAAAAAAGATAAAAATGGACACTTTATATCTGAATGGGGAAAAAGGAATGGTGAAAATGAGGTTTTTTGTTGTGTGTGCATGAATTTTTTTTCAATTCCCCATGAAACTTTTATTTTAAGTTAGTTCAGATGGTCAGTAAAAGTCAGTTTTTTTAGATTTCTGGTCAGTAAAATCAGTATTTTTGAACACTGAACCTGTTTCGACCCCTGCACATTTATAAAGCTTTCATAAAAATAATAGAAAATCGTATATCCGGTGAATTAGATAAACACCAACCTCCTGAACAAGCAGGCTTCCGCCCTGGCCTTTCTACTACAGACCATCTGCATACAGTTAACCAATTAATAGAAAAACACCAAGAGTACAAACTACCACTTCATTTAGCCTTTGTTGATTACTCCAAAGCCTTCGACAGCATTTCACACACAGCCATTTTTAACGCTTTAAGAAATCAAAACATTGATCCCACCTACATACATTTACTACGCAACATATACAAAAATAGTACAGCCGCAATCAAATTACAAACTACAGGTCCAAAATTTAGAATAGAGAAAGGTGTTAAACAGGGCGACCCGCTGTCTCCTAAATTGTTCACCAGTACCCTCGAAGAAATCTTCAGGAAGCTGGCAGCCGATTGGAGGGAAGGAGGCATTGTTCTCGGCGAAACGAGACTGTCAAATCTACGTTTCGCCGACGACATTGTTCTCTTTGCATCCTCAGCCACAGAACTTCAGCTATTGCTTCAAGATCTAAGCGATGCAAGCCTTGAGGTTGGACTGAAGATGAATATGTCAAAGACCAAAATCATGTGCAATGAAACACCAAAAACAATAAAAGTAGACGGGGAGACAATACAACATGTCCAGGAATACCTTTACTTGGGCCAAGTAGTTTCTTTCCAGGCGAGGCAAGACAAAGAAGTCGCAAGACGAACGGAAAACGCCTGGAAGAGCTACTGGTCCATGAAGGAACTATTTAAGGGTGAGTTGCCTATGGCACTGAAACGAAAACTCATGGACATGTGTATACTTCCCGTCTTAACCTATGGTGCACAGACTTGGTCTTTGACAAACATCCAGAAGTCCAAACTCAAGGTTTGCCAAAGAGCAATGGAGCGCAGTATACTAGGTGTTAAATTAACGGATCGTGTTCGAAACACAATATTGCGCTCCAAAACAAATATAGCTGACGTGGCTCAAAAGGCTGCCCAACTGAAGTGGGACTGGGCAGGACATGTCTGCCGCATGCCGGACAAACTGTGGGCCAAAATAGCAGGAAACTGGTGCCCTGACACAGTGAGGCGGGGTCGCGGCAGGCCACGAAGGAGATGGCGGGACGAATTAGACAGGTTCCGTCAGAATTGGAAGGAGGACGCACGGGTCCGAGAGAAATGGAAGGAGTGGAGGGAGGCCTTTGCCCAGGAGTGGGAAAGAGCAGGCTAGAAAAAAAAAAAAAAAAAAAAAAATGTCGTTAGGAAACTTATTAGGTTCGTTAGTTTTTTTTTTGACCCTTTGGATAACCTTGTATGTACGATAGCTAACATTTATTTCATTAGAATTTAAAACGCGTTTTAACGCAGTAAGGGTTTTGACTGAAACCAGTCAAAAGTAGTTTTGACTGATTAAGAGTTTTGGCCGAGGCAGGCCCAAGAAACGCTGGCGTGACGATTTGGTGAGTCCAAATCGTCACTTCACAATCGTCCTTACAGATTGGCCAGAGAAGGCAAAACATTGGGAAAGATGGAAGGAAATGGGGGAGGCCTTTGCCCAGCAATGGGACAAGATAGGCTAGTAAAGAGTTTTGACTGTAACAATTACATGGTTCGTGATTTTAAGTCGTTGCTCGGTTAGTATTTTTAATACAAACTTTTTAAGTTACTTTATCTTTAAAACGCTTTCTGGATACTGAACTAACTCACTCACTCACTGGACGGCCTGGATGACCAAGTGGTCGCGAGCGCCATTGCTGAGCATGAGGATATGGATTCGATTCCCAGGCCCGGCTAAGTTTTACTTAAGTACCTATTAAGTTTTTTCATCAGGATTTTCTCAGTAGCAGCCACGGAGTCTAGATTTGTGCCCGTTTGATGGCAATAGGCTCGCCCCCTATTAAGTACAACAGACTAAAACATAGGTACTTAACTAAAACACAATATAATAAATGTGGGTGTACTATTAGGTACACCACTAATGTTGTTGTGGTTCACTGTAACCCACCGTAACGTAACACCAATGTTTAACTTTCGCATAAACTAAATAGTTATTTAGTAGTTCAATTACCGACGAACCATCCTAACACAAACTTCAAATACACCAGCCCATTAGACAGTCACAATTACGTTAACGTTAACATCTTGTGCATACACCTCATCTCATGTTTACAGAACCCCGGTTACACAATTTTACTTTTGCAGACTTCCAAGTTTACGTTACGAGCAAACAGTTTTTAATGGCGCGGTTCCCGTATCGTTCAAATGATTTTATTTCGGGTTTTAGATTTTATGAAATTTTATTATGACTGGGTTATGTATGTGGCTGTGATGTGAATTTGAGCTGATGTTTGTGGAATATGTAAGCTTTGGTTATTTTAGTAGCAGCAACTTTTTCTTTTGCGTTTTTATAAACATGTTTTTGGTACTTTATATCGTATCATTATCTGCCTAGCCTTTTCTGGTTGACTTCTAGACTACCAATGTAGCTGAATACCAATGTTTTACATGGAGCGACTGTCTATCTGACCGCTACAACCCAATTAGTAGGTATTGGGTACTAAGACATCCCTTTTTTTTTTTTTTTGGTGGGTGGAAGGGGAGTGTCAGACTTCTACTGACTAAAAACCAAACCCATGTTCCTTCTTCGCCCTTGTGTCGGAGCCGCGTTATCCTTTCGATAATCCACAGCCCCGACGGGACTAAGACATCCCTTGGACTGTTTGTCCGACTTTCGGCCCATTGACCACCTGTAATGACTGTCGAATATTTACAACTGAGAGCCGTAGCCAACGGCTTAACGTACTTCCCGAGGCAAGGAGATAACTCGGTATCTAATGGATGTTGTCTGTGTTTAGAGGTTACCCATCTACGGACCAACCTAAACATGAACCGGCTTAACGGTTATTATTTTGCCACGAGCTCCTCTTACGACAGATCGTATGTTGTTATACTATTCTACAGATAGTATGTTGATTGATGCTTTTTATTCACTACCATTGTTTGTGTGGTGGTGGTGGTCTAATGGGCAAGGCCCCAACTTACCTATGATTTGTAGACCGTGCATGGGTTCAAACTCAAGCATTTATTACTAATAGACCCGTGATAGACACTTTTGCATGGCCAAAATAAGCTATTTACAGCTTAGGATGGACTGTTATAGTTGCCCATTCCAAAATCGTAGATCTCACGGAGAAGCATGGTTGTGAAACTCCAAGGATATAATACTGTTTTCAAATCAACTCTAACAATTCGAAGTGGTACAAAGTAACGGGACCCGCTTTGGTATGGACTTAGCTTGAACTACCAACAACGGCCGAAAAAACATGGAGCGATGCCCAAGAACCTGAAATCACCACGCTCGTTCCATCATAGACCTTGTAGTGTACATCGGAGTTGTATCTATTTAATTGATATAGCAACACCGTCTCACAGACGTAAGTGTCAGGGAGCTGTCACAAGGGACACTTGACAGTCACTACGAATGGCGGTAAGTGTGTTGTGAAGGGACCGGTACAGATGACTTGCTGATCTGGTGAGCCGGTGAATAACTAAGTAAATAGTGCTACCACCTCGGGTATCACAGGACACAACAAGTGGCGACGAGGATTAAGGTCTGAAATTTACATATTAATACTCAGGAAAAGTTTGCAAGGAGCTGTCAACAATTTGAAAAACAAAACACGGTCAGTGGGTCGTCTCACTACTAAGTAAGTACAGTTATTTGACTGTAATTGATACTAATTAATGATTATTGTATGCCATACGTACTGGCATTAAGTATTTCAAGGTGAAGGAAGAGTTATGTTATTGTTTTATCATTTTACCTACATAATTGTCCACAATGGGCTGCTTTTACACTGTTTTGAAGAGATAGATCACACAGTGACGTTTGGATATTCAATAACATGAAGAAAATAAATAAATATGTTAACTTGTTACATGAACTCAAACTCAAACTCAAATTCTTTATTTCAATTAAGCCATTACAGGCACTTTTGAATGTCAGAAGAACATTTCACAAAAAAAAACGAAACTACGAGTGCAATACGTCATTCCGAAAGCCACCACGCCGAACCACACGCCACCGAATGCCCGCAACAGCGAACACTGCGAGCACGAAAGCACGCAGCGACGCAAACCGCAACAACGAATGCTCGAGACCCCGAATCACGGAACAACGAATGCACGCCGCAACGTGCAACCGCCGCCCCGCGACCCGGAGCCCCGCACACCCGCCGCCACGGCCCACGCCACCGCGCGCCCCCGCACCCACACCACTCGCCGCCGGTAACATCCGGCGCCGCGCAGCCCGACGCAGCAACTCCCGAAACGACGCATTGCACTCCTACGCTACAGTCACAATCACAAGGCATAATAACTTGTGAAAGTACTGTAGTTGCCAGTTCCCTAACGTAGATCTCATGAAGAAGAACGGGCAAGAAACTCCATGGACACTCTTTTAAATTAGAATTTGTTACAAAATCTTGGTACATTTTATCATTCATGTTGAGATGGTATATTATGTGAGAACTATGTAGCAAGACGTGCAAGTTAAGAGCGTCCAGAGTAAAAAGATATAATAAACAAATCAAAAAGAAAAATATATTTACACCATGGCAACTAAGGAATGACCAGTCTCCACTGACAGCGCCCGTTCACGAACATGACGCATGGATCAGCACCATCTAACTCAACCATTTTGAAGGGAACTAAATGATCCGACACACCCGCCACCATCAGCGAGACATTTGAGTGAGCATGACATTCTCTCAGCCACCAGGGCAACGTCACTAAAAATATAACTAAATGTAAAATGTAAAAAGGGGCTTTATAGTACATAGTACTCACACATGTGCCATGCAATTATACAATATTAAGACATTGAATCTATACAATGCAAAGATATTTTTACAATCTTCTGCAGCCTCTACAATAACTTCACATGATAATCGATTTAATTGCCCCTATGGTTGTGGAGCAGGACCAGCATGGAGCCAAGCATTTTTATCATCAATGTAATCCCCCAACTTATAGTAAGCTTGCCTACATAGTGTGCGTTTAATACAAGATTTAAATTTTGTCTCATTTAGTTGAAGAATGTGAGGGGGTATTTTATTGTAACATTTTAAACAGTACCCCATGAAAGATGAGTCTACTTTAGCTAGCCTGAAACCTGGCTGAACTAGTTGGTCCCTATTTCTCGTATTATAGTGGTGTCTATCACCTCTTTTGCTAAATAAATGCAGATTTTTCCTGACGTACATGATGTTTTCATAGATGTATTGACAAGGTACTGTCATGATGTTAATTTCCTTAAACAGCTCTCTCAGAGAATCGCGCCTTCGTAGACCATATATGGCTCTAATGGCTCTTTTCTGCAGAATAAATATAGACTCGATGTCTGCAGCCCGTCCCCATAGTAAAATACCGTATGACATAACACTATGAAAATAGCTAAAATAGACTAGTCTCGCGGTATCTACGTCAGTAAATTGACGGATTTTCCTAACAGCATATGCTGCTGAACTCAGCCGTCCTGCAAGAGATGTTAAATGCGGACCCCACTGCAGCCTTGAGTCAATCGTTATCCCCAAGAAAACAGTTTCATTGACAAATTCTAGTTTCTCTTGATTCAATACTATGTCACAATCAGTACTTTTGACATTTGGTAGAGCAAACCTTATGCACTTCGTTTTTTTCCCATTTAATACTAAATTATTAACGGTGAACCAATTATGAACCTGAAGTAAGGCGTTATTTACGTCATCAAGATTCGTGGCACGTCTGTTTACCTTAAATATTAAAGAAGTATCGTCGGCAAACAATACCATTTCAGGTTGGTTTTCAAATAAATGGGGTAGATCATTAATATAGACTAAAAAGAGAAAGGGACCTAATATCGAACCTTGTGGCACACCCATGCTTACTTTTAAGCCCATTGAATTGACACCATTTATTTGTACTTGCTGATGTCTATCGCTTAAATACGATTTCATTAAACTGAGCGCAAGATTCCCTAAACCGTAATGTTTGAGCTTTATGAGAAGGGTTTCGTGGTTGACGCAATCAAATGCTTTAGAGAGGTCACAGAAGATCCCTATGGCATCTTGTGACTCTTCCCACGCAGTAAATATATGTTTTAATAAGGTGACACCGGCGTCAGTCGTACAACGTCCTTTGGTGAAACCATACTGTTTCTCATGTAAGATTTTGTTGGTGTTAAAGTGGATGAGCATTTGATTAAGCATTACCTTTTCAAACACCTTGCTGAAAACTGGCAAAACGGATACGGGTCTATAATTATTGGTGTCTTTACTGTCACCGGATTTGAAAAGTGGTATTACCTTGCTGTATTTCATAAGGTCCGGGAAGACTCCCTGGTCCACACACAAATTAAATATTAAGGCTAAGTACGGAGCTACAGTCTCAATAATAGCTTGACAAACTTTAATCGACAGTCCCCATAGATCCTCGGTTAATTTGACTTTAATTTCCTTAAAAGCTTTAATGACTGCTATGGGGTTTATATGTTTAAATTGAAATTCAACCGGACAGGCTGAAACGTTCGCTCTTAATAACTCAATAGAAAGCAAGGGTGACGAATTTAAGGTTTCAGTAGTTTTAAGTGGGATACCAGTGAAGAAATCTACAAATTCTTGAGCAACTTCGTTTTTAGAACTTAAAAGGCCACGTGAAGTCTCTAGAGTGATATCATTATTATATTTTTTATTTCTATTCGTTTCACTATTGATAATTTTCCAAACCGTCTTTATTTTGTTATCGGCGGATTTAATCTTGTTACTAATGAATAAGGCTTTAGCTACTTTGCAAGCGTTTTTAAAGATTTTAGAGTAACTTGCAACATATTTATTGAAAGTTTCTGAGTTTATGTAGGGCTTAAGACCGTACAACTCAAACAATCGCTCCCTACTTTTCCTAATGCCCTTAGTTGCCCAGTCACTGAACATAAACTTAGGACAAATAGATTTAGTTTTCATTTTTATTGTATTATTGAACTCCGTGTGAATCACCGAAAAGAATTCTTCATAAAATAGATTTACATTGTCGATAATCTGGCTTGGAATGCCTAAATTACTAATTAAATTATCATTAAATTTATTTAAATTGCTGGGTGTTATCTGCCTAGATTTTATTTGGATTTTTTGTACTGGTGTGTAGGATTCAAACACAACGACTTGACCGCTGTGATCCGAAGGAAGGTAATTTACAATGAATTTATCCAAGTAGTCGCAGCAACAAAAAACATTATCCAGACATGTAGCAGTATTTGTAGTAATTCGGGTTGGATCCGAAAACACGTTTAATAAATTAAATGATTTAAAAAGATGCAAAAATCTACTGCTATTTGAATTTTTTTCTAAAATATTAACATTAAAGTCGCCACATATAACCACTGATTTATTACCAGTTACAAGTTTTGCTAAAACATCTTCCATTACTGACTCAAATGTAGAGTAGTTTTGATAATTTGGGGGCCTGTAAACGCACACTATTACATGCTTATCCAGCTCAACACAAGATAGCTCAATATTATGTTCAATCGATAGTTTAACAATATCATCACGAGTTTTGAATTTAATTGAATTTTTAATTAAGATTAATGAACCTCCTCGCAGCATCGATTTACGGTTAAAACAGCTACCCACCGTATAGTTTTCATAATTAATAAGCATTTGGTAATCCTTAAGCCAATGTTCAGTAAAACAAATAATGTCAAACATACTTTTCTCTAAAAACAATTCTATTTCTAATAATTTGGAAGAAATGCCTTGGATATTTTGGTGGAATAAATTCAAAGTGTTCTGCTGAGGCCCTTTTTTACTAACTAATTTAGAGCAAGAAGATACCTTTCTGTTGATATGTTTAACAATACTGTTAATGGTACCTTCTGTTGTCGTACTTCCTAGTTTAAACTAATATTAATATCTGGAGTGAGCCCAGAGTCTCCTGTGCCATCACCAGACAACAAGATACTATCACTTAAAACTTCTAATTGAGAGTATTCCCCGGTGACATATGGAACCTCCTCCGTACAATGATTGTAAACATTTATAGCACTAGTGCTATATTTATCTAAGGTCACCTCCTGTACATTAGTACCATGACTAATAGTCGCAGTGTCAACAATATAAGCAAACTTCGACATACTACTTATGTCTGTGTGAATATTAAAAGCTAATAGCCTAGCTATTTTGTGTCTAAACCTAACAGGTAGATACACATTACCTGGAGTCGACTTAAGCTTATCAACAAAAGTGTTGATATCAAGATATACAAGCTTATCACAATAGTGACCTACTAAGAAATGCAAATGATTGTTTAACATGTGTATATAATTGTTTTTCCTATCACAAAGTCTTTCAAAATATGGAAAAGCACACAATATAATTTTCCTACAATCTAACTTTAACAACTCTGATACCCAGTCAGTGAGGTCTTCCTTTTTAATTTTAGAACTGTTACCAACACATATAGTAATGGTAGTATCAGGACCACAAACAGTTTTTGCCGCTGATGTCATAATCTGTTTAAAAGTTGACCCAGGCATACAATAATTTTGTGTACAATAACTCAGGTTATTACTAATTAATTTTCCTAGCCCTCTACCTAAACCATCAGAAAATAAGTAACTAGTATTTGTAAAATTATTATTATCATTACCAGCTGGCTGAGCCGCTGAGGGTGTGGGTAAATGGTGCTGAGACTGGGGTGTACCCATGCAGGCACAGCTACAAGAGAGGTTATTTGTCAGGGACTCATATCTCTCTGCATTGTATGTGACCAGGTCCACCAGCTCATTGGCCTCCTGCATGCGCTTACTCAGGTCTTGTTGAGAAGCCTCATATTTACTAAAAATATCCTTAATTGCATATTCCCTTACAAACAGCTCATCCTGAAGGTTCTGAGTGTCGGTATCATACAATGTCCGACATAATTGTAATTCACTGTCACACTTTTTCAGTTCTTGAATTAAATTTAAATTTTTTCGCCTTAGTTTTGTGTTTTGTTTGTTAACTTTTAGGCGTTTCAAAGATTTTTTAATGGTTTGAATTCGTTTATTGATTTTAATATATTTTTTAATCTTATTATGACTAGTAAATAAATAAGTTTTAGATATAGTTTCATTGGTTAAGTCTATAGTTACTATTGGCTCAACACATACAGGTCCTGACCGGCTACCAACCAACTCATCATAAAGACTGCAGGTGTTCGCAGACTCTTCTCGGGCTCTAAGAGATTCTAAGTGAACTATTGAGTGTTGGGCCCTACTTAGTTCTTGCTCCAGTTCAGATATGCGACTCAAAGCCTGATCGTAGGTGTCGCTACATTGCTGGAAGTTTTCAACAAGTTGACGGAGGTGTTTATGCTGGTCAAGTATGTCTATATGGTGTGTGTGAAGTTCCGCAAGCTCATTCTTCAGTTGAGTATTTTTGTTCACCATTAACTCAATTTCAACTTCACTTTCTTCTCGTTCCCTCAGCAGTTTGGTGCACTCATTTCTCGAAGCATCCAGTTCCCTCAACGCTGCCTTCAGTTTGTCAGTCATGTCACGAATGGTAGCTCCGCGTGTCATCATCTTGACTGATATCCACAAACAAGACCTGAAATGTGACAGGAAACAGCTGAGTATGTGAAGAGAATAATTATGTCAATTGAGAACTTGAGGAAGTTTGAGGGGTTTTGAATTTAAAAAGAGGTAAAAATATTTAAAAACAGTAGAAAAGTTTTTAGAAAGGATTATCAAAATATGGAGGTAGGTTGGTAAGTATGTGAGAGAAAAGAAAAAGGAAAAATTAAAAATCCAAGAACAAAGAAAAGCTATTTGATATGATATTCTCAAAATTACAGTTAATACTCTAAGGACAATTTATTTCAACATTAATATTATTAGGTACTAGAATTTCTATTTTAACTAAGGATTGCTACTACCATGAGTTCTAGTGGGAACAAAGTCTATCTACATTAATTAGCAACTAAGTGGTTTACTTATAATATTTACAGCATATTAGACACATATTTTGTGTGTAGTAATGTTTGCAGTGCATGTTTTGTATGGGGCAAGTGTTTTCGTCCTCGATTTTGCTTCCAC
The DNA here is from genome assembly GCA_949316265.1 of Diarsia mendica. Lineage (NCBI taxonomy): Eukaryota > Metazoa > Arthropoda > Insecta > Lepidoptera > Noctuidae > Diarsia > Diarsia mendica. The sequence goes on from OX438910.1 coordinate 4,068,980, forward strand.
AATATTCGTCAAGCAAAATGAGACATAAACGTAGCCAGTGTGTACTGGACGTCGCTCAGAGCTCTGAGCAGTGTTTGTGTGATGTGTAGTATAAATAACACAGCAACTAATAATAAATCAAAACAAAATACTCCCCCGGTTTGATGAATTCAAATCCACAGTTCAAGCGTTGACAGCCGGTACATGAATATTATTGAAATAACAATTGTTTTTCAGTTTTCACAATAAAACTGGTCACAAACACTACGTGTGTCACTTAATACGTTTATTCTATATAAACAATTGAATTTAAGTACACTAAACACAATAAAAACAATAATTTAAAAATTAATTAGCTAAGAGGCCGTTTTTTCACGACCTGTCGCCAGTGTTGCCAGCGTGCAAAAAAAAAAAAAAAAGTTTAAGACACATTGGTAAGTTATTAATGACCTTAATTACATATTTAGTACTTACCGAACATCAAACTAGGTACTAGCTAGGATGTCAATAGAATAAATACAAGTTGATGACAAATGATTTAATTCATAACACATTTCTAGGGTTATAAACTTCACTTAACTGTTATATGCAGACCGCTAGCAATAGGTTAAATTCCTATAGCTGTGAACATGTTGACTTACTTATAGTAAGTAGGACCGTTTATTATAGTGATGATTTATCACAAACCATTTCCTATAGTGACTAATAATAACCTTGATTGTATGAAGTAAGTAACCTAGGTACTTATTATTTTGAAAATGTCTATTGTTTGACATGTCACCTCAAACAGTCCTATTAACCCAGATGTTACTGAAACTATTTTTTGCCTCCGATAACCGTGATTTTTGGATATGTTTCTTTATATGACTCATTTTAACTAGGAAAAATAATGAAAATAATTCAACTTATCTGGAAAAGCCAGAAAAATGTGGCCTTTTAAAAGGCCCGTCGTAATATGGGGGTCGTATACATGTATGGAGGTCTAGTAATGAAACAAAATATTATAGAATCAATTTAGATGGTAAAAAAATACATACGGTTATATTATAACAATAGAAATACACACACACAAACATGCAAATACCATCATTACTGATTGTAACGAGACTATACCATAAAACAGTTCTTGGGGTGTAAATGAATTTTACACTTTTGACAAATAAAAAAGCTTTTTGATTTGCAAACTTTGCATCTTAGTTGAGGCGCACTATATTGAACTAAGTGATCAACCCCATCACATCGAGATGATTCTTGATGAGACCGGGTCCTCACTTATCGCTCTTTTTGTAGGTTTCGAGCAAACCAAAGTAAGGTGATCATATTTGCCCACTTTATTCTTCTGTCCTGCAAAGATATTTGTGTAACGTTCCAAAGCAATAGTACTGTCGCTGATCATTCGTAATTGAAATAGTATAAAGGTGGCTGTAAGCTTTTTGGACCATGTTCCTTATCCATTGGATATTTATTTGGAGTGTGACGATTTCTTCATCTATGTTTGGTTTCGCGGTACGGTCGGCTGAACAAACCCAGAAATAGTTAACGCGCCTGGAGTAGAAGAAACAGAAACGTCACTATCTTCACCGATCGTGTCAATTGTGCGTCTTCTCTTACGTAAGCTCGACAAAGGCACGTCATCTTCCTCGTCAGAACTCTGAGAGAACGTTACCTCAGCGGCTCAGCAGGAGCTCTTAGCTGTGAGCCTGCAAGAAAATAATATACATATTGTTTTAACACGACAAAAAAGCACGTAACACACCTACTTATGGGTTCACCGACATATAAATTAAATTAAGTCATAATTACTTTACTTAGCTAGAAGATTTTGTAATGTTACGAACACTTCATCAACTGAGTCTTCGTCAGTAACATCGGCATTGGCATTCTCAGGTGGGAAAATGGTTATTTGGTTCGACAACAAAATGTCTTCGTCATCTCGCTCTAACTCATCAACAAATAAGACGAGATTGAGACCTTTTACTAATCTCGTGCTGAAATAAAAATTATCATATAATAAACCCCTATATTACGACGGGACTTTTAAAAGGCCATCAATTTCAAACGTAAAAAAAGAACATTTATTTTGCGTTTAGAACCAAACAAATGAAGTTATATTTTGATGAAATAACTAACATATAAAGATCAAAGCGAATTCCATCAGATTCTGCATATAAATATCATACACGCTTACCTTTGTGCAGCCATTGTAAAAAAAAACTCCAAGATCCTCAAAAACACTCAATATACATAAAAATGTGTGTCCAGTTGGGAACGTAACTGCATCAAATAAAAGGTTGACAGGTACTAAGTAAGTTAGCATTAAGAATATGTATGTCAAGTAATTGAAAAATGATAAAAAATGCAGGTAGATTTAATTGTTTTTTTGGGCCTTTTAAAAGTCCCGTCGCAGTATCTGGGTTAAGGGAGAACCGACATTAATTGTTCAAGTTATTTGAGTGATTTTGAGTAGGCTGATTTTGTTGATACCTTCTCCTAAACAAAATAAGTACAAACTTAATTTAATTAAAAGTACACCTAGGAAATTGATATGTTTTATTAGACAAAATAAACATTGTATGGAGTATAACTAAAGCCTTACAATTTAAACATGTACTAAGAAAAAATATAGGTATGTAGATACGTATACCTAAAGAGCAATGGAAAGAAACATGTCGAACATCAGGTTTAGTGACGGAATCTGAAATTTTGAAATAAGAAGGAAGACAAAAGTAACGGGTATAATAGCAAATAGAACATCTAAAATGGAGTCGGACAGGTCATATGCTATGTTGCAAAATAAATAATGGAGTTTTTGGAGTTTATTCATAACCATAAAGTATCCAGAAGCGGACATTAGAAAACAGGGGTGTCCGACAACAAGATGGACCGTCGATATCAGTCTAACCCTAGGCCATCCCCATACTAGACCAGAGTTGCAGAAGACCGAGTTCAATGGAGAGAGCTGGAGAGGTCAATGCCAAGAGGCAATAAAGAAAAACAAATTGTATGTAGTTTGGAATAAAAGGGCTTTATTATTTAAGCTTTTATTATGCTGGGCTATCCGGATAGCCGGAAAGTACAGATAGCACGGGCTTAAGCCATGTGGTTATCAGCTGGGCTAAGAGTGAAACAGTAGAAAGAGATACAACATGGTTTTGTGCTGTTGGTTGAATGAAAGATGAAGGGATGTTTGATTGAAAATGTTCTTGGTGCGGGTTGTCCGATTCACATGGAGGAACTTCCTCACCAGTCTGCACGTATTTTATATCACTGCTTTCTGCAGGAGGTAGTACGTTGTTGGGGGCAGATTCAGAGAAGTAAGGGACTAGGTACCTACAGTCTGTCTAACCGTTCGGGGATTACAGTCGTGATGTTCCCATGTTACCCATGAATGAATGTTACAATTTTAAATTACAATAAGTACCAATAATTTAATTTAGAATTGTAACATACATTGCAAAATAGGTTAATTTGAAATAATATACCTACACAAATGTATATGGAAATGATCGACATATTTTCACGCTTAAAGGTTACAATTAATTTACAATTCATTACTCAAATATTTCATCAAGCGTTAACAAGAATAAAATACAAGCCAAAATTATATGATTGCACTGTGTTTTTATGAATTTATAAAAGGGTTTACACACAGATACGATACGGTCCATCATCATCATCATCAGCCTATAATGTTCCCACTGCAGGGACTCAGGCCTCCTCTCTAACAACTTGTTTGAACTGCTAACCGATTGACATTATTTAAAACAAAGCTCACCACTTCAACTGAACGTCTATTTCACTCATTCGCATAGTTGACAACTGGCGTAAAGGATACGGCCACCGCTTCTCGTACAAAGTGATGCGAGTTCAAACCCCAGTGGAGACAACATTACTTTTCGTAAATTCTAAAATTCATATTTGGAATTTAAAGAAATATTAATTTTATGTAACAAGAGTCCGTGCGCTTGAGAAACCTCATGTCATCGAATACTTCAAAATCTCATTCCAAGATGGCAGCACAAGTAACATGCCATAAATGCAAGAAATTAGTAAACATAAAAAGTACTGCTTTGTGTTCTGCCTGTAATAATAGGTATGAGTTGGATTGCGATGGTTACCCCGAACAAACGTATCGCCTCAAAGATGCGGAAGCAAAAAAAAAGTGGAGATGTAAGGTATGCATAAGAAGTAAAAAATACGCTAATACCGACTGTACAACCAATATTACCTTGAGGAAAAAACCAACTTCATTACAAACACCCTCACCTGCCGAACAACTACCAAGTCCTAAGGAAGTGTTGAAACGTCGATCTTCGGTTCAAAATACTACTGATTTACTTGATTCCCATATACTGACAGATTGCGAGACATCTTTTGAATCATATACTCCAAATAAATTGTCAATGAGTGTTGACGGTACTGTGTCTGACTTAGACCGGGGTTACGGTCAACAGATAACAAAAAAAAAAAAGTGGCAAAAAAAAAAGTGCAAGTCAGACTTGCACATTAAGGGTTCCGTACCATGACTTCTGATAGGTTTTCCTGTAATCTATACGTGTTGAACTGATTTCTGTATTTTTTTTTGAATTTCAGGTTCAGTAATTTCGGAGATAAGGGGTTGGGGGAATGGTCGGACAGACAGACAGACACACGAGTGATCCTATAAGGGTTCCGTTTTTGCCTTTTGAGGTACGGAACCCTAAAAAAAGCAGATAATTTTACAACAACCTTGTTGATATTTCTCACGAGCCGTGGGTCGTTTGACATATGTCAGGCTTGTTGTCAAGCTGTCATTCACTTTACAGGCCTCTAGTGATATGCCCATGTGGTGTGTGAAGGAGACAATTATTGTGGACTTTTGGAGAGCAATTTGTCAATGAATCGTGTGTTTATGAGAAGCCTATAAAAATACTTTATCAGACGAAAACACAAAAATGCGAATATTTTTTGTGTTTAGTTTGTTTGCCTTTGTTTTTCAGATTGCCTCCTTGGTCGTAAGTACTCGTAAGAGCGACTGCTGAGCATGAGGTTGAGGTTCGATTTCCGGGTCGGGAAAATTGTTATTGGTTTTTTTTTTCTATCAAGAACTTCTCAGTAGCATCCAAGGAATCTGATTTTATGCCTCGTTGATGGCATTATTATCGTCCCCTATTACATGGGACTTTCAAACATACTTAACTTGCGAAATTTGGGTGAAGTGTACTAGGTACCTACAGTCTGTCTAACCGTTCGGGGATTACAGTCGTGATGTTCCCATGTTACCCATGAATGAATGTTACAATTTTAAATTACAATAAGTACCAATAATTTAATTTAGAATTGTAACATACATTGCAAAATAGGTTAATTTGAAATAATATACCTACACAAATGTATATGGAAATGATCGACATATTTTCACGCTTAAAGGTTACAATTAATTTACAATTCATTACTCAAATATTTCATCAAGCGTTAACAAGAATAAAATACAAGCCAAAATTATATGATTGCACTGTGTTTTTATGAATTTATAAAAGGGTTTACACACAGATACGATACGGTCCATCATCATCATCATCAGCCTATAATGTTCCCACTGCAGGGACTCAGGCCTCCTCTCTAACAACTTGTTTGAACTGCTAACCGATTGACATTATTTAAAACAAAGCTCACCACTTCAACTGAACGTCTATTTCACTCATTCGCATAGTTGACAACTGGCGTAAAGGATACGGCCACCGCTTCTCGTACAAAGTGATGCGAGTTCAAACCCCAGTGGAGACAACATTACTTTTCGTAAATTCTAAAATTCATATTTGGAATTTAAAGAAATATTAATTTTATGTAACAAGAGTCCGTGCGCTTGAGAAACCTCATGTCATCGAATACTTCAAAATCTCATTCCAAGATGGCAGCACAAGTAACATGCCATAAATGCAAGAAATTAGTAAACATAAAAAGTACTGCTTTGTGTTCTGCCTGTAATAATAGGTATGAGTTGGATTGCGATGGTTACCCCGAACAAACGTATCGCCTCAAAGATGCGGAAGCAAAAAAAAAGTGGAGATGTAAGGTATGCATAAGAAGTAAAAAATACGCTAATACCGACTGTACAACCAATATTACCTTGAGGAAAAAACCAACTTCATTACAAACACCCTCACCAGCCGAACAACTACCAAGTCCTAAGGAAGTGTTGAAACGTCGATCTTCGGTTCAAAATACTACTGATTTACTTGATTCCCATATACTGACAGATTGCGAGACATCTTTTGAATCATATACTCCAAATAAATTGTCAATGAGTGTTGACGGTACTGTGTCTGACTTAGTATTAGCCTCAGAAATGAAAGAGTTAATTGCTCAGCTCACATTAAAACTCGAAAGTACTGAAAATGAACTTGGAAATATATTATTAGAGAACACCGAGCTACATAAGCAAATATATAAGTTAACTACAGAAAATAAAACATTAAAAACTTTATGCCAGTCGCCATCCTTATTTACAACTCCGGGTAAAAACTCTAAGAAAAAGAGACAATCTCTGGCCAACCAACACAATATAATTTCTGCGCCTTCTCCTTTACCGTCATCCGGTTTGTATGACGAAACCAATAACTTCGTTGATGTGTCCTCCTTGGAACAAGAAATTCTAACCCAACAGCAGCAATTAGAGGCTGCACAGCTGGAGATAGCGGCCCTCACGAACCGTATTGAAGTTTTAATGCAAAGTAATTGCAGGGTCTGTGAACCTGCCATTCGTCAAGAACTGAAGCGGGATACTGTGAACGTAGCTAGCGCTCAGACATGTGCTGTCGCAAACGTGCAAAATATGGTTCCCCAAAGGAAGATATTTATATTCGGTACTCAGCGGTGTGTTGGGCTTGCAGCAGCCGTCTTACACTCAAGAGCAGGTACACAGTATGAAAAATACAGACTCGCCGCTGAAACAAAACCTAATGCGCCTTGCAATGAAATAATAGCAAACTGCATAAATACTAAATTGACGCCTGAAGACAAAGTGATAATATGCGTAGGCGAAAACGATCACAACCCAAACCTGGTGATGTCTCAATTGCAGTTTTTCTTCAATAAATTCTCAAATAACAATATTATTGTATTAAATGTCATCAATAACGTGTACCTCAATGTCCGTAAGTTAAATTATTGTATAAAAAAAATATGTAATATGTATAAAAAGTGCCACTTTGTTAATCAAACATCCACTGAACTATCTGAGGTTTGTAAGTCCATAAATTACCTCATAGACTGTTGTGATTATAATGATAGCTATTTAAATCCTAGTGAAATTCGTAAAAGAATGAGTAGCAAATCAAGTTTTGAGTTAAAGGTTTCTACAAATGAACCCAAAAAAGGGACAATTCCCTACTACTTTAGTCGTACTAAAAACACAACGCCATATGAATATGGTTCCTCTTTGCAACACAATCCGAAGGGTCAAATAGGGACTATACCGTATTACTTTCCTGTGCTAAATAAGCGTGACTCATTTTTTCGTATCTCAACCCAACAAAACACACAACTTTAGAATATTCCATCAAAATATCGCCAGCTTATTATCTAAACAAGAACTTCTAGAAATTACTATGCAGGAGTTAAAAGAAGGAAGGAATGACCCAGATGTAATATGCCTGTCTGAAACTTTTGTAAAAAAAGGCTGTGAAAACTATGTGAAAATATTCAACTATGAAATGGCTGCTAACTTCTGTAGAGAAAACCGAAGAGGGGGCACTTGTATATTAGTGAAAAAAGGTTTATCTTATAAAGAGTTAACATTCGTGAAAAACTATGCAACTCAAAACACGTTTGAAGCTTGCGGCTTAGAAGTTACAAGTAATAAATTAGTAGTTATATGTGTTTACAGAACACCGCAATCTGATCCGAATCAGTTTTTAATAAAATTGAATAATCTTTTACATGACTTGTTAAAAAAATACAAAACTAAAATGAATTTAGTCGTAGCCGGTGAGTTTAACATAAATACACTGAAACAAGGTAATATCACAAATGGATTGCAAGACCTGTCCAACAATTATAATTTAAAAATCCACATCAATGTTCCTACTCGCAAGTTGACGTGTATTGACCATATCTTGAGCAATATTGAAAATGCAACTGCCACTGTACTACCCCTGCATCTTTCTGATCATGACACAGCACAAATGTTAAGCTTCCCAACTAAACAGAAACCACAGAAATCAACAATATATTACATTCTTAAAAGAGACTATAACATAGACAACATCCGAAAATTTAAAGAGTGCTTGCAAAATCTTTCTTGGTCCGAACTTTACGTAAAGACTGACACAAACTCCGCATTCGATGATTTTCATGAACTGGTGTGTCTATTTTATGAACTCTGTTTCCCCAAATTAAGAGTGAAAGTCAATAGCAATAGGAAAGACTCACAAAAGTGGATAAGTAAAGGTTTGAGACAAAGTTGCATAACTAAAAGAAAACTACGGTATCGGTATTACAAAAATAAAAATGTAAATAACAAAATTAAATATAACAACTACTCTAGTCTGCTAAAGAAATGTATTTATAATTCAAAAAAGAATGCAAATATAAAATATATTAACAATCATGACAATAAATGTAAAGCCACATGGAATGTCATTAAAAATGAAATAAATAATAACAACCTCAAAGACAACATAGAATGTATAAAACTAAATGATAATATAATTACAGACCCTGTTCAAATAGCCAATAAATTCAATGACCATTTTGTTAATTTCGCGCATGTAGTACAAGGGGCAAAAAGTGCACATAAAAACGTATACAAAAATACTTGTGTCAACACTATGTTCCTCAGACCAATGCTGGTAAACGAGGTACGTCAGGAAATAATGTCTCTGTCTAACACCTCGTCTGAGGGCTATGATGAAATGAATACAAAAATCATAAAAGCTTGTAGTAATGAACTAACTGGTATTCTTACTCATTTAATAAACATGTCATTTTCCCAGGGAACCTTTCCTGAGAAATTGAAACTGTCCTTAATAAAGCCTTTATTCAAGAAGGGAGAAAAAAGTGACATCAATAATTACCGACCCATAACTTTAATACCTATCTTATCGAAAATTTATGAGAAATGTATGTATAAAAGATTAATAAACTTCTGCAACAAATTTCAAATTATAAGCGACAAGCAGTTCGGATTCCAAAAGAACAAATCCACATCCTTGGCTATTTTCTCTCTTATGCAGGCTATACTTTCAAATATTAATAATAATTATATGACTACTGGCCTTTTCTTTGATCTATCTAAAGCGTTCGATCTGGTGTCACACGATATATTGCTACAAAAGTTAGAAGCTATTGGCATTAGAGGACCGGTACTCCAGTGGCTATCGACCTATTTAAGTAACAGAACACAACGTGTCATCATTTATAAAAAAAATGAAAAAAATGACCTAATATCCTACTCGTCGGAATGTAAACATAATAAATTTGGTGTTCCACAAGGAAGCGTACTGGGTCCTATATTATTCCTCATTTACATAAATGACATCATAAAAATAACAAATCATAAATGCATATTATTTGCCGATGACATATCTATAATAGTGACATCTAACAAAAAACATAATACCATTCTGGATCATGAGCTTGACATTAATAACACAATTGACAAATTACTGCAGTGGCTTGACATTAACAATTTAAAAATTAATTTAGATAAATCTGTTTATATTCAATTTAATCAATCTAATAATCATAAAAATGACATTAAACTTAATATTAATAAACTCAAGAAAGTAACGCATACAAGATTTCTAGGTGTATTCGTTGACAAGGACATTAATTGGAAAGAGCACATAGACAATGTTAGTGCTAAAATCAATAAATTTGTATACGCACTTAAACAAGTCAAAAATGTAACCAACATAAAAACTGCTGTAATATCATACCGCGCATATGTCGAATCGGTACTACGGTATGGGCTTGTTATGTGGGGTAATAGCACTGACTTCCAAAGAGCATTCATCGCTCAAAAAAAGTGTATGAGATCAATTTGTGGACTTAAACCTGACGACTCATGTCGACCAATATTTGCGAAGCTTGGTTTGTTACCCTTACCGTCCCTTTACATTTACGAAATATGCATGTTTGTAATAAAAAATAAACAATTATTTAAGACTGCTAATGATGTAAATCCTCGTAACAGACGAGATCCTTATAATTTAGTGTTAAATGATTTGCCTAGGCTAGCTAAATACAATAAGAACTGCCTAGCAATGTGTGTGCGCATTTATAATAAAATACCGAGGCATTTTAAATCATTAAATACAAAATTGTTTAAAACTAAATTTTATAAATGGTTACTTGAAAATTGTTTTTATAGTTTAAAAGAGTTTATAGATAAAAAAATGTGATTTTCTTAATAGCTCATTGTTGATTTCGAACCTACCTTGTTATACCTTTTTCTCTAACTTTAAAATTTTTGCATGCTTGGTCTTATCCTAGCTAAACATGTTTGTTCCATAAAAGATTGTACCTAACACCTTTGTATACCATGTTTTACGCAAATAAATATTATTCTTATTCTTATTCTTCTAGGAGAGGGACGGTCCGTATCGTAACAATTATCCGTTCGTTTGCCTGGTAGGTAGGTATAGGCAAAATAAACAGTTCAGGAAGCTTATTTATCGTTCCGCGATACCGTATGTGAACCGTAACTGTGTTTTAACTGAAAATGTTTCCGTGGATTTTGAATAGTGTGGTTATCGAAATTGTATGTTTTGGCCATTAATTGCTAACGCGGAAATTCCCTAACTCTTAGTCTTAATATTTCAAAATGTTTATACTTAAACAAAAAAAACGAGTGGCACTCGGAGACTGCCGCGGTAAAGCTATCGCATAGCATTTTTTATAAATTATTTAATTTGACAACCTCAGTTGACAACCTTGTTATTTTCCGTAACCATAGCAACCTGGTTGAAATATTTCGTTACGGAATTTCTGGATTCGCTCTCCACGCTCAAGGCCCGCGATAGAAGCTATCCAATAGCTTAAAAAAGTGAAGCTACAGTCACAGTCACAAGGCATAATAACTTGTGAAAATACTGTAGTTGCCCATTTCTAAGCGTAAATCTCTATGGAGAAGAATGGGCAGGAAACTCCATGGACACTCTTTTTAATCAAAGTATTGTTACAAAATTTTGGGTACATCATTCATGTTTTACTTACATAATATAATGTGAGAACGATATAGAAAGATGTGCAAGGTTTACGCTAAGAGAGTCCAGAGTTAAAAAATGATAAACAAAATACTTAACCATAGTCTCTAACTGTCGGACTCAGAGAGCTTTAATGACTACTTAGGCCATCACTTAGTAAAGGTTTTGACAGTTTTTGGTTTTGTGTTTTTTTGTTTTGTCGACTTAAATGTTTTTTTTTTTTTTTTTTTTTAAACAATTGTTTTGTGTTTTGTTGGCAAAATTCTTATATGATAAGAGCTAGCAGGTCATACAATTCCATGTGCCGCCGGTGTTTCGATGACTTTGACTTATTCTCCACCAGTGTTCCAAAACTAAAAAAAAATCTTTCTAAAAACTTTTTTGAAACTCACTAAAAATAGTTCAATCCTTTCTTGATTCTCTGCGAGTGCTTAATTTGCATGTCTACTGTTTCTTGTGCTACCCTTATATTGTCAGTGAAAACTTTTAATTGGCCTTCTTTCACTATCTGTCAACTATCTGTACCCTATCTGTTTATAATCTACCTTCAGATTTTTGATTTTCTCCGCCTCGGTGCGACAGAGGCGAAGGGGCGGAGGTAGAGGTCGAGCGCTGGGCTCGGCGTGAATAGTAGTTCGTATTGAGTCGCGCTGGGCGTCGAACGATTATTATAGTAGCCATAGAATCACGGGTGAAAGTGCACGCGCATTGATTAAATCGACTTGTGGAGTCATTTCGCGGCACCCAATTATACTAGTTAAGCAGTACGGTTAGCGACGCTGTGAATGTCGAACGGGTTATTGATAATATCATTGGTTTGCCTTGTCACGGGAGTGCTATTGGGAAAGCACCGAGGCTTTTGTGGTTAGACTAATACGGAGTGAGTGTGGTGGCTCGCGTTAACGGCGTGGCTTGCAGCGACGTGGAAGAATCGTCCGGAACTACCAGCAAACCATCGCAAGGTCATATACACTCATTATACACATACACAGTTACACAACTTGCGAGGGGTCAAGGAAGTGAGACCGGCTCGAAGAAATGAGGTAAGGGTAGCTATAAGTTCAGAAATTGTAATATTGTTCGGAGGCGCGTATCGCGTCTATTTGATCCCGTTAGGACGGCAGCTGTTCTGAGACCTGTCTCCCATGGGCCCGAGATAAGGTTCGGCTGAGTCCTGGCGCGATCAAAATCTGGTAGCAGAGCTTGGTTTATTTAAACCCACTTTGTAAAAATTAGTAGGTACTTGGTACCAATTTACTTTGTAAAAATTGTGTTCATGTACAAATTCAACTTGTAGGTAGTAGTACATTGACCTACATACCAGTGTACACCTCAAGTTGAGTTTGGAATTATTAATAATAAGTACATAAATGGAATGTGAATATTCGTTGATAAAATAATTTGTTATTTACGTTCGGTTACGCACAAATATAACCTCATCACAAATCGTGTTATGATTGTCAACATTTGAGACATAGAGGAATAACCTCTAGAGCACGTAGAGGAATAAGTTCAAGAGTTGGCATAGCGTCGTAGATTTATTCACTCAACGAATATATTATTATTGTTAGTTCCGGATACAATAATTGTTATTTTTTTTGGTTATTGTTATTTATTATTGCATAATCGCGTATTGAAGTTGGTACTATGGCTCCGTCAGTAACGAAAACTATCGCAGCCAGAATCGAAGCTGAATTGAGATGGTTTTCATCGGTTGTTACGTTGGTAGGTCGCACCGATCGTGAAGATGCGTTATTGTCACGCGCTCGGCAAGTTGACGAACGATATGACGCCGTGTTAAAGTGTCACGCTGAGTATTTAGCATGTCTCGAATCGACGGATCTGTCGTCGGTGGACAAGGATGCTCAGGTGGTACGGGGCAATGTGGACCAGTGTGGGGAAATGTCCATGAGCATAATCCAGGCGGCGGCCGACATTGAGCGATCGCGCATGGGTGACGTCAGGGAATCATGTCGGCCAGCAGGCGTAGGAATTCAGGCGCCGTTGCCACCAGTACATGTACCCGAGTTTAGCGGCGAGTATGCCGATTGGCCGCGATTCCGCGATATTTTTAATAGTGTCGTGCATTCGCGTACGGATCTCTCGCCCGCCTACAAGATGGCTCAATTAATGGGTAGGCTTAACGGTGAGCCGCACGACATCTTGACCCACCTGGAGATTACGGACGCCAGTTATGAGACGGCATGGGGCCTATTAATCGACCGATATGATAATCGGCGATTAATAGTTGATGGCCTCATCGATAAGATTTTTGAAATCCCGAAGGTGTCTAACGTGTACGAAATAAGGGCGAAAATCCTTAATCCGGTCACGGTTGCGGTGAACACGTTAGATCGACTTAAGTTGTCGTTAGGGGACAATAAATATATCATCGTCAATAGGGTTTTACGGAAGTTGCCGATCGACGTGGTGGCGCGCTTTGAGCAGTCACATGGTGGCGAATCGACGGACCACCTCCCAAGTTACGATGACTTGAGGGTGTTTTTAGAAGGCGAGTGCCGGCGGGCGGATTGCCAAGGGGCATCCACGTCGCACCCTCCTCCGTCAACCCGACGTACGAGCGGGCCCAAGCCGGTTGAGCCCCGTCGGGGGGGGAAGAAATACCACGCCCTCCAATCGGAAGTGTGCGCCTTCTGTCGGAAGGAAGGGCACGGTCTCGCCGCATGCGCGGACTTTAAGGCGCAGCGGGTGCATAGACGAAGAGGGGTGGTCAAGCAGCGCTATTTGTGCTTCCGCTGCTTGGGGACTCACTTTGTACGTGAGTGCCACAGGACCACTAACTGTGGAACCTGCGGAGGAGCCCATCACGAGTTGCTATGCCTGGCGGAGAGTAGGGAGGTGCACGGAGCCTCGCCGGGAGGTCACCCCCCCTCTCCTAAGCCAGATTCGGGTGGTCGGTCACCCCCCCCTAGGGGGGGTGGGTCGGCCAGGAATCAGCGGTCGCCGCCCCCTCGGGGGGGTGGGCCAAGGGCTGATCCAGAGCACAACCCGATACCGTCGTCTTCCCCGCGGGGGGGGGATAGGCACCGAGACTCGGGCAGGGGCCCGGAGGTAGTACAGACGGGTTACGCGGCGTACTCGAATGCGTTGGGGGGCATGTTGCCACCCCCGAGTAGTCGCTTCTCCCCGCCTCTCGCAGAACGCCCTCGGCTGACGGCGCGCCCGCCACCGTTCGGAAGGATGCCAGTAGGCTACTTCCGACCGGCACGGATGTCACCGATGGGTCGGGAGGGTTACTACCCGGGTTGGGACCCGTATACTGGGACAGTATTTACTCCCCCTCCGGCAGGGGAGGAGGGAGGTGCCTCCTATTAGCAACTAGCAGCCTGTTCGTCAGTGGTGCCCACCCCGACAGTAACGGTATTATTACCGACGGCTAGGATTACTGTCAGGGGTACTGACGGACAGCCGGTGCACGTGCGAGCACTGTTAGATTCAGGGGCACAAGGTTGTATTGTGTCCAGCTGTTTAGTGAAAAAGCTGGGCCTTACATTAGAGCCATCACGGGATGGCGCCGTAGGTATAGGTGGCAATCGGGTGCCTCTCCTCAGGGGTCAGACGACATTCCTGTTCGAGATGGGTGACACGGCATCGGTCACGCGGGTGAATGCCACGGCGATCGTTTTGGACGAAGTGGTTGGGGTCCTCCCTCAGACTCGGTTACCGTCTGCGGTAAAAGGGTTGACCAATGGATTGGAGTTAGCCGATCCCCACTTCGCGATCCCCGGACGGGTGGACGTCTTGCTTGGGTCTGACGTCCTCGGGAAGCTGCTCCGAAGCGGCAAACGGGAGCTGCAACCAAACGGGGTTGTGGCCATGCGTACCGCAGGTGGTTACGCGTTATTGGGCCCAGTACGGGAACCACAGCACTCAACGGATTATAGCTCCATATATTATGGCAGCGTGTTATCCGACGTCCTGCAACGGTTCTGGGCAACGGAAGAGCCACCCACCGCTCTTAGAAATAACCCACGTGATGAGGAGTGCGAAACATTCTATCGATTTAACACGGTGCGCCTCCCATCGGGTAGATTTATGACCAGGTTGCCATTTCTGTCAATTCGACCTCCGCTGGGGAGCTCATGGAGTCTGGCAGAAAAGCGGTTAGTGGCAATGGAAAGGCGCATGAAGCGGGACTCCAACTTCCGACAGAAGTATGTGGAGTTCATGCGCGAATACCTGACGTTGGGTCACATGTCGGTGTCCAGGGTTGACTATCGTCATGAGGAGCATTATGTGTTGCCTCATCATGCTGTTTTGAAGACACCTGACTCAAAGATTAGGGTCGTGTTCGACGGGAGCGCGGAGACGTCTAGCGGGGTGTCCCTGAATCAATGTCTCCATGCTGGTCCTAAGCTGACCAGAGACATTGCAGACATTCTCACGGACTTCAGGAGACACCAGGTTGTCTTCGTTACGGACGTACGGATGATGTTTCGTCAAACTGAGATTCATCCAGACGACCGTCGGTTCCAGCTGATATTGTGGCGAGAGAGCCCAGAAGAACCGATGGTCACGTACGAGCTCAACACAAACACGTACGGATTAAAGCCCAGCCCATATGTAGCCATGCGTACGCTACGAGAACTGGCTGATCAAGAACGGCTCCGCTTTCCCCGCGCGGCTGCTGTCATTGATAGGGACGTCTATGTAGACGACATTTGTACGGGCTCAGACAGTATTGAGCAGGCGCTCATCTTAAGGGATGAATTGGTGGCGCTCATGGCCTCCGGTGGCTATGAACTCAGGAAATGGCTGTCGAACTGCCCAGAGGTACTGGCAGGACTGCCAACTGAGTATCAACAAGACCCGCATTTGTTTGAGGATTCGGAGAATCTTCATGCGTTGGCCATTTTAGGGGTCCAGTATCGACCGAGTCAGGATGCCTTCACATACAGTTGTGAGGCCGAGTTGCTGTCGAAGACCTGGACCACGCGATCGGTCCTTTCGACTATCGCACGAACGTTCGATCCAACCGGTTGGATCGCGCCGGTCACGTTCATGGGAAAGTGCTTCATTCAGAAGCTTTGGTGGAATTTTCGAGGCAGTAGTCAAGTCTTCCAAGACTCACTTGTATCGGGTCATCGGCTCAACGATTCTCACCTTTGAGGAGTTGTCAACGGTGTTTTGCAGAATTGAGGCGGTCTTAAACTCGCGACCTTTGTGCCCGTTGAGCGCTGACCCGAATGACCTTGAGGCCATGACCCCAGGTCATTTTTTGATTGGCCAACCACTTAACGCCTTGCCGGAATATCCGTATACTGATGTCAAGTTGTACCGGTTGTCACGGTATCAGATGTTACGGCAAATGAGCCAAAATTTTTGGAAGCGATGGTCGCTGGAGTATTTGCATATTCTACGGCAACGCGTTAAGTGGACGGACAGGACGACCCCACCCTGCGTTGGAGACCTCGTTCTGGTTAAGGATGCTAACCTATCACCGTTGTGTTGGCGACGGGGGCGCATTGTTAACCTGATTACGGGCAAGGATGGGTTTCCAAGGATCGCAGACGTCCAGGTGAGGGACTCGATCCTTAGACGGGCAGTTTCAACTTTATCTCGACTCCCGGGAGTTTGAGCGGACCGACAACGGGTCGGTCCGGGGGGGGTGATTGTTTATAATCTACCTTCAGATTTTTGATTTTCTCCGCCTCGGTGCGACAGAGGCGAAGGGGCGGAGGTAGAGGTCGAGCGCTGGGCTCGGCGTGAATAGTAGTTCGTATTGAGTCGCGCTGGGCGTCGAACGATTATTATAGTAGCCATAGAATCACGGGTGAAAGTGCACGCGCATTGATTAAATCGACTTGTGGAGTCATTTCGCGGCACCCAATTATACTAGTTAAGCAGTACGGTTAGCGACGCTGTGAATGTCGAACGGGTTATTGATAATATCATTGGTTTGCCTTGTCACGGGAGTGCTATTGGGAAAGCACCGAGGCTTTTGTGGTTAGACTAATACGGAGTGAGTGTGGTGGCTCGCGTTAACGGCGTGGCTTGCAGCGACGTGGAAGAATCGTCCGGAACTACCAGCAAACCATCGCAAGGTCATATACACTCATTATACACATACACAGTTACACAACTTGCGAGGGGTCAAGGAAGTGAGACCGGCTCGAAGAAATGAGGTAAGGGTAGCTATAAGTTCAGAAATTGTAATATTGTTCGGAGGCGCGTATCGCGTCTATTTGATCCCGTTAGGACGGCAGCTGTTCTGAGACCTGTCTCCCATGGGCCCGAGATAAGGTTCGGCTGAGTCCTGGCGCGATCACTATCTGTACCCTAGCTGTAAGTTTTCTTAAGAAATAAATAAATACAAAAGTATGTCAAAATATCATAACTGAGGGCTTAAGTAATCATTATATATCTCTGAGTACCTCAGTAAGATATCACTGGTACACCAGCAGCGGCACCATAACATCGACAAATCGAACAGATTTGCAATCACTCACCGGTTCGCGCCGGCTCTAACTTCAATATAAAAGCTTCATTACATAAAACGTACAAAGGTTAACCAACAAATTGTATACGAGCAAAAAGTTATGATATTCGTTCGTAGAAACAGTAATTCAATCACCGTTACCAAGTGAATTGGTTTATTCTATTTGGCTTGTTAAGGTTAGGTTACATCATTGGGTTACAACTTTGATCTTTTAAGCTTCTATGTTGTCGTTTTTTTAGGGCTACAAAAATTTAAAATTATTTTATTACACATAGGCGTACCTACATGGGCATTCATAGAACATCGACAAAAGTACACGGTTTGGGTTGGAAGTTTCTTATGGAAAAGAAACGGCTGGAAACTCAAAGGTTATTGTAATGTTTCTACCAACCTGGCCTGCAGAAGCAGCTGCACCTCCCAATGACTTCCAGTTCTTTCGGATCCTTCACTAATGTGAATCAGCATGGTTTTGTCTAGGTTGTCCCGCCATCTTCATCCCTTTGTTACGAACAAGGTAAACATTTGAATGTGTTTGATCCTGTATACACGTTGTTTTACGAGGCTTATGTATCTCACTGCGGGGCCTCCGGTCTTTACTCTTTCCATTTATCTTTGTCAATGGCTGTTTGGGCCCAATCCTTTCGGTAAGAGTCCAGCTCGTTACGTCATCTCCTTCTAAGTCTACCGCGTCGCCTGGTTCTGTTGCTCGGAACCTAATCAGAAGCCACTTTGGCCAAATTTTGATGCGATATGCGGCAGATGTGGCCTGCCCAGTTCCATTTTAATTTGGCGGCTGTGTCGCTTTCTGCGATTCCTACACGTGCATAAACTTATATTAAAAATACCTCTCGAATGTTTTTCGTGACACCCACGGTTGCAGACGAAGTAAGTTCATAACAGAAATGTTAAAAACGGTGGGCGGTTGTTATTGAGTTCTCTGCCCACGCTTTTTCTATTTTTACCTAGATATAAATATCATTAAGTTGGTGGTTTATTTTATTTATCGTAATAATTCAGTAAGACTTGGAAAAGGATTCTGATTTCTTGGAGTAGGTAGCTGATTTTTTTCCGGAAAACAACCGTGAAATTGCGTGGTAGTGATTGTTTTTTTGTGTTCTTAGATATTAAGTCTGTTATTCGCATGAAATTTAAGCAAAAATTTTTTCGTATTTTTTTTTACGTCTGCTTATATCATCAAATGTGTATGAATGTTATGAGCATGATCAAGTGGGTCGTGGGGCTTCCGGGATCGGGACCACCGAAAGCCACCATAGCGCTAATTTGAATGTAAGAACTACTTGATCAATGCAAATTGCTGATTTTTCGACTTTTTGAATAATTTGATCTCAACGTACGCACTTGTTGGACGTAGTGTAACTTGCTTAAGTTACGTAACGATCAAGAAAAGAAAAACGAATAACCTTGCGAGTCAAAGCCTAAAATGTTATATTGATGTGCCTCCGGAAAACATACAGCATTGTTTATGAAGAAGCAGTGTATACTTAGCCTTTTGCGCGGTCAATAGTACGGATACTTTAGTTTAATTTAATAACGGCAGGTGGCGCAAGTATCGCCGATGTCATATTTAATCTATGCCAGCTAGGACGCGGGAACCGCTGTCACTTTTCGAATACATAGCGTTGTGTACTTTCGCCGCGTGCGGTCGAAATCCAAAAATTTTCGGTTAATCGTATAACCTTTTAAAAAAATCTATTTACCACTGCGTTAGGCATTTTAGTAGTGCATTAACTATTGATTAAACACCTGACCGTTATTTGAAGCTTAAATATAATGAGATAGGCCTATCTGTTTTCCGCTCGTCTTACCTCTCTGTCTACCCTAGTAGCTCCCTCTCGCTCGCACACTTCCGTTCACTCATTCACTCCTTCACCGGCGCGGCCGCTCGGCTCGCTCTCGTCATTGGCGTCCTGTTTTCCGCTGCGCACGGTCGTGCTCAGGACTCAGTAAATTAATTTTGCATATCTTTGCAAATTTATATACATATATAATCCTGTTCCACGTAAGTGTTTAAAAAGCTTTTCTTACCTTTCTAAATCATTTAAAAATCAAACGGTGTTACCGTTCGGTACATTTTTTCTTTTGGTACTCAGTCTACCCACCTACTTATTTTACTTTAATTAGGTTTTGTGTGGTTTTCTTTCCTAGATTTACAGCTCGTGTTAACATGGAAAGTGACGAAAGTGTTTCAAATACGGGCTCGAAAGCCCCATGTGCTAGCGCTAGTGCTCCCGCTAATAGTGACAATAAAAAACGATCGCGTATTTGTCGTCAGTCGCGAACTAGGTCTCATTCGTCGAATAGTAACTCATCCGAATCCTCTAGCAGCTCGAGTTCGTCGTCTTCGGACTCGAGTCCTCGAAAATCCACACCGTGTCACCGCAATAAAAAAAGAGGGGGCAAACACCGGCATCGACGATACGATTCCGGAAATCCGTAAATTAATACGTCAGGTAGATGACCTTCGAAATAAATTAATTTTTTGCAACAATAATTCTGTGCCCTGTGCCGCGGTACACTTTAATGAAAATTTAGTTGACGGAAACGTAAGTGGCGAAATTTACGAAGATCCGATTGTAAATTCTGTTGAGGTGCCGGCAGCCCGGCACCTGAGGCTCAGTCAGATTTTACCTTTGAAATAGAGACGAAATTGAAAGAACCTAGTATTCCAAAGACTCCTCGGGAGTTTCTTGAAACGTTAAAGGATTTGCAACATTTAGATAGTAGCTTTATAATTCTACCCCCGGTTTTATCGACTTGGAGATGAATGAAGAAATTAGGACGTATGATTCGTTACGCCATCTTGCTCACGCCGACAAGACCTTCGCTGCCTTATCGTTCTGCATACTTAAACAGCGCGAAGCTTTACAAACTTCTATCAGAAGTTTTTTACAGTGGGCGCGTGGTTCCGATTTGTCTTACATACCCTCGTATTAACGAAAAAGTTAACGAGCTTCTTTGAAGGGCGATTTCTTCAAAGTTTCTTCCGATCTTTTGCAATTAACCTGCGGTCACCGTGCGGAGGTTATTCAGATGAGAAGGGATGGAATTACAAACCACGTGCGCGATCTCCTTGTCAAGGCCGCGTTACGTAAGATCCCTCCGTCGTGCCAGCACGTGTTTAATGCGGAGTCACTAGCCACAGCACTAGAGAAGGCAGGTGGTGTTCGAAAAGCCTTCTTGCCTTTACAAAAGCCGGGCAGTTCTGCTTCCGTTTCGCAAACGGGTTAAAGCAAGCCCTCACGCCACCCCACGCAGGGGCAGGCTTTACGTAACGTACCCTCGCAGGGTACTGCTCATGGATGTTGTGCGCCTACGCATATTTCCCATGCTTACAATCAACCCTCGCAGGGTTACTGTAATGCCCGACCCTCGCAGGGTCATGCATGGCTCTATTATCGACTATAATCGCCCGTCATTCTCGAGCGGTTCAAGAGGTTCCTTTCGAGGCAGAGGAGGTCGGCAAGGCTACAGGCAGCAGGACGGCAAGAATAGCCGCAAGCGAGCCGCATCGCCCTCTGAGAATTACAACCGGAACAACGTAAGTATTGACTATCGATCCCGAACATTCAGAGCGGGTCGTCTGATTCATTACCATTATCGGTGGAAGGAACTGGGTGCCCCAAGTTATCTGATAAAGATAATAGAAGGGTATCGCATACCCTTTTTACATCAACCGCCACTTGTAGTACCACCGTTGAACGAAAGTCAGTTCAGCACGGTTCATTCGAATGCAATGACGTCCATAATCACCCAAATGCAACACCAGGGTGTATTAGATGTTGTCAAGGCTTCGCCAAGTTTTGTGTCCACAATGTTTCTTGTGCCAAAGGACGACGAGTCCCACCGACCCATCTTCAACCTAGCAGCCTTGAACAATTACGTAATCACCGACAGGTTCAGATTAATAAATGTCTATCGAGTCCCAGACTTCCTTCAACCAAAAGATTGGTTGTGCAAAATAGACCTGTCACAGGCCTATTTTCACCTTTCCGTAGGTCCATCTCACAGACGGTTCCTGCGTCTAATCTACAGAGGAAAATTAATGGAAATGACGTGCCTCCCGTTCGGTCTGAGCACGGCTTCCAAGATATTTGCCTCCCTATCCAATTGGGTAGCTCAGTCACTCAAGGGGATCAAGGGATTCGAATAATCGTCTACTTAGACGACTTTCTGGTTGTACATCAAAACCCACAGATTTTACAGACCCATGGCCAAATCACGGTAGAGAGGTTGCAGTATCACGGTTGGTTGATGAATCTCGACAAGTCCACACTCACACCTTGTCAATGTCTAATCTACCTGGGTGTTCAGTGGAAAACTCTGGTAAACGAAAAGTCTCTTCCAGAGAAAAAGTGCCTGGATCTAAAGTCCAAGATATCGACAGCCCTAGAAGAGAGAGCTCTCGATTTGAAGGCTTTGCAGAGCCTAGTAGGTCTATTAAACTTTGCAAGTTTTGTTGTACCAAGGGGCAGGCTTCACTTTCGAGCACGCCTCTCTTTTCTGAATACAGTCGTCAAAATGCCAGTTGCCAAACGGTTCATAATTCCGGTACATGCCCTGAAAGAGTTAACTTGGTGGTTGCAGAACCACACTTGTCCTTCTCCGATCCACTTCGTGCCTCCAACGCATTTCCTAGCGACCGATGCCTCGGACCTAGCTTGGGGAGCACAACTAGACGACCGTTCGTTCTCGGGGCGCTGGGGAACGAACAAGAACAATCGATACACTGCAACCAGAAGGAACTTCTAGCATTACTGAAGAGGACCAGGGTCAGTATCTGTGTCGTTCCACGGTTCTATGGCAGTCCGACAACAGAACAGCCGTTGCTTTCATTCGCAAGGAAGGCGGCACGAAATCAATAGCTCTCTTGGGCTTGACAATCGATATTTTCAAGGTTCTAGATCGGTTACCAAATTCACCTAGCCGCTCATCACATTCCCGGCAGATTCAACTCTCACGCAGATCATGAATCTGTCTCGCTACCGATCTCCGCCCGAATGGCACCTTTTGCCGGCTTGTACAGACCTGATTTTCAACAGATTCGGGGCTCTGGTAATAGATTTGTTTGCGTCGAAAAATGCGCATGTGGGGCCAATTATGCGTCTCTGAACCAGAAAGACGACAAAGCCCTATTCCACGACGCTTTTTCCCAGACTTGGAATTACCACCTAGCGTGGATATTTCCTCCTCCATATTTGATCCCCAAGGTACTCACTCATCTCAACCGGGCCAAGGGCCTCTTTCTGTTAGTGGTGCCTCGGTGGGAACGGGTCTTTTGGAGAGCCGATCTCAAATCCCGAGCGCTAGCTGCTCCTTTCACAATCAGGCATCTGAACCGCCATCTAGTAGACATCTCGACGGGCTTTCCGCCTCCCAAAGTACAGGAAATGACACTAGAAGTGTGTGGGGGTGGTCTCATAGCCTAAATGATTGGAACCGTTCCCAACTGCGTGCGTGCAACAGCGTTTTGCTAAGACTTTCATTATTCGTACAGCCAAGGAGTGGAACACCCTGCCTGCGTCGGTTTTCCCGAATTCATATAACCCCAATCTATTTAAGTCGCGAGTAAATAGACTTCTTCTGGGTAAGCTCGTTCCATCGTCGACCTCATCTTTGCCCTTAGGGCAAGATTGAGGTAAAGAGTAAGCCCATATTAAAAAACTGGACCTACTTTCATCGTCCTGGCGTCCCTTTACACGTAATACATACAAAGCCGCATGGCATAGATGGCTAGGATGGTGTAAAAAATAGAAAACGGATACATACCGCCCAACCGGTTCAATTCTAGCAATTTTTTTTGCCGATTTATATTTGAATGAAAATCTATCATACAATACTATACTTTTACACAAATCTGTGGTGTCTACGCTCTGTAATACCGAAATATCGGGAGTCTTAAGTGCTCATGTACTGGTTAAGCATGTTATGAAATCTATTGCATTAAGAAAGCCTGTGCCCCATAAGATATAGAATATAGAATTTAGCGAGAATAACTGTTTTGCTACCGCAAGACACACAGCTATGTTGCTGCTTTTGGTTTCTGGTAGACGTATCCATGACCTGACCCTTCTGGCAGTCAATCAAGAGCATTACATTGACAATACTGATCACATCATTCTATGGCCCAGATTTGGCTCTAAAACTGACCGTTCTGATTTCGGGCAGTCGGGCTGGAAATTACTAAGAAATGAAAATACTAAAACCCTCGATCCGGTTTTTTGGGTGAAGCAGTGTATCAAATTGTTTAATCAAAAACGTAATTCCATAAATAATGATTCTTTATTTGTGAATTTGAGAGGTGATCATAAGGCAGCATCGCGTACTGTAATTGCGGGCTGGGTAAAATCTCTCCTATCAGAGGCTGGTATTATTGCAGCTCCCGGTAGCGTCCGCTCAGTGGTCGCTTCCAGAAGTTGGGCCGATAACGTCTCGGTTGACGAAATTTTGTCACAAGGTAACTGGAGGTCGGGTGACACATTCCGTCGCTTTTATATTATTTATTTATTACACACTTAAAAATGCCCTGTTAATAGAATAAAATTATTTATTTACTACCTACTACCCTCATCCGTGTGTCACTGCGGGGGGCCTACTGAAAACCAGCGCTGAGTGTTTTACACCCAGCATATGCTGAGTTGGTTACCCTTTCGTTATGGGCATGCTCAGCGCAGTTGAGCTGTATAATTAATTGTTAAGCTGTTTGTTGTTATTTGTTTATGTATGTGCTGCTCTTTTGTGTTGCTGCTGTCCATTAGCGAATAAATACATATTCTATTCTATTCTATTCTTCTATAGGCGTGAGGTCGTTCAGGCCCCTGTTAGCTCTGGGATCTCAAATTGTTTTCGCCCAATTTAATTGAATCTATGAAGAAGTTTACTACATTTTATTTATTTTGTTCATAAATATGACAATTTCTAAGTTCATAATATTTTTATGGTGATTGAATAAATTTTCTTAGTCTCGCACACTTACTGTAACATTCATTGTTACCTTTTGCGCCTTCAGCGTGTGGACGTGCATACCTTCACATTGGCGTCCTCCTCCACCAGGCGATAACAAACAGGTCTCATTATATTTAAGCTTCAAATAACGGTCAGGTGTTTAATGACAGCGTTTTACCCTGAAATAAAACGCTTATTAAATACCTACCTTATTTGAAGCTTAACTTTTATCCTCTGCCTGGTATAATTCGACACAATGACGAGAGCGAGCCGAGCGGCCGCGCCGGTGAAGGAGTGAATGAGTGAACGGAAGTGTGCGAGCGAGAGGGAGCTACTAGGGTAGACAGAGAGGTAAGACGAGCGGAAAACAGATAGGCCTATCTCATTATATTTAAGCTTCAAATAAGGTAGGTATTTAATAAGCGTTTTATTTCAGGGTAAAACGCTGTCATTTATTTTCAATCTTAACTTTAAAATAACGGTTTTATCGTTATGAATCCCGGGCCGAGTGACGAACCCGAGGAGGCCACCGCCGGGGCCAATCGGTCGATCGTTTTAAACTCGCCGACTTCCGAGAGGGATCAAGAAAAGGAGGACTCTTCGTGCAGCAGTTCATCGGACACCGAACGAGAGGAACCTCCTCGAATGAAACAAAAGCGGGATTCACAGGTAACCGTCGATCCTCGGATCGACGCGTTATACAACCAGGTCAGTTTTCTTACAAACTTTATAATGCACCAAAATTACGAACCGAATACTAATGTGAACACAAGTGACGTAACAGCGGATGTTATCAACAATATTTTTTGTTTGAATAATACTTCAACAGAAACGCGTAGGTTGTTGGAGTTTGCAACATTTTAACACTCCTACGTGGAAACATATCCGTTATTTTAGGCATTGGTAGAACAGCCCGCTTTTTCTGGAATTTTGCAATTTAAAAATTAACGACGAACTGTGTAGTCTTAGAAAAGATTTCTTGGCACCAACGGAAGAAATCATGGCTGCAAGCAACTACCAACGCCTCACTACGTCAAAGGGAGCTTTTACAATCCGTTTTACAGGGTATCATGATTGGGTTCACAATAACCCTACTGAGTTACAGGGACATAAAAATTTAATAAAAATTTTGAAACATTCGGTAATTAATCGGTTTACAAAATGTTTGAACAAACCTTGCCAATAATTTGCAGTAAAAGAATAATTTGAAAGTTCCGGATAAAACTGTCCCAGTTATGAATTTTTATTTGACATGACAAAACTTATGCCATTAGTCCCTCGGAGGGCCTCATTTCTAGTTGTCACCACCACAGGTTCAAAAACCTAAGGAACAGTTCAAAACAAAAACAGGCTTCAGGCACAAAATAATAGAAATAATAATTTTCGAGATACCTATAAAAAAAAAAAAAAAAAAAAAAAAAAAACTATTCATTTTGAAACAGACGGAAAAAGTGAATAATCGACACATTTCAGGAGAGGTCATCTAACTCTGTTCAAAAACCGTTGGCAAGCACTTGGTGCAATAAATCATAATCTCAGCAGTTCCGGGGTTCCACATACACTTTACAAAAATATATATATATATATATATATATAACTTCTGTTATTGCCAACAACAAGGATCATGACACAATATCCTGCCAAACCATCCCCTGCAATGTCACAGATAATCAAGGATCTATCGCATCAAAATGTTTTGAGACTAGTTAGTCTAAGAAAACGCCCAGTTTTCTCTCCAAGCTTTTTCTACGGAAGAAAAGCGATGGAGCGATGCGGTCAGTTTTCGATCTTCGAGGATCGAACAAGTTCGTCAAAACAAAACATTTTCGTTTTATTTCTCACGCCTCTGTCCCAGATTTACTGGATGATAAAAATAGACACATCAGGCATTTCACCTTTTATACGTGATTACATGTCTACCGTTCGAACTGGCCTCAGGGCCACACCTATTTTTTTTACTCTGTAACTTGTTGGGTCGCGGAGACCTTGCAGGCGAAGGAATGTCGAGTGCTAGTGTACCTAGACGACTTCCTTTTGGTCAATCAAGACCAATCCAAGTTATGTCTTCAGGCTGCGGAAGTCGTGAGACACTTGGAACACCTGGGCTGGCAAATCAACTATCAAAACTCTGTTTTGGTTTCATTTCGGGACTTTCGGACTTGCTTCAGTGCCACACCTATTTTCCTCCGTAACTTGCTGGGTCGCGGAGACCTTGCGGGCGAAGGAATGTCGAGTGCTAGTATAACTAGACGACTTCCTTTTGGTCAATCAAGACCAATCCAAGTTATGTCTTCAGGCTGCGGAAGTCGTGAGACACTTGGAACATCTGGGCTGGCAAATCAACTACCAAAAATATGTTTTGGTTTCATTTCGGGACTTTCGGACTGGCTTCAGTGCTACACCTATTTTCCTCCGTAACTTGCGGGGTCGCGGAGACCTTGCGGGCGAAGGAATGTCGAGTGCTAGTCTACCTAGACGACTTCCTTTTGGTCAATCAAGACCAATCCAAGTTATGTCTTCAGGCTGCGGAAGTCGTGAGACACTTGGAACACCTAGGCTAGGCACCAAAATACTGTTTTGGTTCCATTTTGGAACTTGGAATACCTTGGCATACGTTGGCAAACCCGCCGTAATCACAAAGTCCCTGCCAATAAATCAAATCAAATATTTTATTGGAACAAAAACATTTAAAAAAGAGGCAAAGCATAAAATAAATTATTCACTAGACCGGTCATTGGTGAAAAGTCGCATAAATCTCAGAGAGCAGCAAAGTCGACTGGGCCAGTTTAACAAAACACGAACCAGTCAAAAACATCCGTTGCCTCAAGGTGGGTATCAAGAGATAATGTGGTGGCGCGGAGCCACAAGTCACGTATTGCCTATACACAAAAAAAGCCTGTTACCCACTTCCTTGCGACGGACGCTTTGGATTAGGGTTGGACTGCCCACATGGACGTAAGTCTAATATCAGGTGCATGGGCAACTTACCAAAACAGATGGCACTGCAACAAAAAGGAACTGTTTGCAGTAATAGCGGCAATCAGAATTAATGCGAAAAAGTTGCAGAACTCGCACGTGCTGGTCCAATCAGACAACCGAACCCTGATTGCATATATCCGAAAGGAGGGAGGAACAAGCCCATTATCTTCTGGGGAGATACAATATAATAGTGAACAGGCTATCACGGGGGAAACAACCAGTGGAATGACATATTCTATCTCGAGCAATAGTGGAACTGTGGAAGTCTTTCGAAAGTGGGGGCTTCCAGAAATCGACTCGTTTGCGACACGAGAAACCGCGGTAGTAAACAACTACGTATCTCTAGACTGCAGAGATCGATCCGCAAGTTATATAGATGCCTTCAACAGACCATGGCATAATGGGCGAGCGTGGGTATTTCCTCCACCCAGCTTTCTGCCAAGAGTTCTGGCACAGCTGAACAATGCAATTGAAATTTAGTTAGTAGTAGCCCCAGAGTGGCATCGAACGTTCTGGCTTCAAGACCTGAAATCCAGGGCTCTGGACCACCCACACGAATTCCTGAATCTGTATGAGTCCATGTTATAATAACGTCACAGCCTCCCCTACAGGTACATACATTGATCCTGAAAGTCTGGAAAATGGGGGGGGGGGGTGCCCAAATAAAAGGTCCACACAGGAGAAATGTCCAAATCCTACTGATATATCATAATTCTCCTAAATTCTAATTCTTTTTCAATTCTTATTATTTTCATTTTCCTAAAGAAAATTGGTCCTACAGTACTTATATTCTTGTCCACAAATCAACAGCCTTAACTTTTTGCGGCGCTCATGTACAACAAAGAAACAAACCTTTTCTAATTTTATTATAAAATAAACCCTTATAGCAATAGGAGTAGCTAAACCAAAAGAAATACGACTATCGCTCACGTGGGATCCACGTATCGTACTAAATTGGCTCTCATCAACTATACTTAAAGACACAATCATTGTTCGATCTAGCACGTCGAACAGCCACAGATTTATTGCTGGCATCAGGCCGTAGGGTTTACGACTAAACCTTACGGAAAATTTCAAAAGACAGCTTTTTGATGATGGTGACAATATCTATTTTATACCTTCATTTGGGTCGACACCGATAAATATTGTTATCGTCAGTCCGCATGGAAACTTTCACAACATAATGATACAAATATATTGTAGTTACTTTAATAAGCTCTTTATAGCAAAAAACTAAAACAAAAAGATATGAAGTTGCCAATTTAAACAATCTATTTATCACTATATTAAGTAATACAAAAGCTGCCCCACGCACTGTGATTGGGAACTGGGTACACACTCATAGTTCTCAGAGATAGGGGCATTCATGCATTTCCGGGAAGCTGTAGGTCAGCAGTAGCTTCCTTAAACTGGTTAGATAATCAACCAATTGACGAAATCTTATCACGGGGTAATTGGAAATCGTCCAATACCTTCTTTAATCATTACTTTTGCGAGGTAGAACTCCCCAAGGACCATCGTAATGCATTTTTCAATACATTTACTGCTATTTACAACACTTGAATTTGTTTGTATGTAGAACATCTAAACCGAGATTATTGCTATAAATCGGTGAAGATCTAAATATATATTTTTTAAATACTGTTCGTTGCTACTGTAACTACTTAATTCTTTGAATTTACATTTAATAATCATCATAGCGTTGTGCTTTACCTATAACTACTTACTAGTAATCACCAGCAGATAACAAACACGTCTTCATAAACAATGCTGTATGTTTTCCGGAGGCACATCAATATACCGGTTTTACATAAAAATAAAACCGATATTATGTGCCGAGAGGGAAAACATACAGCATTGTAGGAAGTCCTTCCTGGTGAAGACTATGAATTCGAAAAGTGACAGCGGTTCCCGCGTCCTAGCTGGCATATGATTAAATATGACATCGGCGGTACTTGCGCCACCTGCCGTTATTAAATTAAACTAAAGTATCCGTACTATTGACCGCGCAAAAGGCTAAGTATACACTGCTTCTTCATAAACAATGCTGTATGTTTTCCCTCTCGGCACATAATATCGGTTTTATTTTTATGTAAAACCGGTATATTGTCTAACCTATCAGTCCACAAAAGTGCGATAAATATTTTGATAGGAGGAAACATCAAACATGCCAGTCGTCTTGCAAATGTAAAACAAAGTAGTGTAGCCTATGCCTAACATATCTTAATAGTCATGACTTCATTAGTTACTATTAACGATGACTGAATTGTTTCTTACTCTTCTTTATTAAGATATGTGCGAATCTGATTGCTACCAGTTTTTGTTTCGCAAACAATTTGGTTAGTTCAATGAATAGTTTAGTCGTCACGTCATCCATGATTTTGGTTAATGTCATTAATGAAATCGGCTTTAATTATTTTATAGGTCGGTTCATGAACGATGCTGAAAGTAATTTGGCATTCTGTTTTGATCAGTGTAAATAGAACATTAATTCTAATAATAATGGAATTAAAGTCATTAAAGGTAACCTTGGGATGTTTTGGAATATTTTAACTAAATTGATTCTATTTAGAAGATCCTCATCTGCCTAGCCTTTTCCCTACGTTGGGCTTGGCTTCCACTCAATATTTTGTGTATTTAGAATAGATGGTAGTTTTGACCACCGTCGTCATAAGGCAATCTTTACGGCCTTATTAATAAAAAAAAGTTAAGCCTGCTTAAACTTACGCTTGGATTATCTCGCATGCCGTCTCACTTCAAAAATATTCAAAAGAAAAGGACGGCATGCGAGATAAACCAAGCGTAAGTTTAAGCAGGCTTAACTTTTTTTTATTAATAAGGGGGTTAAAGTAATAGAAAATGAAACAGATAATGATAGAATTATTGGATTGCCTATCAAGCTAATGACTGCCAAATTTCACCTTAATCCCAAATTAGAGATAATAAATAACAACGCACTGGCTACTAATGACAAACGAATTGCATCCTAATATGGTGTCTCTGACCGCTGTCTTTATGGCTATATCTTTCAAATCATTGTCTTTTTTGAGTGACTTCAGAGATCATGGCTTATTGGTATGCGTAGAAAAAGAAATGCTGCGCCGACCACAATTTAATTTTATGTGATTGCTGATGCACTGAAATAATTATGTGTGTTATGGTCTCTGTATCTAACAGAATATAATGTGTATATTCAATACCAGAAACACTAGTTTTTTTAACCAACTTCTTTTTCCAAGTGACATCGGATTATTGTGAGTTAAATGAATTCCACTTTTCTTGTGAATATATTATGATTTGTCCTACGTCCGGTAGGACAGGGTTCTCAAGGTTTTGGCCGTTTTATTTTTGATTTTATTCCTAGGTTAAGTATCTATTTTTTTTTCCTTTGAGTGAATATAAGAGAAGACTTAAAAATCTTTCAACTGGCATAACTCCTACTTATTTAATGTCCCTCAGTGATGATATTGTATTACTAATTCTACTCCGGATATGAAATATTATCTTCTAAAGTAACGTTAAAATCGAGTAAACGTCTCCATCCTTTCACGTACCTATACAGCTGAACAATTACCTACTATCCGTTCACCTGTTCTGACAAATTGCTCCCGTCCGTCCATTCAAACTACTACCTTGAGAATTATTTGGGTTTCTGTATGATAATTTGAATTTTAAGAGCTAGGTGGCTAAGTTGTAAGTGAAGTTACGTGGGGAGATTTTTGGATAGCGAAATGTGTGGTTGGAATATGAACTTTGGTAGGTGGTAAGGTATATATTTAACTGTTGTGATTGTGTAGTTTTACTGTTATCGTCACTGCTCTCCTACCTACCTACATAGCATCAATATCAACGTCCAGCATCCAAACCAAGAACTGTATCATAATTGTTAATATTTCCCGTTGTTTATATTGTGCTGTTCACAAGAATTGTCATATCGACATAGTAGTCCTCTAGAAGTCCAGATACTGCCCCGATGCTGCCAGAATCGAAGGAGTTTAAAGGGCTGCAGAAATTCCAAGTCCATATGTACCAGCATTGGGAAAGTTATAGGCTGCTTAGGCTATTACAGACAGTGAACGTAATCTGTTTATGTTATTCGTAGGTAATCATTTGGGTCGTCGGAGGTTCGTATCAGGCAGCCGATACGATCAGACGGTTTCGATGCCCTAGGGCAGAGTTGAGAAAACACTTGGAAAGGTGTTTTATGAACTTAAAGGGCATAGAACGGGACTCCCGTGATTTTACGGAGGAATTGATTCTATTTTTCACACTTACAAACTATCTCTCAGCCACATGCAATAGGGGATCGGACAAAAAAAAACTAATTAGTCCGTCAGATAGATTTCCAAAAATTATTGGACACGTATTTTTTCTTTTTTCACGTAAACTTAAAATAAAGACGATACAGTGCTTCGAAAACTCGTGTGACGTCATATGATAGTACATTTTGACGACACAAGTGACGTTTCAAGCCCCACTCCAAGATCTTTGACACGTTTTATCTTCGTCATTTTTTATTGATTTGATAAAACAAAAAACACGTATTCAATATTTTTCGATAATCTAACTTACGGACTAAACAGAATCATATTATTTTGACCCTGTCCGATCCCCTATTATCGCATCACCGTGATTGATTGCTCTCATATTATCGTCAGGCACTAATGTATCGGATTTCACAAGCTGATTGACAAATTACGGAAAATGGAAGCATCAATCTGAATATAATCTCATCCTCTGCAATCGAACAGGAACTTTATTACTACGTTGATAAAGATCACTATAAGCTACGATTCGGGTATTTTAAAAGCTTTTGATATTGGAGATATTTGATTGCAATCGTGGATGCTTTCTGTACTATATATTATTGTTGATTCGTTTTTGGAAGTATATTTTAATTTAAGTGCGAATTCGTTGATGATATTTTCGTCGTATTTGATTTTGGTATTATTATTGGGTTGTATGTCGACCTTCATCATTAATGCTGAGCTGATTACCAATTTTGATTTGGTGACATTGTGGGAATTATAAGACGTTCGAGACAGATCATGTCTAACCAAACAAATCAAATCTTAAATCTCAGTTGTTTTGTTCATTTATTGAAACAGCTGCTGTTGTATTAATTGGGATTTCTAAGTTGGTCTTTATCATCATTCTCTTGTCCTTATACCAATAGGGGATCGGACTGGGTCAAAATAATATGATTCTGTTTAGACCGTAAGTTAGATTATCGAAAAATATTGAATACGTGTTTTTTGTTTTATCAAATCAATATATTTTTTTTTTTTATATCGTTGCCCCACATTAGGAATTACGAAAAATTACGAAGATAAAACGCGTCAAAGATCTTGGAGTGGGGCTTGAAACATCACTTGTGTCGTCAAAATGTACTATCATATGACGTCACACGAGTTTTCGAAGCACTGTATCGTCTTCATTTTAAGTTTACGTGAAAAAAGAAAAAATACGTGTCCAATGATTTTTGGAAATCTATCTGACGGACTAATTAGTTTTTTTTTTGTCCGATCCCCTATTCATTTGGGGTCTGTGCGGCATGTCTTCTTCCATACTTCTCGATTGCTCATCGAGTCATCTGGTCAGACACCTCCTTTATTGCCTTAACATGCTTTACACAGTCTATCCATCGTTTCTTTGCATACTCAAAACTTTCCTCACGACATTTTCGTCTTTCATCCGCATCACATACATTGATCTCAAAGTAAAAGTTGGTCATAATGCGGTGTAGGTATATAATCACCTGAGTATGTATCAGTAACTATTCATTACCAGTCATCCTTTATAATATGGTACCAATACTACTAATATAAGTAAGCAGGAATAAAACTGAAGTTGAATAAAGTGTTGATTCTTTATATTGGCTAGAGGCTGCATAGTCGGCTGATTGTGCCTGACTGGCTGCGGCTGGTCGGGCTTCCTCTCCCATCCCAGAGCATGTCTTTCCTTACAAAATCGTGCCCCCTGGTGTATCCGGACTTGTCCGGGTCAGGCTTGCTCCTGGCTGGGTGTGGTACTAAATCATCAATCAATCAAAATCATCAGTTGAATAAAGTGTTGATTCTCATAATATCCGTAATGATTGATTTAATTGTAAAAAAACCCTAATAATGTACATGAAATTAATCTATTTTCTTCTCTTTGCCAACAGAACAGCGCACCAATGTGGGAGGAGTTCATATCAAAGGCGACGAAACTCCACTCGGCATTGAAGTAAGTAATAACATGGATTACCTAACAGTTTCTTAGTACCTACAGTCACGGTAATAACGCCTTCGCGAGTGTCGATAATTGAGTGCTTACGTCCGGTGCAGTTTCGTCAATAGGCACTATGGAGTGATTCTCACTATTGAACTTCCCAAAGGCGGGGTTTCACCAGGGGGCATACAACTCGATGTGTGAAAGTGTTATGATCTTGATACACCAGTGTTTCTAATGAGGTCTATATACGTTGGCGCTTGTCCTTACTCAACCAACTAGGCGAGTGACACCAAGCGATAGCAAGACAAGGCAAATATACCGTCCACATGGTGGTATTGGTCTTCACTCGACAACGCTCTGCCAACATGATTGTATTGCAGGCTTAAGCTTAAAAAAATATTGTGTAAAAAGTTCTTTGCAGATCACTAAATCTTGTTCAGTCTTTTCTTAATTTTCTTCGAGTCTCTGATTCTTAATTTCTCTTGCCTGTTAGTTGTTTCTTGTGCTACCCCTAATATTGTGCCATCCTATATTTAATTTGAATTGGCCTTCTTCCACTAACTGTAAACTGTTTCCTAGCAATAAGTTTTCTTACAATTAAAAGCTGCTGCAGCATTACTTAATATGACAAATGTCTAGTGATTTGCAGAATGCAGGTTCATTCAAACTTTACCCCCTTTCAATTGACCCAATCTATAAATATGATCTTCAACACTTAAACTTATTGACTCTTATTCAAATGCACAATCAAAACGAAAACTTAACCTTGCTACGATGCATCGTAACTCGAGCACAGTTAGCCATTTAGCCACAATTGAGTGGCCGTTGACTCGCAAATTGACAATGATACTGCTACATGTGATACTGGCTATAAAGGTTTATTGTTATGTGTTGTGTTGGAAATATTTCTGTCATGGAGGTCACGGCTGCAGTTCTGAATGTCAAATCAATTTGAGGAAGGTTTGATGTTGATATGTGCTATGATTTGTCTTCTGAAGACTAGGATATGGGTGGCTCGATTGTTTTCTTGCTAAGGGCGTTAATTGAAGAGGTTATTAATATCGTGACAACAAATTATGTAGCTGCATTAATGATCCGTTGCATAGAAATATATTGTACCGTTAGTATTGTTTGTACACACACACACACATACATAAACTCTCGCCCTTTTCCCATGGGTGTAGGCAGAAACCAAGGAACGCCACCTGCTACGATACCCTTGCCTTGTAGTTATAGGCTTCTTTTGGGTAAGCTCGTTCAATCGTCGACCTTATTTCTGTCCTCAAGACAAGATTGAGTGTTAAGAGTGAGGCTGCGGATTATCGTACGTAAGGCATAACGCGGCCTCGGCACAAGGGCGACCAAAAAAAAGGGCCCATTTAATATGAAAAAAAAAAACCACAACTAGGAGGATGCTTCAATAAAAAATTCTTTTCGGAGCATATATTTTCAGAAACCAGACTTAACTCTACAGAATTTATATCAATAACTGTTCGCGTTCACGGCCATTGCCATTTATTTTACTCAAAATCTAGAGTAGTGCAACCAAAACCATTGATCTCAAAAACGTTTTCCTACTTGGCAGGTCAGCCCTGGTAGCGATTGCCGCTTTCCTGGATGCCTTCCAGAAGATAGCAGACGCAGCCACCAATGCTAGGGGTGAGTTAACTTATGTTTTATTCTTTCTTTATTTTATAGAGATGGAAGTGCCAACATTTTGTTTTAAGATTTTTGACAGGGTGTTATTGTTCATTTTGTAGTGAGGAAAATGTTGAGTATGAATATAGAGTAGGGGAAGAAACGATGGATGGACTGTGTGAAAGACGATATGGCTAGAAAGAAGGTGACTGCTGAGATGAGGAATAATAGAGAAGTATAAAAAAGAAGTCGTGCGGCGACGATCAAATAAAATGGGATAATTGCAGGAGAATGACGATTTTTAACAAGATTATTCTGAGTAAGTACTCTAGCTAGTGTGATGTTGTAAACTCAAACTCAAAGCATTTATTTCAATTAAGCCATTACAGGCAGTTTTGAATGTCAGAAGTACATTTCACAAAAAAAAAAAAACGAAACTACGAGTGCAATACGTCATTCCGAAAGCCACCACGCCGAATCACACGCCACCGAATGCCCGCAACTGCGAACACTGCGAGCACGAAAGCACGCAGCGTCGCACGCCGCAACGCGCAACCACCGCCCCGCGACCCGGAGCCCCGCACACCCGCCGCCACGGCACGCGCCGCCGCACGCCCCCGCACTCACAGCACTCGCCGCCGGTAACATCCGGCGCCCGACGCAGTAACTCCCGAAACGACGCATTGCACTCCTAAGCTACAGTCACAATCACAAGGCATAATAACTTGTGAAAGTACTGTAGTTGCCAGTAGTAAGTGAGTAATACTACCAAGGAGTTGATTTTGGTTGAAAATTTGACATTGGAAATGCGAATAATCGTTTGACAGTAGTACCTACCTGAAGAAACAGAAGTGTGAAGATTGGCAAATAAACAAAGAAAGACCTTTGCCTCATCCTTTGAACATGTGCTACTGTAGATGATGATAATAACGGTTAATACTTGGCTACCGATAGCTGAAATATTTACCACCATACTGAAAATAACAAAATCTGTCTTTTTATGGATATGTGATGAGGATGGGCGAATCTCATGTGACTAAAAGCGTGATGCATAGGTATAAGTGTTGATGGATGCAAGGCGAGGGGAAGACTAAGGAAACGATGGATGAATTGTGTGGGGAAAAGAGAAGTCCTGACTGACTGACTGACTGACTCATCAACGCCCAGCCCAAACCCTTGGACCTAGAAAGCTGAAATTTTGCACAGAGGTTCCCTTTATAATGTAGACAAGGAATAAGGAAGGATTTTTTGAAATTCAAACCCTAAGGGAGTTAAATAGGGGATGAAAGTTTGTATGGAAAATCGTCATTTTCTCGCGGGCGAAGCCGCTGGCAAAAGCTAGTATGAAAAAAGGAGTAAATGCTGGAGTGGCGGTTGACAGAGGTGAATGGAAGAAAAAAACGAGACCAAGTAACACGAGACAAGGACAGAAAGATGATCATCATCATCATCAACAGCCTATTAATGTTCCCACTGCTGGGACTCAGGCCTCCTCTCTAGGAGAGGGGATGGGCTATAATCTACCACGCGGGCCCGGTGCGGATTGGCAGATGTCACATGTCTTCGAATTTTTTGGTTCTAAGACATGCCGGTTTCCTCACGATGTTTTCCTTCACCGTTTTGAGAGCAGCGGTGATGAAATAAATTACACAAAGTAATGTGCCTGCCTGGGTTCGAACCCACGACCTACTGTTCGTAAGTCGGGGCCGCCACCACTGGGCCACCGCTGCTCACCTCAGGAAGATGATGATGAATGAAAAAAACAAAAACTAAATTTTATTGTGAAAAATCATCACAATTATTTATTTTCAAAATAATCTCAATAGTCGATGTTTTGACTTACGAACTATTCAGATCCAGCTTAACAGCCTTGAGATCTTAATTTAATATCACTTGTGTTGTCATACAAGCCAGGAAAGAGATTGACAGCAATTCGTTTGTAAACCACTTATTATAAGTCAAATTAAGTACGGAAACTATGTAATACAATTATAATTAGTATTTATAGGCCCTAATCTACATTGACCGGCAACTTTGGCAATATTTCCAATGCTGCTGGCTATTTTGGTATTTTACCGGCACATCACAAGTCTCGACTAAATAAAACTCCACTCTAACAAGAATTGGTAACATTTTCGATCATAATGATAAACACAAAATTATTTTTTTAAGATTTCTTTCCTGTCCACTACTAAAAACGTCTGGATATTGTAACAGAACAATTGTAAGGTTGAAGGTCTTGGGAAACTTTACAGACGAACCAGTTAACAACGACAGTCCTTTTAAAGTTTCTTCACGTCTGACAGCGTCAACTCAAAAATAACTTAATTGTGGTATGATAAAGGTGACTTTTATTTCACAGACTTGACTTGACAAGTGAACAGCAAGCTTAACCTAATGACAATATAGATCACGTTCATTATCCATATTAACTGTGATGCCTAATCAGTGGTAAACTATATGAAACAACAGTAATACGAAATATCATGTTCATAGTTAATACAATGTCAGTTGGTACTATTACTAAACTATCAATCCTCAATCCTGACGCTATTAACAGCAAGCATTTTATAGTTATGGCTTACAATATTGAAGTTATTCCAATAAATGTTACCAGACATTAAATCTATGTTTATCTTAATTTTACTGTTGACATCAATCGAATTTTGACGGTGACAAGAAAAAATTGAGCAAAAGTTAAATATAATAATACAAAATTCAATAAAAGTAGGTAAATATATAAGAGTTTATAATAACCATATTATTTCGAAATATGAAATTAAGTCATGGACAAGTAAGTCTTTCAAAAGACAATCGTAAACGTTGAAAGTGACCTAATTCGAATGAATATTAACTTAATACTAACTATTATGCTTTGACCTTCATTTTTCTTTACTATCAAACTAACATTAAAGGTCTTTAAACGATAACAACCAAATTAGATCACTCAACGGTAGAAGAAAATAATTTAAGGGACAATATTACTCCGTATCCAGTCAAGATACTCCCACACTTTACTGTAGACTCCAGGAACGTTTTCCATGCCGCAAGGAACAGGTCCGAAGCTGACGATTCCAATGACCTCATATGTCCTTCCGTTTTCGTACATGAGAGGACCTCCGGAGTCACCCTTGCAGGAGTCCTTGCCTGTAACGCCTCCGGCACACAACTGTCCTTTCCATAGTTGAACGCTGCGGCCGGGGAAGCTGTATTCTGGTTGACATTTCTGTGGGAAAGAGCAGGGCGTTAGAGATTGCTAGCAAATTATACTTCAATGTCTTGAGATAACATATGCGTTAACTGTAGGTATCAAATAGTCCACAAAAACATCGGTCTACAATCTGTGAATGATAATATGATTGGAAAAGGTGATGATCTTGTGTATAAAGGGTGTACAAGTAAAGTATGCACATGCACATTGAGTTTTACCGTAGACCGTGATTTTTCACTACAAAAAAAAAGTAGTTTCCCGGCAATATGATGTACAGAATGCATGGTTAACGGTTTTGTAAAGGGTACGTTTACACACTGTATGTCCTGAATCAGTGTAGACCATTCAGCATGTTCCTGGCCACGAACTGCAGTGGCCGATATGGAAATCATTAAATAGACTGCGTACCCAAGTTGGCCACTGCCGGTCCAATCTAGCTAGATGGGGTATAGTCGAACCATCTCTGACAGAATGTAAGTGTGGAGCCCCTAAACAGGACATGCCACACCTCCTCTCTTGGCCGTCATGCCCAACTAATTGCACGTTCAAGGACTTGAACGAAGCCAACGAAAGAGCTGTCCAGGTTGCTACGTACTGGATGGACAAAATTTGAGTTGTCGACTCGAAAAGAAGAAGAAGAGTGTAGACCATAAAAGTAGCATGCCTAGGGAACTTAAATATCCAAAATGCAGCGACTGCCTATTTGACCTCCACAACCCAGTTACTACTGGGAAATACGACATGTATATCTACTGAAATACTTAGATGACTTACCTCTGCGCTGACAAATGGCAAGTCCACATGCAGTTTGATATTGCTGTAGGATTTCCTATCGCTGACAGCACCATAGCCAGCAGCATACAGCACCATGTTGCTAGGGCGGTTCGCAGGGTCAGTCAGATCTTTGGTTGGCAAGCAGATCGGCCGGATGAAATCTGGAAGACGTTACGTAATGGAAAACATTAATTGCAGATCTGTTCTCCTTGCGAAATTATCATAATTGACGCTCAGGAAATGGCGATGCATAAATATCCTGAACTAGCTTTTGCCAGCGGCTTCGCCCGCGTGGAAATGACGATTGTCCATACAAACTTTCATCCCCTATTTAACTCCCTTAGGGGTTGAATTTCGAAAAATCCTTCCTTATTCCTTATCTACATTATAAAGGGAACCTCTGTGCAAAATTTCAGCTTTCTAGGTCCAAGGGTTTGGGCTACGCGTTGATGAGTCAGTCAGTCAGCAGGACTTCTTATACAATACATCTAAGTCATTTCTAAACTGAGATATTTGAGTTTGAATATTATAAAAATGTCTTCTTCAGTTACTGTTCTGCGTAAAGAAATCTTAGTTATGTGTTTAGAAGGTTGAAATTAGAGCTGGCTTAATAATAATTGCTACTTGGGTCGATCTTTAGATTAGGCCACGCTTGCCTAGGTGGGTCTGTGGATGGGTGGGTGTGGATTATATACCGAGTTTCCTCCGTGCCTTGGAAAGCACGTTAAGCTGTTGGTCCCGGCTGCCATATATAGATCTTTTGCAGTCGTTACTGGTTGTCAGTGACCTGACTATTCAGCTGCCTCCGGTTAGACTGGAAGCCGACCCCAACATAGTTGGGAAAAGGAATAAATAATACAAGAGCAATATTGCATCCAGCCCTTGTGTAGCAGTTTCTACGAGAATGTACACGTAAATGTCCGTCTAGATGAATGTGTAATACGAGTCCCGCCGACACGATTCAGACTTCGCTGGCTACAAATGCAAAATGCACTGTTAATTACATCCATGGTGTTATACATCCAAATCTTAAACATATAAGAGTCTAAAGAGGTATGCTGGG
The DNA here is from genome assembly GCA_949316265.1 of Diarsia mendica. NCBI lineage: Eukaryota > Metazoa > Arthropoda > Insecta > Lepidoptera > Noctuidae > Diarsia > Diarsia mendica. Next base: position 4,109,452 of record OX438910.1, read on the forward strand.
TCTGTCACAATACACAAACGATCACAATGCCAAGTCTTTATAATGCATCAGCCCATAGATAACAGACATCGAGCCATGCAATCTACGTACGTATTTAATTTATTTTGATTATTTTTTCATCGTTGGCCAGCACTAGGAACTTCAGTCTGCTGTATCGTGGGTGCATTCACAAACATTTAAACTCAAACACACAAATACCCAGACCCGAAACAACTATCTGCAAGTCATACAAATATTTGCCCTGTGTGGGAATCGAACCCGCGACACGTAGCGCAGCAGTCAACTGCTTGAGCCACTGCGCCTACCGTGTGGTCTGAATTCTGAAAAAAATACGACTGGAACCTTAAACAGTGCAATAGACTGTAATAACTTCTTCGATTTTAATGAGCAATTCAAAACCAAATATCTCCGTTCCGATTAGATTTTATTTTATTTTATTTATTGAGGGACAACAAACAACTACAACATATATATAATGCACAAGGTTTACAATGTTTTAAGTAATAATGTTGCAGTCAACTGCGTTATCCGCAGTTAAACATGTTTAAAGATCAGTGGTAGCCACTAGAAGCCATTACCACAATTAAAAATTAGGCAAAAAACAAATAATAAGTTCATTTACAAATCAAATTAACAGTTAACAAATAATAGTAATTTAAAACAATCAGTTCATTTACCTACAATTCAATTATACAATAAATAAAAGGATAAAACTATTTGTAGGATAATAATTACGATAACATTTTTATAATATTAGATTTAAATTTATTCTTCGAGCATGCAAATATGTCAATGTCAATAAAATTAGAATTATAGGATTCCAACATTCTATGAATAGGGCACCGTAAGCCAGAGTTCGTTCGACAAGAATTTAGCGCGAACAGAGTACGTGGACGTACCTGACGTACATGAACCGTTCGGGGGATAGAATAACACAGCATACTCGTTAGATCAATGGCGTCAAAATTATTGTTAACAATATCATGAAGCACGTTGGCCTCCAGGGCCCCGAGTCTGCTATTCAATAGTGTCAGAATGGTCGATCATTGATCTCATAATGGTTGATTTACGACAAGCCAAAAAGTACCTTAAGTCGACAGGCATAAGGTTCTTTTTGGCTTGTCGTCAATCAACAATTATGAGATCACTGGTCGACCATTCTGACACTATTGAATAGCAGACTCGGGGCCCTGGTATTTGCGCCGGTTCTCCAAGCTTAGAAGTTTGAGATGTTTGAGATTTAGAGAAATGCATCCATAATATTTTTGGATCGCTTTAATCTGTTCTTTCAAAATATCCAAGTTTCATTACTGGCCGCGCAACTTCAAAACGACGCCAACTTTAGCAAGTTAAATAAATTATTTTAATTTTTAAAACTAACCTGTGAACGGCGCTGTGTCCCGCATCCTCAACAGAGCGATATCATTCCTCTTCAGTGGACTGACAGGATTGTACTCTGGATGAGGAATGATCTTCTCAATGAGGATCCTAGTAACTCCATCGGTGCAGTCCTCGCCGCCAGCTTCGACTGCCGCACAGTCTGGTCCTTCGTGAGAAATGTCATATTCTCCCAGACGTACTCTCTTACTGGAAAATATTTTAAAAGGTTATGTCAAGATCAGAAAAAAGGTTCCCGAAGTCCGCCACGCTATCCCCAAACAACTGCAACTTCTGTAAGCCAGACTCAAAAGTGGCGACCACCAGTAATGCGCCGAGTATTGAAGTACCGCAGTAACATTTCAACGGTTTATTCATCTCGCAACGGAATTTATCAGAAAATAATTATTATGTTTATCAGCCTCAATACAAACATTCGTTATGTACATACTTTCTTTTTTTACAATCCTACTGTATCCTACTGTGTCTTAGAAATGTATCACACTATTTATGGTTATTTTAAGATTAACTCGGTTGTGAATTCGTGATCTCGAGATCCAAGTAGCTACCAGTCCTACAAGATCTCACTGTCCTTAAGAATTCCTTAGAAATAATAGCAAAATAAAAAAAACTCACGGTGTGCCAATACTCAGTACTTGTCCCACTACGCAATGTCCTGCAGTCAGGGTGTATTTGCCACTGATGAGGACACCTCCACAGAGCAATTTCGTGACTCCAGCTTGCACGTATTCTATCAGCACCAGCCATGGGTACTGATCTACCGTTGTTGCGTTACCACCTGGAACATTCAAGTTTTGGAAAATGAGTGTGTATGTAGTGTAAGGAAATTGGTGCGAATATGAGTACTTAGTAAAGGGCAATGGAGATGGTTATGCTCGGAGTTTCCTTGCGGGATCGCATCAGAAATGAAGAAATCAGCAAGAGAACCAATGTTACCGACATAACCATGTGGAGACACCTGGGGGAGGGGACCTATGTCCAGCAGTGGACGTCTTTTGGCTGAAATGATGATGATGATGACTTTATAACGTGTTCTGTGTGCTAGCTCATAATATCACGTTCGTCGTGACGTTGCGAGTTATAAGACGAGCTCCACGATAACTGACAAATGCTTGCTCTGACTGAACAGGTGCACTCAAATCTGTGTGGATCTATCTTCAAATAAAGACCAAGATTATTCTTCGTCAAATCCCATGAGGACTATGCAGTCTGGACCTTAAAAGAGACTTTTTTTTCTTGGTGGGTAGGAAATCATCAAATGACTGCTCCCGCTCTGGGCTAAGCGGAAGGTAGTGTCAGACTTCTACTGACTAAAAACCACCCATGTTCCTACTTAACCCTTTTGTGTTCCGGGGTCTCGCTATCTCTTTCGAACAACCCGCAGCCCCGAGACTATGACCTCTGAGTTTGTTTCTTCTCAGAGTATTTTCATCAGTACGAGTCTCTTAAGAGGCAATATGGGCTCTGTCTCTCTTCGTCTATCCGTCTGTCTCTCTCCACTATCGCTGTCTCTCTCTGCCCCCCTGCCCTCAAATCCGTGCGATAAGGAAAACTGCAGATCCGACTCAATAGAAGTCATATTTCTAGGTTTGGCTCTCGCCTATTTCCTCCTCCAATATTGAACCAATTTAAAAGATATTTTAGACAATGAATAAGGAGGATATTATACTACGCCGCTATGTTTTTTCTTTTTTCGTTAATAGTTGTCAAATTTGTACACTAGGACTCTGTTAACAGCGATCTAAACAAGCAGTTTTGAGCATTTATAGAGGGTTATAGTGCTTATAAAAATAATTTATCACCAAACAGGAAAACATAGGGGCATAGAAATAGTTAATATTTTTTATTCTGTAAAAAATATTTAATTGCTCTAGGGTCATTAACCAAAAAGAAAACAGGCGAGAGCGTTTGTATGGAGAAAAGACCACCCGCATTTCCTCTTAAGAATGTTTTTTTTTATTTGCGAGGAATTTCTGCGCAACAATTCAAAAATATTAATATTGTGACCTCCTCACGAAAAGTCTATTGCAATAAAAATCTAAACATTACTAACCCACAATCTTGTTCCCGACTCTGCTGTCCACACCACAGCACTCCGTCCTTGGGTCAGGCGGGTATGCAGTCATTAGAGCAGCACAGTTCCCTGATGGAACCGGTTCAGTCGTGGAATCCGGAGGTGGTCCGCAGCAGACGCTGTACTGTTCTGATCCTTGGCACCTGAAAATTTCCATTTGAATTTTGTTAGGTTTTGTCTTTTGATTTGATAATGTTTTAGAAGTTTTGACATTATGTCATCTGTGAATCAGTTTTGTGTTTCTTTGTAGAGGTAATAGAGGATTTAATGAGATAATAATATCTATGCCTAAACGGATGTGTTTGTCCGAGTTTGTCGTTGTTAAAAACCTGCTTGCGCGTTCTAAATCTCGATTGTTGATGACATTAGATGGAAAGTATGAAATAAATCTGCAGTTGCAGCTTTGACAAAACATAGAATGTAATTTTTATGTGTTTCAATAATATTTGTTTAAAGTTATAATAGAATACTTATGATGTTTTCATTTTTAACGCGAGAAAGATAAATGCCGCTTGGCATCCATAAAGCTGGCTTTTGACTATGGGATGTAATGTAATATATATTACATCTTGGGATGTAAAATTTATCGCTCGCCATACATTTTGTACGTGACCGTTCACATTATGCTATAATGTATATTACATCCCAAACTGTAAAATATTTTTTCGACCGATATTATGAGGTCATTTGAAGGAATATTATATCCCATAGTCAAAAGCCGGCCTAGGGCTTGACGTAGTAAATGATCTTGTAACAGGGGCGCAAGAAACAAAGAAAACAAAACGTGTTGCACTGTCCCGTATCATAGGTCAACGGTGGGAAGATGATTATGGTGATAAAAAAAATGCTATCAGACCCGGCGATAAAATGAATGATAACTAGCTTCAATCTCAGAAAATTAAAACCTATAGTCAGACTATGAAATCATGAGATGAATTAACATTATGATTGAACTTAAAACTACAACGTAATTTTATAGTACATTGTTTTTAACCGAACCATCTTATTACGTAATGCATGGTTTATGGTAAAGGCTTACATTACACAGACAATTTATGAGCGTTTTTCCTCAATAGTCTCAGCTAATCCAAAGAGGTTAATAATAAACATGTTATTCGTCTACGTTTTACTCATTAAATACCGGTTTTCCTTCGTGCCTCGGAAAGCACGTTAAGCCGTTGTGGTCACAGCTGTCACTTGTAGCTACATCTTTGACAGGTGACAACTAGTCTCACCAAAGGCTCTCGTATTACTTAGTACCATAGACTATGGAAAAAAGAGTAGACATGAAATACCTACGAAAAAACGTGCATACCTACTAATGTGTCTGGCACAAAGATGGCGGCTTGCCGTAGAGCTGCGCGCATTTTATTTTCTTAAAAAACACTTAATCTTATTAGTAAAACAGTAAATGATTACAGAAAAGCAAGTATATCTTTATAAACTTTTTCACAAATAGCAAAATCTTTCAAAATAGTAGAAAAAACAAGATATTTTGAATGAATTCGGTTACTTACCTGTGCAACGTTATATTGGGATGTTTTTTGTCGCTTTTCATGCGGCAGCCTGACACACTGCACCTACCCATAATAAATACAGTATTATGCAAGTTCAAACACTATAAACAAGCACAATTTACGCATAATATTACTAAATTTTCTTCAAAACACTGAAACAAACAAGTTGCGATGACAACTGATGTACTTGTTGTTGGCTTTGACCACAGATTAAAAAGCCGTGTGACAAAACATGGCGACCGGCCACAGCGATATTGTTCGTATAGATTGTTTAATGCCGAGTCCACTCTTTTTTCCATAGTCTGAGCTTAGTACTAACTGCATTGTGGAGGTCAGATTGGTAGTCACTCCATGTAAAATACTGGCATTCAACTACGTCAATTAATTCTTTTACAATTTTTGACATGTAAATTTGACATTATAATTATTATCCTATTTTGTATGCTCAAATTATTATTTAATTCACTGTAAAACATGAAACATATTGTACATGCTTTAAAACAGACTTTGATCCCTGAGTTGGTTTTACCATTTCTTCTCAGGGTAGTCAGATACGAAATGTCGACCCCATCTAGCTTAATTTTAAAATGTGATGACGTGTAAAAGTGATTCCTACATCCTATTTACTGAATAAACAATTTCATTTCATTTCACGTCCGGTTAGACTGGAAACCGACTCCAACATACTTAGTTGAGAAAAGGCTAGGCGGATGATGTTATTTGTCTATGTGTTTATTATGTTATCCTAAATATAATACAATGTGAACATAACATATATAACACATATGTGTGTTTAATATTATAAAGGCGAAAGTTTGTGAGTGTGTATGTTTGTTACTTCTTCACGCAAAAGCTACCGAACGGATATGGATAAAATTTGATACACCGATAGTTTATATACCTGGATTAACACATAGGATAGTTTTTATCTCGATTTTATCTTTCCGTGGAATAATTTTCGAGTTGTAGCGGGCGAAGCCGCGTGCAACACCTAGTTCATTCATAGATTGATATTGATCTTTGGTATTGACTTATTTAAAACCTTGTCTGCTTCATAGCAGAGCTTATCCTAGAGCGTTGAACGCGCGAAATTACTCGGAAGGTTCAAAACAAGTTAGTCGAGTATATAACTGTGTATATAGATAACTGTAGATGTCTGTGAGACATTTTAAAATAATTGTAAGTGCAAATGTTGATGGCTATAATAAGATTTTGGGTAAATCAAAGAAACTATTATCTAGGATATGCTTGATTGATAAGTAAATTGAAATGAACAAGATCATAACGGTAGATATAGGTGTTGATGCTTGTACGACTTTTTATTTATTTTGTGTCTAACCTGGCCCAATATTCAGATTCCCTTTGATTCGACTTCGATTCGGAAAGTCTTATCTCGTGTATCTCGCTCACTTTCGTAATGCCAAAAAAAGATAGACCTACGACTAATCGAATCAACCAAGCGTTTGTGAATACAGGGGCTGGTGTCACTGCGGGTTGTTCGAAAGAGATACCGCGGCCCGGACACAAAGGGCTAAGAAAGAAAATGGGTGGTCTTTAGTCAGTAGAAATCTGACACTCCCTACCGGTCCGCTCAGAGCTGGTGGAGTTATTTGATGATTTCCCAACCGACAAAAAAAAAAATTAGTCAGAATTTTATGCCGCCCATATAGGCCTCTGACTAATAGTCTAACTAACTACTAAGCTGTTTACAAGTTACCAACTTTTTAAATGCAACAATCAAAAACCATTTTGGGGTATATTACTATCATTTATCTTGGATCTATGAGTCAATGTTATTGGATACATTTTCTCCGCTTCAAGCATCCAATTCTTTTCTCTGTCAAATATGATCATTTAAATGATCTATGATCAGAGATATTTGACAATGTAATATGCCTCTTTGAGATATCATCTTTAAAATGGTTTTCCTAAACGACGATATCAAAACATCCTTGACATTCCCATTATACTAGTCCAGCAGGTTTCCTAATTGTTTTTGCAATGTTTCCTTGTGTCTGCTAGTATAATATTAATTGTCGTCTGCGATGACGTCATTTGAGATCTAGTACGTACTAAGGATTCCCCTGCTAAGTACTAAGTTGATGTTCATTGTACTTCCGTAAGATTGTTGTTAGCGAGTTTTTTTCTAAATGTTTATATTAGCAAATGTTGTATGATTCATAACTTTAAGCATCTAATATTGTCTTGTTAATTTTAGTTTCGACGTCTTCTTTTAGCTAGCTTAACATACAATTATCCCTGTAATTCCCGAAGGGTTAGGCAGTGGTACCATTCTAGTGCACACCCCTTCACCAGTTATGATTAATTCTCATATAATACCCCGGGCGAGCCTAATAAAACTAAAGGTAACGTATTCAGTAGCTATAAATGTTCAGTCACTTCCACTAACTTGACATCCATTGTTAAATCTCTAGAGCTACATATCTACTACTTTAATGGTTTTGCTAGGATTTTCTTTTCTGGTTTTAATGGTGCTCGCTTAATGTGAACCCCGGAGTAGTTGTACTTGTTACGGTCAAGATTGTGTGACCCGCCTTGCGACCATTTTGTGGCCAGGGGCTCGTGGCTAGATAATGTTCGGCTAGAAAGGAAAAAGAAAACGTACTACCGACCCCAAATAAACTGAGGTCAGGGCAGCAGAATGATGCTGATGAATCTACTTACTTGGACCTTTGCACATAAGCGATGTTTGCGCTTGGCACAGGTGGTTTGAGCATGTTCGCGATATGCGGGCAGGAGTACAAGCTGATGCACTGTCCGACTTTCCCTTCAGGAGTGTAGCAGTTGCCTTGGGGTTGCGGTTCCGGAGCCTTTCTGGGACAGCATACCTGGAAGAAGAGAGAGTTTCATGATGTAATTTTTCAATTTTGGTCTCTTACTGCCGCACTCAGAGAGCTTTAATGATTACTTAAGCCATGACTTAGTAGGTAAAGGTAAAGAAAAGTAAAGGTTTTGACAGTTTTGTTATTGGCCTAAGCAGCAGTGAGTTAACAATGTTTAGGGCTTGATTTATTCAAAATGGAAATGGTTGTGACTAGTCTTTAGGGGATCTAGAGCTTTCTAGTAACTTATAGTGGTATCTTAGAATATTAGACCATACCAGATTACGATAGTAAAAGAATCGAGAAGGCACCTGTGTGCACTATCACCGTCTGTCACTTTTAACCCTTATGCTCTAATGGGCCTACCACACGCTCAAGCTTCACCACACGTTTGGTTAACACTTCACAGTTCATCGCGCGTATGGTTGGTAAAACTGTATTACCGTTACCAACCACACGCGCGATGTACTGTGTGCACCGTTTAATCGCGCAGGCAAGACTGTGGTGAAGTGTGAGCGTGTGGTAGGCGCTTAAGAAATAAGGTTGAAAAGTTGTCCACCGCCAGTGAACTCGGTTGTTCAGACGCTAGCACATCAAGCTACTACAATCTGTCAAATTAATTTTATAGATTTTCAACTTTATCGCCAAAGAATTGAAAGAAGAATTTCGGGGAGCTTGATTTACGGGCGTCTGTACATGAATATTCTCCGTTGAGAATGTATTTCTTCGCCATGATCGTATCTCGATAACGATTTTAACTTGTGATACAAATCTGTTTTTCTCATAAATCAGATCTCACCATGATTGACGAAAAACAAACAAAACTAAACTCCGACGGATATAAAAGCACTCGAAAGCTCCTCAAAGTGATTTCTCTTCAAGGAAATCTTTGAATGGGAAATCAAAGAAGGTAGAAATCGATGATGCTCGATTCTAGGGATGTTACAGAGGTGGTTTACCGGAAACGAAGTCGGAATCAGAGTTTTTAAATTTGGTTTATCGGTGTCGAAACCGGAATCGAAGTTGGAGTAGGAACCGGAGGTGTAGTATCAATCGGAAGTCCCGACCTATCGGCATCGGAGTCGAAGCTTCGTAACAACCCTACTCGATTCACTCAGTCTTACCCTCGATACACGCGCCGTTTTGTAGACAGCCAGTAAATTGATTGGTGTGTCTTTGAGGGTACCTAATGTCATTGATGTCAATGTTGAAAGATTTCTCTGTAGGACTTTTGTGTTGTTATTTTACAGAGTTGTAAGGACGCACAAACTCTTACAAGCCGTTCTGAACTTTTGACCGCATTGTATTTTTTTTAAATAACGGTGTAGAATTAATATGTGGTGGGTTCAGAACTTCAGACTCATGTACGGTCAGCATCAGAAGTATATTAACACTAGCTTTTGCCAGCGGCTTCGCCCGCGTGAAAATTACGATTTACCATACATACTTTCATCCCCTATTTAACTCCCTTAGGGGTTGCATTTCGTAAAATCCTTCCTTATTGTCTACATTATAAAGGGAACCTCTGTGCAAAATGTCAGCTTTCTAGGTCCAAGGGTTTGGGCTGGGCGTTGATGAGTCAGTCAGTCAGTCAGGACTTCTCTCTTTATTTATATAGATAGATAGATTACTCAAAGTTTCAAAGCTGTTTTTTTAATAAAATGTTGTTAGATATTACTCGTTACTACATGTTATTGAAGATAAGGACTATTTTGACGAATAATCTTCGCTAGAGTCCTGTACATAAAAGAATTAAAATTCCGAAATGTTCAGCTAGTTCTGATGCTGACCGTACCATGTACGGGCGCGGCGACACGAGCACTACTATGTAAGAGGTGACCCATTAGTACACCCACTTTGTTTTTTTTGGTGGGTGGAAAATCATCGAATAACCCCCCCGCTCTTGGGCAGAGCGAAGGGGAGTGTCAGACTTCTACTGACTAAAAACCAAACCCATGTTCCTTCTTCGCCCTTGTGTCGGAGCCGCGTTATCCTTTCGATAATCCACAGCCCCGACGGTATGTTTAACCCTTTATGGCGCAAGATAATTATTTATAATAATTTTATAAAAACTAGGTGCCACATGGGGATTTATTAATGGGAAAAATAATATAAAAAATCATTACATAAAAAAAGTATTTATTTTTCCAAAAAAACTATGTGTTGCAGAAATACAACATTGTTTCAAAATGTTCAAGAAAGTTAGGATAGATGGAAATTTTTAAAACAGTTGTTTTGTTTATTATAGCATAAGCTAACCCCACATTTTTCGCAAACTGTTTGGGTATACCCTGTGCAGGCTGGAAATATGCACCTCATTCTCTTATCCACCCAATTCGGCCAGTGCCCATATTGGTCCAACCTCACATCTTTTGGAGGAACATGTTGAGCTGGACCCTTCTTCTTTTTATCTTGGATAAGATATTCAATATCACTTTTGCGCTTTGTTGGGTTAATCGTCTTATATTTGCACAAAGTCTCTGCTATAGCTAATCGGAATTCAGCAGAGTTGAGAATTTTACTGGTACTACCTTTTGCTGCATTTATTCTTCGGTATAAAAGCCATGAATTACACATAGCCATGTCTAGGAAATGATAAAAAATACGTAGGTACCACCGCTTACTACGGAGTTTGATCTTATAGTGGCCCATCACACAATCTAATAGATCTACACCGCCCATATGTCGGTTATATTCTCCTACGACAAAAGGACGTTCAACAGAAATGTATTGTTTTTTGGACTTGTCCCACCTTCTTACAACAGATGTTGGGTGTTTTACAGCAAAATTGGAAGCTAGAGTGACAATTTTATTGTCTCTCCAAGCTACTACAGCCACATCAACGCCATTATAGTTACCGACTTGTTCAATTGACGTACCGCGTGGTTCTTTTTTATTTTTTTTTTCGTCTGGCAGTTTGCAATTGGGTATCCGGTTTTTTCTTACAGTTCCTAAAGCCAAAATGCCGCGATTGGACAAGTATTCGATGAGCGGAATAGAGGTGTAATAATTTATGTCATTTATGTTCAGGCTTTTTGTTTTCCATATCATATTCGTCCTAGGCACCCGATTAGATGTACTTGGAGCCGCAGTTGAACTAGTGCTAGGAGAAGCGATGGCTAGAGTTGATTCCGTTGCAGTACTACTGGGCTGATTGTATATGGATGTAGTTTCTGGGGTGGCGGCATCTTGAACACCAATTTCCAAGTCAGGTGGTTCCTCTGGGTCTTCATCGGAACTTTCGTGCTCATTCTGTTGTAAAGTATACGTTGGATCGGCGACATCGTCGTCGTCAGAAAAATCAAGGCCATCCTCACTGTCTCCCCATTCTCCTAAAATACTTTCCAGGTCCTGAGAAGTCAAATTACGCCATTTACGACTCATTCTGATGCTGAAAAAAATACATCCAAAATTGTAAATAATGGCAAAAAAATCGATTACAAACGCGCAATGTTGTAGTCATGCAACAAAACAAAATCAGTTCAAAAATAAATAATAAAGCTTGAATCTTTAAAAACTTATTATAGATAATTGAAATAGATAAACGTACCTTTTCCTAATATCAATTTCAATAGCCAAATATCAATATTGCACCAAAAAAACACTTTTCGTAAACAAACTCAAAGAGAGCTGAACCGGTTTGTTCACGTTCAAAATTTGAATGCGAATACCGATAAAGTGTCGCCATCTAGTTTGTCGATTTGTAACTAAATCCTTAGAACGCTTTGTTGTCGACATACAACACCGAGTAAAGTCGATCTATCGGGTTTTGGTATAATTTTAGGTCTAGTGGAATGGTATGTTGCAGGATTGCAACATGGCTCCATAAAGGGTTAAGTCCCATGTAATAGGGTCTAAACCTATTGCCATGAACCGGGCACAAACCCAGACTACGTGGCTGCTACTAAGAAATTCCTGATGGAAAAACCCAAAATCACTTTGCCCAACCTGGGAATGGAAACCAAGACCTCTTGCACAGCAGTCGCGCTTGTGACCAAAGAGGCAGTCGTATTTTTAACCGACTTCCCAAAAAGGAGGAGGTTCCCAATTCGATTGGTATGTTTTTTTTAGAATAATCTCAAGCGGACGAAGGTCGCGGGCAACAAATACTGCTATCCCTCCACCTGATTGATTGATAAAAAGATGGTTCCGTGCTTCGGAAGGCACGTACAAAAGTCGGTGGACCCGGCCGCCAAATGGCGGTTGTCAAACCATGTCAGCGGATTTTTGTACTAGATGACATGACCTCGGCGCAAGGGCAAAGAAGGAACATGGGTTCGGTTTTTAGTCAGTAGAAGTCTGACACTCCCCTTCGCTCTGCCCAAGAGCGGGGGCTCGTTTCGGGGGGGGGGGGGGGGGGGGTCATTTGATGATTTTCCACCCACCAAAAAAAAAAAAGGCCCTTGCGGCGGTTTAGAAACTCGAATAACTAATTAATTGGCATGTGTTTTGAGTTTGAGTGGTCGATTTTAACTGAAATAACTTAATCGTAACATAATTATGTGGTTCAACTAGAACAGTAAATTTATAGTAGGTCCAGTTATGGTCTAAATACTTTGTAACTGTACAATATGAAGTGATAGTGATGATAGTCATAGCGATACTTACAGCTGGTGCGGCCCCCACGTATCCGCATTGCGACTTCTTCAGCAGATCTAAGTCCTGGCTGGTGCGATCTTGCTTGTTCACCAGAGCTAACAGCGCTGGACAGTCGTACACTGATATGCAGTCACCCACGCCACCACTAGGAGTTGTGCATTGTTGTGATTCTGTAACATGAAGAGAGGAGGATTCTATGTTAGTTGAATACAAACAAAGGAGGCCCCAGTGACTCTTGGCCTATATAAGGAGCTTTGTAGAATACACGACAAACATAAAAAGAAAAATATGAAAAATGTTAAATATCGGGAACTTCAAAGAAATAGTAAACATGGTAAATATTCCGTTTTCAGTGTAAATGATGACATCATGAATGGTAAAATTCATGATATTATCATCATTTACACTGAAAACGGAACACCCACACTCTTTTTTGGTGCCCAAGATACAGGCTCGCCTAGCATGAGCCCGTTGGTAATGTGTTTCCGCAGGCAGATGCCAACGAAAAACACAAGATATTAGAGAGCAACAGCGTAGACAACTCATGACGGTATATGAGCCGATCTTACCCCAAAAATACACCAATGGGTGTTTCACTTCGAAAGTCCAGTTTGTGGATCATAGTTGACCCCAACGTCGGTCCTGGTGAAATTACAGGCCGTTTGAAGAGTGTAGTAGTTAGAAATTATGGTTCTGAACAATTTGTTTTAGAATAAAGGAAGGAAAATATAACACCTCAGCGCCATATAAGTTTAGACACAACAGCATAAGCTGAAAACTTCTAAAGTCTAGCAGGTCTAAGTGTTACCACCATGTTACCACTGACAAACGTGACGGTATCGCAGCGTCTACGTAGCTTTATTCTAATAACAATGATCACACTGTGTCTATATTTCTAATTTAACTTTCCTCTCGCAGGTCTGCTGGAAGTGATTTCTTATGAAATAAGCAGTACCTTTGTACTCTTCTATTCTTTTTATTATTATTATTATTATTATATTTTATTTTACAGTCATAAAATCCCAATTTACATAAAAAAAAACAAAATTACATCAAATTACATTACATCAGTTCATTATTAGCATCATTCAATTAATTAAAAAACAGGTATCATACAATCATTAAAATAAAAAATAAATATATCACAGTAATAAAATAAAAATCTCGTGTATAAAAGTCAAGTTATAAAATAAAATCCTTACCTTCAGTTGACACTCCGGTGGACTTCTAGCCAATACCTGCGGATCGGACTGTTCCAATCCTCACTAACGACCCTCAGCATTTGATTGGTCGACTTTCTTAAAATTGCAGCGAACGACGCTACGCGTGATCTTATTACGGCATAGAAGTCGGGCACTCTCGCTTCAGCAAACATGTTCGACGCACTACAGTACCGCGGAAATTTCATTAAGATGCGGTAAGCATCATTGTACTGTACTCGCATAGTACTTAGTGATGCTCGTTTAAATTTCGTCCACAGCTGACATGTGTAAAAACAGAGACAGTACGCACGGAACAATGTGTTGTCTCAATGTCACGTGTGTGTTTTTATGTATTTTCCTTTTTTTTTTGTATTTTGTGTGTACCTGTACATACATAATTAAATAATAAATGAAAATATGAATTAAAAAATTCGCAAAACAGTAAAGTCACACAATGCTCAGAGGTCGTTTGACCTCTACTGGTTGTTGTTGGTGGGTGACAAGTAAACACTTATTCACCCTTTTTTGTATCCATATTAACGTCATTATAAAAAACAGGTATAAGATAAATAAAAAAACAATATAAAAATAGTGGACGACTATTTAAGGTTACATATTTAAATATGTTTTCTTTCTTCTGTAGTTGTGCTTTTTAACACGGTGGTTCACACTTACCGATATTCGCTTAAAAGAAAAAAAAATCTTGTTCAAAAATAAAAACATAAACTTTGCACACGACAATTTAAGGTTACAAGTTTGTTCATTCTGCGGAAAGTCTTCAATACCCAAAGATATTAACGTAGTATTATCCATTCAAGATGAAAGATGAAGATCAGGTTTTAACGTCACGTCGATTTTAATTATTATCTTGAGTGCACCTGTCTCTAGGCCAGCTCCCGAATACGATTCGTGAGTCGTCGATAAAGTTCGATATATTATTGACACAACAATATTATGCAAATTTGCAGACACTGGTGAAAAAAAAAAATTAAGTAGGTAGTAGGTACGCACTTTGAAATTTGTAGTTTGCTAATTTTGCATGTGAAGAAATATTACAAATTAATATTAAACATGATTTGCAATTATTTTACCCCTACAATTATTTTTCATGACGTTCGTTGCTGAACTCTACAGCTTTACGTAAACTAAAAACTTTGGAATACAGTTTTTTTTTTAATTATAAATGGGCTTGCTCTTGACCTCAATCTTGCCCTAAGGGCAGAGATGATGTCGACGATGGAACGAGCTTACCCAGTAGAAGCCTGTTTACTCGCGACTTAAACAGATTAGGGTTATATGAACTCGGGAAAACCGACGCAGGCAGGGAATTCCACTCCTTGGCTGTGCGCATAATAAAGGACCCAGCAAAGCGCTTCGTTCGAATGTGTGGAATGTCGACTAGGTATCGGTGATACCCCGCAGTACGTCTAGTCTCCCGATGGAAGAAGGGAGATGGTGGGATCAGCTCGTGGAGCTCTTGCGCACACTCTCCGAAGTACAATCTGTAGAAGACCGACAGACATGCGACTTTGCGACGGTGGGCCTGGCTATGCAGCTTGATAACCAGCTTATCGTCACCAATTAGCCTCCTGGCTCTGCGCTCTACAGAGTCAAGTATGGCAAGCTGGTATTTGGCTGAGCCATCCCAAAGGTGACAGCAATACTCCATGCCAGACCGGACTTGAGCTTTATATAATACTTAAAGCTGTCCAGGCTTGAAGTACTGCTTAATCTTGTTTAGGATGCCCAGCTTTTTCGCCGCAGTTTGAGCTTTCGACTCGATGTAGGCGCCGAAGTTCAGATTCGCGCTCAACTTCGTGCCAAGAAGCTCGAGACTGTCAGTAACTTGTACAGACGCACTCCGGAAAGTAGGGGCCAGATTAAACGGACTCATTTTGGCGGTGAACAGACACACTTGCGTTTTGGTGGCGTTGAAATCTACCAGATTCTCGTCACCCCACTCGGAGACAAGTCTTAAGGCTGAATTCGTTCGCTCCCATGGCCTCTCTTAAAGAACGTACTTCATCACCACTGGCTATAGATAGCAGAATAAAACGGCCGCGATGGCCGATACCTATAATAGCTTTACTATGTACAGGAAATTCACCCGAATATTGAGAAATCACATTTTCTGTTAGTTCTCCCTATATACTTATATTAATTCCCTATATATATTCCTTTAAACTGGCCCTGTCGTTACCAATTTTCGGCTCCAAAAAGCCAAGGATTTGATTTATGTGCTTGCGGGAGCCCTTAGTTCAGGTCGTCACAAAATAAAATTGTTAGCTAATAGACTTACTAAATTTCAGGCCAATAGTGCAGAAATCAAACTTACATACAAACTCGTGAGAGCCTTTAGAGCTCCCTAATCCGACCCTGAACCAAAATCGGTTCTTAACAAACTTTTATTCACCATAAACTAAGTACGTCCCCGCCAAAATTCAAGACAGTTGCACAAAAAACAAGAACTTTCAGACCATCAATAATCCTCAGACTATTATAGAAACGGGAGTCTGCCAAAAGAAAATTAACCTTAATCACACAAAACAGGGTAATATTTTTAAATACAACAGCTACCAACCTAGGCAGGTCGGTTTAACGTGAAGATTGATTTGAGCGGCTGTCAAGCCCCTGATTACTTAAAAAAAAACGAAGTTCAATAAATCCTGTATATCCTACAGCAATCTTTGAACTGTCTGTAACCTCACCAGATAAAAGGCGACAATGTTTGGCCTTGGCAGTTTTTTTACGACGGTTTGTTGTTTTGTTGTATATCTTGTATCTCGTTGTGTCGTCGTCAGTTCGCGATGTGTGAACAAGATCGCCACGGGTCGTGATTTGCAAATATTTGTTTGTACACACGGCTACACATCAAGCTATACAAAACCAGTTAATCTTGGCCTCACTTTACTAGATCTTTTCGCACAATGCACGATCAGATTATACTGGTTTTGTATAGCTTGATGTGTAGCCGTGTGTACTAATGGTAATCGTGTTTCGCAGGATACAATTTTGATCCATGATTTTTTTTTTCTTTACGCTCTTTTGTAAAACAGAAAATGGTGTCATGGAGAAGCTGTGTAAGCTTTTTTATTTTTAACCGACTTCTAATAAAGAAGAAGGTTCTCAATTCGGATGTTTGTTTTTTTTAATGTTTGTTCGGGCATAACTCCGTCGCTTGCTAAGAAACATACATGGCGCCGTTGCTTGGAAAGGGTATACTTCCCAAATGGTCCCACTTTTTTTTTTATCGAAATCGGACAAGCGGTTTTCGAAAAATCTACAAAACTCAAAAAAAAAGCTACATTGTCCACATTATGACCCATGAACATGTGAACTTACATGTGAACCACTAAAAATTGAAAAATAAAAACTATTTAACAAAAAATAAAACCGACATAAAAAAAAAACAAAAAATTATATAAAATTTATTTTTTGTAAAAAGCTTTTATCGCAAAAAGTATGTAAGCTGTAATTAATTGAGCCATGGTTCAATGGCCATTTGTTTATGTGTGGTTGCAGACGTTATCCTTAAGATCGTGTTCTTGGATTTTAATAGTTAAGTAGTTCTTTCTTATGCGTCTACTCTACTGGCTTTAGCATAAATATTAAACCACATAATATTTCATTTAGAATGACTCACATTTCTAAGAGTAGAGGTTATTGAATTGTGGAACAACCATCCATACATATTTCCTCAAACGTAATGTTTTCATAAATAATGAATTATGTTTTACGTTACTGGATTTTTGTGTGCATTCATTCGTTGCAAAATTGAGGTTTTTGGGTCCTACTTTGGTTTTTTATGTATTGTGTCTGGCTTACCTATGGAATGATGCTGGTTGTCTTGTCATTGACTGTAACAGCGGCTTCTTTTATTATTATGAGTATTAAAAGCTTAACTTTAACTACTACAGTTAGCATCATCGTCTGTCTTAGCCTTTTTCCCAAACGATGTTGGGGTCAGCCGGCCGGTTGACCTGTTCGCTTGAAAATGGCAACGAGTTTTGGGTTGTGTGTATGATGTAAGGTAAAGTAAGGTTTAACACGTTATCTTGTTGGTTACATGTGTTTTAAAGATCCGGTTAAAGAAAAGACAAGTTTTGGATTAGGTATTTTTTTTTTGAAAAAAATATGTTTTTCTTGCCAAAAATCCATAAAGCTTTCTCTATCAGCTTTAGATAAAAGACAACATACAAGAATGACCTAACTACAAAGTCCTATTTCTTTATGTTTTTTTATTGTTTGCTTTTAATTCTTCAGCTTCATTTTATTATTCATTTGTTTGCAGTTTCAGAAAAGTATCTTCTACTGTTCTTTTCGTTTCTACCTTTAGTCCAGTTCTAGTTTGTGCATCGTTAAATGTCTTTCGGTATGTCTAGGCATGAGACCCGGAGCAGGAGGCCTATGTCCAGCAGTGGACGTCTTTCGGCTGAAATGATGATGATGATGATGTCTAGGCAGAAATTGCTCCCGTCTACCCTATGTTTATCTTTTTGTTCTTAACCATCCTTGTCCACCATACTATCTTCTAGTTATTATATGTCTATTATCTATAACCTGCTCCTCTATATCGAGTTGCAACAGTCCTGTCTAACAGGTTCTTTATACCCTTGATGAGTTCTTGCTATATTTTTATTTGCATTATTAATGTTATGGTCTAAGTGTGAACACAATAAAAAATGGTATGTAGGTATGCAAAAATTTGCTGTTTATAATTTGGCATGGTTTGATCAGAACCTATGTTTGCAACTACTAATAGTGCTTTGTACAGCCTTCGTCTGAAAGTATTTAGCTTACTGCAAATTTATGCATTTTGACCGTATCGTAGATTTTATTACAGACATGTTGTTATATGTGGTGGAAATAAAAAATGGTGACTTAAAATGATCAGTAACTGCACAGAGGCTTCTTAAGCATTTATTTTGTATTTTATTTATATTTGTTCATGTATAAAATGATGATTGTTGTGGCTTGTGGGTCATACTCAGAAAAAGTGTACATTTTGAATTTGTAACTAAACTGATAGGTAACGATACTGAGAAGCTCCGTCACGAAACTGATGTCATAAGGTATGGTACACATGGATTGGGTTAATAAAACACTTGATTATAATATTTGGCTTAAATCAGTTTTATTTGGATTCATTTAAATACTATAAACTTTGGTAGTTAAATTTGCAAATTAAAATTATTTAATAATAATAATAATAATATTCCACAACTATCACACAACGCCATCTAGTCCCAAGCTAAGCAGAGCTTGTGTTAATATTTGTGTGTTATTCTAATCAAATCACGAAGGTAGCAAAGGGGGGTTCAAATTTCGGTCATTTTTTGCCTAGCACGCTCCGTTTTCGAGATATTTGAATTTAACTTTTTTTGGTATAATAATTTTAAACTCCCATAACTCGGAAACGGTGCATCGCAGGACGTTGCTTTTCAGACCCTAAATGGTGTGTATGGCCAAAGTTAACCCAATAATGCAATAAAATTGATAAAAAAAAAAAATTACGTCCTTGCTCCATAGCGCCCCTAAGACTACACACTCCAACCAACTTTAATTTATCCCTATACTGTCAGTTGTTTAATTGGGCTTTGCCTCGGTTTTTCTGCGGGCACGCCACTATACCTACAAAAAAACCTTTCGGCAACTATACCTGTGTATATTAAGCACTGGTAAATAGTTATGCACTTTTGGTTGTTGTGTACTAAGCTTAACAATTTCTCAGTTTCGTAGCGTAACCCAATTTTACGCAATATAACGAAAATGATAATAAAATCTGAGAAATCGTAACCTCTAAAAATGTTTTTACGTAAACCACGGTTTTACCACGCAAGCACTGAGTGTATTCTTTATGATAATACAAAAGATATGAAGAAAACATGGTAAGTAAACAAAAAACATAATAAACTTACCAAAATAATAGATGTTAATCACCCTGAGGTATTTTTTGTATATTTACACTTTCTCACCGTCTTGACTTCACGACTGCGGCGAAAACATGATGGCTGCCGTGACAGTGATTTTGACGTAAGTAATAACGTTGCCAGATTAGAAAAAAACTATTTAAACCACCTTAAGTCCTCGCGTTTCAAATTTTATCACGCGTTACTAACCCTGAGTAACGAAACTTCATAATTTTGGGACAACATTTGTTTAATTAAAATAAATCCTTCTGTTTAAGATTTACGGATAAAATTGGTCTTATTTAGTTACTTGATTCATCAAGAATAATATAACCACAGTCAATGTTAAAAAAAGCGATGAATATTCGTAACAATTCATCTCTTAAAATGTGAAATCGTCATTGGGACACCAAAAAAATGTATGGGGGCATTTTTATCAATGTTTTGAAAATCAAAAAAAGTAATCTTATATTGAACATTTAATTGAAAATACCAGAGAAATCATCGTAGAATTAGACTAACATAACAAAAAGGGGGGATAAAAGAAAATATATATCATAATACTAAATATTTACATAAATATGAAGTTGCGGGACAAGAAAAGACACCAAATGTACACTTTTTCTGAGTATGACCCTTGTAGGCTGTATGTAAGAAATCCACGAGGAATGAAGTCGCGGGCGAAGTGCTAGCATTTGATACACTTATTAATTTCTTTACCTTTTTTAAACAATGTTTTGATTTCGATATACATCTATACTAATATTATAAAGCTGAAGAGTTTGTTTGTTTGTTTGTTTGTTTGTTTGTTTGTTTGTTTGAACGCGATAAACTCTGGAACTACTGGTTGGATTTGAAAAATTCTTTTTGTGTTGGATAGTTCATTTATCGAGAAAGGTTATAGGCTATATAACATCACGCTACTACCAATAGGAGCGGAGCATAAATGAGAAATGTTGCAAAAACGGGAAAAGAAAATTCCTTTCTGAGAGCTTCCGTTGCGTGCGCTGCGAAAACGGTTTAAGTTACGAGAATATCATGTATGAAGTAATTATTCGTCTTTAAAAGTTCTAAAAAAAAGAGCGCGACAGCATCTGTCTATCTTTTAAGATTGACTCACTGTTACCATTTTTTACTATTAAAATGTTAGGTTAAAAAGAATTATTTTTTGCGAAGCTTATTTAACCCATATGGTATTAATCTATATCTAAATAAATGTGTTCGTTAGAACGTAAATTTAATATAGAATATTTGTGCTCTTTACTCTATACAGTTTCAACAAATATCTTAGAAGATATCGCAATGTAAAAATACCCGCGCGGAAAAATAATTACGCGGGTTGCGTCGCAATGTAGGTACGGGGGATTCTGGCTGGCCTCCGGGAAATTGAAATTCAAAATATTTACTGCATCTTAATGTTTACAAGTACAGAGTGATAAAGTATATTTAACAGTAAGAGATAGGTTTTATAGTAATTCACACTTTAATATTATAATCTAAGCTAATCTAAACCATCTAAACTATTGTAATAAAGAGGAAAGATAAGATTTTTTGTTTGTTACGATGTAGCTTAATTAATGTCGGATAGTCGATATATCGAGAAAGGTTATAGCTATATTTATGTGACGCAGACGAAGTTGCGCGGGTCAGCTAGTATTTTTATAACTAGCTGTGCCCGCAATTTCGTCCGCGTGCAATAGTGACTTTGGGCAGCTTTTTTTTATATATCTATTGGTTTATTTTGGATTATAAACATCGTCGTTTAGGTACGTACCTAATAAAAAATCTACTTTACAGTAATGCTTCTCTGCGGTCCGTATATATTTATGTATAATAATAATATGTATATGTATTGATGTCACGCTAATATTCATACAAGTATAGGTTCATACTGTAATCGCGTGTAAAATTGCCTTTTAATAACGTCGTTTGGACCGGTCCTCGATAAGTTTGTGATAAAGTCATATGACTTTGATACAAACTAATGGACGACCGGTCTCCTAACCTGTTCTATTATAAGTGGCTTCTGCTAATATTGTTGTTATGTTCATTAAATAGCATTTGTTGTTCAAATACCTTAACCGTAGTAATCTGCTTAGTCTTCACAAACTATGTTGAGATCGGCTTCTTATGGGATGTAGCTGAATAACAGTGTTTTACATAAAGCTGCTGCATATCTGACCTCCATATCCCAATTTCTAGGTAATACCCCTCGGTATGATTAGTTGTCATACTTTCGGACTTATGACTTTTCGTAACGACTGTCAAACGATTACGAATGGCAACCGGGGCAAACGTCTACAATAGGGGATCGGACTGACTCAAAAAAAAAACCGGCCAAGAGCGTGTCGGGCCACGCTCAGTGTAGGGTTCCGTAGTAATAATTCTTTTTTTGTTTGAAATACGGGCCAATGAAACTTGACCTCTGGATTGTATAGGCGCTCATACGATTCAGGGACCAAATTATATTGGTTAACTGCAGTTTCCATCTGTTGTTTCCATCCAAGTTCAAAATAATTTTCCTAGAAAGTCCTTATAAAGTTCTACTTTTCAGATTTTTTTCGTATTTTCTAAACTTATGGTTCAAAAGTTAGAGGGGGGGGGACGCTTTGTTTTTTACTTTTGGAGCGATTATTTCCGAAATTATTGACATTATCAAAAAATGATTTTAGTAAACCCCTATTCATTTTTAAATACCTTTCCAACAATATATCACACGTTAGGGTTAAAATTAAAAAAAAAATCACTTCCCACTTTACATATAGGGGGGCTACCCTAATAAAACATTTTTTTCCAATTTTTATTTTAGCACTTTGTCGGCGTGATTGATACACATATTGGTACCAAATTTCAGCTTTCTAGTGCTAACGGTCACAGAGATTAAGCGAGGACGGACAGACGGACAGACAGACAGACAGACAGACATGGCGAAACTATAAGGGTTCCTAGTTGACTACGGAACCCTAAAAATATGATTTTCTTTAGTCCGTCAGTTAGATTATCGAAATATATTGGATACGTGTTTTTTGTTTTATCAAAACAATAAAAATTGACGAAGATAAAGCGCGTCAAAGATCATGGAGTGGGGCTTGAAACGTCAATTGAAGGTACAAAATGTACTATCAATGACGTCACACGAGTTTTCGAAGCACTGTATCGTCTTCATTTTTTGTTTACGTGAAAAAAGAAAAAATACGTGGTTAATATTTTTTGGAAATCTATCTGACGGACTAATTAGTTTTTTTTTGTCCGATCCCCTTTCTACATTTTCAAAAACGCATTTACAGGATCTTTAAAAAAATTGTCGCCTAAACAAGAAGTAGGGTTGTTGAAAATAAATCAATCCACGATACTGATAAGCAGCTGATTACAGAGTTTAAAGACCACTGAGAATTAGAATTGCATATATCAGACTTATCGATCCTTTTTCATGTGTTTCTTTAGAGCCTCACCTGGTGTAAGTTAGGCCCTAACCATCAGAGTTTATATGCCACTCGTTGGCCTCTGACTTGCCTATATATACTGTCGAAAAATATCTTTCAGGCATACCAGTTTGGTTACCTCACGATGTTATCCTTCACCAAATCGAGTGATACCTTATCAATTGTATTGGTCATCATAATTTCTAAGATCATTAGTTACGGGTCTTTCTATGATAATATTTCACACTATTATTACTTCTCTAATAATAGCAAAGTTATCAAGTTTCCCTAATATCAACTTTACCTTTAAATGAATACGTAAAAAAAAAACTTTATTTACAACATTTATAAACTACAATTTATAGAACTAAAATTATACGTAATAAAATGTATACAAGTAGCAAAAATAAAAGAATAACAGGGCGTCAAAAACTTCGTCCACATTGCTGTCAACAGGAAAAGTGCCCAAAAGATTTTCATATGGCAATTTGTGAAAACCCACTCACAAAGCGAAACAATATTTTTATCTTAATCTTAACAAGTTGCGTTAATCTTTAGTTTGTTAGTAAATATAGTTAGATTTACGTGCATGAGATGAGTTTCTACAGAGATTTGCTGTACGCCGTTTATTGTGTATAGTATAGTTTTCAAGACTGTTTACTTTTAATAGTCATTAAACTGAGAGGTCCTTCTTTTATGATCTTCTTTATCATTTGATGGCGTCCGTTTTGCGTGTGTTAGTTTTTATACCACCTCTGACTTTTATGATGATGTGGTCATTAAAAATACTTTTGCCGAAAGGGTCGCAGCTCAGCTTTTTTTGTAATATTAAATGGTTCTACGACCAAAAGAAGCCTATATCAACTCGTGTCTTCAATAGATTGGGGTCATATGAACTTGGGAATACTAGACGCAGGCAGGGAATTCCACTCCTTGTAGGCCATCTTCATAAGAGTCAATAAGTATAATGTAAGATGGGAACACCAGTTACAAATACCTCACCGTGATATGAAAACAGGCTGGACAGATGATGAGGGTAATAATGCGGTCGTTGAGGTTAACGTTTCACATCAGCTGTGCGTGCAGGATCTAGTAGATCCACTTCTAATTGGAGTGTCATTCAACGAGATTACATTTGTAATAAAACGCTGGCAAGGTTACAAGTCACATTGACCCGTAAGAACTTCAAGATTATCTGTTTGTTCCTGGAAATCCTCGAACACTCTCTCTGATTGTACAGTCTCTTTGATTCTATTTAACTAGATAATTACTGTCATGGCAGAAAACACCGCTTTATACTGGCTGTTCCAACTTGCCGTATGGTTGCTCACTCCGATTCTCATATTCCTCGACCTTAGCCGCTTAAACTTGGGAGCAGGTAGGGTTCATCCTGTCTGCTCCCAACTTTTGTTTAATTTAAAATGTGCTTGTTTTTTGCTATTCAGTTTTTTCAGTCGGGTACATATATAACAGTACCCAAAGGGTAAAAAAAGTTAAAAGTAAAGCCTGACCATCAACATGTGCAAACAATGACGCATCTCCGTCAAGAAGGATTTCCTCTTGACTTATATATATCGTATGTTCATATCGTCAAAGGACCTTAATCGGGTAGTAACCGCTTAAAGATAAACAATATATAAATGTTTACTTAATTAGCGACTTTAATAAGTATTAAATTGAGCAGGTTTCTGATTGTTTCTGATATCATACGGTCATTATTCCACCTGACTTAATGAAGGTGATTAGTTTGTTCATGTTTTTCGTTTAGACAATATTGATTTCAAATGATATTGTATCGGAATAGTGATGAAATGAATAACGAGTCACATTTAAAATGGGCGAGCCAAACCTTATGGCGCAATATCATTGGTCGTTAACTCGTTCGGTATACAGCATCATTATCTGCCTAGCCTTTTCCCAAATATGTTGGGGTCGGCTTCCAGTCTAACCGGATGCAGCTGAATATGATGATCATGATGATAATGCATACTGGGTTGTGGAGGTAACGATACCCTTCGGTAAGACTGGTTGTCAGACTTTCAGGTCGCTGACTACCTGTAACGACTGCCAAATATCTATATATGACAGCCGGGACCAACAGCTTAACGTGATTTCCGAGGCACGGAGGAAACTCGGTATGAAATGGGCGGTCACCCATCCACAGACCAACCTAGGCAAGCGCGTCGTGACCCGAGTGGCAGTTATTATTAAGCCATGAGCTCCTCCGAGCTCCTTCGGTATACAGCATACGGGGAGTTAATACCATACATACCTACCTAATTATAAAGGGTTCCCCAAATGCGAGCCTTGTGGCATTCATTCTAGAAATCTCTCTCACCCCGCATGCGGGTCCTATCGACTAATGAAATTGCGCCATCAGACAGCTACTGAGAAAATTTTCTCATTTGTAGAAATGGAACCGGCTGATCCCTGATTAATTGATTAGGGAACATTTTAGACCATCCATCGCTTTCCATCAGGCGTGATTGAGGTAGCGGCCCATAAAAAAAGGATAGAATATCTGCAACACGGTTTAAAAAAATCAAGAAATCTTAACACTTTTTTGTTCAACCTTTTATTTATCATCTTCTGCTCTCAAAACGGTGAAGGAAAACATCGTGAGGAAACCGGCATGTCTTAGAACCAAAAAATTCGGAGACATGTGACATCTACCCATCCGCACTGGGCCCGCGTGGTAGATTATAGCCCATCCCTCTCCTAGAGAGGAGGCCTGAGTCCCTGCAGTGGGAACATTATAGGCTGATGATGATGATGATGATGATGATTGTTTAGGTATGAATTTTGTACTCAAGACAAAAAATTTGTCTGTGCCAAAAATTTGTTTAAAATTTAAAATTTCTTTTGCAGATTTGGCTTCTCATATAGATTTCTATGGATTGTCAGAAAAACGACGCAAAATACGATACAGTGTTTAATAACTGTAGTTGGTATGGAATTTCCAAATTACTCTTTCAAGCCGGATTTAGTGTTCTGGATGACGATAGTGTTATATACTTTTGTGATATACAAACAACAGGTAGCGATGTCAAGTGTCCCATCGTTTGTGAGGCAACACCACATTTACACTCCAGGGCAGAGTCATCTATGAATCACCACCTCATATTATATTATTACTAATATTATAAATGCAAAAACAACTTTATCTGTAAAATTCAACAGGTAAAATAACAAAGAAATAGCAAATAACTGTTTTATTAGCATCTTGTAACGGTAATGTTCAATCAAATACCTAGTAAATGATGTACCTAGTCATATTGAAAAACAATCGATTTCAATTATGTTATAATGTTACTCGATAGCTGCGTATGTTTCTGTTTCGTTTACGTCATCTGATTTAGGGTTGGTCTTTACGAAAGGAGGTCTGTGAACCAGCCTGTACTTATATGCTGATTATGTGGAGAAGGGGTCTAAGCCCAATGGGATAACGAAGGCTGTGGGTGATGATGTTGATCTCAATCGAAAATACAATACAATTAGGTATAAACTTTGTTATCATAATATCAGACTCTCTGAAGAAGGCTTAAGCAGAGGTGTACCTAATATACATACACATATATAAACTCACGCCCTTTTCCCATGGGGGTAGGCAGAAACCACATAACGCCACTTGCTATATACGATCCCTACATACTCCTTTCCTTTCCTTTCCTAATATTACTCCCATATTTCGGTCCTTATTTTTAAGTCCCTTGTAATAGGGGGCGACCCTATTGTCATCAACCAGGCAGTAATCCACTCTCCACTTTATGTTATAAATTTGGTAGTCTATAAACATATAAACTTTATACCTAAGTACATATATTATGTAATAGTGATGTTTATAATAAATATATAAAACGTCTCATAGTATATTCTAATATGCACCTAATATATTGGTACTTAATTAAGTCTAAGAAAACATTTTTATAAGAAAGCTATTACAATGATTGTATTTTAAGTAACCTGTAAAGACGTACTGTTAAATATATCGGACTAATATTCAGTAATTGAACAACTCATTAAGTAAAAGTAACTTGTTATTATTATAACAAGTTCACTAATGATGTTTCATTCGTGAATTCACTATTAAATTTACAACATGTTTCATGCACATAAAAAACTGTTATGTATACTTACCACTTCTAGAAACAGTAACTTTAAAAGTTGTCGTAGGTAGGAATCAGATTTTAAAATCTCCTAAAACCTGTATAATTTATTAAAATAAAATTTCGCAAAAACTGTGTCCGCACAAACAATACTTAAGCCATATATTTGCATAAAACCGTTTTTATCGCAGTTTTCCTCAAAGAATACCTTATGTTTTAAACTTTTAATAACAAAAAAATGTAATAGCAACTTACGTCCATTTACGTAGCAAGCGCACGCGGCGAAAACAGCAACAAATATTAAATTCATTTTTAAATTTTAATTGGAACTATCACAGCATTATACACATACACTAGAACACGACCGTGCCAGCCCGTGGTCAGCTGAACTGTGATCGGACAATCCAATGCCCAATATGTTTTACTGACTGACAATCTCGCACGGTCATCGTAGCACAGCGGTTCTCTAAGCAATTCTCGTCTTTATAACTTTTAAGTGACATTCGTTAATAGCTTGTACAATTTTTGCATTGATGATGAACTTGTGCGTAAAACTGGTATAGCTGTGACTTCATACAGATTCTTGGAATGTCCCATTTATATATTCGGTTTGTTTACGGTCTAGTGGCTTTACTATATGAATCGTTTTCTTTACTTTCGAGTCAATTAAAGTCTTGGGTGCGTAAATTACCTTGGATCCTTTATTTTTGGGTTTTTCTGGATGAACGCTGTTGCAACTTCCTGCTAGATGGATAACTGTCCGTCTTAGCGAATAATTGTTCTTGAGTAGTTTTATCTCCTGCTTTCAATTCTAGATCGGAATGTTTTCCGGTATTCCCTACTGTTGGTAGACTTGCCATCTTTCATATTGAGGTTATCAGCAAAAAGTTGCTTAAACTGGAGACTTTTTTTTCGATAAAATTAACAAACAAAACTATACTAAAAAGTTTAAATTGTTCTACAGCAAAAGTTTAATGAGTCCTACTGCTGGGCAAACGTCTCCTCTCCTAGGCTGACTTCTGGAGCGCCGTTCTTCCTCGGTCACCCATCGTAAAATACCTCCTCGAGTGTGCTCGTAAACAAATTGGGAGAGAGCGGATCACCCTGTTTAACACCTTTTTGTATTCCAAAAGAAGGTCCTGCAGAATTCAGTTTACTGTTGACGGAGATATTGTAGGATATGTTTTTAAGTAGATCCACATACCAACCGTGTTTCAAGTTCTAGCTTTAGCAAGGATCTGAAGGATTCGACATGTTTTATGCTGTCGAATCCTTTTTTATAGTCCTTAAAGGCCAATGGTCTTTGCAAAATTGTGCTAATCAAAGGGTAACGATCGTTGTTAACATAACCCGTGCCCCCTACAATCTGAATAGGAAAGCAAACTTGTATATAATAATGTTCAGTTAAGAAGACATACTGTTTTAATTGCAAACATTCATAAAAGTAAATGAAGGTCTTACAGCTAATTTTCAGTAAACAGTTGCAGCGTGTGTACAAATGTGGAACAACTAGCAAAATGTCAAGTTTTTTTTGGATGGATAAAAAAGTGGTAAAAATGTCAGACGAGTCATAGCTGAATATGGTGAGGGCTTGACAAAAAAACATAACAACATGGTAAATATCCCGTTTTCAATATTAATAACTAGCTTTTGCCAGCGGCTTCGCCCGCGTGAAAATGACGATTTTCCATACAAACTTTCATCCCCTATTTAACTCCCTTCGGGGTTGAATTTCGAAAAATCCTTCCTTATTCCTTGTCTACATTATAAAGGGAACCTCTGTGAAAAATTTCAGCTTTCTAGGTCCAAGGGTTTGGGCTGGGCGTTGGATGAGTCAGTCAGTCAATCAGTCAGTCAGTCAGTCAGGACTTCTCTCTTTATTTATATATTATTATATAGATAGAAGATAGATAGAAGATAGGGCTTGACAAGTTTTATATTAGTTTTTCAATGACTGCGGCCAAATTCGTTGCAGTTGTGAAATTTCTTTTTGGCTATTCCTATTCGCCTTCGTACATACTTCTTTCTTTGTAACTTTGGTACCACGATGGTAGCACGATGGTATGGTAGGTAAATTTATTATTGTTCGTCTATTGCATATTTGCCTTATATTAATTTCATAGCAAACTTAAAATAAAGAGGAAAATGACAAAAAATTACTTTTTCGTCATTTGTGACATTAAGTATATTTTCATGTTTGTCTGATTCATCAGTTACGCCTTCATTATTCTTGCTATCCTTAATGGCTGTATCTTGTTAAGGCTGAATTTTTGGTTACTCAATCAAAAAGGTATTTCCCCGTTCTTTGAATCATGGCTTCCATTCATCCAGCTTGGCCTTTGTACTGTGGTTTAATTTATGTTCTATACTCTAGTCCAGCAGTTTTTAGATCACCAGTGCAGACTACATACTTCTGTACTTTTTATGTTTCAACCATGGTATTGCAAACGTCCGAAATCGTTTGACTAATAAGGAAATCAGGTGAATAGTCTGCAATTATTCCAATTATCAACACGCAGTCTGCAAATTGGTTATCTTTAGGCTTATCCCTAACGGTAGGACTCCTTATATCGACGCTAATTAAACGTTGGAAAACTGCATTGTGTTCCTGCAGCTCGTTGCTATTTACAGACGCACGGGTCGTTCTTGAAAAGATTGGCCTGTCTGTCTTTATGATATTAAAAGATCGAAAGTTTTTGATTTCCGTAAGATTCTTGTCAAAACCATCTTGGTCAGATTTGTTTCTAAGAAGTCACAAATCTTGGATTACGATTTTCTTGTAAAATATTTGTGTGACATAGACTGCTTTACATAGCTCGCAAATATTTGAATGAAAATGTGTTTGTTTGTATTGTGTGCACTTTGATAGTACATAGGTAAACTTAATTGTGTGTAATGTGGTCACATAATGTTAAAGTTCTAAGAAGTATTAGTTAAAAGTATTGGGAATTTTGTTTGTGTAAAACCACAAAATAACTAGGTAACTTCTAAATATGGTGATATTTGAGGATACCTATTTTATATTAAAAATTGAATTTGCTGCATTTTCAAACCATTGCAACACCTGAAAGCCAGAATCTATATTGGCAACCAACAGAAAATCACCAAGACAATGAAACTCGACGACAACGACAACGAAATTATTCAGAAAAGAATATCCGACGAGTAGGAAAAACATAATTTCCACTTCCCTCCATATCAGCAGGAGGCAGAATAAAACAAGGCCAGTAGGCACTTTTACAACTGGGATAAACCCAGATACCAGTTTCAATATTGCTTTTGGGTGTATAACTGAATGGAAAGTGCACCATACTCTCACACATGCGTGTAATAAAACCTAACTATCGCAAAGGCAAAATACAATCTTCTATATAAATAATAAAAAGAGAAGTCCTGACTGACTGACTGAGTGACTCATCAACGCCCAGCCCAAAAACGCTTGGACCTAGAAAGCTGAAATTTTGCACTGAGGTTCCCTTTATAATGTAGACGAGGAATAAGGAAGGACTTTTCGAAATTCAACCCCTAAGGTAGTTAAATAGGGGATGAAAGTTTGTATGGAAAATCGTCACTTCCACACGGGCGAAGCCGCTGGCAAATGCTAGTACTTAGATAAATTAGAATTCCGATTATCCGAACCTCGATTAACCGGTGATCCGATTATCTAAACTCATTATTCACGGCTCCAATTACCGTATTTTTTTTTTATATCTCATTGTCTAAATGATGTGAAACACTATCTGTAAGTAATAATACAAACTTATTAATGTTTGATTTTACTTCGAAATTGATTATCCGGATTTCGATTATCCGGAATAACCCTGGTTTTAATTGATCTGGATAATCGGGATTGATTGGGGAACTGTTGTAGGGTATAGGATCAAAATGAAAAAATACATGCCTGTATTATATCCTTTGAAAGGAAAAACGGACTTAAGGAAAATAACAGGTATATTAGAAAATGTATATAGGCATTAAACTTGTGATTAGTTGCTTATTTATGTAAGTATGAATAATTTTAAAATGGTTTATTCAACTGACAAAAACCTGCCATAATATTAATTTATTATGTTTTATATATTAATATTTTATAATGTTTCATTGTGGTTGGTTTTTCGTTCACCCTTTTAAATAGGTACATTTTGCTATTCATTATGTATCTAAGTTTTAGATGTTTGGTTTTCTTTAATGCGCTCGCTTAGATCTGTAAAACTATTTAGTATACTTTATCAATGGACACACACACGGTTACACGGTTGGTTTTTCACATGGGATGGATGTTTGTGAACGCACCCACGATACAGGAGAAATTCCTAGTGTGGGGCAACGTTTAAAAAAAAAAAAATATATGTATTTAATGGCGGTAGGATATTGATTTAATTTTAGACTAGGAGTGCAGATGTTCTAAAACTAAATGCAAAGTACGTCTCGAGGTCTTTCCCAGTCTCCTGCACTTGTCTCAATTTATTTGCGGTGGGCGCAGCATGTCTAGGTCTACTTCTTCTATGCTTCTCTATTCATTCGTCTACTCGTTTGTAAAAACCAACTTACCGCACTAGTATCATAAATAACTAGGTATTATTATATTTATATATAAGTATATACATATTATATTTATAAAAATGATACGCAATATCTAAATTGTTATAATATTTTAATGAAGCTTTGATGCGTAACCCCATTAAATTTTTTATTTATTGTATAAAATTTTGGTATTATTTCATAGAAAAAACAAAATTTTTAATGAGCTTAGCACGATTTTTTGTATTAGCTACGTACACCAAATTCCAAATTTATTATGAATTTTTTGAGTTTTTGTTTAGAAATATTTACAGTAAAACTAATGTAAAAATACTTAAATAATACTTAGTTTAGTTGTTTTTATTAAACCAACATGTGTACTAATATGTACTTTGTGGTTAACCCAATGATATTAAGAAAGAAAAAATAATAAAAAAAATCCTCTTTTTTTATTTATAATATCATTGGTTAAACCTGTAAACGAAAAAAATTGGCGAGTACAATTTTAATGTAGTTGTGTGGGTGGGTATAAGAGTAAGGAAATAACCTTGAGTGAAAGACGATGGATGAGAAGAAAGAATCAAGAATATGTCTTGACAAACAGTATAAGGCGCAGGCCACACCAAATGGCGTCGGGCGCGGACATGGATGGGAAAGGTTGTGCGAATGATGTAGAATTAACTAAACAATTTCCTTGTTCACAGGTGCGACTAAGGAGATCGGCACGGCTTTGACCCGCGTGTGCCTGCGTCACAGAGCCATCGAGACCAGGATGAAGACGTTTATAAGGTACGCCATATTTAATTGTATACTTGTCATGACGTCATTTAACTAGTTTTACTATTATACTATATACTACAAATTATGAATGCCGACGTTTAGATGGATGGGTGTTTGTTACTTAGGTATCAGCGTATCAGACTGTGGTTTAACTTGGCATGGAGATAGATTATTATCGAATGTGTCTATTCCCACCAAACTGGGCGTAAATCCAGACTCAGACCTGCTGTTGTGAAACCCTTAATGGAAAAACCCCAGAACCATGGCCAGCAGCTATTCTGCAAGCCACCATGCGTCATTCATGATAAACCTCCGGCCTCCCTTTGCGCGTCGACAGTAGGGTAAAAAGAACTTACAAGCATGACGTCTTTAATTCCCAGAGATTGAACTTCTTTTTAAAATATTTGGCGATATCTGCGGTTGTTTTACAAGAAAATATTACCTGCGTCATCATTTTCATATTATGGACGTTCGGTCATTGGTTTTGAGCAGTTCGTCCTGCCATCATCTGCATTGCCTTTTGCCAAATTCAAACTCGCATTTATTTAAATTAAACCATTACAGGCACTTTTGAACCTTTTGGGCACATTGCTCGCAAAACGGATGGCCGATGGGCTCGAAAAATTCTAGAGTGCCGACCGCGAAACCGGTAGACGTTGCAATGAAAGGCCTCCCACTAGGTGGACCAATGACCGTGAAGGGGATCCGCTGGATGCCAGACGTACGGGATTAAGTGACGACACTCGGGGAGGCCTATGTCCATATCCAGCAGTGGATTTCTTTCGGCTGAAATGATGATGAATTACTTTTGAATGTGATAACCAAAATTACTTGTGAAAGTCAGTACTTTCACAAGTAATTTTGGTTTGTGATTGTAGTTTCGCTACGCTTTA
Source organism: Diarsia mendica (assembly GCA_949316265.1). Lineage (NCBI taxonomy): Eukaryota > Metazoa > Arthropoda > Insecta > Lepidoptera > Noctuidae > Diarsia > Diarsia mendica. The sequence goes on from OX438910.1 coordinate 4,142,716, forward strand.
GAATAAAAAGCGTAAAACGTTGATCTCTGGAAGAAAAATGGGTAAGAAACTCCATGGACAACTTAATTCATCCCCTTGACATATAAAATACGGAATTAAAGAGTCATCATTTCAGCCAAAAGACGTCCACTGCTGGGCATAGGCCTCCCACAGGTGTCGCCACATTGACCGGTCCCGTGCATATCGCATCCAGCAACCTTCACCAGGTCATCGGTCCACCTAGTGGGAGGCCTTCCAACGCAACGTCTACCGGTTCGCGGTCGCCACTCCAGAACTTTTCAGCCTTTCAGACTAACTTTTCGAATTAAAGAGTTTAAAGATTAATTTCTATACCCCGTATTTAAAATGTGAAGGTTCGCGAGATGTTCGTAACTTTTGTCGATGGGAAATCCCATGCAGCGTTCGACTTGCAAAAAAAAGGTCTCGGCACGCATTGTCACGTCACAACACCGACCTATACGTTATTACAACGGTAATTTTGTGGCGTGGAGACACCATTATTTCACTGACGTCAAAGTTTAGATTATACAGATTTTTCTTATCTGAACTTGTAGTCTGAGCTACAGACATGCGACTTGGGCGCAGTCGTGAGGAGTTTTCGTTAATCTACGATGTCTATTTTGCAGAATGTTGTGTCATAGTCTAGGATAGCCTAGCTTTTGCTTCACTTGTGTTAGTAGTCGCCAGTAAATAGGCTTCTTCTATGTAAGCTCGTTCCATCGTCGACCTCATCTCTGCCCTTAGGGCAAGATTGAAGTCAAGAGCGTCGGACGGGTTCCCTACTTGAAATCGAATGACGCGAGATCGAATAACACTTGCTCGAAAACGTTTACTGCACATGGATAGTACTTGAAATCGATAAATTATGAGCTCGACAGTTCACTCCCTCGATGCATCAAAATCTCGAATAACTAAGCTCGAATCATCGACAGCGCTATCTAATCGATTTATAGAATATCTCGAAAACGGTGCGTCCCTTCGCAAAAATAATGAAAAAATTTCCTCCTTAATAACCGCCCTGCCGCGTAGTTCTCAACTACCAGGAAAACAGAAGTAGAAAAGACGTATTGGTCTTCTATATATATAAAAGGAGAACTGACTGGGTGACATATCAACGTACAGCCGAAACTACTGGGGCTAGGAATGTGAAATTTTGCACACGGCTTCCTATTATAATGTAGGGGAGCACTAAGAAGGGGTTTTTGGAAATTTTACCTTTAAGGGGGTGAAAAGGGGAAAAAAGTTTGTATGGAAAACCGTCACTTTTGTAGTTGAACCGACATCCACGCGGGCGAAGCCGTGGGCAAAGTGCTAGTCTTTAAATAAAATCTAAATTATTCCTTCAAAGCAATTATTTTTTTGCAAATTACATTTTCAACCCATTTGGGTATGACATTTGAGGAGCTTTATGCAGTAAGGCTGTAACAGTCTTTATTTTCGATCTTCCGGGCTTACAGCAGGTTTGCGGACTCCGTGGATGGTTGACCACCTATTACATACCGACTGTTGTATGCAGCTCGGGACTGGCTCAGTTGCAGATATTTGACAGTCGTTACAGGTACCTACTCATTGTCCCGAAAGTCTGACAACCAGTCTTAGTGTTAACTGGATGGTGGATGGCAGCCACTCCATGTAAAATACTGGTATACTGCAGCTGCTCTTGAACTGGAGATGCAACAATAAACTTTGTTTTTTCCTGTACTAGTGCGAATAAAGCACTGCTCGTTCTACCGAAAGGTTTGTCCTCGTGTTAATCATTGCGTTGAATTCGAAACTTTATTAATACCTACTTTATGATGGTTTTCCTACGTCTGGAGATACAGAAGGTTATTTATAAAAGTTGTTGTTTGAGGAAAGGGCATGGGTTCATGGGTTGCATTTCTTATGAATATATTTTGACATACTTGACTATAATCTATCCCTGTGCCAAATTTCATCCAGATCCGTTCAGTCGTTATGGCGAGTTGAAGCAACAGACAATTATCCAAACTTTGGCATGTATAGAATATTATATTAACGTATAGAATATCGCTTTACATTAGGGATAGTATAGATTAATGTAGACGTACTTACTTCGTAAAAACCTGAGCCCTGTGCTGCCTCTAGAAATCTAGAGGCAGCACAGGGCTCAGGTTCGACCATAGAAATTAGACCGTTAGTCCGTAGACGATATCTACCTAACTTCGAAATAATTAGAGATTTTGGAATTGAGAAATCAGCTACAAAGGGTGTCAAAGTACCCTTAATGCCAAAAGGTACTTATTCTCTCCGTTATTGCGAATATTGCGATATTCTAGTTACGCAGATAAAGAGGGTCAAAGTTTTTTAAATATATAGTTTTTAAGGTTGTAACTTTACTTTAATTGTCTCTTTGATCCTTTTACTATTTAAAGCATCCATAAGCATAATGATTTGAGTGTGTTTCATGGAGTTTTACCGTAAAAAATATTTTTCACCCCCAATAAAAAGACGTTTCCCAGCAATCATTTTTGCGTAGGGTCACTTAGTTTGATGTAAATATAGCTTGATCAACGGTTTCGTAAAGGGTACCTTGACACCCTGTATGTATGACCAAACTTAAAAAAATATTACCTTAGCTCACGCAAGAATAAGCAAGCACAAATACGCTAAAGTGACAATTAATAGACTGGCTATAAATGATTAGGGTTAATGTGTAATGTGACGACAAGACTATTTTAAGCGCCAATTCTCACAGGTTCACTAGTGGCTAGATGAGAGTAGCCGAGGATCGAGTTATATGCCATTGGGGACTTGTGGAGACCAATGCCCAGTTGTGGACTTTTAAAAGCCGCTAAGGATAATAACATTTTACTTGATTCTAACTGGTATATCTTCTTTCCAGCGCCCTAATGGACACGCTAATAACACCTCTATCGGAGCGGGCAGACGAGTGGCGTCGTGGCTCCTGTTCTACCGGCGCTCTAAGCCGCGAGCATGCGCGAGAATGCAAGCGCGCTCGGGCAGAGCTCAGGCGTCGTGTCACAGAGGCGCAGAGGCACGCGAGGAAGGCAAGGAGGGCCCCGCCTGATGCGAAGCGACGAGCGGATGTGTGCATGCAGGTGAGACATTTTCATTATTACTTATCCAACCTCCACTGGGCCCAAGTTGTTGGATTACGGCCCACTCTATCTCAATACAAACAAAATAAACTTTAACCTATCTGAGGTGCCAAAATTTTACCGAGCTCGCTCCGCTCGTTCTTTAATTTTAAAGTCTCTAGATAAGACTCAAAATATGTTTATGCTAAAACGGGCAGGTCTTTTCAATGTCTGTATGAATTGTAAATAGAAAATGTAGCAGAATAATATGTTATCCGAACTACGTGCTTTATTTTCCGAGCTCGCTCTGCTCGCTCTTGCGTCCAAATTACTCTAGATTATTCTAATCCTGAGACTCCTCAGCTGATATTGGTTGTAATTCTGACTGCATCATCACGTAATATTCAGTAACTGGGAACTTATCTCCTTCCAGGATATACAGGAACGTAAACAGCAGTTGGAAGAAATGGAGGAAAAAGCGGTGAAGGCCGCGCTCATCGAGGAACGAAGCCGCTTCTGTCACTTCGTATCGTTGCTGAACCCCGTAGTGGTGAGGATCTTCATATTATGTAGACTGATTTTTTTTTAACTGTATGCAGTGGTGGGTTAGAACTCTGGAAGGCGCTGTACTAGGTTATTTCATCTCCACTACTCTTAATACCGTGAAGAAAAGCATCGTGAGGAAACTGGCATAGTGCTACCCAAAATGTCTAGACATGTGACATTTATCAACTCGTCTACGTCTGTTCAAACTTTTTGACGGCTCGAAAGTTAGGTGCGAGTAAGGCTCAGCACAGGTATAACGGCTCAAAGTTTATTGCCTTTTTTTTTGGGTCATCAAATGACCCCCCCCCGCTCTTGGGCAGAGCGATGGGGAGTGTCAGACTTCTACTGACTAAAAACCGAACCCATGTTCCTTCTTTGCCCTTGTGCCGAGGCCACGTCATCTCGTTCTATAATCCGCGGCCCAAAGTTTATTGCCTTTTTTTTTTTTTTTTTTTTTTGGTGGGTGGAAAATCATCGAATAACCCCCCCCCGCTCTTGGGCAGAGCGAAGGGGAGTGTCAGACTTCTACTGACTAAAAAAAGTTAAAGTTTTTTTTTTTTTTTTTTGTTTAAAGTTTATTGCCTCGAAACATATTAAAGAACTTAATGTCTGGTATCAGCGAAGCGTAGAAGACGCATCATCTTGACTGTTTAACTAGCAGACCGTCACTCACAGCTAACTTCCGAGCCGCCATGAAGTTTGAACAGGACTGTAGTAGACCTGTATGGTTGACTGACCAGTCTTTCTGCAATAAGCAGTAGGTGGCGGTTCAGCCCTGGAACACTCGTATTATATTTGTTCCAAACTCCAAAAATGTTTCCAGGAATCTGAAGTGGCAATGCTAGCGGAGGTCGGTCACCTACAGGAAGGTACCGAGCAGCTCATCAGGCACACAGCCGAACCCAGGACATTACCTGCTGCCAGTTTACAGGTAACTAGAACATTTTATCGTTTATTTACTAACTATATTTATAGATGGTGATCTAAAAATATACAAAATTTGCTCAGGAAATCTGTGGATTGCTTGATCAAGTGAAGTAGAGGATACCTTATAAATTGACCCTCGATAATAGTAACTGCGTCGGTGACCATTTTACGAATTTTAAGACCTGCTAAAGTGTAACTCTCAAAACGGTGAATGAAGAAAGGAAAACATCGTGAGGAAACCGGCATGTCTTAGAACCAAAAAAATTGAAGATATGTGACATCTGCCAATCCGCACTGGGCCCGCGTGGTGGATTATAGCCCACCCCTCTCCTAGAGAGGAGGCCTGAGTCCCTGCAGTGGGAACATTATAGGCTGATGATGAAAGTGTTGATATTAATATTATGATCTGCTAAAGTAGCCATTTTAGACCCCCAGGTCTTCCTTACTTCGGCCAACCCGTGTTCAGAGTCTGTTCTAAGACTTTCATCACTGATCTTCCATCGTTTTGATATTCCAGGTGATATGCGACATAAAGTCATGCTACTCGGGCTGGGCAGAGAGCGGCTCCGCGCCGCACTCCCCCTCCGCGTCGTCACGTCTGGGCAGTCGCAAGTCCTCGCTCACGTCTATCTCCTCGCTCAACTCGCAGTGCTCAGAGCAGCATGGTAACTATTTATTTACTTCTTCTGCATATCGTGTTGGCAGTAAGGTCTAACGACCCCACACACCCTAGAGTCAGAGTTTCTAAACCGCCGCAAGGGCCTCTGACATGTGTGCTTACTCTCGAATATAATTCCGATAGATCGACATTGGAATTGTCAGTCAAACGTCAGGCATTGGCTGAACTCACTGAGTCTAGCCAATCCCTGACGTTTAACTCAACCAACTGACGTTTGACCAATGTCGATCTATCGGAATTATATTCCAGAGTAAGAACCCTGGTTTGACGACCGCCATTTGGCGGCCGGGACAACGTTACCGGCTTATACGAGCCTTCCGAAGCACGGAACCATCTTTTTATCAGACAATCAGGTGATTCAAGCCTGCAATGTCCTAACCAAACTGGAAACAACTTTAAAAATATGCTTCCTGTGGGAATCGAACCCACGACCACCGGGTCACAAGACAAACGCCTAAATCACTCGAAAGAATTTACTAGAAAGACATAAAACATCATGACGGCACGGTTCCCGCAGAAGCTAAAGAAGTTGACTGCTGAGCTACGTGTCGCGGGTTCGATCCCCGCACGGAACAAATTTTTGTATGGCCTAAAGATAGTTGTTTCGGGTCTGGGTATTTGTGTATGTGAGTTTAAAAAATGTTTGTGAACGCACCCACGATACAGGAGAAATTCCTAGTGTGGGGAGCCAAGGAGTGGAACTCCCTGCCTGCGTCGGTTTTCCCGAGTTCATATAACCCCAATCTATTTAAGTCGCGAGTAAATAGGCTTCTTCTGGGTAATCTTGTTCCATCGTCGACCTCATCTCTGCCCTTATAGGGCAAGATTGAGGTCAAAAGTAAGTCCATTAAAAATAAAAAATAAACTCCTCAAGACAAATAAGACAGTGTACCCAAACGTAACTACACAAGACTATTGTTTGTTTCCAAGGAGGAAGCGTGAGGAGCTCGTTGCTTAATAAGAACTGCCACTCGGGTCGATCTTTAGGTAAAGCTGTGCTTGCCTAGGTCGGTCTGTGGATGGGTGACCGCCCGACATACCGAGTTTCTTCCGTGCCTCGGAAAGCACGTTAAGCTGTTGGTCCCGGCTGCCATATATATAGATCTTTGGCAGTCGTTACAGGTAGTCAGTGACCTGAAATTCTGACATCCAGTCTTACCAAAGGGTATCGTATTACCTAGTATTAACTGGGTTGTGGAGGTCAGATAGGCAGTCGCTCCATGTAAATTACTGGTATTCAGCTGCATCCGGTTAGACTGGAAGCCGACCCCAATTAAGTTGGGAAAAGGCAGGCAGATGATGATGACTATTGTTTGTTTCCAGTGTCAGGTTCGACAGTGAGCTGTTCCACTCCGATCTCGAACGCTTCATCGGCCGGCACCATCCCGGCACCCAACAGCGACTCGCAACATTGCCTGTCTCAGGTACTCACTAGCTTCGATTGTGAACCTTCGGCAATCAATCACTAAGGGCTCGTTTACGGAGACGCGGGGCGTCCAGAACGCTCGTCGAGTGCATTTTTATTCATTTACTAAGAGGCAGGTCCACCGCAACGAACACTGCATTTTAAACTAACGAGTGAAAATAGCCTCTCGTAAAATCAACGTTTGAAATCGGTACTTAACGTTTTTCTACATCGCCATGTGTTTGAATAGGGATGTTAACAAAAAAAATCTAATTAGTCCGTCAGATAGATTTCCAAAAAATATTGTACACATATTTTTTCTTGTTTCACGTAAACAAACAATGAAGACGATACAGTGCTTTGAAAACTCGTGTGACGTCATATTCTAAGAAAGTATGACATTTCTTAGCGAGCAGTGACGTCACCACCTCCCACTCAAATCTTTGACGCGTTTTATCTTCGCCAATTTTTATTGATCTGATACAACAAAAAATACGTATCCAATATTTTTCGATAATCTAACAGACGGACCAATTAGAATCATATTTTTTTAGTTAGTAAATATCCCTATTAAAAACGCACAACGCGCCGCGCGACGCCCCGCGTGTCCGTAAATATGGCCGAAGGTTCTTCATTTTGTGTTAGATTCGTAGAAGTTAAATTGTTGTTAGATATTGCTTTGAATGATTAAATTTTGTTTGTGTTGGCGGTTGGAATTGTTTATGTTGAAACGTTATTTTCAGTAGGTAACAAAATCAGTTATTTTAGATACATTTAAAAATGTTAAATATGTTTGAGCCTTGCATTTAATGTTAGTAAATTTATTGCCTGTTCACAATTTCAGGATAAATGGACGACAAAGTAAAAAACTAAATTAAATCTTTAGACATTGTTAAAGCCTTTTAATGTATCTTTAGAGGTCCGTTTTATTTTATTTTATTTTGCGGATCTCTCATTGTACAGTAAATTCATACAAAGCGAAGCCATGTTTGAAATGAAAAACATGTCGCCGTGTTAACAAAAACGATCACCTCTTTTTCTGACATTTTCCAACTGTCAACGCATTGCTTAGATTTTTTTAGTCAGTTTTGCTTATCCACATTTTATTTTGTTCAGATTATTTGTTGCTTGCCCACTATATTATTACGTTGCTATTATGTTCTGTAACTGTAACAGCCGCACCGCCTGTCGAGTGTGTGCAGCGCGGACTCCGGGTTCCGTTCGCAGGACGCGCTCCTGCGACGCTCGCTCTACGTTGACAATGTAAATACCAGATATACATACATCACTGCTGTACACATACAGATATAGATAGACCTGGTTATCGTAAGAGCAACTACTTCGCGTGTCACTTTTTGTGCCTAGCTTACGTACAAAAATCGTAAGTGGCCACTTTCGAGCTCAGGGCTCCCACACATAAACACGACGCGATGATAAGAATAGTTGGTCGCTGAGTTGAACTCAAGACAATGTTTGTTATTTATGTTCTTTCTCCGAAATTAGTTTACTGTTATGTTATGTATTTATTATTTTATGTTTACATGGTTTATTGTTATATACTTTTGTTTATTACTGATTGTGTCTGTAGTAAATCTTAAATTTAACTGACACCTTGCTATTGTATCGAGTCTGGTTCTTCTAACCAACCTAACAGACAGATGTGTGCTGGGGAGTTTGTTCCGCCACTTCTTCTTTCCAGCTAAACACTAGGAAGTGTCGATGGGTGGGCGTTTTTGGGGGACTGTCTTATAAAAATGTAAAGTAAAGTAGAGTAAAGTAAATTTTTGACGTTCGAAAAGTGCTGATTATCAGCCTAGTTTGAATAAATGACTTTTGATTTTTATCGTGTTTATATGTGGGAGCCCTCAGTTTGCATCGGTGTATAGTGCTAGACGTTGGGGCGAAGAAGGCGCCGTACGCGGCGGCATCTTTAAATCGATTTGATTTTCCGATTTATAGTGCTGGTGACGTCATAATAGGTAGTCAAAAAATGGTATGCTTGGTTTTATACACATCGTGATACTTGCGTTATCTAGTTCTATCTATATCTGTGTGAATGGTACAGTAAAACAAAAACAATCGAATTGAGAACCTCCTCCTTTTCGGGAAGTCAGTTAAAAAGTACTACAGCGCCATCTATGATATAAATGAAGAACTAACATCAAAATTCTAAATCATATTTGATTTAGAATTTATTTGATAGTTTAAAAATGTTCCCATGAACTAGAACTACCAGTGGTTTCATTTATTGTCGTATTGTCCGCACCATCCTGTATAAAATATAATTTTGACAAGCCCAACTTATATTATTTTGCATTTTTAGTCTAAATTGTATTTTAGTATTTTTATTAGATTGTAGTTTTAGAGTTGTTTGATTGATGAGTGTTTTAGCTTGTTTTTTTATTGCAATTTTAAAATAATAGTGTAAAATCCTGGAACAAAACCAATATCCAGTTTCCTATATTTTTTTTTGAAAACGGTACGGCGGGCACAAGCAAACTTAAACCTTATATTGTAAAACTAAGGTTTAAGTTAGGTTGTCCCCACCGCGCCGTACCGTGTTCGGTACGCCCTGTAATAGAGAGGTTAAAAGTGACAGTTTTCAAGCTTTTCTATGCCCTACTATTAATATCATAAACGGGATATTTACCATGTTTGTTTTTGACGGAAAACGACTCATAAGCACCGGAAGTGTGAAGTTGAGAGGCAGCCAGCATTCTTGCCATACGTGAGGGGAGTGACAGATAAGGTTGCGAATATTCTTCGGAAATACGCCGTAAAGACCATTTTCACTCCCTTCAGGAAAGTGTCCCAGATGCTGCGTTCGCCGAAGGACAACTTTCCGCTGGAAAAACCCGGGGTTTATAAAGTAGACTGTAGTTGCGGCAAGTCCTATATCGGTCAGACAAAGCGTACGGTGGCTTGTCGCATATCCGAACATATTAGGGCGGTGAAAAATAACGACACCCAAAAATCGGCCATAGCTGAACATCTGCTGGAATCGGGATCAAACCACTGGATTGAGTTGCATAACCCTCAGGTCATCTCGACAGAACGCCACTATATACCTCGTCTGGTCAGAGAGGCCATTGAAATTACCAAATATGACAACTTTAACCGGGAGGATGGGTTTCAACTGTCGAGAGCCTGGAATCCAGTGGTTCAACTGTGTAAAAACCGAAAAAGTGCCGAAAAAAGTTCGCGAGTGGACACAGTGAGTTTTGTGTGTCGGGAACAGAATCGTGTAGTGAGTGACAATGGTAGTGGTGCCGAACGCAAAAAACGAACGAGAAAGAGGGTAGACCGTTTTGTCTGCTCATAAACATCCACCCGCAATGACTTCAGTTTATCCGTGATCATGGTGCTTGTAACAGCGCCGAAATATCGGGAACTCGAAACAAAAATCAAACATGGTAAATATCCCGTTTATGATATTAATAGTAGTGTCAGTGACCATGTCAGTTTAAAAACTTATATTTTCTATGCCCTACTAAGAAAGATAATAAAGTAAACATCATCACCTGGATATAGCTATATCGTTTGCCTTATTCTAGTCCTGGAAGTTGCAGTTGCGTTACGTGACGCGGGTTCGATCCCCTCACGGAATAAACTTTTGTATAGCCTACAAATGGTTGTTTCGAGTCTGGGTATTTGTGTATGTGGGTTTAAATGTTTGTAAACGCACCTACGATACAGGAGAAATTCCTAGGGTGAGGCAACGTTTTAAAAAAACAAAGAAAAGAAAGTTATCCTTCCACGACGATGACTCAAACTCAAACTCCAAACATATGTTTCAATTAGACCATTATAACAGCTCACAACTTAGGACCCAGTAATATAAATGACAATAATATCCGTGGTGTTAGGCAACTGTGCTTATCCCAGTTGTATACGTCCCTGTGTGCCTATTAGCCTTGTTCTTTTCTGTCTCCTGCTGATATGGAGGGAAGTGGAAATTATGTTTTTTCCTACTCCTCCGCTATTCTTTTCTGATTAATTTAGTTTCGGGATCCAAGACAGTTAAATCGCTTCTCTGGGACTTCGTCAAGCTTCATTGTCTCGGCGCTTTTCTTGTGGTCGCCACTGTTGATTCTGGCGCACAGGAGTTACAGTGGTTTGGGAATAGTGTGGCGGGCTTGTCCCATTTAAGAAAAAAAAAATAAGACCATTACAGGCACTTTTGAATGTCAGCAAAATAAATAAAACGTAGCTACATTCACAGTCTCAAGACATAATAACTTGTGAAATTAAATTACTGCTGTTGCCCATTCCAAAGCGTAGATTTCTTTGAAGAAGAATTGGCTAGAAACTCCATGAATACTGTTTTATATCAATAATATTATTCTAAAACTGACAGTGCTCAAGCTGTTCTAGGCCCTACTCACAAAGGAAATAAAAGCTAAGGGGCTGACTCCACGAGCGATAGAATCGCGGCGATAATATCGTTGTGCCACGTATACTCCATTTACTATAACATTAGAATTTCAAGTTGACCGTTTTTACAGTCCGTTCAACCGATTTTGACTTCTATACCGTAGGCATAAGGATGGCATTAAAAGCAAAAAGAATGTTACAATACCGACTGTTTACTGCAGCTACATTTTGTCTTGCAGCCAACGTAATAGAGTTCATAATCGGTTGAACGGACTGTAAAAACGGTTAACTTAAAATTCTAATCTTATAGTAAATGGAGTATAGGTATTTCTAAACACTCGCTTATGGGCAATCTCCAAGCGGGCGATAGAATCACGGCCAGCGAGAATGTATAGATATACGTGCTACGACGATAATATCGCCGCGATTCTATCGCTCGTGGAGGCAGCTCCTAAAACTATAATCAAGTTACTAATATGTTCTAACCGATAACATTCCAGGGTTCAGACAATCAGAGCGTTAGCAGCGAATGTATAACTCAGGCGAAGAGTCACATCGAAGACGATCACGGCGATGACGTGCATGACATCAGCAATGCAGGTGAGACTTTATTGGACTTTAATGTCATTGAAATAAGGTCTACTTAAATCCAGATATATTGGTTTCGAACTCAGGCAAGTAGTCTACTGTAAATTTGTAGAACTTTCATGTCGTTGAAATAAGGTGTGCATTTAGAAACCATGGTTTGAATTCAGATGAGCTCGCTACTAACTATACTAGAACGAAAAAATCAAAGACATGTGACATCTGCCCAGGGTTGGAAAAAAAAACAGTTTTTTTTACATTTTATAAGTAAAACAAACAGTTGAAAATGTTTTAGACAGTTGTTTTTTTTGTTTTTTTTTTCCTAAGTTAGATAACATCCATTTTTAATTGATTAAGCCGATAACTCACTTTTATACTATTTTAAAAACTGCATGACCAAAATTGATCTTAATTCAATACATGCGGCATGTTTCGACGTTCATTTTAGGTCACCTAAACTTCTCTTAAAATAAGGGGAATACCCAAATCATATATTAAATATAATCACATTCACGAATTACGGAAGTTCTGGGGATTCCCCAGGGACTTTACCGATGGAGTGTATAAATAGAGCGGACTTTCTTTCTGATTTTTCATTTCACAATAACACAAAAACATTTGGATTTATTCATTCCGATGTACGAAACAAACTTGGTAACGAGAAAGCTGCAAAACTTGTCACAGTTTTTAAATACCTTAGGTGTTTGACGCAATAAAAAACGATGTTTTATTTGACATGCGTAAACAACAACAACACACACATGTTTTATACAACTTGTTTTAAACATGCCAAGCGGTACTTCAAGCCTGGACAGCTTTCAATATTGTTTAAAGCTCAAGTCCGGTCCGGCATGGAGTACTGCTGTCACCTTTGGGATGGCTCAGCCAAATACCAACTTGCCACACTCGACTCAGTAGAACGCAGAGCCAGGAGGCTGATTGGTGACGCCAAGCTGGTTGCCAAGCTACATAGCCTGGCCCACCGCCGCGGCGCCGCAAAGTTGCATGTCTGTCGGTCTTCTACAGACTGTACTTCGGAGAGTGTGCGCAAGAGCTCCACGAGCTTATTCCACCATCTCCCTTCTTCCATCGAGAGACTAGACGTACTGCGGGTTATCACCCATACCTTATCTATGTTCCACACATTCGTACGAAGCGTTTTGCTAAGTCTTTCATTATTCGTACAGCCAAGGAGTGGAACACCCTGCCTGCGTCGGTATTCCCGAGTTCATATAACCCCAATCTATTTAAGTCGCGAGTAAATAGGCTTCTTCTGGGTAAACTCGTTCCATCGTCGACCTCATCTCTGCCCTTAGGGCAAGATTGAGGTCAAGAGTAAGCCCATATAATATATAAAAAAAAAAAAATGCCAACCCTGCATCTGCCAACCTTCACTGGGTCCGTGTTGTGGATTGCAGCCCACTCCGCCCCGGTGTCCCAGCGCTGGGAACATTATAGGCTGGCCAGCAAATAAGTTTTGGACCTTGTTGGGGCGTAACTCCCAGCTGTCCCTCGAGCCGGATGTTTTTTTATGAATCTTTCAGCTGTTTTCGTGGGTTCAGATTGTTTTTCACTAGATGGCATCACTTGTCTATTAGAGTTGTTGCCTTCTATTGATTAGCTCATCATAATGCTTTAGATAAGTAACAGTAGATGGCGTTGTTTGTTATAGTATTTTTTTGAATTCCCCAGCATCGGCAACTTGGCCAGATCTAAAGGATACAGCACAATTCGAGAGGGCAGCTTCCGCCATCATGGGTGGCAGACCTCACACTATTTCTGCAGGTATATTTACATACATTTTAAATAAATAAAATATTTCTTCTTTTTGTCTTTGGCAGTGCAGAAGTTATTGACTGTATATAAGGTCCCATTAAAATAGGTGGACAAAATTCCAGAAATCATTCAGACCACCAAAATAAGGACGATGGTAAAAAAAATAATAAGTAAAACGCATTTAAGTACCTACTCATAGAGGATGAGTTTGTTCTAGAGTGCCGGCAATTTATTATTTTAAGTTAAAAAAAATCAGTTTATTTAATTTTTTTTTCAAAGTCAAAGTCAAAGTCAAAAATATTTATTTCAAGTAGGCCAGTAACAGGCACTTTTGAATAGTCGAATTAAACTAACTGCGGCACTCAGAGATATCCAACGATTGCTCAAGCCGCCACCCAGCAAAGGCCTGACATAGTTTTGTATGACAAAACTGCCAAAAACCCTTACCAAGCGACGGCCCAAGCAACCACTGAAGCTCTCCGAGTGCGGCAGTAAACTACTGAAGCTAAATAAACTAAGCTACAGTCCCAGTCACAAGGCATAATAACTCGTGAGTGTACTGTAGTTGCCAATTCCAAAGCGTTGGTCTCATGAGAAGAATGGCAAGAAACTTCATGGACACTCTTTTAAAATCGTTTGTTCAGAGATGTTTGGTTAGACCTACTGAACGCTGTGTTAAAATTTGTCCACATATTACGCTATACGCCTAAACAAAGATATCTCTGACTGATTTCTCAAATTTTGTCCACCTATTTTAATGGGACCTTATATTTTGGCTTCATGAAGGTTATTAATAAGTTGTATTTAATTCCCCATAAGGTTACGAACGCGGACACCCACGTCCCGCACTGAGCGTACACACATTCTCTCTGCACGAGCACGAGCGCGACGCGCAGATATATGCGCGCCCGCCGCTACCTACTGTGAGTATTGTCCCTTTTTTTGGAGGTTGGGGAAATCATCAAATGACTACTCCCGCTTTGGGTAGAGCGGTAGGGAGTGTCAGACTTCTACTGACTAAATACCACCAATGTTCCTTCTTAGCCATTTGAGTCGAGGTCTCGGTATCTCTTTCGAACAACCCGCAGCCGAAAGACGTCCACTGTTGGACATAGACATCCCCGTGCGTGTCCCACATAGCCCGGTACCATGTGTCTCGCATCCAACGTATCCACAACACTGCACCTAGTAGGTGTTCCAACGCAACGTACAGTGCGATCAAATTATCTTGACAGGTCTGAACATAGGCTCTGCGAACTTTTACGCATGTAAACTTGTGAAGAAAACTGTTATTGCCAGATAAACCAATACTTAAACGATCAGAAAATATCTAATTTAAACAGCGAGAAATACAAATAAAATAAATATCATAACACTTTTAGACATTAGTTGTAACAAAATGACCTGCACGAAGTTCGGACCTGCCAAGATAATTTGATTGCATTGTATTCCAGTTCGCGGTGGCCACTCCACAACATTTCGTCCCCATCGGTTATCCGTTCTTTAAGCAATATTCCCAGCCCGCTGCCACTTTAGTTTGGTATTTCTTCTGGCTATGTAACTTTGCGGATAGTTTTTTTTTTCTTAGTCAAAATTTACCAAGATAAAAAATAAAACTTTAAATTCCTCCATTTCTTTGTGTAATTTATTTCATCACCAGTGTTCTCAAAAACGGTGAAGGAAAATACACTTCGACCTATAGAACCAAAAATTCGAAGACATGTGACATCTACCAACCCGCACTGGGCCCGCGTGGTGGGTTATAGCCCATCCCTCTCCTAGAGAGGAGGCCTGAGTCCCTGCAGTGGGAACATTATAGGCTGATGATGAGATACAGGGTGGTGCCGACAATACGACAATAAAATCAAAATCAGTAGTTTTGGGACAAGTGTAGCAGGCTTGTCCCATTAAAAAAAAACTAAATGTGGCACTCGGAGACTGCCGCGGTAAAGCTATTGCATAGCATTATTTATCAACAGCAAATAATTAATTATTTAATTTGACAACCTCAGTTGACAACCTTGTTATTTTCCGTAACCATAGCAACCTGGTTGAATACTGAATCTTGAATATTTTCGTTAGGGAATTTCTGGATTCGCTCTCCACGCTCAAGGCCCACGATAGAAGCTATGCAATAGCTTAAAATACAGATAGAGAGAAAAGTGTACTATAACCTGCTGTATATTCCACAGAGATGTTCATCCCTGGAACGTCCCGCAGTACCGAACAAGTCCGGCAACGCGAACACGTGCGTGCAAGAGTTCAAGGCGGCCAAACCTTCGTCTTTGCCGCCACATCTTACTAAGGGTAACTTTACCTTTACATCTATATTAATTAACTAACTAAAACTATAATATGATTCTGTTTAGTCCGTCAGTTAGATTATCGAAAAATAATGGATACTTACGTGTTTTTTGTTTTATCAAATTAATAAAAATTTACGAAAATAAAGCTTGTCAAAGATCAGTGAGAGGGGGCTTTTGACGTCATAGTCTGGTAAAAATGGACCAAACGAACGCGTTGCGCGACTTTTCGAAGCACTGTATCGTCTTCATTTTTTGTTTAGGTACGTGAAAAAAGGATAAATTATACGTGTTCAATATTTTTTGGAAATCTATCTGACGGACTAATTATTTATTTTTTTGTTTACCAAAATAACAGTTTTTACTATTAATTCATGAATAAAAAAAACTATTGAGTAACTCTTGTAGCATTTCGTAATTAAGCATTTTGCTCCATGAATAACAGTAGGCTTCACTTATATTGTGACAAATAAAGTTATGATTAAGATGAGTACTAGGCGCCTGACCCATTCTATTTCTATTTATCTTCGGGGACGCCGGCAGACACCAGACGGGCGATCAGTCCTTTCGTTGTGGATTATTTCGCCCAGTTCCCCATTTTGGTTGATCCCCTTCATGGGTTACTGGTGGTCGGCATCGCGAATCTTCCTGTTGCCTTGCAGAAGCTCACCAGTTGTTCGGTAGAGATTTCTGCGAGCTTCTCTTCATTAATCTCATCTGTTCCTAGGATTTCCCATCTGAGTGGCCCATACATTGTGCATTCCGCCACAAGGTGGAAACTTGTTTCTTCTGCTTCTCCGCATGCTGGGCATATGGGATCTTCCTTTACTTTCATAATCGTCAGGTGTCTATTGAGTCCACAGTGTCCTGTTGCGATCCCTACTACTAGTCTTATGTTTCCCCTGCTCATTTTGAGTAGTTTGTGGGATTTCTTTTCATCATATGACTTTAAGAAGATTTTCGATTGCCGACAACCTTCTGTTGCACTCCATCTTTTATTTGACTCTCCTGTGGTTATTCTATGGATGATTCCTTTTGTTATATTATGTGGGATCGGTAACCTGGGCTCTGGTCCCACAAAGGTTTCATCTGCTCCTTTTCTGGCTAATTCATCCGCTATCTCATTCCCTTCGTGTCCTTGATGACCAGGGACCCATGCGACTGTTACTTCTGCTCTTTCCGCTAGCTGGTTGAGTGCTTCCTTACACTCTTTAACCAGTGCAGATGTGACTTCCACTTTGTTCAGTGCCTTGAGTGCTGCCTGACTATCACTGTATATAACTATTTTGGAAAGATCACCTGTAAGGGCGTTTCCCATTATTCTGGTACATTCCATAATGGCATGTATTTCTGTCTGGAACACACTTGCGCCTGTTCCTAGTGAGAATGATCTATTTATTTCCAGTCTTGGTATGTGTATCCCAGAGCCGGATAGCTTAGTTGATTCTTTCCTTGATCCGCGCCTGACCCATACCTATTTCTTAAATTCCATCCTACGTATAAATTCTAAAATAGTATTCTTCTTAAAATTTGAAGAATACTAGGGATCTAGAACGAGTGGCTTAATAATAACCAGCAGCCGCTCTGGTCGATCAAAACAAAAAGCCGACCTCAACGAAAAGACTAATAGGCAGATGATGATTCTTTTTCAAAGTTTATCCACCTGATTCACATAAATTCACGCGTTTTTTCTACATCTGCACTAATATTATAAAGAGGAATGATTTATATTTTTGTGTGTATGTTTGTAATGAATAAACTCAAAAAGTACTGCGCCGATTTAAAAAAATCTTGCACTATTAGAAAGCTACATTCACCCTGAGTAACATTATGATACTTTTTATCCCTGTATTCCCACGGGAAAAGGAACTACGCGGGTGAAGCCGCGTGACGTCCACTAGTCATAAATAATAGTGTACGTTCTCCCCCCACAGAAATGCCTCAAGCTCTGTACGTGAACATGTCGGAGTTGGCGACACTCGCGGCGTCGCGCGCGCAACAACAGCAACAACAACATAACGCTGAACATCCACAGCAGGAGAAGGTGAGTCATCATCATCAGCCTATTAATGTTCCCACTGCTGGGACACAGGCCTCCTTTCTTTGAGAGGGAATGGGCTATAATCTACCACGCGGGCCCAGTGCGGATTGGTAGATGTCACATGTCTTCGAATTTTTTGGTTCTAAGACATACCGGTTTCCTCACGATGTTTTCCTTCACCGTTTTGAGAGCAGCTGTGATGAAATAAATTACACAAAGTAATGTGCCTGTCTGGGTTCGAACCCACGACCTACTGTTCGTAAGTCGGGGCCGCCACCACTGGGCCACCGCTGCTCCGCTGCTGAGAAGGTGAGTCTTTATTATTATTTACATCACATCACGCCTAAGTCCTATAAAAGGTCCCATTAAAATAGGTGGACAAAATTTCAGAAATCATTCAGACCACCAAAATAAGGACGATGGTAAAAAAAATAATAAGAAAAACGCATTTAAGTACCTACTCATAAAGGCTGATTTTGTTCTAGAGTGCCGGCAATTTATTACTTTGAGTAAAAAAAAAAACACTTTATTTATTGTTTTTTTTTTTTTTCTGTTTTTTTGTTTAGATATCTTTGGTAAGACCTACTAAACGCTGTGTTAAAATTTGTGGTTCGAGCCTATTGCCTTCAACTGATACCGACCCGGGATTCAACAAGTCATTTATAAACATTTCTGAAAAAACTAAAACATTTAAAAACAAAAAATAGTGGTCCGCTGTTCTCGGGAGCAGAGTCCAAGTTGCCTGTGGTTTGTTCAGAGACAGGAACTTCTTCACAATGCGGGCCGTATTGAGGAGTACTGCCTTCTGAATCAGACCCTTGATCCAACCGCTTAGCGGGACCCTCGAGAGATATTTGTCAAGTTTTAGCTGGAAAGAAGAAGTGGCTGAACAAACTCCCCAGCAACACACTGTCTGTTAGGTTAGAAGTAAAACCACGAATAATTTTAATGTAATTTATTTGCATTTAAACAAAAATATCGTACATCAGTCAAAATACAAAATTATATCACCGATTCGCACCAATCACCTTCACCATTCGTCAATCAACATCGGCATTTTGTCCCAGAGCCGTCAGGCACTTTCTGGACATTTTTTTACATCCAAGTCCAGTGTTCCCCCCTGAGGGGGATTTTTAAGGGGGGAAAAGTGGAATAAGGCTATTTCATCTACATAATTATGCTAAATAATAGGGAAGTATTATATTCGTTTAGTCCGTCAGTTAGATTATCGAAAAATATTGAATACGTGTTTTTTCAAATAAATAAAAATTTACGAAGATAAAACGCGTCAAAGATCATGAGTTGGGGCTTGTGACGTCACTTTCTGGTTAAAGAATGTCATGTAATATGACGTCAAACGAGTTTTAAATAGTGAACCTCGTTATTTTTTTGGAAGTCGGTTAAAAATCAAGAATGAGAATGTAAATAAAGTGAGTATTACTTTTATCTGCCTTTAACACCTGGTACCTGGTCACTCTGCCAAACTAGCAGATTTGCATACACGCAAAGTACATACTAACACTTTATTATCCCATACATTTTATTTCTGAGAAAATAAGTAATGTCTGGCGGCTCTGGGATCTTGCTCTACTAACGTAGCCTCTATAAATAATAATTTAATTAACATTTTCTAAATGAAATACTCTCATTTTGGTAGTTTTGTCCACTGTGTAGGTTGGTGTCTGCCGCCGTTGTCGTTTTGATCTGAGAACAAGGAGGTTCTGTCAGCATTTGCTCTGTGATTTATGATTCAATGGCTTCTGTTAATTTTTGATGCCCGAGAATTTTGCATTGGTATTTGAAATTGATGGTTTTAAAATCAAAATCTTTTAATGTATATAAAATACCCCGTCATTGCGATTATTTAATTCTTCTGAACCTTATCTGGAAACCTTCTAGTTATGGGGATGTAAACTGTGATTTCAATAGAAAAAATGCCCAGAAGGTTGGCAGCATTGTAAGTAAAATAGCCCTGTAATAGTCACAGAAAGAGTCGACCAATCATTTAGAGATGTTCCGGACGACTATGTGCATGTTTACGTACATGCGGGGCGTCGCGCGGCGCGTGCAGCGTTTTTATTTCAAACACATGGCAATGTATGAAAAAGTCAACGATTTCAAAACTTGATGTTACGAGAAGCGATTTTTCGCTCGTTTGTTTAAAATGCAGCGTTTGTTGCGGTGGACTCGTCTCTCAGTAAATTAATAAAAAAATATTAATCTATAAGGGTATAAACCCTTTTCTGTAGCTCAGAACCGTCATTAGCCAGAGCGAGAAACAGACCTTGCTGCCGAATGTATCGCATCGCATAGCATTAAGAGTGTAAAAGTACCCTTTTTTTATTTAGCCCGTATTGTCCCACTCCTGAGCAAAGGCCTCCCCCCATTTCTTCCACTTTTTACAATGGTGGTGGTTTTGAAGGCACTGGTTCTCCCCGATTTCTTTGTGGTAGACCATAGCTGGGAACCCCCTAGTTGCAGAGATATTGGGAGTCAAAGTTTGACATTTTTCACAGCTTTTTTTTAATACTAGTTTTTCACGTAATTACTTTACTTAAATTAGCTCTATGGCCCGTTTTCTGTTCAAAGCATCCAGTAGCACAATGTTTTAAAAGTGCCACATTGAGTTTTACCGTAAAGGTACAAGTTGGTAGCCGACTGCACGCAGCAGCAGCAGACGACATGTCGCAGCGACACGACTGGTTTCTACGTATTTCTATGAAATTCCCTCCGTAGTTAGCGACATGAAGCTAGCGACGCGTCGTCGAGCGGCAGACGCACGTGTCGTCCGACCGCAGATCAGTAGTGCCACTGACGCCGGAGCAACGACACGTCGAGCGTGTTTAGGTAGGCAGGTTAGAGTTATTGACTAATAGTTATTTGCAGTCGGGATCGAAATCATGACTGTAGCGACATGACGCGACGACGTGTCGTGACGACATGAAGCGACGACATCTCGTCTGCTGTTGCTGCGTGCAGTCGGCTACCAACTTGTACCTTAAAATATGATATTTCACTCCAAACTAAAGTCGTTTCCCAGGAATAATTTTGGTGTAGGAGTATTTTGATGTACATAATGCTTGGTTGACGAAATCGTGAAGGGTTCGTTTACACCCTGTATATAGCATACCGCTGTAACTCGACCGAACTCCCTAAGTGCATGTTTACGTACAGACGGGGCGTCGCGCGGCGCGTGCTGCGTTTTTAATTCAAACACATGGCGATGTATGAAAAAGTTAACGATTTCAATCGTCGATTTTACGAGAAGCTATTTTCGCTCGTTTAAAATAATAAAAAAAAAAACTAAATGTGGCACTCGGAGACTGCCGCGGTAAAGCTATTGCATAGCATTTTTATCAACAGCAAATAATTAATTATTTAATTTGACAACCTCAGTTGACAACCTTGTTATTTTCCGTAACCATAGCAACCTGGTTGAATACTAAATCTTGAATATTTTCGTTAGGGAATTTCTGGATTCGCTCTCCACGCTCAATGCCCGCGATAGAAGCTATGCAATAGCTTAAAAAAGCACGACGATAATAAGGCTAAGATTGAAATGTTTATTTTTTATTTTTCGACAAACTGTCCTGCAGTTTGGCAGAAGATTTGTGTATAAACCCACTCATGTAACTGACTGAAAAAAAAAGGTGACAACTCGTAATTTAGAGCTTTAGAAAACGTATAAGATAAGGTAAAGTGTCCATAACTGCCTCCCATGCAATAATAAACCTATAATATACCTTCGTATGATCAATGACAACATCTTTCTCTTAACCCGACTTTTTTGAGCCAGGCGCAGCAATTTTTCTTCTGTCATCTCTATTACTCGACATCTCAGCAGCAGTCACCGTCTTTCTATTCGTAGATCAATGATAACGTGTATATTAAAAAAATAACAATCAAATTGTCGAATAATTGAGACGGTTTTTTTTTTAAATTACGATGCTAGGAATTAATTTCTCCTGTATCGTGGGTGCGTTTACAAACATACACATCTTGTATTTTGTATGCCTTTCGGCGGAACATTTTTTTTTTTGTTTTGTTCTCTTTTTCCTTACAATCTGTCACTATGCACTAGGACATTATGTAATTGTCATGACTTATTAGATGTCTCGGCGGAACATTGGCTGGACCAAACATTTTTTACTGAACATCATTTGCAACATGTGTTCACAAAATCAATAAATGAATTTGAATCGAGAACCTCCTCCGTTTTGGAAGTCGGTCAAAAACTAATTTGATTAGGCTGATTTTCACCATAGCTGAGCAGACATTTGTCGAATACCAATAGGTTGTTACTGGTATAGGTAATGGTATCTGGGACTCTTATACATTGCATAGTTAGTTGAATAAGTCCAGCCTTGCTGATTTCGGTCGATTGTAGGTCATCGTCGCATATGACTCTCAAAGAGTATGATTCACAACAGAAATTTAGTAAAAATGTCGTGTCATGACACCCATCGGTTCTTACAGCTAGATTTGACAATGGATTTAACGTAATTTTTCATAGCTTTTTTTGCACTGCACGGCTTCCAATCTGATCCGATGCCAAAAATTCTCTCAGGATCCGGGAGCTAAATTATTCCCGAGCGTCATAGGCTACATTTAAAAAGTTCCCATAATAACGGGAGCAAAGCCACGACCAAAAAGCTAGTCACTACTAATATAGTTCAGTGCTTGTGGCACACCTAAAGTGTTTATGCATGCGGTGCTCACCTATTATAAATTGTTACACTAACCTTACATTATCAGTGTAACCAATTGTTGGTTGGCCAATAAAGGTAAATAAAATAAAAAATAGTAAAATCTGTCAAAGTACTTACAATTTGTCCCAGTTGAACTTGGCAGCGAGCACCTCGGATATTTGTCCTTCTTTCAATTGTTTCTTCACCACTCTCTCGACCATACGCAGGGATGAGAACATGTTCTGAACTGATGATGGCTGGCGGTTGCGGGAGCTCACCTATAAAGTTATCAGTTTAAGTATCAAAAGGTATTTTATTCAAAACTAGCTGATGCCCGCGGCTTTGCCCGCTTGGATTTCGGTTATCGCATCCAATATGTAATCATGAAATGTTGATCTTGTTCCCGCAAACTATGGGAACCTAATTCACGGATATTACTAAAACCCTCCTCGAGACCCGCTCTATCCATTGGTGAAAACAGCATGAAAATCGGTGCATTCGGCGCATTCGGCGGTGGCCTTTGTTTTATAATATGTTGTGATAGGCTCGTAATAGTTAGTTTGGTCGACGATGTCGTCAAAGTCGCGGGAATTACCTGGATAAGGGACGCTTAGAACTTAGAAGTGTGGCAGAAAAATGGGAGGCCTCTGGGTGATTCCAGGTTTATATGATGATGATGATGAAGCTTGAAATTGCGCATGTAATGTATGTGAGGCATACACTCAGGGGTCGTTCAAGTATTATATAATCACTGTAAGGGGGCTGGGGGTCGTTGCTTTGCTTATTTCTGATGACATGGAAAGGGGTCTAGATGGCGATTACGTCTGTTCTTTACTTTTTTACACCTAAGGCAACCCACACATTGACTATGCTTGAAAACGAAACGCATTTTCGGGGATTCCCAAATAATGAATACGTTTACGCATGGGGGGAGGGGTGAGACCTTTGATTACTTTTGCTGACAAGGGGGAAGGGGCGGTAAATAATTGTAGTAAATCTGCTTACGTAATACTTGAACGCACCCCCCACCACACACAGTTTTAACACTTAGGCATAGACTACACTCAACAAGATGTCACTGAAATGTCGATGTTTGTTTTTGTTAGGGGTCGGGCCTATTGCCATCAATGAGCCACGAATCCCAAAGAACAGTGGCTATATTATAGCTGATGGAATTAATAAGCGTCTACTTAAGTCACCGTGATAGATACTGACGAAATAATTTACTTAGTTTTATCAAATCAAGCTTAAGGCCTATCAAAGGCTGGAAAAAAAATCATCATAATTATGAGCTCAATTGACTAGATTACAGGAGATAATGAATAATCATAGCTTAATTTATTTTTTCTATCTGACTTGACTTTACAACTTTTGACTTAGCTATGCTTTTAATATTGGCATGTAATAAACCTTTGTAAGTTAAAAGACATTTCAATTGTCAACTGTACTGAACTGACAGCTTGTCATAGTCTGCACGACTATCTAGGCTATCTCATTATATTATTTTCCATCGATTCACTGTGATTTTCTAATTCATCGACTAGTTCTGCTTATGAACTCTGATATTTACTGTTCCCTGTGTGACTTGCCTAAGGATTTTGATTGTTTGCCTATACGACGGCATTTTCTTGTGACTCTGGATTCCGATTCTGCCTTACTATGGACTTTATTGTGTGTACATCGAATTGAATATCACGATGGGTAGCCGTGTAAGGCCTACAAGCATTATGCAACGTGTTTGCCATGCGTGCTGGTTACGCACAAGAAGAGAAGTCCTACGTATGAATGGTCAAGATGAAAGTAGTCCTCAGCTAGACACAACTGACGATGTGCAACCACAAGAAAATGTAATCCAGCCTGATGCTGATGCATCAACCCAACCTGAGCCAACACAAGTTGTGGATTTAGCCAATTATAGACGAATAGCAAAGATGTTTAGTTTTCTAATACACATTTTATTTCTATAACTTTACGATGATATAGCTTTATTGTACTTAAGAGAGTTATGCAATTGATACCTTAACATCCCTAACCTGCATATTGTCATGAATTATTGTGAAATGTGCATACTATTGGTGTAGGTACCTATTTTAAATAAATAAATTGTGTTAAACGTGTTTTTCTGTATCTACCAAAATGGTAAGGGTAGGTAAACCCTTTTTTTGGGGTGATTGGGAAATCAACAAATAACCCCTCCCGCTCTTGGACAGCGAAAAGGAGTGTCAGACTTCTACTGACTAAAAACCACCCATGTTCCTTCTTAGCCCTTTATGTCGAGGCCGCGGTAACTTGCATCGGTTGGACTTAGTATTCTGAATACGGTAGTCCGTAGTTTATAATGTGTAAATGCATTTCTATCAATGATATTTAAAGGGCAAGTAGGGTTATTAGTCCGTTGTTTGTACGACATAACCTCTAAAACTTTAAACAGGAATATCTTTAATTCTGGCGTAGCAGAGCAAGCTCATTTTTACTTGTTTCCGCTCGACTCTTTGTTGGTGTTTTGTTGGTGTTTTTGGAAACACACACGTAAGCAGTTTTCTATTGCGAGGTAGGTAAAAGAAGTCATTAATGGGTCTGCTCAGCTTGCGACCGACACCGGGCTTTAACATTCTGAAAACGTTCGTAGTTTATTTTCTATTTCTATAGTTCTTTTTCGATTAGTCCATTGTTAATACAACATAACCTCTAAAACTTTAAACAGGAATATCTTTAATTCTGGCGTACCTATAAAAGTATAACTGAAGACAAAACTGTTCAGGAATTCAAACTCTATACAAATATATTTTTTCCATAGGCTGACGCAAAAAAAAAATGTCAACAAAAATTTGTTCGAGCGTTTGCCACTATTCTTTCGAGCTTCTTCAGAGTATGTCGTGTACAAACGAATAAAGGTCGAGCAAAGTACGAAGTATTGAACTTAGTACTTTGCTCTTTGCTCTATCTTTTTTGTTTGGCTTAGAAACTGCGATTTATAGGTTAACTTAATATTTACACCACGCTTTGTTAACTTTACCGATAAGTTATTTTTGCATCGATAAGAAACGTAAACCGACGTGAGCCATTTCCCTCAAAAATATCCGTTTATTAGTATTATACAAGGCGTATACAGGTATTAATTTGACAATCATACTAGGCCTCGCTGTTATATCGTGTCGTAGTACTCATTTGTGGAGGTCAGGTAGACAATCGCTGTATAATACTGATAAATTTAGCTGCATCCGACTATCAAAGCTGTAAAACACAATGTGTGGCGAGGTAGACAAACCGATTCGTTCCCCCTGCATATCTCCCACCCACCTGGACATGAGTTGCCATGGCTGACTCAGAAGTTACCAAATATACTCCGGACCCAGGTAGGCCGCAGCAAGAAAAACCTGCTCAGGTGAAGACACATTGCTGGGGTGTAAATGTGGTGCTGCTTAATATCGTGTCCTTCGAGTCCCATTGTTAGTTTATTACAGGAATTGATGGATGCTAACGAAACGCCGAACAAATGGCTTAGTTCTGGACCGACACAATAGGGGATCAGACTGATTTAAAAAAATATGATTCTGTTTAGTCCGTCAGTAAGATTATCGAAAAATATTTAATACGTTACGTGTTTTTTGTTTTAACAAATCAATAAAAAATTACGAAGATAAAGCGCGTCAAAGATCATGGAGTGGGGCTGGAAACGTCACTTGAAGGTACAATATGTAGGTACTAGCAATATGACGTCACACGAGTTTGAAAACTGGGGGCTAAATATTTTTTGAAAATCTATCTGACGAACTAATTCATTTTTTTGTCCGATCCCCTATTCAGATTGACATCGACATGCTAAGAAGAAGATAAAAATCGCAATTATACAGCCACTCTCCCCACTCAGTTTGTCCCAGCCAATCTTCGGTCGATCTAGCTGGGGAAATCTCACGCTACGATTGCCGATACGCTGTCTAAACTTCCGAACACGTCTGTTTTTTCAAAAGATATCGCCAGCCCACTGCCACCCAAACTTTCTTGACTCCTAAGCCTATACTACACGGTCACATTAACTTGACACATCTCTGGAATGCTCAGCCCCACCCGCTTCCCCCCCGCATTCCCCTAGCTCGCCCGGCAAGTGTCAGTACGGTTAGCATCTTTGTTACCGGTCCGTCGATAATTTGGCTAGTTTTCTGTTGTTGTTATATTGTTTTTGGACATTATGGTTACAACGTCAAGCATCAAGTTTATGTGACCGAGTAGTACTTAAGGGTAAACAAGCCAACGGCACGAACTAGTTGGTGGGCGGGGCTAAAATGCATGCTATTTCATCCGACATCACGAGCGAAATGCATAGAGCGAAAGAGACACAACTAAAACGGGCGCGCGATTGTTTCTATGCAGTCCTTTGGTAGTATGGATACCATGAAAAATCCATTGAATGTATCTGTTCATAATAAAATTATTTGAATTCTTTAATATCAAATCTATGCCTGTATGGTTTCACTTTTTTATTTTCGTACTATATACGTATAACGCAACCTTAAAATTAAATTCTCACCATAATTTCAACAGCATCAAAAAGCTTGCTCATCTCTTTCCTCTCCCTGTCATTGAGAGTGCGGTCCTCCCAGTCGAAGATCTTGCTCTCTTTCAACCTGGTCTTAATTTTATCTAGCGTGATCGGTGGTTCTTGACCGTCGTATATTTCGCCGGACTTGTAGGCGGCTTTCAATTCTGTCTGGACGAGGTCTTCTAGGGGACTGGAATTAGAGGTTTTGATAAGTTTCCTGTTTGAATAAGGGGCAGAAAATTGTTTATTTAAATTGATTTAAATATACGACTGAAGGTACGTTGACCAAAAAACTCTTTAAACCGGCATGGTGTCATTAACATTAGATATTTACAATGTTTAATAAACAAAAAACAAAATGACATGAGTACTGAGTAGTAAACAAGGTAAATATCCCGTTTTCAGTGTAAATGATAACCTTTTTTATTATCAAGGAATAACAATTTTCTTGCTATTTTTATAACCCAAATAAAAACCTTAACTAATTCGGATTTCTTTAAACAGAAGTCAATACAATAATACGGTCATTTAAGGCACCGTGGTATTACTTTACCCCCTTTTTTGTGGGTGAGAAATCATCAAATGACTCCTCCCGCTTTCGGTCGGGAGTGTCAGACTTCTACTGACTAAAAACCACCCATGTTCCGAGATGTACCGAATAGAAGTAAGACGCTTGTCTTTTTCTTATCATCACTGGTTTCAGGTCAATATTTTTTTTATGTTTACACTTGTATAATTATTTCAATAGGTACTTTAGCTGTGTATGCATAATATATGTGTCGCATCATGGGTGGCCGAGATGCGAAACATCGGGTCTTCTTCTGTGATGGGTACTCGAGTGAAACCGAATTTAAATCAAATAACTTTTTATTTAAATAGGCTGACGGTTTTACATTTTACGAGAAACAAACACGTGCGTTGGTATTACTGAGCGTCTGCCTAGACTGTCGGAGTTCAAGTGAGTGAACACTCCGTCCTTTCGCCAGTCCTCGCTGCATCCCCTCTACCGACGATCGTGTCCAAGCGGTAGGGCGCGCTTGCGTTTCCGGTAAACATTTATTTAGTTCCAAATTGAATTATTAGATGGCGCTGTCGGTTGCACCATGGCGCCATCAATCCATGACATAATTATGTAATACGTAATGCGGCCTATCGTAATATTTGCAGCATAATTGGGGTTTTCCATACATCGAGTTTTTTCGTAACAAAAATCGATGCCGTCGTGATTTCTGAGAAAGTAACGAGTCATAAAGCAAGGCTGATTTATTATTCTGATTAAGTTAACCCGGTTTTTATATTTGAGAATCAAAGAAAACTGATTATTTTATTGTTAAAATAGTTAATCGTTTTGTTATGTTTTTAAGAGATTTATCACTTATGTTGATGCTGAATCGGCTTGAGCTGATCAATAAAAAAATATCTTCCGTCCTAGTCACATGCTAGTCGGGGTCGGTCAACCATTACGCTATCATCAATCGCTCCATGAATATATTGGTAACGATATGTATTCAGCTGCATCCCGTTAAATTGGAAGCCGAGCCCAATATAGTTGGGAAAAGGCTAGGCCGATGAACTGATGGGATGCATTCAGTTTCTTATTCTGAAACATCATCATCATCATCAGCCTATAGTGTCCCCACTGCAGGGACTCAGGCCTCCTCTCTAGGAAAGGAATGGGCCAACACGCGTGCGGGTTGGTAGATGACACATGTCTTCGATTTTTTTGGTTCTATAAGACATGCCGGTTTCCTCACGATGCTTTCCTTCACCGTTTTGAGAGCAGTGGTAATGAAATAAATTACACAAAGTAACTCAGAAACATATTTCATCGCAATTTTTCTACGGAAAATTGTGCTTTTTTTTATTGTTTTTTTAGTTACAGTTTATACCCGTAAATAAATCCAATAAAACACGTATTTGGAGCGTATCATATCGATTCGCTATAAAACTTAATTTGTTAGACTCACCATGACTCAATGTGTTGTATGTTTACTGCGATTCTGAAAAGAGAGATGAATCAGATTACCTATGTACGTCTTTCTACATCCTTCTCAGCTTTACAGGGCACAGTTTTGCATCTGCCTCAAACTTCAGGAGGTTGCCACAAAATAATCAGTTTATATTACAGTACCTACCATGCCAATAAATTAATATTTTAAGTTGTTAAAAATTTACCAGTGTTTCTGAATAACTTCCATGGAAAAAAAAATACCCCCAAAGAGAGGAGGCCTGTGTCCCAGCAGTGGGAACATTAATAGGCTGTTGATGCTGGTATGATATTGAAAGCTATATTAAGCGAGACCATGTCATGTTCGTGCCCATAAACTAGAAAACAACACCATAGTTTTGATATTGAGTTTCTTCAATTCAGCGGAAAGATAAGAAACTTACCAGTAGTAAACTAGTAACCTAATTAGAGTTGTACCAAGAAAATAAAATAAAATTAGAATCATCATCAGCGTATAATGTTCCCACTGCAAGGACTCAGGCCGCCTCTCTAGGAGAGGGATGGACTATAATCCACCAGGCAGGCTCAGTGCGAATTGGTAGATTTCACATGTCTTAGATTTTAGATATAAATTACACAAAGTAATGCGTGTGCTTGGGTTCGAACCCACGACTTACTGTTACCGTAAGTCGGGGCTGCCACCACTGGGCTACCGCTTGCTCCTGCAGCTCAAACAACAATGGTTTCACTGAATAAGTAGAAGAATAATAAAAGGTATATTTTTATTTAGGTACTTATTTCAAGAATTGTTTCTAAAAAGGTAAAGTAACAAAAAAAAATATGAACACTGTCATCCAGTTTTTTAGGGTTCCGTAGTCAACTAGGAACCCTTATAGTTTCGCCATGTCTGTCTGTCTGTCTGTCTGTCTGTCTGTCTGTCCGTCTGTCCGTCCTCGCTTAATCTCTGTGACCGTTAGCACTAGAAAGCTGAAATTTGGTACCAATATGTGTATCAATCACGCCGACAAAGTGCTAAAATAAAAATTGGAAAAAAATGTTTTATTAGGGTAGCCCCCCTATATGTAAAGTGGGAAGTGATTTTTTTTTTAATTTTAACCCTAACGTGTGATATATTGTTGGAAAGGTATTTAAAAATGAATAGGGGTTTACTAAAATCATTTTTTGATAATGTCAATAATTTCGGAAATAATCGCTCCAAAAGTAAAAAACAAAGCGTCCCCCCCCCTCTAACTTTTGAACCATAAGTTTAGAAAATACGAAAAAAATCTGAAAAGTAGAACTTTATAAGGACTTTCTAGGAAAATTATTTTGAACTTGGATGGAAACAACAGATGGAAACTGCAGTTAACCAATATAATTTGGTCCCTGAATCGTATGAGCGCCTATACAATCCAGAGGTCAAGTTTCATTGGCCCGTATTTCAAACAAAAAAAGAATTATTACTACGGAACCCTACACTGAGCGTGGCCCGACACGCTCTTGGCCGGTTTTTTTTTTTCAATCGGTCAAGGGCGTGTAAACTGCTGTAATAATATTAATAAAAACGTTTATTTCGGACGTAGGTAGTCCATATACTGTT
The DNA here is from genome assembly GCA_949316265.1 of Diarsia mendica. Lineage (NCBI taxonomy): Eukaryota > Metazoa > Arthropoda > Insecta > Lepidoptera > Noctuidae > Diarsia > Diarsia mendica. The sequence goes on from OX438910.1 coordinate 4,173,187, forward strand.
AGTAACACAAAAACCTTACAAAACTATTGTTAGTACATACAAAAAATGTCACAAAAATAAAATAAAAGTGGCATCGCACAGGAAATGTCAGTCTATGGCAGTTATGGCAGTTTATGGCTGTGATAGGTTTAATGAATTACCAACGTTCAGCCAATCGCTTCATTTGTCTATTATTATTTTGAACCGTCGAAGGTTTCTTTTCAGAAACCTGCTTTAAGTCATAAGTATACCCCGTCGGGGCTGCGGGTTGGTCACAAAGATACCGCGGCCTCGACATAAAGGGCTAAGAAGGAACACGGGTGGTTTTTAGTCAGTAAAAGTCTGAAACTCCCTTTCGCTCTGCCCAAGAGCGGGAGGGGTTAATTGATGATTTTCCATCCTCCAAAAAAAAAATTGGGATTAACTACGCGATAAAGAAGAGAAGAGGTGTCTTAACTGTCGTGAGAATAATCATTCGCTTCACATCCTCCGTAGTAACAATTAATGAATGGATGTGAAAGAGCATCATGGTTCTCAACAATGATGAAATGTTTATAAACTCAGTTGAATCGTCGTCGAATGAAATTCGCAAGGAAATACTCTGTGTTCCCACTATTCTTCTCTACCACAGTGGGTAAACAGGAACCTCTCGAGAAACAGATTTGTTTTATTCCCGGAAAAGAAAACATGTCATTGTTTTATCTACAAAAGGCTGAGGGGCTTGTGGCTAAGTTACAGCTGTAGGCCTATCGATCAAGAAAGGTATTTGCACCAGCACATGTAGCTTGATCCTAATGCTTTAGATTGTAGTAGCTTGATGTGCTTGTTCGTCGCTCACAATGGGCCTCATCAGAAAACCCAAAGTCACTCAATGGGCAATGCAGAGGGCTATGCTCGTTGTCTCCATTCGGGATCTCATCAGAACAGAAAGAGAACCAAGGTTACCAAACGTAGCCCGAAGAATTACCATCTTAAGTGGCAGTGGGCAGGGCACATGGCTCTCAGAACGGGCCGAAAAGTTCTGGAATGGCGACCACGAACCGGAAAACGTTGCGTTGGCAGGCCTTCCACTAGGTAGGCCGATGATCTGGTGAAGGTTGCGGTGACCCGCTGGGTGCAAGACGCACGGAACAGGTCAATGTGGCGACACCTGGGGGAGGCCTATGTCCAGCAGTGGACGTCTTTTGGCTGAAATGATGATGATGTGCTGGCTTCTGTACTTAGTTGGCTAACCATGCATTTCATACTATAAGCCTGGCAGCTAGTATCGTATAACTGCATTATAAAAGTCAGAAAGGCACTCGCTCCATGTAAAATTCAGTTGCATCTGGTTATACTGGAAGCCGACCCCAACATATTTGAGAAAAAGGCTAGGCAGATGATGATGACCTCTATGTTTCTTGGAAAACACGTCAAAGTCGTCTTTTACAGTCACTGCGGATGTCAGAAGCCCGAAGTCTATTAAATCTTATCGATCGTTTTATCCAGTACCTAAGTGACACTAGGAAGTATCAAAGGGCGAATGTTTTGGGGGAATGTCTCTTGCAAACTTTGATGCTCAATAAGGGCTTCTTCTTCTTCTTAGCGTGTCGATGGCAATCTAAATTGTGTCGGCCCAGAATTGGGCTACTAGTTTGGCGCTTTCGGTAGCGTCGTCTTTAAACAGACTCCGGACCCAGGTTGGTCGCAGCAAAGAAAACTTGCTGAGGTGGAGGTACATAGATGACTCTGCACTGGAGTGTAAATGTGGTGCTGTTCCTCAAACCATGGGGCATTTAATATCGTGCCCTGCTTGTCCTGCTGACTGTTCACTACAGGAACTGATGGACGAAAGGGGTGATTATTATCAGCCTAATTTGAATTTACTTATCATTATCTTATCCTTATCCCAATTAATTTTATGTCGGCGCAGCATGTCTTCTTTCCATACTTCTCGGTTACTCGCCATCTCCTCAGACACCTCCTTTCTAGCCATATAATCCTTTACACAGTCCATTCTTCGTTTCTTTGGTCTTCCTCTACTCTTAGAAGAAGGTGATCCCAGAAACATCAAAACACAACCCAGCTTTTATTTTTTTTTGTGCTGGAAAATCATCAAACAACCCGTCCCGCTCTGGGCAGAGCGGAAGGGAGTGTCAGACTTCTACTGACTAAAAACCACCCATGTTCCTTCTTAGCCCTTTGTGTCGAGCCCGCGGTATCTCTTTCGAACAACCTACAGCAAACACAAGAGCTTTACTCCCATATTACCGGGTCTTTGTTGCAAACTACTAGTTTCCTTTCCAAACAATGTATCAATATTATGTTTGTATTTACTCTGTCTGGGAGGTATCTGAGTACTTACTAACAATAACTATCAATTGTTTCGATACGCAGTTCCAAGATCAACCACGCTTCATAATACACAGTTTGTCAACTGACACAATGAGAACTATAAATATTATTGTTTCATCATCGATATCATCGTACATTGATGTCATGCCGAATATTTCCTGACTCCGAAAAACTGACCTTTTTTGTCCTGAACGTACGTACGCTCAGCACCAAAATACAACAGAATTTAATGGGCTACCACACTTCACCACACTTTTGCCTGCCCGATTACACGGTGCACACGGTACATAGCGCGTGTGGTTAGTATAATTGTATATCATTAGTGGTAGACCCATAAATCTTCTTTGGTCCTAAGTAAATGTTAAATCTTTTAGGGAGACCTCTGTATGAAAGCCCCAAGGATGTGCCTTAAAAGGCGTTGTACTGAGGGGGTTCTGGACAGCTTTTTTAAAGAGAAATCGATGACTTCTCTCATGCGCAAATTGTGATCACCGGGGCTGGCTTTCCGCACTTTTCTTTAGACATAAAGACCACAAAACTTAATCTCTCATAGCACCTTAAAACGAAAAATACTCACAAGAAATGAACCAGGAATTTAAACGCCGTAGTCACCATCGTGAACTAAACTTAACGCGTTACGTTACACTGCACGATAGCCACCGACTGACCAACGATTTGTTACGAGATGTTTAATGCGCAACACTGAGTTATATTGCTTAGCCCTCAATGAAATCGACATGTGTAGAAGGATTGAACGATCTTGATACTTGTGAAAAAATATGGCGAAACGTGATTGTGTTCAGAGTTTTTGGTTTACGGGCACTTTCTTTCTGTTAAACTTATGTACAGTTCTAAATAAGAACTGTAATAAAAAGTTCTCCTAAATATCGCACAATAATTTTGGTGCATGTATGTGGTTCAACAAATAACGGTTTGCTCAATATTTTTTCATTTTGATTCGGAAGTCCCAATCTTTTGTATGGACGTAAAAATACCATCAATATACTTTAAGTTTTGTATAGATATCCTGAAAGTTAGAATATAACCGTTTTATTGCGTATGTACTTTCTAACTGTCCAAGTTTAAATTACCTGTCGTTTTAATGGAAAATCGATTTCATCAGATTGCAACCTGTAATAGCCACTTCTACGTACTTAATTGATCGTACAATTTCTATGTTATTATCCTATCACAGCATAGAAATCACAAAACCTGTGTGCCTTAGCATATCGTACCCACCAGACTTGAAACTGCTTTTTGCCTTATATGGTAACATCAATTTCTACTTTTCTCTTCGGTTTCTTCTTTCGATGACGCAAATTACCTGTTTGTTATCTACTTTCTTATTCATGGATATGTACATTATTAATTTAATATTTCTTTATCACTTTAAGGTCCACTTGCACAGCAAATTAATAAAAACGTAATAATATTTCAAACATCATTCTGACTCTATTGTCTTTAAACGACTGACAGAAATACATCGATTTTTCCAATTTCATTAGTGTTGTAAGAAAGGGAAACCTCATTTTGTCTCGATCCGTTTTAAATATTTTACGCTGAACAGATTCAGTGATTTATGGTGTAATTGTTTTAAAATAAAAACCGCCAAATGTTCAAGAACAGAAGAGAGTTTGAGACCATAAAACTCTTTAAGGCCTATTTTCTGCGGATAGACCTATGAAGGAGTTAAATTCAAGTCGATACTTCCAAGTATCAAAACCGTTTCTTCTAACTATTTACTACACGTTACTGTACATATCATTGTTCGTAGCATGAAAACTTTGATTAAATACAACACAAACCTCAGATACAACACAGGGTGTTTGCCGCACAAGACATAGGTCTTGTTTGTATAACTTGACCACAATGACAATTGTATCCTAATATACCTTTTGATCTTTGATTTGGGAGACAATTTTGGTAGGTACTTGAGAGTCAAATATTTTTCCTTTGTGTCTCAAACAAACTAATCAGCTAGCAAAATTTACTTTAGTCACCGTACCAAGAGCAAACTACATAGATCATTTAGTTTAGATTCATCTTCTTTGCATAGTATAAAACAAAGTCCCTCCCGCTGTTTGTACAGTTTACGCCACACATCACACTACACCTCGCGCCTTACCACATAACCCACAAAACACCGCACTACTTACCACACCACACTTTACATCACTTGCACTGGGAATAAGTCAAGTTTAATTTTTACTGTTAATAATTTAAGGCTCTAACTTTACTTGCCGATATATTTGTTTTCTAATAAGATTATGTTTAAGCTAAATATATAAATAAATGTATGTACTTACATTGCATATTTACCCTTATGGTCAAAGTACATCCTAATATTACCTCGAGTTAGTATAAGACGTGTACGACACTGATGGTGAAAGAGCGGAGCCTTCTAATACAGGCATTGTTTGCCTAAATGGGGGCTCCAAATACGTAATCATGTAATGTAATACCTAATTCGCACAATAAACTATTTTGTATTTGTATTGTATTTTTGTATTCTACTCATGTTCTATTCATTCTAGAGAAAGAGCAGTGGAAATTATGTTTTTTCTACAACTTCGCTACTCGTATTCTTTTCTGATTTTCGTTGCCAAGAAGTTTTCCAAGAAAGTTAAATTGATTCTCTGTGACTTCGTCGAGCTTCATTGTCTCGGCGCTTGTCTGGTGGTCTCCACTTTTGATTCTGGCTTTCAGAATTTGCAGTAGTTTGGGAATAGTGTGACGGGTCATCATCATCATCATTTCAGCCCAAAGACGTCCACTGCTGGACATAGGCCTCCCCCAGGTGTCGCCACATTGACCGGTCCCGTGCGTCTCTCATCCAGCGGGTTCCTGCAACCTTGACCAGGTCGTCAGTCCACCTAGTGGGAGGCCTTCCAACGCAACGTCTTCCGGTTCGCGGTCGCCATACGCGTGGTTCATAAAATTAAACATTCTAGTCATTTAATGTATTATTTCTCTTTAATTTCAGGTCTGCTCTGAAAGTAGTGCCAGCGAATCGTCCCTAGAGTCGTCAAGCGGTTACGGCAGTCAAGGCGCTTTCGCAGCGGAAGACCACGCCTTGCAGCATCAGGTCCAACACGCGGATGGTGAGCGAATGTCGACTTTACCGTGTGTAGTGTAGGGCTGTGTTTAGAGTAGCAATGTTTTGGTAGTTGTGTGTTTATGGACTGTGCTATGGCGATATAAGACGCGTGAGAGTAAAAATAATATGACTTGAATAGGCACCAGCACATCAAGCTATCAACAATCTGTCAAATTTCTTCCAAAAAAAGTTAAAAATTCACGAAAATGTTATGTTATTTCAAAGAACTAACAGATATAACACGATGTGTGAAAAAGTAATAAAATCGATAAAAAATTAATTAGCTACACAAATGAAACCCTTGACACCCCTTGTCGTCATAGTAAAGTCCATCTTTACACATTTTAATTGTTTTTTCAATGTTGTTTATTATAATTTAGCAGTGTGCTGTGTGAATTTTGTTGATTAGATGTTTGTCTTTGCCTTGAGTAGATAATTGACTTTGCCTTCATCAATGTTTTTTTTTTTTTTTTAATTTTCACACAAGTACTTAACTTACTATTTTTGAAGGATACATACACCGATTTTAATTATTGCGTTAAGTACCTACCTAAATTGCACATCCATTGCACTTATGTTAATACATTAGTGCTCTTGACTATAAATCCAGGTTTATTATATTTTTTGCTGTTGTATATCTTTATTTCTTTGTGTTGTAATACCGCTTCGCATGCCACCCCACTAGTCGAGTCCGAGATCGTTACACTTCGACGAGACAGCGAAGCTTCCGTCGCCGCCGCTCGGGAATCATTCTCGATCTCTCTCGGGTCCTTGGAAGAAGCTGTGAGGTCTCTAGACGAAGCGAGTGAAACACCGACCTTCGCGACCATCGGGAAGAAACCAGCTGTGCCTAAGCGTAGACCTGTGTCTATGAGCGGTGAGAATAAAGAAACTAGTTCTTGATAGGTGCTGGTTTAAATAAGGGTCAATTTTCCAGAGCAAAGTAGCCACAGTCTTTAAAATACTTGCTACCAAAGTAAGCTATCAAAAATTGGGAAGAAAAGTTGCCACAATATGTTATGATGTTGCAGAAACATGTTTTCAACAACACGAAATGTTTCCGCAACATGTTTTGCAAGTTTTGTTGCCATGAATTGGTGATTAAAGTGTTCAGTAGTTCATTCGGGTTTTCGTCGTAACGGCTCGGGTTTAATTTCCAATCTCCAGTTTCTGGAGTGAGCCGTGAAGTGAGATTATTAAGAGAAAGTCTAGCACCAAAATTAGTGAGGTAAGGTGATATTTGAAGTTGGATGTGCATGAATTTTATTGAATAGTGTTTTATTTTGGCAAGCTTGTTTTAATTTTTATCTAGTTCACTCATTAATGTTCCTTAAACGAGGTGGAGAGGGTCAGCTTTATGCTGGAATATGGTAGGGATCTGCGGGCATGTGTAATTTGATTCTGGCCCGTCCTCTATCAGATGAGGCTAAATGTATTTATAAATTAGTTAAATTATCCATTAAGCGTAGATAAGTAGATATCTTTTTGTGAGGCCTATGAGGGTGGCATGATCATGTCTGATCAAACCCTCCATAAAATGAATAAAGATTAAAAAAAAAAAAAAAATTAATTTTCCTTAATAATATTGCTCAGACGAAATTACAGATATTTTATAATTTCTAAATTTAGCATTTAATAAGTTCCTTTTGGGCTTCGCCGCAGTCGGATAAAATTAGACCCTAAAGTTGACTTGGTCGCTGAAGTAATGCCTTGTAAGATTTAATCCGCCTTTGTACCACTCTTGTACATAAAGTTTAAATAATGAAATAAATTAAAAATGTTTTCTTTACGGAACGAATCAGACAATAGGGTAGTTGACAAAAAAAAATCTAATTAGTCCGTCAGATAAATTACCAAAAAATATTGAACAAATATTTTTAATTTTTTCACGTAAACAGTATTATGTGCTTCGAAAACTCGTGTGACGTCATATTGCAGCCTACATTTTTTACTACGTAGTGACGTCAAAAGCCCCCACTCATGATCTTTGACGCGTTTTATCTTCGTAAATTTTTATTAATTTGATAAAACAAAAAACACGTATTCCAATATTTTGCGATAAAGTAACAGACGGATTAAACAGAATTATATTTTTTTTAGTCACGTCCCTGTTATCATCGTTTCTCTTTTTTTTTTTGGGTATAATAATATAATAATATTATGTAATAATAGAAGTCTTAACACTCTCTAGTGTTAGACTTCTACCGCCTTATTACAAAACGTAGTTAAACCTGGTTTAACTTAGACTTGGTTTATCTCGCATGACGTCTCACTTCAATAATATTCAAAAGAAAGTGACAGCATGCGAGATAAACCAGGTCTAAGTTAAACCAGGTTTAACTACGTTTTGTAATAAGGCGGCTATTGACTAAAAACCACCAATGTTCCTTCTTAGCCCTCTGAGTCGAGGCCACACCAAAAAAATGTTGGATACGTGTTTTTTTTTAATTAATAAGAATATTGACGAAAATAAAACGTCAAAGATTATGAGTGCGGCTTGAAACGTCACTTTCTGGTAAAAAATGTACCAAACTCACGAGTTTTCGAAGCACTGTATTGTCTTCAATTTTGTTCTTCAACGCGAAAAAAGAACAAAATCGTGTCCATTATTTTTTTTAAATCTGTCTGACTGATGAATTAGGTTTTTTTTGGTGAAATAGCCTATTCCTACCACTAATGTTAACCTCCCCTGTACAGCCACAGCATGGTCACGTCGCGGCTCGTCCAGTTCGCTGGGCAAGCCGCCCCCGCCCGTGCGACGCTCCTCCTCTATATCGCGCCCGCAGCGACCGCCGACCGTGCAGGTGAGTAGTTACCCTCCCCCCCACAGCCACAGCATGGTCACGTCGCGGCTCGTCCAGTTCGCTGGGCAAGCCGCCCCCGCCCGTGCGACGCTCCTCCTCTATATCGCGCCCGCAGCGACCGCCGACCGTGCAGGTGAGTAGTTACCCTCCCCCCCACAGCCACAGCATGGTCACGTCGCGGCTCGTCCAGTTCGCTGGGCAAGCCGCCCCCGCCCGTGCGACGCTCCTCCTCTATATCGCGCCCGCAGCGACCGCCGACCGTGCAGGTGAGTAGTTACCCTCCCCCCCACAGCCACAGCATGGTCACGTCGCGGCTCGTCCAGTTCGCTGGGCAAGCCGCCCCCGCCCGTGCGACGCTCCTCCTCTATATCGCGCCCGCAGCGACCGCCGACCGTGCAGGTGAGTAGTTACCCTCCCCCCCACAGCCACAGCATGGTCACGTCGCGGCTCGTCCAGTTCGCTGGGCAAGCCGCCCCCGCCCGTGCGACGCTCCTCCTCTATATCGCGCCCGCAGCGACCGCCGACCGTGCAGGTGAGTAGTTACCCTCCCCCCCACAGCCACAGCATGGTCACGTCGCGGCTCGTCCAGTTCGCTGGGCAAGCCGCCCCCGCCCGTGCGACGCTCCTCCTCTATATCGCGCCCGCAGCGACCGCCGACCGTGCAGGTGAGTAGTTACCCTCCCCCCCACAGCCACAGCATGGTCACGTCGCGGCTCGTCCAGTTCGCTGGGCAAGCCGCCCCCGCCCGTGCGACGCTCCTCCTCTATATCGCGCCCGCAGCGACCGCCGACCGTGCAGGTGAGTAGTTACCCTCCCCCCCACAGCCACAGCATGGTCACGTCGCGGCTCGTCCAGTTCGCTGGGCAAGCCGCCCCCGCCCGTGCGACGCTCCTCCTCTATATCGCGCCCGCAGCGACCGCCGACCGTGCAGGTGAGTAGTTACCCTCCCCCCCACAGCCACAGCATGGTCACGTCGCGGCTCGTCCAGTTCGCTGGGCAAGCCGCCCCCGCCCGTGCGACGCTCCTCCTCTATATCGCGCCCGCAGCGACCGCCGACCGTGCAGGTGAGTAGTTACCCTCCCCCCCACAGCCACAGCATGGTCACGTCGCGGCTCGTCCAGTTCGCTGGGCAAGCCGCCCCCGCCCGTGCGACGCTCCTCCTCTATATCGCGCCCGCAGCGACCGCCGACCGTGCAGGTGAGTAGTTACCCTCCCCCCCACAGCCACAGCATGGTCACGTCGCGGCTCGTCCAGTTCGCTGGGCAAGCCGCCCCCGCCCGTGCGACGCTCCTCCTCTATATCGCGCCCGCAGCGACCGCCGACCGTGCAGGTGAGTAGTTACCCTCCCCCCCACAGCCACAGCATGGTCACGTCGCGGCTCGTCCAGTTCGCTGGGCAAGCCGCCCCCGCCCGTGCGACGCTCCTCCTCTATATCGCGCCCGCAGCGACCGCCGACCGTGCAGGTGAGTAGTTACCCTCCCCCCCACAGCCACAGCATGGTCACGTCGCGGCTCGTCCAGTTCGCTGGGCAAGCCGCCCCCGCCCGTGCGACGCTCCTCCTCTATATCGCGCCCGCAGCGACCGCCGACCGTGCAGGTGAGTAGTTACCCTCCCCCCCACAGCCACAGCATGGTCACGTCGCGGCTCGTCCAGTTCGCTGGGCAAGCCGCCCCCGCCCGTGCGACGCTCCTCCTCTATATCGCGCCCGCAGCGACCGCCGACCGTGCAGGTGAGTAGTTACCCTCCCCCCCACAGCCACAGCATGGTCACGTCGCGGCTCGTCCAGTTCGCTGGGCAAGCCGCCCCCGCCCGTGCGACGCTCCTCCTCTATATCGCGCCCGCAGCGACCGCCGACCGTGCAGGTGAGTAGTTACCCTCCCCCCCACAGCCACAGCATGGTCACGTCGCGGCTCGTCCAGTTCGCTGGGCAAGCCGCCCCCGCCCGTGCGACGCTCCTCCTCTATATCGCGCCCGCAGCGACCGCCGACCGTGCAGGTGAGTAGTTACCCTCCCCCCCACAGCCACAGCATGGTCACGTCGCGGCTCGTCCAGTTCGCTGGGCAAGCCGCCCCCGCCCGTGCGACGCTCCTCCTCTATATCGCGCCCGCAGCGACCGCCGACCGTGCAGGTGAGTAGTTACCCTCCCCCCCACAGCCACAGCATGGTCACGTCGCGGCTCGTCCAGTTCGCTGGGCAAGCCGCCCCCGCCCGTGCGACGCTCCTCCTCTATATCGCGCCCGCAGCGACCGCCGACCGTGCAGGTGAGTAGTTACCCTCCCCCCCACAGCCACAGCATGGTCACGTCGCGGCTCGTCCAGTTCGCTGGGCAAGCCGCCCCCGCCCGTGCGACGCTCCTCCTCTATATCGCGCCCGCAGCGACCGCCGACCGTGCAGGTGAGTAGTTACCCTCCCCCCCACAGCCACAGCATGGTCACGTCGCGGCTCGTCCAGTTCGCTGGGCAAGCCGCCCCCGCCCGTGCGACGCTCCTCCTCTATATCGCGCCCGCAGCGACCGCCGACCGTGCAGGTGAGTAGTTACCCTCCCCCCCACAGCCACAGCATGGTCACGTCGCGGCTCGTCCAGTTCGCTGGGCAAGCCGCCCCCGCCCGTGCGACGCTCCTCCTCTATATCGCGCCCGCAGCGACCGCCGACCGTGCAGGTGAGTAGTTACCCTCCCCCCCACAGCCACAGCATGGTCACGTCGCGGCTCGTCCAGTTCGCTGGGCAAGCCGCCCCCGCCCGTGCGACGCTCCTCCTCTATATCGCGCCCGCAGCGACCGCCGACCGTGCAGGTGAGTAGTTACCCTCCCCCCCACAGCCACAGCATGGTCACGTCGCGGCTCGTCCAGTTCGCTGGGCAAGCCGCCCCCGCCCGTGCGACGCTCCTCCTCTATATCGCGCCCGCAGCGACCGCCGACCGTGCAGGTGAGTAGTTACCCTCCCCCCCACAGCCACAGCATGGTCACGTCGCGGCTCGTCCAGTTCGCTGGGCAAGCCGCCCCCGCCCGTGCGACGCTCCTCCTCTATATCGCGCCCGCAGCGACCGCCGACCGTGCAGGTGAGTAGTTACCCTCCCCCCCACAGCCACAGCATGGTCACGTCGCGGCTCGTCCAGTTCGCTGGGCAAGCCGCCCCCGCCCGTGCGACGCTCCTCCTCTATATCGCGCCCGCAGCGACCGCCGACCGTGCAGGTGAGTAGTTACCCTCCCCCCCACAGCCACAGCATGGTCACGTCGCGGCTCGTCCAGTTCGCTGGGCAAGCCGCCCCCGCCCGTGCGACGCTCCTCCTCTATATCGCGCCCGCAGCGACCGCCGACCGTGCAGGTGAGTAGTTACCCTCCCCCCCACAGCCACAGCATGGTCACGTCGCGGCTCGTCCAGTTCGCTGGGCAAGCCGCCCCCGCCCGTGCGACGCTCCTCCTCTATATCGCGCCCGCAGCGACCGCCGACCGTGCAGGTGAGTAGTTACCCTCCCCCCCACAGCCACAGCATGGTCACGTCGCGGCTCGTCCAGTTCGCTGGGCAAGCCGCCCCCGCCCGTGCGACGCTCCTCCTCTATATCGCGCCCGCAGCGACCGCCGACCGTGCAGGTGAGTAGTTACCCTCCCCCCCACAGCCACAGCATGGTCACGTCGCGGCTCGTCCAGTTCGCTGGGCAAGCCGCCCCCGCCCGTGCGACGCTCCTCCTCTATATCGCGCCCGCAGCGACCGCCGACCGTGCAGGTGAGTAGTTACCCTCCCCCCCACAGCCACAGCATGGTCACGTCGCGGCTCGTCCAGTTCGCTGGGCAAGCCGCCCCCGCCCGTGCGACGCTCCTCCTCTATATCGCGCCCGCAGCGACCGCCGACCGTGCAGGTGAGTAGTTACCCTCCCCCCCACAGCCACAGCATGGTCACGTCGCGGCTCGTCCAGTTCGCTGGGCAAGCCGCCCCCGCCCGTGCGACGCTCCTCCTCTATATCGCGCCCGCAGCGACCGCCGACCGTGCAGGTGAGTAGTTACCCTCCCCCCCACAGCCACAGCATGGTCACGTCGCGGCTCGTCCAGTTCGCTGGGCAAGCCGCCCCCGCCCGTGCGACGCTCCTCCTCTATATCGCGCCCGCAGCGACCGCCGACCGTGCAGGTGAGTAGTTACCCTCCCCCCCACAGCCACAGCATGGTCACGTCGCGGCTCGTCCAGTTCGCTGGGCAAGCCGCCCCCGCCCGTGCGACGCTCCTCCTCTATATCGCGCCCGCAGCGACCGCCGACCGTGCAGGTGAGTAGTTACCCTCCCCCCCACAGCCACAGCATGGTCACGTCGCGGCTCGTCCAGTTCGCTGGGCAAGCCGCCCCCGCCCGTGCGACGCTCCTCCTCTATATCGCGCCCGCAGCGACCGCCGACCGTGCAGGTGAGTAGTTACCCTCCCCCCCACAGCCACAGCATGGTCACGTCGCGGCTCGTCCAGTTCGCTGGGCAAGCCGCCCCCGCCCGTGCGACGCTCCTCCTCTATATCGCGCCCGCAGCGACCGCCGACCGTGCAGGTGAGTAGTTACCCTCCCCCCCACAGCCACAGCATGGTCACGTCGCGGCTCGTCCAGTTCGCTGGGCAAGCCGCCCCCGCCCGTGCGACGCTCCTCCTCTATATCGCGCCCGCAGCGACCGCCGACCGTGCAGGTGAGTAGTTACCCTCCCCCCCACAGCCACAGCATGGTCACGTCGCGGCTCGTCCAGTTCGCTGGGCAAGCCGCCCCCGCCCGTGCGACGCTCCTCCTCTATATCGCGCCCGCAGCGACCGCCGACCGTGCAGGTGAGTAGTTACCCTCCCCCCCACAGCCACAGCATGGTCACGTCGCGGCTCGTCCAGTTCGCTGGGCAAGCCGCCCCCGCCCGTGCGACGCTCCTCCTCTATATCGCGCCCGCAGCGACCGCCGACCGTGCAGGTGAGTAGTTACCCTCCCCCCCACAGCCACAGCATGGTCACGTCGCGGCTCAAGTTGAGCACGACGGGCAAGAGAGAAGGTGTGGCATGTCCTGTGTTTGGGCTCCACACTCACATTCAATTAGAGATGAGTCGATTACCCCATCTGATACAGGGTAATAAGTATCAGTACCATAATATTTCATGCAAATAAATAATGTTGTCTCTCTCCCGCAGCCTCCGTGCGCGGACTCGGAGCTGCCACCTCCCCCAGCGTTCCTGCTGCAGCCGGACGGAGACGCGGCGGGTGATTATGACTGTATTGCACCTTTATGCACTATTATTTGAGTTTACTTTACTATGACACCGTGACTTTTTACTTAGGTAGCCCGCTTCATGTATCCAATGACTACTAAACATTCATAAAACTAAATTATTGGTGTGATTCTTGAATTGATTGATGTAATATGACAAAGAGAGGAGGCCTGTGTCCCAGCAGTGGGAACATTAATAGACTGTTGATGAGATGTGAATATTTGAAAAATATAAATATTATTTACTACTAAAAAACCACGGTGTATGAAACTCGACATAGATGAGGAGGTTAGCAACAAATGATGTCTAATCAACTTAATTTTAATTGCGTGCACTGCGTACAAGCTTAAAAGCACCAATGCAAGTCACAAGCCAGCTTGAAGCACTACAACTTTTCAATGTATTAAATTAAGATAGCAAGTTACAACAAGCCTTTTACCATCTCAAGCGATTGGTTGCTGCTTTAAAAATCGTAGGTTTGATTCCTGCAATAATGATTATTTTAAAGGCTTCCAGACCGATTATACTACAGTGAAACTTGGTTAAGTGGGACCTGGATAAGTGAGAAACCTCCATAACAGGAACTCATGCTGAGGTCCCATGAGACAGATATTGGATATCTGAGGCACTGGGTAAGTGGAATACCTCTTTAACGCCCAAATACTCAAACGTCACTCAATTATAAGTTACCCTCAAAACTCCTGCTGTCTCTGTCACTCTGCGTTAAAGTAACAAAGACAGCACGAGATTTAAGTGCAACTTAAAATTGAGTGACGTTTGAGTATTTGGGCGTAAGTGAGACAAATTTTCAGGTCCCTTGAGGTCTCACTTAACCAGGTTTCACTGTATATTGTACCGATTATACTCCCAATTGAAAATCGGTAACGATTGTCGAAAATCTACTATGACAGCCAGAACCAAGGGCTAAACGTGCCTTCGAAGGCACAGAAGAAACTCAGTACTGCATTTGGTAAGACTGAAAACAGTCTTACCGGATTCGGTGGGGTCGTGTTTCAGTCTTTTCAGATAGTCGATAAACTTGGGAATAAGCTTAGGCAAATGATGATGTCGAAAGACGTTAAGGTGGATGTTCCAGGGTAGCCCGCGAGGCTGTGGATTATCGAAAGGTTAACGCGGCTCCGACACAAGGGCGAAGAAGGAACATGGGTTTGGTTTTTAGTCAGTAGAAGTCTGACAGTCCCCTTCGCTCTGCCCAAGAGCGGGGGGGGGTTATTCGATGATTTTCCACCCACCAAAAAAAAAAAGGTAGCCCGCGAAATTCAAATTTTCTTACGTTTTTAGCGATTTATAGGCCAGTGCTAGGTTGTATGTTAGTGAAAATGTGATTCGCGGGCTACCCTGGAACATCCACCATAAAGTTAAAAACATCTAGAGAAAAAAGATGAGTTTAAAAGCCGATTTTAATCAATCAACCTTTTTTCCAGCGCACATCAACGTAGCAGAAACAGTAAAACAGCTAACAGAACTTAAACACATGCCTGCCTCGCCCGGCATCGTCCGCCGCAACCAACAACAACTGCCAAACAACACGAACAACGCCAATCAACAACAACAGCCGCAATCTCCAACAACACCGTCACTTAGTACTTTTCAACAAGCGAAGAGTAACTTCTCTTCGTCAACAAGTTTGAACAGTACGGGGAATTTGAACCCTATCTACGGGCAGACAGGGCATAGAATTATGGCGTATGTGGAGAATTCTATGTATGTGAGGAAGAATAGTTTAAATAGCTCCAATTCAGATTTGATTAATGCTGGTGAGTATTTTTTTTCTAAAGAAAGAAAAAATATTTATTGGTTTCCCACAGGACAAAAACAAATTGACAAGAAATTAAAGGAACTTAAAAGTCACCCGTTCAATGTTTGTCAGAGAATACACAGTTTAAGGTGGCAGCGCCTGGGTTACCCGTGAAATCCAAACAGACTAAAGTTTTTTGCGATTTGCAGATCACTATCAGAATATAATTAGGTATGTGTATTTAAATATGATTCGCGGCCGCAAATCTTATGTGTTTACAGAATTATACTTTATAATTTACAGAATATATTAGCTGTCTATAAGTTCATTTTAACCGAACTTTTGCAATTAAAGTTATCAATTATTAATAAGAGCAGTGGTGGGTGGCCCAGTGGTGGCAGCCCCGACTTACGAACAGTAGGTCGTGGGTTCGAACCCAGGCAGGCGCATTACTTTGTGTAATTTATTTCATCACTACTGCTCTCAAAAAACGGTGAAGGAAAACATCGTGAGGAAACCGGCATGTCTTAGAACCAAAAAATTCGAAGACATGTGACATCTACCAACCCGCACTGGGCCCGCGTGGTGGATTATAGCCCATCCCTCTCCTAGAGAGGAGGCCTGAGTCCCTGCAGTGGGAACATTAATAGTGTGTTGATGATGATGATGATGATTATTAAATTAAATATCACTAAAGGAAAGATTTTTGAATATCCATTTCGCAAATAGGTTGAACTGAATTAATTGGTCCATGAAAACATTATCAAACGCATGCATTGCTTGGTTTAACCTAGGGACTAATTAGATTTTTTTTTACTACCCTATGTATTTGACAGAAAAAATCTAATTAGTCCGTCAGATAGATTTCCATAAAATATTGGCCACACATATTTTCTTTTATCACGTAAACAAAAAATAAAGATGATACAGTAATTAGAAAAGTGGTGTGACGTCACAGCGTGGTACTTATTTTGCCACGAAGTGACGTCAGAAGCCCTCACTCTTGATCTTTACACGTTTTATTTTATTTTCGTAAATTTTTATTAATTTATGAAACAAAAAACACGTATCCAAAATTTTTTGATAATCTAACAGACGGACTAAACAGACTCATATTCTTCTTAGTCAGGAAACATCACTATTTTCAAAGGTTTCCAATTAATGCTCTTGATTTTTTTGACTTATTTCTCTGAGAGCTATAAGATTAGAATTTTAAGTTAACCGTTTTTACAGTCCGTTCAACCGATTGTGAACTTTAATACGTTGACAGCAAGACAAAATGCAGCTGCAGTAAATATAGTCGGTATTGTAACATGTCTACGGTATAGAAGTCAAAATCGGTTGAACGGACTGTAAAAACGGTCAACTTATAATTCTAATCTTATAGTAAATGGAGTATAGTAAGGATATAAACAACCCCCCAGGTATATACGCGGAAGGTCGCGGCTCCCCGCACGGCTCGTCTCCCTCCACGCCGAGCTACGGAGACAACAACTCCTTCTCTAGCTTCGGACCTAGGATGTCCAGCGACTCGCATTATGGACAGACTGGTGAGAACAAGCTTAGAATATTAAAATACACATTTTAACAATAATAACAAAAAAAAAAAAGAAAATATACAAACAAACTTCTAAATAAAATAATTGTGACGTATTTTTTTTCTTTTTCTTATCATTTCATATACTATTGCTTCGAAATTGTTTAATTCGAAAAAGTCGTTTGATACATGTGGGCATGTATTACTGCAGTTCTCGGCACCATAACAACTCTGATGGCTCGGTTGTGAATTCCCCATCGAATGCAATAACAAAGTTTCTTCACTTATATCAAAATTCACTCTTAAAATCACAATAAAGCGCAGCATATCGCAGCTTCTTTTTGCCAAAAAAATAACAATGAATGATGAAATACAGTCTTTAATGAATTTGTTCTAATCAGCACTGTCAGATAAAAACATGATTTCGTACCACTGGGCACTGGCAGAGATAGCTTTACTGCGATGTGACCTGCCCAGTTCCATTTTGACGGCACGGTTGGCGCAGTGGCTGAGCGATTGGACTGCTGCGTTGCGTGTCGCGGGTTCGATCCCCGCACGGAACAAATATTTGTATGGCCTACAAATAGTTGTTTCGGGTCTGGGTATTTGTGTATGTGAGTTTAAATGTTTGTGAACGCACCCACGATATAGGAGAAATTCCTAGTGTGGTGCAACGTTTCTTAAAAAAAAAAAAAAAAAAATTGGCGACTGTGTTGAAAACCTCTTAGATTTGGATCTTGGATCGAGGTGATCTGTTCTTCATACGTTTAAAAATGTTGACTCCTAGTAGGTATTTATTGTAACACGGCTCTTTGGCAGATCCCGAGTGACTTACAACCGTAAACATTTCCACACAGGCTTCAAAATGCAACAGCAGCAGCAGCAAGACAAGAAATACGGTCAGAACACGATCTACGCGCAACCATCGGAGATCATCGCCGGGTTCAACAATATGTCGCGACATGACACGCTCAGTCCTCTAGCGATGAGGAAGAATATAGCGGCCAGGTCGCATAGCGCTGACAGACATCATCTCGAACGTGAGTTTACATTAAGGGCGCGTTCTCAAATCAGGCAAAATTATGCTGTTTTTTCGGTACATTTTATGTCATAACTCAACAAAATCGAATATAACTAAGAACTACCTCGTATAGATTGGTTCTTCATCTTCAAATAATGGGAACTATAATATTGAAAATTTTAGTCTTTGATAATGTAAAATCGATCTTACGTTGCCATTTTCCACAAAATTAACGACACCGGGTTGAGTTTAGGTACATTTTTTGTGCTATTATTAACATATTTTACTATTTCTAAAAATACTGTATGTAGGCAAATATACTCAATTTTTAATAATGGGAATCTTTTTTAAGCTAAATGCTATGAATAGTCGCAGAAAAAATGAAAACCGAAACTTATTTTTTCTCATTTTTTGCTATTCCGGATGAATCTTAAACGATTGCAATAAGGTTCATTTTAGCGGTCACTGTCATGATAAATTACGCAAAAATTTTAAATGTAAAACTTAATCTGCGCTCTGCCACCGTTGTGGGTGGAACCTGTGTCGTTTTTTAGCTGCACTTCGTGTTGAAAATCATAGCTCTACGAACACAAAATATTTGTAGTAGCATAACTAAAAAAAAAAACAAATTACCGCGAGAATCCGTAAACGCGTCCTTAAACAGTGAAACCTGGTTAAGTGAGAACTCAAGGGACCTGAAAATTTGTCTCACTTATAGAGGTATTCCACTTCAGTGTCTCAGATATCCAGGCCATACTGTTGGGACCTCAGCATGAGTTCCAGTTATGGAGGTTTCTCACTTATCCAGGTCCCACTTAAACAAGTTTCACTGTAATCACTTCTGGGGGTAATTTACACGCTAGCTCGCCGTGCGTCCGTTTTACGAACGGACGGAACGGACTAACGGACGGAACGGACTAACGGACGGAACGGACTAACAGACGAACGGACAGAACGGACTAACGGACGAAACGGACTAACAGACGGAACGGACTAACGGACGGAACGAGGAACCGTGTCGATGGCGAGTTCGTGTTCCACGCGCACCTGAAACAGATGTCAGCAAGATTGCAGGGGTCAAATGGCTGACTTTTGTTGTTCGAAACAGATACCGCGGTCCCGGACTCAAAAGGCTAAGAAGGAACATGGGGGTTTAGTCAGTAGAAGTCTGATACTCCCGTCCTCTCCGCCCAGAGCAGGAGGGGTCATAATTTTGATAATTTCCAACCCACCAAACAAAAAGGTGGCTGTCAGACTCTTATTGGCTAAAAACCCCCCCGGTGTTCCCTCCATACACTTACACTTGGGATCATGAGAAGTAATGCGCTTTCCACGGTCCCACCTAACTAGGCTAGTGTAGTATTAGGCTCATGCCTGTAGCACACCTCCGCTGCGAAACTCAAAGGGCGAAACCGCATTAGTTTCGCTGTGAGTTGTAAGTTCTTTGGCGGCGAAACAAGAGCGAAATTCCCTGCTCTAACGTACAAAACTGACTATGATGTTGTCTCTTTCTAACACGATTTAGCTCATTTGCTCAGGAGCCGTCTACACGTCTACATCTCCGCCCGTTGACCGTAGTACTGTTGAGTTTCGCAGCGGAGGTGTGGTAGAGGCATGAACGTACTGCTGGTAACGTTAGGTATGTTCCAGAAGGCGGGCTGATAGCGCACCTGAGCGCCAAGCTGGCGCCGCAGCTGTCGCCGCGCACCACACGACGTGCCATCTCCAGCATCGCGCCGCAGGACCCGCCCGCCAAGGGGAAAGGTAAACTATCTCACTGTCTTACACCATCTAAATCAAAGCATTTATTTCAAGTAGGCCAGTTACAGGCACTTTTCATCATCTGCCTAGCCTTTTCCCAACTATATTGGGGTCGGCTTCCAGTCTAACTGTATGCAGCTGAATATCAGTATTTTACATGGAGCGACTGCCTATCTGACCTCCACAACCCAGTTAATACTAGGTAATACAATACCCTTTGGTAAGACTGGATGTCAGAATTTCAGGTCACTGACTACCTGTAACGACTGCCAAAGATCTATATATATGGCAGCCGGGACCAACAGCTTAACGTGCTTTCCGAGGCAAGGAGGAAACTCGGTATGTCGGTCACCCATCCACAGACCGAACTAGGCAAGCTCGGCTTTACCTAAAGATCGACCTGAGTGGCAGTTCTTATTAAGCCACGAGCTCCAGGCACAGGTTACAGGCACTTTAGAATAATCGAATTAAACTAACTGCGGCACTCAGAGATATCCAACGATTACTCAAGCCGCCACCCAGCAAAGGACTGACATACTTTTGTATGACAAAACTGTCAAAAACCTTTACCAAGCGACGGCCCAAGCAACAACTGAAGCTCTCCGAGTGCGGCAGCAACGGCCATCATCATCACCTTGACTTTTTTTAGGGTTCCGTACCTTAAAAGGAAAAAATAGAACCCTTATAGGATCACTCGTGTGTCTGTCTGTCTGTCCGACCATCCCTCCCCCCCTCCCCCCATATTACATTCTTAATTCTGAAAAAAATACAGAAATTAGTTCAACACGTATAGATTACAGGCAAACCTATAAGAAGTCATGGTACGGAACCCTTCATGTGCAAGTCCGACTTGCACTTGGCCAGTTTTTTATTTTATTTTGTTACCTCTCTGATGTTCCATATTGTGGCGAGAAATTAATCAATGTTATTATGACCTTCGTGCCTTTGTCTTGTCCTTTTCTATTTGGGGTCGGCACCACATGTTTTTTCTGAATAACGTCACTACTACGACTCTCTTGGCTTCGCATTACGGACTGCTAAGTGCCGATTTGATCCCCTGCTTCTTAGCGTGTAAATGTCAATATAAGGTCCCATTATAATAGGTGGACAAATTTTAACACAGCATTCAGTAGGTCTAACCAACAATATCTAAACAAAAAAAAAACATTAAATAAACTGTTTTTATTGTACTTTAATGATTTTAAATAATAAATTGCCGGCTCTCTTTAATAGACTCATCCTGTATTAGTAGGTACTTAAATGCGTTTTTCTTATTATTATTTTTTACCATCGTCCTTATTTTGGTGGTCTGAATGATTTCTGAAATTTTGTCCACCTATTTTAATGGGGCCTTATAATTATATCATGATCATCATTCTCGTGCCCTTGTTCACAATTTTAATAACACAATTTGTTATTCTTACTGTTACTGTTAGCCTGTGTCATCCCACCCCACTGCTGGGCAAAGGCCTCCCAAAAAGACTTCCAAAATTTTGCGATCCACGGCAAATGTGGACCACTGGTCGTTGGTTCTGTCAAGCAGTCCCGCCATCTCCGACCAGGTCTACCACGTCGCCTTCTGGCTGCGTCAGGGTTCCACAACGTGGTTGTTTTGGTCCACAGCTCGTTGGGCATACGGCAGATATGGCCAGCCCACTCCCACTTCAGCTTAGCGGCTTTTTGAGCAACGTCAGTAATTTGTGTTTTGGAGCGCAGTGTGGTGTTGCGTATACGGTCTATTAGTTTAACGCCTAGGATACTGGATTATTATTAGGATTGTTACTCTTTGGTATTATAAAATTGTGAACACAACATAGGTTTAATCGTATGCCATTTTTTACTTAGGTACAATCCCAGTGCAGCCCGCGTTCCTAGACAAGCTGTCGGCAACGATACAACAACAACGCCGGCAACTGGAGACCACGCGCGCTAAGAGCGTGCGGGACATGATGAACCAACATGCGCAGGTGTGTACTATTCTATGTACGGTACTAGTGTGAACAGACTATCGTGTACTATTATGTACTATTGTGTACGATCATGTACTATCGTGTATTATTATGTACTATCGTGTACTTACTATTATGTACTATTGTCTTCTTATTAGCGTGTCGATGACAATTCAAATTGAGTCGGCCCAAAATTTGGCGACGAGTTCGGCACTTTCAGTAGCCTCCATCAGTTCCTGTGATGTGCAAGTAACAGGACAGGCTGGGCACGATATCAAGTGCCCCATAGTTTGTGGGGCAAGACCACATTTACACTCCAGGGCAGAGCCATCTATGAATCTCCACCTGAACAGGTTTTCTTTGCTTCGGCCTACCTGTGTCCGGAGTCTGTTTAGAGACTTCCAGGTCAGCCATGGCAACTCGTGTCCAGGTGGAAGATTTTCGGCAAGTGGCACAAATGTAGTACTATTGTGTATATAGTACTATTGTGTACTATTATAATGTTATAAATTTCACGCACTGCTCGGTAAAGGATAGGGGATAGTCCTTTCTTTCAAATTAAAGCATTGAGGGTTAGACATATTGACAGCTATGGTTTGTTTATAATTTGACATAAACACCCACTTTTCAATCCAGGATGACATTATAGACATCTTTAACATTGATTACAGTGACATTTGACATCTTTAGCATTGATTAAAGCAGAATGCAACTATAAGGTTGACGAGGATGGCTGGTGTAGGAAGTAATGGATATATGACCGGCAATTGCCCACCGGACACAACACCCGTCCGGTCGGAGGATCCTCCCGTTTCTATGGGGGATGAGGAACTTTACACCCTGTTCCTCATACCCCCCGAACTAGGATTGATTTGGTGGGCGATGTCTCCCTGTTGTCATGACAGAGTCGATTGCAGATATAATAACTAGTCAAAAAAGAACTTGTGCCAGCCTTTACAAAAAGCCGTACAAAATCAAATGACCTTTACCCTGGAAATTGTCGGAAAATAAAATAAAAATTCCGACTTTGTGGCGCACCATTTTTTTACGGCACAACGCGTTTTCTTATTATTTTTCATGGATCTATCGATGGTAAGAATGCCGTACAAAAATATATGACCAAAATGTACCCACTCTACCTGTTCTTTTGAATTCTCAGCTGCACTCGTTTGGACAGCTTACAAGTGACGGCATAGTGCTGAATCTTATTATTGTATGCTCTAATATCGTTCTAGATAGGTCACCTGGTGGTTTACATGACCCATAATTTTTTCAACACGGGCCAGTAGTCTATAAGTACCTACTCAGTGCACCTATAACTGACCTAAATCATTGACACATCGGCTCGCTGTAATTTGACTCATATACAGGGCGCCACGTGGGTTAGTCACTAACTTTCCTGGTTTTCCCCACAGTTAGGTGTAAGAAAGAAAAAACATGTATTTGTCGCAGAGATCTGACGTGCATCAAATGGCAAAAAGTAAGCAATGAACATACAATGCATAACAAATATTTATAAATATATCACGACGAGCAGTGGTGGCCCAGTGGTGGTGGCTCGAGGCCACCACCACTGGGCCACCACTGCTCGTCGTTATGAACAGTAAGTCGTGGGTTCGAACCCAACCAGGCGCATTACTTTGTGAAATTTATATCATCACCGCTGCTTTCAAAACCGTGAAGGAAACATCGTGAGAAACCGTCTTATAACTAAAAAACGCTTCAAAGATTTGATTAGAGGCTTGTGACGTCACTCGCCGGTAAAAAATCTCATACTAATGTCTCAAAATATGACGTCACACGAGTTTTCAAAGCACTGTATCGTCTTCATTGTTTGTTTACGTGCAAAAAGAAAAAATATGTGTCCAATATTTTTTGGAAATCTATCTGACGGACTAATTAGATTTTTTAGTCGACTACCCTATCGCGATTGGACTAATCAGGATGTTGGATGTAGGTGTTTAAATAAGTTTTTTTTTATTTTCCAGCCCGACCCCCGAATCTGCCACACGTCACTGATGGAACAAATAAAGCGCGGCGCAACGTTACGTCGCAACAAGCATTGCAACGACAGATCTGCGCCTAAGATACGTTAGGTAACTATGATTTTATTGTTATTTGCTGTGATACTACGTTCGATATAGCTTAATGGGCCAGCTCAGCTATCGTCCGTCTTATGGCGACGACAGCACAGAGTACGGACAGAGTATAATTCATAAGCTGGGAAGCCGATAAGATCCAGAAAGCGAAGTATTTTTTTTTTACTTCCGAAATGGGTAGTTTCATTTCCTTGCTTATTATTTTCCAAGAATCTTCTTTTATTATAATGATGCGGTGAAGTTGGATCCCACAAATGTCGGTGGTTTTCATATAACTTAATTAATTCGATACATTTCTCATTATCCATTTCGCCGCACGTACGTCCGTCTCCACTGAACGCATGCCTCACACTGAGGCGTCTTTGAGCATGGCCATTTACCGACACGATTTGGCTCGCTACGAAGCCTCCTCGTTTGGTTCAAGTCGCGGTAAGCCTCGACTCGCGGCACGGTCTCCACTAGATCTGCCTCGGGTCGAGGCAGCCGCTCGGCCCGAGGCAGCCGCTCGGACCGAGGCAGCCGCTCGGCCCGAGGCTGCCTTAAATGGATACCCAGATATACACGCACACATATTAATGCCCCGCGTGCTTGTCATTTCACGAGGTTGTATGAAGCTTATACTCTGTCCATACTCTGTGAGGACAGGCCGTGTCGACGTTTGAGTTCCACGCGCGATCAAAGAGATGTCAGCAACATTGAAGGGGCCGCAAGGGCCGACGACTATCGGGGTTGCGGGTTCAGGTTCGAAAGATATACCACGTCCTCGACACAAAGGGCTAAGAAGGAACATAGGTGATTTTTAGTCAGTCATTTTATAATTTTCCACCCTCCAAGAAAAAACTGCATGACCTATAGTATCTCCACAACCAGGTTAGAGGAACTCGTGACAAGTTAATAAAAACAGCCGCTCGGATCAATCTTCAGGTTTAACCGTGCTTACCTAGATTGGTTTATGGATGGGTGACGCCACAGACGACAAGCCAAAAAGAACCTTAAGTCGACAGTCTTAAGGTAGGAACTTTTTTGCTTGTTCGGCTTGTCGTCTATACGTGACTGTGGCGCTCAAAAGGTTAAGCTATTGGTCCCGACTGTTTAGTACTTAACTAAGTCATAACCCAGTCCTAACTGGAAATATCTCTCCTCATTAATATGCTGGTTTCCTCACGATGTTTTCCTTCACGAGTCGAATTCTCTCTCGTCTTTTCCGAATCGAGTAATCTAATATATAAAATTCTCGTGTCACAGTTTTCGATGCCAAACTCCTCCGAAACGGCTTGACCGATTTTGATGAAATTTTTTGTGCGTATCGGGTATCTATGAGAATCGGCCAACATCTATTTTTCATCTTTTTTTTTTTTTCTGAAATTATTTATATGTATGGCAAAACAACGTTTGCCGGGACAGCTAGTAATCTATATAAATAAAAAGAGAAGTCTTGACTGACTGACTCATCAACGCCCAGCCCAAACCCTTGGACCTAGAAAGCTGAAATTTTGCACAGAGGTTCCCTTTATAATGAAGACAAGGAATAAGGAAGGAATTTTTCGAAATTCAACCCGTAAGGGAGTTAAATAGGTGATGAAAGTTTGTATGGAAAATCGTAATTTTTGTAGTTAAACTGACATCCACGCGGGCGAAGCCGTGGGCAAAAGCTAGTTATACAATAAGCACTTGAATCTAAAAATCAGAGGTGTGTTTTTGTGTTGGATCTGGAAATCTATGACTTCGTAATGATACGGTCACACCGCTAGACTATAACTGCTGCTATCATTTTAGTAGGTTCTCTACCAGTGGCCCAATTCTGTAATTTAGAGATAAGCAAAACGTCATTGACACTCTATCGACACTACAGACATTATTATGCAATAGGGAAAAAAGGTGTCGTTGTTCGATGGCTTCACAATGGCAGTTCGATAGCCAAACACGATAGACACAACTGTCAGATTTCACTTGAAATATATTTATAGACTACCATAAGTCCTACTATGGCGTTTCAATGTCACTACAGTAGTGGCAAGTCAATGACCATAAATAATTTGTAGAATACCAATTGTCAATGACTATTCTATTGAGACACTGCTTACACACCATTCACAAATTGATTATTTTACAGAATTGAGCCCCTGCTCAAACAACATCAATGTCAACAATACAAAATAAACAATTCAAGCAATATCCCTCTTTTTCCTTAACAGGTACTATTTTCGTACTCCACGGTATTCCCACAGTTATTAAACAGTACATAAGATTTTCTATGTTTAATTCTAATGACGTATGACATCGATCAGTCATCGCTTCTTATCGTTTAGAATGAGCGGAGGTACAGCTAATTGGGCCTCCCCAAAGTACAGGATTTATAAAACCATCGGCAGTTTCATCCAGTGGTAAGATTAGTCTTTAATATGAGTGGCGACGCGGCCTCGGAACTGTAATTCTAAAATAAAGGCTTTAGTTACACCTTGTAAAATCAGCTATCTACCAGTAAAAGTCCCGGCGAAATCAATCCGGTCTTTGTGGAGATTAGCCTGAGTAAGCACACAGACACAGATAGTTTTTATTTTCAGTTATGCATTCAGTAAAAATCTGTAATTTTGTATATTACAAACAGACCCTTCAATTTATTTATTTGAATAGATATTTTATTAAAAATTTTCGCACACAGATAAGTAGTACTAGACCGACTTCAGCAAATATTGGCCAAAAGTTTCTAACAAGTTGATCTGTCATACAAAACAAAACTATATAATTTTAATATATATTATACTGAAAGGTTTAGCTTGATGTCACCGTGGGTACACCCGGTGTAGTATACAATAGGATCTTTTTTTTTTTGGTTGGTGGGATATCATCATATAACCCCTCCCGCTCTTGGGCAGAGCGAAAGGGAGTGTCAGACTTCTACTGACTAAAAACCACCCGTGTTCCTTCTTAGCCCTTTATGTCGAGGCCGCGGTACCTTTGTGACTACCCGGCAGCCCCATACAATAGGATCTACTATCACATTTCAGAAAGAAAAATTATTAAAAAAGAAAATGCTTTTTTCTAATAATAATTGCAACTCCCCTTTTTCCTCATCGTGAACTATTTCCGTACGCACGGTATTCCCACAGTAATTAAAACTTTAGTTCTAATGACGTATGACATTCATCAGTCATCCCTTGTTATCGTTTGGGAAGCGCGAAGGTACCGCTAATTGGGCCGCCCCATTCTACACATTTTATTAAAACATCGTCATCTATGGTGGGGTAAACTATCATTCAATGGGAATCTTAAAACTATTAAATCAATGCACAGCAAAAGGTATGCACTAAGGAAAGATTTTTTTGAAATTCCCCAACAAGTAACAATTTCAACTGTCCGGCATGGCGGCATGTTATTTTTCAGCTTTACCTGTGTCGAATCAAAATTGACGTCAATGCGTAAATAATTGGCAGGTAAAAATACTCATCAATATGTTTAGCCATGACAATTTTTAACGTTATGCATTTAGTCCAGTACAGCTGCATACAGTTGGAAGTCAGGTAGACAGTCGCTCCATGTAAAATTCTAATATTCAGCTTCATCCGGTTAGGTTGGAAGCTGACTTTAAGGGTAAACAAGCCAACAGCACGAACTAGTTGGTGGGCCTAAAATGCATGCTATTTCATCCGACATCACGAGCGAAATGCATAGAGCGAAAGAGGCACAACTAAAACGGGCGCGCGATTGTTTCTATGCAGACCTTTGGTAGTATGGATACCATGAAAAATCCATTGAATGTATCTTCTTATTATAAATCCTTCCTTATTCCTTGTCTACATTATAAAGGGAACCTCTGTGCAAAATTTCAGCTTTCTAGGTCCAAAGGTTTGGGCTGGGCGTTGATGAGTCAGTCAGTCAGTCAGGACTTCTCTCTTTATTTATTAGATGACTGGCTTGTGCAACCTTAACATAGTTGATAAAAGGCTCGGCAGATGATGAATGATCATAGCCCTCTCCTAGAGAGGAGGCCTGAGTCCCTGCAGCGGGAACATTATAGGCTGATGATGATGATGATAATGATGAAGCATGGTAAACAAAAATCTGCAATACGCAGAACTGTTTAGGATGAGGAAACAACATTAAAACTTCAACTTAGTCGAACGTGTGTGCATCTGTTTCTCGTATTGTACAGGAAGATCCTTACATATTTTTGTCGTTCTTGTTTACATTTCAAACCCTGTGACGTCTACACTATATAAAGTAAACAATGTCCGCTTATATGACGTTTATTTATATCATAAAGTTGTGTTTCGTGAAAACCTACATGATATAATTATAGTGTAGGTAATGTTTTCGTCCCAGTTACAAGAATAGATAAAGGAAGGAATGAGGATATTTGAGGAAGTTTGAAAGTTGCACCAGCTAAATTGCCTATGTGCTGTTCTGGCATGAAAAAATATTTTTGCTCGAAATACATAATAAACAAAACAGTTTTCTGAAAAAAAGAACTATTATTACGAATAAAAACCGGCCAATAGCGTGTCGGGTCACGCTCAGTGTAGGGTTCCGTAGTTTCCCGTCCGTCACAATAAGTGTTCCCACTTATGACTTTAAAGGTGGGTATCCATTATGCAAAATGATTTCCCTAGAAAGTCCTTAAAAAGTTCTACTTTTCAGATTTTTTTCATATTTTCTAAACTTATGGTTCAAAAGTTAGAGGGGGGGGGGGGGACGGGACACATTGTTTTTTTCTTTTGGAGCGATTATTTCCGAAATTATTGACATTATCAAAAATGATTTTAGTAAACCCCTTTTCATTTTTAAATACGCGTAAACAGGCTTCTACTGGGTAAGCTCGTTCCATCGTCGACATCATCTATGCCCTTAGGGCAAGATTGAAGTCAAGAGCAAGCCCATTTATAATAAAGAAAAAAAAAAATATATATCACACGTTAGGGTTGAAATTAAAAAAAAATATCACTTCCCACTTTACCTAGAGGGGGGCTACCCTAATAAAACATTTTTTTCCAATTTTTATTTTACCACTTTGTCGGCGTGATTGATACACTTAGAGGAACCAAATTACAGCTTTCTAGTGCTAACGGTCACAGAGATTAAGCGAGGACGGACAGACGGACGGACAGACAGACATGGCGAAACTATATGGGTTCATAATTGACTACGGAACCTTAAAAACATGAATGCGTTTACTCATAGACATCATTTTTGCTTGCTTGATAAATTCAATCTTAAATTATTAAGGCCGTTCCCCTAGCAAAACGCAGTCTAGCCGTTTTTTGTGCAGTTTTCTAGAGCTATAACTCTTGAAACAAAAGATATATATCAACAAACAAAAAATATATTAAATTTCTACATAATCTATTTATTTTTTTTATAAAAAAAATACATAGACAAGAGAACCTCCTAATTTTTTTAGAAATAGGTTAGAAAACTAATATTATAAATTATAATCTGTTGATAATGTGACGTAAGCGAGCGAGCGCATGAGCCGACGCGGCGCGGTGACGAGCGACACGGGTTTCCCCTTCGAGGCCTGGCGGCATACTGAATGTCAATAGATACAGTTGCGAATACGCTCAGAATTTTGCTTAAAAATCTTTATAAAATCAAATTTTGGGTTTTTGAAAAAAAAAATCGTACCATAATGTTCATTATGAAATTGCTTATCCATGAGTGTAAAAACAAAATAAAAACAATCGTTAGTTTTGGAGAAGTAGCATGTTTTCAATAATTATTTCTCATTTCTGTGGTTTCGTTGTGAGGGGATTAATTAAATATTTTACTTAAAAAAGAAAAAAACAAAACGTACCATTTTTAACCGACTTCCCAAAAAGGAGGAGGTTCTCAATTCGATCGTTTTTTTTTTTTTTATGTATGTACACCGATTACGCTGCGATTTATGATCCGATTTACGTGATTCTTTTTTAGTTTGATGCGGAATAGTTGCCATTTGGTCCCATAAAAATTTAACATGGTTTGGCCCAGTACTTTTCATTTTATGATCATTTTTTTATAATTTATGAAAAAATTTCGATCGTTTTTGTATGTGTGTTCGCGAATAACTTCGTCGTTTTTGAACCAATTTTGATGATTCTTTTATTATTGGAACGGAGATATTTCAAGGGTGTTACCATGATATAGAATCCAGATCCTGGTGAAGGAATCCCAGAGAAATCGAGGACAACGCTCGAACATAGGCACGTATTACGTGTTTCGTGCTTTTTCTGACGCTATACAAGTATAGGTTTCATAGTAAATATTTCTATAAGATACACAACTAAAAATGAAAAAATAAAAAAACTTTTTGCAAAAAAAAAACAACCGACTTCAAAAACACCAAAAAGTGAAAAATAAACTTCAGAAGAAAAATCATATTCTGAAGTCGGTGGCAAAAAAAGCCAAATCAAGCAAACAAATGTCACCGACTTCAGAAGCTGATTTTTCTTCTGAAGTTTATTTTTCACTTTTTGGTGTTTTTGAAGTCGGTTGTTTTTTTTTTGCAAAAAGTTTTTGAAGGTAAGATTATGTAGAAATTTAATATATTTTTTGTTTGTTGATATATATCTTTTGTTTCAAGAGTTATAGCTCTAAAAAACTGCACAAAAAACGGCTAGCGCTGCGTTTTGCTAGGGGAACGGCCTTAATAATTTAAGATTGAATTTATCAAGCAAGCAAAAATGATGTATAAGAGTAAACGCATTCATGTTTTTAAGGTTCCGTAGTCAATTATGAACCCATATAGTTTCGCCATGTCTGTCTGTCCGTCCGTCTGTCCGTCCTCGCTTAATCTCTGTGACCGTTAGCACTAGAAAGCTGTAATTTGGTTCCTATATTATGTGTATCAATCACGCCGACAAAGTGGTAAAATAAAAATTGGAAAAAAATGTTTTATTAGGGTAGCCCCCCTCTAGGTAAAGTGGGAAGTGATATTTTTTTTTAATTTCAACCCTGTGTGATATATTGTTGGAAAGGTATTTAAAAATGAAAAGGGGTATTCCCGAGAATAAAAGCAATAACCTATTTTTTATAACTTTACTAAAATGTCGAACAATTAAATTAGTGATAATATATTTCCTCGAACTGTACAATAAGTACGTCATATCTGATATCACATCATAATCACTACGTATGTAAACTCATAACAAATGATGTCACTAATGTTATGATGTCAGCGTAAATAGTGATAATTGGCTGTATAAAAAGTTGGAACATGGTTCAATAAAAATGTGAAAATAGACCTAGTTTCTTTTTAATAATTTGACAGCTGTCAGTTGAAAGCGATTCTCCCTAGGGCTGAAAAGTAGTACTTTCAACCCTCTCCGCAGGCATGTTATAACCAACTTTCAGAGTATGCGTAATGAAAAAGCAGTAAACTAATTTTTTATAAAATTAGTAGAAAGTCGAACAATTAAATTAGGGATAATATATTTCCTCGAACTGTACAATACGGCATATCACATCATAATCACTACGTATATAATTGTCATAACAAATGATGTCACTAAAGTCATGATGTCAGCGTAAATTACGAAACCATTTATCTAATAGGAAAAGGGCGTGAGTTTATGTGTGTGTATGTATTTGTTTTATCTATTGTATTGTTCAAACAGGTGGTGACGCCAGGTTTGACACTTTTCTATCTACAGTGTATAGCTGACAGGTTATAATCATAATTATATGCCTAGGGAATTAAGCTCGTCTTTGTACAGTAGTATTTTTAGGATTCCGTAGCCGAATGGCATGAAACGGAACCCTTATCGATTTGTCATTTCTGATTCTGACCGTCCTTATATCACAGCCACATTATTCAGAAACTATTAAGACTACACAGTTGAAACTTGGTACCTAGATAGATGTATTCTGCAAACCGCTTTACGATTTTTTTATTCAAAAATTAAAATATAAATCCTCCATGGAAACTAAAAATTTATTTTTCATCAAACCTATTTGTGTGTTTGTCTATAAGATAGGTCTTTAAAACGGTCATTCTCCGATTTGGCTGTACCGTAAACTTTTTATTTTTCACTAAATTGACTTAAACACATTTAAAAGGTTACGGTAATTATGCAATTGGAGAATGGCCGAAAAATGACATTGAGGTTTCTAAAACCATTTTTTCTCAGTCAAGTCAATCGTTTGAAATTTGTGTCCCTCCCCCTCTATCTTGAAAAATCTTAAAACATTAAATGCTGCGGTCGCAATGAAAACTTTCAACGAAATTGGTTTGAACGAGATATAGTCAGCAGTTTTTGAAATTAGCACATTTAAAAAACCGCAAATATAACTTTGTCATACAAACACTATGAAAAAACAAACTTATCGTATTTCTGTTGCCGCTTTAACAACGAAAAATACAATTTAAAGGAAAGCCTTTACTACGATGGTACGAAACCCATGAAGGCCAGCAGGCCAGTTTTTTTGTCTTAACTAATAAAAACAATATTTTTGTTGACAGGATGAATGAAGAACATTGAAGAAATACGCAACATTCAATAGCATATAATTTTCACCGGACATAACCAGTAAGTATACCGAGATTTCGAAAAATCGAAAAATATAAGACATGAAGATTTTCTTTGAAAAAAATGGAATACAAATTTTTGGAAAAGGGGTATTATATTTGTTGTTTCTGTACTATCACTTGTACTTTAATGTTCCCACTGTTGGGATACACGCCTCCTCTCTATGAGAGGGAATGGTTCATAATGCACCACGTGGCCCCAATGTGGTTTGGTCGATACCAGTCATGCTCAAATGTCTGGTTCTTAGACAGGCTGGTTTACTTGTAATTTTTCGTCATTATAATGATGAAAAGCAATTTCTTTTTGCACAATAATCATGACAATTTCATGCTACTTATTATGACTATTGCAGTTTTTAATAAGTTTACGACTAAGAATGACTAAGTTGTTCGTAAGATGGTCTTTGACGGGCTACAATTGTAAGCAACACGTATCGATGTTACCACTTCAAAAAGTAATAAAATATGGCAACATCTTTGATGGGTGGTGATCATTTCCAATTTTAAACTGCCCTTACGATATAGCTTCAATCGCGTTATTATCGAAATGTTAGGCAGAAGTGTACTTTCAGTACATATCGGAAGATTTCATCAGTAATATTAGCCCCATATTTCTTTATAATTCCAAAAATTCGTATTCCTTGTTTTCATAGTTAAAAACATATCCCTAAAAACGAAAGGGTTCAGGACAATAGTGTATAAGATTTTCAAAATATAAATTAATAGATTGTAAGGAAAAATAATATCAATTGTTAACATTGTATCCAAATGATTCATTTTTGTTTTGCTATTAAAATATTTTTTTAATTAATAATTGTAATCTACCGATTTGATAGACTTTACTGTTGTCCGTAATATGTAATGGAATGGTAGCGTCAATTGCAATTGATAAATTGATTTCAAATTAAAAATTGCTTTTATTCAATCAAGTTAAAAGTTGCTTTGATTATTTCAATTTAAATAACTTGAATTTGTTTTGATTAAAATTGCTTTGATTTAGTCCAATTGAAAAATTGCTTTTATTGGATTCCACTAAATTGTCAGTCGCAATTGATCGTTCCCAAAATCTGTCAATGTTCGTGTTTTCTAACATTTTGTAGTATACTATTATCTAATGTGAGAATTCTTTGAGAAATATACACTAACAACATATCTTTTGACTTGAAAATATCTCTTCTTAGTAAGGAAGTTCACTAATGCGATTGTGCGACTAACAACTGCGACATTTTTATGTGTTTTTGAATAATTTACAAACAATTTTTGATATAATTGTGTTAAGCACAATTTTATTTACTATTTATATTACAATAATTATTCTGTTAAATTTTATAAAGTTTAATCTTAGTTTAAACCTTAGTATTTTAAGATAAAAACAGAACTCTAAGACACATATCCTTAACAACTATTTTATTTAGTCTGAAAATCGAGCTAAGTTCGCATAAAATCGCATTAATGAAAACACCCTTTAAAATTGAGTGTCTGTAAAATTTATATCTTTGCATACATTAATATACTATACTATACATATATGTCACAATGTTTATAATATATTATACATATATATTTAAAATAGCGTTTTATAGATCAATATTGTAGTTTTTTAGGTAGACAATGTTTTCCCGCTGCATGTAAAGGTAAAAATAGCTTGTCGACATGTAAGTTTCAGCGAGGAACATAGGTTGCTTATATGCTACCTTTTTGCAGTAAATTCGACTTTCAGGGCATTCTGCCCTTAAAGTTGATTTCGGTCCGACTTTAAGGTCTAAACTGACCTTAAAATCGGACTTTAACTTGTGTGAATGTGTAACGGCAGGAGGCTAACATTTCATTAATAAAAAAAACATAGTTTTATATATATCTTAGAAACTATTCGCTCGTTTGATTTTTATCTCTTTTCTATACTTTGCAACGAGCAGTACTGAATGCTAGTTTATATGTAATATAATGTAAGCGTGTTTATAGCTGTGTAGGGTAGATGTTCACATATCTGAGTTGAATTGTAATGAACGTCCATTTTTAATGTCACCGAATTAACCTTCTCCTGTTGTTTATGTTTGTTTTAGTGGAAATTACTTCTAATTAAAGTCGTAAAGAGGAATCCACGGGTGTCTTACATTAATAGACCATTATATGTGTCCCTGCTCTTGTAATATGATAACTCTGGATACTGAACATTATCATCTGCCTTGCATTTTCCCAACTATGTCAACGACAGATGCAGCTGAAAACCAGTATTTTACATGGAGCCTATCTGAGCCTAATTAGTATTGGGTAACATGAAACACCTTGGTAATACTGGTTGCAGTCGACCAATCGTTGTAGCTAATATGTGGCAGCTGTTTATTGATCACTTTTACTGAGGCTACCATTTTCGGGGTTCCCTAAATGACCTATCAAAGAACTGAAACTTTTTTTTTATGATTGAAGTTTTTTTTAAGCTACAATGTTATTTACTATAGATGATATTCAGGGCAGCTTATAAGATGATTGATTTTTGTTAATTTTACTGTAAACTGAAAAATTGTGAGTACTTTTTAGTAAGTACGTGTTATACAAGACTTTATCTTCTGATGAAAGTAAGAAGTACTCATTACATTGTCAACAAATAACTAACCTCAGGAAACCAACACCTTTAGCTTTCATTTTATTGCGTTCGAAATAAACTATGACAGTCGCAACAATTGCGTATTGTATTTCGCAATTATATTCGTCATCTACCTAGCCTTTTCCAACTATGGTGGGGTCGGCTGAATACCAGTATTTTACATGGATCGACTGCCTATCTGACCGACACAGCCCAGTTCATCATCATCATCATCATTTCAGCCGAAAGACGTCCACTGCTGGACATAGGCCTCCCCTAAGTGTCGAAACATTGACCGGTCCCGTGCGTCTCGCATCCAGCGGATCCCCGCAACCTTGACCAGATGCACGGTCCACCTAGTGGGAGGCCGCGCAACGCAACGTCTTCCGGTTCGCGGTCGCCACTCCAGAAACTTTCGGCCCCATCGGGCATCCGTTCTGCGAGCAATGTGCCCTGCCTACTGCCACTCAAGCTTGGCAATTCTTCGGGCTAAGTCGGCAACCTTGGTTCTCATGCGGATGTCCTCATTTCCAGCCCAGTTAGTTCTGGGTATTATGATACTTCTTGGTAACACAGGTTGTCAGTGCTTCGGGCCACTGACTACCTGTTATAACCGTCAAAGATCTACAAGAGGCAGCCGGAACCAACGGCTTAACGTAGACGTACAAGTAAGACGACAAGCCAAAAAGTACCTTAGGTCCGACCTACCTTACCTTAACCTACCTTGTACCTTAGGTTAGGACTTAAGGCACTTTTTTGCTTGTTCAGCTTGTCGTCTATACGTGACTG
Organism: Diarsia mendica; assembly: GCA_949316265.1. Classification (NCBI taxonomy): domain Eukaryota; kingdom Metazoa; phylum Arthropoda; class Insecta; order Lepidoptera; family Noctuidae; genus Diarsia; species Diarsia mendica. The sequence goes on from OX438910.1 coordinate 4,208,617, forward strand.
TGGCGCTCAAAATGTTAACATGCCATCCAAGGCACGGATGAAATATGGTGTGTGGGTGGTCTCCCATCTACAGACCAACCTAGACAAACGCGACTTAACCTGAAGATTGCAAGCTCCTATTTCACAACTATTTGTAATACTAGTTATTTTGTTTAATGATTTACCTCCATGAATTTAATGAAGAATAAGTCTTTTTCAATACGAATATCAAGGTATCGGCTACATAAATGAACTCACAACGTTTCCTCATAGAAGTAGGCAGAACCTACAGATGTAGATACATCTATATATGTGGCTGAACCACCTGCTACGATACTTAGATATACTACTCGGTCACATAAACTTGACGCTTGACGTTGTAACCATAATGTCCAAAAACATTATAACAACAACAGAAAACTAGCCAAATTATCGACGGACCGGTAACAAATATGCTAACCGTACTGACACTTGCCGGGCGAGCTAAGGGAATGCGGGGGAAGCGGGTGGGGCTGAGCATTCCAGAGATGCGTCAAGTTACTGTTACCGTGTAGTAATGTAACGAAACGTTGCTGGTCGAATCATGCAACATATCAATGTATGACAGTATCCTTAAGCGGATACCTATCCAAATATTTAATTGCTTCAACATTACTTCACACCGGTTACCCCCGAGAAGGTAGGCAGAGGTGATGCGCTGGCGATTGTGCGTGAGAGATTTCTCCTGTCTAACAAATAATGCGTCATTGAAAACATAAGGATATATCACAAGACCACACATCAAACCACAAATTAGCACTTTCCTTGAATTTACGTAGAACTAGTTGTAGAGTAATTAATTAACTTAATTTCTCTCTACAGTGCTACCTACTTATAACACATTCACACACACAAATGCATACATTGTTGGATATTGAGTGTATATCTATATAAATAAAAAGAGAAGTCCTGACTGACTGACTGACTCATCAACGCCCATCAGACCAAACCCTTGGACCTAGCAAGCTGAAATTTTGCACAGAGGTTTCCTTTATAATGTAAACAAGGAATAAGGAAGGATTTTTCGAAATTCAACCCCTAAGGGATTTAAATAGGGGATGAAAGTTTGTGTGGAAAATCGTCACGGGCGAAGCCGTGGGCAAAAGCTAGTGAATAATAATTTAAAAATATTTCCCGCCATGTTTCCTCGTTGGTCTATTGATCGCACGCGCTACTGCCGAGTCCTGGAATCCATTCCCTGACCGGGCAAGGTGTGATTTGGTTTTGCAATCGGTAATTTCTCAGTCAGCCAAGGAGTCCGAATTTGTGCCAGATTGATGGCAATAGAGTCGCTCCTTATTATATAAGACTTAAACATAACTGTTGATATGTGGTTATTCTATTAGGTACGGTCAGCATCAGAAGTAGCTGAATATTTCAGAATTTTAATTATTTTATGTACAGGACTCTAGATATTATTTTTCGGAAGATTATTCGTTAAAATAGTCCTTACACTCCAATAACATGTAGTAACGAGTAATATCTAACAAGTTTTTATTAAAAAAACAGCTTCGTAACTTTGAGTAATGTTAATATACTTCTGATGCTGACCGTACACCTCTGACTAAACTCTTCGGGTGTTTCCAGCGTGATGTTATGATAAGTAACACTTATTGATGTAGTTAAATTGGGCTTTTAAATTCTTCTAAAAAGTTCAATAAAGTAATACTAGAGAGACACTTTGTATTTTCATCCTTAGGCATATTAAGTACTACAATTTCTATTTATTTTTATAAAAATCCAAATAAATACCAGTGAACTTATGATCTTGCAACTAATCAGATTTAACATAAATATATAAAAAGCAGCCAATCACAGACAGAATATCAAAATCAGCCAATAAAAACAAAGTTCACTGATATTTTGTATCAGTGAACAAAAGGTAATTTCCACTAAAACAATTCACTAGAGACTTCCGACTTACTAAACTGTTAGTTAAGAGAATATGTATGTAATTGATTATAAAATGGTGAAAATTATAACAATATTATGTCCCCCAAACGTGTGTTTTATTTTACCAACCGCTTCAATTTTAATTGTCTTTGTTGATGATTAACCCTTAAACAAACGCGGCGCTATGTAAGACTTATCAAAGATGTTAAAATGGATTTAGCTTACATTTAGAAATAGTTTTAATGTATGATAAATTAAATATAAAAAAAAAACATAGTAAGTATATAATGTTTTTTTCTGGTGGGAATATATTTCCCTATGTTTGGTTAGGATATGTTTTGTTTCAATGGTGGGAAATTATTTCCCTATATCCTTTACTGCAATGCCTAGTTGTGCTGCATGACTAGTTGTTGCCTTTGACTTTACTTGGTTTTTGAATAATTAAGAAAAAAACAAAATCATAGAAATTAGGTTATTTATTATTGCACAAAAAGTAATAATCACATAATGGAAACAAAACAGGAGAATCATACATCTCTTCCACAAAGGTGCCTTAAAAATATGTATTTAGTCAGATAAAACCTTTGTGGGAGACTGGTATCTGCACTAGGAAAACCCTGTCACACAGATTACCAGCCCCCCCCCCCCCCCAAAAGTTAAAAGTATTAAATATTTAATGGTAACAACTTATTTTAACCTTTGCTAGAAGAAACAGTAAACAAACAAAGGGGAAAACAAAATTTACAAACTTAAATTGTTATTAAAAGTGCACTGGTTGAGTGTAGTATGGTGTGGTGTGGTGTGATGTGGTGTAGTCTGATGTGGTGTGTTGTGATGTGATGCGGTGTGGTGTGATGTTGTGTGATGTGGTGTGATATGATGTGATGTGGTGTGGTGTTTTGAGATGTGTGATGTAGTGTGGTGTGGTGTACTGAGTGAGGTGTAGGGTAATTTAAATTGAGTCAGCCCAAAATTCGACGCATAATGTCGCTTACAGCTCCTGTGATGTCCAACAACAGGACAGGCAGGATACGAAAAGAGATACCGCGGCCTCGACACAAAGGGCTAAGAAGGAACGTGGGTGGTTTTTAGTCAGTAGAAGTCTGACACTCCAGAGCGGGAGGAGTCATATTTTGATGATTTCCCACAAAAAAGGGTGGAGTTATTTATGAATCTCCACCTGAACAGATTGTCCTTGCTTTGGCGAACCACAGCGTCCGGAGCGTTACATATTAGCCGAGCTACCGTAATTTTTGCGGACGAAACCGCGGGCGAAGTGCCAGTTACAAGTTAAAAGGGCGAAGTGTTAATTACGTAGGTACCTATACTTACTACTACTAAAGAGAAGATTTGTCATTATAATTCAGACCACCTTTTAGGAAAGGGAAAAGTCCCCCTGATTCATAGAGTGATTAATTAATTACTTAGTTTAATTTTAATTAGTATTTCCATTTTGTTTACAATTTGCCTTCTCCGACTAATCAGTTAAAAATGAGTCCAGAATTCCAGTTCGTCGCGGCAGCGTTTCTTGGGTCTGCCTCGGTTACGACGGCCGTCTTCAGGCAACCATTTTGCGACTATCTTCGCCCATTTTGTTCGTTTTCAACCTAAAAACGTGACCTGCCCAGTCACATTTCATCCTGGCAGACTTAACGTCATCATCGGTGATGCCAGTTTGCGTTGGCCTGGGCCTTTGCCCAGCAGGGGTAGAGTAGGCTGACAATAAAAAAAATTGTATTTCCTTTGCTCAACAAAAGTGCAGGAGAAAATATTATGTAAGTACTTACCTACCTAAATAAAAAAATACATCCTATTTAACAAGTTCACCGAGTTTACTTTCAATGAAAATTATTGCTGGAGATATTATGTGGATCCGATATTATTTGATGTTTGCGTAAAAAACTTGTGGTTTTTCACTATCATTTTCTGTGGTTAATCATTTAAACCGAGGTAATCTAAAATGCAGGAATTAAATTTAATGTATTAAAAGAATTAAGTTTAGTTTTATTATTAGTTTAGTTTATATATTTAGTACCTACCTATAGTCTTAGATAATAAATTAAAAGAATCCATTGTTCTAAAAACTGGAAACCCAGCAACCAACTCATCATTATCATTCTCCTACCCTTATCCCAATCCCAACTAACTATTTTATTTATCCATTTTAAAAACATGTAACTCAATAAACTCTACGTTTTCCTAGAAAAACAATAACAGCAAGCTGGATACAGAAACTGATTACATCACTAAATATCCCACGGGATAAATTATATCATTTAACAATTATTCACCTACCTACATAATATGTAGATACAAATATTGTAATCTGTTACAGGAAAACAATAATTTAGGGAAACAATATTATAATTGATTTGTTTTGGTACTGAGCTGCTGTGGGAAGCCCAATGTGCATATAGAGCAGATAGGGTAAGAATGTTGCCTGCCTAAACCTGGTCCAAACAACATGTAGGTATGGTAGGTAGGTAAGCTAAAGTACTAGCGCGACCACAGAAGAGATAAAAGAGGTTAGAAAGGAAATAGTTCCTAATTTGTATTAGAACGCGTGTCGCCGCTTGTCTCCCACTCTCTGTAACCACTACATGCAAGACGCTAATAAGTACGCGAATTATGCACACAAATGTACCGCACTCACTTAGATCGCGAGCTTGCTACTGGTTGTAACACTAGCGCAAACATTGCGTTTGACGTACACTCACACTTGCGTATATTTCTCATACATGTTACGGTGACCAAAAGGTCGATATGTATATCGATAAAATTACTTGAGTTTTGTTACTTTAAGTTTTGCAGTTTTTGCTTTAATTTCGGGACGGGACAGAAAGAAAGAAAATAAGAAAGCAAAAATATTTATTGGTCTCTCACACATAAAAAATTAAAGATAAAAAGTAAACAGAAAAGATTTTTTTCAAATATTGAACATTAAGTACTTGAAATTCAATTTCAATTCAGATTTTATTATTGTCTTGAAATAAAACGTATTTATTAAGTAGCAATAGCATGCGCTTGCTATCTTTCAAATTCGAATTTTTCTGAATAAAATGCAATCTCACACTAATATTTTTCTATAATAGCTTTAGTCAGGTCTGTAACATATCTGGATCTGTTGGAAACCTAAAAATAAAATTTAAAATGTATGTTTCGATTTATAAATGGCTAACCTCAAAACAAATTTTTTGATGAAAAACAATCAATAAACAATAATAAGGTATTGATAGTATGGGATAAACAAAAGTTATTTTAATCATAACATAATAATCATTTGAATGCATTCACACATACTAAATATCGACATTATGGACAACTTGGTACAACACTATCGAAACGCAAAGAGTAGGCAGAATTTAAGCTTTGGCTCGTCGCACGCGACGTTCGCAGTGAACGAAATGCATTGCGCAATCGCCCACGTAGTACAAGATGGTACCCACGTATTGCAAGCAATGTACATAATTTCGTTTCTGCTTGCGATTGTATCATTTTTGTCTGCGAACTACATAATACTATTGTAATAATTACAAATATCACTTGTATTTTAAGGTTTTTAGACTTACCGATGAAGAGAAATCCCTTCTCGAGCCACACTGCACACCTGGCTTCTTTTCCGACACGTAATAATCGCGCAACACGGCATAATTCTTTTTTTTTCGCGGAGCTCCGTTCGCTGTCACAATATGAGCGCGATTGTTGGTCAGTAAATCAAATTTTGTCGACATATGATCGTCTGATCATATACGCGGCGCGCGTGCCCCGCCCACATGGCCTTTCTAACCTCTTTTATCTCTTCTGTGAGCGCGACTTCTGAGCATGAGGTCGGCCACACTTAAAAGACGTCGGGCGCGGACATCGCGCTGGCGGCATTCAAATTTTATACCGAAGTGCATAGAAATAAAGCGCAATTTAGGCGTGGATAAGACGCGACATATCGTTCCTACTCCTCCGCTATTCTTTTCTGATTAATTTCGTTGCGGGATCCAAGACAGTTAAATCGCTTCTCTGGGACTTCGTCGAGCTTCATTGTCTCGGCGCTTTTCTTGTGGTCGCCACTGTTGATTCTGGCTAACTGGAGTTACAGTGGTTTGGGAATAGTGTGGCGGACTTGTCAAAAAAAAAAAAAAGTCGTTACAAAAATTTGAATGCCGCCAGCGCGATGTCCGCGCCGGACGTATCTTTTATGTGTGGCCCGCACCTTAGGTTCGATCACAGAACAGATAAAAGAGGGTTCGATTCCCAGGAGCAGCCTCGGAGTCTGGATTCGTGCCCGGTAAGTGCCAAAAATTTTAGCCTCCGTCTATTACATGGAGGTGAAATGTGGGTGTTAGGTACCTACACCTCTGCCTGACCTTCGCAGATTACATGCCATTTTCTGACCTTTGGGAAATCATCAAATGACTCCTCTCGCTCTGGGCAGAGCGGTGGGGAGTGTCAGACTTCTACATTACTGACTAAAAACCACCCATGTTCCTTCTTAGCCCTTTGTGTCGAGGCCGCGGTATTTCTTTCGAACAACCCGCAGTCCCAGCAGGCGACAGCCCTTGTGGACCTCTTCATCCAGTGTGTAGTCTAAAGTAGAAACTAATTAATGACATACTAATAACACAGGCGGAGTGATGCTACACTACGCCACTGTGACTACGCTTATAAAAAAATGTGCTATAATAGGTATTATTATATTACACAATCCATTAACTAGAATTTCTATGACGAGACCACCATGGTAGACATTATACAACATTGCACAAGTAGACGTTCACGTGTTCTTAGAACTACATTATCCACAACCGACGCAGTAAATAACGGTACAAAGTTCTTGGACGTCATACTACACGAGATCAAGTAAGATAGAACTAACTTGTTTACTTATTATTTTACTAGCTGTTGCCAGCGGCTTCACCCGCTACAACTCTTAAATTATCCCACGGGAATAAAAACTATCCTATATGTTAATCCAGGTTATAAACTATCTGTGTACCAAATTTTATCCAAATCCGTTCTGTAGTTTTTGCGTGAAGAAGTAACAAACACACTCACAAACTTTCGCATTTAGAATATTAGTAGGAAGTAGGATTGGATTCTAGTGTTTGCAAGCGCGACTGTGTATAAGCACAGTATAAATATGTACAGTAGTGTGACTCGGCCGTGTCCTTGAAATAAATGCCTACAGGCGCGCGGTACGTAAACATGCGTAAGGGCTGGCCGCCTCCAGTATTTTAATTACATGTGCTTATTTTGTGTTTCCATTTAGTTTTGTGATCGTAAATATACTTTTTAAAACAAATAAAATACTTTGTGAATTGAATAGAAAGTGTTCAATAAACATGCGTGTTGTTTTTTGATTGATAGATTTAATTAAAAAACCATGTTTTTTTTCGGGACATATAAAGAAATACTTATCCATTAAAAAGACACACATTATAACCCTACCTACTAGTAAGTGAAATTATTTTATAGTCTTATCTTTCAAAGTTTCCAGGTAATTAAAAAAAAGTTATCTCTGGATACGTTATTAACGAATTCATAAAACCAAAAACAACACAAAAAATGTAAATTAAATGTACCTACTTGTCTTATTTTTAGAGAAAACATCACGCATTTATTGTTAAAAAACAACATACCGTCCGCTCGTCACTGCGGCACAGTCGCGACTGTCTGCATCCCAGGCGCATCCCTTAATCGAGGCGCGTAGGCATAGCTCGCGCTTCGTCCGTTTGTATGAAGTCGAACTACTGTATGATAATATTACCGTGGTATAAGGTTCTGGGACTGATCTCTCAGAAAGGTTAATTAAAAATTGTGTTTTTCCATCAGCAATATCTCAGTAGTAGCCAAGGTGTCTGGTTTTGTGCCCGGTAGATGGCAATAAACTCGCCTGCTGTGTCATGGGTCTTAAACGTAACTGTCGGTGTACTCGCACTAATGGAACCTCTGCCTGACTTTTAGGGGAAGACAGGCGTGTTGTTATGTTATATGAAACCTAAATATAGCATCTAGCGTGGTCATCCACTGCCTACTTAATATTTCTCCAACTAATTGAGGTCGGTTTCCAGTCTAACCGGATGCAGTTGAAGACGTGACTTCCTACCTGACATAATCTGAAAGATCTGCAAATGACAGCCAGGAATAACAGGTCAACATGCTTTCCGAGCCGCCACCTTCAAAGGCGATTTCGTCGAAAATATCTAAGTTTTAAATGTTGTTGTTTTAGTTATAAATTAGTACCAATTGAGTACTAATTATTTACCAAATGGTTCGCGATAATAATTCATGAAACATTTTAGGTACCTATCAATCAAACGATTCACGTGACCGCAACAAGTCATTCGGTACATAAGGGGTCGACAGTATCAGAGTGAGTGTATCATTCCCACTGGGAGTTCACCTAAAAATGCTCATAAACAATGACATACTGTCACACTTAGAGACGTTTATCGATTACCTAAGTCATCACTTCGTAAAGATTTTGACACTTTAGTGAAGGTTTTGTATGTCAAACCTTTACTAAGCGACGGCTTAAGTGCCTAATCATTAATATCTCTGAGTACGGCCGTAAGAAATACTTCTTGAGTCAGCACGTTCTACAGACAGGTACCGTTATCATTGTCACATGTTTGACAGCTTGCCTGTAATCCCTGAAACTTAAAACAGCGGTTTAATTGTTATTAACTCTCATGGAAAGTCAGCCGCCTATTACTATTAGTACAGCCTTTCATATTTCCACTGTTGTGAAGCAGGCCTCTCTATGAGAGGAAATGGGCTAAAGGACGCGAGTGCAGTGTAGGTTATAGGTATACACACACACACGGCCTAATATGGGTAGGGTAGGAATTCCTTCAGCTCAATTTTGTAGTTCAATAATAATAATGTCCCTCTATGTCGCGAGCCGCACGTATTATTAATAATAAAGTGGTATCGAAAGATTTATTTGGGCAAAACCTGCCAAAGTTTGTTCAAAGGGCGCAAATCATAATTGAAAAAGGGATGCAACTATAAACTTTGTCATGTAAACGGACGTTTTGTATTGTTTAGTAGTTTAATTTAATTTTACTACTTTTTAACCGACTTCCCAAAAAGGAGGAGGTTCTCAATTCGATCGGTATGTTTTTTTTTTCTATGTATGTACATCGATTACGCTGCGATGTATGATCCGATTTACGTGATTCTTTTTTAGTTTGATGCGGAATAGTTGCCATTTGGTCCCATGAAAATTTAGCATGGTTTGGCCCAGTACTTTTCATTTTATGACCATTTTTTTAATAATTTATGAACATTTTTCGTTCGTTTTTTTATGTGTGTTCGCGAATAACTTCGTCGTTTATGAACCAATTTTGATGATTCTTTTTTTATTGGAACGGAGATATTTCAAGAGTGGTACCATAATAAGGAAACCAGATCCTGGTGATGGAATCCCAGAGAAATCGAGGGCAACCCTCAAACATAGGCACGTTTTACGTGTTTCGTGCTTTTTCTGACGCTATACAAGCATAGGTTTCATTGTAAATATTTCTATATCCTCTCAGCTGTCCAAATGGTCACGTGACATATGTATTTAGAAATATATAAGTATGTTTATCAGTTGTCTAGTACCCATAACACAAGCTCTGCTTAGCTTGGGACTAGATGGCGTTGTGTGATAGTTGTGGATATTGTTGTGGAATATTATTTGTTTGTTTGATTTGCCTTTTTTTGCCACCGACTTCAGAAGCTGATTTTTCTTTTGAAGTTTATTTTTCACTTTTTGTTTTTTTTTAAGTCGGTTGTTTTTTTTTCTTTAATGTGCTTTTTGTGTCTTAAAGCATCGTAGGTATTGCTATTATTGAGTGGTAAATAAATAACATTTCCTAATCGGAACCAAACAAATCAGAACGGATTTTGTGACCCTACTTTCCTCCGACGAAAGAGTAAAAGTCCCTTTTAAAACCTGTCTCAAGTCACGTAGTCCTTGACGACGCATCAAACTCGTCATATTACGTGAATTACGTGATGCGTTTCGTCACAATTATTATTCTATTTTATCCTTAGACTGACCCTAATAATGACGTTCAACGCGATCATCATTGTCATCACAAGGTAAATAATATTATTTTAATATTAAATAATGTTTGTTTAATAATAAGTAATAATAATAAACATGGATTAAATCACGTAGGTTTGGAACTAACGTCACAAATTAATTAATTTTCTAATGAAAATGGTTCTAATTGGGTTTTAGGATTTGATTATATTCATTTAAATAATTTTATATAATTTATTGTACCTAGTAATGTAGGCACTGCTGTTTTTATTATAGGTAGAAAGAGTAACTACTTACCTGATACTAAAAATTTTTCATAGACATTTTTTTTAGGGGGTGTTATTTTCTCTTTTGTTTTTAGGGGATTTTATCGATCACGTCAACCCCATTGTATCTTAAACTTTTGGGGGGAGGTGATGCTGCGTATGCTCCAGTGGGTCGGAGTGTGCAGTGCTGCGTAGTGGCTGGCTGCTGCGTCGACCACCGATCTGACGATCGTTTGTTAGTACCCGTCCGGTCGGAGGATCCTCCCTTTTCAACGGGGGATGAGGAGCTTTACACCCTGTTCCTCATTACTCCCAAAAACTACATAATATCATGCACTAAATGGAATACAGAATATATATTATAAAAGTACTATGAAAATAATTTGGCATTCACTACAGCCAAACTACAGAGTTGTTTTGCTACATTCGATTTGGGACCAACATACAGGCTGTGCCTAGTTTGGGGCCCACGGCTACTTCTACTCATGTACTGTTTTTTGTCTATGCTCTTTGTAATTGTTCTCTTCTATGTTTGTTCTCTAACTGGTGTGTCAATAAATTGATTTATTATTTATTAATATTAGCATCCGAGCGTTTCCTCCCACCTGATTCGGTGCAGGTACCACCCGAAACAACCGTGCCCGGTGAATACCTGCGTCAGATGGAAGGTAAGGGCGCCGCCGTGGCGCCTCTCCAACCACTCCTCAAAGAGGTGACCGCCACTATATTGTGGCGTGCTGTATGTATCATAGACCTTGGATAAAAATACGTCCATTTATTTGTCGACGATCCACAGTTATCATTTTCTCAAACTTTCAATTGAATCTTATCTACTACTAGCTTTTGCCCGCGACTTCGTTCGCGTGGAATAGTGACTTCCGGAAGATTTTTGGTTTATCTCGCGAAAAAAAAAAAAAAAAAAACTATCCTATGTCCTTTCTCAAGTTCCAAACTATGTCTGTACCAAATTTCATCAAAATCCGTTCAGCCGTTTAGGCGTGAAAGAGTAACTGACAGACAGACAGACAGAGTTACTTTCGTATTTATAATATTAGTATGGATGGATAGTATGGATTAGTATGGATGGCAGCCCAAAAGCACAGTTATGATTTTAGCAGTTAATTATGAACGTATTTACATAACTGCCAAAGCTGCCGCTGATGTCTTTTGTTCGATTACCAGGTCGGGCAAAGTCTTATTAGATTTTACCACTAGATTTTTTTTGTAGCAGTCACGGTGTCTGAATTTGTGCCCGTTTGATGGCAATAGGCTCGCTTCCACACACAGGACTTAAACAGAACTGGCGAAATGTGGGTGAACTAATGTGTTCACCTCAGCTTAAATCTTCGGAGATTACAGTAGCTGTATTCTTTTGATACTTAAAAAAACAAAAGTAACTCAATCCTGTTTTTCTGGTAAATACCCGATCAATTTATACTAAAACTAAACTTTCATTTAAGTAATTCATATATGTCGCAGATTCAACACGGAGGCACAATATTTAGAGTTGACAATTTAGAATAACGCCATCTATCATCGTTTGTCGGAAAAACTCGGAAACGTCAAGCAGTGAGCTTGGGTGAGGTCGATACAGAGCGTCTGAGCGTGGCAGGTCTGGTTTGACAGCTGTCAGTTGTGATATGTCAAATGTCAGTGGTGAGTGATCGGTTGACGTTGACGTTGGACGCATTTGACTTGAGGGACGTTACTTTTTGGTGAGACACGAACGCGAACGGTTGTTCTGCCCGCCTGTATCGAACTGGCCGCGTTTCCGTACTTTAATCCATTTCCATCGGCTTGATTGTTTGAGATTTTTTTAATTTGTTATAATATGTAAATAAATAGGCGGTTGTAATCAGTGTTGAGACTATTATTTCGTACCTCCGCCATGCCGAACTTGGACTCTGACAACGATGAACCCGAAATAGTTGAGCTACCTTCGTTATATACAAATATTATTGTAGAATAGTTAGAAGTTCATACGTAAACGAATTTCGGAGCAACACCACTCAACTTTCAGAATAAATTACGTATACGAAAATTATACGTAATTATTACGTAGGTACAAAATAAATATGACAATAAATCGGTTTAAAACCATGTGTGAAATACAAAGATAGTACAGTCGGCTGCAACAAATTAATAATACACAATATACACACGGGTGGTACACTTTAGCAACGTTTAGAGCAAATCGTCTTCTACCTACTGTAATGATTTCATTTTCATGTTACGTATTGAAACTAATATTTCGGGATCCATGTTATCGTAAAGAAGGTCATTTCTCAAATTTGCAATCGATGAAGTTTGCTAAATCATCATCATCTACCTAATCTTCTATCTGACCTCCACAACCTAGATGTTACTGGTTTGTGCTGTTTGTTTGAACTTTGCTGAGTGCATACATAATATTGCTCTTGGCTTTACAAAGCTTAAAGGCTACATAATATTTTTTTTTTATAATTAGTTGTTATTTATTTGCTACAGACTACATCGTCAATCATTTATTTCCAAGAGACCAAGGCATATAAAATGTGAAAGGCCTATAGTTTCCCATTCCAAAGCTTCTAAGCTTTCTATGGAGAAAAATCTACAAGAAAGGTTATAAACGTAGTAAAAACCTATATATTCTACAGATGCCTGGTGCAATTTTTTCTTCGTGTTCCTATAATACGACCGTCTCGCGAAAGTATCCTTTATGGGCGGCATGGGCACCGGGCCGTAGGCCGACGAAGGAGGCCGGCAGAGGCCCGGCACTTCGGGGACAGAAGATATTAGTGTTGGGTATCGGCTCTCAATCTTACTGAGTTTTTGGGTATCACGGTATCTCTTGGTACATGAGTGTTTGGCGGATTTTCATTTACCTGTAACAATGCATTCAGACGAAACATAAACTTTGAAACAAGCTGTCACAGATGAAACATATGTTTATTTAGATGAGATAGATATTTATTTATTTATCACAATATGTTTTCTTGCCATTACAGATAAAATAGATCTATATGGAGAAATGGCCCACCTTATTTCTTGTGTTGAAGGGCCCTACACCTGCGGAATGAAAAAAACATGGTCAAATACAACAGCGACAGGAGTTTGCCTAACAGAATTTTCGGGCAAAGGTACACGCTAAGAAGATAAGAACTACACAGAGCTAGAATGAAATACCTAGTACATTTTTCGCTAGTCAAAGCTCCTAAATATACATAGCCAGAGAAGCCTTTTCCCCATAGAAGTAGGCAGAAATCACAGGACGTCATCGACTACGATCCTTACATTTATCTGACCGAAAAAAGCTGCGATTAATAACCGAGACCAACACTGCCTTCCGCATCTGCCTCTACACATCGGCAGATGCGTCTGCCAGACGTCCGCCAACGTCAACAGATGCGTTCGCAGTTGTGTGATCAGACGCCGGGCGCTCACGCTCCAACGCAACCCTTTGATGTGGGACAAAACCGACAACAAACGGATTGACGGCAGACGCATCTGCCGACGGCCAATACCTACCACAGATGATCAAATCACCCCCTCTACACATTGGCGGATGCATCCGCAGATGACGTCTGCCGATATGTAGAGGGGCCTTTAGATCACAGTCATACAGATCTTAACGGGTCCCCTACGTTTCTTCGAAACACTATTCTTCGAAAATTGTTTCACCGAACACTATTCACCGAAGCCTTCATACTGCGACGTTTTGTTTGGTCTACGCCTTTTTTGTTCGATGTTACTTTACACCGACCACCTTACATCAACTTTTGTTTCACCAACGTTTGTTTGTTCTATTTATCGTTACTTCGAAAATATTTAACCAACACAATTATACCTTCTTTTTGGTTATTATCGATCGTTATCTTTCGATCTATGACAGCCGGGACCAACAGCTTAGCGTGCTTTCCGAGGCACGGAGGTAACTCGGTATGTGGTGTTCACCCATTCACAGACCAACCTAGGCAAGCGCGGCTTAACCTAAAGATCGACCCGATTGGCAGTTATTATTACCAATGCTGATGGCATAGCTTCCTTGGATTGACTACATCCTGGGCCCCGAGTCTGCTATTCAATAGTGTCAGAATGGTCGAACATTGATCTCTTATTGGTTGATTGACCACAAGCCAAAAAGTACCTTAAGTCGACAGGCATAAGGTACTTTTTGGCTTGTCATCACGTCATTATGAGATCAATGATCGACCATTCTGACACTATTGAATAGCAGACTCGGGGCCCTGGTGTCGAGCTCCACCATTTCTCCGCTTGTTATATTGTGTGTGCTTGAAAGGCATGGGCACAATGGGTTCGGGTCCGTAAGGTTTTGTGCTGGATCCTCTTCTGGCAAGTTCGTCGGCCGCATCGTTTCCAAGTGATCCGCTGTGACCTCTAATCCATTGTAGCGTTACCGTGTTGTGATTTATTACCGTGATTCGTTCCAGGGCTTTGTGGCATTCTAGTATCAGTCTCGACGTGATCTGATTACTCTTCAGGGATTGAAGAACTGAGGCACTGTCGGAGAGTATTCGAATATTGGTACCCGTAACCTCCCTGGCCTCTATAGCGTGTGCCGCTTGGATGATACCTACACACTCTGCTTGGTAAACAGAGTTAAGCATTCCAAGTGGTTTTTGGATATCTTAATGTTTAGGTCGTCGGAGAACACCCCGACGCCTGTCCCATAGTCGGTTTTTGATCCATCGGTGTAGATCCTTAGCTGAGTACCTGAGTAGTCACACCACTCCTCTATGAGCTCTATGTTGTAATGTTTTTGGAAGCAGTGGGTCTTCAGGGTTCTGTCGATGGGTGATGTCATCATTGGCTGTTCTTTGATTGCATCTTCTCTGATGCGTGTGTGTTTGATTCTCGAATCGTTTCTTAGGGTACCGGATACTTCGAGTCTGAAAGTCGCTAAGGCCGCCTCCTCTATGACGAGGTGCAGGGGAGGTAGCCCCAGCATCACTTGTAAGGGAGCAGTGGGGAAAGTTCTCATGCTGCCGGTGATTGCTACGCAGGCCAATCTTTGTAGTTTCTCGAGATCCTTTTGGGTTGTACTTAGGTTGGTCCTAGGCCACCAAACTAAAGAGCCTTATGTGATGATTGGTCGGATAACTGTGGTGTATATCCAGTAGGTGATTTTGGGGCTTTCCTCCCCAGAAGTCTCTTAGGGAAGGTATTATTGTGTTGGCTAAATATTTTCGAAGTAACGTTACATAGAACAAACAAACGTTGGTGAAACAAAAGTTGATGTAAGGTGGTCGGTGTAAAGTAACATCGAACAAAAAAGGCGTAGACCAAACAAAACGTCGCAGTATGAAGGCTTAGGTGAATAGTGTTCGGTGAAACAATTTTCGAAGAATAGTGTTTCGAAGAAACGTAGGGGACCCAACCTAACCTATCCATAGTAGTCGCTTACGACTGAAAATAACCATTAACCTTTTGACCACCACAGTCAAGTATATAGACGACAAATGAAAACTTGTCCAATACGCCACCGACGTCTATAGACGACAAAAACCGTAACTTTTTTAAAACTTTTTTCTGCTGGTTATTAATACAAAATAGTGTCAAATAATATAAAATAATGATTTTGTAGATTTTCGTGCCTTGGCTTGGGAGGTGCGCCATGCGTCTAACGGTTAAACGTCGAATCCACAATGTTAAAGTATTAAAAACACATCATCACAAAAACCGGTAACTTAGTCTTTTTGCACAAGTTACCACGTCCCTATTTCCCTTCCCGTCTCTATTTCCGGATCCTGCGCAGACTCACTAGCGCCCAACACGCATATCGTCACTCTTCCTTCCGCTAAAAACTTCGAATCAAAACGACGGCTCGAGCCGGCTCCGTGAAAACCTCCAGAAACATTCAAGAAAGTGATAATTATCAATCAAGGGACGTCCCAGACTATCATTAACGTAGTGCACTGCGAAATAAACACTAAAACGGGGTGAAGTGATTAAGAACAACAGCTCCACGGCCACGTGAGTACCCATCTTGTATTCCTTCTTTCCCCTTGTTTTTAGGCTATTTTACCGGTGGGTTTACAGTCATTTCGAAGGGATAAAACGATACTATTATTTGGGCCTTCAGCCGGATTTCATACATGTTCCTATTAAAATAGTTTTCGTTTGTACTACGACTGGCGTCCATCTTTTTTCCAAAAAATAGGTATCTTATTTCATTAAGTATCTCATTACTGTCTCATCATATTTATTTATCACTTATCACTACATCATTACATTCAAGTGTTTTCGGAGTAAAATCAAACTCATTTCAAATCAAACTTTCCTAACCAGTTTCGACTAGTTCAGTCCGCGTCGTCGTCTCGTTTTCGTGCCGCGGATTCATAATTCGAACGGATTGTCAATACTATTTTGATGTAACATGCAACATTTGGATAGTGAAATCATACATAGCGACCTATAAAATGTAACATACAACGTTTTAGGTTCAAAGGCGATCTAAACGTAACATACAGCGTTTTAGGTTCATAAAGGCGATCTAAACGTAACATACAGCGTTTAGGTTCATTCATTGTTAACTTATCAAGCGTTTTAACTTTTTATTTAATATTAATAATTCTCAGAAATACTTTTATCCGTAAGTAATTCGTATTTCATCTTAAATATGGTCCTTCGACATTCTTACTTCTCAGAATAAGTGAGGTCTCATAATCTCCTTGTGTACCTACCCTACCTGTTCTGATAGAGTGATACCAGCTCTAAAAGCATATTAATACCATTAATCAAAAATGCTTCCATAGATTTTATGGTAGTTTCATGAAAAATATTGTCTACTGTTTGTTGTTGTTACAAATGTCAAATTGTTTTAATTTTTAATACTTTGAAGTAATTTATGGATTAGATACCGGGTTCAGGATAGAATAGTAGCATTTAACTATACCTACTCAAGTAATTTAAAAAATAAATTGTACTTAATTTAATTTAAATTAACCTTTCTGAATTTCAATTTCAATCATGAGTGAAGCAATGGCGGCTCACCATGAGTCTAAACGCAATATAGCCTTTAAAAGATTATCAGATGCTGTTACCTGTGCTCGCAAATGTCAAAATGACTCCAGTATTCTACCACGTTTTGAAACATGGTGTTCACGGTTGGAATCCGTTATGGATGCGTTTAATGATGCTCACATCAAACTCATAAGTGAGTATAGCGGCCTTGGAAAAGAGGACTGCATTCACAAACAAACCACATATCAGGAACAGGCAGATGACATGTACTTTGAAATTCTTGAAACTAAACGGACACTTCTTCCTGAAAACTTAATTGAGGTTAAACCTTCAACATCATCATGTAACCACAAAAATGAACACAAAAACCTGGCTAAATTGCCACCAATAAAGCTGCCTACTTTCTCTGGTCAATTAAAAGACTTTCCGGGTTACATTGACTTATTTAATACTTTAGTCCATAGTCGGACAGATTTAACTAATGTTGAAAAGTTTCAATATCTTGTCACTTCCCTTTCTGGGGAACCAATAAATTTAATTAGAGCATATCCTATTTCAGATGCTAATTATACAAGTGCTTATGAAGCACTGAGCAAGCGTTATACCAACAAGAGGTTTTTGGCTTTCTTATGTTGGGAACAAATTTGTAATTTGAAATCTATTAGTACAGCATCAGTGCAGAGTTTGCGTACTCTCTTAGATAGTTATGCTGAGAACCTTTCAATGTTAGACTCTTTAGGGTTGCCCACTTCTAAATGGGATTTTGTTTTATTTCATTCTCTTATAACTAAAATTGACAAACAATCTCGTGAAGCTTTTGAACTTTCTTGTATAGACAGTGATATCCCACAATTTAGTCAGCTTCAAACATTTTTAGGAGATAGATGCAGTGCATTAGAGCGATCATGCCTAACAAATGTACCAACGTTATCATCAGCTCCCAATAGTCAAAGAAATAACAATCAAACCAAATCATATTCTATAAATAAAACCTCTTCGCTGGTAGCTCAAACGCCTAACATCGAATGCATAATTTGTAAAGAAAATCATTCTCTTATTAATTGTAATAATTTCATGTCTAAAACGCCACAAGAAAGGGCTCAACTTGCTAGACAACATAATCTTTGTTTAAATTGTTTACGTGCCAACCATAGCACTTCTAAATGTTTTTCAACCCGTTCATGCAAAAGTTGTAATCAACGTCATAATACTTTATTGCATTTTCCTAAGGAATCATTGACTAATGTTAATCAACAAACTTCCTCACAAGTCCATATGACGACAACAAATCAGACTTGCAGATAGCGCTGAAAAGCAGGTTCTTACCCCTGTTACTACATTATCCAATATATCACGAGGCTTGGCTCCCACCTTTGTTTTACTTGCCACAGCTCAAGTCATGGTCAAGGATGGTAGCAACACTTATCAGAAGATTCGTGCTTTGCTAGATCCTGGTAGTCAGAGTCATATCATGAGCAGTGCTTGCGCTCGTCGCCTTGGTCTGACTCGTTATAAATGCAACACACCGATGTCTGGTATTGGTGATGTTCCTACTAATTCAAGTAGTCGAGTTTTCCTTGAACTCTGCCCATTAGGCAATTCAGAAATATCTTTTAGTATGGATGCAGTAGTATTGGATAAAATTTGTGGTAATATGCCCACACATTCAATCAATCTCAATGATTTTCAACATATAGGAAATCTTCAGCTGGCAGATCCAGATTTTCATCAGTCTCGTCCCATCGATCTCTTAATTGGTGGAGAGATATTTCCCCAGATTTTGTTACCAGGCAAAGTTGATGGTGGCAGTCATTTGGCAACAGCCATTAACACAGTGTTTGGATTTATTCTCATGGGTAGGACCAAAGCAGCTGATCCCAGTGTTGAATCTCCTCCAGCATCTGTCAATCATGTATCACTGGATGCTAACTTGGACATTGCTGTCCAGAAGTTTTGGGACATAGATCATGTACCTACAGAATCAAAAGTTAATCAAGCAGCCTCCGCAGACGATGTTCGGTGTGAGGACATTTATAAGACAACGCATAAACGTGATGCTGACGGTCGTTATATCGTTCAGTTGCCATTTCGAGATCAATCTCTTCCAATTTTTAGCGATTCATATAATACAGCGCTTCGGCGTTTTAAGCAGCTGGAAAAGCGCCTGCTTCAAAACCCTTCATTTGGGAACGAATATAAAGCACATATCATGGAATATTTAACAAGTAATCAGATGGAACGCGTTTCATCTGACGAGTGTCAGTCTCCTACCGCGTACTATATTCCACATCATGCGGTAGTAAA
Source organism: Diarsia mendica (assembly GCA_949316265.1). Taxonomy (NCBI): domain Eukaryota; kingdom Metazoa; phylum Arthropoda; class Insecta; order Lepidoptera; family Noctuidae; genus Diarsia; species Diarsia mendica. The sequence goes on from OX438910.1 coordinate 4,228,087, forward strand.
GCCTAGCAGTGTTTCCACTCGGTTGAGAGTTGTATACGATGCCTCGGCCAAGGATAAACTTGGAATATCACTCAATGACACTCTTTTAACTGGTTGTAAGTTGCAAGCAGATATCACAAATATTATTTTACGGTTCCGTCTTCACGCTATCGTCTTATCAGCGGATGTACGTCAAATGTACCGCCGAATTATCGTTACCCAAGAGCATAGGGATTATCAGCGTATTCTCTTCAGGTTTTCACCTGAAGAACCTATTCAAGAGTTTAGGATCAATCGCGTGACCTTCGGAGTCTCATCGGCACCATTTCTGGCCATCCGCACTATGCATCAACTGGCTCAAGACGAACAAGAGTCTTATCCAACCGCAGCTAAGGTTCTGCAAAAAGATCTCTACGTGGATGATGTAGTCACTGGCTGTAACACCGTAGAGCAGGCAATTCAGCTACAGCAAGAATTGACCGAAATTATGGCTGCTGGTGGTTTTGAGCTCAGAAAGTGGTCCAGTAATCATGTGGCTGTACTGCAAAATATACCAGAAGAACATAAATTGGTTCCAGATTTGACGTTCGACAGTGACACTCTCTTTGTCAAGGTTCTCGGGCTTGCCTGGAACGCTCATAAAGACGTTTTTAATTATCAAGTTAATCAAATTCCACGCGATTGTACCAAACGAACAATGCTATCAGAGCTTGCTCGCATCTATGACCCCATTGGTCTTCTCACACCGTTAACCTTTTTAGCAAAATTTCTTATTCAACGTTTGTGGTTACTAGGAACGTCATGGGATGAACCAGTACCCGATGATATTCACCTAACTTGGACGAAGTACACTAGCCAGTTATCCAATTTACAAAACCTTCACATTCCGAGACGTATTACTCACGCTCACGCATCAAGCTATCAAATTCATGGTTTCTGTGATGCCAGTGAGGCTGGCTATGCGGCAGTAGTATATCTTCGTTCCAATGTAAATCAAAATCATCATCAAGTCTGTCTTGTAAGTGCACGATCGCGGGTGGCACCAATAAAGCGTAGAACGCTGCCAAGACTGGAATTGTGTGGCGCTTCTTTGTTAGCAGACCTTATGCATTATATTATTAACTTATTTTCTAACATACTAAACATAGACGGCATATATGCATGGTCTGATTCCATGATCGTGTTGGCATGGATCAAATCTAATTCTAAAAATTTTAAAGTATACGTAGGCAATCGCATTGCTAACATACAGCGAAAATTACCTACTGCTGTCTGGAAACATGTACCAGGCAAGCAAAATCCAGCTGATTGTGCGAGTCGTGGCTTGCTACCTGACGAGCTCATCAGTCATGCCCTCTGGTGGTCAGGACCGGAGTGGTTATCATTATCTGAAAATCATTGGCCTAACGATACAATTCAATCATCTTGCGTCACAAGCAATGATGTACTTTGCGAAAAGCGTACAACAGTTTTAAGTAACATAATCGATCTTGATCCCATCGATAATCTTCTTCAAAAATATTCATCACTTCGTAAAATTCAACGTATTTTAGCATATTGTAACAGATTTATCAGTGCCTCACGCAAAACCAAATATTCAAATAACTTAACTCAAGCTGAACTTCATTGTGCTCTTATGAAGCTTGTTAAACATGTTCAACATTCCGAATTCCAAAATGAAATTAAAATTTTATCAGCAGGGAAAACTTTACCTAAATCATTTAGAAAGCTCAATCCATTTTTAGACCATTCCGGTGTTTTGCGGGTGGGGGGAAGGCTCTCTCGATCTGAACTCGATTATGAAACAAAACACCCAGCTCTACTTCCACGTAAACATCGCTTAACTAAATTAATTATACAATCAGTACATAATGATAATCTTCACCCTGGTTTACAAGCATTACAGTTTTTATTATTGCAAAATTTTTGGATATTGTCTCCTCGTCGAGCAATTCATCAAGTCCTATCGGATTGCTATAAATGTTTTCGCACAAGGCCAATTGCATTTGAGCCTAAAATGGCAGATTTACCAAAAGCACGTATTACTCAATTAAAAGCATTCCAAGCCGTCGGTTGCGATTACGCAGGTCCATTTAATATAACCTTGCAAAGATATCGTGGCACACGTACTACAAAAGCATATTTGTGTCTCTTTGTATGCTTTGCTACAAAAGCGCTACATTTAGAGTTAGCTTCCGATATGTCCACCGACGCATTTTTAGCGGCATTATGCAGATTTATCGCCCGCCGTGGCAGGTGCAACGTAATTCATTCTGATTGTGGTACGAACTTTAAGGGTGCGGAGTCACAATTGGCCAATGTGATGAAATCAGCCTGTGAGTCTGAATACATTAAATTTAAATTCAACCCTCCAGGGGCACCACATTTCGGTGGACTTTGGGAGGCCGGTGTAAAGTCCGTAAAGACACATTTGTATAGAGTCATAGGTACTCAAATTCTCACATATGAGGAATTAAACACCTTACTTACACAGGTTGAAGCAGTACTCAATTCAAGGCCGTTATGCTCACTGAGCACTGATCCTAATGATGTATCAGTTCTGACACCAGGACATTTTTTAACGCAAGCACCCTTAACAGCGTTGCCAACGCCAGATTATTCAAACATTAAACTTAACAGACTTAAGCGTTGGCAACTCGTTCAACGTATGCATCAGGACTTCTGGGCCAGATGGCATACAGAATATTTAACTAGTCTTTCACAAAGACTGAAGTGGACTAGGTCAACTGATCAAGCTCGCCTTGGTCAAGTTGTCATAATAAAGGACGAACAACAACCTCCGTTGCGTTGGCGTTTCGGAAAAATTATGAATCTTTATCACGGTCGTGATGGTATACCACGTTCTGCGACTGTCGAAACTGGACAAGGCGTAATTAATAGACCTCTTGTTAAATTGTGCCCCATCCCGGATGGTGGTAACTAATTTCAAAATTTTTCATTTAGGTAAATGTTCATTATCATTTCGTCTTTATATTTTTGTAACATATTATGTAAAACATAATATTTATCTATTCCATCACACTCTTACACATCAACTTTAACATTAGGTGGACCTAGTCTTGGTATTTTTTCTTCAGTCTCAATAAATTTCGCCAGCGGGGGGGAATAATGTTAAAGTATTAAAAACACATCATCACAAAAACCGGTAACTTAGTCTTTTTGCACAAGTTACCACGTCCCTATTTCCCTTCCCGTCTCTATTTCCGGATCCTGCGCAGACTCACTAGCGCCCAACACGCATATCGTCACTCTTCCGCTAAAAACTTCGAATCAAAACGACGGCTCGAGCCGGCTCCGTGAAAACCTCCAGAAAAATTCAAGAAAGTGATAATTATCAATCAAGGGACGTCCCAGACTATCATTAACGTAGTGCACTGCGAAATAAACACTAAAACGGGGTGAAGTGAATAAGAACAACAGCTCCACGGCCACGTGAGTACCCATCTTGTATTCCTTCTTTCCCCTTGTTTTTAGGCTATTTTACCGGTGGGTTTACAGTCATTTCGAAGGGATAAAACGATACCACACAAAACACATCACAACGCACAAAACGCAGAGAAATTTAAAAGTAACATTTCCATTAAAGGTGCAAACCCTAGCAGTGGGTTTCCCTTTACGTTGGCAGTACTTTAATCAGTTCATTGTTCTATAGATTTACCTTTATTTTTAGTTACTCATTTACAATATTATCAATACTCCATACCTGGAATTAAGTAGGTAAAACTGAATATGGACTGTACGAACCACAGTCTTATAATTATCTATACTTCAAAATTATGGAATAAAGCGTTTAAAATATTTTATTAATAGTATTTTATATAAGGTATTATGGTCTGAATACTGACTAGGCAAAACCCGCGATTGAAGCTTCGGGATGTAAAATACAGTATATGTGTCAATATTCATACTAAGTCAGTTATCGTCATTTAAATTACCTACTAAGAGTGATACTATCTGAAAATAAATACGTCATCAACTTGTTCTTCTTCTTAGCAAGTCGATGGCCAATTTCCATTTTCATTAAATATATTTCGCCTAAAATTCAGCTGTGCGAACTCCGCTCGCTAATACAGTCATAAGATCGTCAGGTGTGCATGCAGGTGTTGCATGTACCTAGCGCAAGATGGAAGGTGAGCCATTGTCTGATAAGATAAGCCGCATACGCGCTTGAAAAGGCTAACCTTCGCACTGCTCTGTCATAGTTACTGGTGTAACGATAAAGATTTTTTTCCTAATCACACCAGTGTTATGGATAGGAACTATGATTTCCTAACCTTAAAACCTTTAAACTACTGCATTCTGAACTTTGTACCTTCACCATTATTTTGCACTCCGAGAGGGCAGTGTGAAAGTTAGTCCGGCGCCGAGACTATTTTACTATAAAATAAAACCAGCCTGTTACTGCCCCACTGCTGGGCAAATGCTACGACCAACGACAATGATCATACCTTCATGAGCATTGATCACCAAGCTTGCTCAAGACAGGTAGGTATGTGATTTCAGTCTTATTTAAGAGGAACAGGCCCTGCGAGGTCGGTATTTAAAGTAACTATTGCCGTCGCATTGCATTAAGCCTGCCCCCGTAGGGTATGATAGGGACAGCTTCAGCTGAGACCGACTATAATTATTATGACCAAAAGGGGTTTGGCTAACTTTGTATGGGCTAGTGGCGTCATTTTTTTTTTGAGCGGCCACTTTTAATTTTCATGTTATTTTGTTGTGATGTGTCAAATACACATACATGTTAAATTATTTTTGTCCTAAGTCATTTCTAAACTGAGATATTTGAGTTTGAATATTATAAAAATGTCTTCTTCAATTACTGTTCTGCGTAAAGAAATCTTAGTTATGTGTTTAGAAGGTTGATATTAGAGCTGGCCTAATAATAACTGCTACTTGGGTCGATCTTTAGGTTAGGCCACGCTTGCCTAGGTGGGTCTGTGGATGGGTGGGTGTGGATTATATACCGAGTTTCCTCCGTGCCTTGGAAAGCACGTTAAGCTGTTGGTCCCGGCTGCCATATATAGATCTTTTGCAGTCGTTACTGGTTGTCAGTGACCTGACTCTGTCTGACAACCAGTCTTACCAAAGGGTATCGTATTACCCAGTATTAACTGGGACGTGGAGATCAGATAGGCAGTCGCTCCATGTAAAATACTGATATTCAGCTGCCTCCGGTTAGACTGGAAGCCGACCCCAACATAGTTGGGAAAAGGAATAAATAATACAAGAGCAATATTGCATCCAGCCCTTGTGTAGCAGTTTCTACGAGAATGTACACGTAAATGTCCGTCTAGATGAATGTGTAATACGAGTCCCGCCGACACGATTCAGACTTCGCTGGCTACAAATGCAAAATGCACTGTTAATTACATCCATGGTGTTATACCTCCAAATCTTAAACATAGAAGAGTCTAAAGAGGTATGCTGGGTCTGTCACAATACACAAACGATCACAATGCCAAGTCTTTATAATGCATCAGCCCATAGATAACAGACATCGAGCCATGCAATCTACGTACGTATTTAATTTATTTTGATTATTTTTTCATCGTTGGCCAGCACTAGGAACTTCAGTCTGCTGTATCGTGGGTGCATTCACAAACATCTAAACTCAAACACACAAATACCCAGACCCGAAACAACTATCTGCAAGTCATACAAATATTTGCCCTGTGTGGGAATCGAACCCGCGACACGTAGCGCAGTAGTCAACTGCTTGAGCCACTGCGCCTACCGTGTGGTCTGAATTCTGAAAAAAATACGACTGGAACCTTAAACAGTGCAATAGACTGTAATAACTTCTTCGATTTTAATGAGCAATTCAAAACCAAATATCTCCGTTCCGATTAGATTTAGAGAAATGCATCCATAATATTTTTGGATCGCTTTAATCTGTTCTTTCAAAATATCCAAGTTTCATTACTGGCCGCGCAACTTCAAAACGACGCCAACTTTAGCCAAACCCCTTTAACGAGAACACCCGATACCTGACTTAAGACTTATCCAGACTTAAGTGGCAATGGGCAGGGCACATTGCTCGCAGAACGGATGGCCGATGGGGCCGAAAAGTTCTGGAGTGGCGACCGCGAACCGGAAGACGTTGCGTTGGAAGGCCTCCCACTAGGTGGACCGATGACTGGTGAAGGTTGCGGGGATCCGCTGGATAAGAGATGCACGGGACCGGTCAATGTGAAGCCTGGGGAAGACCTGGGGAAGGCTATATGTCCAGCAGTGGACGTCTTTTGGCTGAAATGATCATGATGATGACCCGACCTGTACTTGAGGCAGTTTACCCTTTCTAACCCACTTATGTATCCATCACTTTATATTATGGGGATGGTTGGGTACTGTATAGCATTCTCTATTACTCATAGCAGACCTAATAGGTTGATAACACAATTAACTAACTATATCACAGGCTCACACCAGCCAAGCCTCAGCCCAGGATCCACTTCACTTCCAACTTCCCGCCATCATGTAACTGACAGATGTCATTAGTGACAGCTTACCTGACTACTTGTGGCTGTGAGACAGTGTTTACATAATTATCTATTAAATAGATATACACTACAGGTACTATGTATAAGTATAAGGCGCAACCTAGCTCTTGTAAAATAATTATGCTTTTATTTTTCGCGGTATGCTAAAATAATCCACAAATATTGGAATCGTTGGGATTGCTCGTTACAGTTGGGACCGGGAGAGGGGATTTTTAAAATTCCTGCAACCCGTAGAAATTTATTAAATTTCGCGCCCGTGATTCGTGCAATTCGAACACTGAATAGTGTGTCTCGGTGTTTGGACGTATTTATGTATTCTTTGTCGGAACTCCAGAGGGTGATGTTTTCCACTGTATAACTTGTGCTTCTATCCAGATCCGTTACTAAAAGTAAAGTAAAAAGTTTTTATTTGGAACATAAACAGAACAGCACAATTTACAAAGAAAACGATGATAGCTACAAAAGCTTATAACTGTGTCGCAGCTATCAACGCCCATTAGAACAAGAGGACAATTATTGTTCCAGGTTTAAACTATACAAAGTTAATATTAGAAAATTTAAAATAAAAAAACTACTACTATTACTAATTTTTGATTACTTTTGCTAGCTTGGGTCTTACCTGTTAAAACAAATGTATACTAGTTATACTCTTAATGAATCACTAAATCACTATCACTACATAGTATAAACAAAGACTTCACTTCCCGCTGTCTGTCCCTATGCATGATAGATCTTTAAAACTACGTAACGAATTTTGATACAGGTTTTTTAGTAGATAGAGTGATTTAAGAGGAAGGTTTTATTACCCGACTGCGGCGAAAGAAGAAAAAGGAGAAAGGAGAAAGATGGAGGGTTATGTTTTTCGAGAGTAGGTATGTATGTATGTATAATTGTTTGGCACGCCCTGCAGCCTGAATGGCTCGATGGATTTAGCTTGAGAGGTGTCGTTAGATTCGTATTTACTGTAACATGACTGTAACAGTGACACTGGGTAAATCAAAATAAACAATTGCGGATTTTGGGGGCAAAATCGCGGAGTTCAAAATTTTTTTTTTCCTGTAACATCGAGTAGGGTATCAAAATGAAGGGTTTTAAAAGGAGATTACAAAAATATATAACACTTTATATGTTATGTAAAAGAAATTCAAAGTGACAAATCCTATAAACAAGTACAAAAGTTAAATCATCTGCGAAGAATTTTACGCGACCAAAAGAACAAACACAAAAGAACTAAAAAGTTAGAAATAAAAAAAGGTAAGTAGATAAAAAACTGAAAAACCCGACTGAAAAAACTGAAAAACAAAAAACAAGCACATTTTAAATCAAACAAAACCTTCATCATTTCATAATTTAATATTCAAATGAACCCCGCCTGCTTTCAAGTTTTGTTTGATTTAAAATGTGCTTGTTTTTTTGCTTTTCAGTTTTTTCAGTCGGGTTTTTTAGTTTTTGATTTACTTTTTTTTTAGTATCTTTTTTGCACCCGTGCGAAGGCGGGGCGCGGGCGGGTCACTAGTAGAGTAAATAAATAAAACTTCGTGATAGCTTTAAAGTCCCGCCAGTACGCCATCAGTGAAAACGTCATCTTATGACGTTTGTTTTGACTTCACGCAATGAACCAAATTAAAACAATTTAATTGACCGACAAGTAAACGAACTGACTCATAAGGTTAAGTCCCGTCTAATATTATAGTCCCTTGCAACTGCATATTAATTTAGTCACTGCAAATAAGGATATTGAAGAAATTGTGGCAAACCTGTACATAGTTTTAGTAGGGAAATTACCTACTATTGATTTGCAAGGAAATTTATTGAGGTATGGTATGACACGTATACACGTAAGTACGTTAACCCGTCTGTCACTTGTAGATCTTAGAAAGTCGTTACCGAAATTCAGTCAGCTTGATAGTCTGACAAACAGTCTTGCCAAGGGGTATCGTATCTACACAGTTGGTGGGGTTATGGAGGTCAGATAGGCAGTTGCTTCATGTAAAGTAATGGTTGATTAGCTGCATCCAGATACACTAGAACCCGACGCCACAAAGTTGCAGAAAAGGCAAATGATGAGAGAAGTATGGAAGAACAAGATTTATGAAGACTCCAAAATAGGGACACGGGTAAGAGAATTTTGATGAACCGACGGCAAACTGTGTACCTACGTTGGGTCTAGTCACAAGCCCGCCACAATCCCAAACCACTGTCAACTCCTGAAAGGCAGAATCAACAATGGCGACCACCAGAAAAGCGCCTAGACAGTGAAGCTCGACGAAATTCCAGAGAAATGTTTTAACTGTCTTGAAACCCGCAACAAAATTAACCCAGGGTAGGGAAACATAATTATCCCTTCTCTCTATTTCAGAATCAGAATTAGGTAGGTACTAAATACCGGTAACTTTAGTGTCACAATGCGCTTATGAAATGAATACGTATTTTAACGGACACAAACACAATGCTTATTGAACTAGATTCCAATTAAAATCATCGCGTATTTTTCCAAATAAGTACGGTAATGTTACTAATTACTATGCACCGATAGACAGGTAACTTGTGGTTAAACGTATGTGTAACTTAGATACATTAATCTGGTAAATGGAAACCATTAATGACATAATATAAATGCTTGCGGAATGTCGATTTTCCTTACACAGTAACAGTATCAGAGTTACAAGGAATTTGTCTGATATTTTTCTGCGAGTGCTGTGCACTTCTGTAAGTGACGAACTCACTATGTTTAAAACTATGTTAATGATGTAAGTATATGTATCCCCTTAGTGAGTAAGTCGTTGAAGTGCCATAAATAAATAAATAAAATAAATAAATAAATAAATATTCAGGTATTTAAACTCAAAAGGCCCACTAGCGGTGGGTCAAATGTAGTTTAAATTTGATTTTATTAACAATTTAAATGATTTTAAGATTTTAGCACGGAACCCTATACCCCTTATAACATCAGCTATCAAAATTAGCTGTTCCGGAGATTAGCCAGAACAAAAACACATTTGAATTGTCAAATTATAATTAATTTATTAATTTTGGCGTCATATTATATTGGACACGGGATAAAGAAAAACAAAAACGAAGGGACTGTTTTCGAAATTTCCATCACCTTATTGAAAGACTTATAGGCATATATGTGTTGGTGAAATCATTTTTTACACAAAAGTAATTTGTTGTTGTTGAACTGTTGTATTTTGGTTATTTGTTTATATTCTCCGATTGTGTTACTTTGTTTGCTTATTGTTACCTTTTTTTTTGTTGTTTTTTTCTTTGTTTTCGTGTTTTAACGGTGGAAACCTATAATTGGCCTTCAAGTGTTTATGTTTTAAGTGTATTGTCTGTATTAGCTGTAAGTTTCCCAAATAGAGTAAAATAAATAAATAAAAATAAATAAAATATAAGCCAAGCTTTTTGTAAAATGTTGCAAATCAACCATGAATCTTTTGATTTAGCGGTAAAGTAGAAAATATAATATGATAGATTGTAGTAACTTGATGTATCCGTACTTTACCACGACTTCATCTCATCATCATCATTATCATGTTCCCACTGCTGGGACACAGGCCTCCTCTCTTTGAGAGGGAATAGGCTATAATCTACCACGCGGGCCCAGTGCGGATTGGTAGATGTCACATGTCTTCGAATTTTTTAGCTCCAAGACATGCCGGTTTACTCACGATGTTTTCCTTCACCGTTTTACCGATTTCAACTATTTCTGAATAAATACGTGAGAAGAATCACACATAAAACAATTAAAGCAATTCAATTGCAATTTTGGTGCAATTTAACAATTACACCAAAATACCACAACAATTATTTCCCGCGTGGGCAAAGCCCAACTTTTAACTCGACATACGTCAATAAAGGACTGGTATTGCTCGCACGTGCGACTGAAGAAACTTTGACGTTATTACTTTTACACAGTAGTTCAGTCAATGGGGAATTGTTCCTTAAGGATGCTTACCTACGGGCCTGTGAAAATAGAGGCGCAATACAAGATCAGAGGTCATTGAAGTGCGTAATGTTTTCCATCCACAAGTTGAGGATGAAATTCTCTACAGTGACGTCGATTCCTTGAGTAAATAAAAACATGTGCTGATGAGCAATTCTGTGGTGATTCCGAGTCTTGCTGCGGTTTTTAAATAATGAGTATTGAGTACTTAGATTATTCATATTCTTATCTCTAATGGGCTTATACTTGTGGTATACATACATAAACTTACGTAGTTTTCCCATGGGAGTAGGCACAAACCACAAAACGCCACCTCATCCTTACATACTCCTTTTACCTGCCCACGTTCGTAGGCACATCTGGTCATACGTACACACCGGTTGCGAGTACTACGCACCTGTCCTGTCTGAAGAACTTCACCAATAGGATCAGTTTACGTCTTTCTAGGGCATTCTCCCCCAGCGTTGCCACTCACATCGTAGTAAATTCTGTTTAACTTTATGGTGGCTCGGAAGTTAGCAGCGAGTGACGGTCTGAACATTAGGGCGGGACTAAACCAAAGCGGAGATGTGCCAAGCGGAGAGATCTGCCAAATTCGACCAATCACAGTTACATCTGGTCTTTCGCCCTTCCTGTGATTGGTCGAATTTGGCACATCTCTCCGCTTACCACATCTCCGCTTTGGTAGATTATACAGTCAAGACGATGCGTCGTGTGCGTCCCGCTGATTAATAAAATTGTATTCTGTGCAGTTTTACATGCGTAGACCATCATTACCGTTACCTATTATATTGTCTCGGATGAGTCAATTTACAAGCTATCTGCAGGTGTAGATACTAGGGTTTAGTGGCTTCTCATATCAGAATCTGCCAGTGTCCGCTTAGTTCGCCCAAATAATACAATGAATTTTCACGTACCATTTTCATGCTATGGGGACCCACAGCACAGCGCTGGTTTCCTGGTAAACGACTTGGTTGGTTTCGACTGTCTTGTTAAGGACATGTTATAGGTAAGTAGGGACAAATCGCATGTTACTAAAAGAGTGATGAATATAAATGGAGAGGGACAAGAAGAACAAGGAACCGATGGATGGATTGTGTGACGAATGATATGAAAGATAAAGCAGTAAAATATAGCGTGGCGGTCGACAGAGGAGAATGAAAGAAATCAAACGTGTTGCGCCGACCCCAAGTAATATGGGATAAGGGTAGGAAGATATACAACATACAAGTGCACAAGTGTCATCACTACATATTATAAAACTTTTTAACAAAAAATAAAACCGACTTAATAAAAAAAACACAAAAAAGTGCAAAATAAACTTTAGAAGAAAAATCAGTTTCTGAAGTCGGTGACTTTTGTTTGTTTTAAAAAGTTTTTATTTTTCACTTTTTAGTGGTTCACATGTTCATGGGTCAATGTGGACAATGTAGTTTTTTTTTTGAGTTTTGTTGATTTTTCAAAAACCGCTTGTCCGATAACGATAAAAAAAATATGGGACCATTTCGGAAGTAGGTATACCCTTTCCAACAAAAAAAGAATTTTTCAAATCGGTTAGCAAGTGACGGAGTTATGCCCGAACAAACATAAAAAAAAAAATACAAACATCCGAATTGAGAACCTCCTTCTTTTTTTAGGAGTCGGTTAAAAACAAAGTCCTACGCCGCGTCTGTCTGTTCGCGATAAACTCAAAAAATCCTGCACCGATTTTCATGCTGTTTTCACCAATGGATAGAGTGGTTCTCGAGGAAGGTTTTAGTATACAACTTAACCGACATCTACGCAGGTGAAGCCTCGGGCATCAGCTAGTTCAGCTAGTTGGTTAAATTTAAAACGTTCCCGTGGATTAATCCCCAGCATACCGCGAGCAAAACCGCTCGTCATCTAAGCAAGTTGACCTACCTATGAGTAACTCTTCACACGAGCCCACAACACAATGTTAGCTACCTATTAAGAGGCGCGAACCGCGACACGCGCGGACTCAACCCACTGGCATACCTACAGACGTGGGACAAACCCGCAGTGACGTAGACACGACCAACGCAACTTAAGACATCAGGGAGGCGTTGCTTGTTTAGAAAAATGTCATCCTTAACAAATTCTACATGTGACACGTAGTTCCTTTCACCACGTGTCTAGTTATGGTGTACCATCTTGTGACGTGCCTGCGGCTCGTGCTGTCTTATTGCTTAACAAATATAATATGAAATCATGAATGTATTTTCCGTAAACAAGTGTAGGAGAAGCTAGAGCAAAAGGAAAATAAAAGCTTCTACACACATCAACACGGTCTAGGGATATTTCATACTCAATTAAATAACTCGAAAAGTACTGGCCGCATTGGAATCTTTAATACACCGATTTGTTTGTAATTTATCTCAGACTAATTCCAAATTCAAATTTTTGAAAATTCTTTTGTTTCGGTGGCATAAAAATGTCTTGATGTATAGGAGAGGGAATTTTCATTTGTGCGAAATTTAAAAAACAATACGAATTACGTTCAGTTACAGTTTTTTTTCATTTTTAAACGTAAGATAAAGTTAAAATTGACGTATTGTAGCCATGCAACGCCGACATTTGACGAGGGCGGAGATGTTACGAGCTGTGGGAATGCTGGAAGCTGGATCTGTTCAGCGTAATGTTGCTGAGGCCATAGGGACCCATCAAAATGTAATTTCAAGATTGTGGACACGCTATCGTGCCACAGGTGAAGTAGCGGAGAGGCACCGGGGGCCAAGTCGCATCACTACCCCCAGACAAGACCGATTTTTACAAATTACTGCGCGAGCTCAACCAAATGCAACGGCGACTCAATTGATCCAAAGGCTGCGAGTGGAACACCAAGTGCTTGTGAGTGACCAAACTGTAAGAAGGCGACTGCATGAAAGCAATCTACGCTCTCGTAGACCACTCCGGGTCCCACCTTTACGGAGAGGCAATCGTGGACGACGATTAGAATGGGTTCGGAACCACGTGGACTGGGGCCGTGAGCAATGGTCCAATGTGCTGTTCACGGATGAATCCAGGTTCGGCTTCCATCCAGATTCACGAAGGACGCGTGTTTGGCGAGTTCCTGGACGATGGAGCCGTCTCCAGAACCCTCAGGAAGTTCACCCATACCAAGGAGGAACAATTATGGTTTGGGCAGGAATTCGTCTTGGAGGACGGACGGATCACGTTTGGGTGCGGGGCAATATGACGGCAGAACGATACGTCCAACAGGTGCTGGGGCCCGTAATCTTGCCCCACAGAACACAAATGGGGCCAGATTTCCTGCTCATGCACGACAATGCCCGGGCACACACGGCGAGAACGGTAGCAGCTTGGTTACATACACATAATGTTAGGGCCTTAGACTGGCCTGCTCAATCGCCAGATCTAAATCCCATTGAGCATGCGTGGGATATGCTGCAAAGAAGAGCTCTGAAGGAAGTTCCTGAAAATTTGGCTACAGAAGATCAACTTTTTGCGCACCTCAGAAGAACATGGGACAATATTCCGCAGCAAGACATTGACAACCTTGTTCTGAGCATGCCGAATCGTTGCCGATGTGTTATGAACATCATGGGCGCTTTCTCAGACTACTAACTTCAAGTTTATAAGCACAAATTAAATGATTTTTCTATTTTTTTCAGTTTTTACTCACAAATTAAAAGTTAATTCATATACGGTTTCCGTCTATGCTTCATTTTTTTTCCATAAAATCCTGAAATTTTAATCAGTACCTTAACCATTATTAAAAAATGGTAGCATATTAAATAACGTATATTTTAAATATATACATGTCATATAAATAATTAACACATTGATAGTAATTCGCTTTTTTAAAAATATCCCTAGACCGTGTTGATGTGATTTGAACAGATTTAAGCATGATTTATTTACTAGGTTCAGAACATCAAAATAAGCACAGAATAAAAGCTACAGCATAACATTTACCAGTTTATTATAAAAGTTCACAGTACTTACACAGGTATTTTAGAGCTCCTCACACTTTCCAAGTTCACAAAAGAATGTCCCGCTAAAATGGCGCCTTGGACCTTTTTAAACCCTCTGTACTACAGACTGCAATAGTCAATTGTCATTCCATTAACCGTTGGCGCCATTTTAGCATTTCAACTCAATCAATTAACTTATTTATACAAAACAATTCTCCAATTTATAAAAAAATACTGTAAATATCCTAAAACTATTTTTAAATGTATCTAAATAGCGAACACAAGCCCGGGTTAAAAAATATGGGCATTGTGCTGCTACTGCAATAAAAACCATCATCTGTTTAGCCTTTTCAACCCAACCACGTTGGAGTCATGCTTTCGGACCACTGACTACAAGTAACGACTGTTAAAGATCTACAATTGACAGCCACGACACGCTTCAAATGAAAAAAGAATCAAGAAAGGCCTTTGAAATAGAATACATTCGTACAATGACCTAGTATGGTCAAGGACCTAATTATGTACCTACCTAATAGTGTAGGTATGTGAATTCGTAATTCCATAAACAATTCACTGCAACAACGATTGGTTTTCCCCGTTCCGCACGCGTCACGTCGCGTCGGTGCATTTCATAAGCAAACATTCATCATTGCAATGTAAACTTTACTCCAACGACATAAAATTTACATGACCATAACCATACCTAGACTCCTTACACCTAACTAGAGTATTATTATTTTTTAAACTAGCATTAATTAACGTAATTTAACGCTAACCACATAAAAGTCATAATCGGTAATTATACCTAGAGTTCTCCGGATTGAGGAATAAAGGATACGTGGAACAAATCAAAATCATACCAATTTGAACCTTATGCCTACGACGTTACAGTAGTTACTTGACGGAGTTCTGATGATACACTAAGCGAATAACTTGGGAAACACTATGTAGTTTTATTTGACGTCACAGCAAAGTGAATAAGTGTAATCTCAATTGCAAAAGTGGGACCAGGAAATCGACCTTCCCTTGCTTAAAAAATATACTTAATACATGCAGTTGTTGAAAATGTACCTACTGAGTAAAGCCCAAGAGTGGTCAAATATTGAGATTTCGAGGTATTCCACATTGGGCACCCGCTTTTCGAGTGGTCTGATTTGACAGTCAAACTGACTAGTCGAGTTACAAAATGTATAGCTTGAGTGGTAAAGTTGAGAGATAAGTAACTAAATTATTATAGGTCTTCTGGTCAAGCCCATAGCTTGTGTTCTCAAATTGACGGCACGGTTGGCGCAGTGGCTGAGTGATTGGACTGCTGCGCTGCGTGTCGCGGGTTCGATCCCCGCACGGAACAAATATTTGTATGGCCTACATTTAGTTGTTCCGGGTCTGGGTATTTGTGTATGTGAGTTTCAATGTTTGTAAACGCACCTACGATACAGGAGAAATTCCTAGTGTGGGGCAACGTTAAAAAAAAATAAATAATAATTAATCACTCAGCTAAATTGACAGCATACTGGGTAAAGTAATAGTTTGAGTGATCGAAGTGAAAACATGAGTGGCGAAAGTGAAAGAGTGAGTCGCCTTAGTAAAAGAATGAGTGACCAAAGTGAAAGCAGTAATTGACAACATTAAAGAATGAGTGAGCAAAGTGAAAGCATGAAATGACAAAATTAAAGAATTAGTGGCCCAAGTGAAAGCACGAATTGACAAAATTAAAGAATTAGTGGCCAAAGTGAAAGCATGAATTGACAAAATTAAAGAATGAGTGACCAAAGTTAATGCATGAATTGACAAAATTAAAGAATGAGTGACCAAAGTGAAAGCATGAATTGACAAAATTAAGGAATTAGTGACCAAAGTGAACGCATGAATTGACAAAATTAAAGGATAAATTAGTGACCAAAGTGAAAGCATGAATTGACAAAATGATAGCATGTGTGGCTAAATTGAAAGAAAAAGTGGTCAAATTTTTAGTTTCTGGAGTGATAACATTGAAAATTAGCTAATTAATGGTGTAACAACAATGTTTAATAATGTGTACCTATTTATATAAAGTAAGGTTAATCCTACGCATCCATATAAAATCCCACTTTATTATGACATTTTTCCTATCATTAGATAAATCAAATACACAACAACTAGTTTATGTAAATAAAATAGGAAAATATAAAATTAAAACAATAAGTCGGAAAACAAAGTCCTGATTGAACAACACTTTACATTATAGAGAATCTCGAAATTCCTGCATATTAATGTTTAGGGCAATGAAGCAGGAATAGGGTGTTAAGGTTGTCATACCCTATAATTGAAAGAGATATCCTTTTGTTTGAAGAGAATCCTAAAGGATTCTCTTCAAACAAAAGAAAATCTAAAGATCTCGATCTAGAGATTTTCTTTAGATCTAAAGATCTAAAGAAAAATATTTAAACCAAAAGAATGATCGCAAGCAAGAAAGGCGACCAACTCGTAAATACGAACAAGACAAAACTGACAACAAATGACAAAAACTTATCGTCCACAAAGAAATCGAAAATTATCCCACGGAAACGTACCTACTAATCATAACATCACGCCTGAAATCCTCGAAGTGCTAGGCAGGGGGTACCTAATCTAACACCCAAATTTCGCTAGTTATGTTAAAATCCCAGTAATAGAGGGCGAGCCTATTGCCGCCAACCGGGCACAAATCCAGACTCCGTGGCTGCTACTGAGAAATTCCTGAAGGAAAAATCCAATAGCACTTTGACCGACCTGGGAATCGATCCCAGGGCCATATTACGGACACAGCAGTCGCGCAACGGTTCAACCGCGAAACAGTTGTCAAAACCTTTAGACCTGACCATCAAAATCGTTATTAATATTGACCACATCAATTACTAGTACCTTTTTAGAACATAGGTTATTAATTAAATAAAGGTGGAACTCCATCGGCCTTATTAATAAAAAAAAGTTAAGCCTGCTTAAACTTACGCTTGGTTTATCTCGCATGCCGTCTCACTTCAAAAATATTCAAATGAAAGGGACGGCATGCGAGATAAACCAAGCGTAAGTTTAAGCAGGCTTAACTTTTTTTTATTAATAAGGGGGCATAAGACCATAAGACCATAAAATGTGTGTCAATATTAGTAGGTGAATATTATTATGAGTAATCATTTGGTTCACTCAAATAATTTTAGTCAGGAACATCGTGGCATTTCGTTTATATATATACCGGAAAACAGTAATACGGAAGGATTTTTGATAATTAAAAGGGTTCAAAGTATGAATATGAGTAAGTAATTTTGCCAATGGGAATTCCCACCACGCGCACAGGTTGTCCTTACTTATCATCTGCCTAACTGCCTCCGTGTTCGAGTGGTTTAGGCTTGCATAGTGACCGTGGTCGTAAGTTCGATTTCCACGGGAAGCATACTTTGTAAAGTTGTTTCTAGTTTGGCTAGGACATTGCAGGCTTGAAGCACCTGATTCTCTGATAAAAAGATGATTCCGTGCTTCGGAAGCTTCGGTGGTCCCAGCCGCTAAATAGTGGTCGTCAAACCATGTCGCAGGCCCTTTTTTTTTGTTGGGTTGATAATCATCGAGCAACCCCCCCCCCGCTCTTGAGCAGGGGAGTGTCAGACTTCTACTGACTAAAAACCAACCCATGTTCCTTCTTCGCCCTTCTGCCGAGGCCGCGTTATGCCTTTGGAAGGGTTATGCCTTCCATGTTGCAGACATCTCTTAGAGGTGCGCGTGGAACACGAACGCGCCGTCAACACGGTCATGTCGGAGGCCCTTGAGGCGGCTTAGAAACTTGGACACTAGGGTGGTGGGGTCATTCGGACTCACAAACTTTCTGTATACCGTACTTCGGTATTTTGAACTTCGGAGTAACGTAATACAGTCCAAACTAAGAATCAATAAAAATACGCTTGCATACCTAGTTATCCCTACTCCCTATTTTACTTTCGGACGGGCTCGTTTCTTTATTGACGGACTTTGCTCCGTTATTCATGTGGAAAAGTCGTGTAGTAGAATATGACGTAGTACACGTTAGTTTAATTGAAATACAAAATGACAAAAAAAATAAACTAACAGGTTATTCTTCGTGACTGCGACAAGCTGGTTACCACTAAATATGATGCCGTGCTATAGGGATCACAGTACAGCGCTGGTTTTTAATGATTATCCGTGAAAAAGCGTACGAAAGGCTAGACTGCATAAATATTTGATTAGATACGTGAATAAGAAAATAAAATATAAGGTGGATTATAAAGCTAGCAAGGTTTTTTTCACTAACTTCAGGTTCGCTAAATTGCGGTATTAAACTGTAAAGGACAATTTTGTGTGGAATGTATGATATTAAGGAAATTAAATAAAAGTAAAAGGAAAATTCTTTCACCGAACATATTTGGCGTATCAATGGATTACTATATTAATTAGTTGTTTAGGTATTGATTTTGTTTATTAGTGATGTATTTTTTTTTAAATTGTAGGTAGAATGTAACAGAGTTTCCGTCATCAATGCCGTCTTATAAATCAATGAATGTATGTATGTGGTTTGGTTGGTGTATCCGTAGAATATGAATGATAAATTAAGAGAATTACTGAATAAAAGTGACCACTTTTGGCGGTAATAATCTTCCAACTGACATTCGGTTCGCTTGTTATCTTTAATACAACCACTGAATTTCATAGAAAGAAGACCTGTGTCCCGCTATGGAAACTGGTCAAGTGGGGGAAGACAACACTGAGGTAGTTTTAGGACAGTTGGAGTGTGTCAGACGGTCAGACCCCTTCGCTCGCCCTAGCGCGAAGGACATCCATTGAGAATGTAGGATTACCACGTCGAGAAAAATAAACGATTTGTCGATATAGCAATGTTTTGGAGAGGCCTAAACTCAACGATGAACGAATGATAATAAGGATGCTTAACATATTATATAAAACTACATACTTGTTACGTGATTGTTATGTCATTAAACAATTACACGTATTACGGGAAATTAATTGTTTTTGATTAATGACGTACGGCTAAGCACTAGTAGGACGGTGATGGGTTTCCCTAATTATTTGCTTTACGCTGCCGCTGTACCTATTAAACTAGGTACAGGTACGAACCTAGGTAAACCTACATAACACTACATTACGCCTGTAACCTCTGAAGGCACACACCCTAAGTGGTGTACTTATAGTACACCACTGCCGTCAAAAATTCCAAAATATGCGACATAAATGGTCATACCTTTTGACGGCGTAAACTTAAATTTTTAATTTTTTTTGATACTTGATATCTTTACGTGATCCTGGAAAAGAGGGCCTGGACAGGCAGACGAGACGGGACAGACGGACAATAAAGTGAATTAAGAGTTCCTTTTCATGACGCGACCCTAAAACCAAGCAACTGAAATTCTTGCGTAAATTGTGTACAATTAAGATGTGATGTGATACACTGTTCATTCCTACGTTGTAGTGGGCATAGTAGTTCGTGGCATGTTTTTTTGTGCCTGTGCCGCCTGGGCGTCTTCTTTCTAACGAAGAACGGGCCCGTCCAAACGTAGCTTGGTACTTTGAAATTAACCCTTGAGAGAATTTAATAGGTAGTTATTAAATTCTCTATCCACCCGCGTTCCTTCTTAGCCCTTTATGTCGAGGCCGCGGTTTCTCTTGTGAACAACCCCGACGGGCGATCTCCTGAATACCTTCAAAGCACGTTCATGGTACGTTGTAGGTGTTGTGGGTAGTTAGGTCACTGCCCACGCAATAACAATAACAATTCTATGATAAACAAAAACAGGTCGTTCTTGTTATTACTGCTTGTTTACTATTCAAAATGTTTGTAAACAAAAACAATTGGTATGAATAAGAAAGCAAAACCAAGAGGAGCAAGAGAGGAGAGGAGAAGAGGAGAGGTAAGAGGGCAAAACCTTTTATTCTTCAGCACATAATGAGACAGTATGAGGTGAAACATTCGACTTTTATGGAGTAATTAATTATTAACAAGAAGTCGTGAAAACGTCATTGTTGTTAAATTGTAAACATTTTAGAAAGTTTTAAGGAAAGTTAATCTACCTTTCCTTAAGTCATCATCATCTGCGTAGCCTTTTCCCAACTATATGTTGGGGTCGGCTTCCAGTCTAACCGGATGCAGCTGAATACCAGTATTTTACATGGAGCGACTGGCTATCAGACCTCCACAACCCAGCTCATACTGGGTAGTACCGTAGTACGATACTCTTTGGTAAGACTGGTTGTCAGACTTTCAGGTCCCGCCTACACCTACCGATACTTAGACCTACCTTTCCTTAAGTGTTTTATTCAATTTAGATTGCAATCGATACGCTCAAAACAATAAAGCTAGTCATTCGAAAATTGGTTGTCTGTAAAGTCGGTTTACGGACGATAGTTATACGTGGTAACGTCATAACAAAACATTGCGGAGCAAACGTACAATGAGCGTAACGGGACAATGAGCGTAACGGGACAATGAGCGTAACCGGACAATGATCGTTACGGGACAATGAGTCATCCTTTTTACCCGACTACGGCGAAGCCAAAAGGAAGGGTAATGATTTTGGCAGTCTATGTATGTATGTATGTATGTTCCACCGTAGCGCCTAAAATACTGAACGGATTTTAATAAATGAGGTGTCAATAGATTCGTAAGAATAGCCCGGGTGACATAGGCTATATAAATTTTATAAATTCTTTTTATGACGGAATTTAAATGTCAAAACTTACCTCAAAAATATTAAATTGAGATAATCATAACATGTTTGGTATCAAATGAAAGGTCTTGGAGAGCAAAAACCAATATTTTATTCGTAGTCGGGTTTTAGATTTTTAAACTTGTTCGTGAATGCAACCGGCGTTTGTTTCGGCTATTTCTTCTCAGAGTAGTCAAGTACGAAACATCGGTCCCGTCTAGTTTAAAAAAATAACTTTAACAGTTAGTATGAAAACATATTTACAAAATAAACATAATTTATCTGTGACTACCACAGCCCCAAGTCTTGTAAAAATACGTCAGACGTACGTGCAATGATCACGTATGAAGCTATTTTAATACGCAACTCGTTAAGAACGACATAATTAAATCTATAAATAGATAAAGGCTTACCGTCCGGAGTAAGACTAGTTTTCTGACGTGTGCATCAAGATTGCACTCAAGTAGTAAATAGTTGAGGTATGACGTTGAAAGATACTGATTGACCCACTCTGGTTTTTCCAAGTTATTGGCATCTGTGCTTGTGACAAATAAGACGTGCCTTATTTCAGCATTCAGCCGTAAGACGTTCACTGCTGGACTTAGGCCTCCCCTAAGTGTCGCCACATTGACCGGTCCCTGGCGTCTCGCATCCAGCGGATCCCCGCTATTATAACCAGGTCATCAGTCCACCTAGTGGGTGGCCTTCTAACGCAACGTCTTCCGGTTCGCGGTCAACCACTCCAGAACTTTCCTCCTTTTCTCCTTTTAAGCAATTTTGTCATACCTATTATTAGAATCAAATATAACAGCTCACAACTTAGGACCCAGTAATATTAATGACAATAATATCCGTGGTGCTAGGCAACTGGGCTTATCCCAGTTGTATACGTCCCTGTGTGCCTATTGGCCTTGTTCTGTTCTGTCTCCTGCTGATATGGAGGGAAGTGGAAATTATGTTTTTCCTACTCCTCCGCTATTCTTTTCTGATTAATTTCGTTGCGGGATCCAAGACAGTTAAATCATTTCTCTGGGACTTCGTCGAGCTTCATTGTCTCGGCGCTTTTCTTGTGGTCGCCACTCTTGATTATGGCTAACAGGAGTTATAGTGGTTTGGGAATAGTGTAGCGGGCTTGTCCCAATCCCAATTTAAAAAAAAAACACATAATATCACGCCTATAATGACCGAAGTTCACCGAAGGGTTCGGGAGTGGTGTACCTAACAGCACCAGCACATCCATATTTTGCCAGTTATAGGTATTTATGTCATGGGACTTGTATTAGGCAAGCCCTCTATTGGTGGGGAGAGCTAGCCTATTGCCATGAACCGGTCATAAATTTAGGCCTATTTAGGCGAGGCTGCTGCTAAAAAATTACTGATAACACTTTAGCCGACCCGGGAATTAAACCGAGGAACTCAAGCTCAACAGTCGCGCTGCGACCAGTGAACCTTACTTCTATTTACGTTGCCTCACACTAGGAATTTATCCTGTTTTGTAGGTACGTTTACAAACATTCAATTCAACTTTGCAATAGTACTCTTCATTATAAAAACAGTTACTTTGTGTCCATTTTATTTTCAATCACATTCCGAAAGCAACAAGACATAATATTTAACGATGCAAGGTCTAAAGGACAGTGGTGAACATTTTCTTGTAATTGCCTTCAGTTGGTAGATCTTTTTATACATCCAATTTGATCCAGTGTTTTCTTTGAGTATGAATGTGGAGAGGTTTATGAGTAGAGGAAGACCAAAGAAACGATGGACGGACTATGTAAAGAATGATATGGCAAGAAAGGAGGTGTATGATGTCGAGGAATAGAGAAGTAGGAATGGAAAAAGAAGACATGGTGGGCTGACCCCAAATGAATTGGGGTAAGGTAAGGGCAAGAGAATAATGATAAACTTGGTCCGGTGGGAGTATTCGGTATTTAGATGAAGTAGGGTGTGACTGCGGTAGCTCTACACAAACTATGGCCCACCATCTGTCGAGTGTGTGATTCCACCTGCACTTTGAGGTGCCTGTATTATACTACTAGCTGACCCGCGCAACTTCGTCTGCGTCACATAAATATAGCTATAACCTTTCTCGATACATCGACTATCCGGACATTAATTAAGCTAAATCGTAACAAACAAAAAATCTTATCTTTCCTCTTTATTACAATAGTTTAGATGGTTTAGATTATATTAAAGTGTGAATTACTATAAAATCTATCTCTTACTGTTAAATATACTATAACACTCTGTAGGTACTTGTAAACATTATGATGCAGTAAATATTTTGAATTTGAATTTCCCGGAGGCCAGCCAGAATCCCCCGTACCTACATTGCGACGCAACCCGCGTAATTATTTTTCCGCGCGGGTATTTTTACATTGCGATATCTTCTAAGATATTTGTTTAAACTGTATAGAGTAAAGAGCACAAATATTCTATATTAAATTTCCGTTCTAACGAACACATTTATTTAGATATAGATTAATACGATATGGCGGTCATTCTCAGAAGGCTTAAAAATGCGTGTCCGGGTCGAAATCCAGTACAAATGGATAACTAACAACTTGATATTTTTTTCTATAATAGGTAATATCAAAATATTAGGAGGGGCCTGTGTTGTTTTTTATATAAATTAAATATAATTTAGTTTAAAAAAATAAAAACCTCCAAAATATTGACCTCGGTGCCGCGTCCGACCCCGTATTGCGGCGGAAATTATTTTTTATCTTTTTTTCTGCAATACATGTCGCTATTTTTCATGTATTCATAAACACCTAGATAGATATTAACTCAATTTATAATATTTCTACGCCATAATAGGCCTTAGTAGACAAGTTACAACTGGTTGTCTTCACGTCCAACGTTTAGAGTTGATATCAGTGGCGCGCACTGATCGGTTCATATAACCCGTATTCTAGTGGCTGCGAGAATATTTGTTCGAGTAATACAAACTGTCAGTCGTGCCGCATCGGTGGTAAGGATAACACGCCTGTGCGTCTCCGTGTCACTCTTTTATTGAGGTACGTAATCGTTTTCGGTGGCTTGGTATACCTTTAAAATTGATTTCGGTGAATCCCTTTTATCCACAACTATTTGAATGAATAATTTATAATTATAATAAAAGCATGTCTTTTATGTATTCGATTTCAACAAAAGAGATTAATATTAAAAATTCGGGTTACTTTTGAAAATATCTAGGATTTTGTCAATTATTTTGATTTCAGTGGCACTGACTTCGGTGTTTTCGGTGGAAATAGGTGCACCGAAATCAATTTTAAAAGCACCGAAATCAATCAGTAGCTATTTATTTCTCGCATCAAGAGTGATCCAGTGCTTTTTGCAGTGCACAAGGAGAAAATCATTCATCATTTCAGCCAAAAGACGTCCACTGCTGGACATAGGCCTCCCCCCGGGCGTCGCCACATTGACCGGTCCCGTGCGTCTCTCATCCAGCGGGTTCCTGCAACCTTGACCAGGTCATCGGTCCACCTAGTGGGAGGCCTTCCAACGCAACGTCTTCCGGTTCGCGGTCGCCATTCCAGAACTTTTCGGCCCCATCGGCCTACCGTTCTGCGAGCAATGTGCCCTGCCCATTGCAATTAAAGTCTGGCGATTCTTCGGGCTACGTCGGTAATCTTGGTTCTCATGCGGATGTCCTCATTTCTGATTCGATCACGCAAGGAAACTCCGAGTATAGCCCTCTCCATTGCCCTTTGGATGACTTTGAGCTTTCTGATGAGGCCCATTGTGAGCGACCACGTTTCGGTCCCGTATGAAACCACTGGCAAGTGGCAACACACACTGGTCATAGACTTTCGTCTTGAGACACTGGGGTAAGTTGGACGAGAAGATACCGCGCAACTTCCCGAACGCTGCCCAGCCGAGTCGGATTCGACGATTGACCTCTTTCTCGAAGATAGATCTACCCAACTGGACCGTTTGTCCCAGGTAGACATAATCGTCCACAACTTCAAGCGTAGAGTCTCCGATCTTGATAGGAGTGGGTGTTACATGAACATTCAACATAACCTTGGTTTTGTCCATGTTCATTTTAAGACCCACTCTTTCGGAAGCTCTACTGAGGTCATCGAGCATTGTACTGAGGTCTTCCATGGTCTCAGCCATGACCACTTTGGGGGGTATGAGGAACAGGGTGTAAAGCTCCTCATCCCCCATAGAAAAGGGAGGATCCTCCGACCGGACGGGTGTTGTGTCCGGCGGGCTAACTGCCCGACAGTTGTAAGTCGGGAACTCGTATATAGGCTTATGTCGCGGATAAAGTTGATAGCGCGATGTAGGATTTCTGTCAATCGTTGTTAGTACGCAGGTGTTGCGATAGATGTCGCTAGTCGCCACATCACTCCCCTCCGAGACCGGAGGTCGAAAGCAGGTTAAGTCTTGGCGCTTGTCAGCCAGTGGAAGGTTCCAGTGAGTCGGAACCGGATGCCGCATTATAGTTCACGGTGAGTCGGAACTGTCTGCGGTGCCCCAGTGAGTCGTGGTGATGCTGCATATTAGCTCCAGTGAGTCGGAGTGATGCAGTGCTTGCCGTGATGCTGCATATTAGCTCCAGTGAGTCGGAGTGTGCAGGTGCTGCGTAGTGGCTGGCTGCTGCGTCGACCAGGAGAGAAGGGCGTCTCTGCTTGCTGACCGGCCGAAGTGCAGTGTGCTGTGCCAAAGTCGCTGATGAGGCTGGGGGTGATGTCCAGGAATGCGCTTCCGCTGCATGCTGGTGGACAGGATACCCCATGAAGCCGTGGCTGCTGGCTGACGGTATGACTCGCTGCTCGAAGGCGAAGGGGAAGGGATGACGACGTATGAAGTGCTTGCACGAAGGCTGCGCTGACGTTCATGCTCGGGGTCACCAGTTTGGGGGTAATGAGGAACAGGGTGTAAAGCTCCTCATCCCCCATAGAAAAGGGAGGATCCTCCGACCGGACGGGTGTTGTGTCCGGCGGGCTAACTGCCCGACAGTTGTAAGTCGGGAACTCGTATATAGGCTTATGTCGCGGATAAAGTTGATAGCGCGATGTAGGATTTCTGTCAATCGTTGTTAGTACGCAGGTGTTGCGATAGATGTCGCTAGTCGCCACAACCACTATATCGTCGGTAAACCAAAGGTGAGTGATATACTCGCCGTTGACGTTGATGCCAATTCCTCTCCAATCCAGAACCTTGAAGATATCCTCCAATGCAGCGGTAAACAGTTTCGGAGATATGACGTCTCCCTGTCTCACACCGCGCTGCAGAAGGATAGGTTCCGAGGTCTGGTCCTGAAGTCAGACTGACATGGTGGCGTTTTTGTACAAACACTTCAACACCTCGATGTACCGGTAGTCGATTTGGCACCGTTGGAGAGACTGCAGCACAGCCCAAGTCTCGATCGAATCGAAGGCTTTCTCGTAGTCCACAAACGCTAAACAGAGAGGCAGGTTATACTCTTCGGTCTTCTGTATAACCTGCCGCAGCGTATGTATGTGGTCCACGGTACTGAAGCCTTTTCGGAATCCGGCTTGTTCGGGAGGCTGGAAATCGTCGAACCTGCGTGCGAGACGATTCGTGATGACTCTTGAAAACAACTTGTAGACATGGCTTAGAAGTGAGATGGGCCTACCGGGCATTGTCACCCTTTTTGAAGAAGAGCACCACCACACCCCTGCATCAAGCCTGTGGCGTTTTCCTCTCGAGTATGACGGAATCAAACAGCTTCTGTAGGGCCTTAAGGACCGGTTTGCCACCCGCCTTCAGAAGTTCGGCCGTAATTCCGTCATCACCCCTTGTTGTTTTTAAGCTGTTTCAGAGCCATCCTAATCTCGTACAATTGCTGCCATTCTATAATTGCTGTTGTTGTTAGAAAGACTGATTTGTGACTGAAAAGTGATTTTTGTAGTAATTTTGTATTAATAAATAAATTGTCTGTGATTAAGCTGGAATTTTTTTTTTCAAGTTCCTATTAAGTAATGTTAGTTTTAGACTACCTACTACTTTTAATTACATTGTAAAATAAATAGCTTCCTTTTAAAGTTGATTTTTGTAAATTTTCCTTTAAAACTTAATAAATGGGACATGTCTTGATAAAATAAAATGTTTTACTGTAAAATTTACCTGCAATTTCTTACAGACCATATTTTCATAGTAAAACTTAGGCAGTTAATAAAACATTTATAAAACAACAGTATTTGAAAAATAAATTATTTGATATATTTGATTTCGGTGAAAAGAATATTGATTTCGGTGGACACCAATTTTTAAAAAATTAAATCCCTTCATATCCTTCGGTCTATACGATTCCCTCTACTACTAATATGTTTTAAATTAACTCTAGATTTGATATTTCATGATAACATGCCATAAATTAAAAAAAAAAAAATTGCCACCGAAGTCAACCAAATAATGAGTCTCCTGATAATGACCCATGGGTTAAATAAGCTTCGCAAAAAATAATTATTTTTAACCTAACATTTTAATAGTAAAAAATGGTTACAGTGAGTCAATCTTAAAAGATAGACAGATGCTGTCGCGGACTTTTTTTTAGAACTTTTAAAGACGAATAATTACTTCATACATGATATTCTCGTAACTTAAACCGTTTTCGCAGCGCACGCAACGGAAGCTCTCGGAAAGGAATTTTCTTTTCCCGTTTTTGCAACATTTCTCATTTATGCTCAGCTCCTATTGGCAGTAGCGTGATGTTATATAGCCTATAACCTTCCTCGATAAATGAACTATCTAACACAAAAAGAATTTTTCAAATCCAACCAGTAGTTCCAGAGTTTATCGCGTTCAAACAAACAAACAAACAAACTCTTCAGCTTTATAATATTAGTATAGATTTACTCTGTCTACCATATATCTAAATTAGCTACTAACACTAGAAATAAGTAATTTTATTGTTTTACTATGGATCATTGTTGTCTGAAAAATAAAGAATATTATTATTAAGTACTTAAGGTTGTGCTTAAGCGACACATGAAGGGTTGTGGCGTAGATTCATCTCAGTGGGAAGACCTTGCGTCTAACCGCGGAGAGTGGAGGTCAAAGGTACAACAGAAAGTTTTTGACTTTGAGGCTCGTCGGCTCTCAAAACTGAATTCGAAGCGTGACGAACTAAAAGCCCGACCACCAGCGGCAATCAATTTCAACTATGTTAATGGTGCTCTCCGTGACCACTCTATGCAAGAATATTTGTTAACAAAGATTGTTTTTCTAGCCACATGAGAGCCCATATGATAGACACCAGTAGGTTGACGATGAAGCGGTTGCCGTAGCCGAAACCAGCTTGGAAGGATTATTATTATTATTACGAAGCAACCATCAACGACGTCGACGTGGCAGATTTCTGGCTAAAACTAATTTGATTACAAAATAAAATAATCATTGACACAACGAAATAGAAGACCTTTTTCTACTTTTTTGTAATACTTCATGCATGACTGCTGATCATGAGGGTTCGAATCCCAGATCGGGCAAAGTATTATTGGGGTTTTCACCAGGAATAACTCACGAGCACACATGGAGTCTGAATCTGGGCCCGGTTGACGGCAATAGGCTCGCCTCTTATTACGTGGGACTTAAACATAGCTGGTGAAATGAAGGTGTACTATTGGGTACACCTGGGATTACAGGTGTGATGTTATGTTATGTTCATCAGTGCTATCACGTGGTATGATGCTGTCTTCAAAAGGTAATGAGTGAATGAAAAACACTTGATTCATAACTTTGTTTTTGTTGTATATATTTCTTACTCAATGTTATTGGTGAGTAGTTAGAGTGCAAATTGATTTATGTAAACAAAAGTGACGAATAGTAATGTTAAAAAAACCTGTGTTTTGATCTGCACGAGCTTGGCACAGGTTTTAACACGCTCAGCCCGGTGTATCCTTAATGATACACCGGGTGTTTAGTCACAGGCCAATGTATCCTCAATGATACACCACACTGCCCCGTCTTCGGAGGCCGGTGTATCTCTCAGTATACACCGTTTCATACATTTTAGTAGGGAATTCAAAAGCGGTTGGCCCTGGAGAATATGCCTGTGTTATAAAATGTTAAAATTGCCTTGACGCTGAGCCTAATAAGCAGTTCTTTACCAATTTCTGCTGAAAGTTTGATAACGATTTAGAAAAGGTATTTTTGTATGTGAGTTAAAAAAAAAAACAAGGGTATCGTATTGTACTCGGTTGTTGCAATTCAAACGCAAAGCTTTTATTTCAATTATACCATTACGGGCACTTTTAAGCGTCAGAAAAACACAAATAAAAACCGAAGCTACAGTCACAGTTACAAGGCATAATAACTTGTAAAAGTAGGTACTGAAGTTGCCCATTTCAAAGCGTAGATCTGTATGGAAAAGAATGGGCAGGAAACTCCATGACAAATAAACTCTTTTAAAACAAATTATTGTTTCAATATCTCGTTTTCATTATTCATTTTGAGATTATGGAGATCAGAGAGGCAGTCGCTCTATATAAAATGCTGGAAGTTAGGGGAGACTGGGTACACTTGATACCTCTGGGACACATGGTACATTTATTTTATAAACCAACCACGCTTGCTAGACTATATAATATCTGGTATGACTTGTGAAACGCAGCGTTTCACAAGTCATACCGTAATAGACAAACAGGGTTGCTAGTTTTGAATAGTCTAAGACCTCTACTACGAGACCAGACCCGAGACCTACGAGATCGTGACTAAGGCTTGTGAAGCTAGAACTTGTTCAGTTAGGGCGTTTTAGAGTTAGAGGCTTGGCTCTACACGGTCGAGATTTGATAACTTTTTAACAGTGCGAGCCGCATGGCTTCGTCTTGGCAACATTTAACATGAAAATCTTTTTTGGGGGATTCATAAATGTTATTATTTTTTAGTTCGTGACGTTTAACATTAATATTTTTTTGTCCATTTTCATTTTGTATACATCTCATGTCCCTGTGGTTAATATTTTAAATTTATTTTTGTCTTATCTCCTCTCCTTTAAAGATCTCCTTTTCTTGTTTTGTTTCTATCATTTTCTTTTTATAAATTTTCCTCTTTATCAAACATGAAAGAGAACATAGCCAATAGGGCCAATCAGAATATTTACAACTGGGACAAGCCCAGCATCAACTGATTAAAAATAGTACAGTGAATTATAATGACGTCCATGATTTTATTAAACCTGGGATAAATGAGGATAGGTGAAATTCATATGGATTTTACTCTCATCAAAACAAATTAAATTGTATAAAATCCGACAAGAAACCAATTACATCATTATATTTTAAATCATCTAAATAAATAATCACTCATATATAAATATTATAGGGGTATTTGTCAGTCAGTTTGTATATACGGGGTAATATTCAAAACTACTGATCAAATTCGGAAAATTCTTTCAGTCATGAGAAGCTACATTAATTCCGAGTATAATAGGCCACATTTAAAACGTTTCCATGGGCTTATTTTCGTACAAAACGATCGAAGCCGTTAGCAAAAGCTAGTATATATTATATTATAGTGCTTCGTTGTTGTATAAAACGGCTTGAGTTGCATTGCACGATATAAAATCTTTTCATACCTACTTTCAACGACTTGTTTATATATATTCTGGTAAAGAGTGTAACGTCGCAGTATTTATTTGGACGTTCTTAAGGTATTTTGTGAGTGTTTTTCAAAGTGACATTTTAAATCAATTATTTTTTTATTTAAAAAAATAATTGACATTTAATTTTAAATATTTTAAATTTAAAAAAATCTAACTTTAAAATAAAAAAATAGATAACGTAATAATTGTTTATTGATAACAAAATTACTCGTAACTATTAAATCATACACACATTTTTTCGTGAACGTATATTGTTGACATAAGGAAAAATCAATTCATAAATGCGCGAGCGCCCGTTTAAATACCCAATGAACTAGGGTTCAGTGCTCATTCGCTGTTTGCACCTCAGATTGTGCGGTCAACTATACAAGGGTAACCCTTGCAGTTGAACCGGCAATCTCCTTCAATCCTTTAGACTTTTTAAAAGGTCCAGGATACTAAATGTTCCTACATTTTAAATGAAGAAGTTTCTTTTTAAGATTTTTATAAAATGGCGTCCATTGTGTTGTTTGTTGTGCTATTAAGTGCTTTGTGTACTGGAGTGAGGAGTATCAATTTTAAATCGTGGTGGAATAAAGGTTTGTATTTTTATTTATTTATTTAACAAAAAAAAAAAATGTTTACAATTTCTTCAAATAATGTACATCAAAAAAAAATAAGAAAGTAAATCTAAATGAAATTATGGGAAGTTTTAGTTTGTGTTGCATAATATTAAAGTTATAGGCTTGCATTAGAAATGCTCTGTTTTAGTTTTAATTAATACAAGAATAAGTATAGGTAATACTTATTGATAAAAATAATTTAAAAAGCAAAGATATGATTGTAAAGTCAAGGTTGTCGCAATGTACTTTAAATCTGAATAGTACTTTTAAAAATAAATACTTGGTACGTCAACTAAAATGCCAAATATGAACCAATAAAGATACATTAATGATGAAACAATTTACTAAGATTTTAATATATTGCTCAATACTATGATGCAACATTAATGTCACTTAGGTATATAGATAAGAGTGAAAGAGA
Organism: Diarsia mendica; assembly: GCA_949316265.1. Classification (NCBI taxonomy): domain Eukaryota; kingdom Metazoa; phylum Arthropoda; class Insecta; order Lepidoptera; family Noctuidae; genus Diarsia; species Diarsia mendica. Next base: position 4,259,769 of record OX438910.1, read on the forward strand.
CAAATAGTATTTATAAGTCACCTTTTTTTACTTTGTGATTAGGAAAAATATCCAAAAATTTTGCTTATCATAATAAATGTAAACTATGAAGCAAACAACCAATGACTCCTTCCAATTATATGACGTAAATCAACTCGAATGCTGATTGGACCAATGACAGCCAATCGCGTCTTGTTTTTGTAAACGATTGTGTGAAACCACACCCTAGTAGTAGATAGAAGTAATATGTACCTACTTCTCTTTGTAAAACTTTTTTTTCTTTAAACGATAATGTCAAATTTTATGTTATTTTTTTTTGTTTTCAACATTGGCGAGCCTTACCTATAGACAAATACAATATCATCTATCTATCTTAGGCATAGTTGGCAAAATGTGGGTGTACTGTTAAATACACCTCTCCCTAGCCCTTCGCGGATTACATACGTGATTGTATATAAAGTAATACCATCAATATACAAAACAGCGTACAAAACAAATCAGAATAAACATTAGGTAAACGGCATTAATATATTGTAAATTCCCACATAGATTTGTCTTAATATTTCCTGCAGTAGTGACGTAGTTCCATAGCCAATTAATAAATATGGCACGCGTTTTCCTGTGTTTTGATCAATACATTGCTAGTACAGTAATTTGTTCTGAGAAAAGAAAAACCAGTGAGTAAGACAAATGAAGAATGTTTTTGAAGACTATAATGGCAATATAAGTTTTTAAACTGACAAGGTCACTAACATCATCGTGAGCACTGCAAACGGGATATTTACCATGTTAACATGAACAATAGTTAACATGATATATATTCCGTTTTCCTTGTTAATCAGTATAATGGTGTCCATTACTTGTATATTTATAAGAAAAGTAAATGACCCATCGCTACCTCTTTCTATATATATAAATATAGGTATATGTTTTCTAAATATATATGTTTGGACGTAAAATCTCATCTCCGAAACTGCTCCTCCATTCTAAAAAGAATTTATTATAAGTAAACTACACTATTGCAGAGTGCCAATGGATATATTTTGTGTTGAAACATCTTTACATGAATAAAAATTCAAGTGCTTGAAAAAAATAGCCTGTTATGTTTAACATAACTACACAATTAGGTATGTCCTTAATTATTTGATAATAAGGTTTATTTTACATTCACATCATGAGAAATAGGTACCTACTTTTCTACGTAACATACGTCAATAGCGAAATGAACGGGAAGGAAGGAAGTATAATGAAACCAATTAAATTTTAATTAATCACTGGATTCAAGTTGTAAAATTGAGTGGTTCATTTGGCATATATGGAGTTGTTTCTCCAAAATTAATTGACTCTAGGTTATTTAATATAATAGTTACATAATTCAATATAATTCAAATTCAATATAATGTTCCAGCAACACTAAGTTACACGCAATTTCTCTGAAAAATTTCATAATGTTTTGAATAATGTGCGGTTTTAGGTCATGCCCAACAACAATATTTTATTTTCAAATAATTATTCTCAGAAACTAATGATGCTTGTTTATTTCACTCAAGTAAACAATAAATTGGATATGACATTTATGGAAACTATTATGACATCCAAAACAATTGTTACAATTTCTATTCAATATCGTCTTATTTTTAAACGAGGAAAATTGTTTATTTCAATCATTTTATGCCTATTAAAAACAAAATCAAAATATTCTTATATACTTTGTAGCACCATCCATCATTTAGAACAATGACCGAGGAAGTTCTTTCCTCATCACACACAATGACAATTATTGATTCGCTTTGAACATTATTGTAAATGGTGCATCTTCTAAACTTCCTCAAATACACTCATTTCTTACTACATCCATTCTTGTCACACAACATATCAACATTTTCGTCTCCGCTACAGGCAATCTGTATTACTTTCCATTCATTATCTGTATTGCTTTCCATTTTACTTATGAAAATTTTCTTTGTTACAGCCGAAGCCAAATGTGGTGTGGAAGCCAGCACAAACCTGGTCCACCACAACCCCTGGCTGGTCTACATCGAGTACTGGCGTGGAGATACTGATACTGAAATCAGATGCGCCGGTACTTTGATTGACAGCAAGCATATCATCACCGCTGCCCATTGCGTTAAGACTCTGAAGTTCAGTCGGTAAGCATCTATTGATATTGAAAAAATCCTACTTCCTATCCTACTATAAATGCGAAAGTTTGTGAGTGTGTGTATGTTTGTTACTTCTTCACGCAAAAACTACTGAGCGGATTTGGTTAAATCAAATCAAATCAAATAATTTATTTGCAATCAATGGTTAAATTAAAATAAAGGCTGGTGTATTATAACACAACCCTTAAAACGCAACGCACAGATAGGTTATAACCTGGATTAACATATAGGATAGTTTTTATCCCGATTTTATCTTTCCTTTTCATAATTTTCGAGTTGTAGCGGGCTAAGCCGCTGGCAACAGCTAGTTATTACATAATTATCCATCCTCCCCTTTTTTAAAAGCCCGCTAATTCGTTGGTTTCTGCTGACCAACTGATTGCCCTGTCTTACACTTCTCTCAGGTTTTTGGCAGTCATGTCTCGCTCATCGCGTCATCGCTCTATGTCTTCTACTTTATCGTGTGTCTAGTGCCTAACCGGTCGTCAGAGTGCTTATAAGCTCAGACAAGTCTTTTGTGAGTGACTTTTACATGCCATCGACAAATATCTCTCAGGCATGCTACTTTCTCCATGTAAAACACTGGTATTCAACTGCATTAGATTAGACTGGAAGTCGATCATTAGAACAGTCAAACTATGAGAATTTGGATTAACCCAAGCAGATGAGTGGACTATTTAACATACATGGGTTGTTCAGATAGTGTTTTACGTACGCAAATGAAACATATATGCACATATAAACCGCAATATACGCCCCAACAGGCCTCTCGTATCTGGTCCCACGCCGTTGCTTACATTTTCCTACGTAAGCGAAAACCGCACATATGTAAACGCATGTGTTAGTAACGCAAGTCTTGAATGTTAAAACAACAAATTATAGAACTCCTTTCGAAATAATCGTCGCATTTAGGCAACCAAAACTCTCCCAAATTACCTATAAGTCATTAAAATCTTACCTACAAAAATGCTGACGATATTTTTTCTCTCTTTTCAGTTTAGTCGCCCGTCTTGGCGAATACGACTTATATGCCAAAGAGGATTGCGTTCATGGAGTGTGCGCTGACCCCCTCGTCAGGATCAATGTGGCTGATATCAAGGTGCATCCTGGATATGGTGACAAGGCACACGATATCGCTATCCTGACATTGGAGGAAGATGCTCCTTATACTGGTATGTATTTTAAGATTATAAAAACTAGTAAATTTCATCAGACAGTGCTAAGTCTTGAGCTATTGCTGTAATTTTGAAGAGTGGCAAAAACTTTTAAACATTTTTTTTCGCCGACTACGGGATATAGAAATTGAGAATTTAGTTGGCAATTACTGTCTAGTTTTTGCTGGAAAATAGACTTTAGTAAAAAAAGATCTGGTAGTGAATCTCCTACAAGTCCATTTTCATCAGAATTATAGAACCCATGCCATGAGGATTTCAGTACTAATAAAGTAATAATTATTATTTACAGACTTCATCCGCCCGATCTGCTTACCATCTGGAGACCTCCAACAAGACACCGAATTCTACGCAGCTGGTTGGGGTGAAATCCCCAACAAAGGTTACTACGCACATGTGAAGAAAATGATTCGTCTGCCCTACTGGTCCAGGGAAGAATGCCAGAAGGCATATCAGCACAATCACATCCCAGAACATGTCATCTGTGCTGGTGGTGAAGAAGGCATCGATACTTGCAGGGGTGACTCCGGTGGTCCCTTGACCCTGGTGAAGGATACCATCGAATTATGGGGAGTTACCAGCCATGGTAATGTCCACTGCGGAACCAAAGACTCTCCCGGCATCTATACTAATGTAGCTGAACATATGGACTGGATTCAGGCTGTTGTTGAAAATTAGTGGAAAATTATTGACCTAGGCTCTGTTTCAATGGTTCGTTGTATGTAATATTTACCTACGTAGTTTAATTACAGCAATGCGATAAAATGTAAAAAAAAAAGTTTTAAAATTTAAATAATTTAAAAACTGAACTGATCTCTTAATTTTATTTAAAAAAATGTTTTTGTTTAAATTACATTTTCAATATAACATTTAAATGTAGATGAATTTTAATTTAAATGAAGTATTTGCATTTAGTATGAAATGACATTCCGCGCCAAATATAGTACTTATTATTTTTTAAATGTCTTATTATTTTGTTGTGCAAATTACATTTAACAAATAAATGCTACAAAATATTGTTTCAGTTTTTTTTTGTTTTAAAAGTAAAATAATGATTGACTGTGCTTTCACATATTAATAATGTTTTTTTTTTACTAAAGACTGGAGGTTTTGCAAAATAGTATTTTTGTATTGGTCAGAGAGTCTGAAATCCAGTATAGCCAATGTTCAATGCCTTGTATACTAACAGATAGCTTTAGTACATACACACATTGCAAAATAACTATAATTTATTTATTACGGTTTTTCTACCATATCACTGCCAAAATGTAGGTATAATATAGGCGTGAATATATTGTGAAACCCTTACAAAGCTAGACAGCTAGTGATTTTTAAATTGTGTACTAACACTGCCATAAAATCATCATTATATTATAATATTAAGTACATACTTTTAAACATAGTTCGTGAAAAGTACTGTTAACAAAAGAAAAATGTATGCTATCAAAAATAATTATACTACAATTCTCATAAAGCCGGGAGCGTTGAGTAGTCTTTTTGAGATCACCAATTTATTTTGTGAATGTTAAGCAAGGTCAAGTTTTTTAGCCTGTATAGCAAACTCTTTTTTTGACTGTACTTTCAATTTGCATGATTTGTATTTGACAGTTGTGAATAACTTATTCGTTTTTGTGTTGCATAAAAGAGTTAATGTTTCTTTTTTGAAAATTGTAATATTCCTTTCGTAAATTCATGTCTTGCTTTTGCGACATTTTGTCAATAATAATTAGCATATTTATTTATTTTATTATTTAAGAATACGTAAGTACAATGTACAAAATGGATTCCTATCCACTAGATTTAGATTACCTTTAATAGATTATTTATTTGTAATTGTAAAAAGGGAATTTAAAATATTCTTGTCAGATGGGAGCTTAAAAAAACTGTCGTTTTGTTATGTAAATTAGTGAAAGTTTTAATATTCTTTTCCTAAATGCATATTTTGCCTATAAGTATACTTTGTCAATCTTTTACTATTTAATATATTTATTTATTTTATTATTTAAGAAGTAAGTAGACAAAAATGTACAAAAAAAGATACTTATCCACTAGATTTAGATAACCTTTAATAAATTATTTATTTGTAATTGTAAAAAGGGAATTTAAAATATTCTTGTCAGATGGGAATTGATTTAAAAAAGTGCCTTCTTGTAAGTTATTGAAAGTTTAAATAGCAACTCATTCAATATTCAAAAAAGTCCGACCATTGACAATAAACTGCGAATGTGACAAAATTTTACCTTTTATTTCTACACTGCCTTTTCCCCACTGCTTCGTCCACGTATCATCACGCCTGTAATATCTGGAGGCTTAGGCGAATGTGAACCAAATAGTACACCCGGGTGATTATTTGAACATGTGCATATCACGCGGCCCTCCCCGAATAACTACTTAGTTAGATATAAAGTTATGTTTTTTTTAATTTCACGTAAAACATAGTTTGAGCACTATATACAGATGTACATAATATATTCCTATGGTTTTAAACAACTAAGTTATGTTCATAAACGTTTCTCAAATCTCATCACCATTCGTGTCCCAATTTCCAAATGTTAGCAGTTCATGCTCTAAAAGTTATAAAAATACCCTAAAGATCGTATTTTTAAGAAGTAATTTAGATAGTACACAACATGCTTTACTAATTAGCAAAAATATACACATTAAAGAACACTTTTAGGTAATTTGTAACGACTTTGAAAATTGTCCCAACACTTTATACTCACTACCATTTGTTCACACTGTCGCAGGGTTTCTTTTTTCTGCGTAGTGTATTGCTATCTGTAAGAGTAACTCGGCGGTCGCGCTCAGTTCTGCGTCTCGACTCGTGCGGGTCACACGTCAAAAAGTGTTTTGGCGTCAACTCTAGCCTACCTTAATCGCCCAGAAATCGTGTTTGGCAAACAAAAATCTCCTTACCGTTCGAGTTTCCCCTGGCTTGTCTAACATTTTTATTTATCATTTTTATGTATTGTAATAGTCGCCATAGGAGACTCTTTGGTTTGATTATGTTCCCAATTTTTTAAGTTCAACAAAGAACGTATAATGTGAAAAAGTGTGCAAATACCTAATTACCATTTATATAATTACCATTTTTCCCGTTCGTATTTTGGCGAACGGTAATGAGCAATTTGAAATGGTAATTAGTACCAGTTCAAGCGGACCTCTTATTATATTGAAACTCCTTACTCCGCTAGGCCAGCCCAAGATCGAATTGTTACTACCAACGCCTGATCGATTGTTGATCGTTCGGTGTGAACTGGCACTTCCGCAACAAAATAAACCTACATACCTAGAAAAAGAAAAGAAAAAGAAAGAAAAAAAAAAATAAAAAAAATATAATTATATAAAAAGAGATAGAAAAAAAATTAAAAAAATATTATTATTTAAAATTCAAATATTATAAATTTAAATTAAATTTAAAAAAATAGAAATTTTAAAAATTATTATTATTTAAAATTTAAATTTTATAAATTTCTTTTATAGAAACAGCAAATCTTTTGTATTTTTCTGTTTATCATTTGCCGATTGATGATTTTGCAGATCTTCGTAAGACCAAATTATTTTATGATTTAGTACAGACGCCAGCACATCGAGCTACCCGAAACTGTCAAATTTTCTCAATCAACTTTGAACCTGTGCCAATGCTTTAGCGATAAAGTTGAAAATCTATTAAAGAAATTTGACAGATTGCTGTAGCTTGATGTGCTGGCGTATGTACATGAGCAGTTTCTGGTCATGAAAGTGAGACTTATAAATATTTTAAAGTTTTTATCTATGATCTCATCGAGTTGAAGAAATATCTTAGATGGAACTTATAAGGTTTAAGCTCTATTTACACTGAGTTTGATTTTATTTGAATTACAAGACAGATAATGTTATTGATTTTTTGGAAAACCGGTTGATTTTTGAGTTATTTTTTTTTTATTCAATCACGTCGCTAAATAGCTAAGTTTGATATCATATAATGTCACCTAAATCATTAATAAATATGTGATTCAAGTATATTGTTAATTTTATTTCTAATTACCAATCACGAAGCATAATTACCATTTTTTAAATGCTAATTACCGTACGTTTCATATCTCATCACCGTTCGACGAAAATTTTCAGCTGTAAATTCAGACCTATAGAGCAGTTCAAATACTGTGCGTTTGATTTATTTGGTTTAGCTACACTATAAACTTTAGGTTAAATCCATAAAAGTTCTAATTGGAAGCATTATTTGACCTTAATTTACGAATCCTGAATATGTCTATCTTCAAATATTCACCCACCCACATTTCGCCAGTTATGATTTTCAAGTCCAACACAATAGGGAGCGAGCTTATTGCCACCAATCTGGTACAAATTCTAACTTCATCTCTGCTACTCAGTAATTTCTGATATTATCTGAATTTCTCAGCAACAGTAACGACTGTCATAGATCTACAAGTGACAGCCGGGGCCATCGGCTTAGGGAGCTTTTCGATGCATGGGTGAAACTCGGTATGTAATTGGTGGTCAACGAACCAATCAGACCAATTTATAGGCACACACTGGCGGCTGAAGGGGCGTCCCCGAGCAAAACGCAGCGCTAGCCGTTTTATGTGTAGTTTTTTGGAGCTATATATACTCTTTATCCAAAATAAATAAAACTTAAAAAAATACATTTTAAACTACATAATTTTGGCTTCAAAATGGTAGTTTTCTTTGTACTAAGTGACAAATGTTTTTTGCGACTAGGGCTGACCTCTATAATAATTTTACTTATAGTACGTTAAATTGAAATTAATATACAAATGATCATACTGGACGATTGGTGATACTAGACGATTTTTCTTGTTTTCTACTTTTTACCCGACTACGGCAAAGCCAAAGGAGGGTTATGATTTTGACTGGCTATGTACTCGTATGTATGTATGTAGGTATGTGAGTATCTTCATCTGTTCCCTCATAGCTTCTAATCTACTTATCGGAACTCGACTTAAAAGGTATCGTTAGAACCGTTTTAATTGTCCGCTGAACATAGGCTACGTGACGTGTCACAAAAGTTGGTATGGCGCCCTCTAGCGGACAAAAAGTAATGTGTTAAAAATTAAAATGGAGATAAATACGCCGTGTTTGGTATCATTTGAAAGCGCCTTACTTGTACATTTCCAAATCATTGCTCAAATTTTAAGGGACGCCCTGTAGCGGACGAAACGTCATGTATTAAAAAATCATTTAACACCAAAATAGTTTAAATAAAATAGCCGTAGTCACACGTTATAGGTACCAACCTAAAAACTTTATTAAGTGTGACTACGGCTTTTATTTTTGTTCTATCCTGAAAATCTTGTTTTATACTTTTTCAGCGTCGTTTTTTTGGCGTAGTCGGGTTTTAGTTTTATACTTTTTTTTAAGACCACGGTTTTATTAGTCTGCAATTCTATTCGTAGTCGGATTTTAGATTTTTAAACTTGCTTTTTTTAATACGAATCTTTCTGGATATTCTTGAACTTAAGCATTTAATTTTTTTACTTATCGTTGTTTTATTTTTCCGAAGAATGATTAGCCGAAGTCATCAGTTATGTAAGCCAGTAGTCATTCATATTTTATCATTTACATTACCATGGCAACAAATAACTGTGATTACAAACCGTTATCGACCCAATGGGGTTGTTTCCTGGAAACTTCGCCGCAAGATGGCGCTGGTGTTTGGCTACACATGTCAATTTTTTTGAAATAAACGTTTGCATTGTGTGGACGATTTTTTAAGTATTTGCGAGGGTTTTTTAACTCAATTTGTCGCTGCACAATGTATGCTACCTGGCGTATCACCCAGTTGAAGGAGGAATTGAAAAAACGAGGAGCAACGCAACAAGTAAAGAAAGCGGAGCTTATCGAAAGTTACAATAGATTTAACATTTTATCGACTTTAACTGTTTTCTGGGCAATATTATGGTTCTACAAGTTGTAAAATAAACTTCACTCACTAACTTTTTGCTTTTTAATGATCTAATAATAAACAAACTAAGGTAATACATCATTTGTTAAAATGTTACCAAATGTATAGTTATTTGAAAAGAACCAATTCTTCTATGTTCATGTCTGGAATAAGATCAAAGCTGGTAGATGGCAGTGGTTCGTTTGATATTATAGGGCTTGATAATAAGCAACGCCTTGCATTTCTCTGTTGCAATCGCTCAGTTCGAGCTGAGGTGACACTCTGTGATTCATTCCAACAAAACTTATAGGGCACAGCAGATTTCTTCAAAATTTTGCGTTGGAGTGGAAAGCCTGAAACAATATTGGGTAATGTTAATACTTGGCATATAATTATATCAGTGCGGCTTAAATCCCCCATGACCGAACGTTGACTTGAAGTGGGAGAAACCAAGTCAACGTTCGACCCTTGTTTCTCCCACACATTCAAATTATTAATAAAAAGTCAGAATTAATAATAGGTATCGTACTAACCTGTCGCCTTAGAGTGGTCTCATAGTCTGTTTCGTTGAAATGTTTCCCACTTAACCTCGAAAAATTACTTGTTTTGTTTATTTTTAGTTTCAGTGCCTTTTCCCACTTTCTCTTCATGCGCAAATTTCTTGGAAATCTGACAACGCCTATTTCATTGCATCCAAAGGCTACACAACGACCCATAATATTGAAAAAAGTCACAAAATATTAAGATATTGTTCAATTTCTATGGAGTTAGACAGTTTGTTTGTAGCCAACGTACAGCGCCCTCTACGTGGAACTATTTGACAGTTTTCTTCCCCATTAATAAAGTTCTCAGAACACACTACACAGTCACGTTTTCCTTAACAATTAATAAGTAGTATCGTGAGGCAGGCACAGGAGGATATCTTATCTTAAATGACGTTAACTACCTAAGTATCAAAATGACGTGTTTTGACCATGTCCGTAATGAACAGGGAAATATTTGTGTTACTAACAGGATCTACACTAATATGATGTAGAAAAGATAACCTCCAGAACTAGGTAATGTAAATAATTAGAAGATAAAGTAATTAATCACTATCAGTATCATCACAGTGATTAACGGGACACACTAATTAACGAGAGCAGTGGTGGCCCAGTGGTGGTGGCCCCGACTTACGAACAGTACTTTGTGTAATTTATATCATCACCACTGCTCTCAAAAGGGTGAAGGAAAACATCGTGAGGAAACCGGCTTAGAACCAAAATATTCGAAGACATGTGACATCTACCAATCCGCACTGGGCCCGCGTGGTAGATTATAAGCCCATCCTCTCTTAGAGAGGAGGCCTGAGTCCCTGCAGTGGGAACATTATGGGCTGATGATGACGATGACTATCATCACTATCACTATCACACTACTCACTACATAGTTTAGAACAGAGTCGCTTCCCGCTGTCAGTCCCTATTTATGCCTATAGATCTTTAAAACTACGCAACGGATTTTGATGCGGGTTTTTTTTATTAGATAGATTGATTCAAGAGGAAGGTTTTAATGTCTAGTATGCACCCGTGCGAAGCCGGGGCGGGTCACTAGTTTTCAATAAATTATATATTTCTGTTCTGTTTACTAATAGTGTGTCTCACTAGTATTTGTAATTATTTCATCTATCTGTATTTTTGTATTTCAGCAATTTTGTATATTTTGCGTTTTTGTTTAATTTTTCAATTGAGCTTTTACTATTACCCTCAAAAAGGTATAAACTTTTCAGCAGAGTTCCGCCTAGCCTTTACTCATGCATATTATGGTCGATAGAGGGGGAGGATGAGTGAAAGTCGATTAATGCAAGGTATTTTTATACAAGGCATATGTGAGTGGCAGGTGGCGTTCTGTGGTTTCTGCCTACACCCGTGGGAAAAGGGCGTATGTTTATACCTATGTATGTATGTGAGTGCCAACGCCTGGAGCGGACGCCATAGTAAGACATACACTGACCTTATTGGTGATGTTTTTCAGAAAGGACAGAGGCGTAGTAGGTGGTGTGCATGTATGAATGTGGAGTATGTAAAAATCGTAGCAGGTGGCGTTCTGTGATTTCTGCCCTCATGAGAAAAGGGTGTGAGTTTATGTATTAAGGAGTCATATCGGATGTAGCTGAATACCAACTCTGGTATTTTACAAGGAGCGACTGCCTATCTGACCAGTGGCCCCGAAAACCAAGTAAGTACGGGGTAATATGATATTGCTTAGTACGACTCGTTTAAAAAGTAGTTTTTCAGAGCTATGTCTATGATAAATCTATTAAAGTATTGCACAACATTGCGATTCTGAAGTATTACCGCGTTTTAAGGAAAAGGATCGGATGACTCGAGTACTTTTATAGAATCTTGTTTATTTGTTATGGCATAGTGTTTTTTACCTTAGCTTAGTAAAAAACATACCTAATTAAGTATATAGGCAACATTAATAACATAAAAAATCTGCCCTGAGTGTTACTAAATAAACCTAAAAATTATACACGCAAGGATAGGGTTCTCCTGCTGGGGCTACGGGGTGTTCGAAAGAGATACCGCGGCCTTTTTTTATTGTGACAAGCCCGCCACACTATTCCCAAACCACTGTAACTCCTGTAAGCCAGAATCAGTGGCAACCACAAGAAAAGCGTCAAGACAATGAAGCCCGACGAAGTCCCAGAGAAACGATTTAACTGTCTAGGATGACGCAACGAAATTAATCAGAAAAGAATAGCGGAGGAGTAAAAACATAATTTCCACTTCCCTCCATATCAGCAGGAGACAAAACAGAACAAGGCCAATAGGCACACAGGGACGAATACAACTGGGAAAAGCCCAGTTGCCTAGCGTCACGGATATTATTATCATTAATATTACTGGGTCGTGGGTCCTAAGTTGTGAGCTGTTATACCGCGACCTTGGAACACGAAGGGCTAAGAAGGAACATGGTGGGTTTTAGTTGTGAGAAGTCTGACACACCCTTTCGCTCCACTCAGAGCGGGAGTCGGGTTTAATAATGATTTCGAATCCGCAAAAAAACGGGATAAGATTCCGTAACTACACGTCACAATATGAGTACCGCCCCGTAACAAATACTACTATACTTATCTTTTGTGACTAATTAATAGTGACCCAATGAAACCCCGGATTCATTGCGCTAGGGTGCCTTCAAATATGCCGCGCGGTGGCAGTGTGGCTGCAGCGCTGCAGCCGCGCTGTTTTGTTAATCCATATAAATAGAGCACGCGCGACTGCTGCGCTACATCCGCGCTGCGGGTGTGCGGTTTTAAATCCGCGATTTTTATATGGATTAACAAAGCAGCGCGGCGGCAGCGCTGCAGCCGCGCTGCCACCGCGCGGCTCTTTGCGGCTAATTTGAAGGCGCCCAAGACACTAAACTCTAAAACAAACGTTTTCGCTATTTTTTCTTTCATTGAAGTGTGTGTGTGTTCATTCAAGAAATAGAAAGAAGAACTGTAAGGCGCGGGCCACGCACAAATGGCGTCGGGCGCGGACATGGCACGGGCGGCCTTATTCCATTCAAATGGAACGGACGGCGCGTCATATCCGCGCCCGATACACGTCATTCCGTGTGCCGACAAAGCGCCCGTGCCCTGTCCGCGCCCAACGCCATTTGTGTGTGGCCCGCGCCTAAGTCATCATCATCTACTAAACCTTTTCCAGACTATGTTGGGGTTAGCTTTCAAGCTCGTGGGATACACTTGAACATCAGTATTTTACAACGAGCGTCCTCCAACCTTTTTTTTGGGAGGTGGGAAATCATCCAATGACTCCTCCAGTGTCAGTTTTCTACTGACTAAAACCACCCATGTTTCTTCTTATCCTTTGTGCCGAGGCCGCGGTATCTCTTTCGAAAAACCCGCAGTGGGGGACGGGAGCGACCTCCTATCTGACCTCCATAATTCAGTTAGTCCTGAATAATACGACAACTCTTGATAAGACTAACTGTCACAGACTTTTGGGCCACTAAATAGCTGTAACGTCTGCCAAGGATCTACAAATGTCAGCTAAGTGCATGTTTACGTACACACGGGGCGTCGTGCGGCGCGTGCTGCGTTTTTAATTCAAACACATGGCGATGTATGAAAAAGTTAACGATTTCAAATCGATTTTACAGAATTGATTTTTCGCTCTTTAGTTATGCAAAAATTATAAATTATAAATGCAGCGTTTGTTGCGGTGGACCCATCTCTCAGTATATTAATAAAAAATCACGAGACCAGCCTTCTGCACGCGCCGCGAGACGCCCCGCGTCTCCGTAAACGAGTCCTAAGACCAACGGCTTATGCCCGGTTTCTGAGGCACTTTATCTGTGGTTTTGTGGATGTGCGTACATTTGAATAGATAAACCACAGATAAACCACAGATAAAGTGCCTCAGAAACCGGGCATTAGTGAGCTTTTTGAGGTAGGTACGGAGGAAACTCGGTATAATATAGATCACACATTTATTTATAAACTAGAACCTATCCTGAAGATCGACACGAGTAGCTGAAACATTACCTATTATTTAACAACAAGTTACTCTTTAGTGTAGGTATACTCTTTATATGACGCAGGCTCCTTTTTAGCGCCACAGTCACGTATAGACGACAAGCCGAACAAGCAAAAAAGTGGCCTAAGTCTGTCGACTTAAGGTCCTTTTTAGCTTGTCGTCTTACTTGACCGTGGCGGTCAATGGGTTAAAAGTACCTACAAAATTCTGTGACGTAAGGCCTATTTATCACTCAATTAAAAATAAAACGAAAGTAGTAATATACTTTCGTTTTAGTCGACAGGAAATGTCCAAATAAGGTTACCTGATGAAAAGGAATAAATAATTAACCGCAATAGCATAAAATTAAAAATCATAGGGATCAACGTAATTTTTGTACATCTTTGAGTCGCTACGAGTAGTCAGTGGCCCTAAAATGGTATGGCAATTCGTCTTACCAAGGATTTATCATGTTACCGGGCTTGCAGGTTATTCGAAAAGATACCGCGGCTCGATACATAGGTAGATGTGATGCCTATGTATCGAGCCGCGGTATTAGGCTTCACGAGCCGAGAAGGAACATGGGTGGTTTGTAGTCAGTAGAAGTCTGACACTCCCTACCGCTGACAGTCTCCTGTGCAGGGCATGCATGGAGGCGGAGTGCATGTGCTCTTTGAGTGCACAGGCGTTACCAAGATTCGTGAGGAGACCCTCGGAACACCAACATCCGTTGCGGATGCTCTGAGGAGACCGCGGGAAGTCTGATCTGCTTCTGGAGGGAGGTGGGCTGGTTGGAGTAATCGACCACCATGGCAAGAAGGTGACGTGAAGTTTTGAATCCACGTCAAAATTCAGGAGATAATAATATTCCACAACTATCACACAACGCCATCTAGTCCCAAGCTAAGCAGAGCTTGTGTTATGGGTACTAGACAACTGATAAACATACTTATATATTTCTAAATACATACATATTATAGATAAATTACACCCAGACACAGAACAAATGATCGTGCTCATCACACAAACATTTGTCCTGGGTGGGAATCGAACCCACGACCTCCGGCATAGCAGTTAGGGTCACTAACCACTAGACGAACAGGCCAGTCAGTCAGTGGAGATAGCCATAAAATACATAAATAATGAATAAAAAAAAAAAAGTTTAAAATTAACAGCGGGCTAAAAGAAAAAGTAGTCTCATTCTCTAGAGGGAATAAGAATTGAACAAAGGTTTGCGTTTGTTCGTGTGTGCGTGGAAGCGTGGTTATAGGATGAGAATCAGACCGCAGTGATTTAACACGGGTTGCTATTACTAAGACTTCGCTGTCTGTTCGTACGTCTGTACGTCAGTCTGTCTGTCACCAGGCTGTATCTCAAGAACTGCTATAGCTAGACTGTTGAAAGGGGTTCAAACTTTTTGTATGGAAGCTGGCAACTCGACCCACCGCCATTTTGATTATTTTTCGAAATCGCGGCCCACGATGTAAGTGGTATGTATGGAGAGAAAACATGTAGACGAACAAAAAAAATAATTTAACATGGTACCCCAAAGTGTCACGATATCGAGATATTTGATGCAAAAAACCTGTATAAGGATCAGGTGTTCCAGAAACGGTAGAATACCGTACTTATTTTCCGTTCTCCTACAAAATTTTAAATACGTCCTTCATACTACTTGGTAGAAGGTCCAGCGCATAATTGCCAAGCAATTCACAGGCTTAATGTCGTCAAATTATTCACCTTTGCCCAATGATTCAGTAAGTCCAGTAAGAACTCAATGGAATGTCCCTTTCTTGCCTTGAATGACGTATAATAGACAGACGGACAGTCCCTGGAACCCGACCTAATTTTATAAACATGACTCGATTGGCTAGACGGGTCTAGCGTTCAGTCTAGTGTGAAGGGATCTTGGATTTTCCTTTATTATTTTATATGCATCAATGACATCGGTGACTCAACGGGTCGTGGATAAAATAATAACGGCGGCACGGGCCGATATGCAAGGTTATGGAACTTTTGTTGATAATAGTCAGTGGATGAGTGACCATCCGTTCAGTTCTTACTGTCTTTGTTAGGCATGTTAAACTGCCGTGCCGTTCGCACCGGCCGTTTACACAATATTATTGTTACTGTTAGCCTGTGTCATCCCACTGCTAGACAAAAGCCTCCCCCCACGATTTCCAAAGGAGAATGGGCAGCCTTATATGAAGGTCTGCCCAACCCTTGTAGCAATATAGGCTATATGGTTATATGTTGTACTAGTTGCCCTCATCACATAAATGTTTTTTTTTTTCGCTCAGCGACGTCAAAGTAATAAAAATCGAATTGTAAAAAAAAACATTTTTGGCAAATAATTAACTTAGTTTATACGGTTAATGGTGCCGATTCTCTTGTCACAAATTTCTCTAAACTAGACTAAAAATCATTAAAATTTAGTTTAATCCTGTCAAACGAAGTTTTCCATTCTGAAATTGACTAAAGTGACATAACTTAAATAGATTTTAGTCTGACAGCACTAAGTTATTCAATTTAGTGAAAATGCCAATTTTGCTATTCTGAAATTGACGTTTTTCACCTAAAATTATGATTGTCAAACTAAATCAGACCATTTTTAATCGCGAATAAAAAGGTGTGGAATAAAATTAGTTGACATATACTAAAATTTACAAAGCATATTTCTCTATTATTTTTCGAAAGTTTGGATGACTTTGAGTTAATTATGGAAGCTTAGGTGATTGCAGCTGTTGGCGATGCGGCAGAAAGGTAAGTTTAGTGTTATTTTATTAAGATACAATACAAAATGCATTCGTGAAAACTTACAAAGGATTTGTACTGAACATCTAATGTACTTGCTACATTATTAGTTGGAAAAGAAGTGGATAAATGCACTTCTCATAATCATAGCCACTTCCAGGCTCTGAGTATTATCTAATAGACACTTTCAAGAAAGAATTCATTTGGAAAGATTGCGAGACCAATCCAACCCATTCCAAATGGCAGAGGAGAAATTTAAAAAACTCTTTAGACTCCCTAGAGCGGAAGCACTTTATTTGGTGGATATGCTAAGGAATCCTCGGTTAGATGAAGGATTTATCCCCAAACACCGAAAGGTTAGAACAGTTTTGTGCAGTAATTCACTTGCATAAACAAGTTTTTAAGAATTTATAGTTTAGTCGAGTGGTATCTCACTTTTATTATATTTATGGGTGATCTAAACCTAGTCATTACATAATTGAGATCTTTCAGTCAAAAACCGCACGCCCCTCCACTAAAATTTCTTTACAAACATTTGAACGACCCACTGACCGAAAAGTGTATGCAACAAGCAGTGGCGCAACATGCATTTTTAGAATGAAAAATTTCTACCTACCCCTGTATGATAATAGAACTCATTTGCAGATTCTAGCTGCACTAAATCTGTTTGCTCAAGGCAGTTATCAAACAGCTGTTGGGCAAGACAACTTACTTGACAACAACTTACAAGACAACTTAATTCTTCTGAAATCTAATTGGTTCACCCCTTAAAACACTCTGCCACCAAAGAACGGTGGAATTACTATATAGCTTTATGTGTATCTTTGCAGACGAAGAAGATATCGATGGCAACGGGGAAAACGAGCAGAATGCTAATTGTGGAGGAGCAGGATGCTATTGTAGAGGATCCTGGCGCAGACTTCCTTGCTGAAGCAAGGGAAATTCGGCAATTACTTGTCAATAATTTTAATTAAATTAAACATTTTATTTCTTTATTATTAAAATTTTAATTTTCTTATCACCTTATTTATTAATTAACCTATCCTTAACCTAAACAAATAAGAGTGGTGATTAGGTTTCTATCACAAATTGAAACCGCATATTCAGTTCATGTTTTGTATAAAAAAATAATTAACAAAATACAATAATCAACAAAATATGCCAAATAGAGAAGGCACGAGCACTGATCACCACGCATGCTCAAGACGGGTTGGCGATTTCAGACTTATTAGGTATATTATAATAATTATAGTTCAGATTTCCTCACGGTGTTTTCCTTCCGACCTTCATTGAAATAAAAATGAGTAAATAAAAGAAAAATGTTCGTACATATTTTTTATTAATGTTATGTTTTAACTTTTGTACCACTGTATGCCCATTTTCTCTTGCCCGTTTTGCTGCAATATGTTGTTCGATAGAGCCTTTCTGTTATTTTGACACTTCTTATAAGAAAATCCAATCGATTTCAAAATTTTACGCAGGACTTCTAGGCTACATTTAACATCCAGATCTGTTTTAGTGTGGTACCGAGTAAAAGAATTGAATTTTTTGTCGAATTGCACTTATTTATGTTGAAGTCATCCATTTCTTTCTTAGGACAGCCTGATCTGTGTTTGCCTTCATCTACAATACGCCTCACTGTACTCTCAGATTTTCCTGAAAGAAAGATTAAAAAAAAGATGTAATAACAAATGGAAAATAGATAGCACTATTTTTATTTCAAACATGTTAAAACTTATTCATATTTAAAATCACCGGTAAATTTGATTACCCAAAAGTATCAAAAGTTAGCTAATTACATTTGCAATCTAACCTATAAATGCGCAATGTAAACAATGCTTATTTTAGTCATAAAATCGTATATTTAGTAAATTTGTGACTTCTGGTAGATAAAAAACAAACAATAACACAATTACATACCTGTCTTAACTGCTGTTCGAGTATAAATATCCAAATTTGATAAAATTTGTCCAGCTTGGTGTTCTAACAAACATCGCTGATATACTTTGAAATAATTTCCCGAGCTCCACTCCTATTTGTTTTCCTCATATTTAACACGTTTCTTCGAAGTTTTGTCGACGTAGATTTGAAAAACATTTAAAAATGCAAAAGGTAGCAAGATAGAATATTAACAAGTTGATGACAGACAGCCGATGACATTTGATCACCATTTGATGTACTATGATTTAGTGTTACCCTACTTTTGAATAATCCATGGTATAATAATATAAATAATCTTAGTTCCTCAAACATTAATTTCTTGACTATACAGACAGACTGTACTTCATTAATGATTAATGGTATACAATTATAAATATTTGATTTACCTCAGGTTTTTTTTTGCAATTCAGATCATTTCGTTCACTTTCATTCAGCTTTTGTCTATGGTCTACTGCAATCTTGGTCTATGCTCTACTCAACTTAGCGAATGTCAAACTCGATTTTAGGTGTGTCAAAACTATATTTAAATTTAGAGAATCTTGTTTTCAGAATAACTTACCAAAACCAACTAACTAAAAATAAGAAATTTTAGTTTTAGTTTAGGTTAGTTCGGTGTACAAGAGAATCGGCACCATTGTCTACTATACTATTTTTTACGAATATTTACATATAATACATTAAATCACGCCCTTTTCCCATGGGGGTAGGCAGTTTAACAAAACGCCGCCTACTACAATCCGTAGGTACTCCTTTAGTCTCGTTTATTTTCATTATCTTAATATTATAATAAGTAGGTACTAAGTATGGAGCCTACTGCTGCCTGCTATTTTTGTTTTAAAAGTAAGGTAACGTGAGTGAAATTCAAAAGGGGACAACAAAAAACAAACATGTGCATTAATCGTCATTATTTGAAATAATAATATATTAGAAAAAAACAACTAAGAACAATATTAAGACTTACTTTTTTACCATATATACAATAGCAATCATCGACATTTCAACCAAAAGCCGTCCACTGCTGGATAAAGGCCTCCCTCAGGTGTCGCCCTATTGACCGGACCCGAGTGTCTCGAATCTAGCGGGTACCCGCAACCTTCATCAGGTCATCGGTCCACCTAGTGGGAGGCCTTCCCTTTAACTTTTCGACCACGTATTGATCCCGTATGTAATCACCCAGCAACACACACTGATCATAGACTTTCGTCTTGAGACAATTGAGAACTTACCGCAGTAAGTTGAACGAGAAAATATCGCGCAACTTCCTGAACGCTGCCCAGCCGAGTCGGATTCGACTCTTTCTCGAAGTTAGACCTACCTAACTAGACCGTTTGTCCCAGGTAGACATAATCGTACACAACTTCGAGTGTAGAGTCTCCGATCTTGATAGGAGTAGGTGTTACATGGGCATTCAAAATGAACGGGGATTTTGATATTCATAATAAGATTCTCTCTTTCGGAAGAGAGCTGCCGAAAGAGTTTGCGCTTGCTTTAACACCTAAAATATAACACTTATATTTTGCATTATGTTTAAACGTTTTCATCATTTAATATAATATGGTCTAGAAAAATAGCTGGGCTTTGAAAATTATTTTGATGTCTTGCAAATCCCAAGAACCAAACTATACTCATAATGTGAGCACAAGTTCCGATAGTACGACTTCCAGTTAAGCACGAACAATAAAGGTGCGGTAAAGCCTCTCTATCATTTTTTTGTCAGTAAGAGTCTGACACTCCCTTCTGCTCAACCCAGAGCGGGAAGAGTCATTTGATGATTTCCCATCGTTAGAAAAAGAATGTGAAATGTGCCGCGACCTGTCGACAAGACAGGTCGCTACTAACTATTGCAGTATGTTGTTGTTTTTTATGGCGCTTCGAACACAAGCACTCGTTGAGTTTTTTCGTTGTTGTAGGCGGTTGCAAATGACCAAGTGATGATATTATGTTACCGCTGCTTGGTGGCTGCAAGGCGTCATGAAGACCGAATGAATCGGCAGAGAGAGCAAGCTGTAGCAGATTAACCAGGGGACCAAGCAAATCCTATAAATATGGACGGACACTTCGACCACAATTACAAATTGCTTTCTATGTGGTTCCACTTTCACCAAAATCCATTCACTTGCAAATATCAAAGTACGTTTAGGGTAACCGAATCGTCGGTTTGGTGCCATATAATTACAGACTTCCTATCGCCATCTTCCAGCTCCATGATCAAACCTTGGATACCATCTAGAGACAAAGTACTCGTCAAGACGAATCATTCGAGCCCAAACTCAATGGGGCTAGGTAGTTTTATAACAAAGTTCATATGGCCACCTTCTAGCTCCATCATCAAACCCTGAATACCATCTAGAGACAAAGTACTCGTCAAGACGAATCATTCGAGCCCAAACTCAATGGGGCTAGGTAGTTTTATAACGAAGTTCCTATGGCCACCTTCTAGCTCCATCATCAAACCCTGAATACCATCTAGAGACAAAGTACTCGTCAAGACGAATCATTCGAGCCCAAACTCGATTGGAATATATCGTTTTACACCGGAGTTCCTATGGCCACCTTCCAGATCCATCATCAGACCCTGAATACCACCTAGAGACAAAGTACTCGTCAAGACAAATCATACGAGACCAAACTCGATGGGGTTATGTCGTTTTATACCAGAGTTCCAATAGCCACCTTCCAGATTCATCATCAGATCAGCTCCATGTCAAAAGAACTATCATATCTATACATCATTTGCTAAGTATTTTTAGAATTGCTGACAAATACGTTACATATACCTTAACACTTTGATGTGATGTAAAGGACCTTTAAGCTAGTGTAACTTTTTTCTGACGTGGATTTCAGCATCACCGTCATACAATAAATTGATTGTCTTAATTATACCTTTCTAATGATATATTACTCAAAGTGCTACAACACTTGGGCAAATTCGCCCAATCTCCTTTCGAGATCCAAGGCCAATGTGGACCACTGGCCGTTGGTTCTGTCAAGCAGTCCCGCCATCTCCTACGAGGCCTACCACGTCGCCTTCTGGCTGTGTCCGGGTTCCACAATGTGGTTGTTTTGGCCCACAGCTCGTTTAAACACAATATTTATAAAATATCTGTCTTGTTTATTTTGTCAGAATAATTATGTGAGAACAACACCGGGAGGGGGGACGCCCTAGAAATTCTTCCAATGGTGTTGGTATTCTTTTTTACAAATTCACCTCCACAAACTTTCGACTTTCGAGCCACTATAGAGCAGTGGTAGCCCAGTGGTGGCAGACCCGAATTACGTTGCAAGTAAAAAAAAAAATTCAAATATTTTTATTTGTAGTACATAATGTAAAAAAAAGTACAGATGTCATTGTCAAGTCGCGGTTTCGAAGTTCTAGGCAGGTTCATTGCTTTGTGCAATTTATTTCATCACCACAGCTCTCAAAATGGTGAAGGCAAACATCGTGAGGAAACCAGCATGTCCTAGAACCAAAAATTCGACGGCATGTCACATCTTCCAATCCACCCGCGTGGTGATTTATCGCCCATCTCTCTCATAGAGAGATGTCCCAGCAGACGCTGATTATGATGATGAAAGACTTTTATACTACACCTGCTTGGAAAGTACCTTGATACTTTATCAAATTTACGGTAGAAAGTACGTCATTGCATATCGAACAAATATGCGGGGAGAAAACGCATCTGAGCGGGAGAGAATGGATTTTCATACACTTTTCTCTCCCGCTCAGATTACAATTTGAAAAAAGAACATGTGACAATTGCAGACGCCATTGGCGCCATTTTGAATTTGAATTTGAATTTAGTTTTTTATTTTCTTCGTAGGTGTAGTATAAAGCACTATGTATCACTCGAGAGAAAGTGCGATTCCCTATCTCGGGTGTTTTAAAGCCCTTGCCTACGGCTTCGGGCTTTAAACGACACCCTCGACGGTAATCGGTCACTTTCTTCTCTCGGTGAACAATGTACTATTTTTGATGAAAGAGGTTTCATGTTTCAAGTGTTACCAGTGAGGTACGGTTAACTTTAGGTATTTCAATGACCCGGAAAATAATTAGGTAGGTAAGTATTTTTCATGGAAGTGTACAATATTATACCAAAACTTTTCTACCTTATAGGTAGAAGGTTAGGTAATTTTAATATGAAACGGTTAGTCTTCCTATGACGATTGGGCGTCAAGTAAATTGACCATTTCTAGTTTTTGGTGTCCTGTATTTTTCCACCTTATGTTCGTATGAATCAAAAACTTAGTATGAATTAATTTTGAAGGAAATATTTGACCGAACGAAACTTGTTGGAAATCAACCGACGCCGACGCATTACCAAGGTGCATTTTAGTTTTTCGTGTGGTTAGTGTATAGTTGGTGTCCGAATTTGAATGACGCCCATCATGGACCTCTGACATGGCTTGACATAACGTCGGGAAATTAAATATCTATCAGGCATGCTGGTTTGGTTTCCTCACGATTTTTTCCAAAGGGTTATTTCATTACCTAGTTTATTTTATTTTGTTGTATTTAGGAAACTTACACCAAATACAGACAATGTATTATTTTAAACAATAAGCGTTTGAAGGTCAATTACAAGTTTCCACTCATAACAGTTACTGAGTTATGGAGGTCAGATACACAGTCATCATCAGCCTGTAATGTTCCCACTGCTGGGACAGGTCTCCTCTATATGAGAGGGAATGGGATCCTCTAGATGAGGAGGACATGTCTTCGAATTTTTGGTTCTAGGACTTGTCGCTTTCCTGACGATGTTTTCCTTCACCGTTTTGAGAGCAGTGGCGATGAAATAAATTACACAAAGTATAATGTGCCTGCCTGGGTTCGAACCCACCACTTACTGCTCGTAAGTCGGGGCCGCCACCACTGGGCCACCGCTGCTTTCACTGGGCCACCGCTGCTCTCACTGGGCCACCGATGCTCTCACTGGGCCACCGCTGCTCTCTCTGGGCCACCACTGCTATCTAATTCCATAGGTGTACTTTCTCCTTTCTCCCCCCATCACCTTATAGCCAACATGATAAACAACAAATGTCGTCAATGCTCCTCAAACGTATGAATGTGGTTTAGGCGTTTGAGAACCCGTATTTTCCCTGTAAACGCTACGGGAATATATAAAGGCGGTCAGGACGACTCGATTCATTGCTAGAGGTAAAATTGACTGAAAATAACGTTATGTGAATTTTAATTGATTTAAAAAAATAATTTAAATTTGTGGTGCGAATTTAAATTCATCTATGATTCGTTTATTATTGCTGTTATTATGTCTTGGAGACGTTTTGGCTTTTAAATTAATCCGAGGTAATTTTTTTTTAATTTTGAAAAGATTTTTTAAGTGCTTTCTTACAATGTCGTTTTTTTCTTTTTAACCCGTCTTTTTTCTATTTTTTAATGTGACCAGCCTGAATTCTTTTTTTTTACTGTTTTCTAGATTGCTTTTATTTTTTTCCCAAAGTGTAACTATATTTAACTCGAACACGTCAACACAATTTTTCTGATTTCTGTTACTTACTTTTATTATTGTTTACTAAAATTTTCTATTTTTTTTCTAGACCCTACCTGTGGCGTAGAAGCAAGTTCCAACCTGATCCATCACAATCCTTGGTTGGTGTACATTGAATATTGGCGCGGCGATCACCGGAACGACATCAGATGTGCTGCTACTCTAGTGGACAGCCGGCATCTCATCACAGCAGCCCATTGCATCAGGACTCCTAAGTTCACCAGGTAAATACATTTTTTTATCACATTTATCTTAAAAAAGAAAACTTTACATTCCCTATAGAAAAAAAAACGAAAGAAAAAGGAGACTGCCCATTCCTCATTCGTTGTAAGGTCCGAATTTGAAAGAAGAAAGTTGATCCTTTTTGATTTTCTGGTCCTTTGAGCAGATCTCGTTTTTATATGAAAACTAGCTTTTGCCAGCGGCTTCGCCCGCGTGAAAATGACGATTTTCCATACAAACTTTCATCGCCTATTTAAATCCCTTAGGGGTTGAATTTCGAAAAATCCTTCCTTATTCCTTGTCTACATTATAAAGGGAACGTCTGTGCAAAATTTCAGCTTTCTAGGTCCAAGGGTTTGGGCTGGGCGTTGATGAGTCAGTCAGTCAGTCAGTCAGTCAGTCAGGACTTCTCTTTTTATTTATATAGATAGATAGATAGAAGTCTGTTCCTAACAGGTAGCAACAGGTTTGGTTAAAAAAAAGAATTAATTATTGTTTGATAAGTCGATATCTGCGGTTAATACACGAAATTTTCCGGGAAGTAAAAGTTTCCGATTGAATGTGAAAGTAATTATTTTGCAGACTTTGTGTTCTTTTAATAATTTTGATATTTAATCATGTTTTTTTTATAAGGAAAAGTATTTAATTAAGTTCATCATTAGAACCAAGATAAGTTTTATCTTTATGATCTTTTTTTAAATAGAGACGATTGTAAATGTAGTAAGAAGGGTTTCTTAATTCAGAATACAATTTCAATATGACAGAATCTCTTTTTTTTCGTAATGTGTTTCTTTTTATTAATTCAATTTCGTCATGCTTTCTTATTCATTGTTGTCAATATTATGATTCATTAACGTTAATAACCGACTTATTACTTTTACTTTACGCAACCATCATCTAAACAAACGTCGTAGAGGTAACCTAACCTAACCCTAACGTAATATTACATCACTAGGAATTCCCTCATTATAAATATCACGGTATTATTGAATCATGTGGTCGACTCTTAAACAATATGTATTTTATTTATAAAGTTATCTAGGTTTGGGAAATTCCGTATTACCTTTGCAAAAATGGATTTTTACCGGGTTTTTTTTTATTAAAGGATTCGACTGATTGGCAGTCTCCTTTATCTCTTCTTTTTTGTAATTTCGTTACTTTATCTTGTACCTTACAAATCTTCCTTGTTAGGACGGAGATCTATAATCCCATCTCTATCTTGCGGTCGTTGATTGATACTAAAAATTGAATATTAACAGAAAAAACTTTTAGACAAAATAAATACGTTACGTTTTTAGATAATGGGTTTAGAAGAGCTTAATCAGTGTTGAAGGTTTTCTGCGCAATTTTATGTTTATAGATTTCTGCATCAGAATTCTGTTTCAGTTTTGGAAATTACCTACATCATTTAGTTTAGATTTCCTTAAGTCATCATCATCATTCTTCTGTC
The DNA here is from genome assembly GCA_949316265.1 of Diarsia mendica. Classification (NCBI taxonomy): domain Eukaryota; kingdom Metazoa; phylum Arthropoda; class Insecta; order Lepidoptera; family Noctuidae; genus Diarsia; species Diarsia mendica. The sequence continues at coordinate 4,285,366 of OX438910.1, forward strand.
CTTACTCCAATTTTTTGGGGTTCGCATTATATGTCTACTTTTTTCCTCCTCTTTTACTTGTGATCTCAGCAGTCACCTTCTTTCTACTAGCCATATTATCACACCGGCCATCCATCGATCTTCCTAAGTAATATCTTTATTAAGCGTGATCTTTCTTTTTCCAGGTTAATAGCACGTCTTGGAGATTACGATCTATCTAGCCTTGAGGATTGCGTCGGTGAAGTATGTGCAGATCCGATTGTCAGGCTGGAGGTGGAACAGATCTTCGTCCACCCTGATTATGATGGCAAGAGCCATGACATTGCGGTTCTGAGGTTGGCGGAAGATGCTCCTTATACTGGTAAGAATAGCTTAATTTTTTTAAAGATTTCTTCAGCATTTGCCAAAGGACCATCATTATTTTCCTCTCCTATGTTACTAAGGGTCGGCTTGTCACTTTTTCTACTTCCAGTCTCTTCAGTAGTTCACTCTCTTTTCCTAACACGATCTAAGTCCCCCTTTTTGGCCATGAAGCTGTATGCTAATCACCGTCCTGGTCCTTTGATTCTAAAAAACATACCTATTGGCTCCTGTTGTTAAATAAAAAAACAGATTGTTAAGTCTCCATTTCTTTTCCCACAGATTTCATCCGCCCAATCTGCCTGCCAATGGGAGAACTGGAACGAAACACCGTTTTTGCAGCTACGGGATGGGGGGAAATTCCTCTAAAGGGGTACTACAGCAGTACTAAGAAAATCATCCCTTTACCGCTTTGGAGTACAGCTGATTGCAAGGCTTCATACAAATACTTCAAAATCCCTGATAATGCCATCTGTGCGGGGGGTGAAGAAGGCATGGATACCTGCAGGGGTGATTCAGGAGGTCCTTTAGTGTGGGTCAAGAACAGAGCCGAGTTGTGGGGCGTAACCAGTTCAGGGAACAGCCGATGTGGGACGAAAAACTCCCCTGGACTTTACACCAATGTAGCTGATCATCTGCAATGGGTCGAAGATATCCTCTCCGGGAACTATGAGAAGCCTGAATACGATGAATTTGATGTACTTTAAGTTATTTTAGTGTAGACTGTAAAAAAAAGAAAAACAAGTCTGAAAAAAAAAATAGATTTAAGTGAAAAAAAAAACAAAAAAGCTTTAATAAAACAAAAAAGATTAAAATAAAAAATGCAACTAAAACTAAAAATATTAAGTTAAGATAAAAAAACTATGTGAAAAGCACGTTAGTTTTGAATGTAAGGAGGATAAGTCAGAAAATATTCTTGTCAGCTTGGGGTAAAATTCCTAAAAAATGTATATTTATTAACGAACATTTTTTCCATATTTATGCCCCGTAAATTAATTTTATGTTAAGAGCTTGAAAAATGTTCCTATATTAGCTAAATGTGTGAGTTTACTAGATGTGCCAAAAAAACGTTGTAAAAATAATGTTCCTATAGATTATTAAGTTATTTATTGAAAAGAAGAAAAAAAAGTTTAAATAATAGAATAGAATAGAATAGAATATGTATTTATTCGCTAATGGACAGCAGCAACACAAAAGAGCAGCACATACATAAACAAATAACAACAAACAGCTTAACAATTAATTATACAGCTCAACTGCGCTGAGCATGCCCATAACGAAAGGGTAACCAACTCAGCATATGCTGGGTGTAAAACACCCAGCGTTGGTTTTCAGTAGGCCCCCCGCAGTGACACACGGATGAGGGTAGTAGGTAGTAAATAAATAATTTTATTCTATTAAATGGGCATTTCTAAGTGTGTAATAAATAAATAATATAAAATAAATATTTTCTCACAGAGGTAATAAAACTTTTAAAACACGAAGTCTTGTTTTTTTCCACACTTCCCTCCGATAGATAGCCTGATAAAAAAGTGCTTACACTATTTTGCTGCTGTTACAAGGCATCATACTACGGAACTTTATGAATTTTTCAAATTTTCTGAAATGGTTAAAAATAAATAATTCAAAATAGTAATTCCTGGGAAGCTACAAATAGCTACCTTTACAGAATCAGATGAATTTAAAATCCTTAAAATGGTCACAGACGCAGGTACATATCATATCGTACGGTGAACGGTGAAGACATATCTAGAAATAACGAACAAATTTAAATCGGACCGATTATCTGTCCTACAAAAAGTCTGACGTGGGCGGGCAGCCTTTTTAATTTTTACGAAATTCGTATTTATTTTTTATCCTTTAATTATGATTCTGTTAGGCCCCCAAGTTCTAAGTCACACTACACACAAAATTCATTCGAATCTAATACTTATTTTCGTATAAGTTTTCAGTAGAAATAGGCATACTTATTATTATACAAATTCTGAAAGGGGATAAAAAATATAATATAATATGGATAATTAATAAAAACAACACTATTTATCTAACATTTATTCGTTTCATATCTAGATCAAAATTATATAGAAACGGAACAACATTTCGTTTAAAATGAATATTATAATCAGTCTTTTTGTAGATATATTTTTAGCAGTTATCGCTACAATTATATAAAATTCGACTTAAAATAGAGGCGTTTCGCTTAAGAAGTGACGAACAATCTGACCAGGCCAGATTTGCAATGAAGCAAACCTTGGGACCAAGACTTTTTCAGCAGAATCATAAGTGAAAAAAATCGTAGGAGCTTAGGTACATTATCTTACCAGGGTTGCAGAATTTGTGCTAAAGATGACAGGAAATTCATTTAGTGGAACAAGGATGGGCTTTTAGTCAGTAATAGTCTGACACTTAGTTCTGCTCCGCCCTGAGCGGGAGGAGTCACTTGATGATTTCCCGTCCTTAAAAAAAGGAGACGGATAGACCAGTTTTAGACCTCATCTCTGCCCTTAGGGCAAGACTGAGGTCAAGAGTAAGCCCATATAAAAAAATTTTTTTTTTTTTCCAATTTGCTAAAATATATATAAGGTACATCAAAGCTTTTGAATAAAGAAGCCTTAAAATGATTGATGTGCAGTGTCCTATATCATTTTTGTAGTTTATTATATTTCTGGTTGTCTGTATTCAAAGTTTACAATATAAACAAGCTTACTAGGGAGTGATCAACGCAGTAGCTGAAAATTACTTTTACATGGCTTTGTGTATACATAATTATTGGTGTTCGTGATTATACACTTTTGCCCAACCCTTCGAGGATTACAGAACTGGTGTGATGATCTTTTATGTAAAAAATAATGATAGGATATGCACTTACAATATTTTGACCGGATGCCCAAATAATGTGCGTAAAAAGTTTTGTTACTTGACGATTTCGTCATAATTTGTAATGCCAGTAATAATATTACTTATTATTTAAGTCTTATAGAACAATGATATCATAGGAAAATAGTACAAACATACCTAGGTTACTGATAACCATTTATGGTTGGTAAAAAAACACATAGCAATTGATTGAGGATTTGAAATGAGTACTTAAAATATCCTTTCATTAAAATGCTTAAAAAAACAATGTTTTAAACAAAATTTAACGCGTACCTATTATAAAGTTTTGTGTCCGTGCAGTTAACAATTTAGGAGTTTTTTCGTGAGAAGGGGATTCTGACTGCAGTTCAAAGCCTTGACTGTCATAAAAATGTGTTTTCACGAGAACCAAAGGCGATGTGTGCAGAATTTCAGCTCGAACGATTGAGCTGAAATTCTGAAATTCTGCACACACCTAGGGGGAACCTGTCTGGAATTCAGTTGCTAGATTTGACCCACACTTACTAACTAGGAAGGCAAGTTAAGTAACAGTACGTAATAAAACTGGCCAAGTGCAAGTCGGACTTGCACATGAAGGGTTCCGTACCATGACTTCTTATAGGTTTTCCTGTAATCTATACATGTTGAATTAATATCTGCATTTTTTCAGAATTTTAGGTTCAGTAGTTTTGGAGATAAGGGGAGGGGGAATGGTCGGATAGACAGATAGACAGACACACGAGTGATCCTATAAGGGTTCCGTTTTTTCCTTTTGCGGTACGGGACCCTGAAAACCGGTCTAGTGCGAGTCGCACTCACGTACTTTTATCAGTTCATAAAGACACTTCTCTCCAATTTTCAACTGTGTGGTGCTAACATTCTCGGAGTAAATTGGACCACCCATAGCGAATCGTCTTGTTTTAATTTTGATATATTGGTTTATTTCTTTTTCACATATTTAATTTTTTTGTTATAGTTTTATGTCATTTTCGTACACCATTTCTTAATTTGACGTTGAAGGACAGGATGTCTTAGCACAGGGATATCATATTTAAAAGGACGTCCCTTCGTAAGATTTATTGTAAAAGTTTAACAAGTTCCTAAAATATTTATATACTTGACTGAAACTGAAATAAATACATACATAAACTCATGCCCTTTTCCCATAGGGGTAGGCAGATACCACAGAACGCCACCTGCTACGACCTACATACCCCTTTTGCCTCGTCAACTGAAATAATACCTTTTTTATTATTTTACTAGCTTTAGCTAGTGACTTGGAGTATGCTCTGAAAAGTTCTTCAAAAGCTTTTATTTACGAGTGACTTGCCTTGCAATTTAGTATGTATGAGTGAAATCTTCGACTGAATTTTAAATCAGTTCCCCCCAGTCGATAGGGCTAAAATTTTGCCAACACGTTTGGTTCTTGTGACAATATATTTTAATGATAAATATAATTATCCTGATCCTGCAGCCGAGATCGTGAACGAGATAGAGAACGCCTCAAAGGTTAATAGCAAGACCATGACACCTTGTTTACGCTTTCATTTTTGATAGATAAACGTTTTTTTTGTGAACTTTTATTGCATATTAAAACAAGCTTGTTTTTCATTTGTGACAATAAAATTATTTTTTGGTTGTACGGAAATCGCTTGCCGCTTGATCGCGTGGTTCGTGGCCAAGAGTTTACAAACCAAAAAAAGGTTCAATTAATCATACACGTGAGAAGGAAAAGTCATTACCATGAGTCTTATTTCCCTTATTATCAGAAGTAGGAATGTTTGCACCTACACTGGCCAACTTAAGTACCTACGTCATTAGCGGCGGTCGAGTAGTCACTTCTTACGCGAACGATCGTAAATAGTTAATACATGACTAGATACAGCGTTAATAAGACTATATTGACAATTATTTACAATGTTTTTTTTAAGCTTGGGTTTTTTTTAAAGAGCGGTTATGGTTCACAGACTCCTTGGCTGTTACTGAGAAACTCCAAAAAAAAACAATAAAAAAAAACATTTTGCTCAACGAAGTAATCCGACCGACGACCTCATACACACAGCAGTCGTGCTCGCAACCTTAACACAAAACCCAAACTTAAATGTTTTTGCACACCACCGCAAAATAATTAGGTCTATGTCATTATTTGACCCATTTTATAACGAATATCACCAATAAAACTGAAAGTAGGTCATCTAAGCGATGATCAAAAGTCATGATTGTTATAAAAAAAAACATTGTTAAAACTAACGGCTTCCAAAAATCACTCAAAACATCTAAAATAACTTTACTTTCGGAAGTTACTTTTGCAAAAAAAAAACCATTTCAGCTATTTTAAATTAAATCACACAATATTATTGCCATGAAACAATGTAACAATAGGTATAACTAGAAGTTATTGAGGACCATCATAATATCAACATACACAAAGAAGAAAACTGGAGAACAAAATTTAAACTACTGAATCGATTTCGATAAAAAATTTATGAGATCAATTGGGTATAGTATTATTAAATATCCATTCACATAAAACGAAAATTTACAAATTGGTTCATAAATGACGGGGTCATGAGGTAAAAATAAAATCTACAACCGCATTGAGAACCTCCTCCTTTTTGAACTCGCTTAAATATTAAAACAGACAGCGCTGGAACGCTGTTTAAGTTTTCAGTTTCATTGGTACGCATAATTTTTTCTTCAATAATTTTGGATGGTGAACAAAACCAAACGTATACAGACAAAATCCACCAGACATTTGACTATTAAATATAAAAATGAACTTCAATATGTACATTACCAAAACTTATATACTAAGCGGAATGACTCGTTGTAATTTATTTATACTATTACGTATTAGTTTGAAGCTAAACTAAACTAATGAAGCTATATTATTGATTAAGCTGAGCGAATGTCGATAAAAAATTCGTGTCTAGTAAATTTTGTCTGCAAGCGTAAAACTCTAAATTATTTTTTTACATTCCAAAGCATTCAATTTTGTAAGAATGCAAAAATTCTCTTGTTTGTTTTCGTTTTGATTTTGATTCGATTTTGGCATCATTATTTCGGTATTTTTTGGCTTGATTTTATTCCAAGTAGGTACTACAATGGGATACTTAAAAAACTATTAACAAAATAAAAATGTTTACCTTAAAATATTTAGGTATAGGGACACAACAAATTCTTAAAAACTACATTCTATAAAATAAACAATCGACAAATATTTAACAAAACTACATTCTATGAAATAAACAATTGATAAATATTTAACAAAACTCAACAGGGTCTTAATTTTAATATACATTTTATTATTACATCCATAAAATGCTTTATGGAATGGGTGTCGGTGCTTTGCTGAGCAAAAGCCTCTTTTTGGCTGAGTTAGCTAAGCCTCGCTTAGTAACACTTTATATTGGCTGAGTCACCCGAGTTCCATTGAGTTGAACTCCTTATTTTGGTCATGTTAAACTGAACCTCCTTATTTCAGTAAAATTTTTGGCAAGATTTTGGCCGGTAACAAAAACATTATTATGGGTTTTTTGTAATAAAATTATAAAACACATACTACCTTACATACCTAAATTTTATATAAAACAAGTTAAAAAAATACTAATCTGTTTTGGCACATAGGTAGGTACTTGTCCTGTTTTGTGACAAAAGTGACGTTAGTGTTGCGAAAGTATGACGCAATGAAGTTTTTCCTTGTCTATAAACACGCTATCAAACATTGGCCTTTGCCCAGTACACAGCATTATATTTTTCTATATACTTCTTGCATAATTACTTAAAGATTTACGGCCCGAATATCATTTGTAGTTCTTTGACAGTCGATACAGGAAATCAGTGGCAAGAAAGTTTGACAACCAGTCTTACCGAATAGTATCGTATTACCCTGTACGAACTGGGTTGTGAAGATCAGATAGGTAGGTAGGTAGTCGTTCTATGTAAAACTTTGTTATCCAGCTGCATACGAGTTAGACTGGAAGCCGACTACAACATAATTTAAAGTTGGGAAAAGGCTAGGCAGATGATGAAGTATGATTTTGCTCATCATCATCATTATCATTTCAGCCAAAAGACGTCCACTGCTGAACATAGGCCTCCCCCAGGCGTCGCCACATTGACCGGTTTCGTGCGTCTCTCATCCAGCGGGTTACTGCAACCTTGACCAGGTCGTCGGCCCACCTAGTGGGAGGCCTTCCAACGCAACGTCTTCCGGTTCGCGGTCGCCATTCCAGAACTTTTCGGCCCCATCGGCCATCCGTTCTGCGAGCAATGTGCCCTGCCCATTGCCACTTCGTCGGTAACATTGGTTCTGATTTTGCTCACCTAATATAAAAGCGATACCTCGATGTTAGATATCGCGCTGAGGTATAAAACTATGATTTTAGGTAGTTAAATACCATCATGAATAGCTCAGCCACGGGATTAAAAATAGATTCAAAAAAATAGGCAGAAACGATCGAATATAAAATATTATTTACCATGTCACTTTCGTCAATTTCGACGAATGATTTTTAATTACTAGGTACTTCAAATCATTTGGCACTTTAATTAATATTTACTGTGTCTTTTACCTTTTATGGTTATATTGTTAAATGTGTCAAATTCCGGACTTTTAATTGGAGGAAATCGTATATTTGTCATTGCATCAGAATGACCTACGTTTGTTTACTATACTTAGGTAGGTATCTGTCTAAAGAATGATTGATCGTCAAATAATTTATACTTAATTAACAAGTTTTTAGACGTCATACAGCATGTGCCTTTTTATATGAATAGTATCTATTATGTCCCGTTTTCAGTACCAAGTCAATTAATGCCTAAATACTGGGTGTAAAAATATTCTTAACGAAGCGAAAGGCACTAATTGCATTCCCCGTCATTGGTATACGATACGACATTTAGGGTGCTTTTCCACCAGAGATGTGCTATGCTACGTTGGTATGGGTGCGTTTGATATCCACCAATCATATTCATTGGTGCGCATAGCTTAGCACTGGTGGAAACGGACTCAGCTAAGATATGTATTTTATATGGAACGATGCGTGCTATGGATGTGTGCTATGGATGCGTGCTATGTGTTGCTATGCTATCTTCCCTACTATCGAAACATAGCATAGCTCGAGCTGCGCATCTTCATAGCACATCTTACTTGCACAGCTACATGGCTTTGCATCAGTGGAAACGGTCACATAGTTTCACAGTTTAGCTCCTACATCTTCGCAGCATAGCTGCATAGCACATCTCTAGTGGAAAAGCACCCTAACGGAGGAGTTTACAAACTTTTTCACAGGATTAAAAAAAAATACAATTTACAATTTAACTTTAAATACCTCTATTTTTTATTTTTGAGTCCTACGGTTAAAAGGTAACTTTTATATCCAAAAAAGATCGTACAATTTTAAGTTAAATTGATGTTGAGAATGCTGGATTGACGGTTTCTTGAAGAGTCCTTTTACACCTCGGCCTTTTTTGTTTAATGTTTGCACTCTGGTAAATTGAGCAGAGCTTAGATCTAGTTTTAACACAGTGTAGTGAAAATGAGAATCATAACTATGTATTGTGCCGTTACAGATTTAGTAAGATACGTTATTATTACCCTTAAACATAACTAACAGTTTGACAGCTTTCAAAATATGCAACGGTTTTGTTTAAATTTGGAATAACAGAAAAAAAAGAAAAGCTTAAAAGTTTAATCTTTTTTTTTCTGTTGCCAGTGTCACAGACCTGTTGTTTCAATTTCAGTAAATACTCTTTGTAGGTGGTTGTAGAAATCTGGTCTTTCGATACGTTTTTATTTTAAAACGAAAGTTCTTCTTTGTCTAGTTATCTATGGTGTGGTGTTCGGCAGACTTCTGGAAAATAAATAAAATGAATTTTAACTTTCAATAAAAATATTAACAGGCGAAGTTTGAAAATCGCGATCACTTAATTTCAAACGCGTCTATCGTTTTGAAAATCGCGATCACTTAATTTCAAACGCGTCTATCGTTGTTATCAAGTAAATTACGTATTGAGACGGATCCCAGAGCAGCCAGACCTTTTCTTTGTAGGGTGTGAAATCATCAAATAACTTCTCCCGCTCTAGGCAGAGCGGTAGGAAGTGTTAGACTTCTACTGACTAAAAACCACCCATGTTCTATCTTAGCCCTTTGTGTCGAGGTCGCGGTATCTCTTTCGAACAACGCGCAGCACCGACGGGCGTTGACCCTTGCGGGCCCCTTAAATGTTGCTGACATCTCTATGAGCCGCCTTCGACATGGCCTGTCGTCGCAATAAGACAGACGGACGGTGAGCTAGAAGCTTTTGCCCTAAGCCTGGCTGGTTAATATTATCAATTTATTCATACTTACTTCTTGGAACACTTTTTAGTGTAGATTTTGATATGCTGTCGCTATCTTCAGATTCTGAACACACTTGGAAACTCGTTTCTGAAAAAGAAAGTGATATTTTGTAATAAATTGTAGGATAACCAAGGGGTCTCGTACTATCCAGAACTAACTGGTTTGTGGAGGTGAGATAGGCGGTCGCTTGGAATACTGGTATTAATGATTTATTTATTTATTTATTATTTACTAGCTGATGCCCGCGGCTTCACCCGCGTGGATGTCGTTCAAATTATATACTAAAACCTTCCTCTTGAATCACTCTATCTATTAAAAAAAACCTCATCAAAATTCGTTGCGTAGTTTTAAAGATTTAAGCATACAGACAAACAAACAGACAAAAATAGCGACTTTGTTTTATACTATATGGATTTAGACGATGCTATAAGATACAATAAGATACAATATAAAACAAAAATGTAAAATTAAATTAAACTATAGCCAAATCTGTAAAAAAATTATAGTTGCACCCCATTTTCAATAACTATGTGTGCTCTATGAATTAATTTCGGCAGGCTTTGCCCAAATAAATCTTCCGGTATTGGTACTTATACAGCAGCATCCAGTTTGACTGGAAACCGACCCCATCATAATTGGAAAAGGCTATAGGCAGATGATGATGATGATGCTACCATCATCATCATCATCAGCCTATAATGTTCCCACTGCAGGGACTCAGGCCTCCTCTCTAGGAGAGGGATGATGCTATGAATACGAAGAAGTATTTACCTGTGTCATATCTATGTTTTGCATGCCGACTAGGCATGTCCTGGTTCTCAACATGGCCGAAAGTCCTGAATCCCACGGCGAATTGCGCGTATGGACTTATCTCGTACAGTTCTGGAAGTAAATTATAATCATAAAAAGAAATTCGTGCCGTGTGGAATAATTTATTTAAACTTCATGCACAAGAGTGGTATAAAGGCGATCTGAGGGATCTTGTGAGCCGGATAGGCAGCCACTAAAGCTGAGAACGGTATGCAGAGTATTATTTTATTATTCTGGTCCATAATATAGACTATACGTTATTTTTTTACAGTGTCAGAATAAAACCTATATGAAATAAGAAAAGGAATAAACGTTTGCGTTTTTTTGTGTGTGTGATAGCGCGGTTATAGGGCGAGAATCAGCCGGGATGCGTTTCAACACGGGGGATCAAACAACGAATTTCCGTTTCTAAAAAAATATATATTGTATCTACAGGTATTTCTGCATTATTATATACTTCTTTCTTTTCTTTCCTTGAATTTGTCATAATTGCAAAACGACAGCTTGTAATAGAGTCGGTATCCTTACCGTGTTTACTATTATTCCTCATATGTATGGGAGCGCTGTATATCCTGTTCTGTGCGTTAATCGCGTTCTCCTTTACGTTCGCAAGGTTGGTATGCGAAGTGTTCGCCGTCAGGTTGCCGCTCTCTGACTTGTTGTCTACGGTTATTGAGTCGCGGTATTCTGTTAGGTTGCCGGTTCTGGAAATAAGGAAGAGAATATTAGAGAGTTAAAATTGTTTTAAGAGTACCTAGTTTCTGGAAATATTGATCGAGTCAAATAACCTTCCACGGAAAGACTGCTGGTTGGCACTCGGCAATAGTGTAAGCTACACTACTGCCGAGTGCCCAAGAACGAACTAAGTCGAAGTATCCTGCTAACCTATATGTGCAAAAGTTTGTAAGTATGTATAGATGTTTGTTACTCTTTCACGCAAAACTACTAAACGGATTTGGATAAAATTTAGTACACAGCTGGTTTATAACCTGGATTAACTCATAAGATAGTTTTTATCCCGAGTTTATCTTCCCGTGGGATAATTTTCAAGTTGTAGCGGGCGAAGCTGCTGGCAACAACTAGTAAGTCATAAATAAAGATTTTCTTGTTTTCGTCACTACTGGACATAGGCCTTCCCCAAGTGTCGCCACATTGGTCTCGTACGTCTCGCATCCAGTAGATCCCCGCATAGTTCATCGGTCGGAAGGTGTTCCAAAGGAACGTATTCTGGTTCACGATCACTGCACCAGAACTTTTCAACCTCATCGACCATCGGCTTTGTATCTTTGCACACATGAAAATAATATTCTTCGTTCTTTAGCACCGAAGACACTGTCTATGGGCACAAAACCGAGCGATGGCGGCAGCGATGTGACGCGAGGCGACGGCGATGTAAATAAAAGCATTGCACAGTATAGTGACGGGCACGAAGCGGGCGATGGCGGAGCGGGGCGATCGAGCGATGCACGGGCGGCGGTGGAGCGACGGCGACGTGAACAAAATAGTATGGTTTTGTCACTTGCGCGTGTACTAGTCTTTTATTTTACGGTTTTTTTCGTGCCCGCGTGAGATATCGCTGCTTCTTCGCGTCGCGTCGCGTCGCCTCGCTGCCGCCCTCGCTCGGCAACCGCAAGTTTCGTGTCTGCAGACTTAGTGCTTTGTTGTTATAGTCTTTTTTAAATATGCATCAAAACGGTGTTCAAACCTTTGTCTCTTGACAAGTATGTAGATACAGCTGAGCAGGCAGATAGTGAGCAGGATCGAGCTGCAGATAATCACCAGCATGTTTAGGTCGAACAGCTCTGATGGCGGCCCGATTTCACCTGGAAGAAGTGAGTAACATAGTTAATCATGTTTATAAAGTGAGCAAACATCGTGAGGAAACGCATGTCTTAGAACCAACATGTGACATCTACCAATCCGCGCTGAGCCCGCGTGTTATGCGGGCGCCACACACTCGACGAGTGGCATGGGAAGTAGCGAGGAAAGGAGGCAAGGGCATATTGTGGCAACGTTACTCGTCATGCCGCACGTCATGCTCCTCGTCCTGCCCACCGCTCCGCGATGATCGCGCGATGAATACATGCGATCCACCATCTCCGTTGGCGAGGACGATGACGACGATGTATATTTCTTTTTGTGACATTGATATAATTAACTATACTAAAAATGCATAGCGCGCACGCTGCCACAGTTTCATCGTCCACCAAAGGCAAATAACAAGTGAGGAGAGGAGCGTCGCGATTAATTGCGCGAGTAGAACATTGCAGCAAATAGCGGCAGCGCGAGGAGCATGGCGATGAGCAGCGCGAGGAGCATAGTGTGGCGCCCGCATTAGATTATAGCCTATTCCCTCTCAAAGAGAGGAGGCCTGTGTCCCAGCAGTGGGAACATTAATAGGCTGTTGATGATGATAAAGTGAGCATGAGTTCCTGAGTTCGATTTCCGAATCAGGCTAAGTGTTTGGGTATTTCCATTAGGAATTTCCCAGTAGCAGCCAGATTCTAATTTCTAGTTTTCAATTGGCTCGCCCCGTATTTCACGGTACTTAAACATAACTGGAGTGATGTGGGCGTGCCCGTCGGGGCCGCGGATTTTTGTACTAGATGACGTGGCCTCGGCGCAAGGGCAAAGAAGGAACATGGGTTCGGTTTTTAGTCAGTAGAAGTCTGACATTCCCCTTCGCTCTGCCCAAGAGCGGGGGGGGGTCATTTGATGATTTTCCACCCAATAAAAAAAAAAAAGTTATGTGGGTGTACTACTAGGTACCTACAACTCTGTCTAACCCTTGTTATGTTATGCGAATATAGATTTAATTGTGAGATTCCTACAATAGCCTACCTGCTTCACTTTCATGGTAACTATTGACTAGAAACTCTGAAAATGGTATTTTTTTTTAACACGTTGCCCCACACTAGGAATTTCTCCTGTATCGTGGGTGCGTTCACAAACATATAAACTCACATATACAGATACCCAGACCCGAAACAACTATCTGCAGGCCATACAAATATTTGTTCCGTGCGGGGATCGAACCCAACTTAAAGACTTTTTAACAATAAAAAATATAAAAGAAAAACAAAGAGCTTTCCTATTACTTCAAAAATTAGGCAAAAAGAAGTTATCACTTACTGCCGTCCACATTCTTAGTGGCATAACTATAAGTCGTGGTGACACTGCCAGCTTCATTGGTAGCAGTCACCCGCAGTTGGTACCAGGTGCCTGGAGAGAGGTCTGATATCGCGTACGTTGGGATCTTCGTCTGGTACAGCGAAGCAAGGCTCCAGGATGACAGGTCGGAATATGGCTGCGGGTGATAAAAATCTAAATAATAAATATAATTTTGAGTCTTTGGGGATAAAAAACGGCTGCATAGCAGGAATATACCGCTTATCGCCTGTTTTAGACTTTTCGAATGCGTTCGACTTGGTTGTGTAAGAAAAGCTGTGGTAGAAGTTGTCGAGTGCGACTGAACTTCCTGACAAATTCACAGGTATGGCAATCAGTTTATCAATGTCAGGTGGGCGGGATTACTATCGTATGCGTATAGGTTGGAGTGTGGCGTAAAACAGGGTGGTCTTACTTCACCCACACTCATTAACCTATTCGTGGATTAGCTGGTCCGTGAGCTCAACAACACCCACGTAGGTTAATCTATTGATGGAGTTTTTGTTAACAATATAAGTTACGTCGACGATTTGGTGTTGCTGAGGCCATCGATCAGTGCCCTCAGTTCAATAATTCTATTGTTTGTATTCGTATTTTAAGTTTTAATTAATTTAATATTATTGAAAAAGAAATTGTAAGGATGATTATAATGACTCTACTAATTGTAATATATCTGGAATAACAGAATTGAATCGAATTGTAAAAAGACCACAACCTACTTCCGCGGCTATGCAGCGTACCACCCGTTTTCCGACATACATATTTAATTTGCTTCAGTTTACAATCAATTCTTACCATATTATTATGCGCCCTAATCCAGGCCCTAGCGCCGAGCTGCTTGTACTCCACATCGAGTACAGTAAGCGCGCATCCACCGTGTTCCCAACCAGCCAGCTGTACGTACAAGTGTGACGCGTTGCTCCACAACCACTCGTTTGAGGCTGGTGGTATTGGTACTGAAAAGGTTGAAAGCGAAGTGGTTAGCCAAGTCTAGATCGGTGGTATATCGACTGTTTTCGCAACATGGGCTATGGAAGAAAATTTCTTCCATTAAAATAATGATTATTCATTTTATGACCATTTCATCATTTTTAGTTCTTCTATCCCACTATTGGGAAGAAGCCTCTCCCATTGACTTGTCCAACCGTCCCGTCATCTTCTACGAGGTCGCTGCTTTCTAGCTGTGTCAGGGTTCCAGAAAGTGGCAGACGTGGCCAGTCCAGAGTTACTTTAGCTTAGCGGCTTTATGAGAAACAGCAATTTTTTGCGTTTTGAAAGTTTTTGTGCAGTGTGGTGTTGCGTACTAACCAAAAAGTGCTACTTACATCCGCCCAAAGTGCTGACATCCAAATAAGCAGGTTGTGAGGTCCCCACTTTGTTAGTAGCAGTGATCCTCAAAGAGTACTTGGTACCACACTTCAGTCCAGTGAGGGCATGCTTCTGGACGCCTGATAGGTTGGGCAGCTTGTTCGCTGGCCAGGCTTCTCTCCAGGGATTGTTGGCTTCTTTCCAGGTAAGACTGTAACCTGAAGAGAAGCTTTTATTAGTATTAAATACCAGAACTATTGTGAGGGTTGTATTAGTTACCTACTTTAAGATCTGTATTAATCTATGCACCTTTGTAACCATATATTATGCACCATCCTATCAAATATAACTCAGTATTATTCTGGGATTCGCTCGTTTCATTTACCACCGACACCGCACCTTACATGGCGACCCTGCCAAAAAAACAAAGCTGCAAAAAGAACGCGTGCGTGTGCGTGTGCTGAAAGATAATATGTCAAGTATTCGTAACGTCGCAGTATCAAGACTTCGATTTAAAGTTATCTGTGAAACAATTTTCGCAGAATAATGTTTCGAAGTTGCAAAGGATCCCGTTCTTTTCAGTCTAATGGCCTCTTGGAAATTAGCCCGCGGGTAAATCATATCGACTTAATATTTTCACCCCTCCTAGCATTTCTCATAGAAAACCCCAAAAAAGGCCAATGTACCTACATACATTGTTCGTTGCAACGTTGAGCTCCTTGAATTATAAGTCGAGATAAACGATAACAGACAAATGTTTGCTCTGACTGGATAAATCAGCTTGAATCTGTGCGGTTCTTTCTTCAAAACACTAACACCATCTCAGACTCTAATCTGCATAGTCCTCATATAAATTGAACAAGATTATCTAGACCTTAAAAAATACCTCTTAGTTTGTTTCAGTTGTTTCTTTTCAGAGTAGTCAGTTACGAAACACTGGCTCATCTAATTTAAAATCATCATTATCAGCCTATAATGTTCCCACTGCAGGGACTCAGGCCTCCTCTCTATGAGAGGGATGGGCTATAATCCACCACGCGGGCCCAGTGCGGGTTGGTAGATGTCACATGTCTTCGAGTTTTTTGGTTCTAAGACATGCCGATTTCCTCACGATGTTTTCTTTTACCGTTTTGCGGTGAATTTATTTCAAATTACACAAAATAACCTGGGTTCGAACCCATGACTACGACACGAACGCGGGGCCACCGCTGCTCTCTCTCTCTGCTCTAGTTTAAAATAATGAAAGAAAAGAAAGAAAAAATGTTTATTTGACGTCAGTACATCAAGCACACACACAAACGACGAACACACACACACACACACGTCAATGACGTGTAAAAGTGTTTGTAAAAACCAATTTGCAAAATAAACATCAATAACTACTTACTAATCTTCTGCCCCGCACTCCTATTGCTGACAGTATAATAAGGCTGCTCCCACTCCACCAGTATCGAGTCCTTGTACGGCGTAGCTCTTAGTATCGGCGCCTCAGGTAGCGGCAGCACGATCACTGTGTACTCCACCTGGTCGGAACCGTACAGGTTCTTGGCTAGGCAGGTGTAGTTGCCGCTTAGGGATTGATCTATATCTGGAAATGGGATTGGTTGAAATTAGAAGCTGAAGGGTCGTCGGGGCTGCGGATTATCGAAAGAGATAACGCGGCCTCGGCGCAAGGGCGAGGAAGGAACATGGGTGGTTTTTAGTCAGTAGAAGTCTGACACTCCCTTCCGCTCTGCCCAAGAGCGGGAGGAGTTATTTGATAATTCCCCCCCCCCCCCCCCCCCCCAAAAAGGGTCATAATATGTTTGGCAAAAGTAGACCAGGCGTGTTAAAGATTTTCACAGGTTACTTGTGTCTTGAGGTCATAATAAAAAGAGCGTAGTAGAGAATCGATAGCCAATATCACAAATCATTCAACATCACATACGGCCTAGCCTTTTTCAATAGGGGATCGGACAAAAAAAAACTAATTAGTCCGTCAGATAGATTTCCAAAAATTACTGGACACGTATTTTTTCTTTTTTCACGTAAACTTAAGATGAAGACGGATACAGTGCTTCGAAAACTCGTGTGACGTCATTTATGATAGTACATTTTGAAGACACAAGTGACGTTTCAAGCCCCACTCCAAGATCTTTGACGCGTTTTATCTTCGTCATTTTTTATTGATTTGATAAAACAAAAAACACGTATTCAATATTTTTCGATAATATAATAATAATTACATAATAATCTAACTTACGGACTAAACAGAATCACATTATTTTGACCCAGTCCGATCCCCTATTATGTTAGGGTCAGCTTCCAGTCTAACTAGATGCAGGTGAACACCAGTATTTAACGTGGAACTGCTTGTCTGACCTCCACAACCAAGTTATTACTGAGTAATTCGGTACCCTTTGGTAAGACTGGTTGCCACTGACTACCAGAAATGGCTGCCCATGAAAAGGGTCTGTGAGAGATGTATGATTGTCGGCGAACGTGATATCCGAGGCACGGAGGAAACTCCGTATGTCCGTTACCCATACACGGAGCAAGAAAGGCTTGGCCTAAGGCTGCGGTTCCACTGAGGCGGAGCAGGGCGGAGACGAATACAATATAGCTGCTAAAAGATGTGGATTACAAGCCATATGATTGGTGAATCGCGGCACAGTTCCACTCTGCTCTGCTCCGTTCCACCTCAGTGGAACCGCAGCCTAAAGATCAATCCGACCGGTTGTTATTATTAAGCCACGAGCTCCTGAAACCCTTTCTGTTTTCTTTGTCAAAGTCTTTCTAGCACAACAATAAAGATATTGGTTTTATTCACCTTCTCTAAAAATATTGGTTGTGAGGTACTTACTGTTAATAAGGAGGCTATCATCATGGTTCCTCGTGAACCTAGGATGGTGAGTGATGATGTTATGTTTGTGATACCACACGGTACGAGGCGGAGGTGATCCCACACACTGACACACTAGTAGGAGAGAACTGCCCACTCCTACTGATACAGTCCCTCCGAGAGAAGCTACTCCGGCTACAACTGGAATGAGACAAGAAAATATTATACAAGGACATGTTATTTTTATTTATTTTATTTATTACAAACAGGTACACCAACAGTACATACATTTCACGCTGAATAATAAAAATATACCGGTTAGGGTTCTGATGTAAGTACCAATTACAGGTATACACAACATTCTCAGATACAATAAAGCTATCATCGTAAATTAAACAAATGAAATTTAAACATAAAATTATACAAAACAACGTTTTTTACTTAAATTAATGAGATCAAATAATTAATCATAAAATTAAAATTAACTTACACTAATAACAATAACAGTATAGATAGTATAGTATATTATAGAAGTAATATAACAAAATTATTTTTTTAAAATATGTCGGTTCAAGTGAGACCTTAACAGGCTTTTGAACTTCGGTAGGGAACCAAAGAACACATCCAAATCAGGTAATTTCGAGTTGAGTTCGTTGTATTGTATGCACATTCTTGATATTGGTGAGTGTCTCCCAATGTTACTCCTACTGGCTGGCGGTTCAAACAATCTGGAAATTGGCTGTCTGGGACGATTGTATGGGACTGACAACATGACACGTTCTAGCAACTGTTCGCATTCAATTTGACCATTGACAGTCTTATATAGAAAAACTAAGTCATGGACAGTGCGACGGTTTCGAAGGGACACCATTTGAAAGAACGCCAAACGTTGTTCATATGGACATCTGTGGGATATTCCTGGAGACATGTATGCAATATGCCTTGTAAATGCTCGCTGGATGGTCTCGAGACGCTGCGAATGTACAGCATACATATAGGATTCCATGCTATACTGGCATACTCTAACTGACAGCGTACCAGTGCCTTGAAAAGGATAATCTTAGTTTTTGCCCCAAATGATTTGGCATTTCTCTTGATAAAACCTAACATTTGTGCTGATTTATTTACAGTGTCAGAGATATGTGAGGTGAACTTTAGTTTTTGGTCTAGATGTTATCACAGCATTCATCTTCTTTTATGCGTGTCGACGGCAAATATAAGTTGTGTCAGCCCAGAAATTAGCTACAAGTCCCCTCTTAGTAGCATCAATCAGTTCTTGTACTGAACAAATAACAGGATACGCAGGACACTATATTAAAATTTGCATCACTATTATCACTATCAATCACTATCACTACATTATAAAACAAAGTCGCTACCCGCTGTCTGTCACTATGTATGCTTAGATCTTTAAAACTACGCAACGGATTTTGATACGGATTTTTTTAATAGATAGAGTGATTCAAGAGGAAGGTTTCAATATCTTTTTTGCATCCGTGCAAAGCCGGGGCGGGTTACTAGTTTATAGATAAACACGATTCATTCTCATAATTGAGTGTCGTTTTGTTTACTTCTGGGAGTTTCGTATTCTATTGCTATTTATTTTCACAACAACGAAATTCAGCGTGCATTCTTTTCGATGTCGAGCAGATTACTCGTATTTTTCAGACAATGCTATGTTCATTTTAGAGTTACAATTATTAATTTTATACAAAGACATTCTGAGACTAGGTTAAGTGGTGCGGAAATAAAAAAAAAGAAATAAATATTTAAAATAGTTAAACCGCGGCCGTTGGGAATATGTCACACAATTTTGATCTCAAGCGTCAGCAACGAGATTTTGTTTGATATACAGTGCTTATGACTATTTTTTATCAATGTGAGACGTTTGCATTTAAGAACTATTTAAATACAGTCAAACCTGGTTAAATGAGACTTCAACGGACCTGCAAATTTGTGTCACAAATAGAGGTATTCCACTTACCCAGTGTCTCAAATATGTTGTGTTGAGTGTTGGGACCTCAGTATGCGTTCCAGTTCTGGAGGTTTCTCACTTATCCAGGTCCCACTTAACCAAGTTTCACTGTGTTCGACTTTATCAAATTACCTCTATGTGTAGGCGTATGCGCGACCCGCCTGGTGGCCGCCCCCTCCCCCGCGGCGGTGCTGGCGGTGACCCACGCCTCGTACGTGCGCCCCCCCACCAGCTCCTTCACCTCGGCGGTGGAGCGACCTTCCGACTCTATGCGGAGCGTCTGTGGCGGACCATTGCTGCGGTAAAGTTATACTGCTGTAAATGTAGTTGGCAAAGCTTCCTAATTAAATATTGGGTGGAGGTTTAGAATGTCCTTGAGGTTTTATCATGATCATTCATCATTTCGGTTCACCCTTGTTTCGCCGAACAACTTTTGATATAATTTTACTTGTTCGAACAACGTTCAGGAAATTAATCATTTTGTATAATATCGGTTAACATAATTTTCATTTCATCGAATATTTATTTGCGATAACAACATTTGCGCTATTGATCAAAAGGTATAATGCTCATTTGATGTAATGTTCAGTTCGTATAATTTGTGTTTTATCGAATATTCTTTTTTTCTTCCAAACAAACACAGATGCTGACAGTTAAATTAGTCGTCCGATAAGAAGCCGGATGCCTCATCTGCCTAGTCTTTTCCCAACTATATTGGGGTCGGCTTCCAGTCTAACCGGATGCAGCTGAATACCAGTATTTTACATGGAGCGACTGCCTATCTGACCTCCACAACCCAGTTAATACTAGGTAATACGATACCCTTTGGTAAGACTGGATATCAGAATTTCAGGTCACTGACTACCTGTAACGACTGCCAAAGATCTATATATGGCAGCCGGGACCAACAGCTTAACGTGCTTTCCGAGGCACGGAGGAAACTCGGTATGTCGGGCGGTCACCCATCCACAGACCGACCTAGGCAAGCACAGCTTTACCTAAAGATCGACCCGAGTGGCAGTTCTTATTAAACCACGAGCTCCTCATTAAGCCACGAGCTCCTCAATAAGAAGCCGGATGAATAACCAAAATTATAATACGACCGTCTCGCGACAGTATCGTTTATGGGCGGCATGGGCACCGGGCCGTAGGCCGACGAAGGAGGCCGGCGGAGGCCCGGCACTTCGGGGACAGAAGATATTAGTGTTATTTAATATGCGAGCGAAGCGAGCGCGCGTCATGGAGTACATGCGTTGCATGTATGAGTGACGTCATTATTATTATTATTACAATTGCCATGTTGGCAACAACATAAAATTATTCTTTTTTTTCTAGTAAAATTTAGGTATCATTAATTGGCAATAATGTTGTAATATTTTTGTAGTGGCAACACGACACTGCTTCCGCCTCCCCTTGCCAGCTAAGAGCTAACCTGTGCGGTCACGTTTTTTTTCCCTCTCAATTATTTAATTATTAAAAGTATATAAGAAACATTGTATGTAACAACGGTTGTGTACCCAAAGCTGTACAATAAAAAGTGTGTATCTAAACCGTCTTTGGATTGAAGATTCCTCCTGGTACGCAGCCCCAAAAATTAATTCCCGGCGTGGCATAGCAAGACGCGTGCCCGCCATTCTGGTCCTTCGAGCCGGATGTCTGCGTGTCTGCATTCAAGATCTCAAGATCACAACGACTGCTCTAGCAAAGCTAGCAATATATTATTATAAAGGCAGCCGAAGAATACAGAACCCAGCAGAAATCAGAGCCTGTGGAAACATTAAAAACGAAGACCCTGCAAGAAAAGGAGTATCTACCGATTCTTAACTTCATATGTTAAGTTCTACGTGTGATGTGTGCATTTGTACAAGAGTGTGCATGATATTCTACTCGCGCCAAGTCAAGCGTCGTCAACAACGTCAACACTCAACTATCATCTTTGGTTGGTGCGGTTGGCAGCCCTCCTGCCCGCACCGAACTTCACTACGTTCAACGGGAGCCGACGAGCGGCGAGCGCAGCCGAGTGCCACCGAATCGCCGCGTCATCGCGTCGAGCAGCGTTCGGCACTTCGCCCTCCGCCATCTTGTATACGTTTTCTTTGTTCGTAATTTTGTGTAAGTTTGGATTGCGTCGCGTGCGCATTCACAATGCCAGCCGATTTAAAGCATCTTGTTGCCAATAGAGGATATGCAAAGGCGTCAATAACACGCCTAAAGAAGAGTTTGGAAGGTAATATACAATCTTTATCAATAGAAAATTTAAAAGCAAAAAAGGCACGCCTTGAGGAAGTGTTTCAAGATTACAATAGGCTATGTATCAACATTTTAACTATCGATGAGGCCGATACCGAGGATCCCGGGGTGATCGAAGATATTTACATCGATCTCTTAGCCCAGATCAATACAGTTGTAGCGAAAGGTAATCCGCCCTCTGAATCAAAGTCGTGCAATAGTAATTATTCTAAAATTAAATTACCTAACATTAGTATTCCCACTTTCTCCGGTAAATACACAGAGTATTACGAGTTTATTAATATTTTTACAGCTATGATTGATAAAGATCAATCCTTATCTTCAGTCGAAAAGCTATATTACCTTAAAAGTTTTCTCAATGGGGAACCCCATGCCCTTATTAATAATTTGCCTCTGCAAAGTGACAGTTACGCCGAGTCTCTTAAGTTGCTACGAGATAGGTACGACAACAAGACTAAAATCACACACGAACACATCTACACATTACTCGACATACCATCAATTAATCGGTCTACTCCCGCTAATATACGGAGTTTAATTTCAGACGTCAAGCAGCATCTTGCGGCCTTAAAAAATCTGGACGAGCCGGTCGAGAGTTGGGACAGCGTCGTCATCTGCATTTTAATGCGGAAGTTGGACGTCGTAACATCCCGCGCCTTCCAAATGGATCGCGACGCCCGGGTAAAACCCACAGTGTTGGAATTCCTCGAGTATTTAGGACGTCGCGCCCTGGCTCTGGAAGCCAGTGACTGCACCCAGAAGCCGCAGAGCAACCGGCTGGCCAGCCACACTGTAGCTGCAACGCCGCCAGCTGCATGTCCATACTGTAAGTCTGATCACAAACTTTTTAAGTGTGAAGCCTTTGCGCTTGCTGCTCCTGATCAACGCGTTGAGTTTGCCAAAAAATCTAGCCTATGTAAAGTTTGTTTAGGGCAGCACAAGCAGCGCAAATGCAGATTTCATTTCAAGTGTGCCGAATGCAAGAAGGGCCACAATTCACTGCTGCATGGGATTGACACAAAAGCTTTATCAAGTGTGGCGCTTAACAACACCTGCAACACCAAGAATCCAGTGCTTCTGCCTACTGCACAAGTCAAATTGGTCACGCAGTCAGGCAGCATAATTTATGCCAGAGCTTTGCTAGACAGTGGGTCGCAGGCTTCTTTTGTTACTCAGCGCACACTCGACCTATTGGGCTTGATCCCTAAGCGCACTAGCTCCAACATTGTTGGCATTACTAATATTTCCAAATCAGTTGACAAATGCATAAATCTTGAGGTTCATTCCACCATTTATCCATTCAAATTAAATGTCAACTGTCATGTGGTAAAATCTATAACAACCAAATTGCCTCAAACACGATTTGATGTGTCATCTATTACATTCCCTGCTAACTGCAAGCTTGCCGACGCAAACTTCAATGTGCCTGGTGATGTGAACTTGTTGCTTGGAGCTGACATCTTTTTCCAGATCCTGTTGCCGCCGCTTGAGAGTACTCCTGCAGGCAGCCAGTCCCGTTCTGCAAGCACCGCTACCCAACAGCAACCCTCAGTAGTTCACACAGCGTTTGGGCACATCGTCGCTGGGCTCACCAATGTTACACATAAAAACAATCAGGTTGTATCTTTGTATTGTACTGAATGTAATGATAGTTTAAATGACACTTTGAAGGCATTTTGGGAAACTGAAAAAGTGCCTGAAATCTTCCCAGAGCAACTGCCAGAGCATGATTATTGTGAAAGGTTCTTTAAGGAAACTACAATTCTTGAAAACAAAAAGTTTCAAGTCTCAATGCCCATTAAGATTCCATTAGAACAAGTAAGCTCAGAGCTGGGACAATCTTTTCACATTGCACTTAAAAGATTTATTAATTTAGAGAAAAGACTCCACAAAGATAAAAATCTATTTCTCGAGTACAAAAAATTTATTGATCAATATATTGAATTAAACCATGGTGCATTTTATGACATAAGTAGATACAGTTTATCTACAGATCCTGTGTACTTTCTCCCTCACCATGCTGTTATAAAAGAGTCCAGTCGCACCACAAAGTTAAGAACAGTGTTTGACGGCTCTATGAATACTAATAAAAAAGTTTCCTTAAATGATCTTTTACTCAATGGTCCAGTAGTGCAGAAGGATCTATTCGGAGTTCTTCTTGCATTTAGATTAAATAAATTATTTTTTATTAGCGACATTCGTATGATGTTTAGATGCATCAATTTAGATCCTAAGCAATGTTCACTTCAAAATATACTATGGCGTGAGTCACCTAATGCAGATATTCAATGCATACAGTTAAAAACGGTTACTTATGGTCTTAAACCATCATCATATCTTGCCACTCGCTGCCTCATTGAACTTGCAGATAGGTATGAGAAGCAATTTCCATTAGCGTCTAAAATCTTAAAAAATAATACATATGTAGATGATATTTTATCAAATAGCCAAACTAGCACTGAACTAGTAAAAACTCAGTCTGAATTGATTCAACTCCTTGCTCTGGGAGGATTTCAGCTGCACAAGTGGGCATCCAACTGTAATTCAGTTCTTGAAAATGTTCCTAGAGAAACCCATCATTTTGGGGATTTGGAACTAGAACGGCATGACATGTCTGTAAAAACTTTGGGTATCAACTTTGATGTTAATAATGACATATTCAAAGCTAGTTGTCCTAAACCCTATATCAGTACACGCGACTCGAAACGTGAAATATTAAGTTACCTTAGTTCATTTTTTGATCCACTGGGGCTAGTTGGGCCTATATTAACCCGTGCCAAGGTAATTATGCAAATGTTGTGCGCCAGCCAAACAGACTGGGATGCAACTCCTCCTGAGGATATCAGGACAATGTGGAATGACTTTGTTGAAGATTTATCCAATATGGAGACGATCAACATTCCTCGCTGTGTCAGGCCTCCTGATAGTGTATGCAACCAGCTGATAGGGTTTGCTGACGCCTCCTCAATGGCTTATGGCTGTTGTCTGTATTTACGTTGTACTGACGATCAAGGTAAACCTTATGTCCAATTGCTGGCCTCCAAATCTAGGATAAATCCTATTAGGAAAAGGTTAACAATTCCCAGGCTTGAACTCAATGCTGTGCTACTGCTTGCTGAATTGACTGCTAAGGTATTTCGCACTATTTCTACACATTTACACATTAGCGACACTCACCTATTTTCTGACTCTCAAATTGTCCTAGCATGGTTAAAAATTGAACCAACAAAGCTACAGGCTTATGTTGCAAACAGGGTAAGAGCAATTACAGAGATTACGCGTGACTGTCACTGGCAGTATGTTGATACTAAAAACAATCCTTCTGATTGTCTTAGTAGAGGATTAACACCTCATGAACTCAATGACCATAAGTTATGGTGGAATGGTCCATCATTTTTACATGATAATAATTATATATTTCAGGTTAATGTTCATGTACCTCCTTTAGAGTTGCCTGAATTAAAATGTGAGAAAAATGTTAAGGTTGCTTGTACCACAATAACTTCTGATAATTTCAATATTTTTGAAAGTTTAAAGAAATTTTCAAATATTAATAAAATGTCTCGTGTACTTTCTTATGTAATTAGGTTTTGTAATAATGTTAAGCATAACAGTACAAAACAAAAGGGTGCTTTAACAACTTTAGAATTAAGAAAGTCATTATTGTTAATTGTTAAACATGAACAATACCAATATTATGCTAATGAGATTAAATGTTTGTCATCCCATAATCAAGTATCAGGTAACCTTAAGCCACTAGCTCCCTTCCTTGATAGCTCTGATATTCTCAGGGTAGGTGGTCGTCTACAGAATGCACCTATACCATATGATAAACAACATCCGGTCATTTTGCCAAAGGAATCTGTTGTCACCAGTTTGATTGTGAGAGATGAACATTTGAAACTGCTCCATGCAGGGCAAAAATTAGTGTTAAGTTCCATCAGACAAAGATTCTGGATTGTTGATGGATTGCGAACTGTAAAAAAAGTAATTCATAAATGTGTAACCTGTTTCAGACTAAAGGCGGTTGCTGCATCTCAGCTGATGGGTTCCTTGCCTGCCGAGCGAGTCACCGCGTGTCGCCCATTCCAGAAGGTCGGAGTGGACTTTGCTGGGCCAGTATCCGTCAAAAATAGTCGAATGAGGAAACCAGTCATCAGCAAAGGTTATATTGTTTTATTTGTATGCTTCGTGACAAAGGCGATTCATATTGAACTAGTATCTGATTTAACGACAGACGCCTTTCTCGCAGCTTTCAAGCGATTTATTGCGAGACGAAACTTGCCCAGTGATGTCTTCTGCGATAATGGATCAACTTTCAAGGGGGCAAGGAACCAATTAGATGAAATGTATCGCTTGCACGCTTCTCAAGTTCACCAAAATCTAGTACAGTCATACACTGCTGAACGTGGTATCAATTTTCATTTTATACCTAGTTATAGTCCAATATTTGGCGGACTTTGGGAAAGTGGCGTCAAAAGTACAAAACACCACTTAAAGCGTGTCGTAGGTAAAGCCTTGCTCACTTATGAACAATTAAATAGTGTATTAGTAGAGATTGAAGGCGTACTTAATTCTCGCCCATTAACTGCTCTTACAGCAGATCCTAACGATTATTCTTTTTTATCACCTGGACACTTTCTAACAGGCGAAACTCTTAATAGTATTCCTGAACAAAATGTAAGTGATACTAATGTAAATTTGTTAAAATTTTGGTCTGTAATTACAAATATGAAGCAGGCTTTCTGGAAAAATTGGAGCAAGAATTACTTGACTCTACTTCAAAGTCGCCCTAAGTGGCGCAATGATGTACTAAATGTTTCAATCGATAGTCTAGTTATATTACGTAATGATAACACCTCACCTTTGCAATGGCCCATGGCTCGTGTCACCAATGTTTTTCCTGGAAAGGACGGAAAGATTCGCGTCGTAGAAGTTAAAACTGCTAATGGATATAAGCACAATAGGTCCATCACAAAGTTCTGCGTGTTACCTATAGAAGTTTAAGCTTTAGTATAAGAATTTAACTTTAACTTGTACTCTATGTTAAGTACTTAAGTTTTAGGTCATGCACAATATAATTGTTAGTACTGTCATACTGTGTAAATGTTCCTCTTGTTGGATTATATAACTTCCTTATTCAAAGTAACTCAGTAAGTACTTGTTCTGTAAAATCTGGTTTACCTAATTAATATATTTTTTTTTTATGTAATCCTACTGCCGTAGGCCCCCCCCAACTTATGTTGGCAACAACATAAAATTATTCTTTTTTTTCTAGTAAAATTTAAGTATCATTAATTGGCAATAATGTTGTAATATTTTTGTAGTGGCAACACGACACTGCTTCCGCCTCCCCTTGCCAGCTAAGAGCTAACCTGTGCGGTCACGTTTTTTTTCCCTCTCAATTATTTAATTATTAAAAGTATATAAGAAACATTGTATGTAACAACGGTTGTGTACCCAAAGCTGTACAATAAAAAGTGTGTATCTAAACCGTCTTTGGATTGAAGATTCCTCCTGGTACGCAGCCCCAAAAATTAATTCCCGGCGTGGCATAGCAAGACGCGTGCCCGCCAGCCACGTGAACAATATGTTTATCTTTTTTTGACATTGGGGTGATTCATCCACTTAGCGGACGACTAGCAACAGCCATCATTATTAGTCCAGTGAAACATTAGTTTAAATAAAATTAGTGCATTTGAAATTCGGTCAAATGATATTATATCAAATAAATAAATATGCTAAATAAAAATCTACCAATTAATTATTCGGCCAAATGAATAATTATGCGAACTGACTTTATGCTAACTGAAATTAGTCAAAGTGATTTTCGACGAAACGTTGTTAGGCCAAACAAGGGTAAACCCATAATTTCAGCCAAAAGACGTTCACTGCTGGATATAGGCCTCCCCCAGGTGTCGCCACAATAACCGGTCCCGTGCGTCTCTCATCCAGCGGGTTCCCGCAACCTTGACCAGGTCATCGGTCCACCTAGTGGGAGGCCTTCCAACTCAACGTCTTCCGGTTCGCGGTCGCCACTCCAGAACTTTCCGGCCAACCTTGAGGTTTGATCAAGAAGAATTCCTTACTCCTTCAACAATAAATTTTATCTAACTATTCATATTTTAGTCCTTGAGGTTCATGCCATCAACAAGACATCACGCCTGTAAATCGGAAGGGTAAGGTAGAGGTATACCTAATAATACAGCCATATTTCACCAGCGTTGTTTAAGTCCAATGTATAGGAGGCGAGCCTATTGCTTTTAACCGGGTTCAAATCCAGACTCCGGAGATGCTACTAAGAAATTCCTGATGGAAAATTCCAATAATATTTTGCCCAACGCGGGAATCGAACCCAGGACCTCATGCTCAGGAGTCGCGCTTGCGACCACTAGACCAACGAGGCAGTTCGGGGTCTGATCTGCTCATTTGGTAAGAAATGAACTCCAAAAACTGGACTTCAGCTAGCATTACTTTTATCAACGAGAACATGGAGTAGGTAACTAATTTTAAGAGCAATAGGGTAGTCGACCGACTAAAAAAAATGTGATTCTGTTTAGTCCGTCAGTCAGATTATTGAAAAATATTGGATACGTGTTTTTTGTTTTATCAAATTAATAAAAATTGACGAAAATAAAGCTTGTCAAAGACCATGGAGAGGGGGCGTTTGACGTCATAGTTAGGTAAAATTGGACCAAGCTGTGACGTTTCACGACTTTTCGAAGCACTGTATCGTCTTCATTTTTTGTTTACGTGAAAAAAGAAAAAATACGTGTTCAATATTTTTTGGAAATCTATCTGACGGACTAATTAGTTTTTTTTTGTCGACTACCCTATTAAAACTGACCTGGACGTAGGCTTCACATACACAGTATAGTGCAACAGTTCTCCGTTAGGATGGAGTGGTTTCTTCCAACTGATGAGCAGAGATGATGAAGATAGCACCAGGACTTTGATATCGGCTGGTGGACCGGGTACTGGGAAAGAAGAAGGTCATTAAGGGTGCTTTTCCACCAGAGATGTGCTATGCAGCTATGCTGCGAAGATGTAAATGCTAAGCTGTGAGACGTGACCGTTTCCACTGATGCTATGCTATGTTGCGATAGTAGGGAAGATAGCATAGCAACACATAGCACGCATCCATAGCACGCATCCATAGCACCCATTTTTCCATATAAAAAACATATCTTAGTTAAGTCAGTTTCTACCAGTGCAGTGCTAAGCTATGTGCACCAATGTATATGATTGGTGAATATCAAACGCATCCATAGCAACGTAGCATAGCACATCTCTGGTGGAAAAGCACCCTTATCAAGGTTATTTTCCTGTGTTAGGAACTGCGGGTAAACTTAGATCAGAAGTTGTTTCATTATATTACTACTGCATTCACTAACACTTCGCTTTACACCATTATGCCCTGAGTCATAAGGTCGACATCACTCACCATCTTGCAAAGTAGCACAAACAATAGGATAGGAATACGGTCCAGCTCCATAGTTTGAGAAGCCGGCGACCTTCACTGTGTAGTTTGTGTATTTCAGTAGACCTTGCAGGTATAGTTCCGAATGTAATGACGTTTGGTTCTGCCAAGCTGCTTCTGGAATTTAAAATATTGATAAATCGTAGCATCAAGTTTGTTTCACACTTCACCTCTTTTTACATGTGGCAATCTCAATGCCTGCTATACACGTTACGATCGGACGGTACAGTTTAAACAGCACAGTTTTCGTAGTGCTAAAATCGGACAAACTGTACAGTTTTTCTCATTCACACATGTAGATTTATCGTTGCAGTTTGAACTGCACCGTCCAATCGTAAGGCTTAAGGTCCAGTGTCAGCCTCATTCAGGTTTAACATACTTCGGAACATATTTTTTTCGACAAACTTTTAAAAGCCCACTAACCATCATTAGCGAACAGTACAGTGTACCCCACCAGCGAGCTGCCCTGTCCCGGCAGACCGATGGGTTGCCAGCCGATACGGAGAGACGTTGACGATACTGCCGTACATTCTACTGAAGATGGCGCTTGTTCTGGAGCTGGGGGTGGAAAATTAATTAGATAGAATGGTCATCATCATCATAAGCCTACAGCAATCCACTGCTGGATATAGAGCTCTTCAATCGCACGCTTCTCATAGAGCAGTGGCCTGTGTCCCAGCTTTATAGGATGGGAATATTATAGGCTAATTCTAAAAAGCTTTGAAGCTGTGTGATACCAAATCACCATCATCATCAACAGCCTATTAATATTCCCACTGCTGGGACACAGGCCTCCTCTCTATCACGCGGGCCCAGTGCGGATTGGTAGATGTTACATGTCTTCGAATTTTTAGTTCTAAGACATGCCGGTTTCCTCACGATGTTTTCCTTCACCGTTTTGAGAGCAGCGGTGACAAAATAAATTACACGAAGTAATGTGCCTGCCTGGGTTCGAACCCACGATCTACTGTTCGTAAGTCGGGGCCGCCACCATTGGGCCACCGCTGCTCTCAATACCAATTATGGTGCAAAAAAAAAAGTTTAGTTTTCAGTATTCTAGAAAGGCTTTATATATTATCATTTTTTCGTTCACAAGAAATCGAAATGAATTTTAGTTCATTATTACTTCTTACCTCCTTCTCTTGTATCTTGAAAAACTGGCAATGAGAACGGTCCAGAACCCGCATTTGTGAAGGCTGATACAGAGACGGCATACCTAGAAAAAAATGCTTTAATGAGATTCAAAACATTGAATTATTGTTCAGGGTGCTCTGAACGTAAGCATTCAAGAATTATTGCTATTAAAATTATTGGGTTTCATGGTTTCGGCCCAAAGAAGAACAATAGCAACACGAAGACGAAGATTTAAAAATTGACAGAGTTTATAATCGACTTCAAAAAAGGTGGAGGTTTTATGTTCGGCTGTGTGTAATACTTACTATATTCATTGCTATTTCCGTCAATTATGGACCAACAAACATAAGAGAAAAAGTCAATGACATAAAATAAGTTACCGACTTCCAAAAAAAGAACCTGTATTAGAAGACAGCAGATGCATCAAATGAGACAAAATGTTATGTATCTAGGTACCTGGTATTCTTCAGAAGGCCGCTCAAAAGAGTTTCTTGCTTGCCTGACAGTTGGGATACTTTAATTGTTCTCGTATCAGCTTCATCTGAAACTATCACTACATATTATAAAACAAAGTCCTCCGCCGCGTCTGCTTGTCTGTTTGCGATAAACTCAAAAACCACTACACCGATTTTCATGCTGTTTTCACCAGTAGATAGAGTGGTTCTCAAGGAAGGTAGGTAGGTAAGGTTTTAGTATATAATTTGACCGACATCCATACGGGCGAAGCCGTGGGCATCAGTTAATTTATAAGAAAGTTGGAGTCGGCAGCATGTCTTCCACACTTCACACGCAGTCACCAACTTTCTAGCCTTATTATCGTTCACTCAGTCCACCCATCGTATCTTTGGGCTTCCTTTATATTATTATATCTTCCTCTTAGAGCAGTCCTCAATCATACTCAACATTTTCCTCATTCTTTCGCATCACATGTTATAGCTGTACCCATTCACTAAATGGAAACATTTAAATTTCTTTACATTATCAGTAACCTCCCGGTTAGGTACGCGTTTGTGCGTCAATATCCCTTTTCCCCCCTATATTCTTCCATACTCCTGCAATGCACTCACCAGTTCCAACACTCTGTGCCACGGCCTTCACATGGTACCCCACGATGACTCCATTATGCGTCTCCTTGAGCGGTGCAGACCACGTCACGTGAAGTTCTCCAGGGTTCTCTGTCTGCTCCACTTGTACGCTCACTGGCGCTGATGAAGGTGCTGGTAAAAACAATGAAGATTAATAGATTATGCCGACGCCTGCTACCTGGATGCTACTGAGGAGCTATTAAATAAGCTTGAGCGCTTGCAAAATTTATGTATTCGCTTTGTTTATGGTCTCCGTAAATATGACCACGTTTCTCACCTTCGCAAAGAACTCAAGTGGCTCCCAATCCGCCTTCGCAGGAACACTAGGATCCTATGTCTCCTCTTCAATATCCTACACAACCCATCTTATCCTTCATACCTGCGCGAGCGTTTTACTTATGCCCGCTCCACTGACGCTCCGTGTAGATCTCACCTTAGATCCATTCTTAAATCCCCTCCTCACAAATCCAGCTATTATTCCTATACCTTTTCTGTCCATGCTGTAAGGTTGTGGAACTCACTTCCGCCTAGCATTCGGGACCTGAAGACTATTTCACTGTTCAAACTCAGAGTGAAAGAATATTACCTTTCCTCTCCATTGTGATTTTTATGTACATATATGTATTTTATATGTTTATGTATTGCATTATGTATTTATATACGTATATATTATTATTTTCTTATACTTTTGTGTATTTATTATTACTTAGGATAAGTTAGTTAAGACACATAACACTTTATTCTTTTCCGCTTCTCACACACTATAGTCTACGTTTCTTATTTTCATTTCTCCTTTTGCAGGTCTGCTGGCAGAAATTTCTAAAGAAATATGCAGTACCTTTGTACTCTAATGTTATATTATGTTGTTTTCCTGTGTTGTCTAGATTGTGTGTACATAAATAAATAAATAAATAAGATTTAGAAGAGTTCGTTGCGTAGGCAGGGTTTGGTATATGAACTTCTTCTATTACACAGAGGTAAAGTTTGTAACGTATGGGGGGGGGGGGGGTTATCTTCGGAACTGCCTCCGTATTCCTCTCATTTAAAACGGCTGGTGGGCTGGCTATATCTTTGTACTGTATACCTTCCTCATGTGTTGTAAAATGCACGGGCGGTGTGTATAAGGAGACGCCGACTTGGTTGCCCGTAGCCACGCGGACGGCGTACGGCGTGGCCGGACGGAGGTTCTGGAGTTCTACTATTTGACGGAGCTCTTGCTCTTTTCTGGAATAAGAGAAATTTCATTGAACGAAAACGATAGAATAAAGCTAGCTGATATCAATTCCAGCAAGTTTTGTATAAGAAAAAATGTTCTAATAAGTGTCACGTTTCCGAGATTTGAGTTATCAAAGTTGACGACACTGTGTATTGTTGGCCCCTAGCCACGCTACTTCTTATACCTACTGTTAGCGTAC
Source organism: Diarsia mendica (assembly GCA_949316265.1). NCBI lineage: Eukaryota > Metazoa > Arthropoda > Insecta > Lepidoptera > Noctuidae > Diarsia > Diarsia mendica. The sequence continues at coordinate 4,318,351 of OX438910.1, forward strand.
CTGGTAACATTGATAGTATTGGCATGTTCCCACACGGCGTCACTGTAGTGTACGTGCGAGTACTGCAGCGTGTAGTGTCGCGCGTGTGCCCGTAGTGTGTCCCGCCACGACACTGTGTATTGTTGGCCCCTAGCCACGCTACTTCTTATACCTACTGTTAGCGTACCTAGTAACATTGATAGTATTGGCATGTTCCCACACGGCGTCACTGTAGTGTACGTGCGAGTACTGCAGCGTGTAGTGTCGCGCGTGTGCCCGTAGTGTGTCCCGCCACGACACTGTGCATTGTTGGCCCCTAGCCACGCTACTTCTTATACCTACTGTTAGCGTACCTGGTAACATTGATAGTATTGGCATGTTCCCACACGGCGTCACTGTAGTGTACGTGCGAGTACTGCAGCGTGTAGTGTCGCGCGTGTGCCCGTAGTGTGTCCCGCCACGACACTGTGCATTGTTGGCCCCTAGCCACGCTACTTCTTATACCTACTGTTAGCGTACCTGGTAACATTGATAGTATTGGCATGTTCCCACACGGCGTCACTGTAGTGTACGTGCGAGTACTGCAGCGTGTAGTGTCGCGCGTGTGCCCGTAGTGTGTCCCGCCACGACACTGTGCATTGTTGGCCCCTAGCCACGCTACTTGTTATACCTACTGTTAGCGTACCTGGTAACATTGATAGTATTGGCATGTTCCCACACGGCGTCACTGTAGTGTACGTGCGAGTACTGCAGCGTGTAGTGTCGCGCGTGTGCCCGTAGTGTGTCCCGCCACGACACTGTGCATTGTTGGCCCCTAGCCACGCTACTTGTTATACCTACTGTTAGCGTACCTGGTAACATTGATAGTATTGGCATGTTCCCACACGGCGTCACTGTAGTGTACGTGCGAGTACTGCAGCGTGTAGTGTCGCGCGTGTGCCCGTAGTGTGTCCCGCCACGACACTGAGCACGTGCGTGAACGGACTGCCTCCACGCGCAGCTCTGACGGAGGAGTGGGGGGCTCTGGAAAGAAATAGCTCTATTAGTGTACGTTATTATTAATTCTGCGGACTGTCCTTATTTTTATTATCAGCCGTTTGTGTCCCACTGCAGGGCAAAGGCCTCCCTTCCCTCTTTCCACTTATCCCTATCCAGTGCTCCGGTTTGCCAATCTCTGCAAAAATAATCCAGTTCGTCCCGCCATCGCCTTCTGGGCCTGCGGCGTTGTCGTTTGCTGCTGTTTGGGACCCATTGCGTTGTTGCTTTGGCCCACAGCTCCTCCGGCATGCGGCAGATGTGGCCAGCCCAGTTCCATTTAAGCTTGGCAGCCGTGTGACCTATATCGGCAATTTTAGTTTTGGAACGCAGTATCGAGTTTCTTATGATCAGTGATCTTAACTCCAAGGATACTACGCTCCATTGCTCGCTGACAGACTCCGAGTGCGGACTTTTAATGTTTGGTTCTAGTGACCATGTCTGCGCTTCATAGGAGAGGATAGGAAGAATGCACATGTCCATGAGTGTTTTCTTCAAGGAAAGAGGAAGAGGTCCCTTCATTATTTTGTTTCATCGACCAATGGGAACTGTCCTTCTTTGTAAATATTTTAATGACAAGTATTCCAAAGAACTCAAGTCAATTTTTTTAAGGATTTTCAACCGACCATCGTTACCATCGTCACCATCGTGACGTTACTTTTTTTTTTATGCCTGTACTGTCCCACTGCTGGGCAAAAATCTTCCTCAATTCCTTACAGGAGCTCTTTTCGTGTGCCTCCTCGAACCAGCCCTCGAGGTACGCATTGTGACGAAATCTTCCCACCATCTCTTTATGGGTCAGCTTCGGCGGGCCGTCCATCTTACGGCTACCATAGTGTGTAGACTTTGTCCAGCAGTTACCGTGCATGCGGCTGACGTGACTAGCCCAATCCCATTCCTATTTTAATTAAAATATGCACAATTAAAATAAGAAATACTCACCCAATATAGTAAGGTGCACACTAAAGCTAGCAGTTCCATACGGATTGGTAGCTCTGCACTGGTACAGTCCTGCGTCTGCCGTCTCCGAGTACTGAAGATTGATGGTGCTCACCACTCCGAGGGCTGTCTTGGATTCCGATATTTTTGCTCTGTAACAAGAGGATAAGTATTTCAGGAGGCCATGGCTTTACAATAACTGCCGCTAGGGTCGACCTTTAGGCTGACGCTACATTAGGCCGCGACGCGACCTGCGACACATAGGTGATTAAAACAAGTAAATGAATGCTCACGTATATGGCTACACCGTACATCAATTCAATTCAGTTCAAAAATTTCGCTCTTCCAGTCGCATCGCAAATTGCTGCCTACTGTAGCCTCAGCCTTAGGTTAAGCCATGCTTGACTGGGTTGGTGGATGTGTGACCACTCATTACATACCAAGTTTCCTCCATGCCCTGGAAAGCATGTTAAGCCGTTGGTTCTGGCTGTAAATCTTTGACAGTCGTTACAATTCTATGGTTTATATTACCCAATACTAATAAGATTGTGGAGGTCCGGCTAAACGGCACCGAGCGGAAAACACGAACAAGAAAGAGTGTAGATCGATTTGTCTGCTTATAATTAAACACCCATCCGCAATAACTTTAGTTTATCCGTAATCATGGTGTTTGCAACAGCGTTGAAATATCGGAATCCCAAAAAATAAATAGCTTGGTAAATGTCGCGTTTTCAGTGTTCCTGCTCTAACTGCCTCTGTGGTCGAGTGGCTTAGGCGTTTGCCTTGTGACCCGGTGGTAGTGGGTTCGATTCCCACGGGAAGCTTAGGTACTTTGTAAAGTTGTTTCTAGTTTGGTTAGGACATTGCAGGCTTGAATCACCTGATTGTCTGATAAAAAGATGGTTCCGTGCTTCGGAAGGCACGTATAAGCCGGTGGTCCTGGCCGCCAAATGGCGGTCGTCAAACCATGTCAGAGGCCCTTGCGGCGGTTTAGAAACTCTGACACTAGGGTGTGTAGGGTCGTTAGACCTTACTGCCCACGCGATAAGAAGAAGAAGAAGTGTTCTTGATGACCATATTACTGTAAAAATAAAACTAACCTCTGGTTTATAAAATCCAAGGCATTTCCATCATGCATCCATGTGACTCTGATAGGTTCGTCACCTAGTGGCCGGCATTCTAACGTGACTGGATGACCGAGTCGTGATGTCACGTTCGTTGAGGAGGACTCGAAGTGGACAGGCTCTGGAATGAGAATATTGTAAAATTTATAAACGTCTAATGTGAGGGATCTAAGAACTAATTTGAGTAAGACTTCTTCATGGAATACATGGCTGACATATGAAGGTACCTATTTAAGAAGATAGTGTCTGATCGCGCTAGGACTAGCCGAACCTTATCTTGGACCCATGGAAGATAGGTCTCCGAACAACAGCCGTCCTAACGGGATCAATAGACGCGATCCGCGCCTCCGAACAATATATACATTCTGAACTCACCTGAATTCTTCGAGCCGGTTTATCCGTTGACCGCTCGCAAGTGTGTGTATATGTATATGTGTATAGTGAGTGTATATGACCTTGCGATGGTTTGCTGGTAGATCCGGACTCCTCAACGACGATCCGTCCACGTCGCCAGCTGCCCAAACCACGCCTTTAACGCGAGCCCACCACACTCACTCCGATTTAGTCTAAACACAAAGGCCTCGGTGCTTCCTTCCAGCAGCACTCCCGGCAAACCCGAAATATTAAGTAGTATTCACCAGCACGAAATGACCACTAAGTTAGTCTATTTAACCGTATGCGCGCGAGCAACCTCACTCGATCCCGTATGGCTACTTTTACCAATGATAATTATTATAAATAACCCGTTCGACATTCACAGCGTCGCTAACCGTACTGTTCTATGCACGCCGAGCCCGGCGCTCAACATACCTCTGCTCCCGCGTGTCTGTCGCCCCGCGACGCAGAAAATAAATAAACTGAAGGTAGTTTTTAAACAGTGTTTGTTAGGATGGTTTCAGGTATACCTACTATAAAATTGTAGGTAAACTTGTTTGGCAACAATAGTTGAGTTTGCAAGCCATTAAGATATTTAATAACTGATGTAAAATTTTCTTGTTTTGTATTAATTTGTTTCTTGATTATGATACGTACTCAGACCAACAAAAAAAAGAAGACGGCGCACCACGAACATCAAAAGTGAAGCCAACTTTTTATCTATGTGTGTAGACAATGTCTTGTGAAGTCGTGACGTTCTAGGAGAAATGCGTGTGGTTTTAGTGTAGGTGTGTGCGTGAGCTTGTATGTTTACTTGCTATAGGCGCGTGGTTTTGTGGCTTCACTGTTGGTGTTCGCGGCGCGCCGTCTTTCTTTTTTTCTTGGTCTGAGGATACGTAATATGAATCATGCCTTTTTCAATGCAATAAGAAAAATCTGAAGATGCTTATCAATTGATTATACATATTTTACTTCAACGAGGTACAGTCCCGTAGTTAGTTAGTACCTACAGACTAACTAACTACGTAAGTCACGAGCATGAATAGGTATCTAGACACTGCGTAAAATTCAAAAGCTATTTTAAGAGAAAATAACGGTTTCTACTTGGATAAGCTTCGTAAATGCCATATTCGTGAAATCGTAAAACTTTTATCAACACAGTCCCACAAAAAAACACTTTAAAAAGTTGCTTTGTGTCTTACAACTATCTTATGATCCGGTAGCGCCTGATATTGTTAGATACTTACTGTTAACGCTCATCCACACAGTCTTGCTAAGCGGCTGTCCCACACCATTTTCCACATTGCAGGAGTACAACCCTTCATCAGTTAGAGACACCTCCTCAATGATGAGGGTCCCGTTGGGTAGGCTAAGGATTCCACCACCAGCCAGTTCTAAGACTGGTTGCCATGTGCCGAGAAGAGCTGAAAAATATTGAAGAATCTTGTTATGTTTGACATACCATTCGTCAAGTCTACTGCATATCTACGTTAGGGTGAAACCGTCAGAGTACCCATATTTTTTTTAATTTTCTTACGTTTTGTTTCAACTGCGCGATTAGCTGGGTTCGATACCCGCACGGAACAAATATTTAGGCCTACAGATAGTTGTTCCGGGTCTGGCTGTTCGTGTACGTGAGTTTAAATGCTTGTTAACGAACCCACGATATAGGAGATATTATAAGAGTGGGTAAAGATTTTAGAAAAATTATTTAAATTAGAATGGGACTACCGCGTCGGTTCCCTCTAATCAATCACAAGAGTTACGTAAATTGGCCCAGCCAAAGCTTAGACACCAATATAGAACCTTTCTCTTAGTGGAAGTCACACACACACTGACTCACTTCACTTATAATGCCAGATATTCAAACAAATAACGTCTCTTCGCGTTGTGTCGTCTTTCCTTAGAATGTGCGCAGGAGTTCCACGGGCTGATTCCACCATCTCCCTTCTTCCATCGAGAGACTAGACGTACTGCAGGTTATCACCCATAACTTGTCGATGTTCCACACATTCGAACGAAGCGCTTTGCTAATGCTTTTATTATGCGCACGGTCAAAGAGTAATGGAACTCCCTGACTGCGTCGGTTTTCCCGAGTTCATATAACTCCAATCTATTTAAGTCGCGAGTAAATAGGCTTCTTCTGGGTAAGCTCGTTCCTTCGTCGACCTCATCTCTGCCATTAGGGCAAGATTGAGGCCAAAAGTAAGCCCATAATAAAAAATTAAAAAATATCATGGGTGCTTACCATCTTTCTTCATCCAATGCACTTGAGGCTGCGGGTAGCCGCTTGCACTGCAGGACACTGTACCTCGTCTGCCAAGCAGGAGTGAGGAGTTGTTTGGTTCTTCTAGCCATTTTGGAGCAACTGAAATAGTATTAGATTAGTTTAACGGGGCTTTTATCCGCACTTAGCCTCTTGATTGGGCCATTGTGCGTGATGTTTTAAGAATACCTACTCCAACCAACATAGGTCGTCTCAAAATTGCAGCAGCCTTCCCAGACTGCTGCAGGCTTCCGGGAAAGTTAATGGGGATCGTAGAGAAATAGTATTAGTTTAAACGGTGTTAAACTATAACTTGATTGGTAAATGAGATTGCTAGTAATCGCAAGTGCGCCTGCTGATCATGAGGGGCTCGATTCCCGAAAGAGCAATTGAAATTTTCCAAAAGGAATTGTGCAGTAGCAGCCACGGAGGCTGGATTTGTACCCGGTTGATGGCTAGGCCCACCTCCTAAGAGAAAATTATGATATTTTCCTACTCCTCCGCTATTCTTTTCTGATTAATTTCGTTGCGGAATCCAATACAGTTATAGTGTTTCTGGGACCTCGTCGAGCTTCATTGTCTCGGCGCTTTTCTGGTTGTCGCCACTGTTGATTCTGGCGCACAGGAGTTGCAGTGGCTTGGGAATAGTATGGCGGGCTTGTCCCAATTATAAAGGGCCACCTCCTATTACATGGGACTTTATTAAGACATTTCTACTTTAACCCTTCGGGTATTACAGGAGTAGATGCTATGTTGTGTTGTCAAAGTGTGTCTTTTAAAATATCTTTGTATCTAGAAAGCAAAAGATTCTTTTAGTTGGAGAGATGTTCTTAATTATATTGGCTGATAAGATGGCTTTATTCTGTCTTGAAAGGTACGAGTGCTGTTATAGGGTCTTGGTTACCTAGGGTCTCAGTTGCAAGCATTTCCCATTAGGTAGATCATCGGCTTGTTTAGCAACCGAATTTGGACTAAGTCCACATGTTCCTAAAGTTGAAATTACCTTTTATGTACAGCTCCGTAGATCGATTGACTTTCGCCACGTGGTTAGAAGCGACGCATGTGTAGGTACCACAATGTTCTAAAGACACTTTCTTGATCACCAATGCACTAAACAGCTCAGAGTTTCTTTCTACAACCTGAAAAAAAAAACTTCCCATTAGGATGATGGTGACGACTTTTAGTCACTAAAGCTTGCCTAGGTTGAACCGTGGACGTGTGCCACACATTGTATACCGATATTCCTCAGAAGACACGTTACGCCGATGATCCGGCTGTCATTTGTATATCTTTGGCAGTCGTTACTGCCAGGTAGTCAGTCAAGTAGTTTTATTTTTTATTTATTTTTTATTGTATATGGGCTTGCTCTTGACTTCAATCTTGCCCTAAGGGCAGAGATGATGTCGACGATGGAACGAGCTTACCCAGTAGAAGCCTGTTTACTCGCGACTTAAACAGATTAGGGTTATATGAACTCGGAAAAACCGACGCAGGCAGGGAATTCCACTCCTTGGCTGTGCGCATATTAAAGGACCCAGCAAAGCGCTTCGTTCGAATGTGTGGAATGTCGACTAGGTATCGGTGATACCCTGCAGTACGTCTAGTCTCCCGATGGAAGAAGGGAGATGGTGGGACCAGCTCGTGGAGCTGTTGCGCACACTCTCCGAAGTACAGTCTGTAGAAGACCGACAGACATGCGACTTTGCGACGGTGGGCCAGGCTATGTAGCTTGATAACCAGCTTATCGTCACCAATTAGCCTCCTGGCTCTGCGCTCTACAGAGTCAAGTGTGGCAAGCTGGTATTTGGCTGAGCCATCCCAAAGGTGACAGCAATACTCCATGCCAGACCGGACTTGAGCTTTATATAATAAAGTAGTCCGATATAGACTGACAATTAGTAGTCTTAGCAAGAGGTATCATCTACTTAGTACAAAGTTGTGGTGGTCAGATAGGCAGTAGCTCCATATACAATACTAGGAGTCAGCTATATCTGATAAGACTGGAAGCCAAGTTCAACATTGTTGGGAAAACGCCAGTTATATGACTAAGACCAAGATCTGATAGGTCTAATCCTTCCTTACATAGTATGAAACAAAGTCGCTATTTTTGTCTGTTTGTTTGTCTGTATGCTTAAATCTTTAAAACTACGCAACGGATTTTGATGCGGTTTTATTTAATAGATAGAGTGATTCAAGAGGAAGGTTTTAGTATATAATTTGAACGACATCCACGCGGGTCAAGCCGCGGGCATCAGCTAGTCTTATTGATAAAGCAAAGAATCTACATTAAAGTAATAAAAAAAGTGTATATAACAATATCACCTTCAAACCACTAGGTATCCTCTTCCCATCCTTCAACCACTCAAAATGTATCGGCAGATCCCCGGTCCTCACATTACAATAGATGTTCACAATCTGTCCTTCCTGCAGGTTGGTTCCTAACAAAAGATCATCTAGTACTGGAGCTTCTATGACTTGTATCTCAAAGGCTCTTCTTGCCATCTCTCCTGATGGACTTGTTACGATGCATGTGTATACTGGAAAGGACAAAGTTAAACAATTTTTTTTTACAGTCATGAAGAGGGACTTTTAAGTGTAAGAATGTACAAGAAGTTGATTCTAGTTGCCCATTCGGTGCTGATATTCACTTGACAAAATTGAATTACTGATTTTTGAGAAAATCGCAAACATATAAATAATAATAGTGTAAATAATTATATGAAAAGAAATAAACAAATTGAAACTTTTAAAAACTTCACAGACGAAATAAGGGTCTCAATTTTATAGTAATGAGGAATCTAAAGAATGTGATGAATCAAATCGATCTTCTCAAGAATATTTTAAATATAGGGTAGGACACCAAAACACAAACGGTTCTATGCACCCTTGGCATACATTAAAAGTTTGGCGATATAAATCAGTGAATAAGAATTGGGCCAGTACTTTTGTATGCAAGTGTAAAACAAATATAGCAGACAAACCTGCTCCGTTGGATTCTTTAGATATTTCAGGTATGGAAAGTATTCCATTTAGGTTGACACTTGGAGCGTTCCTTCTGGTCTTATGTTTCTGGTGCGATCTCTTGTACCGTGACTGGAAGATGGCGTTTGAAGTTAGCAGCTTGCTTTGGAATTCCCAGTCGATTTTGCTGGAAAAAGAAGATTCAAATTATAGGAGTTCTTTAGGGAATGGTGAATATTTTGCTCATGACGCTACTACTCGGTCATATTAACTTGACGCTTGGCGTTGTAACAATAATGTCTAAACACAATATAACAACAACAGAAAACTAGCCAAATTATCGACTCGCGTATCGGTAACATAGATGCTAACCGTACTGACACTTGTCGGGCGAGCTAAGGAAATGCGGGGGGGAAGCGGGTGTGGCGTCGCATTTCAGATATGCGCCAAGTTAATGTGACCGCGTAGTAACACTTGGATATTCATACCTTATTGGATATCCATAAAACGGACACCTCAAGTTGACAGATTCCCCACTTTGTACTTTTACTGGTGGCAGAGATCTGATGTATGGCGGTCCTGTAATTGTAAAATTATTACAGTGAAACTTGGTTAACTGGGACCTGGATAAGTGAGAAACCTCTCCTGGAACTCATACTAGGGTCCCATAAGACAGATTTGGATATCTGAGACACTGGATAAGTGGAATACCTCTATAAGTGAGACAAATTTTCAGGTCCCTTGAGGTCTCACTTAACCAGGTTTCACTGTACTACTCAGTTATCAGAGTGACATTTTAATAAGAAAGAACAACTTACCATAAACATCCAGTCTATTCTCATGTGAGGCCACATGGTCACCTTCTCTGGCTGTGCACGAGTACAAACCTCCATCTTCGACCCTCACTCGAGTAATGTTCAGTTGTGATGCCACCGAGTTGTCTGATGTCATCAATTGACCGAGTGCGTATCTGGCAATAGAGTGTATAGAATATAGATTAGTGTTGGCAGATATTAATAATTAACATTGTGAAAAAAAAAGTAGTAAGTAAAAAACAAGCACATTTTAAATCAAACAAAACTTGGAAGCATGCGGGGTCCATTCTATTTTCATTTCATAATTTAATATTCTAATGCACCCCGCCTGCTTCAAAATTTGAGTTTGATTTTAATTTTAACGTAGCCAGTGATACTCGCGCCATCAAGACGAATCTACGTTAGTGTTGCCCAAAATCGGTCTTGGTCTTGCAGTCTTGTTCTTGCATTTTCGCAAGACCAAGACCAAGACCAAGACCGACTTATTGTAGCAAGACCAAGACCAAGACTGACCCCTGCAAGATTTGAGCAAGAACAAGACTTAGCCTGCAAGACTCTTGCGTCTCGCAGTTTAGTCAAACTGAGATCTGGGCGTTATTATTTTCTTTCTGTTTCGGCGAATTTGTGTACTACTGTATGGATATTTGTATGTCTGAATAAATAAATTAGTTGAATTAAATTAAGTAGGTATTTTGTTCCGACGACGACAAATTTTATTATTTAGAATTATCAAGTCGAGACGATGATGAAAAATATTTAAGTGATAATTATTTTAACCGCTAGCTGTTTGTGAAGAGTTTAGGTTAGCCACTAAACACACTCAGTAAATCATAATAGGTACCTACCTAAAGTCAGTAATTACGCTTAGAGACTAAGTTGCATATTTTTTTATAATTATTATGAAGTTAATTTAATTAATTTGGTGGTAACTATGCTTATGTCAATTTAAACTGTCAATGTAAACATGTACTCTGTTACGTTGTTCTTAGATCTAAACTAACGTGTTTGTTTAGTAAATAAATTAGTTGAATTAAATTAAGTAGGTATTTTGTTCCGACGACGACAAATTTTATTATAATAATAATAATATTCCACAACTATCACACAACGCCATCTAGTCCCAAGCTAAGCAGAGCTTGTGTTATGGGTACTAGACAACTGATAAACATACTTATATATTTCTAAATTCATACATATTATAGATAAATTACACCCAGACACAGAACAAATGATCGTGCTCATCACACAAACATTTGTCCTGGGTGGGAATCGAACCCACGACCTCCGGCATAGCAGTTAGGGTCACTAACCACTAGACCAACAGGCCAGTCAAGCAAAGCAAGCAACAGGCAAGTCAGTTATTTAGAATTATCAAGTCGAGACGATGATGAAAAATATTTAAGTGATAATTATTTTAACCGCTAGCTGTTTGTGAAGAGTTTAGGTTAGCCACTAAACACACTCAGTAAATCATAATAGGTACCTACCTAAAGTCAGTAATTACGCTTAGGGACTAAGTTGCATATTTTTTTATAATTATTATGAAGTTAATTTAATTAATTTGGTGGTTTCTATGCCTATGTCAATTTAAACTGTCAATGTAAACATGTACCTACTCTGTTACGTTGTTCTTAGATCTAAACTAACGTGTTTGTTTAGTAAATATCAATAGGCTAATAAGTACTTGCAAGACTTGCGAGACTCTTGCTGCAAGACCAAGACCAAGACCAAGACTTGAGAGCGCAAGACCAAGACCAGGTGTATTGACGCAAGACCAAGACCAAGACTGGCTAAGTCTCGTCTTGGTCTCGCATTTGGGCAACACTAATCTACGTACATTTTATTCAAATCCGTTCATCCGTTTAGGAGTTATGAGGGAACAAAGTAGCAAACTAGATCTGTTAGTGTTAGTAAACACTAACAAAAGTACAAAACTATTGAATTGTAGTCTGAAAATCAAGTCTTATTTATTAATACCTGCACTACCTACTCAAAATTACAGTGACCGACCCATAGTCACACTGAACTACCACACCAGTGTCATCATCATCATCATCATTTCAGCCAAAAGACGTCCACTGCTGAACATAGGCCTCCCCCAGGCGTCGCCACATTGACCGGTCCCGTGCGTCTCTCATCCAGCGGGTTCCTGCAACCTTGACCAGGTCATCGGTCCACCTAGTGGGAGGCCTTCCAACGCAACGTCTTCCGGTTCGCGGTCGCCATTCGAGAACTCTTCGGCCCCATCGGCCATCCGTTCTGCGAGCAATGTGCCCTGCCCATTGCCACTTAAGTCTGGCGATTCTTCGGGCTACGTCGGTAACCTTGGTTCTCATGCGGATGTCCTCATTTCTGATTCGATCACGCAAGGAAACTCCGAGCATAGCCCTCTCCATTGCTCTTTGGGTGACTTTGAGCTTTCTGATAAGGCCCATTGTGAGCGACCACGTTTCGGTCCCGTATGTAATCACTGGCAACACACACTGGTCATAGACTTTCGTCTTGAGACACTGGGGTAAGTTGGACGAGAAGATACCGCGCAGCTTCCCGAACGCTGCCCAGCCGCGCTGATCACCAGTGTGACTACGGATAATTTAACCTGATCCGTAGTCACACCAGTGTGACTACGGATAATTTAACCTGTACCGTAGTCACACTGGTGTGGTAGTTTAGTGTGACTATGGGTCGGTCATCAAAATTACCTTGGATCAGTATTACTCGACACAATAATCCCGTCTCTCTCCCACACGAACTGTGGAGGTCTGTCACCGCTCGCTGCACATTGCATGCTGATCTGAAAAGTTATTTAAACACTTATAAAATTTTCTTTCTTTTGCTGCGACTTCGAGATTCGAAGACTAAAAAGGGTTGAATACGAAGAGATGAAAATATCTAGTCAACAAGCTGCCACGCTATTTCCAAATCACTAAAACATCTGAAGCCAGAATCAACAGGGGCGACTACCAGACAAGCGCCGAGACAATGAAGCTCGACGAAGTCTCAGAGAAACAATTTAACTGGTACGTGATTTCCACTTCCCTCCATATCAGCAGGAGACCGAACAGAACAAAGCCAATAGGCATACATCCAATGGGACGTTTACAACCACCTGGGATGAGTCCAGTTGCCTCACACCTAAGCACAAATCTAGTCAAGTGAATATCATACCACTCACAACTAACTGCCGCACTCAAAGAGCTTTATTAGTTAGGCCATCACTTAGTAAAGGTTTTGACAGTTCTTGTATGACAAAACTGTCAAAACCTTTACTAAGTAATGGCCTAAGTACCTAATCATTAAGTTTTTGTATGAAAAAACTGTCCTAAGTAATCATTAAGCTCTCTGAGTGCGGCAGTAAGGGTTCTTTATTGGATGCATTAAATTACGTATGCAAGATAATAATATTCATTTTCATTCCGGATTTAGCCACCGGCACAGGCATGACCCAATTATAATGGTTCCGTTTATGGGATCAAGACTACGGAACCCTGACAAGAGGAGGAATTAGACCACTGTAACTAGAATTTCATTGAACTGATTAAACAATCATGGTTTTGCTCTTTCTTTGTCTCAAATAATAGGATGTTAATTAAATGACTTCGGCTCCTATTAACAACTTTTTGGTTTCACTGTCTAGTTATAGTAATTAGCTAACTTTTGTAATCTTTCACTCTTCAATAGGACTACTTTGCCTTGGTTTATAAAGTTGAAAGTTTGTTAACTAATTGATGATACTATAGCTGGAATAATTTTCGTAGAACCATCTTGATTGGTCAACACTATGACTGGTAACAAAACGTGATAGTAGCATTGAATTTTAATATTGCTTATAAAAAACCTTATAATGAATGAAGGTGAAATAGACTCCCGTCGGGGCTGCGGATTATCGTAAGGCATAACGCGGCCTCGGCACAAGGGCGAAGAAGGAACAGGGGTTTGGTTTTAAGTCAGTAGAAGTCTGACACTCCCCTTCGCTCTGCCCAAAAGCGCGGGGGGGGGGGGGGGGGGGGTTATTCGATGATTTTCCACCCACCAAAAAAAAAAAGGTGAAATAGACTTGTTGTCCCCGTCACGTCATTACTATCATTTTTATGTTTTGAACCATCTAGCAAAGTTTCGGACATATTGAATACCTATCTATACCTTTTCACAAGCTTTTGTTTAATTACCAACGTAACACAATGACATCACTACGCTTGTATCCTCAGAAGGATTTGGTAGGGATGGTACTTAATACCTATAGTATACCCACATTTAGCTAGTTTTGTTTAGGCTCCATGTATTGAAGGGCGAGCATAATATTGCCTTCAACCAGGCCCAAAATCGGACTCGTTGCAATGCGTTTTACTCGTTGCAACGGAGAAATAAAACGTACATTACACAGAATTTAAACCAGAAAAGTAATAGCCACATACATCACCACCCGGTGTAACTGTTCTCTCCGTGAAGTGTTGTGTGATGACCACCCGCATATCAGCTAGCCTTTTTCTTCTGTCGAGACCTAAAACAAAGAGAAAAAATACAATGAAATCGATAACAAGAACATTTAGCTGGCAGACATAATTATATCTCTCTCTCAACTCTTCTTTCGTTATCATGTCGAATCACCCCCTATATTATTATATAGGCCTCCCCTTTCTTCTACCACGCCCCCCTGTTCTGTGCGTCTCTCATCCATCAGCTTTCCGCGGCCCATAATGCGTATATATGCGTAACTTGGTGTTAGTTTTTTTTTGCCACCCATTGACCTCTGACTTGACTTTATATACACTTAAACAATAAATCTCAGGCAATTATACAATTTACATATGAATAAGAAGCATCACTTCATCCTTCATCATCTGGTACGCTCATCCTTTTGGTATGCGAATAAGGTTTTGCCTTAAAACTATTTCCTCATCATCATCATCAGTCTATAATGTTCCCACTGCAGGGACTCAGGCCTCCTCTCTAGGACAGGGATGGGCCCAGTGCGGATTGGCAGATGTCACATGTCTTCGAATTTTTGGTTCTAAGACATGCCGGTTTCCTCACGATGTTTTCCTTCACCTTTTTGAGAGCAGCGGTGATGAAAAAATTACACAAAGTAATGCGCCTGCCTGGGTTCGAACCCACGACCTACTGTTCGCAAGTCGGGGCTGACACCACTGGGCCACCGCTGCTCTTACTATTTCCTACTTAAAACAAATAGATTTTCCCAAAATGCCCATAAGGACGAAAACACCAATTATCTTCGTATTAAATTGGGAACCCCAAAGGGTAGGGGCGTTAATAGGCATTTAGTGACGTCACGAACTAGCTAATTTACATAAATTGGAGTCTAGTTTAGCTAGGTAACGGTTACGTCATCAATATAGCACTAATATATAGGATGGTCATGAAACGCTGATTAGAAGGTTTAGGGTGCTTTTCCAGCAGAGATGTGCTATGCAGCTATGCTGCAAAGATGTAATAGCTAAGCTGTGAAACTATGAGACCGTTTCCACTGATGCTATGCTATGTTTCGATAGTAGGGAAGATAGCACAGCAACACATAGCATCCGTAGGACGCATCTTTCCATATAAAAAACATAGCTTACAACTGAGTCCGTTTCCACCATTGCTAAGCTATGTGCACCAATGAATATGATTGGTGGATAACAAACGCATCCATAGCATAGCAACGTAGCATAGCACATCTCTGGTGGAAAAGCACCCTTAGATCCAGTAAGTGTAATGCACACTGCAGGACAAGAATTTGATAGGTACCTACTTATAATTATCATGGAGTTTTAAGTACCTATTTTTGAGAGTTAAAAGTTTATAAACTTTGCTATATAGACGTCTTCTAGCGATTATTTTTTTTTATCACACAAAAATGTTTAAGGCGATGCCGGCGCTACTGGAAATAAATCAATAAATAATTAATAAAATAAATCTAGTGGACACACGTATACTGGTCGCAAGCGAGATTGATTATTATTACTATTGATTCCCGGGTCGACCAAAGTAAATTGGGTTTTTCGTCAGGAATAATTATATCAGTAGCAGTCATTGAATTTTGATTTTTGCCTAATTTATGGCAATAAGCTTACCCCCTACATTTAATAGGGGGTAAGCTTATTGCCATAAATTAGGCAAAAATCAAAATTCAATGACTGACGGACATAAACATAACTAGCGAAATTTGGGTGTACCTACTATTAGATACACCTCTGCAACTGTTATTTAAATTTAATTCCACCAAAATTGACGTCCCTGCGCCTCCCAACAACACGCTAATCACGGCACCCAACTAACTTGAGCCCAATCTATATCTAAATATAGTTCCCTGAGCATTAATTGGCATCAAACGTGTCTAGAACTAATCAAACGCGAATGTGAGCGTTTCCGACAGCGATAGGCAAGTATCAAATCAGTTCGGTGTTATGTAGTACAGTCAACTGCAAAATTGCATGGATACTTTAGTGTGTATTTTTTTGTACCTGTAGTACCTACACCTAATCGTGACGCCGACGAAGTGACTAGTGACGTGATTTGCAACTTGAGTCACATGATTTGGGAGGCGACTTGCGTCTCGACTTGAAACACGACTTGCGGCAGAATTTGCGACACAATTTGCAATGTGACTTATTGCGACACGACTTGTGATGTGACTCGACTTGCGACATGACTTGTGATTACGATACGACCATGATATCTATAAAATATTTTTATTGACTCCATGTCAATTATCGTTTTCAATTAAAAATAATATCTCCACGTCTCACTAATCAGTGCCATCTAACTAACTTGAGTCCAATCTATATATATCTAAATATAGTTCCCTGAGCATTAATTGGCATCAAACGTGTCTAGAACTAATCAAACGTGGATGTGAGCGTTTCCGACAGCGATAAGCAAGTATCAAATCAGTTCGGTGTAGTACAGTCACCGGCAAAATTGCATGGATACTTTAGTATGTATTTTCCTGTGAATGTTTATATTCGATAACTAGTTTACGTTAGGTGGCGTCATTTCTCGCTTCACACAATTTTAGTTCTGATTAAAATTGTCCATGCATTTTTGCAGGTGACTACTGTTATACATCGACTGTACATCGAACCGTTACGTCGCTCAGTGACGCGACTAGCAAAGTTGTGATGGGACTAGCGATGCGTCTTAAATTGTGATGCGACTGGTGATAGGTACGACTTGCGACACGAGTAGTGACACATCTTGCTATGCGACTTGCGATATTTAACTAAATTTTATTATTATTTAAATCATTCAATTAAACCCAAAAAAATATGGAAACTTCTGCATTTCCTAACAGTTAGGCTCTATTCACGACCTCATACGATGCGGCTCACGGCGTCGGTGACTTGTGTCACACGCGTGTTTGAATGTGTTTTTAGGGTTCCGTACGAAAAAAAAAAACGGATCCCTTATAAGAACACTTTTTTTTTCATTTGACGCCGCCACCGCCGCCGTCGCAACATGTGTTCTTTAAGCGCGTGATTCGTGGCCAAGTCTTATAAAACGTTGAAGAGAACGCTCCCGTATCAAATTATTTGGCAAAGCGCACCCTATCCGTGTGATAGAAATTGAGGAAAGATAGAATTTCTGATTGTCTGATGAGATTTGGAAGGTAAAGTGTAAAGTGCTGAGGATCCAATTTTAGTGTGTGCTGCCAAACTGATAGAGTCATCATCTGCCTAGCCTTTTACCAAGTCGACTTCTAGTGTAACCGTATACACTTGATTTCCAGTATTTTTCATGGGGTGACTTTCTATTTGACCTCCACAACCCAGTTAGTACTGGGTAAAGCGATGCGCCTTGGTAAGACTGGTTGTCAGACTTTCGGGCCACTGACCTCTAATGACTGCTAAAGATCTATTTATATAAGGTGGATGTTCCAGGGTATCCCGCGAAATTCAAATTTTCTTACGTGTTTAGCGATTTGCAGGCCAGTGCTAGGTTGTATGTTAGTGAAAATATGATTCGCGGCTGTAAGACCTCCAAGTTCATGTAGGTAACTGTCAAGAATGAGTATTTCATCAAATGGTCATTCTTGACAGTTACATGAACTTGGAGGGTTGTAATAATGATTTTGAAACTGCATACGTCTTTTGCCCTGGTCACTGGCCTGCAAATCGCTAAAAACGTAAGAAAATTTGAATTTTGCGGGCTACACTGGAACATCAACCTTAATGACAGCTAGGAGCAACGCTTAAAGTGCCTCAAAAAGCAAACCGAAAAATCAAGTTAGTTGTTCTTATGTGAGAACTTTCTGCACGCCTGAAATAATCAGTGCGGGGCAGTGGTATAACTACTCTGTCCAACTAGTTGGACCAGGGGTCTTTACAGTAAATGTTCATCTATTTCAATAAATAAAAGTGAAACTATTACGATACTAGGTGTGGCCAGCGGCTTCGCCCGCTAGAACTCCAAAATTATCCCACGGGAAGATAAAATCGAGATAAAAACCATCCTATGTGTTAATCCAGGTTATAAACTATCTGTGTACCACATTTTATCCAAATCCGTTCAGTAGTTTTTGCGTGAAAGAGTAACAAACATCCATACATACTTACAAACTTTCGCGATTATAATACTTATTAGTAGTACATTGCATGTCGAACCTAATCGTAGTGCAATAAGAGCCAGTTTTCGAGGAAGTGTATTGAAAAAAACCTATAAAACCGGCAGCAATGAGTTAGTCGATTTCAGTAGGTACCCCGAATCTCTCACATACCTACGTATCTCGATTATGGTCTTCTCACAATGAAGGCACCAGTAGTATTCCAATCAATTAGCACACACATAATTGTTCAATAGTACAATTCTCAAGCAATTCATCCAAGTATTGGAGACTGGAGTGCATAATATGACACACAATGGTTATGGACAGAAGTTCAGTTCCGTAGGTACAAAACGAATTAAAATGGGAGCACGCTATAGACGAGTCCGTAGAGGTAAACCAGAAAATGTATGCGATTCGTTAATTCATTCAATCACTGAAGCAAAAAGCAATTCACGCAGATAACGTAATCGGTACCCTTAAGAGCATAGACGGGCTGCGCGGGAATGTATGGAAACCTTGACCGATCGACGTTTCGTATTCTCCTTTTTTCTCCTCGAAACCTAAGCCAATTAAATTATATTTGGTATCAAAATTTAAAGTAAGAATAGATCTATGCCCCTATTACTTGTTTTTATTTGGTTTTGGTTTTAATTTTCTTTGGTAGTCATCTGATTACGAAGGTAAAAACCGTTTTTACCTTCGTAATCAGATGACTACCAAAGAAAATTGAAAAGTTTTTAAAATAAAAACAAGTAATAGGGGCATAGATCTATTCTTCCTTTAAATTTTGATACCAAATATAATTTAATTGGCTTAGGTTTCGAGGAGAAAAAAGGAGAATACGAAACGTCGATCGGTCAAGGTTTCCATACATTTCCGCGCAGCCCGTCTATGCTCTTAAAGATCAGCGCGACCTTACAGAACATATTTCGGAGCTCAAGCAGTCGATACGGGAATCTAGCTCTGCAGGAAATGCTTCTTTTGCCGACATGGTGAAAAGGGGGTCTAACCAGTTAGTTAAACCACATAACTTAAGTTCTGTCGCCATCTATCCAAATGATAAACTGAAAACAAGTGAGGAAACTAAAGAACTGGTGCAGAAGATCATACGGCCCGAGCAAATGAAGTTACAAGTACGTGGTGTCCGAAGAACGAAAAATGGTGGCGTAATAATAAGTACAGAGTCCAAGCACGACGCCGATAAGCTTAAGAACGCAGTCCAGCTCTCGACATCTGGACTTACCGCCGACGAGCCCACCAAGCGTAAACCCCGGATTGTGATCATAGGAGTGCCGTCTTCCCTACCAGAAAATGAGGTCTTCAAGTGCATATATGAACAAAATGTAGCAGACAAGTTACCAGCCATGTCCTTGGACTCCTTCTTGACGTTGGTAAAATTAAGCCACAAATCCGGGAAAAGGGAGGCTGCGACCTGTAACTACGTTATTGAAGTTGCGGCCAATTTACGAAAAATGCTAATACAACAATCAAGGATTTTTATAAATTGGACATCTTGCCCTGTCAGGGACTTTACGTTAGTTACGAGGTGCTACAAATGCCAGCAGTATGGGCATGCAGCCAAATCCTGCAGGGAAGTGAACTCTACATGTGGTCACTGCGGTGAAACAGGTCATATGATGTCCGAATGCACGAAGAAAGTAGACACTCCAAAATGCGCGACTTGCTCCCGCTTCAAAAAGCCCAGTGACCACAAAACGGGAGAGGCTGAATGCCCTGCTAGAAAAATAGCGGAACTCAGATATATTAACTCCGTCGATTATGATGGCACGTAGGAGTGCGTCATACTCTTGGCCTGGATTCCGTTGATTTTCGCTGTCTAAGCAAATTGTCGCCCACAACAACAATGTCTTGACGATATTATTTTTGCAATAACTTATTTATTACCTACTGCCTGACAATCATAATACTAGTATTTTAAAGTATGTGCTATAATATTGTTTTACCTTTTATTTACATTTTCAGGCTTTAATTATTTTTGTTCATATCTTACATTAGAGTTTAAGTATCTTAATATATTAACCCACACAAACTCGTTCCATTTTTGCTATATTGTTGTTAAGAAATATATTGTCCAAATAGTAATTAGTAGAAACATGCCGCCTGTGATACAGGTCTAACCTAGTACAGGCATCTAATTTTGTTATACCTACATTATTTCTAAGATTTAAATTGTATTAATTTATGCCAATTCTAATTTTGAATAAATATATTATTATTATTAATAATTTATTGCGACGGAGTGACATCTTATTGAGACAAAGCTAAGATTTGTATTCTCAAGTTTTGCACCTTCAATTGGGGTATTTTTACGCCCTTTATTTATTTGGCAAAATGATTGAATTATTCCCTCCAAGTAATAACATTGTCGAGCCGGAAAATTAAAAGCATTCACATAGAGTTTAACAAAAAAAAATTGTCCAATACTGGTCTAACACAAAATTTGTTAAATTTTCGGGCAATCACTCGAAACGATCAAAACCACCGAAAAGTTCTGGAATGGCGACCGCGAACCGGAAGACGTTGCGTTGGAAGGCCTCCCACTAGGTGGACCGACGACCTGGTCAAGGTTGCGGGGACCCGCTGGATAAGAGACGCACGGGACCGGTCATGTGGCGACACCTGGGGGAGGACTATGTCCAGCAATGGACGTCTTTTGGCCGAAACGATGATGATGATCAAATATTTTTGCATAACAAAATATTATGCAATATAGGTAATTGATTGGAATTGAAAGCACGTAAAGCCGATAGTCCGGACTGTCACATGTAAGTATTTGACAGTCGTTACAAGGCGTCAGCAGCCTGAAATTCTGTCAAAATTCAATTGACAAAATTCTGTCAGTCTTACCAAGGGGTAACGTATTAGCCAGAACTAACTGGGTTTTGGAGGTCAGATAGACAGTCGCTCTATGTAAAATACTGGTATTCAGTTGTAAACGGCTAGTTAATGATGACACAGCTGACCTTCTGTACATTTATCTGTATTGTGCCTGTACTATGCGTATTGCAATTTCGGAAGCTAAGAGCCTTTGATGTGGGCACTCGGAGTGGAAACTGATAGGCTTTTAATAAATAAGGCTATTGGCGAGTTGAAAGGGTGATACACAATGCACTCACACACTATTACACACTCACTCACACACACATCTAAAACCCCACTTGCTTAAATCACATTTAGTGCGGTCCATTTTACCCGACTGCGTCGAAGCCCAAAAGGAGGGTTATGTGTGTGACGTGTCTGTATGTATCTATATATGTTTGTCTCTTTGCTCCCTCATAACTCCTAAACGGATGAAGGGATCTGAATAATATACGTCGGTAGATTCGTCTTGATGGCGCGAGTGTCACAATTTTAAATGAATTTTCTTTTTTTTTTACTTTTCAATTGCATTTAACTGGAAGAGTCACATACTCGTAATACAAGCATCCCTTTGCTTTAAAGATGACCTCTTCCTGATGCACCGTTACTGTAACTTGTAACTGATAACGTTGATCATGTTTGTTATAACTTTATGTAATTGAGAAAGGCCTATGTCCCAGCAGTGGGAACATTACTGACTTATTACGCTTATGCAATTTCTTCGTCTGTTTTGAAAAATTGCGAATACATAGATGGCGAGTTATACTTTAAAAATAAGCAAAGCGTGAAACCTTGCTCACGCTCCTTTTAAAACATTTCATGGCGTTGAGCTTTAGACCGTGCTTCCTATTTCATGATATATGACAGCACACAAATTCAAGTCGATGGCCACGAACGCCGCCATGACAGATTCATCCAACATGCCACCATTATTTTTGACGGATGGACCTTCGCTTCCAGTACCAAAAGTGCAGATATGATTGAAAATTCAGTTAGAAATTTAAATTCAGTGAATGTACTGGATTTATCATAAATGCCTAGGTCTAAGAGTAGAGAAAGAGCAAAGAAACGACGCATCAACTGGGTAAAAAGTTTTCAGGATGCCAAACTAACAGTTCAGGAGACCGAAAAAAAACGAAGCCTTTTTTCATCCGTCTGTCATTCAGACCATTTTATGTTATTTCCGTTACTAACCAAACCTAACTCCAAATCATAAACAGTCTAATCCACATTTCACCCAAACAGTTCCATTTCTATCTGACAGAACTCAACATTTCCGACGTACCAAGCCACATTTGAGCCGCCGCCGTATACCAAGCCACATTTGAGCCGCCGCCGCGCGCCGTCCGTTTAACCGCTGGACCACAAACTTCAATTATCGTAAACGATTGCCTACCTGTCGATAGCGGTGTGACTCCTCTAGCTAAACGCTAATATGTTTGACGGATATGCATGCGGAAAATAGCTTTCGTGCGCTGGTGCATATTGCTATTTACCGTCTGTATTTTGACGATGTCACCTATTCTATACGTCTATACCTACACCTGTGTTTCTTTGCACATCTGGGTAAATGGAAAAGGATTCTATGATGGTATTTGGCGTCACTAAATTAACGCGACAAGTAGTTCACAAGCGGCTATCTAGCTAAGGAATTATGTGATGTGTGGGAATGGTTTTTTAAAACAGCTATTTCTATCAACTCAAACCATTTTAGTTGATAGAATTAGCTAACAATTTTTATGGAGAAGAGGGTAGGGGTCCACCCTTTCATTGTTACTGACATTACTATGAGGTGCGCGTGGAACACGAACGTGCCGTCGACTTGCCATAACTCCATCAATCCAAAAATAATTCTAATTAATATAAAAAATAAAGAACCTCAATTGAGATCACTTACATTTTTTCAGGGATTGAGCAACTGTAACTACGTCAGACAGACAATCTTACAACGTCATCTGTGGCTGATATATCATTTTCGTTAACCTCATCATGACGAAATACGAGGAAACAAAAATCTTACTAACTACCGTTACGGTCGTATGTATGTAGGTACTTATCGTACCACAGCAGCACCTGCAGTCACCTGCAAAATTACATGGATACTTTAGTATGTAGGCACTTTTGCCAGCTTCGCCCATCCACGCGATGTCGGAAAATATCAAAAATTACGATTTTTCATACACACTTTCATCCCCTATTTAACTCTCTTAAGGTTTATCTGAAGTTACCACATGGAAAATCAATACCCGTGGGTAGCAAGGCTGCCCGGTAATACTTTCCTCATATTTCCGAGAAAATGAGGGGTTGAATTTCGAAAAAATCCTTCCTTAATCCTTGTCTTCATTGTATAGGGAACCTCTGTGCAAAATTTAAGCTTTCTAGGTACAAGGGTATGGGCTGGGCGTTGATGAGTTAGTCAGTCAGGAGCCTTTCTTTTTATTTATATAGATAGATAGAAGATAGATAGATAGATAACTAGTTTACGTTAGGCGGCGTCATTTCTCGCTTCTCACGAATTTAGTTCTGAATTGTCCTAGCATTTTTGCAGGTGACTGTACAGTCGAAAAAGCTAATAAGTATACAGGGTAGAGATCTTTATAATTCTATAACACTGACAATATTGATTGTAATTTTGTTATATCAAGTGTTTCGTACTAAGCGACTGATATAAAACGCTGTACCGTTTGAAATCAGTCTCTAAATGCAACTGTACAATCTCTTAAAAGTAAAAACAAGTTAGCTGGCTGTATACTTATTAGCTTGTTCGACTGTACCTTAACATTGAGGACTTCCCCCGATTGTTTTTGGTTATGAACTAATCATTAGAAAATTTATCTTGACCTTGTTATTATAACACTGTAATAATGTTGAAGGAAAACATCGTGAGAAAACAGACAGACTTGACGTGTTGACTAAATCGTGGCCTACGTGCTGGTGTACTGTCACTCCCTCTCAATGAGAAGAGGACTTGTGTCTCAGCTGTGGAAACAAATTACATGGGATATGGGCAGGAAGGATATGAGCGTAGCATCTTAAAGATCAAAATCACCGATCGAATACGTAACACCACAATACGCTCCAAGACAGGCATCGCCGATGTTGGCGACAAGTCTGCGAGGTTGAAGTGGGACTGGGCTAAATATTTTGATTTTTGATTTTGATAGGCTAGCGAAAAAAAAAATGGGCAGGAAGACGTATGCCCAACGAGCTGTGAGCTAAAATAACCACGTTGTGGAGCCCTGACACAGCCAGAAGGTGACGCGGAGAACCTCACAGGAGATGGCGGTACGAGCTGGACAAAATCACCAACCAGTGGCCCACATTAGCCCTGGATAGAAAAATTCAGAAGTCATGGGGGAGACCTTTGTTCAGCAGTGGGATGACGCAGGCTGACAGTAACAGTAAGCGCAGGAAGATGATGATGTGGAAACATTATACAATGAATTTAATTTTTATCCCAAAACTCTAGAGTAACTGGCATATTGATTGTTTTACATTAAATTTGTTTTAATTTCACAAAATAATTTGGTGAAGTCAAGGTGCATTGTGAAGGAAAACATCGTGAGGAAACCGGCATGTCCTAGAACCAAAAAAAATCGAAGACATGTGACATCTACCAATCCGCACTGGGCCCGCGTGGTGGATTATAGCCCATTCCTTCTCATAGAGGCCTGTGTCCCAGCAGTGGGAACATTAATAGGCTGATGATGATGAAGGTGCATTTTTGGGGAACATAATATTCATGAACTTTTTTTATTAATGATACATCTGGAATAAGTTACTACTAAAACTCCAAAGACTGGGCTAAAGAAGGCTGTGAATGATGTTCATAACTCGTCATCGAGGACTTTCTCCTATTATCAGCAAGATATTCAAATACTATCAAGGAAAAATAGCCTTTACTCCAACAACACACACGCGCAACATTTTCCAATAAAAAAGCCATACAAAAACAAACAGAAAAAAAAAACTTGTTCTGAACAAAACTCATTCTACATACAAACTATACGGGAGTTAGGGGGGCTTCACACGTTCACACTCAATTCAGACATTTGAGTCGGCGCTCGGAGATAAATAATGGCAATAAATAATCTGGCCGTGACACCGGCCGTGTGGAGTGGGCTTTACTTCGCGTCACCGATTGTGAGTGGATGCTTATCACACGGTGAGTCGAAATATTCTGTTTTTATATTTGTAGGACATCTTATTTTTCCAAAAATGTGTCATATTTTTTTGAGTATTCTTTGGGTACGGTGCAGCATGTCTTTTTCTGCCATACATCTCGTACTCATCATCTTATCAGAGACCTCCTTTCTTATATAGTGAAACTTGGTTAACTGGGACCAGCAGGGCTATTGTGTATCTTTTAATGACATTGGATATCCTAGAGTGTCTATCAAATAACTGTCAAATGGTGAGTTTTTAAGAAAAAACGGGAGAGGCTGAATGCCCTGCTAGAAAAATAGCGGAACTCAGATATATTAACTCCGTCGATTATGATGGCACGTAGGAGTGCGTCATACTCTTGGCCTGGATTCCGTTGATTTTCGCTGTCTAAGCAAATTGTCGCCCACAACAACAATGTCTTGACGATATTATTTTTGCAATAACTTATTTATTACCTACTGCCTGACAATCATAATACTAGTATTTTAAAGTATGTGCTATAATATTGTTTTACCTTTTATTTACATTTTCAGGCTTTAATTATTTTTGTTCATATCTTACATTAGAGTTTAAGTATCTTAATATATTAACCCACACAAACTCGTTCCATTTTTGCTATATTGTTGTTAAGAAATATATTGTCCAAATAGTAATTAGTAGAAACATGCCGCCTGTGATACAGGTCTAACCTAGTACAGGCATCTAATTTTGTTATACCTACATTATTTCTAAGATTTAAATTGTATTAATTTATGCCAATTCTAATTTTGAATAAATATATTATTATTATTAATAATTTATTGCGACGGAGTGACATCTTATTGAGACAAAGCTAAGATTTGTATTCTCAAGTTTTGCACCTTCAATTGGGGTATTTTTACGCCCTTTATTTATTTGGCAAAATGATTGAATTATTCCCTCCAAGTAATAACATTGTCGAGCCGGAAAATTAAAAGCATTCACATAGAGTTTAACAAAAAAAAATTGTCCAATACTGGTCTAACACAAAATTTGTTAAATTTTCGGGCAATCACTCGAAACGATCAAAACCACCGAAAAGTTCTGGAATGGCGACCGCGAACCGGAAGACGTTGCGTTGGAAGGCCTCCCACTAGGTGGACCGACGACCTGGTCAAGGTTGCGGGGACCCGCTGGATAAGAGACGCACGGGACCGGTCATGTGGCGACACCTGGGGGAGGACTATGTCCAGCAATGGACGTCTTTTGGCCGAAACGATGATGATGATCAAATATTTTTGCATTACAAAATATTATGCAATATAGGTAATTGATTGGAATTGAAAGCACGTAAAGCCGATAGTCCGGACTGTCACATGTAAGTATTTGACAGTCGTTACAAGGCGTCAGCAGCCTGAAATTCTGTCAAAATTCAATTGACAAAATTCTGTCAGTCTTACCAAGGGGTAACGTATTAGCCAGAACTAACTGGGTTTTGGAGGTCAGATAGACAGTCGCTCTATGTAAAATACTGGTATTCAGTTGTAAACGGCTAGTTAATGATGACACAGCTGACCTTCTGTACATTTATCTGTATTGTGCCTGTACTATGCGTATTGCAATTTCGGAAGCTAAGAGCCTTTGATGTGGGCACTCGGAGTGGAAACTGATAGGCTTTTAATAAATAAGGCTATTGGCGAGTTGAAAGGGTGATACACAATGCACTCACACACTATTACACACTCACTCACACACACATCTAAAACCCCACTTGCTTAAATCACATTTAGTGCGGTCCATTTTACCCGACTGCGTCGAAGCCCAAAAGGAGGGTTATGTGTGTGACGTGTCTGTATGTATCTATATATGTTTGTCTCTTTGCTCCCTCATAACTCCTAAACGGATGAAGGGATCTGAATAATATACGTCGGTAGATTCGTCTTGATGGCGCGAGTGTCACAATTTTAAATGAATTTTCTTTTTTTTTTACTTTTCAATTGCATTTAACTGGAAGAGTCACATACTCGTAATACAAGCATCCCTTTGCTTTAAAGATGACCTCTTCCTGATGCACCGTTACTGTAACTTGTAACTGATAACGTTGATCATGTTTGTTATAACTTTATGTAATTGAGAAAGGCCTATGTCCCAGCAGTGGGAACATTACTGACTTATTACGCTTATGCAATTTCTTCGTCTGTTTTGAAAAATTGCGAATACATAGATGGCGAGTTATACTTTAAAAATAAGCAAAGCGTGAAACCTTGCTCACGCTCCTTTTAAAACATTTCATGGCGTTGAGCTTTAGACCGTGCTTCCTATTTCATGATATATGACAGCACACAAATTCAAGTCGATGGCCACGAACGCCGCCATGACAGATTCATCCAACATGCCACCATTATTTTTGACGGATGGACCTTCGCTTCCAGTACCAAAAGTGCAGATATGATTGAAAATTCAGTTAGAAATTTAAATTCAGTGAATGTACTGGATTTATCATAAATGCCTAGGTCTAAGAGTAGAGAAAGAGCAAAGAAACGACGCATCAACTGGGTAAAAAGTTTTCAGGATGCCAAACTAACAGTTCAGGAGACCGAAAAAAAACGAAGCCTTTTTTCATCCGTCTGTCATTCAGACCATTTTATGTTATTTCCGTTACTAACCAAACCTAACTCCAAATCATAAACAGTCTAATCCACATTTCACCCAAACAGTTCCATTTCTATCTGACAGAACTCAACATTTCCGACGTACCAAGCCACATTTGAGCCGCCGCCGTATACCAAGCCACATTTGAGCCGCCGCCGCGCGCCGTCCGTTTAACCGCTGGACCACAAACTTCAATTATCGTAAACGATTGCCTACCTGTCGATAGCGGTGTGACTCCTCTAGCTAAACGCTAATATGTTTGACGGATATGCATGCGGAAAATAGCTTTCGTGCGCTGGTGCATATTGCTATTTACCGTCTGTATTTTGACGATGTCACCTATTCTATACGTCTATACCTACACCTGTGTTTCTTTGCACATCTGGGTAAATGGAAAAGGATTCTATGATGGTATTTGGCGTCACTAAATTAACGCGACAAGTAGTTCACAAGCGGCTATCTAGCTAAGGAATTATGTGATGTGTGGGAATGGTTTTTTAAAACAGCTATTTCTATCAACTCAAACCATTTTAGTTGATAGAATTAGCTAACAATTTTTATGGAGAAGAGGGTAGGGGTCCACCCTTTCATTGTTACTGACATTACTATGAGGTGCGCGTGGAACACGAACGTGCCGTCGACTTGCCATAACTCCATCAATCCAAAAATAATTCTAATTAATATAAAAAATAAAGAACCTCAATTGAGATCACTTACATTTTTTCAGGGATTGAGCAACTGTAACTACGTCAGACAGACAATCTTACAACGTCATCTGTGGCTGATATATCATTTTCGTTAACCTCATCATGACGAAATACGAGGAAACAAAAATCTTACTAACTACCGTTACGGTCGTATGTATGTAGGTACTTATCGTACCACAGCAGCACCTGCAGTCACCTGCAAAATTACATGGATACTTTAGTATGTAGGCACTTTTGCCAGCTTCGCCCATCCACGCGATGTCGGAAAATATCAAAAATTACGATTTTTCATACACACTTTCATCCCCTATTTAACTCTCTTAAGGTTTATCTGAAGTTACCACATGGAAAATCAATACCCGTGGGTAGCAAGGCTGCCCGGTAATACTTTCCTCATATTTCCGAGAAAATGAGGGGTTGAATTTCGAAAAAATCCTTCCTTAATCCTTGTCTTCATTGTATAGGGAACCTCTGTGCAAAATTTAAGCTTTCTAGGTACAAGGGTATGGGCTGGGCGTTGATGAGTTAGTCAGTCAGGAGCCTTTCTTTTTATTTATATAGATAGATAGAAGATAGATAGATAGATAACTAGTTTACGTTAGGCGGCGTCATTTCTCGCTTCTCACGAATTTAGTTCTGAATTGTCCTAGCATTTTTGCAGGTGACTGTACAGTCGAAAAAGCTAATAAGTATACAGGGTAGAGATCTTTATAATTCTATAACACTGACAATATTGATTGTAATTTTGTTATATCAAGTGTTTCGTACTAAGCGACTGATATAAAACGCTGTACCGTTTGAAATCAGTCTCTAAATGCAACTGTACAATCTCTTAAAAGTAAAAACAAGTTAGCTGGCTGTATACTTATTAGCTTGTTCGACTGTACCTTAACATTGAGGACTTCCCCCGATTGTTTTTGGTTATGAACTAATCATTAGAAAATTTATCTTGACCTTGTTATTATAACACTGTAATAATGTTGAAGGAAAACATCGTGAGAAAACAGACAGACTTGACGTGTTGACTAAATCGTGGCCTACGTGCTGGTGTACTGTCACTCCCTCTCAATGAGAAGAGGACTTGTGTCTCAGCTGTGGAAACAAATTACATGGGATATGGGCAGGAAGGATATGAGCGTAGCATCTTAAAGATCAAAATCACCGATCGAATACGTAACACCACAATACGCTCCAAGACAGGCATCGCCGATGTTGGCGACAAGTCTGCGAGGTTGAAGTGGGACTGGGCTAAATATTTTGATTTTTGATTTTGATAGGCTAGCGAAAAAAAAAATGGGCAGGAAGACGTATGCCCAACGAGCTGTGAGCTAAAATAACCACGTTGTGGAGCCCTGACACAGCCAGAAGGTGACGCGGAGAACCTCACAGGAGATGGCGGTACGAGCTGGACAAAATCACCAACCAGTGGCCCACATTAGCCCTGGATAGAAAAATTCAGAAGTCATGGGGGAGACCTTTGTTCAGCAGTGGGATGACGCAGGCTGACAGTAACAGTAAGCGCAGGAAGATGATGATGTGGAAACATTATACAATGAATTTAATTTTTATCCCAAAACTCTAGAGTAACTGGCATATTGATTGTTTTACATTAAATTTGTTTTAATTTCACAAAATAATTTGGTGAAGTCAAGGTGCATTGTGAAGGAAAACATCGTGAGGAAACCGGCATGTCCTAGAACCAAAAAAAATCGAAGACATGTGACATCTACCAATCCGCACTGGGCCCGCGTGGTGGATTATAGCCCATTCCTTCTCATAGAGGCCTGTGTCCCAGCAGTGGGAACATTAATAGGCTGATGATGATGAAGGTGCATTTTTGGGGAACATAATATTCATGAACTTTTTTTATTAATGATACATCTGGAATAAGTTACTACTAAAACTCCAAAGACTGGGCTAAAGAAGGCTGTGAATGATGTTCATAACTCGTCATCGAGGACTTTCTCCTATTATCAGCAAGATATTCAAATACTATCAAGGAAAAATAGCCTTTACTCCAACAACACACACGCGCAACATTTTCCAATAAAAAAGCCATACAAAAACAAACAGAAAAAAAAAACTTGTTCTGAACAAAACTCATTCTACATACAAACTATACGGGAGTTAGGGGGGCTTCACACGTTCACACTCAATTCAGACATTTGAGTCGGCGCTCGGAGATAAATAATGGCAATAAATAATCTGGCCGTGACACCGGCCGTGTGGAGTGGGCTTTACTTCGCGTCACCGATTGTGAGTGGATGCTTATCACACGGTGAGTCGAAATATTCTGTTTTTATATTTGTAGGACATCTTATTTTTCCAAAAATGTGTCATATTTTTTTGAGTATTCTTTGGGTACGGTGCAGCATGTCTTTTTCTGCCATACATCTCGTACTCATCATCTTATCAGAGACCTCCTTTCTTATATAGTGAAACTTGGTTAACTGGGACCAGCAGGGCTATTGTGTATCTTTTAATGACATTGGATATCCTAGAGTGTCTATCAAATAACTGTCAAATGGTGAGTTTTTAAGAAAAAAATGTACTAAACCATAACCAATTTACAGTTAATCTATGGACAATTATGATAGCCACTGACATTAAAAAGATACGCAATAGCCCTGCTGGATAAATGAGAAACATCTTTAACTGGAACTCATGCTGAGGTCCCATGAGACAGATTTGGTTATCTGAGACACTGGGTAAGTGGAATACCTCTATAAGTGAGACAAATTTTCAGGTCCCTTGAGGTCTCACTTAACCAGGTTTCACTGTAATTTCATCCTATAAACAGCCCATCCAACGTTTCTTTGGTCTTCCTCTACTCTTAAACTCATCCACATTCAAATTCAAATCTTTTCTCACGAAAGAAAGAAGAAAAGAAAGAAAAAATATTTATTGTCGCAGAAAAAAAAAAAAAAAAAAAGCAGGTAAACACAAAACTTACAACTAATTATCCACGACATTCTCCTCATTCCTCCGCATCACATGACAATGCCACCACAATGGATTACCACACAATTCGTCAGTCAGTGGAGCCACTTATACTTTTTAGGGTTCCGTACCTCTAAAGGATAAAACGGAACCCTTATAAGATCACTCGTGTCTGTCTGTCCGACCATTCCCCCCCCCCCCTTATCTCCGAAACTACTAAGCCTAAAATTCTGAAAAAAATACAGAAATTAGTTCAACACGTATAGATTACAGGAAAACCTATAAGAAGTCATGGTACGGAACCCTTCATGTGCAAGTCCAACTTGCACTTGGCCAGTTTTTTTCGTAGTGTTTAGAGTACAAATTGTGGTAAGATGTAGCTTAATTTTTATAGTTTAGTGAACCCTTCCTGGTTTTGCTAGATTCTTGCAGACCTACCGTTGTTGGAGAGTTGTTATTAATTTTGCAGAAGATGCATTAAAAAAACTGACTAAGTGCAAGTCGGATTTTGCACATGAATGGTTCCATACCATTGTAGTAGATATTGAGAGATTTTCCATATTATTTTAGCACCAGAGACTTCTGATACGTTTTCCTGTAATCTATAAGTGTTGACCTAATTTCTGTATATTTTTTGACCCAAAGGGTCTTAACTGGTGTTGCCCACTCTGACAATCAGTATTAACTGGTTGTCAGACTTTCAGGTCACTGACTACCTCTAACGACTATCAAAGAAAGCAGTTGTTGTTCCAAATAAAAAATAAAGATATTTTTTTTTTTAACCATCTTAAAAAAGGAGGAGGTTCTCAATTAAAGTGTCTGTTATTTTACGTCACACCTCCTTAATTTATGAATCTCTTCTTTTATATGAAAGGACTAGCAGTTGCCAGCGGCTTCGCCCCATACAACTCGAAAATTATCCCACGGCAAGATAAAAACTATCCTATGAGTTAATCCAGGATATAAAATATCTGTGTACCAAATTTTATTCAAATTCGTTCCGTAGTTTTTGTGTGAATGAGTAACAAACATCCATACATCCTTACAAACTTTCGCATTTTTAATATTAGTGTGATTAAGTAGAATAGTGTTCGCTAGCTCAGTTCGGTGTAACATCACCTCCTATTTATTGGGACGCCTTTTGTTGTTGGTCGGTAGATGGTCGTTTGTTTTGTTTTACGTACCAAACGGTACAAACGGTAATGATTCATGGCATTACACTCCAACGCTCTTTGAGTTGTTGTAATTCACTTGGTTTTGGCCATTGTTCATCTCTTGATGTGTTTTGATCGCATCGTTTTGAATTAATCTAAACGTTTCTGGTGTTTTTTTATAGAAAGTATTTTGATTTTTAGAGTCGAGGCACAGACAAATAGATCCCGTGTCGGGGCTAAGAGCTACCGTGGCCGCGACACAAAGGGTTAAGAAGGAACATGGGTGGTTTTTAGTCAGTAGAAGTCTGACACTCTATACAGCTCTGGCCAGAGGAGTCATTTGATGATTTCCCACACTGGGTGGGTTCTCGCAAATTCTGTGATGGTAGGCCTGGTCCTAAGGACAAATCCTGTAACGGTAAGGATGACGGCTTGTGTTGGCATCATACCAAGGTAGGCATGATAACAACAATGCAATGCCAACATGTATGTTGGCTCGCGTTGATCGTCTAGTCTGTTCGTTTTCGTGAGTGAATATATTAAGAAAGAGTCAAACTTTCTTAATTAGCCTAAAGAATGCGTCAAGTTAATGTGACCGTGTACTCGTGTATTAGCCTAAAGAATGCGTCAAGTTAATGTGACCGTGTACTCGTGTATTAGCCTAAAGAATGCGTCAAGTTAATGTGACCGTGTACTCGTGTATTAGCCTAAAGAATGCGTCAAGTTAATGTGACCGTGTACTCGTGTATTAGCCTAAAGAATGCGTCAAGTTAATGTGACCGTGTACTCGTGTATTAGCCTAAAGAATGCGTCAAGTTAATGTGACCGTGTACTCGTGTATTAGCCTAAAGAATGCGTCAAGTTAATGTGACCGTGTACTCGTGTATTAGCCTAAAGAATGCGTCAAGTTAATGTGACCGTGTACTCGTGTATTAGCCTAAAGAATGCGTCAAGTTAATGTGACCGTGTACTCGTGTATTAGCCTAAAGAATGCGTCAAGTTAATGTGACCGTGTACTCGTGTATTAGCCTAAAGAATGCGTCAAGTTAATGTGACCGTGTACTCGTGTATTAGCCTAAAGAATGCGTCAAGTTAATGCAAATGGTGAGTTTTTAAGAAAAAAATGTACTAAACCATAACCAATTTACAGTTAATCTATGGACAATTATGATAGCCACTGACATTAAAAAGATACGCAATAGCCCTGCTGGATAAATGAGAAACATCTTTAACTGGAACTCATGCTGAGGTCCCATGAGACAGATTTGGTTATCTGAGACACTGGGTAAGTGGAATACCTCTATAAGTGAGACAAATTTTCAGGTCCCTTGAGGTCTCACTTAACCAGGTTTCACTGTAATTTCATCCTATAAACAGCCCATCCAACGTTTCTTTGGTCTTCCTCTACTCTTAAACTCATCCACATTCAAATTCAAATCTTTTCTCACGAAAGAAAGAAGAAAAGAAAGAAAAAATATTTATTGTCGCAGAAAAAAAAAAAAAAAAAAAGCAGGTAAACACAAAACTTACAACTAATTATCCACGACATTCTCCTCATTCCTCCGCATCACATGACAATGCCACCACAATGGATTACCACACAATTCGTCAGTCAGTGGAGCCACTTATACTTTTTAGGGTTCCGTACCTCTAAAGGATAAAACGGAACCCTTATAAGATCACTCGTGTCTGTCTGTCCGACCATTCCCCCCCCCCCCCTTATCTCCGAAACTACTAAGCCTAAAATTCTGAAAAAAATACAGAAATTAGTTCAACACGTATAGATTACAGGAAAACCTATAAGAAGTCATGGTACGGAACCCTTTATGTGCAAGTCCGACTTGAACTTGGCCAGTTTTTTTCGTAGTGTTTAGAGTACAAATTGTGGTAAGAGGTAGCTTAATTTTTATAGTCTAGTGAACCATTCCTGGTTTTGCTAGATTCTTGCAGACCTACCGTTGTTGGAGAGTTGTTATTAATTTTGCAGAAGACGCATTAAAAAAAACTGACTAAGTGCAAGTCGGATTTTGCACATGAATGGTTCCATACCATTGTAGTAGATATTGAGAGATTTTACATATTATTTTAGCACCAGAGACTTCTGATACGTTTTCCTGTAATCTATAAGTGTTGACCTAATTTCTGTATATTTTTTGACCCAAAGGGTCTTAACTGGTGTTGCCCAATCTGACAATCAGTATTAACTGGTTGTCAGACTTTCAGGTCACTGACTACCTCTAACGACTATCAAAGAAAGCAGTTGTTGTTCCAAATAAAAAATAAAGATATATATTTTTTTAACCATCTTAAAAAACCGGCCAAGTGCGAGTCGGACTCGCGCACCGAGGGTTCCGTAAAAAAAATATATTATGTGATGTAACTAAAAATTTATGGTTTTCGTAATTATTCCTTTATCTATGCTATAAGACGTTGCTTCGTACCAAATTTCAAGATTCTGAGTTCACGGGAAGCACCCTGTAGGTTTTGATTCCCTTGCAAGTGTCGAAAATTTGCGGCATAAACGGCTGTATCTTTTGATTGCGTTGGCTTAGAAGTTTGATTTTTTCACAGCTTCAAGGGACAGTAGACCTGAGTAATTGATATAAATTTCAGCTTCATACCTCCACGCGTTCCTGAGAAAAAGGGTCTTGACAGACGGACGGACGGACGGACGGACAGACGGACAACAAAGTGATCCTATAAGGGTTCCGTTTTTTCCTTTTGAGGTACGGAACCCTAAAAAGGAGGAGGTTCTCAATTAAAGTGTCTGTTATTTTACGTCACATCTCCTTAATTTATGAATCTCTTCTTTTATATGAAAGGACTAGCAGTTGCCAGCGGCTTCGCCCCATCATCATCATCATCATTTCAGCCAAAAGACGTCCACTGCTGAACATAGGCCTCCCCCAGGCGTCGCCACATTGACCGGTCCCGTGCGTCTCTCATCCAGCGGTTTCCTGCAACCTTGACCAGGTCATCGGTCCACCTAGTGGGAGGCCTTCCAGCGCAACGTCTTCCGGTTCGCGGTCGCCATTCCAGAACTTTTCGGCCCCATCGGCCATCCGTTCTGCGAGCAATGTGCCCTGCCCATTGCCACTTAAGTCTGGCGATTCTTCGGGCTACGTCGGTAACCTTGGTTCTCAAGCGGATGTCCTCATCGTCACGTCCTGTGGCTTCGCCCCATACAACTCGTAAATTATCCCACGGCAAAATAAAATCGGAATAAAAAAGTTAATCCAGGTTATAAACTACCTGTGTACCAAATTTTAGCCAAATTCGTTTCGTAGTTTTTGTGTGAATGAGTAACAAACATCCATACATCCTTACAAACTTTCGCGTTTATAATAATAAGTGGGATAGTGTTCGCTAGCTCACTTCGGTGTAACAGCACCATCTATTTATTGGGCCGCCTTTTGTTGTTGGTCGGTAGATGGTCGTTTGTTTTGTTTTACGTACGGTACGGTACAAACGGTAATGATTCATGGCGTACGCTCCAACGCTCTTTGAGTTGTTGTAATTCACTTGGTTTTGGCCATTGTTCATCTCTTGATGTGTTTTGATCGCATCGTTTTGAATTAATCTAAACGTTTCTGGTGTTTTTTATAGCCAGTATTTTAATTTTTAGAGTCGAGGGACAGATAGATTTATCTATATAATACGACTAGCTGTAGGTACCACGCAACTTCGTCTGCGTTACAATATATAGCTTATAAATCGATAAATCGAATATCCAACATAGTTTTTTTTTTCAATTTGCGCGTTCAACCAAATATTTTGAATTTGAATTTCTCGGAGTCCAGAATCGCCACGTATCATTGGGACGCGTCAGCGTACCATAATCGATGATTTTTCACCCCTAAAAAAAGTTCCAGCAATAATTATTGTGTCGAGTTCACGGCTTAATATAAATGATGAAAAATGAATAATGTTACCCTGTCTGTTTTACGCTGTACATCATATTCAGGACCTACAAGACATTCCAGTTCAATTAAAAATTAAGTAAATAGTTTTTTGTAATCTTTTTGTATCTCAAATGTTAAGTGTGAGTGTACGTAATCGTGGTGATAAATAAAC
Organism: Diarsia mendica; assembly: GCA_949316265.1. Lineage (NCBI taxonomy): Eukaryota > Metazoa > Arthropoda > Insecta > Lepidoptera > Noctuidae > Diarsia > Diarsia mendica. The sequence goes on from OX438910.1 coordinate 4,354,922, forward strand.
TGGTGGTTTTTTCTACAAGACAAAAAGACAATATAAAATAGGAAGTACTTTTTTCCATAAATCGGCATTAATACCGCAGTGACTATAATAAGTGATAAATATGTGAAGATTGAACCTAAATCACACCATTACTATTGGTTTTTGTCCAAAATTAAAGTGTAAAAGTTCTAAATCAAGTAAACAAAAGCCAGAAATCTCGAAGAAAACAACTACAAAACCCCACAAATAAAGCCACTAAAAGCTCATTACATAACTAAAGTGACGATAAGTGTTCCAAATCAGTGCTACAATAGTAGTTTATGCGACTGTGCATAATGAAGGGCATTACAACACAAGTGTGGGTTTAAGAAACGAGCCGAAGGCGAGTTTCTTAATAGCATCACACGAGTGTTGTAATGCCTAATTATGTATAGTTGCATACACTAATTTATCTACCCGAATATCATAAGGGCTCTATGATGGGCTCAGGAACCATAGGGAAATTACCAGCATTGTTACCAGTGTAATGCAATAAAAAATAAACAGGTTATTAGTTGCATTCGTCGCTGCATTTACGATATCTGGCGGAGTGTTCATGTTAATTTCTGAGTCACTATCACTCATTTTCGACAGAAATAAAGAACTTATCAGAAAATTTGTGTAATCAATGAAAGGGAATAAAAAGCTAACGAACAAATGACAGCTCGAAATGGCGGCGTTTCGGATATCTGTCATTTTTTTTAAATCATAGGCAAACGAATTGAAACGAACAAAGTCACTATTATTGTGTCACTCGAGATCAAAATGTCGTGCGATTTATAATTAAAATCATACTGAATTGGGGTTTCGTATCGATAGGTATCTGTTTTAATGTATACTAGAATAGCACACTCACTTGAATTTGACACCTGTTCCAAATTTAAACTCATAACCTACTGTTTTCAGTAGGTTATGAGCTCATTACAGTTCTGTTAATTTCTGCTGGTTGGTAATGCTGGTCATTGCCTATGGTTTTCGAACGCATTATAGAGGGTTTATGATATTTCGGTAGATAAAAGAGGTTTTAAGTTGAAAAAGTGACGTTTTGCAAAGTAAAAAGAACAAAGAGTGTTGTTAAAAATTCTAATGGCATGAATCATCTCTAACGGCCAGTCATTATTCAAAAGTTCACTAACTAGAAAAGGACTCACAATTTCACCTATATTATCATTGCACGTTTGGCGGAGTTGGTTGAACGGGTGGCTTACCTAAGCGCTGCCGCGGTCCGAGTTCAAATCCTGCGATCGATGTCTCTTTTTGTAAGACAATAAAATTACAAATACAAGTTTTTAACAGACTTCTACCACGATGTCACTAGAAAATAATGTTACACTGCGGCGTAAACAGTTATTTAGGTCAAAATCTATCGAGTCTGTTAACTTTGACTCGTCAAGTAACTCAGACCTGGACATAAATATACGAAGTTTCGAACTACCCACTACAAATAATAACTCAAATGAGAAATGGAGGAATGAAATCTCGCAATTAAGGATGGAACTGGATAGCACGCGTAATGAGTTAGAAAATGTAATACTTGACAATAATGAATTAAGAGAAACTGTATCGAGACAGCAGAAACAAATAATTGCACTTAAAGACATCTGTAGTAGTCCTTTGAAATCACACAGAATACAATTACTCTCGGCTAGGAAACGGAGTCGACGCACCGTCACAGATAGCTTGCGTATGTCACTAGATCAAAATGAATCTTGTGAACATGACAAAAACATACACAGCACAAGGGAAATCTCACTGCAAATGAACGAAGTCATCTTAGATAATGAGGAAGGGGAAATTTCGCCACAAATTAACGAAATACCGAATGACGTCGAACATGAGGGTCAACAACAACAGGAACAATTAACGGATTGCTTAGACAAAAGTGAGCTGCAAGTAAGCAATGAGTCCAGTCAGACTAAGACAAATAGACTCATGATCTTCGCAGATCAAACTGGACGCGGTGTGCGACAAATGCTGCAAAATAACCTGGGAAATGACTTCTCTGTGACCTCTGTAATAAAACCCTACGCAACCATGGATGAAGTACTGAAGTCGTGTGTGGTTATGTGTAGGGAATTTACTGAATCAGACTTTGTATTAATACTGGCGGGTGCTAACGATAAGAGTCCGATGTTGGTGCAATCGCATTTACATTATACGTTGTGTCAATTGAGTAATACCAATGTTATGTTAGGAAGTATTTATTGTAATAATTTTATGAACGTAAAAATGTTGAACACCCTACTTAATTTAGTGTGTCGAAATTGTGATAATTCAACTTTTATTCAGCTAGATTCCAATTTCGGTAAGTCAGTACAACGTATTAACAAAGTGTATGCATGTGGACTAGTTCTTAGACATATCCTAAGGGTGATATACATGAACAAATGGCAAAATTATATGGAATCATTAGCAAATGGCAAACAGATACAGCCGGTATATTTGAATCATATCAGTGTCCAAACAGATTTCTCGTCAACTGTAAGTTCCAAACAATTGTGTACAGAGTATGTTGACTCCATGACACAAACTGACGACCTTATACAGGAGTCGGACTTTTTTCGTGAATGATTTGTGTATTGCTTCCGATTCTTGCTGCAAAAATGATTCAAAGTTTTCTTCAAATAAAACAAATGTGTTCATATGCCATCAAAATGTATGTGGTATCAGTAACAAGAAAAGTGAACTAGAAGTTTATATAAATTCGCTAGATAAGAGAGTCGACTTTATATGTATAAGTGAACATTTTTTAAATGATAAATCAATTCCTGTATTTAATCTTGAAAATTACAACTTAATCTCATACAATACGAGGAACAAGAAAATAAGAGGGGGGAGTCTAATCTTAGGGCACTTAAACAGAAAAGTGGAAAATATAGATTTTATAAACAAATTATATAAGATGGAAGCCTTTGAAGTGTGTTGTATTAATGATACTCGTACTGGTCTATACTTGTGTTGCTGTTACCGCACCCCTAACGTTAAGAATTTTGAACATTTTATGTCAAAAATGGAGAAGATGTTGGAATATTTGTTCAATAGGAAAAGCATAATTTGTGGTGACTTTAATGTCGACTTAATGGTTGAGAGCAAAACCCGGACTGAATTTATAAGTTTACTGGCATGTTATAATTTCCGACTGCTTATTGATACACCAACGTTTATTCGCAATAATTGCGCATCTTGTATAGATAACGTTATAACTAATCTACCTGATGATTATGTTGAGCAATGTGATGTAGACCACAATGGCTTGGCAGATGGACACGGTGCGCTATTGGGTGACTTTTTGTTGCACAACATTGATTATTCAAATAAAAATAAATATGTAGTTGTAAATAAAAGAGTATTTAACTCTAAAAACCGCCTAGCTTTTAGACAAAAAATTCTAGAAATTGATTGGGGTGGTATGGGAATTAACACGTTCCTAAAAACATTTGCTACAATTTTCAAAAATTGCTACAGAAAGAGAGAACAAAAAATTAAACTCAAAACAGGTTTCAAATTAAGGTGGATGACAAAAGGCATTAAAACATCAAGCCAAATGAAACGTTTTTTGTGTGCTGGTGGTACTAATAACCTAGAAGACAGCGTTCGGAACTATAAAAAAAAATATATAAGAATATACAGGAGGGTACTATCTAAGGCCAAAAAAATAGCAATAACGGAAACTATTAACAATTCTTGTAATTTAGGTAAAGAGGTATGGAGAGTTATAAATAAGAGCACGAATAAGATAAAAACACCACATTCTGAAAGTCTTTTGCTTAAATATGACGGTAAAATTATAGAAAATCCCTTAGATGTTGCAAACGTATTAGTAAATCAATTTGGCTGCAAATGTATTTTGAGTAATTTTGAAAACCTAGATCCCCTAAAGCTTCTTGAACAAAGTACTAATAGGGTTCAAAATGACATGGCTATTGCGCCTGTTACTCCATGTGAGATAGTGAAAATAGTTAATGGTATGGAAAATAAGAAATCGTGTGGTTATGACGACATTCCCATATCAGTTATTAAAGAAAACTTAGATATATTCGCTGAATCTTTGACTAGTTTTTACAATAAGTGCATTTCAGAAGGAATTTTTCCGGAGCAGTTAAAAATAGCGAAAATAATCCCACTCCACAAAAAGGGTTCTAAGACAGACCCAAAAAACTATAGACCTATCTCTTTGCTCCCTATTCTTTCCAAAATTTTTGAAAAAATTATAAAGAGTAGGCTTTTAATTCATCTAAGTTTAAACAAGGTTTTGAACATGAGACAATTTGGATACCAAAAAAATGTCGGAACAGGGGACGCTATATATACATTGGTGGAAGATATTGTTAGTAAATTGAATAGGAAAAAGAGGGTAGCTGGTATTTTCCTTGATTTGAGCTCTGCCTTTGATACAATTGACCACAAATTACTCATTTCAAAATTGGAGCATTATGGTGTCAGAGGTAAAGCTTTAGAACTTTTCTCTTCATATTTAAGAAATAGGAAAATGTATGTGGATATTAGTAATATGCAAGCTGGTAATGGAAATGGCAATAAATCTTCTCTACAAGATATAGTAGCGGGCGTATCCCAAGGATCGATTTTGGGGCCTATTTTGTTCATATTATTTACAAACGATTTAATTAATTACATTACTTCAATGTTTCCCGATACACAGCTGACAGTTTTTGCAGATGACACCAATGCAATAGTTGAAGGTAATAACATACAGGAGCTTTCCGCTAAGGTTAATGCAGTTTTGGCAGTTTTTAAATCTTGGTTCGAGAGTAACAAGCTCATAGTTAACACTGAAAAAACCAATGTAATGTTATTTAGTACAACAGCTCGTAATAAAGACAACATGACGATCGTTCTTAGTGAAATTAAAATTGACATAGTTAATGAAGTAAAATTTCTAGGGTTATACATTGACAAATATTTAAATTGGAAAAGGGAATTGCAAGCCATTGATTCCTATATTTCTTCAGCGTGTTATGCCTTACGTAGTCTTAGGGACGTAATAGACGTTAAACACCTTAAAATGGTATATTATGCTCTAATAGAGTCAAGGTTGAGGTATAGTGTTCAGTTTTGGGGTAATAGTTTCAAATATAACTGCCAGAGAGCCTTTGTGCTCCAAAAGAGAGCAATACGAACCATGGTACGGATACCGCAAGTAGAGAGCTGTCGGCCCCACTTTAAAAATTTAAAAATTCTTACTGTGCCCAGCCTCTACGTTTTAGTATTATTAGTGAATTTTAAAAAATATCTTCATAACTATGAAACAGATGAGGAGAGACAGCTAAGGGAAAGTACGCGTAGAAAAAACTTTAAAAACAAAATAAAACCCCAACTTAATATTGTGCATCATAGTCCTCAATATCAAGCGGTGGAGATTTTTAACAGGTTGCCATTGGAATTAAAAACCATTCTTTACAAAAGTTCATTTAAGTCGAGACTCAGGGCATTCCTGTTGGACAAATGTTTGTATTCGGTAGAAGATGACCTATAAATGCATTTTAATATTTAAATTCTATGATTTCTCAATTTGTAATGTTATTGATTATTTGATTATTTAATTGATTATTTTTTTATTTTTTATTATGACATATAAATACATTTTAATGCTATGATTTCGTAATGTAATGTTATTGATTATTTAATTGATTATTATTATTATTTTGATGATGACATTTATATAAGTAGGTACATTTTAATATTTTAAATGAATGGTTTCTAATTTGTAATTTTATTGATTATTTAATTGGTAATTATTATCATAATTTTTTGTGTTTGTACTATTTTCCAAAATTTAGTGATATTGTTAATTTGTGTCTCTTATTTTAATGTGTTAGCTTTTATAATTTTAATGACCGTGTTTTTTTTTTTAATGTTTTTGTTATTTGTATAGATGTATAATTTCAAACACAATGAGAATTGTTATCTGAATAAATTGAAAAAAAAAAAAAAAAAAAAAAAAAAAAAAAACCACTTCAATAAGTATCCAGATCATCCATACGAATAAATAAAAAGACATACGCGATCCGTATTGATGGATATCCAATTTTCCTTTCTTATCCATTGATTCCCTACAGCCTATCATGTCGATATAGAAATATGTGTCAGAAATGTAATATTAGGATCAAAACAGAACGTGTTTTTTTTTGTTACGTTTGGTAAAGAAACTGGTGGGTTAGTAGATAGGTGGATGTAAGAAGGTTATCAAGCAGCGGTGGCGGCCCCGACTTACGAACAGTAAGTCGTGGGTTCAAACCCAGACAGGTCCATTACTTTGTGTAATTTATTTCATCACCGCTGCTCTCAAAACGGTGAAGGAAAACATCGTGAGGAAACCGGCATGTCTTAGAACCAAAAATTCGAAGACATGTGACATCTACCAACCCGCACTGGGCCCGCGTTGGTAGGTTTGGTTGGTAGATTTTAGCCCATTCCCTCTCAAAGCGAGGAGGCCTGTGTCCCATCAGTGGGAACAATTTAATAGGCTGTTGATGATGATGATGAAGAAGGCTTGGTGTTATACGTTTGGCATTTGAAGTGTGCAGCTGTTGCTGTGCCTTGCTTCAAGACGTGTCATTTTATTTCCCCTTTTGTAAACAGGAAATAGTTAAAGGAACAGTATTTTGTTTCTTACTTAAAACTGACCCAAACCGCAACTTTTAAGATATTTTTTTGCCCTAATACTGTTATTTTTGCACTCCAAAATGGAACAATACGGCATTGTTATGGCAAAACAAAATGGTCGGAAGACAAGCGACTCGAAGCGATGTTAAAACTAGTGCAGGGCAGTGGTCCAACTGCTCTGTCCAACTAGTTGGACCATGGGTCTTTACTATGGTCAGTTGTCCAACTTTAAAAATAGTTGGACCACAGCACCTTTTGAGAGTTCCGTGGTCCAATTCATTTAAAAGAACCACCAAGGATTTTTTTAATCTATGCATTTCCACTGTATGTATTATTATATTATGTTTAACTATCTCTCAACTTTAAGAAGACTGTAAGAATGAATTCTTTTATTTTATGGTATTTCTGCCATAACTTTTTCAGTGACTAGATTCAAATGTCAAAGCTCATAACTTCGCAACCGATTGCACACGGTCGTACAGTTGGACGCATAAATACGAGGATATTGTGTTTGCAAGCTACACATGGTGAAATTATACTGCGATATATGAAATTATATTGGTATGTTGTGGGAGTGGGGTAAAACTCTTTGCCGAGGTCTAATATATAGCCTCGTCTAACTGATGCCCGCGGCTTTGTCCTCGTGGATCTCGGATATTGCGACTAAAAGTAATCTTTTCACCCCCCCCCCCCTTTAAACCACTTTTTTTTTCTGGGGTGTGTAATCATCAAATAACTCCTCCCGCTCTTGGGCAGAGCGAAAGGGAGTGTCAGACTTCTACTGACTAAAAACCACCCATGTTCCTTCTTAGCCCTTTATGTCGAGGCCGCGGTATCCTGTGAACAACCCGCAGCCCCGACGGGCCCCTTTCAACCCCTTGCAACCCTTTTCACACTAAAAAAAACCTATGTCCATTCTCAGGCTCCAGACTATCTGTGTACCTAATTTTATTCAAATCGGTTCAGTAGTTTTGGCGTGAAAGCGCGACAAACAGACAGACAGAGTTACTTTTGCATTTATAATACCGTCGCAAAGTCACATGTCTGTCGGTCTTCTACAGACTGTACTTCGGAGAGTGTGCGCAAGAGCTCCACGAGCTGATCCCACCATCTCCCTTCTTCCATCGGGACACTAGACGTACTGCAGGTTATCACCGATACCTAGTCGAGATTCCACACATTCGAACGAAGCGCTTTGCTGGGTCCTTTATTATGCACACAGCCAAGGAGTGGAATTCCCTGCTTGCGTCGGTTTTTCCGAGTTCATATAACCCTAATCTGTTTAAACAGGCTTCTACTGAGTAAGCTCGTTCCATCGTCGACATCATCTCTGCCCTTAGGGCAAGATTGAAGTCAAGAGCAAGCCCATTTATAATAATAAAAAAAAAATATAATTAGTAAGTATAGTAAGGATATCACATCACGCCTGTAAGCCCCGAAAGGTAATGCAGAGGTGTACGTAATAGTAGGTACACTCACATTTCGCCAGTTATGTTTAAGTCCCATGTAATAGAGCGCGAACCTATTACCATCAACCAGGCACAGATCCAGACTCAAAAAGTCAATAACACTTTGCCCGACCCGGGAATTGAACCCAAGACCTCATGCTCTGCAGTCGAACTTGTAACCACTAGACCAACGAGGTACAGTCACCTACAAAATTGCATGGATACTTTTAGTCTTTATTACTTGTGAATAGAGTTCAGAACTGTCCATGCATTTTTGAAGGTCACCTTCAAAAATGTAAATCAAATGTTTCGTGTATAAATGGTGGGCGTGACTGTATACCACAAAAATATTACATTAAAAACATCCCAAAGCTTATTAAATTAAAACCGACAAAGTAATTAAATATCTCCTAAATTAATACCAATCAAGTCTGTTTATGGAATAATTAATCAAAATGAAAACAGGTATTTTAACCTATTATATTTTTCAGTTCGTATCGGGGACCTCAGTATTCATTATTTCAAACCATTGAATTGTCAAAATATTGAAACGTGAACTGTGAAACACCAATTTTAGTAGAGCTCTCATAAAATTCGGTTTCTGTGTGCCGAGGGTTCAGGATATATTGACAAAAGTCTGTTAGTTATAACAGGGTGTATTTTGTGACTTATATATTTTTATAAGCAAAAGTATTTCGTTGATAGTGCTTTCTAGAGAAATGTACATTTTTCTAGGTTTATTTGAATTATCTACGAGTATAATGGAGCACCCATTATGACTTACCGATTTTTCTCATATATATATTTGCCAGCGGTTTCACCCGTTACAACTCTAAAATTATCCCACGGGAAGATAAAATCGGGATAAAAAACTATCCTATGTTTGAATCCAGGTTATAAACTATGGGCCGCGGATTATAGAACGAGATGACGTGGCTACGGCTACTGACTAAAAACCACCCATGTTCCTTCTTAGCCCTTGTGCCGAGGCCGTGGTATCTCTTTCGAACAACCCGTAGCTCCTCGAACAATCCGCAGCCCCATGGTACGGAATTCTTCATGTGGAAGTCCGACTTGCACTTGACCGGTTTTTGAAAAATTGTTTTGTTAAAAAATGTTTTGTTAAAAAGTGTTTTGTTAAAAAGTGAATACGGTCGTGTCGCTAGACTCAAGTTGAATTGCCATACGTCCTAAATGGGGCGTAAAAGTCAATTCACACATAATCGGTCGTGCACGAACTGTGAACATAAAATCTTTGCATACATTGTATTTGGACAGCGAACGTTTCCCGAATACTGACGAGTTTTTCCGAATGCCATCGTCGAAATCAGAGACTTTTCCAACTAAATGTGGGTTGGTTTTCAGTCGAACTGGTACAAATATAAATGTAGGTATTTTTTTGTACTTTCTTATTTTAATCCCATAGCGTGCGTTACTTGTGTTTCACTTGTGTGTTGTGTATATTTTACACGCGTACTTCTTCCATACTCGTTCGTACGTTCTTCGTTTAAAAAAAAAAATACTTCTCTGTTACTCGTCATCTCATGACACACCTCCTTTCTTGCCATATCATCCTTAACATAGTTCATCCATCATTTAAATATCTTTGGTTTTCCTCTACTCTTATACTCAAAACCCCACGACAAACGATTAATACCTACCACACAAATTTTCAGTCACCGGCACCACTTTCAGATTTCCGCTTATGTACCTACTCATTTCATATACCACACAATATCATCCTAACTAATATTATCCTAATCCTAACTATCCTAACTATATAATATTATAAATGCGAAAGTATTTGTCTGTCTGTCTGTCTGTCTTTGCTTCACGCCTAAACTACTGAACCGATTTGTGTGAAATTTGGTACAGACATAGTTTGGAACTTGAGAAAGGACATAGGATAGTTTTTTTTTTTTTTTTCGCGAGATAAACCAAAAATCTGCCGGAAGTCACTATTCCACGCGAACGAAGTCGCGGGCAAAAGCTAGTACATGAATAAAATCGTAATATAATACTAATCAGCCATTGAACTACAAACATACAAAACCCCACAAATAAAAACTGGCCAAGTGCAAGTCGGACTTGCACATGAAGGGTTCCGTATCATGACTTCTGGTTTTTCTGTAATCTATACGTGTTGAACTAATTTCTGTATTTTTTTCAGAATTTTAGGCTCAGTAGTTTCGGAGATAAGGGGGGGAGAATGGTCGGATAGACAGACAGACAGACACACGAGTAATCCTATAAGGGTTCCGTTTTTTCCTTTTGAGGTGCGGAACCCTAAAAATAACATTTCCCTCACAAAATACCATAACATAACTTCGAAATAACCACCCATTTCAAATACGATACTCTTGAAAGGACGAAATTATGTCAGATACCGCTGGACGCCGCGAGAGGGCGCCACAGAGCTAGTCGTCTGAATAATTCATAATTCACTGCGTCGCCGGCTTTATGCAAGCTATAAGTGCAACAGCCTTAAATATGGAGAAGTAAGTCGAAATATTAGTGTTTTATGTTTTAAAGGAGAATATAATTATGTATTTTTAAGGATTTATTTATGCGGCTTTCTGAATTTTAATATTATTTTAAGGGAACGTGTAGTTGTTGTACTCGGAAACTTCTTTAGAGCAAGCAGTGAACCACTATTATCATCATCACTATCACTAATTTCATATAATTATATAATATTATATAATATGTATATTATACATAATTAATTATTATAAAACAAAGTCGCTTCCCGCTGTCTGTCCCTATGTATGCTTAGATCTTTAAAACTACGCAACGGATTTTGATGCGGGTTTTTTTAATAGATAGAGTGATTCAAAAGGAAGGTTTAAGTATCTTTTTGGCACCCGTGCAAAGCCGGGGCGGGTCACTAGTATATGTTATATTTTGTTTCGTTAATCTAGTGGTCGAAAGAGCGACTACTGTACTTGGGGTTCGATTCTCAAGTCTGGCAAAGTGCGATTAAGTTTTTTTTCATAAGGATTTTTTCAGTAATAGCCACGCAGTCTGAATTTGTGCCTGGATTGTGATGGTAGTAGGCTCGTCCCCTATTATATTGGACTTAATACATAACTGGCGAAATGTGGGTATATCTATTAGGTACGTCTCTGGCTACCCTTTGCGGATTACAGGCGTGGCGTTATGTTATGTAGTGCGTATATACGCTAAGTAAACTTGAAAGCTATGTGTGGCACTTAAACGTGTTTAAAACGTGTTTATGCCATCATGCTGGGACACAGGCCTCCTCTCTTTGAGAGAGAATGGGCTGTAATCTACCACGTGGGCTCAGTGCGCATTGGTAGATGTCACATGTCTTCGATTTTTTTAACCGACTTCCGAAAAATGAGGAGGTTCTCAAATTTTATATATTAATTTCGCAGCAGCTGACTTTGCATTTTCTGAGAAAATTTACCATTGCAATGTATATTTTTTATACATCATCAGAAAGTAGAGATTTTAAGGAACACAACGCCCACCGACTTTTTAAAAAAAGCAGATATTTTGACGTCAGAATTTTCGATTGAAAATATGGCTGATTTTTCGATATTAAGTCAATAATAAGGTGAAAAATAAATATTTTTAATCAAAAAAATTACAGTGTATTTAGGGCATAAAAATGTAAGTTTTCACTAAATTTCGTGAAAAAAAAAATGTTTTTTGTAAAAGATAAAAATTAAAAACCAAAAACTTGGTTTTTTGAATTTTTCACCTAAATTTTGAGGTTATGTGAAAAATTGCAAATACAAAAGTTGTAGATCTTTTTATTACCTACAACTTTGCTATGGAACTTTTTTCCATAGGACTTGTAGTTTTGCCGGAAATCGAGATAAACCGCTTTCCCCCATTAAAACCCCCCCCACCCCCACTTCCCGAACTCGGATCGACCGTAATTTATTTTTACTTTCATTTTGATCATATTCCCCTCCTTTTCTTATGAGTTTCATCCTACTGTAATTTTTTTTGGTTTCAAAAATTATCGACCCTGGTCTAATACTGGGTTACTGCAAAATGATTAGAAACAGACATAGTGTACGATGGAATGGGTCACCTAGGAAAGCGCTGCTTCACTTAAACATTACCAATCCGCACTGGCCCCGCGTGGTAGATTATAGCCCATTCCCTCTCAAAGAGAGGAGGCCTGAGTCCCAGCAGTGGGAACATTAATAGGCTGTTGATGATGATGATGATGACCTAAAGATTGATCCGAGCGGGTACGTATCTAGCCACGAGCTCCTAATTGTTAAACTCACTCTAACCGACAAAATTACAAATAAAAATATCACCATCTTCTTTTTTTGCAAAAAACTGAATCCAATAGGTTTTTATTAAATTCTGGGTTATGCATTTCCCGGTTAGTGTCGACGGATATGAACTGAGGGCATCTGGTTCAATGGAGCGGAAAGTGCAGGGCGTATCGGCCTGTTTTTTTCCATATTTATATTTTTTTATTCAAACGTTTTTTTTTTTATATTATTTCCGTGATTTTTACTCGTACAACGTGACGCCACCGCATCCTTTAATGGGAAAATAGGATAGTTATTAAAATATTTTCAAGCAGTTCGTTATGTGTTTTTGAAATTAAATCAAGTGTGTTTTGTTACTGGAGGCGATAGTCCTCGCGCGCCTACATGAGTGGCGCGCGGAGGCGCTACACCGGGGGGTCACTCTGCTGCCGCGGCACATTGCTGCGCGGCGGACAGACCTCCGGTGCGATCTCATGGCGGCATGGAGACAGCGACTGTCGCAACCCAGCGCAGGGCACGCCACGATAGTGGCGGTAAGTCCCCTCTTTGAGGAGTGGCTGGAGAGGCGCCACGGCGCCCTCACCTACCGTCTGACGCAGGTCCTCACCGGACACGGGTGTTTCGGGAGGTACCTGCACCGAATCAGGCGGGAGGAAACGCCCGGATGCTTCCACTGCGAGGATCGACCGAAGGACATGGTGGAGCACACTGTGGAGGTGTGTAACGGGCGCTTTGGCGGAGCCCCGCCGTGTTCTCGTAGCGGCGATCGGCGGTGGTGACCTCTCGCGTCCGGCCCTGGTGCAAGCCATGGTCCGGAGCGAGGAGGAATGGGACGCCGTCGCCTCCTTCTGCGAAGCAGTGATGCTAGCGAAGGAGGTGGCGGAACGAGAGAGGGAGAGAACCTCTCAACGTCCCAGCCGCCGCGGAAGGCGCTCCGGGCGTCGGGGGTCACGCGATGACCTCCGGCCACCGTAGACGCGGGCCTGTGGACGGTGAGTAACGGGCTAGCTCGCCGTCCGGCCGTCGTCATGACGGCAACAGACCGTGTCAGCGGCGCGTACGTGTTCCACGCGCGCCTCAAAGAGATGTCAGCAAGGAGGGGCCCGCAAGGGCCGACGCCCGTCGGGCTGCGGATATCGAAAAGTTACCGCGGCTCCGACACAAGGGCGAGGAAGAGGGAACATGGGTTGGTTTTTAGTCAGTAGAAGTCTGACACTCCCCTTCGCTCTGCCCAAGAGCGGGGGGGGTTATTCGATGATTTTCCACCCACCAAAAAAAAAAAGAAAAAAAAGTGTGTTTTGTTAAAAAAGGAAAGAGTTTTTGTTCAATCGTATTTTGGTTATTGAATAAATACTCTAATTACGTGATTTTTAGGAGCCGAAAGTGAGTGCACTATCATCATCATTTCAGCCAAAAGACGTCCACTGCTGGACATAGCCCTCCCCCAGGTGTCGCCACATTTACCGGTCCCGTGCGTCTCTCATCCAGCGGGTCCCCGCCACCTTGACCAGGTCGTCGGTCCACCTAGTGGGAGGCCTTCCAACGCAACGTCTTTCGGTTCGCGGTCGCCATTTCAGAACTTGTCGGCCCCATCAGCCATTCGTTCTGCGAACTAGTGAACTATACTACCTACCTAATGGGACAAGGACTGGAAGGTGATGATGACTGCGAAAGTGTGTAGATCACTTGTTTCCTTCACGTGTATGACTCGACACAATATAGGGATAATAATCTTTATTGAAGGAATGCACTTAACCATCCCTGTCATTTCGACTTGCGATTCGACCAAAATTATTACTCGAAAATAATGGCGTACAAGTGAGCCATAAAACGTTATATCATTTTGAACCGCGATAAAATGAGTAATACTTAAACGTTCAGGTGTTCAAAAAAGACTTTGTCTTTTAGCCAGTCTAGCTTTTCCCCATTTTTGTTGGAGACCGAAGAGATGCTTTCCGAAAACCATTTCAAAATGATTACAATTTTACTAAGAATTTCTTTTGTATTAAGATCATAATCACTAGACGTACTGCGGGTTATCACCCATACCTTATTGATGTTCCACACATTCGTACAAAGCGTTTTGCTAAGTCTTTCATTATTCGTACAGCCAAGGAATGGAACACCCTGCCTGCGTCGGTTTTCCCGAGTTCATATAACCCCAATCTATTTAAGTCGCGAGTAAATAGGCTTCTTCTGGGTAAACTCGTTCCATCGTCGACCTCATCTCTGCCCTTAGGGCAAGATTGAGGTCAAGAGTAAGCCCATTTAGAATAAAAAAAATAAATAAAAAAAACTAGAACAAACCGACTACATTCTGCACTAAGCTGTGACGTCACAAGCTACGTCATATCGCTCCAGTGGCTTGTATCCTTTGCACACGTTACCACAGTGTTGTTGACGTACAGTAACGTGATGCTGCGGTTAAGATGGCGAACGGTTTACGGAGACTGAACATGTTTCTCTATATTCCTGGGTGAGACTGCTGTAGCTGAATTAAAAAGGTTTATCTTGATGGCTTGTATTTATTAGCACAAATTATATTTTATGACTAGATTTTGCCAGCGGCTTCGCCCGCGTGAAAATGACGATTTTCCATACAAACTTTCATCCCCTATTTAACTACCTTAGGGGTTGAATTTCGAAAAATCCTTCCTTATTCCTTGTCTACGTTATAAAGGGAACCTCTGTGCAAAATTTCAGCTTTCTAGGTCCAAGGGTTTGGGCTGGGCTTTGATGAGTCAGTCAGTCTGTCAGTCAGGACTTCTCTATTTATTTATATAGATTTTATGTTAGTCTATCTTTTCTCACCTATTTTCGGCTTTCAGTGTTACCAGATGCAGCTGAATACCAGTATTTTACATGGAGTGACTGCCTGTCTGACCTCCGCAACCCTGTTAGTTCTGGGTATTCCATTATTCTTTGGTAGGACTGGTTGTCAGTCTTTCAGGCTACTGACTACCTGTAACGAATATGGCAGCCGGGAACAACGCCTTAACTTACTATTCGCGGGGCTGCGGGATTTTCACAAGAGAAACCGCGGCCTCGACATAAATGGCTAAGAAGGAACATGGGTGGTTTTTAGTCAGTAGAAGTCTGATACTCCCTTTCACTCTCCCCAAGAGCGGGGGGGTTATTTAATTTTGGTGGTTTTCCACCCACCAAAAATAAAAGGTACGGAGGGAACTTGGTATGGATTGGCTGGATACCCATCCGGAACAAACAAGGCAAGCATCATTCTAGCCTACCATTCGCAACCAGTACCTATCACATTGTTGTTGACTTATAACGTATAACATGGGCTCCTGCGGTTAATATGGCGAACGTTTACGGGGAATGAACACGTTTCTATATTCCTGGGGCTGTAGTCTCTACACTAATAACGACGCTACAAATGTCGCTAAGTCGTAAAATCGTAAATTTTCTTTAATAGATTTTCAATCATATTATGCTGTTGAAATAAAGCTGAAAATCTATTAAAAAAAGTTTACGATTTTACGACTTAGCGACATTTGTAGCGTCGTTATTAGTGTAGAGACTGCAGGGCCGGCAGTCTCGACAGAGATAACGACAAAATCGCTAACTTTTAATCCTTAATTACTAACGAATAAATTCGGTTGCAATAATGATGCTTGTGATAGAATAGCCTTATGTATATAAAGAATATAGCATCAAATTCATAATCATCACTTATTATTAATTTGATGCTATATTCTTATATACATAAGGCTATTCTATCACTTGCAAGTAAAGCAAGTCTCTACATCCAAGATGCGTTTCTCGCAAGCATCATTATTGCAACCGAATTTATTCGTTGGTAATTAGCAATCGAAAGTTAGCGATTTTGTCGTTATCTCTGTAGAGATTGACGGCCCAAAAAAAAACAATTTAACTAGTACCCATTTTCCCATTTCATCATCTTCCCAAAATCCCTCAAAAAATCATTAAACCATTATCAATTTTCCACATTCCGATTTCAACAATACCAGACTTCACATATCCAATATATCGATGCTCACATTACCTAGCGACGCGGTGGTCAGAAAGTGATATCCAATTTACAAGCCTGTTGGCTCGCGTTGTACGGACAGATGGACAAAGCAGATATATATACGGAGGCACTGAAGTGGAAAATAACATAGGAGGAACTGTAATAACTATTTCATATCGTTGCTTTTTGAGGGTTTTGTTTGGGATGATTCTTCTTTTTGGGAAGGTGCGGTTAGATGTGTGAAGGAACACAAATCAATGTTTTTTAGGGTTCCGTACCTCAAAAGAAATAAACGGAACCGTTATAGGATCACTCGTGTGTCTGTGTGTCCGAAAATTCCCCCCTTCCTTATCTCCGAAACTACCGAACCTAAAATTCAAAAAAAAATACAAAAATTAGTTCAACACGTATAGATTACAGGAAAACCTATAAGAAGTCTATGTACGGAACCCTTCATGCGCAAGTCCGACTTGTTTAGACAAAGAGACCAACACGTTTTTCACGTAAACAAAATTGGTGTTGAAGTTTTGTATAGTCTAGTCTAGTTAAGCACTGGTTCAATATAAGTATTTAGGTAAATTTAACCAAAGATGTAAAAAATGTATCCCACAAAACACTTATTACAATCTATCTTCTATATTAATAAAAAGAGAAGTCCTGACTGACTGATTGACTGACATGACTCATCAACGCCCAGCCCAAACCCTTGGACCTAGAAAGCTGAAATTTTGCACAGAAGTTTTCTTTATAATGTAGACAAGGAATATGGAAGGATTTTTCGAAATTCAACCCCTAAGGGAGTTAAATAGGGGATGAAAGTTTGTATGAAATTTTTGATATTTTCCGACATCCACGCGGGCGAATCCGCTGGCAAAAGCTAGTTTTATAATATTTCTGTTTATGAGTTATTTTGCTCAAATTAATTCTAAAACCTGTGTTATGCTCTCACATTTGTTTCCGTAGTATATTTCGCGCCAGTAGCTCGCAGGCACGCACTCGTTAGCCTGTCCACTTGTGAGTTGATTCATGCTTTTACATAATTATATTTTAGAACAATTTCAAAATTATTTAACACTAGCTTGTGCCAGCGGCTTCGCCCGGAGTTCGATAATTGTCCGATAATCATACTACCGAGATACAAAGTATCCCATGTGTTAATTCAGGTTATCAACTATCTGTGTTCTAAATTTCATTCACATCCGTTCAGTAGTTTTTGCGTGAAAGAGTAACAAACAAACTTCTATCCATTAATACATACGTCCTCACAAACTTTGGCATTTATAATATGAGTAGGACTAGCTTTTGGCCGCGGATTCACCCTCTTAGATGTCGAAAAATATCCTAACAAACTTTCATCTCCTATTTAACACTCTCAGAAAAAAAAATACTTTATGACGTTGTCGGTCATGTCTGCCAGATGCCGCCACCGCTGTGAGCCCGAATATCGCAAGACTGGAGCCCTGACACAGCTAGACGGGGCCGAGGCAGACCGAGAAGATGGTAGGACGTCTTGGATGGCTTTCTCACCAACTGGCGAGAAGAAGCTCAACATTCGTTAGAAGTGGAAGGAACGGGGGAAAGCCTTTGCTCACTTTAAAAAAACACAACTTAAAAAAAATGACGTCGTAGTAGACCAACCGTTTGAGGCAATTGGTTAAACATAACTAGCGAAATGTATTCTATTAGGTACACCTCAAAGTCACCCAAAGGGCAATGGAGAGGGCTATGCTCGGAGTTTCCTTGCGTGATCGAATCAGAAATGAGGACATCCGCATGAGAACCAAGGTTACCGACGTAGCCCGAAGAATCGCCAGACTTAAGTGGCAATGGGCAGGGCACATTGCTCGCAGAACGGATGGCCGATGGGGCCGAAAAGTTCTGGAATGGCGACCGCGAACCGGAAGACGTTGCGTTGGAAGGCCTCCCACTAGGTGGACCGATGACCTGGTCAAGGTTGCGGGAACCCGCTGGATGAGAGACGCACGGGACCGGTCAATGTGGCGACACCTGGGGGAGGCCTATGTCCAGCAGTGGACGTCTTTTGGCTGAAATGATGATGATGATGATGAGGTACACCTCTGCCTAACCCTTCGAGGATTACAGGCCTGATGTTATTTTAAGCAATATTTTTCCAAATATCGTTGAATTCCAATTAAAATGAAAACCACACAATAGGTATTTTAAACATCAAATAAAACATTTTCTAACGCACTCTCTACATTACAATTTTCAGTTCCTTTCATGCAAAAAATGCTTTCACGATTTATATCCCAAATAAGGCCACGAAAGTTTAAGATCAGATATATTTTTGTTAAAACATTTTGTTCAGTGACTGAAAACGTCGGAGCGATTCTTCCGCATGTCTTATCCCGAGCCACGGAGTAGTTATGACAGAAGGCCAGTTGCATACAGGGGCGGAAAACCAGTGTGCAGATACCACACATGGACAGAGAGAGACACGTTCGAAAGACGATCCCATTTTAGTATAACACTTGCTGATGCCCGCGGCTACGTCCGCGTGGATGTCGGTCAAATTATATACTGAAACCTTCCTCAAAAACCACTCTATCTATGTTTTTGAGTTTATCGCGAAAAGACACACAGACGCGGCGGAGAACTTTACTGCGCCATTCGGTAAGATTGAAAGCCATTCCGAACTAGTGGTGATACTTTCATAGAAGCGAAAAATCTTGGCTTGCCCTTATAACCTACTCGTTTTCATGATGTTTAGGTTCCTGAACAGTTTGCTTGCCTTACAGGCTTGCAGTATTGTAAGCGCCTAGACACGTTACTGTCTAGCATAGTTGGAAAAAGGCAGGTCGATAATATGTGTTGAATTATAAGTCGGACTCGATGCCTGTAGATCAAAACTGTTTATCATAATTATTATTTAATTCCAGAAAGTGTGCTTCTTTACAGTCGTCTGTACACGAAATGTGTCTATGTGTGCATCGAGATCACAAACAAATGACAGTAGCAAGTAAACTTGCATTCGCTGTACGTGAAGCGTGTCTATGTGTGTGTGAGCTTTCGCTCGTTAAATGTACCCAACCTTCTGTACTCCTCTTTGCTTAAACGCATTAGGTAGGAAAAACACGGCAGAGATAATGTGGAAACAATTTTCAACAACACCTACCGGTTTTTACCAGCACTGATGAAGATGGCTTTAAAAGTATTTCTGTATGTGTGTGACTTAAATTATAATAATGTGTGTGGAAGGAAAGCTCTTAAAGTATAGATAGATGGATGGATGTGGGGAAAGGGAGAAAAGTAATCTGGCCTTTAAAAATCCAAGCATTGCTAAAAAGGTGTCTGTCTGTTGTCTTTTAGGTCTGTTGTGGGTTATTAAGAAAGAAAGAAAGAATGATAGAAAATAAAGTTATAGACTTTGAGCACACCTGATAAACCATACCAAATATGGATAGCAGTAAACTCTACATGGTCCCATAAGTTAAACAACTGTACAACAACTTTAATAGTTATTTTAAGTACAAATTAATCTCATAACTTTAATTTAAAAACTTATAACTGTTACGATTTAATGCATTTATGTTTTGAGTGCGATACATTCAATCCTGTCATAAAACGTGTTTTTTTATTACCTCGAGAAAAAGTCATTTCTCAGCAGTCATTTTTGTGTAGAGCTTCGTGAAGGATCTGTTCTTTATACCTTGTAGGTTCAACTCTCTGAGAATGAGCCGTCATAGTCCAGAAAACTTACCCAATGTGTGCTACTGAACAAACATAGCTGAGAATTTATGTGTTCTATCCCTAACCATGGACCGGAATCGAAACTATGAATTTTCTAATGCCACGCCTACGTTTTCGCCTTTAGGCTATTGCCACTTTCATTGGCAATAAAATAGTGGAGTTTTGCTAACACACTCACAATCTCGATACCTTTCAGTTCAACAACAGCATCCATTGTGATAACACATCATTGAGGAGACCGTTTCGGACGTCAAAAGCTATTCAAAATAAACATCGTAAATTCAAAATAATATATTATTTCACATTAAGGCTGCGTTTCCACCAGAGATGTGCGATGGAAATGTGTCGTGTGAGGATGTCTAGCTGTGCTGTGAAAATGTGTGGGGTTTTCACCAAAGCTGTGCGATGAAAATGTACCTACGAGGATGTGTAGCGGAGAGCAGCTGTGAAAATGCGCATTAATGTGTGGTGCGAGTATGCGTTGCGAAGCTGTGAAATGTGTCGACGGGGTGCGGTGTAGTGGGTGGTTTCTCGCAATACATCCCTCGTACACATCCCTCGCAACACATCCCCCGCACATATCCCTCGTACACATCCCTCGCACACATCACTCGCTTGTTTTGTATGCGCAAAAATCTAGCTCCACTGAGTCGTTTCCACCAGAGCTGTGCTGATCGAGGCGAGGTATATGAAGCGATTCTATTGGTTCTTTACAAACACATCCCTCGCTACGCATCCTCGCACTTCTTTGGTGGAAACGCAGCCTAACCTATGGATAGTCTGCCTTGATGTTCTTGGTGTTATAGTCCAAGATCCTAGAGCAATCAGACATAACTTATTTTCACACGGATGAAACCTGAAGTTTTCAGTAGCGTCTCGTGTGCCTTGAATACCTACGCGCTTTGTGGAACTTGCCGAGTGACACCTGGGCAGGCACCAGGTGAGAAAGGTGACTAAAAATAAGAACTATTTAACTTAAATTCACATGG
This sequence comes from Diarsia mendica, assembly GCA_949316265.1. Classification (NCBI taxonomy): domain Eukaryota; kingdom Metazoa; phylum Arthropoda; class Insecta; order Lepidoptera; family Noctuidae; genus Diarsia; species Diarsia mendica. Next base: position 4,375,965 of record OX438910.1, read on the forward strand.
CTGATTTTTATATATGTCATGTAGAATATTATTTTAAAGTAATATCATATAGTGTCAGACACTTTTGATGGACCAGAGTTTTTGTCAGACGCTTTTAAGCTTGGTTTTTGGAGCGCCTGACCAATATAGCATGGCAATATCCCGATCAATTAGCTTTAAGTATTAAATCATTAGGAGTAAATCATTGGGAGTAGAAAATATACGTAATAAACAGCTTGGAGAAAATACTTCACGTATTTTCTCCAAGCTGTTTTTGGGAATTATCCTTAAAAATAAGTCGCAAATACTCCCAGACACTTTCCGTCGGCCGTATTGCTTAACAGACGCTTTAAATAATACTAAACTCCTAATGATTTAATACTTAAAGCTAATTGATCGGGATATTGCCATGCTATATTGGTCAGGCGCTCCAAAAACCAAGCTTAAAAGCGTCTGACAAAAACTCTGGTCCATCAAAAGTGTCTGACACTATATGATATTACTTTAAAATAATATTCTACATGACATATATAAAAATCAGCCATGTGAATTTAAGTTAAATAGTTCTTATTTTTAGTCACCTTTCTCACCTGGTACCTGCCCAGGTGTCACTCGGCAAGTTCCACAAAGCGCGTAAGTATTCAAGGCACACAAGACGCTACTGAAAACTTCAGGTTTCATCCGTGTGAAAATAAGTTATGTCTGATTGCTCTGGGATCTTACTCTATTAGTAATCGTAAGCGCGACTGTTTTACAGGATTTTTCAGCAGCAGCCACGGAGTCTGGATTCGTAGCCAGTTGATGGCAATAGGCTGGCTCCCTATTAACAGGGACCTTACCCATACACTCATAAATTACGAAATGTGTGCTATTCTATAAGTTACACCGCTGGCTTATTCTTCGAGGATTACAAGCGTGATATTATGTTATCTTACGTTAAGAGCGTATGCTACCTCAGATTAGCAACCCTATTTGTTATGGTTCAAACTTCGCTTGAAATACTGTTAGAATAAAGTTCTAATCAGCTTGCAATACAAAGCGGTTGTTACGTCTTTCGCTGCGGCCGAATAGTGCGAAATTAGTGGTATTTTGCGATTTACAAAAAAACTATTGATTGGACTAAAAAAGTAAAACACTATGACTTTAGTATGTTGCTTGTAGAATTATTTGGCAAAAAAATCAGAACGATGACATGTATTTTAGTATGGTTTTTACTCGTTAAAAGAAATTTTTAGAGGTATCTTCGCGATTTTTTTCTATCGAGCAAAGTTAGTTGTATTATGTTTTTACAACACTATGGCACTAGCATATATCCTGAAGAATATCATATATTTTTCTGATGTTGATTACTGCAGTGAATCATATACTTTTACGCATTATAAAACTCGCGTTTGAGGTACCATAAGCTCTTAACCTGTGGAGATTATTGTAAAAAAATACATTTTTAAATCGTCAAAAATGAGGTGCAGTGAGTAGATTTGGTCGTTCCTTACAGAGAAGAACCGGCAAGAAACTCCATAGAATGTATTAGGACTTTATTTACATAATGGATTGAATTTTAATAGAAAGTGTGTGGAATTTATCCGCTGTTTGTTTTCTTTTATCTCAAAAGTGATTTGTATAAGGTGATTCTCAGACGACACCGCTTGTCGACGCAATAATGTAGTTGACTAAAAAAAACTAATTAGGCCGTCAGATAGATTTTCAAAAAATATTAAACACGTATTTTTTCTTATTTCATGTAAGTAAACAAAAAATGAAGACGATACAGTGCTTCGAAAAGTCGTGAAACGTCACAGGTTGGTCCATTTTTAACAGAATATGACGTCAAAAGCCCCCTCTCATGTTCTTTGACAAGCTTTATTTTCGTCAATTTTTATTAATTTGATAAAACAAAAAACACGTATCCAATATTTTTCGATAATCTAACTGACGGACTAAAAGAACCATATTTTTTTTTAGTTAGTCAACTACCCTATTGAACCTGGTGGCGAAGATTTAATGGCAATGCGCTAACGGAGAGGCGGTGGGCGACGAACGTTCGCGCAATCTGTGTGCGTCCAGTGAACGGAAATAAACATGTGCGTCTGATAACTGCCTTAGATGTTACAACCAGTAGCTTTTATAACAACAACTACAATTTCGGTCAGGAAAATTAGTCCACTGTTATTCAGGGTTTGTTGATTATGAAATACGACGGTAGTTTTGGAACTCGTAATTTCTGCGTGGTTTATAGTGCAGTTTGATAAGGACGCTTTATGTGGCTTTGTTCGTCGAATACTGTGTGAACTGTACAAGTGACCGACGACGCTTCTCTAGCGTTATTATTTATACAAATATTTTTGACTGTTTAATTTGAAATACCTTTTTTTTGGAGGAGGGGAATTTTACTCTTCCCGCTCTGGGCGGTCCGGTTGGGAGTGTCACAGTTCTACTGACTAAAACCACCGATGTTCCTACTTACCCCTTTGTGTCCGTGGTCGCGGTATCTCTTACGAACAACCTGCAGCCCCAACTGGCTATTTCAAATATCTTGGACATAAGTTTTTAAACTGACACTAATTACTAAACACATTAATTAACATTAAATACACATACATTAATTATTACGGGATATTTTACATGATTATTATCTCCAGTTGAGCCGTGATCATGGTGCTTGTAAAAGAGCAAAAATATCGCGGGAGTTTAGAATAATGGATAATATTGGAAGATAATCCGTAGCTGTCAGTATAACTTTTGACTAGAATTCTAACTTACAAAATATCTGTGAGTTGTCTAAAATAAATGTAAGTTTGTTTTAATCTGACCAAATCCATAAAAGTCTTCTCATATTATCGTTTCATGCCTGAAGGGATTTCGATGTAACTCAACTGTCAAAACCTACTGGTAGTTTATCAGTTCAATCCTACCTGGTTCACACCACGAAATTAGTTCCCAACGAACAGCTGTGCTATACAAACAAAAACCTATTCAAAAACTATGCAATACTTATTCTACAGTCCGTAAAAATGAACCTGAATATCAAAGCGTAGTTAAAACCATGTAAAAACACGACCACCCGTCCCGACACACATCAACAAACTTTCAACCGAAAATGTTTGGTCCAACCATAATTTGGCAAACGTGGTCCGCTTTTCCGTTTAAAATTAGCATCTAAATTCGTACAACCATCAGATTCGCTTGCATAAACTCCGTACAACTTGTTATGTTGCAAAAATACGCTCCCAATTATTTTTGAGCTAGGTTCCATGAATTCGCAGGCTTGAGTTTTAAATTGTGTGCTTCTGTTTTTGGGAGTACCTACTGCACGATTATTCGGAACAAAATCTGCCAGACTGTACGATGAGGGTTCATGTTACCTGGTTATAGAATTGTGTAGGTCGACTAGGCAGTCGTTTTGTGATAAAAACAGATCCTAAAGGAAGCATTTAGTTTATAGTTGCAATCTAATGGTATGATTAGTTGAGCATGATACATGGTATCGGTCAAACAGTAGGCCCGGCGAAAACCGGTTTTCATCATTTCAGCCAAAAGACGTCCACTGCTGAACATAGGCCTCCCCCAGGCGTCGCCACATTAACCGGTCCCGTGCGTCTCTCATCCAGCGGTTTCCTGCAACCTTGACCAGGTCATCGGTCCACCTAGTGGGAGGCCTTCCAGCGCAACGTTTTCCGGTTCGCGGTCGCCATTCCAGAACTTTTCGGCCCCATCGGCCATCCGTTCTGCGAGCAATGTGCCCTGCCCATTGCGACATAAGTCTGGCGATTCTTCGGGCTACGTCGGTAACCTTGGTTCTCAAGCGGATGTCCTCATTTCTGATTCGATCACGCAAGGAAACTCCGAGCATAGCCCTCTCCATTGCCCTTTGGGTGACTTTGAGCTTTCTGATGAGGGCCATTGTGAGCGACCACGTTTCGGTCCCGTATGTAATCACTGGCAACACACACTGGTCATAGACTTTCGCCTTGAGAACCGAAAACCGGTTTTACTTACAAGAAAACAACAACTAAAACATCATTTATTTCAGCCTACAATGACCCATAGATATGCCTTATAAAGTACCTACCTAACATATAAAGTAAATACGTAACGTTTGTTAATAAATAAGACTTTGTCAGTAGCACTTGTGCTGGCTGTCCAGTGGAACTTGTCCGCGGAAACGACGGAAACCAAATCCCGAGGCCAAAAGTCTTCCTTCATCACCAGGGGCAGAAAACAATTCGGTATAGTCGCACCACAAATGCCTTGAAGTTGACATTACGGCGCGACTCAAGTAACTGCGCCTTCGGTGTGTACCTCGTCTTTTGGCACACGTACTCCACAATGACCTTCGCTTTAGGAGGATAATGCAGGGCTGTGGGTTGTTCGAAAGAGATACCGCAGCCTCGACACAAAGGGTTAAGAAGAAACATGGGTGGTTTTTAGTCGTAGTAAAAAAAAGGAGGATAATACAAGCCCACGAACATAATATATATAGCACCCCTTAGTCAACTTCAACTGGTTTCTGGGAACAGAATTACATATTCGACTTTCCTGTTGGTTTTTAAATAGTTTATTTTTGAGTGCGGTCTATGCTTTCCTGGATTTAAAACTAACTACCGGACGCTTAATAAAATATAGGTCAATGTTTTTTGTTTTCCTTCTGTACCCTACGGATATGTGCTGTTGATTAAAGCTAGCATGCATCACAAATTACTAATTGCATTTAGAATGATAATAATTAGAAGATCTTTATATTTGTGACCTTTAAGACTCATGTATAATGGAGCGAGCCTATAGCCATCAATCGAGCATACATCCTGACTCCGTGGCTGCTACTGTGAAATTCTTTATGGGTGGGTTACCCATAAAGAATTTATGGGTAACCCACCCATACTTTAACATTTTAACCGACCTGGTTATCGACACCCAAGATCTCATGCTTAGCCGTCCCAGCACTAGATGACTGGACCATCGAAGCAGTAAAAATAATAGGCTGTTATTTATAAGTCCTCCCACTAGGTGGACCGACGACCTGGTCAAGGTTGCGGGGACCCGCTGGATGAGAGACGCACGTGACCGGTCAATGTGGCGACACCTGGGGGAGGCCTATGTCCAGCAGTGGACGTCTTTTGGCTGAAATGATGACGATGATTCATAAGTCACGATTATATCACACTTCACACTAATATTATAAAGGCGAAAGTTTGTGAGTGTGTGACTGTGTGAGTGTGTATGTTTGTTACTTCTACACGCCAAAACTACTGCAAGGATGTGGATAAAATTTGGTACACAGATAGTTTATAACTTGGATTAACACATAGAATAGTTTTTATCCCGATTTTATCTTCCCCGTGGGATAATTTTTGAGTTGTAGCGGGTGAAGCCGCTGGCAACAGCTTCAGCATTTTAAAACTAGGTGTGGCCGGTATTTCGTAGGTACCTCACTACTCTAAGAAAAAAGAGCCGAAACAAACTCAGAGGTAACTGTCTCTTACATTGGTCATGCAATATAAGGACCATGCAAATTATTTTCTGAGAAGAATCACATATTAGATTTGAGTGGACCTGTCCAGTCAGTACAAGCAGCAGTTGTCAGCTTAGCTCATACTCATAACGTGAGGAGCTCAACGCAATTATAACTTACCCACACAAAATCTACATGGAACCCTAGTACCCACACAATACATACTCAGACCATTGACCTCGACCATTCAGGTGCTCAAACTTCCACCTAGCAGTTTTGTTTACACCGTGCAGGTTTAACAAGAAAAGTTTTAATAGACCTACCTACCGTGGTCCGAAGGCTCAATGAAACACCTATTTTGACAAGCAAAGTCGGTAACAGTACTTTAGAAGTTAAAGTGTTTTCTGAATATAAAAAGTTGTTTTATTTAGCTCAGAATGGAGTTTTACTCGTGTTTTTCGGGAGTACAATGTGTTTTGTGTTTTATGGGGGTCGATGTAGGTAGGTTCTTCTTTGTTGTGAAAGTGAATTATGGTCGAAGTAATTTGGAAGTGGAGGGTAAGGTTTTTAAGTGTGAATTTTGAAGTGATGTTGTGCGTCTTAATATTCTCAACTAGTCTTATTAAGGGCTATCGTATTGCATGTACTAACTGGGTTGTATTGTAGAAGTAAGATGGCAGTCATTCGATGTTAACTGCCTCCGTGGTCGAGTGGTCCCACGGGAAGCATACTTTGTGAAGTTGTTTCCAGTTTGGTTAGGACATTGCAGGCTTGAATCACCTGATTGTCTAAAAAAGATGGTTCCGTGTTTCGGGTGGCAGGTATAAGCCGGTCCCACCAAATGGGGGTCGTCAAACCATGTCAGAGGCCCTTGCGGCGGTTTATATACTCTGACACTAGGTCGTCAGACCTAACTGCCCACACGATAAGAAGATGTAAAACACTGTGAGTGCGGGGCAGTTGTCCAACTGCTCTGTCCAACTAGTTGGACCATGGGTCTTTACTAGGGGCAGTTGTCCAACTTTAAAAATAGTTGGACCACAGCACCTTAAGAGTTCCGTGGTCCAATTCATTTAAAAATAACTTACCTACCCTAAAAGGATTGAATTTGATAGTTTATTAATTGAATCCCAATCGATCAAACTACCAGGAGAACAGAAACATTAGGAGGTATTGGAATCTTAAAATCAAATCTATATGCCTTTCTAATACCATGCAGTTTTTTTTTTTTTTTTTTTATCCTCTGCACCTGGTTTGAAAATAAGCGGACCCCAACATAGTTGAAAAAGGCTAGGCAGATGATGACGATGATGTGGTGCGTCTTAATTATCAAACCAGACTAGACTTTGATCCCAGCTGCCGATGCTGTGTATACAAAGAAGAAAGAAAAAAATATATATATTCGTCGCAGTAACAAGAACATAGGTACAAGGAGGCACAATAAGACAGAAAAAAACAATACTACGCATAACAAACAGTAAGAAATAGAATAAGGATGAATAATAAAAAAAAAACCGGCCAAGAGCGTGTCGGGCCACGCTCAGTGTAGGGTTCCGTAGTTTCCCGTCCGTCACAATAAACTCACAAGTGTTCCCACTTATGAGTTTAAAGGTGGTTTTTATTTTTCAAAATGATTTTCCACCAACCAATGAAACTTGACCTCTGGATTGTATAGGCGCTCATACGATTCAGGGACCAAATTATATTGGTTAACTGCTGTTTCCATCCAAGTTCAAAATGATTTTCCTAGAAAGTCCTTATAAAGTTCTACTTTTCAGATTTTTTTCATATTTTCTAAACGTATGGTTCAAAAGTTAGAGGGGGGGGGCCGCATTGTTTTTTACTTTTGGAGCGATTATTTCCGAAATTATTGACATTATCAAAAAATGACTTTAGTAAACCCCTATTCATTTTTAAATACCTTTCCAACAATATATCACACGTTAGGGTTGAAATTTAAAAAAAAATCACTTCCCACTTTACATATAGGGGGGCTACCCTAATAAAACATTTTTTTCCAATTTTTATTTTACCACTTTGTCGGCGTGATTAGTACACATATTGGTACCAAATTTCAGCTTTCTAGTGCTAACGGTCACAGAGATTAAGCGATGACGGACGGACGGACGGACGGACGGACGGACAGACATGGCGAAACTATAAGGGTTCCTAGTTGACTACGGAACCCTAAAAAATGGTTAACATCTTGTACGTCAACAACGTACAACGTGTTGTGTTGTTGTGTGTTGTACGTCGTTGTGTTGTTGTCGTTTTGTGTTGTTGTGTGTTGTACGTCGTTGTGTTGTTGTCATCTTGTGTCTCTTGTCTTGTTGTTCATCTGTATAGATTTTTGTCAGTCGTAACAGTGGCCTGAAAATCTGACAACCAGTCTTACCAAAGGCTATCGTATTAACCAGTAGGTACTGAGTGAGGAGGTCCGATAGGCCATCACTCCATGTAAAATACTGCTTTTCACCTGCATCCTGTGAGAATAGAAGCCAACCCCGACATAGTTCAGAAAAGGCTAGGCAGATGAATCATAATAATATAAAAGGTCCTAAGCAACAGCTACAGGATACCGGAAGTTCAAACAAGAAAGTTACATAATCTAAGAGGTTTTGCTAGTCAAACTTCAACTACAGCTAGTGACGCAGTTTATAGGGTTAATATTGAAGCGAACTATGGAAGGGAAAACACGGAAGTTCTGTATTTTACTTTCGTATCTGAGTTAGTTTATTATGCGTTTACAGAAAACTCGTGGCTGACAGCTGAAAATAAACAGCTGTATAAAACTATGGTACAGTTAGGTCTGCTGAAATCGTTTTATATATAGGTAGCCATTATATAAATTTAAAAAAGCAAAATTAAAAATTTTGAAAAAACCCACGACTGTTAAAAATTAATTGAAAAAAGGATAAAATAACATAAAACACCCACCTTAAAAAAACCCAAGAATGTCCGTCGGGGGCTGACATTAAATGAACTAGTTTTGCAATGTTCAGCTCCCGACGGACATTCTTGGGTTTTTTTAAGGTGGGTGTTTTATGTTATTTTATCCTTTTTTCAATTAATTTTTAACAGTCGTGGGTTTTTTCAAAATTTTTAATTTTGCTTTTTATTAAAAACTTTTTACTTTTATTTTTATTTTTTTATCTAAGAACATGCACCAATCAAACCTTAACCCATAACTGAAAACTGAATCAAAATCGGACTTGTAGTTTTGGAGAAAAATGGCAACTTTGATTTGCACCAAAAATCTTTGCTGCAGCGCCCCCTGGTGAGTTGTCACCGTAACACCTATCTAAGAACATGCACCAATCAAACCCGAACCCATAACTGAAAACTGCATCAAAATCGGACTTGTAGTTTTGGAGAAAAATGGCAACATGTATTTGCACAAACACACAAACAAACAAACACACAAACAAACAAACAAACAACCTCTCACCCCAAACGCATATACCGTCTCCGTTCCGTCGTGGGTAAAAACCCGTTTCTCATTCATTCAAAAGCACGCTAAACCAAGGCTGCCTATATAGTTTTTAATCGCTGATAACTTCAATACCTCTTTTCTTGGAAGGTGGGAAATCATCAAATTACTCCTCCCGCTCTGGGCCAAGCGGTAAGGAGTGTCAGACTTCTACTGACTAAAAACCAGCCATATTCCTTCTTAGCCCTTTGTGTTCGAGGCCGCGGAATCTCTTTCGAACAAACCCGAAGCCCCGACAGGCGTCGGCCCTTACGGGCCCCTGCAATGTTGGTGACATCTCTTTGAGGCGCGTGTGGAACACGAACGCGCCGTCGACATAGGACGCACGGACGGTGAGCTACGGTGGTGGCCGGAAGCCATCACATGGCCCCCGATGCCCGGAGCGTCTCCTGCAGCTAACTTGAATAGCTTAATTCAAAATTTTGATGTTAGTTCTTCCTTTGTAACACAGATGGCGCTGTTTTTATTAGTTTTATGTTTTATTTTATTTTATTTTTTTACTTTATTTTAATTTTAGTTATTTTTGATTTTTTCTGTAAACGTGGCGTCACCAATGGGCCCTATCAGAATACCAGCGCTGTGACATTTGTGATTTGTCATAGATGTTGAGATATTGTCCTGGTGTGAAACCAATAAGTACTTTTTCTTTCTTTCTTTCTCTTTCTAGTTATTTCTAGTACTATATTCCTGAGTTCACTTAGTACCGTTAGTTCCATGATAATCAGCACTAACAAATTAACCAATTCCATTAAAATCATCTAGCAGCGCATTTACATTAACATTTTCAAATGCAAACACGTGAAATCCGGGATGGCTTTCAAATATCACTTTGTAGGATTCATTACCTACATTTAGTATTCCGTTTGAGCAGATGGATGGACTTATAAAATATGCAGTGTACTAGCTGTAACTGGGGCCGTATTTTATGTAGGTTTTGCATGTATTTATGCTGGTGGGCTGGGCTGTAAGTGATTGCAGATTTAGAATTGAATAGGCATGATGTTTTGTCGGCTTTGGTAGGCTTACTTTTAAAAGGCTATTAAAGCACCACCTAGCTAATAGATAAATTGTTGTTTTATGCCGTTCTTAGTGATTAATTTTAGTTTGTTATTTTATTACTTAATTTAGTTTGCCACAACAAAGCGCAACCGCCGCTTATAATTATTGTATCTAAATTATTATGTTTTTCCTCATAGAAGTGAATAATTGTATTCTTTTTGAGCGAAATAAATTTCTTAAACCGTAACTTTGATGTATTTGGAATGAGATTTGCTTGTTTTTTGATGTTGCTTCATAAATTAATACAGTGATACAACTACGACATTGACAAAGAGACACTGATGCTTGACGTAATTTTGATTAAGGTTTTGGAAAAAAAATGATAGCTTAGTTCGAAATAAAGCTACAAAGTAAAATATTCTTCTATAGCTTTCTATTCTTGACTTTGCATGACTGATATGGCATGAAATATATTAGTACCGTTCATATGTAGGTAGGTAGGTATTCAACATAAAACTGTTTATTTTTTTATTGAAAGTAGGCTATTTCCGTCACAAGGTCTAGTAGATACACTTCAAACACCAAGTAATTCCATCTGAGATACTAGACTTCACAAATTCAGAGCTCGTTTATTTAAAACAAGCTAAAAACGGAGTTCCGAGCGTTTTCTACTAACAAAAACAGTTTAATCTGACAGTTACATTCACCACTGTGCCTGTAAATGACCTCATTTAGAGAAGTAACGTTTAAGCCACAGGCTAGTTAAGAAATCTGGAAACGCAACCAAGTGGAAAATGTAGGTAAATCGTCGAAAAGATTATCAGTCTATTTTAGTGGGCAGTAAGGTTCAATATCTTTCGAAATGTAGATAGAGAATTTTTGTTTACTTAAATCTATCTATCTAATAATAAAAAGTAAAGCTGACTGACTGAGGATCAAGGTAAAGGCCAAACCATTAGGGTTCGTTTACGGAGACGCGGGGCGTTGCTAGTCGACGTTCCACACATTCGAACACACACAGCCAAGGAGTGGAACTCCCTGCCTGCGTTTGTTTTTCCGAGTTCATATAACCCTAATCTATTTAAGTCGCGAGTAAATAGGCTACTTCTGGGTAAGCTCGTTCCAACGTCGACCTCATCTCTGGGCTTATTTTTTTTTTTTTTGGCGGGTCCCACCCACCAAAAAAATCATCGATACCCCCCCCCCCCCCGCTCTTGGGCAGAGCGACGGGGAGACTTCAAGTGTCAAAATTCTACTGACTACAAACCAAACCCATGTTCCTTCTTCACCCTTGTGTCGGAGCCACGTTATCCTTTCGATAATCCACAGCCCCGACGGGGTCATCTCTGCCCTTTTTTTATTTTATTTTTTTATTTAATAAGGGCTCGCTCTTGACCTCAATCTTGCCCTAAGGGCAGAGATGAGGTCGACGATGGAACGAGCTTACCCAGAAGAAGCCTATTTACTCAAACCTCAATCTTACCCTTAGGGTAAGATTGAGGTCAAGTCAGAGCAAGCCCATTTATAATGAAGAAAAAAACAGTTGTCAGTGCCCCGAAAGTCTGACAACCAATCTTACCAACGAGTACCGTATTACGGGTATTTTATAGTCGATCTATGTAAAAATTGATATTCAACTGCATCCGATAAGACTGGAAACTGACCCAAATAAAGATGGAAAAAACTAGCCAAAATGAACAACATGCTACGAAAAAACTGACCAAGTGCAAGTCGGACTTGCACATGAAGGGTTCCGTACCATGACTTCTTATAGGTTTTCCTGTAATTATAGCTGGTGAACTTATTTCTGTATTTTTTTCAGAATTTTAGACTCAGTACCTAGTTTCGGAGATAAGGGGGGGGGGAATGGTCGGACAGACAGACAGACAGACACACGAGTGATCCTATAAGGTTTCGTTTTTTTCTTTTGAGGTACGGAACCCTAAAAAAAACGACTTAAAAAGATTCCAATAACAAAAGTATTTAGTTTCATCAGCATCCATCAATTTTTCCTTGACTAAATTCGTTAATAATACTGATTGACAAGCCAGCGCTAGGTTGAAACAAAGATGCTTCATAAATCATCGCTTGTTGTTATTGCCACAAGAAAATGTTGGAACAAAAGGTTCACTTGTTAAAAAGAGATTAGAAAGATAAAGAGAGTAGATACATTTTTACTATAAACATTGATAGAGAAAAACAAGAGACACAAAACATAGAACATAATTATCAATAACTATAAAACTAGTAGATCGAGTTCCTATAACGTCGAAATCCGAAGACGTACAAAGGTTTTCGATATTGGGAATCGCGTTACGGAACTCAAATGGAGTTGGGGCAAGGCGCAGTGATGACAGGTGGACTAAGGCTGTCACCGAGTGGCGTCCAAGAACTGGCAAAAGAAATGTGGGTCGTCCGGCGGCGAGATGGGCAGACGACATAATTGCCATCGGGGGCAAAACCTGGATGAGGCTGGCACAGGACCGTGGAGAATGGCACAAGAAAAGAGAGGCATATGCCCAGCAGTGGGTGAGTTCGGGCTGTGAATGATGATGAAAGGCGTTTGCTGCAGTATATTCAGCAACAAGAATCAGCTAGTTTATATATGCAGTATATTTTGTTTCTGTTTTTTTCTGTAAACGTGGCGTCACCAATGGGCCCTATCAGAATACCAGCGCTGTGACATTTGTCTCAAATGTTACAGCACCATGCTGAGGTAGTGGCCTTTTGGTTTCGCACGGGACTAATTTAAATATATTATAATTATGTCCTAATTTTAAGTGTATCTCATGTTTACTTTGTTAACTTTTAATTTTTTGTCAATACGACCAAGTCCTGTTGTGAAATCAATAAATACTTTTTCTTTCTTTCTTTCTTTGCTATCAACCTGGTACAAATCAAGACTCCGTGGCTGTTATTGAGAAATTCTTGATAGAAAAACCCAATTACAATTTAACCCAACCCGACCAATTTGCGGGAATAACATTTTGCAGGCTAAAATTAAATATTTACACACCATAATTACGTCATTGTAGATTGTAAAGGAGCAATTATAGTTTTATAACAACAGGTAACACAGAATTATAGTTTTAAGATCAAACTCTGCATTAAACCTACATTCTGGCAAATAAATGGATTTCATTTGATTTAATTTGATTTTCAGTTGTCCACTAGACCACCATGTAGGTAGGTACACTGGTATTCAGCTGCATCCGGTTAGACTGGAAGCCGATTCCAACATAGTTGGGAAAAGGTTAAGCAGATGATGAAACACTATGCAACTTGATGAGAATGTGGCATTTTACTAGTGTGGCATTTTACGAATGTGGCATTTTGTGAATGTGGTATTTTGTGAATGTGGCATTTTGTGAATGTGGTATTTTGCGAATGTGGCATTTTGCGAATGTGGCATTTTGCGAATGTGGTATTTTGCGAATGTGGCATTTTGCGAATGTGGCATTTTGCGAAATCCCAGTGTGTCATTTTGAGAAAGTGGCATTGTGCACATGTACATTTACCTTCGACACGAACAAAACATTTCATTTCAAAGTTTTTGATGTTCTATTGTGGAGCTACCGATAATTTTTCTTAGTGTTGGTACTGCTGTATCATCGATGTAAATTATCGTTTCAGCTTCCGTTGCAGCAGTATTTTGTTAAGGTTCGTTAGTAACTGAGAGTTAGACTTTATTGTTTCACGGGTTAAGCAAAAAAAATGAAGGTAGGCTCAAAAGCAAATGGCAGTTTTATCTGACAATATTTTTTGTGTTTTGTAGTATGATTTTTATCTGGTAACAAGCTGATGCCCGCGGCTTTGTCCAATTGGAAGTCGGTCAAATAATACACTAAAACCTTCCTTAAAAACCACTCTATCCATTGTTGTAAACAAAATGAATATAGGTGCAGTAGTTTTTAAGTTTATCTTGAACTGCAGGCAGACAGACGCGGCGGAAGGCTTTTTTATAATATCGTCTGCTTACTGCGAAAAGATGATAAATGCACTTTTTTACCAAATTGAGTTAAAAACGCAGTTAAATGTAATTTTTCACGGGCCATCTACTGGTAGAACCCAATAAATGCTATGTCCAATGGCTGCAGAGATAATGAATGTGTAAAAGTGATATCTTACACATTTTGAAAAATATGTAGCAGGCTAACATAATAAACAATCTTATGCCCTAAATCCGTTTCAGTTGAAACAGTAAAATAACAATAAATACGGTTAATGCTTTTAAAATTATTAATTTGAATAGTAAAATGGTAAAAATTATTCTGAGAAAAGGTCATAAACGCATTTATTACATTTTACTTGTTAAATATTTCTACTCGGTTTACTTAGGTCTCTTTAAAAAAAAGGAAATAAATGTCGTATTTATGCTTTTTTACCAGCAAGAAACAGAGCGATCGATCGCAGTTATCACATTACGTACGCGAGTGCTCACGTATTCCACGAAATGAATAGGTCGATTATTTAGCAAGAACCTGTGATTTGCGTTAACTATTGAATCATGGTTGGTACTCTTGTTTAACAACAGCAACCATTAAAGAAGATCGTCAACCTAAACCTTTAGTTAAAGGACCGCCATCGAAATATTAAGATACTTAATTGAATTAAAAGTCGTTAACCCAATATTTTTTGTTTGTAATAATTGATTGTGATCGAAGTTTGATTGCCATAACTATGTGAAAAGTAATAAAATTGTTTTTTTCTTAAAAAGCCACTTCATTTATTGTAGTTTCATAGATTACCTATGAAATAAACATCTATTTTTATCTATTTATTTAATGATCACTTAGCGAAGCTTTAGGACATAATAAGTGATATACTTAAACTAAAACTCTACAGGTAAAACCGGTTAAATGTATCAAAAATATCAATATTTCAGGGTATTTTGTGAAAGAAAGTCTTTCCAATCAAGTAATTGGTGTAAAGTACAGTAAGTCACATTACAAAATGGAAATGAGCTACTGAAATCAATGAATTCAGAAGATACAACATGTTTGTTAAGTACAGGTAAAACGTGATAAATGCGACCTCCTTTCGATTCTAATTTAATTTTACAAAGTTTTTACTAACACCAAATAATAAAGATGAGCAAATCTTAAAAGCAGAGTAGTTAATGTAACATTTTGTATTATCATTTATGTAATTAAAGAGTTTTAAGTAGATCAAATTGAAACTGAAACTTTAAAAAGTGATTTACTCAAATTGACACAAACTGCATTTACCATCTTTTCGCACTAAGCAGACGATATGTAGTGATATCGACGTGGGTATCCGTAACAACTAGGTGACCCTATTTCCGCCTACTGGGAACAAATTCAGACTCCGTGGCTGCTTCTGAGAATTTCGTGATCGTCGATCGTGGTGAAGAATCCACGAACACTTTCTCTCTCACGGTCTAAGTCACGGTCCGACCCATGAATCGAAACCGGGACCTCATGCACAGAAGTCGCGTTTGCGACCACAGGGCCAACATTGCTTGAGTGCTAGACCTCTAATATAGGTTTTTTTTCTGGCGTACCTTACTACCTGTCTCTCGTGCGATAATTCCATTTTACGTCGCCATTTCTTCGTAAATTCACTCAATTAATGATGATGAACTCAATCCGTTGATACGTTTGTCGATATCAAATTATTTACCGAGTTCGTTTCCTGCTTCCGGTTCGCTTTCAGGTGGGGTTTTCTTTATTATTATTTTGGTCTGCTTTTTATTATATTTTGTGGTGTTTGTTTGTGAGGGATCATTGAGAGTGTTCTTTCTTTCTTTTCTTCAATTATTAATTGCTTATCAGATGAAAAACATCGTGAGGAAACCAAGAAGTAAAAAATAAAAAAAGACACTTTTTTTAATTTTTTACTTCTCGACGGCATGTAGGTAAACCAAACCAAGTGAGAGGCCCATAGGCGGTATAAAAGATTCTGACACTAAAAACACGATACAATACACATGCGTGGATGTTGATCAAATTATATACTCAACAAACCTTCCTCGAGAACCACTCTATTAATTGGAGAAAACAGCATGAAAATTGGGATTATTCCCAATAGTCCCCTCTAGCCCTGTCCTCCGGGGTGACAGCTGGGAATTGTCTTCCCAGTTGTCACCGGGGTGACAATTTGTGCCGACTGTTCCCTTTGGAAACTGACTAGAGGGGACAAATGGGAAGTCTTTTTCTCAGTTGTCACCGGGGGGGTGACATTTGCTACGATTCCAAAAAAATAATAACTATTAAGTAAGTAAATAAAAAATTCAAAAAAGTTATATAGAATCAAATAAAAAAAAAAAACAACATTATGTTTCCTTTAATAGGTAATCACAGATTTAACACCAATATTTTTTTAAATTTTATAATTTTTACATATTGCGGAATTTATTTTGTACGGCAACAGAGAGGTTAGATTTTTTTTTCAAAATTTAGACAATATTTGTTAACGATACTTAAAGCCAGAAAAAGAGAAATAAAATTACAAAGTTATTATGTCAAACTGGACATAACAACTTCGTCATTTTATATCTCTTCAAAGAAAAATTGAATTTATAATGTCTTGGAATAGTGCATGTTCCAGTTCGGGTGAATCGACTTTTGTGATAATACAAAGAGGAGTTGGAAACGTTCTGCTTCGAGCAGGACATCAGTTTTATAAGAAAAAGCAGTACAAAACTGGTCTATCAATATGGGAGTGTAGTCAGAGAAGGAAAATTCGAAAGAGCGTATCAGGTTAAAAGAGAGTATCTAATATATAAAATTCTCGTGTCACAGACGTCACAGTGTTAGTTACCATACTCATGGTAAATAATAAATAATAATAATTATATTATTATTGATAATAATTATATTGATTAATTAATCATATACTCTTTTTGGTAGCATGGCACAAAATAGAACGTCCGTCGATCTCATTCCTCCATCTCTCTCTAAGCACTCTTGAAATAAGTAAAAATGAGTTCGACGGACGTTCTATTTTGTGTCATGACATCTGCGGTGCAAAGCACAAAATCAATGAGCAAGATTTCAAATAAGCATGCATCTAGTGATTATCTATGATTATACGATTAGTATTAATTAAAGTTAATATATAATTATAATAACCTGTGATTGTATAACCTATTAAACGAAACATAATGTTGTTTTTTTTTTATTTGATTCTCTATAACTTTTTTGAAATTTTTATTTACTTACTTAATAGTTCATACTTTTTTGGAATCGTAGCAAATGTCACCCCCCCGGTGACAACTGAGAAAAATACTTCCCATTTTCAAATAAGCATGCATCTAAAGGTTGAACAAGCCAGTCATTCTTCCATACAAACTTACGAAAGTGATTACTCCTCTGTTTGACGGTGTAGGTTCAAAATTAAAAATTGTATCAACTGGTCTTATCATTATCTAGGTCTGTATGGAAGCAGAATTGGAAAAAAAATATTGATTTGGAAGTTATGAACGTCGAAACTTTCATATTTTAGCACTAATTTAACTCATCTTTGGGCGTAAATAAGTAACGTATATAGTATGAAAAAGAAAAAAGTGAAACCATACGGACATAGATTAGTTATTAAAAAATTTAAATAATTTGATTTTGAACAGATACATTCAATAGATTTTTCAAGAAACCAAATATACCAAAGGTCTGCATAGAAACAATCGCGCGCCCGTTTTAGTTGTGTCTCTTTCGCTCTATGCATTTCGCTCGTGATGTCGGGTGAAATAGCATGCATTTTAGCCCCGCCCACCAACTAGTTCGTGCCGTTGGCTTGTTTACGTGTAACTTTACCCTTAGTGATTATCTATGATTATACGATTAGTATTAATTAAAGTTAATATATAATTATAATAACCTGTGATTGTATAACCTATTAAACGAAACATAATGTTGTTTTTTTTTATTTGATTCTCTATAACTTTTTTGAAATTTTTATTTACTTACTTAATAGTTCATATTTTTTTGGAATCGTAGCAAATGTCACCCCCCCGGTGACAACTGAGAAAAATACTTCCCATTTGTCCCCTCTAGTCAGTTTTCAAAGGGAACAGTTGGCACAAATTGTCACCCCGGTGACAACTGGGAAGACAATTCCCAGCTGTCACCCCGGAGGACAGGGCTAGAGGGGACTATTGGGAATAATCCGAAAATTGGTGCAGTTTATGAGTTTATCGCGTACAGATAGACGTGGCGGAGGACTTTGTTTTATAATATGCAGTAATACAAAAGTTGAGTATAATAGTACATTATGATATAAGTGTGTAATGTTGGTGATTACCGCCGAGGCGCCATTGAGACCCGAGCCGTCAGGTGAGGGTCTTAAGATAGCCGAGGACGGTAATCATCAATACACACGTGTATCATACGACGTTTTTCAACACACTTGTGAAGAAAATAATACTAAAAAGTCATCTTCAACAGTTAGAGCGAGTTCTGAATTTTTTTTTCACATTAGCGGGAAAAAATTATCGGTTTTCCTATGCGCGCGCATCTACAGTTCGACCAACTTATCTGTGCAGGCGGGAAAACACGGAACTAAAATAAATGTACTGAGTTTGACGTAGCGATGCATATTTCTTGACCAGTGGCGCCACCATGAAATTCAAACTTAAATGACTTAAAATGGTCATACTGTAACAATCACGATCGACCATCATAGACTAAAAGAATGAGGTTAATTTATTTTAAAAAAAAGTTTTATTTATATTAAACAAAAAATACATTATTTGAGTGAAAGTTTCATTTATTAAAAACGTACTAGTTAAATTTATCTATTTAAAATCAAAGTTGCATGAAATGAGCAAGCACAGTACATTAATTTATTTTTACTATTGAACACGATCTATTTTGTATCGAAAGTTTTTTAAGAACATAGCAACTCAACCAATAAAATTAAAAAAAAAAAAACGGTATTACCCGGTTAAATTGAAAATGCTCTGTTTACTCGCATAACATTTGCAGTAAGGTACTAACTTTACTTTGTAGTGATAATTCTATTATGCACTAGTGTATAATATTATTATGCACGTGTTAGTTATAGTTCGGTTTATGGCCCTAAGAACGATGTAATAAGGCTCACTTTACGAGCAAGTGTGTTGAAAATTCTATTATAGTTCAAACGCTGTTTTATGCTTTCCCGGTTTATAACTACGCTTATCCCTAGTAGCATTTTTTGTTGGCATTTAGTTGGGCCACATACAGAGGTATGTGGCCCAACTAAATGCCAACAAAAATGTATGTGGCCCAACTAAATGCCAACAAATGCCAACAAAAATGCTACTAGGGATAATACTGTCCCTCGCAGGATATTTTCCGTGATTATCCTTTATTATCCAATGTTTTGACGCTGCTGAAAGCGCCATAATAGCGGGATGCCTGAAGAATGCGGGTGGATGGCAAATCAATTGTCAGGTTCAGAAAAATCTGTCTATCCTCTTTATTAGCCTCTCGGATATTATGATTTAAGCAGTTTTTCATCCCAATTTACTTGAAATATTTCCAAAAAACCGACAAGAGATAACCCGAAACATCTCACAAAATCGCAAAAACCCTTCTGTATCAAAACATTTCACTGTTCTTAGATACAACCCAACCGTACATAGGTACGGTATACAAAGTACGACCAGCCAAAAAGATTATTTTGCAAATGAAACCGCGAGGGACGTTGTGTACACAGCAATTTTCAGCTCCACTGAGTCGCGTAATGTTATTTATTTATCTACTCAAATGACAGCATCCGATATAAATAAGCAACATTATTTGTGTACGATACCGTAAAGTATGGGTTTGATAAATATTTAGATTCGCTGATGGATTTTTCGTAAGATATCTTTATATTTGTGTTTCTGTAATTTGTGCGGCGGAGTTTAATTTTGGGATTGGATCGGATATGGGTTTTTAAATTGGATTTTGCTGATACTTACTGATATTTATAATACTCTCTGCCAGAGACGAGTATATAACTTGATGATTTTAACATAATACACTGGCTGAATTTTTCAAGTGGATGTGGATAACCAAATCCGGAACGATGAGGAATAGCAAAAAATACACCAAGCAGTCTCGATTATGATGACCACTATCAATGTTCAAATGCCGTGAATCGAACCAAAAACACACAAAGTAACATACACTATATCCTACTAATATTATAAATGCAAAGACATGTGACATCTACCAACCCGCACTGGGCCCGCGTGGTGGATTATAACCCATCCCTCTCCTAGAGAGGAGGCCTGAGTCCCTGCAGTGGGAACATACAACTAGGATGATGTTGATGATGATGATTAGGCACTTTCTGTCTGACTGTGTGTTACTTATTAATTGTAATCCGTCAATTACAAATCATTAATGGATTGCATAAAAATAACTTTGAAATCAATAATCAATTATATTTCTATCAAATTACTGGTAATCTTACTTCGTCCATTCATGTTAAGAGCCAATTCCGGAAAATCGTACAGAAACTAAGAAGAATTTTATACTGAAGCGTTTGTTAGGTTCTAATCCGTTTTTAATAGGGCACTGTTGTGTTTTTGCTTTTATTTTTTCTATTTTTAAATCTCTTGGTAAAGCTATTGGGAAACTTTAGTCTATAGTGTATTTTCGATTTTGGTACAGCCATCTACCTGCCTTTTCCCAAGTATGTTGGGGTCGACTTCCAGTATAACCGGATGCAGCTGCATACCATTTACAGGTTAATACACATATATACACATACACACACCCACACACGCACACTTATACACACACACACACACATATACAAACAAATACACACGAACACACATACAAAAATACATATTATACAAGAAAACACAAAGTATGGCATATTAAATAGGGGAAGAAAAAAAAAAAGTACTATTTAAAATTATTTTTATTTTGGTTTCGAATAATGTAACTGTTTTTAGAATTAGTCTTTTTCTTTTTGTTGTTTTATATGAAATACTTAGCAAAAAGACAGTCAAATATTTGTAAACAAAACTTAACATCTAAAAATTTCGCATATACTATGTGAATTTACGCTACTACCTACAAGTTGAAAAAAACTCAATGAACAACAATTTGAATGTTTGTTAAATTTACCCACAGTTTTGATTTGTAATTGTCTAATTATTTTCTCTCAAATATGCTAATAAAATATTGGTAAAGTAGAACGAGGAAGCCTGTCCCACCGTAATACAGTTTATAACTAGTACGGGGGTCAGCGTGAATCGGTATGTAACAACCACAATTTATTATTGTGTACTGAGTGATTGGGTATCTAATATTTTTAGCACCATAGTAAATAAGTACCTAGTGTTGATTTTTTGTAAGGTTGTTATTCTTTTGGCAAATAAAGATTATGATTATGATTAATAGGGTAATTGACAAAAAAAATCTAATTAGTCTGTCAGATAGATTTCCAAAAAATATTGGACACATATTTTTTCTTTTTTCACATAAACAAAAAATGAAGACGATACAGTGTTTTGAAAAGTCATGTGACGTCACAGTTTTGGTACATTTTTAGAGTTCCATACCTCAAAAGGAAAAAAACGGAACCCTTATAGGATCACTCGTGTGTCTGTCTGTCCGACCATTCGGTTCCCTTTATCTCCGAAACTACTGGGGCTAAAATTAAAAAAAAAAATACAGAATAGATTGGTTATAGGAAAGCCTATAAGAAGTCATGGTACGGAACCCTTCATGTGCAAGTCAGACTTGCACTTGGCCAGTTTTTTACCAGAAAGTGACGTCACAAGCCCCCACTCATGATCTTCTTTAACACGTTTAATTTTCGTCAATTTTAATTAATTTAAAACAAAAACACGTATCCAATATTTTCCGATAATCTAACAGACGGACTAAACATAATCATATTTTTTTTTAATCAGGACACATCCCTATTGTTAAATTAACCTGAGGTTGACAGACTAGCTGACAGACTTTCGTGCCACTGACTGGCCTATAACGACTGTCACGAAAATACAAATGACAGGTAGTACCAACTGTTAAACGTGATGTCTGGTATGTAATGGGTAGTCCCAATCCACAGACTGACCTAGGCAAGCGCTGCTTAACCTTAACTTGAGTTAAGTTAACTTGAGCTGAGTGTCTTTTATTATTATTACTTATTAAGCCACGAGTTCTTTAAGTTATATATATGTTATGGACCAAGTGATAAATTGGGCAGTATACATAATGCCCGGTCATTATGAAAAATGCCCAATATGAAAGTGCAATTTGATAATAATTATTCAAATAATCAAATTGACTGGGCATTATACATATTGCCCATCACCTTTTGGGCAGAGTAATACAAACACATTTAATTACTATTTTTTTATTGTTATTGTCATATAACTTAAAATAAACTAAATATTAAACAACTTAAATAATCGGTTTGTAGGGTACTGAACACGTAACTAGGAAAACTTGGATGCAAGAGCGAGCGAAGCGAGCTCGGGACTTGGGGCACCCCGACACGGACAGGTTAGGTTAGAAGGGGATGGCGGGGTCGATTGAGCGAGCGAAGCGAGCGAATAGACCCCGCCATCCCCTTCGTGGTTATTTTTTTAAAAACCACAAAAACAATAGCGCTTGAAGTCCGCCGCACGAGCCGCACGCTGAATGGCGGTCTCTGATTGGTCAAAGCGTGTCACGCCACGCGTACTTCCCTCCCCGCCCTCGCACCGCGTCAAATATAGCTTTATTATCAAATTGCCCAATTGTCATGTAGCAATATAATAATGACCGTGCAATGTGATAAATAATGACGTTAAGATAGTAATTAATCACTTAGCCCGATAAAGCTAGACATTATTCATAATGCTCGTGCATTATTAATAATGCCCGCATTAATCACCTGGTCCATAACATATATATATATCTATATAATTATGATCCCGACCGATTTCTGTCACAGCGACTTGAATCTACCTATTAAGAGCATCGCTGGTGTGCTCTCTGGTGACTGACATAGCCAATTTTTGCCGTGAAAGTGCGTTCACATTCACTGCAAGTCAGCACCCCTCCGACGTAATTGTACTGGATGGCCGCGGGTGGTCGGGCCTTAAGCTCGTCTCGTTTAGCATCGAGCTCTTCTTAACGTCGCCTTTCAAACTCAAACGCCTCTTTAAGTTACTTAATGAATAAAATTAATGTCAAAACAAAACGAAAATTTAACGCCTTTCGAGGTTCTCTTTTCCCGAATGTATGTATAATTTCACCGTATTTCATAACCTAAACTCATTTTGGAAAATCAGTTGGTAGGTGGGTGAAACGTTTTACATAACGTAAGATAACATCACGCCTATAATCTCCGAAGGGTTAGGCAGAGATTTACATAGTAGCATATTCTTATTTCACCTTTATTCTTTACTAGCTTTTGCCAGCGGCTTCGCCCGCGTGATAATGACGATTTTCCATACAAACTTTCAACTCCTATTTAACTCCATTAGGGGTTGAATTTCGAAAAATCCTTTATTATTCTTTGTCTACATTATAAAGGGAACCTCTGTGCAAAATTTCAGCTTTCTAGGTCCAAGGATTTGGGCTGGGCGTTGATGAGTCAGTCAGTCAGTCAGGACTTCTCTCTTTATTTATATAGATAGATATGTAAACATAATACAATAATATATTTGTGAATAATATATGTATAAATGTTATGATATAGGTAGCGGGCGAGGCTATTGCCATTAACCGTACACAAAATCCATACTCCGTAGCTGCTACTGAGAAATTTCTGATGAAAAACCCAATAATACTTTGCCCGACTCTGAAATCGAACCCAGGACCTCGTACTTATCAGTCACGCTTGCGACCACTAGACCAACGAGGCAAATTTTTATTCCAGAATTTTCTTTGCTACAGATCTCAATATAAATAAAGTAAAGGGCAATAAGACTGACAAATTCTCGACAGATTTGCTATAACTTTCAAGTAGCCGCTGCAATTTGCCGCAAAACACATTACATGCAACCCCTATTTAACCCAAAACCAACTTTACCACACCTCTAAAAAGTCCAATTTCATTTACCCAATTTTTTCTCACACAAAAATGATCTTTACCGTGGTAGAAACAGAGTGGGTATTACCATGTAATTCACAGGAAGGAGTCTCAGTACTTTCAGTACGTCAGTCAGGGATTTTGTTTCGAGATTTCGTTCCGTACACAAAGGGTAGGAGAAATATTGCTAGCTAAATATGAGAAGACAGCTCTGTTGTTTGTTGCCCAAATATACGGTATAGCGTGTTCAGGGCTGGCGAAGATTTTTTTATTTTATTTTTTGTTCGTAAAGAGGAATTTGTCAACAAGGAAACAGGGTGTTGTTATACAATATACAGGCTGTCATTTTGCATTCTCACCACATTTAGGGAGGTAACTAAAATAATGAATCGATGACAATATATAGGGGATTGGATTGACTCAAAAAAATATGATTCTGTTCAGTCCGTCAGTTAGATTATCGTAAAATATTGGATACGTGTTTTTTGTTTTATCAAATTAGTAAAAATTGACGAAAATAAAACGCATCAAAGATCGTGATGATCTTGATGAAAAATGTACCAAACTATGACGTTGCTAGACTTTTCGAAACTCTGTATCGTCTTCATATTGTTTACGTGAAAAAAAAACATAGTAAGTATATTTCATTATAAGTGCGGGAAGCCTGTCATTGCAAAGAGTTCCGACAAATGTCTACCCGAGCCGAGGCACAGCCGACGGCGAGGGTTGACAGTCGGAACAAGTTGCAATGACGGTTCCGCACGTGTACTGAACAACAATTTTTAATACAGTTGCGAAAAAATGAAGCAATTTAATAAAATAATAAAACCGTAATTAAACTCGCAAAGAACATTTTTGGAAAATGGCGCCAACCGTAAAAGAATATAAGCAGAGATTTTTTTGTTTTCTTCACCCATTCTGGGTAGGCAAAGGGAACTATGCCCATACAGCCAAGTCTTCAGTAGATTTTTTTTATTGATATGAAATGAAAATGAAATTTAATGAGATGAAATGGAATGAAACCTTTAACTCATTGAATCAAATAATTAAATCTGATATTGAAACAAATTAGTAGCTTCTTTAGAAATATTTGCATGAATCATAAAATCTTCTATGATTTTTTTTAGTATCTAAAAACTTCGTGGTTGGTTTTTTTTAAATGGACATTATTTTGACAGTTGGGAAAGAGAACGCACGAGTTCGGAAATGGTAAAGAAAAAGCACGAGTACGTAATAGCCCACATCCCGAACGCTATACGTCCCTGCAATACGCCACTTTTTGAGCAACTGTATTAAAAAAAATACGTATCCAATACTTTTTGGAAATCTATCTGACGGACTTATTAGATTTTTTTGCACATTGTATACGATAGAACGTTTGTAACAGATAACGTTATTACCTTCTACACAAAATTAACTTGTTTTCCTGTTAAAAATACATAGAACCATGCCTATGTATGCCTATGTATAACCATCCTATGTGTTAATCCAGGTTATAAGCTATCTGTGTATCAAATTTTATCCAAATCCGTTCAGTAGTTCTTCGCGTGAAGAAGTTTTTTTGTTTTTTTTTTGTTTTGTTTATTATATTACAATCTAGCCCAATAAGGCTAATAAGCAATTTTAATCTAACTTAATTTGCTAAAAGTAAAAGTATATCTAAGAGCACGTCCATTGCGTTTACTTAGCGTCTATTATGGTGAAGTCACTTTGTTCTTGTGTCCATATAAATAGCTAGGTACTATATTACACTCGCGGTAAAGTCACAGATATTATTATGTTACACTATATTACACTACACTAACTCAAAAGGTTTAGTCCTTTTGAGCCTTTTTACTATGTCCGTGTTATCGAGGAGCTGGATGGCCTCAACATTAACATGATGATGAAGTCGATGTACATGAGCTTCTGCATATTTTTGGATTATGCTGTTTACGAACTCTATATTCAGGTCCCGATGGATGTCGTCAATTCGTATATACCAAGGCGCGTTCACGATGTTCTTGAGTACTTTATTCTGGAATTTTTGTATAATTTCTACATTGCTTTCTTTGGCACAACCCCATAGTTGTATACCATAGGTCCATACTGGCATAAGGACTGATCTGTAGATCAGGATTTTGTTAGAAACTGACAACGCGGAATGCTTTCCAAGTAACCAGTTCATGCTTCTGTAACGAATTTCTAATTCTTCTCGTTTCTTTTTGACATGGGCTTTCCAGCGAAGCTTTGCGTCTAAGGTCATACCAAGATATTTGGCAGTGTTTTCGTACGGTACACTTTTGTTGTTTATGTATACTGGGTTGTGTTCCGATTTCTTGTTAGTGAAGTCAATGTGAATGGATTTTGTTTCATTCAACTTTATCTTCCACTTTTTGGTCCAATCATAGAATTGATTTATTGCTGTTTGTACTTTTACCACAGCTTCCTTGTGGTTAGATCCTGTGGACATTATTGCGGTATATACACACTCACATACTCACAAACTTTCCCTTTACTTTATATCCAGGCGGGAGTCAGAAATACACACTCATATTCAAGATATCCCATAAAAAAAAAAACAAAAACCAAACACGATTTTGGCCAGCCCTAAAACAAAGAACAGTATTACCTTGAACATAAACTTTCAAATATACCATCAGGAGTGTAAGGTTGGCGTAAATTTAATTCAATGAGAAATCATCCCGTTTCATTTTGATGGGTAGGCAGGGATCTTGACGCTGTGCTATCAGGCGGGAAAATGGGAAAGGGCTGCTGTCAATTCATATTGGGCCGCTTTTTGCAACGATGTCCGACATTTTCGAAAGAGTAGTCTGAAGTTAGGGGGAATGTGAGTAGGGAATTTCTTGTGATGTTTGGTTGTCTAGATAAAAGGGTGACGCGGATCCGGAGGTAGGACTCTGACAGGTAACGTGCCGATATATCTGTCAGTGTCTATTGCCTCTAGCTAGTCCAACCCCCTAATAACAATAAAGACAAAAAAATAACGTAGGCATATTATGATGCAGCTAGTTCGAAACATTAAGAGATAATATCTTAATTTCCCTACAGACGTGTTCGCATTTGGGTAACGTCCAATAAAAGTAATTTATTGGTAAATAACATATCTTCAGATAACTGATAAAGAACAGGGCAGGGAAAATATATTATTTGCATGTGTTTTAGAGTGTATTTTTTTTTGGTGGGTGGAAAATCATCAAATCCAAATCCCCTCCCGCTCTTGGGCAGAGTGAAAGGGAGTGTCAGACTTCTACTGACTATAAACCACTCGTGTTCCTTCTTACCCCTTTATGTCGAGGCCGCGGTATCTTTGTGACCAAGCCGCAGCCCCGACGACTAACACGCAGCCCCGACGATCATTCCTATACTATGGCTTTCCTTCAAGTATTGTTATGTGGGCAGTTTTGTCCTGATTATAATATAAATCAGAACCCAAATAGGTTACCTGTTTAGGGTTTTAATCAGGTTATTTTAAAATCTCAGAGTAGAGATTAAACCTGAATATGATATATAATTTCGCGCTATTTAAGTTATTCGCGACTTAAGGCTTCATAAGCGGGGGCCGCGGATTTTAGTACTAGATGACGTGGCCTCGGCACAAGGACAAAGAAGGAACATGGGTTTGGTTTTTAGTCAGTAGAAGTCTGACACTCCGCATCGCTCTGCCCAAGAGCGGGGGGGGGTCATTTGATGATTTTCCACCCACCAAAAAAAAAAAAAGGCTACATAAGCGAAGAGGAAGACCAAAGAAACGATGGATGGACTGTGTTAAGAATGATATGGTAAGAAAGGAGGTGTCTCATGAGATGACGAGAAACAGAGAAGTATGGAAGATGAAGACATGCTGCGCCGACCACAAATGAATTGGGATGAGGACAAGAGAATGATGATGATGAAGAAAAACCGACAACAATAGGGTAGTTGACTGACTAAAAAAAAATATGATTCTGTTTAGTTCGTCTGTTAGATTATCGAAAAATATTGGATACGTGTTTTTTGTTTTATCAAATTAATAAAAATTGACGAAAATAAAGCTGGTCAAAGACCATGGAGACCCGCTTTTGACGTCATAGTCTGGTAAAATGGACCAACCTGTGACGTTTCACGACTTTTCGAAGCACTGTATCGTTTTCATTTTTTGTTTACGTGAAAAAAGATAAAATACGTGTTCATTATTTTTTGAAATCTATCTGACGGACTACTTAATAAAATTGGTTTTTTTTTGTCAACTACCCTATTGTCGGCAGTAGCCTCCCCCTAAGAGCATTAGCTCTTCTTCCTCCGAACATCCTGTTCCCCATTGCCCTTAAAATAGTCCCCATACTCTTCATATATTTACTTACTTTTGAAGGTAATTTATGTTCCATAACTACTGTAAAAATATTGAATCTCATATTTTTTTTTACCATTTTCACAGAAAATTCATTTTCAGAACTGCCAGTTACACACGAGATTGATTAGATTTTTATACCAGCTGATGTTTTTGGCCGCTGTACAATATTTCACCAACTTTTTTCAACCACAAATTGAAGAGAACTTTATCAATAACCACTAGATCCTTCATCATAATTGGCCTAGCCTTTTTCCAACTATGTTCAGATGAATACCAGTATTTACATGAAGCGACTGCTTAACTAAGATTAGTTTAACTTTAATTGTATACACTTGTTTACATACCAAATTGTAAGTTTAATATATGATGTGATTATTTGTAAGATTAATGTTACCTACAATCGCCTGAAACACAGGATCACCTAGTTCAGGCACAAATTCCGGGTGAACTATGGATAGATTTAAGGAAAATTGTATTTAACGTTATCCATACTTCCATACTATACTATATACTATATATACTATATAATATACTATATAATTATATAATTATAATATTATGAATACGAAAGTAACTCTGTCTGTCTGTTACTCTTTCACGCCTAAACGGCTTAACGGATTTTGATGAAATTTGGTACAGACATAGTTTGGAACTTGAGAAAGGACATAGGATAGGTTTTTTTTTTTTTTTTCCGAGATAAATCAAAAATCTGCCGGAAGTCACTATTCCACGCGAACGAAGTCGCGGGCAAAAGCTAGTACCTTATATTTAAGAATAAAAATTTATTATTATTATGAACTGACCTCCACAAACCAGATAGTACTGGGTAACACGAAGTCGTAAGACGGGACACTGACTACCTGTAATGACTGACAAACATCTCCGAATGACAGCCGAGACCTTCGCCTAAACTTGTATTCTGAGGCACAGATTAGTCGGTATGTAATGGGTGTTCACACACCGACAGACCAACTTAGGCAAGTGCGGCTTATCCTAAAGATTGACCCGAGTGGTCGTCATTATTCAGCTACGAGCACTTTCTTTCTAGCTGGAGGTCCATGAAAAGAAATCCACAAAAATGATCCTGTAGCATTTAGTCCACCGCAGAATTTTGTGCTTGCATTAAGTCCGCCGTAGAATTTTGTGCTTGCATTAAGTCCGCCGTAGAATTTTCTGCTTAAGGGGACGGTGAACGAACATTTCTCCATACAAACGTAATACCAAAATCATTCGTGATACGAACATATTACCAACTTAAAATTATGTTATTCGGATACAGACGATATTTATCTAGGTTCCTATTAAACATTTTTTTAAAAACATTTACTATTTACGAAATGCAAGCGAATTGCATTTCGTCAATAGTAAATAGCAATTCGCTTGCATTTCGTAAATAGTAAATGTAAACATAATTTTAAGTTGGTAATAATTATGTTCGTATCGCGAATGATTTTGGTATTACGTTTGTATGGAGAATGTTCGTTCACCGTCCCCTTAAAAAGTTGATGAAAAAATATAATAAAATAAACATCTTTGTTCTATGGTTCTTGACACAATCACTTACCTAAAACACATATAAGAAAACACACAGGTGCTGCTAAGGCATATTCTTTTCTAAAACTCATAAAACGATCCACAACGAACTCATCACCATATTTCACAACCTTTTAACAGATTAACACGGAGGAAAAAAATTCACAAAAACGCAAGACTTTGCCCAACACCTTTTCTTACCCGAAAATTATGGCCACCTAATATTACCAAAGAAAAATTGGGGTAGTGGTTTAAAATTTCAGGGACTACTTAGCGTCTTGAATATTTCAGTGAGTACTCAGAACGGAGAAACAGCTGTCGTAAAGCGGGATCTTGGAAAGAAACGCGCTGGAAGCGCTGAAAGATCCGCGGATACTCTTAGCGTTTTCTTTTAGGAGTCAAAGGAATTGGTTGAGTTTTCAGATTCGTGTTTTTGTAGCGGCTTGAAGTGTTGATCGCAAAACAAAATTATATTTTTAGTTTTGAGGTTGTGTAAGGTGTACTAATATTAATTAATACGAAGAGGTAAGTAAAGCTTGCTTGTAAGTTTAAAATCTCCATAAAATCGATTATTCTTTTTGATAGAAAGCCATAATAAATTACTTAGTGACATAAGATACTTATTAATATATGTAACATAGTCTAAGAAAATAAAATGTCGTCATCATATTTTTCTTACCATGGGAATGCATAAAAAATAACTAGTCCACCATTTAAGATGTATTATGATGTCACTTAGTTAATCATGCATTCTCGTCTAAACTAAACCTGTGTAGGTATGCAAAATTTTAGCTCATACAGAAACTGGGAAGTAGGTCAAATTTATCTTCATTAGTTAGTTGCAGGTGAAGCCAGCAACAGCCAGTTAAAAATGATAAAGATGACAATAACGTATTTTATGTATTACTAGCGACCCGCCCCGGCTTCGCACGGGTGCAAATGGATGTTATTATACATATAAAAACCTTCCTCTTGAATCACTCTATCTATTAAAAAAAACCGCATCAAAATCCGTTGCGTAGTTTTAAAGATTTAAGCATACAAAGGGACATAGGGACAGAGAAAGCGACTTTATTTTATACTATGTAGTGATTATCATCAACAGGGACTTTTGGGACTGAATTAGTTCAATTTAGTTGAATAGAAGCCTTTTATTTTTGTTTACAAGCTCTGCATAAAAAATTATAGTCAAAATATTGTAAACTATAAATTAGAGGAAAGACGAGGTAACACCAACACAAGTATAATTACTAACTGGGCCTATTTCATTCATACATATTTGTAAACGAAACCGTTTGAGTCACAATTAACGTATTTTTTTTACAAATCTTGAGGTTAGAAAATAAGCTAAAACATAATTCAGTCAGTAAGCAAATATCCCGGAGGCAATAAGCTTTGAATTATAAAAGCTAGAGCTTCCAGCTTCAAAGATAAGGTAAGGTCACAGTCACAATCAAGCAAAGTGCTTTCTACTTTGTTATAGTACGACCATATCGTGTTGGGAAAACTTGGGAACTCGTGTTATTAATTTCAGATGTGCTTGTATTACTGTTGGGTGTAATTAGCTGATGCTAGCTTTTCTGTTTGTTAATAGTAACACTTGCACTAAGATGTCTAACTATAGCCGTATGTTTTTTTTGAGAATGACGAAAACATAAATAAAGAAAAAGTCGCCGAGGGAGGCCTAGAAAACGCTGGCGTGACGACCTAGAAGCGGTTTCGAATTGGACGGAAAAAACCACACAGAGGGAAGAGTGGAAGGCTATGGGGGAGGCTTTTGCCCAGCAGTGGGACAATTAGAAAGGCTAAGAAAAAAAAACACTCTTTTTTTGGCAGTCGTGTAATAATTTGAACACGGAAGAGGAAAGATTATTCTAGAAATAGTCTTGTTTATAGTGTGTATTTTCCATCACCGCTGCTCTCAAAGAGGTGAAGGAAAAATAGTGATGAAAGTGGCATTTCCTAGAACGAAAAACATCGAAGAAAATCATGGGACATATATTGGCAATTTGCACTGGGACCGCGTGGTGGATTTCGGCCCACTTCCTCTCATAGAAAGGAGGCCTTTATCCAGTTGTGGGAACATTATAAATTGGTTATCCATGCAACTACAGTGGAACTTGGTTAAGTGGGACCTGAATAAGTGAGAAATTTCCATAACTGGAACTCAAGCTGAGGTTCCAACACTTTGGCCTGGATATCTGAGACACTGGATAGGTAGAATACTACTCTATAAGTGAGACAAATTTGCAGGTCCCTTGAAGTCTCACTTAACCAGGTTTCACTTTATATGATTTGCGAATTTTCAACGTAAATTGACTTATCTATCGTCCCGCATACACCTACCTAACCTTCTTTGGACAGCATCTGTGCTCACAATTAATACTAATTTAAATTCTTACCGCAGCAAAGCCAAAAAGCGGCAAAGTTAGCCCAATGTAGGTCACTCACAGCTTAAACGCTCCAACCGATTTAGGCAAATGAGGTGGCATTACGTTTTGTAATTACTCCGGACATTATACTGAGTAGATGACGTCACGTTAAATTCAATATGGCCGCCGTATGTCGGTTAGGTTGTAATTTGATCATTTGTGTTTGTAACTCTTGAATTTGGAAGGACAATGGCTTTGATGGAAATATGTTTGTCAGTGTTATAATAACCAAGATAGTATTGACTTAGGTGACTGCACTGAAAATGATATATGGAGTATGGACCGACGACATCGTGAGAGTCGCGGGCAACCTGTGGATGCAAACGGCAGGCTGCCGTTCTGTATGGGGGAGGCCTTTGTCCAGCAGTGGACGTCTTATGGCTGATGATAATGAAAATTATATTAATTTATTACATCAGGTGCTCGATGAGGTCTCCAAACAATGATGACATTATAAAACCGAATTTAAGTTCTAAATGACACAATTAGCTAAAAAAAATGTAGAAGTGAGGAAGATTTTTTAAAGAATAAGAATATCTTTGTAGTCTATCAGTAACAGAAAACTTAAGGTTAACTTAGTAACCGTTTCAATCTCAATCATTTTGATTATTTATTAGCTTTATACGAGGATTTTTTTCCAGAAAATGAATGTTTTTGGTATCCGTCACCGAGAGAAAATTCCAAGTTAACTGAGTAACAGTTTAAATGTTTTTTTTTTAAATTAATTTCTGTTATACCTAAGTGAAACAGAAACAAGTGCCAAAACTCAATAGACGATATACTATCAAAAAACAAACACAGAGTACATTACACTCCACCTATCATAACAGTACAATGCTAGGTGTCTGTCATCCTATATGATCCCCATGCAGGATACATTGTGAACTACAGGATGCTTTCAGTGGCATATCGAAGATGTCAAAGTTGCAATCTGGCAAAGTGCTTTTTGTGCGTCGCTGTAGAGTGTCTACGTTTGCAAAGTGTCTGGGATTTGGGATTTGTCTTTGTCTATGAATGGAATGTGTGAAGGATGATATGGTAAGAGAGGAAGTGTCTGATATGATGTCAATCCGTAGTTATAAGATAATTAATATCTGAGTACATCAGTAGGTCGCCCGGCGGCGAGATGGGCAGACGATATATAGTTGCCATCGAAGGAAAAACCTGGATGAGACTGGCACAAGAACGTGGCGATTGGCACCAGAAAATAGAGGCCTATACCCAGCAGTGGGTGAATTCGGGCTGTGGATGATGATGATGACATCTAAGTACTAACCCGCAAAGGGCACGCGTGGTGGATTAAAGCCCATCCCGCTCCTAGAGAGAAAGCCTGAGACCCTGCAGTAGGAACATTATAGACTGGTGATGATGACATAAATGAGGAAATCTAAAATTGGTTGGACTAGTGATGCAGACCATAGCAATAAAGAAAATGTTGTGAGGAAAGGTTTGAATATGAATACGGATAGGTACAAAATGAGAGTAAAATAAAAGAAACGATGGATGGACTGTGTCAAGGATGATATGGCAAGAAAGGAGGTGTCTGATGAGATGACGAGTAATAGGGAAGTATGGAAGAAGATGACGTACTGCGTTACCTTGTTAGTATGTGACCAGGATCTCACTGAACCACGACGCAGTCTATTCAAAAGATTTACGTTCAAAACCCACTCCGTTATGGCCCAGTTTTTGACATTCAGGCCCATTGCGCATCTTTTTAATGTCAGTGGCTATCAAAAGTGTCCATAGATGTTATGGTTTGGTACACGTTTTTCTTAAAAACTCACCATTTGACAGTTATTTGATAGACACTATATGTTATCCACTGTCATGAATAGATAGGTACGCAATAGCCCTGCTGGACGTATAGGCTAATTATTACAGTGAAAGGAGTTTGACACTTAAAAATTAATTTAATTTCAGCAGATGGCTTACCCGCGTTATCATCAAGTTCAGAATCAAATTAAAATTGATCACATTGACTTTTGTTTGAAATTACTTCTAAACTGACATTAATTCGAATTAGAAAAAGGAAAAAAGACAAATCGAATTCTTTTTCTTTAGTGTATCGTTGACAATTTTAATTGAGTCAGTCCATTTGGCAAAGAGTTTGACATTTTAAGTATTGTACATCAGTTCATGTGATGTGCAAGCAACAAGACTGATAGGATACGACATCAAGTGTCCCATCGTTTGTGGGGTAATACCACATTTACACTCCAGGGTAGACTCATCTATGAATCTCCGGAGACCTAGACAGGTTTTTCGTGCTTCGGCGAAGCTGTGTCCGGAGTATAATCAAAGATTTCCAGTTCGTGTCAAAATTGGAGATTTTCTGCACCTAGCACATTTATTCCCCAAATAAATTTGTCCTACCAAAAACCAAGTCACCCTACAAACATCGGTGTGAGTGATAAATGTATGACACACCGCGACACCAGTGAATATCGCCGTACACCTGTAACGCTCACTAGATGGCGCTGTTACCAATCTCCGTACATGTTGTGTTATATCGCAAGTCTCTTGTTCCCGTGCGTAAAATTATACACGTGCGAGCGTGTGTGCAATTACTTAGCCTGTTGTATTAATAATATTAGCATGTGTTTGTTTTACGGCCCCTTTCTCATGTAGAAACGTAGTGAGGTACAGTGAAGATGAATATCTCTTTATTACTATACTTGTTTGCATCAGTTTGACGTGAAAAAGACATCAAAAATTGGCAGGTGAACTGCAGTACCTAGTAATTTGTAATCGTAATAAAAATACTGACAGGGAATAAAAACTAAGTTCTAAGACCTAATTAATATAGCTAAGCAACGCTTGCTAAGGTCAGTCCGTGGATGGGTTACATTACACACCCAGTTTACTTCGTGTCACGGAAAGCACGTTTAGCAAATGATCCGGTTTTAATTTGTTGACCTTTGACAATCGTTACAGGTAGACAGTTGGTTGAAAGTCTGACAACCAGTCTTACCAAGGAGTGTCGTATCACCCAGTACTAACTGGGTTGTGGTTTTCAGATAGGCAGTCACACAATGTAGAATATTGGTATTCGGCTGTATACTGCCGTGCTCCCTGCAAAGGGCAGAGAGGCAGTCCTTTTTTTTTTGGGCCTGTGGAATATCATCAAATGGGGTCACGCTCTTGGGCAGAGCGAAAGGGTCAGACTTCTACTAACTAAAAACCACCCATGTTCCTTCATAACCCTATATGTCGAGGCCACGGTATCTTGTGAACAACCCCGGCAGCCCCGACGGGAGAGACGCAGTCCTTCAAAATCATAAAAATTCATACTTATTTTGTCAAAAAACTTCAAACGTACCTTCTAAAAATAACCTACTCATCTTGTAATAAAATCCATTCCAAGGCAAATTATCGTAATTACTAGCATTTCCCAAAGGCCACAACACAGTAATTATAATTTACCGATATCATTAAAATTTGATCTCAATAAAAAATGTCTGATACCGAGGAAATAATTGCGATATCGCCCTTGTGTGGAAAATGTGTTATATCTGTACACTTAGGTATCTATTTTTTGTTGGAATGGGGACATGTGATATGAGATGAATGTTGGTATTTTAATTAAAATTGTGTTCGTATATTGTTTCGGTAATTATTTTTTTCTTTCAGTCTTTTTAGATAAATATTGGAACTGAATAGTTAGAATATGATTTGTAATATATTATTAAAAACATAGGGATGGGCTGCCCTAAAATAACATAATTATTCTTATGTATTCATACTTCTTAGTTAAAATACTTTGAGATGTCAGAGGGGTAATTTGATCGCTGAGTCTGCCTTTACTGCCGCCAGGTAGACAGAGGAAGGAGAAAATATTACTTAATCAGACGCAACTACCACAAGTGGGGTTAGTGGGGATAGACCAGTCGGGGCAGATTGGAATCCGTAACGCACAAGCGCTCAGTGTAAACCTGACATAAATATGCTGTTTCCAGCAATCATATTTGCGAAGGGACTTAGTTTGATGTACAGTCACCTGCAATAATGCATGGACAATTCAGAAACAAAATCGTGTGAAGCGAGAAATGACGACACCTAACGTTAACGAGTTATCGACTGTAAACGTTCACAGGAAAATAGACACTAAACTATCCATGCAATTTTTCAGGTCACTGTATATACTGCTTTTGGCGGCTTCGTGCAAGGTCCATTACCACCTTGCATAATTCCCGCATACATCAATCAACACCTTAATTACGGTTAAAATCACAGATAGACCATTAATAACACTTGAATAGATTCAAAGTTCCCAATCCCCAACCTTTTACCCTTTAATTTTACGACCCGCAAATGGTAAAACTTCAACAAAATTGAAGGAAAACTTAAGAAATCTCCTTCGAAACTTATACAGTCCCCTTTGTAAGCCGACTACCGACGGTGTTCAGCGAAAAGATGGAAATAAATTAGAAAAATGTTTAATTCATAAAATTAATGTCGTGAAGGTTTATAGGCTTTTCAGTAGCAGTCACTTTTGAAGTACGTCACAGATTTGAAGTAACCCTAGAAGGGGCAAATGATCGTAAAGATTTTTATGTACTTTTTCTTGTTTGTTTTGCATTTATTGACGAAGTTTGAATGTTTGGAAGTTACTTCCTTAACGTTTTTAACACTTAGTGCATGTTTACGTACAGGCGGGGCGTCGCGCGGCGCGTGCTGCGTTTTTAATTCAAACACGTGGCAATGTATGAAAAAGTTAACGATTTCAAACGTTGATTTTACGAGAAGCGATTTTTCACTCGCTAGTTTAAAATGCAGCGTTTGTTGCGGCGGACCCGTCTCTCAGTAAATTATTAAAGAGACGAGCCTTTTGCACGCGCCGCGCGACGTCCCGCGTCTCCATAAACGAGCCCTTAGCCATGAGCTTAGTGACACGCGAATTGGGAAGAGAATTACTGATCGAAAATAAAAGTGGCCTTTATCAGTAATTCTCTTAATTTATCAAGTCTACAATCATGAAAAGTGATTTTAAAAATACTACAGGCAACTAGCATAATAATGTTATAGATTTTTCAAAGAAGATGGATCAAAAATGCCCCACGTCCTATAACAACGTGACGTATCTCAAAAAAAAGATAAAAATGTATAAAAAAATATGGCATACTTCCTAAGTTCATTTTTTTACACCTTCATATGAAAAAGTTGCAATGAAAATAGTTCAGGCGCTGTTGTGAAAAATTCGTTCGTATGAGTAATGGACCGATTTTAAAAATTCTTTTTTTTGTTGGAAAGGGTATACTTCCCAAATGGTCCCATATTTTTTTTATCGAAATCAGACAAGCGGTTTTGGAAAAATAAAAAAATACATTTTCCACATTATGACTCATGAACATGTGAACTTACGTGTGAACCACTAAAAAGTGAAAAATAAAAACTTTTTAACAAAAAATATAACCGACTTCAAAAACAAAACACAAAAAAGTGAATTAAATAAAGGCCAAAGGCAGAATTCGTACCACCTATTTTTTTTTTGTTAAGTGATAGAATTTGTACCACTTATTAAGTCAATTAAACCATTCATTTTCATGTAACATTAGTATTTTTAGAAGTTCGGATTCATTAATTATATCAATCAAAAGATTTAAGTAGATAAACGTAATTAATCATAGACTAAACGTAGTTATGTTTTTAGAAGTTGCCATTTGTAAAATATCACGAGGCTCACAATGATAAATAATTATTTAAAAATAGAAATAACAGTAAATATAATTAACCAATTACACATTATACCTTAAAATGAATAATTATTGCATACAATCTTAATAATTAACTATTTAATGATAGGAATTATTTTCGACATCAATGTTTTTTTTTGTATTGGCAATTATTTTATTGACAGGACAGGAAAATCTTTCCGAGTCTCTGTTCGGTTCTTTACTGTTGTTTTGGATTGTTGTTTGTAACTGCATCTGAGCAATTTAGCAAATTATCTGGCCATTTTTACGTTGAGTCGAGCTACTGCTCCTCCGTACTCTATCTGTTGATAGTTTTTTCGCGAAAGGACGCTTTATTAATTGTGCTGTGTGTGTACGTGCTTCTAATTAATATGACGAGTTTGCAATGCATAAATTGCAACGTTCGCTTGTCCCGAATAAGAAGGCACGCTTTATCGGATGAGAGTGAAGATCTCGTCAATACTATTCGGCTGTGGACATATCCTAGAGATGTAAGTAGTTTCAAACATAACATTTTGCGTACGAGTGTGTCAGTTACGAAGTGATAACTTTTACGTGTTAAAAAGTAGTCCTTATCATTTAAACTACACGATATCATACTAAAATAATATATTGTGTGTACAAAAACTAATCTAAACATTATTTGAAAAAATAACAAACACCATTGTGGTTGTATATGTACTTACTTAAATATTTACAGTTTGTCCTATTTAATGTACAAACACATAAGAGCTCATACGCCTTTATAGACAATTAAAAAGCCATTGTTATAAATCTCCTGGAGATTTACTATCAGACGGGAGGCCAACCGCTTGCCGGCTCTTCACCCAACGTATGGGTGAAACATTTCTAAGTGATCGTTTTGCATGTATTGTTTACTTGCCTAACACTTGGAGTGTCATAGTCATATAAAGCAATGTTGAGCCGTACTCAAAATCACTTCTTTATTTCCAGATAACACCTGCTGACCATGTTTGCCATGCATGCTGGCAGCTAGCTAGTCATCCCCGTTCTTCTGACAATATGCCGAGGAGACGCACAGGCCATCAAAGTGTTTGTGTTGTATGTGGACGATCCGTACTACGAATCAGTCGACGCAGGATTTTGATTGAAGGTGCAAATGAAGACGAACAAAGAATGGCTAACACAGTTGCTACTTGGATCCAACCACGAGAGGTATAACAACTCATACCTATTATAACTTTTATCAATTAGGTGTCTTGATTTGATGTATGATTGTGTTAAAACAATGTAAATTATTTCCCACTAATACCATGCAGTTTTAAATGCAACCTTTTCTTTATTTATATTTTTTTATTTCAGCTTCGTTCTGAGGATGAAGCTTGTGTGCCGTGTTGGCTAAGAGCTAGCAGAACTAGGGTTGTTTCACCAAATGAACATATTCAACCCATTGTACCTGATCATCTAGAGGGTGATCATTCTGATTTGATGTGTGCTGTATGTGGTCAGAGTCTATCCGACCCAACATCAGATCAAGAGTGGAATCCCGACAACACTGCTCGTTTGATGGAGCACCAGCAGGTATATATATGAAATAATATATTTATAGTAATTAGCTTATAAAAATGTGTCATGCAAAGGGCAATTAATATTTTATGTTGCTAAATCTGTGACAATCATGATGTTGGCTCTACTAACAACAAAAGGGTACTGGTTTTTCCATTGTCACATAGCCCTTCTCTCTCATATTAACACAACATAGATATTTTTGGTAAAGATTTTCTGTAAGGTGAAAACCAATCATTATGTCAAGAACTATTCTGTAGCTTGGTCATGTTGGGCGCAATTTATGTCTGTCAAACTTAGTGTTTAATTTGTGTTTCATCAATGTTATTTATTTACAGATGTCATCCATGAATGAAGTTTGTGGAGTTTGCTGGGGCCAAGCCCGAGATTTGAGCTTCTACATTCCAGAAGGACCACAAGAAAGACCCCAACATATTGTGTTGCCCAATATAAGAAGAGCGGCTGAAACACCAAGACACTGCATTTTCCAAGAGTGCATGGAACCAGAGAGAAATGTTGTGCCTGAAGAAACCAGGCAGGATGTATTGGCTAAGTATCAATATTTTATACCAAGAGGAGCTCGTATTTGCTCCTTACATAGACAGGAAGCAAATTATGCAAACCTGTATACTGCTGAGTATAGCCTTAATAGCTTTACTTCTACCCACATAGAGGAGATCATTTTTATATTGATGGAAGGGTTAAATAACATCTCTTATGAGAATATTCAAAACTACCCTGATAACCAAGTACACTACTTTATAGGCATAAATAAACAACAACATCAACAAATATTAGATGTAACACCCAGGCTTAGGAATCTGCATCGGGGTAGTTTTGCCTTAACAGCCTTATTATGTAAATTAAGGACTGGGGATTCAGGGGACAGATTGTCTTGTCTATTTCAAGTTCCGAGAAGGACCCTAGAGACATTAATGTCTGTAGCAAGAAATATTTTGATAACTGATTATGTTCCACAATTTCTTGGTTTTTCTCATTTAAGAAGGGAGCAAGTGGCAGCAAGAAATTCATACATTGCCGATCACATTTTTGGTGAGCCTAATGCACCAGCTGATCAAAAACCTGCAATCACAATAGCTGATGCAACATATATATATACACAAAAAAGTAGTAATTACTTGTTCCAAAAGGAAACATATTCCCTTCATAAATATAGGAATTTATTAAAGCCATTTATCCTCTGTGCCTCTGATGGATATATTATAGATGTATGCGGACCATATAGTGCCACTACAAATGATGCCACCATAATGAATGATTTATTAAACAACACTCCATTTAATGATTTTTATAACGATAACGATATTTTCATTGTAGATAGAGGTTTTCGTGACTGCATGGATAGTCTGCATCAGAAAGGATACATAGGTCATATGCCTGAAACCAGAGAAGACGGCCAATTACAGCTATCTACTCTTGAAGCCAACCGTTCACGCTGTGTCACTATTAACAGGTGGGTAGTAGAAGCTGTGAATGGCCGTTTTAAGAGAGACTTCAAAATATTCCGCCATGAATATTTTAACCGGGGTTGTCGCCATTTAATGGCAGATTTTAAAATAGCAGCTGCTCTGCTGAATGCGTTTACTCCGCCATTCGCAGAAAATATACATGCAGAGCAGTTTGTGTCAATCATATTTGAGCGCCTGTTTTTAACGAACACTGTAGGTGGATTAG
Source organism: Diarsia mendica (assembly GCA_949316265.1). Classification (NCBI taxonomy): domain Eukaryota; kingdom Metazoa; phylum Arthropoda; class Insecta; order Lepidoptera; family Noctuidae; genus Diarsia; species Diarsia mendica. The sequence continues at coordinate 4,417,072 of OX438910.1, forward strand.
TTAGGTTACATAATTTAAACAGGCGCGGTTCCTGGTTTGTACCCATAGATGCGACAACCCTTTCCTTTCCGCGGCTATCCATGGAGGAATTAATATTATTTGCTTGTGGTATATACCAAATTCGCCAGGCTCGTTCATATGTGGGTGAGCATTTTCGGTTTCATGGAGTATATACATTAGAGGTATCTCGAGAGAGAATACATGGCTTAGAGGGAATAAATCCAATGTTGCTTCGTGCTAAAATAAGGTCCCGCCATTCTTCTGCTAGAACTTATTTCGTTTTCATAGTTACAGAATCAAATATGAATGGTCGGGACGCAATCAAAAGTTATTGTTGTAATTGCATTGTAGGTTTAAGAACAGTGGGATGCTGCTCACACGTTATGAGCATTATTTGGTACCTTAGTTACGCTCGCCATGAAGGTATGACCCGACCTGCCCCTTTCTTAGATGAAGTCATATTAAGGATCAATTAGGTACCTAATATTGTCGCGGAAAGCGATAATATCAACGCGAGAACATCAACCTTACGGTAAGCACAATATGTTCAACTTGTTTATGATTCACTTATATAGTGGCGCGAGAAGTAACGGACAAGGGACGAGAGTGAGGTGTGAGTGTGACCAGTCACCCCAGAGAAGGAGCCATCGCCCTGGAATCATGTAAGTGCTTGAATCACTTATAGATATAGTTATGATCAGACCTTGACATGTAGCCTTGAGGTAACGGATAGATTAATTTCTCCAACTAACAACTAACGGTCGCTAGTCGAAGGAGACAGGGGCGTGGCTATGGGGATGGAGGAGGCCACCGTGGGGGCACCTAGCCCCCACGTCCGACGGTGTCAAGTGGACGGGCTTTAGCCCATGGGTTGCGCAAGCACCAGGGACGCCATAGGAGCGCTGGTTGACCGTTAGTATAAGGTTCTACGTGAGTAGACCGTGGTGGAGCATAGCTCGTTAAAATGAGATAAGGTTCTACGTGAGTAGACCGTGGTGGAGCATAGCTCCTGAAAATGAGAAGGTACTACGTGAGTAGACCATGGTAGAGCATAGCTCAATCTTGCACGCTGATTATGTTAGAATCATACATCATTATACAGCCTTCGTCTCCTGGTTGCATGGCAAGGTTTATCATGTACCTATTAATATGTATAACGTACACTACATTCATCATGTAATCGTTAACAGAGCGATTCAGTAAGAAACCCGAGCATACAGTTTGGGCGGAATACTGAAACGTTCATACGATGTTCTGTCGTCCAAGATTCATCTGTACTAAACCCAGGCCTACAGCTCACGTAAGGTACGGAAGGTGCGACAAATATAAGAACAATAAAATAAATGTTAGATCCTACAAAAACAAAGTTGTTTTATTTAACCACACTCAAAACTCCATCAGCACTTCATCATTTAACATCAAACTATTGCAGACCGCTGCTGGACGCAGGTCTTTCCTAAAGCACCCTACTGAATAGGTACAATTCTCATGTCAATTTGCCAACTTATTGATAAAAACACTACAAAGATAGCACCAGCTATCTAGAACATATTATTATCCTTTTTCACCAAAAAAATGTTTATACTACTACACGTAATCCATACTAAGTAATATTATTGTTGAAGCAGGTGTTGTGATTTGGCAATGGAATGGCTTGTCAGGCGTGATCAACCAAATTAACTCTTCGATAGTATATATCCAGACTTTTATTTGTCAAAATACAAGCAGATATTACACGTCCATTTTATAGTTTTTAAGATGAATTAAGATTAATTAAATTGGACATTATTGGAGACGACACAAAACGTACACAGAGCCGTGAGCAGGAAGTAGTTGTCAAAAACAGTAGACAGGTGACAGCTTCAAATGTCATTTAAGGTATGGCTGCGTTTAAGCTGCGTTCATGTAGAGCTTACATAATTCCTAATAATTATAAATGCGAAAGTAACTCTGTCTGTCACTCTTTCACGCCTAAACGGCTGAACGGATTTTGATGAAAGGAGAAAACCAAACTCCATAGAAACTTGGGCCTGGCGTTACAGGGCTGAATTTTGGCCATTCATTAAAAAATCTAGGTAGGTTCCATGAGCCCAATTTTCACGTCTCCCAGTGATGGCCAAATTGATAATATCAGACAATGACATTTTAGGTTATTTAAATTATTTGAGATAATTAAGTTAAATAACATGATATTTTCGAGGCTTTGTTTCCTACGCAAGTCTAAAACCCCCATGCGCTGTGCTGTAACATAGCACTATGAGGTTTCAGGTAAGTAGATACCTACTTTCCTTAAAAAGTGCTTACGGGGGTGACTTCAGATTTATATTATTGATATCACTGAAAACATCAGCTGAAAACTATGTTTATTAGACAAGGCCCACTTACATAACTACTGGCTGATATTTGTTAGGATTATATCTGCTGGGGGATTTTTAATAGATTGTGATACCCAATAAATTAAAATGTAAATAAAACACATATTTATGTTAAATGGTTTTTTAATCATCTTCTTCATTAGGATTATCATAGTATAATAACACAGTATCCAGAAACTGTGCAGGAGGCAATTGATTACCTTGGTGCCGTGCCCAACTAAGATACCATATTATGCTCATGGTATGGGCACAGCAACCAACCGTTCTTTTTCCTATGATACAGGTGCAGTAATATTGAATTATAGCATCCCTTCCACTTAGAGAGCTGTAGATTCATCCTACTACTAATATGCCTGGATTTCATCCTCCTCTTAACATCCAGGTTAAGTCCGATGTAGATAGCTCTTGCTGTAGGTCACCGTCCACCTCCCTACACACTTCTATGACATATGAGCCATTTTCTTTTCCTTTTCCTGAATGAAAATGCCGGGATGCTCTATTTGCTCATACCCAACACGAGTGACAGACAACACTTGAAGCGCCCACCTGAAAATAATTTATCTACATTAAAGTGTGCTTTTACACATGCGATGTGTTGTGTGTGTCCACTTTAAAAATACTGATCTAAAGAAATCCTGAGGAGTTCGGAGCTTGACCATTATCACACCATTATCAATGTTTTAGCATACCAAATAACATTTTTAATGACCTTTCAAAACCAAAAGCTAAACTAAAGAATGTTAATAAAGCATCAATAAAGCAAATATACTGACCGTGCGTGGTAGGATCAATTCTCTTATAACTTCGTGTATTCTGCGTTCTTGCACGGTACTAATCCTAAGTGTATGACAACAAACTCTTCTCAGAAGAGAATGTCCACAGTGAATACACACCCGTCGGTGTCCCATAGGTGTCTGTTCACTTTGTTCTGGTATATTTCCATCACTAGATATAGCATTGGCATGATTCCAGCAAGCCAGGCATATAAAGTCATTTTCATTTACCTGAAACAAACATTTGACTATTAGGGTCTAGCAAGACTAGCATTAGCATTTAGCAATAAACATCTGGGTATATTTGGGTAGACCTATGCCCCTCATTACAATCCCACTGCAGGGACACAGACCTCCACTCTGAGAGAGGGAATAATAGGTTGTAATTAACTATGAAGGTTCAGTCCGGTTTAGCGATGTGATGTCTTCAAATATGAATTTATTGCACATTATGCTATCATTAAAATACAACTATAAACAGACAACTGAACATGAGCGATAACACTACTTAGTTTGTTTACATTAAATAATTACATATGATTACAAAAACGTTATGTTAAATAGAAATATCGGATACTAACCGTTTGAGGCGCTACCCATTCTTGAACAATTGAAAGAATAATCTTCCAATCTTCGCCTTCCACATCATGAGGACCGCAATGAAGTATTATTTAATTATTTGACCGAATGACATGACAATTGACTTGACAGCCGTTGACATTGACACTTGCGTTTACTAGTGCATTCCGTGGTGCAGCCGATTTTATCGATTATTTATTTGGTTTTTTTACAGGTTCCGTTAAAAATCAATTATATGACAGATTTTGAATAAACATCTATTTTAATAAGTAAAAAAGTGATAATTCATAATGATAATGAATAATAAAGATAATGCAATGAAGTATTATTTAATTATTTGTAAGAATATCGATATCCACTAAGTCGATCTTATTCTTAGGGTACGCTCTATTGATATAATAACAGCGTTCGTGAAGTTAGTGACAAAAAATGAAACAAGTGTTGTAACGGTTTAAAAAGACACAACCTCAAAAATAAAACTGGTTATAACTTTAAGGTCCTAACTTCTAAAAATCTATGAATTTTAAAAGGGCTTGCCTATTGTATTGACTACCAATTAAAACAAAAAGTATCCCAAAACACGACATTTTATTAGCGGTACGAAACTCCCATACAAGGCTGCCGTTCACCTTTAGAAGAAAAATCAGTTTCTGAAGTCGGTGGCAAAAACATGAAATCAAACAAACAGAAGTCACCGACTTCAGAAACTGATTTTTCTTCTAAAGTTTATTTTATTCACTTTTTTGTGTTTTGTTTTTGAAGTCGGTTTTATTTTTTGTTAAAAAGTTTTTTGTTTGAAAAGGTAGTCCCAAGGCCATAAAGTCAGGTCTCCGGTCTCCAGGATTCTGAAGAAATGAAAGTAACATCTCAAAAATAAGCTCATTTTTGTACTTCAGATTTTTTATTATTTTTTTTTTGTTGCCCCACACTAGGAATTTCTCCTGTATCGTGGGTGCGTTTACAAACATTCAAACTTACATACACAAACACACCCAGACCCGAAACAACTAGCTGTAGGCCATACAAATATTTGTTCCGTGCGGGGATCGAATCCGCGAGTCCGCGACACGCAGAGCAGCAGTCCAATCTCTCAGCCACTGCACCAACCGTGCCGTCAAAAACGTTAGTAACAAAGACATTATTAGTTTTTCACTGTCTTGTTGTTTTTTTTGACTTATTGCATTATGATGAGACAGAAACGTCAGTGGTAACGCGAGGGAGTGATCGACAGAGGTTAGACGAATAACGATAGCGACGCGAGTCGCGATGGGGCAAGCGAAGCTAAGGAAATGCAAGTGAATAATGTAATTTTTTTTACAGACCGGTACCGTTTGACGGAACGAGATCAATATTGTACCTAATTCTGGTTGGCGTTTGATTAAGAGGAAATGCGAGTGCTGTCTCTTTCTACTATCGCTGTCTCTCTCCGTCCTCCTGCCCTCAAATTCGTGCGATAAGGACAACTGTAGAAAAAAGTTAGAATTCGAGGTTTGGCTCTAGCCTATTTCCTCCTCCAATATTGAACCAATTTAAAAGATATTTTAGACAATGAATAAGGAGGTTATATACTACGCCACTATGTTTTTCATTTTTCGTTAATAGTTGTCAAATTTGTACACTAGGACTCTGTTAACAGCGATCTAAACAAGCAATTTTGAGCATTTTTTGAGGGCTCTAGTGCTTATAAAAATAATTTATCACCAAAAAGGAAAAAATAGGGGCATAGAAATAGTTAATATTTATTATTCTGTAAAAAACCATTGCTCTAGGGTCATTAACCAAAAAGAAAACAGGCGAGAGCGTTTGTATGGAGAAAAGACCACTCGCGTTTCCTCTTAACCATCGTATAGCCCGACAAGCGGGTGAAGCAGCTCCTGCTCATAACATAGAAGCGCACAATCATTGTGTTTCATGCCAGCATCCAATACTACGAGGAGGTCAAAGACATGTTCCTAACGCGAATATTTTGGAAGAAGCCCATTACCTCTCAAAAAGAGAAGGCCTGTGTCCCAGCAGTGGGAAAATTAATAGGCTGTTGATGATGATGACGACGAAATAAATAAATAATAAATACGACGATATACCACCACTTTGAATATAGACTATTAGAGGAGAGACCTAAAGCTATGATGCGAAGCTGTTATAAGGACTATGTGTGCTTCACTGAAAAAAGCATAAGACACAATCCTAAAGTATTTTGGTCATTCGTCAAAACGAAAAAGGCTAAGTCTAACGACATTCCCTCGGAGATGTATCTTGGTAATAAATCAGCATCCACTGGTGACGAAGTTTGCAACCTCTTTGCTCAGCATTTTTCATCAAACTTTACTCCTTCGACTGGTTCACCTGGGGTGGTCGATATGGGTCCTAAGTATCATCAGCATCAACTAGGTAAGGTGGTATTCACGGAGCGTGTTGTTCTTAAAGCACTAAAAAAACTTAACATCTGCAAAGGGGCAGGACCGGACGGTTTGCCACCACTATTTATAAAGAAATGTGCTTGCAGTCTGGCATTACCACTTAAATTAATTTATAATAACTCGATCGCGTCATCCCAGTTTCCAACGGAATGGAAAAAAGCAAATGTCGTACCGGTTTTCAAAAAGGGAGATTCTGGAGACGTACAAAACTACCGTCCCATTTCGCTACTCTCAGTCTTCGCAAAGATCTTTGAATCCTTGCTATGTCCTCTACTCACATCACATATAAATTCTCAATTAGTGACCCAACAACACGGTTTCTGTGTTCGTAAATCTACGACCACTAATTTGGTTCACTACGTGAATCAAGTGAGTGAATTGATGGACTCTCGCACGCAAGTCGACTCAATTTACACAGATTTCTGCAGTGCGTTCGACAAGGTGGACCACAAAATCCTCATAAAGAAGCTTGAAGGTTTCGGTATATTTGGCCAATTACTCCTGTGGTTTAAATCCTATCTCTCGGAAAGACAACAAAGAGTGGTTGTAAAGGGATATGAGTCACCAGTCTATGTTTCAACATCAGGAGTCCCCCAGGGTTCACATTTGGGTCCAATCCTCTTCTTAATGTTCGTCAATGACATCATTCTGACAATAAAACACAGCAAGTGCTCTATGTTCGCTGATGACTTAAAGATCTTCAAAGAAATAAACTCATCCAATGATATCCAACTACTCCAGGATGACCTAGACGCGGTTCACGATTGGTGCCTTCAAAACAGAATGTCCCTTAACGTCAAAAAGTGTTACCACATAACATTTACTAAGAAACGCAAACCATTACCAACGTCATACTCAATAAATGGGGTAACACTTCAAAAAGTGGACACGATCCGGGATCTGGGAGTCCACCTCGACTCTAAGCTCTCCTTCATCAACCACATTGACATCATCACTGCCAAAGCTGCAAAAATGTCTGGCTTTATAAAAAGAATATGTCGGGATTTCCAGTCCATCTCAACCTTAAAGGTACTCTTCAGTACTCTTGTGAGAAGTATTCTGGACTATGCGTCCCCAGTTTGGAACCCCACTTACCGTGTCCACGTTAATAGAATTGAACGTATTCAAAGAAGCTTCACTCGATATCTCCGTTTTAAAAGCTCTAGCTGTCCACGAGATTCCTCTTATGACCATAGACTTAGCCATTTCAATATGGTTTCACTCGAACACCGTAGAGACGTAACGGACCAAATTCTACTTTATAAAATAGTAAACAGCTTAGTAAACGCGCCCGATCTTTTAGCAGATCTAAGAATAGCTGTACCTCGACAGAGAGCTATTAGATCTAGTCGCGACACTACAACTTTTGCTACCACTGCAAGTCGTACCAACCTTGGTAGCACCGCACCCATCAACCGCCTAATGAGGAACTATAATAAAATTGCTGCACGAACCAGTAGCATCGACATTTTCTCTAACCCCTTCCGTCAATACCGTATGAAGCTTTTATCCCGCTCAGAGTCTCACGTTGTATGACGCAGGGTTATTTATTGCATCCACTTTCATCCTCTTCTTTTCAGATGTTTGTTTAATTATTTTTTGTCTTTTTGTTATATAAATCTGTATTTTCATCGGGCCTAATGTACAAAACCCACATTTAGTTTATTTTATTTTGTAATTTAACCTAAATTATTTATTGTTGCCGTACTTGCCCTTAATTTTTCTGCGAGTGCTGTGCACTTCTGTAAGTGACGAACTCACTATGTTTAAAACTGTTAATGATGTAAGTATATGTATCCCCTAGTGAGTAAGTCGTTGAAGTGCCATAAATAAATAAATAAATATACAAAATAACGTTCTGTTGATCTCAACAGAACAATCACGGCAGGATTCAATCACGGCATATCCAAAGAAGGGAGTACCACACCTATGTGCTTTATAATAGACGAATTAATGAAAGAAGGAACGCCGTGGTTGAATACTGTTGTTCTTGTATACCTACATAGACGTAGGACATTGGGGGTATGCGCCCATGTTATGAGTGTAATATTTTATTTGGGCTGGATGCGTCAGTCAGGAGACTGACAGCGCCATTTAATTGTTCCTTAGAACTCGCATTAGAACGAGTGAAACAACATTATTCACTTGCATTTCCTTAGCTTCGCTTGCCCCGTCGCGTCGCTATCGTTATTCGTCTCTCTCATTTGTGTTAATGTTAGTGAAACAACCTCTGTCGATCACTCCCTCGCGTTACCACTGACATTTTTGTCTCATCATAATGCAATAAGTCAAAAGAAACAACAAGACAGTGAAAAACTAATAATGTGAAGTACAAAAATGAGCTTATTTTTGAGATTTGACATTCATTTCTTCAGGATCCTGGAGACCGGAGACTTTATGGCCGTGGGACTACCTTTTCAAACAAAAAAAGAATTTTTTAAATCGGTCTATTAATACTCATTACGAACGATTTTTTCACAACAGCGCCTGAACTATTTTCATTGCAACTTTTTCATATGAAGGTGTAAAAAAATGAACTTAGGAAGTATGCCATATTTTTTAATACATTTTTATCTTTTTTTTGAGATATGTCACGTTGTTATAGGACATGGGGTAATTTTGTATGGATTGTGATCCGTCTTCTTTGATGTGATTTTAGAGTAAAAGAAATAAATGTGTGTGGCGCTAGTTTCGGTGCTGTTAGCGCCTTGCGCCGAGCGCCACCGCTTGCTACGTCGTTGTTATACTTATTACATTTTCATTGTTGTTGAGTTAGACATTATAATGATAACACGTAGGCAGCGTCGGTATAACAAACGTTATTCGTTATGAATCAATAACATATTATGTTTTGGTGTTGTTCGTTATATTTACCACCACTGATTATAACACGCGTGTATTCTGGAAGTGTTAGATTGAAGCCGCATTTTCTTTAGCTATGTTCAAGTCACATATAATAGTTTTCTAGTATTTAGGTCCCTCATTATTTGTCCGATCCAGTCCTGAACACATTCTTTGAAAGTAGCATAAATTATAATCATGAAAATGAGGTCATTTGCTGCCTAATTTTCTGTCTTTTGAGAATCTTTTAAATCTTTCTCTAAACAAATAACATAAGTTTATAATTATAAACTTAAAATAAACGGTTGCTCTATCAACAGTGTGGGGCAACAGACTAGGTTTTTTAGGTAGGCCATACAAAAAATATTTGTTCCAAATCCAGTTAAACGCAAAACATACTGGGAATTCAAAAAAATATACATTCATGCATGAAGAAAGATGGCTAAAAACGTTTATTTTTATTTTTTAAAACGCTGCCCAACACTAGGAATTTCTCATGTATCGTGACTGCGCGTTCACAAACATTTAAACTCACATACACAAATACTCATTGACATTCATATTCGGTCCACTTGCTATTATCCTTAAATACTCTTTAAGCATCGTCCTCGTTCATAAACTTGGTCATACACGCATGCTAGATGCCAGTAGGTGTTTATGAACTTCATCTTAATAAAAACCTACTGGCAGTCAAAAAAAAAAAAGAAAATCAAACGAAAGCGAGACATTCCATAAATGAAATATTGAAAAAGTATAAATTACCAACCTCATCCAGCGAAATTCTTACGTTGACATTACAGTGAATATTGAAATTTCCCGCCAACTTCCGCGGGTTCGGCTCCGCTTGACGTTTGACAGTTGCGGTTCGTAATTAAAAGTGATTTTTGGGCCCGACATTTTTGGAGTTCCGATCTAACAATATTGGCTTTTTCGGAGACACTGACACAGTAGACTTTTTTGATGTCATTTTATATTTTAAATTGAAGTTCGGTTTTTATTTAATCATGTTTTTTGGGTGTCAATCAGTGGCTAGGATTTTCAGATTACATCATAACAGGGAGACACAACCATGACGTTTCATTACAAACCATTTATTTGTCGAATTTATAAATTAAGTTGAAATGTCAGCTAAATAAAATCGAACACAGAGTCGAAGCTGCCATACAGCAGAGGTTCGTACTATTGAGGCAGTATTTATGTAGATTTGACTTTTCACAGTAAGGGCGGACCTTACTGTGAAAAGTCAATTAAATTCCAAATCTAATCATATTTTTAACCGACTTCCCAAAAGGAGGAGGTTCTCAATTCGATCGGGATGTTTTTTTTTTTTTTATCATTCTATAATGTAAATCATGTTGCTTCTAACTAAGCGACAGCTTGGATTTATGTTTGTTATGTTTCAAATGTTTTGTTGAATAAATTGAATAGTTCCAGCTCAATGACAGCCTAACCCTTTAAACCCTTGGTCACAACCTACACGCTAAATCATCACGCGTTACCGTGAAGCGGAATCTACAGCCATCGTGCAGCATTTACTACATAAGCAGCGGAATGAATCTAGAAAACTAAAGAAGAAATCTAAAGAATGCACAGTATATTTTGGTGTACCACAGGGCAGTGTACTGGGTCCTCTACTGTTTGTAATTGATAGTGTACTTACTAAAAAAGTCAACATTTACCATATTTTGACAAATGAATTTGAATTCGGAAGCGAACCAATAATGGTTAGTACCTACCATTATTGATTCGAATTCAAATTCATTGCAGACAGCACTAATACGCTGCCTGCAATGTAAGCCGATTGGTGCAAACTGTGTCGCATTTGGAGGTTTTGAGACAAAACAAGCTTTACAAAGACACTCCCACAAAGCTTTTAATGAAAGAGACGACAGTCTTCAAAGACAAACTATTGCTTAGGATCTGTCGCCATTTTAACAGCCAGGTAGCATAGTCAACTCTCTTTTCTAAATGCGCTTTTGTTCGCCTCAATGCGCTCCGTCTGGCACGAATCTTATTCTATTACTAATACTAGCTGTTGCCCGTGACCTGCGTCTGCGTGAAATTATTACAAACTAATAATAACAACACAACTAATAATAATAACATAACAATAATATTACTTCCCAATTTGAATCGAATTTTGTTAATATTTTTTTTTTGCAAGGAGCCCTATTATCTCCATCGGGGATGCAGATTATCGAAAGGGATAACGCGACCTCGGCACAAGGGCGAAGAAGGAACATGGGTGGTTTTTAGTCAGTAGAAGTCTGACACCCCCTTCCGCTCTGCCCAAGAGCGGGAGGAGATATTTGATGATTTCCCACCCCCTCCCCCCAAAAAAAAAGGAACTTTGTTATATTTCTAAAAGTACCTACACTTTATACTATGTTACTCCTTATAACATCAGCTATATGCCAGTACTATTATTGGTATTTAGCTTCTCTGAAATCTCCCGCCCAAATCGGTCCAGCCGTTTTGGAGATTAGCGGGAATAAACATATTTTTTTTTTAATTTTAATCTTTCTGATCAGAAAGCCAAAAATATTAAAAAACCTTTCTTTGGAGTAAGCAGCGTATGTATACTTTCTGATGCATTCAGTCAAAAGCTGTTCATGGACTTACATGCAATTAATTTTATGTTCTGTTGAAATTACAAACAGACATTTTCAATTTTATTTATCTGTATAGATTTTATTCAATCGTTTGAAACCATCATCTTCAAATAATAACAGTCTCACTGAGTCCCAAGTTCTAACATTTATTGTTGGTAAATGTAACGCCTTGTCGCGTCGATAAAATTTTAAGACCCTTGTCATGGGCTATGGAGGAATTTTAACAGGTTGAGATAAACAAATTGCTTTGAATGAGTCTGACTGTTACACCGTACAGTTTTTGGGGGATTGGAGTATACCAGTCTATGTAAAATACTGGTATTGAGACGTAATTTTTCACCCTTAAAAAAAGTCGTTTCCCAGCAATCATGGCATTTTTGCATAGAGTTACATAATTTCATGTGCAGAACGCTTGGAACAGCTTTGCGAAGGTTCCGTTTACACCTTTTATATGAAGGAAACCTAAAAGCCACAAAGGTAATAGAAAAAATATGAGATCATTGTCTGTCATAGTATATGTACGTGATGCGGCGAAATGATGAATTTGTCGCAGAAAAAGTTATGCTTGTAACTTTACGAGTAGGGAAAGACAATGAATTGACTGTATGAAAGACTAGCTTTTGCCAGCGACTTTGCCCACGTGAAAATGACGATTTTCCGTAAAAACTTCATCCCCTAGGTATTTAACTCCCTTAGGGGTTGAATTTCGAAAAATCCTTCTTTATTCCTCGTCTACATTATAAAGGGAACCTCCTGTGCAAAATTTCAGCTTTCTAGGTCCAAAGGTTTGGGCTGGGCGTCTCTTTTTATTTATATAGATTATTTATATAGATAGATGATATGGCTAGAAAGGGTGAACTGCTGTGATAACGCAAAATAGAGAAGAATGGAATAAGACATGGTGTTCCGACTCTTAATACATTGGGATAAGTGCAGGAGATTATTTATCCACGGACTCCTCTAGATTGTTGAATCGCTAAACGATTGCTTGTGTATTTTTAGCCATAAAAGTGATGGTAGAAGGTGTTTTTTTACGTAACTGCCTAACTACAGTTTTTAAAAAAGATACAATTACAAAAATACATGACCGACCCATAGTCACACTAAACTACCACACCAGTGTGACTATGGTTAATTATATTTTTATCCGTAGTGACACTGGTGTGACTACGGCTGAACCGTAGTCACACCAGTATCGTAGCTTTTGGTCACGTCACTCATACATGCAACGCATGTACTCCATGACGCGCGCTCGCTTCGCTCGCATATTAAATAACACTAATATCTTCTGTCCCCGAAGTTCCGGGCCTCCGCCGGCCTCCTTCGTCGGCCTACGGCCCGGTGCCTATGCCGCCCATAAAGGATACTGTCGCGAGACGGTGATTCATCCACTTAGCGGACGACTATCAACAGCCTATAATTTTGGTTATTCATCCGGGTGTGACTACGGATCAGGTTAAATTATCCGTAGTCACATCAGTGTGACTACGGTTAAATAAAATTAACCATAGTCACACTGGTGTGGTAGTTTATTGTGACTATGGGTCGGTCACTCAAAAATAATACAAGAACGTGCCTTTAGTGAACTACGGTGTAATAGTCAGAAACCGTTTGAGGTAAAATTTAATATCGTATATTTGTAAAGGAAGGGTCGGTTCGATTGAACCAGCAGGTTTTATTGTGTTAATTATGTTGCTAGAGTATATAATTAAAATTTGGCAACGTATGTGGGTTATGTCTTTTGTTTAAGGTTAAATGAAAACTGGCGATGTTCTGTTGATTGTTTAACCTTACGTACGTCAGAGCTGCGGGTTGTTCGAAAGAGATACCGCGGCCTCGACACAAAAGGCTAAGAAGGAACATGGGTGGTTTTAGTCAGTAGAAGTCTGACACTCCCTATCACTCTGCCCAGAGCGGGAGGAGTCATTTAATGATTTCCCACCATCCAAAAAAGAAAAGCGTAAAAGAGTGACATGATAGAAACTTGTACTTAGTTTTTTCTATCGACTGTCATATTATATGGCCTGAATCAGGCAACTATTCAAGAATGCATATTTATTACGTGTCTTGTTCAGGTTGATTTGATTATTTTTGACTGTTTAACTGACTTACCCACAAGCCCGCCATACTATTCGCAAACCATTGTAACTCTTAAAAGGTAGAATCGACCGCCAGAAAACGTCGCGACAATAAAGCTCGACACAATTTAAACAACATTTACAAGTCCCAGTGACACAATTTAACTGTCTCGGATTCCACAACGAAAATATTCAGAAAATAATAGCAAAGGAGTTCTAGTAGGTAGAAAAAAACATAATTTCCGACTGTCAAAAATATACACATGACAACCGAATCCATCGGCGGCAGCACGGAGGAAATTCGGCATGTCATGGGTGTTCATCCATCTACGGACCAACCTAGAGAAGCGCGGCTTAATCAGAAGATCTTCTACTTCTTCTACTTAAACAGTCTCTTTTTATTAAAATAATAACTCGAGCATACGATCAACTTCAACTACTGAACGACTAAGGGCTCCCACACATAAACACGATACGACGTCGCGTCGTACAACGATGCGGCGTCGTTTCACGATACGACGTCGTGACGTTAGAAACTCACGATGCAATCCTGCGCAGTTGTCTTGTTACTTTAATGAACAAATTATCATTTATTTGGGTTCTAATTTCAAAAACATTAAAATATTCTTTTCAGAATGCGTCTAGAGCTGTCCATTTTTCGGAATTAACTAAAACACCACCCCTCTGTATCGACGGCATCGTGCCGTGTATCGTGCGTGGCACATTACGTTACGATGTCGTGTTTTTTTACGATGCTCATCGTAGATTTCCACGACACGACGACGTCGTATCGTGAAATGACGCCCGCATCGTTGTACGACGCGACGTCGTACCGTGTTTATGTGTGGGAGCCAACTAACTTATATTTGAGTCAAGCTAAACTTTTAATAGCAAAGTTAAACATATTTTGAAACATTTTAATGGTCCGGAATTTTCTGAAAAGGAATTTAAAGTGGGACAGATTTAGGAGTATATCACTGAATTTAGGTTGTTGTCAGGCGCTCGGGTCAATCTTTAGCGGGGCTTTTGCGTATTGTCAAATGGTTATGGTTTTTATACAAAACTAGTTAATTGATGGACACTATGAGCTCAGAGTCACGCAACGAGCCATGGAGAGAGCTATGCTTTTATGCTCGGAGTTTCTTTGTGCGATAAGATCCGAAATGAGGAAATCCGCCGAAGGACCAGGGTCACCGACATAGCTCTCAGAATATGCAAGTTGAAGTGACAATGGGCAGGTCACATCGCTCAAAGAACCGACAACCGAAGGTTCTTGAGTGGCGACCACGAAGGAAGACGGAAGACGATGCGTTGGTAGCCCTTCCACCAGGTGGGCCGACGACATCGTGATAGTCGCGGGCAACTGGTGGATGCATACGGCAGGCTGCCTTTCTGTATGGCGTTCTATGGGGGAGGCCTTTGTCCAGCAGTAGACATCTTATGGCTGATGATGATGATGATAGCCACCCACATTTAAAAAGATACGCAATAGCTCTGCAGGTCTAGCTGTGGTCCGTGGATATGTGACCGTCCATTACATTTCCTCCATGCCTGGGAAAGCACGCTAAGCCGTTGGTCTTTACTGTCAATTTATTGTAGATCTTTGACAGTCGTTATAGGTTAGTGAACAGATAGTTTGAAAATCAGTCTTCTTCTTCTTCTTAGCGTGTCGATGACAATTTAAATTGAGTCTGCTCAAAATTTGGCGACGAGTTTGGCACTTTTAGTAGCCTCCATCAGCTCCTGTGCTGTACAAGTAACAGGACAGGCTGGACACGATATCAAGCGCCCCATAGTTTGTGGGGAAAGACCACATTTACACTCCGGGGTAGAGGTTTCCTAGCCTCGGCCTACCTGTGTCCGGAGTCTGTTTAGAGACTTCCAGGTCAGCCAGGGCAAGTCGTGTCCAGGTGGAAGATTTTTGGAAAGTGGCACAAATCAGTCTTAGTTAGGGGTATCATATTATGCAGTTCTGAGTAGGTTGTGGAGGTCAGTTAAGGTGTCTCTCCATGTTACTGTTTACACAGGAAGCCGATCCCAACATAACTGAATAGGCCTATGTAGACGAGGATAACTAAATTCAGCCATATTTGTCTCTCAACAAAATTATAATTATAATATTAGTTAGCATACAAATCTATCTATCTATATAAATAAAAAGAGAAGTCCTGACTGACTGACTGACTCATCAACGTCCAGCCGAAACCCTTGGACCTAGAAAGCTGAAATTTTGCACAGAGGTTCCCTTTATTTATTTATTTATTTAAACTTCTTTTTTAACTTCACACAAAAAAAAAAGGTACAAAGGCGGACTTAATGCCTTAGGCATTCCCTACCAGTCAACCAAGGGTGGTGTAGAGATTAGATGGCAGGTGCTCTTTTTGATAGGAACAATGGTAAAAAAAAAAAAAATATTCAAATAATATCATACCTAATGATTTATAAATATAATATACAAATAGTTACATAAATAGATTATAAACATATAATACACATGCATAAATATATACCTATCCTATATATATAAATATATATATACAAAATCAAAATTGAGAGATGTTGAAATAACTCTACACTATTTATTTAGAAAATAACTCTGCAATTTCCGCTTAAATGCATACCGACTTGTGCTGCCGTCGTACGGGAGAGGGGCACAACTAGCATTTTGGTAAAATTGAGATAATTGGGATTAAAGTTTTTACCATATTCTGCTTCATAGTGTGGAAATGTATTGCTTAAAAGAAAAAAAAATACTGATGATATATGAGTGAAGGTTAGTACTATTATTTTTTTTACTTTTTAGTTTTTATATATAAGTAGTTATTAAATAAATTCAAATTATTCCTTTCAACATAAAAAAAAAATACTTGAAAAATACCACTTACTACAAAGAAAAGGCATAAATAACCAAATGTGACCTTTCTTTTTAATATTGCAGCAAATTTGTTATTGAGTCTAAAATAATGGGCACATTTTGTCTAATTGCGCCTTTATAATGTAAATTGACATAAGGTTTTCTATAAAAAAAAAAACAAATAATCATGTGAAGAAAGATTAATAAAATAAATAATAAAACATATCCTTTATTAAGCTACTCTATTAGAGCTTATTCTAATTATAATATTGTTCGTTTACAGGAAATAGCTTATAAGTCCCCGTAATTAATTTTTATTTTTTTATTATTTTGTCTTGCCCTAAGGGCAGAGATGAGGTCGACGATGGAACGAGCTCACCCAGAAGAAGCCTGTTTACTCGCGACAATAGATTGGGGTTATATGAACTTGGGAAAACCGACGCAGGTGGAACACACAGGTCGCATCATCGCATGCGCTTAATAAAAGAATTAGCAAAGTGCTTTGTTCGAATGTGTGGAACATCGACAAGGTATGGGTGATAACTTGCAGTACGTCTAGTCTCCCGATGGAAGAAGGATGGTGGAAGCTCCTGCGCACACTCTCCGAAGTACAGTCTGTAGAAGACATGCAACTTTGCGGCGGGGCTATGTAGCTTGGCAAACAGCTTATCGTTGCCAATTAGCCTCCTGGCTCTGCGCTCTACAGAGTCAAGTGTGGCAAGTTGGTATTTGGCTGAGCCATCCCAAAGGGGACAGCAATACTCCATGCATACCAGACTTGAGCTTTATGTAATACTGAAAGCTGTGTTGAAGTACCGCTCAACCTTATTTAGGATACCCAGCTTTTTTGCCGCAGTTTGAGCTTTCGACTCAATGTAGGCGCCGAAGTTCAGCTGAAGAAGCTCGAGACTGTCGGTAACTTGTACAGACATACTCCGGAAAGTAGGGGCCAGATTAAACGGACTCCTTTTGGCGGTGAATAGACACAATTGCGTTTAGGTGGCGTTGAAATCAACCAGATTCTCGTTACCCCACTTGGAGACAAGACTTAAGGCTGAATTCGTTCGCTCTACCATGGCCTCTCTCAATGAACGTACATCATCGCTTTTGCGCTGGTTGTATAACTCTCCAGGACAGTGCTGTCATCTATGTACCCAACAATGCCAGGAACACGGAGGTCATTGATGTGCAGCAGGAAAAGTGTCGCGGAGAGAACAGACCCCTGAGGAACTCAATAGCATCAATAGCCATAAGGACAAGCGTAGAGTCACTTCGACGTCGCAGGCACAACTGGCGCGTTTCAATCAAACCCTGACTTTTTTTCCTAACCCCTAATCCTAAATAATTTAAAGAAAAGGCACAACTGGTTATTTGTGCCTTTTATACGTAAATTAATTGAGACATGCATGGATTATTAATTAAGTAGACAGGGCACATCTGGGCATTTGAGCCTTTTCTTTATGTTATGTTGGTTCTTTATGTTAAGTGTGCCTTTTCAAAGTAGATTTTAGTTAAAATCTGTATGAAGTAATAGTCACATCTACGTATTTGTGCCTTTTCAATATAATGGTAAATAAATGTGCCTTTTCGTTCTATAAAACATGAATATTAGTGTAATTTGTGCCTTTTGAGCCTACTGTATCTCCGAATTCCTTGATGAGAAAATTCTACGAAAAATTGAGCAGATGCGCCTTTTTTTTCTGATTCCAAATATGTATATAACTCATTTTTTGTCAAAATGTTAGTTGTGCCCCTTTTTCTTACGACGGCAGTGTGGCCGTCCTGATATCAAGAGGAAGCGCATTCCAAAGAAGAATAGACTGAATATGAAAGGACGAATGAACAAAGTCAGAAGTATGAGAAGGACAGAGTAGGAGTAGATTGTTAGAAGAACGCAGATTATAATGTAGACAAGGAACACAGAAGGATTTTTCGAAATTCAACCCCTAAGGGATTTAAATAGGGGATGAAAGTTTGTATGAAAAATCGACATTTTCACGCGGGCGAAGCCGCTTGCAAAAGCTAGTATTTTATGAAATGGGAAACAATCTTGTAATTTCATGTCCAGTCTATTTACTTTTCGCGTTTATGAAGTTGATTCTTAGTCTGTAAAAAAGTTCAAATAAGAAGCAATAAAATTCACAAAGAGACCATGAACAAATACTAAGAGCATTATTAACAATTCAGAATTCTCTTTCAAAGAATTGGTTTCTCAGAATTGTTGAAAATGAAACTTCCTTGATCTTCCATCGCAAACATCGAATTGTCCAATATATAGTTTATTAAATAAGCTTAATTTCTTTTACTACAGTTTATTTTGATTTTATTAAAATCACTATCCATAAATATTATAAAACAACGTCTCGTCTCTTACAAACTACCAGGAAGGAGGTCAGAATAGTGATTAGTGTCACCATTGCATACTGCATGGTATTAAAAATGTCCTTAGATTTGATTATGAGATTCCTATAAACAATACACAATACCGCCTCATGTTTCTGGCCTCCTGGTAGTTGGTGATATCACCGAGGTGAATATAGGGAACTAACCCACATTTTTTTCTTGTAGGTTAATGCGTTTTTCTTATTTTTTTACCATTGTCATGACCATGATTTCTTCAAAGTCCATCTATTTTAATGGGACCTTAATATTAACCATTTTAAGCCACTATTCGCTTGATTGAAGTCAAAATAGATATGGGCCCAGTTAACCATTATCAATTTTTAAAAGGGGTAACTGGTCCCTGGTCCGAGTTTCATAGTGGGCCGAATGACCCCTAACCCCCGTTTTTACCTTTTGGGTACGGAACCCTAAAAACTACAAGCAAACTCAACAATAAAACTCTAACCAAACAGTTTAAAAAACAACATCATTAAGCAGCTTCACTCCTAAAATAAAAAGCAATATTACTTAAGGCGCTGTTACTACATCTCTTTGTCCCAAACGGCCTCCCATTCGCCACTTCTCGCAAATTGTCACTTTACAACTGTACCTTAACAATCTAGTACAATGGCGTGCATAGAATGTGGGCCGTTTATTTATTTTGTTTTGCAACGGCACTGAAAAGGTACGTGTATATACTCGTGTGGAGTTTGTAAAGGATGTGGATCAATTTTGTACATGCTCTTTTGTGCTGGAAGTTTGCAATTAGAGTGTGTCGTAATAGGGTAGGTGTTTTTGGTGTTTTGATGTAAATATCTCAGAGCAGCGGTGGCCCAGTGGTGACGGCCCCGATTTACGAACAGTAGGTCGTGGGTTCGAACCCAGGCAGGCACATTACTTTGTGTAAAACGATGAAGGAAAACATCGTCTTAGAACCAAAAAAACCGAAGACATGTGACATCTACGAATCCGCACTGAGCTCGCGTGGTAGATTATAGCCCATTCCCTCTCAAAAGAGAGGAGACCTACATTAATAGGCGGTTGATGATGATCTCAGAAATGCAAGGTCTCCCACTACATAGACTGTCCGTTTTGTCCTGGTGAAGGTTGCAGGGACCTGCTGTATACGAAACGCACAGTACTGGTCTATGTGGCGACACATGGGGGGGCCTGTTATGATGATGATCTCAGAAAACTTCATCGCTTTACATCAGGCTGGCGGTTAAAAAAACAGATGGTGATGATGTTTACTGCCAGCCTGCACCGTTTCACACCTGGATGTAGGCCTAAGTCTGTCTATTAAGATATAACAGAACCTTCGAGGAATTTGAAAAATAGATATTTGAAGAAACTATTAAGAGCGCTATTACAAACTCGAGTAACTTCGAAACGAGCGGCGACTGACGGTTCTTGCGCCTGTGTGCGTGATGTACGCTTCTTCATACACACACGTGCAGAGGCAGAGGTGCGTAACACGTTTCACTGCGGTTTACTTAGAATTGAATTGGGAAAAAATACAAGTTATGGAATGTTTTATTTTATGTGTGTGATAATGAAATACAAATAATATAAGTAACATAGATTTTTTTTAGTTTTCCATCATGGGTGTCGTTTATATGGTTTTCGGGGCCGCTGATTACGAAAATGAGGTCAAAATAAAAATCAAAGATGGCGCCGACAAAATTTTTTGACTTTTCCGTCATGGGTGTCGTTTTCATGGTTTTTGGGGTCGCTGATTACAAAAATGAGGTCAAAATAAAAATCAAAGATGGCGCCGATGAAAATTTTTGGCTTTTCCGTCATGGGTATCGTTTTCATGGTTTTTGGGGTCGCTGATTACGAAAATGAGGTCAAAATAAAAATCCAAGATGGCGCCGACAAAAATTTGTTTTTTCCGTCATGGGTATCGTTTTCATGGTTTTTGGGGTCGCTGATTACGAAAATGAGGTCAAAATAAAAATCCAAGATGGCGCCGACAAAAATTTGTTTTTTCCGTCATGGGTGTCGTTTTCATGGTTTTTGGGGTCGCTGATTACGAAAATGAGGTCAAAATAAAAATCAAAGATGGCGCTGACGAAAATTTTTGGCTTTTCCGTCATGGGTGTCGTTTTTATGGTTTTTGGGGTCGCTGATTACGAAAATGAAGTCAAAATGAAAATCCAAGATGGCGCTGACGAAAATTTTTGGCTTTTCCGTCATGGGTGTCGTTTTCATGGTTTTTGGGGTCGCTGACTACGAAAATGAGATCAAAATAAAAATCAAAGATGGCGCCGACGAAAATTTTTGGCTTTTCCGTCATGGGTGTCGTTTTCATGGTTTTTGGGGTCGCTGATTATGAAAATGAGGTCAAAATGAAAATCCAAGATGGCGCCGACGAAAATTTTTAGTTTTTCCGTCATGGGTGTCGTTATCATGGTTTTTGGGGTCGCTGATTACGAAAATGAGATCAAAATAAAAATCAAAGATGGCGCCGACGAAAACTTTTGGCTTTTCCGTCATGGGTGTCGTTTTCATGGTTTTTGGGGTCGCTGATTACGAAAATGAGGTCAAAATGAAAATCCAAGATGGCGCCGACGAAAATTTTTGGCTTTTCCGTCATGGGTGTCGTTTTCATGGTTTTTGGGGTCGCTGATTACGAAAATGAGGTCAAAATGAAAATCCAAGATGGCGCCGACGAAAATTTTTGGTTTTTCCGTCATGGGTGTCGTTTTCATGGCTTTTGGGGTCGCTGATTACGAAAATAAGGTCAAAATGAAAATCCAAGATGGCGCCGACGAAAATTTTTAGTTTTTCCGTCATGGGTGTCGTTTTCATGGTTTTTGGGGTCGCTGATTACGAAAATGAGGTCAAAATGAGGTCAGTGGGTCGTCATAGGGGCGGTTTTTTTTTAGGAGTTGGAGTATAGGCTTAGGGGCACTATGAGCAGCAAAGAAAACAGAAGAAAAAAAATTAGTTTAAAATAATTTTCGGGACTTGCTAAAGAAGAACAGGCAAAAAAAACCCAGACCCGACAGAAAAGTAACATATCTCAGTTTTTTTGTTATTATTTATATAATCATATTATATAGTTTTTATATTCGAAATCAATGGCTAACACCAAAATATTGCCTTATGTTTTTGTTCAGGCTTTACACTAAAAAAGTACAAAATGCCTACGTATCTACAAAATTCGTAATGTATGTAACTAAATGACGATAAATAGTTATGGGATGTATCCAGGAGACCTGGAGATACAGCTGTATTATATAATTTTTGAACTCCGAGTACAACAATTAACTTAGGTTTTTTTTTTAAGGTGGTTTAAAATCATCTAATGACATCTCTCGCCCTTGGGTGGAGCGAGAGGGCGTGTCAGACTCTTACTGACTAAAAAATTCCACCCCGTTCCTTTTTGACTCTGGTACTGGGGTCAAAGCGTGCCCTTCTGGATTCGCCCTCAACTTAGGATTAATTAAAATCGTCATATTCGATGATTCAGATCGGATTATTCCACTAATTCGTTGACCTAACCTAACCTAACCTAAGTTGAGGGCGAATCCAGAAGGGCATGCTCTGACTCTCTGACCCCAGTACCAGAGGCAAAAAGGAACGGGGTGGAATTTTTTAGTCAGTAAGAGTCTGACACGCCCTCTCGCTCCACCCAAGGGCGAGAGATGTCATTAGATGATTTTAAACCACCTTAAAAAAAAAATCCTAAGTTGAATGTTGTACTCGGAGTTCAAAAATTATATAATACAGCTGTATCTCCAGGTCTCCTGGATACATCCCATAACTATTTATCGTCATTTAGTTACATACATTACGAATTTTGTAGATAAGTAGGCATTTTGTATTTTTTTAGTGTAAACTCTGAACAAAAACATAAGGCAATATTTTGGTGTTAGCCATTGATTTCGAATATAAAAACTAATAATATGATTATAAATAAATAATAACAAAAAAACTGAGATATGTCACTTTTCTGTCGGGTCTGGGTTTTTTTTATATGGGACGTGACCGTTCTTCTTTTCCTGTTTTTTTTTTTTCAAAAACGCCTCATTTTTTTTTTTTGTTTCGTGTTGTCCTTGACCATAGAAATTATTTAGGTTCTGCGAACCATGGTCCTACGACAAACCGTTTCATAGTTATGGTCCTACGAATTTTACTTCGTTTCATCTAGAATGCTCTATATTTCCAAAATGGCAGCTCGGATGAAAACTTTTTCAGAATAAGAATTGTTGTTCTAGTCGACAACTATGAGATGATATAAAAAAACCGCGACAAAGTGAGAGAAAAAGAAAAATTTAAATTTTTTTGTAAGTGTCGGTCGATCTTTCACCTTGTGTATCCTTAGGGGCACAGAATTTAGTAAAATTTTCAGAAGTTTTTTTTTTTTTTCAGGATTTCGGCTATTTTTCTTATTAACCTGGTCCATAGAAACCATTTAAGCTCCGAGACACATTATGGTCCTACGACGCACGTTACACATCTTCGAAATTTTTGGTTCTAATCATGCCGGTTTCTTCACGCTGTTTTCCTTCACCGTTTTGAAAGCGTTCAACTATAGAATGTTCAACAAATATCCTATACAAAACGACAAATGTTTTTTACACCATCTCATAGTTTTTGACTAGAGCAACAATTCTTTTCCAAAAAAGGTTTTCATCCGAGCTACCATTTTGGAAATATAGAGCGTTCTAGATAAAACGAAGTAAAATTCGTAGGACCATAACTCGGAAACGGTGCGTCGTAGGACCATGTGTCTCGGAATTTAAATGGTTTCAATGGACCAGGTTAACAAGATGCTGCAATAAAAATAGCCAAAATCTTGATAAAAAAAACTTCTGAAAATTTAACTGTTCTGTGCCCCGAAATTTTTTGCAAATATTTCTTTTCTCTCTCTTTGTCGCGGTTTTTTCAC
The DNA here is from genome assembly GCA_949316265.1 of Diarsia mendica. Taxonomy (NCBI): domain Eukaryota; kingdom Metazoa; phylum Arthropoda; class Insecta; order Lepidoptera; family Noctuidae; genus Diarsia; species Diarsia mendica. The sequence goes on from OX438910.1 coordinate 4,440,886, forward strand.
ACCATCTCATAGTTTTTAACTAGAGCAACAATTCTTTTCCAAAAAGGTTTTCATCCGAGCTACCATTTTGGAAATATAGAGCATTCTAGATGAAACGAAGTAAAATTCGTAAGACCATAACTCGGAAACGGTGCGTCGTAGGACCATGTGTCTCGGAACTAAAATGGTTTCAATGGACCAGGTTAACAAGATGCTGCAATAAAAATAGCCAAAATCTTGAAAAAAAAAACTTCTGAAAATTTTACTGTTCTGTGCCCCGAAAAATTTTGCAAATATTTCTTTTCTCTCTCTTTGTCGCGGTTTTTTTACACCATCTCATAGTTTTTAACTAGAGCAACAATTCTTTTCCAGAAAAGGTTTTCATCCGAGCTACCATTTTGAAAATATAGAGCATTCTAGATGAAACGAAGTAAAATTCGTAGGACCGAAACTCTGAAACGGTGCGTCGTAGGACCATGGTTCTCAAAACCTAAATAATTTCTATGGTCAAGGTCAACACGAAACAAAAAAAAATGAGGCATTTTTGAAAAAAAAAAAGAAAAACAGAAAAATTTAGTCCCGAAATTTTTTTTGAACAAAATTTTTTTTTTGTGTTTTCTTTGCTGCTCATAGTGCCCCTAAGCGTATACTCCAACTCCTAAAAATCCGCCCCTATGACGACCCACTGACCTCATTTTGACCTCATTTTTGTAATCAGCGACCCCAAAAACCATGAAAACGACACCCATGACTGAAAAACTAAAAAATTTCCTAGCCGCCATCTTGGATTTTCATTTTGACTTCATTTTCGTAATCAGCTACCTCAAAAACCATGAAAACGATACCCATGACGGAAAAAACAAAAATTTTTGTCGGCGCCATCTTTGATTTTTATTTTGACCTCATTTTCGTAATCAGCGACCCCAAAAACCATGAAAACGACACCCATGACTGAAACACCAAAAATTTTCCTAGCCACCATCTTGGATTTTAATTTTGACATCATTTTCGTAATCAGCGACCCCAAAAACCATGAAAACGATACCCATGACGGAAAAAACAAAAATTTTTGTCGGCGCCATCTTGGATTTTCATTTTGACTTCATTTTTGTAATCAGCTACCCCAAAAACCATGAAAACGATACCCATGACGGAAAAAACATTTTTTTTTGTCGGCGCCATCTTGGATTTTCATTTCGACCTCATTTTCGTAATCAGCGACCCCAAAAACCATGAAAACGACACCCATGACGGAAAAACTAAAAATTTTCGTCGGCGCCATCTTGGATTTTTATTTTGACCTTATTTTCGTAATCAGCGACCCCAAAAACCATGAAAACGACACCCATGACGGAAAAGCCAAAAATTTTCGTCAGCGCCATCTTTGATTTTTATTTTGATCTCATTTTTGTAATCAGCGACCCCAAAAACCATGAAAACGACACCCATGACTGAAAAACTAAAAAATTTCCTAGCCGCCATCTTGGATTTTCATTTTGACTTCATTTTCGTAATCAGCTACCTCAAAAACCATGAAAACGATACCCATGACGGAAAAAACAAAAATTTTTGTCGGCGCCATCTTTGATTTTTATTTTGACCTCATTTTCGTAATCAGCGACCCCAAAAACCATGAAAACGACACCCATGACTGAAACACCAAAAATTTTCCTAGCCACCATCTTGGATTTTAATTTTGACATCATTTTCGTAATCAGCGACCCCAAAAACCATGAAAACGATACCCATGACGGAAAAAACAAAAATTTTTGTCGGCGCCATCTTGGATTTTCATTTTGACTTCATTTTTGTAATCAGCTACCCCAAAAACCATGAAAACGATACCCATGACGGAAAAAACATTTTTTTTTGTCGGCGCCATCTTGGATTTTCATTTCGACCTCATTTTCGTAATCAGCGACCCCAAAAACCATGAAAACGACACCCATGACGGAAAAACTAAAAATTTTCGTCGGCGCCATCTTGGATTTTTATTTTGACCTTATTTTCGTAATCAGCGACCCCAAAAACCATGAAAACGACACCCATGACGGAAAAGCCAAAAATTTTCGTCAGCGCCATCTTTGATTTTTATTTTGATCTCATTTTCGTAGTCAGCGACCCCAAAAACCATGAAAACGACACCCATGACGGAAAAACTAAAAATTTTCATCGGCGCCATCTTGGATTTTTATTTTGACCTCATTTTCGTAATTAGCTACCCCAAAAGCCATGAAAACGACACCCATGACGGAAAAACCAAAAATTTTCGTCGGCGCCATCTTGGATTTTCATTTTGACCTCATTTTCATAATCAGCGACCCCAAAAACCATGAAAACGACACCCATGACGGAAAAGCCAAAAAATTTCGTCGGCGCCATCTTTGAATTTTATTTTGACCTCATTTTCGTAATCAGCGACCCCAAAAACCATGAAAACGACACCCATGACTGAAACACCAAAAATTTTCCTAGCCACCATCTTGGATTTTAATTTTGACATCATTTTCGTAATCAGCGACCCCAAAAACCATGAAACGATACCCATGACGGAAAAAACAAAAATTTTCGTCGGCGCCATCTTGGATTTTTATTTTGACCTTATTTTCGTAATCAGCGACCCCAAAAACCATGAAAACGACACCCATGACGGAAAAGCCAAAAATTTTCGTCAGCGCCATCTTTGATTTTTATTTTGATCTCATTTTCGTAGTCAGCGACCCCAAAAACCATGAAAACGACACCCATGACGGAAAAACTAAAAATTTTCATCGGCGCCATCTTGGATTTTTATTTTGACCTCATTTTCGTAATTAGCTACCCCAAAAGCCATGAAAACGACACCCATGACGGAAAAACCAAAAATTTTCGTCGGCGCCATCTTGGATTTTCATTTTGACCTCATTTTCATAATCAGCGACCCCAAAAACCATGAAAACGACACCCATGACGGAAAAGCCAAAAAATTTCGTCGGCGCCATCTTTGAATTTTATTTTGACCTCATTTTCGTAATCAGCGACCCCAAAAACCATGAAAACGACACCCATGACTGAAACACCAAAAATTTTCCTAGCCACCATCTTGGATTTTAATTTTGACATCATTTTCGTAATCAGCGACCCCAAAAACCATGAAACGATACCCATGACGGAAAAAACAAAAATTTTTGTCGGCGCCATCTTGGATTTTCATTTTGACTTCATTTTTGTAATCAGCTACCCCGAAAACCATGAAAACGATACCCATGACGGAAAAAACAAATTTTTTTGTCGGCGCCATCTTGGATTTTCATTTCGACCTCATTTTCGTAATCAGCGACCCCAAAAACCATGAAAACGACACCCATGACGAAAAATCCAAAAATTTTCGTCAGCGCCATCTTGGATTTTTATTTTGACCTCATTTTCGTAATCAGCGACCCCAAAAACCATGAAAACGACACCCATCACGGAATAACCAAAAATTTTCCTAGCCGCCATCTTGGATTTTCATTTTGACTTCATTTTCGTAATCAGCGACCCCAAAAACCATCAAAACGACACCCATGACGGAAACACCTAAAATTTTCCCAGCCGCCTTCTTGAATTTGTTTTTTCTCGAAAGATTCATAAAAGTGAATATTTCAATGCATCATTCGAAAGATTCCCCATTATTTCTAAAATAAAGATTTCTATGATTTTTTATCGACTAGTAAAGTATCATTTACGAATAAACTTTATAGTAAGGTTGCGCAAAGCGTTCCTTTCCAACTTAGAACATGACTACAATTTATTTTATCTACCCAAATATCATAAAACCTCTATAATGCGTTCAAAAACCATAGGCAATGACCAGCATTACCAACCAGCAGAAATTAACAGAACTGTAATGAGCTCATAACCTACTGAAAACAGTAGGTTATGAGTTTTAAATTTGGAACAGGTGTCAAATTCAAGTGAGTGTGCTATTCTAGTATCTACATTAAAACAGATACCTATCGATACGAAACCCCAATTCAGTATGATTTTAATTATAAATCGCACGACATTTTGATCTCGAGTGACACAAGAATAGTGACTTTGTTCGTTTGCTTATGATTTAAAAAAAATGACAGATATCCGAAACGCCGCCATTTCGAGCTGTCATTTGTTCGTTAGCTTTTTATTCCCTTTCATTGAGTAGACAAATTTTCTGATAAGTTCTTTATTTCTGTCGAAAATGAGTGATAGTGACTCAGAAATTAACATGAACACTCCGCCAGATATCGTAAATGCAGCGACGAATGCAACTAATAACCTGTGTATTGTTTATTGCATTACACTTTTAACAATGCTGGTCATTTCCCTATGGTTCCTGAACCCATCATAGAGCCCTTATGATATTCGGGTAGATAATTTATTTTATTTTATCATAATAAATTACAAGAATACTTACGTTTAAACTGTTGACAACCTCTGGTCTACCTGTATTCGTATACGTAACCCACACTAAGGCGCGCGGGAGCGCGAGCGACATAGGTCCGTCCTCCACGAGCCCTCAGGCGTTACTGAGCATATGGCGGCCGTACATCTAGTAATAAGGCATTATTTTGGAAAATCGTAATAAAAAAATGAGACGGCGTAAAATTCCAAAAAAATATAATTAGGGAAGGTAAAGTGTTGTACTATATGTATGTCTATTTTTTTTTTGTTAATATTATCTTTATCCTATGTTTAAACCATATTTAAAACGCATAAATTTTAGCTCAGTATTGCTTTTGAATATCCTTTTTTTTTGCTGCGATTCCATTTATATCTCAATTCTAATCAGGACAAAAACTTCAGGACTATATAACCAGTATTTTGACATTTTTTTCAGATTTTTCTGTGTTGCCAATTTGTCACAAGTAGCAGGGAAAAACCAGATGTTTTACGTTTGCTCGAAATTGGGTGTCGGAAAATTGCTATTTCTCGAAATATTAACATTCAAAACGAAATTCTAATCAGGACACAAACTAAAACAAAGTCAGATTTATAATTTTTCATTGAAATATTATGCCTTTATCTATAAATAAGACGTGTCCAGGACTTGTAAAAGTACGTATTTTCGGCAAATCGCCCAAAGTTTGTGACAGCGCTCCTGCGTCAAGTCTGCCGCCGCAGAGTATAATAAGGACGGCTGCAATTCAGAATAATTATATCACACAAAAAATGGTGAGATCGACGTTTCATATTCTCTTTTTTTTTCTACTGGAAAACAGAGCTGATTCTATTACTTTTGACATTAAAGTTTTAAGATTTTCTTTTATATTAAAAGCTTTTCGAATTGATCTAAAAGTGAACTAATTACGCCATTTTATGAGTTTAGTTTTACTCAGGACAGTTTTTTTTCTCAAAACAAACCCGCCACACTATTTCCAAACCACATTAAGTCCTGAAAGCCAAAATCAACAGCGGCAACCGCCGGAGAAGCACGGATATAATGAAGCTCGACGAAGTCAGTGTACCAAGACGAACGAAGTGCAGAACTGTAGTAGCAAATAATCTTCACTGCTATCGATCGCGACAATCAACGATCTCGAGGGAATTTGCTCTTAATCTGAACCACGGAATTATGATCGTGATTGCAGTCAGTTTTTACTATTTCTTTCTATTCTTTAGGTTCAATTCTGGAGTATCTTGAAGAAAAAGAAAGAACATCTCACCTTACTTTTTATTTTTATAATGTACTACCTGTTAACTGTGATCTTCGTCCACATGAAATTATTATAAAAAGATTACTTTTTATCAAAGTTAACAATTTTATACGTTTTAAAATTTTTGCATTTATTTCTAAATTAAAAGTTATTTAAATTCTTCCCTATATTTAACAGTTATTTGCCAGTAAAGTCGGAGAGAACCGACATAGTATAGAAAAAAATTAACGATAAAAAAACAATAACCACCAGACTCAACAAGATAATTTCAACAATTTTCAAACTTGTTCATAAATCTTCTTAGTGAGTATTATCTGTAGCGAGAAACAAAAATAATATTTTATTATTTTATCCCTTAAACTCTTTCGCAAAAAAAAAAAACACATTCACACTGGTCCCCTTAAATTGGGCACAAAGTGTAATGGGCTCGTTACATCACAAGAGCCCGGCAAACACAAGGGCCCCCGTTTTTCTTAGAGATCTCAATTTAAGTTGCCTTTGTGCCAACCCTATACGCTATTATTAGGAGACTTTACTGATTAGGGGACGGCCTAAGAGGAGTGCAATAGCGTAAAGAGGTAGGAGGATAAAAATGTTTTGATACGGATGAGAAAAAAGGGTGGAGTTTTTTCATATACCCGTTTTATTAGTAAAAGTTTTGAATTTTTGTCACTTGTCAATCCAAAAAATGATGAAAGGACTGTGATAAGCATGATATGACAACAAATGAGGTGTCTGTTGAGATGAAGAGTTTTACAGAAGTATAAAAGAAAAAGACATGATGCGCCGACCCGACATCATCGGGATATGGGCAAAGGAATGATGATGACGATGATGATCCTACTTCCTATCCTACTTCCTACTAAATTTAATATCTATACTAATATTATAAAGCTGAAGAGTTTGTTTGTTTGTTTGTTTGTTTGTTTGTTTGTTTGAACGCGATAAACTCTGGAACTACTGGTTGGATTTGAAAAATTCTTTTTGTGTTGGATAGTCCATTTATCGAGGAAGGTTATAGGCTATATAACATCACGCTACTACCAGTAGGAGCGGAGCATAAATGAGAAATGTTGCAAAAACGGGAAAAGAAAATTCCTTTCTGAGAGCTTCCGTTGCGTGCGCTGCGAAAACGGTTTAAGTTACGAGAATATCATGTATGAAGTTTTTATTCGTCTATAAAAGTTCTAAAAAAAAGTCCGCGACAGCATCTGTCTATCTTTTAAGATTGACTCACTGTAACCATTTTTTACTATTAAAATGTTAGGTTAAAAAGAATTATTTTTTGCGAAGCTTATTTAACCCATATGGTATTAATCTATATCTAAATAAATGTGTTCGTTAGAACGGAAATTTAATATAGAATATTTGAGCTCTTTACTCTATACAGTTTAAACAAATATCTTAGAAGATATCGCAATGTAAAAATACCCGCGCGGAAAAATAATTACGCGGGTTGCGTCGCAATGTAGGTACGGGGGATTCTGGCTGGCCTCCGGGAAATTCAAATTCAAAATATTTACTGCATCATAATGTTTACAAGTACAGAGTGTTATAGTATATTTAACAGTAAGAGATAGATTTTAATATAATCTAAGCTAATCTAAACCATCTAAACTATTGTAATAAAGAGGAAAGATAAGATTATTTGTTTGTTACGATTTAGCTTAATTAATGTCGGATAGTCGATATATATCGAGAAAGGTTAAAGCTATATTTATGTGACGCAGACGAAGTTGCGCGGGTCAGCTAGTTATATTATAAATGCGAAAGTTTGTGAGTGTGTAAGTGTGTATGTTTGTTACTTCTTCACGCAAAAACTACTGAACGGATTTGGATAAAATTTTGTACACATACATAACAAAACATCACGCCTGTAATCCCCGAAGGGTTAGGCAGATGTGTACCTAATAGTACACCCACATCTCGCCAGTTATGTTTAAGTCCCATGTAATAGGGGACGAGCCTATAAAAAAATCTCTAAATTTTGTACACAGATAGTTTATAACCTGGATTAACACGGGAAGATAAAATCGGGATAAAAACTATCCTATATAGTTTTTATCCCGATTTTATCTTCCCGTGGGATAATTTTCGAGTTGTAGCGGGTGAAACCGCTGGCAACAGCTAGTGTCAGATAAAAGTATGACACGTGAATTCACGTGATGGACGCAGTTTCTTTTATGAATTGTGTAATTGTGATCATTTTACAATTTTAACGCAATTCATATTATTATCCTATTATGAATCTGCTAGAGTGGTCATTTTAGACCCCCAGGTTCTCGTGATCAGCAGTCGAAAACACCCTTTAGACCAACGAGCCAGTCTAAACCAAATAATAAGTTTATGTCAATCATTTCGAAAGTTGTACATTTATCGAACTAAGCACCTACTGATAGACCATCAGTTTGACAGCAGATGTCACCGTCAGGTAAATTAGCTAGACTTTCAAAGGATAGTCAGACTAAAACATACATTGATTGCTACAACAAAAGGCTCATTTTTCTAACTATAAGTCTCCGATAACTGGAACAACTAGGAGGAAATGGAGCGGAAATTGAAAAACGCTCAAAGTGACTATGACAGCCGTGTAATGAAATGTTAAGTTCTCTCCTATAAAAGATATTTGCATGGAAATATTTTTTTTTTCTTTTGACGTAAATAATATTAGCGAACTGCGGTGGTGTTTTTTCAAAATGGAGCATTTGATTTGACGTTCGAATCACGATGTGTATGAAAACCAAGCGTGCCATTTTTGACTCTACTTCCTTTCTATGCCCCATCCATCAACATTTTTACGCATCACTTTTTTAGTAACATGTGTTACGTCGCTCCTCATTATTATGTCCATCTCTTTTTCATAACGACACCTTAAAATATGATGAACTGGTGTCTGTAATTATAAAACAAATACATCATCATCTGCTTAGCCTTTTCCTAAGTATGTTGGATTTGGCTTGCAGTCTAACCAGGTGCAGCTGAATACCAGTCTTTAACATGGAGGGACTGCCTATCTAACCGCCACAACCCAGTTATAACTACAGATACAGTTAGTATTTTTTTGTATGGGACAATCCCGCCTCACTATTCCCAAACCACTGTAACTCCTGTTAGCCAGAGTCAACAGAGGCGACCACAAGAAAAGCGCCGAGACAATGAAGATCGACCTCGTCTTGGATCCCGCAACGAAATTAATCAGAAAAGAATAGCATAGGAGTAGGAAAAACACAATTTCCACTTCCCTCCATATCAACAGGACACAGAACAGAACAAGGCCAATAGGCACACATAGACGTATACAACTGGGATAAGCCCAGTTGCCTAGCACCACGGATATTATTGTCATTAATATTACTAGGTCCCAAGTTGTGAGCTGTTATATTTGATTCCAATAAAAGGGATGACAAAAGTGCTTGAATTCACGGAAACTTGTTCTAGTAGTACAGTTAGTACCATAAAACAAAAACACTTTACAGAAAACAGCTGTAGCTACAGCTAGAACTTTTATCAAAATAGTGAACCATCGTTATCGGGACGCCCCCGGCAGTTTTTCTGTCGCAATTGTACCGTTGCCGCGTTGCGCGGAAACTAAATAATTGTAGACAGGAGTATTTCCAACATTTTCGTTTCGCTGTCAAATATCACTTTTTGGGAGAATCGACCACACGTGTGGGTTGATAGATAGATAAACCATTTGTTTAGTGCACGCAAAATACATAGCACAACATACAGAAGCACAAATAAATGAAAACAAATGACATGAAAACCTATATTTTTTTTTGGGGTGGTTGGAAAATCATCAAATAACCCCCCTCCCGCTGTTGGGCAGAGCGAAAGGGAGTGTCAGACTTCTACTGACTAAAAACCACCCGTGTTCCTTCTTAGTGCATGTTTACGTACAGGCGGGGCATCGCGCGGCGCGTGCTGCGATTTTAATTCAAACACATGGCGATGTATGAATAAGTTAACGATTTCAATCGTCGATTTTACGAGAAGCTATTTTCGCTCGTTAGTTTAAAATGCAGCGTTTGTTGCGGTGGACCCGTCTCTCCGTAAATTAATAAAAAAGCACGAGACGAGCCTTCTGCACACGCCGCGTGACGCCCCGCGTCTCCGTAAACGAGCCCTTAGCCCTTTATGTCTACGCCGCTGTATCTGTGTGACCAACCCGTAGCCCTGGTTAGTATACCTAACCTGATGTTAGAGTGATTATGCCAGCAATGGACCTCTAACTTAGCTTTACATGCCGTGCAGAAATATCTCTGAAGCATACTGGTTTCTACACGATGTTTTCCTTTACAGAAGCAAGCATAAAGCGCGCTCTTCATCGAAGTTAGGGCTCCCACACATAAACACGATACGACGTCGCGTCGTACAACGATGCGGCGTCGTTTCACGATACGACGTCGCGTCGTGGAAATCTACGACATGACGTCGTAACGTGTCGATGCACGATACGACGTCGTGACGTTAGAAACTCACGATGCAATCCTGCGCAGTTGTCTTGTTACTTTGATGAACAAATTAACATTATTTTATTTGGGTTCTAATTTCAAAAACATTTAAATATTCTTTTTAGAATGCGTGAAACTGACAAGCACTTTCGGCTTTGCAAGAATCATCGACTCGGATAATCGTTTCAATGATTTTGTTACTGTAGTTTACTAAATTAATTTAGGAGTTCATCTATACTAATATTATAAAGAGGTAAAGTTTGTGTGTTTGTATATTTTGTTAAATTCTAAGGGGTAATCTCGGGATCTACTGAACCGATTTAAAAAATTGAATGAATTGACGTTGTCACGTTCAAGTATCGCCAGTAAACCGACTTTACAGACAACCGATTTTTTATTATAAGGTGTGGTTTTTAATTTGAGAGACTAAATTGACACTTAGAAATGTCAAACTTCCATAAAATGTTGTTGTAATTTTAAGGAAATTTGACATTTCCAAGTTAGTGTCAATTTAGTCTCTGAAATTGAAAACCACACGATAGTTGAAAATCCAACGTGCATCTTTTAGTAACTTTTCGTGTGTCGCCTCGCATATTCTAACTCAACCAGGACTCTGACTCAAAACGATCGTCCTACACCTTTTGTTGCTCGCACGCCACTTCGAACTCAATTCCGTAGTTCAAACTAAGCTTATTTCCTATGGGAAATTCTCGGTAGACGCATAGATACAGGTAAATTGATTCTCAGGGAGACGAGACGGTGACTACAGAAAATTTGATGTTGATTTTCTTTTTTTTTCCTATTTCAGAGATGGTTCGTCGCTTAAGGCAGTTTTGTGTTATTTTTGCGGTTCTAGCTAAGACTGGTTGAATAACGGAAATGTTTGGGAACCACTGCTGGACATAGGCCCCTTCTTTCTTGTGCCATTCGTCACGGTCTTGTGCCAGCTTCATCCAGGTTTTTCATTACTTTTGCCATTTTTTGGACGCCATATGGTGACAACCTTAGTCTACCTGTCATCATTGCGTCTTGCTAGGTTTCTAGCCTGTTTGAGTTTCTTAACGCGATTTCTAATATCGAAAACCTATGTCCGTTTTCGGATTTCGATGATAGGATCTCGATCGAACGTTCCATGGCTTTCTTTTACGCATCTTACTTTTTGTAATATATTTCGTCATTTAATGCTCTCTAAAGGAAGACCTAAGACGAAGTCGGCATGTCCTAGAACAAAAAATCGAGGCATGCGACATCAACCGCAAAATTACCCTGTAAAAAAAACAAATAATTTAAAAAATTAAAAACACGCCTGCCATGTTAAAAAAAACCGGCCAAGTGCGAGTCGGACTCGCGCACCGAGGGTTCCGTAAAAAAAATATATTATGTGATGTAACTAAAAATTTATGGTTTTCGTAATTATTCCTTTATCTATGCTATAAGACGTTGCTTCGTACCAAATTTCAAGATTCTGAGTTCACGGGAAGTACCCTGTAGGTTTTGATTCCCTTGCGAGTGTCGAAAATTTGCGGCATAAACGGGAGTATCTTGATGTAACTAAAAATTTATGGTTTTCGTAATTATTCCTTTATCTATGCTATAAGACGTTGCTTCGTACCAAATTTCAAGATTCTGAGTTCACGGGAAGTACCCTGTAGGTTTTGATTCCCTTGCGAGTGTCGAAAATTTGCGGCATAAACGGGAGTATCTTTTGATCGCGTTGACTTAGAAGTTTGATTTTTTCACAGCTCCAAGAGACCATAGACTTGAGTATTTGATATGAATTTCAGCTTGATACCTCCACGCGTTCCTGAGAAAAAAGGTCTTGACAGACAGACAGACAGACAGACAGACAGACAGACAGACAGACAGACAGACGGACAACAAAGTGATCCTATAAGGGTTCCGTTTTTTCCTTTTGAGGTACGGAACCCTAAAAAGAACTAAAAAGTCAAAAATAAGTCGAACGATTTCAGTGATAAAATGAGAACAAGGTCCCGTAATTGTATCCGAAAATGGAAAACTGAATACTAAAATTTTAATTGCAGTCGGGGGACCTGTAAAGAAATGTTCCACCGAACTGTCCCCCGACTGCAATTAAAATTTTAGTATTCAGTTTTCCATTTTCGGATACAATTACGGGACCTATCGGATATCTTATTCATATCGAATCCCGGGTTTAAAATGTTAACATATCATTTGTTGAGTAGTATTACTAGAACACAATAGATATTGAATACCACTGTGGTATATTTTTGTAATCCACTTAACAAGTTCTAGACGATGATTATATTTTTTATTAAAATTTCAATAAAAACAAATTAAAAGTTTGTTTTTTGATTTTTTCTATAGCCTATGTCACCCGGGATAACGCAAAGAATCTAATGATACCAAACACATCAAAATCGGTTCAGGCGTTTAGCAGTTATGGTGGAATAAAGAAACTTACAAACATACATACATGAACGCTAAAAACATAACACTCTTTTTTTTGGGGCAGTCGTGTAAAAAAGTCCATAGCTGGTGTGATAGTTTTTGCATAGAAGATAGTCACCATAACACGATCGCCGACGTTTTGCCCACCGTCTCAAAGTTCTTCAAAAGTAAATATAAATACATAGATACCTCTCAAGTACCAAACCATAACCAAAATTAATTCCCATCCTCTCTGCTCCCATATTTGCCATTACTCCGAACTCTAGGCAATTAATTTATCGAAAACTCTAAACCCATGTACACCGAGCCACACAAGTTTCACAACATATTGTACGTATGTAACGTTAATTAACAGACACTGAGTGGTGCTGGGTACTGTTAATTAGTAAAGTTTTGGGCAGCGGTCACCTAATCTCGCGAAGGGTCAGACGAGTGGGTATGGTAGGAGGGTGATACAGAAGGACTCTTCTATACAAATAAAGTAGATATATATTGAAATTGAAATACAGTATTTCAACAACATAAAATAATCGATATATATGATCTTGTTTTCGCACAGGTTACAGAGGTTTGGAAAGAAAATTGCCAGGCCTTTGCCCAGCAGTGGACATATGACAGGCTATGGAAAAAACAACATAAAATCACTCTTATAATTATTCCCGAAGGTTAAGGCTTTTTTTTGGATAGTGGAAAATCATAAAATGCCTACGGCCGCTCAGGGCAGAGCGGTAGGGAGTGTCGGACTTCTACTGACTAAAAACCACCCATGTTCCTTCTTAGCCCTTTTTGTCGAGGCCGTGGTATCCCTTTCGAACAATCCACAGCCCTGACAAAAAAAGGCCTATACACCCCATTCACATTCATGCTTAAAACTTTCCTCCACGACATTCTCCTCATTCCTCCGCTTCACATACCCACACCACGACAGCCGATTACCACACAACTTACTCAATACTCAATACATGTTATTGCTTCCACAAGTTTACTTAGATGGTAGGTTTTACAAAGTTATGATCAGTGTGGACCCTGTCGGGCACTGCAATAGTAGGAGAGAGGAAGAGGGCTTTTATTTGACTATACCTATATTAGAATTATCCTAAATATATTATTTATAATGGAATCTAATTATCTATTCAAATACTTATTTATTTATCTAATTTAAAATTTATCAATAAGATTATAATTTAGAATATAATATATTCATTAAGATTATAATAGCATTTAATTAATAGAAATTGTTTTAATTTATTTATGAATATATTATTCTTTTCTATGTCTTTAATTTTATCGGGAAATTTATTATATATTTTGATTGACATCACAAGGGCACTCGTTGAGTGCATTTTTAGTTTTCAGTCACTAGACTAATGAACCTTCTGTAAATAAATATATTTTGTGGAGTAAGTAGAATACGGATAGGTACTTATTTTGTAAGCATTCATAAGTAAGGTCTTTGCTGAAACCGAGTCTGTGTTGGTCTGAGGTTTTCAGTTTGATTCCCTTATAGGGTTTTTTACTTACAAAAAAGGTTTTCTTATTTTAGAATTTACCTACGAAACTAACACTCGTGTCTATACACAAGTCAAAGTGATAACTTGAGTAAAAGTCATTATATTATACGCAGTGAGTTTTGCATTAACTTTAGATAACTGGAAATGTGTAAAAGTTCATAATTAAAGTAGCACATCTGCCTTCGCATCTGGATCTGCCATCGATGGGTTGCTGACGTCTCTTTGAACGATCTGAAAGCCTGCCAACTGACATACCGAGGGTATCGAGTAAGGCCCAGTCTGCCAGATGCATCTAGTTAGACTAGCAGCCAGCCCCAATATAGTTTGGAAAAGGTTAGTTAATGAAGGTTTCAATAATATTACTGTGTCTGCTGCGATCTATTATGGAAATGACACTAATGTTATTATTGTTAAACTATATTATTTTCGCAATCCATTAATTAAGTTGTTTAATAAATTACATATTTTCATGAGGAGCTCGTGGTTTAATAATATTATCTGCCACTTGGGTCGATCTTTAGGTTAAGCCGCGCTTGCCTCGGTTGGTCGGTGGTTGGGTAACCGACCATTACATACCGAGTTTCCCCGTGCCTCGCATAAGTCGGATAGCACGTTAAGCTTTTGGACGCGGTTGCCATATATTTATGATCTCTGGCAGTCGTTACTGGTAGTCAGCGACCTGAAAGTCTGACAACCAGTCTTACCAAAGGGTATCGTATTACCTAGTATTAACTGGACTTTGGAGGTCAGATAGGCAGTCGCTCCATGTAAAATAATGGTATTCAGCTGCATTCGGTTAGACTGGAAACCGAGCCCAACATACTTAGTTGGGAAAAGGCTACAGATGGGTGTATTCCCGTTGACCCCACCAGCCGTAGCCCCACTGGTGGGGTCAGTGGGAATTGATAAAATAACTCAAAATTGTTCCCGTTGACCCCACCAGTGGGGCAACGGCCGGTGGGGTCAACGGGAATTGATAAAATAGTTAAAAATGGTTCCCGTTGACCCCACCAGTGGGGCAGGACAGTAAAGTCAACAGGAATTGATTAAAAAAACTTCTCGTTGGCCCCACGAGGCCGTAATTTTCTGTAAAAAGTACCAGGCTGTCATGAATTTAAGGTGGTATTTTAACAGTTGTGGATCTGAACCTTACGAACAAAACAAACAAGTAAATAAATAATAATAATATTTTTATAATAAATAAATAATATAATCCAATGCTTTTCCTACCTACTATCTCCTTATACTTTGTACTACTCTACCTTACCTTACCCTACCTACCTCCCCTACCTACCTACCTACACTATCTACCTATTTAGCATACCTCCCCTACCTGCCTACCAACCTACCTACCTCGTTTGAATAAGCAACACCTTGAATTTATGCTGACCTAGTACTTTTGGTCGCCAAAAAGACGATGTTAGACAAAATTTGGGATAATTCTAGTTTTAGTTTTAGGAGGTTTTTATCATCCCGCGGGAACACTGCATTTTTCCATCTGGATCAAAAGTAGCCTATGTTTTAATCCAGAATTTTATAATAATACAAGTGTGACTATCAATAAAGATAATAAATACTTCTTCATGATTTTGGCCCCCTGGTAGTCTGTGAGACTATTCCGTCCTTGTTTCTCATCTCCCAATTGTCCTTGCCATTTTCCTTATACGTAATCTTCTTCTTTCATTAAAGGCGTATGGCAGTGGGGTCAGCGGGAATACAATTTTGATTTTTCCCGTTGACCCCACCAGTGGGGCGAAGCAGTGGGGTCATCGGGAACAAAATTTTTGACTTCCCGTTGACCCCACCAGTTGAAAAGGGTAGTGGGGCCAACGAAACGACAATTTTGATTTTTCCCGTTGACCCCACCAGTGGGGCAATCCAGTGGGGTCAACGGGAATACACCGACAGATGATGAATCAATTACACATTTCTTGTCTAAAAAGGTTTTGTATGAAAATAATGTCAAACAATCTTCTTTCTTTATCGTGTGGTAAGTGCCTTAACTGTCATCAGAGTTGTTATGCCGCCCCTGGGCCTCTGTCTTGGCTTAAGAAGCCAATCGGAGTAAAACGCGAGTTTTATAATGCGTAAAAGTATTATGATTCACTGCAGTAAACAAAATCAGAAAAATATATGATACTCTTCAGGACATTATGCTAGTAACATAGTGTTGTGAAAACATCATACAACTAACTTTGCTCGATAGAAAAAAATCACGAAGATAGGATACCTCTAAAAAATTCTTTTAACGAGTAAAAACCATACTAAAATACATGTCATCATGCTGATTTTAGTCAGTCGAAGTCTGACACTCCCTTATGCTCCATGCAGAGCCAGAGCCGGACCTTTTTTTTAGATTGTGGGGAATTTGACGATTCCCCACAATCTAAAAAAAAGGCCACCTCTACCTACTTGCATTGGAAAACAGAATGTAAAATGTGTTTGACAAAAGGATGAAGAACTGCGAACTCATCCACGGAGCAACATTGCAGAGCGTGGCTTAACTTGAAGATCGACCCACGCGAGTGTTATTGGTCACTAGGCCCCCTGAGATCCCTGTCCTCCATCTAAGCAATACTTGTTTCTTGAAGAACAGGATAATATAGACTGCCTCGTAGTTCTAGTACAATGAGGTTCTGGGTTCGATTCCCAAGTCACAGCCGTGGAGTCTGGATTTGTGCTAATTTTATCGCAATAGGCTCGCTTCCTATTACATGGGACTTAACATAACTGGCGAAATGTGTGTAAGTACTAATGGGTACATGATCATCATCATCATCATTTCAGCCAAAAGACGTCCACTGCTGGACATAAGCCTCCCCCAGGTGTCGCCACATTGACCGGTCCCGTGCGTCTCTCATCCAGCGAGTCCCCGCAACCATGACCAGGTCGTCGGTCCACCTAGTGGGAGGCCTTCCAACGCAACATCTTCCGGTTCGCGGTCGCCATTCCAGAACTTTTCGGCCCCGTCAGCCATCCGTTCTGCGAGCAATGTGCCCTGCCCATTGCCACTTAAGTCTGGCGATTCTTTGGGCTACGTCGGTAACCTTGGTTCTCAAGCGGATGTCCTCGTTTCTGATTCGATCACGCAAGGAAACTCCGAGCATAGCCCTCTCCATTGCCCTTTGGGTGACTTTGAGCTTTCTGATGAGGCCCATTGTGAGCGACCATGTTCCGGTCCCGTATGTAATCACTGGCAACACACACTGGTCATAGACTTTCGTCTTGAGACACTGGTAAGTTGGACGAGAAGATACCACAATAATGGGTACACCACTGCCTAACGCTTTGGGGATTACAGGCGTGATCCATCGTTTCCATAAAAACTCCACCTTCATATTCCCCTTAATATCCACAAATAAACTAAATCCCCAGTTACTTGGAAACCTTAAGTGGTTTACTTTGATTAGTTCTGATCTTACAGGATTCAAGTTTATAAGTTGACTCTAAAGTTTTGGTTTCTGAACGATACTGTTGAAAATCAAATACAGTGGCCCAAGGGATTGGTCGTAAATCCAGGAAGGTTGTAGAGGGTAAGGCTTTGCTTAAGATTATAATGTGTGAAGGAACTTGTGTGTTAGGCGGGTATTACTCCCTTGAAATCAAACTTTGACCAAGTTTGATTAAAAGGGAGTAAAAGTAAAAAAAAATCAAGCTTTTTTGTTTTAATTTCGTTAGTTTATATTCTTCATTCCCTTTCAATATAGTGTACATGATTCTACAAATCAATCCCTTTCATTTTTTTGCTACCCATATTGAGGGAGTTGTAAAAATAAACGTAATTCTTCATTTTGTGGTGGCGGCCATCTTGGATTTGAAATTTGTTATAGTGTATCATCATCAACAGCCTATTAATGTTCCCACTGCTGGGACACAGGTCTCCACTCTTTGAGAGGGAATGGGCTTAATCTACCACGCGGGCCCAGTGTGGATTGTTAGATGTCACAAGTCTTAGAATGTTTGGTTCTAGGAAATGCCGGTTTCCTCACGATGTTTTCCTTCACCGTTTTTGAGAGCAGTAGTGGTGAAGTAAATTACACAAAGTAATGCTTCTGCCTGGGTTCGAACCCAAGACTTACTGTTCGTAAGTCGGGGCGCCACCACTAGGCCACCACTGCTCTCCAAATAGTGTATAGTTCTACTAATCAAGCCCTTTCTTTTGATACCTATATTGATGGAGTTGTGAAAAAATATGTAATCCGCCATTTTGTAGCGACGGCCATTTTATACCGATTTTCTTCAAACATAGCTTAGAACACTCTCGACTAATTCACCTTTCAAACAAAAAAAAACTAAATCAAAATCGGTTCATGCGTTCGGGAGCTACGATGCCACAGACAGACACACACACACAGACAGACACGTCAAACTTATAACACCCCGTCACAGTATAAATATGTACAGTAGTGTGACTCGGCCGTGTCCTTGAATTAAATGCCTACAGCCGCGCGGTACGTAAACATGCGTAAGGGCTGCCCGCCTCCAGTATTTTAATTACATGTGCTTATTTTGTGTTTCCATTTAGTTTTGTGATCGTAAATATACTTTTTAAAACAAATAAAATACTTTGTGAATTGAATAGAAAGTGTTCAATAAACATGCGTGTTGTTTTTTGATGGATAGATTTAATTAAAAAACCATGTTTTTTTTCGGGACATATAAAGAAATACTTATCCATTAAAAGGACACACATTATAAGCCTACATAATAGTAAGTGAAATTATTTTATAGTCTTATCTTTCAAAGTTTCCAGGTAATTAAAAAAAAGTTATCTCTGGATACGTTATTAACGAAATCATAAAACCAAAAACAACACAAAAAATGTAAATTAAATGTACTCGTCTTATTTTTAGAGAAAACATCGCGCATTTATTGTTAAAAAACAACATACCGTCCGCTCGTCACTGCGGCACAGTCGCGACTGTCTGCATCCCAGGCGCATCCCTTAATCGAGGCGTGTAGGCATAGCTCGCGCTTCGTCCGTTTGTATGAAGTCGAACTACTGTATGATAATATTACCGTGACCCCGTCGTTTTTCCGTCGGGGGTTAAAAATAGCATGAAAATCGGTGCAGAAGCTTTTGAGTTAATCGCAAACAGACAGACAGACAGATACAACGGAGGGCTTTGTTTTTTAATACGTAGTGAGTGATGAACATAAAAGCATACATTTCTGTATTAAAAACATCTAACTAAAATGATGTTAACTTTCGTATTCATGAACACAATAATTGTACGCACAGAGTTTGTAGACAAAACTTTTTAAATATGAGTCTAGAACAATGCTGTTTTGAACGAAAAACGCTTTGGGAACAGGCTTTGCCAGGGAATACAATATGCTGTGAATTTTTTTCGAATGAATAGAATTTTTTCAGTGTATTCAAATATGAAATGACTGAAAATGGTATTCACAATGAGTTTTAGAATAGATTGACTCTCTGATCTAGTAGTCGCTACTGTGACTGCTGACAATGAGGTCCTGGATTCGATTGCCTTGTTCGCAATGCAATTGAATTTTCTTTCATTTCACAGTAGCAGCCACAGAGTTTAGATTTGCGCCCTATTCACGGCAACAGGCTCAGGGCTCCCACACATAAACACGATACGACGTCGCGTCGTACAACGATGCGTGGAAATCTACAACACGACGTCGTAACGTGTCGATGCACGATACGACGTCGTGATGTTAGAAACTCACGATGCAATTCTGCGCAGTTGTCTTGTTACTTTAATGAACGAAAACCAATTTTTCTTTCTATCTTTCTTCGTCTTCTTAATAACAGCAGAAGCAGAATGCGTTTAGAGCGGTCCATTTTTCGAAATGAACTAAAACACCACCCCACTGTATCGACGGCATCGTGCCGTGTATCGTTCGTGGCACATTACGTTACGATGCGATGTCGTGTTTTTTACGATGCTCATCGTAGATTTCCACGACGCGACGTCGTATCGTGTTTATGTGTGGGAGCCCTCACTCTTAACTAACAGGGAACTTACGTAAACTGGCGTAATGTGGTCCGATAATTTGCAATAGATGGCCAGTATATTGCCATCAACCGGGCACTGATCCTCACTCCCAGAACCTCTTGCTCAGCAGCTGCGAGTGCAAGCACTAGCGTATCGAGGCAGTATAAACTATGCAGTAACTTTACAAATACAATGTATTTGTCATGCATACATACATACATAAACTCACGCCCTTTTCCCGTGGGGTACGCAGAAACCACAGAACGTCATATGCTACGATCCTTACAGACTCCTTTTATAAATAACATTAAATTATATTTGATTTTTTGGCGTCTACCTGGCGCCAAAAAAAAATCTAATTAGTCCCTCGAATAGGTATCCAAATAATATAGGACACTTATTATTTAATTTTTCAAATAAACAAAAAATGAAGATTTCAGTACATTTTTTACCATGAATTAGTTTTCGATAATCTTACTGACATCTCTGCCAATTTTTAAAAGCATGATAAAGAAACTGTATTCTGTCTCCGTAGGCTTAATTTTTGTTAGCTATTTTAATTTAGTTCTTCGCACTTGTCTATGATGTAAATTTATATGTTTTATGTATGTATATGTGTGTATTTATTGTATATAATTATGTAAATGGTACACCACAGGCTACCTGCAGTATTGTTTCTCCTTCTCTCATTTATCCATCCAAAGGTTGTCTTTAAAAGATCGCTTTAAGCGATAAGACCGCCCATTGTGTCACCCCTTGTAAAATGTTTTACTATTGTTTTTTGTAATTTGGTGTACATAATAAAGAGTATTGTATATAATATCTATCTATTAAGTTTAATAAAACTTGGACAGAAAACTTTAACTCTAATAACCGAAACTAAGAAACACGTGTGCCCAAAATCCTTTATTACACCAATTAAAAAGTAATCAGAACAAATTATATTCGGTAATCAACGTCTACCAATAAATCTGGAAGGATCTCAGTTATACAACTTCTAAGTACTCCGGCGACTTAATAATTGCTTAAGTTTAGTGCCTAAGCTTACGGTCGGGGCGTTTACTGACATAGTTTAAGTTTACATGAGTTTAGGTTAAGTAGGAATGGAAGGGTTTAGGAAAATAGGAGTTGTGTTGTGTGTGAGTAGGTTCAATATTAAGGTCCGAAGATGAAGTAGTATTGTGTATGTGCACAGATGTTCGGGTTCCCGAATTGTTAAGAACTGTGAGGCTGAAAATTGGAGTGTTTATATAGATGATCAGTCTGGTTTTTTAACCGACTTCCCAAAAGGAGGAGGTACTCAATTCGACTGATATGTTTTTTTTTCTATGTATGTACACTGATTACGCCAAGATTAATGATCCGATTTACGTGATTCTTTTTTTGTTTGATGCGGAATAGTTGCCATTTGTTCACAATCATATTGGCGTTGGCTTCCAATCTTACTGAATGCAGCTGAATACCAGTTAAGTGCATGAAGCGACAACCTGTCTGAACTCCAACCCAGCTAGTACTAGTTAGTACCTTTAGTAAAAATGGTTGTCAGATTTTTAGACCACTGGCTACCTTTACGTCTGTTAAAAATAAACAAAGACAGTCAGAACCAGCGGGTTACCTATAGTTGTGAAAGGTGCTACAATAGGGTAGTCGACCGACTAAAAAAAATATGATTCTGTTTAGTCCGTCAGTCAGATTATTGAAAAATATTGGATACGTGTTTTTTGTTTTATCAAATTAATAAAAATTGACGAAAATAAAGCTTGTCAAAGACCATGGAGAGGGGGCGTTTGACGTCATAGTTAGGTAAAATTGGACCAAGCTGTGACGTTTCACGACTTTTCGAAGCACTGTATCGTCTTCATTTTTTGTTTACGTGAAAAAAGAAAAAATACGTGTTCAATATTTTTTGGAAATCTATCTGACGGACTAATTAGTTTTTTTTGGTCGACTACCTTATTGATATGTACAGCGAAACTTGGTTAAGTGGGACCTGGATAAGTGAGAAACTTCCATAACTGGAACTCATGCTGAGGTCCCAACACTTTGACCTGGATATCTGAGACACTGGGTAAGTGGAATACCTCTATAAGTGAAACAAATTTGCAGGTCCCTTGAAGTCTCACTTTACCAGGTTTCCACTGTATATTATAGTCATAATTATGCTGCAGGGTTACTGACCTCCCGTCGGGGCTGCGGGTCGTACGCAAGAGATACCGCGGCCTCGACATAAAGGTCTTAGAAGGAACATGGGTGGTTTTTAGTCAGTAGAAGTCTAACATTCCCTTTCGCTCTGCCCAAGATTGGGATGGGTTATTGAATGATTTCCCAGACGCCAAAAAAAAATGACACTGACCTCGCAAGTTAACAGAATAAAATTGAATGATCCGAAATCTACTCGGGCCTCTTACAGAATATCACATCCTACCTACCATAAACCCCTAGCTTTTCCCAATCTTTAAAACACGTAAGACGGAAACCCGCATTAACACCATCGACCCTTTAATCTTCCCAGCGAAAGGGGAAAGAGAGACTGCTGATTCAACACATACGATATCCTTTAAATGATAAAAGTCTAAATGCGGTGCTCGTTAAGGTAAGGCTAGGAACAATGACGGCGAGGTATCGTCATTAGTGAACAAAAAATGACTATGTATTGTCGGTTATAATGAGCATGCGTGTCGACTGCAAACTCAATTGAAATTTGAAGGGGTTTTTGTGATTTCTATGTACATATAAAAAGGGATTTTGAATAGAGTGTGCGTATTTTTTTTAGTTCAAAAGTGATGGGTATTATAGCAGTTTGAATTCTTGATCGTCGTGCAATGGCATCACATAGCTATATAATATACTAGCTGACCCGGCAAACGTTGTTTTGCCATATAAATAATTTCAGAAAAAAAAAAAAAGATGAAAAATAGATGTTGGCCGATTCTCATAGATACCGGATAAGCACAAAAAATTTCATCAAAATCGGTCAAGCCGTTTCGGAGGAGTTTGGCATCGAAAACTGTGACACGAGAATTTTATATATTAGACAATAACATATTGACATAATCATAATCGCTCCAAAAGTAAAAAACAATGTGTCCCCCCCGGACACATTGTTTTCTACTTTTGGAGCGATTATTTCCGAAATTATTGACATTATCAAAAAATTATTTTTCCGTACAAACTTGCATCCCCTAAGTAACTCCCTTATGGGTTTAATTTCAAAAAGGGAACGTCTGTGCAAAATTTCAACTTTCTAGGTCCAAGGGTTTGGGCTGGGCGTTGATGAGTCAGTTAGTCAGTCAGTCAGGACTTCTCTTTTTATTTATATAGATCTCTTACTTTAAGTAAACATGGTAAATATTATCCCGTTTTCAATATTAATAATAGTGTTAGTGACCATGTCAGTTTAAAAACTTATATTTACGACAGTCAAAGATCTGTAAGTGACAGTCGGTACCAACGATTTTCGAACAAATATGAACGATATTTGTTCGAAAATCGTTGGTACCGACTGTCACTTACAGATCTTTGACTGTCGTTAATTAATATAGTGGCCCAAAAATCTGACAACCAGTCTTACCAAAGGTATTGTATTACTCAGTACCTATTAACTAGTTTATGGCGATCAGATAGGCTGTCACTCTATCCTACTAATATTATAAATGCGAAAGATTGTGAGGATGTATGGATGTTTCTTACTCTTTCACGTAAAAACTACTGAACGGATGTGGATGAAATTTAGAACACATAATAGTTTATAACCTGGATTAACACATAGGATACTTTTTATCCCGGTAGTATGGTCCCGTGGGACAATTATCGAACTACAAGCGGGCGAAACCACTTGCACAACCTAGTCTAAAATACTAGTATTTAGCTGCATCTGGTTAGATTGGAAAACAACCCATCATAGTTAAGGTTAAGCTAAGCAGATGATGATGGCTGCGGGATGTTCACAGGATACCGCGGCCTCGACATAAAGGGCTAAAGAGGAACATGGGTGGTTTCTAGTCAGTATTCTGTAGAAGTCTGACACTCCCTTCAGCTCTGCCCGAGAGCGGGAGGGAGGAGTTATTTGATAATATATATGATGATGATGCTTTTGAGCAGCTTAATAATACTACATCCAGATGTTTCTTACTAAGACGAATATTCAGTATCATTCAGTATTGTGTAAGTCTAGTGTAAGATAAGCAAATCGCACAACTTATAATTTATTATACTTTCTCATTTATGTAAATGTGCCAGTAAACACGATCTTTGGCTAGATAGTTGCTGATCTAGGAATAACTTAGAATTATTACAATCTGCTGACGGTGGATTCTTATTTGAGTTGTTTTTTGTTCAGCAAAAATTCAGGGCATACGTAAAAGCTGTACTTATCCAGTATAACTTGGCCTCGATTTGTATAGATTTCTCATACAACGAGAGATCTATAGCATAAACTGGTGTTGGCTTGGTTGATCGCAGTGCTAACAAAAATAATATTTTTTATCTAGTACAGAGGTTTCAGTGCCTTCAAGGTTAGTCTTTGAGTATTTTGTGAGACCTTGAACGTATCTAAAAGAAAGAACAACGTGAAGATTCAAATAAAGACGTCACTCCAGTGTATCTCACGGCTAAGCTATGCTTCGCTTTGTATACCAGTGTCGGCGGAATAGGGATGTTTACTGACTTACAACAAGTTTAAAAATCTAAAACCCGACTACGAATAAAATATTGGTTTGTTAATTACTTAAACTAGTAAATAACACAGACTAGACCGCGAGAACTGTTTGACCGTAATCTAAACGTATATATTGACTAAAACTATAATATGATATACATATATTTGTAATGTGCTCGCAAAGACCTTTCATTTGATATCAAACATGTTATGATTATCTCAATTTAATATTTTTTGAGGTAAGTTTTTGACATTTAAAATCCGTCATAATTAGAATTTATAAAATTTATATAGCCAATGTCACCCGGGCTATTCTTACAAATCTATTGACACCTCATTTATTAAAATCCGTTCAGTAGTTTAGGCGCTACGGTGGAACATACATACATACATACTTACATACATACATACATACATATGTACATAGACTGCCAAAATCATTACCCTTCCTTTTGGCTTTGCCGTAGTCGGGTAAAAATATGATTCTAATTAGTCCGTCTGTTAGATTATCGAAAAATATTGGATACGTATTTTTTGTTTTATCGGTACCAACCTAAACACTTTCATTACGTGTGACTACAGATTTTCTTTTTGTTCTATATATTTCAGCGTCATTTGTTCTTTGTCGTAGTCGGGTTTTATTTTTTTACTTTTTTTAATTGTGTTGATAGGTATAAATTATACTTGGCATACGATGAGTTAATATTCATAGCAGCAAACTCATATCTCAGTTGATATTGCCACTTATTGATACGCTTTGAAGTGGATGGTTGTCTTTACATATAAAGATTTTTCTTTTCACTGGATTCAGACTGCGTACATACTAAAGTTAAGTTCGCTTCAATAAATAACCCTTTTTCAACAAGACAAGTTATAATATTTGCTTAAGTTAGTATGAAAACTGTTGCCTGTATTTGTATTACTTCAAACTGTTGCTATTAGAATTATATCTTTCTATCTCAACATGAATGACGTAACCAAAATTTTCTAAAAGCATTTAATCAAAGAGTAGCCATGGAGTTTATTACCAGTCTTCTCCATAGATACACTTTGGATTGGAGAACTACAATACTTTCACAAGTTATTATGCCTTGTGACTGTGACCGTAGCTTCGATTTCTTTGTTTTTCTGACACTCAAAAGTGCTTGTGATGGGTTAATTGAAATAAACGTTTTGAGTTTTATTTTATAGACACCAACCGAGCAAAACAATTTTTATCCTCCTAAAATTAAAAAAATATTAAATAATTTTAAATTGTTCAGATAAAATAATGCCGCGTAAAAAAATTCAACTCATTCCTTTTTTGTATCTACAAAACACTGGCCGTTCAGAAACATCTCCCGAACTTTCCTCGCTCTAAAATTCCTAAGATTTTTTGCCGCCGTAAAGTCTTATAAAACGACAATTTTTACAGGTGTTTCTGATCCACGTCAAAAGCATTTCGGGGGCAAGTATTTCGAGAATTTATCCTTAAACTCCTTTTGATCCTGCCTTCGAATTTCATTCTGCTATCAAGATAGGAGTATCAAAGGTGACAATGAGGCCCCGAAAAGTTTTTGGGGCCCGTCTCAAATTTTCATTTGCTTGGATACTGAGAGAAAAGTTTTGGGGCTCAAATTCCCTTAATTTTGGGGAATCTGAGCGTATACTGTTGTTGTGTTTTTATAAGGAAACGTGGTCGTAACTAGTTACGAGATTTTTGTAGTGTTATCAACCCGATGTAATTTAATAGCAAGTGACAGTGTCGAATTTGTTTTAGTTGGGATTGTCTCTTGGAAAGCTTCACGATCAAAAAGTGCTGATTTATCAGCTTAATTTTAATTAATTATTATTATTATTCCCTTTATTAAGTTTTTAACAAATTTGATACATTTTTAAATATTCCTTACAAAAATAAAAAAAAACTTTTAAAAATATAAAAAATTGTAGCCCACCGGTATCGGGAACAGGGTCCAAGCTACCGGCGGTCAGGGCTACAGAGAAAGGAACCTCCTAACAATACGAGCCGTGTCCAGGAGTACCGCTTTCTGCATCAAGCCCTTGATCCAGCTGCCTAACGAGAGCCTCCTCAGGTGTTGGTCGAGGCTCTTGGCAATTAAGCCA
Organism: Diarsia mendica; assembly: GCA_949316265.1. Lineage (NCBI taxonomy): Eukaryota > Metazoa > Arthropoda > Insecta > Lepidoptera > Noctuidae > Diarsia > Diarsia mendica. Next base: position 4,467,640 of record OX438910.1, read on the forward strand.
TTGGCTGTAACGACTATCGGCACAATGATCGCTGAGTCCACACTCCACATGTCGACAACCTCGCGAGCCAAGTCAAGATACTTGATTTGCTTGTCTTTCTCGGCTTTCACGAGGTTCTCGTCATGCGGGATGGTTATGTCAACAATCATTGCGCGCCGCTCTGATCTATCCACCACCACTATATCAGGTTTATTAGCTATAATAGTCCTGTCAGTGATGATGGATTGATCCCAGTACAGTGTGATATGGTCATTTTCGAGAACTGGGTCGGGCACATACTTGTATTACGGTACTTCCGATTCCACAAGGTTGTATTTCAGAGCAAGTTGCTGATGGATAATTCTGGCTACAAGGTTGTGTCTATGCAAGTATTCTCCGTTAGCCAGGCGAGAACATCCGGAGATAATGTGACGGATTGATTCGCCCGGACGGTGGCATGCCCGACATATGTCAACCGTACCATCCTTCACAATAAATCTCCGGTAGTTATTCGTCATCATAACTTCGTCCATAATTGCACAGACAAAACCTTTGGTTTCTCCGAAGAGTTCCCCGAAACGTAGCCAGGCCACGGACGCTAAGAAGTCTACATCGGGCCCATGTAGGGCCCGGAAAAAGCGTCCGTGAAGCTCCTTACTCTGCCATACCTCCAAGCGGTCGTTAGTGTCAAGCACTACAGGTTTGCGCCAGTTCTCTTTAGCCAAGGAGAGCGGGGTAAGGCCCTTGTCCACCGCGACAACATCTCGATGCATCCCCACGTCGGCTTCCAGGAAATATTCCCTGAGACTGCATATCTCACGATTGTGGAGAGTCTTAGCATTCAAAAAGCCTCGACCTCCACACTTCCGTGGGATATACAGTCTCATAACCGAAGAACGTGGGTGATGCATTCGATACGTCGTCAACAATGTACGGACCCGCCTATCCAGGGCGTCTAGCTCTGTTTAAGTCCATTTGAGTATGCCGAAAGAGTACATCAAAACCGGCATGACCCAACCGTTGAAGGCACGCACCTTATTTCCGCCTGACAAAAGACTATTAAATACTTTCTTCAGGCGGCCAAAGAAGCGCTCCCTCAGCGATTGCTTCATGTCGGCAACGTTGATGCCCAGCGCTTCCGACATACCCAAATACTTATAGGTTTCGGTTGCTGAGAGGGATCTAAGATTTATGGAATCCGTGAGCTGGGTTCCCACAGACTCCACAATCCCCCCTCGCTTTACATGCATGACCGCACATTTGTCCACTCCGAATTCCATCCTGATGGCGCCACCGAAAGCTTCAGTGACCTTCAGTAGCTCCATCAGGTGCAAATCATTAGTGGCAAAAAGTTTAAGGTCATCCATGTAAAGGAGGTGAGATATAATCTGACCACCTCTCTTCAACCGATAGCCCAGACCTGAACCCTCCAGCAGCGTGCTAAGAGGATTCAAGGCTAGGCAGAACCAAAGTGGACTCAAACTGTCGCCCTGAAATATACCTCGCTCTATCCTTATCGGCTCGCTACTCCTCTGGATCTGCCGACACCCTGGATAGCGAAGGACTGTCCTCCATTGCCCCATACACGACATCAGGAAGGTGCGTAGGGTTGCATCAATTTTATACAACTCTAGCACCCTCATGAGCCATGTATGTGGCACCGAGTCATAGGCCTTCTTATAGTCTATCCAGCATGTCGAAAGATCCTTTCGGAAACGGCGAACCTGTTGGCTAATGGCCATATCAATGAGGAGTAGCTCCTTAGTACCACGGGACCCGTTCCTACATCCATTTTGAGAAGCAGACATAACAGAATTTTCGTTAATATGTTTATTAATTTTAGCTCTCAAAATGGAGGTAAGAACTTTATAGACCGTTGGAAGACAAGTAATCGGTCTATAATTTTTGGGTTCCGTAGTACTACCCGATTTATGGAGCAGGTGGGTTATTCCAGTTGTCAGGAACTCTGGTAGCGACCCTGACTCTAGGGCTGACTGGAATAGGGCTGCCAAGCAAGCATGCGATCTTGTAAACCATTTAATCCAGAAGTTGTGCAGTCCGTCCAGCCCTGGTGATTTCCAATTAGGCAACGGACGAACTGCACAACTTACATCTTGGGGGCTGATCGTTATTGCCCCCATTTCTGTTATTGGATCGCACGCTCGCTCGACCTCCCGAGTCCATTCACCCTCGGAATGACTGACAGGTACCGACCAGATGTTGCGCCAAAATGAACACATGGCGTTGTCATCCGGTAGGCACGTGTCAGTCACACCTTGGTCCGGTCGCTCCCATGCTCTGTATACCCACCTTTCATCACTTTGGAAGGTGCGATTTAGAGTGTACCGTTCCACCCGACGTTTATACCTACGAATACGGTTTGCCCATGCATACACTTTCTGCTTCCAGAAGTCGATGCGCTCTGTGATACGAGACATGTAGTCTCGAGGACTGATATCGGTCCCCGCAAATGCCCGCCTCACAAAGCGCATCACTCGAGGGCGATTGTTGCCCTCCCGGAAGCAGGATAGTTTGCCGATGAACGCTCTGGCCCCAGCAATGCGTCGCTCAATCCTGCACTGCCAAGCCGGAACGGCTGGTTTCGGTCGAGTAGCTCTGTCATCCGGAAATTTGACATGAGCTACACGACATGCCGCTACAGCCGCGCAATACAGGATCGAATGAGCATCGGTGAGGTTTTCGCAGTTATCAAAATAGCTTGACAACTGCGAATCCAGAACAGCCACCAGCGCCCTATTTCTGTTATGCATGGGCAAACGAGGTAATCGTGGTCTAAGTTCGGGCGACATGAAACGATATTCTCGGATCGCACCCTCCAAAGTACTCCTCATCTCCTCACTGCACTGTGTACTTACGTTAGCAACCATGTCACTACTCACGTCGTTTTCACTCATAAGTATTGTGGTAGACTGTGGTGGTACCACAGCCTGTGACGACGCAGCAATGACATGGCTACTCTGCGTTTCAGTCCGCAAGCGATCAAGTACGGTGTCATCCAACATACGATTACGTTGGATGACTCGCACCTGATCCGATAGTCGTTGTGCCGATACGTTGACAGCCGGTTCAAGTACCTGAAACAGAGAGAGCATCCGAACACGGTACGCAGTCAGGTTGTTTCCTCCCTCTGTAGCCCCATAGTATGAGCGCATGACGTTTTCGTTGATGGATTGCGTCCATCGCATGCGCTGCACACTTCCGCCGGGAGCTGGGACCCTATCAGAAGCCGGTGGGCCTCGAGGTCCTAAGCCGTCCGGCGGCCGGCGTTCTCTTCGTCGGCGAACTGGTGTTGGCGTCGGGGACGGAGAGAAGTACTCGTCGCTCGAGCTCGACGCAACTGCCGCGGCCGGTGTCACAGCACTCACGATGAGGCTGGGTTCCGGCGGCAGCGAGGCGGAGCTGAGCGACGAGTCCGGGGATGGTGGGCGTGCACGTCGAGCTGCTGCTCTTGTAATCATAGTAGACCGTCGTCGTCGTAATTTTTCATTTCAATGTTTCGTGTTTCATATTTAATTTTGCTTTTTCGGAAAATCTCCATGACATCTGTCATGGAGTGCAGGTTTGTCATTTTTCGGAGCTTTTATTTTACACATTTTATGTTTGAATTTTATTATGATAATAGGTACTTTTGTTATTTATTAATTCCAGCAATCAAATTATTGTAATTATGGGTATAAAATGGGACAAAAACGGTTTTTCAGAATTTTTTCTTACGGAGTTGTTTGACGACGTTACTGACAGCGACAAGAGCGACCACAGATTATTATTATTATTATTATTTATTATCGAATAACAAAGATCCATAATGGTTAGTAACAGTTGAACTTATAAACTATGTTAGTAGGCACAAAAATCACATAATACATAATTATTATAAAATAAAATTAACTGTGATACAATTATTTGTTAGTAGTACAATAACTTATAACTAGTGTTAGTAAAACAGGCTTAATCCACTCGCCCCCTGCCCGACCCACGAATCGATGTATCAATACTCATATGAACATTAATACATCGATTAATGACGTTTAATTCATTCAATTAAATAATAAATAATGAGATGAATCATTGATTTTGTTCATGCCAACCGCTGGCGCCACCTATCACCGGCGCGCCGAACTTGGTGATCGCTGAGCATTCACGCTGGCACAGGGGTTCATACATTCATCACCACCACCAGGCGGAGCCAGTGTCGCGCGGCCCCTTCCACGGATTGCAACATCGCTAGCTCACCGCAGCTATAAAAACTTTTTGTTTGTATAGAATCAGGCCTTTTTACCTTCTCTCTTCCTTCAAGTCACATCCATCATCCTTTACAGACCCCCGCCATGGCCATGGCGGTCCAATCCATCCACGCAGTCTGTAACTATTTAATTTTAATTTGAAGGAAAACAATATACGTCTCAAATCATCACGCCTTATTCAATTTTTACACCGACGGAACAACTGATCCCCAACATTTTGGTCCTACGAGACGGATCTACAAGAATACCAGCCGGAAGAAGACTCCACATACACGGTGCCGACCACGTTGCCGGCACGTTGCGGACTTTGACTCGGACTGGAGCCGGGCGCTGAAGACAATAGCTGGCTGTGAAGACGATCGACCGAGTGCAGCGATCATCACGATCGACCGAGTGCAGCGATCATCACAGCTGGTCCAGTGATCCAGCAATAACATCATACAAGAAGAAAAGGCAAAGGCATAAGAAACGTAACGGTCAGGTCTCTGTTCCGTCCCGTCAATCCCACCCATCACATCCATATAGTTGCGATTTGTGTTAAAGCTGTGTTTCGTTTCAGTTCGCGCGAGTGTGGCAGCCACGTGGACCAGGTGATATTTGCATGTGAGTAACCACACCACATCACACCACACCACATAACGCTCATCCATATTCCGTCAGAATGTCGGTCAAGGCAGTGGACGAAGTTCTTTCCGAATTAAAGAAACGTAGGGGTAACATTAAGGGTCGGTTAACCCAGTTTAAAAATTACGTGGAATCGTTCGCGGGAGCTCACTTAACAAGCTTACAAACAGCTGAGTTAACTTTACGTGTTCAAGCCGCGAGTGAATTATACGATAAATTCGACAACGTAGAAAATGAACTCGAACTACTCCTTCCGGAATCCGAAACAAACGCGAATCTACAATACATAGAAGCATTAGAAGATATTTATTTTACGGCAATAGCCACTGCAAAGTGTTTAATTAAAAACGCGGAAATTACAAGTCGACTTCCAATTGCATCGGAACCACGTGTCAATATTAAATTACCAGACATAAAATTACCTGCCTTCGATGGAGCCTATGATCACTGGCTAGAATTTAAACATTCATACGTAACCATGATTCACAATCGTTCCGATCTAGACGAAATTCAAAAATTCCATTATTTACGCTCAGCACTTAGTGGAAGCGCGTTACAGGTGATAGCAGCTTTGGAATTCAGCCCAGCCAACTACGTTCACGCCTGGGAGTTACTAGAAAACCGTTATCACAACGAGAGGTTATTAATCAATAATCACGTAAAAGCGTTGCATAATATTCAATCATTAAAACAAGAATCGCCATCGCAAATAAGGAAATTAATCGATACTATTTTACGTAACCTGCGCGCTTTAAACTCACTGAATGAACCCACAGTTAATTGGGATACATTAATAATATATTTAGTGGTCAGTAAGCTGGATTCGTCTACGGAACGTGAGTGGGAAAGCCACATCGGTGCCACGTGTTTGGGTTCACGAGAGAAAATAAAACTTAGCGATTTAATAACGTTCCTCCGAAGTCGAGCGGACACGTTGGAAATGATCGGCACTAGCCACATAAAGGAAAAAACACCTCATAGCGATTTTAAACATCAAAACGTGAACGAAAAACGTAATTCACATCGAGTACACAGTTACTCTGCGACTAAAGCGGCACGTTTTAATAATTTCCGTGGTGCTACAAATAAACAATGGGAGTTACCCAAGTGTGTCCTGTGCGATAGGGAACACTCATTATACGCGTGTACAGCCTTTCTTAACATGTCCGTGAGAGACAGAATTAAATTTGTTAGCGATAATAAGGTATGTGCAAATTGCCTGCGAACCGGTCACGCGCTAAGTCAATGTAAATACGGGTCGTGTAAACAGTGTTCAAACAAACATAACAGCCTGTTGCACTTAGACGAGAGGGGTAACAGCGCGTGTGATCGTGCGCCGGCAAGCGGAGCACTCGAACAAGCTCACAGTCTAGCTACATCAACGTTACGTTCGGACGACTCGAGCCATACAGTCATGTGTGAAGCAAACACTACCGGATTTAAATTAATAAGTACTGTTTTGCTCTCTACGGCGTTAATTGAAGTAGCTGATAATAATAACGTGTATCATACGGCCCGCGCGCTCTTAGATAACGGAAGCCAGAACTGTTTCATAACAGAAAAATTAGCAAAAAAAATAAATGCGTTATATATACAGTCCACTATTCAAATATCGGGTGTGGGACAGTCAGTCTCGCAATCACAGCATTCATGTGACGTCACAATACGTTCAAAATTAAGCGATGTCAATACCAAGCTTCGCTGTTTAATCTTGCCATGCATAACATCCAGTTTGCCTACGATAAACATCGAAGCCGGTAATATATATATACCTGAGTTCTTACAATTAGCAGATCCGACGTTTAACGTAAGTTCAGAAATTGACTTGTTGATCGGCGCGGATAGATTTTGGGATCTTCTAGAAACAGACAAAATACGTCTAGCAAGTGGCCCATTCCTACAAAATTCAAAATTAGGATGGTTATTGTCCGGTCCTGTGCTCGCGAGGAGCCCAAAACCTGCTCACGTTCATTGCCACTTCAGTCAGGAAATCGATAAACAACTCCGGCTGTTTTGGGAACTCGAAAACATTCCTTCATCATCATGCGCACCCTTAACAGATGATGAACGCACCTGCGAAAACATATTCAATAACACTACAAAACGCGTTGAAAACGGTAGATTTTCGGTTCGTATACCGTTGAAAGAGGCACCAGATGCCCTAGGTGATTCTTACACGTCAGCAACGAAACGATTTTTAACCTTGGAGCGTAAACTCGATCGTTTACCAGAACTTAAACATTTATATTCTAACTTCATGCGTGAATACAATGATTTAGGTCACATGTCCAAGTTGGAGACTTGTAGTCAACCAAATTATTATCTTCCACATCATGGTGTTGTCAAGGAATCTAGTTCAACAACAAAACTACGCGTTGTATTTGATGCTAGTGCCGTCACTAGCTCGAATAAATCATTAAACGATATTCAGTACCCGGGACCCGCGTTACAAAACGATATTTTCTCGATTTTGTTACGATTTAGACAATATAAATATGTAGCTTGTGCAGACGTGGAGAAAATGTTTCGTCAAGTTCTTCTCCAGCATGACCAAAGGTCACTACAATTAATATTGTGGCGGGATAATCCTTCAGATCCGTTAGACACATATCAACTAAATACAGTCACGTACGGAACTGCGTCAGCACCATATTTAAGTATGCGCTGTATTAGACAGTTAGCATTAGAGTGCGACGATGACGTCATCGCTCGCATCATCACGGAAGACATATTCGTGGACGATCTCATCACCGGTGATGATGATCTAAACAACTTGCTTCAAATATGTCAAAAAACATCAGACGTGCTCCAATCGGGGTGTTTTCCTTTGCGCAAGTGGACCTTTAACTCAGATGCATCTCACAACAAAGCCACAGAACGCTTCATAGGCGAACATGCGCAAACCAAAACACTCGGATTGGGTTGGCATAACACTAGTGACGAGTTACACTTCGTTACAAATATTGAGAACCAAGACAACAATTCACGTTTAACTAAGCGAAAAATGTTATCAGTAATATCACAAATATACGACCCATTGGGTCTTCTTTCGCCGGCAGTCATGATTTCAAAAATGATTTTACAAAAATTATGGCTGAGTAAAATTGACTGGGATACTCCGGTCTCTCAGGAAATTGCTAACATTTGGAAACATTTTATTTTTACGTTAAGATTTCTAAACGATATTCGCATCCCTCGCCACGTAATAGGCGATCATAATCAATACACAGAGCTTCATATATTTACCGACGCGTCTCAAGACGCATACGGCGCGTGTACCTACATACGTACATTTAGCAATATCGGTGACGCAACCGTTCGACTATTGTGCGCCAAGGGCAAAGTTGCACCTTTAAAAACAATCAGCATCCCGCGCTTAGAGCTGAGCGCCGCGCTTCTGGGAGCCCAGCTATTTAATAAAATAATTAAATCTCTTAGATTGCAGTTCAGTAAAGTATACTTTTGGACGGATTCCACAATCGTTATGGGTTGGATTAAAATGTCACCACATTTATTGAAAACGTTCGTACAAAACCGAGTAACTGAAATAAATGAACTCACAGGTGACTCAGTGTGGTTACATGTGAGTAGTAAGGACAACCCAGCTGATCTATTGTCTAGAGGTTGCGGCCTAGATTTATTAAAAGATAACGGACTTTGGTGGCACGGTCCATCCTATTTACATAATCGTTCACATGACTTTGAGCAAACTTACCGCGATAATTCGGAAGAATATAACTTACCAGATTTAAAACAAAAACAAACCTGCTTAGCCAATATTCAGCACGAAGACATATTCAAATTCGATAAATACGTTTCATTCACTAAACTTGTACGAATAGGTAGCTATGTACTTAGATTCATAAATAACTTACGCCTCAGGCGAGCGGACCGCGCGAAGCGACAAACCGGTTTCTTATCAGTAAACGAGTTGGACGCCGCGCTGAGAATGTTAATTATACTCGTGCAAAGGAATTCTTTTCCAGATGTTTTGAATAACTTATTGGCTCAAATTCCTATCAAGCGAAAATGTAAACAATATAATAGGATTTCAAGTTTAAATGTTTTTATTGATGAACATAAAATAATTCGGGTTGGCGGTCGAATATGTAATTCATCCGACTTCACCTACGATAAAAAACATCCGATTTTATTATGCAGTAAGCATCCATTCACGATTTGTTTATTTAAGCACGAGCATGCACGATTATTACATGCCGGACCTCAACTTTTATTAGCTAACATGCGTGAACGTTGGTGGCCGTTGAACGCTAGAAATCTCGCTAGAAAAATAGTACACGAATGTATAACGTGCACACGTAATCGGGGTAAGACATTAGCACCTCTCATGGGCAACTTACCTTCCGAGCGGTTAGAACCTGGTTACCCGTTTATGCGAACCGGTGTAGACTATGCGGGGCCAGTTTTCATATTATCCAGAAAGGGCAGAGGTTCTAGACTAACTAAGGCATACATTTGTCTTTTATTTGTTTCACGACTAGAGCCATGCATTTGGAACTCGTTACTAGTTTATCTACAAACGACTACATATTAGCACTAAAACGTTTCATTAGCCGGCGAGGTACGCCTCGCACTATCTTCTCTGATAACGGTAGAAACTTTGTGGGCGCGGAAAAGGAGTTTCCTTTATTTTTAGAAAAGGAATCAGAAGCCATCATTGATTACGCTTCCACTAATAGCATTGAATTTCGATTTATTCCTCCTTATTCTCCACACTTTGGCGGACTATGGGAGGGCGGGGTGAAGTCATGCAAGTATCACCTGAGACGCATAATAGTAGGTAACGCGCGACTAACTTACGAGGAATTTTCCACGGCTTTGACACAAATCAAAGCTGTCTTAAATTCCCGTCCAATGTCACCTCTTTCCTCAGACCCTTCTGACCTTTCCCCCCTCACCCCCTCACACTTCCTCATTGGCCGACCGTTAACGTCGCCACCTTCAAGGAATTTTCCAGACCAGCCAACTTCGAGTCTGACACGCTACGAGCGCATCGAGCAACTGCGGCAGCACTTCTGGCGTCGCTGGTCTACAGAATACATCTCTGAGCTGCAACAGCGAACCAAGTGGAAGACCAAGCAGGAGGACATCACCTTGGACAGCCTTGTCCTCATCAAGGACGACCAGTTGCCACCATTGAGGTGGCGGCTCGGTCGCATTCTACGTGTCATTCCAGGCGGAGACGGCATAGCACGAGTGGCTGACATCAGGACAGCTGCTGGCACGATCAGGCGTGCCTTCTCCAAGATCTGCCCGCTGCCTCCACAACCTGTGAGCGGCGACGCCTGACTCCGTGCCGGGAACCATTTTGGAAGCAGCGCTTCCAAGGCCGGGGGCATGTTCATGCCAACCGCTGGCGCCACCTATCACCGGCGCGCCGAACTTGGTGATCGCTGAGCATTCACGCTGGCACAGGGGTTCATACATTCATCACCACCACCAGGCGGAGCCAGTGTCGCGCGGCCCCTTCCACGGATTGCAACATCGCTAGCTCACCGCAGCTATAAAAACTTTTTGTTTGTATAGAATCAGGCCTTTTTACCTTCTCTCTTCCTTCAAGTCACATCCATCATCCTTTACAGACCCCCGCCATGGCCATGGCGGTCCAATCCATCCACGCAGTCTGTAACTATTTAATTTTAATTTGAAGGAAAACAATATACGTCTCAAATCATCACGCCTTATTCAATTTTTACACCGACGGAACAACTGATCCCCAACAGATTTCATTCAATTAGATAATAAAGAATGAGGAAAATGTCGAGTATGAATGTGTATGACTAAAAAGGTGGTAAATTTTTTTCTTTAGCGGGTAGTTAGAGCCTAAAAATACGTCAAATTCCTAAGAAATATTGTGAATCGTTAAAAAAAAAATCTTAATCTCTTGGGCAACTAGAATCAACAAACTTTCGGCATGGATTTTTTTGTCGTACTACTGTACGCACCGTGACCAATCAATCTATGAGAACCAATTTATGAGGATATCTCCTTTACCAGAAATCTATATAAAACTAAGCCATCTTATACTCGAAATATTTAACTTGATTGGACGTCGTGCGTACATTCTATTCTCACAGTTATTAGTAATAGGAATAAAAGAATATTATCCCTTGAAGTGTTAGACATTCAAGGTCGTTTAAAGTTTGCCGCCATCTCTTTATGGTCGTAACGGGCTTCATAATATTGTCGGCCACATAACTGCCAAGTGTGAGCGGCTTCACTTACACAATAACTACTAATGAGTAGGTAGTTATTAAAAGTTATGCTCGTGTTACTTCGTTATTATGAAAGTTTGTCTATAATATGTTACCGGCCAAACCCGATTTCATTACAAACTAGTTTTGCCTAGGCTAGGTTTTGCTAGGTTTTGACTGGCCTGTTGGTCTAGTGGTTAGTGACCCTAACTGCTATGCCGGAGGTCGTGGGTTCGATTCCCACCCAGGACAAATGTTTGTGTGATGAGCACGATCATTTGTTCTGTGTCTGGGTGTAATTTATCTATAATATGTATGTATTTAGAAATATATAAGTATGTTTATCAGTTGTCTAGTACCCATAACACAAGCTCTGCTTAGCTTGGGACTAGATGGCGTTGTGTGATAGTTGTGGAATATTATTATTATTATTATTTGATGATTTTCCAGCCACCAAAAAACACCCCGCTCTTGGGCAGAGCGAAGGGGAGTGTCAGACTTCTACTGACTAAAAACCGAACCCATGTTCCTCACGTCATCTCGTTCTATAATCCGCGACCTCGGGGTGCCACTGACGTCAACCTTCAGCAGGCCCACGTTTTTCCTTCACTATCGCGTATAGTAAGAACTAGTTGAGCCTACACATATATCACACACACATACATCATTTTTGGCCAACTAGCCTCGAGTTAGCACACTGAAACTCTCGAAAGCATTCGTGCATTTTTGTGGGCAAAACATCCATTGATTCCCGATGTCCACCACTTGTTTGTCCCCCACTGGTGGACAGTGACACAATAAAAAAAAACGAACTTTTCACGATGGATAGTGAAACTTATTCGAATTATCAAAAAACTCAACTAAAAGCCTATGATTTATATTTCTATGACTGACTGCAATTTTATTTTATGTGTTGTTTTTCTGACATTCAAAAGTGCCTGTATTGGTTTAATTGAAATAAATGCTTTGAGTTTGATTATTATGTGAAGTGATTAATGACTGATTAAATTAATATCTATATCAGAATGATGTACTGAATAAAAGGTAACTGTTTTCGCGTCAGTATCCTTTCTATCCTGTATAATAATATACAAAGAGTAGACAAAGATCCGACCCTAATCGTAATCCAATAGTCTTTTGAACCGAAACCAGACTTATTTCTCCACGTGCGACCTTCCTATTCCATATTCAAAATCTTTGTTGCTATCAATGGATGTTGTATCAATTTACAATATACAGGGAGTCGCACAGTTTTGCCACGCGAGACTATAATTATTCAATGATTTTTATATAATAGCTTCTTCTTCATATAGTAAGGTCTAACAACCCCACACACCCTAGTGTCAGAGTTTCTAAACCGCCTCTAGGGCCTCTGACATGGTTTGACGACCGCGGTTTAGCGGCCGGGACCACCAGCTTATACGTGCCTATAATCAGCTGACTGAATCGGGAATCGAACCGGCCAAAAGCGAAAAAAAACAAAACGTCTTGTATTTTATGACTAGCGGTTTTGTACGCGTGAAATTAACAAACATACATACATACAGACAGAATAATTATAAATTGATTGAAACTATTGTTTTTTTATGTAAAAACTTCTATAGCGGCGTTCGCGTTGTGCACCCTAACCATTCCAAAATATTCAAAAATGCACAGTTTTCAGTTCTGCCGGCACTCCCTGAGTGCAACCCATTGTTGCTATAAGTGCTGTGTTTATTTTTATTTGCAATCAGTGAAAAGCTGTCATTTTGATATTAGAAGTAAACACTTCAATTTTATTTTATTGTTTACTGTCTAAAAGTTTTTTTTAGGGATTATTTTTCCTAACATCTTCAGTAAATAACAATACCTACATACAATATTGAAGGTTCTTTTCTCCCGTCATAAAGTGAGGCGCCCTGTACTAGTTTATGTTGGTTTCGTTACATATTGTGAAAGGGGAAACAGCTCGTGAATAAATAATGACAACCACGTGTACTTCAAGGTAAAGCTGCCCTTGCGTAGGTTGGACCATGGATAGGTGACCATCATTATACCGAGATTCTTCTGTGTTTTGGAAAACACGGTAAGCCGTTGGTCTAGTTTTTAGTACAGTCGAACAAGCTAATAAGTATACAACCAGCTAAATTGTATTTACTTTTAAGATTATACAGATACATTTAGAAACATATGTCAAACGATACAGCGTTCAGCATCAGTGGCTTATTGCGACACACTTGATAAAACAAAATTACAATCAATATTTTCAGTGTTATAGAAAGATCTCTACCCTGTATACTTATTAGCTTGTTCGACTGTACTATCTGTGTTGTGGAGGTCAGATAGGCAGTCATTCCATTTTCATCATCAACAGCCTATTAATGTTCCCACTGCTGGGACACAGGCTTCCTCTCTTTGAGAGGGAATGAGCTTTAATCTACCACGCAGGCCCTATGCGGATTGGTAGATATCACAAATGTCTTCGAATTTTTGGCTCTAAGACATGCCGGTTTCCCCACGATGTTTTCCTTCACCGTTTTGAGAACAGCGGTGAAGAAGTCAATTACACAAAGTAATGTGCCTGCCTGGGTTCGAACCCACGACCTACTGTTCGTAAGTCGGGGCCGCCGCCGCTGGGCCTCCGCTAGTCTGCACCAGAGTTGGCCTGTGTCCCAGCAGTGGGAACTTTATAGGCTGATTATGACTAGCTGTTTGGTAGTAGGTATTCAGATAGGCAGTCGCTCCATTTAATAGACTGGAAGCCGACTTCAACGTGGTTGAGAAAATACTAGGCAGATGATGAACTATCATCACATAACATAACGCCTGTAATCCTGGAAAGGTTCATCATCATCATCATCAGCCCATCATGTTCCCACTGCAGGGACTCAGGCCTCCTCTCTAGGAGAGGGATGGGCTATAATCTACCACGCGGGCCCAGTGCGGATTGGTAGGTGTCACATGTCTCCGAATTTTTAGGTTCTAAGACATGCCGTTTCCTCACGATGTTTTCCTTCACTGTTTTGAGAGCAGCTGGCAAGGGTACGATTACCTAATAGTACATACACATTTTGCTAGCTCTGTCATATTCAAATTCTAGAACAAAAAATCATTACCCTTTCTTTTGGCTTCACCGTAGTTGGGTAAAAACCTCTACTTGGAAACAGTGCTAATCGATTTCGCAGAAACTGTCAGCTAGCTCATTGTGTAACACAATGGATCCCTTCCAGTCTGTTGAAGCTTAAAGCTTACCTCGAAGTAAGGTCACAAACTGATTTGTGTTAAACAGACTATAAATCCTGGGTTTTGAATTGTATCGGAAAACAGATTTATAGGAACAGTAGATTTAAAAGACGCAAACTACAATTTAAGCGTCAAAAAATTCGTCCACACCGCTGTCAACAGGAAAAGTGCCCAGAAGACTGGCAGCATTCCCACGTTGGATGGCAATGCTGATTCTTTGCCCAAAAAATACACGATACGAGTCGACCAACCGCTTGGCAATTTCCTGAAAAATTAAGTGGGCACTCGGACCCCATGGCCCCAGTGTTTTAACCCCAAACGGCTCACCGTTTGAGGTTTTCAGCACCTGCAGCAGCAATTTAGATGATTTAAGTATTTCTTTAAATAATCTTAGATATTATTATGTATAAGCACTTGAGTGAGTTACCTGAGATACAGGTTTATTCCTAGTTCAGGTTGAATCCAATAAACTGGACCTATAGTTGTTAAGGCCATAATGTAAATATTTTTGTATAATATCACTTTTTTCAATAAACAATTTCAATTTCCAAACAAATACGGAACTACATAAACTCGGTGCCTGACTAACCTTCACCCTGTGATTTATTTATTTATTTGCATCAAAAGTTACATTAGTAGGTATCATACAAATTTTCTGCCAAACTGCAGGACAGTTTGTCGGCAGTGTTCTCGTGAATACAGCTCTTAAATCAATATAACATCAAATAAACATTGAATATCCCATCATAAAGCTAATTAAAGGATCACACAGTTTTGTTATAATATCCAAGGGGTAAGTACATCGCTTTGTATTTTTTGTGTACAATCACCAGCACCAGCATGCACACACTTCATTGATGTTTGTTATTCTTAGGTTAAGGTATACTGACATGGAGCGATCCGTAGATGGGTGACCACCTACTATATACCGACAGTCCGACGTCCCAGAATATGTAGACCAAAAATGTATAGTTTTCAAGATGTCACACTGGTGTGACTGTGAGGATTTTTTTTCCTAACCATCACACCAGTGTTATGTATATGAAGGAAGCTTTCTATCCTTAACACCGTTATCACTATCACTATCACTACATAGTATAAAACAAAGTCGCCTCCCGCTGTCTGTCCCTATGTATGCATGCTTAGACTTAAACTTATAATACCTTACATCATGTCTTCTTACAATCATATCATAGAGAGGCCTTCCTATCGTCTTCCGGTTCGCGGTGGCGGCGTGATTTTATATTATGTAAAATCCCGATCAACTGCACAAGAAAACATAAAGCCAGCAAAAACTCTACAACCAATTTCACCGACAAAAGGTTTCTACGAAAAATATGTCTAACAAATCCCACGTAAAAAGTTACATCTTGCTTCAAACTCAAACTCAAACAAAAATCAACGAAACCCGAACACAACACGAAGCAAAACTTCGGAACATAAAGTGCATTTAACAAAACTAAGTGGACTAGCGTCCCGAAGTGTTTGAACGGACTTCGGTAACGTCCCGAAGTGATTATCTCTTGGCCATGAGTCACACGTTCAAGCGACAGCGACTGCAGATGAAATTAATTAAAGAAGTAGGTAGTTTAAAGCGAGCGATGGTGCTCAAGTAGCGGAAGCAATAGAAAGGCGTACCTTTTACTTGATGATAATATTATAAGTAGTGTCGCAAGTCGTGTCGCACGAGTGTTCTATGGTGTGATAGAATTTAGTGGGTAACATTTTGTATAGCAACTGGATTTAATGGTTTTCATGTAATTATTGGAACATTAAGGATCGTAGCAGGTGGCGTTCTGTGGTTTCTGCCTACCCCTATGGGAAAAGGGCGTGAGTTTATGTATGTTTGTATGTATTATTGTTATTTGAAGTCGTGACTCGCGTCGCCCGAAACCGTGAACGGGGCCTTAAAGGGACGATGCTGTCCCGCAGTGTTTCCGAAACTCCTTCAACTGTAGAACATTCTAAGATGTTTGTTTTATCTCGGAAACAATTACTTTTTGCTATCGTCTTTGGATCTTGTCAAGATGTCTGATAAGAGTTAGTTCGGAATTGAAGAACAACAGGGTTTGGTTACAAAGATCTTGAGACTAAATTCGGTTAGGTGTGAGAGGTTTCCGTGGTTTTGAGTAAAACGATTGGTGTTTGCCATCTTTAGGTAAGGATGGGTGACCAGTCGAGTGACCACCTATTACATACCGAGTTACCTTCCTATCTATCTATCTTCTTCTTTCTTCTTCTAATAAATAAAAAGAGAAGTCCTGACTGACTGATTGACTGACTGACTCATCAACGCCCCACCCAAACCCTTGGACCTAGAAAGCTGAAATTTTGCACAGAAGTTCCATTTATACTGTAGACAAGGAATAAGGAAGGATTTTTCGAAATTCAACCCCTAAGGGAGTTAAATAGGGGATGAAAATTTGTATGGAAAATCGGAATTTTCACGCGGGTGAAGCCGCTGGCAAAAGCTAGTCACACATAGATCTTTGGCAGTTGTTACAGGAATCAGTGGTCTGCAAGTCGGACAGCCAGTTTTGGTAAAGGGTATCGTATTGTTGGGGATCAGGTCTGTCCGTCGTTGAAATAATGCGAGCGTGATGGTTTCACAATTATATTTTGAAATATGTATGAAATTACATAAGTTACAGACTGTGTTTATAATCTACCTTCAGATTTTTGATTTTCTCCGCCTCGGTGCGACAGAGGCGAAGGGGCGGAGGTAGAGGTCGAGCGCTGGGCTCGGCGTGAATAGTAGTTCGTATTGAGACGTGCTGGGCGTCGAACGAATATTATAGTAGCCATAGAATCACGGGTGAAAGCGCACGCGCATTGATTAAATCGACTTGTGGAGTCATTTCGCGGCACCCAATTATACTAGTTAAGCAGTACGGTTAGCGACGCTGTGAATGTCGAACGGGTTATTGATAATATCATTGGTTTGCCTTGTCACGGGAGTGCTATTGGGAAAGCACCGAGGCTTTTGTGGTTAGACTAATACGGAGTGAGTGTGGTGGCTCGCGTTAACGGCGTGGCTTGCAGCGACGTGGAAGAATCGTCCGGAACTACCAGCAAACCATCGCAAGGTCATATACACTCATTATACACATACACAGTTACACAACTTGCGAGGGGTCAAGGAAGTGAGACCGGCTCGAAGAAATGAGGTAAGGGTAGCTGTAAGTTCAGAAATTGTAATATTGTTCGGAGGCGCGTATCGCGTCTATTTGATCCCGTTAGGACGGCGGCTGTTCGGAGACCTGTCTTCCATGGGCCCGAGATAAGGTTCGGCTGAGTCCTGGCGCGATCAAAATCTGGTAGCAGAGCGTGGTTTATTTAAACCCACTTTGTAAAAATTAGTAGGTACTTGGTACCAATTTACTTTGTAAAAATTGTGTTCATGTACAAATTCAACTTGTAGGTAGGAGTACATTGACCTACATACCAGTGTACACCTCAAGTTGAGTTTGGAATTATTAATAATAAGTACTTAATTGGAATGTGAATATTCGTTGATAAAATAATTTGTTATTTACGTTCGGTTACGCACAAATATAACCTCATCACAAATCGTGTTATGATTGTCAACATTTGAGACATAGAGGAATAACCTCTAGAGCACGTAGAGGAATAAGTTCAAGAGTTGGCATAGCGTCGTAGATTTATTCACTCAACGAATGTATTATTATTGTTATTTCCGGATACAATAATTGTTATTTTTTTTGGTTATTGTTATTTATTATTGCATAATCGCGTATTGAAGTTGGTACTATGGCTCCGTCAGTAACGAAAACTATCGCAGCCAGAATCGAAGCTGAATTGAGATGGTTTTCATCGGTTGTTACGTTGGTAGGTCGCACCGATCGTGAAGATGCGTTATTGTCACGCGCTCGGCAAGTTGACGAACGATATGACGCCGTGTTAAAGTGTCACGCTGAGTATTTAGCATGTCTCGAATCGACGGATCTGTCGTCGGTGGACAAGGATGCTCAGGTGGTACGGGGCAATGTGGACCAGTGTGGGGAAATGTCCATGAGCATAATCCAGGCGGCGGCCGACATTGAGCGATCGCGCATGGGTGACGTCAGGGAATCATGTCGGCCAGCAGGCGTGGGAATTCAGGCGCCGTTGCCACCAGTACATGTACCCGAGTTTAGCGGCGAGTATGCCGATTGGCCGCGATTCCGCGATATTTTTAATAGTGTCGTGCATTCGCGTACGGATCTCTCGCCCGCCTACAAGATGGCTCAATTAATGGGTAGGCTTAACGGTGAGCCGCACGACATCTTGACCCACCTGGAGATTACGGACGCCAGTTATGAGACGGCATGGGGCCTATTAATCGACCGATATGATAATCGGCGATTAATAGTTGATGGCCTCATCGATAAGATTTTTGAAATCCCGAAGGTGTCTAACGTGTACGAAATAAGGGCGAAAATCCTTAATCCGGTCACGGTTGCGGTGAACACGTTAGATCGACTTAAGTTGTCGTTAGGGGACAATAAATATATCATCGTCAATAGGGTTTTACGGAAGTTGCCGATCGACGTGGTGGCGCGCTTTGAGCAGTCACATGGTGGCGAATCGACGGACCACCTCCCAAGTTACGATGACTTGAGGGTGTTTTTAGAAGGCGAGTGCCGGCGGGCGGATTGCCAAGGGGCATCCACGTCGCACCCTCCTCCGTCAACCCGACGTACGAGCGGGCCCAAGCCGGTTGAGCCCCGTCGGGGGGGGAAGAAATACCACGCCCTCCAATCGGAAGTGTGCGCCTTCTGTCGGAAGGAAGGGCACGGTCTCGCCGCATGCGCGGACTTTAAGGCGCAGCGGGTGCATAGACGAAGAGGGGTGGTCAAGCAGCGCTATTTGTGCTTCCGCTGCTTGGGGACTCACTTTGTACGTGAGTGCCACAGGACCACTAACTGTGGAACCTGCGGAGGAGCCCATCACGAGTTGCTATGCCTGGCGGAGAATAGGGAGGTGCACGGAGCCTCGCCGGGAGGTCACCCCCCCTCTCCTAAGCCAGATTCGGGTGGTCGGTCACCCCCCCCTAGGGGGGGTGGGTCGGCCAGGAATCAGCGGTCGCCGCCCCCTCGGGGGGGTGGGCCAAGGGCTGATCCAGAGCACAACCCGATACCGTCGTCTTCCCCGCGGGGGGGGGATAGGCACCGAGACTCGGGCAGGGGCCCGGAGGTAGTACAGACGGGTTACGCGGCGTACTCGAATGCGTTGGGGGGCATGTTGCCACCCCCGAGTAGTCGCTTCTCCCCGCCTCTCGCAGAACGCCCTCGGCTGACGGCGCGCCCGCCACCGTTCGGAAGGATGCCAGTAGGCTACTTCCGACCGGCACGGATGTCACCGATGGGTCGGGAGGGTTACTACCCGGGTTGGGACCCGTATACTGGGACAGTATTTACTCCCCCTCCGGCAGGGGAGGAGGGAGGTGCCTCCTATTAGCAACTAGCAGCCTGTTCGTCAGTGGTGCCCACCCCGACAGTAACGGTATTATTACCGACGGCTAGGATTACTGTCAGGGGTACTGACGGACAGCCGGTGCACGTGCGAGCACTGTTAGATTCAGGGGCACAAGGTTGTATTGTGTCCAGCTGTTTAGTGAAAAAGCTGGGCCTTACATTAGAGCCATCACGGGATGGCGCCGTAGGTATAGGTGGCAATCGGGTGCCTCACCTCAGGGGTCAGACGACATTCCTGTTCGAGATGGGTGACACGGCATCGGTCACGCGGGTGAATGCCACGGCGATCGTTTTGGACGAAGTGGTTGGGGTCCTCCCTCAGACTCGGTTACCGTCTGCGGTAAAAGGGTTGACCAATGGATTTGAGTTAGCCGATCCCCACTTTGCGATCCCCGGACGGGTGGACGTTTTACTTGGGTCTGACGTTCTCGGGAAGCTGCTCCGAAGCGGCAAACGGGAGCTGCAACCAAACGGGGTTGTGGCCATGCGTACCGCAGGTGGTTACGCGTTATTGGGCCCAGTACGGGAACCACAGCACTCAACGGATTATAGCTCCATATATTATGGCAGCGTGTTATCCGACGTCCTGCAACGGTTCTGGGCAACGGAAGAGCCACCCACCGCTCTTAGAAATAACCCACGTGATGAGGAGTGCGAAACATTCTATCGATGTAACACGGTGCGCCTCCCATCGGGTAGATTTATGACAAGGTTGCCATTTCTGTCAACTCGACCTCCGCTGGGGAGCTCATGGAGTCTGGCAGAAAAGCGGTTAGTGGCAATGGAAAGGCGCATGAAGCGGGACTCCAACTTCCGACAGAAGTATGTGGAGTTCATGCGCGAATACCTGACGTTGGGTCACATGTCGGTGTCCAGGGTTGACTATCGTCATGAGGAGCATTATGTGTTGCCTCATCATGCTGTTTTGAAGACACCTGACTCAAAGATTAGGGTCGTGTTCGACGGGAGCGCGGAGACGTCTAGCGGGGTGTCCCTGAATCAATGTCTCCATGCTGGTCCTAAGCTGACCAGAGACATTGCAGACATTCTCACGGACTTCAGGAGACACCAGGTTGTCTTCGTTACGGACGTACGGATGATGTTTCGTCAAACTGAGATTCATCCAGACGACCGTCGGTTCCAGCTGATATTGTGGCGAGAGAGCCCAGAGGAACCGATGGTCACGTACGAGCTCAACACAAACACGTACGGATTAAAGCCCAGCCCATATGTAGCCATGTGTACGCTACGAGAACTGGCTGATCAAGAACGGCTCCGCTTTCCCCGCGCGGCTGCTGTCATTGATAGGGACGTCTATGTAGACGACATTTGTACGGGCTCGGACAGTATTGAGCAGGCGCTCATCTTAAGGGATGAATTGGTGGCGCTCATGGCCTCCGGTGGCTATGAACTCAGGAAATGGCTGTCGAACTGCCCCGAGGTACTGGCAGGACTGCCAACTGAGTATCAACAAGACCCGCATTTGTTTGAGGATTCAGAGAATCTTCATGCGTTGGCCATTTTAGGGGTCCAGTATCGACCGAGTCAGGATGCCTTCACATACAGTTGTGAGGCCGAGTTGCTGTCGAAGACCTGGACCACGCGATCGGTCCTTTCGACTATCGCACGAACGTTCGATCCAACCGGTTGGATCGCGCCGGTCACGTTCATGGGAAAGTGCTTCATTCAGGAGCTTTGGTGGAGTTGTTGGTTAGGGACCGTCACACCAAGAATTCACACGCAGGCTGTAACACCCTTCTGGGCATTTTGCAGCGTGAATTTTGGATTTTATCGGCCCGCAGAATCATACGAAGCGTTGTGTTTCGTTGCTTGCCTTGTTACCGACTCAAGGCAGCCACAATGCAGCCACAAATGGGAGATCTCCCGGCCGACCGAGTCACGGAGGCTCGGCCATTTGCTGGCGTAGGGACAGATTTCGCGGGGCCTTTCATGGTCAAGACATCGCACCTTCGCAACGCGAAGTCGGTTAAGGCATATCTGTGTGTCTTCGTGTGTCTGGCGACCAAGGCCGTTCATTTGGAATTGGTGGCCGATCTCTCTACGGAGGCCTTTCTGGCGGCGTTAGATCGATTTGTTTCTAGACGGGGAGTACCGTCACTGATTCGGTCGGACTGTGGTACCAACTTCAAGGGCGCCGACCGGTGCTTAAAGGAAATTGTATTGTTTTTAAGTCAGAATGAGCGAGAGATTGGCACGGGCCTCGCCAGTCGGGGCATTTCGTGGTATTTTAGTCCACCTGGATGCCCCCACTGGGGTGGAATTTTCGAGGCAGTAGTCAAGTCTTCCAAGACTCACTTGTATCGGGTCATCGGCTCAACGATTCTCACCTTTGAGGAGTTGTCAACGGTGTTTTGCAGAATTGAGGCGGTCTTAAACTCGCGACCTTTGTGCCCGTTGAGCGCTGACCCGAATGACCTTGAGGCCATGACCCCAGGTCATTTTTTGATTGGCCAACCACTTAACGCCTTGCCGGAATATCCGTATACTGATGTCAAGTTGTACCGGTTGTCACGGTATCAGATGTTACGGCAAATGAGCCAAAATTTTTGGAAGCGATGGTCGCTGGAGTATTTGCATATTCTACAGCAACGCGTTAAGTGGACGGACAGGACGACCCCACCCTGCGTTGGAGACCTCGTTCTGGTTAAGGATGCTAACCTATCACCGTTGTGTTGGCGACGGGGGCGCATTGTTAACCTGATTACGGGCAAGGATGGGTTTCCAAGGATCGCAGACGTCCAGGTGAGGGACTCGATCCTTAGACGGGCAGTTTCAACTTTATCTCGACTCCCGGGAGTTTGAGCGGACCGACAACGGGTCGGTCCGGGGGGGGTGATTGTTTATAATCTACCTTCAGATTTTTGATTTTCTCCGCCTCGGTGCGACAGAGGCGAAGGGGCGGAGGTAGAGGTCGAGCGCTGGGCTCGGCGTGAATAGTAGTTCGTATTGAGACGTGCTGGGCGTCGAACGAATATTATAGTAGCCATAGAATCACGGGTGAAAGCGCACGCGCATTGATTAAATCGACTTGTGGAGTCATTTCGCGGCACCCAATTATACTAGTTAAGCAGTACGGTTAGCGACGCTGTGAATGTCGAACGGGTTATTGATAATATCATTGGTTTGCCTTGTCACGGGAGTGCTATTGGGAAAGCACCGAGGCTTTTGTGGTTAGACTAATACGGAGTGAGTGTGGTGGCTCGCGTTAACGGCGTGGCTTGCAGCGACGTGGAAGAATCGTCCGGAACTACCAGCAAACCATCGCAAGGTCATATACACTCATTATACACATACACAGTTACACAACTTGCGAGGGGTCAAGGAAGTGAGACCGGCTCGAAGAAATGAGGTAAGGGTAGCTGTAAGTTCAGAAATTGTAATATTGTTCGGAGGCGCGTATCGCGTCTATTTGATCCCGTTAGGACGGCGGCTGTTCGGAGACCTGTCTTCCATGGGCCCGAGATAAGGTTCGGCTGAGTCCTGGCGCGATCAGACTGCGTGGATGGATTAGACCGCCATGGCCATGGCGGGGGTCTGTAAAGGATGATGGATGTGACTTGAAGGAAGAGAGAAGGTAAAAAGGACTGATTCTATACAAACAAAAAGTTTTTATAGCTGCGGTGAGTTAGCGATGTTGCAATCCGTGGAAGGGATCCGCGCGACACTGGCTCCGCCTGGTGGTGGTGATGAATGTATGAACCCCTGTGCCAGCGTGAATGCTCAGCGATCACCAAGTTCGGCGCGCCGGTGATAGGTGGCGCCAGCGGTTGGCATGAACATGCCCCCGGCCTTGGAAGCGCTGCTTCCAAAATGGTTCCCGGCACGGAGTCAGGCGTCGCCGCTCACAGGTTGTGGAGGCAGCGGGCAGATCTTGGAGAAGGCACGCCTGATCGTGCCAGCAGCTGTCCTGATGTCAGCCACTCGTGCTATGCCGTCTCCGCCTGGAATGACACGTAGAATGCGACCGAGCCGCCACCTCAATGGTGGCAACTGGTCGTCCTTGATGAGGACAAGGCTGTCCAAGGTGATGTCCTCCTGCTTGGTCTTCCACTTGGTTCGCTGTTGCAGCTCAGAGATGTATTCTGTAGACCAGCGACGCCAGAAGTGCTGCCGCAGTTGCTCGATGCGCTCGTAGCGTGTCAGACTCGAAGTTGGCTGGTCTGGAAAATTCCTTGAAGGTGGCGACGTTAACGGTCGGCCAATGAGGAAGTGTGAGGGGGTGAGGGGGGAAAGGTCAGAAGGGTCTGAGGAAAGAGGTGACATTGGACGGGAATTTAAGACAGCTTCGATTTGTGTCAAAGCCGTGGAAAATTCCTCGTAAGTTAGTCGCGCGTTACCTACTATGCGTCTCAGGTGATACTTGCATGACTTCACCCCGCCCTCCCATAGTCCGCCAAAGTGTGGAGAATAAGGAGGAATAAATCGAAATTCAATGCTATTAGTGGAAGCGTAATCAATAATGGCCTCCGATTCCTTATGGAGAAATAAAGGAAACTCCTTTTCCGCGCCCACAAAGTTTCTACCGTTGTCGGAGAAGATAGTGCGAGGCGTACCTCGCCGGCTAATGAAACGTTTTAGTGCTAATATGTAGTCGTTTGTAGATAAACTAGTAACGAGTTCCAAATGCATGGCTCTAGTCGTGAAACAAATAAAAAGACAAATGTATGCCTTAGTTAGTCTAGAACCTCTGCCCTTTCTGGATAATATGAAAACCGGTCCCGCGTAGTCCACACCGGTTCGCATAAACGGGTAGCCCGATTCCAACCGTTCGGGGGGTAAGTTGCCCATGAGGGGCGCTAGTGTCTTACCTCGATTACGTGTGCACGTTATACATTCGTGTACTATTTTTCTAGCAAGATTTCTAGCGTTCAATGGCCACCAACATTCACGCATGGTAGCCAATAAAAGTTGAGGTCCGGCATGTAATAATCGTGCATGCTCGTGCTTAAATAAACAAATCGTGAATGGATGCTTACTGCATAATAAAATCGGATGTTTTTTATCGTAGGTGAAGTCGGATGAATTACATATTCGACCGCCAACCCGAATTATTTTATGTTCATCAATAAAAACATTTAAACCCGAAATTCGATTATATTGTTTACAACGTTGCTTGATAGGAATTTGAGCTGTTAAGTTATTCAAAACATCTGGAAATGAATTCCTTTGAACGAGCCTAATTAACATTCTCAGCGCGGCGTCCAACTCGTTTACAGATAAGAAACCGGTTTGTCGTTCTGTTTGCTTAGCTCTTGAGTTTGCTATAAATCTTTGTACGTAGCTACCGATTCGTACGAGCTTTGTGAATGACGCGTCCTTGTCGAATTTAAGTATGTCTTCGTGCTGAATATTGGGTAAGCAGGTTTGTTTTTGTTTTAAATCTGGTAAGTTATATTCTTCCGAATTATCGCGGTAAGTTTGCTCAAAGTCATGTGAACGATTATGTAAATAGGATGGACCGTGCCACCAAAGTCCGTTATCTTTTAATAAATCTAGGCCGTAACCTCTAGACAATAGATCAGCTGGGTTGTCCTTACTACTCACATGTAACCACACTGAGTCACCTGTGAGTTCATTTATTTCAGTTACTCGGTTTTGTACGAACGTTTTCAATAAATGTGGTGACATTTTAATCCAACCCATAACGATTGTGGAATCCGTCCAAAAGTATACTTTACTGAACTGCAATCTAAGAGATTTAATTATTTTATTAAATAGCTGGGCTCCCAGAAGCGCGGCGCTCAGCTCTAAGCGCGGGATGCTGATTGTTTTTAAAGGTGCGACTTTGCCCTTAGCGCACAATAGTCGAACGGTTGCGTCACCGATATTGCTAAATGTACGTATATAGGTACACGCGCCGTATGCGTCTTGAGACGCGTCGGTAAATATATGAAGCTCTGTGTATTGATTATGATCGCCTATTACGTGGCGAGGGATGCGAATATCGTTTAGAAATCTTAACGTAAAAATAAAATGTTTCCAAATGTTAGCAATTTCCTGAGAGACCGGAGTATCCCAGTCAATTTTACTCAGCCATAATTTTTGTAAAATCATTTTTGAAATCATGACTGCCGGCGAAAGAAGACCCAATGGGTCGTATATTTGTGATATTACTGATAACATTATTCGCTTAGTTAAACGTGAATTGTTGTCTTGGTTCTCAATATTTGTAACGAAGTGTAACTCGTCACCAGTGTTATGCCAACCCAATCCGAGTGTTTTGGTTTGCGCATGTTCGCCTATGAAGCGTTCTGTGGCTTTGTTGTGAGATGCATCTGAGTTAAAGGTCCACTTGCGCAAAGGAAAACACCCCGATTGGAGCACGTCTGATGTTTTTTGACATATTTGAAGCAAGTTGTTTAGATCATCATCACCGGTGATGAGATCGTCCACGAATATGTCTTCCGTGATGATGCGAGCGATGACGTCATCGTCGCACTCTAATGCTAACTGTCTAATACAGCGCATACTTAAATATGGTGCTGACGCAGTTCCGTACGTGACTGTATTTAGTTGATATGTATCTAACGGATCTGAAGGATTATCCCGCCACAATATTAATTGTAGTGACCTTTGGTCATGCTGGAGAAGAACTTGACGAAACATTTTCTCCACGTCTGCACAAGCTACATATTTATATTGTCTAAATCGTAACAAAATCGAGAAAATATCGTTTTGTAACGCGGGTCCCGGGTACTGAATATCGTTTAATGATTTATTCGAGCTAGTGACGGCACTAGCATCAAATACAACGCGTAGTTTTGTTGTTGAACTAGATTCCTTGACAACACCATGATGTGGAAGATAATAATTTGGTTGACTACAAGTCTCCAACTTGGACATGTGACCTAAATCATTGTATTCACGCATGAAGTTAGAATATAAATGTTTAAGCTCTGGTAAACGATCGAGTTTACGCTCCAAGGTTAAAAATCGTTTCGTTGCTGACGTGTAAGAATCACCTAGGGCATCTGGTGCCTCTTTCAACGGTATACGAACCGAAAATCTACCGTTTTCAACGCGTTTTGTAGTGTTATTGAATATGTTTTCGCAGGTGCGTTCATCATCTGTTAAGGGTGCGCATGATGATGAAGGAATGTTTTCGAGTTCCCAAAACAGCCGGAGTTGTTTATCGATTTCCTGACTGAAGTGGCAATGAACGTGAGCAGGTTTTGGGCTCCTCGCGAGCACAGGACCGGACAATAACCATCCTAATTTTGAATTTTGTAGGAATGGGCCACTTGCTAGACGTATTTTGTCTGTTTCTAGAAGATCCCAAAATCTATCCGCGCCGATCAACAAGTCAATTTCTGAACTTACGTTAAACGTCGGATCTGCTAATTGTAAGAACTCAGGTATATATATATTACCGGCTTCGAT
The DNA here is from genome assembly GCA_949316265.1 of Diarsia mendica. Taxonomy (NCBI): domain Eukaryota; kingdom Metazoa; phylum Arthropoda; class Insecta; order Lepidoptera; family Noctuidae; genus Diarsia; species Diarsia mendica. The sequence continues at coordinate 4,494,823 of OX438910.1, forward strand.
GTTTATCGTAGGCAAACTGGATGTTATGCATGGCAAGATTAAACAGCGAAGCTTGGTATTGAAATCGCTTAATTTTGAACGTATTGTGACGTCACATGAATGCTGTGATTGCGAGACTGACTGTCCCACACCCGATATTTGAATAGTGGACTGTATATATATTGCATTTATTTTCTTTGCAAATTTCTCAGTTATGAAGCAGTTTTGGCTTCCGTTATCTAAGAGCGCGCGGGCCGTATGATACACGTTATTATTATCAGCTACTTCAATTAACGCCGTAGAGAGCAAAACAGTACTTATTAACTTGAATTCGGTAGTGTTCGCTTCACACACAACAGTAGTGGCCGAGTCGCGTGAATGCACTGTTGATGTCGCCAAACTGTGTGATTGTGGATGTACGTTCCCTCCGTTCGACGACGCACGCACACAAGCGCTGTTTCCCGCCTCGTCCATGTGTAGCAAACTGTTATGTTTGTTTGAACACTGTTTACACGAACCGAACTTGCATTGATCTAACGCGTGACCGTTTCTCAAGCAATTTGCACACATCTTATTTTCGTTAATGAATTTAATTCTGTCTCTCACGGACATATTAAGGAATGCTGTACACGAGTATAATGAATGTTCCCTATTGCACAGGACACACTTGGGTAAATCCCATTGTTTATTTGTAGCACCACGGTAATTACTATAACGCGTCGCCTTAGTAGCCGCGTAACTATGTACGCGCTGTGAATTTCGTTTATCGTTTTGGTGTTTAAAGTCGCTATGATGTGTTTTTTCCTTTATGTGGCTAGTGCCGATCATTTCCAACGTGTCCGCTCGACCTCGGAGGAACGTTATTAAATCGTTAAGTTTTATTTTTTCTCGTGAACCTAGACACGTGGCACCGATGTGGGTTTCCCATTCGCGTTCTGTAGACGAGTCCAGCTTACTGACCACTAAATAAATTATTAATGTATCCCAATTAACTGTGGGTTCATTTAGTGAGTTTAAAGCGCGCAGATTACGTAAAATAGTATCAATTAATTTCCTTATTTGCGATGGCGATTCTTGTTTTAGTGATGGAATATTATGCAACGCTTTTACGTGATTATTAATTAACAACCTCTCGTTGTGATAACGGCTTTCCAATAACTCCCATGCGTGAACGTAGTTGGCTGGGCTAAATTCCAACGCTGCTATCACTTGTAACGCGCTTCCACTAAGTGCTGACCGCAAATAATGGAATTTTTGGATCTCGTCTAGATCGGAACGATTATGAATCATGGTTACGTATGAATGTTTAAATTCTAGCCAGTGATCATAGGCTCCATCGAAGGCAGGTAATTTTATGTCTGGTAATTTAATATTGACACGTGGTTCCGATGCAATTGGAAGTCGACTTGTAATTTCCGCGTTTTTAATTAAACACTTTGCACTGGCTATTGCCGTAAAATAAATATCTTCTAATGCTTCTATGTATTGTAGATTCGCGTTTGTTTCGGATTCCGGAAGGAGTAGTTCGAGTTCATTTTCTACGTTGTCGAATTTATCGTATAATTCACTCGCGGCTTGAACACGTAAAGTTAACTCAGCTGTTTGTAAGCTTGTTAAGTGAGCTCCCGCGAACGATTCCACGTAATTTTTAAACTGGGTTAACCGACCCTTAATGTTACCCCTACGTTTCTTTAATTCGGAAAGAACTTCGTCCACTGCCTTGACCGACATTCTGACGGAATATGGATGAGCGTTATGTGGTGTGGTGTGATGTGGTGTGGTTACTCACATGCAAATATCACCTGGTCCACGTGGCTGCCACACTCGCGTGAACTGAAACGAAACACAGCTTTAACAAAAATCTTTAACTGAATGGATGTGACGGGTGGGATTGACGGGACGGAACAGAGACCTGACCGTTTACGTATCTTACGCCTTTGCCTTTTTCTCTGGTTTGATGTTATTGCTGGGTCACTGGACCAGCTGTGATGATCGCTGCACTCGGTCGATCGTGATGATCGCTGCACCCGGTCGATCGTCTTCACAGCCAGCTATTGTCTTCAGCGCCCGGCTCCAGTCCGAGTCAAAGTCCGCAACGTGCCGGCAACGTGGTCGGCACCGTGTATGTGGAGTCTTCTTCCGGCTGGTATTCTTGTAGATCCGTCTCGTAGGACCAAAATGTTGGGGATCAGGTCTGTCCGTCGTTGAAATAATGCGAGCGTGATGGTTTCACAATTATATTTTGAAATATGTATGAAATTACATAAGTTACAGACTGCGTGGATGGATTAGACCGCCATGGCCATGGCGGGGGTCTGTAAAGGATGATGGATGTGACTTGAAGGAAGAGAGAAGGTAAAAAGGACTGATTCTATACAAACAAAAAGTTTTTATAGCTGCGGTGAGTTAGCGATGTTGCAATCCGTGGAAGGGATCCGCGCGACACTGGCTCCGCCTGGTGGTGGTGATGAATGTATGAACCCCTGTGCCAGCGTGAATGCTCAGCGATCACCAAGTTCGGCGCGCCGGTGATAGGTGGCGCCAGCGGTTGGCATGAACACGTATATTACCCAGTAGGTACTAGCTGGGTAATATAAATTACTACATGTAAAATAGTGGTGTTCAGCTGCGACCGGTTAGACTGTAAGCCGACTTAACTTAGTTGGGGAAAGCCCTGACTAATGCAAATTGTTGTCATAAATCAATTTTACCTTTGCATGTGGCTCACTGATTTTGTGGGTGGCGCTTCGCTCAAGGTCACTGCAGGCATTTAGTGTCGCCTTAAGCCACGACCTCCTTGCATGCATTATTCCTTTATGAATACTAAAAAAGTAACGTCGAGAAAAACAGTTTCAAAACGCATTTCGCTTTTCCATTCTATGTCATATCCAATAGATACCTATTCCAGTCTGGAAGCAAGCTAAACTCATACCATCTTATTATAAAAACTTGCGTAATACAAGGTTTAAACCAGAACTTTATGGTCTAGGTTTGTTACCGTACTAGCAAATCGTATTACAAATCGTAGACCTACAAAGGACTATTTAGTACCAAAGAACGTCCATAAACTAAACATTTTCATTCATTCATTCGTTCAGTGTTCTATGCGCCGTTCCATTTTTACAAAATGTTGATACGAAATTAAAAGAAAAAATGTTTTTTAAATTGATTGTTGTAGTGGTAAAATATAACATTGTGTTATTTAAAGGTATTTAAATATTGCGATTTGATTTCTTTGAATGCATGTTAACAATTCAATAATTATTGTACTGTTTTGTAACAACTATCGAGCTATCACGTATAACGGAGTGAACTGAGCGGCACGCGTAATACGAGTAATGTCATCGAAATGTTTATGTTACAACTTACTTATAGTAAACTAATTATTAATTTAATACAAGTTAAAGAACAGTATTCTTGGTGGTGAGATAGTGTGTGGTGTGTGCATTAAAATAAGAAAATGGAATAACAAAAGAAAAAAAGGAGTGTAAATAATTGGATTTCAGAATAAAATATTAGTGATAAATGATGTACACGCAGTATTTGATGCACTAAACTATGTACAAGTGGAAATTTACGCAATATAACCTACAGTTCGGCTCAAATACTAAGATAAATCGACGAAAACAATCGTTTTACAATTTAGTACGATAGTTAAACTAGGGGGCACGATGGTTTAGTTTTGGTACCAGAGGTAGTTCTAGGACTAGCCTTAAACTTCTTTTTGTAATAACGTTTAGTCAAGGTCATGGATTAAAGCTTGTACTAAACCCGGTACTGGGTTTAGACCACGTTTTATAATAACACGGATAGTGCGCATATGAATATTTTAAAGAATTGTCTAGTACTTACCGTAGACTAAAAGTGTACAGATGTGAAAGGAGTTTGAATTTTTTGTATGGAGGCTGGCATAGACACCCACCGCCATTTTGTTTTTTTTAGAAATCATGGCCCACTATGAAATTGGGGATAGAAGACACCTAGACGAACAAAAAATGTCATGTAACATCTTTACCTCCAAATATCTCGGTAACGTGACACTTTCGGGTACCGTATTAATGGACATTTTAGGTTCGTCTAAATGTCCTCTATCCATACATACCACTTTCATCGTGAGCCACGATTTCGAAAAAAAAATAAAATGGCGGGCAGGTTGATATCCCCTTTCTGCTCCATAGCCTTTTAAATGGAACACGTTCGGGGTGTGGTAAACGTTGGACAGTTAGATTGTCCACGATCATAACTCCCCCAGACGTTATCTATACTTCTATACTAATATTATAAAGAGGTAAAGTTTGTGTGTATATTTGTTAAATTGTAAGGGGTAATCTCGGGATCTATTGAACCGATTTTAAAAATTCTTTCACCAATAGAAAGCTACATTATTGCTGAGTGTCATAGGGTATATAAAAAACCGAAAAATAAAAAGGCTTTTACGTGGTAGTCCGTTTTGCAAAGTGAATCGGAGAAAAAAGCAATGCTGCGGCGGGCGCGGGATGGTTTCGGGTTTAATTCGGTTCGCGTTCGTGCCCACTTCGGGAGAAAGGGGCGTGGCCTTTTACATCTGATCTGAGAGGTAGGTACCCGCGCGGCTCAGTCGCGTGGTCGGCTCCTTACGCAGCGGACGTCCCCGAAATTGAATTTTTCGAAACGTAATTAGCACACTTTTGACTAATTATGCCCAACGAAGTGGGCACGGGTCAGCTAGTCTATTATAAACTAACTTCTAATAACCCTCCTTTTGGACTTCGCTGCAGTCGGGTAAAAAGATGGAGGTTGTCAATATGGCTGTTTCCCTTTTATTCAATCATGCCACACTTAAAATGGGTTAAATAAAATACTTTTTCAAAAAATACTTTCGGTTTTTATTGAAAAAAACCGAAAGTCTTTTGCGGTTTTTTCAAAAAATCGGCGCGGCGGCAGTCAGTATTGCACTACGACGGTTAAATGCTAGCAAAACTACAACAAGATTGAAGTAATGTCTAGGGGCCTGTGAATCTGCGATCTTGGTCTAAAAATCATCTGTTTACGAGGCGCTTTCAATTGATACTGCTTCCGCAAAATTGATGACTTTGTTTTAGTTTGAATGAATGCACATCACAATATTATATTATGGTAATAAGTGATTATTTCGACGGTATTGGTTTTCCAAAAGTGTGTTTTTGTAATCTATTTCCTTCCTCCCCTAATATTTGGAACGTGTCTAAAGTAGACCTTACTTTCATGGAAAAAAATCCTTTGGAGGCATTATTCACTAAGAAAAAAGGGGCATACATTTGAATGGAGAATCCCACTGCGACGATTTGCACCCTGTGTGTGCATACAGGATTGTCGCTTCTATCATGTTTTTCTTATTCTACACACTTACCTAGATCTTTCTCCTTTAGGTCTCTCGACTCAAATCTGTAAAAGAGAAAAGAGGTTTATTTTATTTTACAAGAGGGTAAGATAAAAACTTATTGTCCTGTGAACGTTCAAGAGCGATTTGACCCGTTTACCGGTCAAATGGGTTTTGACCGGTCGTTCTATTGAAAACTAGCTGAGTATTTACTTGATTCCGTTTTAGTAGTAATACTAAATCCGCATACAGAAAATAAATTATTATTGTATTTGAAGGATGTTTAAAAAAAAACTGGCCAAGTGCAAGTCTGACTTGCAGATGAAGGGTTCCGTACCATGACTTCTCATAGGTTTTACTGTAATCTACACGTGTTGAACTAATCTCTGTATTTTTTTCAGAATTTTAGGCTCAGTAATTTCGGAGATAAGGGGGGGGGGGGGAATGGTCGGACAGACACACGAGTGATCCTATAAGGGTTCCGTTTTTTCCTTGAGGTACGGAATCCTAATCTTGGTTAATTAGCAAAATATTGAAGAGTTTTCGTGACGTATTTTTATTGTAATAATTTACTCATTAATTAAATGTTAGTATACATAAAATACACAAAATTAAATAAACAAATCGCTCATTGTATAATTTCCATCATCATCTACAGCCTTTTTTTTTTGGTGTTGGAAAATCATCAAATGACTAAAAGTATGATACTGTTCAGACCGTCAGAAAGATAATCAATAATCGAAGAATATTGGATATGTATTTTTTGTTTCATCAAATTAAGAAAAATTTGCTTGAATATGTGCCCAATATTTTTTGGTAATCTATCTGACGGACTTATTAGATTTTTTTAGTCAACTACCCTATTGTTTCGGGTCTGGGTGTTTTGGTTGTGTATGTGAGTTAAATGTTTGTGAACGCACCCATGATACAGGAGAAATTATTAGCGTGGGGCAAAGTTAAAAAAAAAGTTACCACCTTTTATACTTTATTCACACAATAATGTCTACAGTTCGAGCTATTTAATCTCGCAGTCTCGACATACTGAAAATATCTTTACTCGTGTCATATATTAATCATTTGCACGCCACTCAGCCGGGCCCTCTGCTGGCTATTTTAGGAACTGTTTGGTTACTGATTCATAAACAGGATTACTGTTGATGCGACTCAGTATAGTTCGTAGCTCCTTTTTTTTTTCTTTAAAAAACGTTGCCCAACACTAGAAATTTCTCCTGTATCGTGGGTGCGTTCACAAACATTTAAACTCACATACGCAAATATCTGCTCTTAAAACGCTGAAGGACAAAATCGTGAGGAAACCGGCATGTCTTTGAACCAAAAAATTCGAAGTTAAGTGACATCTACCAATCCGCACTGGGCCCGCGTGGCTCTATACCAGGGAACATTATAGGCTGATGATGATGATGATACGTAAAACGGGTGGTTCCATCTTTCGTTTGTAAATGTTTGACAGTCCTTACAGGTATAGCCCGTGGCCTGAAAGTCTGACAACCATTTTTACCTAGGGTTAACATATTACCCAGTTTAAACTGGGTTGTGTGAACAGATAGACAGTCGCTCGATGTTAAATAATACTGGTAACCAGCTGCATCAGGTTAGACTGGTAGCCGACCCCAACATTGTTCGAAAAAGGCTAGGTAAAAGATGATGACAACATGGATTTCCTGACTCTTTTTACACCCTGGTTATATCCTTGGGGGGGGGGGGGGGGGGGGGGGGGGGGAAGTCATCAAATGATTCCTCCCACTTTGGGCAAAGCAACCCCAAGTGTTGTTGGGTTTCTCCATCACGAATTTGTGGAAGTAGTGTCCCGTCCCGTCAAAGTAGTGATCCTTTTTAGCCCTTTGTGCCGAGGCCGCGGTTTCTCTTTCGAACAACCAATCTGATCTGATTATCGGAGATAACTTGCGTCGCTGATGAGCTCAGTCAGCGAAGAGTACTGTTGGCGAAGTGTCTTGTCGGCGAAACGTCCCGTCGAAGTAGTCTTGTCGGTGTTCAGTCTGTCGACGTTATGCCTGTCGGCGTTTAGTCGTACACTCATGTATTTACACCCTGTATTTATCCTTTCACTCATCCAAACATCCACCATTATAATCCGCAAACCAAGAGAAAGCTTCATGTCTAATTTATCGGACGCCGCACACTAAACTCGAAGCTCACTGGTCATAATCTAGATTTATTCTGGCTACCTGCAGAATAGCGTTTCGCTGAGTAAATGTTGTTTTACGGAGCGCATTCACACTACACGAATATCTACTTAGATCTCTATTACTGAGGAAAAATATTTGCGGGTAAAGTAGTTTTGTGTGGGTCTGCTTTTGTTTTTAGTATTTCTGAAGTGTTTTATTCGTATGTCTGTCTTGGTGTGGGCTTGTGATGAATTGGGTACACGAGAGTGTAAGAATGGGAGAAAAAACGTATTGTTCTGACTGCAAGTGATATTATAGAACAGGGGCAGGAAGATAATTATTAGTGTTTTGCAAGTATGGTCTGGTCCTAGATTAAACTTTCAGGTAAAAAAGATTAGCCAGAACAGCAAAACCATCAGTTTAATTGGTAAAATGACCGAAATACCGGTTACCGACAGCATAGCCAACGCGTGACGATTTATGTGACGGTTCCAATTATGGTATCCAACCATAATTGTGTTATGATAGATTGTAAACCTATTAGTTCAATTGAATTTCGGGGGAAAAACGTTATTGCATAACATCACACTCTGTGTTCTATTTTTAAAGTTTCAGCGGCTAATAAAAACAATGACATAACTTAAAACTAACTGACTGACCGTGGTGCTAGGCAACTGGGCTAATCCCAGTTGTATACGTACCTGTGTGCCTATTGGCCTTGTTCTGTTCTGTCTCCTGCTGATATGGAGGGATGTGGAAATTATGTTTTTCCTACTCCTCCGCAATTATTTTCTGATTAATGTCGTTGCGGTCCAAAACAGCTAAATCGTTTCTCTGGGACTTCGTCTTGCTTCATTGTCTCGGCGCTTTTCTTGTGGTCGCCACTGTTGATTCTGGCTTACGGAGTTACAGTGGTTTGGGAATAGTGTGGCGGGCTTGTCCCATTAACTGACAAAATAACTAGTTCTAGGACTCAGATCCTGATTTCGTGGCTGCTACTAAGAAATTCCTGGTGAAAAACCCAATTACACTTTGGCCGACCAGAGAATTAAACTTAGGACCTTATGCGCTTGTAAGCACTTGGTCAATAAGGCAGACTAATATATATTATTATACGGTGATACGGTGTCATACCTACGTTATACATTCTTTTGACTTTTGACTCGACTTCTATTTAAACAGTAAAATATTCTACTTTTACAGAAGTTAAGATAGGATACAAACATTGAAAAGCGATGTGAAATATAGATACTAAAATTGGAAACAAACACTGTCTTTTACGTTCGCTCTGAACACAATTTATGTGCCTTCTTTAAAAGTATGAAAGTCTATGGCCGTGTGTTACACCATTGCGTTACAAATTCCCTGCGAACGTTTCTGAGGAGCTTGTATGTGCTGAATAGGGGATCATACTGACTCAAAAAATATGATTCTGTTTAGTCCATCAGTTAAATTATCGAAAAATATTGGATACGTGTTTTTTGATTTATCAAATTAATAAAAATTTAAGAAGATTGAGCGTCAAAAATCATTGAGTGGGGCTTAAAACGTCACTGGAATTTTAAGGTACAAAATGTGCTAGCATATTAAGTCGTCACACGAGTTTTCGAAACACTGTACTTATCGTCTTCATTTTTTGTTTACTTGAAAAAAGAAAAAAAATGTGGTCAATAGATTTAGGAAATCTATCTGACGGACTAATACTTTTTTTTTGTCCGTACCCCTATTATCGGGAACTCATCATAAATAAAAGATATGGTTAATATCTCGTTTATAGTTTTAACTAGTGACCCGCCCCGGCTTCGCACGGGTGCAAAAAAGGTATTAAAACCTTCCTCTTGAATCACTCTATCTATTAAAAAAAACCGCATCAAAATCCGTTGCGTAGTTTTAAAGATTTAAGCATACAGACAAACAAACAAACAAACAGACGCGACTTTGTTTTATACTATGTAAGGATGACAGCGTTATTGTCCTACATACTTAAATCACATGTACCTATTGAAAAACGGGAGTCTGAATTTGTGCTCGGTTGATGGCATCGCATAGCATAGGCTCGCTCCTTATAATATAGGACTTAAAACAAATCCAGCGGAATGTGGGTAAACTCAATGATATTATAAATAAAAAGAGGTAGATATCGCACTAGCACGCAAAAATTGTTGAGGACAAACTACGGCAATTGGTGCAGTTTAGTAACTAGCTATCTCTTTTTATCTTAAACGTTCATCTATCCCTGTCGTGGAACGCAACGATATCTGAACGCCATTCAGTATGGACATGGCGTATCTTTCTTTAAAATATCATTGGGGTAAACTATTTATAGGTTTACCTATCATATGCCTTACTTTTCGGGGATTACTACAAGAATCATTACTACATAGTTTAAAACAAAGTCACTTACCGCTGTCTCTCCCTATGTATGCCTAAATATTTAAAACTACGCAACGGATTTTGATGCGGGTTTTTTTAATAGATAGAGTGATTCAAGAGGAAGGTTTTAATACTTTTTTTGCACCCGTGCAAAGCCGGGGAGGGTCACTAGTGTTTTATAATATTATTATTACAACATCCCCCAAATTAGGTCGTATAGCAAATAACAATTTCTTAAATATTGTTGGACCGGTAACACTGTGGTGTTAACACGTGTACCGATCTTATAACTTGGCTCGACTCGATGCGAAACGTAAACATATCGGGACAGTAAACAAGTCCTACCGTGTTGGATAGCCCGATTCTATCGAATATTCGTTTTAAATCGATCCCCGTAATCGTTTTAGGAATATCTAGGTTATGTTGGATGTTTGTTTGTCCGGTTTTGCTATTTTGTAAAGTAAATGAATGAGAGAAATGAATAGTAGTAAGTACCAAAATAAACCGATCAAAATGAAGACTAAGGCCACACTTTGACTTTGATTCAGAGACCACACTTTGACTTTACTTTGATGGAAAGATCTACTTCAAGCTGTTCTTTACTTAGTAAAGGCGAAGTAGTCGATAATCATGACTTTGGCCTCAAAGTAAACTTTGCATTATTATGCGTTTAAATAATGTAGTCCTTCGTGTTAAACTAATTTCCTACAAAAGAAAAGTGTAGTAAAGTTGTAGTAAAGTCAAAGTGTGGTCTCTGAATCTGGGCCTAAGAGTAGTGAGAGTGTACCTACATCACTACATATTATGAAACAAAGTCCTCCGCTGCGTCAGTCTGTCTATTTGCGATCAACTCAAAAACTACTGCACCGATTTTCATGCTGTTTTCACCAATGGATAGAGTGTTTTTCGAGTAAGGTTTTAGTATATAACTTGACAGATGTCCACATGGGTGAAGCAGCCGGCATCAGCTAGTATATTATACAATGACGACAGTAAGATACTGGGTCAAAATAGCCCCCCTCATAAGGGAAAGTGCCCAGAACAGAGGCAGCATTGCCACATTTTAGAGCAATGCCACCAAAATAAACTTGATTGCCCATTTTCACTAAATTTAAGTGACAAAGGAATACCTAATTAGCTGTTGTTGTACATTTTGACGCACGACTTGGTTCGGAAACTAAAAATTCATTAGTAAATATTATTGATATCAAACAACGTGACTAACATAGGACAAAATACAGCTGTCTGTGTAATATTTGTGATCTCTTTTGACGTACCGTCAAATGGGGTGAATAGGAACGCAGGGGTGAATAGAGACGAAACTTTTAGTGCTTGGCCAGACTGGCAGCGCGGCGCGGGGAGCGGCGCGGGTGCGGGAACGCGCGCGATTTGCCTGTCCGCACTGGACCGCGATTTCGTTCCGAGCGTTGTCGCGTTCAACTGTTCGTCCAGTGTTTGTCAAAATATAATATGGATGACGAAGACTTGTTTTTATTGGAAAATTCTTACTTTAAATGGCAAATGCTAAAAGTGAAAAATGGAGTTAATAAAATTAATTTAACCAGAGAAAATGAAAGAGAATTTTACACACTGTATGAAAGATTGCGAGAGCAACCTCAAAAGTTTTTTGAATATACAAGAATGTCAATGGATACGTTTGACACGTAATACAAAATATCATCATCATTCATCATTTCAGCCAAAAGACGTCCACTGCTGAACATAGGCCTCCCCCAGGCGTCGCCACATTGACCGGTCCCGTGCGTCTCTCATCCAGCGGTTTCCTGCAACCTTGACCAGGTCATCGGTCCACCTAGTGGGAGGCCTTCCAGCGCAACGTCTTCCGGTTCGCGGTCGCCATTCCAGAACTTTTCGGCCCCATCGGCCATCCGTTCTGCGAGCAATGTGCCCTGCCCATTGCCACTTAAGTCTGGCGATTCTTCGGGCTACGTCGGTAACCTTGGTTCTCAAGCGGATGTCCTCATTTCTGATTCGATCACGCAAGGAAACTCCGAGCATAGCCCTCTCCATTGCCCTTTGGGTGACTTTGAGCTTTCTGATGAGGGCCATTGTGAGCGACCACGTTTCGGTCCCGTATGTAATCACTGGCAACACACATTGGTCATAGACTTTCGTCTTGAGACACTGGGGTAAGTTGGACGAGAAGATACCGCGCAACTTCCCGAACGCTGCCCAGCCGAGTCGGATTCGACGATTGACCTCTTTCTCGAAGTTAGATCTACCCAACTGGACCGTTTGTCCCAGGTAGACATAATCGTCCACAACTTCGAGCGTAGAGTCTCCGATCTTGATAGGAGTGGGTGTTACATGAACATTCAACATAACCTTGGTTTTGTCCATGTTCATTTTAAGACCCACTCTTTCGGAAGCTCTACTGAGGTCATCGAGCATTGCACTGAGGTCTTCCATGGTCTCAGCCATGACCACTATATCGTCGGCAAACCGAAGGTGAGTGATGTACTCGCCGTTGACGTTGATGCCAAGTCCTCTCCAATCCAGAACCTTGAAGATATCCTCCAATGCAGCGGTGAACAGTTTCGGAGATATGACGTCTCCCTGTCTCACACCGCGCTGCAGAAGGATAGGTTCCGAGGTCTGGTCCTGAAGTCGGACTGACATGGTGGCGTTTTTGTACAAACACTTCAACACCTCGATGTACCGGTAGTCGATTTGGCACCGTTGGAGAGACTGCAGCACAGCCCAAGTCTCGATCGAATCGAAGGCTTTCTCGTAGTCCACAAACGCTAAACAGAGAGGCAGCTTATACTCTTCGGTCTTCTGTATAACCTGCCGCAGCGTATGTATGTGGCCTACGGTACTGAAGCCTTTTCGGAATCCGGCTTGTTCGGGAGGTTGGAAATCGTCAAACCTGCGTGCGAGACGATTCGTGATGACTCTTGAAAACAACTTGTAGACATGGCTTAGAAGTGAGATGGGCCTATAGTTCTTCAACCGGGCATTGTCACCCTTTTTGAAGAAGAGCACCACCACACCCCTGCACCAAGCCTGTGGCGTTTTCCCCTCGAGTATGACGGAATCAAACAGCTTCTGTAGGGCCTTAAGGACCGGTTTTCCACCCGCCTTCAGAAGTTCGGCCGTAATTCCGTCATCACCCGGCGCCTTGTTGTTTTTAAGCTGTTTCAGAGCCATCCTAATCTCGTACAGGCTGACATCCGGGATGTCTTCGGTATAGTGCCGGGTCAATCTAGCTCTGGGGTCTTTCGCTAGATTTTCGACGGGTTGACTAGTTGACGTGTCTCTAGCCCATAAAAACTCTCGATCTCCCTCAGAATTTCCGGTTTGGCGGAGACGATCCCTGCCATCGTCGGTCTTCAGTTTCGTGAGCTGGCTTTGCCCAATAGCCAGATCTCTTGCAAATACCTTGGAGCCTTTGTTCCTTTCAATTGCGTCTTTAATACGCTCGGTATTAAAGCGGCGGAGGTCGCTCTTCAAGGATTTGGAGATCTGTCTATTGAGCTGCCGGTATTGCCGAGCTTCGTCTGAAGACTGCAGGATCATCTCACGCCGCTCCTTCATGAGCCTGAGAGTGTGATCTGAGAGTTTCTTGATCTTGTTTGTACGACGTATCTTAAAATATTTAGACCCAGTCGTATGGACAGTTTCCACGAACCCGTCGTTGTAATCGTCCACTGAGCTTCCTAGACATTCGAAGCGATTCTGAAGTTCAAGTTGAAAGCTCTCGGGGTTTTGGATTTGGATCTGTGCTGGACGGAGCGTAGACTTGATCAGTCGCGACCTTTCTAGCTTTATATTGATGTTCAATGTGCCTCTTACCATGCGGTGATCGCTTCCGGTTTTCACCGAATTGATCACAGAGACATCATTGAACATTTGCTTGTTGGTAGACATGATGAAGTCAATCTCATTTTTAGTCGCACCATCGGGGCTCTGCCAGGTCCACTTCCTGTGCTCACATTTTTTGAAGAAGGAGTTCATCATAAAGAGGCCCTCCTTCTCCATAAAACTGGCCAGTTGGTGACCCCGGTGGTTCCGAAGTCCAATCCCAAATTGCCCCACTTGCAGCTCATCCTCGCTTCGTTTGCCCAGTTTCGCGTTGAAGTCCCCCATGACAACGGTGAAGTAAGTTCTGAAACCATGCATGGCTTTAGAAATATCCTCATACATGGTTTCTACTTCATCGTCGGGGTATGCCGAGGTCGGCGCGTAGACCTGTATGACCTTCAGCGAATATCTTGCAGATATTCTGAGTATAAGGTACGCCACCCTGTTCGACACACTCTCGATCTTCACCACGTTATTCACGAGAGACTTGTGGACGATAAACCCAACACCACCCTGTGACTGCCGGTCTCCCTCTCGGAAGTAGAGCAGGTTGCCGGATTTCAGGATTATCGTGTCCTCTCCCTCTCTTCGGACTTCAGATAATCCGAAAATACTCCATCGCAGCCTGCTTAATTCTTCCTCGAGTTCCGCCAGCTTCTCGTCGCCCCGGAGTGTGCGCGTATTGTATGTTACCAGGTCCAGTCGTCGGTATGTTTGGTAGCCGGATCCCGTCCGGAGATTCTTAGCACCCCTTGCCACGCCGTTGCCTCGACCGCTACCGTAGCCGAGGGTAGACGGGCTGCCGGGTTTAGTTTAGTTTAACGGGGCTTTTATCCGCACTTAGCCTCTTGATTGGGCCATTGTGCGTGATGTTTTAAAAATACCTACTCCAACCAACATAGGTCGTCCCAGAATTGCAGCAGCCTTGCCAGACTGCTGCAGGCTTCCGGGAGAGTTAATGGGGATCGTAGAGTTTGTGCCCGGTGATCTGCTACGCTCCTGCACTCTAGGAGTACGTGCCGTGGCGTTTCTTCCGCTTCCATGCATCCTCTGCACAGTGGGCTGTCTGTTACACCTATGTTATGTAGATGTTTGTTTAGGGAACAGTGACCCGTTAAAATTCCTATGATTTTACGGAGTTTGTCCCTTTTAAGTTTGATGAGATTGCGACTAAACTTCATTGATGCCTCCGGAACTGCATCTTTTGTTTGCCTGCATCCTTCACTGTTTCTCCATTCGGTGAGGTGTTTTTCTGTGGTTCTTGAACGCAGCCATGGGCTGCCGGGTACTAGGGGCCTGTTTGGTTTAACGCTCATCATTTTTGGGGGGGGTTTGCCATAATCGCCACGCTTGGCAGGCGGGTTGGCGATCGCAGTATGGTTGACAAAGACACAGAGAACGCTGCTGCCCATTCTCTGGTAAGTCCCTTAGTCGCCTCTTACGACACCCACGGGAAGATATGGGATGGTGCTATTCTTTACGTCCGACACCACACGGAACACAAAATATAGAAAATTATATTATAAAAAAAAAATAACAACTTACGCCGAAGCAAAAAAAAAGCAAAAATTTTTTTGGTAAGAATTTTAAAATTCGGTTATTTTAATTAATTGGACACTTCTATGAATAATTATAAATAATTGGATTAATTTCTTAAGCTTTAACTTATAAAAGTTAAAGCTAAATAAATGACTTAATCGTCAACTGGCGAGCGCGAATCTCGCGAGCGCGCGCGTGTTGGCACTTTTCGATTTTGCCTACTTTTTTTGTCGTCAACTCGCGCGTCTATGTAAAGTACAGTCAAATAAAAAGAGATTGAAAACAAAAACTATTAACCCGTGAGAAGGCGCGCTATGAGCAATTGGGCTTATTCCACTTTTCCCCCCTGAGAAAATCCCCCTCAAGGGGGAAAACTGGACTCGGATGTAAAACATGTCCAGAAAGTCCCCTTGGCATTTTGAGTTATTCCACAAATCCCCCCTGAGAGAATACTTTGGGGTGGAAAACTGAACTCGAATGTAAAATCATTCCAAAAATCCCCCTTATCATTTTGAGTTATTCCACTTTTCCCCCCTAAGGTTACATTTTCAGACGGCATTGGCGTGGACAAGTAGGAGATGAGAAAAAAAGGATAGTAAAGTCCCACAAACTACCAGGACATCAGAAGTAGGCAGGAGGTATTGAAAACTGGAATGAAAGTTAAAAAAAAAGCATAGATGGTAAAGTCCCACCACAAACTACCAGGAGATCAGAAGTAGGAAAGAGGTACTTAATAAAAACTGGTTTTTTTTTTTTTTTTTAAAAGCATAGATGGTAAAGTCCCACAAACTACCAGGAGAATAGAAGTAGGCAGGAGGTATTGAAAACTGGAATTAAAGTTTTTTTTTTATAAAGCATAGATGGTAAAGTCCCACAAACTACCAGGACACCAGAAGTAGGAAGGAGGTATTGAAACCTGGAATGAAAGTTTTTTTTTTTAAAAAGCATCAAATTTCATAAAGTTTCTTATACATTTATAGTAGGTAAGTACCTAACTAAATTAAATTTGTTATAACGTTTTTGTAGCTGACTATACATTAAAACATCAAATTATATAGACGCGCGAGTTGACGACAAAAAAAGTAGGCAAAATCGAAAAGTGCCAACTCGCGCGCGCTCGCGAGATTCGCGCTCGCCAGTTGACGATTAAGTCAAATAAATAAATCCAATTTATCTGGTTATCTGGCGCAGACTAAAGTTTGAGATACGCCGCTCCCGCGCGGGTTATCGCTTGCCGCCCCGCGCACTCACTGCGGCCACTTGTATGAACGAGCTATGGCACGAGTTGCCCGCGCGCTCCCCGCGGAAAGTAGCCCGCGCCGCTTCCCGCGCCCGCGTGCCCACTACGGACACTCAAATGAAGTTCCATACGTTTAAGTTTGTCGCGCCGCGCCCGCCCCGCGCCCGCGTTTGCAGTCTGGCCAAGCACTTAGAGTGATTTTAACGTTGAATTAAAATGGTATGTTGCCAAAAACGTGTCAAAAGTAAAATTAAACAAATAAAATAGTCTACTTGTTGGTAACCTATCAAATTAATTGAATGTTAAAATCCCTCTCAAAGTTTCGTCTCTATTCACCCCTGCGTTCCTATTCACCCCATTTGACTGTACCTATTTATATGCTGTTATGGATTTGTATATTTCTATCGATACTTTGTGTAATTTATTTCATCACCGCTGCTCTCAAAACGGTGCAGGAAAACATCGTGAGGAAACCGGTATGTCTTATAACCAAAAAATTCGAAGACATGTGACATCTACCAATCCACACTGGGCCCGCGTGGTAGATTATAGCCCATCCCCTCTCAAAGAGAGGAGGCCTGTGTCCCAGCAGTGGGAACATTAATAGGCTGTTGATGATGATTCAGAAGTCCAGGAAACATTATCTAATGCCATGGGACCATGGGTAATTAAAATTACCCGTGGACCCGGTAATGGGTCGACCCAGCGGGACCACGGGTAACGTGTTACCCTAACCTATTCACTGTTTACTTTTCACCACTAGGTACAAGAAAATATTTATAGACAATCACCCAATACTTCTTAAAACGCCTTCCACCCACGAATTTGGCATACCATTCTCACTGACTCGGCAAAAAATCTTCCTTCATTCCAGCATACACTTCCCTCTACAAAAGGCGCCTTATACAATTAATAATATCCCAACTACACGTACTATGTGTGACTTGTTAAACAAGGGACACAGCGAAAAAACTCAGTATATAAAATTTATAAAATTATATTTCTTTACTAATTTATACCCACGATTTCGCCCGCATCCAGTGCGGTAATTGTCCCACGGGACCATTCTACCATTATTCTATGTATTATTAATTAGTATTAAGTATGCAATAATATTTATTATCCAGGTTATAAATTGTGTGCCAAATTACACCCAAACCATGTCAGTAGTTTTTGCGTGAAAAATTATCAAACATCCATCCATCCTCACAAACTTTCACATTTATAATATTAATAGGATTTAAACTTCATGTACAAAAGCTGGTCTTTACCTTGACCAGGGCCTCAGCGTTGCCATGCACCGTAACAATGCCAGCCAGTCCATAGGGGACATTACCAGCTGTCTGTGTTGAGGAGGATCTTTCATCCCTTTTGAGTTTATTGTTAAGTTAGGTACTGTAGAATATTTTAATTTATAAGTTTAATGTACTAGCCACCTTCGTTCGCAAAATTGTAATAGGTAGCTTAGCTAATATGCAGGATATACCTAAATAGCTCCCACGAATAATGTACCTATTTTGAATTATTCCAGATTATCCCATTTTTTCTACGATTTTTTTTTTTTTTTTTATTTAATATGGGCTTACTCTTGACCTCAATCTTGCCCTAAGGGCAGAGATGAGGTCGACGATTGGAATTATCGAATAGCACTTCCCGCTGGACGGAGCAGAATAAGAGCGTCAGACCCTTACGGACTAAAATCCACCCTGTTCCTTCTTATGTGCTTCTGTAACCCTGGAAAGAGAGCTCACCATACAAACTATCTCGTTGTCGGACGATCACCACTTCTCTTTTCTGTCCTTGAACGCTTGTAAGGGGTTTAAAGGGGTTGCCGCGAGGCTACGGCAGAACTCTGCCGATACATGGCTGCGAATAACATAGATATAGCTCTGCTACAAGAACCATACATCCATAAAGGAAGAGTGGTCGGCATGGGGTGTATGGGAGGAGACATCATCTACCATAAGGGAGGTGAGTCGAATCCCAGAACATGCATTTTTGCCAGTAGCAGAGCTAAAACATTAGGACTAATCGAAGTGGAATGTTCCAGAGACCTCATTTTAGCGGAATTTGACTTTTCCCCACCAAGTGGAGGGAAATGCAGAGCAGCCATAATGTCAGCATACATTCCAAGTGAGACCAACTACAAGCCGCCAACACCAGAACTGGAACGGGCGATAAACAAGTATGGAGGTAAGAATATTCCGATTATTGTGGGGTGCGACGCCAACTCACATCATGTGGCTTGGGGTAGCACAGACTGCAACAAAAAAGGTGACTTGCTACTAGACTTTATTATAAGCAGTAATTTAGAAATAATAAATGTAGGTAACACACCCACTTTTATAACCAGGTCAAGAGCTGAGGTGCTGGATATTACGATGGCATCCAGCAGCATAAGCAAACACATAAAAGACTGGAGAGTTGACGAGGAGGATTCGTACTCGGATCACCGTAGGATCATCTTCAGTCTGGACTGTGAGATGGAGAAAGTAATGATCAGAAATGCAAAGAAAGCCTCCTGGGAGATCTTTGACTCAAAAATAAAGACATGGTCTCCCAGTCAAAAACAAAGCTACGAAACAGCAGAGGAACTCGAAAAGGAAGCCAAGCGTCTAGAGGAGGCATTAACAGAAGCCTACCACTGCGCATGCCCTCTTAAGGAACTAAAACTAGGTAAAGGCCAACCATGGTGGAACAAAACACTAAGGAAGATCAGGAAAAGCACGCGTCGAGCCCTTAGAACTGCCCTCAGAAAAGGGGGCGATGAGGACTGGGACAAATATAGAGAACTAAGGAACAAACTAGGACAAATGTGCAGGAAAGAAAGCAGATCAGGGTGGAACGCCTACTGTGAAAATATCAGCAGACACACTGATACCGCGCGAATAGTCAAGGTGCTGTCGAAAGACAAAGCATGCAAACTAGGAAGCCTAAAGATAGGGGAAGAGATCATATCCGACCCAAAAAAGATACTGACCGAAATGATGAGAAGTCACTTCCCCGGATGTGAAACTTATCAAGAGGAAACAATGATGACCGAAAACCAAGGCGAAGTGACACAAGCTGAGGTCGAAGAAATCATTACAGAAGACCAAATAGATTGGAGTATATCATCCTTCCAACCACACAAAGCACCTGGCCCGGACGGTGTACTCCCGAAGATATTACAGCAGGCATACAAGTATATTATCAAAGATCTACTAGCTCTATTCAGAAGTAGTGTGGCCACAGGCTATATACCTGAAAATTGGAGAAAAGTAAGAGTAGTCTTCATCCCTAAACCTGGGAGGACGACGTACCAGGAAGCAAAATCTTTTAGGTGCATCAGTCTCTCATCTTTTGTGCTGAAAGCCCTAGAAAAAATAATAGACAGACACATTAGAAACAAAGTGGAAAAAAGTGACACACCGCTACAGAGAAATCAACACGCATATATGGAGGGCAAGTCCACGGAGACAGCTCTCCATAACATAGCGGTAAGAATCGAAAGAGCGTTAGAAAACAAAGAATTTGCATTGGGCTGCTTTTTCGACGTGGAGGGAGCTTTTGACAAAGCCAACTCCACAGCGATCAAGGCCGCTTTACAAAGGGAAGGCATAGCAAGCTACATGTCAAGATGGATAGAAAACGTACTAAGACACAGAGCAATTCAGGCCGCATTAGGCAACAATACCATCACAGTGAGAGCGGTGAGGGGCTTTCCCCAGGGAGGATGCGTCTCGCCACTCCTATGGTGTTTGCTGCTTGACGATTTGCTTGAGAAGCTAAACAAGATGCACATATATATACAAGCATACTCGGACGATGGAGTGCTATTAATCACTGGAAAAGTACTTAGCACCATAAGTGACGTAATGAAGAAAGGAATTAGGGCTACCCTCGAATGGTGTAGGGAAAGGGGACTGAACCTCAACCCCACTAAAACGAAGCTAGTCCTTTTTACAAAAAGAAAGAAATACGAGGAGTTATCACCAATATACATAGACGGTGAACGGATAGAAGTAACTAAGGAAATAAAATACTTAGGAGTGATCTTAGACAAAACCATGTCATACAAGACGCATATAAAAGAAACATGTGAGAAAGCAAAAATTGCATTACTACAATGCAGAAGAGCTATAGGTAGAACCTGGGGAATGAAACCGGCCATAGTAGCCTGGATATATAATGCCATCATCATACCCAGAGTTATACACGGAGCAATAGTATGGTGGCACAGAACACAAATCAAGACTAACAGCACAGAGCTAGTAAAAGTTCAAAGAATGGCCGGGTTAATGATCTCTGGGGCAATGAGGACGACTCCCTCAGCGGCCCTGGATGTCATACTAGGAATGATACCGCTTAGTCTACAAGTTAAGAAAAGAGCCTTGGAGCAGTGGTTCAAACTGAAAAGCTTGAACCTCTGGAAAGGCAATTTTATGGACAAAGGCCACTCGGAGATAGCAAAACCGTACGAAGACAATCTATCAATGATTATGGCCAACAATGACCTAATCAAAAAAGAGAAGATCTTCGACAAAAAGTATAGAATACATATAGGCACAAGAGAAGAATGGACAATCGAGAGTGATCCATCTATGGCGGTCTGCTATACAGATGGATCAAGGAAAGAATCAACGAAGCTATCCGGCTCTGGAATACACATACCAAGACTGGAAATAAATAGATCATTCTCACTAGGAACAGGCGCAAGTGTGTTCCAGACAGAAATACATGCCATTATGGAATGTACCAGAATAATTGGAAACGCCCTGACAGGTGATCTTTCCAAAATAGTTATATACAGTGATAGTCAAGCAGCACTCAAAGCACTGAACAAAGTGGAAGTCACATCTGCACTGGTTAAAGAGTGTAAGGAAGCACTCAACCAGCTAGCGGAAAAAGCAGAAGTAACAGTCGCATGGGTCCCTGGTCATCAAGGACACGAAGGGAATGAGATAGCGGATGAGTTAGCCAGAAAAGGAGCAGATGAAACCTTTGTGGGACCAGAGCCCAGGCTACCGATCCCACATAATATAACAAAAGGAATCATCCATAGAATAACCACAGGAGAGTCAAATAAAAGATGGAATGCAACAGAAGGTTGTCGACAATCGAAAATCTTCTTAAAGTCATATGATGAAAAGAAATCCCACAAACTACTCAGAATGAGCAGGGGAAACATAAGACTAGTAGTAGGGATCGCAACAGGACACTGTGGACTCAATAGACACCTGACGATTATGAGAGTAAAGGAAGATCCCATATGCCCAGCATGTGGAGAAGCAGAAGAAACAAGTTTCCACCTTGTGGCGGAATGCACAATGTATGGGCCACTCAGATGGGAAATCCTAGGAACAGATGAGATTAATGAAGAGAAGCTCGCAGAAATCTCTACCGAACAACTGGTGAGCTTCTGCAAGGCGACAGGAAGATTCGCGATGCCGACCACCAGTAACCCATGAAGGGGATCCACCAAAATGGGGAACTGGGCGAAATAATCCACAACGAAAGGACTGATCGCCCGTCTGGTGTCTGCCGGCGTCCCCGAAGATAAATAGAAATAGAAGGGGTTTAAAACAGAACCTCTCGTCCCAGCCGCCGCGGGAGATGTTCCGGGCGTCGGGGGTCACGTGATGGCTTCCGGCCACCGTAGACGCGGGCCTGTGGACGGTGATTAATGGGCTAGCTCGCCGTCCGTCCGTCCGTCTTATGACGACGACAGGCCGTGTCGACGGCGCGTTCGTGTTCTACGCGCACCTCAAAGAGAAGTCAGCAACATGGGAGGGGCCCGCAAGGGCCGACACCCATCGGGGCTGCGGGTTGGTCACAAAGATACCGCGGCCTCGACATATAGGGCTAAGAAGATACACGGGTACTTTTTAGTCCGTAGAAGTCTGACACTCTCTTTCGCTCTGCCCAAGAGCGTGAGGGGTTTGACGATTTTCCACCCACCAAAAAAAAAAGGGGTTTAAAACAAATAGCGACAACATGCAAACATAACCTATCTTATCCCATCCTATATCCCTTGTAGTGGCCTACATAATAGGAGCATACGTGCAGCCGGGACGGAGCGCGGCCGCGCACTGAGGTGTGCGCCTGCTCCACCGCCTCGGGACCGTGCTATATACAGGTGCGCGCGCGCGCCGCGCCGACGACATGCCTGCTTGGAGTCCGGTGCCGCACTGAGGCGAAACGACTCGCGAAAACAGTTTTATCTAGCGGTGGTCCCCGCGAACCGGGCTCGCTAGTTTTGGTGCTGCACTGTGATTGGTCGAATTAATTTTTATATAGGTGAAGTTGCAACAAGGCCATGTATGTTATTTTAGCACCTAAGGTCTCACGTTTTCGAAATAAATATGTAAAAACATAATTGAGTTTTATTTCTCGTTAAACTCTAAACTGGTGACCCCGACTGAAGACCGCAAAGCGTCCACCATGACTGCACCGAGTGACCAACCTCCTAAATTAACTCTGAGCCAGGAAGACGTCGAAACCATCTCAGTTAAGGCGCGCTTACCCCAGTTCTGGCAAGACAAACCCAGACTCTGGTTCGCACAATTCGAGACCATGCTCGCTAACCAGAAGCTCGGCGATGAAAACAAATTCGGCCTCGCCGTCGCACAATTGGAGAAAATAGACGTTGAACAAATAGGCGACATCATTTTATCACCGCCTAACACGGGAAGATATGAACAACTGAAGACAAGGTTGCTATCAGTTTATGAAGAATCCGAGACCAAACAACTTCAGAAACTCCTAAATGATGTTGAACTGGGAGATCAACGCCCTTCGCAGCTTCTTCGTCGAATGCGGGATCTAGCTCGAAACAAGATACCTGACGACACACTACGCATGCTATGGATGAGTCATTTACCATCATCGACGCGGGCAGTACTGGCGGTCAGCGAAGAATCAAAGCTAGATGCACTGGCAGCGATGGCAGACAAAATGGATGAACACACGAAGGAAGTTAATTCCGTTTGTTCCTGTGCTCACGCCAGTAAGACACCAGAACAACCATCAACATCATCGGACTCAAAAATCATCGAAATGATCGAGTCGCTTTCAAAAGAGGTAGCTGCGTTGAAAATGGACCGATCTCGAAGCCAGTACCGCCGACGTCGTTACCCAGATTCACAGCGATCGCGATCACGTTCGGAATCAGCGAGACGAAGCTCGCTCTGCTACTTCCATAGACGGTTCGGAAGGGAAGCCTACAGATGCCGCAGTCCGTGTAGTTTTGACAACAAGAAACCAGAGGAAAACTAAAAGAAGCTTCAGCTGCGACGGGAGCCGAAGTTAACGAAATATCTAAGTACCGTCTATTCATCAAAGATTTAACATCGGGATATCACTTTCTTATCGACACCGGAGCCAACGTTTCCGTATTGCCAGTACTCAGAACAGAAAAACGAAAACAGAAGCCAACAAATCACTTATATGCCGCCAACGGTTCATCAATACCCTCCTACGGCGAACGATCCATGGTGCTAGATATTGGACTGCGCCGACCTTATCGAGGGAGCTTTGTGATTGCAGAAGTCAAGCGACCAATACTAGGAGCTGATTTCCTTCACAAAAATAGACTCACAGTCGACGTACATGGGAGAAGACTAATCGACAAAGAAACGAGTTTGTCCGTAGCCGGCTACGTCACACCAACTTCGGATCACAGCATCAATACGGTACATGATCAACAGCCATACCACGACTTGCTCGCGTTGTATCCAGACATAACTCGTCCCAACCTGAAGCTTTGTCATAGCGAAGTGGAGCACCACATAGAAACAACGGGCCAGCCATTGTATGCCAAAGCAAGGCCGCTGCCACCCCACAAATACAAAGCAGCGAAGGAAGAGTTCGAGGCAATGATCGAACAAGGGATTTGCAGACCATCAAACAGCCCTTGGGCCAGCCCGCTTCATCTAGTACTCAAGAAGGATGGCAAATATCGAGCTTGTGGAGACTATCGTCGACTCAACGCAGTGACCGTCCCTGATCGATACCCAATACCAAGACTCCACGACTTCACATATAATTTATTAGGGAAGAAATTCTTCTCCATAATCGATTTGAAAAAGGCTTATTATCAGGTGAGAAACCGTGAAGAAGACATTGTGAAGACGGCCGTGATTACGCCATTCGGTTTATTTGAATTCACAAGGATGTGCTTCGGACTAAGAAACGCTGGCCAAACGTTTCAGCGTCACATCGACAACGTTCTACGAGGACTACCCGTTTTTCCTTTTGTCGACGACATTTTAGTCGCATCAGAGACGGAACAAGAACACAGAAGAGACCTCGAAGAAGTGTTCAAGAGGCTTCATGAAAACGACCTACAACTAAATGTCGCCAAATGCATTTTTGGGCAGTCCACTCTCGATTTTTTGGGTTACACGATATCGCCCGAAGGAATTAAGCCAACAGATGAAAAGACAGAGGCCATTACGTCATATCCCGTACCAGAAACTATCCAACAACTACGCCGTTTCCTTGGAATGATGAATTTTTATAGAGGAAACATTCCTCACGCCGCTAACCACCAAAAGGAGCTCAACAGTTATCTACATGACTCGAAGAAGAACGACAAAACTAAAATACAATGGAGCGAGACAGCAATACAAGCGTTTCATAAGTGCAAAGAAGACATAAAAAACGCGGTCCTTTTGTCATACCCCTCATCGAGCTCACCCTTTGCTTTGATGACGGACGCATCTGAGTCATGTGCAGGAGCTGTACTTCAACAAAAAATAAAAGGCAAATGGAAACCAATCGGATTTTACTCGAAGAAATTCAACGACGCACAAAAGAAATACAGTACCTACGATCGAGAGCTACTATCCATCTACATGGCTGTTCGATACTTTCGTCGAGTCGTTGAAGGCCGTGACGTAACCGTTTACACGGACCACAAGCCACTCGTTAATGCACTGAACGCAATCAGCAAGAACGAAACACCGCGACGCGCGAGATACTTGGAATATATCGGCCAATTCATCACGACTATCCGACACATATCCGGCAAAGATAACGTAGTCGCTGACGCATTATCCAGAGTGGACACGATAACTTGCCCGACACCGATCAACTACGACGAATTAGCTAAAGCACAAGACCAGGATAACGAACTAATACAAATGAAGAACAATGATCGCTGTGTTTTCAAGCGAATTAAACTACCCGGAAGTACAACAAAAATCAGCTGCGAGCTATCTACGGGATTACCTCGTCCTTACCTACCGGCGGCGTTCAGAAAACAAGCATTCCAAGCAATTCACGAACTTAATCACCCTGGCGTAAGAGCGACCAAGCGACTTATTACAACGCGGTTCATCTGGCCATCAATGAAGAAAGATGTCAGTGACTGGTCAAGAGCGTGCGACCAATGTCAGCGCGTCAAAGTACATCGCCACACCAAGGCACCGATAGCGAGTTACACACACGTCGACCGACTAGCACATTTACACATCGATATAGTCGGACCACTGCCAATATCTAACAACTGCAGGTACTTGCTGACGATGATAGACAGAGCAACCAAGTGGCCAGAAGCGTATCCCATCGAGGAAATAACCGCAGAAAAGGTGGCAAATACTCTGTACGAAAACTGGATAGCAAGATTCGGTTGCCCAGCAACGATAACAACAGACCGCGGCACACAGTTTGAATCCGAGCTATTCAACAAACTAATGCATCGCATGGGCATTCATCGAACTCGCACTACTGCTTACCACCCTCAAGCCAACGGCTTAATTGAGCGCTGGCACCGTACGCTGAAGACTTCACTCGCTGCCAAACTACATTCAACCAGTTGGACATACGAACTACCAACCGTACTACTGGGTCTGCGTGCAGCATTTAAAGCCGACATCGGAACAAGCAGCGCTGAACTACTATACGGGCAAACACTACGGCTACCGGGGGAATTTTACGGAGAAAAACCCAGTGCAAATAACACTCCATCACATTTCATGAGTCATCTCAGCGAGTCATTGAAGAAAGCGCAGGTACAGCGGAAAAGCAACACTAATCGGGCTGTGTTCGTGCATGACGACCTATACAAATGCACACATGTATATATTCGCAACGACGCCGTCCGCAAGCCATTGACGCCTACCTACAGCGGACCACATAAAGTGATTAAGCGCTGCGAAAAATACTACAATGTGCAGTTGCCAAACAGAATCGCAAACATATCGATAGACAGATTGAAGCCTGCTTACTACCTGGACACGGAGGAAGGAAAGGAAGATACGCCAACGCCAACGTACGCACACGTCACAAAATCAGGCAGAACATCGAAGCCACCTGTACGCTTTGCTGGCGGGGAGTAATGTAGTGGCCTACATAATAGGAGCATACGTGCAGCCGGGACGGAGCGCGGCCGCGCACTGAGGTGTGCGCCTGCTCCACCGCCTCGGGACCGTGCTATATACAGGTGCGCGCGCGCGCCGCGCCGACGACATGCCTGCTTGGAGTCCGGTGCCGCACTGAGGCGAAACGACTCGCGAAAACAGTTTTATCTAGCGGTGGTCCCCGCGAACCGGGCTCGCTAGTTTTGGTGCTGCACTGTGATTGGTCGAATTAATTTTTATATAGGTGAAGTTGCAACAAGGCCATGTATGTTATTTTAGCACCTAAGGTCTCACGTTTTCGAAATAAATATGTAAAAACATAATTGAGTTTTATTTCTCGTTAAACTCTAAACCCTCGTTTACCCAGCCATCCTATATAAGAAGCGATCACTATCCAAGTTGTCCCTTCATCAATTTTCTCGCCCCTCGCCCTTATTGAAAGGGTGTCTTTCAAAACAGTTTCAATAGCCGTTCGGAACATTTAGTTAGTTAGTTTAGATAACACATAAGGTGTTGATTAGGGGTTCTATGTATGTATATAGTAATAGTTTCGTGGTAATAGGATGTTTGGGTCATGTTTTGAATAGGCAGATGAAGAGTAATTTGAAGAAAAGTGTGGAGGAAGACATGCGGAATTGTGTATCTCAAATAAATTGGTGTGAGGGTAAGATAATATGGATGAGGGAGTAATTTGTTTTTGGATTTTTCCATTAGGAATTTCGAGTCTTTGGTCAACTGGACCCGCTTGCAACCTGGACCCACAGTAAAATTATGAAAAATAAAACAATTTAAAATGTGATTTGTTCGACTTAACTCGTGGGTCCAGTTCGAGTGTGTCCAGTTCGCAGTTCGAGCGTGTCCAGTTCGAGTGGGTCCATTTGACCAAAGACTCTTCTCAGTAGCAGCGAAAGATTTTGAATTTTCAAGGGATTTGGCAGAGCGGGTAGGTAAACGTCAGTTGCATTGCAACTTTTCGATTCATCGACTGGTATTCTATCGACATTTACTACAACTTTAATGAATGTTTTAAATACTGGAGAAAAACTAAAATTGCGATTGATTACCAAATCAGGAAGTAGCATACCTTACCACCATTCAAATTTTTCCTGTGCGAGCAGTATGAAAATTCTGAGGAACAGACATAGAACAGGGGTTCTATATCTGATCTACAGACACTGATAAAAACTCAATTTTTCATTACTCTTTAAGAACTACAGGCCTTATGTTAGGAACAAAGAGTAAAGGTGTTGTCATCTACCTTGAATCAATTTGGCATAAATATCCAAAGAGACGGCCCAAATCTTTTACAAATACCTAGGTGAAAAATTCAGTCTAGTTTCAGTCTGTCACCTAGCGGCTTAGCACTTAGGTCCTCTCAGGTATTCCGTGAAGCATATACCGTAAATGCATATTGACAAGTCTGTCGGGAGGCGAATCTTTGTAGCACTCTGTTCTGGTGGGAATTGATATATTTTGGAAAGGGGAACGCAATTTTGGTGTATGACGGGTGAGTGTTCAAGAAGTGTGAATAAATGATAACATACCACCACGCTTGTAATCCCTAATAGCTTATGCAGGGACCTAATAGAACACCCATATTTTGCCAGCTTTTGCCAAAAACTGGACACGAATTCAAACTCCATGGCTGCTATTGAGAAATTACTGATAGAATAACCTAACAAAAACTAGCTGAAAATGATGTTATGAATGTTTTAAAATATATTTTTCTATGTTTAATCATTTTAACCAGCGCTTATGAAAATAACCCGGATTACTAGACAGATATTTTGACTCAGCTCAATTCCAGCGCGATATTCCCTAGATTCGCTCCATTAGTCATGTTAACAGCTATAGTTTGTTTACAACTATAGACACCCGCGACTGGAGCTAGCAAAAGGAATCATCTGTCAAAGGAGATGGCTAAATGACTGCCTCCAGCAAGTATAGGATTCCCACACTGACTCGTAGTATTTAAACAATCAAACATTAATTATTTAGTGTTTAATAATTTCCTAGAAGTTGCATGAACTAAAGAAAAAGCAAAAATTAAATCCCTTTTCATTGACATAAAATGGTGAATTATACTCGTAATACAGCTGCTAGTTGCTATAGCAACTGCAAGCTATAAGGATGGTCCATATCGCTTTTCAGAATGTTAAATCGAAGTAGTACTTATATCGATTCTTGATAACAGAACAGTTATCAAAACGATTTATTTACTTGAAACTAAGAAGTGGTAATCACAGTTTTTGGTGGGAATCTATGATGTGCAATTCAGTGTCTTGTTTAGTTCCTTGTGTTTTGAAAATGAGGTTGTTTGGTGACTGTCGATTCTACCCAATTCAACTTAATTAAATCAAAATCAAATAAAACAAGAGATAGCTTCGAATTATGGTTATTCATTTAATCGTGTTACATATTTTGCGAAAAATATGAACTGATGATTATTAAAAAGTAGTTCTATTTTTTTCTTTTAATCGTTTCGATTATTTTACTTCATCTCTAAAAAAAGCACACGTCATTATGTCAGACGTCGTTTTAACGCTTTGCCGTTTATTTGTTCGTTGTGCTATTTTGAATTTCCACCCTCGCTTTGACCCTTTTGCTTCTCAACGCGGACTTGACTTGCAGTATATTCATCATGCTATACATGTACTGCGGTAGGTATAACCACGCAAAGACTGCGGCGGCATAATCATCACTTCGTTGCCTGCTGCTCTACTTACTATCCTAACTGTAGATGACTCACCTTTTTTTTTGCGTCTGGGAAATCATCAAATAACTCCTCCCGCTCTTGGGCAGAGCGGAAGCGAGTGTCAGACTTCTACTGACTAAAAACCACCCATGTTCCTTCTTCGCCCTTGTGCCGAGGCCGCGTTATCTCTTTCGATAATCCGCAGCCCCGACGGGCGTCGGCCCTTTCGGGCCCCTCCTTGCTGACATCTCTTTGAGGCGCGCGTGGAACACGAACACGACGTCGACACCACCACCACCACCACCTCCTTCGCTAGCATAACTGCTTCGCAGAAGGAGGCGATGGCGTCCCATTCCTTCTCGCCCCGGACCATGGCTTGCACCAGGACCGGACGTGAGAGGTCGCCGCCGCCGATTGCCACTACGAGAACACGGTGGGGCTCCGCCCAAGCAGTGGAAGCATCCGGGCGCGTTCCTCCCGCCTGATTCGGCACAAGTACCTTCCGAAACATTCGTGTCCGGTGAGGACCTGCGTAAGACGGAAAAGGCGCCGTGGCTACTCTCTAGCCACTCCCCAAATAGCCCTAGATGACTTACCTCAATTGTTAACCATCGTGGGTTAACTATTATGTGGGTTATTGAGGTGAGTCATCTACAGTTAGAATTATTCTAGAACTAATAAAATATAAGAAACATCGAACAAATGTGACTTCCATTTAGGGGGATGAAGACCTCAACTTTTAAGTCAAAAAATATACTACGTGGATATTTTATATAAAAGCCAAACTACAAATAATCCTTAGGATGACATACTGTCATATTACTGCAGCTGTAATGTGGGGAACAGAACTCTGGGCTGTTGATGTCATGTAATGACAGTGATCTGGTATCTAGGCATCTGGGATGGGCGAGAGACCAGAACACGCTATCCGCTCCGGCTTCATTTTTAGGTAAGAATAACAGAAAAGAATAAAGTCATTCACATTAATGCTGTTTTATTTTCAATATTTTTTATGTTAAAAACTTTAGATTATTATTGTATCGATTCTGTTACACTTGAATTTCAATCCCATCTCTAGAAAAATCAAACGTCAAACGTCATAATGTCAGATGTCGTTTGAACGCTTTGCCGTTTGCATGTTCGTTTGGATTTTTACTTTGGATTTTCAATGACCCTCGCTCGCCTACTTACGGACCTCTCGCTACTCGACACAGACAGAACACCACCTATGAACATTGTCTGTGAAAACCGTCTTTATTTTACTCATTTGGATGAGTCCGTTAGGTTTTACAAGAGTAAACACGCGGGTGGGAGTAATTTTTGCGCGGATTGCAGAAAGGCCGTTGTATTACATTTTTAGGTGCAATTACCCCTTTGTGTATATTTACTAAAGTACCACGATGCGAATTCGGGGTGGCTCGTTTAGTCTTTAATACAATTATATCAATTTCAATGCATATACATCCAAATGCCTAAGTAAAAGTTCATAGCAATGACATTTGTTTGCAGTTTTATACGTATTGATGTAGGAGCTAAACGATTTTATTTTCAGGATTTTCAACATATGATCAACTTCCGAAAGTGTTTTTTATATGAAATACTAATATTCAACTATTCAGCGTTGCATTTTGCTAGGTGCCATGTTTATACATGCTTGACTCAGCCGTCCTACCTGAATTTAGCCATCTCCTTTGAGGATCTGACAAATGCTGGTTAGAATGTTTTGAACCGTTGTCATAACAACTGACTCTAAATGAGCCGCGCAATTGACTTAGAATAACAGTGATAAATCATCATCCTCGTACCCTTTATTTTAATTAATTAATTTATCTTTATTTCAAAAAGATAAGTAACTTATAAGCTAAGCCCCACAAAACTATTGGACTATCAACGACACCATGTCTTTTCTCAGGCTCTAGTCTGTCTGTGTACCAAATTTCATTTAAATCGGTTCAGTAGTTTTGGCGTGAAAGCGCGACGGACAGATAGAGTTACTTTTGCATTTATAATGATTAAGTAAGGATTCTTATCTCATTAGATAAGTTGTTCAGAAGAAGCTGAAATAAACTGACATAAATTAGAAAAATCATCAACTCACTTTTCTAAGTGTTGCGTCGCAAATCCCACTGCATCTTCAATGTGCGCTAATGATGTACCTGAAACAATATAAAGAACTTTATTACGAGTACTTAAAGATAATATTAACTTTACCGGAATGCTACAGGCTTGCGTGGGCATGACAGGCTTAAAGTGGGTGTATTGAAAAGGTCTTCAGCTGCAAAAGGCAACTCTCCTGCCTGGTTATAAATTTAAATGAGAAATAATTAAACGAGCCTCAGTTTTTTTAATTGGCCACAGGATCAAACTTCTAATTTTATAACTAAGCCACGGGAAAATTATATAGCCTCTATTATACTAATTCGTCTTCTTTACAACGCCCACTAAATATTCTTTATAAAGCATCAAGTGACGATCAACATTTATATTAACTTGTCCTTGTTATTTATACATAGGCACCTAATTTACTAACTCAGCCACGGAATTTATATCTCACCACCATTTTACATTTTACAGCTTCAACACAAGGCTCTCAAAAAAATATAAATGAAGCGACCGTATTCAACATCATTTATTATAACTTCGCATGTAAAATAATACATCACATTCTTTTATCGTGAAAATAGCAACAGAAAGATTTGGCGCGAGCGCGCGAGACGACAGCGACCGGCCATTTGCACCAATCAGAGAGCGCCATGAAATGTCAACTTTTGATACACTTTAGATTATTATATTTACGTTAAAAATACCTATTAGTTACAGAAATGTTTTTACCATTGTCTAATTGACTAGTCACAGGCAGATTGTATGATTCGTTATTGTAAACTGAGGGAAATAGGTTAGGTTAGGTTAAAACTGTGACCAAACGCGCGCGAGCCGAGCGAGCGAAGCGAGCGGTGCCGCGGTAGCGGCCGGCGAGCGCTACTTTCGAGTTGCTTGCAGAAATGTTTTCACAATTTATTGTCTAGTTTTCCGATAAAAATTAAGTTCTGAAGCGATTCTGTCGATAACTTTTGTAGCACAACATGTAAATAAAATCGATCTTTAGGACATTCGATACTCTGAAGTACTCTGAACTTCAATATTTAGGTCATTAGGTACTCTGAACTTCTATATTTAAGCCTTTCGATGACACGACAGGAGTTTATACATACTATTAGTGGCTATAATATAATATTTGATGACAATTTTAATTAAATTTTGATGCTCAGTTAATGTGGCATGAGTTATAATTTAAACGTACTGAGTTAATAAATTAGAAGCTAATTGAATATTTTTTTGATGCCATATATTAGTATTTTAGAAGTTTACTGTTTGAATTCATGTTACAAATTTAGATGCTAAAAAATAATCACGATGCTGAGTTGTATTTTTTTTTTTTTTTTTTTTTTTTTTTTTTTTTTTTTTTTTTTTTAAAAACGTTGCCCCACACTAGGAATTTCTCCTGTATCGTGGGTGCGTTCACAAACATTAAACTCACATACACAAATACAATATAATTAATTTTAATTAATTAATAATTAATTAATAAAATTATTAATTATTAATTAATTAATTAATTATTATTAATTATTAATTAATTTATTATTAATTAATATAATTAATTTTAATTTTTATTATAATATATATAATTTAGAGTGGCTTTAAAAAAGATAACTTGTGGCTAAGATAGTATTTTTTAGATGCTCGTTAATTGTGGCTGACTTAGTAATTTAGAAGGCAAGTTAGATTTTTGGATGCAAATAATGCTATTAAAAAGAAGCCGGTTTAATTAGCACCCAATTTAAATCATTTAAAAAATAAATATTGTCTCGTTGTGTGAATTCAGTTTACCAGTATACAGTCTTGCTGCTCGGCCATTTTGCTGACATTTGACGTTGCCGTGAGACACACAGTAGGTAATTACCTAGTATCTACATAATTATGTCTTATAGAGTCGGCACGGTTGGCGCAGTGGCTGAGCGATTGGACTGCTGCGTTGCGTGTCGCGGGTTCGATCCCCGCACGGAACAAATATTTGTATGGCCCACAGATAGTTGTTTCGGGTCTGGGTGTGTTTCTGTGGGTTTCAATGTTTGTAAACGCACCCACGATACAGGAGAAATTCCTAGTGTGGGGCAACGTTCTTAAAAAAAAAAACTTCTTATTTTAAAGGGGAAAGTAGTGTATTTTGGTATGTAACGAATAAACTTAGAAAAAAAAATACCGATTTGAAAAACTCTTTCACCGTTAGAAAGCTACACTAGCCCCGGGTGACACAGGGTACTTTTTATCTCTGTATTCCCATGATAACGGGAACTACGCGGGTGAAACCAGGTGACGTCCGCTAGTTTTTAATACAATCACGAAGCAATAAGTTTCGTGATTTAATTTTGATAAATTTGTAGTGTTACCCAAAGGGACAAAAACAGCAATTTTTTGTCGACAGAAACTGTCTTCACCTTATAACAGAGAAAAAAAAACCTAATAATTCGTTTGCACATTACAAAAAAGTACTTCTATCATCGCCTCCAACATCAAACGAACTCCCGAGCGTTCTTCATAAAGAAAAGTGTTTGAGAAAATTATATTTATTTTGTTAACAAACAGTTTTTTATCATGTTTCAGAGGTCTTGAGAACTTTGTAAATATGTTAAAGACTGTTGATTTACGCTACGCTATGGGAGCTTGTATTCTTGCCTGGTTGATAATAATATTATCATCATAAATCATCATCAGCCTATAATGTTCCCACTGCAGGGACTCAGGCCTCCTCTCTAGGAGAGGGATGGGCTATTAATCCACTACGCGGACCCAGTGCGGATTGGTAGATGTCACATATCTTCGAACTTTTGGTTCTAAGGTATTTTTTTCTCACGATGTTTTCCTTCGCCGTTTTGAGAGCAGTGGTGATGAAATAAATTACACAAAGTAATGCACCTGACTGGGTTCGAACCCACGACTCACTGTTCGTAAGTCGGGCTTCGGATTCGAGCCAGGTTGATATAATAATATGCTTGTCCCTTATTACATGGGAGACACCTCTGCCTAACCCTTCTAGGATTATAAAGCGTGATATTATGTTATGTCAAAATGGTGCTGAAATTCGTTAACATTAAAGTATTTCACCAAAAAAATCTAATTAATCCGTCTGTTAGATTATCGAAAAATAATGGATACGTGTCAAGATCATGAGTGGGGGTTGTGACATCACTTTCTGGGTAAAAAAAGTACTAACCTTGTGACGTCACACGACTTGACACGACTTTTCGAAGCACTGTACGTAACGTCTTCATCTTTTGTTTGTGTGAAAAAATAAAAAATAGTGTCCAATAAGTTTTGGAAATCTATATGACGGACTAATTAGACTTTTTTGGTGAAAACCTAAAAAGTGATCCTATTGTAAGCTATTGTAAGATATAAAAGAATATATTCAACTTTATATTCAACTTTCCTCTCGCAGGTCTGCTGGAAGAAATTTCTTTTGAAATAAGCAGTACCTTTGTGCTCTTCTATTTGTTATGTTTTTATCCTTTTTTGTATTTTGTGTGTGCATAAATAAATATTTTATTTATATCAACATAAGTATTGATTTGATGAAAAAAACCTTTGAACTAGTTAAACCCTTGTTTCCTTGTATTGTCGGTGCCATCCTGTATACCATAATTTTCAAACAAACAAGTGAAACTGTGGCCAAAAGCTAGTCTATAACCAACTAATATTCAAAACAGAGCGGATTAAGTTAGAAGCATCAAACCAAATCCGCTTAACCTTTCACTGAACTATAATGTATATAGCTATGTATATACAGATGTATTCACCACAATTATCTACAAAGACGCATTTACGACTGTGCCCATTTGATAAACTATTCAATGGGTTAAGTGGTTATATTCAGGTCTCGCAGAGCATATAATTATGTAGATAGCTATAAGAGTGGGGGAAGACCAAAGAAACGATGGATGGACTGTGTGAAGGATGATATGGCTAGAAAGGAGGTGACTGCTGAGATGACGAGAAATAGGGAAGTATGGAAGAAGAAGACATGTTGCGTCGACCCCAAATTAATTGGGATAAGGGCAGGAGAATGATGATTCAGCTCTAGCAGATCCACTCAGGTCGGTCCTTTAGGTTAAGCTGCGTTTGCCGAGGTAGGTCCGTGGATGGGTGACCACCGACACGGCACGATCCGGCACGGTGGATACAGAGTTTCCACCGTGCCTTGGAAACCACTTGAAGCCGTTTGTTTAGACTGTAATTTAAAGATAGGTATTTGACATTTGTTACACCTGTAACAAATGTCAAATATCTTTAAATTAAGAGTAGTTATCAGACAATTAGGCCACTGACTACCTAGTCAGTGGCCTAATTGTCTGATAACTACAGACTCTTACCTAGGGGTATCGTATTACCCAGTACGAACTGGGTAGTGGAGGTTGGATAGGCATCGCCATGTGAAACACTAGTATTGCGCAACATCCAGTTAAATTGGGAGCTGATGGGGTTACCTATCACAGTTTCTTGCGTTTGGGTACAACTCGTACTTACTTAGTACTTATAATGTTTTATATTTATATCTATATTTAGTTTTACTTTATAATAATTTTATATGATATGATAAAAAGTAGCCTATGACACTCAGCAATAATGTAGCTTTCTATTGGTGAAAGAATTTTTTAAATCGGTTCAGTAGATCCCGAGATTACCCCTTACAATTTAACAAATACACAAACTTTACCTCTTAGATTTAATGTAATGTGTCACTGTTTATTTTTCCCAATAAATAAAATAAAATAAAAATAAAACTCGTCTGATGTGAAGCGATGATGCAGACGGTTAAGTACGCTTGCCTAGAAAAAATCAATTTACTCGAACCTTGAATAGTTGTTGTTAGCGATTTCTGCAGAGTTGCGGTTTGAACAATGATTTCATTGTAGTTTTGCTGTTGATATAAAATTATAAATAACTAGCTGTTGCCAGCGGCTTTACGCTCTACAACTAGAAAATTATCCCACGGGAAGATAAAATCGGGATAAAAACTATCTTATGTATTAATCCAGGTTAAAAACTATCTGTGTACTAAATTTTATCCAAATCCGTTTCGTAGTTTTTGCGTGAAGAAGTAATAAACATAATATACACTCATACACTCACAAACTTTCATCTGATAGGTATTTCTTGACGCCTTGTATAAGTCAGAAGCCCACGGGCGGCATAAAAACTCTGTCATCAATTTCTGCTCGAACCCACAATAAAAGAAAGAAAAGAAATTAACAATTAAATTGTTTGATGATACGCAACCCAAGCGCAAGTACAAATCAACCAGTGTTTAAAATTCTTGAACTTTCATTAACATGAAACGTAATTATCATCATCAACAGCCTATTAATGTTCCCACTGCTGGGACACAGGCCTCCTCTCTTTAAGAGGGAATGGGCATATATACGGGCAATGAATAATTTACCACGCGGGCCCAGTGCGGATTGGTAGATGTCACATGTCTTCGAATTTGTTGGTTCTAAGACATGCCGGTTTCCTCACGGTGTTTTCCTTCACCGTTTTGAGAGCAGAGGTGATGAAATAAATTACACAAAGTAATGTCCCACGACCTACTGTTCGTAAGTCCGCTGCTACATGAAACGTAAACCCAAATAAAAACCCAAAAAATCTGTCCAATTCATTAGCACAGATATTTCGACAGCTCTCCTGCCAGAGTATCATCATGTACCCTCGTCACCCGGCTAGACATCGGTATGCCGGTCAAGACGTGATCCGGGCTTAACAGTTACACGGGAAATGAGTTTGTTTTAAATTAATCAAAGTAAAATCTATTTTTTTCACGTAACGTCAAGCTAAGAGCTACCTAAATAGTGCGCCTATATTTTACCAATTATGTTTAAAAGCCTATATACTAGCTCAAATTAGCAACTCTGTCTGTGGTGGTTTAAGCTTCGTTGGAAATACTGTTAGAATAAAGTTCTGATCAGCTTGCACTACAAAGCGGCTGTTACGTCTTTCGCTGTGGCCGAATAGTGTGAAATTAATGGTATTTTGCGATTTACAAAAAAACTATTGATTAGACTAAAAAAGTAAAACACTTTGATTTTGAAATGTTGCTTTTAGAATTATTTGGCAAACAAATCGGAACGATGACATGTATTTTAGTATGGTTTTAACTCGTTAAAAGAATTTTTTAGAGGTATCTTCGTGATTTTTTTCCATCGAGCAAAGTTAGTTGTATTATGCTTTCACTACTATGTTACTAGCATATATCCTGAAGAATATCATATGTTTTTCTGATTTTATTTACTGCAGTGAATCATATACTTTTACGCATTATAAAACTTGCGTTTTACTTCTGTTAGCCGCTTAAGTCCCATGTAATAGGAGGTGAGCCAATTGACATCATGAAAAACTATATAAAAAAATCCCGACCAGGGAATCGAACCCAGAACCTCATGCTCAGCAGTCGTAATTGTAATCGCTAAACCAAGGAGGCAGTATGATTATTTACAGTAAAAAGTTTCATTATTTTTGTTTTTAAATAAATCATAATTTGATTATAACCAAGCTCAAACTACACCAAAAAACCAACACTTCAAATCAACATCACCGCGAACAAATCAACAGGAAAATAAAACAACCGACAATCGACAGAAACATAGAAAACTAACTCAATTTCTCGCACAAATCAATCATAAACCACCGATCGTAGTTACGTACACGAAAAAGAAAATTTTCCCGGGGCAAAATTCCCGGAGGCATTAATCAGGCGTACTTAGTCCGAATCCCGGGGAAGCAATAAAATATATCGGCGTACAGTATTGACAGATGTAATCCAGGTAATTCCGTACCAGTCCGATATATCAGTTTAGTTTGACAGCCGGTTTACCCCGCGTCAGTTTGGGAATGTAGGTATTGTGACATGTGTCAATTTGGGGTGAGATGTGACGAAAATAATTATGGCTTATTGGCTTATTTTGGGTACGTTTAGTTTGAGTATGATGAATGTATTTTCGCGAGGACTAATATGTATTTTAGAGTGTGAGTCAAATTTCCAAATTTTTCACAGCTGTTTAAGTTTTTCAGGTTGTAACTTTACTTAAACTGCCTCCGTGGTCGAGTGGTTTAGGCGTCTGCCTTTTGACCCGGTGGTCGTGGGTTCGGCTCCCACGGGAAACATACTTTGTAAAGTTGTTTCTAGTTTGGTTAGGACATTGCAGGCTTGAATCACCTGATTGTCTGATAAAAAGATGGTTTTGTGCTTCGGATGGCACGTATATAAGCCGGTGGTCCCGACCGCCAAATGGCGGTCGTCAAACCATGTCACAGGCCCTTGCGGCGGTTTAGAAACTCTGACACTAGGGTGTGTAGGGTCGTTAGACCTTACTGCTCACACGACAAGAAGAAGAAGACTTTACTTAAATGACCTCCATGACCCGTTTACTATTCAAAACATCTACTAGCACAATGTTTTAAGAGTGCGACATTAAATTTTACCGTATTATGTGATTTTTTGACCCCAAAAAAGAAGTAATGTCTCAGCAAAATTTTTTGGGTAGGTATACTTAGTTTGATGTACTTACAGAATGATTGGTTGACGGCTGCGTGAAGGGTTAATTTACACCCTGTATATATAAAATTCTCGTGTCATCGTGTTAGTTGCCATACGCTTCGGAAATGACTTGACCTATTTTTATGAAATTTTATTGAATTTAGAGAATCGGTTGTAATCTATTTTTCATACGCCTAAGTGACAAGAGTGGTCCACCCTAGACATTTTTTAGCCACACATCAATTTTTCCACGGGAACGAAGTCGCGGGCATCAGCTAGTATACTTATAAAAGTCTCGTCTAAAATTCTTATCCCCTATGACCGTTTATCCCAAATAATACGAAGGGGTTTGAACTTTTTTTGTACATGGAAGCTGGCAATTACCTTCAAATATCTCGGTAACGTGACAATTTGGGGTACCGTGTTACTGGACATTTTTTGTTTGTCTATATGTCCTCTATCCATACAAACCACTTTCATTGTGGGCCGCGATTTCGAAAAAATATCAAAATGGCGGGCAGGTTGATATGTCGCATCGGTTCTATCCCCTTTCCAAAGCCTTTTTGGCATACAGTAACATAAAACTCAAAAAAAACTTTAAACTAAGTCTAACCCTGCAAATGATTGATAGCATCCATTCCTCACACTCTTTTACAAACAGCGATCAATCATTTAGACATTCAATTAATTTTGTATTTAAATATGTATCATAAAATATTCACATTTTTTTAACACTAATAAGTGTTATTTATTAAATGAGGACATCCGCATGAGACCCAAGGTTACCTGATTTAAGTTCTAGAATTATTCTAGATATAAGTTCTAGATTTAAGTTGAAGAATCGCCAGATTTGAGTGGCAATGGACAGGGCACATTGCTCGCAGAACGGATGGCCGATGGGGCCGAAAAGTTCTGGAATGGCGACCGCGAAACGGAAGACGTTGCGTTGGAAGGCCTCCCACTAGGTGGGCCGATAACCTGGTCAAGGTTGCGGGGACCCGCTGGATGAGAGACGCACGGGACCCGTCAATGTGGCGACACCTGGGGGAGGCCTATGTCCAGCAGTGGACGTCTTTTGGCTGAAATGAAGTGTTATTGAGTTAAGCCACACTTGCCTTGGTAAGTCTGCGGATGGGAGACCACCCATTACATAATAATATCGAGTTTCCGACGATCGTTAAGCCGACTTGGTCCCAGCTCCCATTTACTAGATCTTTCTTTGGTACTCGTAACAGGTAGTCAGTGGTCCGAGAGTCTGAAAATCAGTCTACTGCCTCCGTGGTTGAGTGGTTTAGGCGTTGCCTTGTGACCCGGTGGCCGTGGGTTCGATTCCCACGGGAAGCATACATTGTGAAGTTGTTTCCAGTTTGGTTAGGACATTGCAGGCTTGAATCACCTGATTGTCTGATAAAAAGATGGTTCCGTGCTTCGGAAGGCACGTATAAGCCGGTGGTCCCGGCCGCCAAATGGCGGTCGTCAAACCATGTCAGAGGCCCTTGCGGCGGTTTAGAAACTCTGACACTAGGGTGTGTGGGGTCGTTAGACCTTACTGCCCACGATAAGAAGAAGAAGTCTTACCAAAAGGTTTTGTATTACCCAGTATTAACTGGATTGTGGAGGTCAGTGATAAGCAGTCGCTTTATGTAAAATACTGGTATAATATTGTCTCTGATTAGACTGGAAGTCGACCCCAACATAGTTGGGAAAAGAGTGTAGCACTTTCATACTCTACTATTTCTGACTCCTAAGACACAGGTACATACATCTAGTTTAGGAGTCAGGGAATTAAAATTATTGTGTCCTAGTTTAAAAGCCTTATTATAGCTTTTGTTTCTGATTGTTATATTGTGATGGCTTTTGGTGAAATAAAGAATTTATTTATTATTTATAAAAGGTTTGTAGACGCTGTTAAGTTTAAGAAAATGTTAAATGTCTGTTTGCAGTGGTCCTGGGTTCAACTTTTTGGTCAAACGCTAAAAAGTCTGAATATTTGCTCAATTACATAGAAATAATAAAGACAGAAAAAAAAATGTATTTGATACTTGGACATAACAGGCGGTACTATTAGGTACATCTCTGTCTCACCCTTTATAACAGTGAGAAGCGTGATGTTATGACGTGTAAAATATTCATAAAATATAATAACACTGTTTTCAGTCATATAAGTTGTAGCCCTTGTTGTAGCAGCGTAGCACTTTCGTAGCAGCGTAGCAGTTTCGTAGAACCGTCGTAGACGCTATTTATTTTAAGAAAATGCGTTATGAAAATTTGAAGATGCAAGCGGGTGTTGTATATAAGACTGTTTTAAAGAAAATTCTTAATTTTATTATGGAGTAAAGTGGAGAAAGGATTTAATAAAAATGCTGAAATTAAATTTTTAGTTTACAGCTTGGTCTTATTACTCGTATTATAGTGAAATTATAATGAAGATAATAATTTTGCTAAGTGAAAATTGTACATCTTTAAGTAATGAAAAACATTCAAAATTTTTGCATTTAATTTGATGAAAATCAAGAGATTTATTTATTTTAAGCTTATCTTATCTGCTATAAAATAGTTTAGTTGTACAGTCATAAATGAAACAGTAAATTAATGTTCAAATGTCAAGAGATCCAGATTTCTTCTGGGTAAGCTCGTTCCATCGTGGACCTCATCTCTGCCCTTAGGGCAAGATTGAGGTCAAGAGTAAGCCCATGTAATATATATAAAAAAAATATTTTGTATTTGGATAAAGTTCAAAAACTATTGAATAAATATCCATTTCTGGTTATTATTTAACATCACGCCTGCAAATCCTGAAGGTGCAGAGGTGTATCCATTTCGGCACATCCACATTTTGTCAGTTATTTTTCAGTTATCTAATAGTTGGCGAT
Organism: Diarsia mendica; assembly: GCA_949316265.1. NCBI lineage: Eukaryota > Metazoa > Arthropoda > Insecta > Lepidoptera > Noctuidae > Diarsia > Diarsia mendica. Next base: position 4,536,767 of record OX438910.1, read on the forward strand.
TCGATAACCATCAACCTGGTAGGTACTATGGCGGTCTTATGCGCCTGATCACCACTAAGCTCATTTTTGCTTGCACTCAAGAAATAGAATCGCTCGCTAGCCCGTGGCAGCGCCTCGGCACGATTTAGGCGAATTTTTTTTTAAATGATCAGGCGGAACTGTCTTCGATCGTACATATATTATTAAAATTCTGTGACTGACATTGAGAAATTCCTGATGGCAAAACCAAATGCCACTATCTACTATGTGGATTGCCATAAATATATATGTATGGTTATTATTTAACTCATTGAAAAATATCGAAAAATTAACTTTCTTTAACGTTACCGTTTTTTACGTTCTTACATTTTTATGGATTTTTTTATAATATAAATGGTTTTTCTTACCGAATTGCAATACCAGTACAATAAAATATTCTTACAACAGATAATTTTTTAATTTTTAAGAATCTTAATCAGGAGCTATAAGAATCACAATAGGTATCTCTTCCACCAAAAAATAAAATAAAAAACAAAATAGAATCACAAAAGCTCTTCACATTCTATTTTCAAACAAAAACAATCACTTAAAAATAAAAAAAGAACCCACTTACCGACCCCATCCTGAATTCTCTATCAAACACAAAAGGATATCAAACAAAGAACTACTTACGAATATTAAGATGGTCTCACATGTACATATTTGTATGTATTTGTAACTATATGAAATACCCGCGGGATCCCTTGTAAATCCCTCTCAATCACAATCAGGCAGCTTGTTTTATTTACTGGGAAATAAACGTATATGTTATTCACCATATGTAAAAGTCAGTGAGTGAAGTGTGGTGTAAATCACAAGCGGATCCTGGATTTGATTTGCGGCATTTATTCGCAAAATTCACCGAGGCCTGGAACGCAAAGGGATTTATTTCATTTGGGAAAACAAACAGTAGTATATAATAGTATACACAATCTTTTTTTATTTTGGTGGGTGGAAAATCATCGAATAACCCCCCACCCCCCCCCCCGCTCTTGGGCAGAGCGAAGGGGAGTGTCAGACTTCTACTGAGTAAAAACCAAACCCATGTTCCTTCTTCTCCCGGAGCCACGTGTCGGAGCCGCGTTAACCTTTCGACAAATCACAGCCCCGACGGGAGTATACACAACCTTAAAACTTCTTAAAATTAACAAATATACTACCCACAACATTTTCCACAGATTACTATGTTAAATAATAAAAACAAACTGTGAAACTATGTATATTGCGTTGTGAATGTTCCATTTTATTCTTGTTTTTGTATCGACAATTTAAAAATTGGCCGCATGTCATTACTTACCAGGATTTGATTCTTAAATTACGCTATGGAATGCTTTATGTTTTTTTTCGTTTGGGCTTACCGGATTAAATTGTGTCGACAATATACACCACATTTTTTAACGTTGGGAAATCATCAAATGAGTCTTACCACTTTGGGTGGAGCAGACAAGAGTATCAGACTTCTACTGACGGCGGGCCCCGACGGGACCAGCAGCCCCGACGGGACCCGCAGCCCCGACGGGACCCGCAGCCCCGACGGGACCCACAGCCCCGACGGGACCCGCAGCCCCGACGAGACCCGCAGCCCCGACGGGAAACAGCAAAGTCTCTCGTAACTTCAACCCGCATTAAAACAATTGCTCGGCAGCAGGCCGATCCTCACACACACACCTACTGATACATAATTCAGTAGAACGTCTACCGCCTAATGTATTAGAACCATTGCTAAATATTTATATGTGATCCGGCAATCTGCTAATGAATTTTAGTGCACTCGAATAATTGTGGATATCAAAGTTGTGTTCATGATTTATTCAGTGCAATTTACTGGAATTATTTTGTGAAAGTGTGTTTGGGCGTGTTTTGTTTATTTGTAGCGCTTGTAAAAATGGTTATGAGGAGTCATTCTGGTGAGAGAATTTTGTCTTTATCATCATCATCAACAGCCTATTAATGTTCCCACTGCTGGGACACAGGCCTCCTGTCTTTGAGAGGGAATGGGCTATAATCTACCACGCGGGCCCAGTGCGGATTGGTAGATGTCACATGTCTTAGAATTTTTTGGTTCTAAGACATGCGGTTTCCTCACGATGTTTTCCTTCACCGTCTTGAGAGCAGCGGGGATGAAATAAATTACACAAAGTAATGTGCCTGCCTGGGTTCGAACCCACGACGTTCGTAAAACCCTTTGGTAAGACTGGTTATACCACTCTCGGGCCACTGACTACCTATAAAGACCGTAAAGATATCCAAATACATGTTAGCCGGGACTGATGGCTTTTCGTTTCTTCTGAGGCACGGAGCTAACTAATTATTTAATCCATTACATAATTATTATCCACAGACCAAGGTATAGCTGTTTAGTCCACTTTCGGCCCCTGGACCCCTAATAAAAGATTTGTTCATTGGTGTCCACTCGGCCCCTAAACATAGTCCACTTTCGTCCCCCAGGGAGCGAGTTTGAATTTTCATTCAAAGGACAAGCATACCTCGTCTACTCTCGGCCAAATTTGTAAATGCCATCTCAGAGATACTCATTTAAATAGTTCCTTTACCGGTATGCAATCAATTACAACTTGCAAATGAAGTTCATTTATTTTGTACATAAATAAATGAAGTTTCGCTTAAAAAAATGTTTTTAAAATGTAAATACTTTAATTGGGTTGTTTCAGCTGAAACCTTGCTTTTATTTTTTTACTCGTTGTATCCATTTGAAAAAGTGGCCTTATAGTAAGTAATCCTTTGTTCTCGAATGTTAATAAAAATACGTTTTAAAATCAAATGTAAAAAAAAAACTGTAAAAAAAATGTAGCTGGTATTCGGGTCCTCCTCCGTCATATTCTTTTTTTTTTCAAAACGTCGCCCCACACTAGGAATTTCTCCTGTATCATGGGTGCATTTACAAACATAATAATATAAACTCACATACACAAACACCTATACCCGAAACAACTAAGTATCTGTAGGCCTTACAAATATTTGTTCCGTGCGGGGATCGAACCCGCGACACGCAGCGCAGCAGTCCAATCGCTCAGCCACTGCACCAACTGTGTCGTTAATATATAGCGTCTTATATTATGTACATGTACAATACTAATAGCATATTATAATAGGTAGTATACCTACATTTCACCAGATACGTTTAAGTGCCATGTAATAGGTGGCTACGTGTCGCGGGTTCGATCCCCGCACGGAACAAATATTTTTATGACCTGCAGATAGTTGTTTCGGGTCTGGGTATTTGTGTATGTGAGTTTATATGTTTGTGAACGCACCCACGATACAGGAGAAATTCCTAGTGTGGGGCAACGTTAAAAAAAAAAAATAATAATAATAATAAATAGGAACGAGCCTATTGCTCAAAACAAATCTATATACTATACCTACACATACACTGACCTTATTGGTGACGTTCTTCAGAAAGGACAGGTACGTAAAACGATGTGAGTTTATGTATGTATGTATGTATGAAAATCTAGACGTGTCAATCTAGGAATAGCAATTAAGTGATAAATGATGATTATTTCAATCATTTTCTTTATAAATTAAATCCTTACTAATAATGTTATAAACGCGAAAGTTTGTAAGTATGTATGTATGAATGTTTGTAACTCTTTCACGCAAAAACTACTGAACGGATTTGGCTAAAATTTGGTACACAGATAGTTAATAACCTGGATTAACACATAGGCTAGTTTTATCCCGATTTTATATTCCCGTGGGATAATTTTCGACTTGTAGCGGGCGAAGCCGCTGGCAACACTTACCTGGTCTATATAAATAAAAATGTTATGTTGGTTTGTGTACGCTTCAAAAACTCAAAAAGTTCTGCACCGATCGAGCTGAAATTTTAGAATGATATATAATACGCACCAAGAATTGTTTTTACAGTATCCACGCGGCCGAATCGGCAGGCATCAGCTAGTTGTTAATATAATAATAAATTATGTATATGGAAACTAAATCGCGAATGTAGTACTATACGTCTTTTCGCACATGCTTGTACAAGTTTCACAATAGGACGCCGTACACAACAGAGCTAAGAATATCAAGTTTCCAACTTCTGATAACAGAAAACTTGGTGTAAACATCTTCTGATAAGACAATGTCGTGTTGAACAAAAGATAAGTTTCTGAAGTTCAGCGCGAAGTGGAAGACAGACGCTTTATTATTTTATACTGCTACTTGGAGTGTCAGTTTGAAAGACAAGCTGGTTTAATGTTTTATTTAACACTTACTAAGTATTATACTTGCCTCGAAATATGTAGCAAAAGAACATTTTAGGTATAACATAGCTTGCTGCGAGTTGTTCGAAAGAGATACCGCGGCATCGACACAAATGGCTAAAAAGGAACATGGGTGGTTATTTGATGATTTTCCATCACCAAAAAAAAAATATTAGGTCTTTACCTTTGAAATTGCCGTTCTGCAGTACTGGCCATTTCAAATCAAAATATTTTTTGTTAAAGAAGCTGATGATACAAAATCAACGGCTGAATTAGCAGCAGCTTTCGACGTTAGCGTCAAAATAATATTGGTCCATTTGCGTCAAATTGGAAAGGTAAAAAAGCTTGACAAATGGGTGCCCCACGAACTCAATGATCGCCAGCGCGAAGTACGCGTCGAGACGTGCCTTGCACTGCTCAACAGACACACAAATGAAGTAATTTTGAACCGCATTGTTACCTGCGATGAAAAATGGATCCTGTACGATAACCGTAAGCGCTCAGCAAGTTGATTGGATCCTGGTTCAGCACCTAAACAATGCCCTAAACGAAAACTTACCCCTAGAAAAGTGATGGTCATCACAGCTTCCTACCAAACGGGGTGAGCATTACTGCAGATGTGTACTTTGAAGAATTGAACACAATGATGGAGAAGCTGGCACATCTCCAACCAGCATTGGTCAATCGCTCGTCTCCGCTGCTCCTGCACGACAATGCGCGACCTCATACTGCACAGCAGACGGTCTCCAAGTTGCAAGAACTGGGGTTGGAAGCTCTCCGTCATCCGCCCTACTCACCAGACCTTGCGCCTACAGACTACTACTTTTTCCAGAATTTGGATAACTTCTTGGCGGGAAAAAAATTCAATACCCGAGAGGCAGTACAAAATGCCTTTGAAGAATTTGTTGCCTCCCGACCAGCTGATTTCTTTAAGAAGGGCATCAATAAACTGCCACTGCGTTGGCAAAGATGCATTGATTGCATGGGTACTTCGATTAATACAAATAAAAAAAATACATGAAAAAAAATCGTTTAATTTTTTTCAAACAAAACGGCAATTTCGTAGGTAAAGACCTATTACTATAATTTTACTGTTGTATCAGGTGTACCTAATAAAATAGTGTTGGTATATTACACTCTAGTTATATAACACTAGTTATGTTTCAAGTCTTACTATTATTTGATGAGCCTATTTTTTTTTTTCATAATTCACAAAATACTAACGAAAGCCACAGAGAAATGAGAAAAATCTCATAAATAAAATCAGAAGTTGATCAATCTATCAATCAATATTCTTTATTTGTAAACATAGGTATACAACAATGTGCCACAATATTTTTATACAGTTTCACAATGTTTTACCATTTGGCGTAAAGGCGTTGAAGAAGCTAACTGTAACCTTGGTAACACAGGTTGATAGACTTTTTCGAAACTGTCTACCTGTAACGACTGTCAAAGATCAATAAATGACAGCCAGGACTCGGTGTGTAACGAGTGGTCAGCCGTCCACGGCCAGCTTGGTCCAGCGCGGATTAATCTGAAGATCGATCCGAGCGGCTGTTGTTATTAAACCACAAGCTCCTCAATACACATCATCATCATCAACAGTCTATAATTGTTCCCACTGCTGGGACACAGGCCTCTTCTCTTTGAGAGGGAATGGGCTATAGTCTACCACGCGGGTCCAGTGCGGATTGGAAGATATTACATGTCTTCGATTTTTTTATTCTAAGACAATTTTCCCCACGATGTTTTCCTTCACCGTTTTGAAAGCAGCGGTGATGAATTAAATTACACAAAGTAATGTGCCTGCCTGGGTTTGAACGTACGACCTACTGTTCGTGAGTCGGGCCGCCACCACTGGGCCACCGCTCCTCATTGCACATTTATTACTAAAAAGCGGAAACAGACAGACAGATAGACACTTCTACATAATGCAAAGACAACGTTCCTAAAACACTGCAACCTACAATGAATTAGACTAAAATATTAGACGCTACAATTAGCTGATTCTCTCGTTATATTAATTACACAAAGTGAAATTAGCTTTGAGTATAAACATATACTAAAACAACGAAATGTATGCCGCCACTCCGGACTGGCGTCTTAATATTACATACATAAAATACGAAAAGGTATTAGGAATAAGGTATGAATTAGAAATGAGGTCGTAAGTTATAGAGCACTTTATAAAGAATCTTTTTCTGGGATCTACTATGATCACAGAAATAGATTTAACTGGATCTGAGTGAAGGATGATATGGCTATAACGGAGGTGAATTCGAGCCCTATATGTTTTTTTTTACTTTTTTGTTTTATAGTTAACTAGCACTTCACCCGCGACTTCGTCCGCGTGCATATTATACACTAAAACCTTCCTCGAAAACTTCTCTATTCATTGGAGGAAACAGCATGAAAATCGGTGTAGCAGTTTTGAGTTGCGTGCCAATTGTCAAAGAAATGTCAAAATAATAGGTTATCACGACTTGCACCATGTAACCAAATATGAATATTTTTTCCAACAGAGTGCCAGTATACGCATAAACAAATTAAATGCATAATATATGTTTTCATTAAATGATCTGCCAAACGCAATAATTCGAATTCGTCGAAAAAGATAATCTTGATTAATTGAATGAAAACCAGCAAGTTTAAATTATGTGTCTAATTAATTAAATGATGTATGGATAATAATGAGTATTCAGTATTCTGAAAAGTGATCGTTTGAATGACTTTTTGGAATTCTTTAATTATTGAGCGCAACCGCAGGTTTTATTGTAAAGCACACTTATGTCCCGTTGGGGATGCGGGTTTTTCACAAGAGAAACCACAAGAGAAATTGATACATTCAGAAGACGTCTGCGGGAGTATCTAATGGAATCGCAACGGAAGTTGGATATGGTCGCACCTGAGGTCTCCATTATATGATGTACATAGGTACTAATATACCATCTACCTTGTAAGCTTGACCACTGTGGTCAAAAAAATAAAAATAAAAAATTGTACTGTGACAGTACAATTTTTTATTTTTATTTTTTATTTACTAATGCTGTACATAGCTATAAAAATTATAGTTTTCTTATTTAACTCGCACCTAGTCTCGTTTATTTCTATATTTAATATACTTTTTTTTTTATTACTAAATATTTCTTATTTGTATACAAAACACAACACACACACATACATAATCACCTATACATACACTAACCTACTTAATACATAAAATACAAAAACTGTTTGACGTCCGTTAAATCACTTACTCAGGTCCAGTTGAAAACCAGCGTCGGGCACTAGCTGCTCGACAATATGCTGAACTGGGCCTATTTGGCGCAGCCGCGAGACACACAATATTATTATTTTTCTGTTTAGTTTTTAGTTTAATTTTTATATTTTTTTGTTGTGTGAACTTGTGGCGTGTGTCAAATAAATTTATTTTCTTTCTTCTTTCTTTCTTTCAAACCGCGGCCTCGACTTAAAGGGCTAAGAAGGAACACGGGTGGTTTTTAGTCAGTAGAAGTCTGACACTCCCTATCGCTCTGCCCAAGAGCGGGAGGGGTTATTTGATGATTTTCCACACACCAAAAAAAGCACACTTAGTTTAAAATAAATTAAAAACTATGAATATACGATACCAAAAGGGTTGAGAAAAACATATACAATTTTCTAGAAAATACTATTTTTTTTTATTTTAGAGAAATAATATTAAATTTAAAAAAAAAATGGAATTAGTATTTAATAATAACACGAAACAGTTACCTTACGTGCATCATCTCTCAAAACAAACACAACAAAAAAAAAATATCTTTCGGTCATCCTCTCACAGAAACTCAAACATACACCACATACCAACCCACTATTATGTTTATCTACCAAGCTATTCATATGTATATTCACCAAGCTATACCCATGTATATCTACCAAGCTATACATATGTATACCCAGTAAGCTATACCCATGTATATCTACCAAGCTATACATATGTATAGCTATGTACTCAGGTGCGCAGCTGCAGTGAACAGATTTGGCCGACTAAATCCGATTGTATTTGCCTAATTCCCTTCCCATATGCAGGTACATACATATATGTATATGTTCAGGCAGGTATTATAATATTAAACTGATGAATGCTTGGAAAATAGTGAGGATAAAGGATAATAGACGGTTTTAATGGTTATAATTATTATATAATGTAGTAGGTGGTTATCTATCTATCTATATAAATAAAAAGAGAAGTCCTGACTGACTGACTGATTGACTGACTAACTGACTCATCAACGCCCAGCCCAAACCCTTGGACCTAGAAAGCTGAAATTTTGCACAGAGGTTCCCTTTATAATGTAGACAAGGAATAAGGAAGGATTTTTTGAAATTCAACCCCTAAGGGAGTTAAATAGGGAATGAAAGTTTGTATGGAAAATCGTCATTTTCACGCGGGCGAAGCCGCTGGCAAAAGCTAGTTATTATATATAATGTAGTAGGTGATTATTATAACATAACATCATGGCTGTAATCCCCAAAGGGTTAGGCAGCGGTGTACCTAATAGTACATTTACATTTTACAAGTTATGTTTAAGTCCCATGTAGTAGAGTGTGAGCCTATTGCCATCAACTGGGCACACAATCAAACTTCGTGTCTGCTGCAAAAAAAAATCCTGATGGAAAAACATTTTGCTCGACCTGGGTGACGAAGTCAGTACCTCACGCACGACAGTCGTGCTTGCAACCAGTAGACCTACGATGCAAAAATTATAATAAATCCCTAATAAGATTATTATTATTTCGGTTCAAACGTAAACTGTGGTCACAGAGGGCACTTTTTTGCTGCGGGTTGTTCGAAAGAGATACTACGGCCTCGACACAAAGGGCTAAGAAGGAATGTGGGTGGTTTTTGTCAGTAGAAGTCTGACACTCCCTATCGCTCTGCCTAGAGCGGGAGGAGTCGTTTGATGTATTCCCAACACACATACAGTACTTTGACGCCTAAGTGTCCTATTATCTTATCATTGTTGTATTTTAGTTTCAGTCTTAATTTAGTCATTTTTCTGTAAACATTTAGTTTCCATGAAAAATACGTTTTCACCATACAAAACTTTGATACTGAATTCCTAAAATATAAAATTCTAAGATAAATGCTGCAACAACAAAAAACTTAAGTGTAAAATATGTTTATTTCTTTCATCCTACACATTCCGCTTAGCACCCTCAGCGTTTTCTACGAAATAACCCAGTTTTAAGGGTAATAACTTGGGTAAAACACAGGATTAAGTCAATTTAGTAGTAACATTATATGGTGTGCAATTTGCTTGGTACTTTTTGTTACAAAGATCTGACAACGTTAAGGATTTTACACTATAAGTTAAGTTTTTAGTAAAAAAAATCTTGTTTGAATTAAAAAAAAAACTGAATTCCAAAAAACACTGAAAATCGGAAAATTACTTCGCTTTCGGAAGTCGGGTACTTGTTTGATTCATTGTCTTTTTTTCCACTGTCTTCCAAAATATATTTTTTTGTTTTGCTCGAAGACGGTAAGTAGTTTGTTTTTGCAAAAATGTTTTATCCCCTTTACTTGATGCATTCCACAAAAAATCTTGTCATGTGTTCTTTGACAGCTTTCACGTCGTGATCACGACAAGTAGTTTAACACACAACATAAATATTTGACAAAAAAATCTCTGATCATGGAGTCATAGTGACTTGTATCGCGACGGCACTCACACGTAGGAAACAATTGACACAAGTGTTTATATCAGCAAGAATCAAAACCTTTTCTATACTAATATTATAAAGAGGTAAAGTTTGTGTGTATATTTGTTAAATTGTAATGCTACGGTCACACGCGCGCCGTGCAGCCCGGCGGGCTGCCTGGCGGGCTGCGCGGCATGCAGCCCGTCCCGGGCCGGCGGACATTCAAGCTGTTTACACGCACGCCGTCGTGAATTTTTTTTTTGAATTTTTTTCATCGTCGTCGTCGGCGCCCGCACATTCATCCTTTGAACTTTGCCAAAAAACCGACACTTGCCCGATTCGCGGCATTCACGTTCACAGGCGCGTTCACGGGCTCGGGCGTACCGTTTACACGCTCGTGAATGTGAATGTGCACGTTGAATGTAGAGTTGAACGCGCGCGTGTGAACCTACCATAAGGGGTAATCTCGGGATCTACTGAACCGATTTTAAAAATTCTTTCACCAATAGAAAGCCACATTATTGCTGAGTGTCATAGGCTATATACAAAACCGAAAAATAAAAAGGCTTTTACGTGGTAGTCCGTTTTGCAAAGTGAATCGGAGAAAAATCCAAAGCATCGGAGGGCGCGGGATGGTTTCGGGTTTAATTCGGTTCGCGTTCGTGCTCGCTTCGGGAGAAAGGGGCGTGGCCTTTTACATCTGCAGGCTTACTCTTGAGTTTAATTCCGATCGATCGACATTGGAATTATGACGTTTCGTACTCTTGAGTTCGACGCTAGCGCCACATTGGTCTTGAATCGCGTGACTATTTAGTGAACTAAGTGGAATCGGAATTGGATCCTAAACGCTACTCTTGAGCTTATTTTGACAGCTGTTTATTGCGTTGGGATTGTTTAAAGATTGGAATTATTCCAATAACAAAACAGTAACTTTTTAGAGATTGTTTTGCATTTTAACTGGTTTTTAGTAAGTAATAAGTTTATAATATGACACGAATAGCTATATTATACAGTAATTTACGTAATACGAGTACCTACTCATAGAAACAATTGACAAAAAGACGAGATTCAGTGTCGGATGATGAAAATACATTTTCTATTGTAAGAAGACGAATTTACAGCAAATTATTGAAAGAGCAAATATTTATGTACGAAAAATTTAAACAGTATGCCAACTCCTAAGAAAAGTTGTGATATATCACCAAAATATAAGGTATTATAGGTTGTTACTTCACTGGTTTAATAAAAATATTATAAATACTACTATCATAAAGTAAGTTTGATTGTTTACTCACCACTTCTATAAAACTTTGACACTGGATGCCGACGACCGGTCCGTCCATACAATAATTAAATGTTTTCTTACTAATAATAAGGTACTAGACACGAACAATAAGAACACACACATTCACTAGAATGTAATAAATAAACTTGCATTCCAAATACACTTCTAAAACAACTTGATTTTTGTTTTGAAATTTGAGAACCTTTACGTCATCTTTTTCGTAGTGTAGGCAACGATCCTACTGTATGAAGCCTAAGTCATCGCTAACTTTAATATTTTAATCATTTTCTTACGCACAAATGAATTTAATACGTAACAATTCATCAATTGTATCACTATATAAATCATATTTATTTATTATCCTTGTTTTTTAAAGGATAAAACATTTTAAAGCCCTATTACCGGTTTATCGTAATGTGTTGAACACCACTATTGCGGCCCGTAACATAGCTAACTTCACGTCTAACAACCCGATCCGCGGGGCAATCCCAATGTTGACAAGATTGTATTCAAGAGTACCGAATCACGTGACTTTAAAATTAACATTGGAATCGTATTGGATTATGATTGGTATTAAAATTAGTGTCAAGAGTAAGCCCCCTGGGTGCTTACTCTGGAATATAATTCCGATAGATCGACATTGGTCAAACGTCAGTTGGTTGAGTTAAACGTCAGGGATTGGCTAGACTCAGTGAGTCCAGCCAATGCCTGACGTTTGACTGACAATTCCAATGTCGATCTATCGGAATTATATTCGAGAGTAAGCACACTGATCTGAGAGGTAGGTACCCGCGCGGCTCAGTCGCGTGGTCGGCTCCTTACGCAGCGGACGTCCCCGAAATTGAATTTTTCGAAACGTAATTAGCACACTTTCGACTAATTAGGCCCAACGAAGTGGGCACGGGTCAGCTAGTCTTCTATATTTTTGTGCACATTCCTGCTAACATAAAAACATCCGGTGCAGTAAAAAAACTACGGCATTTTTTTTTCCACAATCCTAATAAAAATAGTTTTTTCTCTCATCCGTCAACAAAAACCGGCAGAAAACAAGTTTATAACGTCCGTTTGTAGGTCATATGAACTTCCGCACTGAATCTGACACAGTTAGGATACAGAAGGTTCATTTTTGCAAAGACTAGAGTCAAAATTTACTGAAGAACAAAAATTATAATAATTACGTATTTATATAACCCTACCTAAGGTTTTTCATTCTGACTGTGCAAAATTTGCTTACAAAAAGCACCTATAGTCCGAAACACCACTTAAAAATATTAATAGTAATGAAATTCCTGTCTCAACCGGGCATTGGGCAAGACACAGCGGCCGAGTCGCCTACTAAGCCAAGGTTTTATTACAGCTAAAACTAATAAAATATCAAAATCAAACAGTGAGGGAGACAATTTTTTTTGTTTGGAGAATAGTCCCGAAACGTAATTTTAGTGTCCAGTACTGAAACGTATAAATATTATTGATTTCTTCCTTTTAGAAGAGTAACGTTATCCCCAAGTCTGCTCTTGGCATAGCAGATCTTCTGCTATCTTCCTACTCACGGGCACGTAGTTCTCTTAGAATATTTATTAAGTTCATGCGTCGTCATAATGTTGTAGGAGAAGTAAGGTTTGCTCTCGCATACGTAATGTTTGTGAGAAACTAGTGTTGGTGTTTGTCACTGTATTGTCTTTATATTGCCAGGTTTTCCTTTGCTGTGAGATGGTTTAGTCGTGTTCTACAACGACTTAATAATAAACTTATGTTACTACTATTATGATGGGAGGAGCCGTTTCCGTGCCTCGGAAAGCACGTTAAGCTGTTGGTCCCGGCTGCCTTAAATAGATCTTTGGTAGTCGTTACAGATAGTCAGTGACCTGAAATTCTGACATCCAGTCTAACCAAAGGGTATCGTATTAACAGGGTTGTCTAGGTCAGATAGGCAGTCGCTCCTTCTAAAATACTGGTATTCAGCTGCATCCGGTTAGACTGGAAGCCGACCCCAATATACTTGGGAAAAGGCTTACATTGACTAACACCGGTATCTATAAACAAGTCATAGTGCTTACTGGAGTAAAAGTCATTATTTAAGATACGATTTTTTCTCTTTAGTTTAGTAATTCCTTGATATTAGAACTGTCAAAGGTTAGAATTCTTAGGTTTGCTTTTATTGACGGTTCTAACTTCGTTTAAATTCTTGCACATTGCATAAAAATGTTTGCGTGTAATTACTTAAGTTCAAGTAATTACTTTAACTTCACTATAGATACGGATGTAAGTGTCTTCCGTGCTTCGGAAAGCACGTTATGCCGTTGGTCCGACTGTCATTTGAAGAACTTTGACAATCGTTACTGTCAGTCAGTGGTTTGAAAGTCTGACAACCAGTTATACCAAGGGGTTTCGTATTACTAAATGGAAACTAGGTTGTGGAGGTCATATAATTATGCTGTCTTGTGATACAATTTTTCTGACCTGCAGCTGTGCCTATTGCACTCTGGAGGTGGCTGGGCGACAGCAGTTTCTTCTTAAACCTATTTTTCAAATTCCTTGCATGTCCTTTTCGCTCTAAACACAATAATATTCACCAAAACAATGTTCTCGTAAAAGACTCTCTCATAAAAATAATAATCATTAAGTACGCGAACCCCAAAAAAATTAAAACGAACAAAACAGAACTGCAAAAAGCAGAACACGTAAGAAAGGTTTTGCGGCGGTCGTTCCCAACGATAAATTCAAGGCTTAGTGCCTTGCAAGCCAGATTTAGAATAATCCCTCAGTGCCACGTAATGGCCTGCATTGTACAAATGCTGCAGCTAAATGCATGGAATTCGCTGCAGTCGAGTTCGACTGTGTTGTAAATTGATTTGGGAAATGTTTTGGAATTAAATAATAAAGAGACTAGAGGTTTTGGTCGTCTTTGGTCAACTGCACCCTCTCGAAATCGACCAACGGGATCAGTCAAAGAAGCAACATTTCGACTCTGTCGATTTGTTCACAGTTTGACACGGGTCCAGTAGCAAGCGGGACCAGCAGCAAGCGGGTCCAGTAGCAATCGGGACCAGTAACAAGCGGGACCAGTAGCAAGCGGGTCCACTTAACCAAATAGTCCTAGTTATGTCACCGGCTTCGCTCACCTGATCTTGGAAAATATAAATAAACATGATATAAAATCACGAATTTAAATCTCGAAGGGTTAAGAAGACGTGTACCTACTTTTTTGACTAATTTCAACAAGGATTTCAAACATTATGAATTTCCTTTACAACTTAGGCGAAAATTAGGTGAAACCGGTATGTCTTAAGCTGGGTTGCCACGGTGCGCGATTCTGCGGATCATCACGCACAGCCGACGACCACGGACGGCAACGCACACAGGCAGGGCTCTTTCAAAGGTGCGTGACGTCTGTGTAGATCTTTTGATAGCATCATTTCAAAATGCAAAGTGAAAGAGAACGTATCGTCGCTCTCTTTCACTTTGCACCACACCTTTGACCTTTGTTACCGGACGGATACCGGCGCACCACCACAGACGTCCTGTGCTACCACATACGAGACCCTTCCCACGGTGTGTCGTGCGAGCTGGTCCACGTCCGTCCGTGATATCACAGACCGTGGGAAGCTAGCTTTAGAAACAAATAAAATCGAAGACATGTGACATCTACTACTCCGTACTGGGCCCACGTGGTAGACTATAGCCCTTCCCTCTCTGCAGTGGCATTATAGGATAAAGATGATGATGATTACAATAACGTTTAAGAGACAAATACTTAATAATATTTAAAAACTCAAAATTATGTCAGTACAATTATGAATTTAATTATTTGAAAATATCAATGGAAATGTCAGTAAATATAATAACAGTCCAAATCTGTAGAATACCATATGTAAATTAGGCGAAAATCAAGCATTTAAAGAACACGATATTTGATAGTTATCTCAAATATTGATTGATGCTGTAATCGAGTACGTGTCTATGTAGTTCTAGATGTTTTTTCCGCAACAATCGATCTTAATTTCCGTTCAAACATCCATGCTTTCTAACACCATATAATAATACAGTAATATTTCTCGATAATATTTTTCTTTTCTTTCGTTACTTAGGTAGTCAGAGGTACCCAAAATTTTGACCTCACCCAGGCCGATTGCTTCGTTGGCTTGGGCATGTGATGATATATTCGATGCCCAGTTTAAGCTACTTGTTTCTGGATTTTTCCATCAGGAAAATCTCAGCAGCGGCCACAAAGCCTGAAGTTGTGCCCGGTTGATATTTATTGTTTTTGGGTATGGGAAATCATCGAATAACTTCTCCCGCTCTTGGGCAGAGCGAAAGGGACTGTCAGACTTCTAATGACTAAAAACCACCCATGTTCCTTCTTAGCCCTTTATGTCGAGGCCGCGGTATCCTGTGAACATCCCGCAGCAACACCTCCTTTTTCATGGCACTTCAACATTCTGCCTGACCAGAGGTAGGTAATCGGTTATGTTATTAAAATATAACTATCGAAATAATATATTTTGGGTGTACTATTAAGTTCTGTTAGTATACTTCTGTCTCATCCTTCGGGATGTGACAGACGTGATAAATACATACATAAACTCACACTTAGGGGGCAGGAATGGGGGGGAGCTGCAACGATCCTTACATATTCCGTTTGCCTCGTCTGGTCATACATACTCGCCGGATCTGAACCACATGAGGTCGACGATGGAACGAGCTTACCCAGAAGAAGCCTATTTACTCGCGACTTAAATAGATTGGGGTTATATGAATTCGGGAAAACCGACGCAGGTAGGGAGTTCCTATCTCTCAAATCTGTCTTGTAAATACCTTTACAGGCATGGTGTTAAGGCGCAGTTAAAGGGGCACCGTAAAAACGACCTGTTTTTCGTCGCAGAGTTAGCCGTATTGCTACTTATTACAATTCCAAAAAAAATACAGTGTATAGTCAAATGTATAGGTAAAAGACTTATGCAAAAATATTTTCTAAAAGTAATCAAGAACCTCGAAAAAAAAAATCACAAAATCACAAAAAAATCACACGAAAAAACTTTTTCGTCTCGAAATGCTCAATATTTTGAGTGACAACTGTTATTTTTTTTTTACTATCAGATATTTATTATACTATCTTAATATTATTTATTATACTATCAACTATACTAGTGTTTGCGTGGCTGCGCTCGCTGCGCGCAGCTCGCGGGTCTGCCTACCTACACCTACCCACTACCTACCTACTACCTACCTACACCTACCTACACCTACCTACACCTACCTACACCTACCTACACATACCTACTACCTACCACCTACCTACCTACTACCTCCTACTACCACTAAAAGAACATTACCCTAAAGTTTGCTTGTCGTCGCCCCTGAGTTACGCTTCACCCACTCAACCTTCGTTACGCTAAGGAGGTCGCCGGCTCGCTTCGCTCGCCACCTCCCCCCTTCGCTCCACTCGGTCTCGCAGGTTCGCTCCACTCAGGACCTACCTACCACCGGAAAGCTATCATGACATTATCCCTACGCTACGGGGGTCGCCGGCTCGCTTCGCTCGCCCGCTCCCCCCTTCGCTTTGCCGCTGTACCACCACCGGACAGGTTTCGACGCCTACTATAATATTTCTTCAAACACCTAATGGCTATCTCTAACCGTTATGAAGTTACAGCCCTTTTAATTTTAGGGGAGGTTGGGGAGGGGAGGGTATACAAATTTCAACGCCCCTCAATAAGTAGTTTTATGTAAGAAAAAAAAAAAAAAAAGTGAAAAGGGGGGGGGGGGGGGGGTTGAAGGGGGGGTGAGGGGGGGGAGTCTCGAAAAATGATTTCGATTAACGCAAAGGCCCCTCTAAATGAATCTGAAAAAAAAATCGTTCCAAGTCTCTTAACTTTCGAGATTCGCCTAAAAGGGGGGAGAAGGGGGGCAAGGGGGGCCACTTTGAAAAATGATTTTTACTTTACCGAGCCTCCTCTATACGAATCCGTAAAAAAAAACACTTCAAGTCTCTTTGTTTCCGAGATACGATAGGGAGGGGGGGGAAGGGGGGGGAAAAGGGGGGGTTTGGGACTTTTCCCATAGGTTTGAGAGTTAGTTGTTTACGAATCTGTAAAAATATACCCACCTCCCCATCCACCATCTGGGAGAACAATTCTGTCAGTGAGTCAGTGAGTCAGTGGTAGTTTAGCTTTATATAGTATAACTAGTGTTTGCGTGGGTGCGCGAGCTGCGCGCAGCTCGCGGGGCGTGAAGAGGGGGAGAGGGGGCGCTTTGAAAAATGATTTCGACTAACGCATTGCACCTCTCAATGAATCTGAAAAAAAAAAAATTCAATGCAGCTCGCGGTACTACCTACCTACACCTACCTACTACCTACCTATACCTACCTATACCTACCTACACCTACCTACACCTACCTACACCTACCTACACCAACCTACACCTACCTACTACCTACCTACACCTACCTACACCTACCTACACCTACCTACACCTACCTACACCTACCTACACCTACCTACACCTACCTACACCTACCTACACCTACCTACACCTACCTACACCTACCTACACCTACCTACACCTACCTACACCTACCTACACCTACCTACACCTACCTACACCTACCTACACCTACCTACACCTACCTACACCTACCTACACCTACCTACTACCTACCTACACCTACCTACTCAACCTTCGTTACGCTTCACTCACTCAACCTTCGTTACGCTAAGGAGGTCGCCGGCTCGCTTCGCTCGCCACCTCCCCCCTTCGCTCCACTCAGGACCTACCTACCACCGGAAAGCTATCATGACATTATCCCTACGCTACGGGGGTCGCCGGCTCGCTTCGCTCGCCCGCTCCCCCCTTCGCTTTGCCGCTGTACCACCATTTTACTTCCCCGAGCCTCCTATCCTATACGAATCTGTAAACAAAACAGAAAAAAAGGGGTGAAGAGGGGGGGGGGGGTGAAGGGGGGGGGGAGTTTCTAAAAATGATTTCGACTACCGCAATGCCCCTCTATATGAATCTGAAAAAAAAATCGTTCCAAGTCTCTTAACTTCCGAGATCCGAAAGGGGGGGGATGGAGGGGGGCAAGGGGGTCAAATTTTCAAAATGGTTTTTACTTCCTCAAGCCTCCTCTATACGAATCCCTAAAAAAAAACCCGTAAATTCTCTTTATTTCCGAGATCCGCCTAAAGGGGGGGAGAAGGGGGGCAAGGGGGGCCACTTTGAAAAATGATTTTTACTTTACCGAGCCTCCTCTATACGAATCCGTAAAAAAAAAAAAATACGGGTCTTTTAGTTTCCGAGATACGATAGGGAGGGGGGAGAAGGGGGGGGAAAAGGGGGGGTTTCGGACTTTTCCCATACTCACCAGAGTTACTTGTTTACGAATCTGTCAAAATATACCCACCTCCCCATCCACCATCTAGGAGAACAATTATGTCAGTGAGTCAGTGAGTCAGTGAGTGGTAGTTTAGCTTTATATAGTATAACTAGTATTTGCGTGGCTGCGCTCGCTGCGCGCAGCTCGCGGGTCTGCTTACCTACACCTGCCTACTACCTACCTACACCTACCTACTACCTACCTACACCTACCTACTACCTACCTACACCTACCTACTACCAACCTACACCTACCTACACCTACCTACACCTACCTACACCTACCTACCTACTACCTACCTATCACCTACCTACTACCCCCTACTACCACTAAAAAAACATTCCCTAAAGTTTGCTTGTCGTCGCCCCTGAGTTACGCTTCACCCACTCAACCTTCGTTACGCTAAGGAGGTCGCCGGCTCGCTTCGCTCGCCACCTCCCCCCTTCGCTCCACTCGGTCTCGCAGGTTCGCTCCACTCAGGACCTACCTACCACCGGAAAGCTATCATGGCCTTATCCCTACGCTACGGGGGTCGCCGGCTCGCTTCGCTCGCCCGCCCCCCCCTTCGCTTTACCGGTAGCACCATTTTACTCCCCTGACCCTCCTCTATACGAATCCGTAAACAATATAGAAAAAAAGGGGTGAAGAGGGGGGGGGAAGAAGGGGGGAGAGGGGGGAGATATGAAAAATGATTTCGACTAACTCTATGCCCCTTTCAATGAATCTGAAAAAAAAAATGTTCCAAGTCTCTTAACTTCCGAGATCCGAAAGGGGGGGGGGGGAGGGGGGCAAGGGGGTCAAATTTTCAAAATGGTTTTTACTTCCCCAAGCCTCCTCTATACGAATCCCTAAAAAAAACACGTAAAATCTCTTTATTTCCGAGATCCGCCTAAAGGGGGGGAGAAGGGGGGCAAGTGGGGCCACTTTGAAAAATGATTTTTACTTTACCGAGCCTCCTCTATACGAATCCGTAAAAAAAAAAAAATACGGGTCTTTTAGTTTCCGAGATACGATAGGGAGGGGGGGGAAGGGGGGGGAAAAGGGGGGGTTTCGGACTTTTCCCATACTCACCAGAGTTACTTGTTTACGAATCTGTCAAAATATACCCACCTCCCCATCCAACATCTGGGAGAACAATTATGTCAGTGAGTCAGTCAGTGAGTCAGTGGTATTTAAGCTTTATATAATAGAACTAGTATTTGCGTGGGTGCGCGAGCTGCGCGCAGCTCGCGAGGCGTGGAGAGGGGGAGAGGGGGCGCTTTGAAAAATGATTTCGACTAACGCATTGCACCTCTCAATGAATTTGAAAAAAAAATGTTCCAAGTCTCTTAACTTCCGAGATCCGCCTAAAGGGGGGGTGAAGGGGGGCAAGGGGTTCAAATTTGAAAAACGGATTATACTTCCCCGAGCCTCCTCTATATGAATCTCACGAATGACACCACCTACCTACACCTACTTACCACCTACCTACACCTACCTACTACCTACCTAAACCTACCTACCACCTACCTACACCTACCTACTACCTACCTACACCTACCTACTACCTCCTGCTACTACTAAAAAACATTAACCTAAAGTTTGCTTGTCGTCGCCCCTGAGTTACGCTTCACCCACTCAACCTTCGTTACGCTAAGGAGGTCGCCGACTCGCTTCGCTCGCCACCTCCCCCCTTCGCTCCACTCGGTCTCGCAGGTTCGCTCCACTCAGGACCTACCTACCACCGGAAAGCTATCATGACTTTATCCCTACGCTACGGGGGTCGCCGGCTCGCTTCGCTCGCCCGCTCCCCCCTTCGCTTTACTGGTACCACCACAGGATAGGCCCCTTTCAATGAATCTGAAAAAAAAAATGTTCCAAGTCTCTTAACTACCGAGATCCGAAAGGGGGGGTGAAGGGGGGCAAGGGGGTCAAATTTGAAAAATGGTTTTAACTTTCCCGAGCCTCCTCTATACGAATCCGAAAACAAAACAGAAAAAAAGAGGTAAAAGGGGGGGGGGGGGTTGAAGGGGGGTGAGGGGGGGAGTTTCTAAAAATGATTTCGACTACCGCAATGCCCCTCTATATGAATCTGAAAAAAAAATCGTTCCAAGTCTCTTAACTTCCGAGATCCGAAAGGGGGGGGATGGAGGGGGGCAAGGGGGTCAAATTTTCAAAATGGTTTTTACTTCCTCAAGCCTCCTCTATACGAATCCCTAAAAAAAAACCCGTAAATTCTCTTTATTTCCGAGATCCGCCTAAAGGGGGGGAGAAGGGGGGCAAGGGGGGCCACTTTGAAAAATGATTTTTACTTTACCGAGCCTCCTCTATACGAATCCGTAAAAAAAAAAAAATACGGGTCTTTTAGTTTCCGAGATACGATAGGGAGGGGGGAGAAGGGGGGGGAAAAGGGGGGGTTTCGGACTTTTCCCATACTCACCAGAGTTACTTGTTTACGAATCTGTCAAAATATACCCACCTCCCCATCCACCATCTAGGAGAACAATTATGTCAGTGAGTCAGTGAGTCAGTGAGTGGTAGTTTAGCTTTATATAGTATAATATTGCTCAAGGTCGCGGGCAGCTAATGTCGCCTGGCGACATTAGCTGCCCGCGACCTTGAGCGCGCGTTTAACTCATCGCCTAAACAAATAAGGTTGAAAATGGGGATGCGTTTGATTCTCGTGACTGCCAATAAGAACGATAGTTCGCAGATTTAATTAATTAAAAAAAAATACGCTGTAATGTTAAAATATTTTTACATAATGTCTTTAGTTGGTTAAATTTCCTTTCTGATAGTAAAAAAAAAAAAACAGTTATCGCTCAAAATATTGAGCATTTCGAGACGAAAAAGTTTTTTCGTGTGATTTTTTTGTGATTTTGTGTTTTTTTTTTTCGAGGTTTTAATTTAATTTAAAAAAATATTTTTGCATAAGTCTTTTACATAAACATTTGACTATACACTGTATTTTTTTTGGAATTGTAATAAGTAGCAATACGGCTAACTCTGCAACGAAAAACAGGTCGTTTTTACGGTGTCCCTCTTATCTGCGCCAGTGTAAATACAATAAGTTAGTACTTCAACCTACTAACACAATATTGAACAAATTAAGGCTCGTCAGTGCATCGCTGACGCGGCTCCAGTCCGTGGAGCATTACATGGCGTGACGGCTTGTGTGCTGACGAATTATATTAACATAATATTCGGAGCTAATGGGATGGAGAACGTGACTCTGTCAATTTAATGTGGATGCTATGTCTGAGAGTATAAGGGTGGGTATCGTAGTTTTGTTGCTCGCTTGGAAAACGTGCTTTACAAAAACAACCAGAGTAAACTACAGTGCATCGCACGTTAATCCGTTGGCTCCGGTTGCTATATATAAATCTTTGAAAATCGTTACATTTAATCAATGGTCAGAAACTCAGACAACCAGTCTTACCAAATTGTCGGATTACCTAGTATTAACTGGGTTGAGAAGGGCAGATAGGCAGTCACTTCATATAAAATACTGGTACCTATTCAACTGCATCTTGTTGGGTTGGATGCCGACCCCAACATAGTTCGGAAAAGACTAGGCAAATGATTCACACACGCCCCTTGCGAGTACAATGTACCTCTATTTTACAAAAAAAGACATAACAAAAAAAATATATACATTGTAATCCCAAACAGATTCACAAAGAAACACACAATCACTCACCACCATATATTTCAATATACAGTATACAGCTAACCAGTCAGCAAGTCAGCGGGATACTAGCATCAATCTCATAGTCAGCGAATCGTATCGACACGGGTACCTGTCGCTACATACGAGTATACGACCCATTACACTGAGTACAATATTGTAATGGCGATGACGATACATGAATATAGTTGTTGTAGCTATAGTCTTTACATTCGCTTTTCCATGAAGAGATTATGGGGCCGTTACCAAGTGTTCGATCACGTCAATAAAGATCATCATTTACCTAGCCTTTTCCACTGAACTAAAGCCTTTTCCAACTATGTTGGGGTCAGCTTCCAGTCTAACCAGATGCAGCTGAATACCAGAATATTTTGACATGGAGTGACTGCCAATCTGACTTCCATAACCCACTTATTACTATGTGATACGATTAGTTGTATACGTCCCTGTGTGCCTATTGACCTTGTTCTGTTCTGTCTCCTGCTGATATGGAGGGAAATGGAAATTATTTTTTTCCTACTCCTCCGCTATTGTTTTCTGATTAATTTCGTTGCGGGATCCAAGACAGTTAAATCGTTTCTATGGGACTTCGTCGGGCTTCATTGTATCGTCTCTTTTATTGTATTCGTCACTGTTAATTCTGGCTTACAGAAGTTACAGTGGTTTAGGAATAGTGTGGCGGGCTTGTCCCTTTAAAAAAGAAAATGTAGTGCAATACCCCTTCGCAAGACTGGTTGTCAGATTTTCGGGCTACTGACTACCTGTAGTGACTGTCAAAGATCTACAATTGACAGCCGGGACCAACAGCTTAACATGCTTTCCGAGGCATGGAGGAAACTCGGTATATAGAGGGTGGTCACCCATCGTGTATGACTGTGATTGTATGAACGTACACGAGACAAAAAGAGTGTGGAAAAATCTAAGCGGGTGACGTTTCATAGTTTCTGCGACAAGTGTGTGTGGTTATGTCATCCATGATAATATTATTACTTTAAAAGTAACTCTCTAAGTCCATCTACTTGGGTATAAAACTTTATTATTTGAAAATTAAAATCAATTTAAATGTGAGCAGATGTTGATTAGATTTCCCAAATGAAGTATCATTAAAAAATTAATCAATTTCCTACCAAAACATAACTCTAGGACCTGCTACAATTTCTATTAAGAAAGCTAAATTGTAAGTTTGAAACATCATACAATTTCAAGACAAACCTTGTGTAACCCATGCAAATATTGCATGCCAAAGCCGACGGCTGAATAAGGGCGTTCCACAAACCATTACAATGAACAATTTGTAGAGATACTGCCTAAAGCCAGGTGGCAAATTGCCAATTTGAATAGTAAGGATTCTGAGGTCATGTCTTGAGAGGTATTTTAAGACAACGGTACTTGGAGTTTAACAAACGGTAGAAGTGCATTTAAATCTTAGATTACATAACATAACTACATCGCGGTTTTTTAAATGTGCTATATCGATAAAAAACTATTTAGTATATATCGTTCAAACCAATTTTGGTTGAAAGTTTCTACTGCGATCTATAGCATATATATTTTTTAGATTATTCACTCTTTTAGTTTAAAAGTTAGAGGGGGGTGGACATATTTTACCAATTTGGAAGCGTATATCTCTTTCAAACGATTGACTTTAAGACAAAATGGTACAAACCTTAATGTCATTTCTAAAGACACCCCACGCGAATATTATAGGACTGATGAAAAAAGTTTTTTTAGTTTCAGTTCCATATATGGGGAGTTTTTGTCCATCGCTGGTCTAATTTAAATTATTAAATAATAATATATATTCTCTCGACTGAATATTCCAGTCCCTTTTGAAACGACACGTAGGTAATCAAGCACAAAGTTCCATATCTCATTCGAGATACAGTGCAACTAAGCGTTATGTCTCATAGTCTCATATCAGAAATATGCAATATCGCACCTCTAGTGAAACCATTAGGTTCGACGCACATCAAGGGTTTGGAACGAGCCTGCGAACTGCATCATACCGCTGACGATCGCTGAACCATGAATTTACGACATTGGTAGTGCTAAATGTGTAGGTGTGAGTGACTACAAACTTTCATCCGATATTTAACTCCCTTAAGGGTTGAATTTCGAAAAATCCTTCCTTATTCCTTGTCTACATTATAAAGGGAACAACTGTGCAAAATTTCAGCGTTCTAGGTCCAAGGTTTTGGGCTGGGCGTTGATGAGTCAGTCAGTCAGTCAGGACTTCTCTTTTTATTTATCGCGGGCGAAGCCGCTGGCAAAAGCTAGTTTATTATAAGTGCGAATGTAAGTCGGACTGTCTTATACCTTTTAATCTTTGAAAGCTAAATGAATTTTGGTGAAATCGCACATAATTTGACCATACCTTCAATTAGGGTGCTTTTGTCCCGACAAAACCGTGGGCAAAAGCTAGTCTAAAGTCATTACCAAAATCTAAACTGCCTACCCAATTTCAACAGTTTGAAGAGCATTCGTTGAGCCATTGCTTTCACCAGAATTACAATTCCAAGTGATTTATTAAACGCACATTAAAATGTTTAGTGTACGACCCATACTACACCAGCTCGCCACTACGCCAGTACGACAATACGCCAGTACGACAGTACGCTGTCTAATTTCGTTTGCGTAGTAATTGTGTCCACGCATAAATTTAGAACACAGTGACGTTTGCTGAACAATTGGTGGTACTTATTTATGCTATATGTCCTGTGTAAGCCCCGTCTGTGGTTTGGAATGACGGACTAGAAATGTTTTTCGTAGTATGTTTTAGGTGCCATGTTTAATCCGACTACGCCGAAATGAAAGTAATGTTTTTGAAGAGTTATTCTGAAGCGTTATGAGCACTATAAAAAAGCTAATCGAGGTTCTTAAAACAGAAGTTAACAGCCAAACTGTTCCTAAAATATTAATTAAAAAAGAATTATTACTTTTTCTTGAACATTAAGCTGCTTTAAAAAAATATTTAACCCTAAAAGCGGCTACAGGAAAATAAAGCATTCAGGCAAAAGCGTAATAAAATAAATCATTAATTATTTAATTACTCGTAACCCGGAAAATACTTGTATTATACCGTTTCAAGTGTACCCTTAACTTAATTTACGCAAAAAGTAATTAAAATGAATCTAAATTAATTATTGTAATCCCGCAATTACCATTGTTTGATTAAATGATAAGTGTTTCCGACAATAACATAAGGCTTATCCCAACTAACTAAGATTAGCGTGCTCTGATTGGCCGTTACCGGTAGCGAGCGCCGAAATCCGGTCCGAAGCGGTTTAATCCAGATATATGCAGTTCTACATAAATTCGAGACTTAGCTGTGTTTGTAATTTCGTACACATAAATGTATCGATTGTTGTGCTACGTTGAATATTTTGCGAACGTTTTTTTACCGCTTCAGTGCATTTTATGAATACCGTTTTCACGTTATTTTTTGTATTTTTTTATTAGAGCAGTTTTCCGATGGCTTTGACTTTTATGAAATCTCGTGTTTTTTTGCAGTAGGTAACTCATATATTTGGTAGAATAAAAAAGGACGAGATTTTTTTTATTTTCTAATATAATTGTTCGCCTTGTCTGTAGATTTCGAGAAACGGTATTAAACTCTTTTAAATCTCTGTAAAGAAAGTCTCGCCTTTTTTGTGGATGTCGTTAAGACGACTTAGATTTTACGTTCCAAGGATAAGCTGTCGCTTTAAAACTTCTTAAATTTTTGTAATAATTATTCTGACTGCCTTGCTGGTGTAGTGGTCGCAAGCTGACCGCGTGGTCCTGTGCTCGATTCCAGGGTCGGGCAAAGTGTTATTTGCGTTATCAGTCATTTCTTAGTACCAGCCACGGACTCTGGTT
The DNA here is from genome assembly GCA_949316265.1 of Diarsia mendica. Classification (NCBI taxonomy): domain Eukaryota; kingdom Metazoa; phylum Arthropoda; class Insecta; order Lepidoptera; family Noctuidae; genus Diarsia; species Diarsia mendica. The sequence goes on from OX438910.1 coordinate 4,562,878, forward strand.
CTGTACTCGAGTGATGGCAACGGGCCTGCGAAAAAGAAAGCGAAGTCATGTTGTACTGCAGATATATATAACTTGATATGTCGGGGTGGAATGGAGTTGTGAACGGGGTGTAAAACTGTGTCCCAAGGTATTTTACCTCAAGAAAACCCCTACTCCTACTACTTACATAATTATTTTTAAACTTTTACTTCTTATACTTTCTCCCTTTACTTTTTTTCCTTTTTTTTCTTCCTTTACTTTCTCTTCCTACTTCAGTAATTTTCTTACTTCGTAAACTTTTAATTTTCTTCCAAAAAATGTTTACCACCTGCATTTGTTTTACGTCTCATAAAACCGCAAACAATTGAAAATCAACTCATTTCAAGACTCTATAAAGTTCGTCATTCCCACGTTGATTCGGTAACGACCGCCAAAATCCGGCTCCCGCTGGATCTAACCAGATTTATGCAGTTCAAACTGGCTTCAGACTTGCGACGGAGGAAATGCAAATGCGGATTTAAAGGTAGATCAACGAAGGAATTGTTGAAGTTTTATGTTGACCTCCTTAATGCTCATCTTTTTAGGGTTCCGTACCTCAAAAGGAAAAAACGGAACCCTTATAGGATCACTTTGTTGTCCGTCTGTCTGTCTGTCTGTCTGTCAAGACCTTTTTTCTCAGGAACGCGTGGAGGTATCAAGCTGAAATTCATATCAAATACTCAAGTCTATGGTCTCTTGGAGCTGTGAAAAAATCAAACTTCTAAGTCAACGCGATCAAAAGATACTCCCGTTTATGCCGCAAATTTTCGACACTCGCAAGGGAATCAAAACCTACAGGGTACTTCCCGTGAACTCAGAATCTTGAAATTTGGTACGAAGCAACGTCTTATAGCATAGATAAAGGAATATTTACGAAAACCATAAATTTTTAGTTACATCAAGATACTCCCGTTTATGCCGCAAATTTTCGACACTCGCAAGGGAATCAAAACCTACAGGGTACTTCCCGTGAACTCAGAATCTTGAAATTTGGTACGAAGCAACGTCTTATAGCATAGATAAAGGAATAATTACGAAAACCATAAATTTTTAGTTACATCACATAATATATTTTTTTTACGGAACCCTCGGTGCGCGAGTCCGACTCGCACTTGGCCGGTTTTTTAGGTTTTTTTTGCTTAGGGTTGTTTTTACCAAGGTATTTTTGAAATATAGGCGTGTCTAGATATTTTAGTTTAACGAAATCAATTTTATTCATAAGTTAAATCACATTACCCAGTAGGCACCAACTGGGTTGTGGAGGGAAGCTACGCAGTCGCTTTATATAAAAAGCTGGTATTTAGCTGAATCCGGTTAAAGACTGGACGCCGGGAAAAAGCGGCTAATAGGCAAATGATGATTGATGGGTCTGATTTTGGGAAAATGACAAAAACAAATTGATGTTATTATTGTAAATGTAAATTGTTATCTTACCAGTTTGTAAGCTGTTCGGAAGCTCACCTTTACATTGTGAAAAAATTAAAACTGTGTCAAACGTCGGAATAGAGATATTTCCTGACAAAAAAAAGCATGAGTCTATTTAGTCCGTCTATTAGATTATCTAAAAATATTTAATAACTGTTTTTGTTCAATATTTTTTGGAAATCTATCTGGCAGACTAATTAGTTTGTCAACTGCCCTATTATTAATAAGTCACGAGCGGTCTCTCGCACACTCTTGTTAAGCAGTATTCATTATTATATTTCTGTTCATTCGGCCTTCTATACTCTAGGGTATAAACATACTCATAAGACCAGCACTTAACAGAGGTTATTGGAGCCGACGAAACGATAAAAACTTTATTACATAATATGATATTACTCGCTTTATAGTTTTGACCTAGACCGAATTATGTACAGCCAGTACCCAGTATTACCTGACCCCTCCACTTGCTCTATTCCTTATTTCACAAGGGGTCACACAATACTGAAGGCACCAAAAACTTATATATTTCTGTCTTAGATTTCATAAGTTTTGTAGTTCAAGATAGAGAATAATAGAATTCACCTATGCTCAAGTGCTCAGGATGAAGCCCTGAGTCTATTTCCCAGGGCAGGTGAAGTGTTATCGTCGGGGCTGCGAATCGTCGGGGCTGCGGATCATCGGGGCTGCAGATCGTCGGGGCTGCGGATCATCGGGGCTGCGGATCGTTGGGGCTGCGGATCATAGCGGCTGCGGATTGTCGAAAGAGATACCGCGGGACAAGGGCAAAGAAGGAACATGGGTGGTTTTTAGTCAGTAGAAGTCTGACACTCCCTTCCGCTCTCCCCAAGAGCGGGAGGGGTTATTTGATGATTCTCCACCAACCATAAAAAAGGTGAAGTGATAAGTGTCTCTGTAAGGATTTTTCAGCAAGAATTTTTCAGCATCGGTCTCGAAGTCTTTATTTATGCCCAACCGATAGTAAAAAATGCACCTCCTATTAAATTGGACTTCTGGTGAAATGTGGGTATACTAATAGGTACAACTCTGCCTATCCCTTTGAGGATTAAGGGGCGTGATGTTACAGATGGTATTGCTCTCTTTATAGTTCCGACGTAGACCAAATTCTGTACTAGCACCAGAAACTTATATATTTCGATCCTAGATTATAAAAGTTTTATAGTTCGAGAGAGAAAATATTTTTTATGGACTGAATTCGGCATTGACTGCTATTGCGCGACTGCTGGGCATGAGGTCATGGGTTCAAGTCCCAGGACGGGCAAAATGTTATTGAGTTTTTCCAGAAAGAATTTTCTAGCCACGGAGTCTAGATTTGAGCCCGATTGGTGGCAAAAGGCTCGCCCCTATTACATGGGACTTAAACATAACTGCATGGTGAAACGTGGGGTACCATCTATCTGGCAGAAACTTGATGCTCCGAAATTTATTTGGCATAACACACTTGGCATATTCTTGTTTGAACGAATGTGTTTAAGGCAAAACAATTATTTAATAGAATTATCGTTTGGCCGAATGTTTGACTGGCCGAATTTTCAATGGCATACTTAGCCAATGCCAAGGGGACTTTCTGGACATGTCTTACATCCGAGTCCAGTTTTCCCCCCTGAGGGGGATTTTCTCAGGGGGGAAAAGTGGAATAAGCCTTTTTTATTTGGTAGAATTTTATATGGCATAATGCCAATTTTATTACAATATTTTTGAATAAATTTTCTGCCATCCACAGCTATGCAAAATAAAATTCAGATATTATAAAAGTTCTGCTAAAAAAGGTAGACCCGAAATGTGGATGTAGTTAAAGGTATGGATACGCTTCTGCCTAACCCTTTGGGTTTTACAGTCGTGATGTTTTGATCTGTTATGGTAGAAAGAAAAAAAAACTTTCACATCCACAAATCAGTTATTTTGTTACAACTGTCAAACTTCAACCTAAAGTTCTTCAGAAAAACAATGCTTCATAGTAATTCAAGGATGCTTTTTCCACAATCCTCTTTTATATACTTCACGTGAAAGAGATCTTCAGAACTTTTGACAAAGGGGTTTTTATGAATACTTCAAAGTTTTTTCTTTTGCCTTTGAACAAAATTACTTAGATTGTAACTCCGTCTTAGTGTTAGAGCCAGTCTGTTTTTTCTTTCTGAGACAAATACTAGAAATTCGCTTACGTTTGTCTTAGTTCGGGGTTTATTTAGAATTTTATGTGTTCTTTATTTGTTGGATTACTGGAAGAAAATGCTTTAGGCGTGAAGTCCACCTTTTTACTTATTTGTGTAAAATTAAATAGACTATTTATTAATTTCAATGGTAGTGGGTAAGACAAGTCTGCCGCATGCCAAACAAGTAGTGGGCCTGTCAAATTCAGGGTCAGTGCCCTGATACAGTAACACGGGGTTGCGGCAGACTACGAAGGAGATGGCTGGACGGACAGAAGTGTCATTCCTCTTCGCCCCGGACAAGCCCCGGCCCTGGTGCAAGCCATGGCTTGCACCAGGGCCGGACGCGAGAGGTCGCCGCCGCCGATCGCCGCTACAAGAACACGGCGGGGCTCTGCCCAAGCAGGGCACACCTCCACAGTGCGCTCCACCGTGTCCTCCGGTCGATCCTCGCAGTGGAAGCATCCGGGCGTTTCCTCCCGCCTGATTCGGTACAGGTACCTCCCGAAACATCCATGTCCGGTGAGGACCTGCGTCAGATGGTAGGTGAGGGCGCCGTGGCTCCTCTGTAGCCACTCCTCAAAGAGGGTACTTACCGCCACTATCGTGGCGTGCCCTGCACTGGGTTGCGACAGTCGCTGTTTCCATGCCGCCATGAGATCGCAGGAATACGTGCCCTTAGGGCAAGATTGAGGTCAAGAGCAAGCCCATTTATAATAAAAAAGCACATATAATTATGGGTCTAAATATAAATGTATAACAACAATAGCATAAATTTATTTACAGGCAATCTTACAGACTGACAAAAATACCTATAAAATTATGTATGTACCTTTCATGATCTTGGTTTTATGAGACCCACGCAACCGGTCAACGTAGCGACATTTGGCTCCTCCAAATGTCGCTACGCCAAATGCCTATGGCCAATAATTACGTACGTATTATGTTTTTCGGCTGAGATGATGCTGAAGACGAGATAGATGATTTTAAAATAATAGTTTTGAACTTGATAATGACATAATAACAAAATCTACCAAAAAAAAACAATTACAGTAAAAGACTTACCATTGTGTTCAAATCTGCGACCTTTTAATCTGAAAACGGAAAATTCTTTGTTAGAAAAATGATCATCACATTTTTTTATAAAAATACTTAGGTCTATTAAATTCTGTTTTGCTAGCGAGACTTACCTACTGAAGCTAGGATGTTACATTAAGAAAATTAACAATGGAATTTTATAATACAGTTATAATAAAACAGTGTCTTTTCTTGAGTAAAGGTGCCATAGTTGACTAACAAAGAAAGCAGAATACGAGTAGGTGGAGTTTATTTTCATTAAATTAATTAACGTAATGTTAATTAATTTAATGAAAATAAAGGCGCATTACTTTGTGTAATTTATTTCATCACCACTGCTCTCAAAACGGTGAAGGAAAACATCGTAGGGAAACCGGCATGTCTTAGAACCAAAAATTCGAAGTTAAATGACAATGACATCTACCAATCCGCACTGGGCCCGCGTGGTGGATTATAGCCCATCCCTCTCCTAGAAAGGAGGCCCGAGTCCCTGCAGTGGGAACATTATCGGCTGATGATGATGATGATGAATTAACATAACATCACGCCTGTAATCTCTGAAGGGTTAAGCAAAGGTGTACCTTTTTTTTAAAAAAAAAGCTCCCCACCTACCGCTAGGCCCTCGACCATATCGAAGGATACTCGCTCGCTGTCACTTACTGTGCGTATACATCGGCCATTTCTATTTGTTATCCACTCAAAATTAGATAATAATATAGTCTTCATATCGAAAGTAGAAGTTATATTTAGTCGAGACCACCAGCATCACAACTGAAGGAGGTGGCGGAACGTGAGAGGGAGAGAACCTCTCGTCTGGGCGTCGGGGGCCACGTGATGGCTTCCGGCCACCGTAGACGCGGGCCTGTGGACGGTGAGTAATGGGCTAGCATTACAACTGGAGATAAAAAAAATATATAAATATATATACCATCTTCATAGATAAACATCTATGAAGATGGTGCTGCTCTTCCCCACGTCTTGTCATAAACCTTTCCATTAACCTGTCACTTCACCTATTATTAGTTTGTTTTTATTTAATGTATGTTATTTTTAAGTTAGTTGCTTGATAATAAAGTTATTTATTCTTACAACTGGAGCTTATAATTGGCAATAGAAGCATTACTCGTCTGGCCGGGGGATACTTCTTTTGCTTTGTCAGATGTAAAACTTTACAGCCTGTTCTCCATAACTTGTAACGTTACACTATCCTGATAGGACCCAAAAACTATAAGGTCACACTAAGCACTCACCTACCTAACTTTCAGTCTGGAGTGGAGCACTGTTAAAAGAAATAGTCACGGGGATAAGTTATAAGAATTTATTATTAAAAACTAACATAGGGCCTACCTATATGGAGCTAGAAGTTAAAATAAACCCTCACTAGGCCAGAGAAGCTGGTCAACGGAAATTGATATGAATGTAGGATGAAATGGAGAAAGGCTCTCGGTTGTTACTGTAGTAGTGGCCGAGGGGCGTCAAGAACAAACATTACAAACTCTACAAGCAAATCTTTCTAAAACAGTATAACAATTCCAGTCAATAAGTCCTAAGTCTGAACGTACAACAAGGAATCACAATATTTGAACTAGAACCTAGGTAAATCCTATTACCAAGCAGAGTCGAGTTTGCAACTTTTTCCAATCGGCTTACTGGTTCGTACCGTTGTGTGGAAAAGTGTCACCGTTCGGAAAAGGATTTTATACTGTGCTCTGTTTTATAGCCCATTGCACGCTTTAAATGTTTTGCTGGATAGTTTAAAGCGGTTTTATTGGAAATGTGTTTCTTTTACGACTCGACTGACTTGACTTCTTAGTTGCATTGCGAACCGATATGTTCTAGAACCAACATTGAAGACATGTGACATCGTTCAACCTGCACTGGGACCACATGGTGGATAATATAGCCCATTCGATCTCAAAAAGAGGCCAGTTTCCCATCAGTGGACTCAATACTGAGTGTAGATTATCTTCTAATGCATGCCATTCTTCCCGGTTTTGCGCCTATCGTATCCAGTCCTTTCCGACCACTCCAACAAGGTCGTCGGTCCAGTAAAAACATTAAAGACTGATTATGATTTTGCTTGTGTTAGCCGCAAACGCAACTGCCGAGTGTGACTTCTTGGGTTTAAACCCCTTGTCGGCTAAAGGGTTATCATATATACTGATCAGGAATATCTCAAAAGCAAGCGAAGTCTTGATCTGTGCCAGGTTGATGATATTGATTACATGGGATTTTATTATAACTGGTGTCGTTCGAACATAGGTTCGTAGTACAGTGAATGCCAGACGAGCACGTTCAGCAAGAGCTGAGGAATCGTCAATGGAGCGTGAGGCTCGCCTCAGCCAGCCTCGGGATAAATATAGAGCTGAGAGAGAAAGAAAATCCTCAGTAGAGCGCGAGGCTTGCCGCAGCCAGGATCGGGATAGGCATAGAGTTCAGAGAGCCAGAGAATCTTCTGCAGAGCGTGAAGCTCAATTTAGCCAAAATAGGGATAGACATCGAATACAGAGAGACACATTTGCACCCGTGCGAAGCCGGGGCGGGTCGCTAGTAAAATATATTTAAAATCTCAACATGAATGATGTATTCAACATTGTGTAACAATAATTTGGTTTAAAAAATTGACCAAAGAGTTTCTTGCCCATTCTTTTCCATAAAGATCTTTTTTTTGCTTTGGAATGGACAACAACCTACAGTACTCTCACAAACTATTATACTTTGTGACTGTGACTGTAGCTTCTAAATTTTTTTGTGTTTCTTGACATTAAATATTGTCTGTAATGGTTTGAATGGGCGTCCAAACCTCTTCTTTCCTTCTACCACTCTGCCTGATAATAGATAAATAAAATGCCATTGTAATACCACTTTCCCTCACAACAGTACGTTCCTCCATACCGCGTGCTCGCTTTCGCGTCCAGCTTAAATCTTTACACAGACGAGTGTCGAACTGCGTTTGTTACTTTCTTTGTCTACCTATTACTTTCAAATTGAATCTTTATTAGCTAAGGGGATATTTTAACAGCACATAAACCTAGTCCGGGTGCCAAGTAATAAAAGAATCAGCTGGTTAGTAATCATTTTTAACAGACTTCTAAAAAAAGAATAAGGTTCTCAATTTGAATGTTTTTATATTATATTATTATGTATTTTTTTAATGTTTGTTCGGGCATCACTCCGTCACTTGCTAACCGATTTGAATAATTCATTTTTTGTTGGAAAGGGTATATACTTCCCATAATATCGAAATCGGACAAGTGGTTTTTGAAAAATCCACAAAACTCAAAAAAAAAAAATTACATTGTCCACATTAAGACTCATGAACATGTGAACTTACGTGTGAACCACTAAAAAGTAAAAACTTTTTAATAAAAAATAAAACTGACTTCAAAAGAAAAAAACACAAAAAAGTGAAAAATAAACTTTAGAAGAAAAAGCAGTTTCTGAAGTCAGAGGCAAAAACATGAAATCAAACATACAAAAGTCACCGACTAAAGAAACTGATTTTTCTTCTAAAGTTTATTTTTCACTTTTTTGTGTTTTTTTTTTTGAAGTTGGTGTTATTGATGCCTTCCTCCACTTCCAACATGTATCGATAACGAGGTCATCAAAAATTATTACTAACCAGCAGATTTATTTTTATTATTTTGTTTGTGTTTATATAATTTAACAGTCATATTGTCCTACAAATTGTGTGGTACGTTATCCCGGTCCGACGCTCAGAAATGTTTTATCCTTGCTACCTCTGCTAGCTACCACAATCGAGAGTTTTTGTTGAAGAAATGTTGGGCATCTCATCAAAATGAAGCTACTCATGAAAAACTAGCTTGATAGTAATCAAATTAAAAAATGTACCGTGGCACCCGGACTATAAAGCACTATTTATAGTGACTAAAAATGGATTGGTTTGAGCATGTGGCGGAGAAATTAGGAAAATGTAGGCTAAAAAATAAGGTCACCCACCATCTGACAACCTTTTTCCCTTTATTGGGGACAGCTTTCGGTCTTACTGGATGCAACTGAATACCAGTATCTCTCTCGCGCGTCCGGCTTAAATCTTTACATAGAAGAGTGTCAAACTGCCTTTGTTACTGTTTCTTTTTCTACCTTATTACTTTCAAATTGAATCTTTATTAGCAAAGGGGGTATTTTATCAAGCTCATAAGTTTAAAACTGGCATGGGTGACGGAGGAATTATGAAAATGTTACAAGGAAAGTTTTAAGTGTGAATATGACAGACCAACTGTGCCATAGAGTGTAAAATACCCTTCATCATCAGCATCTACAGCCCGAATTCATTCACTGCTGGGTAAGTATAGGGCTCTCTTTTCTGGTGTCAATCGCCATGTTCTTGTGCCAGTCTCATCCAGCTTTCTCCATTGACGAGACAATACCCTTATCGATGCTGAAAGTAACTCGTCTTTCCCGTCGATACCATCCTACCTGGGAAACATCTAATCACGGAGATAATATTTTTTGCAGGTTTTATACTTTCTAAATACTGGTTTTTAATTTTATAACTTTACTCTTGATATCTTCATGACCCGTTTATTATCTAAGGCACCCAACAGCAGGGCTGCGGGATATTCGCAGGATACCGCGGCCTCGACATAAAGGGCTAAGAAGGAACATGGGTGGTTTTTAGTCAGTAGAAATCTGACTCTCCCTTTCGCTCTGCCCAAGAGCGGGGGGGTCATTTGATGATTTTCCACCCACCCGAAAAATGGAAAGAAATAAAAGGCACCCAACAGCACAATGTTTTGAGCGCGTTACGTTGAATCCTATCGTAAAACAAACGTGGTTTCTGGCCGCAAAAATCCGCTCTATAGCAATATTTCTTAACTTAAAGTTACTTAGTATGAATTACTTGGTTGACGGCTTTGTGAAGTGTCCGTTTACACCTTGTAAATATTTAGTAGTTTGTGTGTAGCAATAATAGGGTAGTTGACAAAATAAACTAATTTGTCCGTCAGATAGATTTCCAAAAAATATTGAACACGTATTTTTCTTTTTTCGCGTAAACAAAAAGTGAAGACGATACAGTGCTTCGAAAAGTCATGAAACGTCACAGGTTGGTCCTTTTTTACCAGACTATGACGTCAAAACCCCCTCTCCATGGTCTTTGACAAGCTTTATTTTCGTCAATTTTTATTAATTTGATATAACAAAAAAAAAACACGTATACAATATTTTTCGATAATCTAACTGACGGACTAAACAGAATCATAGTTTTTTTAGTCAGTCAACTACCCTATTATCTCATTTTATTCATGTAGGCACAGATTACGCGGGCGGAGTCTCAGGCAGAACTAGTATGTAAATAAACAAGTGTCTAAACAAGTAAATTCAATTTCATCAAACAAGCAACAAAGTCTACTTCAAGAGAATAATAATTCTCTTTTATATTTCTAGTTTTAGATCTTCAAAAAGTTTGCTTACAAAGGGGTTTGTTTGTAATAAGTTTTTTATTTGTCTTTGACAAGAATAGAAGTGAAAGTTTTGGGGTTAAAAGAAAAGCTATGTATTTTCTTTCTAAAAAAGAGGGATAGAATTATTTTCTATCACTCTTTGCAGCATTAGGGTGCTTTTCCACCAAAGATGTGCTATGCAGCTATGCTGCAAAGATGTTATAGCTAAGCTGTGAAACTATGTGACCATTTCCACTCATGCTATGCTATGTTTCGATAGTAGGGAAGATAGCATAGCAACACATAGCACGCATCTTTCCATAAAAAAACATAGCTTAGCTGAGTCCGTTTCCACCAGTGCTAAGCTATGTGCACCAATGAATATGATTGGTGAATAACAAACGCATTTATAGCAACGTAGCATAACACATCTTTGATGGAAAAGCACCCTTACACCTGTAATCCCCCAAGGGTTAGGCAGGAGGTGTACCTAATAGAACAACCACGTGTCACCCGTTATGCTTAAGTCCTATGTTACAGGGGGCAAACTTCGTGGCTGCTAAAGATAATTTTTTGATGGAAAACCCCGGCCATGGCCCGGGAACCTAATCCAGTACCTCAACAGTCGCGCTTGTGACCGCTAGACCAACGAAGCAGTTTATTCTTGTAATGCGTCGGGGCTGCGGATTATCGAAAGGCATAACGCGGCCTCGGCACAAGGGCGAAGAAGGAACATGGGTTGGTTTTTAGTCAGTAGAAGTCTGACACTCCCTTCCGCGCTGCCCAAGAGCGGGGGGGTTATTTGATGATTGTCCACACACAAAAAAAAACAAACCCATTCACGAGCCAACCTAAAGATCGATCCGATGTGGCTGTTATTATTGGCCACGAGCTTTCCAATTTACTTGGCACCGCAAACTTGAAATGCATTGTGCATTAATTTCCAGATAACGTGTAATGAAATTCTCTCAGTGACGAAATAATTCACCTCTGTCCGGAAAAAATATCGGATGCGTTTTAAAATTCATACAAAACCGTTCACATGAAACTCCATTACTTTTTATTTCACTTCACATTCTCATTATAATATTAAAACTACCGCTTTATTTGTCACACAAAACAGGACTTTAAATTTATGGATATAACTTGCAATTTTGCCTTCCGATGACCTAACAGAAACAAAGAGAGCACAACATTGACACTCACATGAAATAGAACCTTTAACTTTGATAGGCAAAGTTGAAAGTCGACTGAGAGTTTGTTGCAAAGAAAATGGCAAGCCGAGAGCTGCGTCTTGCTGGCCGCTATTCTAAAATACATCCTCTCTCTTAAATTGTAAGGTTCAAAATCCAACTTACGTGTTCAGACGATATTTCGTACCCGCTGCGTCAACATTGGCCAAGTCATGTGTGTTGTGGACGAGCAAAGCATCTGCAAACAAACAAAATGCTATTATATGTACATAGATATAGAATAGGATTTACGTTAGTCTTGAATCCTGAGCTTGGCTGAACAAAAAAAAACATAGAGAACAAATATTGTAGGATACGTTGTGAATTTTATAGAGGATTTTTTTATGCTGTGTATTTTCTATTGTTAGGGAAACGCGTGACTTATTAAAAACAGTCACTTGGTTTGATCTGACAGGTAAAGCAGAGCTTGCCGTGGTAGATAGGTACTCGGATATGTGTCTGTTATAATTATATTGTTTACTAGCTGATGCCCGCGGCTTCGCCCGCGTGTATACTGTAAAAACAATCCTTTATGCGGATTATATATCATTCTAAAATTTCAGCTCGATCGCTGCAGAATTTTTTGAGTTTTTGAAGCGTACACAAACCAACATAACATTTTTATTTATATAGAAGACTAGCTTTTGCCCGCGACTTCGTTCGCGTGGAATAGTGACTTCCGGCAGATTTTTGGTTTATCTCGCGAAAAAAAAAAACTATCCTATGTCCTTTCTCAAGTTCCAAACTATGTCTGTAACAAATTTCATCAAAATCCGTTCAGCCGTTTAGGCGTGAAAGAGTAACAGACAGACAGACAGAGTTACTTTCGCATTTATAATTATTATATTATAATACTATATTATATAGAGTATGGATAGAAGATTTGATGCCGGCCTGAACTGTTTCGAGAAAAGAATAGTTTAATTTAATTGCTGTCAAACACCTGAATGGTCTTATTGAAATAAATGCTTCGAGTTTGAATATTTGACAAAATGTAACAACGTTAGGCAGTCATGTAAAAACTAAAGTGGGGGTTTTGGGGCACTATTTTAAGTAATTTTAGAGGTTTTTAATCACTAACTATCGATTCTAGAAGTCACGTTGAACATGTCATACTTCTTGGTAAAACAAGGTCGTTAACAGCTTTTTGAAGTTTAAGCAAGAAAAGTATTTATTTGAAACAGCAACTTATTTTAGATGTCAAAGCCTAAGGGCAACCCAAAAATAAATCTACGAAATTCTGTAACAACTAAGAAACATCTTGAGGCTTCAAGAAAGTTATAATATTGAATAAAAACATTTTCTATTAAGAAGGAGAAGCTGTTGTCGCCTAACTTTCTTTTTTAGGGGTGATACACATGACACAAAGTGTAAACGAACGTTTTGCGAAGCCGACAACCAACAATTTTGAACATCAAACTAAAATATAGCAAGGAAACGACTTTAACGACTCAAGGGGAGCAAATTAACGTTTTATGCACTGTTAAATGCATTAAATAGTAAACATGGTCATAAAGGTATTGAAAGTAAAGTTCTGTTATAATCACAAAACTTTTATTTAGAAAAAACTTTGACCTCAAATTAATATCTCCGTCACTAGAAGGTTCGCGAAAACAAGTACCTTTCAGTTTCGTAAAGGGCACTTTCATAATATATTCTATGTTTTGGTAAGCAATGGCTTTTTTTTGGCGGTTGGAAAATCATCAAATAACCCCCTCTTCCCGCTCTTGGGCAGAACGAAAGGGAGTATCAGACTTCTATTGACTAATAACCACCCATGTTTCATTCCCCTATAAGTCGAGACGCGGTATCTCTTGAGAACAACCCGCAGCCCCGACGAGACCCACCGCCCCGACGGGGTCAGCAATGCCTTGACATAATGTTGGAAAATAGAATATACAGACTGTAACACAATGTGCCTTCTCGTTGATGTTTAAGAACACAAAACTGGACAAATTTCCCTAAGGAACATGGGTCATGTTTCTGAAGCAAAGTTGTCAAGTTTCTCTTCCTTGTACAGATCTTTTTCTGTATCGTGTGGGTTGTGCCTTACCTGGCGACAGTTTTTATACCACCCATTGGGCCTCTGACTTATTTCCTCAGGATCTTTTCCTTTACATAGCAAGGCATAATAGTAAAATACGCTTTTTCGACATAGCCCGAAGAATTGCCAAACTTAAGTGGCAGTGAGCAGGGCACATTGCTCGCAGAACGGATGCCCGATGGGGCCGGAAAGTTCTGGAGTGGCGACCGCGAACCGGAAGACGTTGCGTTGAAAGGCCTTCCACTAGGTGGACCGATGACCTGGTGAAGGTTGCGGGGATCCGCTGGATGCGAGACGCATGGGACCGGTCAATGTGGCGACACTTAGAGGAGGCCTATGTCCAGCAGTGGACGTCTTTCGGCTGAAATGATGATGATGACGCTTTTCCGAACTTGACACCTATGACTTGACAGTCTGACGGTAGCACCACTACGCTATTACTGCTAACACCCTGCCTGTACAGATATACGTTCGGAAATCAGCAAACGTAATTGTTCCACCCTCAGGCGAGGTGGTCTGACAATCATTGTAGAGTATTACCAGCTAGATGAGAATTGCCGAGAATCGAATTTAATGGCGTGCCATTATTGAGACATGTGTTGCACATTGGACTGTTAAGCCGCGTTTCCACTAGGCAATATTTGGCGCGCAACACGTGACGCTCAACATGTACGGCAACGCTGCACAACAGCGCGCGACGTTGCCAGCTAGCTCGCAACATTGTAAAGAAGTAGATGCGTAGACAGACAACGTTGTTCAACAAAAGTTTCGCACTGACTTTCAACATGTTTGGCAACATGTTGCGCGTAAATTTTTGACTAGTGTAAACGCGGCTTTATAGGCTGCTGTGAATACTATAGGAAACAAGGAAAAGCCCCCTCACACTATTACTAAACTACTGCAACTCCTGAAAGATAACACAGAAGAACACAGAGAAGATACATCAGTGGTGACCACCAGAAAACCACCAAGACAACGAAGCTCGACGAAGTTCAAGAGGGGTAATTGAACTGTCTTAAATCCCGTGATGAAGGCAATTAGAAAAAAAATGAGGAGGAGTAGGAAAAAAAAACCAAAGGGAACAGGGTGTAAAGTTCTTCTGCCCCAGAAAAGGGATGATTTTCCGACAAGACGAGTTGTTGGCCAATAGTCTTAAGACGCGATTCAGCATTGTGATGTTGATTCTTCATGTGTCATTAACGGCGCAGTACTGCAGGTTGCAGCAGTTTTTCTATTGCTAACACAAGAAATTCAGGAAAAATCGCCTTAAATTGTATCGAGCTGACTTGAACATAGTAAAGTAATGGTAGAAGTCGAATGGTGTTTGCCAATCATCATCATCATCAGCCTATAATGTTCCCACTGCAGGACTCAGGCCTCCTCTCTAGGAGAGGGATGGGCTATAATGCCACCACGCGGGCCCAGTGCGGATTGGCAGATGTCACATGTCTTCGAATTTTTTGGTTCTAAGACATGCCGGTTTCCTCACGATGTTTTCCTTCACTGTTTTGAGAGCAGTGGTGATGAAATAAATTACATAAAGTAATGCGCCTGCCTGGGTTCGAACCCATGACCTACTGTTCGTAAATCGGGGCCGACACCACTGGGTCACCGCTGCTCTCAATGCAATCGCTGTTTGCCAATCAGCACGAATTAAATACTTCGAATCGGTTTTGTTGATCGGCCAATACTACCAAATGGAATACCGCTCCGAAAATGGTGTAAAACTCACTAAGAAGAAAAAAAAAACTTGATAGACTTAAGTACAGATTTCCGAAAATCTCCTAAAGACAGAGTTTCCGAAATCTCATTTGAAGGTCTCGGGTATTTCATTACCTCAAAACCGACAAGTCGTAACAAGCAAAGTTGTTATAATCCGAATTAAAGGGCTCTTTACTAAGTAACTTAACGCAGTGTTTCCGAGCTATTTTTGTGAAGTTTGCCTAACAACAAGTTTGTTTATGGGAAAAAAGTATGTAAGTAAATATAATTATCATAAATATAACTAAGTAAAAATAATATGGTCTTATTCATTATGTCTAAGTTACCTGCAAAACCCAGTGTCAGGTCAAACAAGTTTGTCGTTTGTTTACATTATGATGTATGAGACCATTATTTTACTTTATATACCTAATTATTTTTCTTGCAACCTTACAGCCTCTTCAGCTGACAGCATACGAGATCTTTTAAATAGAAAAAAAACCCCATCACGTGTATAGAAAAAAAAATGACCACCTTACTTACATAATTATTATTCACGACACCGAGACGAATGCAAACTAGGACAACTTGACGCTTCCTTTCAATAAAACAAGTACACTATAACAACCCTCATTGACACGTTAATAGAGGCGAAAATCCCCTACACGAATACTACTTGGCCACCGAAAAAAAAATCTCATTCACAGAGCAAAAAAGTTTCCCACTACACAAAACAGTAGGGCAACGTATTCAGTTTGTTTGCATACGGACGATGCTCTGTGTTCATTAAAATGCATGAAGTGACGTCATCCGGGCATAGACTAGTGGTTGCGGTGTATTGTGCCTATGTGGGGCGTGACTCAGTGAGGCGTAGGAATTCGGGAAGTAGGAAGATTGAGTTTGTAGGTGATGAGCTGGGAGTTTGGTTTTTGTCTGTATTCATGTTGTTGGGATTAAAATACGTTTTGTAAGTTTCCTTACTGTGCTTGATCACATTAGTAACTAGTTTTTGCCCGCGGCTTCGCCCGTGTGATAATATCGATTTTCCATACAAACTATGATAATTTTGAAAAATCCTTCCTTAGTGGATGCCTACGTCATAAGAGGAATACGTGTGCGAAATTTTAACTTTGTAGCTCTGAGGGTTTGGCCTGTGCGTTGATCACCAGTCAGTCAGCTTTGCCTATATACAAATACGGATTTGTTCGGAATTTTCAAATTGTGTATCCAGAATGACACTAGCAGAATCCGATACGATTGCGGTCCAAAATGAATGAGTATTGAACAGTAGCAAGACCAATGGCTAAACTCGTGAATATACTACTGAAACAAGTTTAAAAATCTAAAACCCGACTACGAATAAAATATTGGTTTTTGCTCTCCAAGACCTTTCATTTGATACGAAACATGTTATGATTACAATTTAATATTTTTGAGGTAAGTTTGTGACATTTAAATTCCGTCATAAAAAGAATTTATAAAATTTATATAGCCTATGTCACCCGGGCTATTCTAACGAATCTATTGACACCGCATTTATTAAAATCCGTTCAGTATTTTAGGCGCTACGGTGGAACATACATACATAGACTGCCAAAATCATTACCCTTCCTTATGGCTTCGCCGTAGTCGGGTAAAAATAAAAAGTGTCCTGGGCAGCGGTATCTCCTCCGATCAACTTGCAGCCCGACAAGCGTCAACCTTTGCGAGCATCTGCAATGTTATTGACATCTCTTTGAGGCACGCGTGGAACACGAACGCGCCATTGACACGACCTGTCATCGTCATAGGAAACTCAGCAACCTTGCTTGCTACCGTGCCACAGATTCATAAAACGACTGTATTATGTAACTCCGAAGTTCGAAATACCGATGTACGGTATACCTACAGAATGTTCGGTAGTCCGATGTACGTTACTCCGAAAGTTTGCTAGTAAGTTTGCTACTGTATTCAGAATGTTCATTATCACGAAGCACAGAACTCAATTCAATTATTTATTGCAAATCACATGTGTTTTACAAGATCTTATAATAAAAATATAGTTCACATGGACCCTGTCGGGCACAACATTTTTTCACAATATTGGTAGTAGCATTAAAAATTATCAATAGTAATTAAAAAATAATGAATTAATTTTAATAAGCAATGTCATAGTGAAAATAAAAATTAAAATAGAGAATAAAAGTCAAAATAAAATTATAGTATACTCCACATCGAAGATCGGTATTTCGAACTTCGGAGTAACGTAATACAATCTAAAACAGCCAACACCGACTGAAAAACAAAACACCATCTCTTCATCTTTCAATCTTTGCCCACTGCGCTTTTATCACTAGCTAAGAGAGATTCTTTTACGATGTGTAATAAAAACAAGTTGCTCAACAAAAAACAGCACTTTTTTATTCGAATGTGTGCCGTATGCTATCTTACATAAAGTTGAGTGTATGTGAATGTTTTATTGAATATACACACCGTTGTGTGTCAATGTGTTTTTCTGTGTGCAATGTTTTTTGACAACTTCGGGGGTGGAATTCGTTTTGAAAGCTCTCTGTTTTTCTTTAAGCGGTATTTGGGAATTTTTGGTTCTTATTTGTGTCTGTGTATATTAATGTATACAAATCCGTGTGTGTGGATCGGAGTTTGTCGTACTGTATGAATTGTGTAGAAGGTGGTCAGAGTAGATGGTCCAAATAAAATATGGTTGCACTATATCGGATTTATTTTGGTCAGCGTAACTTTCTGCCTCGACGGTTACAAAACGACAGCGTTCAAATACCCGACGCTTCGAGTTTTATACAGTTCTACAAAAACCTAAATATTGCAATTAAATAATTGAATAAATCGAGTTATATTAATTAACTGCTAAGTAACAAAATTAATGATCAACTATCACTCAAATCTTAATTAATAATAATTTAATATTCACCGGAAGCTGACAAGCAGAAGGTGCTGTAAAAAAAAGTATTCCTATTATTTAACATTACTAAATAATTACTTTTCAATTAAATACAACTTAATAAATCTAATCACAATAATTGATGTTCATTAACTATCATCGATAAATAATTACTTAAGTCGAGCTGGTATACGCAGTACCGGAAGTCTGTAACAATTGCTATAAATAAAAACTGGCAGTGCAAGTCGCACTTGCACATGAAGGGTTCCGTACCATGGCTTCTTATAGGTTTTCCTGTAATCTATACCTACGTTTGAACTAATTTCTGTATTTGTTTCAAAATTTTGGGCCCCGTAGTTTTGGAGATAAGGGGGGGAAACAGACAGACAGACACACGAGTGATCCTATCAAGGGTTCCGTGTATTAAAAAAAAAAACAAAAAATGCATGTAGTGGAGATGAGAATGTTGAGGTGGAAGTGGATGCGTGATGTGATGGCGCCATTCTTATGCCGCAAAATGGTCTTAACCATCATCAACAGCCTAACCTTTTCCCAAGTTTTCAGTCTACCTATCATCATCTTCACCATCATTTCAGACAAAAGACTTCCACTGCTGGACATAGGCCTCCCCCAGGTGTCGCCATATTGACCGGTCCCGTGCGTCTTTCATCCAGCGGGTCCCCGCAACCTTGACCAGGTCGTCGGTCCACCTAGTGGGAGGCCTTCCAACTCAACGTCTTCCGGTTCGCGGTCGCCACTCCTGAACTTTTTGGCCCCATCGACGATCCGTTTTGAGACCAATGTGCCCTGCCCATAGCTACAGTCTACCTACATACCAGTATTATACATGGAGCGACTACTTATCTGACCTCATGAAAGTGAACAAGTTTTCCAGGTAGTTTTTGCTGCCATGTTTAATTTTAATCAGCGGCAATCCGGTTTATTTGCTGGTGCCAGTGGAATTCAGGGACATCCTTTCCTACTTATAATATTATAAATGCGAAAGTTTGTGAGTGTGTGACTGTGTGAGTGTGTGTGTTTGTTACTTCTTCACGCAAAAACTACTGAACGGATTTGGAAAAAATTTGGTACACAGATAGTTTATATCCGGGATTAATACATAGTATAGTGTTTAATTCGATTTTATCTTCCCATGGAATAATTTTCGAGTTGCAGTGGGTGAAGCCGCTGGCAACACCTAGTATCATATACGACGGAAGAGAATTTATACCATATAAATAAAATCATATAATATACGAGCTGCATGGTTTCCGTTGAAATCCTCTCAATGAGTCTATGTCACTGTTACTGTTAGCCTGTGTCACCCTACTGCTGGGCAAAGGCCTTCACCCATGACTTTCAAATTGTTTTGCAATCCAGGCCCAATGTCGACCCCTTCTACATTAATATTTTTTTTTTGACATTATAATAATTCCTCATTAAAATTTGGGTCTGACATCATTGGAGCATTTTAAACAATATGTAATTTTATCATTTATTTTCTAATTTATTATCATACTGCATGACTTTCAAATATTTTAGTACCCAATAACTGTAATCCTCAGCTAGATTTGCCCACCATATTTGTACGCCTCCTGGCATAACATAGCGCTCTGTTAGTCAAACAATAATATCTGTACTTTTCACCTATGTTAACAAATAAAAGATGATTTGATTTGATCTGGTCTTGCTGGTTCTGCTCAGCTCACCCACGATCTCTTACGAGGTCGCCTTCGGGCTGTATGAAGGCTCCACAACGTGGTTATTTTGGCCCACAGCTCGTTGGGGGAAATTTACAGCAAGGGAAATTTACCATAACAGGGTAACCCTAATGCGATAAATGCGCCTAAATTACTTAATCCTAACTTAATTGCTTAATATCAAAGCAAGATTAAATTAATGTTTTAATAAATTAAAAGAACTAATATTAACGACTAGTAACATATAACAACCCGTTATTCACCCAAAACATCACACACAGGTGGTCCTAAAAACGCGTTATTATATATTTTCCCTCTAAGATAAAATACTAGTCATTTTTCACGTCGATTCCTTCATACGTTCCTTACGAAAAGTGACGCTGATGTATAGTCACGATATATTTTAGTAACACCATGTGTACGAAGCCTTAATCGAATACAAATAGGGGAAATTGGTTCCGAAATTTCCAATTGGGTGTGTGATTAAAGATGGAATGCTTATTCGGGTTTTATTTATATTCGGTTTTGAATTAGGGTATTGGGATATTTAACATAACATAATATCATGCCTGTTATTCTCGAAGGGTTAGGCAGAGGTGTACTCTTAGTTAAGTGTGTAACATTGTATGTTATATTTAAGTCTGATGTCATAGGGGGCGAGCCTATTACCATAAACTGGACATAAATCTAGACTCCACGACTGCTACTAACAAATCCTTGATGGAAAATTTCAATAACAATTTTCCCCACCCCAAAATCAAAGCCTCATGTTCAGTACACCGCTAGACCAAAAAGGTAATGTTATGATCAAAAAGACTTCACGATCATAATTAATTTATGTCATGAGAACATTTCGTGGATAAAATAAGCTTAGTTTAATAATTTCATGCAATAATAGAAGGTAAAGTAGACATAGCCAATCAATGGAATGTGTTTGAGCGTCAATCTGGTTTAATATAATCTACTTAATACTAAACACATAGCGATTATGTACACACATAGATTATAATTATCGGATTTATACGCTAAATTAGTCTGATTGGATGATATACCTAATTATAGAGGGAAGACTAAGACTCGGCTGATGTGAAGTGATGACGTGTGGGTGTAGCATGCAGACAGATAGACCTATATAACACTAGAGCAACTATTTCGCGTGCCACTTTTCGTGCCTAGCTTACGTAGATCCATGGAAAATACTAGTATTCAGCTATACTATTTAGACTGGAAGCCGACCCTATCAGGGGCCCTACTATGACGTCTTAAAGCAGTCCTAACTTATTCTTAATCCAGTGTGGTGGAGAGATAGCGCTAGACACCCTGTATAGTTCTGTCACGTTTCCACACTGGAATAACATTAAGTTAGGACTGTTTTAAGACGTCATAGTAGGGGGGCAGTTGGGAAAAGGCTAAGCAGCTTATGAGTATAAGCTTAGAAGACACCCAAGAATAGATACTTAGTTCATGAAACTTCCAGTCAATGCTATCTAAATAAATCAACATAGAAGCACAACCAGTCTCTTGACATAATTCCATAATAATAATAGCATTATGAGCGAAAATTCCACTCCTACGATAATAATATAACAAAGTCGAAAATTATCCAGAACCAATTTGGAACCTCAAAAGGATTTGCGGAAAGATTATTTCGTCGTTATGTTCATGTACAAAGACTTGCTATGTTGTGATGGTTATATAATTATGTATTTTGTTATATTATATAGGACCTACTAGGCATATCCCTCTGTTTTACACAGTTTTTTGTAACCTGAAAATTAAACTGATATTTTCTTTGTATCTAAGTTGTCAACTGTTTCGAGAGCAGTGGTGGCCTGGTGGTGGCGGCCCCGACTAACGAAGGGTTCGAATCCAGGCAGGTGCATTACTTTGTGTAATTTATTTCAATACCACTGCTCTCAAAAACGGTGAAGGAAATCATCATGAGGAAAAAAAAACGAAGACTTGTGACAACTATCAATCTGCACTGGGCTGCAGATTATACTCCATTCCCTCTCAAAGAGACGTGGTCTGTGTCCCAGCAGTGAGTACATTAATAGGCTGATGATGATAAAACGTGTATAGAAAATGTAATTTTACATTGAAACATGGGAACAGTAACTGAATAAACGAAAAAAAAATGCCTGACAAAAAGATCCAGCGGAATATGATTTAAAATAAGGAGCTGAATGCACCCTGTTAGTCTGCGAAGGGCTGCCTCTTAAAGCCTGAAGATAAACATGTATTTATGCGTATGTTACGCATTATAATTAATGACATTGAAGTTAGAAGAAGGGGAAAGGCGTTTGGTCGTGACTTGGGACTGATTGTTGGTTTTTTGTGCTGTCGTAAGGGGCATATTATAATACGATATCTCGAGTAGGAGGAATATGTTTACTTAGAAATTTACAAGTGTAATAAAACTGCTGCACTTCAGTATGAGCGTATAATTCTATTATTATATAAAATATTCTGGTTTTAGACAAGTACTATAACAATGAATAGTTTATTATTTTAGCCAAGAACTTTACGAGTACAATTCAACAATTACGTATTAAAATCAAAAGCCCGCCATCTTCCATTTCAATTTTCGTCAAAACCCTCTGTTTCTTGGTGTTGCCAACACATTTAGTAGATTGTAATAAATAATTGTTACAAAAATTAATTAAATTATAATCTTAAACGCAATAAATCACTTTTTCACATCCAAACCTAACACTCGTCCATCCTGACAACGTGTATGTCCTCATACACGCTCTCAAGAAAATACAAAACCTAACACTCGGTTCAGTACATTATTGTAATAATTAAGCTACAAGCAACAATAACTACACATTATAGATGTTATCGAAATACATATAAAACTTATCAAATGAGTAAAGAAAAAAAATAACTCTATTATCTCTCTTTTAGTAACTAACTTACATTTTGGAGTCCCCACACTTTCCAGTCTTCCATCTTTTGGAATTACCCTTACGTCTCCAACTTTTGAAGTTCTCCAACTTTTGGAGTCCCTAACATTCCAACTTTTGGAATTCCCCCTTGTGTCTCCAACTTTTGGAGTTCCTAACATTCTAACTTTTGGAATTCCCCCTTGAGTCTCCAACTTTTGGAGTTCTCCAACTTTTGGAGTCCCTAACATTCCAACTTTTGGAATTTCCCCTTGCGTCTCCAACTTTTGGAGTTCCTAACATTCCAACTTTTAGAATTCCCCCTTGCGTCTCCAACTATTGGAGTTCTCCAACTTTTGGAGTCCTTAACATTCCAACTTTTGGAATTTCCCCTTGTGTCTTCAACTTTTGGAGTTCTCCAACTTTTGCATGGAGTCCCTAAAATTCCAACTTTTAGAATTCTCTCTTGCGTCTCCAACTTTTGGAGTTCTCCAACATTTGCATGGAGTCCCTAACATTCCAACTTTTGGAATTCTCTCTTGCGTCTCCAACTTTTGGAGTTCTACAACATTTTCATGGAGTCCCTAACTTTCCAACTTTTGGAATTCTCTAATATGTTCCTTTATATAAAACCATTCTTAAAAATAACACTACTCACTTTCAACAACTTGTAGTGCATTTTAAATAATTAACGACCATATTTTACGGAAACCATGTTAATACAATAAGAATCCTTCGGTAAAATGTACCTACTAAACTACGGAATTAATCACTAGAAACTTAACAATTACTATCAGTTTCATCATCATCTCCTTCATTCTACTTTCGTGACGCTCTAAAGCAGCTACATGAACCCATGGTAACATTCGATTAGCGGCTACTACCCTATTACATACGTTTATTCTTTGTGGTACTTAATCAGAGAATTGGGGCTGATTCATATCAATCATTATCAAGCGACGCATCTACGCGTTAAAGACCTACCGAGTTCTTTTTTTTTTTGCATTTGCTGTTTTATTACAAAATTAAGTTTACGTTAAATTAAAGTTTGACAGCTGTAAAAAGTCACGAGATTGAACGACTTTGTACCAAACGAACACTGCAAAAGAATTCCACAGAACCTAACAAAGCTAGTGTCATTATTCAGTTCGGTTTCAGCAAAGAAGTCATAAATTTCCAGCATAGGTCTACAACACTAACTAACTAACATTGACAGTAACAAACAGCAATAGATCGAATAGCCTTGCCCTGTCAGAATTAGTTATAAACTCTCCTACTCGAATCTGGCTTATATCACGACTATTATATAGGGAGTTTTGAAGAGACAGACGCATCTGGTACAAGGACTCGATTCACAATCTTAACGACTATTGTTCCCATTAACGATATTGCTATTCATCATTTCAGCCAAAAGACGTCCACTGCTGAACATAGGCCTCCCCCAGGCGTCGCCACATTGACCGGTCCCGTGCGTCTCTCATCCAGCGGTTTCCTGCAACCTTGACCAGGTCATCGGTCCACCTAGTGGGAGGCCTTCCAGCGCAACGTCTTCCGGTTCGCGGTCGCCATTCCAGAACTTTTCGGCCCCATCGGCCATCCGTTCTGCGAGCAATGTGCCCTGCCCATTGCCACTTAAGTCTGGCGATTCTTCGAGCTACGTCGGTAACCTTGGTTCTCAAGCGGATGTCCTCATTTCTGATTCGATCACGCAAGGAAACTCCGAGCATAGCCCTCTCCATTGCCCTTTGGGTGACTTTGAGCTTTCTGATGAGGCCCATTGTGAGCGACCACGTTTCGGTCCCGTATGTAATCACTGGCAACACACATTGGTCATAGACTTTCGTCTTGAGACACTGTGGTAAGTTGGACGAGAAGATACCGCGCAACTTCCCGAACGCTGCCCAGCCGAGTCGGATTCGACGATTGACCTCTTTCTCGAAGTTAGATCTACCCAACTGGACCGTTTGTCCCAGGTAGACATAATCGTCCACAACTTCGAGCGTAGAGTCTCCGATCTTGATAGGAGTGGGTGTTACATGAACATTCAACATAACCTTGGTTTTGTCCATGTTCATTTTAAGACCCACTCTTTCGGAAGCTCTACTGAGGTCATCGAGCATTGCACTGAGGTCTTCCATGGTCTCAGCCATGACCACTATATCGTCGGCAAACCGAAGGTGAGTGATGTACTCGCCGTTGACGTTGATGCCAAGTCCTCTCCAATCCAGAACCTTGAAGATATCCTCCAATGCAGCGGTGAACAGATATTGCTATTGACCTAGGTTTAACACAAAGGGTAAAGAAAATGATAAACTAAGAGGCCTTAAATCGACAACCGTTTGACTAAGTATAATCCACCAGCCACTACACAATGCTGATGCGGCTTATCATCATAATGTACACACGCAAAGAGGCTCTACTGAAACTTTTACCGAAGCTCTTCCATATAACATCACGTTGTCGGGAACACTAACTTAGACCACATTATATTACCTCTTCCCTCTCCTCTCACATTATATTTTTGACATCAACGTTCATGCATTGTATTGTAATTCTGCGGTAGTTTTATTTACAACAACGTGAGGCATTTCTGTGAAATTTTGACGAACTAATAATAGTCCTCCTGACCGTTTTTCGGTCACGGCGGCCAATCTTAGCAGATTAGCCATCTGCGCGGGAGATATTATAGTGCACAAGTGTGTGCGCAGGCACAAGTGCACTCTCTGTTCCTTTTCCTCTCATAGTCCTCAGGGACGGCAATCCGACACGACCGGAGAGAGATCAGGCGCAGGACCAACGGCTTAACGTGCTTTCCGAGGCACGGGGGTACTATACCGCCAACTTCCAAACTCCGGGCTACTACTGGGAAATTTCTAATGAAAAACCCAAAAGCACTTTTTGTCCGTCCCGCGAATCGAACCCAGGACCTCATGCACAGCAGTCGCGCTTACGACCACTACACCAACGAGGCAGTTGACGAACTAAAACAGGTATTATATCCAAGTATTTGTCGCTCACCACACGGCAAGTAATTTTAGCGAGCACCTCATCTACAGAAAGTTTAACGTTAACTTTTCCTATCGGTTATTGTACTAATTTGTTACCAAAACCTTTTTCAAAACAGTTTGTACGCGATCATTCTGAAGTCAAGTTTGCATAGCGTGATGAATGGTTGTGTTCCCGTCCCATCCATAAACAGAAGCGCACTCGTTCACTTTCTTAAGCCATACGTCAATGCGTTGGTTTTTCAATGAAGGGTTAACTCTGCTAAAATATTCTTAGAATCACTACTACGGTACATCGGTGTAGTTGTTGATGGCTGGGACGCCAGTTGTTTAATAGAACTTAACCAATGAGCTATATCTTTAATACTAAAAGAAACGCTACTTGATCTCACAGATTGTTCCACATTATTATAGAAACATTATCATAGCTGTTGCGATTATTTGTACGATGACGACTTGACTTAGCATAGTCTTCGCGATGTACGGAAGATTCACGTGAACATGGACTATGCCGGCGCTTTGACGATAAACAATTACGTGCTCTGGTCACCTCGTTTTCCAAAGCGTTGAGACGCTCCCGTTGTTGTTCTAGCTCTTTTTCGCGTAGACTCAACGAAGTAGGGCTCCGGCGAAGACTGCGATCGCGACTTCCACTTCGGAGTCTCCTCGCACAGCCACCGCTACCCGCTCTCGGTCTGGCTTCAGCTGCATGGCGACTTCGACTTCGAAGGCGCCCGTGACTGCCTCGCCCAGCACTGCAGTTGTCCTGCGCCGTCGATCGCGCTTCGGCTGCATGGCGTGTTGGACCCCTTATTAGCGTCGACAAGCGCCGCGATGTAGGCCGGGATGTTGCTCGATTGCGTGGCATGGTTCAGAACCGAAAACAGAAATAAAACTACGTTTGAAAAAGTACACCAAAGCAACAACATCATAAAATGATAATATAAAAAAAACCGGCCAAGAGCGTGTCGGGCCACGCTCAGTGTAGGGTATTTCAAAAATATCTCTGAGATCAAAAATAAGAAAAACATTCCCCCTTTTAGCCACCCCGTACAAGGGATAAGTATCAAGAGATAATATACAAAAATTCATACAAAAATAGCATTCATTCACGAATTATTCATGTAACATTAGATACGTGAATCATTTTTGGTTATTCGTCACTTTCATTCAAGCTAACAATCAAGTTCATGCGCGACTCATTCAGCACCGCAAAGGTACACAATTTTCTTGTTCTGGCCTATCTAATTATGTAATTTTTAAAGTATTTGATTGATCGTAATTTATTATCACCAGGATACAAGACGAGCAATAAAAAAACAAATCATATAATAAACATAGGCGTGTACTTACCACTTCTGAAATGTAATAAAACTGCTGCACTTCAGTATGAGCGTATAATTCTATTATTATATAAAATATTCTGGTTTTAGACAAGTACTATAACAATGAATAGTTTATTATTTTAGCCAAGAACTTTACGAGTACAATTCAACAATTACGTATTAAAATCAAAAGCCCGCCATCTTCCATAGACAATTTTCACCAAAACCCTCTGTTTCTTGGTGTTGCCAACACATTTAGTAGATTGTAATAAATAATTGTTACAAAAATTAATTAAATTATAATCTTAAACGCAATAAATCACTTTTTCACATCCAAACCTAACACAAGTAACTTATGCAGCCGTAACGAGAGTTTTGTTGATAATCTTGATGGAACAAGTAATGCGGGTGTCACGGTACATTTTTGACGTGATAACGTCTTATAATTCGATGGCCAGCTGCACGAACGAAAAAAGATGACGTCATGCGTCGTTACCTCGCTCTGAGGCGTTACCTCGCTCTGAGGCGTTTCATAGCAACGGTGTGTTAATTGTCGTTCCATAGCAACGGCGCGGGCGTGTTAATTGTTTGTTTATAGCAATGTAAGTGCTGTATTTTCTTATGACGTTGTCACGTTCAAGTATCGCCAGTAAACCGACTTTACAGACAACCGATTTTTAATTTGATTACTATCAAGCTGGTTTTTCGTGAGTAGCTTCATTTTGATGAGACGCCCAACATTTCCTGAACAAAAACTCTCGATTGTGGTAGCTAGCAGAGGTAGCAAGGATATAATATTTCTGAGCGTAGGACCGGGATATCGTACCACACAACTTGTAGAACAATATGACTGTTAAATTATATAAACCAACAAAGCTATAAAAAAAACAGCTGGTTAGTAATCATTTTTGATGCCCGCCTCCACTTCCAACATGTATCGATAACGAGGTCTTCCAACTCCAACTTTTAATGGAGTAAAAACGCAGGTTATTATTATTAATCCATTTATTTCAGATTATAAGGTATCCATAAACAACAATAAATTAAATTAAATTACAATCAAATTAAATAAAAACCGAAACAAAGTCAAAATAAAGCAATACAATTACTTCCCTCGTCCAACACCATTAAAAAACACACTTCAACATAAACAAACCATAATTTTCATAACACAAAGAACTTCAAAAGATTAATTAATCCCACTCATCTCACAACGCGCGTATCAAAGGATAGAACCAAAATATTGCAATACATAGTCTCCATTTCTCACTGTAATCATAATATTGCAAGTACGGGAAAAATACAGCAAAATGTTAGTGGTTGGACTCATTAAAATTTGTACAGACCGATGCGTTTATAAGTATCGTTGGAAACAAAGCGGGATTTTTGTTTAGTAGAAAAAAATTTAATGTTTTCTTTTTTTTTATCTCATTTTGACGTTTCTATCCGTCACTACGGAGGTTACAATTTGTTTTGATGGAAAATTATTATGGTGTAGTAATTGGATGTCGATCTGTGTTATGTTTGTTATTTGATTTTGTCTGTGTTTGATCTTTATTATCAAATAAAGATAAAATAGCATTTTTTATTAAATACACACTTACCGTTCCAATTCACTTTTGACATTGGCAGAATTAAATGGTCGACATCGGCTTTGCTTGCCATCAAACTAAAAATAGAATAGAATAGAAAATAGCAAATAAAATAATGTTTTACAAACACATTATTTTATATCTGAGGGAATTCGTTTTTTTAATGCTTAACATTAGATTATTACCTAGGTACTTGAATTTAGAACTGTCAAAAGTTAGAACTTGTAGCTATGCTTTCTATGAGGATTATAATTCTTGATGATTCTTAGTTTGTCCAAATTATTTTGATTGTATAAAACGGGTTGCATAAGTAGAATATGAATTGCATTTATGAAAAACTTATGTGAGCAGCGGTGGCCCAGTGGTGGCGGCCCCGACTTACAAACAGTAGGTCGTGAGTTCGAACCCAGGCAGGCACATTACTTTGTGTAATTTATTTCATCACCGCTGCTCTCAAAACGGTGAAGGAAAACATCGTGAGGAAACCGGCATGTCCTAGAACCAAAAAAATCGAAGACATGTAACTTCTACCAATCCGCACTGGGCCCGCGTGGTAGATTATAGCCCATTCCCTCTCAAAGAGAGGAGGCCTGTGTCCCAGCAGTGGGAACATGAATAGGCTGTTGATGATGATGATGAACTTATGTGAGAGTAAGTAGTGGAATAAGCCTTAGAACTTATAAACCCACAAAATGTTCATTTATTTTTCTTCTCCACGAATAAACAAAGAGGTAATAAGTACTTAAATAACTAGAAGAACATTTTTTCCCCATTTTCTATTACTTTGACAACAATTTGTCTTGCTCGCAGCAAATCAGCTACAATTGTTGTCTGGACGTTCCCAAATTGAAATCTAAATTCAATTTGTGATGAAGAATGTTGTTTTGAGAAATAACGTTGTTTGTGTACTTCGTGGAGAAATAAAGTTGATACAATAATTTCATAGTTGTGGCTTCTTTAGCTATCTATCTATCTTCTATGTATATAAAAGGCAAAGCTGATTGACTGAGAATCATCGCACAAGTCAAACCCTTAAGGCGCAGTTAAAGGGGCACCGTAAAAATGACCTGTTTTTCGTCGCAGAGTTAGCCGTATTGCTACTTATTACAATTCCAAAATAAAATACAGTGTATAGTCAAATGTATAGGTAAAAGACTTATGCAAAAATATTTTCTAAAAGTAATCAGGAACCTCGAAAAAAAAAATCACAAAATCACAAAAAAATCACACGAAAAAACTTTTTCGTCTCGAAATGCTCAATATTTTGAGTGACAACTGTTATTTTTTTTTTTACTATCAGAAAGGAAATTTAACCAACTAAAGACATATGTAAAAATATTTTAACATTACAGCGTATTTTTTTTTTAATAAATTAAATCTGCGAACTATCGTTAATTTTGGCAGTCAAGAGCATCAAACGCATCGCCATTTTCAACCTTATTTGTTTAGGCGATGAGTTAAACGCGCGCTCAAGGTCGCGGGCAGCTAATGTCGCCTTAAGGCTAGAAACTTAAAACTTCGTTCACGTATTCCTCCTATGACGTAGGCATCAAATAAGGAAGGATTTTAAAAAATTCAACCCCCAAGAGGTTGAAAAGGGGGGTAAATTTTGTATGGAAAATCGTCATTTTTTACAATTTGGACATACACCGCAGGTAAAAGCTAGTATACCTAGTATAAAACAAAGTTGTTTGTCTTTGTCTGTTTGTGAGACTGCATTGCCTTTTTAAACGTAGTTTAAAGCTCTAAAATCCATAGACTGACTAACGCTACGAAAAAAAGGTTCCAGAAACAACACATTGGCATAATTATGGCAAAATAGAAAATATTGTTGAATTTCATATTGGATGGTAATAGTTATAATGTCCGTTCCTGAAACTCCCTGAATTCATGGAATTATAATTCCACGAATTCAGTGATTTCCCGGCAGCCATCGAAATGTTACTAAAGAAATGAGATTAAACCCAAAATACATAAACTCAAGGAAATAATACAAATATTTTTGTTCTTAAAGAATATTTTTTTACTACAAGTTTTATTTTAAAAACTTTTACTGCTTCGTTGGTCCGGTGGTCGCAAGCGGAACTGCTGAGCATGAGGTCCTGGGTTCGATTCCCGGGTCGGGCAAAGTGTTATTGAGTTTTTCTACCAGCAACTTCTCTGTAGCAGCGACAGAGTCTTAATTTGTGCCCAGTTGATGGCAATAGGCTCGCCCCCTATTACATGATACTTAAACATAACTGGCGAAATATGGGTGTACTATTAGGTACACCCCTGCCTAACCCTTCGGGGATTGCAGGCGTGATGTTATGTTTATTTGTGTTTTATTTTAAAATTGTTACGCGAAACGTGCCTATTGGAAACGTGAAATATTTGCATCCCCGTATTTATCTACAGTGCGTGAAAACATCGCTCATTGATTCGTTTATTTTGTTTTTATTAAACTGAAACAAAAAACCAGCCAAGTGTGAGTTGGCCGTCGCCGTCGGTTGACCTGTTCCATACACTAGCTCAAGATATGCATTTTCTAACTCTACTAGACGCTCTTCAGTTCGTAAAGTACGAACATTGAATGTTAAAATATTTAAATAATCAGTGTCCTTTTGGCTTGCTTTGGTTGTTTGGCAGTGAACCGTCGTCGCCCGGAGATTTTTAATCGCACCCCTTTTTTATTTTTTGGAAGTGGGAAATTATTAAATGACTCCTGTCGCTCTGGGCAGAGCGGTAGGTAGTCTCAGACTTCTACTGACTAAAAACCACCCATGTTCCTTCTTAGCCCTTTGTGTCCAAGGCCGCGGTATCTCTTTTGAAAAAATCGCAGCTAATCGCACTTAAATTTGTAATTTATGTTGTTATACAGTAGTATCCGAAATACACATCATGGGAAAAATCTAATTGTCTACCTATTACCATTCATGAGATACAGCCCGCTGGCAGACAGACAGACGGACGGACGGACGGACAGTGGGGGCTCAGTAATAGTAATAGCAGTCCCGTTCAGGTTACGGAGTACGAACAGAAAATAAAATGGCCAAGTGCAAGTCGGACTTGCATATGAAGGGTTCCGTACCATGACTTCTTATAGGTTTTCCTGTAATCTACACGTGTTGAACTAACAGTTTTTTTTTCAGAATTTTAAGCACAGTAGTTTCGGAGATAAGGGGGGGGGGGAGAATTGTCGGACAGATAGACACACGAGTGATCCTTTAAGGGTTCCGTTTTTTTTCTTTTGAGGTATGGATCCCTAAAAATCATAGCCAGCAAACGTAGTATCCTGAATTCTTGGTAGTCAGTTAGGTCAGTCTCCTTTAATAATAATAATAATATTTTATTTCAGACCAAGTTTGTCCATAACTGTTAGTAACAAAAGAGAATGGGCGAAAATGTATGAAAGCTGGTACACCCCTCCAATAGCAATGAGATATACGTCGTTGGATAGCTCTTTTTAACTGAAACAATATTTACTATTACAGTTTTGTTGAGATGTTTGTCCGTTTTGAGTTATAGCTCAAAAACAAAAGTAAAAATGGATACCTATTAACGTTATAATATCTTAGTGTGTAAGCTAAAATTACATCAATGTCGTTGTATATAACGTAATTCGTAATTATCACAACAAAACATAACATCACGCCTGTAATTCCCGAAGGGTTAGGCAGAGGTGTAGGTGCCTAATAGTAGGTACACCCACTTTTCGTCAGTTATGTTTAAGTCCCATGTAATAGGGGGCGAGCCTATTGCCATCAACCTGGCACAAATCCAGACACCATGGCTGCTACCAAGAAATTCTTGAGGGAAACTCCAATAACACTTTGTCCGACCAGGGAGAATGTATGGAAGCTGGTACACCCCTCCAATAGCAATGTCATATACGTCGTTGGATAGGTATTTTTAAATGGAACAATATTTACTATGACAGCTTTGCCGAAATAGTTTGTCCATTCTGAGTTATAGGTTAAAAACAAAAGTAAAAATTGATGATATTAATATTGTGATATCTTGGTGTATAAAGGAAAAGAAACCACTAGATCAACGATACATTAAAAAATTACCAATTAAAATGTACGTAAACAGATGAGTACTTTGTGTCGGAATACTAAAAACTTTTTTTAACTTTTGTTTTTAACCTATAACTCAGAATGGACAAACATTTCGACAAAACTGTCAAAGTAAATATTGTTCCATTTAAAAATACCTATCCAACGACGTATATGACATTGCTATTGGAGGGGTGTACCAGCTTCCATACATTCTCCCTGGTCGGACAAAGTGTTATTGGAGTTTCCCTCAAGAATTTCTTGGTAGCAGCCATGGTGTCTGGATTTGTGCCAGGTTGATGGCAATAGGCTCGCCCCCTATTACATGGGACTAAAACATAACTGACGAAAAGTGGGTGTACCTACTATTAGGCACCTACACCTCTGCCTAACCCTTCGGGAATTACAGGCGTGATGTTATGTTTTGTTATGATAATTACGAATTACGTTATATACAACGACATTGATATAATTTTAGCTTACACACTAAGATATTATAACGTAAATAGGTATCCACTTTTACTTTTGTTTTTGAGCTATAACTCAAAACGGACAAACATTACAACAAAACTGTAATAGTAAATATGGTTTCAGTTAAAAAGAGCTATCCAACGACGTATATCTCATTGCTATTGGAGGGGTGTACCAATAAGCCCATTCACCTTTCTTAAAATTACGTTAGTAGACTTATTAAAATATCAATAAAAATTCAATACATTAGGGCAACAACAAAATACACATGTCATGTTAGTAACAAAGGTCTTAAAACTATGTTAGTATGCATCATCAAAAAATACAAACTTCAAATTCAAAATTAAATTAAATTGGTAAGCATTACATTCATAGATAATTATTATAATCACTTAATACATGGTGAGGAACTGGCATGCAGATGCATCCACCTCTCCAACACTGGTGAGTCCCATCGCTCGGACAACACGCTCAGGATACCGTTGGTGCTGCTCCGCAAGCGACCCAGTAGTGAGGCGCTTCGCTTTCTAATAATACTATAAAAATCGTCAGTTTGCGCGTGCGCGAACATCACTGAAGCGCTGCAAAACCGCGGCAGCCCCAGCAGCACCCTAAACGCATTGTTGTACTGGACGCGCAGGGCGCCGTATGCCCGCTGCGTATAGTTGGCCCATAGGCTGCACGTATAAAAAGACTGACAATAGGCTTTAAATAAGACCCTTTGAGGCCTTTGCGCCGGCAGGATTATTTCCAGTGAGGTGTAGCTTCAGTTCCACGAAAACATATCGAAAATTTTACACGCCACCTGGGATATACTACATCTTCGTTTGTCCGTTCATGCGAAGAGCAATTTCGTCAATTTACACAGAGAAAAGGCGATCGAGCTACAAAAAATCTTAATTCTCCCTATTTTTTTTTAATAAAAAGGTTATGACTGAATCGTAAAGAACATTAAGATGTCTCGTCGGGGCTGTGAGTTGTTCTGTGGCTACTCTGTGGTTCTGTGGCTGAGAGTTGACTGGCCTGTTGGTCTAGTGGTTAGTGACCCTAACTGCTATGCCGGAGGTCGTGGGTTCGATTCCCACCCAGGACAAATGTTTGTGTGATGAGCACGATCATTTGTTCTGTGTCTGGGTGTAATTTATCTATAATATGTATGTATTTAGAAATATATAAGTATGTTTATCAGTTGTCTAGTACCCATAACACAAGCTCAGCTTAGCTTGGGACTAGATGGCGTTGTGTGATAGTTGTGGAATTTTATTTATTTTTATTTTTTATTTATTTATGTTCACAAGAAATACCGCGGCCTCGACATAAAGGGCAAAGAAGGAACATGGGTGGTTTTTAGTCAGTAGAAGTGTGACACTCCCTTTCACTCTTCCCAAGAGCGGGAGGTGTTATTTGATGATTTCACACACGCCAAAAAAAAAAGAAAACATTAATATCAGTGAGACGGCTTGGATATTTTTTTTAGGGTAAATTAGGTACAAAATCGAGGTCGGTCTATGTTCATAGAAACTAGAATAATATGAGCGAGCGAAGCGAGCTTGAAAAGTTTTGGTTTTGGCTTCGAAAACACTGGTTTCTCTATAGTTGGTTCAAATCCCAGGGTTTTGAACCCCCAAAACCACACCTCTGCCTACGGCCGTGACGTTAGGCGACCTGTACATGCTCATTGTTTACAGAAAAAAAGTAGAGGGGGACACTTATTTTTTTAACAAAGTAGGTAATGAACACACAGTAACTCAATACATTTTCTTTTTATCTTTTCTATGTATTTCCATTCCCGGGGGGTTCTAGTGATTCCTTTACACCTTGCTGCAGTCGCCCATTACAACAATACTAAACGTTTGAGTAAAACAATGAGCCATGTCCATGACCTAGTGTGATGTATTTCGTTATTAATTATTAGTAGAATTTCAACAGCAATTACAACCACTACCTAAAGTTCGAAATTGAATCCTGAAATGGACATTCACGCTATCATTAATACCTTTCTCAATTTCAATTCAATTTAATTAGTTTTTGATTCAATTGCATCAGA
Source organism: Diarsia mendica (assembly GCA_949316265.1). Lineage (NCBI taxonomy): Eukaryota > Metazoa > Arthropoda > Insecta > Lepidoptera > Noctuidae > Diarsia > Diarsia mendica. The sequence continues at coordinate 4,597,909 of OX438910.1, forward strand.
GAGAATTGGATCCTGATTATCATTTTAATATTATAGTGATTTGTTGGTTTTTCCTAAATGAGCAAGCGTGACTGCTGGGTTCGGTTCCCGGGCGGGAAAACTGTTTTTGGTCTTTTCTTTCAGGAATTTCCCAGTAGCTGCCAAGGAAGCCTGGATTTGTGGCCGATTGATGATCTTAGACTCGCCTTCCGTAACGTGGTATATACATATACTTAAAGCGAAATGTGAGTGTATTATGAGGTACACATCTGACTAAACTTTCGGGATTACAAACGTGATTTATTTATTTATTTAATAATAATTATAGCAGCATTACGGAATTATTCAATACGATGCTATAAAACACAAAAAAGAAAGATATTTTTATTAGCCTATATTTATACATACTTTCTTTAACGCGTAAAAAAATCACAGAAGAAACGACAAGAAAGTGACATATTATTATAAAGATTCTCTATAACGCTTTTACAAAAGCTTTGATTCCGTAACAATCCCTAACTCCATCACCTAACTCATCACTCAGAGAGCATAAAAGCTTCCTTTTAACTCTTACAATTTGCCCGAGATGACAACCGGTTAAGCCATTGTTTTCTTCAGCTAAAGCCGCCATATTTTCCTTTTTGTCTCTCGTTTTGCGAAGGGAAGCGAAAACGGTTTGTCTTTCTTACTTTGGCTAATTGAGTTCGTTATGATTGCGAGAAAGTTTGTCGGTTTTGTAGCGGTGTTAGTGTTTTTAAATGCAGCTACTGTGGAGTTTTGTTATTTATCTGTATCTGTAACTACCTATTTTTAATGGAAAGCGCATGACTGAATCGTTTAGGTTGGAGGTTTTCTATGGAGATCTATGTTTTGTAATTGGCAACTACAGTACTTTTAACAAGTCATTTTGCCTTGTGACTGTAGCTTTGCTTGTTTTTTTTTGACATTCAAAAGTGCCTGTCATGGTCTAATCGAAATAAATGCTTGGTATTTGAGTTTAAGCACGATTCGAGTTGGCGGAAGCCACATGTATTCGAAAATTTGATTCTAGGGCATGCCAGTTTCCTCACGATTAAAAGTAGAAGTAGCAGTCGTGAGAAAAAGAGGCTTCAAAGGTCAAGGTCAACCTAGGTAAGACTCCCAGCTCTTATACTGTCTAGGTTAGAGCTATCATCTGCCAGACTTTTCCAAACTATATTGGGATCAGTTTCCAGTTTTTTCTGGATGCAGCTGAATACCAGTATTTTACATTGAGCATAACTGACCTAGCAGCTGTCTTTCTAACCTCCATAATCCAGTTAATACTGTGTAATACGATACTCCTTGGTAAGACTGGGCATTACAAAAGAGCTAAAGTAAAAACTTTATTGGAAAACGCAATTAAAAAATAAATTAAACCAATTGTGCGAGTATTTGCACATGACGTCATATACGAAAAATCATTTAAAACGAAGCTTTATGAAAGGCACCAAACACAAATTGGAGCAGCAAACTTGATCCCGAATTAATTTCGTGGCATAATTAAAACTTTGAACTGGCTTGCAAAATTGAAACGCTGTCATTTTCGTACTGGGCTGTTGTGGGGAAATTATTTTGTGAATAAATATAGGTTTGTGTTTACCTGCCTATTGTACTGCAGGTAAAAAAATGACGGTGTTGATTTTTATTTAATAAAATTACTTTTCTTGTTGACCGTCATGACCTATACTTATTTTTTTTAAGAAATGTCACATCTACGGACTCGCACTTGACTCTCGTGTTGGATAGATTGATTACCCACGATGATTTGTATGGTATGTTTACGTCTCTAAAAAAATGATTGTTGCTGTGTTATCACACTAATCACACTTTATAATATTATAAAGGCGAAAGTTTGTGAGTGTGTGAGTGTGCATGTTTGTTACTTCTTCACGTAAAAACTACGGAACAGATTTGGATAAAATTTGGTACACAGATAGTTTATAACCTGGATTAACAAATAGGATAGTTTTTATCCCGATTTTATCTTCCCGTGGGATAATTTTCGAGTTGCAGCGGGTGAAGCCGCTGGCAACACCTAGTTCGTTTTATTTAAAAGTAAAATAAAAAATGGCCTGTAAAGAGGCCTGTCTCAGTAGAGGCATAAATTTAATGTGAAAAAAACATCGTGAAGAAACCAGCATGTCAGAGAGATGGTTCGTAGGCGGCATAAAAACTCTGATACTACCTAGTATCACTATCAGTATAGGCACCAACCACACATTTAATAACAAAAGAATATTTTAGTATCGACACGTGATTTTATAATTTTTTTTATTTTTGTTTGGAGGATTGGAAATCATGAAAGGACTCCTCCCGCTCTCAGACTTCTACTGACTTCAAATCACTTATGTTCCATCTTAGCCCTTTGTGTCCGAGGTCGTATCTCTTTCGACCAATCAAAAACAAAAATAAAAGTCATTTGCCAGCAATATTTTTTTGCATCACGTTACTAACCATTATGTTCATGAAACTAATATAAGTTTGATGAACATAATGCTTGTTTGACGGCTTTATGAAGGATTCGTTTACACATTGTATGCTTTATTTTGTCTGATAAGTTTTATTAGATCATAACTGTTTTACTTACCAATATTCAATGCTGATACCGATGCGAGGAAAATTAACACTTTTTCAACCATGGTGGATGATTCTGTAACAAACGAAAAAGGTCGTTATTTTCATGAACATTTTGGTTTTTTTTAGCATGTTTGTAAATAAATCTATTTACGCTTTTAAGATATTTTTTCGCATTTAAAAGGGCTTTAAATATGTTGACTTTGGACACCAAAGTATGGTTAAAATGCAACAAATTAAGCCACTAAAAGTTAACCCGAAACTCAGTAGTTCTTAAGATTTTTCTTATGAGAAAAACAAACAAGTATTTTAAAAGACAATTTTCTATGTACAACTTCGCTTAAACAATATTAGTAAAATGTGATAATAACTATCAAAGAAAATAAAATGGTCACTGATTCAAACCATTTAAAGTTCGCACTTAGCACTTTTAAAGTCGATTGACTTTAGAATCCAATGTTATTCATTCGCTTGCAAGCCACGCATCCGTACGAAGCATGGGTCAAGTCACGTCGCATTGGACAATCCTATCTATATTATCACTCTAAACGAAGTTAAATACACGTGCGTTTGCATGCCTTGGGATGATATAGAGACCGTTTACGAGCTAGCACATTTAAGCCGGTATCTTCAAGTAGTCACTACTGTAATCGCTGCCAGTTAAGATGTCAATAACGGTCATTGGCCTTTCCTGTAATATTTCTTCGTACGAACCGAAACAAATGAACCATGTATCGTTTTTGACGTGATAACGTCTTATAATTCGATGGCCGGCTGCACGAACGAAAAAAGATGACGTCATGAGTCGTTACCTTGCTCTGAGGCGTTACCTCGCTCTGAGGCGTTCCATAGCAACGGCGTGTTAATTGTCGTTCCATAGCAACGGCGGGTTAATTGTTTGTTTTATAGCAATGTAAGTGCTGTATTTTCTTATGACGTTGTCACGTTCAAATATCGCCAGTAAACCGACTTTACACACAACCGATTTTTTCATTACAAAAAATGTTGAAGGTCACGATGACGATTCAAAATATGAACAGGCTTAGTTTTGTTGGTGGGTAATTGACCGCTATTGACATCTTAACTGGTAGCAAGTATAGAATACTAAGCACTGGTTATCTGAAAGCTTAATGCATTAAAAAAGAACTTACATATTGAAGTTATTGTGATAACTACGTTGTTGATTATTTTTTTATCCACCGACTTTTGAAAGTAAAGTTATTTTATAAATTTTTCGTGTCAGTTTCTCTTTTCTTAAAATATTAAAGTCATTTTTAAATAAAAACAGTTTTTATTTTACTATTTTTAGTTTTAGATTTTAAAGTAACTAAAGTTACTAAGGGACCATCATGACCGTCGTCAATATAGATAAAAAAATATATGAAAATACTTATCGAAGTAATCTTTCTCAATAAGCACTCAATCAAAAATAATCAAATTTATATAGGACCACCGCGTGGGGGCTCCTTCTGCTAATGTTAAAGAATCACGTAAATCAACCCAGTAATCACAGAATAATCCATACAAATACTTACATGAAAATAATGATGCTTGTGAATAAAACATTTCCTTTTCCTTTTTTAGGAGTCGGTTAAAAATAGCTTCTGATTCGTCAAAACAGAATTTATTATAGGTACTCATTACTGACAATGTAGGTATGATCATCAAAATAAGGACCGTAATCATACAGAAATAACTTGTCTGTAACTATGACAACCAATATAATTGCCATAAGGAATTTGTCCCACCGTCAACGAGAATGTAGATTGAGCAGCGGAGTCCCAGTGGTGGCGGCCACGACTTACGAACGTGAGTCGAGGGTTCAAACCCAGTCAGTCGCATTACTTTGTATAGGTACCTAATTTATTTCATCACCACTGCTCTCAAAACGGTGAAGGAAAACATCGTGAGGAAACCTCCTCACATATGTCTTAAAATCTAAAATTCGAAGATATTATGTGACATCTACCAACATGCACCGGGCCCGCCGCGTGGTGGATTATAGCCCATCCCTCTCCTGGAGTCTGCAGGCCTGAGTTCCTGCAGTGGGAACATTATAGGCTGATGATGAACGATGATGGGATTAAACGTACCAATCAAGCTTTTAAAAACTATGTTAAGCTAGCGAGGACAGGTTATTTTGGATATGATTGTAAAGCTTTATGTGTCGCCATGTAAAGAAAGAAAATATATTTATTGGTTGAGACCAATAAAAACGGAACAAAACGAAAAAATAAAAAAAATAACAACAAACCAAAAAAATAACCATGATTGTGTACAATAATAGAATTAATAAAAGAGACACATCTTATTTTGCTGCTTTAAATCTCATTTATTTGTGTCAGCGCAGAATGTTTTTTCATACTTCTCTAATACTCGTCATCTCTGCAGCCACTTCTTTCAAGCCACATCATCCTTCATAGAACAAAAAATGATTGCTCTAAAGACATATTTCATGAATAATTTGTATGGCGCATCACACCATTGCACCGTGTTGTCTCTTAATTTTTTCACTGCTAAGCGCTCCACGCTAACAAACAGCTACTATAGGTACGTACTAGTTTCTACCTTTTTTTTTTGAAGGGTTTGAAATCATCAAATGACTTCTGCTATTGCCCTGGGCAGAGGGGTAGGGAGTGTCAGACTTCTACTGACTAAAAACCATCCATGTTCCTCCTTAGCCCCTTGTGTCGAGGCCGCGGTATCACTTTAGAACAATCTGCAGCCCCGACGGGGACTAGATTCTACCTCAACTCGCTTTCCTCTATTCGCCCGCAGTGCAACAGTAGCCTAAAGCCTAACCATACTCCCCACAATTCAAAAAGCCTATTTATAGACAAATGCCAATCAAATATTACACTTAATCGTTTGTTATATTATTTTGAAAATAATTTTGGAGACAGGGGGTCTCCCTGTCTGACGCCTCTTTCTACTCTAATTGGAGCACTTATCTTTTCTAGTTGGATTTTAACTAGCGACCCGCCCCCGCTTCGCACGGGTGGAAAATGCTACATACAAACCTTCCTCTTGAATCTCTATATCTATTAAAAAAACCCGCATCAAAATCCGTTGCGTAGTTTTAAAGATCTAATCATACATAGGGACAGACAGCGGGAAGCGACTTTGTTTTATACTAAGGAGTGCACATGAGTAGTGAAGTGATAGAGATTGTGTAGGAAGAAATAGTTTACACGCGTTGCGATACTAAAATGGTGATGGTCTAGCGCACCCTGGACGGCATGATTGGCGCAGTGGCTCAAGCAGTTGACTGCTGCCGTAGCGACGGCTACGAGCCACGGGTTCGATGCCCGTACGGAACAAATATTTGTATGGCCTACAGGGATGTGAAATTTTCGCAACTCCTGAGCACGAGGTCCTGGGTTCGACCCTTCGGTCGGGCAAAGTGATATTGTGTTTATTCATCAGGAATTTGTAGCAGCCAAAGAGTCTATATTTGTGCCCGCTTGATAGCAATAGGTACGCCCCTTATTACATGGAACTTAAGGCGAGGTTGCAGTACTGTGTTTTTATGAACGCACGACCTCACCCCGAGCACTGCCCGGCGAGCGATATAATGCCTACATTTTGACTGCCTACATTTACTTCAGAATAAAAAGCTACTGATATAACTTTCATATAAATTCATGATGAAATGTCTTAGCAGTACACGTTTGAAATTGGGATTTAGAGTCACGTTTGATAAAAAAGTTATTGAGCCGATCATTCTAAATCGCGTTTCTATCTTTACGATTTACTTGAGAGTATGTTCAATTTTTATGTAATGATTTTTATTTATTAAAAAGCTCATATTTAGTTCGATTTTCAAAGGTTCAAAAATCTTAAAAAGTACGAAAAGTATGATAGGCGCCTAGAAAGATTTTAACTGTATCTTTTATTCTTCTTCTTACCGTGTGGGCAGTAAGGTCTAACGACCCCACACACCCTAGTGTCAGAATTTTCTAAACCGCCTCTAGGGCCTCTGCCATGGTTTGACAACCGCCATTTAGCGGCCAGGACCACCGGCTTATACGTGCCTTCCTAAGCACGGAATCATCTTTTTTTTCCTAGCCAAACTGGAAATAACTTCACGAGGTCACAAGGCAAACGCCTAAGCCACTCGACCACGGAGGCAGTTTATATTTTATTGTATCCACAACTTAGTGCTAAACACTAAAACAACTCCATTCTAATTCAACTCAATTTTCTCTATTCGTCGACTGTAAAACAGAAGCCTTCAATTCAAAAGGCTTATATAAAGACAAATGACAATCAAATATTACACTCAATCGTTTGTCTTCGACCACTAGCGAATTTCGGTCTACAGCACATATCATACCAATGAATACAATACAGGTATCGTTATATCATACCAATGAATACATACAGGTATCGTTAAATGGAAAACGGCTAGTAACATGTTAATATTCAGGGAGTTGAGAACGAAACAATGAGAGTTTGGAACGCGAACCGTTTGCGTATCGATGTTGTAAGTCGAAGTGGGAATTGGGATGTTATATTGATAACTAGCTGTTGCCAGTGGTTTCACGCGCTACATCTCGAAAATTATCCCACGGGAAGATAAAATCGGGATAAAAATTATCCTATGTGTTAATCCAGGGTGTCAGGTAACTCCGTACCAAATTTTATTAAAATCGCTCCAGCCGTTTAAACGTGAAGAAGTAACAAACATAATTATACACTCACACACTCACAAACTTTAGCCTTTATAATATTATAATATTAGTGTGAAGTGTGATAATTTATTTTATAATATTAGTGTGAAGTGTGATAATTGTGTGGTTTTTAAATAGTTTACACGCGCTTGGTTACTTAAATTGAGGTCCAGCGCACCTTGGACAAGCCGCTTTACGGTTTATGAAATTTTATATTATTCAAAAATAATACAATTATTTTATTCACTTCTATGAGGAAAAAACATAATAATTTTGATACAATTATAAGCGACAGGTTTTCTTGTTGTCGCAAACTAAAACGAAAGTAATAATAAACTAAAATGATTTACTGAAAACGGTGAAAACTAACAATTTATAAATTAATCAGGTGGTGCTTTTCTTTTCAGACCAAACTCATCATTCACAGCCCGACTTCACTCACAGCTGATTATAATAAAGAGGCTTCTCTTTTATCTTGCCTAGCTCCACGCTCTTGTGCCAGCCTCATCATTTTGTAACGATATTTGGAGGAGATTGATATTATTTTGTTAATGATGATCGATGGAGAGGGAACGGAAGACCAAGGAGACTATGAATAGAGAAATTGTTTATAAGACAAAAGAGTGAAAAAATAAAAGAAACAAACTTTTTCGCTTCCCCCAATTAACTTAGACAGGTGAGGCCGAAAAATGATGGCTGATATTGGTTTCTTTTTTTTTATCGAGCTTGGAAATACTTCTCCGAAAGAACATTTTTTAATTGTTCCCAGTATAGATCGTTTATAGATCAAGACCAAGCATAACAGTGAATTTGTATTGGCTCAAGTTACTGTATATCCTTTGATTTTATGAAACGACTTGCAGTATCCTGAAAACAGACATAATAAAAAAAACATCCACTGCTAGTCCCAGGGCTCCTCAAAAGTAATGGCATATGCTTTTAATTCGTGTTATTTAGACCGAACAGCATGCAAAAGTATAAAAGTTAATAACTGGCTCTTAATAATAAAGATGGAAACTTTCTTCAATGTTTTTCTTTCTTCCCAGATGGATACGTTTCATGGTGTTTTTGCATTGAAAATAACTTTCGAGGTTCTTGTTGGTTACTAAAGTGCAAATACTGTGTAAGACATTATTTTTGTAAATTTTACTAGAGTTTTAGGTTTCGGTGGATATGTTTATATCGTACTTTGTCGCGTGATCTGTGCCCTGAACGTGTTATCGCAATGAACATGTTTTTTTATTACCGGAACATTTACTGTAAAAGATCTTAAAATTCAATTTCTGCTGTTTAACTGACTATCATCTAAGCTTAAACCGAAAAATCTTCAAACTTCCTTATCCGTAAAGAATCTGCTAATACCACTCCAAGAGTTGCTTCACGGAGCTATAAATAATGCTAAGACTCTTTTGTACAATGAACCATCAGCAAGTATTTAAGACCCCACAATGACTCTCAAAATTTGAAGACGTACCTTCCAAATTCCATTGCCTCCAAAACCCGAATATTCTCAAAACCTTTGTTACATTCATACGAAAATCTGTAAAGCTTAACTTTTCCAATATAACGTTGGATATCAAAGTAAACAAATGTTACAGTAAAAAATCTTGTTCTTAAAAAGTTTGAGCACGACTTAAGCTCCTAAAGTAATACTTAACACGCACTTAAGGGTCGCTTTCGCAAGACATCACGGTAAGTTGGTTCAACACTTGATGTTACTTGAGTTAATGGCAACAGGACTTTTTACTCTGATGGCAAAAAATCTAGAAATATTTTCTCCGCTTAGAAATGAGAATTCTGCAAAAGTTCTTTGACACAAAGGAAAAATATTTGAGTCAGTTCTGGTAATTCCTATAAGAAGGGAAGAACATGTTATCTTGAAAAAGTTTTTGATAAAAGTGTTAGTAACTTTGTCGTTATGTGTTTCAACATGTTTATTTTTCGTTATTAGTCGTATTGCTAACATATTAATAATAATATAGCAAACATTTTAGAAAGGTATTTCATTTAAAGTATCACGTCCAAACAATAAGTTCATAGTATGTATAACTTTTTCAATTTTGTTAGATATTTCCATGTCTGTATCAAACTTTTAGTCGCTGAAATATAAAAAAAATATAACGAGTTCACTTTTAGGAAGGAATTCTCTACATATTTACATTGTGATTAAATATTTGGCAGAACGATAAATATTAATGAGGAATATAGTTGATAAGTAATTTGATTTACCCTACTTTTATTTTATCTATATATTATTACTACAAATATTCTGATTTGAATTAGTTGAGAGGGCACGTGATCGAAACCTTCACTTTGAGTGACAGGCCATAATTAATTAGAAAATTTAATGATACGTTACAAACTCCTTAATTTACATACTAATGATAGCAAGTTGGGCGCAATAACATCGACAAAAATATTACAAGCAACTACAATATTTCAGCTACAAAATTTGGTAGCACGAATGTTTTTACCGAACGATTTTTCAGAAAGATTACGTCATACATGATCCTAACTTTGGTACTTTTATGTTCGTAGCAAGCAACCCAATTCCTTACTTTATGTCTCTCCCCGCTGTTGCGTCAAATAAAACATTACGTCTAGATATAAGTTTCAAGAGCAGATGTGACCAGTTACTGTGACCCCTCAAATTCATCTCTGTCTTAATATTTGCTGCTTCATCTAACGCGTTTAATAGACCAACTTATGATGGATGGGTTGCTATAGCATTTTAGTGGTGGTCCCGCCTGTCTAAGTTTTTAGGGTTCCATCCGAATATCTATTACAAAGTTGAATAACTTTCGTGAGTTACAAAAATATGAATAGTTTTTGGAAATTTTATGAGGGGTGTCGCAAGGTTCATGTTTTGGACCGATCTTATTTCCAAAGTTTTATTGTTATTCTTTTGTTCGTTTGTTGTTTTATGGAAGAGCAAGTAGAATGTTTACTAAGTACAGAGTTTTTAGTGTTGGTTTATTACTACGCTATCGTGAACTCGATTTTAAAATATTTTCAACGCTTTACTATTATATAATGTAATATTAATAAAGTAATCAAAAATCAGTGCGCAATAAACTTTATTATGTAAATAAACAAAATGTTTATCTGCTATCTCGTTTATTATAACTCATTTATTATTCAGTGTACTTATTTAAAAGTAGATAGGGTTGGTCTAAATCACAAAAGTTATACAAAAACTCTATCCGCCTTATTACAAAAGGTAGTTAAACCTGGTTTAACTTAGACTTGGCATAACTCGCATGCTGTCACTTTCTTTTGAATATTATTGAAGTGAGACGTCATGCGAGATAAACCAAGTCTAAGTTAAACCAGGTTTAACTACGTTTTGTAATAAGGCGGTATGAGTTTTTGTTGCAACCGTTACTGATATACATAAAGTTCTGTGTTCGATTCCTTATTAGGATTTTACATTCTGAATTATTCCGTAGCAGTCACGGAGCCTGTTTTTGTGTCCCGTTGATGGCAATGGGTTCAGACCCTATTACATGGGACTTAAGGAGGAAGTGCCAGGGTACCCCCAAAACTTTTTGTGCAATTGTTATTTGAATGCATATTTCATGAAAAAAAATTCAATGGAATTAAATGAACTTTTTTTTTTCGCGTTTGGGAAATCATCAAATAACTCCTCCAGGAGTGACAGACTTCTACTGACTAAAACCACCCATGTTCCTTCTTCGCCCTTGTGCCGAGGCCGCGATAATCTCTTTCGACTTCCCGCAGCCGGGCGTAATTAAATGAACTTAAAGAGTAAAGTTGTATTGATGATTTTAAATCTGTTATGCTATATTTTGTTACGGAATCAAATTAGTATTTTAAATCGCCACACAAGGTTCAGTACTGACAAACCTTTCGGGCATAACAGGGGTAATGGCATGATGTTCAGTGAACACATGAAACAACAGAATATCATAGAGACATAAACTCCTTTTATCCTTGTCACAATAGGGGATCGGACTGACTCAAAAAAATATGATTCTGTTTAGTCCGTCAGTTAAATTATCGAAAAATATTGGATACGTGTTTTTTGTTTTATCAAAACAATAAAAATTGATGAAGATAAAGCGCGTCAAAGATCATGGAGTGGGGCTTGAAACGTCAATTGAAGGTACAAAATGTACTATCATATGACGTCACACGAGTTTTCGAACCACTGTATCTTCATTTTTTGTTTACGTGAAAAAAGAAAAAGTACGTGGTTAATATTTTTTGGAAATCTATCTGACGGACTAATTAGTTTTTGTCCGATCCCCTATTATGGGGTTAGTGCAGAAAGTCTTCTTATTCCTTATTTGTCTATTACCTACACTAACATTTATCGTTTCTTTGGTCATCCTCTACTCTTAAATACCAATCCACATACTCAAAACTTTCCGCAATGCATTTACATACATAAAATCTGATAAAATATCGGAATGTTTGGGTATTCCAAGCTTCACAGCAACAATGTTACGATATTCAGTTTCGTTATTACAGGTTTGAGTTGCAACATTTTATCCGGTTCTCTGTTACTGTTGGCAGTTTTTATGAAATTCAATGTTGTAATCTGAGGTGGCCGCCCGTTTTTAAAAGGAACAAAAACGTATGTTACGTTGTTATTTGTTTTCATACGAAAAATTGTAATACGAGGTGGTAGGTCGATTTTTCAGAAGGTATAATAAATAATAAGCGAATTAAAATTTTTAGAATTAAAATAATCGTCATTAATTAATGGCAATAGCAACTAAGAGGTTGAGAGCAGCACGTCCCCGTTGGGGCTGTGGGTTATTCGAAAGTGATACCGCGGCGTCGGCACAAAGGGCTAAGAAGGAACATGGGTGGTTTTTAGTCCGTAGAAGTCTGACACTCTGATCGCGCCAGGACTCAGCCGAACCTTATCTCGGGCCCATGGGAGACAGGTCTCAGAACAGCCGCCGTCCTAACGGGATCAAATAGACGCGATACGCGCCTCCGAACAATATTACAATTTCTGAACTTACAGCTACCCTTACCTCATTTCTTCGAGCCGGTCTCACTTCCTTGACCCCTCGCAAGTTGTGTAACTGTGTATGTGTATAATGAGTGTATATGACCTTGCGATGGTTTGCTGGTAGTTCCGGACGATTCTTCCACGTCGCTGCAAGCCACGCCGTTAACGCGAGCCACCACACTCACTCCGTATTAGTCTAACCACAAAAGCCTCGGTGCTTTCCCACTAGCACTCCCGTGACAAGGCAAACCAATGATATTATCAATAACCCGTTCGACATTCACAGCGTCGCTAACCGTACTGCTTAACTAGTATAATTGGGTGCCGCGAAATGACTCCACAAGTCGATTTAATCAATGCGCGTGCGCTTTCACCCGTGATTCTATGGCTACTATATTATTCGTTCGACGCCCAGCGCGACTCAATACGAACTACTATTCACGCCGAGCCCAGCGCTCGACCTCTACCTCCGCCCCTTCGCCCCTGTCGCACCGAGGCGGAGAAAATCAAAAATCTGAAGGTAGATTATAAACAATCACCCCCCCCGGACCGACCCGTTGTCGGTCCGCTCAAACTCCCGGGAGTCGAGATAAAGTTGAAACTGCCCGTCTAAGGATCGAGTCCCTCACCTGGACGTCTGCGATCCTTGGAAACCCATCCTTGCCCGTAATCAGGTTAACAATGCGCCCCCGTCGCCAACACAACGGTGATAGGTTAGCATCCTTAACCAGAACGAGGTCTCCAACGCAGGGTGGGGTCGTCCTGTCCGTCCACTTAACGCGTTGCTGTAGAATATGCAAATACTCCAGCGACCATCGCTTCCAAAAATTTTGGCTCATTTGCCGTAACATCTGATACCGTGACAACCGGTACAACTTGACATCAGTATACGGATATTCCGGCAAGGCGTTAAGTGGTTGGCCAATCAAAAAATGACCTGGGGTCATGGCCTCAAGGTCATTCGGGTCAGCGCTCAACGGGCACAAAGGTCGCGAGTTTAAGACCGCCTCAATTCTGCAAAACACCGTTGACAACTCCTCAAAGGTGAGAATCGTTGAGCCGATGACCCGATACAAGTGAGTCTTGGAAGACTTGACTACTGCCTCGAAAATTCCACCCCAGTGGGGGCATCCAGGTGGACTAAAATACCACGAAATGCCCCGACTGGCGAGGCCCGTGCCAATCTCTCGCTCATTCTGACTTAAAAACAATACAATTTCCTTTAAGCACCGGTCGGCGCCCTTGAAGTTGGTACCACAGTCCGACCGAATCAGTGACGGTACTCCCCGTCTAGAAACAAATCGATCTAACGCCGCCAGAAAGGCCTCCGTAGAGAGATCGGCCACCAATTCCAAATGAACGGCCTTGGTCGCCAGACACACGAAGACACACAGATATGCCTTAACCGACTTCGCGTTGCGAAGGTGCGATGTCTTGACCATGAAAGGCCCCGCGAAATCTGTCCCTACGCCAGCAAATGGCCGAGCCTCCGTGACTCGATCGGCCGGGAGATCTCCCATTTGTGGCTGCATTGTGGCTGCCTTGAGTCGGTAACAAGGCAAGCAACGAAACACAACGCTTCGTATGATTCTGCGGGCCGATAAAATCCAAAATTCACGCTGCAAAATGCCCAGAAGGGTGTTACAGCCTGCGTGTGAATTCTTGGTGTGACGGTCCCTAACCAACAACTCCACCAAAGCTTCTGAATGAAGCACTTTCCCATGAACGTGACCGGCGCGATCCAACCGGTTGGATCGAACGTTCGTGCGATAGTCGAAAGGACCGATCGCGTGGTCCAGGTCTTCGACAGCAACTCGGCCTCACAACTGTATGTGAAGGCATCCTGACTCGGTCGATACTGGACCCCTAAAATGGCCAACGCATGAAGATTCTCCGAATCCTCAAACAAATGCGGGTCTTGTTGATACTCAGTTGGCAGTCCTGCCAGTACCTCTGGGCAGTTCGACAGCCATTTCCTGAGTTCATAGCCACCGGAGGCCATGAGCGCCACCAATTCATCCCTTAAGATGAGCGCCTGCTCAATACTGTCTGAGCCCGTACAAATGTCGTCTACATAGACGTCCCTATCAATGACAGCAGCCGCGCGGGGAAAGCGGAGCCGTTCTTGATCAGCCAGTTCTCGTAGCGTACGCATGGCTACATATGGGCTGGGCTTTAATCCGTACGTGTTTGTGTTGAGCTCGTACGTGACCATCGGTTCTTCCGGGCTCTCTCGCCACAATATCAGCTGGAACCGACGGTCGTCTGGATGAATCTCAGTTTGACGAAACATCATCCGTACGTCCGTAACGAAGACAACCTGGTGTCTCCTGAAGTCCGTGAGAATGTCTGCAATGTCTCTGGTCAGCTTAGGACCAGCATGGAGACATTGATTCAGGGACACCCCGCTAGACGTCTCCGCGCTCCCGTCGAACACGACCCTAATCTTTGAGTCAGGTGTCTTCAAAACAGCATGATGAGGCAACACATAATGCTCCTCATGACGATAGTCAACCCTGGACACCGACATGTGACCCAACGTCAGGTATTCGCGCATGAACTCCACATACTTCTGTCGGAAGTTGGAGTCCCGCTTCATGCGCCTTTCCATTGCCACTAACCGCTTTTCTGCCAGACTCCATGAGCTCCCCAGCGGAGGTCGAATTGACAGAAATGGCAACCTTGTCATAAATCTACCCGATGGGAGGCGCACCGTGTTAAATCGATAGAATGTTTCGCACTCCTCATCACGTGGGTTATTTCTAAGAGCGGTGGGTGGCTCTTCCGTTGCCCAGAACCGTTGCAGGACGTCGGATAACACGCTGCCATAATATATGGAGCTATAATCCGTTGAGTGCTGTGGTTCCCGTACTGGGCCCAATAACGCGTAACCACCTGCGGTACGCATGGCCACAACCCCGTTTGGTTGCAGCTCCCGTTTGCCGCTTCGGAGCAGCTTCCCGAGGACGTCAGACCCAAGCAAGACGTCCACCCGTCCGGGGATCGCGAAGTGGGGATCGGCTAACTCCAATCCATTGGTCAACCCTTTTACCGCAGACGGTAACCGAGTCTGAGGGAGGACCCCAACCACTTCGTCCAAAACGATCGCCGTGGCATTCACCCGCGTGACCGATGCCGTGTCACCCATCTCGAACAGGAATGTCGTCTGACCCCTGAGGTGAGGCACCCGATTGCCACCTATACCTACGGCGCCATCCCGTGATGGCTCTAATGTAAGGCCCAGCTTTTTCACTAAACAGCTGGACACAATACAACCTTGTGCCCCTGAATCTAACAGTGCTCGCACGTGCACCGGCTGTCCGTCAGTACCCCTGACAGTAATCCTAGCCGTCGGTAATAATACCGTTACTGTCGGGGTGGACACCACTGACGAACAGGCTGCTAGTTGCTAATAGGAGGCACCTCCCTCCTCCCCTGCCGGAGGGGGAGTAAATACTGTCCCAGTATACGGGTCCCAACCCGGGTAGTAACCCTCCCGACCCATCGGTGACATCCGTGCCGGTCGGAAGTAGCCTACTGGCATCCTTCCGAACGGTGGCGGGCGCGCCGTCAGCCGAGGGCGTTCTGCGAGAGGCGGGGAGAAGCGACTACTCGGGGGTGGCAACATGCCCCCCAACGCATTCGAGTACGCCGCGTAACCCGTCTGTACTACCTCCGGGCCCCTGCCCGAGTCTCGGTGCCTATCCCCCCCCCGCGGGGAAGACGACGGTATCGGGTTGTGCTCTGGATCAGCCCTTGGCCCACCCCCCCGAGGGGGCGGCGACCGCTGATTCCTGGCCGACCCACCCCCCCTAGGGGGGGGTGACCGACCACCCGAATCTGGCTTAGGAGAGGGGGGGTGACCTCCCGGCGAGGCTCCGTGCACCTCCCTACTCTCCGCCAGGCATAGCAACTCGTGATGGGCTCCTCCGCAGGTTCCACAGTTAGTGGTCCTGTGGCACTCACGTACAAAGTGAGTCCCCAAGCAACGGAAGCACAAATAGCGCTGCTTGACCACCCCTCTTCGTCTATGCACCCGCTGCGCCTTAAAGTCCGCGCATGCGGCGAGACCGTGCCCTTCCTTCCGACAGAAGGCGCACACTTCCGATTGGAGGGCGTGGTATTTCTTCCCCCCCCGACGGGGCTCAACCGGCTTGGGCCCGCTCGTACGTCGGGTTGACGGAGGAGGGTGCGACGTGGATGCCCCTTGGCAATCCGCCCGCCGGCACTCGCCTTCTAAAAACGCTCTCAAGTCATCGTAACTTGGGAGGTGGTCCGTCGATTCGCCACCATGTGACTGCTCAAAGCGCGCCACCACGTCGATCGGCAACTTCCGTAAAACCCTATTGACGATGATATATTTATTGTCCCCTAACGACAACTTAAGTCGATCTAACGTGTTCACCGCAACCGTGACCGGATTAAGGATTTTCGACCTTATTTCGTACACGTTAGACACCTTCGGGATTTCAAAAATCTTATCAATGAGGCCATCAACTATTAATCGCCGATTATCATATCGGTCGATTAATAGGCCCCATGCCGTCTCATAACTGGCGTCCGTAATCTCCAGGTGGGTCAAGATGTCGTGCGGCTCACCGTTAAGCCTACCCATTAATTGAGCCATCTTGTACGCGGGCGAGAGATCTGTACGCGAATGCACGACACTATTAAAAATATCGCGGAATCGCGGCCAATCGGCATACTCGCCGCTAAACTCGGGTACATGTACTGGTGGCAACGGCGCCTGAATCCCTACGCCTGCTGGCCGACATGAATCCCTGACGTCACCCATGCGCGATCGCTCAATGTCGGCCGCCGCCTGGATTATGCTCATGGACATTTCCCCACACTGGTCCACATTGCCCCGTACCACCTGAGCATCCTTGTCCACCGACGACAGATCCGTCGATTCGAGACATGCTAAATACTCAGCGTGACACTTTAACACGGCGTCATATCGTTCGTCAACTTGCCGAGCGCGTGACAATAACGCATCTTCACGATCGGTGCGACCTACCAACGTAACAACCGATGAAAACCATCTCAATTCAGCTTCGATTCTGGCTGCGATAGTTTTCGTTACTGACGGAGCCATAGTACCAACTTCAATACGCGATTATGCAATAATAAATAACAATAACCAAAAAAAATAACAATTATTGTATCCGGAATTAACAATAATAATATATTCGTTGAGTGAATAAATCTACGACGCTATGCCAACTCTTGAACTTATTCCTCTACGTGCTCTAGAGGTTATTCCTCTATGTCTCAAATGTTGACAATCATAACACGATTTGTGATGAGGTTATATTTGTGCGTAACCGAACGTAAATAACAAATTATTTTATCAACGAATATTCACATTCCATGTACTTATTATTAATAACGCCAAACTCAACTTGAGGCGTACACTGGTATGTAGGTCAATGTACTACTACCTACAAGTTGAATTTGTACATGAACACAATTTTTACAAAGTAAATTGGTACCAAGTACCTACTAATTTTTACAAGTGGGTATAACCACTGCTCTGCTACCAGATTTTGATCGCGCCAGGACTCAGCCGAACCTTATCTCGGGCCCATGGGAGACAGGTCTCAGAACAGCCGCCGTCCTAACGGGATCAAATAGACGCGATACGCGCCTCCGAACAATATTACAATTTCTGAACTTACAGCTACCCTTACCTCATTTCTTCGAGCCGGTCTCACTTCCTTGACCCCTCGCAAGTTGTGTAACTGTGTATGTGTATAATGAGTGTATATGACCTTGCGATGGTTTGCTGGTAGTTCCGGACGATTCTTCCACGTCGCTGCAAGCCACGCCGTTAACGCGAGCCACCACACTCACTCCGTATTAGTCTAACCACAAAAGCCTCGGTGCTTTCCCACTAGCACTCCCGTGACAAGGCAAACCAATGATATTATCAATAACCCGTTCGACATTCACAGCGTCGCTAACCGTACTGCTTAACTAGTATAATTGGGTGCCGCGAAATGACTCCACAAGTCGATTTAATCAATGCGCGTGCGCTTTCACCCGTGATTCTATGGCTACTATATTATTCGTTCGACGCCCAGCGCGACTCAATACGAACTACTATTCACGCCGAGCCCAGCGCTCGACCTCTACCTCCGCCCCTTCGCCCCTGTCGCACCGAGGCGGAGAAAATCAAAAATCTGAAGGTAGATTATAAACACACTCCCTACCGCTCGGGGCAGAGCAGTAGGGAGTCATTTGACGATATCCCACCCTCCAAAAAAAAAGCAGCGCAGGAGTCTAGTTAAAAATGCAATTAAGAACGAATATTTAATCCGTAGTCTGAATAAAAAGCAGGCCTATATTTTGTGAAGAGATTATTATAATAACATTAAGTTCATAGAAATTTAATCAAGTCCCAAGAGGCGAGGGCCCCAGCAGTGGGACAGGACAGGCTGGTTATGCATTGAAAGAAAATTCTACTCTCTCAACTACTTAATATTATAGATAAGGCAGCTCTTGTTGCCAAGACACATTCGACTCTAAGTAACAAACCCGAAAACGCCTCTCGTTTAAACCAGCCCCAAAACATAAAACTATGAGATATCATAAAGCATATAAAACTAGAAGATATAAGACGGGTCAACTTGGGTTGATTTTACGATGTCATACTTATATTAGACTTTCATGGGGGCTATGAATTTTTGTCTTTATATAGCTCGCAAGTTTGATGTGTGGGTCGTATTAACATGAGATAATAATATAATATGTAGGTCATATTTTTGTGAATATTTTTACTGCTTCATCTAGACTTGTGTCTTTTGGTGTTTTATTTTACTTTTGACATCCATCTATCTACATAATTATACATATATAAAAAGCTGACTGACTGAGGATCAACACAGGCCAAACACTTAGGGCTAAAAACTTAAAATTTCGCAAACGTATTGCTCTTATTACGTAGGCATCCACTAAGAAAGAATTTTTCAAAATGAAACCCCAAGGGGGTGAAAAAGGGGCGCAAAGTTTGTATGGAAAATCGACATTACCACGCGGGTGAAGCCGCGCGCAAAAGCTAGTGCCCTATATTATGGTGGACAGATGATCTGATTAAAGTGGTTTCATCCTACGGTCTCATTAAAGCTATATTGGGGTCGGCTGCCAGTTCAATCATATGCAGCATGAATACCAGTATTTTACTAGGATGACCTCCACAAGCCAGTTTGTTATAGCTTTACGTAAAATACTAGTCAGCTACTTCCAGTATTATTGAAAATTGACTACAAAATAGTTGGAAACATTTTATAGATTTAGAGTTCAGAATTTTGTTGGGTTCATTTCCATTGTTACGAAGCACAATAGTTAAAAGGTAACGTAAGGTAGCCCCGTCGGAGCTGCGGAATTTTCACAAGTCACCGCGGCCTCGACATTAGGGCTAAGAAGGAACATGGGTGGTTTTTAGTCAGTAGAAGTCTGACACTCCCTTTCGCTCTGCCCAAGAGCGGGAGGGGTTGTTTGATGATTTTCCAGTTGTATGTGCAGGCCATACAAAAATTTGCTCCCTGCGGCATTCGAACCCGCGACACGCAGAGCAGCAAGCCAATTGCTCATTCACTGCGCCGTGTCGTCGTTTTTAAACGCTGGTACGTAATGTACCGTTAGCTAACATTCTGCCTAATCATTTAGAGTTTACAAGCGTTATGTTATGCTCCGTGGTCTATACTCAGTCCAAGAAAATTTCAAACTTAGAACTTATCCCAAAGCACATCTGTAGGTACCAATTTTTTTTTACAATTGATTTTACTCACAAGCGACTGAAAAATTCCAAAAACAATTTCAAACAAAAAGAGCACGCTGGCTGGCTTCTATTAAATTCAACCACACATTTGTGGTTGAAAAAAAAAATACCGTGACAAAAAAATTCGTCACGGTGAAAAGGGAAAAAAAAAACTTCTGGTTGCGTTCGTTTTCAGATTAAAAACGGAAGTTGTGTCGTATGCAGGTCCTACGGGAATTGTTTGCGAATTAATTTGGCTGAGTAGTGTGTTGATATGTTTCGTAGTCATTGGTTTTCTATGTCATTTATTCTCGGGTGTATTGAGCTGTATCGTTGGTCTAGTGGTTGTAAGCACGATAGCTGAGCACGAGGTTCTTGGTTCGATCTGGCTGGGCAAGGTTTTTCCATTAGACATTTCTTATGAGCAGCCATGGAGTCCGAATTTGTGCCCGGTTCATGGCAATAGGGTCGCCTCCTATTGCATTTGACGTCATAACCGACGAAATGTAGATCTACTATAAGGCACAGCTCTGTGTTATATTGAACCCATCAACCCCCTACCATTGAAATGGCTGCAAAGTTATCTCTCAAATAGGACTCAATATACAGCGATTTCGAAATTAAATTAAAAAAATGAGGAAATCTTATGTAAGTCTGACGTTAGAGTCAACAAGACAGGTGTTCCGCAAGGTAGTGTAACAGGGTCGTTATTTTTCTTATTATATATCAACGACCTCCCAAATGTTACCAATCATTATTATTCGCTGTTTGCGGATGATATTGCGGTAGTTATTACGGAGAACAAGGCCTTCAATTATAACATAGAGATTAACGAGACGGTTAATGCTATAATAACATGGCTTAATAACAACAATTTAAAAGTCAACATAGATAAAACATCCTTCGTTCAATTTCACAATAGAAAGTCGAAATCTGACCTTGTGATTACATACTCCGATCAAAAAATTAACGAAGCCAACGAGGTAACGTTTCTTGGTATTACAGTGGACAGTGGTTGCACATGGAAACCTCACTGCGCAAAGATCACAAGCAAAATTAACCGATTCGCCTATGCTTTATGGAGACTTTGTAAGATAGCTAACCTCAAAACAGCCCTTTTAGCTTATCATGGTTACGTGGCTTCTAACATTAGATATGGCATTGTACTATGGGGGAAATCTACAGAAATAAATAGGGTGTTTATAGCCCAAAAACAATGCATCCGTGCTCTTTGTGATGTGCCATCTTTGACTTCATGTAAACCTTTGTTTAAAGAACTAAATATATTAACAGTTCCTGGAATATACATTTTTGAATGTTGTAATTTTGTTAAAACACACCCCGAACTATTTCAGCGTCTTGGGGATACTGTAACTTTTAAAACGAGATATCCTGACAGACTCATTATTCCTCCAATGAAAAGCCACTTATTTCACAGGAGTTGCTTTCCAATGGTTGTAAGATTATTTAATAAGCTACCAAAATCATATAGGGAACTGCCAACAAATCGCTTTAAAACGGCATTATTCAGATGGCTTATCGATAAGACATTTTATTCTGTGAATGAGTACCTTAGCCTAAAAGATTTACGTTGACATTTTCCTATTCTAATTGATGCAAACTTATTGACATTTTACTATTGACATATCACTATTGACATCCTTAATTTTACAACATACCAATTATTACCAATTAATAAATTCACTTTCAATGTATTAAGTATTTAATTTTGCATGCTAGTTTTAGCGAATTGTGTGAGCTACTCTTACAAAACCTGACCATCAAGACTGTACTACAATTCTAGCGAATAAAGTTCATTTCATTTCATTTCATAAGGAATTACAAGCGTGATGTTATGTTATCACTACATAATATACAACAAAGACCTCCGGCGCGTCTGTCTTTTTTTATTAATTATAAATGGACTTGCTCTTGACTTCAATCTTGCCCTAAGGGCAGAGATGAGGTCGACGATGGAACGAGCTTACCCAGAAGAAGCCTGTTTACTCGCGACTTAAATAGATTAGGGTTATAAGAACTCGGTAAACCCGACGCAGGCAGGGAATTCTACTCCTTGGCTGTGCGTCTGACTGTCAATTCGCGAAAAACTCAAAAACTATTGCACCAATTTTCATGATGTTTTCACCAAAGGATAGAATGGTTCTCGAGGAAGGTTTAAGTATACAAGTTGACCGACACCCACGCAGGCGAAGCCGCGGGCATCAGCTAGTGTTATATAGTAGTAAAAGAAAACTCTTACACTGACCAAATCTCATTGATCTCGCTCCCCCAACTCTAATGAACCATCTACAGCCACCAATATACCATAATAATCAGTCTTTCCTAGATTACCCTAGAAACAAGCCCCCGTATAGATGTGGCGCCATCTATGGCTAATCGTTCGCCGTTGACAACGTTATTGATGAGCGAGCAATTAATCATGATCACTTGTCCGAAGGGGTACGGTTTCACTTAGCGTCTGTTTGCTTTTTGCGATTTATTTTCGTAAAGGCTTTTTTGACTGATGCTGGAAAGCTGGTTTACGGTTTGGCATTATTCTACAAAATATAAGCCTACCTATTATTATTTATATTGAAAACAGGAACCGAACGCAAAAAACGAACTAGAAAGTGGGTAGACCGATTTGTCTGCACATAAACATCCACCCACAATGACTTCAGTTTATCCGTGATTATGGTGCTTGTAACAGCACCGAAATATCGGGAACTCGAAACAATTCGTAAACATGGTAATCCGTTTTCAATATAAATATTAATGGTATGTGGTAAGTTTTAAATCTTATATAAGCCTACCTATCTTCCTAACTGCCTCCGTGGTCGAGTAGTTAAGGCGTTTGCCTTGTGACCCGGTGAAAGAAAGAAAGAATGAAAAAGTGTTTATTGGTTTCCCAACAGGACAAAACAAATTGACAAAAAATTAAACGTAAACAAAGTAAACAATCGATCGATTGTGCATTCGAATCCTACGGGAAGCATACTTTGCAAAGTTTTTTCCTGTTTGGCTAGGACATTGCAGGCTTGAATCACCTGATCGTCTGGTAGAAAGATGATTCCGTGCTATATATCACCCCAAAAAAATTCGTTTCCCAGCAATCTATTTTGCTTAGGGTTACATTTTGATGTACCTACATAATGCTTGTTTGACGGCTTCTTAAAGCGTCCTTTTACACCCTTTTTTTTTGGTGCGTGGAAAATCATCAAATACCCCCCCCCCGCTCTTGGGCAGAGCGAAGGGGAGTGTCAGACTTCTACTGACTAAAAACAACCCATGTTCCTTCTTCGCCCTTGTGCCGAGGCCGTGTTATACTTGTTTACCTATTCATAAGTAACAAAATATTACATTCAAACCACGCAATGAAACTTTGCTAATTAGAGTTGGAGTGGTATCTAAAAGTTCTTGATCATGTTCCTAAACTATACTACCCAGTTTCAGCTGACCTCGCACTGTATAATCTTCGGGAAGAATGAGAGGTCAAATTATACTGGAAAGTATTGCATGACTTGCCCTATCCCAGTATCAGGTGACCTCGCTTTTGTTTTGTCTTTGGGAAGAATGAGAGGTCAAATTATACTGGAACATATTGCTTGATATGTCCTCCTATAAATAGTTCAATATACAGAGAATATTAGGTGTCTTGGAGACAAGTTAGAACTTGTCTGAACCCGAAATAATGTCCTGAATCTAGACACTAAGTATTCTACTTCTAGGTACTTGGTCTAGACTCAAAATTGAATTTAGGTAGGTATTTAGTTTGAATGTGTGTGTGTTTGGTGACTGCCTCTTTGGTGTTATGTAGTGGTCGCAATCACGACTGCTGCGCATGAGGTCCTAGATCTAGATTTGATTCCCGGGTCGGGCAAACTATTATTGGGTTTTTCCTTAAGAATTTTTCAGTAGCAGCCACGGAGTCTGTATTTGTGCCCGGTTGATGGCAATAGGGTCACCCTCTATTAGATAGGACTTAGAATATAACTGGTAAAATGTGGGTATACTATTAGGCACACCTCCGATTGCGTTATATTATATTATGTTATCTTTATGCAACAAATTAAACATCCGTATTTATTCACACAAACCTGGATTATGCAAGTCTGATAGTCACTACCTCTACGTTCTGAAAATACATACAAACACACTCAAAAAACACTCACAGACACATACACCGACACAGACACACCACAGCATGCACATGTTCAGTAATACTGGTATTCAGCTACCTCAACTTAGTCTAGAAGCTGGTGCCAAAATAGTTGTGTAAACGCTCGGCAGGTAAAATTATTATTAAACATAAACTCACCCAAAACTATCACAAATCCAAAACTTTATAATAAATCCTAAAGCTAAACTAATACTTGAACTAAATGGCATTCGTTTGCATGGTAACAAGTTGGGGCACGCCCGATATTTGGATCAAAACTTCCTTAATTAGGGAACTCCGTGTGATATCCGTAGAGCATCTGTGACTAATAGTTCGTTGGGTGTTATGGAGACTGTACACACTCGACGAGATACACCGAGGCAGGACGAGGGCGAGATACATCGAGACAGGACGAGGGCTAGCTAAATCGAGGCAGGACGAGGGCGAGATATACATCGAGGCAGGGCGAGGGCGAGATACATCGAGGCAGGACGAGGGCGAAATACATTGAGGCGAGGATGAGAAAGACAAGCGATGCACTTCTTCAACTCGTCATTGCGGTACTTTTTTTGTTTTGGGTCATAGAATCCTTCTAGTTACGGAGATTTTGGAGTCAAACTTCCAACTTTCTCACAGATATTTATTTTAATTAAAAGTTTTTAGTGTTATAACTTTTACTTTTAGTACTTCCATGATCCTTGTTCTATTCAATACATCTACATAAAGTATCGAGTTCGTTACATCGTCCTATACCATAAACCGTGATTTTACCCCAAGAAAGAAATCGATTCCGAGGGATGTTTCCAGAAAAAATATGATTGTTTTTTTTTCGTTTTAACAAATCAATAAAAATTGATAACGATAAAACGCGTCAGAGATTTGAGTGGGAGCTTGTACAAAAAAAAATGGGGAAAATGTCAACGAGTTTTCAAAGCACTGTTTGTTTACGTGAAAAAAGAAAAAAAATATGTGTCCAATATTTTTTGGGTAAGCTATCTGACGGACTAATTCTATTTGTTTTGTAAACTACCCTGTTACTTATTTTCCTGTACAGAATATTCCATTAAGGTTGCAGCTTCATAACGGGTCTGTTCGGTCATTCTTGCCTCAGAGTATATCCCCATCATCATCATCATTTCAGCCAAGAGACGTCCACTGCTGGGCTTAGGTCTCACCCAGGTGTCATCATCCGTGCGTCCCTCATCCAGCGGGTCCCCGCAACCTTGACCAGGTCGCCGGTCCACTTATTGGGAGGCCTTCCAACGCAACGTCTTCCGGTTCGCGGTCGCCATTCCAGAACTTTTCGGCCCCATCGGCCATCCGTACCAAGTTTATAGACCTAGAATATATCCCCGTAAGTGTACAAACACCTTTACGGCTTTAGCGAGTTGAGGGATTATTTTTGATTTATTTTCTGGGTTTTACAAAATATTAAACATTTACACAACTTTGAAAACTTTTTGCTCATTTACAAGTAAATAAACAAGGAAAAGCATGTAGTCGTATTAAAATGTTTTTTTAGGTTAAACTGTTGTTAAATAATTTAAGAAAGTATAGATTTTTAAACATTTTCTCTAAAACTGGTTCTTATTACATGAATTTTTGTTCACTGTGTATAATTATTAGTAATTTATGTTACATAATAGTAATATCCGGTCAATTTAGACATTCGAAGTTACATAAAGTCCCAACAAGCTGAATTTCTGTGAAATTGTTTAAAACCTAATTATAAACAATGTCTAGAAGTTCCCCATCATTCCCGTTTAAGGAAAAAAAATTATTCGGGGTCAAAGGTCAAAATTTGAGATTTTTTGATTTTTTCTCGAAAACGGTAAGTTTTATTAAAAAAAAAACCTCAACCCAAAGTTGTAGATCTTAAAATTCTCTACAAAAATGCCTTACATTATTATTTTGTAAGAGTTACCATTCCTGAGATATCGCGATTCTAAGAGCCTTTATATAAAAGCAAAAGTTAACTCACTCCTCACGAAATCTCGAAAACCGCTGGACGTATAAATATGATTTTTGGCAAGGAGGTAGTTTATAGTTAGTAGACGTCCGCTAAGAACGGATTTTGCGATAGGGCCGGATTAGGGTGGTCTAAGGGCCCACGCAAGTTTGTATGAATCAGAACTTGCAAAAGCTCATAGACCACCCTAATCCAGCCCTGTCAGAAAATTAATGCATAGCAGACGTCTACTGACTATAAACCACGTCTCTGCCAAAAATCAAGATTGTAGCACAAAAAATGAAGGACTTTAATACAAACTTGCGAGGGCCCTAAGATCACCCTAATACGGCCCTGTCGCAAAATCCATTCTTAACGGACGTTTACTAACTATAAACTACCTCCTGTCCAAAAATCATCTTTATGCGTCCAGCGGTTTTCGAGATCTCGTGAGGAGTGACTTACCTTTCGCTTTTATACATAACTAGTGACCCGCGCCGGCTTCGCACGGGTGCAAATGGATGTTATTATACATATAAACCTTCCTCTTGAATCACTCTATCTATTTAAAAAAACCGCATCAAAATCCGTTGCGTAGTTTTAAAGATTTAATCATACAAAGGGACATAGGGACCGAGAAAGCGACTTTATTTTATACTATGTAGTGAAGAATAATGTGACTGTTAGAATCGCGATATCTCAGGAATGGTAACTCTTAGGAAATAATAATGTAGAACATTTTTGTAGAGAGTTTTATGATCTACAACTTTGGGTTGAGATTTTTTTTATAAAACTTACCGTTTTGCTGAAAATCGCGAAAAACTCATTTTTGTTACCTTTGACCTTGAATAATTTTTTTTCCTTAAACGGGAATGATGGGGAACTTCTAGACATTGTTTTTAATTATGTTTTGAACAATTTCACAGAAATTCAGCTTGTTGGGACTTTATGTAACTTCACTCTCATTTTTTGGTCTAAATTGACCGGACTATAACTTGATATAATATTATTTTTTAGGTTCATATAATATTGTGGATTTATTTATTCTACTTAAAACGTGAAGTGAGTTTAATGAGTGTCAGACAAGTGGTCATCTTTTATTTTTCAACAATGAGTTATGATTGAATTTAGCTTAAGGTTTTCGATAGACATGAGATTTTTGCTGATAAGTATTAACATTAAATTTTTAATATATAATATTTGCAATTAAAAATCCAGCCAAGTGCCAGTTGGATGCGAGCACTAAGAAGAAAGACTTAAAATTAACGGTTTTCGGATTTTTTACATTCGACCCGATAGGATAATATTTCTGTTCCATTATTTCTTGTCTATAGTTATATTCCGTCAGTACAAACTAAACATATAAATACCCTCAAAATAACCGCAAGGTCTTAGTTTCGTCCAAGCAGTGAAAGCTCCACAAACTATTCTTAGCAAGTTCGTTAATTAGCGAAGTTAGATCTACGGCCGCAGCTTCAATTGCATGCGGCTTGTTGGAGATCTTGCTGACACCACACTCTGAAGACTAGTTCAATGTGGTTATGATAGGCAAACGAGTTGATGATTGTATTAGATTTTTTTCAAGCTTTGAAGATGTATGAATAATATTATGTTGTTAAGAAGAATACGAAAAATTTTTAGACAGGTTGTAAGAGACAGCCCTTATGGGACAGCCCTTTATAATTTCAAACCTCATTAAATTGAGTCATAATTATGAAAACCCATAAATTGTCACTACAAAATTTTCTATTTTTGTGTTTTCTTGCTAAATAGTTCATTGAACTTATCGCCGCGCTTGCCGTTCCCTAAGTGCCGCAAGGTCTTAGTTTCGTCCAAGCAGTGAAAGCCCCACAAACTGTTCTTGTAGATCAACAGCCGCAGCTTCAGTTGTATGCGGCTTGCTGGAAGTGTTGCTGACACCAGTCTCCGAGAACTAGTTCCACAGACATAGATAGACCTAGATAACGCAAGTATCACGATCTGTATGAAAACCAAGCATGCCATTTTTTGACTACCTATTATGACGTCACGAGCACTATATATCGAAAAATCAAATCAATTCAAAGACGTACGGCGCCTCCTTCGTCCCAACCCCTGCCTTTTGCACCAGCGCCGACGTCCGACTAGCGTTATACACCGATGCAAACTGAGCACGAAAGTGGCCACTTACGATTTTTGCACGTAAGCTAGGCACAAAAGAGGCACGCGAAGTTGTTGCTCTTGCGTTATCTAGGTCTGTCTATAATATATCTGTGGCTAGTTCAATGAGGTTATGATAGGCAAACGACGTTGGTGATTGTTGACCCCTCGTAAAAACAAGTTGAAGGGAAGTGTGTGTGCAGTGAGCTGTTCGAAAGAGATACTGCGACACAAAGGGCTACGAAGGAAAATGAATGGTTTTTAGTCAGTAGATGTCTGATAGGGAGTATCAGACATCTACTGACTGCTCCGCCCAGGGAGGTCCGGGAGGAGTCATTTGATGATTTGACACCCTAGAAAAAAAAAGAGAAGTGGTGTGTAAAGAGGGATCAGGTTATGCTGGGCACTGACTCTACTGGCCTTAATCTCAAGCTAGGAATAGATAGGAATGATACCATAACATCAAGCCTGTAGCCAGTAGCCAAGGTGTACTTAATACTATACTCTCACATTTTTGTTTTTAGTTATATTTCAAATCGCATGTAATTGGGGGAGAACCTATACCCATTAACCGAATAAAATCCAAACTCCGTGGCTTCTACTAAGAAATTCATGACGGACAAATCTAATATGACTTTGCCCGACCCGAAAATCGAACCTACAAGATCAGAACAGCGCGCTTGCGTCTACTTGCCCAACAAGGCAGTTTCTGGTTTTACAATTCAAACCGGTGAAAATCAGCTCCCAGTCAAACCATACAAAATTAAGGTATAAAATCGTGTAATAAATACTTTCTAGTATTAATATTTACATTTAATTAATTCATATCATATTTCAGTGAAACCTTCTGATGGGCTCCATTACGCCCAAGCCAATATTTATCTTTTACCTTTCGAACTTTAATTTAAATACGAAATATTTAGTTACGATTTTAATGATTCTAAAAGATTGGGTTTTGTAGCAACAGGTTAGTGATATTTCTTTTTTCTCAGATTCTAATGTTTTTGGAAAATCTATATTTATTATTATTAATTGTTTGTGATACAATTATTTCATTCGTTAGCACAGGTGCCAACGATACACTTTTGTCTGTTATGTTCATTTTTTATTTGGAAAATTGTTACTAGACTTCTACTGACTAAAAACCACCCATGTTCCTTCTTAGCCAAAGGGCTAAGAAGGAACATGGGTGGTTTTTAGAAAAAGATACTGCGGCCTTGACACAAAGGTGTCAAGGCCGCGGTATCTTTTTCGAACTACCCGCAGCCCCAACGGGAACGACCTGGAGCCCCGATAAGAATAAACCCGCAGCCCCGACGGGGTTTTTGTGAACCGTTAACGTGTTTTTATTTAAATTCGAAACCAATGACATTCCGTAAAGTATTTCACACTAACTTTTTCTCGCGTCTTCATCCACTTTGGGGATCAAAAGTTTTATTATGGGATCGTACTAGGTAAATACAATGTAACTAAATCATGGTTGGCAGAGGGAAACCCTACTAGTACAAACAAATTGAGCCAGATATAGGTACTGTAGTCTAGTCTAACAATAAAACAGATCTAAAGATGCAACAAACCTTAAAATACCCTGTTTAAATAACCCTCCTTTTGGGCTTCGCCGCAGTCGGGTAAAAACGTTTTAATACAGACTTTGGTAAAAGACTGGAAACTAATGCCTGGTTGGAGCTGAAATTTAGAGCCACCTTACAAGTTTTCATCCACTGGTTGACTTAGTGAATTGTTTTTTTTTGCTTAGAAAACAGAAGTTATATTGACAAACTTGAACTTTTTTGCTTTGGCTGTGTGTTTTTAATTTCCAGTTAACAGAAGGCAAGGGAAGTTTTAGAACTAATATCCGGTACTTTTTTTTCGTCTTAAAATGATTGGAGTCAGTAAAGAATTCGGCGTATAATATAAAAGGTCATGATATTTTTTCCTGGGTTGTCTTGTGGTCCCAAGTGTGACTTCTGAACACGACGTGTCGGGTTCAATTCCAAGTTCAGATTGGATTTAAAGATGGCAATAGGGTTTATGACGTGTCCATTTACGCCGTGAATATGGTACGCTAAATTCTTTTTTAATTCCAAACTGCCGCAAACCATTAAAACTCCTCCCTAATTAAAACACACGTGGCTTCCACCTATCAGGTTTCATAGCACTTTGCTGATGCATCCGAGAACTTTCGAACTCATTACCCTAGTTTAGTCCGAGAGGGAAAGATTGTTAGCCACTAATTATTAAGTAAGTTGAAACTAATATTGTGTTCAGTAGAAACTATGAAGGTGAAGTGTTATGTCTATGTAACATAACACCACACCTGTTTAACCTGAAGGGTATGGCAGAAGACTGCGGGTAGATCGGCAGAGATCTCGCGGCCCAAGACGCAAAGGGCTAATAAGGAACATGAGTGGTTTTTAGTCTGTAGGAGTCTGATACTTACCGCTACGCCCAGGGCGGGAAGAGTCATTTGATGATTACCCACACTCTAAAAGGTTTGGCAGAAATGTCAGAAGACAACCAACTAGGTGGCTAGAAGAAACTGGATAGGCACAAAAAGGCCAAAAGTGCAGGAGACATTTGAAGTCAGCATTGGGTAACAAAGGTTTAAGAAAATTCAGAAAGAACCAGAGAAGGCAGAAATATACTTATACAAGGTGTAAAGAACGGACCCTTTACGAGACCGTCAACCAAGCATTCTGTACCTACATTAAATTAAGTTTAGTAACTCTACGACGGGACCGGTCAATGTGGCGACACTTAGGTTAGGCCTATGTCCAGCAGTGGACGTCTTTCGACTGAAATGATGATAATGATGATGAACTCTACGACAGAGCAGAAGCGGTCCAGTAGTAGCAGCCCCGACTTACGAACGGTAAGTCGTAGATATGAACCCCGACAGGTGCATTACTTTGTGTAATTTACGTCATCACCACTGCTTTCAAAACGGCGAAGAAAAATCATCGTGGGGAAACCAACATGTCTTAGAACCAAAAACATCCAAAAACAATAACATGTGACATCTACCAACCCGCACTGGGCCCACGTGGTGGATATAGCCCATCCCTCCCCTAGAGAGGAGGTCTGAGTCCCTGCAGTGGGAACGTACTAAACAAACAAACCAACAAAAATCTACGTCTATTTACAAGATAAGTACTGACTAAAACTGTTTTAAACTCATTATTCAACTTAGTTTAACAGTAACACTTTCAGTAGACTAATTAGGTAACTCAAGATTTAAAGTTATCTTCTTGAGTAACTTTATAAGTTTAGGCGTAATTTATCTACTAGGCACAATTATTTGAAATTTTAGACTTTCTTTCTTCCAGAACAACGATGATTTTGGCCAAAACAAATGTTACCAGTGTTTGTGTGTTCAGTAAAATTTAAGTCTCGTAATTTTCAGCAAAAAGGTATGGCGCTACGAACTTAAAGTCCAGAAAACTTCAAGATTCACCTGCGCTAAACATTGAAGAACTATGAACACCTTATGTGCTCCTAGTACTTTGCATGTTACTCCTCTTACGATAAAGTTTCCCTTTGGCTAATTAGGTAAAGTAAGTTACACCGTTGCTTGCGTCATCAGTAAAGATAAACTGAGGCAGTTAGGCTCCCCGTCGGGGCCGCGGTATTTTTTTTGTACTAGATTACGTGGCCTCGGCGCAAGGGCAAAGAAGGGACATGGGTTCGGTTTTTAGTCAGTAGAAGTCTGACACTCCCCTTCGCTCTGCCCAAGAGCGGGGGGTGGGGGTCATTCGATGATTTTCCACCCACCAAAAAAAAAAAAAAAAGGAGAAGCAAACACAGAAACCATAGTCTGTTTTTTTTTTGTAGGGAGCGGAGCTAGGCTGGCTATCTTAGCCAGATCACCTACGCACAACGGACCGATCAAGAGTCTAAGTGCGGAAAACGGAGTCCCTACTCTACTCTACTCTACTACTCCTCCCGCCCTGGGCAGAGCGGTAATTAGTGTCAGACTTCTTCTGACTGAAAACCACCCATGTGCCTTCTTAGCCATTTGTGCTGAGGCCGCGGTATCTCTTTCGAAATACCCGCAGCCCCAACGGGAGATGTTATAGTCTCTTTTAAGGTCAAGACATAATCTTGGTCTACACACGTGAAGACTAGCGACAAGCTGCTTACATGATTTTAAAACGTTTAGTATGGAATCGCCGCACACGTGTAGCAAGTGGCGTCAAACCACGACTCAGTGTCAGTAACACGCCATTGGTGGCGGTCACTCACTTCTACCCTCACCACCCACCTACTAGCACCAACCACTAATGAATGGCAGCCACTGACCACCTTCGTTTGTGTGGCGCACGACAACCACCCGGTGGCAGTGGTCGGTGGCCCGTTTGCGCGGAGTCTTTCGATCTGATCACACCTACACATTTCATTCCTTAATCAACTTCGATTATATATTATTCTGGTGTCAAGCTCAGCTTTAACAGCGATTCTAAAAGCAATATTGACATTGAATCACGACCGGTCAATGAAGTGACAATGTGGCGTCTTGCGGCTTAAATTACGAATGCTTAATGTTTGTTATTATTATTAAACGGTCATGGAGTTTCTTAAACTTTGCCCACAATTAATGCACTTTTTTTTTACTTGTCGCCGATAAAGCGCCACATATGCAATGTCTTTATCGTTCACGATCGTACAGATGAAATGCAAAGTTGCAACTTGTAACATCCTATAAATCCGAACCAATTAAAATAAAATTGAGATATTACAATGGCATCAGAGCAAGTTGCCTCCTACATCAGCCATGCTTGCCAAACCCATAGTTGTATTCTACTTTAATCACTGCTAATGATGTCATATAACACTGTAATCAATGTTATAGATGTCTATAATTTGATTCTGAATTGAAAAGTGGGCGTTTATGTCAAATTCTAAACAAACTGTAGCTGTCAATGGATCTAATGGGTCGAAATATAGCCGTGTCAAGTCTGTGTGTGTGCAAATACCAATGTTTGTGTGTTCAGTGAACACCTCTCCATGTTTAAACCTCTCCCACTCCGAAAGTCAGGGACATATTTCACAGAAGACTAATCCTATAAAAGACTAACAAATGCATCTAAAAGTTCCACAAACTCATTAGCCCAGTTTGGCTTACCTTGTGACGTCATTTAGCCAACTAATTAAGCTAGCGTGAGATTTGTAGCGTAACCTGAAAAGTTTGTCTTATGATTACAACTTGTTGTTCGGGGGATATGAGTTTTTTCTACGTTTTGAGTTCAGTGTTTTGTTTAAGCAGGATTTGTCGTTGTTTCACCAGAGCTTAAGGGAGATTTTCCACCAGAGATGTGCTATGTTACGTTGCTATGGATGCGTTTGATATCCACTAATCATATTCATTAGTGCACATAGCTTAGCACTGGTGGAAACGGACTCATCTAAGCAATGTTTTTTATATGGAAAGACGCGTGATAAGGATGTGTGCTATGGATGCGTGCTGTGTTGGTATGCTATCTTTCCTACTATCGAAACATAGCATAATATCATCAGTGGTAACGGTCACATAGTTACACAGGTTAGCTATTACATCTTTATAGCATAGCTGCATATATATCATTTAGTTCAATTTAATTTAATTTTTGGTCTGGCAATGCTTGAGTGTGTTTAGTCGGATAAAGTTATCGTTGGTCATTTTTGATGTTAATAAAAAGGCGGTAGACATCATGTGCAGTTGACACATTCAAATTGAAATCATGGTGACGAACGGTTGACTTGGCTAACCTCACTACATTCCATTTTATTTGATTTAAATCTGAAAACAGATCTTCAATCCTTTATTATTTTTTTTATTGTAAAGTGTTTTGGACGGTAAAGTTTAGTGTACTGAACAGTGCCTGTGTGTTATTTCACGTTGGACTCCACATTCTATCATGACCGACCAACAAATCAACGAAGACATGTCTCATCTTATATATATTGTTGGCTCAAAGTCACGCCATCAGCCAGTAGCCGTGCGGTTTGCATCCGGTCGACGTACGGCAACCGACAGAAGTTCATAAAACGAGGCGAGCGGCGGTGCAGCGGTCACTTTTTGCTTGGACGGCGCTCGGAAAGGACTTGCTACCCGACTATTATCGTGTGCTTCGCTAATTTTGGTTTATGTTTTTGCTCGTGTACTGATTGTTCCATTTGCTAGTGCTATTTCTATTTGATTATTGTTTAATGTTTGTCTTGATATTTTTGTAAAAGTGTAATTCAAAAGATATTAAACATTGTTTATTTTGTTCACGTATTTCACTTCTGATTCCTAATATCAGAAGTGGGATAAAGATTCTTTTCGCCCACAAGTTAAAAACTAGTTTTCAGGCTTTTAATTTGAGATAAAAGCGGGTAGTAGTTGGCAATGGATAGATCGAGTTGTTCGCGTTCAAAAACTAGTGCCTTGCGTTCTAAGCGATCTCGTAGCCACCTTATGTGGAGTGGAAGGTCACGTATAGCAAGTTTCGGGATCCGATCGCCGTTCCAAGCGCGAACGAGATCGTCGTAGGAGCCGCGTGAGGACGCGAAGTCCTGTGTAACCGCTCTCGCGGTTGAGGCGATAAGTTTTGCTTTATTATAGAAGTTGCTTTATAATACACATGATAGGCTAAGAAAGATGACAATGAGTTACGTATCAGTTGATGTTTATAAGGATTTTGATGAAGTAAAGTTGTGGTTGCAAGCCAAGAGATTCTATCGGCTGTATTGTGTTAGACAGTACCAGTAATTATTGTGTAGTCGTAGTCTGATTAAAATTGAAGGTTTTTGAGGAAACTCGAGTAGACAGTGGGTGTGTTTCTTGTATGTTGTGCGTTTAGCTCTGGTTGAGGTCAGGGTCTGGAAAGACCGTAGTGTTAAGTCAAATAGTGATACACACGGGAGATAGACTTGTTTACTAGTCAGTTAGAGATCTGTGGTTTTACTCGATGATTTTTGTGAACCTGGCATTTTTTTTGACGCAATAATGTTTTTAAGATTGATTTAAACGACAATGTAAGGGTGGTTGATTGTTGTATTTTCGATAATTTCCAGTTTAGCCGCGTTTGATTTTATCAACGAGAGTAGGACCTAATGGATGTTTGGTCAGGTTCTGTCGTAGATGTTTGGTCAGATTTGTCTCTTTGCATAGTAACCATTACATAAGAACGTGTGGTTTGGTCAAGCGCGTGGCCTCAGCTGCGTGTGTGAAAGTCTGTGTGAAAGTCTGTGTGATACGCTAACAATGTGCCTATGTCAACAGCCACTGAGGGGTATGCAAACTTGGAGCCTATGCCTACAGTGTGTGTGGAAGTCTGTGTGATATGCTAACAATGTGCCTATGTCAACAGCCACTGAGGGGTATGCAAACTTGGAGCCTATGCCTACAGTGTGTGTGGAAGTCTGTGATGTCAACAGCCACTGAGGGGTATGCAAACTTGGAGCCTATGCCTACAGTGTTGTGGAAGAAGTATGTGTGATATGCTAACAATGTGCTTATACTCGTACATCCCTATGTGCCTATTGGTATTCTTGTCTGACAAGTTTTGTTTGGTGAATGTTTCTTTGAATTTGATTCTCGACTTGAATGTTCTTTAATGAATGAGATTACTCTCTTGTTGTACTACTCGGTTAGAGAGCCTTGGTGTTAAAGGTTTTACTCGATGATTTCAGCAGTTTTTGTTGCAATAGAATTTTTAAGGTTGGTGTGAACGACTAGGTATATGACTCAAGGTAGTTGAGTGTTGTATTTTCGATAATTTCCAGTACATTTGATTTAATTAATGAGAGTCGAATTTGGTGCCATCAATGGAACTAAAGTTTGGTCAGGAGTGATCGAGCGGAACAAAATTCTGATGTAAATTTGTTTGTTTACAGAGTAACCATTACACAAGGATGGACGAAACGCAACGCTGCTTGGCCTTAGCAGTGGTTGCCAGGGCTTTGCCACAATGACTCCGTGAACGTGCACGTCGCTGCAAGGCGACTGCGCGCCCTTCTGGCGTTGCTGAGCGCGTCGCTGCAAGGCGACTGCGCGCCCTTCTGGCGTTGCTGAGCGCGTCGCTGCAAGGCGACTGCGCGCCTTCTGACGTTGCCGAGCGCCTCGCTGCAGGCCGAGCGCCTCGCTGCAGGCCGAGCGCCTCGCTGAAGGCCAGCGCCTCGCTGCAGGCCGAGCGCGTCGCTGCAGGCCGACTGCGCGCCCTACTGGCGTGTACAGCGCGTAGCTCCAGGCTGCCAGCGCGCTACTGTCGTGTTAAGCGCGTAGCTCCAGGCTGCCAGCGCGCTACTGTCGTGTTAAGCGCGTAGCTCCAGGCTGCCAGCGCGCTACTGACGTGTTAAGCGCGTCACTCCACGGTGCCAGCGCGCCCTACAGGCGCAGTTGTGTGCGGCACTCCACGGTGCTAGCGCGCCCTACAGGCTAGAGATGGGCTTAAGCGTTAAAAAATAATAACACTGCTAAATGCTAATGCTAAAAATAATTAACACTTAAAATTAGCAGTTATTTTTAGCAACTGTTAAATTTAGTCACAGACAGATTTTTAACATAATTAATTCTCATTTCCTTCATATTTTTTACAGGCTTACGACTGTTAACTTTTTCTGTTGGCGTATTTGTAATGAGAATCAATTTATTTACAACGATTTCTTTTTTTCATGTCTGTTATTTTTGTATTTGTAATTTTCTTCTAATCTTTTTATCTTATCCCGCGTAAACCTTCGTAACGAAGATCAGTCTTTATTTAACTCTCTTTAAATGTAATATTTCCGAATTCAGCAGTTAGCACTTAGCGGTGAGTTAAATCAACCCGCTCGCTAGTTGCTAAATAACTCGTGTTGAAACCAATTCAATAGAAACGGAACTTGCCACTGTCAGTTGTGACTGCTAGATTTAACAGCTATATCAGAACTTATTTAACAGGTGTTGAAACTAAAAAAAAAAAAAAAATTAGCAGTGTTAATTTAGCAGCTTATTAATTTAAGACCCATCCCTACTACAGGCGCAGTTGTGTGCGGCACTCCACAGTGCCAGCGCGCCCCACAGGCGCAGTTGTGTGCGGCACTCCACGGTGCCAGCGCGCCCTACAGGCGCAGTTGTGCGTGGCACTCCACGGTGCCAGCGCGCCCCCCAGGCGCAGTTGTGTGCGGCACTCCACAGTGCCAGCGCGCCCCACAGGCGCAGTTGTGTGCGGCACTCCACGGTGCCAGCGCGCCCTACAGGCGCAGTTGTGCGTGGCACTCCACTGTGCCAGCACGCCCCACTGGCGTTGTGAGACACGCTATCAAGGAGACAGCGAAGACTCAGCCGCCTTGTTGGAAGCTGACGAGGACGTCAGAGCGTCAGGAGAGGCCGTGTTGGCTCAAAGTCACGCCATCAGCCAGTAGCCGTGCGGTTTGCATCCGGTCGACGTACGGCAACCGACAGAAGTTCATAAAACGAGGCGAGCGGCGGTGCAGCGGTCACTTTTTGCTTGGACGGCGCTCGGAAAGGACTTGCTACCCGACTATTATCGTGTGCTTCGCTAATTTTGGTTTATGTTTTTGCTCGTGTACTGATTGTTCCATTTGCTAGTGCTATTTCTATTTGATTATTGTTTAATGTTTGTCTTGATATTTTTGTAAAAGTGTAATTCAAAAGATATTAAACATTGTTTATTTTGTTCACGTATTTCACTTCTGATTCCTAATAATATATATATATCTGGTGGAAAAGTATCCTTAGGCTTTATATTAGACTGTGACAGCCTTAATGGTCTAGTGTTTGCAAGTGCAAATTGCTGTGGAACTTTGATGTCCTTTTTTTTGTGGGCTGGAATCATCAAATGATCCTCCCGCCCTGGGCGGGGCGGGAGGATGTTACTTAAGCAATAAGCTAGCCTCTTATAACATGGGACTTAAGCATAACTGTGAATGTGCGCTCGCGCTATGAGCATTTTGCTCACAGTAAATTTAAAACACGCGTCATTTTATCAAAATTATACGTACGGACATTGTTCATTCAGTAGCTAAATTTTGATAAAATGACGCGTGATCGAGGATGCGGTATCTCATTCGAACAATCCGCAGTTTGCATGCCTACGATTGTCCGTGTATTGTAATTTTTTATTTATTTTTTGTCATACAAGGTGTGAACAAACCCTTTATGAAGCCGTGAACGAAGCATTTTGTACATCAAACTAAGTACCTCTACTCGATAATTATTGCTGGGTTGACTTCTTTAGCGGATGCGATGTAAAGGTATTTAAAGTAAAATTATAAGATTAAAAGATGCCGATAAACTGTCCTGCAGTTTGGCAGAAGATGTGTATTATACCCACTCATGTAACTTTTTTGAAATAAATAAAATTAAAAAAAAAAAAAAAACTTGTGATATACAAAAAAACATGTGAACAAGTTATCAACCGAGACCACCGTAAGTAGTTTCCCAGTATTGGTTTCAAAAAAGTGATCGCCGTGGCAGGAAGAATAAATAAATAATAAAAAGTCTCTTTTAGATGCATTTCTTAGTCTTTAGTACTTTATGGGATTGACTCCTATGAAATATGTCCCTAACTTTCGGAGTGGGAAAAGTGATAACGTGGAGAGGTGTTCACTGAACATAGTTGACAGATACAGTTTGTTTAGAATTACAATTCAGAATCTAACGCCTTTGCTTCAATTCGGGGACTATATTATAATTATTATGCTATATAGGAAACCTTTGTCTCGCTACAATATTGTTGTTATCTTTTTACTTTGTAAAGTAAATGTTTTCATGAATATTTTAAACTTCACAACTTTATTAAACACACTTTGTAACATACAAGGTTAAAATGTTAATCAAAATAATTTTGTAATAACATATTCGTAGCGGCGTAGCACCTCGTAGCTTGAAGCGCTCTACGCCGTAGCGAGGGGTCTACGACATCAGTTCATGAAAGTTATTATAAGGTAAAATGGAATTTTCAGAATATTTCGTGCGTGTGCTGAAATAAATAGGATTTTTCTACTTGATTGATTGCTGTTTCGAAAACCTTGTCAAAGTAGTGAGAAATATAATGCCTATTTATCATTTTACGTGACTAGGTATAGGTGTAGAACTCAAAAAGATTTAGGTATTTTATTTTATTGGAATCGGCTTTCAGCCTAATTGAGTACCAGTTTTTTAGGTGGAAGAACTGCCTATATAATCACCACAACACAGTAACTAGGTGACAAGATATTCGTTGGATACATGAGTTTTCAGACTTTCAGTTCTTTCACTAATAAAATTAAGTTTAATTTCCTTTCAGAATAATTTTTTTACGGTCAGTAAAAATTCAAATTGCCGACGTAGGTCACACGGCTGCCAAGCTTAAATGGAACTGGGCTGGCCACATCTGCCGCATGCCGGAGGAGCTATGGGCTAAACTAAGCACACAATGGGTCCCAAACAGCAGCAAACGACAACGCGGCAGGCCCAGAAGAAGATGGCGGGACGAACTCGACTCTTTTCGCAGGGATTGGCAAATAACATCATTGGAAAGGGATAAGTGGAAAGAGGGAAGGGAGGCCTTTGCCCTGCAGTGGGACACAGATGGCTAGTAATAATAATAATAAAAATATAATAAAATAATAAAAATAATAATAAATATAATACATAGTCGTCACGGCCAATGGCCTGATAGCAAAAAGCATGGACGACCACCTCTCAAAACTTTCGCTTGGCCGTTGGATCAAGGGCCTGATTCAGAAGGCAGTACTTCTCGATACGGCCCGTATTGTGAGGAGGTTCCTGTCTCTGGGGCCCTAACCACCGGTAGCTTGGACCCTGCTCCCGACACCGTTGGACTACTATTTTTTTTATATTTTTAAATGTTTTTTAGATTTTTTTTTAAGAAATATTTAAAAATGTAAATTAGTATGTAAGGAAAGTAAATAAAGAGAATAAAAATAAAAAAAACTCTCATATTGGCTAATGACAGCCAAACCTTTACAAAAGACAGCATACACTGACAAATCTTACCATGAAATAAGTGGTCACCCATCTACAAACTGAACTTGGGAAACAGCTTAGGTCAAGATAGATGGATTGATCCCTCTCTGCAGAACAAAGTTACTACTTAGCCACAAGCCTCCACATCTTATTTTTTTTTTGGTGGCGTGGTCATCAAATTACCTCTCCTTCTCTGGGCAGAGCGGTAGGGAGTGTCAGACTTCTGCTGGATAAAAACCACCTATGTTCCTTCTTAGCCCTTTGTGCCGAGGTCGCGGTATCTATTTCTAACAACCCACAGCCACCGACGGGGGCCATGAGCCCCTCAAGCTCATTATGAAGGATTAACGTTTAGAGTATTTACTTTCAAATACAAAAAAAAAACAACTTCTCCCCCACAGCGTTAAAACCACGTTTAAGTTATATTTTTCGCTAGCGGCGGTTGCGGTAAGCCAGTAGAATCAAAGTGTCTACGATAAATACAGAAGACCAACTCCATACGACGTGCGAAAAAAAGTGCATACATACATAGATGCGTACGTACAACAATGTCAAACAAATGCCAGTCGTAGAATATATGTGAAGCATGTCAAAATTATTAAGACTCCTAAAACATACTTTATGACTTGTTTGATAAAAAAAATAAAACCGACTTTAAAAAAAAAAACTTTTTTACAAAAAATAAAACCGACTTCGACAAAAATAAAACACAAAAAAGTGAAAAATAAAAAATCAGCTTCTGAAGTCGGTGACTTTTGTTTGTTTGATTTCATGTTTTTGCCACCGACTTCTGAAGCTGATTTTTTATTTTTCATTTTTTTGTGTTTTATTTTTGTCGAAGTCGGTTTTATTTTTTGTAAAAAAGTTTTTATTTTTCACTTTTTAGTGGTTCACATGTGCTTACCCCTTCACAACGTACCGGCGTGATGTTATGTTATGAACTGGTGTAAACAATAGACAGTCATGAGATTTCAGCAATCTCAGTCCATTTGCTATCATTAATTGAGGAGTTCCGTTGCCTATCTCCGAAGTTCTTCATCAGATCTTCACGTGGCGTGATATTATGTTGTGTGATGGCGTAAACAATGCTTAGATATGCTATAGCAACAATCGCGGTTAATCTGCTGTTATTTATTGAAGAGTTCCCCCGATTTCTACAAAATCCCATCATCAGATATTGAAATGGTGACAATGGGAAAAAGAATCATGAAAATCAGTTCACCCAGTCGCAAGTAATGAGCGAACAAACATTAAAAAAAAAAAAAAAACAGTCGAATTGATAACCTCCTCCTTTTTTTGAAGTCGGTTAAAAAGCGTAGTTCATAAATTCGTTTTCATAAAGACAACAATATATTATTTAAATTAAATAAACAACATTACAACATTTACAATATATTTTTTGCTTTATTGTTATTTGGGTACATTGAAATTATCTAAAATGTACAAAACAGCTGAAAAAAGTAACCTGCGGCTGTTGATATCAAACATAATTATTTAATATTTTTGTTTTTGGTATTTTACTGATCACTATCAAGTTTCCGTACCTTATTTTTTTAACCCTGTATGTGTGTGTGCGTTTTTATCCTACTAATATTATAAACGCGAAAGTTTATAATTATGTATGTATGGATGTTTGTTACTCATTCACGCAAAAACTACGAAACAGATTCAAATAAAATTTCGTACCCAGATAGTTTATAACCTGGAATAATACATAGGATGGTTTTTATCCCGATTTTATCTTCCTGTGGGACAATTTTCGAGTTGTAGCGGGCAAAGCCGCTGTCGACAGCTAGTTTGTCATATGGAACTGACCTGCTGTGTCCATCTTTTTAGTGGTAGAACCTAAGTACACGAGTAGGTATTAATTGCATAAGTTGCAGACCCAGTGTTTATTGCTACTGTTTTTTATAGTAGCTCAAGTTATGAACGGGCTTTCAAAGTAAGTGCTTAAGTTATCTTAAAGTTTATTTTTTAACATTCAGTAAATGTTTCTTTGGATAGGATAGGACATACAATAAGAGGCATAGAAAAGTGGAACAGAAACATAGTGTTCTGGTACCCTAGAAATAGGAAAAGGAAACGAGGCAGACAGATCCGAAGGTGGGAAGACGAGATTAAGGCGATTGCAGGAAAATTATGGACGAGGAAAGCTCTCAATCGAGTAGAGTGGAAAGAAATGGAGGAGGCCTTTGCCAAAGTTGGGCAAACAGA
This sequence comes from Diarsia mendica, assembly GCA_949316265.1. NCBI lineage: Eukaryota > Metazoa > Arthropoda > Insecta > Lepidoptera > Noctuidae > Diarsia > Diarsia mendica. The sequence continues at coordinate 4,640,297 of OX438910.1, forward strand.
CGGAGTTGTCGATGTCATCGACTCAGCTGAGTCGTTAACCTAAGTTTATTATTTTGTAAATATCTTTTGTGTCTGAATAAAGGCTTTTATTATTATTATTATTATAAATGTTTCTTACGCTGTCTTTTGTCGTAAGAAGGAAGGTAAAGGATTAAGTTCAGAAGTTAGTGTTTTTCTTTAAATATCTAGATTTAAGTTCTTGATTTGTAACATACAAACATAAATAAAATCACGCTGTTTCCCATAGGGATAGGCAGAAAGCACAGAACGCCACTTGCTACGATTTTATTTTAGGGAGTGTGGGAAATCATCAAATGACTCTTCCTGCTCTAAGCGGAGCGAAAGGACTTCTTCTAACTAAAAACCACCTATTTTCCTTCATAGCCCTTTACGTCCGGGGCCGTGGTGTCTGTTTTAAGCAAATTAGCTTTCTGAGATAGTAGGCCACGTCACAGTTAATATAATACTAGCGTAGCCACGTTAAGCACACAAAAAAGAATTAAACCTACCATTCGAAGTGCTCAGTGCTCTTGCGTTATCAATGTACCACTGTATGTAATAAATAGCTCATAAGTGAGCAAAATGATCCTCCTTAATAGCAAATTGAAAACAAGGAAAAACATAATACAATTTGTTTACAAGAAGCTCGCGAGTGTTTTCACTCAATAAAATGAACAGCTGCATCGAGGGTAGATAAAATGATAATTTAAAAAGTTTCTTGGCCTTTTCAACATACCTATTCATCTACTTACCCACTTTTCTTCGCCCAAAGCAACTTCTTTAACTTTCCTATCGCACCCCAAAAAAGAGAAAAAAGTTTGGAAAAAAATCAGCATGCAAAATAAAATTCCAACAAAATATTTCTTTTGCCCCACAAATTACCGACCAAGGCAAATTTTCTTGCTTCCTATAACATTTTTTATTCATTCAAAGAAAGATTTTCAAAGGTTTCAACTCGTAATCATAATGACAACAACTTACCAACTCACCAACTTCTGATTACTGGGCCGTGATCTGATGACAAATGAAGGATGAATTTGAATGTTGAATCAAAAGAAAGGGAGAGCTACCTATTGGTGTTATTGAATGGTTTAAGAAACAGCCGTTCGCAGATTATTTATTACTAGCTGTTGCCAGCGGCTACAACTCGGAAACTATCCCACGGGAAGGTAACATCGGGATAAAAACTATCCTATGTGTTAATCCAGGTATAAACTATCTGTGTACCAAATCTTATCCAATTCCGTTAAGTAGTTCTTGCGTGAAGAAGTAACAAACATACACACTCACACACTCACAAACTTTCGCCTTTATAATATTAGTGTGATTGTTTGTTGTGTGCACTTGTGGCATGTTCTAAATAAAATATATTCTCTCTTTCTTTCTGATGGGGTGAATTCAATCATAGTTACTAGGATGACCGGTGCAAAAAAATTATATGAGGAAAGTTATTTAAATTCAATTAATTTGATTTATTTTATTTCCTCATACTCAATTTATCATTACCGTGGCAAAACGCACGAAGCGAACGGCAAGCGCGACAACTACTTCGATAAACCCTATAGCTGACTGACAGTCCAGGAAGTTTTACTACATTAATGATTTCATCAGTCTGTGGAAGACTTAATTTCTTTTATCTACAGCCTGTATTGACCACTGAATCCTAATAATTCAGTTTTTCAAACAACAGAATAGCGGAAAATAATCCCATTAAATTACCGGGTAAAATGGGATGAATAGAAAAGCAGGGGAGAATAGAAACGAAACTTAGAGAGGGATTTTAACATTGAATTGAAATGGTATGTTGCCAAAAACGTATCTTAAAACACATAACCCTCCTTTTGGGCTTCGCCACAGTCGGGTAATTAAACAAATAAAATAGACTACTTGTTGGTAACCTATTTCATTAATTCAATGTTAAAATCCCTGTCAAAGTTTCGTTTCTATTCTCCCCTGCGTTGACCTCACTTCTGTTCGCGTAAAACCTTTTTGGCGTGATCTTCTTATTATGAAAATCTTAGTTCCACAATTCTTTTAAACATGTTTCAATTGCATGAAAACGTGGTCTTTCCATAGTGTACTAAAGTCAAGTTTTCAAAACTAAACTCTGGAACCTAACTTTATACTAAAGTTTGTATTCGAACCAAGTCTGAAGTCTGTGCTATTCTAAAAAAACTATAACGCAATGAAAGGCCTGCAGGGCTATTGTCTATCTTTTCAAAAGTCAGTGGATAACAAGCACCAGTTGTCCACAGAACTTTGGTGTTAACTGCTAATGTCCTAAAATTGGTATTGCGTATCTCATTGTGTGGGTATCACGTGACAGTGATTATAGGGTGACTAACATCCCAGCAATTGACACCTCTATTTTTTATCGACTATTATACGGCCAAGTTAAGCAGGTACTGCTTGAACGTTACAATACTTGATTGAGGATATATTTTAGATTTAGCCGCTTTATGACACCTGACATGTCAAATGGTTATTGTCAAAGAGATTTAGAAGTAATATTTGAATGTCATTTTTGTTGTCAGCCAGTAAGAAATTGCTGTTGTACGTAGTACTAATTACTTTCATGTTTTGCATGGAAGAAGTAAAGACAAAAAGAAAATAAAATAAAATATTTTGCTCGAGATTACTAATTAAGTTTTAAAAATTAATGTCTATTGCTTATGTAAGACGATTTTGATGAAATAAACCCTAATTATTACTCAGAACATTGCAGGGCACGACACAAAAGGCCACAATGTTCACATATTCACAAAACAATACGTGAAATGAATCTATACAAAGGTAGGAAAACATTATATTCCCCGAAGGGTTAGACAGAGGTGTACCCATTATTACACTTCACCAACTACATAAAGAATATTACAGATTGTCTCAAAAAGCCATCATTGTAAAAACAAAATCCAAATTCAAGAAAAGACAGGTTTCTATATTGTACATAGTATTCACACAATATGAGCTATGCAATTATATCAAGGAATATATAATAATAAGGAGATTGAGTTTAGATACTTAATGCAAATATAGTTATAAAATCTTTAGTAGCTCCAACAATACGGGACTTATAGAAACTAGTACCAGTATCAACCGTCATAAATCATCATAAAACACTACCCTTGAGAAGCGTCTTTCACGAAAGTCACTTTAAACTCTGTGTATAAACAATGTAATGTCAAATAAGCTTAGACAATCGCAATTTTAAAAATATCGATACAGAAACTTCTGTCAAAATGAGTTAAAGTGACCATCAACGACAATGGTCTCCGATGACGTCATACGCGTTGTACTACTGGTCATAGCCGATACCAAATTAACCTTTTGACATTTAATGAAAGCACACAGAGCGAAAGTGATAATCAAAACAACTGTCAACAGTCGAGATAGCCAATAGCCCTGCTGAGTGGCCTAAATAACGCTTGATGGATACACCCACGCTTCTAAAGGCCCTCGTCCACCACGAGTTTTTTGCAGCGATGGAAATACAAAGCGTTCATGATATAGTCACGATATAGGTACGTCAAATGCAATCGGAAGAGTTCTTTAGTAAGCTGGGCTGGGCTTAATAGTTAAAGCCTTACGGATAAATCTTCAAGCTTTAGCAGAGTAACTTGAGGTTTGTGGCGTTTGTATCATTGATACAGAAATGCCTGATGACCCCCTAGATATAGTAAAAAATAGTGGAGTTTCCCTAGTAGCATTTTTGTTGGCATTTGTTGGCATTTAGTTGGGCCACATACATTTTTGTTGGCATTTAGTTGGGCCACATACCTCTGATGTGGCCCAACTAAATGCCAACAAAAAATGCTACTAGGGTTATGCATCAATACTGACATTACTATTACATTTTTAGGTATTCATTTACTCCATATATCCATCCACATAATATACCTACTCAAAACTTTCCTCATGACATTTTTTCACAGCATAATGGTAGTTGACATAAAAATCTAATTAGTCCGTTAGATAGATTTCCAAAAAATATTGGACACGACAAATTTTTTCACGTAAACAATAGATGATGACGATACAGTGCTTCGAAAAGTCGTGCGACGTCACATTTTGGTATATTTTTTTACCAGAAAGTGACGTCACCAGCCCCCACTCAAAATCTTTGACACATTTTATTTTCGTCGTTTTTAATGAATTTGATAAAAAAAACACATAATTATCCATATTTTTCGATACAGACGGACTAAACAGAATCATATATTTTTGAGTCAGTCAGTCAACTACCCTATTGCTAAAAAAAAGTCGCCGTGGGCAAAGGACCTAAGTGAAGTGCTTTAAGTGAAACGAAACTTTTTATAAACACCTGAACCTTTTGACCTTTTTAGGGTTCGGTAGTAAAATAAAAGAGCCGTATAACATGTGAGTGTCGTTATGAGTTCAAAGTTATTTGTCTAGCGCGTAATGGTTGTCTTTAAAAATGTATGTTGTTGTAGGAAAAATCTTTTCTCTTTTTTCTTCATTTGTATCCTTTTCTCTAAATATGTTGAGGATGGCTTCCAGTCTAACCGGATGCAGCTGAAAACCTATATTTTACATGAAGCGCTGCCTATCTGACCTTTACAACCCATGCAGTTTGCACACTGGGTAATGCGTCACCACCTTTTTTTTTGTGGATGGGAAATCATCAAATAACTCCTCCCGCTCTTGGGCAGAGTGGAAGGGAGTGTCAGACTTTTACTGACTAAAAACCACCCATGCTACTTCTTTGCCCTTGTGCCGAGGCCGCGGTATCTCTTTCGACATCCCGCAGACCCGACGGGCGTCGGCCCTTGCCTCAAAAAGATGTCAGCAACATGGAAGGGGCCCCCTTCCATGTTGCTGAAATGGCCCTTAAAAACGTTGCCCCACACTAGGAATTTCTCCTGTATCGTGGGTGCGTTTACAAACATTGAAACTCACATACACAAACACGCCCAGACCCGAAACAACTATCTGTAGGCCATACAAATACTTGTTCCGTGCGGGGATCGAACCCGCGACACGTAGCGCAGATTTATCCAAGCTGTTGTTATTGATTCGCCACGAGCTTCTTATAACTTAACCATTGTGTTACGGAGGCACGATCGCGTTCACGTAAACTTAGTTGATAAGCGTTAGTAATAAGATTTTTTAGGACGTAATGTTAAGTCCAACCTGTGATTAAATCTTTCTAGCGTTCCCGGGCCCCCGGCCTATATCTGTGTACAGCACTGTGACGTAAGAGTGTAGGCCACACCTACCTGATGACGCGCGGACAAGTCTACTTTTTGGAAATTCATTACCAAATATGGTGACGGAGCAGTGCTGTGCAATGCTATTGGTCAAGATCGGGAGCTCGTGAAGTACAATTGTGACCAACGCCGTGTCACGCGGGGGTGAAGGGCATGAGCGGGGGTGCGGATCGATGTCATAGGTCGATATTGGAATGCACCCGCTCCCTCGCCTCATGCCCCTCTCCCCAGTTTAAAAGCCCTGGACACGAGGGCTGCAAGGGTCTTGTTCCCGCAAAACTCAGCCGCGCTTTAGTGGTCGTAATGTCTGGCCAGCGCGTCGCGTAAAACAATTGTATATTTCTGTAATAAGTGTGATATTCTTGTTAAGTTGCATCAGTCAGATTGACATAGAAAAGTACGCAGTGTAAAGTAAATAAAGTTTAAAAGTTCACGTAATAATGTTAACTCTGGCTCCGATATGTGTGATAATTATGTGTTAGCGTCATAGTAATATTCGAGAATACAAGTGTGTTTATGTGGAATCTGCGTATAATTTCACCTCCTCCTGACTCAACACCCCCGGCACGTACTCTGCACAAACTTCTGTGTTATAAACGCACCTCGCACCTCAAATCTCTAAGTAGCACTCACCACCAGCCGCGTTATCAAAGGCATATTGCTACAAACACGATAAAACACAGTCCACACAACATAGCTCTGAAGCTTCGAAGAAGGGTGCGCTAACTGCCCACCATAGGGAGGTTACCGTCAGAGGTTTCCCTACAATTTTTGGTCCTTGCGAGCCTGATCCGGTTTATAAGTGCAGAGTACCCCAGAGTGCAAGTACCATGAGTCAGAGGTGTACTATGACGACAAGGAGTCAGACCAGAAGAATGACGTCACGAGATGATGGGGACGTCACGATCACGGACTCGGGCATGCCATGCTCGCCGTCCGTCGTGCCGACGGGGTCGTCCACGCCGACGCCGCGCATACCATTGTCGGGTGGCCGCGTCATAGACCACACTGATCGAAGAACCACAATGGCACCGTCGGCGGCGCGGGCTGAAACGGGTGAGCGACGGTCGTTGGCACACAGCAGAGCGTCCACCAGGCACAGCCGCAGAAGCGCGGAGTGCCTACGGAAGAAGGTGGAATACGAAGCGGAGCGCGAACTGGTGAAGTTGCGGGAACAGCTCATCAGGAAGAAGCTCGAAGCCGACCTCGCCGAGATAGACGCGGACGAGGAGATTGACGATTCGGTGAGCTGCGGGTCCGACGAGGGAACGACGCGGCGCGTGGCGGAGTGGGTCGACACAACCCCGCCATGTGCGCCGGCCGTGAGTGCTCCGGGTCAGGTAACAGGAGCACAACTCCACAGTGCGTCGGAGCCGGTACGGGATCAAAATGTGAGTACAATCCAGATTACTGATATATGTGAAAACAGTGTAGAATGCGCGCCTATATCGGGCAGATTCGTGCACACCGTTCCGGTCGCGTCGGCGAGTGCCACGCCGGCTTGTCAAGGGGCCCACTTTCGTCCACCTAGCGATCACGCAGGTCACGCCACTCCGGTCGCCAGAGCGCGGCAGTTGAAGTACGGAGAGGTCGACCAACCTATATTGCGCGGTTCACTAGGACCTGGAAGAAGAGACGAGGTGAGCCAGCTGGCGGACGCGATCAGACAACTAGCACACCCGAGACCAGTTACGAGGCAAGCATATGAGCTACCGCATTTTTCTGGAGATCCCGCAGAGTGGTTATCATTCAAAAGTATGTACTGGGAAACCACTAAAAATTATGAGTTCAAACCATACGAAAACTTAGCTAGATTAAGAACATCGTTGCAAGGCGACGCAAAGGCGGCCGTAGAAGACTTATTACGTACGTCGATTGACCCGTCAGAAATAATGAAAGTGTTAGACGAGGAATACGGCCACCCTATCTTGATTTTACAGTGCGCGCTAGGTAAAATAAGAAATCTACCTAAAGTCAGTGAGAGCGGTCGCGAGTTCAGACAGTTGGCAACCACAGTGCGTAATTGCGTATCTCTGTTGAAACATATACGCGCGGAGGGATACATTAATAACCCCCAGTTAGTTAACGAACTGCTAGAAAAACTAACCCCGACCCAGAGAGCGCAATACGGTGAATACGCAATGAAATTAGACGACAATATCGGGATAGACTTGAGAATATCACCTAATATGCGCATATTATCAGATTACCTAGCATATCAAGCCCGCGTATCATCGTATCACAACCAGTTGGATAATAACGCGTCAACTACGAAAGCAACAAATAAAACAACTCGCAAATTACCTACCGGCTCCGAGCACTCAAAGACGCACCGAGTACATGTGCAAAGTGACTCGACAAAGTCAAGCAAAAGTGAACCTAAAATCAAGGACATAAAGTGCGTTTTGTGCCAGCAATCTCACGTGTTATCAAAATGTGATAAGTTTCTTAGTGAAAATGTAAACAAACGGTGGGAACTCACAAAAACAAATAAACTGTGTTTTAAGTGTTTATCGTCATCTCATGCTAAAAAGTTTTGTAAAGCGCCTCGCTGCAAGGAATGCGATTACAGTCATCACACATTGCTTCACTTTGATAAGAAGGACAGCACTGATAAGAGCGACGTCAGTGATAAGAGTGAGGGCAAGCAGGAACGTGTAACTAATATCAGTGGCATGCACACATCGGCCCTATTGAAGGTGTTACCGGTATCAGTAGGTAGCAAGGGCGGTGAAGATATCGAGTGTTACGCGCTCCTGGACGACGGCGCGACGGTATCGCTTATCGATAGTGAGCTCGCAAAGGATATGGCGGGGCCCACTATGCCGCTGTTGCTGAAGACAGCACGCGGGCACAGCGTATGTGATAAACGATCACGGCTGGTGAGCTGTGACGTCACTGGACCAAGCGGTGAGAAACGGAAGATAAGGTGCCGCACTATTTCTAATCTCGATTTACCTCCTCAGACCGTCGGTGTTTCGGTAATCCGAGACAACGCCCACCTGCGCGACCTGGGATGCGCGGAAATGAGGGACGCCAAGCCGCTGCTACTGTTGGGCCAGGACAACTGGGAGCTGTTGGTCAGCCGGGAGATCCGAAGAGGAAGATCCGGTAAGCCAGTTGCCTCTCTAACTAAACTAGGTTGGGTCATTCACGGACCAAGTAATTCCTTCAGTAGCGGGGAAAGTATAAACTGTATGGCGGCCTCCCTCCCCGACCTTCATAACTTAGTGAAGTCACAGTTTGATTTAGAGTCAATAGGTATATCAGCTAAATTACGTCAGCACGATGACGTCACGCGAGCTGTGACTATTTTAGATTCGACCGCCTGTCGAATAAATGAAGGCAATCAGTGGCAGATAGGTCTCTTGTGGAAACGCGACTCAACGACATTGCCTGACAATTACGGGCAGGCGTTGCAACGTTTATGCGGTATTGAAAAACGTATGCGCCGAGATGAAACGTTCGCGGAGGCTTATTGTAAACAGATTGATCGGTTGATAACAGAGGGCTATGCTCGGAAGTTAGAGGCAAACGAGATAAAAACGGATAGTAAGGCAGTGTGGTACCTACCGCATTTTGGTGTAACGAATCCCAACAAACCGGGAAAGTTACGATTAGTCTTTGACGCAGCGGCGTCATTTAATGGTACGTGTCTAAATGAAAATTTGTTGACTGGTCCGGATCTACTCAACTCGCTGATAGGGGTTCTGTTGAGGTTTAGGATAGGCCCAGTGGCGTTCGCGGGAGACATCGCCGACATGTTTCTGCGAGTTAAAATAAGACCTGAGGATCAACACGCGCAACGCTTCCTGTGGGGCGGTCCCGCCCGGTCCAGGGAGCCGCCAGACGTGTACGTGATGACCTCTATGATCTTCGGTGCTGTCTCGTCTCCGACGTCCGCCATCTATGTACTCAATAGGAACGCGAGGTAGTACGAGGACGATTGTCCTAGGGCAGTCAAAGCGATAGAGTCCAAATTTTATATGGACGATTATTTAGATAGCGCTTGGTCGATGGAAGAGGCCAATGACCTCATCGAGTCAGTGACCCGGATAAACGCCTCGGGCGGGTTCAACATACGGGGGTGGGTCACTAACTCACCTGAGTTGAAAACAAAGCTTAGGGTTACCATGCCGGATAGAGTAGCGCTAGATAAGGGTGACGTCGAGCGAACATTAGGTATGATATGGGCTCCAGGGCCGGACTCGCTCGCGTTTGACCTCTCGTTTAAAAGGTTACCTACGGAACTTGTTTCAGGAACAATTGTACCTACGAAAAGGCACTTTTTAAGTTTCATAATGTCAATTTTTGACCCCCTAGGATTATTGTACCCATGCATAATACAATCTAGGATGTTGATGCAACGGGTTTGGGGCACAGGGATTGGATGGGATGAACCGCTCAGAGAAAAAGAGGCGGCCCTATGGTTTGAATGGTTAGGTAGCTTAATTTATTTACGAGATTTTGAGGTACCACGGTGGTACAATATTAGAGTAGATTGTAAATTAGAATTGCATACTTTCGGTGATGCTAGTGAGGCCGCATACGCCGCGGTGACGTATCTGGTAGGTACCAACGCGGCCGGGGAAAGGGAGGTCGCCATGCTATTGGGCAAAGCTAGGGTGGCGCCTCGAAAGGTTGTGTCCATTCCCCGGCTGGAGCTGCAGGCCGCAGTATTAGCAAGTAGACTGGGTGACACCGCTGAGAAGGAATTAGGGTTGCCCATCAGTAGGAAAGTCTATTGGACTGACAGTAAAACAGTCCTCACCTGGATAAATTCGAACGCGTATGAATTCCAAAAGTATGTTTCACATCGGTTAGCTGAAATTGATAGACTAACTGAAAGAGGCAGCTGGCGCTGGGTCCCTTCTGCGGAGAATCCGGCAGATAAGGCGACCAGGCTGGACTGGCCTAAAAATAGCAAAGAATGGTGTACTGGCCCCTTGTTTTTGCGTTTTCCAGACTCTCAATGGCCGGCTAGTCAAGGAACCGGACTACCGGCGGCTGAGGAGGAGTCTCCGGAAGCGGCCAGAGAACGGGTCCAGCGAGTACTCGTCGCGGCGCCACAGCGTGCGCCGCCCCTGCTGGACCACGAGAGGGTGTCGACGTGGACGCTGGCCGTGCGCTCGCTTGCGCGCGCGCTGGCATTCATCAACCGCTGCCGCCGTCGCCGCGAGACGACGCAGCTCGTCGGGCAAGACCTGCGAGACGCCGAGCTCCTTCTGCTGCGCGAGATGCAGATGGACTCCTTTGCGGATGAGCTGCGAGACCTTCGTGCGGCGCGGCCTGTGTCGCGAGGCAGCAAGCTGCGTGGCGTCGACCCCATACTAACTGACGACGGTCTGCTGCGCGTCAGAGGCAGACTGGGAGCGTGCGAAGAGCTCCCCTTTGGCGCACGACACCCCGTAATCCTGGACGGGAGACACCCGCTGACTGTGAAGCTGGTGATGACCTATCACGTGGCAGCCCTGCATGCCAACCACGAGACCGTCGTAAACAATGTTCGAGAGAAGTTCTGGGTGCTCCACTTGAGGCCGACGGTGCGCCGAGCGGCAACCAACTGTCAAGTCTGCCGCCTACGCCGGGCGCAGCCGTCACAACCGAAGATGGCCGACCTTCCGAGCGCGCGCCTTACCAACACCAGGCGTGCCTTCGTCCACGTGGGCGTCGACTACTTCGGGCCCATGGAGGTGACCATCGGGCGACGTCGAGAAAAACGGTGGGGGGCGCTATTCACTTGCCTCGCCACACGCGCCGTGCACCTAGAACTAACTGCCAGCCTGAGCACAGACTCGGCCATCCTGGCCCTGCGACGCCTGATCGCGCGCCGCGGGCGCCCTGCACACCTTTACTCCGACCGGGGTACGAACTTCGTCGGCGCCGACAACGAGCTGAGGGCGGCGTTTCGGGCGCTCGACAAGCGCAAACTGCAAGACGAAGCCACATCACGCGGCATCGAGTGGCATTTTAACCCTCCTGCCGCACCACACATGGGAGGGTGCTGGGAGCGACTGGTGCGCTCCGTGAAAATCGCGCTGCGAGCCACGCTGTGCGAGAGAGCACCCAGAGAAGAGACTTTGCTCACGCTGCTCGCGGAGGCCGAGCTGGTGATTAACAGCCGGCCACTCTGCTACGTGTCCAGCGACAGCGAGCATCCAGTGGTCCTGACGCCCAACCATCTGCTCCTGGGGACAGCATCGGGCGACACACCGTTCGCCGACAGCCAGCCGCGCGACGTGGACGCGCGCAGTCAGTGGCGCCGAGTCAGCGCACTGGCTGATACGTTCTGGCGGCGGTGGCTCCGGGAGTACCTGCCGACGCTGCAGGTCCGTCAAAAGTGGACCGAGGGCGCGTCGAGGATCAAGGAAGGCGACATAGTGATAGTGGTGGACGAACTCCGGCCGCGAAATCAGTGGACGAAAGGTGTAGTGTGCAAAGTGTATCACGCGAAAGACAATGTTATCCGTGTGGTAGATATAAGGACACGGCATGGGGTCCTGCGTCGGCCCGTCGTGAAGGTGATCGTGCTTCCTACTACTCCAAAGTTGTAATCGGTTGGGATCCTCTTACAGGGGGTGGGAATGTTACGGAGGCACGATCGCGTTCACGTAAACTTAGTTGATAAGCGTTAGTAATAAGATTTTTTAGGACGTAATGTTAAGTCCAACCTGTGATTAAATCTTTCTAGCGTTCCCGGGCCCCCGGCCTATATCTGTGTACAGCACTGTGACGTAAGAGTGTAGGCCACACCTACCTGATGACGCGCGGACAAGTCTACTTTTTGGAAATTCATTACCAAATATGGTGACGGAGCAGTGCTGTGCAATGCTATTGGTCAAGATCGGGAGCTCGTGAAGTACAATTGTGACCAACGCCGTGTCACGCGGGGGTGAAGGGCATGAGCGGGGGTGCGGATCGATGTCATAGGTCGATATTGGAATGCACCCGCTCCCTCGCCTCATGCCCCTCTCCCCAGTTTAAAAGCCCTGGACACGAGGGCTGCAAGGGTCTTGTTCCCGCAAAACTCAGCCGCGCTTTAGTGGTCGTAATGTCTGGCCAGCGCGTCGCGTAAAACAATTGTATATTTCTGTAATAAGTGTGATATTCTTATTAAGTTGCATCAGTCAGATTGACATAGAAAAGTACGCAGTGTAAAGTAAATAAAGTTTAAAAGTTCACGTAATAATGTTAACTCTGGCTCCGATATGTGTGATAATTATGTGTTAGCGTCATAGTAATATTCGAGAATACAAGTGTGTTTATGTGGAATCTGCGTATAATTTCACCTCCTCCTGACTCAACACCCCCGGCACGTACTCTGCACAAACTTCTGTGTTATAAACGCACCTCGCACCTCAAATCTCTAAGTAGCACTCACCACCAGCCGCGTTATCAAAGGCATATTGCTACAAACACGATAAAACACAGTCCACACAACATAGCTCTGAAGCTTCGAAGAAGGGTGCGCTAACTGCCCACCATAGGGAGGTTACCGTCAGAGGTTTCCTTACACATTGTTTTGTAAATATTTTTGTTTCTGTATTATAAGGCCCCGTACTTGTAATGTATACTGTGTCGTGGTGGTGTTTACAAACATTTAAACACACATACAAAATAGCCATTGTGATTGTTTAACCAATTAATTTTGTAAGAATCTGCTTCTTAATTGGAATTTGATTGCATGTATTCTTCTTTACTTTGACTGCGTCGTTTGTCTGGTAGCAAGCGCAACTACTGAGCATAAGATCCTAGGTTCGAGTCTCGAGTCAAGCAAAGTTTGATTGGGTTTTTCCAATCATTTATTAGCTACGGATGCTAAATGAGTGCCTGGATGATAGCAGTATGTTCACTTCTTACATTGGACTTAAACAAAATTGGCAAAATGTGGGTGTTCTAATTAGGACAACTCTGCCTAACCCTTCGGAGGTTACATGTGAGATGTTATGTTATATTTATTTATTTAAACTTCATGCACAAACGTGGTACATAGGCGGACTTAATACCACAAGGCATTCTCTACCAGTCAACCTTAGGGTCAAATAGGACAGCACTGTGGTAGAGTACAAAAAATAAATAAGTATAATACTATTTTGCAAACATAATACATAAATCGGTGCATACTAATACACATAATATATAATTATATTGTAGCGGTATGTTTACCCACACATGCACACCACTTGCGAGCGTATAAGTGCCTATGACGTTGCACCGTCAAGTTAAGTTCGAAGTCACGCGTCCCCGTGACAACACATATAGTCGGTTACTACCCGTTACTCGCGTCAATCATTTATTGTAGTATTATACCGTGTTTAGTTATAGCAAATACTTTATTAAATTCATAGTGCAACATAGAATTGGACATTTCATTTCATCTAACTATAGAACCTATATCACGTCCCAACAAAAGTTCTATAATATTATATAGATATAATTAAATAAACTAATATATATTTTAATACAGTCATACAAACAGACTAAAATACGAAAAACTCATAATAATTACCACTAAGACTAGTGACTTAACTGAGAGCAATTCAGTCCGATCCTATTTCCCATAAATTACCTGTATTGTTTATTTCTAGTTATTTTAATAATGTTATACAAGTTAATGTTACGTTATGTCCGTGTTGTTTATAATAAAGTTTATCTATTCATCCTTAAACCAGGTTGCTTCTATAACAATTATTCCTGAGAAAATAATAGAAACTTCTAGGAAGTTTTCGCAAAAACTTCTTATAGTTCTTAGTATTAAAACAATAATATTTACTACAGATCCCAATTGCTCCTTGACCTTTCAACGAAGAACCAAAATCATAAGAAACAGTTCTAACATAAATAAATTGCAGAAAGTTTTAAATGTCAGAGGAAACTTGGAAATGTCAAACGTGAGGGGATCGGACTGAATCAATAAAATATGATTCTGTTTAGTCCGTCAGTTAGATTATCGAAAAATATTTCATACGTGTTTTTTGTTTTATCAAATCAATAAAAATTGATGAAAATAAAGCGCGTCAAAGATCATGGAGTGGGGCTTGAAACGTCACTTGAAGGTACAAAATGTACTAGCATAATGACGTCACACGAGTTTTCGAAGCACTGTATCATCTTCATTTTTTATTTAGGTGAAAAAAGAAAAAATATGTCGTCAATATTTTTTGGAAATCTATCTGACAGACTAATTAGTTTTTTTTTGTCCGATCCCGGATGAAAAATTGGGTGGGTTCGAATGACAATAAAATCCTCCCGATAGTTTTCGGTCACGGCGGCCAAAGTTATCAGAGATTAGCCATCGAAGTGCGAGATATTATGGTCACAACAACCCTAATCTGTTTAAGTCGCGAGTAAACAGGCTTTTACTGGGTAAGCTCGTTCCATCGTCGACATCATCTCAGCTGCCCTCAGGGCAAGATTGAAGTCAAGAGCAGGCCCATTTATAATAATAAAAAAAAAGTTATATTGTTACTAACACAGTGCACCTTTTTCTAGTCTGAAAAATGATTTATATTATATTATTATAACTTAACCTAATTTTCTACTTTTTTTAATCAGGGTAAGTATTTTTTTTTATTTAACTTATTTAGGTGAAATTAGATAAAAATGCAAACACTGTTACTAATCTGATGTAGAATTAACAAGAGTTGAAGAGAGAAAATGAAACATTAAAAAAAAAACTATTGAATTTGTACAACAAAGTCTCAGGTGAACGAGGTCAGTCGTAAAGTGCACTTTTCCTTTCATTCACTGAAAACCCTTCAGAGTCTCCTGCCTTTGAAGACTAAAATTAACCTGGCTCAAACGCTTATTCATCCGATAATAGATTATGCCGACGCCTGCTACCTGGATGCTACTGAGGAGCTATTAAATAAGCTTGAGCGCTTGCAAAATTTATGTATTCGCTTTATTTATGGTCTCCGTAAATATGACCACGTTTCTCACCTTCGCAAAGAACTCAAGTGGCTCCCAATCTGCCTTCGCAGGAACACTAGGATCCTATGTCTCCTCTTCAATATCCTACACAACCCATCTTATCCTTCATACCTGCGCGAGCGTTTTACTTATGCCCGCTCCACTGACGCTCCGTGTAGATCTCACCTTAGATCCATTCTTAAATCCCCTCCTCACAAATCCAGCTATTATTCCTATTCCTTTTCTGTCCATTCTGTAAGGTTGTGGAACTCACTTCCGCCTAGCATTCGGGACCTGAAGACTATTTCACTGTTCAAACTCAGAGTGAAAGAATATTACCTTTCCTCTCCATTGTGATTTTTATGTACATATATGTATTTTATATGTTTATGTATATTAGCATTATGTATTTATATACGTATATGTTCCAAATCTTATAAGATTCTCTGTATTCAAGACTGAGGGCGACATCTCGGGATCAAGAATTTAACTAACGTCTACGTCATAACACGTCATACGCCTTTCACTCGCGCAATTGGTTAAAATATTGTTCCCTATGACCCCTCTCCTCGAATCTTGTACATGACATCGCCATTACAATCAATTTTGCTTTTGCACTACACGCATCTTTTATTTTATCCAAAAATCCTTCGATAATTCTTCGCATCTCATCAATCAGCTTGCTTGCCTGAAAAAGCCTTCACCGCTGCTGCACCATAATTTGGACCTTCTACGCCGCATCCAATAAATAATTTGAGCCATCTACGCCAAACCGCTACAACAAGAGCGACGAGCGACCTTTGGACTGCAGACCCCTTGCACGTGGCGGATCGAAGAAAACGCTGATTTTCACCAATTGGGACGATATTTTGAAGAAAAAGCCTGCCTAACGGACAACTGCAACCATAAGAACAGTTTGGAGGCCAAGCGCACATTGGAATTAGAGTGATCATTGAGTTTCATCGAACATCATACGCAAATCGGTGGGGCCAATCCTAACTTCTTTCCTTCACCTCCTATTCTATGGGTGCTATACTGTCTCTGTATTAAAATTTCAGCGCAATAGCTGCAGTGTATTCTCGGAATATTGCGATCTCCAGTCCGGTACGAATCTGGTGACGTTGCTTGCATCAGTGTCGTGTGATTGGGCTGAAGACTAACCGTGAGTACTCCTCCTTTCACTGATCACCAAAATGCCTACTGACTCTGCTAGATCTCGTGATAAATCTCCTAATTTGCTTAGTGTAGATAGTAGTGACGTGTTTCGTGATTTAGTTAGGAAGCGTGGCATAGTAAAGGGTAGGCTTACCAAATTCAGTACTTATTTGGATTATTTAAAAGATGATGACCTTTCAAATCAACAACGCATTGATTTGAAGTTAAGAATTCAAGGATGTGCTGGTTTATTTGCCGAATTTAATGTTATTCAAACTAAAATAGAAGAAAGAGTTGAAGATAGTGAGTTAAATGCACAATTATCGCAACGAGAACTATTTGAAGACAGTTACTACGATTCAATATCTCGTGCTGAGCTTATGCTGAACGCTGGTGAGTTCGCTGACTGCTCCGGGTCATGTCATAATCATAGTCATAATAGCAATAACACAAAGTCCATCAAATTGCCCGTTATCTCGATGCCTACATTTGACGGTTCCTATGAGCGCTGGCTGGAGTTCAGAGATACATTTACCTCACTCGTTCATGATTCTAAAGATATTTCTACTATTCAGAAGTTCCACTATCTCAAATCTTCTCTAAAAGGTGACGCAGAACTAGTCATACATTCAATAGAATTTTCTGCTAGTAATTATCAGGTTGCGTGGGACTTATTGCTCAACCGATACAATAATTGCCATCTTTTAGTTCACAATCATGTCAAAGCTTTGTTTACTATATATCCCCACTAACTAAAGAGTCCCCTTCTTTGACTAGGAATTTAATAGATACAATTTTGAAAAAATTACGCGCACTTAAGATCTTAGGGGAATGTACAGACACCTGGGATACTTTAATTATTTATATGTAGGATCAGGATTGCCGAGCGGTATGTCGTCAGGGTTTGGAGTCCCCATTTTGGGAAAAACAAGTCTGTATATGAATTACAACAGAGTTTATTCACAGTGGGCACACAACACGATACTTAAAATTCACTTATCACACACTGGTACACAATACACAATGAAACACAATAGAAAATAAAGTCAATAAGGCGAACAGACTTTTTAAAGTCTAAAGTTCGTACAGTGGTCTAGCCACCCTAATGCACATGTGCAGGTAAACCGACAGTTTTGTCGGGAGCAAGGAGCTCTTTACTGAGTCGAATCCGAAGACCGACTGACTAGCTTACCGAGCGCTCGACCTTTTATAAGACGACGCCGCTAGCTTTCTAAAAAGTTCCCGCCAACAACAACTCTGTCCGTTGACGCACGGAAGTACGTCACGTGTTTACAAGACACATAAAATGTGCTAAATCTAATAAGATTTTACGTTATACAATAATCAAATATTACAAGAATAATTATTGTAAATAAATAACTGTGAATTAACAAAGTAAATCATTTAAAATAAAAGCAAGGTCATCATTTGTCCGGAACAAAACTATTAATCACAGTCACACTTATCGAAATAAGTAGCCAAAAATCATTAGAGTGTACACTAGGTACTTAATAAATTATGTTATGATTTATCAGACATTATTTAACAGTAAAAAATCACTTAAATTAATAATAACAAAATCAACTGGCAGCAAAATTTCGAATTACCCACATTGTAATTGATAACCAACTCCGACACGGCCAGAACTGACGTTCTACACGACCTCGTGTGATTCTGAAAAAGAAAATCTCATGTGAGTATCGATCGGCCTTTCTGACAAACAAAAAGCCATAACAAAATGGATATTGAAAGGAAAAAAATCCTGAATTAGTCAAATAAAACTATTATCAAAAGTAGTTGCATCGCAACCATTAAAATCATCAAACTGTTACTGACAATACATAGCTCAACTAAAGTAGAGACATAGTCTCCCAGTCGAAATCACACCATGGGATTCGACAAGTAATCTGGAGTAGAATAGACAACCCGCATAGGCGTCAACATAGACAACCCGCATAAGCGTCAAGTTCAACAACCAAATCCAGGAGTCAACATAGACATCCAACAAGAGTCAACATAGAACATCTTGTAAATTCAGCTATACTATGTCAGCAGCAGATGAATCATCATCAGTGTCAGTATTGACATCATCACTAACAGTAACAGGACATTCAGGCATTTTTCGTACACGATCATGGGCATATTTGTAAATTCTATTGCTATTCAAAGCTTTTAACAAATATCTGTCACCATCTAATACTTCCAAAATTCTATAGGGACCTTTAAATTTAGGATCTAATAACAAAGTCTCCAACTTGAAACTGACAGATTTATTTCTATCTCATCACTGGCAACAGACATCAAACCCAAAGGTATAGCAACTCGACCAATCAATAAGTCTAAAGGACTAGAATCAGTAACCCGCAATTTGATGCGCCAATCTGGGTGGTATGGTACAATAAAGAATACTTTGTAAAAGAATCAATTAAAACAATGATGTAGGTACTCCTTGAGATCACTCATCCACTAAGTTTCCCTGTAACATCTACATGCACTGTGTGCCAAAATAATAAGAGAACATTCACCCCCAGAGTCATAACAAAATGAAAGCGACTCACCAGATTGCTATAAAACAGCGGTGATAGGTCGAACATCACAAGCTTCAACTCGCTTCACAGCTGGTTGGCTGCTCGTAGGCTGACTCCCAGTATCTTCACTCGAACCTTCCGGCTGCCTTCCAGT
Source organism: Diarsia mendica (assembly GCA_949316265.1). Taxonomy (NCBI): domain Eukaryota; kingdom Metazoa; phylum Arthropoda; class Insecta; order Lepidoptera; family Noctuidae; genus Diarsia; species Diarsia mendica. Next base: position 4,659,274 of record OX438910.1, read on the forward strand.
CGCTTTAGGGCAACGAGGAGCGACATGTCCCGCTTCCCACAGCGGTAACAGACTATCTTCTTAGATGTCGCCTTATGAGACGAGCTAGTTGATCCAGAAGGCTTGTTTGATGTCTCGGCCTTCTTACGACAGTTGGTAGATTTATGCCCCACTATACCACAAAAGTGACAAACTATTGCACCTGGTTTGGACCTCTTAGGTTCAGAAGAATCTTGCTGGTCAGAGGAAGACTGAGACTTTCTCTTAAGGTGAGACAAGACACTTAATTCTTGTTGCAGTTTATTCCTTGTATGCACTTCGGTAGTAAAGACAAGTCGATGAGCACGAGAATCAAATTTGGAGACATGGGCCAGTACAGTGGAAACAGCAATGTGTTTGACATCCAGGCTATTCCACTTGGAGGTCAGTGAAGTGACTTGCCGACTGGCATATGCGGCTAGAGATTCTCCTTCTTTTGGCTGACTACTATGGAGATTAATGAGGGTAGCAGCCACAGTTTCCGAAATGGCAAAGCGAGAAAGGAAGAGACTCTTAAAGTCTGTCCAGGTCATCCCTGCGTATGAGACTTGGGAAAGCCATACATTGGCACTGCCCTTTAAGGCTTTAGTAAGGGCAATAATAAGAGTGCCACCATGAAGAGGATTTTCCAATAGGCAAATATCCACCATTGCACTCCAAGCTTGAGCATCGGAATCGGGTAGGTCTGGGTCAAAAACGGGCAAAGAAATGACAGCAGACGAGGAAGACTGCGTCTTAATTGCTTCAATCAATTGAATCATATTTTGATTCTGAAGCTCTAACATAGCTGGCCATGGATCACCAACACCTTCCGATTCCCGGGCTAAACCTAATCCCACTTCTGATGTAGGATCAGGATTGCCGAGCGGTATGTCGTCAGGGTTTGGAGTCCCCATTTTGGGAAAAACAAGTCTGTATATGAATTACAACAGAGTTTATTCACAGTGGGCACACAACACGATACTTAAAATTCACTTATCACACACTGGTACACAATACACAATGAAACACAATAGAAAATAAAGTCAATAAGGCGAACAGACTTTTTAAAGTCTAAAGTTCGTACAGTGGTCTAGCCACCCTAATGCACATGTGCAGGTAAACCGACAGTTTTGTCGGGAGCAAGGAGCTCTTTACTGAGTCGAATCCGAAGACCGACTGACTAGCTTACCGAGCGCTCGACCTTTTATAAGACGACGCCGCTAGCTTTCTAAAAAGTTCCCGCCAACAACAACTCTGTCCGTTGACGCACGGAAGTACGTCACGTGTTTACAAGACACATAAAATGTGCTAAATCTAATAAGATTTTACGTTATACAATAATCAAATATTACAAGAATAATTATTGTAAATAAATAACTGTGAATTAACAAAGTAAATCATTTAAAATAAAAGCAAGGTCATCATTTGTCCGGAACAAAACTATTAATCACAGTCACACTTATCGAAATAAGTAGCCAAAAATCATTAGAGTGTACACTAGGTACTTAATAAATTATGTTATGATTTATCAGACATTATTTAACAGTAAAAAATCACTTAAATTAATAATAACAAAATCAACTGGCAGCAAAATTTCGAATTACCCACATTGTAATTGATAACCAGTTGATTGATTGTTGTTGATTGATTGATTATAGTTTCTAAATTGGATAAAGTTACCGAGAGAGAATGGGAAACTCACAAATACACATTGTTACCAAAGCCGAACGAAAACAATTCTAAAACGCGATTAAAAGTTGCTGATATAATTAATTTTCTTCGTAACAAAGCTGACGTGCTGGAAGCATTGCAGCGTTCACATGGTAAAGACGTACAAAACAGTACTGATTATAAAAAACAACACACAAAATCTCACAACACGTCACACTGCAATGTTTCCAGCGAGCCTAAGAAAACGAGCGAGAAACACTGTAGATTATGTTTTAAATGTAATGCAAAACATCGCCTGTTTAAATGCAAAAAGTTTATCGAGAGTAATTTAGACAGTAAACTTAAACTTGTACGCGATCACAACTTATGCGAGAATTGTTTAAATTCGGGGCACTTGGTAAGCGATTGTAAGTTTGGGCCATGTAGATACTGTAACCAAAAACATAACTCATTATTGCATAATGATGCTAATAGTTCAGTCACTTGCCATTCTTCAAGAAACACTGAGGCGTCAAGTACGAGCTGTGCGCCGGCGCATGCCCCCGCGGCCGCACTCCCCGCGGCCGCACCGGTCACCTCGGACCCCGCCCATTCAATTCAAGTAAACAAGGCACACATGCAAACAGAATGTTTTAAATCTGTAGATGTGCAATGTGTGTTATTGTCAACAGCTATCGTAGAAGTAGCCGATGTACATGGCACATACCATAAAGCGCGGGTGCTCCTTGACAATGGCAGCCAGCGTTGTTTTATTTCTAAAAAATTATGCCAATTACTAAATTCACCACTCATACAGTCCATTAACGAAGTTCGAGGCGTAGGTGATTCGGTAATACATTGTTCACAAGCTTGTAATATCGTTATCAAATCCTGCGTCGATAAATCATTTACAACTCGCATTCATTGTTTTGTATTGTCTAGGATCACGGGTTCGATGCCTGCTGTATGTAAATTAAGCGCAAAGATCTGTATTCCAGATAACATACAGTTGGCCGATCCCGATTTCTTAGACTACAAAACTATCGATATTTTAATTGGTGCAGATAGGTTTTGGGATCTGTTAGAAGAGGGAAAAATGCGATTGTCTAGTGGTCCGTTTTTACATAATACCAAACTGGGATGGATTATTTCTGGACCTATCGTTACTAAACCGCGCAAAACTGCACCAATTCATTGCAATATTACTAATTCATTAGATACGCAACTTCGACTGTTCTGGGAGATTGAGGAACTGCCCAAGGCCAGAGACGCGCAGACTGAGGAAGAACGGGAATGCGAGAATCACTTTGTTCGCACAACTACGCGTAATAGTGAAGGGAGATTCTGCGTGCACATTCCACTTCGTCAGTCACCTGAGACCTTGGGAGACTCTTATATCCAGGCAGAGCGTAGATTTGTAGCATTAGAAAAACGCTTGCAGCGTTCGTCAGAATATAAAAGTCTTTACACTAATTTTATGCAGGAATACCTCGGCTTAGGCCACATGACACAGGTAGATTCCTTCGAATCCCCGTGTTATTTTATGCCACATCATGGCGTGTTCCGCGAGCTCAGCACCACCACCAAGTTGCGCGTGGTGTTTGATGCAAGCGCGACGTCGAGCTCCGGTAAATCCCTGAATGGTTTGCAGCTGGTTGGCCCTCCTATACAGGGTGACCTCATTGCTATTCTTCTCCGATTTCGGCAGCATAAGTACGTTGCATGCGCCGATGTGGAGAAGATGTATCGGCAGTGCCTAGTGGATGAGGGTCAGCGTAGCTTGCAAATGATTCTGTGGCGTGACCATCCGTCGAAGCCTTTAGGTATTTTCAAATTGAATACCGTAACGTACGGAACTGCCTCCGCACCGTTCCTTAGTGTCAGGTGTCTAAAACAATTAGCTATCGAGTCTCCTGATGCTGATGTTGCCCGAGCAATAAAAGAAGACTTTTATGTTGATGATTTCATTACGGGTCTATAGATAATAAATTAAATTTACTAGATTTATGCGATAAAACCCAGAGATCGTTGCAGTCAGGCTGTTTTCCACTTAGGAAATGGGTATTTAATTTTAAGCACGATGATGATAGTCATTCATCTAGTCTGTTTAAACCACTAAATTTAGATGACAATATTTGTTCTAAAATATTAGGTATAGGTTGGCACAATACAAGTGACAACTTTTATTTTAATTCGCAAATTCAAATTGATAATAACAAACCGATAACTAAACGAGCTATTTTATCTAAAGTCTCTCAAATATTTGACCCCCTCGGCTTGTTAAGTCCCGCTATAATTGTGGTCAAAGTTCTTTTGCAACAATTATGGCTATTAAAAATAGGTTGGGACGACACCGTTCCTAATAACACGGCGCACGTGTGGAACCGGTTTGTTATCTCACTGCAAGCGCTCAACACAATTCGCATTCCTCGTCGTGTTATAGGTACGCAGCCTATGTATATCGAGCTTCATGTTTTTAGCGATGCGTCTCAAACGGCTTACGGCGCGTGCATTTATGTTCGCACAGTTAATTCTGATCTAACGGTAACGGTTAGATTATTATTTTCTAAATCTAAGGTCGCGCCGTTAAAACCTATTAGTATCCCTCGCCTCGAACTTTGTGGGGCTGTATTAGGCGCCCGTCTGTATGACAAGGTACGCGACTCATTACGTTGTACGTTCAATAAAATCGTATTTTGGACCGATTCCACGATCGTCTTAGGTTGGCTACACATGAGGCCGAATCAACTTAAAACGTTTGTCCAAAATAGGGTCGCGGAAATTCATGACCTTACACTTATTGTCCCGTGGCGTCACGTCAGGAGTGAAAACAATCCTGCTGATCTGGCGTCGCGCGGCATCCGGTTGGAAGAACTTTCATCTTCTACCCTATGGTGGGAGGGTCCTGAATTTCTTCGAGATCCTAACTTTTCAATAGACGATCACAGAAGTTCAGATTCATTCAAACAGGTCGAGTTACCTGAGGTTAAATCATCTATCACCGCGGTTGTAGCCCAGGATTCTGGTGAATCGTCTTTGTTTCCGTTCCATCGGTTTTCTCAATTCAAACGTATGAGGCGTGCAGCGGCCTTTATGTTGCGTTTCATTCATAATATCAGACATAAAAAAGAAAGACATGTAGGCAGTCTTAGTCTTGACGAGTTAGATTTTGCTGATAAAACATTGGCTCGATTATGCCAAATTGAATCTTATCCAATAGAATATAAGGCACTGTTTAATCATGGGACTATTAAAAATAAAAGTTGTTTGTCTAAATTAAACTTATTTATGGACGACTATAAAATATTGCGTGTGGGTGGTCGTCTAGTTAATTCAGATGAATTCATTTACGGTAAAAAACATCCCATTGTAATTAAATAAATAAATAAATAAATAAATAATATTCCACAACTATCACACAACGCCATCTAGTCCCAAGCTAAGCAGAGCTTGTGTTATGGGTACTAGACAACTGATAAACATACTTATATATTTCTAAATACATACATATTATAGATAAATTACACCCAGACACAGAACAAATGATCGTGCTCATCACACAAACATTTGTCCTGGGTGGGAATCGAACCCACGACCTCCGGCATAGCAGTAAACATTACTTTGCAACTTTGTTGTTTCGTCATGAGCACATCCAGCTTCTCCACGCTGCTCCTCAGGCATTACTGTTTCACTTACGCGAATCTTGGTGGCCTGTAGGAGGCAGGAATTTAGCTCGTCAGGTAGTACACAGCTGTGTCACCTGTACGCGTATTCGCGGTAAGACGCTTACCCCTATGATGGGTAACTTACCTATGGAGCGAGTTACACCTAGTCTTCCATTCGTTCGGTGTGGGGTGGATTACGCTGGGCCGGTGCTCATTCTGAACCGCAGAGGTAGGGGCGCTAGGCTTATCAAGGGTTACATCTGTTTATTTATTTGCTTCGCAACACGCGCGATCCACCTTGATTATTATTATTATTATTATATTATTATTTTCTTATACTTTTGTGTATTTATTATTACTTAGGATAAGTTAGTTATGACACATAACACTTTATTCTTTTCCGCTTCTCACACACTATAGTCTACTTTTCTTATTTTCATTTCTCCTTTTGCAGGTCTGCTGGCAGAAATTTCTAAAGAAATATGCAGTACCTTTGTACTCTAATGTTATATTATGTTGTTTTCCTGTGTTGTCTAGATTGTGTGTACATAAATAGTAAAATAAATAAAAAAAAGACGGGTTGCACTCCGGGAGTGCCGGCAGAAGTGAAAACTTGATTATTAACGTTGAGCATGTTTGATATTTTGGAATGGTTAGGGAATAATTTTGCACCAATTGCTTTAACAGTATAAAAGTACTATCATTTATGTGGTAGAATACAATATTGATTTATTGCGCTATCGTACACAAACATGACAATTTATATTACATTAAAAATTTAACACTTTAAAACTATTACAATTATTTTACATTAAAAAGTTTATCTCTCCGAAAAATCAACTTTCATCCATAATTTCAACGACTTTTTCACCATCATCATTACCAGAACTATCATCGCCAATCTCTAAAACTGATACGATAGGTTTATGGTAGCTGAAGTAAGAAACGAACAGTTTTGATTCGAACCTATTTAAATCATCAATAGTAGTTTTGTATTTCGTTGTGCTAAGATTGCGATCATTCGACATAGTTAAACCAAATTCATTATTTAAAAATTCAATTATTCCGCCATAACTATGCTAACCCATTTATTTTGTCTTTCCCTGTCCTCCGATCGGAACTCCGATTGGTAGGAGGAGCGGGAATATTTTTTCCCATGCCTCCGATTAAGCATCATAAAAACATTGTACAGTCTAGTTCAAAATAAATTATTTTTGTATTTTATTGACTGTACAGTCGACATCGTTAACGTTCAGGGTCAAAATGTCCAACTCCCACACGACTAGTCTAAGATCGATAGTTTCCGAGATATAGCTGTTTCAATTTTGACAGCTGTCATCCGAAATGTAGATCTCATTGAGACCTATCACTTGTCCCTACACACAACTAGTCTAAGGTCGATAGTTTCCGAGATATAGCCGTTTCAATTTTGACAGCTGTCATCTGAAATGTAGATCTCATTGAGACCTATCACTTGTCCCTACACACAACTAGTCTAAGGTCGATAGTTTCCGAGATATAGCCGTTTCAATTTTGACAGCTGTCATCCGAAATGTAGATCTCATTGAGACCTATCACTTGTCCCTACACACAACTAGTCTTAGGTCGATAGTTTCCGAGATATAGCCGTTTCAATTTTGACAGCTGTCATCCGAAATGTAGATCTCATTGCGACCTATCACTTGTCCCTACACACAACTAGTCTAAGGTCGATAGTTTCCGAGATATAGCTGTTTCAATTTTGACAGCTGTCATCCGAAATGTAGATCTCATTGAGACCTATCACTTGTCCCTACACACAACTAGTCTTAGGTCGATAGTTTCCGAGATATAGCCGTTTCAATTTTGACAGCTGTCATCCGAAATGTAGATCTCATTGAGACCTATCACTTGTCCCTACACACAACTAGTCTAAGGTCGATAGTTTCCGAGATATAGCCGTTTCAATTTTGACAGCTGTCATCTGAAATGTAGATCTCATTGAGACCTATCACTTGTCCCTACACACAACTAGTCTAAGGTCGATAGTTTCCGAGATATAGCCGTTTCAATTTTGACAGCTGTCATCCGAAATGTAGATCTCATTGAGACCTATCAATTGTCCCTACACACAACTAGTCTAAGGTCGATAGTTTCCGAGATATAGCTGTTTCAATTTTGACAGCTGTCATCATTATTATTATTATTATTATTATTATTAATTATTATTATTATTAATTATTATTATTTATTATTTCAATAAAGAACATCATTTAGAGATTATATTATTATTATTAATAATTTTATTATTATTCCCTTTATTCATTATATTAACAAATTTTATACATTTTTAAATATTTCCTATAAAACAATAATAAAAAACATTTAAAAATATAAAAAACTGTAGCCCACCGGTATCGGGAACAGGGTCCAAGCTACCGGCGGTCAGGGCTCCAGAGAAAGGAACCTCCTAACAATGCGAGCCGTGTCCAGGAGTACCGCTTTCTGCATCAAGCCCTTGATCCAGCTGCCTAACGAGAGCCTCCTCAGGTTATTATTATTATTATTAATTATATTATTATTAATAATAATTATTATTATTGCCGATGGATGGATTGGATGGCCGATGGGGCCGAAAAGTTCTGGAATGGCGACCGCGAACCGGAAGACGTTGCGTTGGAAGGCCTCCCACTAGGTGGACCGATGACCTGGTCAAGGTTGCAGGAACCCGCTGGATGAGAGACGCACGGGACCGGTCAATGTGGCGACGCCTGGGGGAGGCCTATGTTCAGCAGTGGACGTCTTTTGGCTGAAATGATGATGAATGATGATTATTATTATTAAGCGCCCTGCGCTGCCTAAACGAAACAGTAGGCCCAGGCATACATTTTCGCCGCGCCGTAGAGAGGGGATAGCTGTCTACTCTCCATCCGTCTTACGCTTTTTCGATCAGGGTCACGTGGTCACGTGTCCTGACGCGAGTTTAAGATTTTATACCCATCACAGAACAATTTCCCAAAGTGCTCAACGCCGCTAAAGAAGTTTTCACTTCAAAAAACAAAACACGCGCGTTATAAGTTACCAAACGCCTCTCACAGTGCAAGATGGAGTCGATAAATAAAACAAATCTGACACCAGATTTAAAGAAAAATACACGCCTCAAACGAAAAGCACTTAAAAACAAAAGTACGCAATAATCTTCTGAACACTCGAACAAAAGACACCAAAGTTTAATACACAACCTTTAAATCAAAACAGACATTTGTTCGAAACAAAAGAAAAATTCATAAGAAAAAACAAGCGGCCAGTTTGTTTTGGGTATATTAATTTGTGAACGAAAATAAAAGGTGGGTTAGGCCGCTTTTCGAACGGAGCAAGGTAGCTTAGCAATGAGCGAGGTCTATTACCGTTACCTTGCTTGCACCTATTTTTAATTGATTTAGGTAAAGGGAAGATATTTCCCACCATTTTTTTCACCTCAAATTTAAATAATTTGTTCCTGTTAGGTATTCTATCTAATATCTAATTTATTCCTATGATTGTACAGAGCTTATTTAAAGACTTATCAATCACTCATTAAAGATTCAAAAAACACAAAAATGTAAAAAAAAAAACTGAAAAAGTTTCTACCAATTACATCTATGCCTATTTGCCCTTATTTTCTGATTGCAAGATCGTTATGCCTATAAAGGGCTAAAGAAGGAGGGAGTTTTAAGTATTTAATTTTTTCTTGGCTCCCGGTAGTGTATCTCTTAGTTTGTACATACTAGTCTTCAGAAATAGTAATCCCAACAAAAACATTCTGTAAAAAACTAGCCAAGTCTCGATGGAGCTGCTTGTTTATCTCTAAAAAGTAATGAAATCTAGACAAAGTCGTGCCAAGTCTAAGGTTCCTTATTGCGATTTCTTTATTATTATAGTTATTGTTGTGTGTCTTGACCGTTGAACATTCTTTATACGTTAGTGGGTACAAGTCAATTTAGTTTATACGTAATGTTATATCTGTTGTAACTAACTACCTATGATTGTTAAGCGAGATAATAACCCATACTGGTATTGGTAATTGGACGCCAAGAAGAAAAATGACCGAACTAAACGAAACGAACAACGGCCAAGTCACACCACATTAACTATAATAATAAAGAAATCGCAATAAGGAACCTTAGACTTGGCACGACTTTGTCTAGATTTCATTACTTTTTAGAGATAAACAAGCAGCTCCATCGAGACTTGGCTAGTTTTTTACAGAATGTTTTTGTTGGAATTTCACTTCTTTTTGTAGAAATGTATTAAATATTGATTTATTTTATTATAGATTTTCTTATTTAAAACAATTTTTTTTTGTAGTTTTTTTTTTTTTTTTTTTTTTTTTATTTTCGATTTTCCTACTTTTTATAGTTTTCCCTTTATGTGGCCATTAAACCCTAACTCTGTACCAAATTTCAGCTCTCTGAGTTTATGGGAAGTACTAGTTCTATTTTGATGATCATGAGTGAGTGAGTGAGTGAGTTTCATAAATGCGAAACTTTGCTTTCGCTTAACTTCGGAACTAAATGACCTACAGACTTGAAACTTTTTATTTTAAGTGTGATTGTATAGCTTACTGGATGACGAAAATTTCAGCGTTCTGGTCTTATCCAGAGGTTCTCAAATAGGGGCCTGAAAATGCGGCGAAATGGTTCCAGTAAAGGATGGTACGGCAGTGTTTGCTTCGCGCTCGACTCGGCGGGGGCACTGCCGTGCCCCCAGATTCAAAAATTGTGTTAATCCAGGTTATAAACTATATGTATACCAAATTTTATCCAAATCCGTTCAGTAGTTTTAGCGTGAAAAAGTAACAAACATACACACGCACACACTCACAAACTTTCGCCTTTATAATATTATAGTGTGATTCAATTGGTCGTGGTGGCCCGCGCGCGCTTTCCTGTATTTTTCTGCTTGCAGTAAGTAAAACGTGTATATGTCGCTGGTTTTTCATAAAATTAGGTTTTTGATCAAAAACCTAAGGGATTTGTTTAATTGTTTTAATTTTATTAAAAACCTGCGACATATACATTACGACATTTTGCAGTAAACATAATTATGAATCACACGCCGTTCTGTATACACAAAAAAATAAATACAGGAATAAAAGAAAAAAAAATAAAGAAATAAAGTTAACAATAAATACAGTAACATAATTATAGCAAAATTACACAGTAAAATGTCATACTGTGAACGAAGCCTTATTCCAAGCATATTTCGAACAAAAACAAAAGGTAGCCCAATAAGGATAAACAAAAAAGTGTAAAGCGAACTTCCTTTATTGACTGCCGAAGTATTGTTTATTCCCAAAAGTGTTCAAATAAAACAAACCAAACAGTTCACTGAAATAAATGTCTTTCTAACGTCCTATAAATTCGGAGTGTTCCTTGTTTCTCTTATTACGGAATTTAATGATTTCCTTCGGAATGTTTTTGGAAGTAATAAATCTAGGGTGTTGTCTTGTCGTGTTTTCGAAAGGAGCAGAAAATCTATTTTGTAAAGCTGTCTTCTTAATTTCACATCGAACGTCACTAGGAGTAGAGGCTCAGTGAAAGCGACGCTGACTAACTTATTGTAGATCGTAGGTTCGAACATGCCCAAGGTTTTATCTATACTAATAATTAGTAAGTTTAATGTAAAAAGGGAGCTTCGGAACGATTGATATTTAGAAAATTCTTTCACTAAAATTCCGAGTATTATACACGCTGTAACGTTGTACGTTCCTTTTTAACAATTTAAAACTTATATTAACTTAAATTCAACAATTAAAACAGTAATGATCCAATGTTTGTTTACATCAACTGACAATGACAACCGCAGACGTCACAATACCACAGATAACATCTTGTAGTGCTGTGGCTTAGTAATGTTACTAAATTACATATGTTGCACTCGCGCATCTCTATGATCTGCGAGTGTGTGAGAATATCTTCCGTTTCATACGCATAATATGTCATCACGCGCCTCACTACTTGCGAGTGAACGACCAACAGTAGTTCGTTCCCCACAGTGACATTAAATAGGGCGTGCGTCGCTGGCACGGCCCTTTTTGTAATTCGGTGTTCGGCGCGGGCGCTTTGCCCCTAGCGGGTGAGCGCTCGCGACCGTCACACGTGCTCACCTCTCGCCATGTTTCGAGCGTAATGTTTTACCATCTCAAGATATTTTCTCTGCCATCGTGCAGTTAGACTCAGTGTCTACATAACCCCCATACTGGGTAAGTGTCTTGAACAGCATAAACATGTGTGTATTTTGTCTTATAGGTTATTTTAGCATGTAAGCCTATTTTCCCTATATTCTCCGACTTTTTGCTACGCTAAATTATGTTTGTTTTAATCTAATTGCCTTCAGATAAATACATTTTGGTCTCTTCGTGCTTCACACCCAAAATGTGCTGTCATGCCTTCTGCACTCATTTTCATCTTGTAAACTCCGTCTGATTGTGACATCCCACCAACACCTTCATTATCGCACTGTTGCTCGCTTTGCTTAGCTTGGTGTCGCAATCAGCGGAGGTGACCTTTTGTCCACCTCTTGACACGCTGGACGTTACGTTCCAGGGTCCCAGGTTCCTGCTGGAGGAACACCTCAACATCTCCTAAGTTGCGGTTGGAGCTCCGCCCAACATCTGCACATCACGCGCGCCTGCACAGCACGAGCCCGTTTTGGCTCAGACGTGCGCGCCATTAAGTTCGGCACGGACTTCCCACGTTGGCCATATTTGCCACGTGGGCCTCGCCGAACATCTCACCGGGTCGACGCGACCACCTATCGGCCTGCACCCCTGGCATCCATCGTGGCACCTCGCTGCGGTCATCGCCACGCCAGCTATCAGGGCAGTAACGTGCACCTCACAAGTGAAACGCAATAGGGTGCGCCATGAACCTACCCACACCCATAGTTGGTGACTTTATTTATTAATTATTATATTTTTTATGATGACAAGTTTCGTGGTCTTATTTTTATAACCTGCGCCACGCAAACCTTTTCTGTCACAACGCTACATTTAAAATGTTCTGCAGGGCTATTGCGTATCTTTTAATGACAGTGGATAACTTATAATGTCTATCAAATAACTGTCAAATGACCGGTGAGTTTTTAAGAAAAAAATGTACCAAACCATAACCAATTTACAGTTAATCTATGGACATTTCTGATAGCCACTGACGTTAAAAAGATACGCAATAGGGGGGCTGGTGGGTATATAATAAAATATACAATATGCGTGCATACCAGAAGCAAAGACGCGAGCAATATCTAGTTTTATTTAAAAAAAAATATTATAACAGTGTCTAGATAGATATTAGAGCAATGATTGTTTCAGTGGCAGAAAGAGACAATACTATACAGTAATAGCGACAGAACAATACACTATAAATTAACACTCCATAACACGACCCCGAATCGATAAGGATCATTTTTCCAATTATCCTCCCTACTTTCCATGACCTTGAAATCTGATAATTATAGTATAATCGCCTTTTATGTAGAGATTTAAATCGCTAGGTATCCCTTGACCGTGACAAAAAAAAAAAGATTGTACCTAGTTCTGTTTGATAACTAGCTGTTGCCTGGGACTTCGTTCGTGTGGAAATTTTGGTGTGTTTAAGTAAGAATAAAAATGCTGTGTGCTATTTCAAACTATAATCTATACCTTTGCCATTTTTTTAGGGTTCCGTAGTCAACTAGGAACCCTTATAGTTTCGCCATGTCTGTATGTCCGTCCGTCCGTCTGACCGTCCTCGCTTAATCTCTGTGGCCGTTAGCACTAGAAAGCTGAAATCTCCAAAAGTAAAAAACAATGTGCCCCCCCCCCCCCCCCCCCCCTCTAACTTTTGAACCATAAGTTTAGAAACAATGAAAAAAATCAGAAAAGTAGAACTTTATAAGGATTTTCCTGGTTTTAATGGTTTAAACTCATATGTGGAAACACTTAAAATATTGTGACGGACGGGAAACTACGGAACCCTACACGTGGCCCGACACGCTCTTGGCCGGTTTTTTTTTTCATAATTAGTTATATATTGTCTTGTGACCGAACAATGAATAAAAAAAATGCATTGAATTGCACTGTACGCGAACGAAGTTCCAGGCAACAAATAGTCAATAAATAAGAGAGTTTTCTTTCTGTCACATCGAACGATTTAAATCTTCACTTTTGTATCGTAATTTACATCAGTAGATATCTAAATCCCTTGTTCAAGTAAAGGAGTACGATAAAATCAAAAAGCTTTGTTCACAAAACGTAATAAAGTTTCCTAGAGGGAATAATAAAATTATCGGCGGAACATTAAGTTTAAATCTTAGTGGAACATTTAAATCGCGTTTTTATTGGCCTAATCGCCGCACTGGGATTGTGCTGTAGGATGTTTTATTTGAAAGATAGGGATGAGGGTAATTGTTGGACTGGAAATTATGTGTATGGACTGAGCGAACGATAATAATTATGACTAGAGAGGGGGTCAGTCGGCTTGTTTGAAAGAGATACCGCAGCCTCGACACAAAGGTCCATGAAAGAACATGGGTGATTTTTTGTCAGAAGAAGTCTGACACTCCCTACTTTGCCAGAGCAGGAGGAGTCATTTGACAATATCTATCTATCTATATAAATAAAGAGAGAAGTCCTGACTGACTGACTGACTCATCAACGCCCAGCCCAAACCCTTGGACCTAGAAAGCTGAAATTTTGAACATAGGTTCTAGACTACTGGCCCGTGTTGAAAAAATTATGGGTCATGTGAACCACCAGGTGACCTATCTAGAACGATATAGGAGCATAAAATAATAAGATTCAGCACTATGCCGTCACTTGTAAGCTGTCCAACCGAGTGCAGGTGAGAATTCAAAAGTACAGGTAGACTGGGTACATTTTGGTCATATATTTTTGTACGGCATTCTTACCATCGATAGATCCATGAAAAATAATAAGAAAACGCGTAGTGCCGTAAAAAAATGTTGCGCCACAAAGTCGGAATTTTTATTTTATTTTCCGACAATTTCGAGGGTAAATTTGGTCATTTGATTTTGTACGACATCAGTTTCATACTATTTCAATACTGCTTCTAATCCATTATTCCGCAACGCCGTACAAAAATCATGCGACAAGGGGAAATAATCGAGGGTTGAAACCCCCTCTCTTGCCGCTGGTCCAGGGGGTGATTTGAAAAAGAACGGCTTCGGTTCCAAAACATTATCTAGCACTCAAAAGTACTATTAAAAATAATGCCGTCAAAAAATTATTGTTCATTTTAAATGTATATCAATAATTATCTTAATTTCATCGTATCCTTGATTTTTAAAGCTGTAAAGTCATTTGATCCTGTACGGGAACTTTTTTTTTAACATTATATTGTAAAATACAATTGATAAATAGTATTGCCGTTCAAAAGAAACTGTTCAAAAAAAAGTTATAGAGAAATACAAAAACTGAAATTTTGCAAATTATTGCAAAAGTTTAAATATCATAGATTAATGAAATATAGCAGTTTTCAAAATTTTATCCCTTGTTTTAAATAATATTAACATAAATAAATTAGGAAAAAATGATGCCGTACATTTTAATGCAGACCATTATCTTTTAGGCTGATGAAAATGACGCTACCATTTTAAGGTTGCACAAGCCAGTCATTCTTCCATACAAACGTAGTATGGTGATTACTCCTGATATTATCAATCTGATACAGTACGGCATTAACATATTTTTGAAGAGAATAATTGATAATATGAAAAAATCACTATGACGTCTAACTGAACTGAAACGGTGTGTATATTATATCCAAGAATTGAAACGGCCAATCCCAGTATCAACAGTTTTAACGTCATCATGACATCATCTTCTTCGCCTGATTCCTCATCCGGTTCCGTTATGTCAAAGACTTTTTGGGGGCATTCCTCGCCGTGGAACCAGTCGAAATCGTACCGACCGTCATTGAGAATCCATCCATAGCTTATTGGTAACAAGGTCGACGGTATTTGTTTGTAGGCATTACACCAAATCTGTGCTATGTAGGTACAGTCAACAGCAAAAGTAGATGATCAAAATCAGCAATTCAATACTAATATATGGCAGATCACGAATATATGGCAGTTGTACTAGTAGTAAATGTTTGGCATAATTTACATTCACATACTTTGGAATCACTTCGACGCCACACAGTTCTGACGCGAACTCCGTTCATTAGTATTGAATTTCTAATTTTGATCATCTACTTTTGCTATTGACTGTACTTCTCTTCATATGTTGTTTTAACTCCCGGAAACAAGGGGGAAACGACGTTGCTTCCAATTTCATAGTTGTCTTTTTGAAAGCTTCATTTCTGCTTTTCGGCGTATAAATCTTTTCGATTAAGATACTTATGACTTGTGGGAAATTCAATTTTACAAGTTTTTCAAAACAATTACCTACTGATCTACCTAGGGAGGGATTGAAATGAGCTACACGACTAAGAGAAGTCTTAAAATAATTAACAAGGAACAGTTGACGTCAACTGTTCCTTGTTAATTATTTTAAGACTTACAGACTTATAGTTGCCTCAACCGAAAATGTGCGAGTACTTCTCAAAAATATGTTGTATTTTGGAATTATCAGTGACAACATGTCTATATTTTGGTATAAATCGATAGTATACAAACCTATATTTAACATAGTTTCTAACTAGGAACCTAGAATCACGAAAAGAGTATGAAAATTAGTACAAATAAACTATCTAAATGCCGTATAAAAAAATATCGTGATGAATTTCACCTTACATTTCGTTTTAATTTTTTCATTTTCAGTTTTTTTCCCCTTTGGACCAACGAACATGTACGGCATATGAATAAATATTATCTATGCATAAAATACTTTCAAAATAAATTAATTTTATGTTGTATCAAATCACCCCCTGGACCAGCGGAAAGAGAGGGGGTTACAACCCTCGATTATTTCCCCTTGTCGCATGATTTTTGTACGGCGTTGCGGAATAATGGATTAGAAGCAGTATTGAAATAGTATGAAACTGATGCCGTACAAAATCAAATGACCAAAGGTCAATGGGCAAATAGTATGGGAGAAAAACCCACGGCGGACAGAAATGAAATTGTGAAGATATATAGATAAAATGTATCTAGTTATCATGGTAAGGGTCGCTTTCTTGTGGGATGTGGGAGTAAAGAGAAAAAAAAACTTTTACATGTTTCAAATTATTTATTCGGCGTGATCAATATCTACTGTTACATCATCTAAAAATACCGCAGGGGCTTCAATTTGTTGTTGGTGCCTAGCCCAGGATAAAAAATAAACTGTATTGGCTATATGCGCGCAGCTCCCGACGGTGCGGCGGCCGTGTATACAACGTCTATTATATAACGTATTATATAATACATCTATTATATAACGTGCCCACAACGTCTATTATATAACCGTTGGTGCATATTATATATAATATTATATAATTATATTATATATTTATATCATCATCATCATTTCAGCCAAAAGACGTCCACTGCTGAACATAGGCCTACCCCAGGCGTCGCCACATTGACCGGTCCCGTGCGTCTCTCATCCAGCGGTTTCCTGCAACCTTGACCAGGTCATCGGTCCACCTAGTGGGAGGCCTTCCAGCGCAACGTGTTCCGGTTCGCGGTCGCCATTCCAGAACTTTTTGGCACCATCGGCCATCCGTTCTGCGAGCGATGTGGTGGCGATTCTTCTCGGGCTACGTCGGTAACCTTAGTTCTCAAGCGGATGTCCTCATTTCTGATTCGATCACGCAAGGAAACTCCGAGCATAGCCATTGGCCTTTGGGTGACTTTGAGCTTTCTGATGAGGCCCATTGTGAGGGACCACGTTTCGGTCCCGTATGTAATCACTGGCAACACATACTGGTCATAGACTTTCGTCTTGAGACACTGGGGTAAGTTGGACGAGAAGATACCGCGCAACTTCCCGAACGCGAACGCTGCCCAGCCGAGTCGGATTCGACGATTGACCTCTTTCTCGAGGTTAGATCTACCCAACTGGACCGTTTGTCCCAGGTAGACATAATCGTCCACAACTTCGAGCGTAGAGTCTCCGATCTTGATAGGAGTGGGTGTTACATGAACATTCAACATAACCTTGGTTTTGTCCATGTTCATTTTAAGAACCACTCTTTCGGAAGCTCTACTGAGGTCATCGAGCATTGTACTGAGGTCTTCCATGGTCTCAGCCATGACCACTATATCGTCGGCAAACCGAAGGTGAGTGATGTACTCGCCGTTGACGTTGATGCCAAGTCCTCTCCAATCCAGAACCTTGAAGATATCCTCCGATGCAGCGGTAAACAGTTTCGGAGATATGACGTCTCCCTGTCTCACACCGCGCTGCAGAAGGATAGGTTCCGAGGTCTGATCCTGAAGTCGGACTGACATGGTGGCGTTTTTGTACAACACTTCAACACCTCGATGTACCGGTAGTCGATTTGCCACCGTTGGAGAGACTGCAGCACAGCCCAAGTCTCGATCGAATCGAAGGCTTTCTCGTAGTCCACAAACGCTAAACAGAGAGGCAGGTTATACTCTTCGGTCTTCTGTATAACCTGCCGCAGCGTATGTATGTGGTCTACGGTACTGAAGCCTTTTCGGAATTCGGCTTGTTCGGGAGGCTGGAAATCGTCAAACCTGCGTGCGAGACGATTCGTGATGACTCTTGAAAATAACTTGTAGACATGGCTTAGAAGTGAGATGCCTATAGTTCTTCAACCGGGCATTGTCACCTTTTTTGAAGAAGAGCACCACCACACCCCTGCACCAAGCCTATGGCGTTTTCCCCTCGAGTATGACGGAATCAAACAGCTTCTGTAGGGCCTTAAGGACCGGTTTGCCACCCGCCTTATATTTATATAAATATATATAAATATTTGTATAAATATATATAATATTTATAAATATATTATATATTAATTATATATAATACATCTATTATATAACGTCTCTTATAATTATATTATATTCTATTATATATCGTGCCCACAACGTCTATTATATAACCATCGGTGCAAACAACCAGAAAAGATTCAGATTCAGATTCAGATTCTTTATTTGTTTAAAAGGTCAAAGGCTTTACATATTTATATAACTTCCCTCCGGCTATTTCTGTATTATTTATTTATTATTATTATTATTTATTTTTAACGTATACCTGCCGTTTTCATCACACGGGATGACGGGACGCACATGCACTCGCGAAAACCTTTTAGTAGTTATTTAACAGAACGACAACTAATATTTAGTAGTACCTAGTATTCGATTTTTTAAGTAAATGTATTTTTAGTTCAAACTTTGTTCTCCCATGGAATAAATAAAAAATAACCTTATGTAATGTTAAGTGAATTTATACTCTTTCATTTTAAATCATTTTCATTCATGTCCGCGACCGGGTCGGATTACGCCCAATGACCTTTACCCTCGAAATTGTCGGAAAATAAAATAAAAATTCTGACTTTATGGCGCAACATTTTTTTACGGCACTGCGCGTTTTCTTATTATTTTTCATGGATCTATCGATGGTAAGAATGCCGTACAAAAATATATGACCAAAATGTACCCAGTCTACCTGTACTTTTGAATTCTCACTTGCACTCGGTTGGACAGCTTACAAGTGACGGCATAGTGCTGAATCTTATTATTTTATGCTCCTATATCGTTCTAGATAGGTCACCTGGTGGTTCACATGACCCATATTTTTTTCAACACGGGCCAGTAGTCTATTCCCTTTATAGTGTAGACAAGGAATTAGGGAGGATTTTTCGAAATTCAACCCCTAAGGTAGTTAAATAGGGGATGAAAGTTTGTATGGAAAATCGTCATTTTCACGGGGGCGAAGCCGCTGGCAAAAGCTAGTCCCACAATAAAATAAAGAGGGGTGAGTGTAAGTTTTCTTTACACGACGAGTACCTAATATAGAAGTATGGAAGAAGAAGACATGGTGTGCCGATCCCAACTAAACTGGGATAAGCGGACGAGAATCCTAGTCATTTCCCCACTATGTAGAGGTCAGCTTCCAGTCTAGCTTCCAATTCAGCAGAATATCAGTATTTTACATGGAACAACTGCCTATTTGACCTCCACGACCCAGTTCATCATCATCAGCCATTAGACGTCCACTACTGGTGATGATGAAGACCACGACCCAGTTAGTAGTGGGTAATACAATACCTCTACGAAGAAGAGAAGAATAATAATTTATTTATTTATTTAGTTTATTTAGTTAACATGGGAGACTTACAGCTAAAACAAATAGATCAAGGACAGTACAATAGTCTGAAAGCCAATTACAGGTCTCCACTTATAAAATACAGAAAGGAAAAAATAATTAAATTCTACGGACATTCACATCAAGTTACTATATAGGTACTACAGCATAATTACTATGTTGCTCAAACTGCATAAGAACCATTATAACAAAAATTAACTACATGAAAAAGCTTCGACTTAAGCACTTCCTGGCTGACGACACACTAGTTTGGAATGGATCTATGTGCATACTGTTTACAAAGTTTGTTTAAGTAATAATATGCAAAAGCTTCGAAAAATACGCAAAAAAGGTTCTCGGTAGGCAGCTGGATCAAGAGTTTGATTAAGAAAGCAGTATAGTGAACTCATCTAACTTCGTGATAAAGGCATTTGTAGAAATATAAAAATAAAGTACTAACTAAGTATCAAATATCACCGAATTAGGCGAATCACAGAATTAGATGAGTTAACCCTACTTGTACTCTTAGACACGGCACGCATAATGAGGAGGTTCCTCGCTCTGGCGTCCAATGTCTACTGGATGGTGGTAAAAAAGTCTAAAAATTGATTGTATGTGTGGTGTGAGACTGATAACATGACACATTCGAACAACTGTTCGCATTCAATCTGACTGTTGATAAACTTATGAACAAAACTAAGTCATGGTCCAAAAACAAAAGCAAATCAACAAAAACAAATATTTACCAGAGATATGTACTACTCAACTCACCTCGCTGTCAGCAACCATAACCCACTTCCCAAACCAAAGCTATCTCCTAACCTAACAAACGGGAGGTTGATGCAAAAACCAGAAATAAATTCTCTCAGCAAGACGGTGAACTGAATCCAGGGGGCTCGCTTAAAATTCAACCTCGAACGTTACTCCGGTTGAATTTGTACCCCTACTAACTGTTCGCGATTGGATTCTTGTACGAACGGTTTTATTGCTCGCATTAAGATAATTTAAGGAATAAACGGCTTTTGATTAGAGTAATGGTATGCAGAATTCTTTTCTCGTTAGTATCTTATTGTACCTTTAGTAACACATGGAATAGGGATGTTTCCTGACTAAACAAAATGTGATTCTGTTTAATCCGTCAGTTAGATTATCAAAAAATATTAGATACGTGTTTGTTGTTTTATGAAATTAATAAAAATTGACGAAGATAAAACGCGTCAAAAATCATGAGTGGGGGCTTTTGACGTCACTACGTGGTAAAAAATGCAGTGCGATGTGACGTCACACGAGTTTACGAAGCACTAAATAAGAGTTTACGAATGTGAAAAAAGAAAAAAAAATAGTACAATATTTTTTGGAAATCTATCTGACGGACTAATAAGATTTTTTTGTCAACTACCCCATTGTCTTTCATCATTTATTGTCGAAATAGGTTTTAACTGTGGGTTCGCACAAGAGATTTCAATGCCATGAATGAGGCCATGAAATCATCATTTGACAGCATGGTTAGCGCAGCGGCTGAGTGATTGACAGTAATTGACACTACTGGCCGCGCGAATATTTGTGTGGCCTACAGAAAATTTAAATGTTTGAAAACGCAGTCATGATACAGGAGAAGTTTTTAGTGTGTTACATAGAGCGATTGCCTACCTGATCTCCACGTACCAAATACTGGGCAACACGAAACACAATTTTTTTACTTGGGATTATCTTCAAATGCCCCCCTCCGCTTTTGGCCAGAGTGAAAGGGAGTATCAGACTTCTACTGACTAAAAACCACCCATGTTCCTTCTTCGCCCTTGTGCCGACCCCGCGGTATCTCTTTCGACAATCTGCAGCCCCGACGAGATCCGCAGCCGCGACGGGATCGGCAGCCCCGACGGGATCCGCAGCCCCGACCGGAACACGATACACCTTAGTATGACTGTTTGTCAGACTTCCTCTAAAGGTTAATTCAAATAAGAGCCTGTATTTGTTAAACCATTGCATTTTTATAGGCAAAGAGATGTGCGAAGATACTCACACAGTTGGTGTCTGAAAGTGGTAAGCAGTGGGACATAGCAGGCGATAAAATAAAATCTATATTATTATGCACGATGAGCCTCAACACGATGGATGCCGGAAGACGGACGGCGCAGCAGAGCTCGGCCTAGAAAGAGGTGGCGTGACGATTTAGAAGCGTACCATAAGGGCTGGTTCGAAGCATCACACGAAAAAAGCTCTTGGAAGGAATTGGGGGAGGCGTTTGCCCAGCAGTGGGACAGTGCAGGCTAAAAAAACAAAAATTATGTCTCAACGCTCCAAAATTGACGCTGACCCCTGAGTTGTTTATCAATTTTCTCAAGGGTTGTCGTTGCAAAAATATAGCCAAGTTAGCAGTGCCTGATAACGAACTGCTACAATTTTCACAGCTCCTTTTGACTTATGCATGTTTATTTCATGTAATCTAAAACCTTCTTTGTGATTTTTAAATCAATGACCTTTTCAATAAACGCTTTTACGAATAGTCGTTAAAGGATCTTATAGGGAACGTGATTCGAGTCCAAATGGCAACATAAAAAAGGATTACGAGGTTCCTATTCAACAATCAGGTTTTATTTCCCTTATGTTCGTACTGTTTCATCAATAGGCGAAACGAAGAAATCTCATTCGATTAAATAACTAGGTCCTCATCTGCCTTGCTTTGCTGAGGTTTGCTTTCAATCTTACATGATGTAGCTAAATTTTTTTTGCCCGCGGGGCAAACCACTCCTGTGAACAATCCGCAGACCCGACGGGAACCCGCCGCCCCGACGAGCAAATGATGATCCTGAGGTTTACTTACCTCTTCTTATATTTTCTGCCTTGGTGAGTTTACAACAAGTAATACAACAAAGCGTTAAAGCTAATAACCATGGTAGGTATACCAAATAGCCCAGACACCTAAGATAGGTCTAAGCCGACCGATCCTTGGCATCGTGCCAACAGCACACCCAAATATGCTAATCTTGGACCAATGCTCCCCATATCAGTTCCAAATTGTTGAGTTTCAAAGCTTTTATGAAATTCGATTCGATTTGGGAGTATTAAGGGGCCTTGACATTATTAAAAATTGATTTCGCTTTCAATTTATCCTTGATATTCTGAATTAGATTTTTTATTATATTAGAAGTTTCCTCATGTGATGAGAAGGGACAAATCGCATGTGACCAAAAGTGTGAAGAATATTCATGGATGGAGAGGGAGAGGAACACCATGGGAACGATAGGTGGGAGAAATGATATTAGGAAAGTAAAGGGAATAAAGGATAGTGAACAGTAAAGGAAAAACGCCGACCCTTAACATGGATAGGAAGATGATTTAGAAACTTTCGCAATTCAATTTTTGAACAAAACAAGGCTATGCCTATGTACCAATAAGATTTATTCATGTTCATGGTTTGAATACGGCTTTAACATTTATTTAGTGGCAAAAATAATAGTTTCTATTAGTAAATGGTGTTGGAACTAGCATGATGTCTGACTGAATATTTTTGAAAATTGTATACGTATTCTTAGGGTTGCTGCAAAGTAAAATAATTTAGAATCAATAAGTAGGAAAATATTTTTTTCAACTAAATTTTCAGGTCTCTCCCTTGACTGCCAGTTTCAAGCTTTAAAATATTCCTTTACACAATCTTCCCATCAGCAAAAGCACCGTGAACCAACATTCTCGCCTCGAATACGACACTTAGTAAGGGCCTCGTTCATTTGAATTCCATGGCGGCATTTGAATTGGAGATTTTACAGGCCTTAATCTAAAACCGACGCTGGATGTCTCGAACGGTAGCCGTTATCGTACTAATTAAGGGCTTCATCTAGGTAGAGGGTGCCTTTAACGAATGAGGTTTTAACTTGATTTGGGAGATGGTGGTTGTTGGTTTATGTGTGGCCATCATTCTCTTGTCCTTATCCTAATATATTTAAGGTCGGCGAGGTTTGTCATATTTTTCCATAATTCTCTATTATTCTAAATTTCACCATTAAGGGATCGGACTGACTCAAAAAATATAATTCTGTTTAGTCCGTCAGTTAGATTATCAAAAAATGTTTTATACGTATTTTAGTTTTATCAAATTAATAAAAAAATTACGAAGATAAAACACGTCAAAAAAGTGGGGGCTTGTGATGTCACTAACTTGTAAGTAAAAAATGTACTGACATGTCACGTCTTCAATTTTTATTTATTTACGTGAAAATTAAAAAAATGTGTGTTCAATATTCTTTGGAAATCTATCTGACGGGCCATTTCTTAGCCATGTCGTTCTTCACACAGTCTATCCATCGTTTTTAGGTCTTTCTCTACTGTTATCATGCCATCCACATGCACATTCAATTTTTTTTAACGAATTCCTCGAAAGGAATTGGGGAAGACTTGGCAATGAGATCAGAAACTATTCGTATTGCACATGCTATTTATTTGACGCACTTTTTAAACACACAATATCGGTTAAAGATCTAGTGGCAGTGTGACATTAAATATCACAAAATAAAAAAAATATTTGGTGGATGGAAGATGTTTCTGTGGCTCGGAAACTATTGTTTGCTGAATACCAGTATTTTACATAGATTATTTAACTGACCTTTAGAACCAAGTTACTGGGTAACATGATAAATCGACAAGCTGAAAATGTTGATTCAAAATACTGGTGTACCTACATAGGAAATAATAAAATATTAGTAAAAAGAGAAGAAATAAAATGAAGAAGCATGGACGATAAATCGTGCTACATGGATTATAAGTAAATTGTAGAAAAGGAGGGTGATAAGTACCCCGTCGGGGCTGCTGGTTGAAAAGAGATACCGCGGCCTTGACATAAAGGGCTAAGAAGAAATATGGGTGGTTTCTAGTCAGTAGAAGTCTGACACCGCTCTGCCCAGTGTGGGAAGAGTTATATTTTGATGATTTCGAACCCTCCAAAAACAAGGGTGACGAGTACAAAAAGATGGTGAAAGAGAACGTAGGTAAGAAGAAACTTGCAATCGTAAACACGTTGTTACCCGAAGTGGTTAATCACCGAGATTCTGTTCTCATTTGCATAGAAAGGGGCTTTTTGTCTTTGAAATGGAAAACGGAAGACTAGTCTCATCTATTTCTAACTAATATTCTGAGACACAGGACCTATTTTATCATCTGCTTAGCTCTTTACTAAGTATGTTGAGGCAGCTTCCTGTCTAATCGGATGCACCTGATTAAGTAATATACGTTAACTAATTTATTTTTAGGCCTTTAGTGTGGGACGCAACATGTGTCGATACTCTTGCGCCATCACATCTTCCAAGTTCATCGTGCTGCGCAGGTGGAGCCGCTGCGGCTGCAGAAAACTTCAAGCGGCGTAAATATAGTAACCTTTGCGGAAACTATATTTTCGAGCCGTTTGGGGTTGAAACTCTGGGGCCGTGGGGTCCGAGTGCTCATAGCCTGTTTAAGGAAATCTCGAAACGCTTAGTTGACGCTTCTCGTGACCCAAGGGCTGGCTTTTATCTTGGCCAGAGGCTAAGTGTTGCCATACAACGAGGCAATGCCGCCAGTCTTTTGGGCACATCACCGGCTGACAGCGTTGAGGAGCAGTATTTCGATGCCTTTTTTTAGTTTATTGTTAGTTTAGTTTATTTTATAGTTTTTAATTAATTTAATATGTTGTATTCTAATAAACAAAGTTAATATTTACGTGGAGTGAAGAGCAATCTAATCTCCACAACCCGATATAATACGATACTCTTTGGTGAGGCTATAAAGGGTCTAAAAATACCCTTATAACGAAGCCGAAAGGACTTTTGTTTTCCCCATCACTGCGATTTTTTTTCTTCTAGACTATACTTGGGAACCTCCTAGTTAAAGCCGCGGAGGTATAGGGGGTTAGAGTTCCAAATTCACAGCTGTTTTTTTTTTTTAATACCAGTTTTTCAGATTTGGACTTTACTTAAATTATCTCCATGGCCCGTTTACTATTCAAAACGACAAGAAATTCGTATTTTTTCTGCATGTTGCCAATCAGTGTCAGGCTGCAGGTTGAACAAAATATGATTTTCAACGGGCCTCACGTGGTTAATTCGGAAGAGCAGTATTGTGTGAAGTAGTTAAAATTGGTTAATAGCTTGTTGACATTATTAGTGACCACTTTGTCCTACAAATGCGATGAAAACGCTAGCATAAACTCCCAAGGGTTTGATTCAAACTCGAAGCAATTTCAAAAGTTCAATTCTATACTGCATGAAATTAGTTTCGCCCGGACAACTTGCATTGGAGCAATACGTTCAACATTCCTCGAGCCTTTGGCTACTACTTATACTGAACCGAAGTTATTTTGAGGACGCGGTTCTATTGAGAGCTACTTCTGCCAAAAAGGATGCAGCTGAATACCAGAATTTTATATGGATCGACTGCTAGTAATCGGGTAATACGATACCCTTTCTTTATGGAGAATGAGAAATAATCAAATGACTCCGCCTGCTCTGGGCAGAGCGGTAGGAAGTGTCAGACTTCTACTGACTAAAAACAACCCATGTTCCTTCTAAGCCCTTTAATAATAATAATAATAATCATTTATTTATTTAGACAACTAAGATCCATTTTGTTAGTAACAATATTCTTAAAACCTATATTAGTACCTAACTAAAGATGCTTGAGTCAGTAACAATATTCTTCACCTATGTTAGTACTTAACTAAAAACAAAGACAGAGTGCAGGTGACTAATGACCTCACCAGCGGGCTGTCATGCCTCCCGACTATAGCTCTCAGAATGCTGTTGGGGCTGCCACGGATTCTGTTCAGCAGCGAGGCCACTTTCTTACGCCGCATCCGCATCCTTTATGTCCGAGGCCGCGTTAACTCATTCGAATAACCTGCAGTAATACGGATACCCCTTGGTTAGATTTGTTTTCAGACTTTTGGGTTCGTTACTGTTAAATATTCAGAAACGACAGCCGGGAACAAAGAGTTGACGTTCTATCCAAGGTACGTGGGGAAGTCGGTTTTTAAAAGATGGTTACCCATTAAGGTCTCGGTAAGCAATGCCTTAACTTGGAAGACTGACACATGCGGCCGCTATTAGTAACACGTAACACAATAATGCTTTACTATGTAGATGACTAACCTGTTTTTAGAGGCACAGATGTAACAGTGTAACTCAAATGGTAACCTATTCTGAAATAAATAGACCTAGGAAAGCGTTGCTTAATCTAGAAAGTTAATCAGTGTGGCTTTTATTATTTAGACCACGAATCCTCAAACAGTGCTTCTGTTTACCTTTTCTTGAATCACAAAAAAGCTACCAGTTAATCGCTCTCAATGAGACCTTCCCCTAAAGTCTCTCATTTGAATTCCACTGCGGGATTTGAATTGTAGATTTTACAGGCTTTAATCTGAAACCGACGTTGGATGTCGTCTTGAGCCCCTTATTCTGCTAATTAAGGACTTCATCTATGCAAATGACTCTCGATCGTTCCCTTATCAACTAAGGAGCATGGAGGGTAGACTTTGGGTCAAAATTGCATGCACGACTTTAGATTTTGGGCGGGGAAGCCATGTGGTTTGGAGTAATTGGTCAGGGGAATTTGAGCTTTATAATATGAGTGTGTTTTAAGCAAATTTAGCGTGCCGTTTAATGGGTCTGCGTATATAATGCCGCGTAAAGGTCCCTGAAGGAATGGGGGGAGATACCTGTTATTAAAAATAACTAATAATCCAGATTAAGAGGATGAAAAAAGGACCACAAAGAAAATCCGAGATGTGAATTGCGATGTTAGTTTTACAACAAATGACGGAAAGAAAAGCATTTATTATTCTCACACAGGACACAACAAAACGATAAAAAAACTAACGATAACAAGGTGCACATTTCATCAGATATTTTCAAATCCCAAGAAAAAGGGGCGAGCCTATTGCCATCAACTTGGCATATAAAAAATAAATAAATCTTTATTCAAAATTCTAGAAAGGTCCTACTGAGAAATTCGTAATGGAAAAACCCAATATCATTTTGACCGTTCGGGAATTGAACCTAGGACCTCATGGTCATCAGTCGCGCTTGCGACCACTAAAAGGCAGTTAGGCTAAATTTAGCTTAGTATCTCATTGTTAGGTATTCTCGCAAGTAACATGAGGTAAGGGCAGAAACATGATGTTCTCATTTCTAAGTACATTCTACTATCCTAACCTTAATCACACTAATAATTAAAAGGTGAAAGTTTGTTTTTTCACGCAAAAACTACTGAACGGATTTGGATAAAATTTGGTACACGGATACTTTATAACCTGGATTAACACATAGAATAGTTTCTATCCCGATTTTATCTTCCCGTGGGATAATTTTCAAGTTGTAGCGGGTGAAGCTGCTGGCAACACCTAGTTCCTACTAATGCGAAAGTTTGTGAGGATGGATGGATGTTTGTTACTCTTTCACGCAAATACTACTGAACGGATTTAGATGAAACTAAGCACGCAGATAATTTGTAACCTGTATAAACAAATAGAATACTTTTCATTCCTATAGTATGATCCCCTGGGACAATTATCGAACTCCACGCGGGCGAAGCCGCATACATAAATGCTACTTTTATTCATAAAAATCAGCTCATTCGTTCACTCGTGTTCTAACCCTTTTCTTAGTTGTGACATTTCAAAAAAGGTCTCGATAAGAAGACAGCTTATTTCCCTGTTATTGCGGAAAAACGGTTTGTCAATATATAATAATGTTTTTTAGCTGAAAATTATGATAATCAGGAAACAGTGACAGCTTTGTTATGTGTATCGATTGGAGTGACAAGCTACTGAGCCGTAGTGAATTTTATCATCATTAATCAGTACTTAATTAAAATGTAAAAGTGAAAATTTAAATGTTATTAATTTTGTTCAAATGTATTATCATCATCATCTACAATCCGTATCAATCGTATCGATCAATTCCGAACAATGTTGCGGTTCTTCTAATTTGAAAAATCCAAAACACTATCATGCTAAATCATGATAAATTAAGAGAATTACTGATTAAAGATAAAAGTGGCACTTTTGGCGGTAATAAGTAATTCTCTTAATTTATCAAGTATCAACTCTAGAATCATGAAAAGTTATTTTAAAAATACTACAGGTAATTTAATAGCATGATAGTGTTTTAGATTTTTCAACTTTGATGTGATTTTAGAGCAAAAGAAATAAGATGTGGGTGGCGCTAGTTTTGCGTTTAGTGACGCCTTATGTCGGATAACGTATTTTCTGTTAAGACTTTGGCCTATAAATACGCCTGGGGTCTAGATTTCTTCACGTTAAGGGCAATATCCTCATTCCTCACCCCAAACATTTGGGACTTATAACTTAACTTGTGTAATGTGGGTGTACTAACACGATTGCCAGATCTCCAGCTATTTCAGTAGACAAAGTAATTTGTTTTACTTTTGTTTATTATCTGATTTTGTTATACTTTACTAGTGACCCACCCCAGCTTCGCACGGGTGCAAAAAAGATACTCAAACTTTTCTCTTGAATCACTACTTATATCTATTAAAAAACCCGCAACAAAATTCGTTGCGTAGTTTTAAAGATCTAAGCATACATAGGGACAGATAGCGGGGAGCGACTTTATTTTACACTGTGATCATGATAGTGGTACTTATAGCATATCAATTATCAAGTACTAGCTTTTGCAAGCGGCTTCGCCCGCGTGCAAATGACGATTTTCCATACAAACTTTCATCCCCTATTTAACTACCTTAGGGGTTGAATTTCGAAAAATCCTTCCTTATTCCTTGTCTACATTATAAAGGGAACGTCTGTGCAAAATTTCAGCTTTCTAGATCCAAGGCTTTAGGCTGGGCGTTGATGAGTCAGTCAGTCAGGACTTCTTTTTTTATTTATATAAATAGATAGATAACATCACGCCGATAATCTGCAGAATTAGGCGGAGGTGTATCCATAGATAATAATATGGTGTATCTAATTTATAGTACACCAATACTTTGACAGTTATATTTAAGGCCCATAGATACAAATTGCCAGCATATTGTCATCATCATCAACAGCCTATTAATGTTCCCACTGCTGGGACACAGGCCTCTCTTTGAGAGGGAATGGGCTATAATCTACCACGCGGGCCCAGTGCGAATTAGTAGATGTCACATGTCTTCGAATTTTTTGGTTCTAAGACATGCCGGTTTCCTCACGACGTTTTCCTTCACCGTTTTGAGAGCAGCGGTGATGAAATAAATTACACAAAGTAATGTGCCTGCCTGGGTTCGAACCCACGACTAAAAGAATCTAAGACCTCAAATCTGAAAGTAGATTTTGCAAATATACTTTTGGCTCATCACGGCCTACCGACTCAGCTTTTACGCTGAATATACTTGCTATAAAACTCTGAACTCCCCTACAATAACATAATACATATAATAATATTTATTCTACAACGCTTCAAAGTGCTTAAGGAAAACTGTGCAGATATCTTATAAAAACGCAAAAAAAAAAGCGCTTTAAATCGTGTAATGTGTTAAAACGGGGACAGATTGCGCCATTCACATTTTCGGTGCCAATGAAGTAGTATTTTGGATGTAACACTTCGACCTAATGGGTATTGTCGAATTTAAAATGAGGTTTTATTTTAGAAGTGTGCGGTAGAGTGTATATAATATAGATATTTTTAACTCCCAGGCTTCAAATAATAATTATATTATCTGTCAAGTTAGAATACAAAAAAAGTTGTATATTATTTTTGTATTTTTTATCCATCTTTGAGTTTCCGTGTACGTCTGTACGTAATACGTCATGGCGTCGATTCTCGCTGTCAAACTTTTTTTTTAAATGCTTTTGGAGGTTTACTAAGGATTTTCTGTTTTTTTAGTTTAACCCAGTTACAGAAACAGCCAGCTAAATATTTGTTCTGCGCGGGAATCGTGCGGAAACACGCAATGCAGCAGCTAATCGCTCAGCTACTGCGCCAACCAAAACAGTGAAGACTTTTGGCGTTATGTCGGGTAGTTACAATTTTCAAAAATCTGACAACCATAAAAAAAGAAGTATTTTATTAGATAACTTGACTGTCCCGTTTTTGTAATCAAGAAAATAAATGCTTGATGGACGATTTCGTAAAGGGTCCGTTTATAACCTATATGTCTTTTATTGTCTATGCAGGTAAAAGGAGCTAATTTCTGTTTCTGTCTTTTGTGGAGCCTCGTGTAAACACCTACCGTACATACCTCCATCAAATTGGAAGTCAAGAATCACTTTGATCAAAAGGTCAAATCACAAATAGTCTACCCCGACATTCAAAGTCAAAGCTTTTACTAAATCTCCGATTTCCCGAAATGTTCTACATTACGACTTTCATTGTGTACTCTGTTTACTATAACCCTATCTAGATACAATCGCGACGATAATCGTCCATCACTTGTTTTGTACGTGGTTTTCTGGCACGTACGCGTTTAAACGCTCAATGTATTGTGAAGTGAATTCGATCACTATTTGATCGTGAATGTGGGAGTCGTATTGAATTGGTTCTAAGTATTCTTTCGGGTTAAATTGTCTTTGATTTTGTATCGGGTTTCGGAAGCGGTTTTTGATAGTTTGCTTTTGGTTAAAGTGGTTTTAATATTAGAGTGCTTGAGTATGGATGTGCCTGGTTGATTGAAATTGGCTCGCCCTAATTACATTGGACTTTATGACTAGAAAAATATGTGTATGTATTACGAGAGGCCACCGATCAATACTTTGAGAATTACAGGAATTAAAGAAGTGTCATAGGTACTATTTGTTTAAATAAATAAGAAGACTTAATATTTGTTTTCGCCAACACTAAGCAGTATCGTAATGTAAAGCCTAACATATAGTGTTGGATTTGAAATCATCAAAATTGCTTTTAAATTTTGCTTAATGATCAATGATCATAAATTAGTGCTGCTCTCAAAACGGTGAAGGAAAACATCGTGAGGAAATCTGCATTGTCTTAGAACCAAAAAATTCGAAGACATGTGACATCTGCCAATCTGGGCCCGCGTGGTGGATTACAGCCCATCACTCTCCTAGAGAGGAGGCCTGAGTCTCTGCAGTGGGAACATTATAGGCTGATGATGATGATGCTGTATGTGTATGGTATTAGAAAGGAATAATAATTTAGATTTGATTTAAAGATTCCAATACCTCCTTGCTACTTCTGTTCTCCTGGTAGTTTGTGGGACTTTGATACTTACGTTTTATTTCGCACTTTTTTTCAATTTAATGAAATTAAATCCAAACGGGTCGATTTAACTACGATATTTTTTTACCATGGTATTCTGGCCCACGCATTCGGCCGAGTTTTCCACTACGGTTCCTACTGCGTGTAATCTGGGTCGCGGACCAGAGGCCAGTTTCCCCCTAACCCGATTAGTGTTCGTGGCTACCTAGGTGTTGCTAAGTAAAAACGGGCATTATTACTACAGATAGGAAGAACGCAGGTTTAATTTTGTACGTTGCCCAAAAACTTACTTTGCGGCCTTCGCCTTGGGAACAATATCTTATTTAATTAACCGTATTATTAATGCATGTACTTGATATTTAACTCTTACCCCTAATAAACGCTTGGGGTACAATAAAACTAAGTAATACCCCTATTTTAGTAGTCTCCATCAAAGTTACAGCTGTTTTAAGTCCCCATAAAATTTTATGGCTTCATATTTTAATTTGAATTAAATTTTATTATCATTGATGCTAATTCTGGTTTTACGATGAGGTTGGATGGGAAAATTTACATTATTTGTAGGGTTTGACTTTGTTGAAAATATGGGTCAATTTGTCAGCCCAGTCTAGAAGTTATAAGTCATCATTTGCCTAGCCTTTTCCCTACTACTTTGGGATCAACTTCCGGTCTAACCGGATGCACCTGAATACCAGTATTTTACATGAAGTGACTGCCTATCCACAACCCAGTTACTACAAGGTAATACGATACCCTTTTGTAAGAATGGTTGTCAGAGTTTCAGGCCACAGACTACATGTAACGACTGCCAAATATTATACTATATAAAGCTAAACTACCACTCACTGACTCACTGACTCACTGACATAATTGTTCTCCTAGATGGTGGATGGGGAGGTGGGTATATTTTGACAGATTCGTAAACAAGTAACTCTGGTGAGTATGGGAAAAGTCCGAAACCCCCCCTTTTCCCCCCCCTTCTCCCCCCTCCCTATCGTATCTCGGAAACTAAAAGACCCGTATTTTTTTTTTTTTACGGATTCGTATAGAGGAGGCTCGGTAAAGTAAAAATCATTTTTCAAAGTGGCCCCCCTTGCCCCCCTTCTCCCCCCCTTTAGGCGGATCTCGGAAATAAAGAGAATTTACGGGTTTTTTTTTAGGGATTCGTATAGAGGAGGCTTGAGGAAGTAAAAACCATTTTGAAAATTTGACCCCCTTGCCCCCCTCCATCCCCCCCCTTTCGGATCTCGGAAGTTAAGAGACTTGGAACGATTTTTTTTTCAGATTCATATAGAGGGGCATTGCGGTAGTCGAAATCATTTTTAGAAACTCCCCCCCTCACCCCCCTTCAACCCCCCCCCCCCCTTTTACCTCTTTTTTTCTGTTTTGTTTTCGGATTCGTATAGAGGAGGCTCGGGAAAGTTAAAACCATTTTTCAAATTTGACCCCCTTGCCCCCCTTCACCCCCCCTTTCGGATCTCGGTAGTTAAGAGACTTGGAACATTTTTTTTTTCAGATTCATTGAAAGGGGCCTATCCTGTGGTGGTACCAGTAAAGCGAAGGGGGGAGCGGGCGAGCGAAGCGAGCCGGCGACCCCCGTAGCGTAGGGATAAAGTCATGATAGCTTTCCGGTGGTAGGTAGGTCCTGAGTGGAGCGAACCTGCGAGACCGAGTGGAGCGAAGGGGGGAGGTGGCGAGCGAAGCGAGTCGGCGACCTCCTTAGCGTAACGAAGGTTGAGTGGGTGAAGCGTAACTCAGGGGCGACGACAAGCAAACTTTAGGTTAATGTTTTTTAGTAGTAGCAGGAGGTAGTAGGTAGGTGTAGGTAGGTAGTAGGTAGGTGTAGGTAGGTGGTAGGTAGGTTTAGGTAGGTAGTAGGTAGGTGTAGGTAGGTGGTAAGTAGGTGTAGGTAGGTGGTGTCATTCGTGAGATTCATATAGAGGAGGCTCGGGGAAGTATAATCCGTTTTTCAAATTTGAACCCCTTGCCCCCCTTCACCCCCCCTTTAGGCGGATCTCGGAAGTTAAGAGACTTGGAACATTTTTTTTTCAAATTCATTGAGAGGTGCAATGCGTTAGTCGAAATCATTTTTCAAAGCGCCCCCTCTCCCCCTCTCCACGCCTCGCGAGCTGCGCGCAGCTCGCGCACCCACGCAAATACTAGTTCTATTATATAAAGCTTAATTACCACTCACTGACTGACTCACTGACATAATTGTTCTCCCAGATGTTGGATGGGGAGGTGGGTATATTTTGACAGATTTGTAAACAAGTAACTCTGGTGAGTATGGGAAAAGTCCGAAACCCCCCCTTTTCCCCCCCTTTCTCCCCCCTCCCTATCGTATCTCGGAAACTAGGAGACCCGTATATTTTTTTTATTACGGATTCGTATAGAGGAGGCTCGGTAAAGTAAAAATCATTTTTCAAAGTGCCCCCCCTTGCCCCCCTTTTGCCCCCCTTTCGGCGGATCTCGGAAATGAAGAGATTTTACGTGTTTTTTTTTAGGGATTCGTATAGAGGAGGCTTGGGGAAGGAAAAACCATTTTGAAAATTTGACCCCCTTGCCCCCCTCCACCCCCCCCTTTCGGATCTCGGAAGTTAAGAGACTTGGAACGAATTTTTTTTCAGATTCATATAGAGGGGCATTGCGTTAGTCGAAATCATTTTTAGAAACTCCCCCCCCCTTCCCCCCCTTCACCCCCCCCCCCCCCTCTTCACCCCTTTTTTTCTCTTTTGTTTACAGATTCGTATAGGATAGGAGGCTCGGGGAAGTAAAATGGTGGTACCGGTAAAGCGAAGGGGGGAGCGGGCGAGCGAAGCGAGCCGGCGACCCCCGTAGCGTAGGGATAATGTCATGATAGCTTTCCGGTGGTAGGTAGGTCCTGAGTGGAGCGAACCTGCGAGACCGAGTGCAGCGAAGGGGGGAGGTGGCGAGCGAAGCGAGCCGGCGACCTCCTTAGCGTAACGAAGGTTGAGTGGGTGAAGCGTAACTCAGGGGCGACGACAAGCAAACTTTAGGGTAATGTTCTTTTAGTGGTAGTAGGAGGTAGTAGGTAGGTAAGTGGTAGGTAGTAGGTATGTGTAGGTAGGTGTAGGTAGGTAGGTGTAGGTAGGTGTAGGTAGGTGTAGGTAGGTGTAGGTAGGTGTAGGTAGGTGTAGGTAGGTGTAGGTAGGTAGTAGGTAGGTGTAGGTAGGTGTAGGTAGGTGTAGGTAGGTAGTAGGTAGGTGTAGGTAGGTGTAGGTAGGTGTGAGTAGGTGTAGGTAGGTAGTAGGTAGGTATAGGTAGGTACTGGGTAGGTGTAGGTAGGCAGACCCGCGAGCTGCGCGCAGCGAGCGCAGCCACGCAAACACTAGTTATACTATATAAAGCTAAACTACCACTCACTCACTGACTGACTCACTGACATCATTGTTCTCCCAGATGTTGGATGGGGAGGTGGGTATATTTTGACAGATTCGTAAACAAGTAACTCTGGTGAGTATGGGAAAAGTCCGAAACCCCCCCTTTTTGCCCCCCCTCCCCCCCCTCCCTATCGTATCTCGGAAACTAAGCGACCGGTATTTTTTTTTTATTACGGATTCGTATAGAGGAGGCTCGGTAAAGTAAAAATCATTTTTCAAAGTGGCCCCCCTTGCCCCCCTTCTCCCCCCCCTTTAGGCGGATCTCGGAAATAAAGAGAATTTACAAGTTTTTTTTTAGGGATTCGTATAGAGGAGGCTTGGGGAAGATAAAACCATTTCGAAAATTTGACCCCCTTGCCCCCCTCCACCCCCCCCTTTCGGATCTCGGAAGTTAAGAGACTTGGAACGAATTTTTTTTCAGATTCATATAGAGGGGCATTGCGTTAGTCGAAATCATTTTTAAAAACTCCCCCCCTCTCCCCCCCTTCACCCCCCCCCCCCTCTTCACCCCTTTTTTTCTGTTTTGTTTACAGATTCGTATAGGATAGGAGGCTCGGGGAAGTAAAATGGTGGTACCGGTAAAGCGAAGGGGGGAGCGGGCGAGCGAAGCGAGCCGGCGACCCCCGTAGCGTAGGGATAATGTCATGATAGCTTTCCGGTGGTAGGTAGGTCCTGAGTGGAGCGAACCTGCGAGACCGAGTGGAGCGAAGGGGGGAGGTGGCGAGCAAAGCGAGCCGGCGACCTCCTTAGCGTAACGAAGGTTGAGTGGGTGAAGCGTAACGAAGGTTGAGTAGGTAGGTAGTAGGTAGGTGTAGGTAGGTGTAGGTAGGTGTAGGTAGGTGTAGGTAGGTGTAGGTAGGTGTAGGTAGGTGTAGGTAGGTGTAGGTAGGAGTAGGTAGGTGTAGGTAGGTGTAGGTAGGTGTAGGTAGGTGTAGGTAGGTGTAGGTAGGTGTAGGTAGGTGTAGGTAGGTAGTAGGTAGGTAGTAGGTAGGTGTAGGTAGGTAGTAGGTAGGTGTAGGTAGGTGTAGGTAGGTAGTAGGTAGGTAGTAGGTAGGTGTAGGTAGGTAGTAGGCAGGTGTAGATAAGCAGACCCGCGAGCTGCGCGCAGCGAGCGCAGCCACGCAAATACTAGTTCTATTATATAAAGCTAAACTACCACTCACTGACTGACTCACTCACTGATTGACATAATTGTTCTCCCAGATGGTGGATGGGGAGGTGGGTATATTTTGACAGATTCGTAAACAAGTAACTCTGGTGAGTATGGGAAAAGTCCGAAACCCCCCCTTTTTGCCCCCCCTCCCCCCCCTCCCTATCGTATCTCGGAAACTAAGAGACCGGTATTTTTTTTTTATTACGGATTCGTATAGAGGAGGCTCGGTAAAGTAAAAATCATTTTTCAAAGTGCCCCCCCTTGCCCCCCTTCTCCCCCCCTTTAGGCGGATCTCGGAAATAAAGAGAATTTACAAGTTTTTTTTTAGGGATTCGTATAGAGGAGGCTTGGGGAAGGAAAAACCATTTTGAAAATTTGACCCCCTTGCCCCCCTCCACCCCCCCCCTTTCGGATCTCGGAAGTTAAGAGACTTGGAACGAATTTTTTTTCAGATTCATATAGAGGGGCATTGCGTTAGTCGAAATCATTTTTAGAAACTCCCCCCCTCTCCCCCCTTCACCCCCCCCCCCCCCCCCTCTTCACCCCTTTTTTCTGTTTTGTTTACAGATTCGTATAGGATAGGAGGCTCGGGGAAGTAAAATGGTGGTACCGGTAAAGCGAAGGGGGGAGCGGGCGAGCGAAGCGAGCCGGCGACCCCCGTAGCGTAGGGATAATGTCATGATAGCTTTCCGGTGGTAGGTAGGTCCTGAGTGGAGCGAACCTGCGAGACCGAGTGGAGCGAAGGGGGGAGGTGGCGAGCGAAGCGAGCCGGCGACCTCCTTAGCGTAACGAAGGTTGAGTGGGTGAAGCGTAACTCAGGGGCGACGACAAGCAAACTTTAGGGTAATGTTCTTTTAGTGGTAGTAGGAGGTAGTAGGTAGGTAGTAGTAGGTAGGTGTAGGTAGGTAGTAGGTATGTAGTAGGTAGGTGTAGGTAGGTGTAGGTAGGTGTAGGTAGGTAGTAGGTAGTTGTAGGTAGGTAGTATTGGAACATTTTTTTTTTCAGATTCATTGAGAGGTGCAATGCGTTAGTCGAAATCACTTTTCAAAGCTCCCCCTCTCCCCCCCTTCACGCCTCGCGAGCTGCGCGCAGCTCGCGCACCCACGCAAATACTAGTTCTATTATATAAAGCTAAACTACCACTGACTCATGTACCTATTGACAGAATTGTTCTCCCAGATGGTGGATGGGGAGGTGGGTATATTTTGACAGATTCGTAAACAACTAACTCTCAATCCTATGGGAAAAGTCCCAAACCCCCCCTTTTCCCCCCCCTTCTCCCCCCTCCCTATCGTATCTCGGAAACAAAGAGACTTGAAGTGTTTTTTTTTAGGGATTCGTATAGAGGAGGCTCGGTAAAGTAAAAATCATTTTTCAAAGTGGCCCCCCTTTTCCCCCTTCTCCCCCCCTTTAGGCGAATCTCGAAAGTTAAGAGACATGAAACGATTTTTTTTTCAGATTCATTTAGAGGGGCCTTTGCGTTAATCGAAATCATTTTTCGAGACTCCCCCCCTCACCCCCCCTTCGACCCCCCCCCCCTTTTCACCTTTTTTTTTTTTTTTTTTTTTTCTTACATAAAACTATTGAGGGGCGTTGAAATTTGTATACCCTCCCCTCCCCTCCCCAACCTCCCTTAAAATTAAAAGGGCTGTAACTTCATACCGGTTAGAGATAGCCATTAGGTGTTTGAAGAAATATTATAGTAGGCGTCGAAACCTGTCCGGTGGTGGTACAGCAGCAAAGCGAAGGGGGGAGCGGGCGAGCGAAGCGAGCCGGCGACCCCCGTAGCGTAGGGATAATGTCATGATAGCTTTCCGGTGGTAGGTAGGTCCTGAGTGGAGCGAACCTGCGAGACCGAGTGGAGCGAAGGGGGGAGGTGGCGAGCGAAGCGAGCCGGCGACCTCCTTAGCGTAACGAAGGTTGAGTGGGTGAAGCGTAACTCAGGGGCGACGACAAGCAAACTTTAGGGTAATGTTTTTTGGTAGTAGGTAGGTAGTATGTAGGTAGGTGGTAGGTAGGTAGTAGGTAGGTGTAGGTAGGTAGGTAGTAGGTAGGTGTAGGTAGGTGGTGGCACATGTGAGATTCATATAGAGGAGGCTCGGGAAAGTAAAAACCATTTTTTTTAATTGACCCCTTTGCCCCCCTTTTCTCCCCCTTTAGGCGGATCTCGGAAGTTATGAGACTTGGAACATTTTTTTTTTCAGATTCATTGAGAGGTGCAATGCGTCAGTCGAAATCATTTTTCTAAGCTGCCCCTCTCCCCCTCTTCACGCCTCGCGAGCTGCGTGCAGCTCGCGCACCCACGCAAATACTAGTCTACGTATATAAACGATAGCCGGGACCTACAGCTTAACGTGCTTTTTGAGGTACGAAGGAAACTCGGTAGGTATGTAATACGTGGTCACCCATCTATGATCAAACCCGAGCGACTGTTGCTTGTATTATTTAGTCAGAACCTCCTTTCTGATTTTTACGATGAACTTTTATACGAGCATGAAAAAAAAGCGTGAAAAGGAAATTATCGAAGCCTTCCCTTAGGAGAACCCTTTTATAGTATTTCATTTGATTCCATTGTGAAAAATAAAATGTTTTCCCGATTATGTATTGATAATAGCCGGAATCGAATAAAACCTTATGAAATGAAAAGCGTGGTGTATCCTGTATACATTTTTGTTTATTATTTTGTATCGATGTGGTATTTCTTTTATACTACACCTGCTTGGAAAGTACCTTGATACTTTATCAAATTTACGGTAGAAAGTACGTCATTGCATATCGAACAAATATGCGGGGAGAAAACGCATCTGAGCGGGAGAGAATGGATTTTCATACACATTTCTCTCCCGCTCAGATTCACTAACTGCAACAATTTTTAAAAAAAGAACATGTGAAAACTGCAGACGCCATTGGCGCCATTTTCAATTTGAATTAGAATTTAAATTTAGTTTTTTTTTTTTTCCTCGTAGGTGTAGTATAAAGCACTATGTATCACTCGAGAGAAAGTGCGATTCCCGATCTCGGGTGTTTTAAAGCCTTCGCCTACGGCTCCGGGCTTTAAACGACACCCTCGACGGTAATCGGTCACTTTCTCCTCTCGGTGAACAATGTACTTTTTGTTGCTTTGTTTCAACTGATATTATTGTGAGAAAAATATATTAAATCAATCATCATCATCATCTTCCATTCTACCTTGTAACTCATCACGCTATCTATAGTCACACAAGGAGGAAAGCTTTGTATGTTTGTAATGAATAAACTCAAAAACTACTGGGCCGATTTTAAAAATACTTCCACCATTATAAAGCTACATTCACCCTAAGTAACATAGGCTATTTTTTACAAAATATGGAATTTATTCTGAAATAAAATATTTGAATTTGAATTTGAATTTATCCCTGTATTCCTACGGGAACGGGAACTACGCGGGTAAAACCACGTGACGTCCGCTCGTCATATAATATGTTAAATCAATATGATTTTTAAATCTTTTAGTGTAATCTTCTAAAACATGTCATCATCATCATCATCATCATCATCATCATACTCTTGTCCTAATTCCACTTCATTTGGTGTTGGCGCAGCATGTCTTCTTTTTTCATATTGAGGAGTATTACTTGTCATCACATCAGACACCTTCTTGCCTAACATTATCAATAGAAATTATGTAGGTAAAAATTTCCGGCATCGTATTTTGTCTCATTTATTTATTTTATTTAAATAAATCTTATATATTCTTATATATTCTTACGTGCACTTCAGAAACTTAACTCTATCAAAGTAATATTAATGCCGAAAATAGAATAATCACTACCGCGATTCACAGAACAGAACGTTACGCCTGTGTTAATTTAAGTCAACCTTTAAATCCCTAAAGAGAATCAAATCCTGAACAAGATACTGAATAAACATCTTAAATACACAGCTGCTTTGATACGAAATTATTTGAGACATGCTGTATAGAAAGCGGGGAGCGATAAGCGGAAGCGGGTTGAAATATTATTATATTTCGTGCTAGCGACCTTCTTCGTTTCGCATAAGTCCAATTTATAGTAATAATGTGGGCTGTGGAGGTCACATAGGCAGGCGCTACATGTAAAATACTGGTATTCAGCTGCATCTGGTTAGACTGGAAGCAGACTCCAACGTAGTTGGGAAAAGCTAGACAGATGATAACTAAGTTATCTTGACGTCTAAACGCGGTTTGTGTAAATTGTGAGTAATTCGGAGAATAATTTTGTCTGTGCAAATTACCAAGAAGTGAGTTATTAAATCGCTACCGCGCCCGCTCTTCTATGAAGCCGCGCCTTATAAGGTAAATACTTAAACGCAAAACATAGAATACAAAATGAGTCTAACTATGTTAAACTTTGATCTACGAGTATTACCCTCCTTTTGATCTAAAACTATTTCCAGCCAATTAATTTGTTAGATTCAGGAATTTTAGCTCCAAAATGTATAGTTTTGCAAGTTATACTTAAACAGATTTTAACAGACTCCTTTACGTTGTTTTGTGCGACAAAATCCGAAATGAGGAAATTCGCCGAAGAACCAGGGTCTCTGACATAGCTCTCGGAATATGCAAGTTGAAGTGGCAATGGGCAGGCCACATCGCTCGAAGAACCGACAACCGATGGGGAAGAAAGGTTCTAAAGAGGCGACCACGAACCGAAAGATGCAGCGTTGGTAAGTTTTCCACCAGGTGGACAAACACGTAAGAGTCGCTGGCACCCGGTGGATGTAAACGGCCGGTTGCCGTTCATTATGATGGTGTTCTATGGGGGAGGCCTTTGTCCAGCAGTGAACGTCTTATGGCTGATGATGATGATGATGTTTTACTTTATCTGCCATCACCACGTCTTAAAAATTGTTATAGAAAACACAATTACACGTTGTATGCAGTGAAAATTAAACTCACAACTTCACTTTTAACATGAAACCGAACTAAAGATCATTATTTTTTTTACAATAGCATCTACGTGTATTAACGTCATTATCTAACATCAATTAAGAAATAAAATCATAATAAAATATATACAAGTAGCAAAAAGAAAAGGATTACAGGGCGTCAAAAATATCGTCCACATTGCTGTCAACATGAAAAGTGCTCAGAAGGCATTTCCACGTTGGATGGCAATGCTGATTCTTTGGCCAAAGAATAGGCCAGCCCTCTGGTCACGTGAAGAGTCGACTAACCGCTCTCTTATGTAGCCGCGCCTTATTAGGTTAATACTTAAACGCAAAATAGAAGAAATAGATAATTTAAATTATGATCTAGACCCGATGACCTGATTCTGAGTTCTCGCAATATTTCGGTTTTAACTGGAAGGTAGAAACTAATTGTTGACTCGCTTTACAAAGTGGTCAAGTGAGTGGCTTCGACGCTACAGGTCGTGGTTTTGATTTCAGGACGAAACGAATATTAGTTCCTGCAACAAGCATGAGGTTTTTGGTCGATTTCGAGGTCGGCCAAAGCAATATTGGGTTTCTCTGTATAATTAGTGACCTGTAGTCTGGATTGGTGTTTGGTTGATGAGTACCTCACACGGATTGTCTGTTGCTAGGCAACACATTGGCAAACAGGTTTTTATTTGGAACGGTGTTTCTTGTCGCTATGTGTTAAGCTATGTAGCTGTGCGAGGAAGATGCGCAGCTCGACCTAAATTATGTTTCGATAGTAGGGAAGCGACGCGGCGGCGTCCATAGCACGCATCCATAGCACGCATCCATAGCACACATCCATAGCACGCATCCATAGCACACATCCATAGCACACATCCATAGTTACGCATCCATAGCACACATCCATAGCACGCATCTTTCCATAATTATAAAAAACATAGCTTAGTTGAGTCCATTTCCACCAGTGCTAAACTATGTGCACCAATGAATATGATTGGTGGATATCAAACGCATCCATAGCAACGTAGCATAGCACATCTCTGGTGGAAAAGCACCCTACGGCCAAGTACTGTCACGTCTGCCATCTTGGCGCACGCCATACCTGTCAGAATCCCGCTGTGCAAGGCAAGGCAATGCCCGCCTGTACGTCTGTTGGTGAGGTTTTCTTAAGGCGAAGTTGTTGTACTTACATTTAAAGTTTTTTGTTTCTTCCCCTTGACAGCTCGTTTTGCGCTACAGGACTTTTTTGTTTGGTTATATGACAGGATACGCGCTACGTTTTTTTTTGTTTGTGTATAGGTATCGCAATGTCGAGTTTAGGTTTAGTTGCAACTGTACCTTAGGGTCGATTCACACCGACCGGCTCGGAGGTGAGCAGATTTTTATCACGTTAAATACAGAGTTTTAAATTATTGTAATAAGATTCATATTTACTTGACACTTCTTTTGTTCTTGAGAGCAGTTTGTTAATGTGTTCTTGAACTTAGTGACATGACAAAATAAACCTTATAACAATGATTCAAAACTCTGTTTTAATCGTGATTAATATCTGCTCTCCTCTCCGAGCCGTTCGGTGTGAACGGACTCTTAGTCTTCGGGGGTTACAGGAATATAATTATATTATGTTACGTAATATAACTTTTAGACTGCAAAAATGTTTCTTTGATGAATAACAGATTAACTAAACTTAGTCACTTTCAATTTCCTAAATTCCAACTTCTGATTTAAAACCCCGTGACACTGAAGAACAAAGAAGGAAATTTTACTTTAAATCCCTAAAGATTTTCACACTCTTCGAAGTTAAAATGTGGGTTGCTTACGACCTTGAGAACTTTCTTTGACACATGAAACTTTGGTACTTTTACATTGTGTCTGTCGTAAGGGAATTAATATGCCGCTTTTCTAAATCAATGTTTTTATTTTACATAATTTTTACATGATGTTATGAGTGTTTACTTTATGTTCTCAAGGATAACGAAAGATTTGAAAAACCTTCAATAGTTCCTTGAGGAAATTATTAAACCAAAATGTTTATCATTGTGTTCCAAATTAAAAAAAAAACTGGCCAAGTGCAAGTCGGACTTGCACATGAAGGGTTCCATACCTTGATTTCTTAAAGGTTTTCCTGTAATCTATACGTGTTGAACTGATTTCTGTATTTTTTTCAGAATTTTAGGCTCAGTAGTTTCAGAGATAAGGGCCCTTATCTCTGCTGAGCGGAATGGTCGGACAGACAGACAGACACACGAGTGATGCTATAAGGGTTCCGTTTTTTACCCGACTACGGCAAAGCCAAAGAGGGTTATGATTTTGACTGGCTATGTATGTATGTGAGTATCTTCATCCGCA
Source organism: Diarsia mendica (assembly GCA_949316265.1). Classification (NCBI taxonomy): domain Eukaryota; kingdom Metazoa; phylum Arthropoda; class Insecta; order Lepidoptera; family Noctuidae; genus Diarsia; species Diarsia mendica. The sequence continues at coordinate 4,702,791 of OX438910.1, forward strand.
AAAAAAGAGAAAAGCCGAAGTCACACGTTATAGGTACCAACCTAAACCCTTTAATACCGTGTGACTACGGCTTTTGTTTTTATTCTATCCTGAAAATCTTGCTTCATACTTTTTCAGCGTCGTTTTTTTGTCGTAGTCGGGTTTTAGTTTTTTAGATTTTTTCCTTATTAGGTACGGAACCCTAAAAATGGTCGTTTCCCTGCAATAATAAATTTTTGCGAAGTCGAAGTCGTCTACTGCACTCTGTACTACAGTTTACTGTACATAATGCTTTGTTGACGGCTTCGTGAAAGATTCGTTTACAGCATTCTAGGTAGCGATGACAATTTAAAAAGTTGTCCGCCAATATGTGTTTCAACCAAAAACATGAAAAAAAGACAGTCGTACGCTGAAATAAAACTATGAAAACTAGGTCAACTATAGTGTACGTACTGGGTATCCCAAATTAATTGGTTTTGCGGCATTCGGGTGGCAATATCTGTCTGTATATAAGGTTGAAATTCGATCACATCCACTCCGTATAATGACGTCTACATATTTAGAGAATTTATCGGTGAAAATTATTGGTTGCTATGGTAACGGAAATAACAGTGGTGTGTTTGAAAATAAGTGAAATTTATCAATAGTGGAAGTTACGAGTATATTTACCATGATTAGTACTTAATATTAAAAATTAACTTTTTGTTACTTTTACGGGCTAAGGTAGTTAGTAGGGATAGTTTCCCTATTATTTTCATTTTTTTTTTTTGTTCAGGTATAACGCAAATATTTTTGTGTCGATAAAACTAGCAGTTTAAAAATACCACAAAAGATTTTTACAAAAGCGTGGTAACAAAATTCAATTATGCATCTAAATTTTTCAGTCGTATAACCAATATTATGCCGCTTTTTCATGAAGATGTATTTTCTTAAAAAATATAATATACCTATCCGTGTGTGTATTAATTATTTCTAAGAAATATCTACCTAATTTAATAATAAGTACTGGCAATTTACACCTGATCTGTACTTACATTTTTAGCAAATAAAGCATTCTAATATAAACTAAAAATATTTTTAACCGTAAATATAATTATTATAAGTGAGTAAGTAAAAACATTACAATCTAGGTGGGTACTTAATAAGGAAACTGTTTGATCTCAAAGAGCAAATTATAAAATATCGTTCGTCTTTTGTTCTTTGTAATTCAAATTCAGAATTAGAATTTGGTTTGGCGGAAAAGTAATTATTTTCTGTGTATAAATAATAATTATGTTTATGTGTGAATATTAAAAATAAAACCGTTGATTCTAAAGTCAGAATTACTTAAAAAAAAATTAAATAGGTACTTTAGATAATAATCTGTGGAGAACGTGGCGAAAGCAGCATAACTGTTTTTAAATGTAATATTTAAAGTATTATTACAAAATTGTATTGTTCTACTGTTTGTTTTCCCTTGACTAAACACAAAAACATAATCCGGGTATCAAATATTTAGTACTTAGTCCTAATGAAAATTTAACTCCGTACCCCAAACATGCGTTTATCAAGCAAATCCTAAAATCCTCTTATGTAAAAAAATAAATAATGGCCTCACCTGCAAAATCCACAAAAGGCTGAATCACATTTTCCACATTTTCAAACAAAAAAAGAGCAACTTATCAATGTCAACACACAAAAGTTTTCACGAAAAATCCAATATAACCGACATCGCGAGCGAAACTTTTTAAATTCCGAACTTTATTTCGCGGGGACCGCAAAAATCCGATATGCGTCCGAACAAGGGAACGTCCGCCTACGTACTGAGGCGAAACATCCCTGTCAAGCTGTACCAAGCTAGCGTTTACAGTTGGCTAACTCCAATTTGATTTGATTGCGTTCTTATTTCGAGGGAGCTAAGGTTGTTTTAGAACGTGAATGGAGTTACTCAGCTGTTTCGGAATTTGGAAATGAATTTTGGCGCTCTAACGATATCTTTATATGGACATACAGTAATTTGTGCTCAAATGGAAGTCTGGAAGAAAACGCATGGAATTTTAATGTTGCCAGTATTGTGTTATACGCGTTAAATGTACTGGAAGCGTGGAGAAGTTTGTTGGAAACATTCTGTGTATTATTGTGATAATGTCAGAGATTTGAATGTTGCCAGAAAGTTTTACTCGTGTAAGCACCTTACGTTTGGTTTCACGCAAGATAATGTGCGTATGTATGCGAAGAGAAATTTCGGAGCTGCTTTTTCGTCAAAGTTTTTTAACCCTCATAGCTCCTAATCTACTGTCTATCTGGACCTCCGCAAACCAATAAGTATTGGGATCGACTTCCATTCAGTAAGCATTTCAGTATTTTAAATGAAGTGATATTTAATATTACCTATCTGATCTCCACAACCCAATTAGTATTTGGGCACTACACTGGGCAAACAACTGGGCACTTAAGCGCCTAACCATATTCTTGCACACCACTGTTATCCAGAAATGTACCCAGAATACTGGCATCATTGCCATGTAACGGCGAGATAGGCAAGCCATAATTATTGTTGCCATCACGGGAATATCCTAGATGAGGCTGGCTCAAGACCATGGAGTTTGGCACAAAAAACCTCCTCCTTAAAAAGTCAGGCTATGGATGATGATGAATACCTCTTGGTAAGACTGGCTGTCAGACTTTCAACAAGATAGTTCAACATGTGTATTTATTACAGCAAAAACCTCGTCTCTGCTTAAAATTTCGTCCAAGTTTTAAAACTCTGGTTCAAAAATATATGTAAATTCGCGAGATGAAATGCATTTTATGTGCATTTTAACGACTTTTACCATTTGCCGATGTGACCTGATTTTTTCGAGGACATCAAAAGAACTTTGGGTCACGTGACCGCTATTTGCATTTTAGATCTCTGTATGATCGGATTTACTTTGCATATTTTTGTAATAATGGATCTGACCTCTGCACTTTTGCAGTGCTTCCATAATGTTTGCGGATGCTTCCATCGATGATTATTTTCATCTCCATCTTAAGGAAAAGACCTGCATCGGACTCCGTGGTAGCACCAAAACTATCAGAACTCAGAACGTTGGCGTGCAAAATAGACAGTCCTTTTACTGTGTACTGGGCAAGTGTACACCTGCATAGAAATAAGAAATTGGCTGAGTTGTTTTTGTGTAACTTGTTTTGTTTACTAACAGATTACTAACACGTTATTATTTTATATTATTTCTGTGTACTACTAAATTCGAAAGACATGTGGCTTCTATCAATCCGCACTGGGCATGCGTGGTTGATTATTGCCCATGCCTCTTTTAGAAAGAAGGCCTGAGTTCCTGCAGTAGGATCATTATAGGTTAATGATGAAGACTATAAAGTTTTTCCCTCAAACTCACAGATATAATAAAAGAGCGACGTCTTCTAAAAAAAACTGGCCAAGTGGAAGTCGGACTTACGCATGAACGATTCCGTACCATGACTTCTTATAGGTTTTCCTGTAATCTATACATGTTGAACTAATTTCTGTATTTTTTTGAGAATTTTAGACTCAGTAGTTTTGGAGACAAGGGGGGGGGGGGGGAATGGTCGGACAGACAGACAGCCAGACACACGAGTGATCCTATAAGGGTTCCGTTTTTTTCCTTTTGAGATACGGAACCATAAAAATCTAAAAAAAAAACTGATATCACGAAAGTATCTAAAAAGCACATTTCCGCTTAAATCCCTCGTTTTCACAACAACCAAACATAATCAATAACGTTTCTACTTCATTTACAATTCCATCTTTACCAAAAATATGAGTCGCAATATTATTGATACTTCCATACTTTCTCGTTTTCAAAAGGCTTATTTAAAAAGTTTTGTTCTCACGAAACTTTTCTCTTTGTCCCTACGGTATAACGTAGGGAAGTGGGCCAACGCAGGGGCGGTGAATGCCTGGAATATTTCAGCGGGATAAACGGATTGGATTGATATATTTTCAACCCTGTGTCATGAAAAAGACCGGGCAGGATTTCAGGTGGAGGTAACAGTCTTTTGTTTCGCTTGGACACTAAAAGCTATTGCTGGGTACAGATTGTTGAAAGAACATGAAATGTTTATGCAGGATGCTGTTGCAGTGCATCGGGAATGTTTGCTGCAGCTCGTACGGATGGTATTCATGCCATCATACGTAATAAAGCAACTTCGTTAGTGCAATTATTGCGTAGGACTCGGAACAGCGTTCTAAAGTGATTGTTGGGTAAGTAAACTGCCCCATTCAAAGGAACTGCGTAAAATGAAGTATAGGTTTATGTTGTGTGTTATGAACCACTAACAAATTGATGACCTGATATACATGGTAGTTCTGTTTTTTTTTTAATATTACGCAAATTAATATGGCCGACGAGCCCGGAAAATTCTGGAGTGTTGACCGCGAACCGAAAGATAATTATTGCGTTTTTAGGCCTCCCACTTGGTGCACCGATGGCCTGGTGAAGGTTGCGGGGATCTGCTGGATGCAAGACGCTCGGGACTGGTCAATGTGGCGATATTTAAGGAAGTTTTTTTCCAGCTGTGAACGTCTTTCGGCTGAAATAATGACGATGACAATGAAATGAGCCGTCCAAACTTTTTCAACATTCAGTATATTTTGATTTTGAGCGTAATAACTTCTTGAGCTGGTCGTGTATACTAAAGAGATGCAATGAAGCGATATAATTACACTAGGCGACAAAAAAATACTTTATTTTTTTCCCAGAGATCTGATTGTGTGTTCGGAAATGGCCATACTAAAGTGAACTTAGAACAGTTAATAAAACATCTTAGTCACGTATAGCTTTTAAAAGAAACTATTTTTTTTTTTTTTGTGTATTGAGACTTAAAAATAAACTAGTGTTTGTTCTTTTGGTCTGGCTGCTGAAGAAGATAACCAAAGCAATTTCTGAGTAGTAGCGACTGAGGCTGGATTTGTACCCGATTGATGGTAATAGGCTCGTCCTGTATATTACACTAGCTTTTGCCAGCGGCTTCGCCCGCGTGAAAATGAGGATTTTCCATACAAACTTTCATCCCCTATTTAACTTCCTTAGGGGTTGAATTTCAAAAAATCCTTCCTTATTCCTTGTCTACATTATAAAGGGAACCTCTGTGCAAAATTTCAGCTTTCTAGGTCCAAGGGTTTGGGCTGGGCGTTGATGAGTCAGTCAGTCAGTCAGTCAGTCAGTCAGTCAATCAGTCAGTCAGGACTTCTCTCTTTATTTATATAGATATTTACATGTATATAATAAGATAGATGATACTAAGGCCCAGATTCAGAGACCACACTTTGACTTTACTTTGATGGAAAGATCTACTTCAAGCTGTTCTTCTATCTATATAAATAAAAAGAGAAGTCCTGACTGACTGACTGATTGACTGACTCATCAACGCCCAGCCCAAACCCTTGGACCTAGAAAGCTGAAATTTTGCACATAGGTTCCCTATATAATGTAGACAAGGAATAAGGAAGGATTTTTCGAAATTCAACCCCTAAGGGAGTTAAATAGGGGATGAAAGTTTGTATGGAAAATCGTCATTTTCACGCGGGCGAAGCCGCTGGCAAAAGCTAGTTACTTAGTAAAGGCGAAGTAGTCGATAATCATGACTTTGGCCTCAAAGTAAACTTTGCATTATTATGCGTTTAATTAATGTAGTCCATCGCGTTAAACTAATTTCCTACAAAAGAAAAGTGTAGTAAAGTCAAGTGTGGTCTCTGAATCTGGGCCTTAGTCATAACTGGCAAAATGTTGGTGTACTATAAATACACCTCTGCTTTACTCTACGGGAATTACAGGCATGAAGTTATTTTTTTAATAAACTTATCGTCCTATTTCAGGGCAAATATCTCGGTCTCATAAATTTATAGAATGAGCAGTGATTTCTCAGAGTTGTTTACTACGAGCGGTTTGTTAGCAATTTAGATCATTAAGGTTTTCCTTCCGTCCTTTTACTTGCCTTCATTTCCTTATAAATGTGTGTGTGTGTTGTACAGATGCTAGCACATCAAGTTACTGCAATCTGTCAAATTTTAATACGACGACACGGTTGGCGCAGTGGCTAAGCGATTGGATTGCTGCGCTCGGTGTCGCGTGTTCGATCCCCGCACAGAACAATAGTATCGGTATGGCCTACAGATAATTGTTTCGGGTCTGGGCGTGTTTGTGTATGTGGTTTTCAATGTTTGTAAACGCACCCACGATACAGGAGAAATTAGTGGGGCAACGTTTTAAAAAAAAAAAAAAAGATTTTCAATTTTATCGCTGAAGGATTAGGTTTCAGATTGATCGCAGACTACAGTACATCATCGCTTGATGTATTAGCGTGCGTACAGTCAGCAGCACCAATATGTAAACACTTAACAACATTTAGAAGCAATTTTCACCTATCGTATTGATTTAATTTTCATGTTTCGTCATCATCATCATCAGCCAATAATGTTCCCACTGCAGGGACTCAGGCCTCCTCTCTAGGAGAGGGATGGGCTATAATTCACGACGCGGGCCCAGTGCGGATTGGCAGATGTCACATGTCTTCGAATTTTTTGGTTCTAAGACATGCCGGTTTCCTTACGATGTTTTCCTTCACCGTTTTGAGAGCAGCGGTGATGAAATAAATTACACAAAGTAATGCGCCTGTCTGGGTTCGAACCCACGACCTACTGTTCGTAAGTCGGGGCCGACACCACTGGGCCACCGCTGGTCATGTTTCGTAACGAAACAATATTTGCCTGCCTTAACTGCCTCCGTGGTCGAGTGGTTTAGGCGTTTGCCTTGAGACCCGGTGGTCGTGGGTTCGATTCCCACGGGAAGAATACTTTTTGAAGTTGTTTCCAGTTTGGTTAGGACATTGCAGGCTTGAATCACCTGATTGTCTGATAAAAAAATGGTTACGTGCTTCGGAATGCACGTATAAGCCGGTGGTCCCGGCCGCCAAATGGCGGTCGTCAAACCATGTCAGAGGCCCTTGCGGCGGTTTAGAAACTCTGACACTAGGGTGTGTGGGGTCGTTAGACCTTACTGCTCACACGATAAGAAGAAGAACACCCCTCTTTATTAACCGACTTTCAAAATGGAGGAGGGCCGCTGTTCTTGAGCATGTATCTTTTTTTTTCTCAATTTATTTAGAGGCGTGGCAGCATTGTCTTCTTCCATACTTCTCTACTAATCGCCGCTTTCTTGTCATTTATCATCCATCACACAGTTCATCCATCGTTTACGGGTATGCAATGAATGTGAATAGTCACATTCATTTGCAACACTTCCCTCAGAACCCTTTTTATTATCATGTAGAAATAAAGAAAGAAACAAAACATATTTTTTAATACAGTTGCTCAAAAAGTGGCGTATTGCAGGGACGTATAGCGTTCGGGATGTGGGCTACTACGTACTCGTGCTTTTTCTTTACCATTTCCGAACTCGTGCGTTCTCTTTCCCAACTGTCAAAATAATGTCCATTAAAAAAAAAAAAACCACGAAGTTTGTACTAAAAAAAATCATAGAAGTTTTTATGATTCATGCAAATATTTCTAAAGAGGCTACTAATTTGTTTCAATATCAGATTTAATTATTTGATTCAATGAGTTAAAGGTTTCATTCCATTTCATCTCATTAAATTTCATTTTCATTTCATATCAATCAAAAAAATCTACTGAAGACTTGGCTATGGGCATAGTTCCCTTTGCCTACCCAGAATGGGTGAAGGAAACAAAAAAAATGTCTGCTTATATTCTTTTCGGTTGGCGCCATTTTCCAAAAATGTTCTTTGCGAGTTTAATTATGGTTTTATTATTTTATTAAATTGCTTCATTTCGCAACTGTATTAAAAATAGTTGTTCAGTACACGTGCGGAACCGTCATTGCAACTTGTTCCGACTGTCAACCTCGCCGTCGGCTGTGCCTCGGCTCGGGTAGACATTTGTCGGAACTCTTTGCAATGACAGGCTTTCCACACTTATAATGAAATATACTATATTTAGCACATAGGTAATTGTTCGCAGCTGTGCTCGAATCTATTTTCAGGCGTCTAGATTGGGAAACGAAAGGAATACAAGTAGATGGAGAACTTCTGAACCACTTGCGTTTCGCGGACGACATAGTGATCTTCGCAGAAAGCGCCACTGAATTAGAGAGTATGATGACCGAACTAGCAATTGAAAGTCAAAAGGTGGGCTTGTCAATGAACAAGACGAAAACTAAGATTATAACCAATGGAGACCCTCAGGACATTACGATTGCAAATGTAAAGATTGATTATGTGAAAGAGTATATATATTTAGGACAATTAGTATCATTTGAAAACACAGGCAAAGAATTGGAAAGAAGGATAACTCTAGCTTGGAAGAAATATTGGGGATATAAAGAAATAATGAAAAATAACGATATCAATATAAATATAAAGAAAAAACTCTACGAAATAGTGATTTTACCATGCCTGACATATGGTTGTCAGACGTGGTCACTGAGAAAAGAAGACGAAGGAAGAATAGCTATTTGCCAACGCAAAATGGAAAGAAGTATGCTTGGTCTAAAACTATCAGATAAGGTCAGCAACATCAAAATCAAGAAAAAAACAAAAATAATTGATGTAAGGCAACGAACAAGACTACTCAAATGGCATTGGGCAGGACACATCTGTAGGATGAGTAACGACAGATGGGCAAAACGCCTAACAGAGTGGATTCCAAGAGAAATGAGAAGGAAAAAAGGGAGACCAAGTAAAAGGTGGAGAGACATCTTCCATCAGAGATGTGGACCCCTATGGATGCGAGAAGCACGGGAACGTGATACGTGGAAAGGTTTAGGAGAGGCTACTAATAAAAATTAAATATTATACTTATATATATATAAAGAAAGAAAGAAAACATATTCATTTAGACATGCCACAAGTGCACACAACAAACAATAAAGAAAATGGAAAATAACAGAAAAAATAAAAGCGTGTGTGCATCTCACGTCTGCGCCAAATATACACAAAGTTATGCATCTATATATTTTAATACATTATAATACTAATCTTAAGAAACTTGTTAAAGTAGTAGAAATAAAGGCTAATTTTATTTTATTTTATTTAAGGTAGCGTGCTAGGGCCGTTACTTTTTTTAATTTATATCAATGATCTCCCAAAAGTCGTATCTCAAAATATGGTACTGTTTGCCGATGACAGTACGGCTATTGTGAAGTGTAATAATCTTGCCTGTTACGAGAGAGATATTAATGATTGTCTAAGAAAAATTATTGAATGGCTTATTAGCAATAACCTTCTCATTAATTTTAATAAAACTAAAGTAATGCACTTTCATCAAAGGTGTGAAAAACCTCCCGTTCACATTGAATATGAGAAGTACAAAATAGAAGAGACAAACGAGGCTAAATTTTTAGGTGTAAGGATTGACAGTAAAATAACATGGAAACCGCATATCGAAGAAATTTGTATAAAATTAAATAAATCTGCATATGCACTATTTCAGTTATCAAAAAAAGTAAATACACAAACACTTTTAACAGCATATCACGGATTGGTTGCATCAGTTCTGAGGTATGCTATTATTTTTTGGGGGCAATCTACTGAAAGAGAGACTGTTTTTAAAGCGCAAAAACGATGTATTCGATCCATGTGTGGCTTAAAAACTACTGAATCTTGCGCACCCCATTTTAAATCTCTAGAATTACTAACATTACCAGCTATGTACATCTACGAAACTGCTTTGTTTGTTAAAATGAATTTACACCTTTTCACAAAAATTTCTGATGTAAAAAAAACTCCAATGCGCTCTCAGTACATAAATCAATTGTGCGGTATAAAATGCAGAACCGCTTTGATGAAAAAAAGTTTCTTTGGAATGGCCTCGAAAATTTACAACAAAATACCTGATAGTATTAAAAACATGCCAATAACAAAATTTAAGAAAGTTCTTGCCGCTCTTTATGAGAAAAATGTTATTATACTGTTGAAGATTTTATAAATGATAATTTTTAATTTAATTTGTTTGTTTAATTTTAGTCTTGTTGTTTATTGATTGTTTTATTTAGCTTTTCACAATAAAAAAAGAATCATCAAAATTGGTTCATAGACGACGAAGTTATTCGCGATCATACAACGAAAAATGTTCATAAATTAAGAAAAATCTTCATAAAATGGAAAGTACTTGGCCAAACTATACTAAATATTTATGGGACCAAATGGCAACTATTCCGCATCAAACTAAAAAAGAATCACGAGCATGGGATCATAAATCGCAGCGTAATCGTTGTACATACATTAAAAAAAAAACATACCAATCGAATTGAGAACTTCCTCCTTTTTGGGAAGTCGGTTAAAAAAAACAAGAAACTCTGTATGTAATGGATCACCCATCAACTCATCAACTGACCTAGGCAAGCGTGGCTTAACCTAAAAACCGACCCGAGTGGCAGTTATTAATAAGGTACGAGCATCTCACTGACCTAACTAAAGTTTTTTTTTATTAGCCTACATTGCCCCACTGCTGGGCAAAGGCCTCCCCCATAGTCTTCCACTCTTCTCTCTGTGCGTTTTTCTCCCGCCAATCTCGCGCTAAGTAATGTGTGGACTTTAAAAGAGACAGTGACCTTTAGGTAAATTTGTTTCAGCTGTTTTTTCATCAAGTAGTTCGGCCTCATCTAGTTTTATAACATAAAAAATGATGTGACGTAAAAAGTTTTTTCTAAAACCAATTTTCCAGAAATAAATATGATTTGTGAACAACCTAAAATCCAGTCTCAAGTTATTACTAGATCTATTACGTAACTACTCCGTGCTCCACAATTTCAAAATCCTTAGAGGCTCTGATTTTACGACGATTGCCTTTTGACCTCCGAGGTCCGGAGGGACATAGTGCCTCTTCAGGGCACAACTCGGTGAAAGTAGAGCGGTGTACCGAAGGAATGTTTGAAATATTTCAGCCAAGTAATGTATTGGACTGATTTACTGTACTTTGGTATTGTTTTTGAACTGTAATTTCTTGTCTTTGCTGTTCGAAAACAATAAGGTTGAGTTTTGTGTGTGGGAGCTGTTGAATTTTGTATTGTGAAAGGATTGGTTGGCTGTTTATGTTTTCGACCGTATGGCACTCGTGGGATGCAGTTGGAAATCAGCTTCATGAAATCAAACAAACAAAAGTTACCGACTTCAGAAACTGATTTTTCTTCTAAAGTTTATTTTTCACTTTTTTGTGTTTTTTTTTAAGTCGGTTTTATTTTTTGTAATAAGTTTTTTATTAGGCATTATTAGTTTTTTTGTTTTATTTTAAGTTGTTTTTGTTTTTGATAATACGAAATATACAATATTTTCATTCATCCTTTGTTTCTGCAGTATTTTTAGGTCTATAATTATGTTTAAAATATAGCGATCGTATTTTAGTAAGTGGAATGATTATGCGGTGATACCTGTAATGACGTAACATCACGCCTTTAATCATCGAAAATAGGCAGAAGTGAACCCTATTATTATAGTACACTCACATTTTGATAGTTATGTTAAAATCCCATGTAATGTCTTTGTCCCACTGACTACCTGTGAAGACTGTCGAAGATCTAAAACCTTCAACTGGGTTCGTAGTTTTTTTTTTGGGTGGGTGGAAAATCATCAAATGACCGGGGCTCTAGGCCAGCGCGAAAGGGAGTGTCAGACTTATAATGACAAAACACCACCCATGATGATGAAATTGTTTATTAAAAAAAGTGATACACAAAAATATTTACAATAAGGCCTTAAAACTATAGGTATACAGTTTGTTGGATTCTACCTGAACTAGGAATAAACTTGTATCTCAGGTAACTCACTCAAGTGCTTATAAATAATAATATCCAAGATTATTTGAAGAAATACTTAGTAAATTACTTATCAATAAATAAAATACATAGGTAATTAGACGACGTTCCATTATTGCATAACACAAAAATCCAGGTCACGTTTATTTTGTGTCTACAGAGCACAGTACTGTATAATATTCCATGTTCCTTCTTAGCCCTTAATGTCGAGGCCGCGGTTTCCTGTGAACATCCTGCAGCCCTGAACATCCCGCAGCCCACGGAGGGAACTCGATATATAGGTGGTCACCCATCCAGAGACCAACCTATGTAAGCACGGCTTAACCTAAAGATTGATAAGAACGACTGTTAACATTTAGCCGCGAGTTCTCCTACGAGAGATGCTGTGCTGAATCAAAGTTCCCCTTCCACAGAAAACTACTACACTAGAAAACTAATAAATACCACGAAACTATAGCCCGCGGCTGACTGCTCTACTTACTCATTTGTGTATATTGCATCTAGTATGTAGGTCGTGCATGTATTGTGAATAGTTCTCTTTTAGGTTACAATTGCTGGAATATGGAGTACTAGCTTATGCTCAAAGTTTTGCCCGCCTTTTTTTGGGGTTGGGGGAAAATCATCAAATTAATAACCTCTCCCACCCTTGGGCAGAACGAAAGGGAGTGTCAGACTTCTACTGTCTAAAAAACCACCCATGTTGCTTCTTAGCCCTTTATGTCGAGGCCGCGGTTTCTCTTGTAAACAACCCGCTGCCCCGACGGGTGGTTTCACCCGCTTGTAGTTCGATGATGATACTGCAGGGATAAAATGTATCCCGACGGGGCTGCTGGTTCTTCGAAAAAGATACCACGTTCTTGACACAAAGGGCTTAAAAGGAACATGGGTAGCTTTTAGTCAGTCTCTGACACACCCTAACGCTCTGCCTGGAGCGTGAGGAGTCGTTTGACGATTACCCAACAACCCCAAAAAAGGTGATAAAAAAAAAGTATCCTATGTGTTAATTTAGGTTATAAAAGGTACAACATTTTATTGCGTAAAAGAGTGACAAACATGCATACATCCATAAAACCTTACAAAATTTTACTTTTTTAGTGTTAGTAGGATATATTTGTTTGGTTTACAGCCTGGAAGACTGTCTCATTGGTCAATTGGTCGTAAGCATCACGTCATAAGCGTGACTTCTGAGCATGAGTGTTCGATTTCTGTGTCGGGAAATGTGTTATTTATATTTCCATCAGACACTTCTCAGTATAGCAACCACGGAGTCCGGATTTCAGGTTGATAGCAATAGGCTAATCATTATCATCATTACGTCCACTGCTGGACATAAGCCTACCCCAAGTGTTCACATTGACCGGTCAATAGGCTCACTTCGCGTACCTCTAGGAAGCAGGTATACCACCTCTGCCTAAACCCTGCGAATAATACAGGCATGCTGTTACGTTATGAATCTAGATTTTGTGCGAGTAGAAACTCGAGTCGGTTACCATTAGACTTCCGTATTACACATCATCATCATCATCAACAACAGCCTATTAATGTTCCCACTGCTGGGACACAGGCCTTCTCTCTTTGAGAGGGAATGGGCTATAATCTACCACGCGGGCCCAATGCGGATTGGTAGATGTCGTATGTCTTCGATTTTTTTTACGTTCTAAGACATGACACGGTTTCCTCACGATGTTTTCCTTCACCGTTTTGAAAGCAGCGGTGATGAAATAAATTATACAAACTAATGTGCCTGCCTGGGTTCGAACCCACGACCTGCTGTTCGTAAGTCGGGCCACTGGGCCACCGCTACTTTATTACACCGTAGTAGTTTTTCTACTAAACAAAACGGGTATCTCCTCCCAAACCAACTATTTCCTTTCTAACATAGTTTCCCAGAAAAATGTACCATAGCCAACAATTTAAGACCCGACGTTTACACCCCTTTAGCAACCCGCAAACACCATTTAATTACTTCAAGAACCCCTTGACACAACTAAGTCCACTACCCACCCCCTTAAATTAGGGGGTGAAGCGATACATTTGCCCACAGACCCCCATCCTTAACAAATAAATGGTCTTGAGCTCAGACTGCATATACGAAAATTGCGCCGACTATGTTTACTTGGCAAAATGAGTTTTCTACTTAGGGTATGTTTAAGACAAGCTTGTATTTTATTTGGGCAGAGATTTCTGAGATAGTTTATTTTGACAAAATAGTTTGATATTTTTATTGGACCACCGCTGCCGCATCATCGGATCAGTTTACATCAGACGAATTGCGTACAAATACAAGCCTACTTAGTGCAAATATAAATTTCATTTCATGAATATACAGAGTACCGACGTAGCCCGAAGAATCGCCAGACTTAAGTGGCAGTGGGCAGGGCACATTGCTCGCAAAACGGATGGCCGATGGAGCCGAAAAGTTCTGGAATGGCGACTGCGAACCGGAAGACGTTGCATTGGAAAGCCTCCCACTAGGTGGACCGATGACCTGGTCAAGGTTACGGGAACCCGCTGGATGAGAGACACACGGGACCGGTCAATGTGGCGACACCTGGGGAGGCCTATGTCCAGCAGTGGACGTCTTTTGGCTGAAATGATGATGATGATGATGAAGACAGAGTACCTAGTTTTGTTTGATGATCTTTACTTACATACATACTGAACATTTTTATAAGACTTCCTAGTACAGTTAATCAAGCTAATAAGTATACACGCAGAAATCTTTATAATTATAGTACACTTAAAATATTGATTGCAGTTTTGTTTTATAAATCATTTCACATTAAGCGCTGTATCGTTTGACATCAGTGTCTAAATGTATACTTACTTGCTTATTACCTAGACTTACAAATGATATGACATGATATATTGAAGCGCTCTATATCTCTATTTATACTGAGAGGTCCCACAACATTAAGCCGTACATGTAATTCAGCGAAGATGGCTAATTTTCACATACTAACTGACGCAGTAAGTGTTCAAGAGAGAATTTAGAATGCTTTGCAACACGGAGTGTTCAAAAACACGTTTGAAAACTCCGTGTTTTTTAGTGGTGGCTTAAGTGGTTACTGGTTACATTGTGGCGACAAAATTTTGCGATTTTTCTTGGTTAATTCGATTTTTATGTTTTAAAAACATGTGTATTCAGCCTTTCGAGAAATACCTAATATTACACCCTGCACCTTTTGCCAGTTATCTTTAAATATCCCATGAGCCAATTGCCATCAACAACAGTTCACGAAAACTGTGTACAGACTAAGATTTGCACAGAGAGCCATGGAGCGTTCCATGCTAGGCATAAAACTGGTAGACCGAGTTCCAAACGTCGACATCCGAAGACGTACAAAGGTTGCCGATATTAGAAAGCGCGTTATGGAACTCAAATGGGGTTGGGCTGGACACCTGGCAAGGCGTAGAGATGACAGGTGGAGTAAGGCTGTCCCCAAATGACGTCCAAGAACGGGGAAAAGAAATGTAGGTCGCCCGGCGGTGAGATGGGCAGACGATATAGTTGCCATCGAGGGAAAAACCTGGATGAGACTGGCACAAGAACGTGGCGTTTGGCACCAGAAAAGAGAGGCCTATACCCAGCAGTGGGTGAATTCGGGCTGTTGATGATGATGATGATGTTCACGAAAAATACCTGATGTGAAAAAACCCAACAACACTATGCCCAACCCATGAATCCAACCCAAATCTTCATTAATTTTAATAAAATTCAAGGTACTGTTTTAAGCTTTCACGGTTCCTAACTATATTTAAAATGTCACTTACGGAATATCTTCCGTGATATTTCGACGCTGTTGCAAGCGCCATGATCGCGGGTTAACCGGGGGTATATCGGGAACTCAAAACAAATGATAATCACGGAAGATATCCCGTAAGTGACATTTTAATTCAAGGTATTTCTGTTCATCTAACAAGTTTAAAAATCTAAAACCCGACTACGAATAAAATATTGGTTTTTGCTCGCCAAGACCTTTCTTCATTTGATACCAAACATGTTATGATTATCTCAATTTAATATTTTTGAGGTAAGTTTTTGACATTTAAATTCCGTCATAAAAAGAATTTATAAAATTTATATAGCCTATGTCACCCGGGCTATTTTTACGAATCTATTGACACCTCATTTATTAAAATCCGTTCAGTGTTTTAGGCGCTACGGTGGAACATACATACATACATATATACATACATACATACATACATAGACTGCCAAAATCATTACCCTTCCTTTTGGCTTCGCCGTAGTCGGGTAAAAAGGTAAAAAACGTCGATCAACCTTGCATTGCAGCAGCAATGTTTCCGAAACAAACGAAAAACGCATAAAAGTCGGAAACTCGTTCCAGACCAAGTTCAATCAGTTCATACAGAATGTATTTCGAGATAGCTGCACGAAATCCCGAAACTAAACGTAAATTCTCATCTATTTCACGTTTCGGACAGTCGGTTTTATTAGATTTTTGTAACAGAAACTTCCTAGTAACCGTCCGGGTTTTCAATCCGGATAAATTCCAAGTTGTTCCAAATTGCCTCCCGCAATCAATCAAATGTTCGGAAGATGGTGTTGTAAAAGGAAACTTAAGCTTCTAATAATAAGGTGCTTTGCAAAACAATTCATCTTCTAAGTAATCTTCAAAAGACACAGACTGGCTTATAATGTCAACTAGATCATCTTCTAGTACCGCAAGGACTTAAATCACATTACATAACATCACGCTTTGCAAGATAGGAAGGTGAGGCAGAGGAGTACCTTCCAAGTACACTCATACTTTGTTAGTTCTGTTGAGGTTAATATGAGGCGAGCCTATTGCCATCAACGGGCACAAATTGAGACTCCGTGGCTTCTACTGAGAAATTCTTAATGAAAAACCCCAATTACACATTGCCCAACCTGGGAATCAAACACAGGACCTCGTGCTCAGCAGTCACGCTTGCGTCCACTAGACCAACATGGTAGTCAAAATAACTAGGTACTTAAATAGCAGTCTAACTGAATAAATACCACCAAACCTGCCTACACTATTGACAAATACTGGTAAAGTGCAAGTCGGACTTGCACATTAAAGGTTCCGTACCATTGCAGTACCAGAGGGGGGCCAGGAGTCCATAGCACAGGGTATCCTAGTTTGGGTTCCTGACTCCCACAATCCTCTGTACCTGCAATAATATTGTTACACCTCTATATTGTATTTTGTACTTTGTGGGAGAAATAAAATGTTATAAAAAATAAAATAAAACAATTGCAGCAGATATTGGTAGATTTTCCATGTTGTTTTAGCACCTTAGACTTTTTATAGGTTTTCCTGTAATTTATAAGTGCTTGGCCAGACTGCAAACGCGGGCGCGGGGCGGGCGCGGCGCGACAAACTTAAACGTATAGAACTTCCTTTGAGTGTCCTTATTGGACACGCGGGCGCGGGAAGCGGCGCGGGCTACTATCCGCGGGGAGCGCGCGGGCAACTCGTCCCATAGCTCGTTCATACAAGTGGCCGCAGTGAGTGCGCGGGGCGGCAAGCGATAGACCGCGCGGGAGCGGGTATCTCAAACTATTCGAGCTATCGCGCGCGTTGTTGTGATGGCGTCTTCACAATTAAATGCTGAAGAATTATTACGTGCTATTCAAGCACGACCTGCACTGTGGATGTCAAACATCGTCAATATAAAAAATAAAAATAAAATTGCTCCCGCAATCTTTCATAGAGTGTGTAAATTCTCCTTCATTTTCTCTGGTTAAATTAATTTTATTTTTTCTCTTTTATCATTTTCCATTTAAAGTAAGAATTTTCCAGTAAAAACAAATCTTCTTCATCCATATTATACTTTGACAAACACTGGACAATACAACATTCGGAACCAAGCCGCAGTCCACTGCAGAGAGCACAAACGCGCGCGTTCCCGCACCCGCGCCGCTCCCCGCACCGGCACCGCGCTGCCAGTCTGGCCAAGCACTATGTTGATCTAATTTCTCATTTTTTATTTTATTTAAAGCTCTGTAGTTTCGGAGATAAGGACCGGGAATGGTCGGACAGACAGACACACGAGTGATCTTATAAGGGTTCCGTTTTTTCCTTTTGAGGTATGGAACCCTAAAAACAGTCCTCACGATATCTCCAAACATACCTTCAATTCACGTTGATCGCTTTATAGCACATCCATTCAACTCGCATCAAAGTTAAGAGCTTGGTTCAAACATTGGCCAAACAACTTCCAAAGATTCCACGAACAAACTATTTGATCAAACATTTGACAAATCTCTCTAAAGGTATTTGTACAATCGAATAGCTATCTAGCTGGGAATTACTTGGTATGTTCCTGTCTCGAACTTTATTGGGTCAAATATGTTTGGTTGGTATTTTGAATTTTCCCGGTGGCTTTGTATACTAAGCTAGGGCACTGGTTCAATGCGCCTCCGAATTTTGCGCGTTTCGATCACATTAAGCCGCGTTTCCACTAGGCAAAATTTGGCGCGCGACACGTGACGATCAACATGTACGGCAACGCTGCACAACACCGCGCGACGTTTCCAGCTGCCGCTCAACATTGTAAAGTAGTAGATGCGTAGACAAACAACGTTGTTCAACAAAAGTTCCACGCTGACTTTCAACATGTTGGGCAACATGTTGCGCGTCAATTGTTGCCTAGTGGAAACGCGGCTTAATTGCCTTGTTGGGCTTCAAAAGTCAACGTGCTTTAAGTTCCCACTTTCGACTTTGTGGCACCTGACATTTCTGCAGCCAACCACCGATAAGTAAGTATGTGCTTCTAGGCCACTATAATTATCCGGATAGTTTTATTCCGAATATTATCTTGCCAAGGAAGACCGATTATTGTGACCTTTTGGAGTTTCATACTTCTTAGCTGGATCTTTTCATTTCAAATCTGCTTCGTTGGTCTAGTAGTTGCAAGCGCAACTGCTGAGCATGAGGTCCAGGGTTCGATTTCCGGGTCGAGCAAAGTATTACTGAATTTCTGTCCGAATGATGGTAATGCGAAATGTAGGTGTAAAATAATGATGGTCATCATTAAGGATCTTATAAGCAGTGAAGGTTCTTGTTAGGATTCCGAACCTCAAAAGAAAAAACGGAACCCATTAAGGATCACTCGTGTGTCTGTCTGTCCGTCTGTCACAGTCAATTTGCTTCGAATCTAATGAACCGATTGAGTTGAAATTTGGTACACATATGTATTTCTATGACCTAAACACGGACATATGAAGTAAATAAAGGAATTTTGAATATGGGGGTCACTTTTGGGGAGCTTAACAGAATTTTTTTTTATTTTTTCAAATTTTGCAAATACTGTAACGTGTGTACTATGTGTACCACGTATAGATTACAGGAAAATCTATAAGAAGTCATGGTACGAACCCTTCATAATTATGCAAGTCCGGCTTGCACTTGGCCAGTTTTTTCTTTCTTCTTCTTCCGGATCTATTAATTTCGGGTCTTATCCTTGACAGCTCCAAATACTCCACTCTGTAGTTCGCAAACAGTAATATCGAGTTGGAACTCCCCCGGATTCCTTCCCGCTTCAGCATCGATTGCATTGTTTCACGTCAGCTTAGATTGCTTCACAAATTGCTGACGACCTTGCGTTGACTTTACTGACACACTTTTACTAATACTTGTTGAGATTATTAAGGAAAAGACTAGTTGACATAAGGGGGTGCTGACAATACGACAATAAATGAAACCACTGGTAGTTCTAGCTCATAGGAACATTTTTAAACTGTCAAATAAATCCTATTACCGAAATTTAAAAAATCTAAAAAAGCGAAATAAAATGGGAAGAATGCCTTTTTCATCAAATAGTCACTTTTGAGAATTGTATGAACTGAGACGGCTGTATTGGTGATTAAATAAATAAAATAAAAATAAAAATAGTCTATATTTACTCTGATCTAAATAAGTAGTAACATTAACTTATAACTAGTATCTAATAACATGTTCTTATAAATAATTTATAATCTTTTAATACTCATTATATCAGCTACCTACCAGGTCAGGCTGTCTTGCGACAGCCTCCTCTATTTCCCTCCACATAATCCTATCCAGGGCAGTTCTTCGCCAATCTTTTGGCAGATCATCCTCCCATCTTGTTGTTTGCCTTCCTCTGCGTCTTTTCCCATTTCTTGGGTACCAGTCTGTGATCTTCTTGGTCCATTTCTCCGTCTTGGCTCTCATCAGTATGACCTGTCCATTTCCATTTTAGTGTTCTAGTTTTTAATCTTACGCCTGGCACTTTAGTGATGTTTCTAATTTTTGTTGCTTTCCATTTGTCTTGCAGTTTTAGATTCATCATTTGATTTGAATCATTATTATTCAGTAAATAGACAAAATTTGTTACTGCCGCGAATCCCTTTTTATTTGAGATACGACTTGACGCTGACCGCGAAAATGCAAAAGACGTAAGAAAATTCGAATTTCGCGGGCTGCCTCGTCGCCGTCACCTTAATAACATATGTTGCTACGAGCTTCTCTGTACAAAACAGTAACTACAAAATTTTAATCTTTCGTAACAAACTGAACCCATTTTCCAGTCCTCCAGGCCACCAAACTTATTACTTGCATACATTTACTGATATAATCGCATATTGGGAACATAAAGTTTAATGCTGTACCAAAAAGCAATCATGACGATATAAGCAAACAATTCTAATACCTACTGAACGACACAATTTATGTTATAGTTCGATAGCAATTTTTCGAACTGATTTAACTTTAGTGTACGTTTGAACAATGCACGTGCTTTTCGTTAGTTAGTTACTGGTGGTTTTAGTAAGTTCTTGTGTTTCGATTTTGGCTGCTTTAAAGTGCAATTTTATCTTCTTTTACATCACATTAATATAAGGCGAAAGTTTGTGAGTGTCTAAGTTTATTACTTCTTCACGTCTAAACGGCTGAAGCGATTTTAATAAAATTTTGTATAGAGTTAGCTGACCCCCTAGATTAACACATAGGAGATTTTTTATCCCGATTTTATCTTCCCGTTAGATAATTTTCGAGTTGCAGCGGGTGAAGCCGCTGGCAACAGCTAGTAATTATATAATTCTACTGTATGTGTGTATGTCACTGAACTCCTCCTAAACGGCTGGACCGATTTGAATGAAACTTTCTGGGAATATTTCAATGGGTATTTGGATGGTTTAAAAATACAATTATACCCTGTAGATGATTCTGTTGTCCGGGTCCAGGACGAAAATAAATAATATCATTAAGATTTCGCTAAATTGAAGCACACTTCATCAAAATAGGAGTAGGTAAATGCAAATTCTTCTCATAAAAATACACCATATTCACCTAAAAATTCTCCATATACGTACACTTTTCACTCATTTCTGAATATAGGAGCCACGTACAAGTTTTACGACGTAAGTGAGACGACGAAAAATAAAATCTTAAGTGCTCCCCCCGCTAATCCGAGAAAGGGAACGAACTGGGGTACCGTGGTCGGTGGCACTGGACTAGAGATTGACAGAAGTTTAAGGTTAATCTCGTTTAAAATGAATCTCTTAGTAATCATGTATTGAATACATGTAGTATAGTTGTAGTTAGAATAGAATAGAATATGTATTTATTCGCTAATGGACAGCAGCAACACAAAAGAGCAGCACATACATAAACAAATAACAACAAACAGCTTAACAATTAATAGCAGGTTTGGCGGGTTTTGGTAGTAGTTATAGCAGTGATAGCCTTAGTGGTGTGACCGTCGGACAGTTATTGTTTTATTGACGTATCAGGAGATACATCTATGAGAAACGTACATACTGCCTCTGTTTTTCTTTTGGATTAATGTGTATGTGTATTGTATAAAAAAAGTGGAAAAGTGGGAGATCTCGACCGTAGGTAATGTCAAGTCAGAGGCACTTACTACACGAGAAAGAAGATAAAGTAACATATATGCGGTTTCACCGAGATAAAAATTAGGTCACAGTCTTTTTTTTGTGCATAAAATTATGCACAAAAAAAGACTGTGACCTAATTTTTATCCAAATCCATTTAGATGTAAAGGAGGAAAAAGGTACTCACAGTTACAGTTAGTTACTTTCGTGTATTTATCAACGTGTATGTGTAAACATAAAGATATAGTAAAGTTCTAGAACTGCCGGCATTCATTTATACATAAACTTCAGTCATGAAAAGGGATTCTTCGACCTATAGAATAGTAAATTCTTTAGTAAACAAAAGCCAATAGCAAAACATTCCCAATATACTCCAACAGTCGTACGAACTTTTAAACCAAACCTCTACATCTTCTAACAGTGCAATCAGCCTTCCACGATAAAACTTTATGAACCGTATTGTCCGCCCAATGAAAGGAAAAATAATACCATATTATATTATAACCCGCGTTTTTGTGCCAGTTTCCGGAGCCACTCCAAAACCTCTGTTTAACGCGCGATTTCCGTATCAGGCTTGTGTTGTGGTGTATTTGGCGGAGCGATGCGAAACAACAGATTTTTTTTCAAATTTTTTGGACACTTTATTTAGGGTTTCGTGCCCAAAGGGTAAAAACGGGACCCTATTACTAAGACTTCTCTATTCGTCCGTCCGTCTGTGTGTCATCAGGCTGTATCTCAAGAACCGCGATAGTTAGACAGTTGAAATTTTCACAAAAATTATGTATTTTTGTTGCTCTAGGTATAACAACAAATACTAAAAATAAAATAAATATTTAAGGGGGCTCTCATACAACAAACAAACAATAAAATCATATTGCCATTTTGGTAAGGAACCCTTCATGTGCGAGTATGACTCGCACTTGGCCAGTGTTTTAATTATTATTAATTAGTATAACCAGTATTAAATCAACCAGTCTTACTATAGGCTACCATTATTACCCAGTAGTAACGAACACATATTATTATTATTATTATAGCCAATCCATATTGTCACATTGCTGGGCAAAGGCTTCCCTCCACTCTTTCTAACGGCCACCTAGTTATAAAAAAAAGACGGGTTGCACTCCGGGAGTGCCGGCAGAAGTGAAAACTTGATTATTAACGTTGAGCATGTTTGATATTTTGGAATGGTTAGGGAATAATTTTGCACCAATTGCTTTAACAGTATAAAAGTACTATCATTTATGTGGTAGAATACAATATTGATTTATTGCGCTATCGTACACAAACATGACAATTTATATTACATTAAAAATTTAACACTTTAAAACTATTACAATTATTTTACATTAAAAAGTTTATCTCTCCGAAAAATCAACTTTCATCCATAATTTCAACGACTTTTTCACCATCATCATTACCAGAACTATCATCGCCAATCTCTTAAACTGATACGATAGGTTTATGGTAGCTGAAGTAAGAAACGAACAGTTTTGATTCGAACCTATTTAAATGTCTAATAAAGACCGCATCAATAGTAGTTTTGTATTTCGTTGTGCTAAGATTGCGATCATTCGACATAGTTAAACCAAATTCATTATTTAAAAATTCAATTATTCCGCCATAACTATGCTAACCCATTTATTTTGTCTTTCCCTGTCCTCCGATCGGAACTACGATTGGTAGGAGGAGCGGGAATATTTTTTCCCATGCCTCCGATTAAGCATCATAAAAACATTGTACAGTCTAGTTCAAAATAAATTATTTTTGTATTTTATTGACTGTACAGTCGACATCGTTAACGTTCAGGGTCAAAATGTCCAACTCCCACACGACTAGTCTAAGATCGATAGTTTCCGAGATATAGCCGTTTCAATTTTGACAGCTGTCATCCGAAATGTAGATCTCATTGAGATCTATCACTTGTCCCTACACACAACTAGTCTAAGGTCGATAGTTTCCGAGATAATTATAGCTGTTTCAATTTTGACAGCTGTCATCCGAAATGTAGATCTCATTGAGACCTATCACTTGTCCCTACACACAACTAGTCTTAGGTCGATAGTTTCCGAGATATAGCCGTTTCAATTTTGACAGCTGTCATCCGAAATGTAGATCTCATTGAGACCTATCACTTGTCCCTACACACAACTAGTCTAAGGTCGATAGTTTCCGAGATATAGCTGTTTCAATTTTGACAGCTGTCATCCGAAATGTAGATCTCATTGAGACCTATCACTTGTCCCTACACACAACTAGTCTAAGGTCGATAGTTTCCGAGATATAGCCGTTTCAATTTTGACAGCTGTCATCTGAAATGTAGATCTCATTGAGACCTATCACTTGTCCCTACACACAACTAGTCTAAGGTCGATAGTTTCCGAGATATAGCCGTTTCAATTTTGACAGCTGTCATCCGAAATGTAGATCTCATTGAGACCTATCAATTGTCCCTACACACAACTAGTCTAAGGTCGATAGTTTCCGAGATATAGCTGTTTCAATTTTGACAGCTGTCATCATTATTATTATTATTAATTATTATTATTATTAATTATTATTATTATTAATTATTATTATTATTAATTATATTATTATTATTAATAATTTTATTATTATTCCCTTTATTAAGTTTTTAACAAATTTGATACATTTTTAAATATTCCTTACAAAAAAAAAAAAACATTTATGTCATCATTATTATTATTATTAATTATTATTATTATTAATTATTATTATTATTAATTATTATTATTATTAATTATATTATTATTATTAATAATTTTATTATTATTATTATTAATTATATTATTATTAATAATTATTATTATTAAGCGCCCTGCGCTGCCTAAACGAAACAGTAGGCCCAGGCATACATTTTCGCCGCGCCGTAGAGAGGGGATAGCTGTCTACTCTCCATCCGTCTTACGCTTTTTCGATCAGGGTCACGTGGTCACGTGTCCTGACGAATTTTCGATCAGGGTCACGTGGTCACATGTCCTGACGCGAGTTTAAGATTTTATACCCATCACAGAACAATTTCCCAAAGTGCTCAACGCCGCTAAAGAAGTTTTCACTTCAAAAAACAATCTTTAGGTGCTTGCATAATATATTTATTCCTTTTCTGCTCATTTGGTAAATCTTACATAGAAAACTGGAGATCTCTAAATCCTATTTTTTTTTTAAAACGTTCCCCCACACTAGGACTTTCTACTGTATGGTAGTTGCGTTCACAAACATGTAAACTCACATACACATACACATATACCCAGACCCGGAACAACTATCTGTAGGTCATAAGTATAAGTATAAGTATAAGTACGACGGGCTGGTGTCCGCAACTCCACGTTCGATGCGCGTATTTTGCGTGCAGGTGGGAATATCACTCGATCCACCCTAGCTCCCCGAGAAAAGCCAGCAGTCCCTTGGTGTTACTGGCAATCTCGCGGAGAGTACCTGGGTCACCGAAGTACTTGGTCCTATACCGGGCAACGCCCGGACAGTGCAGAAGCACGTGGGCGGCTGTTTCTTCTTCCTCCATGCAGGCTCGACACAGAGGACTATCTGTGACACCTATAACAAAGAGGTGCTTATTAAAAGTACCGTGTCCAGTGATGGCAGCCGTCACTGTGCGTAGTTGCAGCTTAGTCAGCCGGAGCGCTTGTTTGGTGAGGCGGGTGTCGATGGCGGGTAGCGCCTCCTTGGCCTGCCTGCACTCGCCGTGGTCTAGCCACAGCTTGGCGTGAAGTTCTTTGGTACGTTTCCTTACCAGCGTGCGAAGATAGCCGAACGGGAGTGGCACGATGGGTTCTGGTCCCACCACCTCCATGCTCGAGCCCCTACGAGCGAGCTCGTCCGCTGCATCATTGCCTCGGGAGCCGCTGTGTCCTTTAATCCATTGAATGGTTACATTATTGAGGTTACCAACCTGGTTCAGGCGTTGATGGCACTCGTGTATTAGCCCGGAATTGACCGTTGGGCTCCTTAATGCCAGCAGCACTGCCATGCTGTCTGAGAGTATACGGATGGAGTGATCCTTTACCTCCCGAGCCAAGATGGCAGATGCCGCCAGGGAGATACCCAAGCATTCTGCCTGAAAGACAGTGTTGTGGGCCCCCAGAGGTACGGCGATGTGGATATTGAGATCCTCCGAGAAGACCCCTGCTCCAGTACCAGTACCTGTTTTGGATCCGTCCGTGAAGATCCGTACTTCTGCAGGGTTAAGTCCCTCGCAGCGGTGGTCTTCATGGAGTTGGATTTTGTATTTTTTATCGAATACGTACTGTTTGGGTACTCGATCGTTAACAGCTTTCACCAGGGGGAGCTCACTTTGGATTCCCTCTAGTGCCGCAGTATGTTGCGTGCATTTCTTACCCCAGAGTTGTAGCGTATTGAGGCGCAACGCCGTCATTGTTGCTTCCTGCTGAATGAACAGGTGGAGCGGCGGAATTCCCAGTATGGCTTCGAGAGCTGCGGTCGGGGTTGTCCTCATGCAGCCTGTGATTGCCATGCAGGCGAGCCTTTGCATACGTTGCAGCTTGCTTATTGCTGTGATTAATTTGGTACGGGGCCACCAGACCACTGCCCCGTAGGTGATCATGGGTCTGATTACCGCGCAGTAAAGCCAGAGTATAATTTTAGGGGATAGGCCCCACTTCTTACCTATCATTCTCCTGCACTGCCAAAAGGTAAGGCAGGCCCTGCTTAGCTTATTGTCAAGATGACTGCTCCAATTTAGCTTGCTGTCCAGGATGACCCCCAGGTATTTGACCTCGTTGGTTAACTGGAGCTCAGTATCAAATAGCTTAGGTAGGCAATGAGGGCCTAGCATTCGTTTTTGGGTAAACATGACTAGTTCAGTTTTTGAGGGGTTCACTGAGAGATCGAACTCAGCACACCATCGCTCAACTATACGTAACGCCTGCTGAGTGAGGTTACAGATTGTCCCTGTCACCTTCCCTGAGATGAGGATGGCGAGATCGTCTGCGTACCCAATAGTGTAGAAGTGGTTAGCATTGAGCTTCGTGATGAGGTCATTAATCACCATATTCCAGAGAAGGGGCGACAGCACTCCTCCTTGGGGACAGCCCCTGACTATCACTGCTGACTGCTGCTCTTCACCGAGGCGGACGACTCGTTTGCTAAGCATATTGGTAATCCAGTCTATCAGTACCTGTTCCACCCCGTGTCGGGAGAGAGCGGCGCTGATGCTGGAGAAGTTTGTTTTGTCGAAGGCTCCTTCGATATCTATAAAAGTACCCAGGCAGGTGCCCTTCTGATGTATCGCTTCCTCTATCCGGCCAACCACTAGATGAAGAGCGGATTCAGTGGACTTACCCGCACTGTATGCATGTTGATTTGCGTGAAGAGGTAATGCTTTTAAGACGCCATCCCTCAGCTCTCTCTCACATATCTTCTCCATGGTTTTCAAGAAAAAGGAGGTCAGGCTGATCGGTCGGTAGGATTTGGCGTTAGTATAGTCACCCTTACCTGGCTTAGGGATGAATATGACTTTCACTTCCCTCCATCCTTTCGGGATGTATCGAAAGGCCAGGCACGCCCGCAAAATGGGCACCAGTCTTTCAGCAACGGAGAGCCCACCCCATTGCAGTAATGCAGGGAACACCCCGTCCGGACCGGACGCCTTGAAAGGATGGAAGCACCCGATCGCCCACTGGACTTTCTCCAGCGTGATCATCATGTGAGCATAGTTCCAGTCGTTTCCTGTTGGAGTTTGGTTTACCTCAGTCCAGTCAATTGTGGGTGTGAAAACGCAACCTGGGAAGTGAGTTTCAGTAAGGACGCGCATCGCCTCTTCTGGAGTAGTGGTAAGCGTATTGTCAGGTTTTCGGAGCACTGCAGGTCCATCAGAGTTCTGCTGTGCTAGTATTTTCCTTACCCTGTTTGCTTGCTGGCAGGATTCTATTTTCCCGCAGTATTTCCTCCAGCCAGTAGAGCTTCTGTGCCGGATGCATTTCTTGTAGCTGGATTTGGCCGCCCTATAGACGTCCCAATCCTCGTCAGCATAGGTGTTCATGGCTCTGTTAAGGGCTGACCTTACCTTCCTGCGCTTGCGTTCCAGCTCGGCTCCCCACCATGGTTGCCTGCCTGGTGTTGTGGGCGGAGTGGTTTCTGGACAGGACGCATGATAACTGTCTAATAGTGATTTCGACAGGTAGCTTACTCTTTCTTCAATCTGGCCTGTGTTCTCAATGGTCGACCAGTGCTTTGTTGGCGCAAGCTTAGTTTCAAGGATGCGAGTGAAGGCAGCTCGATCCGTGTTGCGTGGGTTGCGACGTGGCAGTATAGGTGTCACACAGACCGGGATGTCGAAGCGGATCCACCTGTGGTCCGAGCAGGAGGCCTCTTTCGAGACCTGCCACCCGGTTGTAATGGCCGCTGCGCCCTCCGATGCCAGAGTTAGATCTATGATCGTTCGGCTGCGTCTGGTGACGAAGGTTGGTTCGGAACCTGTATTTAGTAGGGTTAGGTTAGTCGTAAACAGATAGTCAACTAAGGCCTTACCTCTTTCGTTCTGCGTGTTCATGCCCCACAGAGGGTGATGAGCGTTTGCGTCGGCCCCTATGACCACCTCGAGCCGTGTGCACTCACAGTGCTTTACGAGGCGGGCGAGGTCATGCGGGGGTGGCTCCTCTGCCTCTGGCATATAAGCCGAGACGAAGGCCACCTCTACTTCCGTGTCCCCGCGCTGTAATAGCAGCCTAGCTGCAGAGATATCCCTGCAACAGAATTCCGTAAGTGGCTGTGCTTTTAAGTTACGCGTTATATAGATACACGATCTCGGATTATCATGTTCTGAGCTAAATAGAAGCTTACCCCCAAGATTGGAGAGTCCTTGTATTCTTCCCGCCCTGATCCACGGCTCCTGGATCAGGACTATGGCCGTATGTTGAACCTCCAGCCACTTCCGAAGCTGAGCCGTTGCGGTCTGACTATGGTGGAGGTTTGCCTGCAGGACTTTACAGGTCGCCGAAGGGGACGCCATCACTGGTCGATCCTTCCTCGTCTCCCTCAAGCCGCAGCCCGGCAAACAGAGAGCCGGCGTCGAAACCTCCCTCCTCCAGGTCAGAAGCCGATGACAATAAATTGTCATCAAGCTCCCCACCCGACGAAAGGACGGTCTCCACATCGGCGACTGCTGGGGCCACTGGCGCTGCTCCCGCAGGCTCAACCATGGGTGGCACCGTTGTGCTCGTGGAGGGAGTTGCCGCTTCCACCCTTGTTACCCCTGATGAGGTAGCTTCTTCGGCCGGACATCCTTGAGGGACGTTAACAAACTTGCCGTTTGGAGTTTGGAACATCACGTAGACCCTCCCGGCACAGAAAGAGAGTCTACGTCCGGCGTCCATCAATGTTGGGATCTGGTCTTCTGGGATCCCAACTACCATGAAGCAAGCCTTCTCCTGCCTCTTCGCTTGCAGCATGGTCCATTTTTTAATATCTAGCCACCGATTCTGGTGGCATAGAAGGCGCCCGATGTTCTGCGGGTCCGTAAACACACCCTGGTCGTCCGGGATGAGTATGCCGCAACGAATACGGCGCCTAATGTCCGCCTGCCTCCTGATCACCAGTGAAGCACCAGTGGGACCCGGCATCTCGGCGATGAGCGCTTTGAGCCAATTTAGGGTGACCTCACTGTCACACCACAGCCTGAGGGCCCCTTCGGCAAACGCTGGCCTCGCGTTGAAGACGGGCACCGGTAACTCCTCCGCGTCAGGAGAACAGGCTTCGGCGAGCATCTTCCTCTGAAGAGCTTCGAGGATCTGGTCCGCCACCTCCTTGTTGATCTGGCCTGTCTTGCCGCATGTGACTGCGACGTCGAGGTCAGAACCCGTAGCTTGGGCGTAGCTCCGGTTAGCTACCCGCTTGGACTCACCAAGCCGAGGCCGCTTGCGCTCCCCACGAGGTGATGAAGTCTCGTTGAGAGCCCGCTTGGCCGCGGCCTGATCACTCCGAACAGGTCGCTCCGTAGCCGCCTTAGCTGATCCTTCAGCCGTGCCAGCCGGTGGTTGACTGGGTCCAGGTCGGCTGTTGCCGTCCTCGGCCTGCAACCGCTTGCCTGCGGAGAAGTTGACATTACCTACAGTCGGTTGTACCTGATCTGCGGCATTCGCCAGCGTTGGTTGAAGGGACTCACCCTTCGCTTGAGCTGCTGCTAGCCGTTGTCTCTTGCTCGGCCTGTTCTTCTTCCGGTTACCACTAGCTGGGGGGACCGGAGCAGCTTGCACTGCGGGGTCCGCACCTTGGCGACGTGGAGCCGGAGCGTTACCTCCCTTCCTGCCCTGGTTCCTGCCCTTCTGCACCTTCCAGTTACGCGTAAACACGTCGTCGGGGGTGCAGAGCTCCGCCGACTGACCAGTGACGGCCACCGGGGGAGGGGCGACTAGAGGAGCTGTAGGCGGGGGAGGAGTTGGTAGCAGACCCCGTCCGCCGGCGTTAACCTTTGCGGGGGGCTGTGCTGAAGGATCGGCACTGGTCCCAAGCAGCTCCGATTTCCTTCCCTTATTGTGGGACTTGTTGGTCTTAGCCGCGGTATTCGCCGTTGCCAGACCGGTGCCCGCACAGGAGCTCGCCGCGTTGGCAGTCGAACTCCCGGGGGCCGAAGAGGTGCTTGGAGCACCCCTCTTCGGAGTTTTGGCTTTCGCCTTGGCTCCGATGTGTGTGTGTGTCGTGTGAGTGTTAGTGTTAGTGGTTGTTGTATGTGTGTGAGTGGTTGTTGTGACAGTGTGTGTGTTGGGTGTGTGTGTGTTAGTGGCGTCAGATTGTTCGTTGTCCATAGTGTAATGTGATTGAATTCGTCTCTTTGGCTTCCCACCCTCCTTGGAGCCCGCACCAGGGAACGTCTCGCTACAAGCTAGCTCGAACGTTAGAAATACCATCGAGATATAGGTGTGAGGGGCTAGTTTACAGTGCGACATCGGGTGCTTGATCGGGTTGGCATAGGGGACTGACTGATCCCTTCTGAACTGATCAACCCTCACTTACACCGTCAGCATGACCTTCACCACCGCTTTGGCCATCCTAAGACAACCTCCGCGGACCTCCCACACCTCGCCGTGTCCCTCTGACGGGACACTATGGCCATTTCCCTACCCCCGGCTATTGGGTAGGGCCACCGTTTTGCTTGAAATCCGGACCAAAGAGGGCGTGTTGCCTTGCGGACACATTACCGCCAGCGCCGTTCGGCTCAACCCCCCAGGATTCCTTCATCCCCGCTTACGGCGCTCAACTGCGCAGGTCCTAGCGCAGGTGACTGGTTGTACCTGCCTGATGCCAGTTAAGATTTGAGTGGCAACCAAGCCCACCACCATCCAGTCACAGATGGTCGCGGTGAGGTAGGGTGGAAAGCGCCTGGTGGTTTTTGTTACGTCTATTTCTTATGGAATTAGACCAAGAACAGGGTGGCAACCACGTGAAGGTGAACACACCAGACTTGCCTTGAGGATCTACACGACTGTGGCGCTCTCCCTCAAGACCCCGCCACCTTACCGCCTCTGAAGGAGGCAGTAAGGTAGACTTGCAACTATGCTAAACATGCCCTGTAAAAGCAAAGCGTGTCGTTGTGCAACCGTAAAAGCATACATGCAAGCCAACCATCTGTAGGTCATATAAATATTTGTTCCGTGCGTGGATCGAACCAGCAGCAGTCCATTGCTTGAGCCACTGCGCAAACCGTGCAGTATACATTTGAGAGAGAAAACAACTCCGCTTATGTAAGCTTCCATATCGCTTCCAATCACTCGCACAGAACGCGTCCTAATTGTTTTCACCCGAGTACGGCAAAGCCAAAGGAGGGTTATGATTTTGACTGGCTATGTATGGTATGTGAGTATTTTTATTTGTTCCCTCATAGCTCCTAATCTACATCGGAACTCGACATATGAGGTATCGTTAGAACCATCTTAATTGTCTGCTGAACATAGGCTACGTGACGTGCCACAAAACTCGATATGGCGCCCTCTAGCGGAACAAAAGTAATTTTTAAAAAATAAAAATGGAGAAAAATACGCCGTGTTTTTGTTCGTTTAGAAAGGAGGTCATTGGTGTGTTGTGTAGTACTTAAGTTTTGTTTCGATTCCGAGTACAAGGAAAAATGTATTAAATGTTTGTACATGAACGATTTTGTGTGAAGGTCACGAAGCTGTTTGGTGCAAAGGGTATTTATTACGAGTATGCGTTACTTTTGTTGAGGTAAATTTAGGTTTTTTTTTTGGAGGAATGAAATCATCAAATTTTAATGATTACTCCTGCTCTGGGCGGAGCGGAAGGGAGTGTCAGACTTCTACTGACTAAGAACCACCCATGTTCCTTTTTAGCTTTTTGTATCGAGGCCGCGGTATCTCTTTCGAACAACCCGCAGCCCTGACGGGGGTGTGCGATACTTTTTAACCGACTTCAAAAAAGGAGGAGGTTCTATGTTCGTGTGTATGTATTTTTATGTATGTTATTCTTTATGTATGATAACTGATTTCTCCCCCATTGACTGATTCTCAAAATTCTTTTTTTATTTGAAAGAGTATAGGTACTCCTGAGGTGGTCCCATTTTAATTTGGTGAAGATCTGGTGCTGATCTTCGGAGATATACAATGGAACTCTTCAAAAATAGACGGCAAATCTGTCGTAATTGCTGGAATCGCTTGGATGTCTATTGAATATAATTAAATTATCATGACGTAACATTACGCCTGGATGCTCTGAGGGGGAATGCCGATGTGTACAATACACATTTTTATGAACATTTTTTGTTTGTTTTTTTTTGTGTGTTTGCGAATAATTTCGTCGTTTATGAACCAATTTTGATGATTATTTTTTTATTGGAACGGAGATATTTCTAGGGTGGTACCATGATATGGAAACCAGATCCTGGTGATGAAATCCCAGAGAAATCGAGGGCATCCCTCAAACATAGGGACAACTAAAAATGATACACAACTAAAAATGAAAAAATAAAAAACTTTCTTGCAAAAAAAAACAACCGACTTCCAAAACACCAAAAAGTGAAAAATAAACTTCAGAAGAAAAATCAGCTTCTGAAGTCGGTGGCAAAAAAAGCCAAATCAAACAAACAAATGTCACCGACTTCAGAAGCTGATTTTTCTTCTGAAGTTAATTTTTCACTTTTTGGTGTTTTTGAAGTCGGTTGTTTTTTTTTTTGCAAAAAAGTTTTTTTATTGAGGTAAGTTTGGACTAGATTTTGTTTGAAAAAGAATTTGAACGTGGATGGGGAAACACTGCCAAAACGGTTACGATAATAATAATATATTCAGTACATCAACGATTACCCATTACGATTACACATAGAAACATTTAGTCTGTAATTTAACAAAAAACGCTATTTTACACTTTTTGACCGTGTAATTTTGAAACTGATTTTTTATATCAATTAAGCTTTATTTCCGGATCAATAACGTTGATGTTCAATTGCAGCTGTCATATATAAAATAACTGACTGTATGAATATGAATATGAATCATCATCATCATCATTTCAGCCAAAAGACGTCCACTGCTGAACATAGGCCTCCCCCAGGCGTCGCCACATTGACCGGTCCCGTGCGTCTCTCATCCAGCGGGTTCCTGCAACCTTGACCAGGTCATCGGTCCACCTAGTGGGAGGCCTTCCAACGCAACGTCTTCCGGTTCGCGGTCGCCATTCCAGAACTTTTCGGCCCCATCGGCCATCCGTTCTGCGAGCAATGTGCCCTGCCCATTGCCACTTAAGTCTGGCGATTCTTCGGGCTACGTCGGTAACCTTGGTTCTCCTGCGGATGTCCTCATTTCTGATTCGATCACGCAAGGAAACTCCGAGCATAGCCCTCTCCATTGCCCTTTGGGTGACTTTGAGCTTTCTGATAAGGCCCATTGTGAGCGACCACGTTTCGGTCCCGTATGTAATCACTGGCAACACACACTGGTCGTAGACTTTCGTGTGAATATGAATACTCAAACCCAAAGTCAGATCTAGAGTATTCAAACATTCAAACTCTAATAACTCAATAGAACGCCGCTTGCTACACACTCCAGTGCTACAGGTCGCCACTGAATCACTGAGCCCCATAATGACCCATTTCCTGAAGTTAGCTGCTAGATTCATGCGGAAATATATAGAATACGTATTATATTCTATGACCTGAAATACCAATTTCCTCAAATACGCTCGGGTTTCGAGATTTTGGCAAATTGGACATACAATGTACTAGAGAAAATTTCACGGGGAAATACTCGTCGCAAATTGAGAAGAACATTTTGCTTTGGTTTCTCTTTGAACATCACGCTTGGTATCATCGAAGGGTTGGGCAGAGGTCTACCTTAAAGTAAACCCATAATTTCGTTTTTAAGTCCCATGCCATGTAGGGCGATTCTATTGCCATCAATTGGGCACAAACGTCCTCCGTGACTGCTTCAGAGACATTTTTGATAAAAAAATATAATAGCATCTACTCCTACCGAGAATCGAACCCTTATACTCAGCAGTCACGATTGTGACCACTAGACCATCAGTTCGTGCAAGCATTTTTCAGCTATCGTGTAGCTTGACTCATACCCCAAAGAGCTGAACAACACGACAATCAATAACAAAGAAAGGACATTAATCACCAATAATTTATCTTAAGACACCGAAAAACTTGCATTACTTCAAGAAACCTAAGTGCAACGAAAACTAAATAAAAAAACTGTCTTCTAAAAAAATCCAATCACATTAACTCAAGTAAACACCAGAATGGTGCCAAGTATCAAATCATACTGGCATCGTGTCCAAACTTATTCAATTTGCGTTACACTCGCTAGAAGTAATCGATTCGTTGCCGATAAGACGATTAATCGAGAAATCGAGTGCGAGTCGACACTTCTGTGAATCGTTACAAATCGATTTTGTGTTAGTACTTAGCGGGGTTGTTTACCTTTTTTAATGGTAGTCGCTGAAATGGTGGAAATTCTGAGGTTTTGAATTTAATTCCCAGGTCGAGTAATATAAAGAAGTAGTCAGCTACTAATGAAATTTCTGCCTAGCGAAAGAGAGGGTCAGACTTATACTGACTCAAACGCACCCATAATTATTCCTACCTAACCCTTCGTGTTTTGGGAACGCGGTATCTTTTTGAAATAGTTCCGCAGCAATGAAAATCTAGCCAAATTTATAAAAAAATCTAGGCGTGCATTTTATGAAACTTTTGACACTGATCTCTGTCTTATGTCAAATTACTATTCCACAAATTTCAGTTAGACCAGTAGCGATATCTCGGAAATAATTACTCATAAGTATGGAAACATTTTTTGTATATTCCTATAAATTTAGTCAATTTTGTGATCTACAATGTTGAATAATATAACACTCACCGTTAACTTATATTTTTGATCTTGGACCTTGAATAACTTTTATAGCAAACACGGGATTGGTCGCTTTTTTAATTTCGTGTAATTATGCAAGAGCTCCACCCATTTTCAGCTCTACACGAATATTAAATTATTATTTATTTATTTATTTTACTATTTATGTACACACAATTACTAGACAACACAGGAAAACAACATAATAATCCTTTAATCACATTTTTCATGTTTATTTTGACTAGTCTACATGCAAAGTAATACGATAAGATTTTATTATTAAATAATATTTCGGATATATTAAATTCGTTCCCATCCGAGAATCCAATGAAGATCTAATAATAGTGGTCCTCTTTGACTAATAACTACGAGTACGAAGGTATTCAATTCAAGTGGTTATACGATTCCAGTTACCAAGAAATGGAAATCAAAATTGATTTGTTATATAGAACTAGCTTTTGCCCACGGCTTCGCCCGCGTGGATGTCAGTTTTTAACTACAAAAATGACGGTTTTCCATACAAACTTTCATCCCCTATTTAACTCCCTAAGGGGTTGAATTTCAAAAAATCCTTCCTTATTCCTTGTCTACATTATAATATAGGGAACCTCTTTGCAAAATTTCAGCTTTCTAGGTCCAAGGGTTTGGGCTGGGCGTTGATGAGTCAGTCAGTCAGTCAGTCAGGACTTCTCTTTTTATTTATATAGATAGATAGATAATGTATTATTGGGGTTTTCAATCAAGAACTTCTCAGAAGGAGCCACGACGTTTGAATTTGTGTCCGGTTGATAAGCTTGCCCCCTAATCATCACCAGCCTATAATATTCTTACTGCTGGGACTCAGGCCTCCTATCTAAGAGAGATGGGTTATAATCCACCACGCGGGCCCAGTGCGTGTTGATAGATGTCACATGTATTCGTTTTTTTTTTGTTTTCTTACGATGTTTTCCTTCACCTTCCTGGGAGAAGTTGTGATAAAAAAAAAAAAAACTAAATGTGGCACACGGAGACTGCCGCGGTAAAGCTATTGCATAGCATTTTTTATCAACTTATGCAAATAATTAATTATTTAATTTGACAACCTCAGTTGACAACCTTGTTATTTTCCGTAACCATAGCAACCTGGTTGAAAATTTTCGTTACGGAATTTCTGAATTCGCTCTCCACGCTCAAGACCCGCGATAGAAGCTATGCAATAGCATAAATTACACAGAGTTTTGCGCACGGCTGGGCTTAAACCCACGACTCACTGTTCGTAAGTTGGGGCCGCCACCACTGGGCTACCGCTGGGCACCATTGGCCCTTACTAATACGTATACCTTTGCCAAACCCTTCTTGGCTTACAGGCGTGATTTTTTGTTATTCGGAGAAAACCTATATTTTATGTTTAACTAATTTGGCAAAGTATTCTTGTCATATCTCGACATACTTTACAAACAGAATATTATGTTATTATAGAACATTCTGTTAGTAACCAAGGAAGCATAGAATATGAATGATGCTACGCCGTAGTCTCTACGTCGTAGCTTTGACGTCACGCCCGCTACGTCGTAGCGGTGTCAATTGGTTATGCTCTGATTCGTAGTACGTGTAAAGTCACATAATTTAAACATTCAGAAAGTAAATGCCATCGTACTGCTAGAAATTGGCTTCAGACTGTGTCGAAGGATCCCACCATAATTATCAGTGCTAGGCTGATTTCTTTGTCCTTGTCAAGAGCTTAAAATAAAACGCGATTTGTGGAGGTCAGATATGTAGTAGGCACTCCATGTAAAATATTGGTACCTATTCAGCTTTATCTGATTATCCTGGAATCCAACCCCAACATATTTGGGAGAAACCATCCTGGGAAGCATTAAATCAGACAGTCGGCAATTAGTAGACAATTGTATTCAAATCTTTGATTTACTTTGTACAGAACTTTGGGCTTTTCTCTTTAGAACTTAACGTACAACTTTTCTAATGAACGTTTCGTAATTTATTTTCTTTTTATTTCACATCCTAATTAATTTATGAATTAAATCAAAACTAATACAATATAGAGATAGGTGTAAATGTTGTTGTATGCAGTGATCTCCAGAACAAATTATCCAATGCTAAAAATTCTTTCACTGGCTAAAACATTTTACCAGCCAAAGAATGGAACTCCCTGCCTGCGTCGGTTTTCCCGAGTTCATATAACCTCAATAATTTCAGTCGGGAGAAAATAGACTTCTTCTGGGTTAGCGCGTTCCATCGTCGACCTCATCTCTGCCCTTTTTTTTTTGGTGGGTGGAAAATCATCATACAATCGGACACCCCTTAAAGCAGAATTGAGGTCAGGAGGTAGTCCTATATCATAAATAAAAAAGCTACATTATTCGATCTGTAAAGTATATTTTTATCATGCACATTAGCCAAGCTACCACAACAATTTTAGCGGACAAATTCGCGTTTTAAGTGCCAGTGGTATCTAATATCTTTAACAAACATCCACTTAAATAACTATCGCATAACTATGCGAAATCGATCAAAACTACACTCAAACCCACTTCAAATTTAAGGTAACTAAACCACTTCGGAATGAGGTTAAATCTGTTTAACTATTACTAAATTATATCGAAGTGATCACTGCAGTTTGGCCACGCAAACTATCAAGTTTACGTTAAGACTCTCAGGTTTTGGTCTTAATGACTTATTGGTTTACTTTAAGGAGTTCGCCCACCGAGACTTTTTGCAAAACGGCCTGGAGTAAGTATAATAATGATGAATTTAAAGTTAATGTTAAAAATAAGTACAACACATGTAGCGTTAGAGAAAACAGACTGATTCAGCCGCAGATAACAAACTATTATGGTAAGACATCTAAGTATTTGATAGCTAAAGTGTTTAACAAAATAGATTTATTAAGAGATAAAGTAAAAGTTAGTAAAAGTTAGTAAAGGGTCACTTAAGACGAAATTAAAAAACTTTATACTAGATAGCATACAGAACTAAATTGTGCAAGATTAAACCTATACCTATATAGCTGTATATAACATAAACTCAAGCCCTTTTCCCACGGGGGGTAGACAGAAACCACTTATCGCCAACTGCTACAATCCTTACATAGGTACCTACCTACTCCTTTTGACTCGTCCACATTCATACATCTGGTCATACACTTGCGCTGGTTACTATGGTATATACATACATGTAACTATAATTAAGTACCTATTACCTGTTAATATTTAGAACTAACATAGTTTATAAGTTAAATTGTTACTAACATTCTAGAATAGTATGTTGTAGTTAGTTAATTAAATAGTTGTTAGTAGTTAGTATAGTGAGTAAGATGGTTTATTGTTTTCGAAAATGAGCGCCTCTCGCCATCAAACGTATTAGTTTGGCGAGTTTAAAATTAAGTTCCACCTCTGTACTACATTATCTTTAAATAAATGTTTAAAAAAAAGTCTTTCTAGGAAAAAAAATAGTAATATTTATATAGGTATTATTATTATTAATATGATTTATTAAATATTTCTATAGGTAGTATTTTTTTCTAGAATGTGTCTTTATTGCACGGCGGCATCTGCCTTATAAATTGTAAACCTTTTTAGTTGCATACTTATCTTCTCCACGTGGCCAAACAAGCATACTCTTTAAAATTATTGTCACTACCTTCTTTTGTGTCAAAGGTAAATAATTATTTATATACCCTTTTGCGGTGCGGTGCCGCATCGCTTCATGTGGAAAGACACTTGGTGAACAAAAAAACACAGCAGTGTTTTTTTTTGTGGTGTTATCATCAAAATATACCTCGCTCGGAAGGGAGTGTCTACTACTGACTAAAAACCCATATTCCTTCTTAGCCCTTGTACTGCTTAGTTATGTCTTTCCGGCAGCCCCGACGCTTCACTCTAAGTAGTCGCCGTGAGTGAAGAGCCTTAGAGGAAATCATCTGTCTGTCTTTGCAGACGGATGTTCATTACGATCTGAATGGCACAAAGGAAATCTTGTCTTGTTTCTTACTCGAGACAGTTGTTAAATCGTTTAGTTTGATTATAGTCCTTGTAAAGGATGGGAATTAAAAAAAAATACTTCTATAACTAACTCTCAAACGATGTTCCGTAATTCATTCTTGTTAATGTACCTAAATACAAATGCATAATCAGCCTAGTTGTTTCTATTTTGATTCATATTACGATTCATATTATGACAATCAGAATATGAGAGAAGTCCTGACTGACTGACTGACTGACTGATCAACGCCAATCCCAAACCCTTGGACCTAGAAAGCTGAAATTTTGCACAGAGGTTCCCTTTATAATGTAGACAAGGAATAAGGAAGGATTTTTCGAAATTCAACCCCTAAGGGAGTTAAATAGGGGATGAAAGTTTGTATGGAAAATCTTCATTTTCACGCGGGCGAAGCCGCTGGCAAAAGCTAGTGGATCATAATATGAGTCAGAATATGGATCATGATAATTTATGTAGCATAATATGGATTATATATGAATCGGAATATAGATCATAGCATGGATCATAATATGGATTATTATAATAAAATTATGAGTCAGAACATGATTGTATCATAATATGGATCATGATATGAATCATAACCTGAATCATGAACCATGTTTGACTCAGAATATGGATCATAATATAAATCAGAATAAGTGTATCATAATGTCGATCATGACATGAATAATTATAACATGGATCAATATGAGTCAGAATATGGATCATATATGAATCAGAATATAGATCATAACATGGATCATAATATGAATCAGTATATAGATCATAACATGTAATACCAACACCATTCCACCACCCACATTTCACCAGTTATTCTTAAGTGCCGTTTAACAAGGGGCGGGTCTATAGCCATCGACCGGGAACAATTAATCTCGACTCGTGACTCATCATCATCATCATCAGTCTATTAATATTCCCACTGCTGGGACACAGATCTCCCCTAATCTGCCACGCGGGCCCAATGCGCATTGGTAGATGTCACAAGTCTTCGAATTTTTGGTTTTAGGACGTGCCGGTTTCCTCAAGATGTTTTCCTTATCCGTTTTTACCCGACTACGGCGAAGCCAAAAGGAAGGGTAATGATTTTTTGAGAGCTGTGGTGATGAAATAAATTACTCGAAGTATTACGCATGCCTGGGTTCGAATCCACGACTTACTGTTCGTAAGTCGGGGCCGCCAGCACTGAGCCACCGCTTCTCTCACTGAATCTCACTGCTCGTGACTTTATTTTTTTGCGACAAGCCCGCCACACTATTCCCAAACCACTGTAACTCCTGTTAGCCAGAATCAACAGTGGCGACCACAAGAAAAGCGCCGAGACAATGAAGCTCGACGAAGTCCCAGAGAAATGATTTAACTGCTCGTGACTGCTACTGAGAATATTTTGTAGGAAAAACCCAATAACACTTTGCCTGACTTGACAATTGAACATAGGATCCTCATGTTCATTACCTCCTGGGACGAGTGTGTTGCTCTGAAAAATATAAGAAACTAGCTTTTGCCAGCGGCTTCGCCCGCGTGAAAATGTCGATTTTCTTTACAAACTTTCAACCCCTATTTAACTCCCTTAAGGGCTGAATTTCGGAAAATCCTTCGTTATTCCTTGTCTACATTATAAATGGAACCTCTGTGCAAAATTTCAGCTTTCTAGGTCCAAGGGTTTGGGCTGGGCGTTGATGAGTCAGTCAGTCAGTCAGTCAGGACTTCTCTTTTTATTTATATGAAAATAGCGTCACTCTAAAGCGTGTTTTTTAGGTTTTTTTTTTTAAGCTTTAGTAATATTTAATGTCTTTCTCAATCATTAAACTTTCAAGTTTTAACAACCTCAAAACATTTTATTATTCTTGTACGTTAACGATAATGCAGACGTCTTTAAAACCACAAACTTACCATTTGGCATTTGCAATTTCAATTACACTCGTCTTTCTGACGGTTCGTATTGAGGTACTTATTTGTTACAAACAATATTTTTTTCGTAAAACATAAATAATAATTTATTTATAAGGTTCCATTAAAATAGGTGGACAAATCAGTAGGTCTAACCAAAGATATCTAAACAAAAAAAAAACATTAAAAAAGTGTTTTTTTTTACTTGAAATAATAAATTGGCGGCACTCTAGAACAAACTCATACTTTATGAGTAGGTACTTAAATGCGTTTTTTTTAATATTATTTTTACCATCGTCCTTATTTTGCTGGTCTGAATGATTTCTGGAATTTGGCCACCTATTTTAATGGGACCTTGTATAGTGTTCTTCTTCTTTTGAATTGATGACTCACCTTGATGATGACTTAGCTTCTTTTACTTTATAGGTATACGGGGTCAAGATAATGCTGGGTACTCACTGTACTTAGCAGATTTAAGCAGTAAGCTCTCGATATTGCGAATGGCACACACCTATTATCCAACAGACATCATTGACATTGGTGACATCTACCAATCCGCACTGGGCCCGCGTGGTAGATTATATAGCCCATCCCTCTCCTAGAGAGGAGGCTTGAGGAGGATTAATAGGCTGTTTCTGATTGCGAATGGCCAAAATGTGCGGTAAAGTCTTCATACTATAAACCCAATATCGAACAGATCTATCCTGGTGCAGAGGCTAGCCCTGGCAATTCAGCGCGGAAACGCTGCAAGTGTCATGGGCTCCTTTGCGCCGGGAACGTCTAGGGACTTTTATTGACGTAAGGTTTTTTGTAAACTTTTTGAATGTTTTAATTTTAATTTTACTGTGTGTGTGTGTGAATTCTATTTATAATTATTTCATATCGAACACTTTTAAGTCTGATAAAAATCTATTCCAGAACTTTAAAAATCCGTTTATCACATCCAACTGTTCAAAGCTTTAATTTCTTTTTAGAAAGGTACCCCAATACGAACTCCTTTTCCGGTGACCACACTTTGGGATCTCGCCAACACACTCTCTGAACGCTTGTAATTGTTGCAGCTGTGTGCCCAAACTTCAGTTTAATTGTGGCTACATAAAAAATATATTGATTTTGTTTTACGGTGCTCATTTATACGATAAAAATGTAGATACAAAAGGAAGGTATTATTGTGTTGGCTAAATATTTTCGAAGTAACGTTACATAGTACAAACAAAACGTAGCAGTGTGAAAAAGTATGCTTCGGTGTATAGTTTTCGGTGAAACAATTTTTTAAGAATGGTGTTTCGAAGAAACGTAGGGAACCCAGATACCTAAGTACCTATGTGCGTGTTAAGATGAATAAATAGGCTTCTTCTGGGTAAGCTCGTTCCAACGTCGACCTCATCTCTGTCCTTAAGCAGGGCAAGATTGAGTTCAAGAGTAAGCCCATTTTAAATAACAAATAATTAAAAACCAGAATTTCATGTGCCTATCCATTTCCCAACTATGTTGGGGTCGACTGCCTATCTAATCAGGTACAGCTTAGTACCAATACCTATTCTATAATTGTGGAGCGATTGCCTATCTGACCTCCACAACCCAGGAAGTACTGGGTAATACGACTCCCCAATGTCGACGTCCAGCGTCGTTGAGAAAAGATAAGGCAGATTTTGATCCACCTTTGCGTGGTCTTAAATTTCAACTCGAAAAATATGAAGCCTCTGATACTGATACTGTTAGCCTGCATAATCCCACTATTGGGCAAAGGCCTCTCCCCATGGCTTCCAGTTATTTCGATCTAAGGCCAATGTGGACCACTGGTCGTGAGTCTTGTCCAGATCGTCCCGCGATCTTCTATACGAGATCTACCGCGACGCCTTCTGACTGTATCAGGGTTCCAGAAAGTGGCTATTTTGGCCCACAGCTCATTGGGCATACGGCAGACGTCCCTCTATCTCTAAATGGATGTCATGAAAATCCACTCATAACAGATTATATCAAGAGAATAGGCAGGAGCATTCTGCTAATAACAATAAATTGCAATTACCGATGTTCTTTCAAGCGTGAAGAGGTAATTTACTCAATGATTAGTAATTAGTGATCAATGAGCTGGCACGAGGATTATTGTTGTCTGTATTTAGCTGTATTGAAATGCAAAAGAAGTTTTAATTAATATTTACATCTGAACACTGATTGTGAATACATTAAAAACCTAGTCCTTTTCCAAACCAGCCACGTTAGGTACATACCACTCTGATACTGAGTTATATCTCAGTAAATACGAAACACACTCAAAAAATCACTACATAATCTATACTAACTTATAATAATCTATAATAAAACACAAAAAAGTGAAAAATAAAAAATCAGCTTCTGGAGTCGGTGACTTTTGTTTGTTTGATTTCATGTTTTTGCCACCGACTTCTGAAAATGATTTTTTATTTTTCAGGTTTTTGTGTTTTATTTTTTTCGAAGTCGGTTTTATTTTTTGTAAAAAAGTTTTTATTTTTCACTTTTTAGTGGTTCACATGTGCTTACCCCTTCACAACGTACCGGTGTGATGTATGTTATGAACTGGTGTAAACAATAGACAGTCATGAGATTTCAGCAATCCCAGTCCATTTGCTATCATTAATTGAGGAGTTCCGTTGCCTATCTCCGAAGTTCTTCATCAGATCTTCACCAAATAGTTTTTATAATCTTTGTAGTGAGTAGAGGCGTGATATTATGTTGTTTGATGGCGTAAACAATGCTTAGATATGCTATAGCAACAATCGCGGTTAATCTGCTGTTATTTATTGAAGAGTTCCCCCGATTTCTACAAGATCCCATCATCAGATATTGAAATGGTGACAATGGGACCACACGGGAAGCACCAGCATTCAAATGAAAAAAGAATCATGAAAATCAGTTCACCCAGTCGCAAGTTATGAGCTAACAAACATAAAAAATATATATATATTTACAGTCGAATTGATAACCTCCTCCTTTTTTTGAAGTCGGTTAAAAATGAAACCCGTTTTCCGTAGGAAAAACGCATTGCAACGCATGCGCGGGTTCAGCTAGTTTATTATAAAATAAAGTTCTCCACCACGTCTGTCTGACGTCTGTTCGCGATAAACTCAAAAACTGCAGCACCGATTTTCATGTAGTTTTTACCAATGGATAGAGTGGTTCTCGAGGAATAATATTCCACATAATAATAATATTCCACAACTATCACACAACGCCATCTAGTCCCAAGCTAAGCAGAGCTTGTGTTATGGGTACTAGACAACTGATAAACATACTTATATATTTCTAAATACATACATATTATAGATAAATTACACCCAGACACAGAACAAATGATCGTGCTCATCACACAAACATTTGTCCTGGGTGGGAATCGAACCCACGACCTCCGGCATAGCAGTTAGGGTCACTAACCACTAGACCAACAGGCCAGTCAAAAGGAGGAAGGTTTAAGTATACAGTTAAATGACATAGACGTGAATCCAACTTCCTACTAATTATTATTTAGACTAGCTTTTGTCAGCGGCTTCGCCCCCGTGGATGCCGAATAATATATCATCAAACTATAACAAAAATACATATCTCGAGAACCATTCTATCCCTTGGTGAAAACAGCTTGAAATTAGGTGCAGTAATTTTTAAGTTTATCGCGAACAGACAGACAGACGCGGCGGTGGACTTTGTTTTTAACCGACTTCTAAAAAAAAGAAGGAGTTTCTCATTCGGATGTTTTTTTTTAATGTTTGTTCGGGCATAACTCCGTCACTTGCTAACCGATTTGAAAAAATCTTTTTTTGTTGGAAAGGTTAAACTTCCCAAATGGTCCCATATTTTTTAATCGGTTTTGGAAAAATCAACAAAAATCCAAAAAAAATTACACTGTCCACATTATGACTCATGAAGATGTGAACATACGTGTGAACCACTAAAAGTGAAAAATAAAAACTTTTTAACAAAAAATAAAACCGACTTCAAAAAATTATATTAAGTAGTGATTATAAATGCTAAAGTTTGGGAGGATGTATGGATGTCTGGATATTAGTTACTCTTTTACACTGATATTTT
This sequence comes from Diarsia mendica, assembly GCA_949316265.1. Classification (NCBI taxonomy): domain Eukaryota; kingdom Metazoa; phylum Arthropoda; class Insecta; order Lepidoptera; family Noctuidae; genus Diarsia; species Diarsia mendica. The sequence continues at coordinate 4,747,703 of OX438910.1, forward strand.
TATTAACTGGATTAACACTCATTAATGTTTTGTAATAAATGATGCACAAGCCATAACCCAGATTCATCGTTAAAAGTCAAAAGTTAAAAAGAAATCAAATACCTTTGTTCTTCCCCTAAAATATATTTGAAACCCCCTAATAAGTGTCGCATTACTTAATTCGGAATTCTATACCTCCACCTTAATTACGAAGGGTTAAAATAAACAAGGGTTGAATACAAAATTAATTTTGCTGGTCTCTAAATGGATATCTGAAATATTTGCCAAAGAGAACCGTGTTTGTGGACCGCAATAGTAACTTTGTGGGCGCTAGGAGATTTTATAATAGCTTTCGGTAATAATTTCTTTAAGTATCTAGGTGTTAGCAGTAATTACTATAAATATTTTTTACGGCTAATAACCGTAATCTTTTCCACTATAAACATAGGTTTTGTTGATGTTCTGGGTTCGATTTTAAACTACATTTTGTGCAGTTACTTGGGTTTTACAGTAAAGGCAACGGTCGAATTGCGGAACTTCCTCCAAATGTGTATCAAGATTTTTAGCCCAAAAGATGGCCGTTTTCTTTCAAAAAGCGTGTAGTTATTTAAATAAATGTATCTTCATCAATAATAATTAATTTAAATAATAATATACACAAAACAACACAACATACAAAAAACCCAATCAAATATTTTTAGCTTAAAAACACCAACAGGAACTACCTACATACTTTCCCAACTCTCCGTCACAAATTATTTTCAATACCCTCACTAGCTTACAAATGAAGGCATTCATACCTAGGTAGGACCGAATCGCTCATAGATTTTGAAAGGACAATCCGGCAACATCTCGGATGGCTGGCGAGTAGCGTGTAGTCCTAAATTCGATATGACTGCTGTTTGAGCCGCGTTTGAATGGGATAGTGGACTTTAGCGCTTATTAGATTTCGATTTATTCATGTGAAGAACACGCACACATCACTATAACCCGGTTCATTAAAGAAAGGAATCTAAAATGGCAACACATGGCATGTCCTCTCGCTCGCTCACTATAGTGTGCGAGCGTGAGGACATGATAAAAACCGCCATTTTAGATTCCTTTCTTTAATGAACCGGGTTAGAGTGATGTGTGCGTGCCTGCACCATTACGTAGTGTCAGTATTTAACTATCATCAAAATGCAATCGTAGTTTTATTCGGTGGCTGACAGAGCACTGGTAACAGGGATAGGAAAACAAGATGATCTTGAAACTAAATAGGTTTAGATATGGTAGAGAATAACATATTATTAAATTTAAATAAATTAGTGCTACTATCTTACTAAACGTTTAAAAAAAGTGTACTGCAGCAATGATATCTGAAATCGAATCAATTATCAAAAAAAAAAAAACAATGATGTAAGAAAGATACAGTAATAAAAAAATGCTCAAAGAGTATAAAAGACAACAAAACCATACATTTGAATGACAAGGTAAGATTAGAATTTGAAGTTACCCGACGCAAACTTAAAGTCTGTTACGAAGCAACTATAGTCATTTATCTCTTTGACCTAGAAATCAAACTTATTTGATCTAGCTACTTCATCAGACACCCAAAAAAAAATGCTGCAATACAACTCTCCAATCCAAACGCTCCTCAAACCCAAGCTGAAATTCACACGTGAACATCTACGGAGCCACAAGCCACAACGAACGGTCCTCGATCCTCCGGTAGCCCGCACTCGCACCAGTAGCTATAATAGATTACGCTGGCTAATTCTGTATTCTTTAAGCCGCGTTTCCACTAGGCAACATTTTGACGCGCAACACGTGACGCTCAACATGTAAGGCAACGCTGCACAACAGTGCGCCACGTTGCTTCTGACGCGTAACATGACGCGTGGCTTGTTGTTTGTTTATAAAGAGCATCGTAAGTTGAGCATCAATTGTTGTCGAGTGGAGACGTGATCAACACGCTGAAATCAACACTAGCTCCTACATGTTGTCGACGACTGACGTAAAGTAGTAGTAGATGCGTAGACAGACAACGTTGTTCCACAAAAGTTTCGCGCTGACTTTCACCATGTTGGGCAACTTGTTGTGCAACATGTTGCGCGTCAATTGTTGCCTAGTGGAAACGCGGCTTTAGTAATCCAACTGGCGTGTTTGAACGGGCATCGAGGCTTGGCCGGATATGTAGGTATCAATTTCATTTGGAAATATATTTTGGCGCTGTAGATCGATGGGTTTTTTCGTGGAATGTTTCTTTATTATTTTGTTGTTTTATGGAAATCGATGTATCAGAAAGTAGGTCGCATATCAGTATTCTATTGAAACGATGTAGAGAGAGAGTTTGCAGGCCAATCCTACTTCCTACTATAATATTATAAATGTTGTAAATAGGGTTGTATGCGCATTTGTTACTCTTTCACGCAAAAACTACTGAACGGATTTGGATAAAATTTGGTACCTATATAGTTTATAACCTGGATTAACGCATAGGATTTTATCTTCCCGTTATAACCCCGGATAATTTTCGAGTAGTAGCGGGAGAAGTCGCTGGCAACAGCTAGTTTGTAGCAGTAATCTGCGAAGGTAACCCTTCGCAGATTACTGCTAGCAGAGGTGTACCTTTTAGTACGACATTTTGCCATTGTTGAATAGGCCAGCTCAAACAGGGTTGAGCTACACTTGAGCTCTTAATTCAAAAAGTTCTTTTAGATTCACTTCATTTCAAAACAATTCCATGAACTTTAAAGGATAGCTCAAAGTTTTTTTGAAGTGAAAACTTTTTTAGCAGCGTTGTGCACTTTTTTTGCGTGTGGTGTTTTTGCAAACCATGCCAGTAAACCCGCCCAAGCTCAAACGCTCCTCCAAGCTAAACTGAAATTCACATGCGGCATGCACCGCTCATATTGTTAGCCACGACTGTCACGACCGACGATACGTTGTGGAATTAATGCGTTAAGGCTTTTTTACCCTTTTAGGAGTCCCGTGTTTTTAGGATTCCGCACCCAAAGGGTAAAACTGGCCAAGTGCAAGTAAGACTTGCACGTAAAGGGGTCAGTTCTTAGACTTCTTATAGGTTTTCCTGTAATCTATACGTGTTGAATTAACTTCTGTATTTTAGACTCGGTAGTCTCGGAGATAAGGGGGGGGGGGGGGAAGGTCGGACAGACAGACAGACATACGAGTGATCCTATAAGGGTTTCAGTTTTTTCCTTTTTGAGGTACGAAATCCTAGAAACGGGACTCTATTACTAAGACTCCACTGTCCACCCGTCTGCCTGTCTGTTCGTCTGTCACCAGGCTGTATTGTATCTCATGAGCCGTGATAGTTTGACACTTGAAATTTTCACGTCATGATGTATTGTATGTTGCCGCTATAACAACAAATACTAAAAAGCAGAATAAAATAAGTAATTAAGAGGCGTTTCATACGACAAACGTGATTTTTTTGCCGTATTGGTACGGAACCCTTCGCGTGCGAGTTTGACTCGCAATTGGCCAGTTTTTTTACCCTTTTCCTAGTCCCGTGTTTTTCAAAAGATCCGTTTTAAAATCGTATGCGAGATATGAAAAGCTGTTTCGTGATGTTGTTTAGTTTCTGAGTTCAATTTGTTGGTAATTTTTGTGATGCTTCTAGAGAGGTTGTTGTTGTCTCTTTCGTGTGTGTGTTTACCGTTTGCTCTCTCGTTCTGTTTTTGTTTCGTTGCTCTAGATCTGTTTTTAGTTTTTATTTAGTGATCTGTTTGAGGTACGGTAACAAATGATGGCCACCCTTTTATGCGTATGCAGGGATAGGCTTCAAGTCTAACCAGATGCAGTTTTATACTAAAACTAGCTTTTGCCAGCGGCTTCGCCCGCGTGAAAATGATGATTTTCCATACAAACTTTCATCCCCTATTTAACTACTTTAGGCGTTGAATTTCAAAAAATCCTTCTTTACTCCTTGTCTACATTATAAAGGGAACCTCTGTGCAAAATTTCAGCTTTCTAGGTCCAAGGGTTTGGGCTGGGCGTTGATGAGTCAGTCAGTCAGGACTTCTCTTTTTATTTATATAGATTTTGCACAGCGCGACTGCCTGTATGTTTTTTCTTTCTTTTTAAACCTTGCCCCACACTAGGAATTTCTCCTGTATCATGAGCGCGTTCACAAACATTTAAACTCACATACACAAACACCCAGACCCGAAACAACTATCTGTAGATCATACATATTTTTGTTCCGTGCGAGGATCGAACCCGCGAAACCCAGCGCAGCAGTCTAATCGCTCAGCCACTGTGCCAATCGTGTCGTCCAATAAATGCGAAAATAACTCTGTCTGTCTGTCGCGCTTTCACGCCAAAACTACTGAAGCGATTTAAATGAAAATTGGTACACAGATAGTCTAGAGCCTGAGAAAGAACGTAGACTACTATAATGCGAAAAAAGGTTGTAACTTGTAAGGGGTTGAAAGGGGGAATGAAAAGAACGAATAATGGAATGCTAAGTAATTATAACAAAAAATTCTCTCATCTTGATATATTCAACACTAAAAAAGGTAAATTTAGGAAAGAACTAATAACGTCAGCTTGTAATGAACTGACAAATACATGTCAAACTAAATAAATAGAATTGAACAATAGGTAAAAGGTATAATACAGACAATTGTCATAGACCACACACACACACACTCATTCACTCACGCACACACACACACGCTGTACTCTAAGCAATGTATTGTATAGTTATTAAATTGTAAATCCGTAATTGACTGTAAGTTTAGTTTGTATTCTTAGGATAAAACTTGAAGGGCTGTGGATTTTGTGATCAATAAATAAATAAATAAAAGATTACTTTTGGTCGCGATAACCGACATTAACGCGGACGAAGCTGCGGGCATCAGCTAGTAATAATATAAACTATTCCTATTAGTTTCATACCTACTCCAAAAACATAAATATTTCATAGCGATCGCCAATCGCTGCCAAACGCGGTGTTAACCGCAGCATCACGATAAATACTTCGTTGTTGTGGTTACGTTGGCCCTTGTTCAACATCCAGCATTTTGGTGGTACATGTGTAATACTGGATGTACAGCATACATGACATCATGCTTGTAATTGACAAAGGGTAAAGCAGTGGTGTAATTATACAGCATTTATATTTTGCCAGTAATGTCATGTAATAGGTGGCCAGGCATTGCTATTAACCGCACATAGATCTATGTCATTATATTTTATTAATATTATTAACATTACATGCCACAAAAGTGGCACATAATAATTATGAATGTAAACTTACGCCTTTTTTGCCCCCCCCGGCCCCCTATTACATGACATAACTTTCCCGTGCTCCAAGTAGACGAAAAGTACAGAACGGGTTTTATATTTCATACTGCTTTTGTTTCTTTCACGCTCAAATATTTAGACATACACGCTGGGTAGTTGCGCATACTACCAATATTTTTTCCGTGGTCACAATCAGTGTGCAGCTAGAGCGTTTTTCTGTGTAGTTTTACTTATTTTGATAGCTAAATAGTATAAAATATCAAAAATGCTTTTAAAGCCAGCCTTTCCACATCAAACAAATAAAAACAATACATTTCAATCCTTTTCCCCATTCCCGTATAACACATACGTATTAGGGCGAGCCGTAATAGCGGCTCAGATGCGGCAGAACGCAGCTGCCCGTAATTTGCATGTATATAGGATTGCACTATGTATCGGCAGTAAGTGGCGTGTAATTTTAACTGAATCCGACGTACGGGCTCCTTGGAAATTGTGTTTATTGGAGTGGAAATTGAGTTTAAAATAGAGTGACAACTACGTCATCGTGAGAGACTGATTAGATATTATAAATTGTTGGATCTGTATACTGTAGTCACAAGCAATAATACAATTATAACATTTGGCAAAGTTGTTTTACTTTCTTCTAATTTAATTTCTCGTGAAAAAACGATTTTTCTAAAATAAATGAAGCCTAAGTCTATTTATAACGTCAGCATTGTCAGTAAAAGTTCCCTCAAAATCAGTCTAGCCGTTTCGAAAATTAACCAAAACAAAGACACAGACAGTCAAAATATTTAAAAACAGAATTTTTTATATGTTTGTTTAGTAGAATGCTGAAAATTTTGAAATGATTAACAAACATTTAAATCATAAACATTTGTATAGATTTGGTTTTTTCGTGTTTTCCTTCTTTCATAGGTATATTTAAATATTTCCATATATTGATAAATTGCCTTTCACCTTTTCGAAAGCATTAAAAAATATGATGAACCTACGGAAAACAAGTGAGAAAATTATAAAATCATTTGCATAAAGAATAAAAGACATTAATTAGATCTTGCTAGACAATCGCCTTCGGAGAGACAAAAGGGAATATTATGCAAGCCTGAGTGTCGAACCTTTCCTAGTTTTAAAAGCACTTTGACTTGAATAAAAGAGAGTTTTATGGGGAGAAAAAAGTTTATGATGTATGATTTTCAGAGCTGTTTTATGATGATAACACGATCGCCCACTTTTAGATGTAATTTAAACATAACTGGAGAAAATATGTGGGTAGTACCACGTAAACCGTTTCACGATAACACATAGCTAATCCTTAGGTAATCCTAATCTAAAAATAGCACCAGCTAAAGCTAAAATTTAGCGTCACTTAGCAAGTCCAATAAAATAGAAGCGTATATACCAATTCGTAGTAATTTCGGTAACAGAATTGGGGTTGCTATCGCACGGCTCTGCCATGCGGGCCGACCGATATTCCCAATGATATGGCTTGCGCTCAGTGCGTGTTTGAACGGGCAAGTTTACTGGTACGGATTTGTGTTTTTTATTTGATATTTGATAGGCTAGAAAAAAGGTAGCGTGACGGGTGACCTGACGAGCTAGATAAATTCAACATGCAATGCAACGTAATCTATATAAGGTTAGGCACCGACTGGAAAGCAGAGCTGTGCAAGATAGCAGCTAAAGCAATAGTCTAAGCAAGCTTAGGACTTGTCTGGAAGACAGGGCTGTTTACAAGGCACTAGTCTGTCAGCAGTGGAATTTGAATTTGGAAGCTGATAAAAAAAGTTAAGAAATGTCTATTAGTTAATAAAATTGCATCAAACTCTTTCGTTTTGTGTAAGAGTAACGTATGATTACAAGGAAGAAAGGCAAGTCGGTAGTGGCTTTTTTCAGACTACTTTTTTTTTTGCAGTCTACTTGTTAAAATCCGCAATTTATTTCGTTTCTTTTCTAATAAACACAAAGCAGTTGTGAGTCTCTCTAACAGCACAGTTTTATCAACCATCAACACGGTTTCAGTGACGTTTTTATTGACAAAATAGTTTCACTCTGGTATTATTATTGTCATAATAATTTCACGTGCACGAATGTCACGGTAACAGCTAGTTACCAATTATTATAATCATACCAGAATTTAAAGGAATATATACACCCACTCTCCTTCCAACTAGCCAGTCTAAACGCAGCACAGCCGCTGTAACAACATGTTATCTAGGCGGCGCGGTCAAGCGTTCACAGCGGAATGAATTTCAACCAGCAGCTTGAGCTTAGCTGTAGCTTCGCAGCATTTTTGCTATGAAACAAGCTCACAATTTATGAACGTGTTCGCTAAATTGTAGATTATATTTTTCGAGAAATAATAGTGGTGTTGGGAAAGAATATCTTTGTGTAATTGGTTTTGATATTGGGTAAACTTTGGAAGATTTTATAAGAGTTATAAATAAAATTACTTTTTATTAGCGTTTCGTGTTTATAAAACGATGTGGGATTAGGGATGTGTCCTGGGTAAAAAATATATGATTCCGTTTAGTCCGTCAGTTAGATTATCGAAAAATATTGGATACGTGTTTTTTGTTTTATCGAATTAATAAAAATTGACGAAGTTATAACGCGTCAAAGATCTGGAGTGGGGGCTTTTGACGGCACTACGTGGTAAAAAATGTAGTGCGATGTGACGTCTCACGGGTTTTCGAAGCACTGTATCGTCTTCATTTTTGGTTTACGTGCAAAAACAAAAAATACTTGTCGAATATTTTTTGATAATCTATGTGACGGACTAATTAGTTTTTTTTTGGCAACTACCCTATACTGACAGGACATATTATTATCTTATAACATGTCTGGTTGATCTAGTAGTCACAAGCGTGACTACTGAGCATGAAATCCTTGGCTAGCCAGGCCGGGCAGAGTTTTATTGGGTTTTTTCCGCCATAAACTCAGCAGCAGACGAAGTCTGAATTTTGGGTTTTGTTGTTAACCCCCACAACCAAGTTAGTACTTGGGAATACGGTACCTTTTAGAAATTCTAGATCAAAGATCGTCAAGGATCTATAAATGAGAGCCGGGACCAACGTGTGTTCCGAAGCACGGAGTAAACTCGGTATGTCGAGTGGTCACCAACCCACCAACCAAACTAGGCAAGCGTGGTCTAACCTGAAGATCGACCTGAGAGATATTTAATTTTATAATATTTTTATATTATGAGCTTTTGCCAGCGGCTTCGCCCGCGTGAAAATGACGATTTTCCATACAAACTTTCATCCCCTATTTAACTCCCTTATGGGTTGAATTTCGAAATTATAAAGGGAACCTTTATGCAAAATTTCAGCTTTCTAGGTGCAAGAGTTTGGGCTGGGCGTTTGATGAGTCAGTCAGTCAGTCAGGACTACTCTTTTTATAGAAGAAGATAGATGAGGGGATATGAATGTGATTGGGTATAAGAGTAGAGGAAGACCAAAGAAACGATGGATGGACTGTGTGAAGGATGATATGGCAAAAAAGTAGGTGTCTCATGAGATGACGAGAAAAAGAGAAGTATGGAAGAAGAAGACATGTTGCGCCGAACCCAAATGAATTGGGATATGGGCAGGAGAATGATGATGATTTTTATTTAGGTATACAGAGTGGTGCCGACAACGACAATAAATGAAACCACTGGCAGTTCTAGTTCATAGGAACATTTTGAACTATCAAATAAATCTTAACCTTTATGACCTACGAGTCCAGTATAATATGTTTTTAGGATGTTGTTGGGGCTTCCGAGATACTGTAGTGCATCGGGCATGTTTTGTGAAGCCCGAATTGATGGCTTTCATGCCATCATGAGAAAGAGGGCAGCCTCACTGCTGCACCGTATAAGGGCAAGCTCCAACAACATTCTGAAAGTGATAGGACATTCTCGATTGTCCGTTTTTGAGACACTGGATCGCACTCCACGTATTAGTGTGATTGATTAATTAGTTGTAAATATGTATTTAATTTGTGTGGTTTACTAACATAGTTCTTAAGTTATTACTAACATATATGGATCTGTGTCTATTACCTGTGTGACGATTATTTTCTGAAATAAAGTTATTATTATTATTTAAAAAAAAAGAAAAATTCCAAAAAACGAAATAGCATAAAACTGTAAACGAAATACAATACAATTTACAAATAAATATTGATTTACTAACCTTAGGAATGATTTGCACCGATTAACGTTTGGAAATAAAATGTCACAAATTAATTTAGCAAAGCATTTAGGTAGGTTGATGCCGACGATACGACAACTATTTTTGTGTTAAAATTTATTTGTTAATTTAAAAATGTTCCTATGAACTAGAACTACCAGTGGTTTCATTTAAAATGTCGTATTGTCGGCACAACCCTGTATACGAGGGCAATATTTATTTTATTTATTCTCCTCATATTTTCCCTTGTCAAAACACCAGTACACATCACCCCATTGTCCTCACTCATTCACGATTACAAACTCAACACCTTCTGTTCAATACAGAACACAATAATGTATCCGAATTAGTTTTTAGTTACATAGACGAATATCATAGACAAGATGTAAGAGAAGCTCATGTGCGAGTCGATTGTCGTGTGTTCCTACAAATACAATAGTTTTAATATAAACTAAATTTTCTGGTGTTTCAATATAATAAAACCGAGCTATCGAGGGAGGAAACAACAGAATGGTCCTTCGAGCCGGATACAATAGTTTTGATATAAACTAAATTTTCTGGTGTTTCAATAATTATTTACCGAGCTATCGAGGGAGGAAACAACAGAATGGTCCTTCTAACCGTCGTCAACAAGAGGAATAATATTTAATCATCACTTGTTGGAGTACCATGCGCTAACCTACTACGCATCAATGTAGAAGAGGCTAACTGGCTGCAAATCCACGAATAAGAAGGTTCTCACTCAAGAAGATACACTCCCGAGGTGCAAATCCACGCGGCGCGCTACTCCGTCTGCGTAATACTCGAGGAAGTATTTTAAACTTCATTTGAAGAGGTCTTCGGAGGTTGCAGCAAAGAAAAATTGTGTCTATCCAGCGGTATTTTACTGTGCGGCAGCGACATTTAACGCTTGCAAACAGCGCGGGAGACATTTCTTCGCGTTTTATAAGAAGAAAAACTGAAGTATTAATTCTTTACATCAACCATCAAAAAGGTTAAGTTGCAGCTAAGAAGAAAAAAGTGTCTATCCAGCGGTATTTGACTGTGCGGAACTGCGGAAGCGGCATTCAACGCTTGTAAACAGCGCGGGAGGCATTTCTTCGCGTTTTACAAGAAGAAAACAGGAATTATTCAGCGTTTTCATCAAGCAGCAAAAATGTTAAAAGTTGAAGGTATCTTTTTACATTAACAACCTGCAATAACTTTGCTACCGTGTTCTACGTGTCAAAGTGACTACTCCGTGTGTGTATCCGAACGTTCAACTAGATTTTTCGTCCAATCGCAGTGAAAGGCGCAGGCGCCATACTTTTTTCAATTGGCAAACTTTTATGTTTTGTCTGTGGTCAAACTTCTCGAACATATTTTCTTTGTTGTGCTCAATAGTTGCGTCGTATTATTTTTTAAGGTAAAAAGACATACAATTAAGATAATAGTGATATTTCATTGTAATATCGAACAAAGCAACAGGTAATTTCTATATTTGGCGCATCTGCAAGTATCTTTTGGTATAATTTTGTGCAAAGTACTCACATAATTGTTTTTTGGCGCTTTGTTTGTTGTAATAGGTGCAAAAGATGTCGGACGCAGAAGGCAAGGAAAGGTTGAAGGTTATGAGACAGGATAGAGGATACATTAAAGGAGGAATTTCTAGAATTAAAAACTTATGTAATTCTGAACAGTTTTCCCAAAGTGCGCCAGCATTATTACATGAGATACGTGTACGTTTGGTTACGTCATTGAAACAATACGACGACATAAATAGGGAGATTTTACGTTTGTGCCCTGATGATCCTGAGGATTATTTCGCGACGGAAGAAAAATATTTTACTTCAATTGCGGCGATCGACAGTGCTTTAAAAAAGGCATCTGATTCAACGCGTACCGTAGGGAATAATAGTAAACCTGAAGGTGAGTTCAAACGACTTCCTGCTATTAATATCCAAACATTTGATGGGAAAAATATCGCCGATTACTATCCGTTCATTAATATGTTCAAGGCTGTAATCCATGCCGATGAGAAGTTAGGAATATGTGAGAAATTATACTATCTACGCACTTTTTTGTGTGGTGAAGCTTTAGATCTTATTAAAAACCTTACACTAACGGATGAAAGCTACATGGCTGCTTTAGAGTTGCTTAAAAATAGGTATGATAATATTCCTAAAATAATTAACTATCATATAAATTGTGTGCTGGACCTGCCGTCTTTCACAAAATGCACTGCTTCTAACCTGCGTTCTATTGTCACTAATGTACAGTTGCATTTGGCTGCATTAAAAAATTTAAAGCAGCCGGTAAAACAATGGGATGTGCTTTTGGTCAATATCTTGGCAAAAAAGGTAGATAGCTATACTTACAGAGGTTTTCACCTAGAAAGAAATATGAAAGAGGTGCCCACACTTTGTGAATTTCTTGAATTTTTAGAAAAGCGTGCATCTGCTATGGAAACCATGACCGAGGAGGGACCGGCTAAGGCCTCAAAGGCTGAAAAGTCGTCCACTAAGCCGATGAGTGGTCTGGTTTCTTCTAAATCTTCAACATGTAAGTATTGCACTCAGTCTCACAAGCTTTATGAATGTCCGAAGTTTAAAATGGCTACAGAGCAAGCGAGAGCTGACTTTGTGAAAGACAAGAGACTCTGCATAATCTGTCTTAATGAGCATAAAGGCAAGTGCTTACTGCGCCTTAAGTGTGCTACTTGTAACAAGAAGCACAATACGCTTATGCACGCTAATGCGCCTAACAGTGGTACTTGTGATGATTCTAAGAACAGTAATGCTGCTGTAACTTTGTCAGGCACCACGCACACTAAAGATATTTTATTGCCAACAGCTATGGTCCGGTTAATTAATAAAAATGGCACATTTTGCTATGCTAGAGCCCTGCTCGATAGCGGGAGCCAAGTTTCTTTTATATCAGAAGCATTAGCTAACAAAGTAGACTGTAAAATATTGCAGTCATATCAGCAAATTGCTGGCATATGTAATAATGCTGAAACTATTAATAAAAAGGCAGATATTGCTGTATATTCGTCAATAAACGATTTTAAAATTGAGGTTTCATGTGCTGTAGTTAAAAATATTACTTGTCAGCTGCCACAGCAAAGTTTTGATATTAAAAAATTTAATATTCCATCCTATGCTAAATTAGCAGACAAAAAATTCAACCAAACGGGTGAAATATCCTTACTATTGGGGTGCGACGTGTTTTTTCAGGTGCTGCAGCGTGAATCATTACCGCTTGCTCCATCGGGTCCGTTTTTGGTGAATACAAGCTTTGGTTATGTGCTGGCTGGGAGTTTACCAGTTCCGGTACATACTTGCAAAATCTCTTCAGCTAATTTATGCCTAACTGCTCAAGGTAACAATTTTCCTAATTTATCCAGTAATGCGCAGGAACAACCATATCTTGAAATCAATACCACAATGTCACATTTCTGGGAATGTGAAAAAGTACCTACCATTTTTAAAGAGGGCAGCACTGAGCACCAATTGGCTGAGCAGGTGTTTATAGATTCTGTTAAGTTAGAGAATAAAAGATTTTCTGTGGCTTTGCCTTTAAAAGTTGAGGTAGAAAATGTTCAGTTGGGAAATTCCTTTTCATGTGCATTGCAAAGATTGTATAATTTAGAAAAACGATTTTGTAAAGATAGTGATTTGTTTAAAAAATATAAAAAATTCATTGATGAGTACATTGAGCAGGGCCACGCTAGGTATTTTGATATTTCAAACTATAATTTGAACGCGGGCAATGTTTATTTTCTTCCACATCATCCTGTAATTAATCCAAACAGCAAAACAACTCCTGTTCGTGCGGTATTTGACGCTAGTATGAAAAGTACACACAAGTTGAGCTTGAACGATATCATGCTGAATGGCGCAGTTGTTCAGAGTGATCTTTTCGATATATTGACATTGTTCAGAACCTTTAAGTTTGTTTTATTACTTATGTGACATAAAGTCAATGTATAGACAGATCCTTGTTGATGAAAAATATTGTTGCTTACAAAATGTATTGTGGCGAGATTCTCAGCACGATCCAGTAGGGTGCCTTCAACTACGAACTGTAACTTACGGGCTAAAAAGTTCGGCGTTCCTTGCGACACGTTGTTTAATAGAACTCGCGCACAAATATAAGGAAAGGTATCCAGCAGCAGCTTTTGATTTGCAGCATTCCAGTTACGTGGATGATATTCAGTGCGGAAGTAATGATATTTGCGAGCTTACTAGAATCAGGCAGGAGTTGATAGAGTTAATGGACAAGGCCAGCTTTTCATTGCATAAATGGTGTTCAAATCACAAAGACATTTTGAAAGACATTCCCTTTCAATCACAGCATTTGGGTGACAGGGATTTTGATAAAAATAATGTTTATGTAAAAACGTTAGGGCTTACCTATGATGTAGCGTCCGACACATTAAATATAAAATGTCCGGAAAAAGAGGTTCAGGAAAAATATACCAAAAGACAGATGCTGAGCTTTATAAGCAAGTTTTTTGATCCCTTGGGTCTTGTGGGTCCTATACTAGTGCAAGCAAAATACCTAATGCAACAGGTCTGGTTTGAAAATATAAGCTGGGATGATGAATTGCCACAGAGCCTTAATAAAAAGTGGGTTGACTTTGCGCAAAGTTTGGTTCAAATGTCATCTATTTCTATACCAAGAAATATTAATGTACAATCGTCAAGCTTTATTGAAATTGTTGGATTTGCAGATGCGTCAAATATAGCCTATGGATGTTGCTTATATTTGAGAGTTATCGATACTAACAAAAACGTAAAGGTCAATCTCTTATGCTCAAGATCGCGCATTAATCCAAAAAATAAAATCTTGACTGTTCCCAGACTTGAATTAAATAGTGCCTTGTTGCTAGCATTACTTGTCAAAAAAGTACATAACACTTTGTCTCTCAAATACAATGTAAAAGTATTTCTTTATTTAGACTCAAAAATTGCGCTATCTTGGCTTAAGATTGAGCCTATAAAACTCAGTGTATATGTAGCAAATAGAGTTAATAAAATCAGAGAGTTAACTACTGAATTTCAGTGGAGTTATGTAAAAACAGGTGACAACCCGGCGGATTGTTTATCCCGAGGTGTCAACCCTCAGTCTCTGGAGGGGAGTTTGCTCTGGTGGCATGGACCACCATACCTACAAAATTCAAACTACATTCACTGTAAATTTCAAAATAATGAAAAGTTAAATGATGAGGTATTGGAATTACAAAGCGTTCCAAGGTCATGCAATCCGTGCAATAAAGCAAATTCACTTCATGAGTTTTGTGAGAAATATTCTAGCATAGATAAAATGACTAGAATAATGTCATATATAAAAAGATTTATTTTCAATTGTAGAAAAGAAAATGTTAATAAAAAGAGTGGCAATTTATGTCCTGAAGAGTTAGAATCTGCGCTGCATACTTTAATAAAAATTGAACAAAGTAAATATTTGGAAACTGAAATTAAAAATCTTTTATCAAAAACACCAATAAAATCAAATATAAATAGTTTAAACCCATTGCGCTTGCAAAATGCCAATCTACCGTTTTCCAAGCGTCATCCAATAATAATACCTAAAAGATCAGCTGTTTCTAAACTCATAATTTTAAAAGAGCATTTAAGACTCAAGCATGCAGGGCTCCCACTAGGTGGACCGATGACCTGGTCAAGGTTGCAGGAAACCGCTGGATGAGAGACGCACGGGACCGGTCAATGTGGCGACGCCTGGGGGAGGCCTATGTTCAGCAGTGGACGTCTTTTGGCTGAAATGATGATGATGCAGGGCAGAAACTGATTCTAAGCGTACTCAATGAGCAGTATTGGCTTATCAACGCCAACCGAGAAATTAAAGCAGCAATTCATAAATGTGTTATTTTGTTTTAAATTAAAGGCGAAAAATACGACTCAGCTAATGGGATCTCTGCCGATCGATCGCGTCAATATTACGCGGCCATTTCAAATAGTCGGCACCGACTATGGCGGGCCATTTCGTGTGAAGCAGACTAGAGTTCGTAACCCGGTTATTACAAAGGCATACATAGTCATATTCGTATGTTTTGTCACTAAGGCGATTCATATCGAATTGGCCTCTGATATGACCACAAACACATTTTTAGGATGCTTAAAAAGGTTTATTGCACGCAGGAATAAACCGTCCAAAATATATTGTGATAACGGTTCCTGCTACAAAGGTGCTAATAACGTTTTAAACGGGTTGTTTGAGATGCACAATGCTGCCCATCGAGATACTGTTATCAACTATTGTAGCACAGAAAGAATAACGTTCCATTTTATACCCTCTTACTCGCCCGTGTTCGGTGGCTTGTGGGAGGCAGGTATCAAAAGTGTTAAATACCACTTAAAACGTGTGATAGGGGATTCGGTTTTAACCTATGAGGAACTGTATACGGTGCTTGTACAGGTAGAGAGTATCTTAAACTCTCGCCCATTGACGCCTATGTCGCGAGATCCTGACGATATGTCTTATCTCACGCCGGGACATTTCCTCACAGGCTCACCTTTGACCTCTTATCCTGAACTAAATGTTGTTGGCGAAAACATTGGTAAATTAAGTTTTTGGAAACAATGTGTTAAAATGCAACAGCACTTCTGGGATCAATGGCACAAACAATATTTGGTGATGCTGCAAAATAGACCTAAATGGAAAAGTGAAAAACCCAATTTGGAAAAAGGGACTTTAGTTCTTCTTAGAGATAACAATGTAGCACCATTAAACTGGCCAATGGGCAGAATCGTTGAGGTTATGCCAGGGAAAGACGGCAAGGTAAGAGCTATTCAGGTAAAAACAACCAAAGGGACTGTTATAACAACATCTCTCATGAAAGTATGTCCATTGCCTATAGATTACAGTTAAAATAAAATAGCATAAAATATAATTTGCTATTTATTCGCTTGCTGACTTTCACCTGGTGTTCAGGTAAAATAAGTTATAAAATAAGTAATACCACATATAGTTTTTATAAATCTTTTATTTTATACAAAATGTCATAGAACAAATTGTTGATTTGTTCATTGCTGTTTCTCAACGTTATTAAAATGTTTAAGTTAATTTAAGTTTACAACTTAAAAGTATTTTGTTCATTGCTGTGTTTTAAAGTGTTTAAGTTAATTTAAGTTTACTTTAAAGTATTTTGTTCATTGATGTTTCTCAGTGTTATTAAAGTGTTTAAGTTAATTTAAGTTTACTTTAAAGTATTTTGTTCATTGATGCTTCTCAGTGTTATTAAAATGTTTAAGTTAATTTAAGTTTACAACTTAAAAGTATTTTGTTCATTGCTGTTGCTCAGCGCTATTAAAATGTTTAAGTTAATTTTTGTTTACAACTTAAAAGTAAATGATAGGTCTCTATACTTACACTTTAAGTTTTATAAACTTTGAGTTTTTGTTATCTTTGGCTGAGGCCCCAATATGTTCAATACAGAACACAATAATGTATCCGAATTAGTTTTTAGTTACATAGACGAATATCATAGACAAGATGTAAGAGAAGCTCATGTGCGAGTCGATTGTCGTGTGTTCCTACAAATACAATAGTTTTAATATAAACTAAATTTTCTGGTGTTTCAATATAATAAAACCGAGCTATCGAGGGAGGAAACAACACCTTCAACACTTCAGAATCTAATTATAATTTACCTTGTGCTATAAACCGGGTGTAATGTATGTAGATTACTATGGTATCCTCAGACGATGCCAACACATCATCTATGCATTGCTGTAATCACAATGCAGGCCGTCTTGGTTTACGGCTTAACATAGTAACTAGTAGTACGTTACATGTTGGTGCTGTCCGAAATTGGATACGTAGCGCCTCATCACGATTGTGATCCACGAAGTGTTAGTACCTATACATACAGGGTGTAAATCAACCCATCACACAGCCGTCATCCAAGCATTCTGTACATCAAACTAAGTGGGTACCCCTATGCAAAAAATTTTGCTGGGAAACGACTTTTTTTTTTGGGGTCAAAAGTCACATTTTACGGTAAAACTCAAAGTAGCACTCTTAAAACATTGTGCTAGTGGATGCTTTGAATAGTAAACGGGTCATGGAGGTAATTTAAGTAAAGTTATAACCTGAAAAACTAGTACCTACGAAACAGCTTTTTATTGGGACAAGCCCGCCACACTATTCCCAAACCACTGTAACTCCTGTTAGCCAGAATCAACAGTGGCGACCACAAGAAAAGCGCCGAGACAATGAAGCTCGACGAAGTCCCAGAGAAATGATTTAACTGTCTTGGATCCCGCAACGAAATTAATCAGAAAAGAATAGCGGAGGAGTAGGAAAAAACATAGTTTCCACTTCCCTCCATATCAGCAGGAGACAGAACAGAACAAGGCCAATAGGCACACAGGGACGTATACAACTGAGATAAGCCCAGTTGCCTAGCACCACGGATATTATTGTCATTAATATTACTGGGTCCTAAGTTGTGAGCTGTTATATTTGATTCCAATAATAGGTATGACAAAATTGCTTGAACGCACGGAAATTTGTTCTAGTTTCTACAAGGTCCGTATAGTAAATAACTCCGGATGTAACCTGTACACTATTTAACATAATATTACGTTCATTCTGCCAAAGACTACACTCCCAGAAAATGTGATGTACGAAACAGCTGTGAAAAATTTGGAACTTTGACCCCCAATATGTTACGGACATATTGGGGGTCAAAGTTCCAAATTTTTCACTCAATTTGGGGGTTCCCAGGTATGGTCTAGAACAAAAAAAATATCGCAGTGGTGGGGAGAACAAGTGCCTTTCATTTGCATTAAGGGTACTTTACACCCTTTATCAGGTTCACTGTCCAGGCTTCAGAGTGGGAATGGTCCATAAGTCCCGTTATGTTTTTATTAAACGTCAATAATTTAAATAAAAAAAACGAGTATCCCTGGGTCCTAGCATTTTTTATAATCCTTATGATGTGTCCTGCCAAGTCCGCATTAAATAAGAAACTTTCTTCTTACGTCCACGGTATCAGATGGCTTAGAAATTGTATGAACGAACATACCACATACGGTCTGCGGACTGGTATGGAGGACTCTCTACAGACCGTATGTGGTCTGTAGAGAGTGAACCTGTTATTATACTTTTACCGCATTATGTTCATCCTTTTTAGAATTAGTTCGAAACGTGGAACTTGGCAAATACATATATTTATCATTTCCGGCCTCGGTCCCCGTCTGGCACTTTTTTCTGTATGATATGAATCTATTTAGGTACTGCCTAAAACCTGTTTATTATAAACCTGTGTGAAGGATGATATATGGCTAGAAAGGAAGTTTAGTGACAGCTGAAATCGAGTGATAGAGAAGTACATAACAGAGGATTAAAGCATGTAGCGCCGACCTATAATAAAGTCTCCCAATTTGGTAAAACTGACTTTAATTTATATTCGAACTAGGCAGTGGTTACATAATTATATTACAATAACATTATCATTTCCCTATATTTTTCAAAAATGATTACAGCTCGGTTTCTATAATTTAAGCCATTCTTCTTCGTAGCGTGTCGATGGCAACTAAATTGAGTTGACCCAGAACCTGAGCTACTGGTTTGACACTAATTGATGTAGCGTCCATCAGTTCCTGAGTGAACAACCAACACAACACTAAAGCCATTAAAACCTTTTTCATCTGATTACCCATCCAATTTTCCACCATCTCCATTCAAATGCCTACATACCCCCGGAACCAAACAGGGTCATACCATTCATGAATGCAGTAGCAAGGTGACAATCTGGCAGGACACAAAGCAACGCCACTAATTGGAAACTGTGCAACACCAAACGGATGGTCAACACAACTGACACACAGTGTGGGACAGAAATAGTTGCCTCGCGTTTATTGTGTCCTGGTACTTTTAGATTGTTAGAGCGAAAACCTTCGGACATTTTGAAGGTACTTATGACTTTTAGACGATTTCTTCGTAATTTCTGATGACCCAGTAGTGAGGAATGTAGTAATTGAAGATGGTTAAAGGAATGGAACTCGAAAATAAATCTACAACTAATAAAAAATGGTAAGGTGTGGTAGTAAGGTCTTATGATGTGAAGGACAGACAGAGCCAGAGTAAACGCAAAAAGACTGAATTTTGTATTCATTACTTCTGCACTATTATACCTAAATAATTCCTAAATTTGATCTTTATTTACTACTTGATAAGGTTAAAAAAAGGATAAAATAACATAAAACACCCACCTTAAAAAAACCCAAGAATGTCCGTCGGGGGCTGCCATTAAATGAACTAGTTTTGCAATGTTCAGCACCCGTCGGACATTCTTGGGTTTTTTTAAGGTGGGTGTTTTATGTTATTTTATCCTTTTTTCAATTAATTTTTAACAGTCGTGGGTTTTTTCAAAATTTTTAATTTTGCTTTTTATTTTAAACTTTTTACTTTTATTTTTTTTATCCAAGAACATGCACCAATCAAACCTTAACCCATAACTGAAAACTGAATCAAAATCGGACTTGTAGTTTTGGAGAAAAATGGCAACTTTGATTTGCACAAAAAATGTTTGCTGCAGCGCCCCCTGGTGAGTTGTCACCGTAACACCTATCTAAGAACATGCACCAATCAAACCCGAACCCATAACTGAAAACTGCATCAAAATCGGACTAGTAGTTTTGGAGAAAAATGGCAACATGTATTTGCACAAACACACAAACAAACAAACACGCAAACAAACAAACAGCCTCTCACCCCAAACGCATATACCGTCTCCGTTCCGTCGTGGGTAAAAATTGGGTAGGACACAAAACAACGACACTAATTATTATTGGAAACTGTGCAACACCAAACGGATGGTCAACACAACTGACACACAGTGGGGGACAGAAATAGTCGCCTCGCGTTTATTGTGTCCTGGTACTTTTAGCTTGTTAAAGAACCGAATACAATCTGACATTTAACCTTCGGCGTGCCTGGTGGCAAAAAGTTACACGGTATGCCTGGTGGGTTTATCAGACCCGGATTTTTAACTTGTAAATTCTAAAAAATTTATTGATAAATAAGTATGTTAGAAAATAAAATAAAAAAATATTGCAAAAAACAACTTTTAATAATAATAATGCCAATTAAACTTAAGTAGTGTTTTTAAATCGTTTTAAACTTAGTTACTCTTATATACCTAAACTTTACATAATAAACCTAAAGAGATCTCAATCAGACTAATTACAAACATATATATTATACACATCTTTTACAATGTATTTAGTGTTGCCACCACACTTTCCTCTTTCATTCTTCTCTGTCAGACATCAAGTCACCACTTTCTCTTTCTTAACAATCCTCACATAATCCTGCCATTTCATGATTCAAAGTGATTTTAGCATTTCTTATTTCCTTGTGAAGAGGGTTAAAATATACTCACTAATCCTTCCAACGAGAAAATCTAGAATAAAGGAAAGAATCTTATCTGCTTAGAATAGCAAGATTGCAAAAATGAGCTATTCAAATACGCAAACCAAAGCTAACATCAAACGGTTTTTCTTCAAAACTCGTCTTCCGTCTTCCATCTAGCTTATTTATTCACCTCCCCCCTCCACCACTACCATTTGAGATAATATTCACTGCATGCCAAATTAGAAACATGAGTAAGTAGAAGAAAAATAATCTCGAAGAAAATGTCCGAACAATCTCATAAATCCAATTTTATTGCAAACAACCAATAATTTCCAAGAATTCAATATTTTATCACAAGCATGCACAGTCATACAAATAGGAAACTAATCTCATTCAAAAAAAAAAATAATACCGATCTCAATTTCCATGCACGGCAGTGTAATAGAGGAAAAGGATGACCCACTTTTTCGGTGCACAAAAGACTCTTTTATATTGCACTGAATACTAGATTCGGTCGCCTACAAACTACTGAGCGAGTTTTTTGTTAATTCCTTTACCCGGAATATTTTTGCGTCCAAATATTTTTGCAAGGCTTTGTACAGTTCATCTTATTAAGCTGAAGTTTGAGCTTAATATTTTGTTATTAGATTGTGAACTCGTTTCGGGAATGTTTTTCGAGTTTTTTTCTTTGAAATTAGTTGCGTTGACAAATTGTGAATCCCTGTAGATATGGTTTATACGAGTATAAACATAAGCTTACGATTGTTCTTCGAAAGCTATTGTTGTTCTGTATGCCTTATATTATAATAAACATTGGACAGACTTCAGTTAGTAAAGTTAGACTGAGGTTCATCTATTAGTGGTCTGGTGGTGGGACAAAGTGATCCTTTTGAGGTACGGGAACCCTAAAAGAAGAAAAGTGTGGAAGAAAGAGCCAACGCAAAATACACTGGGATAAGGGCAGGAAAATGGTGAAGTACGTATAATTAGAAGAAAATACCTTCTCCTATATTTTTAAACTTTCAGCATTAATTGCTACTTAATTTACTTTAGCGTACAAAGTTTTAAAAGTCAACATTTCTGTTATCGATTTAATCTCTTAGTTCTAAAAGAATCGAACCTCTAAATCAAAACTGTTTCTGTAAGAAAACCAAGTTCGACTTGGAAATAAATTAGCCGTTAAAAATAAGTGAAATCGAAAGTATCTCGGAAAGCTAACAATTTTGTTTGAAAAACAGAAGTGTTTTCTGAAAAGTTCTTGTTGAAACTTGCCAAGTTTTCGTCGATAGTTTATTGGTGACGTATTAGTGCAAAATATTGCTTACTTAAATGTTATATACTTACTAGCTGATACCCGCGGCTTCGCCCGCGTGATTGTCAATCAAATTCTATTTTAAAACCTTTCTAGCGAACCACTCCATTCATTGGTGAAATTAGCATGAATATCGGTGCAGCAGTTTTTGAGTTTTTGCGAACAGACGGGCAGATAGACGCGGCTTAGGACTTTGTTTTATAATATGTAACGATTTTAGTAATTTGTCAAAGTATTGTAGCACGTTGCACAACTAATAATTATGCTGAATCCAAGGACTAATATTAAAGGATATCAGTTAACAGCCACGGAGTCTGAATTTATGCCCGCGTGATGGCAAATATATGCTCGCTCTCTATTAATGTAGACTAATGTAGGTTCACTAATACCGAGCTACACACGGCTACACATCAAGCTATACAATTCCAGTTTACGCTGGTCTCGCACTGTACGGAAATCTTATACAATGCGAGACCAGCTTATACTGGAAATGTATAGCTTGATGTGTAGTCGTGTGTACAATTTATATTTCACAAAAAAGTCTATCAATTTTGTATTTTAATTTAAAATATAAATATAAACAAGGACGCTTACATTTTGTAGAGTATCCAATCTCGTCGCCAAACACAGCAATGCCATGAAAACCAAAATATTTGAACTTCCTCCAAAATTCAAATGGAACAAATTGAATTCTCCCAAAAAATCGGGAGCCTGAAAAAATGGCAACACACTTCCCAACGAACACACGAATGAAATATTAATGTTGCCATCAATTCAGCGAGTTTCACCTCGGATGAGTTAAAAATTTAAAAACCAATGCTATTTGGCTTGCGGCCAAACGCGAAACGTTGAGGCTTGCAAGAAATTAATGTGTTAGTGAATAGTAGGGAAAACCGCTGGCTTCAGCCATTTTGTTATCTTAGTAATTAGGGGAATAGAAGCACTATTTGTGGGTCATTAAGTTTGGAATCTAAGAAATGTGTAGTTTGTGCAAAAACTCTGAATGGGTGCTCCGATTTGGCTGCAGTAGGGTTTTGAATTCGCTTTTTGAGGTAATTCCACAACCAAGAGAGTAGCGGTGGCCCAATGGTGGCGGCTCCGACTTAAGATCAGTAAGTCGTAGTCTGAACCCAGCCATGCGCATTAGTTTGTGTACTTTATTCTTCTTCTTTTAAGTTGTAGGTTTTTGAGATAATTCTTCATTATCTGGCAAGCATTTTCTCAATATTTATGTTGGGCTTGTTATCAAGTCAAACCGGATGCAGTTGATAACCAGCATTTTACAAGGAACGACTGCTTATCTGACATCTTCAACCCAGATGGTATTCGTTAGAAAACCTTATTATTATCGTTGAAACAAATGAACAAGCTCCCTAATCGTTTTAAAAAAACACAAACATTTATTACTAACAGTTTTTTTTTTTGGGTTTTAGGTAATCATTAAATAACCTACCGCTCTGGGTAGAGCGGAAGGGAGTGTCAGACTTGGAAACTTAAACTTTGGAAAGTGGTAATTCATCAAATGACTCCTTCCGCTCTACTGACTAAAAACCACCCATGTTCCTTCTTAGCCCTTGTGCCGAGGCCGCGGTATCTCTTTCGACAACCCGCAGCCCCACGGACTTATTACCAACCTAAGGATATAATTAAATACCTTTCACAAACACCCTTGTACCAACGTTACCATTAGTCCAATGAGCAGTAATGTACGAAAATATAAATATTTAAAACACACTCCAAAAATGTCCGCATGGAAGCCAACATGATGTAACATCATTGCATTTTAAAATACCCCACTCAGTGTTACACCTTCTCATGTGGGCATCGTTTCATCTAACAAGATGTTGCGAATTTATTTTTAATAAGAACAAAAAAAATCTTTACTGAGAAGAAATTTGAAAATTGTGAGCCTCAGAAACTGCTGAATTTGTTATACCAATAGCGATCATTGTAATACAAAATACTAGTTTTTGCTCGCCCCATGCTGAAGACGAGAAAAACCAAAGAAAATGTACACCATACAGTATACAGGGATTAAAATTATCCTGAATCCTAAGCCACGTCATATTTTGTGTGTATTTGATACAAATCCGTTTAGCCGTTGATGCATGAAAATACCGACAAACAGAGTTCCGTTAAACTTCGCTTGCTTAGGTTGGTCTGTGGATAGGTGACCACTCTTTTTTTTATTATTATAAATGGGCTTGCTCTTGACCTCAATCTTGCCCTAAGGGCAAAGATGATGTCGACGATGGAACGAGCTTACCCAGAAGAAGCCTGTTTACTCGCGACTTAAATAGATTAGGGTTATAATTATGAGCTCGGAAAAACCGACGCAGGCAGGTAATTCCAGTCCTTGGCTGTGCGCATAATAAAGGACTTGGTAAAGCGCTTCGTTCGAATGTGTGGAATCAGCTCGTGGAGCTCCTGCGCACACTCTCCACTCATTACAATAAAAAAAAAAAAAAAATTACAAACCGAGTTTCTTCCATACCCGGGAAAGTTAAGCCGTTGGCTTTGGTCGCGGTTCTCATTCGTAGATCATTGACAGTCATTACAGGTAGTCAGTGACCTGAAAATCTGACATACATTCTTATCAGGGTGATCGTATTACCCGGTACTAACTGGGGTGTGGAAGTCAGATAGGTCAGTCAAAAGTCAAAGTCAAAGTCAAAAACATTTATTTCAAGTAGGCCAGTAACACTTTTGAATAGTCGAATTAAACTAACTGCGGCACTCAGAGATATCCAACGATTACTCAAGCTGCCACCCAGCAAAGGCCTGACATAGTTTTATATGACAAAACTGCCAAAAACCCTTACCAAGCGACGGCCCAAGCAACCACTGAAGCTTTCCGAGTGCGGCAGTAAACTACTAAACTAATGAAGCTAAA
Organism: Diarsia mendica; assembly: GCA_949316265.1. Taxonomy (NCBI): domain Eukaryota; kingdom Metazoa; phylum Arthropoda; class Insecta; order Lepidoptera; family Noctuidae; genus Diarsia; species Diarsia mendica. The sequence goes on from OX438910.1 coordinate 4,772,682, forward strand.
TAAACTAAGCTACAGTCCCAGTCACAAGGCATAATAACTCGTGAGTGTACTGTAGTTGCCAATTTAAAAGCGTTGGTCTCATGAGAAGAATGGCAAGAAACTTCATGGACACTCTTTTAAAATCGGCAGTCGATCCATGTTAAATACTGGTATTCAGCTACATCCAGTAGACTAGAAGCCAAGCTCAACATAATTACGAAAAGACTTGGCAGATGATGATGATATTTCGATACGTAAAGAAGTTCACCTCAAATTCGAGAGGAACCACGGGTATCAGCTAGTATCAAAACATTTTTAGAACGGACGTTTTCCTCAATTTCGGTACATGTCTGGGTGCTGTGTAAAAATCCGTTTTACGTACGGGTGATAGTAAATTCATGGGCAAGTTAGAATGCAGACACTATTTTATGGGTAGTATAAATTGTAACCGGTTAGTATTTACTTTAGGATAGTGGTTTCATAAGGGTGGATCTTCATGGGATATTCTAAATTTTGTTTTTATTTTCTTTATGAAATCGGAACAGTTTTCTGAAGTAAAGTCAACTTAGTAGCTGCTTTGAAAATGATTAGCCAGCCACTAAATTGAAAATTTCGTCACTCGTCTGCTGGTTACATTAAGCCAGACTGATAAGCCTACCGGCACTGGGTCCAATTTCCATGTTGGAAAAAGTGTTATTAAGTTTTCAATCAGATATTTTTCAGTAGCAGTCACAGAACCTGGATCTGTGGTTTGTGTGTTTAAAAATAACTGGTGTCATTGAGTGTACGGTCAGCATCAGAAGAAACTGAACATTTTGGAATTTTAATTCTTATAATGTACAGGACTCTAGCTATTATTTTTAATGTTTCAGAAGATTATTCGTTAAAATAGTCCTTACACTCCAATAAAATGTATTAACGAGTAATATCTAACAAGTTTTTATTAAAAAATCAGCTCCGAAACTTTGAGTAATGTTAATAATATGCTTCTGATGCTGACCATACTATAAGGTCTCCCTCTGTCTAATCCTACAAGGATGCGTATTTAACGGGCGTGATGTTATGCTATGTTAAGTTTTTCTGTGTAAAGTTTTTCATCACCCAAAGAAAAGGGACGATATAGTCACCAATACCAACTCGCCATCGACAAATTTTGAAAAGGATTTGTAACTCACAACCTCGTCGAGCGAGCGTATTTGAAACTGAACCGGTACCTGGACAAATATCCATGCATTTGTCAGTTTACTGGCTGGCTAGCGCGAACCTTGTTATTGTGAAACAGAGATCGGTACTTTAGTGTTGTTGAATTAAATTGCGGTTTAAATAATATCAAATCATAGAAAAGAAAAACAAAACAGTAAGTCGTAGGTGCGAACCCAGGCAGGTGCATTTATCATCATCATCAGGTCAAGCCGGATTCACCCACTGTTGGGTATATTAGGCCTCCCCTTTCTTCTTCCACTCTACTATATTCTGCGCATCACTCGTACTTTGTGTAATTTATTTCATCACCACTCCTCTCAAAACGGTGACTGAAAACATCGTGAGGTAACCAACATGTCCTAGGACCTAGGAGCTGCCTGGGTTCAAACCCACGACCTACTGTTCGTAAGTCGGGGCTGCCACCACTGGGCCACCGCTGCTCTCACTATAAAACTCGCTTTTGAACGTGTTCAATGTGACTATTTCAGTGTACAAGAAAAAAAACATGTCATAGAAACACAAAGTATTTATTTCAGAACTTCTGAAAATAGATAGGGTAGACATTATAGACATTCTTATCTATGTTTCCACAATAGTCATATCTGTAGGTAGGCTTTGAATCATGTGAATTCAGGTGTAAAGGCAGCAGCTAACTCGTCCTTGCGATTGTCAAGTCGCCAACCAAGCGTGTTGATTTATCGCATAATACGGTTGTAATCAGAAATGTGATGAATATTGCAAACGTGTTGTGTTAGCTCTTGTTAGTCTAGTGGAGTGACTGTTGGACGGACAATCCATAGGTCTCAAGTTTGAACCCAAGACACGCAATTCTGGATTTTGCAGATTCATGTACGTATTGTTTTATTATCGGTTGCTTCGGTGAAGGCAAGCATTGTAAGGGAACCAGTTGCCTGGAGATATTTTTCGACGGCATGTTAAGCCAAGTCATTCTAGAATAGTAAGCTAACATTCCATAGAAGTAAGAATGTTGTAGTTAGTTAATTATTATGGTCAGTAAGATGGTTTTTGTAAATGAGCGCCTCTCGCCATCAAACGTTAAAGTTTGGTGACTTTAAAATTAAGTAACGAATCTGTACAATATTATCTATCTATCTATCTATCTATATAAATAAAAAGAGAAGTCCTGACTGACTGACTGACTCATCAACGCCCAGCCCAAACCCTTGGACCTAGAAAACTGAAATTTTGCACAGAGGTTTCCTTTAGAATGTAGACAAGGAATAAGGAAGGATTTTTCGAAATTCAAACCTTAAGGTAGGTAGTTAAATAGGGGATGAAAGTTTGTATGGAAAATCGTCATTTTCACGCTGGCTAAGTCGCTGGCAAAAGCTAGTGCTTAAATAAATTGTTAAAAAAAAGAAAAGTCTGACAGCAGGTTAGACACTAACCACTCGATGAAGCAGAAGAAGCTGTTGTTGTCTATCCTAAAATGAAAATTCAACAAATGATCCGCGTGGTGGTGGATTACCCCCTTCACCATTCACCCTTTGCACTCTCATAAAGTGAGTGAGCGAAGTGAGAGAGTCCCAGCAGTAGAAATATTTCAGGGTGATTATGTATTAATTTTCGATTCATTATCTGGGTATAGACACAGCTGTGTCTATACTATTGATATTCATTAAAGATCATTTACTGAGAGACGCTGTCAGCTGATTTTCGGAAAATATTGTCATGTTGTTTATAAATGCGAAAGTTTAGATGGACGCATGTTTTTTTTTTTTTCTTTTTTTTTATAAAAACGTGCCCCACACTAGGAATTTCTCCTGTATCGTGGGTGCGTTCACAAACATTTAAACTCACATACACAAATACCCAGGTTATTACTTAATCACGCCAGAAAGGCTGACGGATCAACATGAATGGCACAAAGATGTGTAGATTAGTCTGGAATAGTATATAGGCTACTTTTTTTTCTCTAACTTTAAATGATTGTGTAATAATCATTAAAATTTCCACGCGAATGAAGTCACGGGCAACAGTTAACTGTAAAATGACCTCACTGTCAGAACCGTGTGACGGGAACAGAATGACAGTTAACTGTAAGTGTAAGCTTAGATTCAGTTAAGCTATTCTGCACCTAAGCACGAACGAGTCTCGTACATTTTTCAAGAGCAAATTGTTACTTAAATTCATCCATAAAACTCACAACTACTTCAATCAACCATCCCGTATATCTCACTCTATTACAACACGCCCCCCCCCCTCCCCCACATACACAAACCACGTTAGAAAACTATACTATGTAATCAGAGCACTGATTACATGACTCCCAAAGGAGAACGCGAGCTGGCTTCAATGAATTCTAAATGCTGTACACCGATTAACTCCGAACATACATCACTGAACAGATGTGTTGTTTTACTGTTGTTCTTTTATTGTTTATTTCGTGTTTTTAGTTGTTGGTCTCGAGAGGAGCTCGTGGCTTAATAATAACTGCCACTCGGGTCAATCTTTGGGTTAAGCTGCGTTTGCCTAGGTTGGTCTGTGGATGGGTGACAACCCATTTCATACCGAGCTACCTCCGTGCCTCGAAAAGTACGTTAAGATGTTGGTCCCGGCTGTCATAATCAGTAGTTGGCAGTCGTTACAGGTAGTCAGTGACCTGAAAGTCTGACAACCAGTCTTACCAAAGGGTATCGTATTACCCAGTATGAACTGGGTTGTGGAGGTCTGGGTTTGGCAGTCCCTCCATGTAAAATTCTGGTATTGCTGCATCCGGTTAGACTGGAAGCCGACCCTAACATAGTTGGGAAAAGGCTAGGCAGATGATGGTCTGTAGAGAACATAGCATAACGTCACGACTGTAATGTAAGAGGAGTTAGGCAAAAGTGTACTTAATGAGACACCCAAAACATGACTGGCAAAATATGGGTCCTTATTTCGCCAGTGATGTTTAAGTCCTATGTTAATACATGGGAACCCTAGTGGGGCGAGCATATCGCTATCAATCGAGCACAAATCTAGACCACGTGGCTACTACTGAAAATTTTCTGATTGATACTCAGTAACATTTTGCCTTTTTTTATTTTATTTTTTGGTGGGTGGAAAATCATCGAATAACCTCCCCCGCTCTTGGACAGAGCGAAGGGGAGTGTCAGACTTCTACTGACTAAAAACCAAACCCATGTTCCTTCTTCGCCCTTGTGTCGGAGCCGCGTTATCCTTTCGATAATCCACAGCCCCGACGGGGTAACATTTTGCCTGAAAATTAAATTTGACAAATGTAGACTCCGTAGCTGCTACTGAGAAATCACCTCGGTTAGGAATTGATAAAAATTAATTTGTGTCACTACCTCAATGATCGCAAACAAGGTTATTGAACAAGCAGTGACGCTTACAACCACTAGGTCTCCTCTAGTTAATGAAGGATGCTCTTCGAAGCACGGGTGCCCCCCCTTCCACCACTGTCAGATTACCTACAAACTACCATCAATATAAGTTTTTAAACTGACATGGTCACTGACACTACTATTAATATCATAAACGGGATCAAACATGGTAAATATCCCGTTTATGATATTAATAGTAGTACCATCAATATAATTATAAAATGATAGGAAACACTTTCAAAGAATACAAAATCCGCTTGCTCTCTAAAGTGAATCATTAGATTCCCATTTGACCTTTCAGATTGTGTTTGTAAAAGGCTATTTTATATAACATCTTCTAAGGTAGAAAGACATACCGAGGCCTCGACATAAAGGGCTAAGAAGGAACATGGCTGGTTTTTAGTCAGAAGAAGTCTGACACACCCTACTGACTGACTCATTTGATGATTTCCTACCCTCCAAAAATAAAAATAAAAATGTTTATCCAGTGATCGCAGTATGGGTATCAAATGAAAGAGTCGGCTGAGTGTAATACGAAAAATTAAAGACGTCACTCTAAATTATTTAAACTAAAATGTTCCTCTTCTTTTCTTTCGTTATGAACTAGGGCGAAATTAAAGACGACTAAAAGACTGATGAATAGAAATGTTTATAGATAGAGAGGAAGAGGAAGACCAAGATGGAGTGAGAAATGATGTTAAAGATAAAGCAGTAAATGAAAGCATGACGATTGAAAGAGGACAATGGAAGAAAAAAATACGTGTTGCGCGGACCCCAAGTAATATGGGAAAAGGGCAGGTAAATGGTGATGAATTTTCCTCTTTTTCCTCTTTTTCCTACCCCTGTGCCATTGTATTTAAGTTCAGCGCAACACTTTTTTATAAACTACTAGTGACCCGCCCCGGCTTTGCACGGGTGGAAAAATATATTTAAACCTTCCTCTTGAATCACTCTATCTATTAAAAGAACCCGCATGAAAATCCGTTGCGTAGTTTTAAAGATCTAAGCATACATAGGGACAGACAGTGGGAAGCGACTTTGTTTTATAATAAGTAGTGACAGTGATAGTGATGATAGTGATTATGTAGAATATAATAATATTAATGTTATTCAATAATATTTTCCTACGCGCAACCTTTACTTTAACCAAAGTTTTAAAAGCCACAGACGGGATGAAATTGCTAGATGCTTTTATTTACAGCCAAGAATCAAATACAATAAAATTATTCTATTTACCCTGTGTCTACGAACCTCGTTTACTGCAAATTGTTAGTGTGATTTGTTTGACTTCTACCATCATGAATATAAGGTTTAAATTCTAATAATTCACAAGTATTTGTGAAGAGAATGTACGCTAGATACTGAGACTATCAAAGTTGTTAGAAGTTCATCAACTCGTATTGAAGACGTTTCTACTTGAGACTACGAACACATTTGAGTTCAATATACTTCTAGTGCATGTAATGTACTACATACAATCACACCTGTTTTCACCTAAGGGTTAAGCAGGGTTGTACACACCCACGGAACCTACTCATATTATAAATGGGAAAGTTTGTGAGGATAGATGGATGGATAGATGTTTGTTACTATTTAATTTCACGCAAAAACTACTGAACGGATTTGTATGAAATTTGGCACACCGATAGTTTATAACCTGGATTAATACATAGGCTGCTGTTTATCCCGGTAATATGATCCCGTAGGTCCATTATCTTTCATGGGGGCGATGCTGCGGGCATAAGCTAGTAACAATAAGTAGGGTGAATTTATCTAATTCTGTGATTCGCCTAATTCGGTGATATTTGGTTTGAGCGGTATCATAGGGCTGTACGAGTGCACAAATGCCTTTATCACGAAGTTAGATGAGTTCACTATACACCCATGTTTAAGTGTCACAATATAGGAGGCGAGCCTATTGTCAACAGCCGGGCATAGATACAGACTCCATAGCTGAGAAGTGAAAAAATCCTGATCGAAAAACCCATTAACACTTTGTTCGACCTGGAAATCGAACCTAGGACTAAATACTCAGCAGTTGCGTGTTGCAGCATTTCCTAATATTGAAATTCAAATACCAAATTCTGACAAATTCAACAGTCGAGGTTATAACCACTGAACCAAAAAGGCATTTACATTCTTTATGTTTTCGACAAAAGGCAAAATATCCATTATATCCCATAAAACATTCAATTCCGTATTCATAACCCGTAATAAAACTTCTCAACAATTTCACCTTTCCCTAAAAATCATGTCATCAAATCATAATTTTCAATAATCCTCGACATTTCAATAAACGCTGAAAAATCACACGCAAATTTCAGTTTTATTTTGACGAACATTAGTATCATAATCCCTCAACTTTTGGGAGACGAAAGTGCGTAGAATTTCAATTTATGCCATTAAGGTTCTTAGTGCTATAGAAATTGAGCTTAGTTCGGCACTAAGCTGGATTGGAACGGAACGTTTTGGTAAAGTGTAAGCCCGCAATCTGCTCAGGTGCTTCAAATGGTTATTTTTGTGGAAACAGCTTTTGTATTAAAATGAAAATGTGCTTAGTTTTACTTGAATGTTCAAAGTTTTAGTTGGTAGTTTTGGAATATGTGGAAAATGTGTGTTTGGATAGAATAATTCTATCATTTTAATTATTAAAACAGTAAATAAGTTTAAGAGGAGCAAGCAAGAACTGTGATTAAGTTTCTGACATGGTCTCTGACACTACTATTAATATCATAAACGGGATATTCGATTACGGATATCGGGATTTCGGTTTATTTCGTTCGTTCGGGATATTTAGAATCGTGTAGTGAGTGACAATGGTAGTGGTGCCGAACGCAAAAAACGAACGAGAAAGAGGGTAGACCGTTTTGTCTGCTCATAAACATCCACCCGCAATGACTTCAGTTTATCCGTGATCATGGTGCTTGTAACAGCGCCGAAATATCGGGAACTCGAAACAAAAATCAAACATGGTAAATATCCCGTTTATGATATTAATAGTAAGAACTGTGATTTCTTGTATATTAACAACATTTAGGAGGCCTAAAAGAGTGGCAATAGGGTAGTTGACTGACTATAAAAAATATGATTATGTTTAGTCCGTCTCGGTTAGATTATCGAAAAATATTGGATGTGTTTTTTGTTTTATCAAATTAATAAAATTAATGAAAATAAAACTTGTCAAAGATCATGGAGTGGGCGCTTTTGACGTCATAGTAGAATAAAAAATGGACCAAACTGTGAACTGTGTTTTCTAAGCACTGTAACGTCGTCATTTTTTGTTTGCGTGAAAAAAGAAAAAATACGTGTTCAATATTTTTTTAGCAATCTACCTGACGGACACTAATTATATAGATTTTTTTTGTCAACTACCCTATTGTTTTTAAAGTTTTTCTAAAAGACTGCCATGTTTGCCTAGAGAACGCAAGTCGGTCTAGGGTTCGATTTCAAGGTCGGGCTAAGTGTTATAGGGTTTTCCATCAGAAATTCCTCTGTAGCAGCAACGGAGTCTGAATTATTGTTATAATAATTCGCCATTCATGTTAAGTTCTAAGTAAAAAAAAACTGGCCAAGTGCAAGTCGAACTTGCGCATGAAGGGTTCCGTACTTAGACTTCTTATAGGTTTTCCTGTAATCTATAAGTGTTGAACTAATTTCTGTATTTTTTTTCAGAATTTTAGGTTCAGTAGTTTCGGAGATAAGGGGGGGGGGGAATGGTCGGACAGACAGACAGACAGACACACGACCCAAGCAACATGCTCACGTGAATAATGACGTGAATTTTAAGGCATCGAAAGACGTCGCATCACGTCATTATAGACGTAAATTTTGACGTGAGGATGTCACAAATTAGTGCGTCATTAATGACGTGATCAGTTTACGTGATTTCGACGTCAATTATAACGTCTACCATGTCGTCGCGTCGTCGTGATAATCACGTCATAAATGGCTAAATTAGAGTGGTGCCGAGGCCGGGCCGACCCCCGACGGGAGTGGAGCGAGCCCCGAACATCCCGTCAGCTTACAAAAATCAGATTAATAATACTGGTCCCTAGAAAGGAGGTGACTGATGAAATGACGAGAAATAGGGAAGTATGGAAGAAGAAGACATGTTGCGCCGACCCCAAATAAATTGGGATAAGGGCAGGAGAATGATCCAGTGAGGGAGCTTTAAGATATTAAGCTAAAAAGAACAGATACTACACTTTGATCTTAGCCAAAAGGCCGAGAAGCGATAACACATCTAAGTAAAGCAGAGGTAGTCATTCGCTCGCGGAGAATCTTAACACCGCGATTCAGAAACGTGACGTCAGCGTACAGCGCCATCTATCGAGCAGTGGCGCTACTAGATATCAAGTGGGTGGGCTCCGAATCACGTTATTTGATGACGTCTTAAAAAGCAAACGACGACATATAGCTCCGAATCACGTTACTTGATGACGTCTTAAAAAGCAAACGACGACATAAAGCTCCGAATCACGTCATCTTATTACGTCATATATGACGAAGGACGTCATTATTTGAAAGATGACGTCAGTTTATCGTCATTTATCACGTGAGCATGTTGCTTGGGGAGTGATCCTATAAGGGATCCGTTTTTTCCTTTTGAGGTACGGAACCCTAAAAACAAGCATTATAAAAAGTATCCCTTGAATAAATCGTTTGTATAATCTACTGTATGCTAAGCAACCAAATCCGTTCAGTAGTTTCGAGAAAGAGCAACAAATATCCTATAGAAAGAATGGAAAGAAATCCATACATCCTTCCATCCAAACATTCGTGTCTTTTACCTTATTTTCTTTTTCAAATAAGTACATACCAATGTTCCTTTCTTCTGAGCCAAATAACTATTTCCTTTCAAAAAAAAAATCAAGACGAATAAAAATCAAGAATCCATTTCCACACATCCGTCCCCTTTTATCTGAATCCGAACAGATCTCACCGTGAAATATCGACAGCGTGCCGCGAATATAAAAGCAGTACTCCTTACATTACCATATCGTTTGACTTCTAAAAGCCAGTTTTATTGCTTTTCCTATCAAAGGGCGCAATGGAATTTAAACTGTCCATTAGCTTCGGTTTTTGAATGCGTATTTACATTGGCAGGTAATTATTGTGGAGGTATATAGTTTCGTTTGTGGTTCGAGATTTGGTGCTGTGTTCTTACGATTGTGTAAATTGCTTAATAAAGCCGATTAAAATAGATTAAGATGGAAGCAATGCGAAATTTGAATTTAGGCCAAGTTGATGGCTGGTAGGCTCGCTTTATGAGTGATCGAGAGGGAGTGGAAGACCAAACAAATTGTGATAGGAATTGTTATGAAGTAAAAACGTGTAAATGTATGTATGTCCTCATTTTAAGTGCTACTATGTTTACTTTGTTTACTTTTAATTTTTTAGTCAATTTGTTTTTATCCTGTGGGAATCATTTTTCTTTCTTTACATGACATTGGGACGAATGACATAGAGAATGGAAGAAACAAACGTGTTATACCGAGCCCAAATGAGACAAGGGCAGAAAGATGATCTCATACTTAACAGTCGCACTTGCGACTATTCGACTAACGAGGTAGTCGCAGAAAAACTGCATGTGTCTGAAAAGTTACTGCTAGTGAGCTGTCATAAAAAATAACGGAAGCTATGCTAAATAAAAAATAAACAGAAGGTAAAAACCTGGACAGAATGGTATAAAATCACCTCGTACTTAGCAAGTATAAATATGATTTTTCACACAGAGTAAGATGATTACGCACTTACCTTAATATCAAAACAGCTAATACGGTAAATAGGTAACTGATTACAACTTGAGAATTCCCAGCCCTAAACCGAAACGTTTCCTAACAAAAATTCAATCTTAAAGAAACATTCCCTCGCGTTCTCTTTAATGACCGTTCTCCAACGAACCAATACTCTTAAAACAGTACGTTTACACATTATATCACTTGAGTAACAACAAAAACAGAGCCGATACCACAGATATAATTATATACACCTAGATGATGCAAGTATCACGAAATCAAAACTAAGCATGTCATTTTTTGACTACCTACTATAGCGTTCTAAGCACTATTTAGTTACTACGCAAGTTACTGTACGAAATAGACTCCTTTTTTGTTTGTTTTTCAAGTGCCTAGAATTAAGTTCTCCAGTTGTAATTATGTTTTAAACAACAACGTTTCACCGTTTGTTGTTTAAAACATATTTAGATTAAAAACCTCGTTAGGTATTAAATACTTAACCTTCGGCCCGTCGCGCATCTTTTAATAACGCGGTAAGTCGCGTGGGGTCCCTCAAAACCTCAAGAATAAAACGCCTATAAAACCCCTTAAAACTTGTATCTTTCCAACTATTGTAGCAGTTTCTTATTTATTTATATAATGACAATAAAATCACAAAAAAATATCAAAAATAGTCATTTATTTACTGTTTAAACTTCCAATCTAAAATTAGGAACATACATTTCTCTCTTTGAGATCACATCACAGAAAAAATATTTTTATTCTAACTAAATCAATGAACTTTAATTTATATTATACCTTTACGAGATCACATAAGAACAATCAACATTGTAACATAAAATTTGGCTCGCACCAACAAAAAAAAATTTTTTTCGTTTATTTTTTCGTTCGTCGCGTGGGGTCTTTTACGGCCCTCGCGCCAAAAACACGTCTGTATCTCACTGCGCTGGCGCGCGAACTGAAGTAAGCGGCGATGCGCGCAAACTATAATCTAATTTCGGAGGGTACCTGAAGTACTAAAACTCCTGGATGGTTTTAAATGTGTTAATTTTACATTTTTCTAACACCTAGGCTTTCAAAGACCCCATGCGACGGGCCGAAGGTTAAGCCAGGCACGCGAAGTAGGTGATCTTACGTTATTTAGGTATACTTCTATATCTGTGACCGATACGCTTACTGCTTGGCCACGAACTGCTTACATAACCTCCCGTCCGCTAATAAATCTCCAGGAGATTTATAACAATGGCTTTAATTGTGTCTATAATAAGGCGTATGAGCTCTTAAGTGGAATGCGAGTAGCGGTATTACAATAGTACTGCAGTGCCATCTGTGATTCAAATAAAGAACTGACATCAAAATTCCTAATCGCCGTATTAAAGTTATGCGGGACTTAGGGCCGTAAAAAACCGACAACTAGCCCACCAGACACTACTATCGTCTGTTCGGAGGATTATCTCTTTTCCATACTAAATTCTTTAATAAATAAATTCTTCTTTTATTTCACCAAAAGCCATCACAGTATTAGAACCAAAACCCAAGAGCAAAAAATAAGGAGTATTTTATATTATTAAGGAGGATCTTTACACGCTGTTCCTTGTTTGTTTGTTGTTAGTGCTGTTGTTGTTTCTATATACGTCTTGCGGCAGTTCTTGTGGAGAAAACAAATGAAAGAAGCTGTTTAAGAGGAATTAGGGTCTTCAAGGTAGGCATAGGAAAAAAGTGCAATAAAATTATAATAGGGACAGGTGTAGCTCATACCGATTATAAATTATATAACAAAAAATTAGACATGGCTGTATCAAGTTTCGTGTCCCCACTTTTTCTCCTTAAAACTGACCCGATTCAATTATTTTTGACAGATAATTTTAAGATAGAGTATGTCCAGGCACTGTCGCTAGTAGCGTCGCTTGAGGTTGTATAAGATACTTTATAGGTTCAAAAACGGAAAGTACGGTAAAAACAGAGGGTATTCGAAACCTTGTACCGAAAAAGACCACGCTGAGCGCAAAACTGAACGCGGACAAAAACGCCCTAGTTCCATTGAATTGTTTGGGACATACTGTCAGCAAGTTTGAGAATAACCTACATGGAGTTTTGGCCTGAAAATTTAACGTACAGTCAGTATCCAGCATTATCTGACCTCTCTTCTCACGCCACTTCTTGTCCTCTTCCTCTTTATACGAGGGCTCAGGTAATGCTGGGATGATGTACTAAATAAATGAGTCCTTGATTTTGATTCACAGTTTTAGCGTAACAGTGAATGCCTTGTGTATAATTTTTATCATGTAGTGTTGACCAATAATAATTATATTATTGGTCAACACTACATGATAAAAATTATAATTAATCTATAATATGTATGTATTTAGAAATATATAAGTATGTTTATCAGTTGTCTAGTACCCATAACACAAGCTCTGCTTAGCTTGGGACTAGATGGCGTTGTGTGATAGTTGTGGAATATTACAAAAAAAAAAAATAATAATAATAATAGCATAATTATGACGACGCAGCGATGGCGGAGCGATAGGGTCGTCACCATCTTGGTTCGGTGGTAGAGGGTTCATTTTGTAGGTGTCGTTGAATTATAACACAACGTGTAAATATAACCACACTTTTAATCAGATACTTCAGATACTAATAATCTAACACTAACACACTTAATAAACAGTACCAAGTGACAATAATAATTTCACTAGGCAAACCGACAGTTTCATTTTGGAGAAGTGACTCGGTCCGTGTCTCGATGCAAAGTGACCTTTCGACAATCCCCACTTACCAAAACGACTCTGTCCACGTGCCGCCATTACAAAAAAATAACGTCACGCGTTTGCCCCTCTACTAAAATATCAATTGAGCAACTTTTATTAAAACGATATCGTTATCCACGACACATACATACACTCACGCTTTGTTCCGTAGAAGCTGGCAGAAAACACAAAACGCCACCTGCTACGATCGATATACACTACGTGTTAGAACAGAACACACAGAACACAGAACACACACACATACAGTAGAACTCTGATACACCCTTCTGCTCCGCCCAGAGCGGGTGGAGTCATTTCATGATTTTTCAACCTCCAAAAAATGGCGTTTTTAGCACAAGTATCTTACCTCGGAACTTGGTAATCTTCTGCCCATGTATTGAACTATTTTCATTTATCTTCAGTTGGCGAAAAAGAAGTTCATCATTTCATCAATAAAAAAAAACCTTCTAAAAGTTGTCTAACCTTCCCAGCAGTATGCACCAGAACCACGTCCTCAGTTTAAATAAGTCCATCTCAATATTCCCTTTGAAGCCATTACTTCACAACGTTCCAGTCGCGTTCCTCCTTCATAGTTACTGTCGGAGGAGGTTCTAATCTACTCGCGTTTGCATATTCGATGTGATGAGGTGTTAAGGGAAAGGAAAATGATTTTCATGCTTGTTATTTTTATCCGACTACGACAAAGCCATGTATGTATGTCTGTGAGTATGTTCACCTGTTCCCGCATAGCTCCTAATCTACTTATCGGAACTTGACATAATTGTTATGAGGTATCGTTAGAACCGCTGCACATAAGCTACGTGACGTGTCACAAAACCTGATATGGGGTGCCCTGTAGCGGACGAAAAGTAATGTGTTAAAAATAAAAATGGAGATAAATACGCAGTGTTTGGTATCATTTGAAAGGACTTCTTGACTTGTACATTTCCAAAATATTGCTCAAATGTAAAGTTTTATGCTTATTACCTAGTTCTTAATTTGACAGTATTTAGCTTCTAAAGTAAATAGTATAGAAGCACAGTGATTGAACGCCAAAACTGTTAAAAAAAAACTAAAACCATACTTTTTATGTGTCTTTTTTTTCGCAGTCGGGTTTAAGCTTTTTTTTTATAGAGGGAGATTCCGTGGCCTAGAGAACTAGGTACATAATTTTATGAAAGCTAAAACTTTTTTGGGTGAGAATAATAAGATATTATGAAAAATCGGTCGTGGTGGTTTTGGGAGATAACAGGCATGTTGCTGTTTTAATTCCGTCACATCACTCTAGGGTCTATTAGGGAGTCGAGTAGAAAACCCGCGTCGCGTACTAATAGCTACTCGACAGTTTTCTGAACTGTGCCTACTTATGCGAATTAAAAAATGTGTTCATTTCTTCTATTCAAATAGAAGAAATGAACATATTTTTTGAGGCACATAGCTAGTACGATCGTATGGGTTAACTTTGAACATCAACATAGGCGAGGTCGAGGCAAAAGTTAAAGCAGAATAACGCCACTTTTAATTTTACTTTGTTATTGATTTAACCCACTTATTCTGTCTAGGAAATTCTTTGAACTTTTAGTGTGCACAAAAACAGCAAAAGTAATTTTGAAATAGATTAAAGTACTTTTGTAATTTACCTTTCCGTGGCGAGAACTAGTAGTAATTATTATACTATTTACAAAGGTTGAAGTTGCCCTGAAACTGTTAAACAAAACTAATTCATATTATAAGAGCAATACCACAATACTAAAAGAAAATGGCATGCTAGAACAACATTCACAACCTAAAATTCTAAAGTTCATACCTCTCGTAGCAATTCCACTACGGCGTAGCAACACAGCTACGGCGTAGCAAACCACGTAGACCTTAAACAATAACTAGCAAGCTACGACGGTACTCGCACGATAGTTTCTGCCCACAAGTGCATGCTTGCATCCTCACTTAAACCCCAGAATTTATGCTAAGCACACGCTATAGCGTACTAAGCCCGCAGAATTCCAAGAGGCTTCCAAGTTTGGAAATCAGAGAAGCCAGTTAACAAAATTTTAAGATTTTAAGTTGTTAATTTTTGGTATTTGTATGCAGAAATTTTGCTTTTCTTATTTATTTGAATGAATTGGGATAATGAAAAGAGAATAATGAATGATGATTATTAAGATGGCAGGTAGCTTTCGTCATAGCCAAAGCAATCGTCACTCTTGCAAGTGACCGATGAATTTACAAAATATTATGGAGTGAACAGAGTAAGTATCCTTAGATGGTCTGGTCATGATACAGTCCAACCACAATAGACATTTCTTGACTTAACTAAAATTAAAATTCCAAACCAATTTCGTGTGCGCTAGAAAAAATATTCAAAGGCAAAGTTTAAAAATATCAGTTTCGCGCCTTTTTATCATTAAGGCGCTGACAAGAGCCAAATAGGCTTGTATTGAACAATTTTTTAGCCAAATCTATACAGTTTGACACGGCGGAAAAAATATATGTTAATCTTGAACATATTTCTGATAATTTCGTTGTTTTCAAAACACGTTTTTGAAAAGTTTTCTCGATACAAAAAAATGGTAAACTAACCTCTTAAAATGATCTTCCAACAAAAATATCTGTATTACTGATGAACGTACGTTGTTAAAATTTATAACAATAACGTATCATATTTAAATACAAAATTTGGTTGTTTTTAATTTTTGATTATTTAATAAATTATTATTTTATAATTAATCATTATATGGTTTGTAAGAAGTTCGAGCGTTGCGTCATCGCGCTCTCTTTCTTACGTATGCAATCCGACAGTGAGCGCTTAGGCGCGGTGCTAGACGGACGTATGTCACTTTGCGCCCCACTGACAGCTATCCGTTCATCTATAAATTATTATTGACCGCGTCACAATGTTAGTCCAGGATCCACGGTACATTTTTTCACTTGATTACTATCTAGCTAATTTTCCGTGAGCCAACATTACCCTATACGAAAACTCTCGATTGTGGTAGGTAATAGGGGCAGCAGGGATAAAATATATATTGATTATATATTATTATAATTATTTATTTGATGATTTTCAAAAATCTATTACTAACTATTTTATTTTTATCTGATGATCATTATCTAAATCCAACATGTATTGATAACGAGCTCATCAAAAATTACTACAAACCAGCTGTTTTTTAGGGGTCCGTAGCCGAATGGCAAAAAACGGAACCCTTATATATTCGTCATGTCTGTTTGTCCGTCTGTCCACTCGTATGTCACAGCCACTTCATTCGGAAACTATTGAGACTACACAGTTGAAACTCTACAAGTATTCTGTGAACCGCTTTACGATTTTTATACAAAAATAAAAAAAAGGATTTAGGGGGTCGCCCCATACATGGAACTGAAACTATATTTTTTTTTTCATCAAACCTATACCTACGTGTGGGGTGTCTATAGACATTAGACAGGTCTTTAAAAATGACATTGAGGTTCCACAAACAATTTTTTCTCAAAGCCAATCGTTTGGAAGACAGACACTTCCAAATTTGTAAAATGGCGACCGGCCTCGCGGTCGCTTGCCTTCGGTATTGCCAACAATGACCAGCTTTTCAAGGCTGCTATCTCCTCTTTGCATTATGTGGCCGAAATAAGACAAAATACGCTGTAGGCAAACTGTTGACCATCGAGTCTTGATATCGAGTTGGTAAAGGATAGACACATTTGTGCGTTTGGCCGTCCATGGAATTCGGAGAATCCGCCTAAAACACCACATTTCGAATGCGTCTATCCTCTGTCTTACTCTTGTTTGGATTGTCCATGTCTTAACTTGTGGGGAAAAATGCTCCTTCCGAGAAGCCTGTGCCTGAAAAGGAACCGATCCAGGCTGATGATGGTTTCGTGACGGTGTTGAGGAGGAAGCGCCGTCAGCGAACCATCAAGAACCGCTGCGGCACGGCTCCATCGGAGCCCAATGTGCATATTCGTGCCGCAAAGCCGAACACTCCTTTGTACCTCTCCCGTCTACATTACACCACTACGACGGAGGACATCGTGGAGTACGTGCGCCAGAAGATCAAGTACGTGGCGAGAGTGCAGCTGCTCGAGTCGCGCCGCAACGTCAACTTTAAGGCGTTTGTGGTGCGAGTACCGACATGCTACCTGCACCTCGTCTTGGAAGAGGACTTTTGGCCGCAGGGGGTGGTGTTTCGACGCTTCCGCGGGCAAGTGCCACATGATCGCACAGTGACGTAGTGCAACTGTAGTGATACTAATATAGTTTTAAGGTTTTGTTTACTAACACAAGCTGTCAATTATATCGTATGTATGTTAGTCTGTAAGGTATTTATCTATGGGCCAAAGTAGCCTGAAAATAAATAAATATTATTATTATTAACTCTATGGAGGAAAATCAGGAAAACTAGTGCTCTGACCAAACAGGCCTTCGTTTAAAAACTTATACCACGTTTTTCCCAGATGTTCCGGGGGCGTAATATAGCATCTTTAGCCATGGCTATCCGCCGTTTTATTTCTGTGACGCAGCTACCTTCATTACTTATATTGGAGCCCAGTTAATCGAAGCTGTCCACAGTATAGATGCCTTAGATGTTATAGGCGCCCGATAGGTTTCCCGCACGATCTACCACCATAAGCTTGGTTTTCTGCCTATTTATTGCAAACCCTACTTTGTCACTTTCCACTTCCAATCTGTGCCGTATCTCTTTCATGTTGCCAAATGTTGTAGCAAGGAGAACGGTGTCATCAGTGTACCTCAGATTGGAAATCCACTTTCCACCAACAGTAAACCCCTTGTCCCAGCCCTAAAGAGTCTTGAATGATATTACTCTTCGTACATATTGAAGAGCAGAGGTGAGAGGATGCATCCCTGCCTAACGCATTTGAACAGTCGGTGTCTATTTTGACGAAAGAGCGGTTGTTGATGTGTAGGTAGAGGCATCGGACTATGTCAATAAGATGTTGAGGCGTTCCCATGTCTTTAAGAACCCCCCACAGCTTGCCCCACTCCACGCAATCAAATGCTTTGGTATAATCTATGAAACATATCAATACAGGGCTGTTAAATTCCCGACTTTTCTCTATAATTTGGCGAACGTTCAGGATTTGTTCCCGCGTGTCTTTGCCTTTAACAAAACCTGCTTGCTCTTCTGGAATTTGTGGCTCCAGAAAGTGTATTAGCCTGTTGTTTATGATGTACAGGAGTATTGATGGTGCGTGGAGTAAGTGCCAAACACTTAATATAATTTTTAGAATCTTGTAGGCAACTTGTAAAGAGTGGGTTTAATAGAAAATATTCAATCCCCAAAACCCAGTTAGTAAGTAATCATTTTTAATGACTTCGTTATCGATACATATTGGAAGAAAGGAAGGGGACTCTTTGATCAAACCATACATTTTGTAGGACAAATATTTTTTCAAATAATTTAGATAATTATCATCAGATTTAACAAAAAAAACCCAGCTGATGATTCTCAAAAGTGTTTGTACTTAACACTTTTGAGAATCATCAAACCAACATATTTTATCCCTGCTACCCCTATTACTTACCACAATCGAGAATTCGAGAGTTTCGTGCAGGAAATTGTTGGGCGTCTCGCCGTCTCATCAAAATTAGCTTGATAGTAATCAAGTGCAAAAATGGACCGCGGATCCTGGACTATTTGTTTCTTACTTGGTAGTATGGCGCTAGGGTATCGGAAAAATTGTGGGCGTGTCCAAAAATACTGAAACATCAGAAGTCAATAGCTATTGTCATCGTCTTAACTGTAAATGTTATCACATTATTTCCTCTGACCAAAATAGGGGATCGGACAAAAAAAAAAAACTAATTAGACCGTCAGATAGATTTCCAAAAAATATTAACCACGTATTTTTTTCTTTTTTCACGTAAACAAAAAATGAAGACGATACAGTGCTTCGAAAACTCGTGTGACGTCATAATTATGATAGTACATTTTGTACCTTCAATTGACGTTTCTAGCCCCACTCCATGATCTTTGACACGCTATAACTTCGTAAATTTTTATTGTTTTGTTAAAACAAAAAACACGTATCCAATATTTTTCGATAATCTAACTGACGGACTAAACAGAATCATATTTTTTTGAGTCAGTCCGATCCCCTATTGTAGATCATGAAATTGTCTACAAAATTGGCTGCTACTCAGGAATTCCTAATGAAAAACCCCACAAACACAAACTATTAACAACCGACAATACAAACTATCCTTCTCCCATTATCTTTCAACAAACTTTCTCTTCGAAACAAAACAAGGAAAATACGGCTCTGTTATTCCAAACCGCTTCATCAACTACCGGTGTTGGTTTCTTCAACACTTTGGAGATAAACAATAAAACAAAATAACAGTATCCTCACAAAACAAGATCTTAGTTCAATTTAAATTGAAAATTCTCAACAAGTTGGTTAGAAATTGAATCATGCTGAAGAAACAACGTTTAAACTTTGTTTTAATAACGCGCCTAATACCAACAATCCTTGCAATACAAACATTCGCTCCATTAAAGACTTGGAATTTGAAATATCAACATTTTAAGCAAACTTGATGAATTCTCTTCGTGGCTTCTCTACAATACCATTACAAGATTCATCCGACATACAAATTTCAACCTTATAGCTAAGCAATAGGAAGGAATTAAATAGTTTGTTAACGGTAAAATAATTGTGAACGAAATTGAAGTCGACATACTTACGTCTGCACCCAAAGAATTGCATTTTGATCAAGCATGAATCTTGTCTAGTTTAGATAAGGTTGCGGATTGTGTAAAGCCAATTTGCGAAGTGTAAAGCTTAGTTGGTGGTGTTATACAAATTTGTCGGTTTATCAAGGCTCTGCTTAATAATGTATGCAGCCTGCCGCAATACAAACGCCTTTGATTTGTCTCCTCCTGTTTCTAAGGGAATAGGGGAAGCGTGTGAGCGGTCTTAACTTAATTCGAAATTTGAATTTCTGATTACGCCATTTTGAAATCTGATTGGCTTTCAAAACTAGTCATATACACATGTTTGATATTGAAATTCAGTTTTAGTTTGTAAAACTAGAATTTACGCAATACATAACCCTCCTTTTCTCCGCAGTTGGGTAAAAATAGGGTACTCATGGCTAAGTAATAACAGTAACTCGGGTCGATGTTCAGGTTAAGCCGTGCTTGCCTAGTTTGGGTCGTAGATAGGTGACCACCCATTAACACCACGTTAAGTCGTTAGTCTTGGCAGCTTGGCTTAGCTTTACTTGCCATTTGAAGACCTTTGACAGTCACCGACTCAAAGGTCTGGCAAACAGTCGTATCAAGCCAATATGTAGCCCGAAACAAAAAGCAAACATGGTAAATATCCCGTTTATGATATTAATAGTAGAATATAATTAATAACCAAATACTTATTGGTGGTCGCTCCATGTAAAATACTAGTAATCAGCTGCATCCAGTTGTACTGGAAATCGACTTTAACATAGCTCGAAAAGGTTGAAAAAAGGCTACGCCGATGATAATTTTATATGATTGCTTAAAAAACTAAAGTTCCGGTATTTAACAAAAACCATAAAAGATTTTTAATTAACTTTTGGGTGGAAATGGATTCGTTTAGGAATATTTATTTACCGGGATCGTAAGGTATCATGAAAAATACGAGACCGTGATACTCATCTGGCCTTTGACCTTTAAAGGGGTTGAAAAGTATCCTCTTACACTCAAAGATTAAAAATGAAGAATTTGAGGTTTGAAATATTCTCTCAGTAGAAACGAAATAAATTAAACAAGACTATTTAAAATTCTAACAGGTAAAATAGTGTTTGAATTTAGTTCAGAATATCAAACTTCATTTAAACCCTTCGACTAAAGTTTAAGACAAGTTTTAAAGGAATAGCTAAAGGTCAAATGGTACTATTTTCCCTATTTATATTGCTCTTCAAGAGCTGAAAATAATGGGTCTTTGTTTGGGATGACGCAGGCTAACAATCATCATCATCATCTACCATAAGACGTCCACTGCTGGACAAAGGCCTCCCCTATAGAATACCATAAAGAACGGCAGCCCGCCGTTTGAATACACCGGTTGCCCGTGACTCTCACGATGTCGTCAGTCCACCTAGTGAGAGGCCTACCAACGCTTCGTCTTCCGGTTTGTGGTCGCCACTCGAGAACCTTTCTTCCCCATCGGTTGTCGGTTCATCGAGCGATGTAGCCTGATCATTGCCATTTCAACTTGCATATTCTGAGAGCTATGTCGGTGATCCTGGTTCTTCGTCGAATTTCCTCATTTCAGATTTTATCGCACAAAGAAACTCTGAGCTTCTATAAGATGCCAACAGTTAAGGACCATGTCTTTGTACCAGAAATCATCACTGGTTATACATCCTCGTCTTAAGACACTGCGGAACTTTGGACGTCATAAGCCAGGCTAATAGTATCAGTTTATTACTATACCAGAGCAGTGAACCACTCAGTCTATCCTTTCACCTGCCTTTTCTTCTATTAAAAGTCCACCTATTTTCTTTGCAACACATTCTTTCTTCACTCAGTCTTCCACGTCATGGTCAATTGATCATTTTAAACTATAATAGCTTTTGCCCGCGGCTTCGCCCGTGTTGATATCGATAAATATCCCAACAACATTTTCATCCCCTATTTAACTTCACTAAGGGTTGAATTTCGAAAAAAAGAATATGCTGAAACGTTTCTCGAGAACCACTCTATCCATTGTTGAAAACAGCATGACAATCAATGTAGTAGTTTTTGAGTTTATCGCGAACAGATAGACAGTCGGACGCGGTCGAGGATTGTTTATGCAGTGATTATCTTCGTCTTTCTTATAATCTACTTTCATATCTACAATTTTACAAAAATAATCACCACCAAATAATGCACCAATTGCGTATCATGCTTTCAACCACTCAATCTTCCCTTCCACTTTTCCTTTCTTTCCCAAAACGAACATTAAAAACCCCTTTGTTTTCCTTGGAAAACAAAGGGGTTTTTAATGTTCGTGTTCGAACCCCCCCCGCTCTTGGGCAGAGCGAAGGGGAGTGTCAGACTTCTACTGACTAAAAACCAACCCATGTTCCTTCTTCCTCGCCCTTGTGTCGGAGCCGCGGTAACTTTCCGATATCCGCAGCCCCGACGGGATGCCTTACAGCCCTTGGCTACTATTCTACTATTCCTTTCAAATTCACTCTTCGTCAAAAACTTGCCATCATAAAAAAACCCCACCTGACAACTCATTCTTTCTAGTCATCAGAACCACCTAAAATCTAAACAACTTGCTTTCTGAATAACTTATTCGTCTCTACAGTATTCTGCTTGTCCTCATTATGTGAATTATGGATGAGTCGAGACTGGGCTCGTAACGACATGCAGATTAAGCCCGCAATATGGAGACAGGGATGGGCGTAATGGATCACGGAAAAGAGGACACGGTAATTTTGTGTTAGATGGTGTGTGTGATTTGTTAAGAATATGTGATGTGTTGAAGATGTATGTTGGGAGAAATAGACTGTGAGTTAATGCGTAGCGCGTAATGGTTTTTTTTTTTGTATTTTTATTGCTGAGTGCTAGTACTTTTAGGGTTCCGTACCTCAAAAGTAAAAAACGGAACCCTTATAGGATCACTCGTGTGTCTGTCTGTTTGTCTGTTCGACCATCCCCCCCCCCCCACCCTTATCTCCGAAACTACTGAACCAAAAATTCTGAAAAAAATACAGAAATTAGTTCAACACATATCCGCTTGTCCGCTAATAAATCTCCAGGAGATTTATAACAATGGCTTTTTAATTGTGTCTATGCTAAGTATGAAACCCTTCATGCGCAAGTCTGACTTGCAATTTGCCAGTTTTTTTTTAAATTGTTTTTCTTTTCTTTTTTCAAAAACAAAACAATATCTCAATCACTGTCCTTCGAACAATCCAAAAACGAACTTCGTCTTTCACAAAATTCTACCCCAAACACGAAATTAAACTGTCATATCATATCCAAGTTGCCTACTCCAACACACAACGCATTTTCACGTTGTCTCAGCATTAATTTATTCTACCTGCGATCCCAACAGAGTTTGAGTTCTGACTTTGAGCAGATTTATATAATTTTGCGGTTATGTATGTTGAGAAATTGGAATTTGACTAATATTTGATGATGGAGTTTGAAAGCTTTTGTGTTGTGTAAACATAATGTTATGTTTGAAATTTCAAGTATAGACCGAGGCCTTGGATCGATCGATACGTATATTATGACATTCATGGGGAGAAGCCTTTGCCCAGCAGTAGAATGGCGCAGGCTACCACGAGACCACGAGAGTGCGTTCTGGTCTCAGGTAGTGGGCTGCGGGTACCTAGCAATTCATAACGGCCAGCTACTAGGTGCGGTTAGGCGAGAAATTCGAATTTAGAAGAAATAATAATAATAATAATATTCCACAACTATCACACAACGCCATCTAGTCCCAAGCTAAGCAGAGCTTGTGTTATGGGTACTAGACAACTGATAAACATACTTATATATTTCGAAATACATACATATTATAGATAAATTACACCCAGACACAGAACAAATGATCGTGCTCATCACACAAACATTTGTCCTGGGTGGGAATCGAACCCACGACCTCCGGCATAGCAGTTAGGGTCACTAACCACTAGACCAACAGGTCAGTCAATACAATGGTTTATGTACACAGGTTGTGTATCTGACGGACACTAGCAGGCATGCCGAAGGTAAAAATAACCCTTTTGCACTTTGCCTGCTTCAATTCGAATACCTTAATCATTATGTATGTGATCATTTTACCAATTACACAGCATTTGTAATGATTCTAATGCGTACACTAGCTATTTCACGAAACCTTCGTCCGTGTGAAATTATCATCATAAAAATATTCATGGCTTAGTTCAATTGCATAGGTTTTAATTTTATTAACATGGAACCCTCATTCATTAGGTACTCAAATAAAATCGAAGCCTGTAAAAATTCCATCAAAATTGATCCAACCATTTTGGGGACTAGCCGGAACAATCAAACACACAGAAATTAAAAGCTATAAATAATATGTAATTATATTTTTATATGCATTTGGTGAAAATCTAGTGAAGCAGGTAGTCGCTCCTTGTAAAAAAATGGTATTCAACTGCATCCAGCAAGACTGGAAGCTGACCCCACCAAAGTTAGAAAAAGGCTAGGCAGATGATGATGCATTCAGTTAAAAACTGTAATTGCACTATCACTACAATCTATCCGCCGCGTCTATCTGTTTGCGATAGACTCAAAAACTACTGCACCGATTTTCATGCTGTTTTCACAAATGGATAGAGTGTTCTTTCGAGTAAGATTTTAGTATATAACCGACATCCACGTGGGCGAAGCCGCGGTCATCAGCTACTTGAAATTACAAACGAACATTTCAATTTTATGTATGTGTATATACGTAGGCAAAAGCCTTATTTTGTGGCTATATAATGTACATAAATTAAGTTCAGTCAAATATTTGATAGTAAAGTTTGAAGGCTCCTTTATTAGCTTGTAAATAACTATTAAACGAGGGCCTTGAATTGGAAACTGATCAAAGTGAGCCAATATTTATTTTACTCCTAGATATAGTTTATATCTAAATAGAGAAGAGTAGGTTTATGTTTACTAAATACTTTTTCTTATTTGCAAATTCCCTTGATATTTTAACACAAATTCCTAAGTTGATTTTCAATACAGACCTATCCTACTAATATTATAAATGCTAAAGTTTGTGGGGATGTATGGACGGATGTTTGTTACTCTTTCACGCAAAAACTACAGAAAGGATGTGGATAAAAATTTAGGCTTATTCCCAGCGCTCCATAATTTTGTTCCCGGCGGCTCCAAATGAAAAAAGCAATATAATAATAATAAATAAAATCCATCACACGAGCTCAAAATTATGGAGCTGTTGGAAATCAATGTATGGAGAGAAATTGTTTGGAGAACAATATATTTGGAGATCCAGGGAATAAGCCGAAAGAAGAACGGTCACGTCCCATATAAAAAAAACCCAGACCCGACAGAAAAGTGACATATCTCAGTTTTTTTGTTATTATTTATATAATCATATTATATAGTTTTTATATTCGAAATCAATGGCTAACACCAAAATATTGCCTTATGTTTTTGTTCAGGGTTTACACAAAAAAAATACAAAATGCCTACTTATCTACAAAATTCGTAATGTATGTAACTAAATGACGATAAATAGTTATGGGATGTATCCAGGAGACCTGGAGATACAGCTGTATTATATAATTTTTGAACTCCGAGTACAACATTCAACTTAGAATTTTTTTTTAAGGTGGTTTAAAATCATCTAATGACATCTCTCGCCCTTGGGTGGAGCGAGAGGGCGTGTCAGACTCTTACTGACTAAAAATAAAAAATTCCACCCCGTTCCTTTTTGCCTCTGGTACTGGGGTCAGAGCATGCCCTTCTGGATTCGCCCTCAACTTAGGATTAATTAAAATCGTCATATTCGATGATTCAGATCGGATTATTCCACTAATTCGTTGACGCCAGTTCGAGCTTATATCGGTGATTAGAGAACTAAAAAGTTCATTAATCACCGTTACGATAACAGGTATTCGTATTTTTTTTTTCTTTTTTTTTTTAATACATCCCATAACTACTTACTTTTCTACGTCATTTAGTTACATAATTATATTTACGAATTGTGTAGATACGTAGGCATTTTGTACTTTTTTAGTGTAAAGCCTGAACAAAAACATAAGGCAATATTTTGGTGTTAGCCATTGATTTCGAATATAAAAACTATATAATATGATTATATAAATAATAACAAAAAAACTGAGGTATGTTACTTTTCTGTCGGGTCTGGGTTTTTTTTGCCTGTTCTTCTTTAGAACAGATAGTATAAAACCTGGATTAACACATAAGAAACTTCTTATCCCGATAGTATGATCACGTGGGACAACTATCGAACTCCACGCGGGCGAAGCCGCTGGCACAAGCTAGTGTTTATAAAAAATCTAATTTACTTTGTGTAAGAGTGTTAAAATTTCATTTTTATTGTTGTAAACTGTGACGACGTCATTGCATTGATTGAACCTCCTAGCATACTAATTCGTGTTAGAGTTCTCACGGCACTAATTCACCTCGCTTGCCCACTGTGGGAGAATACACACTCTTATCCATCGCAAATCTTACCAACAATACTCTTGCCACATTTTAATAGCTTCATCCACCTTTCATCTTTACAATACGAAAACTTCAAAGACACCATTTCACTAACAATTACTTAAAGAAAAATCTCAGTTAATTACTCTCTCTCTCAAGCAACACAAATTGTACGGGCATTAGAGGCAAAGGGAATACCAAATGGAACATAGTAGATGTAGATTATATATAGGGAGTATACAGTATTTCAACTAGGGACAAATTGGAGCAATTGATGCACTCACATGGTTCATGTCATATCAGTTTTTATGTATTTAAAATAGATACTTCACCTGGGCTACCGAGCTCTGCACAGGTGAAAATCTGCATCATCATCAGCCTATAATTTTCCCACTGCAGGGACTCAGGCCTGTAGCGGCGATCGGCGGCGGCGACCTCTCGCGCCCGGCCCTGGTGCAAGCCATGGTCCGGGGCGAAGAGGAATGGGACGCCGTCGCCTCCTTCTGCGAAGCAGTGATGCTAGCGAAGGAGGTGGCGGAACGAGAGAGGGAGAGAACCTCTCAACGTCCCAGCCGCCGCGGAAGGCGCTCCGGGCGTCGGGGGTCACGCGATGACCTCCGGCCACCGTAGATGCGGGCCTGTGGACGGTGAGTAACGGGCTAGCTCGCCGTCCGGCCGTCGTCATGACGGCAACAGACCGTGTCGGCGGCGCGTACGTGTTCCACGCGCGCCTCAAAGAGATGTCAGCAATATGGAAGGGGCCCGCAAGGGCCGACGCGTCGGGGCTTGCGACACGTCGGGGCTGTGGATATCGAAAGGTTACCGCGGCTCCGACACAAGGGCGAAGAAGAAGGAACATGGGTTTGGTTTTTACTCTGATCGCGCCAGGACTCAGCCGAACCTTATCTCGGGCCCATGGGAGACAGGTCTCAGAACAGCTGCCGTCCTAACGGGATCAAATAGACGCGATACGCGCCTCCGAACAATATTACAATTTCTGAACTTACAGCTACCCTTACCTCATTTCTTCGAGCCGGTCTCACTTCCTTGACCCCTCGCAAGTTGTGTAACTGTGTATGTGTATAATGAGTGTATATGACCTTGCGATGGTTTGCTGGTAGTTCCGGACGATTCTTCCACGTCGCTGCAAGCCACGCCGTTAACGCGAGCCACCACACTCACTCCGTATTAGTCTAACCACAAAAGCCTCGGTGCTTTCCCAATAGCACTCCCGTGACAAGGCAAACCAATGATATTATCAATAACCCGTTCGACATTCACAGCGTCGCTAACCGTACTGCTTAACTAGTATAATTGGGTGCCGCGAAATGACTCCACAAGTCGATTTAATCAATGCGCGTGCGCTTTCACCCGTGATTCTAATATTCGTTCGACGCCCAGCACGTCTCAATACGAACTACTATTCACGCCGAGCCCAGCGCTCGACCTCTACCTCCGCCCCTTCGCCCCTGTCGCACCGAGGCGGAGAAAATCAAAAATCTGAAGGTAGATTATAAACAATCACCCCCCCCGGACCGACCCGTTGTCGGTCCGCTCAAACTCCCGGGAGTCGAGATAAAGTTGAAACTGCCCGTCTAAGGATCGAGTCCCTCACCTGGACGTCTGCGATCCTTGGAAACCCATCCTTGCCCGTAATCAGGTTAACAATGCGCCCCCGTCGCCAACACAACGGTGATAGGTTAGCATCCTTAACCAGAACGAGGTCTCCAACGCAGGGTGGGGTCGTCCTGTCCGTCCACTTAACGCGTTGCTGTAGAATATGCAAATACTCCAGCGACCATCGCTTCCAAAAATTTTGGCTCATTTGCCGTAACATCTGATACCGTGACAACCGGTACAACTTGACATCAGTATACGGATATTCCGGCAAGGCGTTAAGTGGTTGGCCAATCAAAAAATGACCTGGGGTCATGGCCTCAAGGTCATTCGGGTCAGCGCTCAACGGGCACAAAGGTCGCGAGTTTAAGACCGCCTCAATTCTGCAAAACACCGTTGACAACTCCTCAAAGGTGAGAATCGTTGAGCCGATGACCCGATACAAGTGAGTCTTGGAAGACTTGACTACTGCCTCGAAAATTCCACCCCAGTGGGGGCATCCAGGTGGACTAAAATACCACGAAATGCCCCGACTGGCGAGGCCCGTGCCAATCTCTCGCTCATTCTGACTTAAAAACAATACAATTTCCTTTAAGCACCGGTCGGCGCCCTTGAAGTTGGTACCACAGTCCGACCGAATCAGTGACGGTACTCCCCGTCTAGAAACAAATCGATCTAACGCCGCCAGAAAGGCCTCCGTAGAGAGATCGGCCACCAATTCCAAATGAACGGCCTTGGTCCCCAGACACACGAAGACACACAGATATGCCTTAACCGACTTCGCGTTGCGAAGGTGCGATGTCTTGACCATGAAAGGCCCCGCGAAATCTGTCCCTACGCCAGCAAATGGCCGAGCCTCCGTGACTCGATCGGCCGGGAGATCTCCCATTTGTGGCTGCATTGTGGCTGCCTTGAGTCGGTAACAAGGCAAGCAACGAAACACAACGCTCCGTATGATTCTGCGGGCCGATAAAATCCAAAATTCACGCTGCAAAATGCCCAGAAGGGTGTTACAGCCTGCGTGTGAATTCTTGGTGTGACGGTCCCTAACCAACAACTCCACCAAAGCTTCTGAATGAAGCACTTTCCCATGAACGTGACCGGCGCGATCCAACCGGTTGGATCGAACGTTCGTGCGATAGTCGAAAGGACCGATCGCGTGGTCCAGGTCTTCGACAGCAACTCGGCCTCACAACTGTATGTGAAGGCATCCTGACTCGGTCGATACTGGACCCCTAAAATGGCCAACGCATGAAGATTCTCCGAATCCTCAAACAAATGCGGGTCTTGTTGATACTCAGTTGGCAGTCCTGCCAGTACCTCTGGGCAGTTCGACAGCCATTTCCTGAGTTCATAGCCACCGGAGGCCATGAGCGCCACCAATTCATCCCTTAAGATGAGCGCCTGCTCAATACTGTCTGAGCCCGTACAAATGTCGTCTACATAGACGTCCCTATCAATGACAGCAGCCGCGCGGGGAAAGCGGAGCCGTTCTTGATCAGCCAGTTCTCGTAGCGTACGCATGGCTACATATGGGCTGGGCTTTAATCCGTACGTGTTTGTGTTGAGCTCGTACGTGACCATCGGTTCTTCTGGGCTCTCTCGCCACAATATCAGCTGGAACCGACGGTCGTCTGGATGAATCTCAGTTTGACGAAACATCATCCGTACGTCCGTAACGAAGACAACCTGGTGTCTCCTGAAGTCCGTGAGAATGTCTGCAATGTCTCTGGTCAGCTTAGGACCAGCATGGAGACATTGATTCAGGGACACCCCGCTAGACGTCTCCGCGCTCCCGTCGAACACGACCCTAATCTTTGAGTCAGGTGTCTTCAAAACAGCATGATGAGGCAACACATAATGCTCCTCATGACGATAGTCAACCCTGGACACCGACATGTGACCCAACGTCAGGTATTCGCGCATGAACTCCACATACTTCTGTCGGAAGTTGGAGTCCCGCTTCATGCGCCTTTCCATTGCCACTAACCGCTTTTCTGCCAGACTCCATGAGCTCCCCAGCGGAGGTCGAATTGACAGAAATGGCAACCTTGTCATAAATCTACCCGATGGGAGGCGCACCGTGTTAAATCGATAGAATGTTTCGCACTCCTCATCACGTGGGTTATTTCTAAGAGCGGTGGGTGGCTCTTCCGTTGCCCAGAACCGTTGCAGGACGTCGGATAACACGCTGCCATAATATATGGAGCTATAATCCGTTGAGTGCTGTGGTTCCCGTACTGGGCCCAATAACGCGTAACCACCTGCGGTACGCATGGCCACAACCCCGTTTGGTTGCAGCTCCCGTTTGCCGCTTCGGAGCAGCTTCCCGAGGACGTCAGACCCAAGCAAGACGTCCACCCGTCCGGGGATCGCGAAGTGGGGATCGGCTAACTCCAATCCATTGGTCAACCCTTTTACCGCAGACGGTAACCGAGTCTGAGGGAGGACCCCAACCACTTCGTCCAAAACGATCGCCGTGGCATTCACCCGCGTGACCGATGCCGTGTCACCCATCTCGAACAGGAATGTCGTCTGACCCCTGAGGTGAGGCACCCGATTGCCACCTATACCTACGGCGCCATCCCGTGATGGCTCTAATGTAAGGCCCAGCTTTTTCACTAAACAGCTGGACACAATACAACCTTGTGCCCCTGAATCTAACAGTGCTCGCACGTGCACCGGCTGTCCGTCAGTACCCCTGACAGTAATCCTAGCCGTCGGTAATAATACCGTTACTGTCGGGGTGGGCACCACTGACGAACAGGCTGCTAGTTGCTAATAGGAGGCACCTCCCTCCTCCCCTGCCGGAGGGGGAGTAAATACTGTCCCAGTATACGGGTCCCAACCCGGGTAGTAACCCTCCCGACCCATCGGTGACATCCGTGCCGGTCGGAAGTAGCCTACTGGCATCCTTCCGAACGGTGGCGGGCGCGCCGTCAGCCGAGGGCGTTCTGCGAGAGGCGGGGAGAAGCGACTACTCGGGGGTGGCAACATGCCCCCCAACGCATTCGAGTACGCCGCGTAACCCGTCTGTACTACCTCCGGGCCCCTGCCCGAGTCTCGGTGCCTATCCCCCCCCCGCGGGGAAGACGACGGTATCGGGTTGTGCTCTGGATCAGCCCTTGGCCCACCCCCCCGAGGGGGCGGCGACCGCTGATTCCTGGCCGACCCACCCCCCCTAGGGGGGGGTGACCGACCACCCGAATCTGGCTTAGGAGAGGGGGGGTGACCTCCCGGCGAGGCTCCGTGCACCTCCCTACTCTCCGCCAGGCATAGCAACTCGTGATGGGCTCCTCCGCAGGTTCCACAGTTAGTGGTCCTGTGGCACTCACGTACAAAGTGAGTCCCCAAGCAGCGGAAGCACAAATAGCGCTGCTTGACCACCCCTCTTCGTCTATGCACCCGCTGCGCCTTAAAGTCCGCGCATGCGGCGAGACCGTGCCCTTCCTTCCGACAGAAGGCGCACACTTCCGATTGGAGGGCGTGGTATTTCTTCCCCCCCCGACGGGGCTCAACCGGCTTGGGCCCGCTCGTACGTCGGGTTGACGGAGGAGGGTGCGACGTGGATGCCCCTTGGCAATCCGCCCGCCGGCACTCGCCTTCTAAAAACGCTCTCAAGTCATCGTAACTTGGGAGGTGGTCCGTCGATTCGCCACCATGTGACTGCTCAAAGCGCGCCACCACGTCGATCGGCAACTTCCGTAAAACCCTATTGACGATGATATATTTATTGTCCCCTAACGACAACTTAAGTCGATCTAACGTGTTCACCGCAACCGTGACCGGATTAAGGATTTTCGACCTTATTTCGTACACGTTAGACACCTTCGGGATTTCAAAAATCTTATCAATGAGGCCATCAACTATTAATCGCCGATTATCATATCGGTCGATTAATAGGCCCCATGCCGTCTCATAACTGGCGTCCGTAATCTCCAGGTGGGTCAAGATGTCGTGCGGCTCACCGTTAAGCCTACCCATTAATTGAGCCATCTTGTACGCGGGCGAGAGATCTGTACGCGAATGCACGACACTATTAAAAATATCGCGGAATCGCGGCCAATCGGCATACTCGCCGCTAAACTCGGGTACATGTACTGGTGGCAACGGCGCCTGAATCCCTACGCCTGCTGGCCGACATGAATCCCTGACGTCACCCTTGCGCGATCGCTCAATGTCGGCCGCCGCCTGGATTATGCTCATGGACATTTCCCCACACTGGTCCACATTGCCCCGTACCACCTGAGCATCCTTGTCCACCGACGACAGATCCGTCGATTCGAGACATGCTAAATACTCAGCGTGACACTTTAACACGGCGTCATATCGTTCGTCAACTTGCCGAGCGCGTGACAATAACGCATCTTCACGATCGGTGCGACCTACCAACGTAACAACCGATGAAAACCATCTCAATTCAGCTTCGATTCTGGCTGCGATAGTTTTCGTTACTGACGGAGCCATAGTACCAACTTCAATACGCGATTATGCAATAATAAATAACAATAACCAAAAAAAATAACAATTATTGTATCCGGAACTAACAATAATAATATATTCGTTGAGTGAATAAATCTACGACGCTATGCCAACTCTTGAACTTATTCCTCTACGTGCTCTAGAGGTTATTCCTCTATGTCTCAAATGTTGACAATCATAACACGATTTGTGATGAGGTTATATTTGTGCGTAACCGAACGTAAATAACAAATTATTTTATCAACGAATATTCACATTCCATTTATGTACTTATTATTAATAATTCCAAACTCAACTTGAGGTGTACACTGGTATGTAGGTCAATGTACTACTACCTACAAGTTGAATTTGTACATGAACACAATTTTTACAAAGTAAATTGGTACCAAGTACCTACTAATTTTTACAAAGTGGGTTTAAATAAACCACGCTCTGCTACCAGATTTTGATCGCGCCAGGACTCAGCCGAACCTTATCTCGGGCCCATGGGAGACAGGTCTCAGAACAGCTGCCGTCCTAACGGGATCAAATAGACGCGATACGCGCCTCCGAACAATATTACAATTTCTGAACTTACAGCTACCCTTACCTCATTTCTTCGAGCCGGTCTCACTTCCTTGACCCCTCGCAAGTTGTGTAACTGTGTATGTGTATAATGAGTGTATATGACCTTGCGATGGTTTGCTGGTAGTTCCGGACGATTCTTCCACGTCGCTGCAAGCCACGCCGTTAACGCGAGCCACCACACTCACTCCGTATTAGTCTAACCACAAAAGCCTCGGTGCTTTCCCAATAGCACTCCCGTGACAAGGCAAACCAATGATATTATCAATAACCCGTTCGACATTCACAGCGTCGCTAACCGTACTGCTTAACTAGTATAATTGGGTGCCGCGAAATGACTCCACAAGTCGATTTAATCAATGCGCGTGCGCTTTCACCCGTGATTCTAATATTCGTTCGACGCCCAGCACGTCTCAATACGAACTACTATTCACGCCGAGCCCAGCGCTCGACCTCTACCTCCGCCCCTTCGCCCCTGTCGCACCGAGGCGGAGAAAATCAAAAATCTGAAGGTAGATTATAAACATACTCAGTAGAAGTCTGACACTCCCCTTCGCTCTGCCCAAGAGCGGGGGGGGGGGGGGGGGGGGGGGTTATTCGATGATTTTCCACACACCAAAAAAAAAAAAAGGGACTCAGGCCTCCTCTTTAGGAGAGGGATGGGCTATATACCACGCGGGTTGGTAGATGTCACACGTCTTCGAATTTTTTGGTTCTAAGACTTGCCGGTTTACTCACGTTGTTTTTCTTTACCGTTTTGAGAGCAGCGGTGATGAAATAAATTACACAAAGTAATGCGCCTGCCTGGCGGGACGAGTTAGACAGATTCCGCCAGAACTGGAAGGAGGACGCACGGGTTCGAGAGAAATGGAAGGAGTGGAGGGAGGCCTTTGCCCAGGAGTGGGAAAGAGTAGGCTAGAAAAAAAAAAAAAATGCGCCTGCCTGGGTTAGAGTTAAATAAAACCTCGTGTTTGATTTATTGAAAATTTCCATAATACATACTGATAAGTTGTGGTCTCCCTAGCATTAGATAAAGGTTTACCGGGTCTCCTAATTCTTTAACGTGCTTAGAGTACAAAACCGGGTGTCCGAGTTTCGAAAAGTCGCCCATTAGCCTCAAACTTGACTTTATTTATGAACCCACCAAATACAGTCACAGTATTGAGGCTGCTATCATTTGTGGCTTCCCGCCATTTGTGGCTACAGAGAATTGTCATTACTGTCAACTGTCAGTCACCACAAATGGCTGGAAGTTGTGAGGTGAAGCGTACCCTGGGCTGGGATATGGTGTTTGTGAGCCTGTGATATAGTTAGTTAATTCTACAATTAAACAATTATAATACAACATTAATTAATGCAACAATAATTTTATTAGTTAGACTACATACTACGGTTATAACCATATTTTGTCGCGATGTGACTGAAAAAAAAACTGGCCACGTGAAAGTTGGACTTGCACATGAAGGGTTCCGTACCATGACTTCTTATAGATTTTTCTGTAATCTATACGTGTTGAACTAATTTCTGTATGTTTTTCAGAAGTTTCGGAGATAAGCCCCCTCCCCCCCTTATCTCATGGTCGGACAGACAGACACACGAGTGATCCTATGATGGTTCCGATTTTTCCTTTTGAGGTACGGAACCCTAAAAACCAATTCTTTTTGTAGTCTTTAAGGTTTGCAACTTAGATTAACGTCATAGTTGGTTTACTGAATTTCTGTGTACTGTAACAAATTATAGTGAGATAACGTGATTCCTTATTCTGATTGTGACTGGATTGTTACGTTCAAAGCTCAAGCGTCTTAGGATTTAGAATGAGGGGAACTATCTACAAATCCTTTGTTATTCGGGTAATTAATTATACAACGAAATAAAAACGAGTAATCAGGAAAAATGGAGGGAGTTACTGACAAAGCCGTTGTAGCGAAAACATCCTGAAGCGTTCTAACATAATTATTGTAGGTATCTAAGTATGTCACAAGTCAATT